>CM057451.1:956337500-961137500 GCA_016271365.2 Neoceratodus forsteri | reverse complement strand
ATCATAGAGGCAGAAACTAAAGGAGGCAGGTAAGGTAATAAGGATGGCAAAAGCACAAACTGAGATGAGGATAGCGGAAGGTGTAAAACCAGGCACAAAAGATTAATAATCAAGTTAGCCAGCCTGGGAGTGGGTCCCAGGTGGTAGCCTGGGTTGCAAACTGGCTACACAACAGGACACAGAAGGTAATAGTAAGTGGAACACATTCCAAAGAAAGGGGGTCACTAGTGGAGTACCTCAGGGCTCAGTACTGGGTCCAGTCCTCTTTAACATCTTTATAGGTGACATTGCAGAGGGTCTGAGGAAGGTATGCCTCTTGCAGATGATGCAAAGATCTGTAACAGAGATGATACACAAGGGGGGTAGAAAGGATGAGAAGGGACTTGGCAAGGTTGGAGGAATGGTCAGACATATGGCAACTTAGATTCAATGCAAAGAAGTGCAAGTAATGCACCTGGGAAACAAAACCCAGGAGAAGAGTACACAATAGCAGGGAGGTACTAACAACAACAAAATGGAACGGGACTTGGGGGGTAGTCATATCAGATGATCTAAAGGTGGGTAAGCAATGTGAGAAGTCAGTAAGGAGAGCTAGGGGATACTGGGATGCATAGGAAGGGCATCACAAGTAGAAAAAGGGAAGTGGTTATCCCTCTGTACAGACAGTTGGTGAGACCCCATCTGGCACAATATATCAGTTGGGGTGAGGATATAGCATGCACCAAGCAGGAAAGGGATCTTGGGGTTATCATCTCTGATGACCTCAAGGTAGGGAAACAGGTGACATGGCAGCAGGTGTGACAAGGCAGCAGGTAAAGCAAGGGATGCATAGGCAGGGCATCACCAGCAGGAAAAGAGAGGTCATAATTCCACTATACAAGACACTAGTGAGGCCCCACCTGGAGTACAGTGTACAGTTCTGGAGACCTTACCTATGTAAGGACATAGACAGGGTAGAGAAGATTCAGAGGAGGGCAACAAAGATGGTACATGGATTGCATCACAAGTCCTATGAGGACAGGCTGAAGGAATTGAATATGTACTCCCTGGAGGAGAGGAGGAGAGAGGGATATGATAGAGACATACAAGTATCTTACAGGAGGAACAGGGTGCAGGAATACACTATTTTAAGTGAAAAGATGTTCCAGGACCAGAGGGCATGGATGAAGTTGGAGGGAGGACGATTCAGAGGAAATGTGAGGAAGAATTTCTTCACAGAACAGGTGGTGGACAAGTGGAACACCCTGCCAGAGGAAGTGGTGGGGGCTGAAACAATCATGGATTTAAGAATGCATGGTATAGACATAAAGGAATTCTGGAGGTCAGGGTAAGGGCAACAGACTTCTAGGAAAACATAAACTGATCTTATGAAGCTCAAATGGGCAGACTGGTGGGCCCAGGCCCTTATCTGCCGACACTGTCTATGTATCTATGAGTACTGTTTGCAGTTTTGGAGACCTCATCTACGTAAGGACATAGACAGGATGGAAGCAGTCCAGAGGAGGGCAACTCAAATGGTGCAGGGTCTGCATCAGAAATCATATGAAGAGAGACTGAGAGAGCTTAATATATATACCCTTGATGAAAGGAGGGACGGGGGACATGATAGCAATGTTCAAGTACCTCAAGGGAATCAACAAAGTCCAGGAGGGTAGCATCTTTCAGAAAAGAGATGTGTAAGAACAAGGGGACACAATTTAAAGATAGAGGGGGACGGCTCAGGGTAATGTGAGGAAATCTTTTTTCACTGGAGACAGTAGTGGAGGGTGGAACTGCCTTCCTGGGGAGGTTGTTGGGGCTAAAACAGTGGGGAATTCAAACATGCATGGGACAGACACAAGGCAATTGTAGTGGGGTGGCAGGAAGTAGGCTGTTGGTTAACTAGAATCTGCAGCTTATCCAGTAGGTAGGAAATGGGCAGACTGGTGGGCCAAGTGGTCCTTATCTGCGCCAAAGTCTATGTTTCTATGTAAGATCTTTTTAGGTGCATAAGGGAAAAAAGGAAGACAAAGAGGGGAATAGTAAGACTAAAGTCAGAAGGGGGAACCTAAAAGAGGGGATAGGGAAAAGCTGAAATCCTAATCCTCTTATTTTTGATTGTCTTGAGAAGAGCGCACTAGTGTTCACATCGCCATACTGTGTATTATATTGCCAGCGTACTCCAGCATTTAGTTAATACCCTAGCTAATGCAGTCTCCAGAACTATTCTCTGACCTACCATAGATGCCAAATTAGATTGTCTAACCCTGCCTCAGATCTGCCAAGCACAGCCATTACAGCCACCAGAATAGGGTGCCACTAGGTCCAGTTTACCCTTCACAACCTCCAGATCTTGGGGACAGCATATATGACCAAGACACCCCTGGGAAGGTGTACAGGGACTCCTAAGTTTTAGGTTATGGCTGGCTCTTGAGAATTTGTGGTGGTTGCCCACAATCGGACACCAAATGGGGGTGGGGTGTTGGGATCTTGCTAGGAATTCTGTATGTACTGAGAATTGTTGTAACTGATCATGTTGCCATAGGTCAGGCTTGGCACTCACACCGTGGAGCAGGTCCAGATGGGGTCACTTTATCCCAGGGTGTCACCACCCATGTTTCAGTAGCTATACGACGGCTGTACACATATTGAAAAGAAAGGGTTTTTTATTGATGCAGTAATGTACATAAGGCCCACAACAATAAAAAAAATACCCCGCCCCTATGCTAACCAATGCAAAGACACTCCTCCTGGGGCTCCTGCTACTAATGGGGTGACATAGAGCCAAACCCTGGCCTTCCTTGGGACTGGCATCCCCACCTAACACCTAGCACACCGGAATGGGCAGAAGCTAGAGGCTGAGGGTGGCCCACATGAATATTAACAGCCTGAGGCCCAAGATGCACGAACCAGAGGCCTGGGCTAGCTTCTACTCCCCTGACATAATATGCATCTCCAAACCTGGCTGAAGCTGCATGTCCTCCCCACAAGGTTGAACTGCTAGACTTTCAAACATTTAGAAAGGATAGGAAGGGGAAGAAGTGTGGGGGAGTCCTGATATATGTCAGGTCTCATATCAACGTAACCATGGTCTCCACTACGGACCTCGAAGGTGATGGGCGAAGCACTGTTTTCAGGATACTCTGTAGGGGACCACAAGCCACTCACCGTAGGGTGCACCTCCATAACACCCCAAAGAAGGCTATGGAAGTTCTGAGAACACTGACAAACACTGTGACTACCCTGCCCAGCTGTGAAAAGATAATACTTGGAGACTTCAACATAAACTGAGGATAAGCTAGCTGGGAGGTCAAAACAGCCTCCTGGGAGCGAATCTCACACAGCTGATGCATGAGCCCACATGCATTAACCACAAGACTGGGAACCATACCACACTAGATTGGATACTAGTGACTAATCCTGAAAGGGCCAGATTGGTAGGAACGGTGCTGACTCGCTCAACAACCACACACCTACCTTTCTGGTGTGGAGGAATAACTTCTCAAGCAACCACCCAGAACATTCTGGACCAGAAATTACGCAGCACTAAATGAAGGCTCCTTCTTTCAAGCCCCTCTGGAAGTTGACTAGGCCCAGGCCCTTGATGCCACCGCTGTAGACTGAGCCTTGAAGGCTTCACCAAACATCTTATGTCTGTAGCCAACAAGCACGCACTCCAGGAAGATGATCAGGGTCAAAGGTCAGGATGTCAGGTGGCTTAACCCGGTCCTCAAGAGGAGGCTGAAGGACAGAGACAAATTATGGGGAAATACAAGCTCTCTAACCTGCAACAGGATTGATGTGATACTGTGAAGCCAGAAATAGCTGCAAAGGAAACTCAAAAAGCAAAAAGAGTTACCTGCATGTGCTGCAATCCAAAAATGGCAGACCCAAAAGAAATTCTGGGGCACATTAACTCTCTCCTTAAAGGGGCAAGAGTAAGGCAGCTGGGCCTATAAGCGAATGGGGTACAACTCTCCACCCTACAGACAAGGCCAATGCCTTCAACAACTTTTTTCTAGACTTGAGAGGTTCAGAACGGGCGATCCCAGCAAGCACCCTGGGTGTCAAACACACCCAGGAAATCCTCACCGGGGGCCAAGGCACCCAGAGGCCCCACATCAGGGCTCCGAATTCCACCTTAAGCTGGTATCGCGGAGGAAGTCCTGAAGTGCTCAGAGGCCTGAAACCAGACAGCGCAGCAGGGCATGACAACCTAGAACCCAAGCTGCTGAAAATAGGAGCCCTGCTATTGCAGGACCTATAGCTCAGCTCTTAATAGGTCTCTGACAGAAGGGAAGTTACTTTGCTCTGTGGAAGGTTGGATGGTGACCCCAGTCCCCAAAGGTGGCTGCATGAGACGTGGAAGACATTAGCCCATCTTCATTCTAAGTACCCTAAACAAGCTGCTGGAGAGGGTGGTCTACAAACAGGTATGCCACTATCTGGAACTGTACAACCTGCAGGCCCAACAGCAGCATGGTTTTAGAAAAACACTGGACTGATACAGCTTGAATAAGCTTCACCACTGATGTGTATGAAGCCTTGGACCAGAACAAAATGCTTGGCTGGTCTTCATTGACCTCACCAAGGCATTTGACCTGGTTGACCACCAGCTACTCCTGGAATGGCTTAGGGGTCTGGGTCTGGACACAACAGCCCTGCAATGGTTCACAGACTACCTCAGCAGCAGGACACAAATGGTCCGGTGGAAAGGCGCCACATCAGATGAGCGCCCAGTACCGCAGGGTGTCCCATAGGGTCAATCTTAGACCCCTGCTATTCTTCCTGTTCACAAACAACCTCCCCCAGCACTGTGGAGGGCAAAATCATGCTCTGTGCTGACGATGCAGTGCTGTATAGGACAGGAGAGGACACGAGGTCCCTAAACCGTGAGCTGAGCCAGGACCTTGCAGCCTTTGAATCGTGTGGTGTCAGATTAACAAGATGGTCCTGAATAGCAAAAGATGAAAGCCATGCTCTTTGGCCCAAAGAGCCTGGGCCAAAGGAGATCCAACCACCTATCACTCTCCACCAGGGATGGAGTAGGGATAGAAGTTGTTGGCAGCATGCAATACCTGGGAATGTACATTGACCAGGAGGTCTCTTTCAGGAAGCACATCGACCACCTCACAAAGGTGGTAAACCAAAAACTGGGCCTCCTCTATAGACTAAACCCCTTTCTAACCAAAGAAACTAGGAAGGCGGTAGGAAATGTGACTATTCTCCCCACCCTTTTCCATGGAGCAACCCCTGCTCCAGTCGCTGAGAGCTACGGAAAGACAGCGACTGGAGTGCACTCTACCACAGGGTCAGCCGTTCACTGCCAGGGCGGACAGAATGGAACACCACTGCAAGGTGCTCCAGGCTCTGAAATGGTCATCCTTGGAGGCAAGACTAGCATATCCCTCCCTGTGCATGGCCTATAAGCTACAGCAACCCGTGGCCCTCTCTCGAGCTGTGAGACCTTTTCGTCCCTAAGACTACGAGACAAGAGCTCAGATCCACCGATCAGACACTGCTAGAAATTCCCACGGCTAGATCATCCCTGGGTCAACGGTTGCTTAGGATTGCCCTCCCCAAACTCTGGAATGAGCTCCTGAGAGAGATACAAGACAGCCCCACCACCGAGGGTTTCAAGAAAGGGCTAAAAGCACACCTAGGGAAGAGGCCTCAGTGCCTCTGCCTCACTTAGGTCCTGCCAGGGGACCAAACACAGGGTGAGTCCCCTGCAAAAACAGTAGGACACGGATGGTTGGGTCCATTCAGTCTGGGGGTAGAACTGTCCTCGCACTTACAGTATATAGGTTTTACAATTGTCAATTGTCTGTACCTAACAAAGTCTGGAGCATTGGTTGTATCAGTTTCTGTACTGTAATGTTTGTTCATGCATTCTATGTAAAGCCTTGTACTGTACATATTGTTTGCATTGGTTTTCCCTCCCCTATAGGTACATGTAACTAAACCCGGTTCGCCCCTGAAAAGGGACCACAAGGTTCCAGTGGACCTACCTGGTTACCAAAGTTTAAATAAATAAGTACTTATGCTCTGTATTTACAGAGGAGAAGGAGGAAATGGTCCAGCCCTAAAAGGATCAGCACCCCAGGGCTGGGGTTGATACAAACCCCTTCACAGCAGACCAAGTCCTAAAGGTGCTAAATAGCCTGAAAGTAGACAAGGCCAGGGGCCTGATGACATGCACCCCAGAATCCTAAAAGAATTAGGGAAGAAACTTACAGCACTACTAGCAAAACTCTTCACCAAATCACTGGAGACTGGGAGGTGCTAATAGATTGGAAGAGTATGACAGTGGTCCTCTCCATAAATCTGGTAGAAGGGAGGAGGCAGGAAATTACCACCCAGAGAGCCTCACTTCGTGGTGGGAAATTAATGGAATCATTACTCAGAGGATCGGATCCTAGAATTCCTTGAAGCCAGCAGACAACAGGATCACAAACAGCATGGGTTCACAACAGGGAGGTCCTGCCAAACAAACCTAACTGAATTCTTTGACTGGGTTACAAAGACAGTAGATAATTGGGGCCAGTGGATGTAGTCTACCTGGACTTTAGCAGCCTCACTCTGTCCCACATAGAAGGCTGATAAAAGTTAGACAACATAGGAGTGGGACCGAATGTGGTAGCATGGGTGAAAAATTGGCTGCATGGTAGAATACAGAGGTGCAGGTAAATGGCACACTATCAGCAGAACAGAGGGTAACCAGCGGGTACCCCAGGGCTCCGTTTAGGCCTCTGCTTTTGATATATTCATAGCAGGGGAGCTCGAGGGAAGGTGTGTCTATTCATGGATGACACCAAGATAAGCAACCGGTAGGCTCCCCAGTAGGGCAAATGAAAATGGAGGCAGACCTTAAGAAGCTGGAGGAGGATCTGCAGCATGGCAGCTGAAATTTAACACCAAAAGTGCAAAGTCATACACATAGGGAGCAGAAACCCAAAAAGGAGTACTTGTTGGGGAGTAAAACTAGCAACAACCAGTCAAGAGCATAACCTAGGGTCATTATATCAGATGACTTTAAAGTGAGTGGACAATGCAAGAAGGCAGCACTCAAGGCCAGTGGCATGCTGGGATGCACTTGGAGGGAAATCACAAGCCATAGGAGGAGGTCATACTGCCAATGTATAGGCACTTGTCCGCCTCACCTGAGTACTGTGTCCAGTTCTGGTGACCACACCTTAGAAGGGACACTGACAGAATAGATGGTACAAAGGAAGGCAATAAATATGATACATGGAATACACACAATTCCATATGAGGACAGGTTGAAGGAATTAAACATGTGCTCTGGAACAAAGGAGGAGAGAGAGGACATGATTGAGACCTTCAAGTACATTAAGGGACAAATAAGGTCCAGGTTCAGGAACTTTTCAAGACCAATGAGGGAAGCAGAACACAGGGTCACGATCTTAAACTAAAAGGGGCAGATTCAGGACCAACATTAGAAAATTCTTCTTCACAGAGAGGATGGTGGGACGCTTGAACAGCCTACCATCAGAGGTTTAGGGGCCAAACAGTGGTAGGGTTCAAGAACGCATGGGATAAGCAGAAAAGTATAATATAAATGATGGGGTAGCAGGGAGGGGTAGTAAGTAAAACACCATGGGCAGACTAGATGAACCTGGAGGTCCCTTCTGCCATCACAGCCTATGTTTCAAGGCATTCTTGGCTCAGGGTGTTAGGATGTGCTAGTGATGTCCAGCAATCATTCTGAATGCCCCTTTCAGAGGTTACAAACTCTTTGGGGCAGATGTGCAGGATATCCTTTCAGACCTACAAGCCTCAGGAAGGACTTTTAAGGTTAGTCAACTCTGTACCACACAGAACCAAGAAGTGGGCAGAGTGCCATTTTGTCAAGCCACAAACAGACCTAGGTCGGGAGCCAGACAGCAGGGCAAACACAGAGCAGGATCAGCTTTGCCTGCCACTACCTCCACCACAGGAAAAGCTTCTAGAGGTGGAGGTGCAGCCCCAGCCATAGGATCTACTTCACCATGATTTCTCCTAGACCCCCACCCTCATGGGGGAGGGGTGAATAATGCTGAGTTACCTCCAGACCTTCCTCCAACTCCTCAAACTACCCTCCAGATCACATACAAGGACTACTGGAGGAAGTTTGCACACTGATGCAGAAGAGGGCATAGAACCAGTTCCTTGGGAACAAAGGGGCAGGGGTTCTATTCCGACTTCTTTCTAGTTCCCAAATCTGCATGGGACTTGAGGCCCAGTCTGGACTTGAGAAACCTTAACGTCTGTATTCAGTACAAGAAATTCAGGATGGTCCCTCTGCAAGGCCTGCTGCCCTCCTGCAAAGGAACTGTATATGCTCCCTGGACATACAGGATGTTTACCTGCATATCAAGGTTTGCCCTCTTCACAGGAAGTACCTCAGGTTCCTGTTTCTGGGAGCACTACCAGTTCTCAGGGTGTTGCCCTTTGGCTTGTCATCTGCACCTTGAGTCTTTACCAAATGCTTAGCAGTTGTTGCAGCAGCCCTCAGGAGGGAGGGACTGGACATCTTCCCTATCTGGATGACTGGTTGCTCAAAGCTCAGTTTAAGGAGCAACTGTCTCACACCACAGGGTGTACCAGACAGCTGTTCAATGCCCTAGGGATTACGATCAACCAGTCCAACTAAGTCTTGACCCCTTGTCAGCGCCTCTAGTATATAGGAGGTATACTGGACACAGCTGAAGGCTCCGCCTTCCTGCCCCAGAACAGGGCACAGTGCCTGATAGCACAGGCCCAGGTGCTGTACAGCAACAGGTATATCACAGCCAGGACATTCCTGAGACTGCTGGGCCTGATGGCAGCAGCGATTTTCATGATACCCTGGCAAGACTGCACATGAGGATCTCCCAATTGACATTAAGAGTGCAGTGGGCTAAACACACCAGCGATCTAGAACAGAAGGTTCTAGTAACATCTCCTGTAAAGAAGGTGCTCAGTAGTGAATGGAACCCAGCAATTTGCTCAACTGGGTTCCTTTCCTAATCCCTCCACTTGTCAGATCCTCAACATGGATGCTTTGGGGATGGGCTGGGGGCACATCTGAAGTTTCATCAGACCCAGGGTACATGGACCAGAGTGGAGCATTCCTCCACATAAATTTCCTAGAGATGAAGACCGTTCTGTATGGCCTGCAAGCCTTCCAGAACCACCTGTCCCAGGGCCTCTGTTGATGCAGATGGACAACATTAGTGTACTATATAAACAAGCAGGGGGATCCATTCATACCCCTGTGCAGAGAAGCAATGAGGGTATGGTACTGGGCTCTAGCGCCTGGTCTAGAACTGTCGGCAGTCCCTGTCCCATGTGTCCAAAAGGTTCTGACAGACAAGCTAAGCAGGTCACACTCCAGAATGCACGGGTGGGAGCTGCTGACCTCTGTAGTAGAAGACCTGTTCGACAGGTTGGGTTGTCCAGAGTTGCACTTTTGCATCCCCACTCAATGCAAAACTGCCACTTTTCCATTCACTCACACCAGGGCCTAGAGTTTTCTGACAAGATGCATTGTCCCTGTCTTGGAAAGAGTGGTTCCTTATGCCTTCCTTCCCTCTAATTCAGAGAATGCTGATCAAGCTCCAGATGGAGAGAGCTACTCTAATACTCATTGCTCCCGTCTGGCCTTGTCAGATCTGATTCCTCTTACTGCCGCAGTTGGCAGTGGAACCTGAAGTACCCCTGCCCCTGTGCAAAGGCTTGCTATCACAGGAGCAGGGCACCCTGGTCCATCCAGACCTCAAGTCACTCCATCTTCATGCATGGCTCCTAAAGACATAGCCATTACTAGATTCAAGGTGTCTCAAAGGTGACTGATGTCCTGGTGGCTGCTAGAAAACCCTCCGCCAGTGCCACTATTCCATAAAGTGGAAGCTCTTTGCTCTGTGGGCTGCTTCCCATCATTGGGATCCTTTCACATGTCCAGTGAATCAGATTCTGGAATACTTGCTGTCCTTGTCAGATGCTGGACTGCAACATTCTTCCATTAAGGTGCACCTGGCAGAAATTTCAGCTTTCCATGTGCATATTGATGGCTGTATGGTGGCTGAACTGGAGGTGCCATACGTTCTTGAGAGGCATTCTTCACTTAAAGCCTCCAATCTGCAATCCAATCCCAACTTGGGACCTGAATTTTGTTTTAGAAAACTTACATTGGCTCTTTTGAGCCATCCAGGACTTCGCGAGCTATGCTTTCTGTCGTGGGAAGTGTTATTTTTATTTGCTATTACTTCTGCTCAAAAGATTTCCAGCTTCAGGCCTGATGTAAGAGCCTCATTTGATTTTCCATAAAGACAGGGTGTCTTTGCGTACCAACCCTAAGTTCTTACCAAAGAGGGTGCCTGAGTTTACCCTGAATCAAACCATCCACCCTCCAGTTTATTTTCTGGAGCATGTCAATCCAGTGGAAGCATTGCTCCATATTTCAGATGTACATCGAGTACTGGGTATACGTTCACTGTACAAAGGACTGCAGGAAGTCCTCCCAGCTTTTGTTTCCTTCACCCCTGGGCAGGGTCAACCTTAACTTTTTGCACTAGCCAGCAGGGCAAGTTGATTCAAAATTACACTAGCCACAGATGGGTGCACTAGCCCTTAGTCATAATGGTAAATTTGATCACTTATACAGGAAACAATGCAAGCAAAGCCAAGAAATACTCAGATTATTGCACATTTATTCTGCTCCACATTGCTTCCAGCTCCCAGCAGAAAAAAAAAAGACTCCAGTGCCATCCATCAGAGCCCCCCATTGTTTTGTGCCATGGCCTCCTCTCTTCCTCTTTCTGCACCCCACACACACACAAACAGAGGATATCACAGCAGCAAATGTTCAATCAAGCAGTCCTAGCTCTGCACACACAATAGCTGGCATCATCATGCACCCTCACCACACTGTCACCACCACCCACAGGGCAATGAACAGAGTCAGGCAGAAAGATATCTAGCCCCACCTATAGTCAACTGGAGACCTGCACTTTGAAAGTTTTAGCACAGTCTCAAGTGAGCCAGAGAGCACATCTAAGATTTCTTTGGGGTGAGGCTAGACAAACCTAAGGGGCTTGGAAAATAGAAAACTATGACATTGTAAAGCATTGATTTTAATATACTCTGCCCCAACAATAACAGATTTTTCTTTAACATTGTCCTTTCATCTTCCAGGAAACAGTACACAGGCATAACACTATACTATTTCTATTTCGTATAGGATGATCTATGCACCCAGGAATGCCTATTTCAAGGTTTCAAATGATGTATTTTATCAAGGTTTATTTTTGTACCATACATGATCCAAACCTTTGTTTTAGGCTGAAAGGACATGCTGAGTGGGATAAGGGTGGAACTGTATGGCTGGTGATGGCTAGCATGGTCCATTTAGAAGAGCTGAGGACCCCACACTTGCCAGTAATGGCAGCTATGGATCTATGGATGGTCATTTCAGAGTCTGGTCTGCAGTGGTGTCAGGAAAGAACAGAGTTAAGAGATTTGGGAGAGGAAGTTATAGTGAGGCTGGGATAAAACCCACCACCTGCAGATCCTGTATACCTCTTTGCATTTTGTCACTTAAATGTTGGATACAAACACTCAAAATGTAGAAATGAGGGCACTGGTCTTACTAGTATTGGACAAATTGTTAGACATAGACACATTCAGAAAACTGGAACCTAGTGACTTAACAGCACTCTACCCTTGATCACACCCTGGACACTAGCTGAAAGTCTTAACAGTGGAGTAATAATGACTCACATTGAGTCATTTGTGGGATCCTCTCTTGAACTACCAGATAGTTGCAGCTCTTAATGAGCTGTTAATCACACTGGCCATCTAGAACATTGAGAGAGATTAGCATGAGGACTAGAGAATGCTAAAGTAGAGACTTTTTAACTTCATTAACAGCCATGAAAATCTGCACTAGTCAAGCCGGGCAAGTAAAGAGTTAGCTGCACTAGTCCTGGTCAATTTGCACTAGTGTTTGGGCTAGTAAAACAATGTTAAGATTGACCCCTGCCCCTGGGAAAGAGGGCATTCCAGTTTCAAAATAGTGTTTGTCCAAATGGTTTGGGCGACTGTATTCTCTCTGTTACAGGAAATGCGGTGAGAACTTCCTGGTGTTGTGTGTGACCATTCAGCTTGAAGCGTGGCCACTTCAGTTGCTTGTTTGGAAGCGTGTCAGCACTCCCAATCATGTCTTGTACTATGTGCTGCTAAAAATTAATAAAGTATAGTAAATGGAAACAAAAAGAAACATGCCAGCTGCAGAAATTGGTGGTGCTGCAGCTTGGAGTACTGTCCCCACTTCCATTAAACACTGCAGTCTGGACATTTCCTCACAAGAAGGGCAGGCTTCAACCTTGCTATGTTTCAGGCCTTCTTCCTAGATCTATAGCCTCCAGCCACCCAGATTGCACCTGGTCAGTACTGCTTGGGACTCGTGCTTGAGTTGTGGCTTGATAAAAGAGATATGCTTAAGATAGAACAGTTACATACTTACTGTAACAGTAGATCTAGACAATCTCTTTCATTAGCCATGCTGTCCCACCCTTGTCCTGCTTGGACTTAGAGCTTTTCTGCTCCTGCCTCTCTTCAGGATGGGATACCTGCTGTTTCCAGCCTGGCTTGGTAACTAGGAACTCTAGCCCTGTCCCAGTTTCTTAGAGGAGATCATTTGAGTATGATTTCTGTCAGGGAGCTGAGTAGGGAGAGGTGCCACCACGCTTATAAACAGCGGACGTTGGCGTATGATGTCATCTTGGTAGTGCCTGGCAGACTGCTTGCAAAAAGTTTCTGTGTGGTCCTAGTGCCTGGTGGGCTGTAGTCCTTGAAGTGTGGCCTGATAAAGAGATTCTAAGATCTACTGTTGCGGTGAAATGCGTAAATGTTCTTTAGATTGTCTCTTCAAGCTCTCATCCCCTGTTACAAATGGGGGACTGACTTTATGCCCTGAACATGAAGGACACACTTTTTACATCAAGATTCTAAGTGCCATGGGCAGTACCTCCACTTCATGCTGGAGGGCTGCCAGTTCTGAGTCGCACCCATTGGTTAATCCTCGGCACCGTGGGCATTTACCCAAATGCTTAGTGATTGTGGCAGCAGCCCTTCAGAAAGAAGGGCTTTATGTCTTGCACTATGTGGATGACTGGCTACTAGAGGCCCCATCCAGGGAAGAAATTCTATACACATTGCCCAGAATGGGACAATTGTTCAAGGAACTGGGTGTGATGGTGAACGTATTGAAATCTGTACTTGCTCCTTGTCAATGCCTTCAATATATTGGTGTGGTGCTGGACATGGCAGTGGGCAGGGCTTTCCTACCTGCAGACAGGGTAGATGCTTTTGTTGCTCAGCCCCTGCTGATACACAGGAGTCATTACATATCAGCTTGAATGATGTTCGTCTCCTAGAGCTAATGGCTACCACCATCATTACAGTTCCCATTGCTCACCTCCACATGTGCATGCTGCATTGGACACTTCAGGTACAATGGGATCAGCTGATGAATGAGGTGGGATAAATGGTCCTCATCACGCCTTTTCCTTCATGTTCTAGTATGGTGGATGGCCCATCAGAACCTGTTACAGGGTGTTCTATTCTTTTCCCGACTCTCGTGCAGATCCTCACAACAGATGTTTGGGGTCTGGCTGGGATGTCCATCTCTGTTCCTGTCAGACCCGAGGGTCCTGGACTGATCGAGTTCCACTCTCTATATCAATATATTAGAGATACGGGCTGTTCTGCTTGGTCTCCAGGGTTTCCAGGGCACCTCAGCCCTGGTCCTTGCTGCTTTTCACAGACAATGTCAGTGCTATACGCTACATAAACAAGCGAGGAGCACTCCCCCATATCCCTGTGCAGGAAAGGATGAGCATGTGATTCTGGATGATGTCTCATGGCCTTCCGCCATCAGCCATGTTTCTCCCAGGTGTCCAAAACTTCTTGGCAGACAGGCTAAGCAGGTCTCCGTCCTAGTGCACAAATGGTAACAACTGACTTCCATGGTGCGACCTCTTAAGCAAGATGGGGTCATACAGAGCTGGACTTTTCTGCATCCTCATGTAATGCAAAACTGCTGTGTTTTGCTTGCTCACTACAGGGGCATGGAGTTTTTGACAAGACATGTTGTCCCTCTCTTGGAAAGGGAGGTTCCTGTACACCTTTTCTCTGATCGCTCTTGTACTGAGAGTTCTGCAAACTGCAGATGGAGCCTACTACCCTATACTGGTGGCTCCTTCAGCCCTTCCAGATTGTTTCCACTTATGCAGCATCTGGTGGTGGAGCCTCTTGTTCAGCTCATACTTTGTCAGGGTCTGCTGTCACAGGCTTGAGGGGTTCCTGGTCCATCTGGACCTGTGGTCCCTGCATCTGCCTGCATGGCTCCTGAAACATAGCCCCTGCCTGTTTTGGGGTTTCATGCCAGGGGACATGTCTTGTTTGTGGCTAGAAATTTTTCTACCACGACACATCTATTCTTTGAACTGGAAGCATTTTTCCGTGGGTGCGGAACATGGGAAAAAGTGGAAGTGCTGCTGAACATGGGAAAAGTGGAAGTGCTTCATGGTTCTGGCACCTATGCACTTCTCCATATGGTGTGCTTCTGATCAGAGGACCCATTTACATGTCCTCTGAATACTGTGCTGGACTACCTTCTGTCCCTGTCTGTCTCCAGTACTTGTCCATTAAGTTGCACTTGGCTGCCATTTTGGTCATGCCCTATTGATGGCGCACAGTGGCACAACTAGAGCGTTCCATACTTGTTTGAAGAGTATTCTGCACAAGTCTTCTCCATTTCATAAACCAGTTCCATCTTGGAACCTCAATTTCATTTGTCCATTTGAGCCTGCTGTGACCTATGAGACAACATTTCCTCTAATGGAAAATGCTGTTTTGTTTGCCCTGACTTCTGCTCAGAGGATTTCGAACTTCATGCCCTGGTGCATGAGCCTCCTTACTTGATTTTCCTCAAGGGCAGGGTGTCTTTGCAGACCAGTCCTCATTTTCACCCAAATGTGGTGTCTGATTTTACATTGAGTCAGACCGTACACTTTCTTGTGTATAATACAGAGCATACAAAGGAGAGACATTGCTCCATATACTTGATGTACAGTACATAGAACATTACATTTCTATGTTGATCACACTAAGGATTGCAGACAGACCTTTCCGCTTTTATTTCATTCACCCTGGAAAGGACACCCTGTGTCTATACAGTACCTGTCCAATTGGCTAGCTGACTGTGTTGTGTTCTGTTATAGGTTGTATAGTAAGTAAGGAACTTCTTGATTCTGTGTGATCTATATACACTCTGACCAATGTAAAAATGATGTATTTGATGCTAAACAAAGGATTCTGTAAATTAGCAGATGTACTGTATCTAAATTAGAGTTATGTAAACTATAAGACCATCAGGGAACCAGACATATACCTCTCATTCTGTGAAGAATTATCCCATAGAAGGACACTGGCCTGGCTACGATTAGGCTTGATGAATAACAAAGGTCACAACTGGAGGAGCTTTTGGTCCAGGTCCAATATAGCAGACAGCTGTTTTGTAAAGAGGACACAGATTTGACTGTAGCTCATTTGATTTTGCAGTGCCAGCATTTGTAAGAGAAAGACACACATGGATTATGCTTATAATTAATAATATGCATGTAGAAGAGGATCCCTTAATAGTAGCAGAAATTGTTTATAGTCTAAATACTACAATTTCATATGCCCTTGCTAATTTTGCCTATAAAATGTTTTGAAAATTAGATGGAATTAATATGTCTAGCAAAGAGTGATTTAAGATTGTAAGTCAATTGTATTTTATCCTGCATGCGATAAGCTCTGTTTTATATGTTTGATATTAAATAAACTGAAAACTGGTGTTGTGCATAGCCACTCTGTTGCTTGCTTTCAGAATATTTATGGAGATGACACATGCTACTGCCACATGGAGCACTATACAGCCTTTCTCTTCTTTTTTCACTTAACACTGCAGTCTAAACATCACCTTTTATAGTTATGCTGGCTTTGGTCTTGCAGAAGAGTGAATACATACATACAGCTGGGCCAAATAAAGCAATGGATCTTTGATAGGGCCATGGAACTATCATTAGGCTGCCAGGCGGACATACCTTAAAGCAGTAGTACTGGATAATCAGGAAGTGATTATGAAAATTCTGCTTTCTGGCTGGAAGCGTGCAGCTATGGAGCTGGTTTTTATATTAGTAAATATTTTTCTAATGATCTTTAGATTTTTAGATATTTAAAATTTATTTCCATTGTTGTGGATCCACAGAAAATGAGGTTGATTCCTAATTTTTCAGCTGAGCTCCCCCCTCACATCACATCACGTCTTTGTTAACTTCTGTGAGACCTGTGCTCGCATTCCACTGTCCCTGTGTAGAAACTACGAGTCATGCGCATGTGCAGTTGGCAGCAGAGGTTCCAGGTCAACATGGCGGATGGGAGAAATGTAAATAGAAACAAATAAAAATGGAGCAAATTATGGGGTGATAGTACAGCAAAACCAAGAAAGATTACCAGGTAAGTGCTCAACAGAGCACACGGAAGTACTATTACCTATTAAATGTTAAGGATCTCCTTGAAATGAGCATCTGCTCAATGGAGCTTGTACCATCTCTCCTGTTCATAATTATAGGAATACAATTTATTACTACTACTTTTGTCCTTATTGCATATCAGGGTGGGATGCCACATAAACTTGAGGCGAAGCTCAAAGGGTTATTAGAGGCATCCACCCTGAGGTAATGTAAAATCCGGTTATTACCCCACCCATCCTTTATTTTGTATAATTGCTGGGGATCGTTTTTCGCCACAGCAATTACACAAAATAAATGGATGTATGTTACAGAGTCGAGCCGTGGACTGTTGTGGTTTTAGTGCGGTCCATGGCGGCTGCTGAACTGAAGCGGCATTTACTTTTTTGTCACAGGGAAATTTTTGTTTCTACTGTGTCCAGTTGTATTTTGTTTAAAAAAAAAAAAAGTTGGCGCTAATTCTTTCCATCGGGAACTGACCCTACCAGTGGAAGCACAGGGATCCAGGAAGATGGCACAGACGAAGAAGATTGTGAAGTTGGTGCATACGCCAGCTAGAAACCGGGCATGTGTTTGTCATTATAACTTATAACCAGTTGGTTATAATGACAAAATTATAACCCAGTGTCCCTATGGGGAAAAAACAGGCACCAGTTATTATAGAACAGTTACTCACTGTAACAGTAGAGCTTTAAGACAGTGATGCACAACATATGGCCCGGGGCCCACAAACCGCCCATAGCAGCTGTCTGTGGCCCCGAGGACCTACCAGCTTCCTTACAGCCTTTGTTTATTTGATTTTGTTTTAGTTTTAGTAATGTGGATGGATAGATAGATGTTTCAATTTATTTAATGTATACATTTAATAATGTCTTGCTGGACATTTGTCACCTTGAGTCGTTTACAGCGACCCTTGACCCTCAGCCTTGACTCAAGTTTTCAGTCTGGCCCTCCACAATAAAAGTTGTGCACCACTGCTTTAAGAGAATCTCCTTCACTGGGCCACAGCCCATTCACCCTCCTTCCTCCCTTCTGAGATATAAGCTGGCAGGTTGTCCACTGCCTTGTTTGGGGTGTCCATAAGTGCCTATGTATAGTATATTTACAGTTCCATGCCTCCGTCATGTGCCTGGTACTAGTCTGGTCTCCTGGTTCCTCATGGTAAGAGGCCCTGTGAGCTTATCACCAGCAGGGAACTGAGGGCAGTAGGGCACCCACAATTATAGGAAACAAATTATGCGTCAGTGGGGTGACCTCCGCCCCAGCTAACAAAAGTTCCTAGTGGTCCTGACACTTTTTTTTTTTTTTTTTTGTTTTGTTGACTGGGAAAGGAGGACTAGAGTATTCTATTTTCAGCCTTGTCCGGGGAGGAATACAGATCAATGCCAACTGACATTGAACCAGATGTTGGTGGTATTTGTTTGGTGAGTGGGGAAATTTGGCCAGGGCACAGGTGAAATTCCCTACTCTTTTTGAGAAGTGCCATGGAATCTTTAACATCCACTTGAACTAGCACCAGAACAGGCAGATGGGACCTCGGTTTAACGTCTTGTCTGAAGATGGCACCTCAGGAGTACAGCACCCACCTCATGCTGCACCACAGTGTCAGTATTGGGATTTAACAAGTGCCCAGTGTGGGGATAGAACCCACAATGTTCTGATCTTCCGGGCTCAGAGGTGAGTGTGCAGCCTCCTGAGCCACTGACACTGCTGAGGGCTTACAGTTCAAAAAGTGTTCCCAAAGTGTGGTCTAATGGGTGATTCTCTTGATCGAGCGGTTACAGTGATCAACTCTTCTTTCTACATTCAGTCGCCTTTCCTGGAGAACATTTTTAAATAAATAAAAGTGGCAAGCAGGCTTTCACATGTGTGATCTATTGTAGATGTGAAGGAGCATCTAATGACATACAGTTGCAAGCCCTCAGACTAATGACTGCTTTGTAGACTGACTACAGCCAGCTCTGTAGGAGGACCAAAGAAATCTCAGGGAGAGTGCGGAGCTGCTTATAGTTCCCAGTTGTATCCTTCCTACTGTCACACAAGTAAATAATTTTCTTTACAGGTAACCCTGAGCTTTCATCTAAAAGTTTTCTTTGTTCATCATTTTCCTGCTCACAAAAGTGTTAGAATAGTAAGCACTAAGTGCTCCACACCCAAGGTGGGCTGGTCCCAGTTTGCACTTTTTTTTTTTTTTTTTAGTTACTGTTTGCTGGAGTATAGTAGATGTTATCAGGCTGATTGTGGTGACTTCCACGCTGACATTTTCTGTAACCATAAAACTCAAATCCCTGCAATTGGCATCTGAGCATCAGATTCCTCAAATGGTTGATCTACCTCTTTGAGCTGGATTTCTTCTGGAGTATGACTCAGTTAATGTCAAATCCACAGAGGTCCCTGTGGAGCAGGTTCAGAAGCAGGCTAAATACCCATTTACCAACATCCGATTCCCTGGGGTCACCTTCCCTTTAGCTGAGGCTATCTTGGGACTGGCTCCGGAGCTTTGGCAGCAGCCAGCATCCTGCCTGGCCCCCACCTGGATGGTGCACAAGTATGTGGTCCCCACAGATACCCTTTTAGGGTTCTTGGACCACTCCTTTGTAGAGGGGTCTGGTCTCTGACTCAGCCGTTCACAGATCGAAGGTCATGGGGATGTGGATAAACTGCCCAACAAGGAGTCCAAAAATTGGAATACACGGCCAAGAAGGTCTCGTGGCCTCCTTGCTCGGTCTACAGCAGGCCAGCTACTCAGTAAGGATGGCTAACTTTGGCCATTCCGTTTTTGGCTGGTTGGGCTCCTTCTCCCTCTGCTTCCTGCCAATAAGTAGCAGGTGGCCCAACAAATCTGGGACCAGGGCTGCATGCTAGCTAAACACCAGCTCCAACAGCTCCAAACCGCCTTGGACATGGGTGGTTCTTGCACATGGTCGATGAGTGCAGACGTCTCTATGCACTGTGGGGCCTGGTTGAGGCTGCCCATCTTCATGGTGGACACCCAGCATAAGCTGGAGAATGTCCGGTTCCTGGGTACCAACCTCTTCAGTCCTGGGGTGGAAGGACATCTCACATGTATTGAGATTCCATTGCCACCCAGGAATCCTGACTTTATCTCAGAAAGATCTGAAACTGCCTCAGCCTAAAAAAAACTTTTGTTTTCAGGGCTTTCAGGTGCAGGACCCTCAGCAGCAGCTGCAGCAGAGGCTGTTTCAGTGCTGGTATCCGAAACCCAAGTTCAGCGGCCAGGGTCAGCAAAGGGGGGCGGAAGAAGTGCTTCCGATTGCCCAAAGGACTGGAGCCCTCTCTAAGGCTGCCAAGTGACAGGTTGCAGTGTGGCATTACCCTCTGATCAGGGTCAGTTGCATCACTTCTTCTCACAGTGGTTCATTATTACTGTAGTTCTTCGATTTGAAACTGTGGTTTTAGCATGCGGTTTAAATTCTAGGGCAGTGATTAATCGAGGCAGCTTCAATCACAAACAGTTGCTTTGGCCATACAGCTTGATTGCCTTGTTTATTAATTTCAGTGCTGACCTGCTAGTGAAACTACCACCACACCACAACATGCTGAAATGCAAGGCGTATGACTTGGAGTTCAAGCTCCAAGTAACAAAAGCGAGCTGAGGGTGAGGGCAACTGACCAGTGCCCGTATCTCTCGGGTTGATGAGAAGCAGATCAGAGACTGGCATAAAGCCTTGCGACTTGAGGGAGAGTTACAGAATGAAGGCCTTTCCCGAAACCACTGTAAGCACCGGCGACTCGACAGTGCTGGGCGGCGAGCTGCATTCCCCACTGAAGAAGCCCAACTTGCCACATGGATCACCTAGCAACGAGAACGCCATCTTCGGTAACCACAAGACAATCTCCCTCAAAGCTTCCTCTCTCATAACGAACCCTGGTTCAAAGCGAGCCAAGGCTGGGTGGACAAATTCCTATCTCACTGGGAATTCACTGTCAGCGGCCACAGCTGTAGGTCAGAAGCTCCCGAAGGACTATGTTCCGAAAGTTATAGAATTTACGCGTTCTGCTCCAAACAGACCCAGAAATTCCACTTGCCTCCATCTGCAATAAGAAATATGGATGAAACAACCACATGACGGATATGCAGGGGAACATACAATTGATCAGATCGGCCTCTGTTAACAACAGGACATGACAAGCAGAGACTCACAGTTTGTCTTGCTGCCCTAGCAGATGACTGAAAGTTACCCCCTCTTATGGTTTTAAAGGGTAAGCAAACACCGAAGGACATTGCTAATGTCAGTGAGGTTGTAATTTCTATGTCCATAAATGGCTGGATGAACACGACATCACTAGCCATTGGCCGGACAGTGTGGGAAGGAATTTCATTTGGAAAGCGCCTACTAGTGTGGGACACCTTCAGGTGTCGTATCTGTTCTGAAGTTAAAACAATTGGCTAAAGAAAACACGATCATGGCAGCTATACCTGGGGCTGTACAAAACTTTCGCAGCCAGTGGACATGTCATGGAATGCATACCTCTCAACCTCCGCCTCATACATCAGGGACAAGACTTAAAAATCAGGGACAAAGGACCAAAACCAGGGACACATCTTCAAAATTGGCAGTATCCATTCAGGAAGCTGGTAGAATAAGGGCTTAGTGTAAAATCCATTTTCTAAGGAAGAACAAGTCTGTAACTTTAATGTTTGAAATTATTTTATGCTTACAACCCCACTATTTGGTCATGGAAACAAATTTTTAGGAGGGACAGAGTAAAATTTTGAGGCAAAATCAGAAGTCCCTGAAAATCAGGGACAGTTGAGAGGTATGATGGAATGCACCATTTAAACAAAAATAGAAGTACTATGATGAGTAGCTTGCTGTTGGGCCCAGAGAGCTGACTCAACCCGGCAATCCTCGAGCCCCTTCATGGCCACAGATTGTAGAATGGGTGAAACAGGCTTGGTCATCAGTATCACGAGAGGTGATTACAAAGTCTTTCAAGGTCTGTGGGATCATTAATCTCGACCCAAACAAAATCAACTGCCAGCGAATATCGAACGAACTTCAGCAATGACTCCAGGCGTAGGCTGTGAAGGTACTGATAAACAAGATCAGTTTGTTATGAGCAGTGATAATGAATCCGACGAGGGGAGCCAGATAGTGACAATGAACTTGGCTAAACTGTAAATGTGCGATCAATGACTGTTCTGACTTCATTTCAGCCATGAGCTTTTATTTTATTTTTCGTGTGAACCTACTGGAATGTCATTTTAAGCTTCTGAAGTAAAAGCTAAATTTTAAAATGATACAAGTGCTTGTTTCTTTTTTCTTTCAGGTTAGTGGGCTGTTAACATGATGGTGGGGGATGATTACTATTAGCAGTGCTAATAGGGTGACACCACTGACTGCCCTCTTTAACAAATCATGGGAGGATGGGTGGTACCTGAGGACTGGAGGAGGGCAGAAGCAGGAAACTATAGACCTGTTAGTTTAACCTCAGTGATAGGGAAAATGATGGAATAACTTCTGAAGGAAAGAATTGTCGAGTACCTAGAGGCCAGAGGGGCACAGGACCCAAGGCAGCATGGATTCACAGTAGGAAGGTCATGCCAGACGAATCTAATAGATTTCTTTGACTGGGTGACCAAAGTAGTAGATCAGGGAGGGCTGTGGACATGGCCTACCTAGACTTTATCAGGCATTTGACTCAGTCCCACACAAAAGATTAATATACAAGTTAGCCAGCCTGGGAGTAGACCCGGAGCAGTCGTCGGTAGTTGAAATAGTCAGTTGCAATTCAGTGCAGTTGAAATCAGTTGCAATTGCATTGGATTGCAGTCATAAAATAGTGGAGTTGAAATCCACTGCAGTTGACAATTCCGTGACCCATCCAGGTTTGTGGTGAACTGCAGTGAGTTTTCTCTTTTTCTTTCCTGGGTGGGGGAAGAGGTGGGCCAGGAGGGCTGTGAATATCTAATCGTCCTAAATGCCAGCACTGAGCCTTACAGCCAATAAAATGCACCCTGGCTCCTGGACATGAAGTATCCACCAATGAGGTAGATAGAAGAGGAGGAGCTTTACAGTGTCTGTGACTAACTGCACAAGGTGGCAGGGAGAGTGTGCCTAGGTAGGAGAGGAGATTGTCAGGAGAGGAGGCATCTGTGTTGGTGTGTGGGCAATGGAGTGAGCAACATTTTTCAGCAGGGATGAAGTTTGGTGGTTCAGCTTTTAATTTAAAATAAGTTAACTGTGTCCACTATCCTAACATATCCGGTGCCGGAGAGAGACTAGTGTGTGGCTGTGCAGGTCTCTGTCCTTCAGCAAAGCCAGGCAGCAATCATGTGAAGGCAGCAAGTCAGTGGTCTAGTCATGGTCAGGATCAGCCCGTGACCCCCATCAGGTGACTCTCACTCAGTCTCGGTCAGGTCTTCAGAGTCGGGTGAGGAGGAGGAGTGGTTTGTGCACTAGTTCCACTGCATGGAGTACCGGAGTGGGGACATTGGTCTGAGTTGGGTACTGACTGTGTGGGTTGGGAGGAGGAGCACACAGCTCAAAATAAACACCAGCACCACAGCAGAGTATTGCAGCAGTGGCAGCCTGAGCCATTGAGCCACCTGACACAGACAACTGAATCATCACCCAACACCTGACAGACAGCAACAGGCTACTACAGTAAGCAAGGTACTGTGAGGATGTGTATGTAAGAGCCTACCAGGGCTGGGCAGTAGGAAGGAGAAGAATGGTCTCTCACAGACTACTCAGTCTGTCTGTGTGTCTATTGTGTGCTGGGCTGGCTTGTCTGACTGGTTGAGGCTTGGGGTTCTGGGGCCTGGGGCCAAACTTGAAAAGCCAAGGTGATCGATCATCATCAATCTACTGCTAGCAGCCCAGCTGGGCTCTCTCTGACTGAGGTGGCATTGTGAGTAAGTCAGATTTCCCACATGGTCGTGGAGCAGACCAGGCGCAGGTGGTCAGTTGGTGAGTTCCTGGACCCATAGGCCAGAATGCAGAGCATGGTCGGTCAGATCCAATGGACAAAATGGTTGTTGTTTGCCACTGTAGGAATCGGAAAGACTAAATATTAAAGTCTTCATGGCAAGATGAATAAAATTTCAAAATCACATTAGTGTACATGCTGAAAGCCAAAATAATTTCAGAAACTGTGTCATAAAATGTTTTTTTAATATGTATGAGTTTTTAGCTTTAAGTTTAAACTATGGATACATCTCAATTCTGGTATACCATACAGGAGGTATTTCTAGGGGTCCTCCCTTAAACTGTTTTAGTCTCACAGATTCTCGACTACTAGTAAACTAACATATATTGATGGTTAGCTCTGTTTGCAAAAAGTACCTTCTAGCTCCTGTGGGGTGCTAAGAGGCCCTACCTATACTGTATTTAGACTCGCAGTTCTTTTCTAAATAACTAGTATTACTGCTGCTTATTTTCTATATCAGATACTGTTTTACTGCCCTGCTTCAACTTGTTACTCAGGACTCAATATATTTTGTTGTTGTTTTGACTGGTTATTGTGCTTTAGTGGGTCCCTACTGTGTTGGAATTTGTTTCACTGCACTTTGTATTTGCATTGTAAAGAGCAACCAGTTTCTTAGCTGCTGCTGACTAGTTGCTGCTCCCTCCAACATATGCAAATATCTCACCTGGCCCAGAGTAGAGGCATAAATAATTCCTTTGTTTCTGCCCATTTAGAAGTTATAATGCTGATAAATCCCAAATACTAAAAACAGAGCTGCTTCCTGACCTTAACCCACCAACACACCCCACGTGAAGCTGCAAGCAGACCCGCTTTGTGATGTCAGAAGGCTAAGGCTGTGTGTGCGCATGTCCCATTGATTTCAAGGGGGACTTTACCATACATTTTATTAACTTTTTATAGTCGAAATTTTATTAAAAACCTTTGAAGTTAAAAAGTACAACAAACTACTACATAATAAAATTCAATGATGGTGAAAGTTGAAATATTGGTTGGATTTTCTTTAGTTAGTTGAAGTCAGAAATTTCAAACTAGTTGAAAAATCAGTCATAATGTGTGGTAAGTCAGTCATGATTGGTTTTCAACTGACTCAGGGTCTACCTGGGAGTGGGTCCCAAGATGATAGCCTGGGTAAAGAATTGGCTGGAGAATAGGACACAGAGTAGTAGTAAATGGAGTCCACTCTGAAGAAAGGGAGTTACTAGTGGGGTGCCGAGGGTTCAGTATTAGGACCGGTCCTCTTCAATGTCTTTATAAGTGACATTGCAGAGGGACTGGAAGGAAAAGTATGTCTCTTTGCAGATGACACAAGATCTGCAACAGAGTTGATGCATAAGGTGGGGTGGAAAGGATAAGAAGGGACTTGGCAAGGTTAGAGGAATGGTCAAATGTGTGGCAGCTTAGATTTAATGCTAAGAAGTGCAAGGTAATGCACCTGGAAACAAAAACCCAGGGAAGAGTACACAATGGGGAGTGAGATACTAACAACAACAAAAAATGGAAAGGGACCTGAAGGTAGTCATATCAGATGACTTAAAGGTGGGCAAGCAATGTGAGAGGGCAGTAAGGAGGGCTGGGGGATACTGGGATGCATAGGAGAGGCATCACCAGTAGAAAACAGGAAGTTGTTATCCCTCTGTACAGACAGCTGGTGAGACCCCATCTGGAGTACTGTGTGCAGTTCTGGAGACCCAGTCTCTGCAAGGACATAGACAAGATGGAAGCTGTCCAGAGGAGGCAACTAAAATGGTGCAGGGTCTGTACGGAAGATATATGAAGAGACTAAAGGAGCTTAATATGTATAGCCTTGAGGAAAGGAGGGACAGGGGGACATGATAGAAACTTTCAAGTACCTCAAGGGAATCAACAAAGTCCAAGAGGTAGCATCTTTCAAAAAAAAGGTGTGCAAGAACAAGAGGGCACAATTTAAAGATGGGGGGTGGCTCAGAGGCAATGTAAGGAAGTATTTTTCACAGAGAGGGTTGTGGATGCATGGAGCGGCCTTCTGGAGGAGGTTGTGGAGTTAAAACAGTGGTTGAATTCAAGCATGCATGGGACAGCCATAAGGCAATTCTAGGGGGTGGGGTAGAAAGAAGTAGGCTGCTAGTTAACTAGGATCTACAGCTTATCCATTAGGTAGGGAAATGGGCAGACTGGGTGGGCAAGCGGTCCTTATCTGCCATCAAATTCTATGTTTCTGTGTTGCAGATAGTCTCTCCTTCTAGTGATAATGCAGCTGCCTATAAATGAGGGCGGCTATTATTAGAAATATTGTTTTGTCTGTGACTACAATACAAGGCGTCAATAAATCGAGGTGACTTCAATTGAAGAAATACAGTACTTCAGACAGGTGGGTAGGTGCTAAAAGTGGTGGGCAAAGGGTTGCATCTTGACTTTGAAGCTCTTCCACTGTACCAACCCTAGCTTCTCAGGAGTCCATGGTGCCAGAGGCACATTGTCCATGCAAAGGACAACACTGCCACGGCTCCCTGATGTGAGGTGATAGGAGTTGGTCACAGAAACTCTAGTCACCTAAGGCTATGTGTTCAGATATGTCTAGTACTGAAATGGATAGAGGGGTGGTGCCCCATGCTAGATTTGCATGACCTGAACAAGTTCGTATGGAAGCCCAAGTTCCTGATGGTCACTCTGAACCAGATTATATCATCGAGCAGAGGACATGGTTCTGCTTCCTGGACCTCCAGGACACTTTCTCCCACATCCCAGTCCCTCCGTCCCACCATTGGTACCTCTAGTTCTAGGCAGAGTGGTTGCCATACCAGTTCAAGGTAATGCCGTTTAACCTTTCCATCCACAATGGGGTCCTCACCAATTGCATGGTAATGATGATGGCCTTCCCTGCGGCACAAGTGTGTCAGGGTGTATCCTTACCTGGACAACTGGCTGCTTGCCAGTCAGTCAGAGTGAGGAAGGTAGTGGTCAGGGATCTGGCCTTCTAGTACCTGTCAGGGCTTGAACCTTCTGATCAACTCAGTCAAGTTAGCAGTGTTCCCTCCCAGGTAATAATGTTAAGTGGGGAGGAACTGGACTCCATTGGGTCAGGCCCACTGCCCTGCAGACAGGGCATTGAACCTTACATCCTTGCTTGATCATTTCTGGTTGGGCACTTTGCCCAGCCCAGGACTTCCTGTGACTTCTGTGGCTTATGGCAGCTTCTACCATCATTGTCTGTTGGTCTTCTTGGCAGTTGCACCCTACCCTGGAAGTTGGGCTGGCAGTCATCCCAAAGTCTGAGTCGTCAGGACCAGCGGTCCTGGTGGCCCAGTCAGTATGGAATGCCATCAGTGGTGGCTGCATCCCCAGAACTTGGAGGAAGGAATTCCATTCATTCACCTGGAGCCTTCTGTCATGCTCATGACAGATACACCTTGGTGGGGTGGGAGCTCACCTGGGAGACCACAGAGCCCATGGGTTCTAGATCCCGGGAGTCCTGATGCAACATCAGCCTGCTGGAGGTCCTTGCAGTGTGTCTGGCTCTGGTGGAATTCACTCCATTGATTCGGGGTCAGATTGTTCAGGTCCAGACAGAGAACAGGACAGCCATATTCTATCTGAACCAGGCAGGCGGGACACACTCCTTTCTGTTGTGTCAGGAGGCACTCCGCACTTGGACCCTCATGTGCAGTTTGCAGGGTGATCTCCTGACAAGCTGTGTTATGGGAGAGAACAACCAGCTGGCATATGTCATCAGCTAAGTCAGAGAGGTGTTGCATGAGTGGTCACTGCATCAGGAGGTGGTAGAACAGCTGTTCTCCCAGTGGGGCACCTTTCTGGTAGATCTGTTTGCCATCTCAGCATAACTGGTGTGGGCTGGTATGCCATTGTTGATGCAGTAGAATATGGTCGAGTACTTTTTCAAAGGCCTGGATCACTTGTCCTCTCTGGTGCATGAACCACCACCTCTGTGGCATCCACTGCTGGTTCTGGCAATGCTTTTTGGTGAGCCATTCAAGCCTGTGCAGAAGTGTGAGATGTCACACTTGTCATGGAAGACCACCTTCATGGTGGCCATTAGCCAGAAGGGTGTGTAAGTTCTAGGTGCTCTTGGTGGAGCCTCCTTACCTGGTCTTCCACAAGAAGAAGGTCACCCTTGGCACCAGTGTGAATTTCCTCCTGAAAGTTGTGTCAGAGTTCCACCTTAACCAGGTGATTAATCTCCCAGTGTACTAATCAGTCCAACCTTGGATGCTGATTGCAGGCTCCATACCTTGGATCTGTGGAGGGTGCTATCCTATTATAAAGAGTGTATGTGAGGATTTTGCAGTGAGGCTCACCAGCTGTTTGTAAATCGCTAAATCCTGCCTTGACCACTGCCATAGGTTATCTGGTAGGGAGTTGCCCAATGGGCTTAAGATTCATTCCACCAGCCATACTGCTGCCTCAGCTGCTTCTAGGATATCCCACTGAGGAGTGACAGAAGTCAGAAACTGGTGGGGGAAGGTTTAAGAGGGTGTGAGGAAGTTCTGTTTTACAGAAAGTATGGTGGAGCTGTAGAACAGTCAGCCAGCGGATATGGTGGGTGCCAAGAACATAAGTGATTTCAAGCATGGCTGACACAGAGTGCAGGGTTTGGTGGTTACTCGGGTCGGTAGCAGTAAGGAGAGGAGCGGTGGGGGGTGGACTGGGAGGATAGAACTCCAAATGGGCAATAGGTCCCAGGGCAGATGGGAAACTACAGGGTGCACCAGATGGATATTTGGTTGTTTTCTGCCATCGTCTGTTTCTAGGTATGCAGGGCTGCAACCTGGGCTAAAGCACACATTCAACTCCTGCTACAGAATCGACATACTAAGTTATTGTGATGCTGCATTCTGGGCCTCAGTTCTCCAGTTTCTGTTCACCAAATAGAGGTGCTTGCCTTGCCTCCTCCTCTTAGAGGACTGCTAGGAGTCTGCCAGAGTGTGGATAGTGAATTGTATCCACATTTTTAGAAATATAGGTTACTCACCTGTAACTGTAGATCTTACTTCGAGGGACTCTTGCAGCAGGTTACACCATTAGGACTGTACCGCGTGGCCAGAAACCCCACAGAAAACTTCTAGCTAGTGTGCTCATATTGGGGACTGCCCTGACGAGACCTCCCCCAACTTCTGCCTATGATACAAAGAGCAGTCCCCAGCACCACCTCAGTTCTTTTCCTGCCATCGACCCACGCAAGTTGGACCTTCACGGACACCTTCTGCTTTAGTCTACCGCCATTTTCTCAGTGTTACCCATGCTGTATTATTTTCTAATTTCTCTTCAATTTAACAGCAATCTGTGCATGTCTTCTTCTTCCTCGTCTGTTGAGCAGCAGCGAACAAAGTGCACTTGTAGCAAGCAACTTTCCAAAAGGGCGGCCATTCAAGGTGCCAGCTTTGCCTAGGCCTGGACCATGACATTGAGGCCAGCCAGCACTGCCAGGATTTTAACTGCACCTGGTTTACCGCCAGAAGACCCTGGAAGCCTTTCTGCTGCAGCACAAACAACTTTGGAGAAGGAGCTTCACCCAGAGTACCTCCTCTTCCTCAGCCTTTGGCGGGCCACCACTTCTTCATCAGCTAAGGACAAGAAGAAGCCTTCAGGAAAGCACAAACACTGGGAGAAGCATTGGGAGAAACTTTGGTCGGTCTTCCTTCAGGTCCCCACAAGTCGGGCACTGACCATGGGTCTTCCTCCCGAGGTCGGCCCCTTACACTTCATCAGCGCCTCTCCCTCTGGGCTGCCAGTGGCCAGACCACCCACTCTCCTAACTGTTTTGGGCAGTGGTTCTTTGGGGCTCAGGACTTCAACCCCAGCCTCTCAGCCTCTGAAGCTCAGTCCCATTCAACAGACTGGTCCTCAGCCAGATGGCTTGACTGGGTCCTCCGGGTGGTGGGTTGTTGCCCTCCCAGTCAAAGGCGTCTGTGAAGTCAGTTCTGATGTCAGGGACCAACCACCTCGCTACACCAGTGGCATCGGTCTCCTCCCCTGCAGTGTGATGCCTCTGCCGTGCTCTGGAGTCAGCTCCCCTATAAGGCTTCTCCTCCAGGCCGGCGCTGGCTGCTTCACCAGACTGGCGTCAGCCTGCACCTGTCCTGTTGATGCTGGACTCCTGGCACCGACCCAAGATGCCTCAACCATCATCCCCAAATCCTCCAGTGACACCAGGACTGCTCTCCTTCTCTGGGGAAGGGTAGCGTCCAGCACAATGCAGACCTCTGGTGGAGGCTGGGAGTACCATCAGCAGTCGGCACCACACATCGGGGTGGGACAGATACTGGCGTCATGCACATCCCCACCCCAGGGGAAAAATCTTCACAAAATGCCAGCCCACTAGTGATGGCTCCCCATCTCCACTGCCATAGAAACATAGAAACATAGACTTTGATGGCAGATAAGGACCACTTGGCCCACCCAGTCTGCCCTTTCCTACCTACTGGACAAGCTGCAGATTCTAGTTAACCAACAGCCTACTTCCTGCCACCCCCACTACAATTGCTTTATGTCTGTCCCATGCATGTTTGAATTCCCCAACTGTTTTAGACCCAACAACCTCCCCAGGAAGGCGGTTCTATGCATCCACCACTCTCTCCATGAAAAAAAATGTCATCACATTACCCCTGAGCCGTCCCCCATTATCTTTAAATTGTGCCCGTTGTTCTTACACATCTCTTTTCTGAAAGATGCTACCCTCCTGGACTTTGTTGATTCCTTGAGGTACCTGAAAGTTTCTATCATGTCCCCCTGTCCCTCCTTTCATCAAGGCTATACATATTAAGCTCTCTCAGTCTTTCTTCATATGGTTTCTGATGCAGACCCTGCACCATTTTAGTTGCCCTCCTCTGGACTGCTTCCATCCTGTCTATGTCCTTCGTAGATGAGGTCTCAAAACTGCACACAGTACTCCAGATGGGGTCTCACCAACTGTCTGTACAGAGGGATAACCACTTCCTTTTTCTACTTGTGATGCCCTTCCTATGCATCCCAGTATCCCCTGGCTCTCCTTACTGACTTCTCACATTGCTTACCCACCTTTAGATCATCTGATATGACTACCCCCAGGTCCCTTTCCATTTTGTTGTTGTTAGTACTTCCCCTGCTATTGTGTACTCTTCTCCTGGGTTTTGTTTCCAGGTGCATTACTTTGCACTTTTGCACTGAATCTAAGTTGCCATATGTCTGACCATTCCTCCAACCTTGCCAAGATCCTTCTCATCCTTTCTACCCCTTGTGTATCAACTCTGTTACAGATCTGTGTGTCATCTGCAAGAGGCATACCTTTCCCTCAGACCCTCTGCAATGTCACCTATAAAGATGTTAAAGAGGACTGGACCTAGTACTGAGCCCTGAGGTACTCCACTAGTGACCTCCTTTCTTTGGAATGTGTTCCATTCACTATTACCTTCTGTGTCCTGTTGTACAGCCAGTTTGCTACCCAGGCTACCACCCTGGGACCCAATCCCAGGCTGGCTAACTTGATTATCAATCTTCTGTGCGGGACTGTGTCAAATGTCTTGCTAAAGTCTAGGTAGGCCATATCCACAGCCCTCCCTGGTCTATTACTTTGGTCACCCAGTCAAAGAAATCTATTAGATTCATCTGACATGACCTTCCTGCTGTAAATCCATGCTGCTTTGGGTCCTGTGCCATGCTGGTCTCTAGGTACTCAACAATTCTTTCTTTCAGAAGTGATTCCATCATTTCCCTACCACTGAGGTCAAACTTACAGGTCTGTAGTTTCCTGCTTCTGCCTTGCTCCCATTTGTGTGAAAGGAAACATCTACCCTCCTCCAGTCCTCAGGTACCACCCCATCCTCCCATGATTTGTTAAAGAAGGTTGTCAGTGGTGTCACTAGGTCATCCCTTTGTTCTTTTTGGATTCTGGGGTGAATCCCGTCAGGCCCCATTGCTTTGTCCACCTTGAGTTTTAGGAGTTCATTCAGGACTCTTTCTTCTGCAAATGGACTGGTGCCAACCCCCTACCAACAGTGCTTCTATTGTCTGGTTTAGGTAACTCCTCCTCATCTTCTTTTGTGAATACTGAGCAAAAGTATTCATTCAGTAACTCTGCCTTTTCACTGTCTCCCTGCCCACCTCCCCTCTCCCTTATTAATCTTCACTGTTCCTCTCTTAACCTTTCTATGCCCCTAATATACCTATAAAGGTTTTATACCCTTCTTAACTGAATTGGCTATTTGTTCCTTGGTTTGGGCTTTTGCTATTCTGACTGCCTTCCCCACTTCTTTCTGCTTTAATTGATACAGTTCCCTGTTGTGCTCCTTCTGTGATTCCTTATACTTTTGAATGCAGCCTTTTCTCCTTAACCTTCCCTGCCACCTCTTTTGAGAACCATAGTGGTTTTTACTCCGCTTTGTTTTCTTAATCTGTTTCACACAAGGCTTGTTGCCTCTATGATGGCAGTTTTGATTTTTCTCATTTGTTCTTCCACCCTCCTTTTTGCCCATTTGCTAATGCATTCCTCAGGTATTCACCCATTTGCCAAAGTCAGCCCTTCTAAGTCCAGTATGCTTGTTTTTGTATGGCTTGTCTCCATGGTTGTGCTTATTGTAAGCACACTGTGCAGTGGTAAGCTTGTTCCCAGATGTCTACTGACTTCTAAATTTGTGATCCTCTCGCCATTTGAGAGTACCAGGTCTAGTATTGCTCCTCCTGAGTGGGTTCCAACACTAGCTGTCTAAGGCCTGCCCCCTGCAAGTCATCGAGAATGACCCTGCTCTTGGATGTGACTGCAGTACATGTCATCCAGTTAACATCTGGCATATTCAGGTCCCCATCAACAGTATCTCCCTTTTTCAGCCATTTTGAGAATGTCCTCTATCATTTTCTTGTCCATTTCCTCCCTTGAGATGGGGTCTGTATACAACCCCTGTGCGGATTGTGATGCCATTCCCTGTCTCCAAGGTGACCCAGAGTGCTTCTTGTCCTCCCCTTTACTTTTTAGTTCTGTAGCTTTGATCCCTTCCTTATGTATAGAGCTACTCCACCTCCTCTTTTCCCCACCCTGTCCCTTCTGTAGACTGTGTACCGGTATGTTGACATCCCAGTCATGGTTCTCCATGTACCATGTTTCTGTGACTGCCACAATATTCAATTGTTCATCTTCCATACTCCCTCCACCTGCAGACCAAGGTTCACGGGGTCCCTCCCATGGCCCCAGCCTGGCGAAAGCCAGAACTAGCTACCAAGTTCCTGGGAGGGGGTGCTGCCAGGCAGCCAAGGCTGGGATTGGGGGCAACAAGTGAGCAGAGAGTCCATATCCTCCAGTCCCCAGAGGAAGGAGCCAAAAAAAAAAAAAAGAATGCCCTGTGGGAGAAGGTTTTGAGGTGGCACAAGCTCAGCCTGCTCACCCGGAAGGTTGAGCTATTGCACATTCTTAAGTCAGGCTCAGATGTGGGACCCACATCCTCTGAACCTCTTATGATCTGCGGACTCCGTAGGTAGAGTTGCAGCTGGGGAATTTGCCTACACCACTACTCCCAGATTAGGGTCTCGGGTTTGCTACAGACATCCAATCTTTGATTTTGGATGCCCCTTCAGAGGCCCATCTGGTCTGGTAAGGATTCTCAAAATATAATCACTTGCCTCCAAGAGTCGGATAGGCTATCCGTTCGGTTTATACTCTGTAATGGTCTCAGTCTACATCGTCCCAGCGACAGCCTTTCAATAACTCCAAGCAGCAACCTAAAAGTCCACAGCCATGGGGTGCCTTTAAGAGAATGACTACTTCCCAAGCCACAGGAGGTTCAGCGTCAAGAGCTCCCAGACCTTACAGCCGCATTGCCTGTCTCCGGCTCCTCTGTCTCATTAACCTCCCCTTCCTCCAGCAGAATCTCTGGGAGGCGGTGGCAGTTCAGTTCTCTGTCTCTACGGAGAGGTTGGCGCAGAATAACCAAGGATCAGTGGGTTGTGCAGTTAGTGGAACAGGGCACACCCTAGAATTTTGGAGATTCCCGAATAATCCTCCAGTTCTCGCCTATTACCCTCAGGCCCATCTTGCCTTGATTCAGGAACAGATCCAAGTGCTCCTGTGAAAACAGGCCATCAAACCCATTCCGCCAGCACAGTGAGGGAAGGATTCTACTTGCATTTCTTCCTGGTTCAAAAAAAACAGGAGATCTAGCGTACCATTTGGACCTCAGTAGCCTGAACCAGATTATTGAGTACGAAAGGTTTAGGATGGTTACTCTTCCTGGCCTTCTCCCGTGCTTCATCAGGGGATTGGCTGTGCTCCCTGGACATGCAGGATGCTTATCTTCACATCTTAGTGTTTCCACCACACAGAGGTTTCTTTGCTTCTGCATCCAAGGAAACCACTGTCAGTTTCAGGCCTACCATTTGGCCTGTCCTCTGCCCCATGAGTCTTTACAAAGTTCCTCGCAGTAGTAGCAGCAGCCTTGAGGAAGGAAGGCCATTATGTCATCCCTTATCTAGACGACTGGTTTCTGACAGCCCCTACCAAGGAGCAATTGCTCAGAACCATGGAGGCTACTTTGCTCTGTTCAAGACCTGGGATAACCCTCAGCCTCCCCAAATCCTCCCTTGACCAAGTCAAAGACTCCAATACATAGGGTGATTTTGGACACCGAGTAAGGCAAAGCCTTTCTTCCTTCTGACAGGGTAGAACACCTTCTGATTCAGGCTCAGATAGTCTCATTGTCTCAACAAGTTCCAGCCAGAACAGTTCTAAGGCTGCGGGACATATGGCAGTGACCATTGCAACAGTACCCCTGGCTCGCCTGCATGTGAGGGTGGCCCAATGGAACCTTTGGATCCAAAAGGATCAGCATTCAGATGACTTAGACCTTCTATTATGGGTATCCAACTCGGTGCGATATACTATGATGTGGTGGCCCTATTTGTGTCCCCATCCAACGTAAAACTGCCCAGTTTCTGCTCGTTAGATCCAGAGCCTGGTGTTTTCTGGAAAGATGTGTTGTCCCTCTCTTGGACAGGGAGGTTTCTGTATGCCTTCCCTCCCTTTTCATTGCTGCAGACAGTTCTGCTCAAGTTGCAGTCAAGGGGCAGAGATGATCCCGATAGCTCCTTACTAGTCACACCAGATTTGGTTTCCACTTCTCCAGCAGCTTGTAGTGGAACTCCCAACTCCCCTGCCGCTGTGCTCTGACCTGCTGTCACAGGAGCAGGGCACCCTGAGTCCATCCAGACCTCAAGTTACTGCATGTTCATGCATGGCTCCTGCAGACTTAGCAGTTGCCTGCTTTGCGTTTCTCCCTGGTGGCAGATGTCCTAGTGGCAGCCAGAAAACCCTCCACTAGATCTACTTTGGATCCAAAAGGATCAGCGTTCAGCGCCATCTCCAGGCTGAGTTGGCCAGGATTTGTGGGACCTCTCTCCCACCCAGGGACCACCAGGGTCACTGCCATTGCCTCAGAGGTTGCCAAGAAAGAGGAGTGGTTGGGCCACAATGGGCTCAGGGAAGGTGAGGGTGGTGGAACAGAGGTGCATCCCTCAGTTGTACCTCTCCACAATTTCTATGCCGTTCTGGAAAAATGTGGTTCCTCTATGGAGGAACCCACAGTGGAGACCAAGGAGGATGCTGGGAACCTCCACAAGGAGACCCACAAGAGGGTGACACAGGACCCCACAGAGAGAAACAACTCCTGGTGGGGACTCCATTGTTAGGAAGGTAGAACTGGGGAGGAAGGGGACACGGAGGTAAGGTGCCTGCCTGGCGCCATGGCTTGGAGGGACAGGGAGGCGAATCCTCAGGATCACAGGAGCAGCTGCACAGGGAGGAGCTGGATGTCATTGTCCACCTAGGGACAAATGACCTAGCTAAGAAAGGGATCAGAGCAGTGCAAGAAGCGTTTGTGGAGATGAGGAGGGTCTTAGACAAATAGTACACACGGTAACCTTCTCGGAGGTGCTGCCTGTCTATGGCATGGATGAGGCTAGGGTGCTCCACACCATGGGATTCAATCAGTGGTTGAAAAACTGGTGCAGAGCTCAGGGATTTGACTTCATTGGGGACTGGGGGTTCACCTGCACCGATGCAGGCCTATACTGGTGTGACAATCTGCATCTGTCCAGGAGGGAACCAGGATCCTAGGTGATAGGTTTAAATATTTCATTGGCAAGCATTTAAACTAGCCAAGGGAGGCACTGGAAAGGAGCAGGAAAATCCTAGCCCCAAAAACATTAGGGTACTAAGTGAGGTGAGCGTCAACATAGAGATGTAAATAGGGAGAAGCGCGGGGTAAATGGAGAAAGTGACAAATGCAGTAAGGACAGGGATGGGGCAAAAGGGGTAAGGCCATCAAGAAATGGAGGGTAATGAGTACCAACGCCCGTAGTCTGGGCAACAAGCTCCCTGAGCTGGTGGCCTTGATGGAAGAGGATACCTGGATATTGCAGCAGTCACAGAAACATGGTACACAGAGAACCATGACTGGGATGTTAACATACCAGGGTACAAAATCTACAGGAGAGACAGGGAGGGCAGAAGAGGGGGAGCTCTCTATGTAAGGGAAGGGATAAAAGCAACTGAACAAAAGAGTAAACAGGGAGGAGAGGAGGCACTGTGGGTCACCTTAGAGGCTGAAAATGGCACCACAATCCACACAGGGGTTGTATACAGACCCCCATGTCAGGGAGGAATGGACAAGGATATGATAGGGCATACTTAGGATGGCAGAGAAAGGGAGATACTGTTGATAGAGGGACCATAATATGCAGATGTTAACTGGAGCACCTTGCTGCAGCCATATCCAAAAGCAGATCCATTCTTGATGCCCTTCAGGTGGCATACCTCAGACAGCTAGTTTTAGAACCTACTTGTGAGGAGCAATCTTAGACCTCGTGCTCTCAAATGGGGACAGTGAGAGGATCTCAGATCTAGAAGTGGGTAGCCATTTGAAACAAGTGACCACCAAACAGTGTGGTTCATGATAAACTCAACTACAGAGTCAAGCCATACAAAAGTGAGGGTTCTGGACTTCAGGAGGGCTGACTTTGGCAAGATGGGAGAGTGCCTTGAAAAGCACTAGCATACAGACTAGAAGGAGGGTGGAGCAACAATGGGGAAATATCAAAACTGCCATCACAGAGGCAACAAGCCTTTGTGTGAAGCAAATAAAAAATCAAAAAAGAAAAAGCCACTATGGTTCTCAAAAGAAGTGGCGGTGAAGATTAGGGAGAAAAGATAGCATTTAGGAAGTATAAGGAAACACAGAAGGAGCAGGACAGAGAACTGTACCAGTTAAGGCAGAAGGAAGAAGGAGGGTCATCAGAATAGAAAAGACACAAACTGAGGAAAGATAGCCAACTCAGTTAAGACAGGGATAAAACCTTTATAGGTATATCGGGGCATAGAAAGACAAAGGGAGGGATAGTGAGGCTGAATAGAATGGATGGTGGGTGGGCAGAGGTGACAGTGAAAAAGCAGGGATACTGAATGAATACTTCTGTTCAGTATTCACAAAAGAGGAAGTGGGCGAGGTGCCTAATCTAATTAACAGAAGCACTCTGGGGAGGGTCATTCCCAGTCCTTTCAAGAAGAAAGGGTTCTGAAAGAACTTCTAAAACTGAAGGTGGACAAAGCAATGGGGTCAGATGGAATTCACTCCAGAATTCTAAAAGAGTTAAGCAGAGAACTAGTGACACCACTGACTACCCTTTATAACAAATCATGGGAGGATGGTGTGGTACCTGAGGACTGGAAGAAGGCTGATGTGATTCCCCTTCACAAAAGTGGGAGCAAGACAGAGGCAGGAAACTACAGACCTGTCAGTTTGACCTCTGTGGTAGGAAAGTGATGGAATCACTTCTGAAGGAAAAGAATTGTTGAGTAACTAGAGGCCAGTGGGCTACAGGATCCAAGGCAGCATGGGTTCACAGCAGGAAGGTCATGTCAGACGAATATAATTGATTTCTTTGACTGTGTGACCAAAGTAGAACCAGGGAGGGCTGTGGACATGGCCTACCTAGACTTTAACAAGGCATTTGACACAGTCCCACACAAAGATTAGTAGTCAAATTAACCAGCCTTGGAGTGGGTCCCAGAGTGGTAGCCTGGGTAAAACATTGGCAGAACAACAGGACACAGAAGGTAATTGTAAATGGAGTCCACTCTGAAGAAAGAGGGGTTACTAGTGGGGTACTGCAGGATTCAGTACTGGGTCCAGTCCTTTTAATGTCTTTATAAGTGACATTGCAGAGGGACTGGAAGGAAAAGTATGCCTCTTTGCAGATGACACAAAGATCTGCAACAGGGTTGATGCACAAGAGGCGTGGAAAGGATGAGAAGGGACTTGGCAAGGTTGGAGGAATGGTCAGAAGTATGGCAGCTTGGATTCAATGCAAAGAAGTCAAAGTAATGCACCTGGGAAACAAAACCCAGGGAAGATTACACAATGGGGAGGTAGTAACAACAACAAAAATGGAAAGGGACCTGGGGTAATCATATCATATGACCTTAAGGTTGGCAAGCAATGTGAGATGGTGGTAGGGAGGGCTGGGGGATACTGGGATGTATAGGGAGAGGCATCACCAGCAGAAAACAGGAAGTTGTTATCCCCTGTACAGACAGTTGGTGAGACCCCATTCTGAGTACTGCGTCCAGTTCTGGAGACCCCATCTCCACAAGGACATAGACAGGATGGAGGCAGTTCGAGGAGGGCAACTAAAATGGTGCAGAGTCGGCAAGAGAAGCCATACGAGGAGAGCTAAAGGAGCTTAATATGTATACCCTTGAGGAAAGGGGGACATGGTAGAAATGTTTAAGTGCCTCAGTGGAATCAACAAAGTCCAAGAGGTAGCATCTTTCAGAAAAGAGATGTGCAAGAACAAGGGGCACAATTTGAAGATAGAGGGGGATGGCTCAGGGGCAATGTGAGGAAGTATTTTTCAAGAGAGGGTGGTGGGCGCATGGAACAGCCTTCCTGAGGCAGTTGTGGGGTCTAAAACTGGGGAGAATTCAAGAATGCATGGGACAGACATAAGGCAATTTTGTGGGGAGGGTAGGAAGAAATAGGCTGTTGGTTAAATAGGATCTGCAGCTTATCCTCTAGGTAGGAGATGGGCAGACTAGGTGGACCAAGTGGTCCTTATCTGATGTCAAAGTCTGTGTTTCTATGTTACTTATGCTATGAAGTGAAAATGGTTCTGCTTATGGATCACTGCTTGTCAACTGGATCCCTTTACTTGTCCGGAGAATCACATTCTGGGTATCTCCTTTCCTTAACTGACTCAGGCCTGAGTTACTCATCTATTAGGGTGCACCTTTCGTCCATCTCTGCGTACCATGCACCTGTCGAAGGCAGGACTCTTGCCCAACTTGACCTATCCTGTGCCTTCATGTGGGGCATTTTGCATCTGAAACCTCCCATAAGGGACCCTGTTCCCCCTGGGATCTGTTGTTCATTTAGAAAAGCTTATGTTGAGCCTGCTGCAAGCTTATAGCCACGCTTTCTGTCATGGAAAACATTATTTTGGTTGGTTACTTGCTCGCGATTTCTGAGCTCAGGCTCTGATGTGTAAAGAGCCTTATTTAGTTTTTCACAAGGACATGGTGTCCTTGAGAACTAATCCAAGTTTCTCCCTAAGGTGGTGTCTGAGTTTACCCTGAATCAAGACATCTACCTTCCTATGTAATACCCAGAGTATTCAAATCCAGGAGGCATTACTACATACTCGGAATGTCCACTGGTGCTTCGTTATTATATGGACCGCACCTGAGCCATCAGAAAAACTGATCAGTTGTTTTTTCTTTTGCTCCGAGAAAAGAAAGGGCTGGGGCTTCAGTTTCTAAACAACATCTGTCCAAATGCTTAGTTAATTGCATTGTTCATTGCTACCACATATACGACAAGCCTTTACGGTCCCGTTAAAGGTCATTCTACCAGAGGTGTAGCTGCTTCATTTGCATCCTTCAGAAATGTGTCTATTGTTGACATCTGTGCAGCGGTCACTTGGAGTTCTGTCCACACTTTCATCCGGCATTACAGTCTGCACATTGCTTCTAAGGGGAGGAAGTTATTTAACCAGGAAAGGCACACTAAGCAGAAGCTTGTTTCCAGATGCGACCTGGGAGCACAAGGAAGTTAAGTGACTTGCTCAGGGTCACACAGTATGCAAGTGGAAGCTGGGTTCAAACCCAGGTCTCAGGTTTGCAGCTCAGAGCCTTAAACCACTCATTATACTGCCTCCAAGTATAAGCTTCTAGGTGTAGGGCAGGTTTTGGACTGGCAGTCCTGCAGAGTCTGCTTTCTTGAGAACCTGACACTGACCTCTACCTCCTCCCAGCTGACGGGGTCAATTTTTTTACTGCTTGGGACTCAGTCCTAACAGTATAACCTACTGAGCCCTCTCGAAGTGAGATAGTACAGTTACATAAGAACTTACTGTAACAGTAAATCTTGAGAGGAACTCTTACAGCAAAGTCTTCTTTCCCTCCCTCCATCCCCTGGTAACTGCTTCTCCATCAATTTTCATTTTCCTTGATTTCAGAGGAACACCTCGGTTTTCCATTCACTGTGCTTGCGGGGTCTCTGGTGGGAGAATTGAGGTGGTGCTGGGGACCGCCTTTTATACCAAAGGCGGATGTCGGGAGTGGGCTGACATCAGGGGTCAGTCCCAAATATAGATTGCTAGCTAGAAGTTTTCTGTGTGGTCCTGGCACCTGCTGGCTTCAGTCCTAATGGTGTAACCTGCTGCAAGAGCTCCTCTTGAAGATCTACTGTTATGGTAAGTTCTTACGTAACTGTACTTTCTAATAGTGTTATCCAGTTCACATTCACACAACTCACCAAACCTCCTCTGGCAAATGACACCTGGATCCGTATTTCCAGCACACTAAGGTCTAATGTCACTGTACAGCACTATTACAGCTATGATTACAGGTGAATAATCTATACAGTAACCCCTCACTACAAGGAATTAATGGGGAGCCATAAACTGTATTCGTTACAGCTCCTATTCGTTATATCAAGGAAGCTAGTCAGCAGGCACATACTGAATCCAAAGAGATCTATGTGCTTTATATGCATTTTCTGAAGTTGATTTGAAGTTATGTTGTTTTTTAAATAACAAACTGTGACTAGTGGGAACAGTCTTTCTTTTGATTCAACTCGACTGTAGGCTCAGACACACACCCTACACCTGCCCAACTCGCTACCACATTCTCCTCCTACTCACACAATTAGCACAGTCAGCAGTCAAAGCAACTAAAAATCAATGTAACTTTGTTGCTAACTTTTTAAAATTACACAGAAAGCTGTAAATAGTGGGTACAATGTTTCTTACTGAGTCTCAGACACACCTCCCTACCAGCCCAACTCACGATGCATAACCAGCTCCTCCTACTCGTACACTATCAGCACTGAGAACAGATTTATGCCCATGGTCTGCAACTACTGAACACCAGTAGTAACTTGTTTTAAAAACAAACAAACCATGCAGCATGACCCGACCCGTTCACCATCTTACTCATGATCAACAATCCGAAGCAGCTGAAAGATTGGGAACACATGCTCCCTCCGACTCATACACAGTCAGCACTGAGAAACAGAATTATGAAAACTGTCTGCAAATACACCAGTAAGTGCACCAGTATTGTGGACTAGTTTTTAAATACAGTACTATAAAAGAGACTATAAAGATACAGCAACACCATGGTTTGTTCTCCGTCCCTAATTACACAGTCAGCAATCCAAAACAATCAGAAACATTGGGAGCCACAAGAGCCATTCGTTATACCGAGGTTTCGCTAGCGAGGTTCGCTATAGCGGGGTTACTGTATTAAACAATGGCAAGAAAAATCCTGGACTCTGATTGGTCAGTCATGAGCTGGACCGTGATGTTATCCCAGTACAACATCACGGGTCTTGTCTCAACCTCACTGTGAACCTGTAGATGATTGTTTGCTTGATTTTTTCTCCTTGATTGTTTCATCTTCTCTTAAAAACAAAAATATTTTTCCACACAAAAACATCTTTAAAATTATTTTTTATTCTGTATAACAAGCGACCATTGTATAATAGCAATAATACCCTCAGGGTGTGTGTCGTTTGGGATAACGTCACGCCTCAGTCGTTGGACACATTCAGCCTGCGGCCCGTGCATCCACCTGAGGCGTGATGTTATCCCAGCATGATCACACACCTGTCTAGCGATGATGCTTAATTTACTAATGTTATGGCAGTGTGAAATGTCTCAATAAAATAATGTCTCCTGGTAACACGTTCTTAAACTTGGCAGTGTCAGTGGCTCAGCAGGTTGCACACTCACCTCTGAGTCTTGAAGATCGAAGGTTGTGGGTTCTAGCCCCACCAGGCACTTAGGTAAATCCCAATACTGACACTGTGGTGCAGCAGGAGGGGATGCTGCATTCCTGAGATGCAGTCTTTCAGATGAGACATTAAACCGAGGCCCTGTCTGCCTGTTCTTGTGGTTGTTCAGTTGGACATTAAAGATCCTGTGGCACTTCTTGAAAAGAGTAGGGAAATTTTTATTATAACTTCAAAATAATATTTCAACACATTCTTGAAGGCACATGGAAATAAATGTACAAATCAAAATCCTAAGAAAGTAAATTAAGTATTTCATCATACACCCTATTTTGTTTTAAACTTAAAAGCATAAAATAATACATTCTATTACTGGGAAGAAAGCAGAAAAACATAACGTAAATAAGTATTAATACATACTGTCCCCTACTGTAAAAATGCTATACAAAAGTTCTGTGAAAGTCAAACATTTAAACAGAAAACACTAGCATAAGTAAGTATTACCTCATACTAACCCCTCCAAAGAGTAGAGAATTTCCCCAGTGTCCTGGCAAAATTTCCCATTCACTAAAAATACCACCAACAGCTTAATCTGGTTCAATTTCAGTTGGTTACCGTCTGTATCCCCCCCGGGTCGCCCCTGAAAAAGGGACTTCTAGTCTCAGTGGGCCTACCCAGTCAACAAAATTCAATAAAATAAACATCCTGGTAGCTAGGTGGTGCTGGTTATATTTATAGCTACAGGGAGCTCCCGACCAATCAGAGTGCTCCTTTCCCTGCCGAGACATTCTTATTTTATAAGCGGTCTCATGTGCAGGTGCGTAGAGAAAGAACAAGTCCATGGAGGTAAAGATTTTAATACATTATTGATCTACCTTCATCAATAATATATTAATCGCGGCTGGGAGACCACTCATCCAGTCCTAAAAGTGGTCTCGCTTTCTTAGGTGTCCCAATCTCACAACCTAAGAATGCACACAAGATCACTGTAATGACTGTAAAGTGGTATCCATGGCCATATTAACATATATTCTAGTGCAGTGCCATTCTGGAACTTGACCAGCGGGAGAGCTTTGTTGCACCAGCACCTCAGAGCCATTTTAAGTAATACCAGTGGGCTATTTGTACAAACTGTGTGCCAGTAAGATCCTTTTATATCCAGCCATCAGAGTGCCACTAACCAAGGGCTTTTGTGACTGAGGTACTGCACTAACCTTATCATTTCTTGGCTGTTTGCTGCTTGTTAAGCTGACTCCTGCTTCATACTTTGCTGACTTTCTGCTCTCCTGATGCTATATTTGTAACAGCAGACAGATCGGGCCTTTTGTAGATCAATGCACATTGATTTCTATTGTCCCTGATGATAACCTAGCCCTAAAGGGAAAAAATGATTTATTGAGCTATATTTTGAACTCCAACATTTTGAATGCCAGAATTCTTTTTCCAAAGACCTGTGTTAGTGTGCAGAAAAAACTTGCAGCATTCAAGGTGCCTCAATCTGGTATCTGGCATAATGTGGATTTTATTTGTAGAGTTCCCAACCATACAAAGTACGTAACTGCCAACACTAACCAAAACTAGGCTTATTTGTTCAGCTGTATGAACTCTTTTTATTTATAAAAATTAGTATAAGTTGTAAATCCAGTGAGCATGGTATTGGTTTGTTCTTAAATGGAAAGTCCCTCAGCCTATTTTCTGTATACTTGTGTAGTTTGTAGATATGAACACTTATTCCTCTCTTGCATCCCCTAATGTCATGATAATGTAAATATAAATGAGGTTGCTTCACTCTGTTTTGCCCTGGTGTGACAACTTGTTTGTCTCCATTCCAAAGGTCATGACTCCACTCGTGCAAGGCATCATGGGAGTTGATGTGTACACACAAGCCGGCAGAAGTCATACTGTCATTCAGTTGTTACATGTCTTGTGAAGTTCTGTATCCTCTAAAAGCAATTTTTCTAACTCAGATACACTTTAAACTACATAAAACAGCAGGGCACTCACTATGGCTTGAAAAGTTTCATGGCCAGCATAAGACAAGAACATAGGGACTGTGGATGACAACAGCAGCAAGCACTGACTAATGCAGTGTAACTGCTGCATGCTGTAACACCAAAACATAATTAAACTCAGGATGCCTTACATGAGTCAGGTCATGATATTTGCAATGGAGTCAAGTAGCTTTTCACACAAGACTTGAGTACCTTCATCTACATTTAAATCTTGATGAAATTAGGAGGGTGCAATAGAAGCAATCATTGTGCATGCCTACAAACTACACAGGAAACAGAATAAAAGGATGAGGGACCAGAAGCAGTCACACAAGGGATATAGATAGGGGTGTCTGAGAGGAAGATATACATCCTGTGGGTACAGGAAGCAGGGCAATGAGAAGAAAAGGGGTTTTCAGATTAGGGTGGGAAAAATGAGTTAGCCAGCTGGGGTTCCTTGTACCCTGCCTTCAGCTGTGCTCAGTCATTGCAGGGGTAGGGGATCCTCTGGGGTGCTGCTCACAATGTAGACCTGCTCATGGTGGACTATGGGGCTAAGATCAGAACATGGCATCCAGGAGGTGCCGGGAAATAGATGGTATCTGGAAAGGGTCCTCCTGCTTGATCCCTGTTCCCAGAGTCCTGAACTTTCCACTCACCAGGTGGCTAAGGTATCAGCCGACTCAGCTCCTCCCTTTAGGGCAGTTCTCGTAATGCCAGGAATAAAACAGCCATAATGGAGGCTTTCATTGTGGATTCCTCTGCAGACCTGGTATGTATCATGGAGACCTTGTTGGGGATGACTCAGGTCCTGTGCTCGAGCCATCTATTCCTCCAGGTTTCTCCATGGTGCATTGCCCTAGGTAGGAGCATGTGAGGGAAGGGTAGCCATCTGTTTTAGATCCACTCTGGGACTGACGGCATACCCTTGGGACAGACCAGATCATTTGAATGTGTGGCCATAAAATGTGGACCATGGACAAGCTGCAGGTTTGTGCTCATATACTATCCTCCTGGTAGTGGGCATGAATTTCTGCAGGAACTGGGGACTTTCATGGCTGATCTGGTGTTTAGGTCACCCAAACATTTGGTTTTGCCAACTTCAGTATCTGGGTCAATAATTAAATGTCTCTCTTTGGTATGCAGTTCCTCCAGATGATGTCATCCCTGGGCTTTGTGTAGGCAATGGCCACTGGTACCCACCAGCATGACCATGCCTTGGATGTGGTCTTCTCAATAGGTCTTGACATCAGTGATGTCAAGGTTGATCAGTCATTTGGTGGGATCATCATTTTGTTCAGTTCCTCTGTGAGGCTCCTCATTTAACTCATTTAACCTCCCTGTGGAGATGGTCAGGTAATGCTCTTTTAAAAATCTGGAGCCTCAAAGCATTTTGGCGGTACTGGACATCACGAGCATGTAGACAGCTTGTGTGATGGGAGTTGAGGCAACAGTAGAAGGTTATAATGTAGACCTCTCTTCTGTTGTCAGCTCCTAGTGTCATTCCATTATGTCCCTTGACTGCCACCTCAGGTCACCCTGGTATGATGCAGACTTAAGGAGGTTGAAAACTAAGGGCAGCAGTTGGAGCACTGTTGGTGGCAATCCCACTCAAAGGAGGACAAATTAGCGTTGATGACTTACTGCAGTGACTATCAGCAGGCAAGCACCTAAAAAAGTCATTGTTCCTGTCACGGGTGATTGCTGCTGGAAAGAAATGCCAGCTCAGCTTTTCAACACTGTGGACAGACTAATAAAACCAGCCTGTCTGCAGTCTTGTAGAGCTTTTCTCACGAAAAGTGTGAGGAGTTTAACCAGTTCTTTTTAGATGAAGTGTCCCCCATCTGGGCTGGGATCTCTCTGAGCAAAGGCCAAGGCATCTGCACTCCCGAGTCACAAGGCACACTGCCACAGGGTTCGCCCCAAAGTGCCAGGGCAAAGTGGTGTGTGGTGAATGCTGGAGCACACTTGAATTTGGCAATAAAGTTTTGAAATATTCAAATTTTGGCTTGTGGCAGTGTGCCTTTGTGGCTCGGGGTGCAGATACCTCTTGGTGTTTGCGACAAGGAGAACTTTAAACGAGCTATAAAACCCATCTGTGGCACCAAGCTTTCGCAACTGATTGACTGATTGGTTGTATTTATTTTAAATTTGGAAGTTTGTTTAGATGTCTGTATAGTAACTAAGCTGCTGTAATTGTGTGTAATATGTTTATGTTTTTAAATTGTGCTCGGTGCCTTGGAAAGGCGCATAAAATAAAAGTTTTATTGTTTTATTATTATTTATATGAATGGGCTGGCTGCCCTGGTCTGCACCCACCAAACTGTGAATGATTCACTGTCCTGCCTTTGGATTTGAGGATCTTCCGGCAGCCTGTCATTGGCTGACAGTAGCCATTCTTCATGGGATGTAGGTGCTCCGTTCTTGTGGGCTGAGTTCAAGTCGGATTCTGTGAATAGCGTCTCCCAGGTGGTTTCTGGCTTGCGTCCCACTTTCTGTGCGTTGGACCCTGGGCTGACCAGAGTTCTTTTAGAATGCTGGGATTCCTCAATCAATTGTGGTGGAGATCATCAGGTGTTCTCTTCTGGAGGGTGTCTTTCCATCCACCCTTAAAAGGCTGTGGTGAGGCCTCTCCTAAGGCTTCCCTGGACCCTGATGATCTCTCGAACTACAGACGCATCTTAAACCTTAATTTTCTAGGGAGGTTGATTGAAAAGGTGGTGGCGGTGCAATTAGAACAACACCTGGAGATATGACATGTACAAGCCTTTCCAATCTGGTTTCCAGCCTTGCCATAGTATGGAAACTGCCTTCGTTTGGGTACATAATGATCTCCTCTTGGTGAGAAATAGTGGATGCTGTTCCATTCTTGTCCTGCTAGACCTCTCTTTGGCATTTGACAAGGTGAATCATGGGATGTTGCTGGATGGCCTTAGGCACTATGTGAGACTCTCAAGAACAGTGTTGTGGTGGTTTGAGTCCTACATGTCTGGCAGAATGCAGCAGGTGGCTGGCTCCTTTACATCGAGCAGTGCTGCGCTTTACTGTGGCATGCCTCAGTGGGTGATTCTGGCTCTCGTTGCCATGTACATGTTGCTGTTGGGGTAGATTATTAGATGCTATGGTCCGGCATTTCTTTGCTATGCTGATGACACATAGAAACACAGAACATAGAAACAGAAATTGTCAGCAGATAAGGACTGCAAGGCTCATCTTAGTCTGCCTGTTAGCCCTATACTTGACCCTATCTGGTCATTGGCTTCCCTTCCTCTGCCCTACCTCCAAGATTCCCCTATGCCTGTCCCATGCATGTTTAAATCCTCCACCTTGCTTGCTCTCACCGCCTCCTGCAGCACACCATTCCATGTGTCAACCACCCTCTCTGTGAAGAACTTCTTCACATTCCCTCTCAACCTGCCACCTTCCAATTTCATATCATGACCCCTCGTTCTTGTACTCCTCTTGTATTGGAAGGTGTCCTTTCCCTGCACCTTGTTTATGCCCTTTAAGTACTTGAATGTTTCTATCATGTCCCCCTCTCCCTCCTCTCCTCCAGCGAGTACATATTGAGGTCCTTCAGTCTCTCCTCTAAGTTTGTGGTGCAAGCCCTGTATCATCTTAGTTGCCCTTCTTTTGACCGTCTCAACCCTGTCAATGTCCTTCCAGGTGTGGCCTCCAGAGCTGCACACAGTACTCCAGGCGAGGCCTGACTAGTGTTTCATACAAAGGCATCACTACCTCCCGACACCCAAATGAATGTGCCCTGTGCTCCCGACAATAGTGTTGCTGTCCTGGAACTGAACAAGGGCCTTAGAAATCTGAGATTGGATGGTGGCTAGCTGGCTTAGCTCAATCCATCCAAGATGGATGTGTTACTGGTGGAGCCGGGCAGGTCAGGTTCTATGGCAACTAGCGATAGTGCAGCCCTTCCTCTGTTGAATGGTATAACCCTTCAAGTCGCAGATAGGGTGAAAAATCTGGTGGTCACTGTGGACTCCAAGCTGACTCTGAAGTTCCAGGTGTTGGCTGTTGTCCTCAGTGGCTTTTACCATCTTTGTAACATTATGTCCTTTCTAGAACTGACTGATCTTGCAATGCTAGTGCATGCCCTGGTCTTGTCTAGGTTGGATTACTGTAATGCTCTCTACCTTGGGTTATGCACAAGGCTGATGCATCGCTTGCAGCTAGTTCAGAATGTGGCAGCTTGTCTGATTGCTGGGACATCCCATTCTGGGCATATCATGCTGGTTCTTCATGCTCTTCACTGGCTCCTGGTCAGGTGGCACATTAGCTTCAAGGTTTGCTTGTTGAAGTACAAGGCCATGGTATGGGCCGGGCTACCTGCAAGACCTTCTGGTGCTGTACACTCCTGGTCATGCCCTCCAGATAGTGGAAGCAGACATCTTTCCATACCCAGATCTCAGCTAAAATTCTCAGGTGACAGGGCGTTTGGTGTAGCAGTCCTGACTATTTGGAACACCCTTCCTGGGAGGTGAGAGGTGCTCCTTCACTGGTTGCTTTTGAAAGATCTTTGAAACCCACTTTTTAATTTATGTTTTGGCCTGTATTTTTGATTTTAGATGGTTCATAGTTTTATTATTTAATTATTGTTTTATTTGTTGTTTGTCGTAAGGCACTCAGAGACTCGGGATTGGGCGCCATATAAATAAAATTGCCATTGTTATTATGACCACTAAAAATTGGGATGGCTATCATATTTTGAAAGTTATTGGCCAACTGGCTATCTGCCTACAAATTGGTTTTGAGCCCTTAAAATGATGGCCACTAAAATACTGATTGGGCTATCATATTGTTAAGCTAGTGGACAAATTGAACAACAGCTCACAAACTGATATGTCCCACCCTGGTTCAGATGGATAAAGCAGAGGACTAAGATGAGCCAAGAGATCCTCTCTGGAATTCCAGCCCGCCACTGACTCTTCTAGGGACCTTTGGCAGATCACGTCAGCTCTTTTTGCTCCAGTTTTCCCAGCTGTAAAACTAGGGAGAAGCAGGGCCATGTAGGTGCTTTGAATGAGAAGCTGCATCATGTTGAGGGCTTGTGATGGTTCTGTCACTGTTGCTACCTGCTAAACTCTCTCTCTCTCCTACTGCAGCTGCACATTTCCAAAGCTGGGGACTCTGGACTTGAAACCCAATCCACAGCTTAACCACCAAGCTAAACCAGCAGTTCCTCTGGCTAGATGAGACTAGGGCATGAACTAGCATTGCCAGATCAGTCGGTTCAAGAAAGTGCTTGAGCTTGAGCCGTATCCTCCTCCCATCCCACCACGGATATCTGACCATCTCCACTGCCTGATTGCAGCCTCTGTCATTTTTGACTGGGCTACCTTCTACATCTTCCTATCTAGATTCTTGTTATATGATCTGTCACTGCACATAATGAACTACGCAACCATCAAAAAGTACAGGTATGTAAGCACTTACCGTAACAGTAGATCTTGAGAGAAGTTCTTGCAGTAGGTAACACTGGTAGGACTGAAGCCAGCAGGCGGCAAGACCACACAAAAACTTCTAGCTAGCAGTCCATAGCGGGGACCACCCCTGATGTCGGCCTGCCCCGATGTCATGCATGGTATAAAGAGAGGCGGTCCCTCAGTCTCTCAGTTCTCCCACGGAGACTCTGGAATCGAGGATGGAAGGTGATCAGGAACAGAGAACTGGGGTGAATTCACAGGGCAACAACAGCATTGTTAATTAAATCATAATGCATAACATACTAACATAATATTTCCCAGCAGATTAGGCCTTATGGTCTCATCGAGTCTGCTCGAACCTTAGATCCTTAGTTGGGTGCCAAGACCCTCCCATCCCTTGTGCTCCAGAAACCCCTATCATCCATCCCCACCCCTCTGGGACAGGCCATCATCTGATACATCCACTTTCTATGTCTGTCCCACCCTCTTGAAGCCCTCCACTGTGGATCTCAAACCAGCTCACCAGGCAGTGCATTCCAAGGGTCCACCACCCTCTCAGTGAAAACCTCCTCCTCTTTCCCCTCACCCTTCCACCTTCCAACTTCAAACCATGCCCTCTGGTGATACCTCCCTGCTTTAGTCTAAAGATCCCTCCATGTTTACCCTATTTATTCCCTTGAGGTACTTGAAGACCTCAATCATGTCCCCAATCTCTCCTCTCCTCCAATGAAAACAGGCAGAGCTCCCTCAAGTCTGTCCTCATCGTCAAATCCCTAGCCCTCGTGATCATCTTAGTTGCCCTCCTATGTACCCTCTCCAGGAGCTGTATGTCCCTCTTCAAGTGTGGTCTCCAGTACTGACACAGTACTCAAGGTGTGGTCTAACCAGTCCATTGTACAGCGGCAGAATCACTTCCTTGCTCCTAGAGGTGATCGCCTACGATGCATCCCAACATCCTGTTTGCCTTGCTAGCCGCTCTCCTGCACTGCTCAGAGTTATTCATACATGCATCCACCATGACCCCTAGGTCTTTTCCCTATTGAGTCCTCCAGCCTCCCTCCCAGGGTGTTCCTGTGTTTAGGGTTTCCCGACCAAGATGCAACACCTTGCACTTGGTGATATTGAAATTAATTTCCATGTGTGAGCCCAGCTTTCCAGGAGTGCCAGGTCCTTGCAGGGCCAACCTCCCTCTTCACCCTCAACTACTGCTCCCATCTTGGAGTCATCCGAAGAGACTCATTTCACACCCTATACCCTCCTGATGTCCGATATGTATGATTAAACAGGATCGGACCCAGGACCAAGCCCTCATGTACCCACTACCAACCTCTAGGGTTAGAGGCTCCCCACAGACCACTACTTTCTGGGTGCGTCCAGCTAGCCAGTTTTCAATCCATCTGACCATCAAAGGCCTACTCCTAACCCCATCAGTTTCTCCACCAGACCATTGTGGGGACAGAGTCAAACGCCTTGCTGAAGTCCAAGAATAATACATCCACAGGCTTTCCCCTGTCCAGTTCTGATGTTACCTATTCATAGAACTCCACAAGATTGGTTTGACATGATCTACCTGGCACAAACCCATGTTGCCGACTATCCAGACCTCCCACCTCCTCCAAGTACACCCCCAATCGTTCCTTTAGTATACTCTCCATTAATTTTCCCACCACGAGGTCAAACTGATGGGTCTATAGTTACCTGGTACTTCACTCACCCCCCCTTTATGGATTGGCACCGTATGTGCCTCTCTCTCAATCCTAGAGTACCCTCCCTGTCTCAAGTGACCTGTTGAAGAGCTCCCAGAGGTGCAGCCAGTATGTCCGCCAATTCCTATAGTACTCTCGGATGAATTCCATCCGACCTAGAGATTTGTCTTTCTTTAGGGCCTTGAGGGCTAACAACACCCTTTGGCGGAGATGGCATCATCCATCCCTCCACCTTACTTGCCTTTTATCCTTATCCAGATGTGACACCCCTGGGGTTCCTCTCCCTCCCTCTTGCTCCATTTCTGTTGCTCCCCTGATCCCACTCCTGCCTTCTATCCCTTCATGCCTTGCTTTGTAGATATTCCATCCCCCTCCCTAGTGAACACAGAGGCAAAGTACTCATTAAATACCTCTGCCTGGTCCCTCGCCTCTTCCACCCACCCTCCTTCTGATCTCAGTCTGCTGAGATGGCCCTTAGTTTTCTCTGCTCCCCAATGTACTGGATGCAGAATGCAGAAAGAATCTCCTAGGGGAGGGTGGGTGGGAAGCAGTACCTGCTGCAAGAGCTTTCTCGAGCTGTACTCTTACAGTAAGTTCTTATCGTAACTGTACTGTCTTACTTCAAGAGTCAGCTCTTGCAGCAGATAACACTGGTAGGACTGAGTCCCAAGCAGTAGAGGAGACCCAGACTAATCCTGGGTGGAAGAAGAAGAGAGAAACTAAGAGGCAGTACCTCAGGACAGCAGTCCCTGAAGACCAGCAAGGCTGAAGTCTGCTCTGCATCTGGAGGCAATGTCATGACTGTAGCGTCTGATGAAAATGTGGACCGAGTTCTTTGTGGTGGCTGCACATATGTCAGCTGGGACATGTTCCTAAAAGTAGCAAAAGGCCTTCTCCTCAGTGGAGGCATCCTTCACTGATCCTAGCAAGGTTTGTCATATTTCTGGTAACAAAAGAAATACAGTTAACCAGCTATTTGGAAGAATCTGTTTGGCTACAGGAGCCCACAGATTCTGGGAAAAAAAACAAAAGCTGGTTGGAGCATCCAAACTCCCGTGTTCTGGAGAGGTAATAGCATGAATCGGTGGACATCCAGCGTGTGGAGAATAGCTTCACCCCAGTTTGAGCATTCGGAGAGGGACAACGCATCTTGCCAGAAAACTCAGGTCTGGGATTTAGTAAGCAAACCTTGGGCAACTTTGTGTTGATAGGGGAAGCAAATAGGTCCAGTTCGGTCTGCCCAATCTGTCGAGGTCTTCTATGACAGACTGCAGAAGGGCCCACTCATGCACTCTGGGCCTTGTCATGCAGAGTGTGTCAGCCAGGGTATTTTGAACCCTGGGATGTGAACTGCAGAGATATCCAGGGTACCATATCCATATTGCATCTCGGCAAAGGGGTATGAGTGGGTGCCGCCCTGTTTGTTTAGGTAAAACACCACTGCCATGTTGTCCATCTGTATCAGGAGGTGTCCTGGGAGGAGCACAATACTCAGTGCCTGCAAGGCATGGAGAATAGCTCACGTCTCCAAGGCGTTGATGTGTAGGTGTTCCTTGGACATGGACCAAGTGCCCTGTGGATGCCCAGATGTTGCCCCAACCCGTGCTGGAAGCATCCAAAATCAGGATTTGGGCTGGAGGCATTCTCTAGTAAGGCAGCCCCTCTGCAAGAAAGGGATGTTGTTCACCAATTGAGCTCCTGGTGGACGGTTCTGGGATAGAGACTGGCTGGGCCAGGTACGTCCCATCGTTGGTCCCACTGGACTGTCAGAGTCCACTGAATTTTCCTCATATGCAGTGCGGCTAGAGGAACTGTAGTGATGGAGTCAGCCATGTGGCCCAAGAGCTTGAGAAGTTTCCTGGCTGGTACTATTGAGAGGGATGAGATGTGTTGGGCTAGACTGTGGAGTCAAAGTGCCCTGTCCTCTGGGAGAAAGGCCTTTCCTCTAGTGATATCGAGCACGCCTCGATGAACTGGAGGACTGGGTCAGAAGCAAGGAAGACTTTGCTGTGTTGGTGGTGATTCTCAGTTCTCTGAAGAGAGAACAGGTGTCCAGGATTTTGTGCTGCAGCTGCTCGGCTGGAGGGGGCTGTCAAGAGCCAGTTGACCAGGTATGGGAAGACATAGTGCCCTTTCCTCCGGAGGGCTGCTGCGACCACCACCAGGCATTTGGTTAAGACCCTTGGAGCTGAGGATAGACCAAGGGCAATGCTCTGAATTGTAGTGCCTTCCTTGAAACTCGAATCTGAGGAACCTCCTGTGAGGTTTGGCCATTAGAATAAGAAGATAAGCATCCTGCATATCCAGTGATGTATCATTGGCAGTAAGACTTGCAGGGTGACAATCTGGAAAAGTTTGTGCTTGACAAACTGATTGAGGTTGCTGAGGTCCTAGATGGGCGTAGATTCCCCATCTTTTTGGCATGAGGAAGAAGTGTGAATAGAATCAGTTCCCTCTGCGGGGCAGGTTCTATAGCCCTCTTGAATAGTAGAGCTTGGATTTCTTCCTGGGTTAACTCTGCGTGAGCTGGAGAACAACGGGAGGGTGGTGGTGGCCTGTCCAGTGGCATCTGTAAGAACCTGATCGAGTGCCTTCTGTCGATCATCTGCATGACCCATTGATCAGAGGTGACATTTCACCAACCCATGGTGTAAAGAAAAAGTGACCTCTGACCTCCTACCCATCAGGACTACGGAAGGTGGGTCCACCAAGGAGTCTGGCTGTAGTGGGAGGGAGATTGGCCTGAGCTGGTTTGGCAGCCTGAGACCCATATCCTGCAGAACCCTGTGAGGGGCCTTTGTGGCCATAGCAACCTCTTTGCTGCTGCTGTGGCTGGAAACTGGTGTTGTTCCCCTTTTCCATGAAAACGAGGCTTCTGAAAGGGTCTTTGTTTCAGCTTATACATGGAGTGTATGGATCGAATGGCCTTGCCTGAATCCTGCAGCTCTGCGATTATCCTCTCAGAATCCTCCCAAAGAGGATGGAACTATTAAATGGTGTATCAAAGATGTTGGTCTGGACATCCTGGGCAAAGCCTGAGCTCGGAGCCATGAATGGCATTGGACATATACTCCATGGCGCTGCCCTTGCAGCTGTGTCTGCCAAGTCGTAAGCCTACCAGAGGACATGCGTTGCCAACATCTGAGCCCATCTGCAAGCTTCTCCAGCACAGCTTTCTGTGGGCAGTCTGGGATCTCCTTGACAATGCCCAACCCCTGCTCCCAAAGGACATTTTGGAATTGCACCATATGTGTTAAAAATTAAAACCTCGTATGGTGCATGTTGCCAAGGAGTATATCTTGTACCCCATAGCATCCAGCTGTTTAGACTCCTGATCCAGAGGCTGTGTGCTAAGGTGATGTGGCCTCTGGGATCTGTCATCGGCAACCAAGATGACAGTGTCTATCATAGGCTGCTCACCCAGGAAGGGTTCCTTCTTGGGGCCCTGTATAGGTGGTCTGCCTTCTTGGGCACTGTGGAGGAGGTGCAAGGGTATTTCCAAGCTACCTTGGTGACATTTGCAAATGTGTTGACCAAGGGCAAGATCACAACAGGCTTCAGGTCCTTTTGGCACAGGTACCAGCCAGCGAGTCTCTCGGGTCAAGGTCCTCCGTATCCCAGCCCATGTTCTCCTGAATGTGGCACATGATCTCCATAAAAGAAGGATCAACCAGTGGTGACTTGGGAGTATCCCTTGGGTCTATGGGGGAAGACCTCCAGCAGGCGAAGGGACTGAGGAGGAAGAGACAGAGGGACGGTCCAAGTCCATGGAGAAGGAGGACCGAGATCTCATGCGCCAGTGTTTGCAAAGCTCAAAGAAGCCAGAGGAACTGCAGATCCTGGACCTGGAGGAACATTTGTGGCCTGTCTTGCCTGAGATGGCAGTGGGCTTGCTCAAGGGACGAGCCCAGTATTGGGGAAGGCCTCTAATCTAGGAAGTTTCAGTGGGAGGAGGTCCGTCCTGATGATCTCCCACCAATAGCCAAACATGTCTTTGACCTGGGACAAGTGGAACTTAGGTTCCATGTCAGTCATCAGGCCTGGCGCGTCTAGTTCCATGATATGGCAGCAGTGCATATCCTGGGGGCGTTGAAGCCATAGTGGTAAGTCTGACATGGTAACTGATGCCTGGTCTAAGGCCATTGTCCAGTGGTCCTCAGGAGGACCATGCTCCAGCAGCTCATCCTCAGGCAGGTGGGGGCGACATCAGAGACTGGACCGGTGGTGCAGACGGCAGGGCCATCGAAGCAGCGACATCAGTAGGTGTCGCCCACTGACAAATGGTGTTCCACCAGGCGTTTGTCTGATGGTGGCTAAGCGGCCAAGGAGGCTGTGAGGCAGATCTCATGGAGGTGCCCAAGGCCTTGTGTTTATCCCAGGAGTCAGAGCCAGAAACAGAGGCTGACCAGGAGTGTGCTGATGTTGTTCCTGGGCGTGTGAGCTGAGGTCTGTGTGCTGGCTAGAGACCTGATCAGGTGGCTGGACTTTAAGCAGCTGCAAGGCTGAGCCAAGACCCTGAGCCATGGTCTTTTACCACCCAATGCCCAGATCAGGCCAGGTGGTATGGCTGCTGTTAGTCTGGTAGGAGAATGGGTTACCTGGGAGGCAGAGTCAGAGCTACCCGGAAGGCAAAGCGGGATCCAGAAGACCTAGATTTTGAGGAGATCTCTCCTCTCCTTTTCCCTCTTCTCCTTGTGGTGGTGCTTCCAGAAGATTTCTTTGGGAAGAACTCCCTGAGCAGAGGAATGTTTCTGCATAGCAGCTAATTGTTGCTCTGTGAGGAAGCTTGAAGTGCCTTTTGGCAGAAGATTCTTGTCCTGCTGTTAAACTTTTGGCATTGCGGATAGGCCTGAGTATCATGGTCAGGGACTAGGCACAGGAGGCAGGCTGAGTGCCCATCTGTGGGTGGAATTTGTTTGCTGCAGGCATACTTGGAAGGGTGACGTTTGATGCAGGACTTCAGAGATGACATGCAGAACTATGAAGCCCTGAAAAGCGAACTTTGTCAAAAAAACAAAAAACTGAAGCTAAGTAAAAGCAAAATGGTGGTCGAACTAGTGAGAGGCATCCATGGAGCTGATGAACATAAGTTAACGGTGGGAGAAAACACTGGGGATTCAGGAAACCCCCTCCCTTTATACCATACTGCGCCATCGAGGCGGGCTGGCGTCGTGGGCAATCCCTGCTATGGACTGCTAGATAGAAGTTTTCCATGGGGTCCTGCCACCGGCCAGCTTCAGTCCTAATGGTGTTACCTACTGCAAGAGCTGACTCTCAAGTAAGATCCCTAGATACTTTGTCCCGCCTGCTCATTTTCCTCCCTTATTATTCCATCACAGGGCTACCCTAAGAACTGTGCTCTAAACAGAACAAGGAGTTCAGTAAACATTATTGACATGATTGAGGACCTGCATTCTTGAAAATTAGTCAACAATGGCCATCCGATGGCTAATGGTAAGCATTTTGGGTCATCCTGACAACCTGCGTTCATACCTTTCAACCTCTTGTCAAACAAGCCAGAGGCGATGCTTGAAAAAATTGTGGACACCATCTTTTTTATTGCTATTTGTCCCCACTCTGACCAAGGCCACCTTCTGCATTCCAATGCCCAGCGCCATCAGCAGTCATTTCCTGGACTTACCTGGGCCCTCCTATAGCCCCCAGGGTTTACCCCTCCACCTGGTGGGGCCATCAGCATTTTCGGAGAGTCCACTTCTGAGATTAAATCCAATATGCGGAGAAAACTAGTCTGGTGGATGGTTGGGGCATCATCCTGCCTTTGCCTGGCATTTTCCTCATTTTTCCTTCCTCCCCAAAAGGCATCATGGACATGTTCCTCCATGCATACAACAGATGTGGGTGACATCAACCAGTCTGGCTGACCCACATTACTGCTCCACCTATAGGCCCTCAGGTGGCACTACTGCTGTGGAACAGACCCGTCCCAGCCCAGAAGAGGCAAGCATCTACTGGAATGCTTAAGCCTCCTCCCCTGATGGCCATCCATCACCCTGGGCTCATTCTCAAACTCAGGTTGCCAGCATCACGAGCAGTAGTGCTACCATCGTGCCATGGCCCACAGTCAGTACCATCTTAAAAATTATTATGCCCACTCAGGAAGCTTATAGAATAATTTAACTTGGTGTTAAAGCATTACCTGAAAAAGAACTGGACTCCTTTCATTGGTTGACAAAATATTATTTCATGCTTCAAATTCTTAATCTTTATGGACAGAAGACATTTCTGAGGCAACATCAGGGCCATCCCTGAAAACTGGGGAAGCTGTGAGTTACCCCATGTTTGAGCAACACGTGAGATGGACAAGGAAGTGCAGAGCAGCAGTGTTTGACATGTCCTGCCTCGGTGAAGATGTGTTCCTACTGCTGTTACATGACTGTGGCCCTGTTGGCCCAATGAAGGGAGTTGTTCATGAACCAAAACACTGTATTTGTATTTATTTGATCTTCCAAGAATCAATCTTCTCCATAGATTCCCATTAATGGGCCTGTGCCAGAGCGCTAGGATCCCATGGGAACCAGAGCATTCTGGATGGCTGGTGATGCGAGTCAGCCACACATTACTGCCGTGCCCACTGGTATAAAGCAGCACCAGCCTCCACCCACCAAGGTTCCTTTTTTTCATTGCTGTAGAATGCATAGCAGCATCACTGCTCTCCATGTTGAGGCCAGAATGTCACCATCTGTCTGACGACAGCATTCAGTTCTTCAGTTCAAAATACACTACAGTTTGATATTTTTGTATCAGTTTATTTAGTTTAACACACACAATTCTACAGTTTTCTTTCAGTCCTACATCATGCTAATGTTTGATGACCATGGCAGAAGGTAGGGAGCCTGAAAAGGTTAGTTGCTTCAACAACAGGTCTGTGTCTGGCCACCACCTGTCTCTGGGCAGGTACTCTAACAACAGGCAGTCTGGCACCCAAAAGGATTGACAGTCCTCTCAAAGTCACAAGAAGAAATAGTCTGGATCCTGCATGTGCTCTGTGTTGAAGTCTTTGCCTTTTGGCCCATCCACCTCCAGAAAAGCATAAGGAGAAGAAACAACACGGTTGAGGTCGACCTGTGGTCATTCTGCTGTGATACACTCAATGTTTGCGAACCGGGTACACCATCACCGTCACCGATGACACTGGTGATGCCTGGGCCAGGAGATTGAAGTCTCCATCCCAAAGCCCTTCTGTTCAATAGAGGAGACTCCTGTGCAGTTTGCCCATTGGGCAGCTCTTATGGAGTGTTGGGTGCAGTGTATAAGTGTAGGGCGCCAGTTTTGGTGCTGTTTGACTTAGGCGTGCAGCTGACTCTGACATCAGCCTCCAGGCTGGGGCTGCTGTTGGTGCCACCAACATCAGCCCTATCTGTGATATCACCTCTGACCCTTCTGAGGAACAGGGCAGCCACAGTTCCACCGCCAGTTCCTTCAGGGCTGGTGGGGTCATCGACACTATTAGCGGTGCCGCATTCAGTACCAGAATTGGCCTTTGGGGCCTACTCTACTGCCAGTGCTACAAATGTTGCCATACAGGCCTTTGATGCTTGGCTTGTTCCCTTTGGACAGTGCCAGGGCCAGCCTTGATGCTGTCGAGGAGGCCGTTCCTGAGACCTCCATCCAGAGCTGGGGCCAGTGTTGCAGAGGCCATGGCCTGCACTGTCACCCTTTCAAGCCCCTTCTCTTTACTACGCTCTGGGAGTGGAGATAATAGAGGAAATGAGTCAGATCCTGACCTCATCATCTCTGTTGGTGAAGAAGATGACTCATACTATGGTCCAGAGAACATAAACAGAACTGGTACCTGTCATCGTATCTCAGGAGGATCTCTCCTTTCAGGCTGTGTTCAGAAATATGCACTCTGAACTAAATTTTGAGCCAACAGCCATAAACCGGGAGGGCACCTCAACTGGAGTTTCTAAATGTGCCTAATATCCCAGTCCTCCTTACAGCTGGCCTGGAGACACTCTCTAAGGCAGCTTGGAAGAAGGTCTCGTGCTCGCCAAGTGTCCCCAAGCAGGAAGACTAAAATAGGTTGGGCCTAAATCTAAGCCATGTATTTCACTCATCCCCACTAGCAAATGTCATTGTTATTCTGGCTGAAAGTGACAAAACCATACTGCCCAAGGAGATCACTGCACACTAATGCTGTGTAGAATTTTCAGATTCAGTGGAATGAAATGTCATGGAATTTTGAAATTCCACAATTTCACCAGAAACGTAATGGCAAAATTCTGCAGCAGAAAAATGCAGAAACGAGTTTTTCTGCAACCTTTCTGCAGAATGTATTCCTCAGATCAATATTTTCTGTTGACATGGTTGCCAGTGGAATAGAGATGCAGTGCAAGTGCAGCCAAGGAAGAACAATGTTTTAATTTGACCCCCCGCTAACTGCTGCCCGTCTTGGTGTCTAGTGTCCTCCCTCCCGATCGCTAGCCAAATCGTTCTCTGGTTGTCTAGTTGTTCCTCCTCTCAGCCGATTGCCAGAACAATACAGTTCCCTGGTGACTAGTGGCCTATCCCTCGCCGAGCAATGGCTATTGTAGAATAAAATGTCCCTGGTGTCTAGTGTCCCACCCCACCTGCCAATCACAAACTGATGCCGGATGTAAAATATAATTCCCTGGTATCTCTTGCCCCCCCACTGGTGTCAAACAAATAAATTAATAATTCCATGGTATCTAGCGGACCCCTTCCCCATCCCTGATCAAACCCCTGTAATAATAAAAAAACACTTAGGTTGTACAATTTCCCGGTGTCTAGTGGCCCCTCCTATCCTTGATCCCTGTGAAATAAAAGGTGTCCCCAATATTCCCTGGTGTCTAGCAGAGCCCCACTCTCACCCCGGCAGGTACTGCCCCCAGCTGGCCACACCCCCACCTGAACGTGCAACTAGCACAGCCCTCCTCTCTCCATCATGGCTGGCTGCCCGCCTGACTGAGCTGACAATGAATGAGCGCATACTTGTTTAGCCCTGATAGAGCCCAACTGTGTTTGGGGGGAGAGAGGTAAGCCATGAGGGTGAACGGGCAAGTCCCAGAGAAGACAGGCAATGGGACTTTGGGGTCTAACAGAAGAGGGTATACAAAAAAAAAAAAACCCATGAAAACCAATGGTGGAACTAAGCTGGATGATACTGGTTTCTTCCTCTCTAGTTGTGGCAGCCTGCCCCCCCTGCCCTTTCTGGACAGGAAAGTTGTGTCTAGCTGTCCTGGACAGATGACCCATGGAGGGGCAGGTGTGGGGCAGACACTGACCACCTGGATCATAGGGTAAGGAGAGTAAAATACAAAGGAAGAAAATTAGCTAACAAAATTAGAACACATTGTTTATTAAAAAATAAATAAAGATTACAGCCTGATAGGGTATGGTTCTTGTACACTGACCTCGTCAATAAAAGATGGAATGTAGCCTTTCAATAAACTTTCTATAGATAGGAACCGAGATGAATCTTCATTCCGGAATTTGAATTCTCAGTTCATTTAAAGAGAGGTCTTCTAAGGTTGGGGTGAGGGTGGTGGAATGCCCTTTTAATAATGTTGCAGGGACTTTGGGCAGGAGGTATATTAAATACTCTGTCACCTTTGAAAACAAAATCCTCCCTTCTTAATAAAGTCACAAATCTTTGACCTCTCATGAAAGTCCTGTGGGGAGCAGATCTGTCTTGGCACAGTGGATAGCTAAGGTGTCAGCGCTGAAGTTATTTAAAACTCAGTATTGCAGGAACAGCACCAGTTTGATGAGGTGGGGTGGCTTGATGTTGTTTTCTTGGAGGATGATGGAGAAGGAGGAGTTGTTTGAGGGCTTCTTGTGAGGTACAGATGAACTCCTTTGTTTCAGCATTCCTTCAGACTGAGGCCAAGATTTTTATTTATTATCTAGGAAAGTACCTTTGTGCCAAAGGCTCTTTTACAAAGGTTTCAATTCATAGCAATCACATATGTACAAATTCAAAATACAGAAATTACATATACACAATCATCAAATTTTCAGTTTACAGTAAAGCAATGTTATAACCAGTGAAAGTATTAAATGAGGAGTACAAAATTCTGAGCAGAATATGCTAGAACAGTTCTGTTGGTGAAGTTATGCACTTTTGCAGATATAGACAGTTGCTTTGGGGTCAGTGTATCACACAGTAGTATAACCAGGACAAGGTCACTTGGCCTAGTTAAGAAAAATAAGGAAGTTAGCAATATAGCATGTTTCAGGAAACATGGTGAGCATCAGAACTAAAATTAGGTAAGCTATGAAACACTTATCTAGGTTTCCAGAATATATTAAAGCATCAGTTCTATTGTCTGAAGTGCTAATAAGAATAGACAGCAGGCCCATGTTGCCCAGGGTGAAAAGTGACAAGGCAGAGACCACAGTGCCTATAGGGAAGTGACTTACCAGGGTGGGAGGAGATGAACAAAAGTAAAATGAGACAGAGCGATAATAGAGAAAATTGGGGAGATGGGAGGGTCAGGAAATGAGAAAATGGGGAGGGGGAGAGAGGGGCAGAGAGGGCAGAGAGACATTACTTCCAGTAGCAGATTTTCTGATCTGAACCTTTTAAAACCAAAACTAGTTTCCTTCTGGATCAAACTGGGGTTGGGAGGGTTGAGGCTGTGCCTATAATCATAGGGATACACAATGGACTGAGTCAGAATCTGCCATTTACCTTCACATGTAGGTGGCAGGGCAGTAACTCACGAGTGGCAGAGTCAAGTGTGAATAATGCAAGTCCTGCACCCTCACAAGTGATTATAAATGACTTCTGAGTCAGGCTGTGGTGTGTACAATTTATACTATGCATTAAAATCTGTACATTTTCAAATTGAGTGTTATAAAATGTAACCCCTAGGTGGTGCTATCCCAAGGGCTACTACCCTGCCTGCTTGGCTAATAGCAGGTTAAAGGGCCTGAGTTCGAAATGGGTGCCTCCACCGGAGGTCAGGGTTGGCAGTGGTCAAGCTAACCTGGGCACAGCCCTCCGGGACACTGTAACCCCTCTCTTTCCTTACTAGTGGCTGGAACAATACACTATAATCACTTTCACAATACCCTGATACACCACACAAGTACCCACACTGTTTGCACTTACCACCAGGGCTTTCCTCTGGCTTGGCCCTGGGGACCGCCTGTAAAACAAGGTTATACACAGCAAATAACAGCAGTACAGTACTCTTGCACAAACTGGAACCACAGTCAGGAAATGCAAAAGAGTTAGATCTGATTTATTTAAGAGACTTGAACAAGGGAGGGCGTAATCAGGGTAATTTGCTTAAATGCTCTATCAGTCAAACAGTTATGCATGCATTCAGAGTCCCTAAGCAGTCACACCTTCTGGGTACCCAGGTGGAGAAGAGATGGGCTAGCCAGGACCGTTGCTCAGGGTACGCGTCACGTCCAGCTGGTTGGGGCCCTGTGATGGAAAAACAACATGCTCAATACTATTTGTAATCTGGAACCAGATGGCTCAGTTCATGACGAAGAGAAACAACAAAGAAATCAGACGACACACTAGATTAAACTGTTGTTACAGGGAGCTACCCTGATGGTTACTCACGATACCCAAGACTGGACACAGGCTGGACGAAATCGAGACAGCAGGTGGTTGATCTGGAGTGCCAGGAGAAGCAGGGCCACACAAATCGCTGAGGGTGGTTCCTGTTCAAGCGTGGAGCAGGTGGCTGATCTCCAGCAGGTCTCTGTTGATGGCTTTCTCTGTGCAGCGGGTAGTCTGGCTTGGCCAGTGTGACAAGGCCTGGCCAAATGGAGACAAATTCGGATACAGACCGTTTGGTCTGGATACAGCTTCCAGCAAGCAGACACAGTTCACACAGTGGGAACCAAATCATGACCTACTAACAACTCACAGCACATTTACAGTACATGTAAGGAAATTCTACTGTACCTAGCAAACGCTTCTGGTCACGATCTGAAGTCTCTGCACAAACCAGGGATTCAAAAGCAGCTGGAAATCCCGACAGGCCGATCGCATTCAACAAAATCATCATTCTTCTTCAGGTATGAGCATGGTAAAAATCAGTGGCTTACTTTGTTCTCACAAACTTGGATTTAGTCCGAAATAATTTTCTTAATTTTCTTCTCTCCTCTCAGGGCAGCAGGCAGACATGCAGGCCACAACTCAGGCCTTTCCACAGTTCTCCTGCGTGAAACTACTCAGGCGGCAGCTTGGCTGTCTCAAGCTGTTGCTTCTTCAGTTCTCAACTTAGATCTGCCTCGACTGCCAGCAAGCCTGGGACTTTCCCAGAATCCAAAAGGTTTGGTTGGCTGATCTGTCAGTCACAACAAAGGCTCCCCTTCAGGTGCAAAAGGTGCCAAAAGCCCAAAACTACAATTCCTACAGATTTTGACTCTAGACAGCTCCTGTAGTCTGACTCCATTTAGGTCCCACCAGTACTGATTGGTCCAATTCAGCAGTCCAGGACCAAGATAGTGGAGATAAACAAAACAGTCCTTGCTGCCAAGAAGACAGGTTAGACAAACTACATCATCGTTATCACTCTAAATGATTTTCAGCAAATAGTTACATCTTTCAACAGAGCTCCCTCTCAGATTAGTTATGACTGCAATCCAGACAGCTCTTAAAGAGACAGTACACAGAGGCTATACAGGTACTCTCTGGCAATCACATTTAAACTGCTAAAATACAGGACACCAGCCTGGCAGTGAGCATTTAGGCAAGCTCAAGGAAGACTTTTGGGAACCCCATTTGTAGGGGTTACACCCTTCCCTGCCTGGAGAAAACTTGGTGTCCGCATCAAGTCTGTACCATCACAATATTGCAAATGCAAACTATACGAGACATTTATACCATTAGTATGTAATGCAAGTGACACCTGATGCACCAGTCAACGTAAACTATACCTCTTACTATACATATTCTCTACACTTCACAATACTGTATCCATTCTGACAATACATCATGCATATTTCACAAGGTAACACACATTACTATGCGGAATCATGTAATAACTTCTTGTACATTGAACAATGTAGAGGGGCCCTTCCCTATCAGCTAACTTGGGTCTAGATGGGGCAGGGTACCATACCTAGAAGGCAGAACAATCAACCTGGAATTGGCACTTAGGCTTAGTTTGGGCAGTGAGCTCTGAGAAACATAAATCCTTTGTGGACCACATTGAGGCAAATCCACTGGTCTCGGGAGAATCATAACTGAAGCATACTACTGGCTTGACAGCTCGGCCAGTCTTTCTGAGGGGACAACTACAGTCTCTGTACTCTCAGCACTGGTCTGGGGACTCTTGTCACTTGTGAGGGGTGCCTCTGCCTGGATGGGAACGTCAAACTTGGGGCACTGTCAGCTCCTTGCTCTGCAGGCTCTGTTTCTATAACACTTGACTCATTTTACGAAGGCTCAGGCACAATCAAACTTTGAGGCACTGAAGGGTGTTGTCAGCACTCTCACAGTGTTCTTCAAGTTCTAGTATGTCACCAGAAAGACTCAAACCACCAGCTCCTCCTTCAGGCAAATCATACAGTTCCACAATACACAGGAATCGGTATCTTCAGGCGTGATACTTTGCACTTCACTTTCAGGGAGCATTGGCTCCAAGGCCGAAGCTGGTGGGTTAGACAGTCCAGAAGGCCCAGCTTCATCCCGCAATTAGTCATAGGGTTTCTCGAAACAACTGACTCAATTCATAGGAGGGTAATAGGCATTGTCACACTCACTATCATCAGAATCTGACTGACAATCACTATCAGTCTGGATGGGGAACCCTTAAATCTGTATCCACTGGGGTAGGTTGACTCTGTCTCTTCCTTGCAGCAGCAGTCACCGGCCCAGGAAGCAATCTCTGATTGTTCAGCCTCAATTATGACTTGACCAATAGGTAGCAAGTGGTAACGGTGCATGGTCTTGACAGCTTTGGAGTTGTTCTCTGGCACAATCAAACTTTGAGGCACTGAAGGGCATTGTCAGCACTCTCACAGTGTTCTTCAAGTTCTGGTATGTCACCAGAAAGACTCAAACCACCAGCTCCTCCTTCAGGCAAATCATACAGTTCCACAATACACAGGGAATCGGTATCTTCAGGCGTGATACTTTGCACTTCACTTTCAGGGAGCCAGTACACAGGTAAATCATCCAACTTTCCAACTACTACATGGGAAGATGGTGCCACCCGATCGGCAATTTTGTGTTTACCATGCAGTCCCAAATTGCGTAACAACACACGGTCTCCATGTCGAAGCTTTTTGAGCCTTTACTTTTTATCATGCCTTTCTTTGTTGGCTAGATTTCTCTTGGCAGCCATTGTCTGGGCCAGTTGATAGACATGGTTCAATTGAACTTTCAGTTTTGTACATATTGCAAGTAGTTTTCAGCTTGGACCCCATCTGGAGAGACCCCAAAACAGACATCAACTGGCAGCCATGCCTTTCTCCTAAACATGAGGTGGTGGGGAGAACCCATAGCATAATTTTCGTGCAATTGTATGCGAGTACCAAGGTGCTAATCTGCTGACTCCATTTATGCTTGTCTTTTGGGTGGAGGGTGCCTAGCATGTCTAGCAGGGTGTGGTTAAAGCGTTCTGATGAGGGTCCCCTGCCAGTGATGGGGGTGTTTCTTGACTTCGCACCCCCATAGAAACATTTCTTTGATTAGCCGACTCTCAAAAGTCTCTGCCTTGATCAGAATGAATCTGCTGGGGAGCACCATAGTGGACGAAGAAATGTTCCACTAACACCTTGGCCACGGTAGGCCTTTTGATCTTTGGTGGGAAAAGCTTGCGCATACCATGTGAAATGATCCGTAACCACTAATACATTGCCAGTGTTTACGCTGATCAGGCTCTAAACTCAAGAAGTCTATGCAGACTAGTTTTATTGGGGTGCTGGTATTAATGTTGACAAGGGGCAGCCCTCTGAGGCAGGGCTTTTCTCTGCAGGCAGCGACTACAAGTCCTTACATGGTGCTCAACATCGGCCCCCATCTTGGGCCAGTAGAATTGAGATCGTACTAGGTCAAGGGTCCGACCGATACCAAGGTGGGCCATATGATTGTGGAAGGACCTCAGTACCAAATCTTTGAAGGCTGTGGGTAGGACCAATTGTTGCTTGTCTACTTGGCCACCCTGATCTATTGTCTCTCTATCGACAACTGATTAAGCAGCTTCAGCCTGGGGCCTTCTTTAAACAATAAAGCAGTTCATAAGTCAGAGGAGCATAATTTGGACACATCTTTCCCTGTACGAAGGGCATCAAGTGCTGGCTGAATCATAGGATCTTGGGATTGAGCCCACTGAATGCTGTCATTGTCCAATTGAGGTAGTGCACTAATATCTAGAGCAGAGAAGTGGCAATAAGCAGCTGGTATGCAGGTGTCAGAAGGGCCCAAGCAATCTACTAAACAGTCCACTGTGTCTGCAGACATCTGTTCATCTCTTTCAAACTTTTGGCACGATGCTTGAATGTCAGGTTCAGACAGCCTGACCCAATCACTCTTGGAAGTGGGCCATCGTGATGAGGCGTCCAGCATCAATATAGTTCAGGCCCGATCTGTATCCGACAGCATAATCATAGGTTGATAATGCAGAAAGCCACCAGTGCCCAGTGGCGTCTAACTTAACTGAAGTCTGTACATAGGTCAATGGGTTATTGTCAGTCTTCACCAATATCTTTGTCCCATAGAAGTATTCATGAAACTGGTCAACGATGGCCCATTTTAGCGCAAGGAACTCCAACTTATGCACAGGGTACTTTTATTGAGACGGGTCAAGCTCCTACTGGCAAAAGCTACTGGTGTCAGGCCATCCTCATGGTCTTGATACAGCACCACTCCCAGACCCTACAGACTAGCATCCGTATGTACCACATAGGGTTTGGTGGGGTCAGCATAGGCAAGGATGGGGGCATGGGTGAGCTGGTATATGATTTCATGGAAGGCTGCTTCACAGTTGGGTGTCAAGTGGGTCCCAAGAGTTCACCTGGGTGGAAGTATACTTCTTCTGGTTCTTTAACTGCCCTTTTTTGTATTTACGATTGGTAGGAGGGTAACCCTGGGTAAGGTTCAAGAGTGGGCAAATCACCTTGGAATAGTCTTTTATCAACCTGCGGTAGTAGCCACAGAACCCCAGGAAATGTTGTAGTTCTTTTAAATTATGGGGCTGGGGCCAAGTAGTTAGTCTTCAACCTTACTCGGATCAGTCTCTATTCCTTTTGTAGATACTATGTGCCCCACATACTTCACGGAGATTTGGAAAAACTGGCACTTGTCAATGGACACCTTGAGGCTGAAGTCTTCCATTTGGTCTAAGACTTTAAACAATCAGTTCTCATGCTCCTCTAAGGTGCTCCCAAACACAATGACATCGTCAAGTACACCAGTCATTTCAGCAAATTCATATCTCCCCATGTTCCATCAGTTGCTGAAAGGTGGCGGGCGCCTGATATCCTCTGTGGCATCCTCAGAAATTCGTAGAACCCCAATGTACAGATGAAGGCTATTTTCTCCACGGTCTTCCGGAGCCATCAGGATCTGGTAGTATCTGCTGCGAAGATCCAACACCGAGAACCATTTGCTCCCATTCAAGCAATCCAGGGCATCTTGTACATGAGGCATAGTGTATTGGTCTGAGATGGTCCACCAGTTCAGAGTTCGATAATCAACACACATCCTCACAGACCCATTCTTCTTATGCACAACCACACTAGGAGGCGTATGGGCTCCTGGATTCTTGTATCACACCAGCAGCGAGCATTTCCTGCAGGTGACTTCTCACGTCATCTATGTCTGCTGGGGCTGGGCGTTGGGACCTCTCTCGAAATGGCCGTTCATTGTGCAGGCATATGTGATGCTCCGCACCTTGACACATCCCACATCCCATTCCTTCAACGAAAACACTTGGTCTCTCTGGGCAAGTCTCTTGCTAATTCTAGCCTTCCATTCAGCTGGCAGGGTCACCAAAGTCAAACAAGTCTGGGGTCACTCTATCCTTCTCACCCGGGTGCTTGTTGCTGGGCAATACTGCAGTGTCTGCACAGTGTACCATAGCTAGGGTGCACCCTCTGTTCACCCAGATCTCCGATCTGACACATTGTGAATCTGGACCATTACTCATCATGCATAGGCATGGGCACGAGCAGGCAAGATGCTGGGCTTGACCAATAATCCTTCTGGCAATTTTCCTTCGCCTGCTGCATCCAACATAAATATTTTGTTCTTGACATCTTTCTGAGGCAGACCTCTCCTTGAATGGTACACTGGGCGTTAGGGGCCAGTACCATTGAATCGGATCCTTCTTCCACACGATCCCCACTGGTTCATCCTGGTCTACTTCCTTGGGTTTCTGTTGCAGATCATAGGCCCTCTTGATCAGAGCTGGGATTCTCAGGGCCTCCCAGTCCATCGCCTTGTTTCTCATGACAGAGTTCGCCAGTCTCCCAAATATATGGGTGTTTGTCCCAGTTAACAGGGGACCCCATCATACAGTCGGTGGGAGGACACACTAGGGCCAATGTCTCTACTCACTCCTCTACACCAGTTACAGTTGGAGAAAAGACAACCACAGGTGGACATACCCTAGGTAGGGATCGACTTATTGCTCAGGCCCCACGCATGTAGGCCTTCCAGGGATTGCAAGGCACATCAGATAAGTATTTGTCATACCAGTCCTGAAATACAGTGGTCACTTGCGACCTGCTATCGAGCACAGCCCGAGCATGGATACCACTGACAGTCACAGAAGTCTCCATCAAAGGGCCCACTATTCTGGACCAGTCTGGAGGCAGTAGCAGAGGCCTGGACAGATGATTTAGCCACAAAGAAATTTGAGTTAGTATTTCTTGAACCCTCACTGTGGTCATTATGGGCACTCCTCGGCCACTGATTTGCTTTTGGAGCTCCTTGGAGTCTGTTTGCTACCTTTTCTAAGTCTTTCTGAGACCGGCACTCTCTTCATATGGCCATCCTTCCCACAGTTGTGACAAATGATAGACTCCTGGGTCATCCTTGTAGAAGAACATTGCATGAGGGACTGAGGCAGTAACAGGGATCGGGGTCCAATATCTGCTTGCAGCGGTGAGAGCGGTGCAGCGTATCTTAACAGTTCCTTTAGGGTGGCAGTCAATTCTTGGATTTCAGCCTGGGAGCTATCCTTAGTAGAGGATGCCTGAGGTGCACCCCACCCCTATGGCAGTCACATCCTGAGAGGGACCAGAATCTTGTTCCATGAGGAAACCCTTGCAGAGGCACCATCTTGAACTTCCAGACTTCTTTTAGTAGCTCGTCTTTCCAATGCTGGGCCGGGGGAAGTCCTTCGCATTCTCAGAGTGCTCGTTAATTGCCGACTGTTGCCCCTGAGCCTCACTTGGCGATCACTCTTGGTCACCTGTGCAACAGCAGCAGATATGGGTGCAGTTCCCCATAAAGGTCGCTTTAGCTCATCATAGGAGGGTAATTACAGTCGGGTGGCAAGGCACAACTGAAGCAGTAACAATTCTGAAAATGGAGCAGACTTAAGGATCGGTCAGCCTAGTTAAATCTAATTCATTTGATGGCAAACTACTGTTTCTGAGGCACTCTTGTAGCAGCTTTTCAAGCCAAGGTACATACACAGACAATGGCTCCCCTGGGTACTGCTGAGCATTTCTTACTCTCCACCACAGATCCTCATCTGAATTCGGCTCCCATACACATTTTCCAATGCATCAAGATAGTCCTGTGTAGTTGCTTTGGTGTTATTGGCCCGCATGGCATGGATGGTAACCAGGGCAGGACCTCAGAGGCTCTCACTCAACCTCTTTCATTTCTCTGCTTCTGAGCATTGCCATTCAAGCACTAGAGGGGCAACATAGTCTATCCATGCCTCCCAGTCATCCTCCCCTGGGGTTGGGAGGTGCCGAGAAGATTCTCAGCCTTGGAAGGAGTCGTGCTAATGGCAGGTACAGATATAGAGGTCAGCATTGGCACAGGCACAGAGGCGGGGCCATAACAGGTGCTGGAGTGGGAGGGGTGTTGGGAAGGAACACCCAGGTGACAAGAATAGTTTCTTAAAGTCCTCTCGGTTTCCCTTCCTCCAGCAACAACAGCAAATTTCTCCTCAAAAGTCTCAGATAATGGTGGGAGCTCATCCACCCCAGGGTCTTTCTGTCTTTTGTTATCACTCTCCAGGCAGCTGGAACCCCTTCTGGGGCACTAGTCTGTGACATAAGAGCTGTCCATGAGGTCACTACACTCTACCAAGGCTATGAAAGTTTGGATGATCAAATCAGCCTGTCACCCACCACCACAGGGTTTTTAAACATTTAACTTTGGAGAGTGCTCCTCTACAGTGTCTTTACTGGTATCCAGGGAATATCCAGTATAAGTAGAGCATTTTGGGGTCGATCTCCTGCCCAGTACACCACCCCACCAACAGTATCTTTAACAATAATTCATATTTTTGGCCACTAGAAGGCACAAAATCCCAGCGTGAGCCTCAAAATGTAACCCCTAGGTGGTGGTATCCCAAGGGCTACTACCCCTGCCTTCTTAGCTAGTAGCAGGTTAAAGGGCCTGAGTTCTGAAAGCGGGTGCCTCCACCCAGATGTCACTGTTGGTAGTGGTCAAGCTAACTTGGGCGCAGCCCTCGGGACACTGTAACTCCCCTCTTTCCTTACTAGTGGCTGGGACAATACACAATAATCACTTTCACAATACCCTGATACATCACACAAGTACCCACACTGTTTGCACTTACCACCAGGGCTTTCCTCTGGCTCGGCCCTGGGGACCCCCTGTAAAACAAGGTTATACACAGCAAATAACAGCAGTACAGTACTCTTGCACAAACTGGAACCACAGTCAGGGAATTGCAAAAGAGTTACATCTGATATATTTAAGGGACTCGAACAAGGAGGAGCATAATCAGGGTAATTTGCTTAAATGCTCTATCAGTCAAACAGTTATGCATGCATTCAGAGCCCTAAGCAGTCACACCTTCTGGGTACCCAGGTGGAGAAGAGATGGGCTAGCCGGACCGTTGCCGGGGTAGCCCGGCATCGCAGCTGGTTGGGGCCTGTGATGGAAAAACAACATGCACAATACACACTATTTGTAATCCGGAGCCGGATGGCTCAGTTCGTGTTGAAAGAGAACAACAAAGAAATCAGATGACACACTTAGATTAAACTGTTGTTGCAGGAGCTACTCTGATGGTTACTCACGAAGCCCAAGACTGGACACAGGCTGGACGAAATCGAGACAACAGGTGGTTGATCTGGAGTGCCAGGAGAAGCAGGGCCCACACGAATCGCTGAGGCATCATTCCTGTTCAAACGTGGAGCAGGGCTGATCCCCAGGCTGGTCTCTCATCAATGGCTTTCTCTGTGCAGCAGGTAGTCTGGCTGGGCCAGTGTGGCAGGCCCTGGCCAAATGGAGACAAATTTGGATACAGTCCGTTTTGGGCTAGATACAGCTTTCAACAAGCAGACACAGTTCATACAGTGGGGAACCAAATCACGACCCACTAACAACTCACAGCACATTTACATGTAAGGAAATTCTACAGTACCAGGCAAACCACCCTCCGGTCACGATCACAGAATCTCTGCAGAAACAGGGGATTCAAAAGCAGCTAGAAATCCTGACAGGCCAATCGCATTCAGCAAAATCTTCGGTCTTCTTCAGGTATGAGCCTGATAAAAAATCAGTAACCTTCCGTTCTCACAAACTTGGATTTAGTCGAAATAATTCTCTTCTCTCCTCTCAAGGGCAGCAGGCACACATGTGGGCCACAGCTCAAACCTTTCCACAGTTCTCCCATGCAAACTACTCAGACAGCTGCTTGACTGTCTCAAGCTGTTGCTTCTTCAGCTCCCAACTTAGATTTGACTCAACTGCTAGCAAGCCTGGGCGTTCCCAGAATCCAAAAGGTTTGGGTGGCTGATCTGTCATTCACAACAAAAGCTCCCCTTTAGGTGCAAAAGGTGCCAAAAGCCCAAAACTACAATTCCTACAGATTTTAACTCTAGACAGCTCCTGAAGTCTGGCTCCATTTAGGTCCCACCAGTACTGATTGGTCCAATTCAGCAGTCCAGGACCAAGATAGTGGAGATAAACCAAACAGTCCTTGCTGCAAAGAAGGCAGGTTAGACAAACTACATTATCATTATCACTCTAAATGATTTTCAGCAAATAGTTACATCTTTCAACAGAGCTCCCTCTCAGATTACTTATGACTGCAATCCAGGCAGCTCTTAAAGAGACAGTACACAGAGGCTATACAGGCACTCTCTGGCAGTCACATTTAAACTGCTAAACACAGGTCACCAGCCTGGCAGTGAGCATTTAGGCAAGCTCAAGGAAGACTTTTGGGAACCCCATTTGTAGTGAGGTTACAAAAATATTTAATTGTTTGTTTAGTTTCCTTGGTCTGTTTTGAGTGCAACAGAGGCATTTTTTTGTGTAATGTCTTTAAATTTAAAAGATTATAAAATGAAAAACAATACACTAGGATACAAAATAACCTTGTACAATATCAGGGTCAGACAATCAGTTTATTCTGCAGTTCATAGCTTTGACATTTGAGTAGCAAAAGCCTTCCAGTACACGTCATGTAAAAACATCTCATACAGTTAATCTGTCTGGTTACTGGTTAAAAGGTCTCACTCTACTGATTACATCAGACCAACTCTTCCTGTAGCAGCATGGCTCTGGCTGGTGGGAGAGTTTAGGAACCTACCCCAGCTACTGGTAAAGCACTTTTATTTCCCTACAGAATGTATATCAGGTGTTCTATGGCCAGAAACTGAATAGCCAGTGTTTTCCATTGTGTCAGGGTAAGTGATTTACAAGAGACCTGAGTGCCTCTGAGGGTGGATAAGGCACCAGGGCTGAATGGTGTGCACCCAAGGGTCCTGAGGAAGTTGGCGGAGGTCCTGGTGGGACCTCTGGCAGACTTGTTCAACACCTCTCTGGGAACTGAATGCATGCCCCAGGGCTGGAGGATGGCACATGTGGTGCCCCTCCTTAGGAGTGGGCCTAGAGATGAACCAGGTAACTACAGACCAGTCAGCCTTACCTCCATTGTGGGTAAGTTAATGGAGACTATCCTTAATGAGAACTGGTCACCTTTCTGGAACAGAGTGGTCTCAGGATAAAAGACAACATGGGTTTGTCTTGAGTAGATCCTGCCAGACCAACCTGGTTGACTTTTTGATTGAGTAACTAGGGCACCCGATAAGGGCTATACAGTGGATGTTCTGTATCTGGACTTCAGCAAGGCCTTTGGCTCGGTGCCTCATGGAAGGTTGGTTAGTAAACTAAGAAGCCTGGGAGCCAGGGAAAAACTGGTAGTATGGGTTAGGAACTAGCGGCAGGACAGGCAACAGAGGGTAGTTGTAGAGGAAGAACTCTCGACTCCCAGAGCTGTAACCAGCGGGGACCCTCATGGCTCAGTGCTAGGACCAGTGTTATTGACATCTTCATAGGCGACATATCAGATGGGATTAAGAGTAAAGTCAGCCTTATCACTGACTACACAAAGATCCGTGTGGAGGTAGATAGTGAGGAAGGCAGGCAAGAACTTCAAGAGGATCTTGCAAAGCTTGAGCACTGATCAGACACATGGCAGCTGGTGTTCAACACTAAGTACAAGGTCATGCACTTGGGAGCCAGAAACCCTGGGAATAGCTACTAGCTGGGAGGAGGTACAGTTATCCACTTCAAAGGAGGAGAAGGGCCTGGGGTACTAGTCACAGGAACATAAATCACTCTGCACAGGGCAGGAAGGCAGCAGCCAAAGCTAATAAATAAGATACTGGGGTGCATTTGCCAGAGGAATCACCTCTAGGAGTGAGAAGTCATCCTGCTGCTGTACAGATCACTGATGAGACCGCACTTGAGTACTGTGTGCAGTTCTGGTACCCCTGTTTAAAGAAGGACATCAAACTACTGGAGGGGTGCAGCGAGGGTGATAAAGATAATCCTTTAACTGGGAAAAACCATATGAGAAAGACTGAGGGAGCTCAACATGTACTCCCTGGAGGGTAGAAGGAGAGGGATATGATTGAGACCTTCAAGTACTTAAAGGGTATGAATAGGATTAGTATGGAGGGTATCTTCAGACTAAAGGGGGACACTAGGGGCACAGTGTGAATTGGAGGGAAGATTCAAGAGGGAAATGAGAGGCACTATTTCACAGAAAGGATGGTACGAGGTGGAATGAGCTGCCACAGGAGGTGATATTGCTGAAAACTGTGGACAGCTTTAAGAGAGGTGGGAGTCAGGACAAGTTCAAAAGTAAGGTCAAATCTGAGGAAGCTGGGAGGAGTCAGCGGATTGGGGCAATAATTCAGATGGACAGGAATGGGCTGGGGGCAGCTGTTGTAGATTAAACTGGGAGCTGCACTCGAGCAGACTTGATAGACCATATGGCCTGTATCTGCTAGCATTTCTGTATGTTTGTATGTTTTGTATGCATTGCCTTGCTAGGGCCAGTAACACTGTCACCCAGCTAGGATACCTCTCACAACCTTCATTTCCTAGGTCCTCCATACCCAGGAGTAATGAAACAGGTGTATTTACCACAGGGTGACCTCATACAGTAGTGAGGTCATGGGATAGCCAACAAACTGCTTCAGTGTGGGGCAGTGTAACAGGGAGCCTCCTGTTATGTGTTTAAACCCTGTCATAAATATGAATATGTGTGACCCCCCTTTTCCTTTCAATCTTTCCTTTCATCTCCTCTTATTTTCTGCTTTTCTTTAAATTCTTGTCAGGGTGGCCAACCTGGCAATCTCCAAAACTCTTTGCTGTCCCTTATTCTCTTTACCCCTCTTTATGCACCCAGCGTTATGCTCCCGATTGCAGAGATAAGAAATAGCGCCAGTGCACTTTATTGTTAATGTCTGGTGCCTTGGTTTAAGAAGAAGTGTAGTGCCCGTTTCTGGAGTGACAAGTTCGGAACCGCTGCTGCTGAGTGCAGCTCCTTTGACATAGACGGCTTTGGTACAAGGGACAGCACTGGTCGCCAGGTATGATCGAAAATTCTGTTTTTGAGCGGGTTGCTCCGTGTTGGTGTAGCTGCTTATAGTGGCTGAATGTATGCTCCTTGTTCAGAGCAAGTAAAAGAATGATTGCTTTGGAGCAAAAGCATGCTCGAAGAAAAAGCCAACTGCTGCGCTGGCAGCTAAGCTCAAAGTCACTTGAATACTTGACTGACAGCTAGTGAGACACTACAGGCATGGGTAACTGTAAGCCCTGTAGTGACTAGAATAAAGTGTAGCCTGTACAGAAGTAGCCCCAGAGATGTTGTGATTGAGGGCTGCATATGAAATAGAATAATGAAGCCTGTGATGTCACGGCCTATGGAAACTCCCCAATTATGTGATGTCATGGCCTATGGAAACTCCCCAATTATGTGATGTCATGGCCTATAGAGCGCCCCAATTATGTGATGTCATGGGCTATGGAAACTACCCAATTATGTGATGTAATCATGAGCTATGAAAAGGGCTCACCACTAGGGAATGTTAGATAGTCAGGTCAGTCTGGTACTGACAGTGAGAGGAGAATGATCTTCTTTGAGTGTGCTGATTTTCACATAGGCGTTGGAGTGTAAGAGGTATTACACTAGGCTATTGAGGCTGAAACGAAGCCACAGACTCTGCTGAGAAAAGCAGAGCCTTGAAGTTATTTTGTTGTTGTGCGGAGTTAGGCTACACCCTCGGCTGTGACTGATGGACCACTTTTCTAACTCCTGATTTCCTAGCAACAGCTACCACTTTTCTCTTTGCTCCCTACCTCCCACCAGGTTGGCCACCTAGAATAGCTCTTTACTTTCATTACTAAACTTCCTACTAGTCTCTCTCTTCATTCTTTTCCATTTCCATCCATTCAGTCACTGGAATGATGCCAGACACCGGAGAGGTGCTGTGTAAAGTGCATAAGTGCATTTCGTGTACAAAAAGCATGAAGGCTATTTTAAATAGGAACCGAATACAGTTAGTAAAGCCTTTTTAAAGAAAAAGGATTCAGAAGTCATATAAAACAATAATAATGTCATGATTAATACAGTTATAAGAAATCCTTAAGATATTTTCATAAATTCACACTATAAACCTGTTAGTGTCTAAGGTTCTATGTATAAAAGTGCTTAGTCACTGTGGATCAAAGATATAGAAAGTCAATATCTGTGGATATATACACTGTACCTTAACTGAACCAGGAAGTCCCTGAAATAACCTCTCCTCCGCTGGTTTTGAAACATGTCCAGACATGAAGCAATATGTCCAGACTTATAACTAGAAGAGGGCTCAGTCAGGTGATCCCACTAAAATGTATAAATACCTCTTCAGTGAGTTTACTTCAGTTCAGCCCAGAGGGCTCAGCCCTAGGAGAGGAGAAGAGAGGCAGACAAGTTGTTGAATGCAGATGAGAAGGGTCTTAGGAGCTCTAATATCCAGGATGGTATTTTGTGAGAAACTACTGATGATAAGTAGTGATTTTCTTTGCAATTTTGTTGTTTTCATTTATTATTTTTGAACTTTTGAAAATAAATATCACACCATAATGTGTTAAACCTGTAAATTTGCCTCATCAAGTTTATTCCCACATGCTGTGACAGTTGTGCAGGACCAAAATTTTCTTTTATGATTTTTGTATATATTTCTTGATTTTCTGCAAAATAAATTGATGAACACATTTGTACATTTTTATGCACATGTTAACAGTGGGATACCTGGCTCATTTAGTCTGCTTGGAAAGCTGCAGGTATAATAATATACCCGAACATGCAGGGTAAAAAGTGCAGAGCTGAGGAAAATCCAATGGACTCATGCCATGGCTGATAAACTGGGTTTGAAGCCTACATCAGGATTGGAACCAGGAGCTCGACCAAAGATGGTGGCGAAAAAGGAAGAAAAGGAATGCATGGATGAGGACCTGACTGAGGAGAAGAGAAGAGACATCTGGTGGAAAGCACCCCAGATGATCCCAGTGACCTGTTACATTGGTTGTGCTTATGATAACTAGAGATGGAGCATGAAAGGGCCAAGGATCGACATCTGTGACATGAGAACTGGAGGCTACATAAGAGGAGAGGAAGAGACAAGATGAGTGGTGGCGGGATGCCTTGTAAGCCATCCAGGCCCTGACCTTGGGGCAACCTGACAGAAATATACCCCAAGACATTAAACTTACTAACTTGACAGAGGTGGATGTCATCAGAGCTTATTTAACAGCATTTGAGCTATAAGCGCAGACCTGTGTGGGGCCCCAAGACCAATGGATCATCATACTGGTCCTTATTTATCCAGACAGGCCCAGCTGGTATACAGTCACCTGACTGCCCCAACTCTAACAATTCTGATTGGGTCAAGGAGGAAATTCTCTGTAGATATGACATTAAAACTGAGACATATAGGCACTGATTTCGATCACAAAGATGACAGGCCAAGATACCCCAAAGAGACATTTGCCAGGTTAAGTTAAAAGTTATTTATTACATAAATATGTTTGTAACTGCAATTTGTAATTTGTGTTTTTGGTTTTGTATTGCTTTTGATTGTATTTGTGTATTTTGTATGTTTTTGTCGGGTCGGACCTGAAAAGGACCTTTGGTCCAGTGCCTTTAACCGGTTATCAAAGAATAAATGATTGATTGATTGATTAAAAGTTTATTTTCTCAGAAAATTCATTTGTTAGGACAAAGTCCGTTTACAACAAAAGTCCTGCATGTAGATGCCCTTTGTTGAGGGCAAATGGAAATGGAAAAGGAAAAGGAAGAAAAGCTTTTGTTTAAAATAAGTTACAATCAACAGTCAAAACCCTTGACTAGATCATAGAGCTAATCATCATAAAACAGTTTATTCAAGTTTTGCCCCAGGATGTTCAGGTATGGGTGAAGGAGCACAAGCCCGACACAGCAGAGAAGACCATCACGCTGGCGGAGAATTATTTGGCGGCCAGACCAACAAAATCCTGAGGATATCAGGGCTCTTCACCCCACCCAAACCTTTTGATACTACTTATCAGAGACAATCACCTGGTAGGGGTAATAACTGGCAAGGGATCGAAGGAGAAGCCTTATCATGCTGACCTTATATGCGCAACTGTTTGAGAAAGGGACACATAGCCTGTAATTGCTCCAATAAAAAGCTATGCACTGTCTCTAGCCAACGGAGATATGTCACTGCTATGGGGATTAGCCAGAATGAACTAATAGAACTGTTAGACTCTGGTAGTAAACAGACTTTGTTGAGGGCAGGCATATTGAAAACTACAGGTGTAATGGCTGGATGCAAAAGTAACATGTGTCCACCTACCACCACAGTGGAAATGACGGTTGAGCAGGACACACAGTTGATTACAGTTGACTTAGTACCCAGATGACCAGTACCTATCATTATTGGGCAGGATTTTCTGAACTTTGATCGGTTAATAAGATCTCAGCAGGCCTGTGGTCAACTAGTGGCAGTACCACTCAGGCCCAGACAAAGAGAACAGTCCCAGGATGTTTTCCCTTTTGGTGAAGGTCTATTTGAGGACTCTGGGAAAACATGGAAATCTAAAAGAGAAAAGAGCTGAAAAACGAAAGTGGAGGAAACACATCCGGAAGGAATACCTGATATTGAACCTGAGTTAGCTGGGACTAATGTTATAACTGAGCTAGAATTTGATGAAACCTTAAAACCTTTTTTTTTTTTTTTTACAGGTGGACCAGGGTGGTTGCAGGGCAGCCACAGTATGTTATAACTAATGACCTCCGAGCGCAGTAATGTGAACAGGTAACAGACAGGGTAACCTCCTGTCTGCTTCTGGGTCCAAATCACCTTTAGTCTCAAGTTCTGGGGGATTCAAGCTGTGAACCTTATGCTAGCTAATATTCTTCAAGTGAAACTATCTCTGACTGGAAGCTGCAATACTGAACATAGGATTTGCAAGAAAGTGAGTTGTGCTCACAACAGAGGAGGTGAACCTTACAACTGTCTTTGGTTTGTAGCAGATATTCTGCAGGTGGAGGCTACTTCTAACTGAAAGGTGAAATAAGGAACTTACAATTGTCAGGAAAAGACAGTCTTTCAAGCAACAAAGGGAGGTGGATCTAGCTTTACTTTTACAATTCTTAAGATTTTCAGTGCAGGAAGTGTTTAAACCCTGGGCTAAGAATTTGTCAGAAGTCCTGAAATAAGTGCAGGTACAGGTTGTGTATTTGACCCAGACAGTGCCCTAAGGGTGGAAACTGTTTTTGTGTTTATCTGTGTGTGCCTTAAAAGGCCAAACCAGACTTTGTCAGGAAGTGTTTACATCATAGCTACTTATCAGCCAATAGCTTTGCTAACAGACCTGAGAACAATAGTATTATAAGCAAGTGTTTTATAGCAAACTCATCAGAACAGCTAATATTCTTCAAGTGAAACTATCTCTGGTTGGAAGCTGCAATACTGAACGTAGGATTTGCAAGAAAGCGAGTTGTGCTCACAACAGAAGAGGTGAACCTTACAATTGTCTTTGGTTTGTAGCAGATGTTCTGCAGGTGGAGGCTACTTCTAACTGAAAGGTGAAATAAGGAACTTACAATTATGAGGAAAAGACAGTCTTTCAAGCAACAGAGGAGGTGGATCTAGCTTTACTTTTACAATTCTTAAGATTTTCAGTGCAGGAAGAGTTTAACGATAGCTGACTTATTTTGGGGCTGACTGCTTTCAGAACACAAACACCAGGCTGTTTTGGGGCTGGGGAGGTTTAGCTGTGTCTGACTTGGATGTCTGGATTTTCTCTGTTTGATTAGCAGGATATTTTCTCTGTCAAATTGTTGTGTAGGGCATCTTGCTGACAGGAAGGCACTCATCGCAGCAGTGGGTTAGAGCTTTTAGCTGATTGTTTTGTGAGGGCACAGTTTAGGCCCAACCCTTCCCACCCTCACCCCACCCACCCCTGGAAATAGTTCCTTTATACCGGGGTTCTGACAACATTTCCTCAAGAGTGCAAGTGCATATCACTGCCATATCCTCTCTAGCACACTGCACTGACAATATACGATACACATTATATAATATATATATTTCTATATAACAAACCAATCACACACACACACTCAAACACACACACAAAAAGTAGATAAACATGTGGGGAGTAGTGCAATGTAATGGCTGTGGGTCAGCAGTCTCCGGGAGTCTTTTTGAGGCTGAGATGCTGCTCTATTTGCAGACAACTGTCTGCCCTGAGGAGGAAGTTGCCTGTCTTCAGGCCACACTGGACAGTAGTAAGGAACCTTCCCCAGGCCACACTGGACTGGTAGGAAGGAACCTCCCCATCCAGGGAGCACCACAGCCACCACCACTACCTCAGAGGTTGCGAAAGCACAGCAGTTGGACCACAGTGGGCTCAGGAGGGTGAGGATGGTGGAACAGAGGCACACTCAGTCAATTGTTCCACTCCATAATCCATACACCATTCTGGGGAGCATAGCTCCCCTATGGATGCACCAGCAGAGATGACTAAGGAGGCTGAGGACAACTGTCACAGGGAGGCCCACAGGAAGGAGGCAGAGGACACCACAAGGAAGGAAGCAGCTCCTGGTGGGGACTCAATTATTAGTGGGATAGAACTGGGGAGCAGGGAAGACTGAAGTAAGGTGCCTGACTGGTGCCATGGCTTGGAGGGACAGGAAGTGCATCCTCAGGAACATGAGAACAGCTGCATGGGAGTCTGAGCTGGACATCATTGTCCACCTAGGGACAAATGACTTGGCTCATCATGAGATTAGAGTAGTGCAGAAGGACTTTGTAGAATTGGGGAGGGCCTAAGACAAGTAGCACCAGTATCCTTCTCAGAGGTGCTGCCTGTCAATGTGAGTGAGGCGAGGTACTTTGCACCATGCAGTTTAATGAATGGTTGAAAAAAATGGTGTGGCGCACAGGGTTTGGCTTCATTGGGGACTGGGTTCCACCTGGAGGACACCAGCCTATACTGGCAGGATGGTCTGCATCTGTCCAGGAAGGAACAAGTCTTTTTGAGCAATCGGTTTAAATGCTTCATTGGCAAGCTTTTAAACTAGTCAAGGGAGGCACTGATAAGCAGCAGTAAAATCCCAGCCTCTCCTACAACACAGGGTACTAAATGAGAAAAGACCGAGTAGAGCGGTCAGTGGGGATGCTGCAACAGGAGGTAAAGCCATCAAAAATGGAGAGCAATGAGTACCAATGCCCGTAGTCTGAGTAACAAGCTTCCTGAATTAGTGGTCTTGATGGAGGAGGAACATCTGGATATTGTGGCAGTCACAGAAACATGGTACACACAAAACCATGACTGGGACATAAACATACCAGGATACACTATCTACAGGAGTGACAGGAGGGTAAAAGGAGGAGGAGGGTAGCTCTTTACATAAGGGAAGGAATCAAAGCAACAGAACAAAAGGGTAAACAGGGAGGAGAAGAAGCACTGTGGGTAAATTTGGAGGCCGGCAATGGCACCACAATTCACACAGGGGTTGTTTACAGACCCCTTCTCAGGGGAGGAAATGGACAAGGAAATGATAGAAAGTATACTTAGAATGGCAGAAAAAGGGAGATACTGCTGATGGGTGATCTGAATATGCCAGATGTTAACTGGAGTGCAGTTGCAGCAGCCACTTCTAAGAGTGGGGTTATCCTAGATGCCCTACAGGGGCATGCCTTAGACAACTAGTATTGGAGCCCACTCAAGAGGGAGCAATCTTAGACCTGGTTCTCTCAAATGGAGATGAAAGAGGATCACAGATGTAGAAGTGGGTAGCCATCTGGGAACTAGCAACCATCAAACAGTATGGTTCACAATAAACACAGCAATAGAGTCAAACCATACGAAGGCAAAGTACTGGACTTTAGGAGGGCTGACTTTGTCAAAATGGGTGAGTGCCTAAGGAATGCACTAGCAAATGGGCAGGAAGGAGGGGTGGAAGAACAATGAGAATAATAAAAACTGCCATCACAGAGGTAACAAGCCTTTGTGTGAAGCAAATAAACAAAACAAAATGATATAGAAACCACTATGGTTCTCAAAGGAAGTGGCAGTGAAGGTTCAAGAGAAAAGAAAGCATTCAGGAAGTACAAGGAATCACAGAAGGAGCAGGACAGAGAACTCTATCAGTTAAAGCAAAAGGAAGCTGGGAAGGCAGTCAGAACAGCAAAGGCCCAAACCAAGGAAAAGATAGCCAACTCAGTTAAGAGAGGATAAAACCTTTTATAGGTACATCAGGAGTGAAGGAATACCAAGGGAGGGATAGTGAGGCTTAATAAAGGGAAGGAGGGTGGGCAGAGGGTGACTGTGAAAAGGAGAGATACTAAACAAATATTTTGCTTAGTATTTACAAAGGAAGAGGAGGTACCTAAAACAAACTGTAGAAACACTCTGGATACAGAAGTTGATACCAGCCCATTTACAGAAGAAAGGGTTCTGAAAGAACTCTTAAAACTGAAGGTGGACAAAGCAATGGGGCCTGATGAGATTCATCCCAGAATTCTAAAAGAACTTAGGGTAGAACTAGTGACACCACTGACTACCCTCTTTAACAAATCATGGGAGGATGGGGTGGTACCCGAGGACTGGAGGAGGGCAGATGTGATTCCTCTTCACAAAAGTGGGAGCAAGGCAGAAGCAGGAAACTACAGACCTGTTAGTTTAACTTTAGTAGTAGGAAAATGATGGAATCACTTCTGAAGGAAAGAATTGTCAGTATCTAGAGGTCAGAGGGCACAGGACCCAAGGCAGCATAGATTCACAGCGGGAAGGTCATGCCAGACAAATCTGATAGAGTTCTTTGACTGGGTGACCAAAGTAGTAGATCAGGGAGGGCTGTGGACATGGCCTACCTAGACTTTAACAAGGCATTTGACACAGTCCCACACAAAGATTAATATACAAGTTAGCCAGCCTGGGAGTGGGTCCCAAGATGACAGCCTGGGTAAAGAATTGGCTGGAGAATAGGACACAGAGAGTAATAGTAAATGGAGTCCACTCTGAAGAAGGGGTTACTAGTGGGGTACCGCAGGGTTCAGTATTAGAACCGGTCCTCTTCAATGTCTTTATAGCGACATTGCAGAGGGACTGGAAGAAAAATATGTCTCTCTGCAGATGACACAAACATCTGCAACAGAGTTGATGCACAAGGTGGGATGGAAAGGATGAAAGGGACTTGGCAAGGTTAGAGGAATGGTCAAATGTATGGCAGCTTAGATTCAATGCTAAGAAGTGCAAGGTAATGCACCTGGGAAACAAAAACCCAGGGAAGAGTACACAATGGGGGTGAGATACTAACAACAATAAAAATGGAAAGGGACCTGGGGGTAGTCATATCAGATGACCTAAAGGTGGGCAAGCAATGTGAGAGGGCAGCAAGGAGGGCTGGGGGATACTGGAATGCATAGGAGAGACATCACCAGTAGAAAACAGGAAGTTGTTATCCTCTGTACAGACAGCTGGTGAGACCCCATCTGGAGTACTGCGTGCAGTTCTGGAGACCCAGTCTCTCCAAAGACATAGACAGGATGAAGCTGTCCAGAGGAGGGCAACTAAAATGGTGCAGGGTCTGCACCGGAAGACATATGAAGAGAGACCTAAGGAGCTTAATATGTATAGCCTCGAGGAAAGGAGGGAGGGGTGGATATGATAGAAACTTTCAAGTACCCCAAGGAATCAACAAAGTCCAAGAGGGTAGCATCTTTCTAAAAAGGGTGTTGCAGAACAAGGGGCACAATTTGAAGATGGGGGTGGCTCAGGGTAATTGAAGAGTATTTTTTCACAGAGGGTTGTGGATGCATGCAGCGGCCTTCTGGAGGAGTTGTGAGTCAAAAACAGTGGTGGAATTCAAGCATGCATGGGACAGTCATAAGGCAATTTTAGGGGTGGGGGTAGGAAGAAGTAGGCTGCTGGTTAACTAGGATCTGCAGCTTATCCATTAGGTAGGGAAATGGGCAGTCTGGGTGGGCCAGCGGTACTTATCTGCGTCAAATTCTATGTTTCTATGTTGAGTGTAGCCATATGTACAGGTTCAGATAATCTGCTCTTGAGGGGATGCCAGATATCTTTCAGCCTAAGGGCACCTAACCAGGTATCCAAAATGAACACTTAAAACTCTATAAAAGACCTTAGTTATATTCTTACCTTTTCCCAGTTTAGTAACACATCAAGCTGTGAACAGTTTTTGTCAGTCTTAACCCTCTATACATCACGTGCAAAAACAACTTCAAAGACTCACCCAGGCAGTCTTTCAAAATAATATTTTACTAAAATGGATAAAAATATGTAAAATGTAAACACAGAACACTATATCAAAAAGCATACAATCACTTAAAGAACAAGGTTAAAGTGCAAAACATAAACTCCTACCACAGTACAGTTAGACTTTTTCTATCTAATGCATTACCTCTTTACAGTGCTTATAGTTGGATCTTGTTTCTTAAGAGCCCAAAAGATATATCACTAAGATCAGACACAAGTCCTAGGTTAACTGTGTCTCTGTCACACACCTTCTGATGTCATCTAGCTCCTCCTTGTTGAATACAAAAAAATATAAAACAGGATGTCCTATCAAGAGGTATATTAAATTAGGTGACATCAGCAAAAACTAATTTCCAAATATGACTCCTTAATTAACATTTTTCTTTTGATCTCGGGCAGTTCCTATTCCTGAAGCATATCAAAGAGTTTTATAGCTTTTTAACACCAGTTAAAGGGACACTGTCAGCCTTTTGGTATTATTTTAGAGAGCCCAAAAGAAGGTGTGGAGAGCAAGCTTTATTAATGTCAAATATATCCATACTATGAAGCTTTATTGATGTCAAATATTTCCATACTGCCAAAAAAAAACTGCGGTGCGAGGGTTTATTTTTTGTAAAACTCATTCATATGCGGTCTGCCCAAATTGTAGTCTCTCGCAGCCACACACTAGTTTAGCGTGGAGTGGGTGGAGGCTCATTCATAGCCTAGGTCCTTTTTTGGTGCCATGGTCAGAAAAGGTGTCACTTAGCGAAGCATTCATCAAGAAGTTAGGCAAGCATATTCCATTATCAAAATGAGTGCTGCAAGTTGTTATATTTTGTGTGTAAAAAATAAAGCTGTACTTCGGGCATGCGAGTACGGAGTCGGTAATGTGCATGCCTGGAAGTACAGCTTTATTTTTTTACTCACAAATAAAACAAACTTGCAGCGCCGCTTGAAAATGAATGTGCTTGCCTCAACCTTGATGAATGCTTCGCTAAATGACACCTTTCTGGCCATGGCACCAAAAAAAAAGGACCTCGCCATGAATGAGCTTCCACCCGCCACACTAGTTTGTGGCTGCAAAGACTACACCGTGACTGCATAGAAGGTATTTTAAAAATACAAACCTCATGCACCGTAGTTTGTTTTTTAAGTATGGATCCATTTGATATCAATAAAGCTTGCTCCTTACACCTTCTTTGGGATCTCTAAAATAAGAGCCCTCGGCTGATTTTCTTTGTTTGACTTGGCGCTGAGGAGCTCCTGATTGGCTCCTAAGATCGGTGGCGGAGACACAGAGGGCATATAACGAGGACCACCATTTGACTCCACTTACTCCACAGCATCGGACCGGGCGGGTTGACGACAGGCTACGCCGAGTCCCCCACGAGCGCTTTCAGCAGGATTCCGGGGTCGGCGCGGCAGCTTCACAAAGCCAGGCGGACCTCCCTAGACCTTCGCAGAACAAAATCCCAAAGACCGTAAGCAGAGGGGCAGGTTGCAGCTCCTCGGCTGATTTTCTTTGACTTAGGCTGAGGAGGACTCCTGATTGGATCCTAAGATCGGTGGCGGAGACACAGAGGGTATAAACGAGGACCACCATTTGACTCCCACTTACCCACGGCATCGGACCGGGCGGGTTGACAACAGGCTACAGCGAGTCCCTCCCCCGACGCTTTCAGCAGGATTCCTGGTCGAGGTGCCGCAGCTTCACAAAGCCGGGCGGACCTCCCCTAGACCTTCGGCAGAACAAAATCCCAAAAGACCATAAGCAGAGGGCAGGTCGCAGCTCCCGGCTGATTTTCTTTTTGAAATTCCGCTCACCCGCCCTGTGGTTGTGGTGACCAATATAGGCTGCAGCCGACGAAGCCCAGCCCAGGTATTGACTCCCTAACAAATCCAATTTGGCTTCACAAGGAGGAGCTGTACTTCACGTCATCAGCCCTTCACTCCCAGCTGGAGAACTCCTTATCTCTGGACATAACTACCTGTCTTTGCTCTAAAAAACCCTTTGCTCCACAAATAATCTAATTCTCACTGTCTCCTATCGTCACTGCCCCTATAGTCCTTACTCATTTGCTAGCTATTAGTACGATAAGCTACAGCTTCAGCTCTATTTTAAGTAACTTAGTGCCTAGTATGTTCATATGTTATTTAGCCAAAAGACCCAACAAATGTTTTTTTTTTTTTTTACGTTTGACTTAGACTCTCTCCAGCTGCATCATATATATCCTGTGCATTTCGTTTCAACTGACTTCTCCAAAGGGCAATATAATCTTTGATTTAGGGTACTGCTGCATACATCCAAGGTTTCTGTACCTGCGAACTCAACCTGTTAGCCCTGTTAATGCTGTATACTTAATTTAAGTCAACTGTGTTGTCAGCTCAAATCCTTTAGTCTGCTGCTACTAGCTAAGCCAATGCTACATGATCTCCTGCATCCTGTCTGCACCTAAGTATCCTTACCAGATCAATGCAAATATAGACTCATGGTGAATTGATTATTAACTCCTTACTGAATTGATTATTAAACCCTTACCAGATACAGACAGGAAACATCATGTACCCGTTCATTGGAACAATGGTATTATCCTGTCCATAATCTACATTCTGGCTCAACTTGGGACCGATACCTAATCAAAATGCTTACAGCCCCCGACACATGAGGGGGTCAGGAGAGAATGGCGAGGCACTTCTTATGCCCTCCGCCAGGATTAACATCCTTCTCCTAGCGGCCCATGAATTCTCTAGGAAGGGGTCCTCTTCAGAGTCCTTCTCTGTACCAGAGCCCGACCCTATGGCAGGAGTTAAGCTGGCCTACCTCCCCTACCCTCTCTCCTTAGCTCTCTTGCCTTACTCCTACTGGCCGGGGACATCAACCTAACCCTGGACCAGGGACATTGAATGCATCTATCTCCTCCCCAATGGATAAGGCCTGGATGGAGCTAAGGGTCTGCGGCTGGTCCATGAACATCCGCAGCCTGAGGCAAAGATCCAGGAGGTACAAGCATGGCTGGCTGTGTACAAACCGGATTTTTCAGCGGTCTCGGAGACCTGGCTAAAACCCACATTCTGGATCACGAGATTGCAGTCCCCGGCCACACCTTTTTAGAAAGGACAGACCCTCGAAAAGAGGGGTGGAGTACTAATTACGTTAAAGACACTATCTCAGCCTCATTAGTTAGGCAGCCCTTGACTTGTCCCTGGATTCAGAAGCAGTTTTTCTGAAGGTCACATTAGGTGGGGCTAAACACCTCACTATTGGCTGTATATACAGCCCCCAACCAATGCCCTCGGCTCCCTTGATTTGCTCCTGAAGAGCCCTATGGTGGACTCCAGCTCGGAGATTATCCTGTTGGGTGACTTCAACCTAAACTGGGCACAAGAGGCTAAGTCCAATAATAAGCGAGTCTTACACTCCCACCTTGCTCAAATTATCTCCCTCCCAACCAGATTGAACTACAAATCAGGAGACAGTCCACAATAGACTGGGTCCTGACCTCATCCCCAAGTAGCGTAAAGTTGGCTGGGACTCTGGCAGATGCCTTAAGTGACCACTCACCGATATTTGCCATATGGAAGAATAATGGGATTAAAGTCCCCTCGAATTATCACTGCCAGGGACTACGCTAACTTCCATTCGGACCAGTTCATTGGCTACCTAAATGGCATTGACTGGAACCCCTAAGGCTTCTACCCAACCTGGAGAAGCTGTCAAATTTTCAAACCACCCTAACTGGTATCACCGACCTTGTAGCCCTATGAAAACCCACAGGGTTAAGGGAACTGCTATAAGTGGATCTCTCCCCACCTAAAAGCCCAGATGACCACCTGGGACAAAGCTTGGAAAAGTGCAGGAGAACTAATCTTCCTGAGGACTTAGTCAGATACAGAGCCCTGAGAAACCAATGCAAACAGAACATAAAAAAGCTAAGAAAGATTATATCTCTAATCTCCAAAACTAACCTGGGAAACCCTAGGTTCTTCTGGTCACATATTAATGAACTCCTAAAGGGTCACAAAATCCACAACTGGCCCTATCCTGGTGAACGGGCAAGTACTTGATGAGGGCCTCGCATCGCAGAGGCCCTAAGCGACTACTACGAATCTGGATGCATACAAGGTGGGGCACATAGTCAACGGGCATAAGCCATATGAGCCTCTGCCCGTGAACTTGACCGCCCACAGTTTCATCTGCGGATGGTTAAGGTAAAGGAAGTTCTGCTTATCCTTAAATCCCTACAGGAGAGGCACTGGAGGCCCTGATGGGATCCAGCCAAGAATCCTTAAGAAGGGCCCCAGCTCTAGCAAGCCACTAACCTGGCTGATAAACCGGTCCTTCTTGGAGCGGTTGGTCCCCGAACCATGGAAACAGGCCATAGTGATTCCCATTCACAAGGGAGGCCTACTGAGCCTATGGGAACTATAGGCCTATTTCCTTGCTGTCTGCAATAGCGAAAATACAAGAGAAGCTAGTCTACTCCCAACCATGAATACTTGGAAACACACCAGGTAATCTCCCTCGTCTCAGCACGGCTTCAGAGCCAAGCATGGGACAGATACTGCCCTAACCAAATTCTCAGCGGATGTCCTGTCAATACTGATTCAGGGGCCAGTACAGGCGCGGTATTTATTGACCTCTCAAAGCTTTTGACTTGGTAAATCATAATCTCCTCTTGCATAAAATAGCGCTATAGGCCTGGACACCCATGCACTAGGTTGGTTTGAGAATTACCTCACTGACCGAACAGAGGGTCAGGTGGAGGGACAATGTTTCTGAACCGCACCGCTCAAAGAGGGTGTACCACAGGGTCAATACTAGCCCCTTCTCTTCACCCTGTTCATAAATGACCTGCACTTACACTGTGGGAGCAGCAGTGTCATCAATATCGGACAATGCTGTCATTTACTGAGCCTCCCCTGATGTAAAGGAATTGAAGATTGCCCTCCAAGAGGACATCCTTCAGATGGAGGACTGGCTCACATTGAACAAAATGGTATTAAACACCAGCAAAACCAAGACGATGCTGTTTGGGCCCAGATCCCTGGCATCTGAGCGGTCGATGCTCCTTCAACTGCAGTCCAGAGGGGAGACAAACTCGAGGTGGTTACCACACGAGTACCTCGGTCTAACCATTGACCAGGGCTTCTCCCTAAAAATCACGTGGACCAACTCACCAAAGCCATCCATATGAAACTCGGCATCCTCTATAGATTAAGGACCAGATTATCCCGTAGCCAGGGTTGCCATTGCAACCAGCGTCCTACTCCCTAAGCTCACCTATGCAGCCTCCATTCTACACGGTGTGGCCTCTACAGACTAAGCCGGCTCCAGACCTTATACAACAAGATGGCTTGGTTTGCCACAATGTCCCACCCTAGAACACACCACTGTGAGGCCCAGGCCAGGCTCAGGTGGCTGTCACTGGAAGCCCGCCTCATCTACCCAACTCTTTGCCTGGCTTCAAAGTTACTGGGCCCCTCTCCTCCCCTAGCCTCAAAGGGCTAATCACGGTCAAGTCCATTCATAGAGCCTCTGCACCTCAGGACAAACTCTCCTCGTGGTTCCTAAAACAAGGACTAAAGCTGGGTCCAGATCCTTGGCGTTCACAGCCCTTCCAGCTGGAACAACCTCCACGAGGAGGTAAGGAGGCAGGTCGGGCCCCTGCTTCCGGTCCAAACTCAAAGCCCACCTGCTCAACAGGAGTACTTGCCAATGCCTTAGGACCTGACCTCACGTCACCCCCTGATCCCTCTTAGGAAGGTGACCTGACTCCTAGCAATGTAGCTGTTATCCCGTGCTCTCCCTAGATCTTCATGTTTATGTGCATGCAACATGTTGTTTTATTTCCTACTCTGGAGGTCTCTCTGACTGTATGTTCCAACTCTTCCTACTCTGATTGTAACCCTATGTAATCCAGCTCTGTAACACAATATGTCATCTATCAACTTGTACTGTTCTGTTACTTGTATATTATTTTTACCCCGGTCACCCCTGAAAAGGGACCTCCGGGCCCAGTGGGTCTACCCGTCAACAAAATTCAATAAATAAATAAATAAAGATCAAAAAGGCTGACAGTGTCCCTTTAATATTAAATGTTCTTCCTCTTAAGGCGTCATAAAAGTTTATGATCTCCATCCTCTGGCAGACTCATGAAGTCCCATTTCATTTCCACTTCAAAGAGCCTAGGCATATCATAAAAGGTAATAAAATGCCACTGTGAAGTAAGTCAGTTAATTAAATGGTTCCTGCTTCACTGAAACCTGGGGGAAGGGTCACCCATGGCACAGCTACCTCATGTGAGACAATCACACATTACATTTTATAATACAAATATCATAGAACAATCATAATCAGCTGGCCAAGCAGTCCTCCCCACCTAGACTGAATTTGGGGGCTTTATCCCCTGCATGGGATGAGCTTCCCAAATCAGTTCACCTCTCATACAGACGTGAAAGGCCATCAGCATTCTGACTGGTCGCTCCAGACCTGTACAAGATCGTCATGTCATACCCTTGCAAGGCAAGACTCCATCTTAACAGTCTACCATTAGTTTTTCCCCATTTGGATCAGCCAAACCAAGGGTTGTGGTCCATTGCACCTCAAAATGCTGCCCGTATAAGTATGGCTCTAATTTCTTTAGTGCCCACACTATGGCAAGACACTCTTTTTCCACAGTAGAGAATGTCTGCTCCTGGAAAGTAACTTTTACTCAGGTACTACAGAGTGATCTTTCCTTGGTTGGATGTCTGACTCCAGTACTGCCCCAATACCCACATCTGAGGCGTCAGTCTGAACTATAAAGGGTCTGCCATAGTCAGGACTTTTCAGTACAGGAGCACTGCACAGTACCTCCTTCAGTCTGGTAAAGGCTTTTCACGCTGGTTCCCAGGTAATTTTCTTAGGCATCCTTTTCTTTACCAGGTCAGATAGGGGCAGCCAGGGCACTGTAATTGGGTACAAATTTCCTATAGTACCCTGCTGTCCCTAAAATCTCCTAACCTGCTTCTGCATTTCTGGTCTGGGCCATGCCTTGATCACCTCCATTTTACTTGGTTAGGACAGAGCTGTCCCCAGCCTACAACATGCCGGTATGCCACTTCAGCCATGGCCACCTGGCACTTCTCAGCTTTGACAGTGAGCCCAGCCCTCTGTATCCTGCCCAGCACTTCCCTAAGGTGGGACAGGTGTTTCTCTCAGCTGGCACTAAAGATGGCAATGTCATCCAGGTATGCCATGGCATACTCCTCAGCACCTGGTTCACCAACCTTTGGAAAGTAGCCGGGGCATTCTTCATTCGAAAGGCATTACTTTAAATTCAGATCAGCCTATCGGATGATGAAGGCTGACCTCTTCCTAGCTCTATCCATTAACTGTACCTGCCAATACCCTTTGGGTCAATAGTCATAAGGTAGGTCGCCCTCCCAACTTGTCCAGGAGTTCATCTGTCCAGGTCATCAGGTGGGCATCTGACTTCATGACTGAATTCAGTCCATGATAGTCACACAGAAATGAGTAGAGCCATCTGGCTTGGGCACAAGGACTATGGGTGAGGCCCAGGGGCTGTGGGATCTCTGGATTACCCCTAAATCCAGCATTTCCTCCACCTCCCTCTAATGTCCTTTTGGACAACCTCCGACACCTGATATGCTGTCCGGCTATGGGTGTCTGTGTTCCTGTCTCTACATCATGCGTCGCTAAAGGGGTTAGTCCAGACTTGGTGCTAAACAATGGGGTAAAGTCTGCTAAAACCTCCCTTACTTCCTGGATCTTGTCTGGGGCCAGCTGGGGAGACAATTTAACTGCCTCCACAGAGACTCCCACTTGATTTTTCCAGCATGTCCAGAAGGAGGTCTCCTTCATCTGTCCCTCTCCAGGACTACATACTGCAAACACCATCTCAGCCCTACTAGCATATGGCTTCATCATGCTGACATGGTACATTCTTTCTGTCTGTCTTCTGTCAGGTAGCTCTATGATACAGTTCACATCATTTACCTTCATAACTACTTTATACGGCCCTGCCCACTCAGCCTGCAGCTTGTCTTTCTGGACTGGAATAAGGACCATGACTTCCTGACCCACCGTGTATGAGTGAGCTCTGGCTCTGTGGTTGTACCACACTTTTTGTTTCTGTTGGGCAGCTGCCAGGTTTGCTCTGGGCTGTCCCAGAATCTGCTTCAGCCTTTCCCTAAACCTAAGGATGTAATCCACTATGGGAGTTCTCTGAGTGGCGTGCTTGTCTTCCCAGTCCTCCCAGATCAAGTCTAGGGGCCCATGCCTGGCGTCCATGTAAGAGCTCGAAGGGGAAATCCTGTTGACTCTTGGGGCACCTCTCTGTATGCAAACAGGTGGGAAGATATTTCTCCCAGTCCCTCCCATGCTGTTCAACAAGCGCTTGGAGCATTGACTTCAGGGTACCATTAAATATTTCCACAAGCCCATTGACTTGTGGGTGGTAAGGTGTTGTGCACTTTGCACCACCACACTTTTCCACAAACATTTCATCAGGTCCGACATGAAGGAACCCCTTCGATCAGTGATAACCTCCAGCGGAAACCCAACATGGGAGAAAATCCCAAGTAAGGCATCTGCCACTTTCTGTCCTCAGTGAGGATAGGCGACTGCCTCTGGATATGAGGGTGGCATAATCCACCACAGTCAGGATGAACCTCTTCCTGGAGGAGCTGGGGTATTAAAGGCCCCACAATATTCATTCCCACCCTTTGGAATGGCTCCTCCACTGTGGGCAAGTGAATTAGGGTGGCTTGGGTTTCTCACCTGCCTTCCCTATTTCTTGGCACCGATGACAAGACCTGCAATACTCCTTCACCTGCTGGGTGAAGTTGGGCAATATAAATTCTGGGCCAACTGCTGCATAATTGCATGATTCCCAGATGACCAGACAAGGGAATATCATGTGCAGTCTTGAACAACTGCTCATGATACCCCTGGGGAATGACAAGCTGCCTGCCTATCACCCCTCCTCGGTCTTCACATCCTGAGTATACATCAGTCCATTTTCCCAATAAACCTTATGTTTTACCATCACCTCTCTGTGCACCGTCAGAGTCTGCCCAAGCCCTCAGCTTCTCTAGACTAGGGTCACTTTTCTGAACAGCTGCAAACTCCTTACACATTCCCAAGACATGGGACAGGTCCCTTCAGTCTCAAAACAAGCGTCCTAGCACTAGCATCAGGGCACTCAGGATCACTGTCATCCCTAACCCTCTGGCAATGAGTCACCTCTTCCTCTTCAGAGCAACCCTCCGTAGCTGTGTGGTTAACTGCTACTGGGGAAATGTCTACCCCTTTTCATTAGTCTCCATATCGGGTGACACAGGCTGGGAACCAGCCTCCCAGTGGTTTCCACAGTGGCTTCTGGGGTCCAGGGAACTGAAATTTTCCTTGCCACTTGGCTATGGGTAACTGCACACACCATCCCCTGTTTGAGATTGTTGCCAAGGATGATGTCCATGTCTAAAGTTTTGGCTACAGCCACCTGTTGCACAGTTTCCCTGTTTTGCCCAATCTAGGAGAACACTAGTGAGAGGCAATGTGGTCTCCTCACCAGTGAACCTTTGTATAGTTACAAATTTATTGGGTATAAGCTGACCAGGCTCTACCAGATCCCTTTACCAGCATTAGGGATGCCCCTGTGCCCTTAAAACTTGTGTCTCTACACCATTCACGTGACTGGGTGCATGTGTTCCCTTGTGTTCTCAGGCATGCTTCCAGGGACACATAAACAACCCACTTCTTTCCTAGCCCCATTCTGTGTATTGCTTGCCCTTTTGGGACACTGGCAATATGCCCATTTTCTTACAAACCCAACATTCTTTTATTTTCTCAGAGAAATCTTTTCTTTGAAACCTGGGGCTAACTGGTTTTCGTGGAGGCAGCTGAGGGTTTTTGCTGCCCTGAAGGCATGATTTTCCCTTTCTGTGCTGCCACGCCTGCCCCATTTGCTCTCAGAGCAGATCTGCTCTGGCATAGCGTTCTGAGAGTTCAGCAGCCTCTTGCACTGTTTTGGGATCTTGGTCCTCCAGCCTGGTTTTCAGCTCTGCTAGCATGCCCCAAAAATGTTCTAACTAAATAACATTTTCAATTTTATCTACAGAGTTTGCTTCAATTCCTTCCCTCCAATGTTTTAAAACTGATGTTGTTTCATGGCTAGTTCCTCATAGCTCATATCAGGGCTTCTCCTGAGCTTAGGAATTTAGCTGTATGCTTCAGCAGTTAAATCAAACGTTTTAAAAGTGCAACTTTAAGTTTGCTGTAATCATTACTGTCCATATTGTCCATTTGACCCAATGCATCCTGAGCTTCCGCAAGAAGCGGGATAGCTGGAGGCTCCAGGACCCCTAGGAATTTTAGCCTGAATACAAACTTTTTCAAAGGCATTTAAAAGGCATCCATATGCTCCCCTCTTTAAATTCAGCTATCAATTTGGAATTCAGTTTGTAACCCAGTCCTGTAGTTCCAGTTAAACCCAAGCCACTTAACCTGCTCTGGTGCTGGTGGTTGGAGTTGTAGCTTCTCCAGTTCATGTCATCTCTGGTGCTCACCTCCTCACAGTCCACCTCTCGCTGTTCATGGTCCGCCTCTCGCCGTTCCTGCTCCCTCTCCTCCTCTGCAACTCACTGTTCATGCTCCTCTTCTCCTCTGCGGCTCACTGTTCTTGCTCCTCTTCTCTTCTGTGGCTTGCTATTCTCACTTCTTCTCACTCTGGAACTCCAGCTCCATGCTGCACAACTCAATCTGCAGCCTGATTGCTTCTGGCTGCAGAATGCTGGTGACCTTCCCTGCTGCTGTGGCCCTTGCTTGCACTGGCCCTGCTGTCCTCCTCATCAGATCTGGACACTGCACTGGCCACTAGCCCCTCCATGCTCAAGGTTTGGTCTCTACAGTCACAGTCAGTCAGTCAGTGACTTGATGCTTTGGGCATCTGCTGCCATCAGGGCATCCATGAGGTTCTGCTTGGTGGCTCTCCTCTGTCCTGGCACAACTGCCTCAAGTAGTCTACAATGTGCCCGCTGTAGTTGGAAGCCATCTTCTTCCCTAACTACGGCTACTCTAACTTGCACTTTAGAAAAAAAAAACATGTAGACTTGACTATAAGCAAAATGATATAGTTCTGTTTCCTTTTAAAAATAAATCACTGCCTTTTTGCAAGTGAGCTGTACAGTATTAAGCTGACACACTGAACAGTTAAAGCTTGTGTTACAAATTTTCCACACTGCTGCCAACCAATCTGTCTAAACGCACTCAGCAGGTCGGGCCTCTGCTCCCACAGTGCCAACCTCTGAGTGCAGTAATGTGAACAGGTAACAGACAGGTAACCCTCCTGTCTGCTTGTGGGTCCAAATCACCTTTAGTCTCAAGTTCTGGGAGGATTCAGACTGTGAACCTTATGCTAGTGTACACAAAATGTACAGGATCAGATAATGTGCTCTTTGAGGGAATGCCAGATAGCTTTCACGCTAAGGGCACCTAACCAGGTATGCAAAAGGAACCCTAAAACTCTATAAAAGACCTTAGTTATATTCTTACCTTTTCCAAGTTTAGTAACACCATCAAGCTCTGAACAGTTTTTGTCAGTCTTAACTCTCTATATGTCACATTCAAAAGAACTTCAAAGACACACCAGGCAGTCTTTCAGAATAATATTTTTACTAAAATGGATAACAATATGTGAAATGTAAACACAGAACACTATATTAAAAAGCATACAATCACTTAAAAGAACAAGGTTAAAGTACAAAACATAAACTCCTACCACAATACAATTAGACTTTCTATCTAATGTATTACCTCTTTATAGTGCTTATACTTAGATCTTGTTTCTTAAGAGCCCAAAATGATGTGTCACTAAGATCAGACACAGGTTCTAGGTTAAATTGTGTCTCTCTCACACACCCTTCTGATGTCATCTAGCTCCTCCTTGTTAAATAAAAAATATGTACAAACAGGATGTCCTATCAGGAGGTATATTAAATAAGGTGACATTAGCAAAACTCATTTCCCAAATATGGCTCCTTAATTAAAATTTTTTTATCTCGAGCAGTTACTATTCCTGAGGCATATCAAAGAGTTTTATAGCTTTTAACACCAATTGATATTAAATGTTCTTTCTCTTAAGACATCATAAAAGTTTATGATCTTCATCCCTTGGCAGACTCATGTAGTCCCATTTCATTTCCACTTCAAAGAGCCTAGGCATATCATAAAAAGGTAATAAAATGCCACTCTGAAGTAAGTCAGTTAATTAAATGGTTTCTGCTTCACTGAAACCTGGGGGTCATCCATGGCACAGCTACCTCATGTGAGACAATCACACATTACATTTTTATACTACAAATATCATAGAACAATCATAACCAGCTGGCCAAGTGTCACAACATGTTGTACTGAAGATTTGTTGACCTCGCTACAAAGGAAAGTATTAAACAAATGATGGTCCCCAATGTTTTAGAAAGAACTTATGCATTTGACCCATGATGTACCTATGGTCGGCCATGAAGGCCGAGATCGGACTTCTAGGTAGGTTGTCAAGCTGGTTCTTCTGGCCGGGTATGCATGAAAGTGTGGCTGAGTACTGTCGCACTTGCCCTGAGTGCCAGATGGTGGCTAAAGGGGAAAACAGGATAAGCTGCCCATACAGCCAATACCTGCAGTCATGACCACATTTGAAAGAATAGCCATGGATGTGGTAGGACTCCTGATGAAAAGCTCTAAAGGTAACCAGTACATTTTACTGGTTTGTGATTATGCCGTGAGGTATCCGGAGGTGATACCCTTTGGACTGTAACAGCCCCTCGGATTGCCAAGGAACTGGCCAAACTTTTAGTCATCTGGGTATCCCTCAAACCATTATCATGGATAGAGGAACAAATTTTGCCTCAGTGCTTCTTAAAGAGCTTTACCGATTGTTAGGGGTCTCAGCTGTAAAAACATCTTCCTACCACCTCCAGACTGATGGGCTAGTGGGGCGTTTAATAAAACCTAAACATATGCTCCAGAAGTATGTACAAGGAGAAGGTGGGATTAGGACAAGTATTTGCCATATCTCCTGTCTGCATACCAGGAAGTACCCCAAGCTACTACAGGTTGTCATTTTTACCCTTCTGTATGGAAGAAACCCACAGGCCCACTGGATGTGGTGAGGAACACTGGGAGGAAGGGAAAGAGGTATGTCATACCAACATTGTGGACTATATGTCCATTTTAAGAAAAAACTGGTGAGATTTGTTACCATGGCCCAACAGAATGTGGTCAACAGACAGGTGGAACAGAAGGATTGATATGAGGAAGGGCTGAAAGAAAACTCATACCAATCTGGGGATAAAATCTTATTGCTGCCTTCATCCAAAAACAAACTGTTGATGAAATGGCAAGGCTCATTTGTGATTATCAGGAAGTTGGGAAGGTTAACTATGAAATCGAGATGCCAGGCGACAGTCCCAGAAAAGATATATCATGCCAATTTACTAATGAAATGGCATGATAGGCAGGACCCCATACCCAGTTATTTTATCCATCCTGAACAGGAAGTTACTGAGTTGGAGGCCTATGAGAGGCTTGAGATGGAAAAAGAAGTCAGAGAGGTGCAAATTAACCCTGGTTTAGATGTAGCTCAAAGACAGGAGGTTGACCAATTGCTAATGTATTTTGGGACAACCTTCACTAGTATATCAAGGAGAGCAAGAGGGTGCTGCACACCATTAAAGTGTCTCAAAAGAAACCTGTTCATCAGAAACCTTATAGGCTTCCCAAAAGCGTTTGACAGGAGGTCCTACAGGAAATCAAGAGAATTGAGCAATTGAGGTGATCAAACCTTCCCGTCATGCTTGGGCATCGCCCATAGTTGTAGTGGATAAGAAGGAGGGTGAATTGACTGTGCTTAGATTTTCAAAAAATCTGTGCCATTTGGAATTTGATGGGTACCTATGCCATGTATAGATGACCTCCTAGACAAGATTGGGAATGCCAGGTGTCACAAACCCACTCAGCAGGTCAGGCCCTCTGCTCCAATAGTGCCAACCTCCACGTGCAGTCTTGTGAACAGTTTACAGAAGCAGGGTAACCCTCCTGTCTGTTTTGTGGGTTTGAATCAACCTTTGGTCTCAAGTTCTGGAGAGGTTCAAACTGTGAACCTCTTGCTAGTATACCCAATGCACAGGCTAAGATAATTCTGTCTTCAGGGGGCCAGATATCTTTGCCTATGGGCACCTAACTCAGGTGTGCAAAATGAACCCTTTTAAACTCTAATAAAAGACCTCAGATTAAACTCTCACCTTTTTCCAGTTTGGTATCACCATTCAAGCTTATGCATAGTGTCAGCTTTAACCATATATACTTCACTTGTTAAAGAAAGAAATTCAAAGACAGACCAAGTAGGCTCTAAAAATAGAGTTTTACTAAGATAGATAAAAGTATGTAAAACATAAAATACAGAACCATATATCACAAAACATACAAATCACTTAAAGAAAACAGGTTTAAAAGCGCAGACAAAATATCCTACCACAGTACTCTTAGAATGCCTTTTCTAAGGTATTCTTATCTCATGGTGCTGAAGATGTTTTTTTCAAAGTCCAAACATCTGTGTCAAAATGGAAAACACAATACTGTTTAAAAACTGTCTTTGCCAACCCCTTGTGTGAGGTCATCTAGCTCCTCCTCTGTTTATTAAAACCATACACCCAGGATGTTTTATCATTTTAGAAGGTAAGTTAATTAAGGTTACATCAGCAGAAACTCCTTTCCCATGTGACTTCCAATCAAGTCTGTAAATTTCCTTTCATCTAGAGCAGTATCTCTCTCACACAGACATCAAAGCATTCATGATTTTGCATCAGTGTGCCATAACCTAGTTTCTCCTCAAACATCATAAAATGGATACTGATTTCCTCTTAGCAGTTAAAGCTATATTTAACTTAGATAAACATGAGATCCTTGATTAAGGCCTGTTCTAGTCTATAATTAGCTCCTGGCCTTCCAATTAACAGCTTGTATCTAAAACCTGTGTGTGTGTGTGTGTGTGTGTGTATATGTGTGTGTGTCATCTCACATGCTGTCTCAGCATCTCTCATGAGAGACAGTCAGTAACACATTTTATATTACAAAAAGCATATAGTGATCAGAACCAGCTGTCCAAGTGTCACACCAGGTACATCAGTACCCTGGACCTTCTGAAGGCTACTTACTGGCAGATCCCCTAGCCCAACAGGCCCAAAAGTACACTGCCTTTATCACCCCCATAGGACTGTACCAATTCACCAAAATGCCCTTAGGGTTGCATAGGGCCCCAGAAAGCTTTGCAGTGGTACATGGACCAGAACTTACATGCCCATTCTCAGTACAGTGCAGCCTATCTTGATGATGTCATTTTTAGTCCTGACTGGCAGGCGCATCTTGTACATCTCAGTGCGGTCATTCAATCCATATGTGACTCTGGGTTAACCATCAATCCCGCCTAAATGCACCATTGCCGAACAGAGACAAAATATTTGGGCTTTGTTATTGGAGAGGGTACTATGAAAACCAGATGTCAGTAAGGTCCAGACAGTAGCAGACAGTACCATACACCTGACAAAGAAAAATGTACAATCCTTTTTGGTCTGGCCAGTTACTATCGCCGGTTTGTACCAAACTTTGCCACCATAGCAATGCCCCTGACTGATCTGACTAAAACAATTGCCCTAATAAAGTGTGCTGGTCCCAGGAGTGTGAGAAGCTTTTCAGAATATTAAAGCTGTCCTATGTTCCTCCCTGTTTGCTCAGCCCAGACTTTTCTCCCTTTTGAAGTGCACACCAATGCCTCTGATACCAGCATTGGTGCAGTACTTTACCAGACCAAGAAGTGTGAGGAGCAACCAGTGATTTATATCAGCTGCAAACTTCATGAGACGGAGAGAAAGTATTCAACAGTGGAGAAAGAATGCTTAGCATTGAAATGGACGTTAGAGGCCTTGAAAATATTATCTGTGGGCGCAGAGTTTAAGGTTCTCTGATCATAACCCTCTGTGCTGGCTCCAACAGATGAAAGACAAGAATGGCTGGATAATGCGGTGGTATTTGGCTTTATAGCCTTACCACTTTACCATTCAACACAGAGCAGGGTTGAAACATCAGAATGCTGATTTCTTGTCTCAATATGGGGCCCATGCTGATGAAACTTGATGAAATGTGTTGATATGATGTGTTTTCTTTCTGTGACAATGTTGAAATGTTTTGCATATTAGATAGGGGTTTGTATTAAACCCTTGATATTCGCCTCAGGAATAGATCAATTATCAGAGATATGTTTAGGTATAGATGCCGATTCAGTTTATAAGAGTCCCTGAGGCAGAGCTTCTGAAAGTGGGTGGTGAAGCTCCAACCCTCCTATGGCTCAGAGTGTGTCTGACAACAGTATTACTGTTGCTCTTGCGAGGGGGGGGTAACAGGAGCCCCTGTTATGGTATTTAAACCCGTCATAAATATGAATATGTGCAATCCCCCTCAGTTTCTCCTCATATGGTATATGATCCATCCCTTGAACCATTTTAGTGACTGGTCTGAAGTGGATATTAATTACCAAAGCGAAGATAAATGATTTATCTTCATTTAGAAGGCTTCAGTGGCTAAAATACATAGTTTATCAGTAAGGTTTAACTCTCATATAGGATTCTATATATGAAGAGGACTGTGATGTGCATAACAGGTGCGTAACACAAATGCATAACTGCATGCACAGCACAAGCATATCCAACCACAACATGCACCAAGATGTGGGCCTCACTCACCAAAGCATAGAATAAGTGTGCAATTGTGCACAAAGAGGTGCTAAGGAGGGATGGCTGTCCCAGTTGGAGTATGGAATGCCCCATGACCCCATAATAAATGGACATGCATAATCCGGGCGCATAGCTACTATGCATGACATGGAGCATACTGACAGTGCAGAACAGCTAGGTACCGTATGCGCACTGGTTGGTATATGGAAAGGAGGATGATGCAGGGCTGCCAGACAGAGGGTGGGTACAGGAGTCCTGCCAATGCAGACAGGGTGGCACAGTGCCCCAAATGAGGATGGGGACACCACGACACAACCCACCTGACTATGGTGGCAGCAGGTGGAGGGTAGCTCAGACCCACAGGCCCCAGGGAGTGCCTCCTGAGCACCACAGGGACCATCCCTACCAGTGGACATGCGTAGCCACACACAGCAGCAGAGTCCATGTAGGCCGTGTCTGGTCCAGCCATTCCCAGAACTTTACCTTAGAGCAGGACAACATGAACGTGTCCTAGATTCAGACCCACTACGTGACACTGTGTGGGTGGGCAACCCTGAGTTCACAGCTGACCATGAAAGCATGCATCTGGAAGGACATCCAGGCTACCATCAATGCCGGGGTCTGCTGCCCAGGTCCCTCAGGCAATAAAACACAAATGGCGGGACCTGTAGATGGCTGTGTGGAGGAAGCTTGCAAGTGAACAGCAGGAACAAAATGTCATAGGTGGTGGATCACCATCTCCTCAGAGCTCAGACCCCTGAAGAACATGGTGGCAGACACAGTATTCCAAATGACAGTGGGCAATGAAGAGGAAGGCCTGGACAACATGCAAGGTGAGTGTACACAGCACAGTGCATGGAACACACGTGGCATGATGCACACCTGGTGACACTGAATCTCACTTTCCACCATAGCAGACCTGCCATGACATCAGGGAGGAGGAGGAGAATAATAACTGCACAGAGTTGGTGGCTGACAGTCCAGATGCACAAGGGAACAGTGTGGACCAGAACATGCCTGGCAGCTGTGTGCTGATAAGTATCCCATGGCATCCCAGACAGACCACGCTTACTATCTACTCTTCTGTGCAAAGATAGCAGCAATGCCAGTGCAGGAATGGCCACACTGGTGCCTGGCCAGCAGGAGGAGGAGAAGGAGGACAGCATTGTTCATATGGGAAGGTCAGCCAGACCACAGGGAGCCAAGCCCCACAGACCCTGTCCAATGTGTACATGTTGCCGCATGTTCAAAGCACTGGCATGGGGACCTGGGGTGTCACTGCTACCCAGCATGGCACCTGGCATTACCACCACAGACACTTCTGCTCATGCCACGGATGGGCGCATCACCCCCTCCCCGCTGGTTGCGGGCTGCACAGGCTGGCAGTTGGCCACTCCATAGGTGACCCAGGCAATGGCAACAAGGGGCCATGATAGAAAAACATGTCATTGTATTTTATATATGTGATTCAATGCCTTCCTTTGATAAAAGAGTTCAGTACTCTAGACAGCACTGCTTTGGAAAGCATTAATTGCTACTGTTCCAAAGAGTCTTAAACTATTAGTTTAAATTCAAACAGGCCATGGTATCACCAGCACCAGCACTAACAAAACCTTGTGGTACCTAAGTACAAAACTAACCTGGGCCAGAATTCGTTGTCTTATATTGCTGTTAAAGTATGGAATGCCTTACTGGTACAAATCAGAAAAGCCAAAACAATAGCTTGTTTTCAAAATGCTATGAAAGTATAATTGCTGGATGCTTGTAAACGTATATGTTTTATGGAATGATTGATGCTTATAGTTTTAACTCGACTATGTACTATTTATTACTATGCAAACTGTATTTGCATATGCATGGTGCTTCATACCTGGGTCATCCCTGAAAATGAATACTTGTCCAGTCGACTTACCTAATTAACAGTTTTAGCAAACAGCAAAGAAGTTAAGCAATGCAATATACATTTTGGACAGTTTTTTAGTCATGGGTGCTTAACTTTTTTCTGAATCAGTCACAGAACACAAATATTGCTACCTTTGTTAGTTGCACCACGGCACTTCAAGGTGTGGCCCCTCCTTTCTTTTGGTTTTGACATCACAATTTTTCTACATAACAGATTATGCTGTTAACAACAATGGATTATGACATCCTTTGTAGTCAAGCTGCAAGATTAGATGACACGTGTTTCTGATGGTGTACTTCTACATTTGCTCTTGATAATGTATGCATATATCTATGGATTATGACATCCTTTGTAGTCAAGCTGCAAGATTAAATGACGTGCTTCTGATGGTGTAGTTCTACATTTGCTCTTGATAATGTATGCATGTATCTATGGATTATTACATCCTTTGTAGTCAAGCTGCAAGATTAGGTGACACGTGTTTTGATGGTGTACTTCTATATTTGCTCTTGATAACGTGTCGTGTATCTATATAAATTAACTGCAAAAACTATGTTAATGTAGATGTTAGGGTTGTAGAACGCAAAACATCTAAAGAAAGGAAATAAAACACAATAGGGATTTGGGTCTCTGGAGTATTGGCATATCAGTAGTGGGGTCTTGCTTGGGGTTGCCAACCCTAATGCTCACCCTCACCCAGTCCATAGTCTCCTGTCTGAAGCACAGGATACAGCTCCAACCTAGTGCCTCATAGTGATACAGTATGGCCAATATAATCTGTTGGAGCTTTCACACAGGGCCCCATGGGCCATAATGAAGACATCACATTTGACCCTCGTCTGATCAGGGAAGGTGGTCAGCATTAGGGTTGACAACCTCAAGTAAGACCCCACCACTGATTCGCCAATGCTCCAGGGCCACAAATTCCTAATGATTTTCATTCCCTTCTTTATGCTTTAGCTTCCACAACCCTAATGTCTGCATTGTCATTTTTTTGCGAAGAATTTCCTTCTTTTCTGATAGTGGAATTCTAGCCTATTTATGAGATAAATACAATATTGGAGACAGTCCTGACCCAGTGCATGGACCCAGCAGGCCCTGGCACACATGTCGATACCTTGTGGGTGAGGTTCCTGACCAACCACAGGGTGTGGCATCTGTGGCAAAACACTTCTCCGTCCCTATCCAGGCCCTGGCTGGTGTTGCATGTTGCAGCAACTTCCCATCAGCCTTGTCCCATTAAACCGGTTCACTGAGTTCACACCTGAACTCAGCTCACTGGCACGGTAAGGCAGCGTGTTCCTCAGAGGTGCAAACAACGTTACTTAATAAATTTTTTGTTTTCTAATATTTTGAACTCAAACTTTCCAACATAGTCTTCTTGACCCCACCTTATAAAACTGGCAGGTGAAAATGTTTCAAATCCCTGCGAAATGCCATTCTGCACAGGTGCAAAAACACATTTTGGCCAGGATGTGAAAAATAACAGCTGTAATGTTCATGAGGTGGTGTGAAGAAATGGCTATGCTGAAAATTTGGGCTCAAAATATTAAAATACAAAAGTTATCTTGGCGTGCTTAAAAAGAAATTTCAATACGCACTTGTAACTTGGTCATTTTAGGAATTTTTCTAAAAATTTTCAACATAACCTTTTGAGACCTCACCTGATGAACACTGTCAGCGAAATTTTGTTAATCCAGGCCTGAAAGAATGATTTCACGCAGCTGACTGTGAAATCACCTTCTGGGCCAGATTAACAAAATGACACTGCCAGTGTTCATGAGGTGAGGGTCCCAAAAGGTTATGTTGAAGATTTGGTGAAAAATCCAAAATGGCAGAGTTATGAACATAAGTTCAAAATGCCACTGAAATACATTAAACAGTACTTACCTTTATTCCTCAGTTCACGGTTTGGCTTTGAAGAGTGCAGACATGTCTTGGTCCACAGAGGATGACAGCATATGACCTTGGCAGGTAAGTATAGAGTAAGGGGTGGTGGTGGTGGGTGCTCAATGGGAGGGTCGGGGTGGGGGAATGGGGATGGCAGTGACAACAAGAGACCGTTTTCTTTATTTTAGGTTTTTTTTTCAGGATCCAAGGAAATTAAATAAATTATTTGGGACACTGGGGTGGGCTCCCAGTGTCCCACACTGCTTGGGAGGGGCTCATAAATGCTGACATGGATATTGGGCCCTCCGATATGACAAGTATTCATAAAACAACGAGCTGCGGGGGGGCATCTGACACTGGGGTGGGCATCCTGGTGTCAGATTATACAAATACATAACTAACTAACAAAATAAATAAATAATAAATACACTACCACTTGGGATTGGGGCCCCAGTATGCAGATACAGTTTAAGTCAAAGCACAGTCAGGATGGGGGCTATAATGACAGAGCCCTGTCCCTGACATATGAGTCATGACACAGCAGAGGTTGTTATATGAAACAGCTGTTGTTTGTTAGTAAATGACAGTTGTGTCGTATAGTGCAACCAGCTGTTGTCACAGACATTCAGCTATCCACAGTACCTTGATTTTAAAATCATGCATGCTCACAAACGGAACTTTTTCCTTTTTTTAATTGAATATACTTTATTAAAAATTTTCAGAATACAAAACACTACTAAAACAGTCAATAACAACCAACAAAGAACAAGTAAACAACATGACAAACAGAACAATGAAAACAGTAATCCAAATTCAAAACTCCCCTCAATCCCAGAAGATGTCTACCAATGAATAAGAAAAAAAGAAAAAAAAATCATTGGATTAGAACAATGAGAACAACACTGAGGAGGGAGCCCCAGATTTTTTATTCACAACACTCTTTCTCCAACTGTGGAGCAGGCGGTGAGGTGTCTGGTTGCTGACACCAGCACCCCGGACCTGGTCTGGCCAGCGACATGCTCCCCTTCGTGCAAGCCAGGCACACAGAGTCCTCTGGGACCCAGATCTTGATACCTTGGGGCGCACTTCCTCGTGCCCCAGGGGCAGCGCACGCCATCAGTTGCCGCGAACTGCCAGCAATTTTCCACTATTTTTCTCCCTCGAGACGGACGTGCAATGGCATCAGCGCACTATGTGCTGTCGCCCGCTGTACTTCAGCCCTCGACTTGCGCATGCTACCAGCAGTGCCCTGGCCTCTGCCAGTTGCTGCTGCAGAGTGATGCAATCCCTTCCCCACCCCTGAGGAAGGACAGCTGTCACAGGATGCTCAATCCTTCCTCTCCCCTCTGACCCCAACGGCCCGAGTCCACTCCCGAACCTGGGTCGCGTGTGTGCTGAGGTGTTGCATCCAGCGCCTCAACCCTCAGTGCCACTGGGCTGGGGAGCCCAAGGTAATAAAAAAAGTGAAACTAAGAAAAAGGCAGTCACACCCATTACGATTGCACCCCAATGGATAGTAAAGCATAAAAGGGTTCCTATTACAGCGAACAAAACTCTGCCTTGCTCTGAGAAAAAGCATGCTGGCTCTCCTGATGCCATTCTTTATAAGAAGGAATGGCATTATCCAGTCAATGTCATAAGAAAATTAGTTTGGCCGTAATTGCATTCAATGCCATGTATGCCTTCGAGGACCAAACGACTAGCTGGATAAATACCGTGAAAAAATCTCTGGTGTAAAATAATTATCTAGTCATGAGGAAGGGATCCAAGGAAACTTTTATACCATTCAAAAAGAGATCACTTTAATATAGTCCCAGAGCAGGTGTTTAGGTGACCTTCTGCCTTGCCAAATCTGGTGCAAACTGGAGAAAGGAGTTTGCCCATTCTGTGCAATTGCAGGAGGTATAATATAAATTATGTAGTATCTGAAATTGGATCAAACGGTACCAGTCTTGTTTAATGTACTGATACAAATGCAGCCACATGGTCTGCCAGAGTTGGGGCTACTGTGGAGATCTAGGGCCTGTTGCCGGTAAAGCAGATCCCCTTAGGACTGCTAGGATCTTTGGCTTGAAAACCGATTAGCGACCACCGTCGCCAGGATTTTAATGTCGGAGTTGAGCAAAGAAATCAGTCTATAATTGCCTGGTAATAATTCATCCTTCCTGGCTTCCTCAAAAGAGTAACCCATGCCTGGATGAAAAGCGGGTTCTGTAAGGTCTGTTGAAAATAAATGGTTAAATAAACAGGTTAAGAATGGAACTAAATCATCTGCAAAACCTTATAGAAATTTTAGTGAACCCATCAGGACCTGGAGCTTTGTCCAATGGGAGCTGCTGAATTGCTCAACAAACCTCGAGCACTGTAACATGGCCTTTTAAGAGCTCCTGCTGCTGTGGAGTCAGCATCAGAAGCTAAGGAGGAGCCAAATAAGACTGAATACGGTCAGGGGCATTGTCAGAGGACTCTCTCTTGTACAAAGTATTGTAAAGTCCTGGAAAACTTCAGCATTTAGCAATGGAAAGGGAAGTTGTTTAACCAGGAAAAGCACACTAAGCCAAAGCTTGTTTCCAGATGTGACCTGGGAACACAAGGAAGTTAAGTGACTTGCTCAGGATCACACAGTATGCAAGTGGGGGCTGGGATTCAAACCCAGGTCTCAGATTTGCAGCTCAGAGCCCTAAACCTCTGCGCTATATTGCCTCCTATGGCCGCAGTTGTGCAACTATGGTACCGTTGGTACAGGATTGAATACTGGAGATGGCCTTGGGTGACTCTACTTGACGAGCGGAAAGCCAACAACTTTCTGGCTCATTCCCCTGAGTCTAAATAGAGGATTTTGGTATGGAGCAAAACTAATTCAGCCATCTCTGCAAGGAGGTCTGCATACTGTACTCAGAGAGAATAAGATGTAACCATCGGAAGCTGCATGTTAGATGATAAACGGTGCTCTAATTGCTGAATATCCTGAAGCAACTGTTCTAACTTAGCACTGCAGGCCCAGTTTCATTTTGAAGCCAGCGGATGCACTCCTCACGGACTGTACATTTGGCTGCCCCCTATAGTACATCTGGAGCCGACACTGAGGACTCATTGAAAAAAAAAAGCCTGAACATAATCTCGCACAATCTGCAATGTAGTGGAATCTCGGAGAAGTTGAGAATTCAGGTGCCACACTTTACCACAGTCCACTTGTCCCTGGACAGAGTGCACCACTGAAACCACAGCATGGTCAGAAATAACCAAAGGTTGAATTTCACAGGAAGAGAGACCAGAAAGCAATTCTTGACTAGTGAGAAAATAGTCAATCCAAGAAAATGAACCATGGGGAGGAATAATAGGTGTAGTATTTGTCAGTGTGGTGAAGGACCCACCAGGGGTCAGTCAGACCAAGAGAGTCCAACAGCTCCCTGAGACTCCATGACCTGGGGGTTAAAGCTTTCTGGGAAGAACCAGACCTATTCAGGTCTGTTTGATACACCAGATTCCAGTCCTCTCCGAGAATAAGGGTAAGCAAAGAAATGGGGCCAATTGGGTAGCCAAGTCTGCAAAAAGTTGGAGAATAAATATTTGGACCAAATACAGAGCCCAGCAATACTTCCATAAAGCCCAGCTGACCGTGCAAAAAGATATAGCACCCCTCAGGGTCCTGTAGTTCATGGATAAGTTTGAAAGCCACCCTGCATGCCAACAATACAGTCTGTGGCATTTACAGGCGAGAACAACAAAAAATTACAGCGAAGACCATTACAGTAACAAATTCAAGATTGTTGCTGTAATGGTCCCTGTCTGCAGTTTGCCAGTGTTTCTCCCCTTTCAAATCAACTCTGCCTCAGAGTTGGTTATTAAAAGCAGAGTTGGGCGGCCGGTGGTGCTGAGGGTTGGCGCTGGGCGCCACACCTCGCTCACGCCGGCGACCGGGTTCGAGAGCAGACTCGGGTCATTGGTGGAGTCGGCCGGGGAGACAGGCTTGGCGTCCAACAGCTTGCCTTCTCTGGGAGGATTCAGCCGCTGCCGACACCTGCCGACCCTGGCGGAGGCTCGAGAAACTGCAGGCTCCACCTGGGAGATGGGCGGCCATTGAGGCAACACAGACGTCGGGCGTCGCGTCATGATGTCGGGGAGGGTACTTGCTGCTCGGGAGGGAGAAAATCGGAAAAAGCCTGCTACAGCCGGGAAGGCCAGGGGACCATGCTGCCACGATTTGCCTGTGCCCACCAACAGACCACGAACCCGGCCGCAAAGTAAGTAATGGGGTTTGACCCCTCACCTCATCCCGCCGAAGGTAATCCGAGGAAGCTCCATGGGGCCAGTGGGTCTGTGTGGGTAGGGTTCGGGCAGTGGGATGTCAATTATCCCCAGAAGGGTCGGAGGGTAGCAGGCTGAGGAGAAATATACAGTAATTTAAAAAAAAAGCAGGGTTGCAGGCCACACACAAAAAAAAACAAAGCGGTGATTTTCCAATGGGCAAAACCTGACAGTCGGTTTACCTGTCGCTGTAGGGATTTCGATAAAAAGTTGTCAAGTGACTTGGTGGAACCAATTTGCAGTTAGCACCCCTACCTGGCTAAATGATCTTACCTCTGCCACCACAAGCCTCCAACACCTTGGCCACTTCAAATCAGCACTCCTGAAATCCCTCACACCACCAGAACACTGCAATTGCCAGATCTAACCATCATGTAGTGTCCTCTCATATAATTTATTTATTTAGTTTTTGTTGACCGGGTAAGTGCATAGATAATTCTGCTATTTTTAGGCATGACCTGGGGAGGGGATACAGATGAATGCCAACTAATCTTGAACCAGATTAAGCTATTGGTGGTATTTTAAGTGAATAGGAAATCTGGCCAGGGCACTAGGAAATTCCCCATACAGACCTGTAGGGGAACCTCTGGCCTGTGAGATGGCCTCTTCCAGTGAACCTTCTGAGCAGATGGACGTCTCTGGGGTGGGGGAGCAAGCTTCCTCTCCTATCTGCATTCTCTTAGAGGCTCAGCACGATGTAGCATATGGTGTTGAATTTCAGAGTACTGGAGTTGAAACTCCAGAAGTTTTTATCCACTGAGGATCTAAACCATGCTGGTGATAGTTCGGTACCTGGAGTAGAGCTGCATATTCTCAACTCAGCAGCAGAGATTTCTTTAATCCAACAACTGGTGTGTGAGAAGATTTGCCATCAGGAACTGGAACAGGAGCTTAGAGAACAGATTGCACAGCTACAAGCAGAAATGCTGAAAGTCACTCCCTTGTCAGAATCAGGTGACAGCGTTGGTAATGACCAGCATGAAGGCTCTGTCCCAGGCAGAGGCTGGGTGAGTCACTCCTTAAAAATGTTTCTCCTCTGTTGTTCCTGAGATGGAAGACATTCTGGCTGGCATTTTATCTACTTCACTTGGCGGGTGTCTACAGCCAAAGGTGTTATGCCTCCTGAACTACTGATATCTGGTCCTGAGGAGAAGTTACCTTGGTGCCTGTCTGGGCAAACTGATAGCGGTCCCTTCTTTGTGCCTCCTCATACACAGGAACCTTTATCAAGGGATACTGGGTTTGTGCTAAAACCCTTGTCTGTCGATGGCTCGACTGTGGTACCTCCTTTCCTAACCCCATGGCAGTGAGTTATCAGCGCTCTCCCAATATCCAGGAGGGTGTGACAGTTTTTCCTTTAACTCTAAGCGGGTAGCTTAGCTACTAGTGCAAAAGAGGATATGAGGGGCACAGGACTGCCATTACTCTCACTGAAAGACATATATCTTTAACCCCTGATCCTGATCATGTTAACACTGTATCTACTGTTGTTGCTTCTGAAGCTAAGTGGGAAAAATAACTACAGCTGTTGTACAAACTGTCTTTGCTCTGAAAGGGGAACTTCCTCTGATTGAACCTTGGTCTCCTCAAAAGGCTCTCAGAAAGGCAGGTTGAAGCTGTCTCCCGAGGTATCTGGCTTCCTGACCCAGGATGGGATCCCAAACTGAATTTTTCACAGGCATATTCTGCTTGGTGTCCTGGGGCATAGTTCACCCCTGACTCTCTGATTATGGTGGAATTGCCTTTGTATGCAAGGTCTCAGGTTCTGGGGAGGTGTCTTGCCCTCCGGCCCCTGTCAGGGGATCAGCATGGAGTATCTCCTTCTATAAATGCACCTACCAGCCAGAAGGCCCACAGAGGCAGTGCTGTTGTCAGGACGAAGTCCCCAAAACCCCCAACCTCCGAAACCCTATTGTTTGACTTATTTGCTAAAATTAAAAAGAGGCTGCACCCTGAAGGAATGTGGTGTGGATTCGCTACAAAGGAGATCTCAAGCACCGGCCAGATAGACATTATGTGGGAAAATGCTTGTTGAAAGATTCCCTTCATTTCTCCCTAGGAGGTCTTTGCCTTCATTAACATCAGTGGGAAGGACAACTATACTATTAGTTTTGTACCCATTATGCTCGACCTCTTTTGGAAGAGGTACAATCAGTGAAATTCTTACCACGTGGATCCCTTTTTGGTTATTCCCTTGACCAACCCCTTAATTAAATTTACGACCATCATGTTTGGAGCAGGGGTCCACGTGGATGATATCACTATTGGCTCTCCCAAAGTGTTATGTTTTAAGTGACCTTGAGGCAATACTGGATTCTGAACTATTTTGAACAGGTGGTTGGAAATACAAAGTGAAACTGTGGCAGTCTGATTCTGGAATCTCTCATGTCCCCAACTCCTTCATGTTGGATAGGGACTGGGAGTGTGCTTTTGCCGGCCAGCCCTGGGCTTGCTACAAATGTGGTTCCAGGACCCACATCTCCAGTTCCTGTGATAAACCATGCTGTGACAATTGTGGTGATATAGGGCACATTGCCTTGCAATGCGCCTCCACACCAAATGTAATTTGTGTGATGAGATTGGCCGTCTTTGGGGAATGCCCGTGGGCAGCTAAAATAAGGCCTCTTGCATGAGCCCTGACTTGTTAAGTCAGCATCACGCAAGAGCAGGTGCCATGTGCAGGTCCAGACCTTCCTCCACTTTGGTGACTTTTCCACTTCCTTCTGGTGCCTTTTCAGGGTATAGTTCTGCCCCGAAATCCCTACAGTAGTAAATGGGCCTCTGGTTCCACTCTGTTACAGGGACTCTGACCCTTTGGGTCCTCCTGCTGAGGTCCTTGTACCCTTCCTAGATGTTCTTCTAGTATTTTGAAGGACAAACCAACTTCTCCATTAGCTCCTTATATTGTTTTGCCACTAGAGGAGCCTGATTAAGTTCGAGCAATTTGCTCCCAATACCTCACTTGTCACATTTTACTGCTCTCTAGTAGCTGTTTTCACTTGGTGATTTATATTAAAGGAGCCCTCTGCTGTCTCTTTCCTCTCTACCTCACTCCTTTCTCTAGTCAAAAATGTCCCTCCTCCCTCCTAGCGCTCCTCATGGGAATACTTTGCCTTCCTATCCTCTTTGAGCTTTACTGCTTGAACACATCAACAGCTTCTGCCAATACTTATACTCAGTTTAACTAACTACTCCAACATGCTTGCTGCCACTCCACTACCTCTACCCCCTCTGCTCTCATCAGCAAGCGTGGCCCAATAGTCAGATACCTTCACCTTCATCTGGCGCCACCCTGCATCTCTATCAGGCGCACCTCATCACCCGCTATGGTTACTAACCCTATCTCTTATACTATCCGGTGACATTGAGATCAACCCTGGTCCATCTCTGTGTCCCGTCATAACTCTGCCCCCGGCCACCACTCTCCCTAAAACCGATGGACTAACTCGCCCACCTGAATGCTAGGAGCCTTGGCCAACCTCCTGACCTCCAGGCTTGGATCTATACTAACGTCCCGGACGTCTTAGCCATCACAGAAACCTGGCTAAGCCCACAGTGCCTGACTGTCAGTGCCACTTTCCTGGATACAACATGCTTCGTATCGACCGTCCTGGCACTAACGGGAGGTGGCCTTGCCCTCTCTCAAAACTCACTAAACATTACCCTTCTGCAGGACCCCTCCTACCAAACTGTGAAATCCTACACTCCCTACTGCTTCTTGGGGGTGTAAAGAAACTCCATATTTTTGTACTTATATCCCCCAAAAATGCTACACAAGGCATCACTGAACTCCTAAATTTCTGCCTTCAGTTACAGGCAAGAATGACTATCTGCCTTGGTGATTTTAACCTTGACTGGTCGAGAAAACTCAGCTAACCTATCCTCCTTAGCTAGCAAGGCAAATCTATCCCAGCTCATACATGAACCCACAAAGGGTCTCACGTGGAGGCAACTGTGCCACCCTCCTTGATTGGATACTTACTAACAGGACGGAATATGTTGCCTCAGCGGTGTGCTACCTGACACAATTAGTGACCACTATCCCATCTACTGTGTCTGGAACACTGTCATTCCTCCCTCCTGCTAAAACTGTAACCTTTCCTAATCTCTCCCGCCTAAGTCATGAGGACTTCTTACTGACCTTAACCAGGTTGACTGGTCTCCTGTCTACCAAACAGAGGACATTAACATAGCCACAGAATATTTCAACTCCGTCCTCCTCGCTCTTCAAAACCTTCATATCCGGTCACCACCGTAGGATGGCAGGAAAGTAACCAAGTGGCTAACACGCCCCTGCTTCAACTTCTCAAATCTAGGGACAAACTTTGGTCCAGGTGGAAGATCTCCACCTCCGTGCAGACTTTGAAGACTATCGTGCATTACGTAACAACTGCAAAGACAAATTCGTATTGCCAAAGCACCTACTATAGGAACCTACTAATAACATCCTCTACAAATCCGGCGCAGGTACTGGTCCAAAATTAAGGACATTCTCGGCAGCGACAAGCAACAGAATCCAGCTGACATGAACATTCATGGTGTTCACTGCACCAACCATGACACCATTGCCAACGCCTTCAATGCCCTTTTTCTTCTCCACCAGTCGCTACTCTAACTAGCCCACAACCTGACTGTCCTTCTTCTCCTCCCTCACCCCTCCCACCCTCCCTTCGTTCTGGCTCAACCACATACCTTGAGTTACATAAGCTACTTAACTCCCTTCCGCACGCGGGGTCAAGGGCCTGAGGGCATCCATCCTTGCATACTTAAGCAGTATGCACCTTGTCTGACCAGACCTATCACCTGGCTTTTAACCTCTCGATTCGTACGTCTACTGTCCCATCCACCTGGAAAACTGCCAGAACCATCCCTATACAAAAAGGCGATGTCAAACTCATGTCCAACTACGCCCTATATCTCTTCTGCCCACTCTCAGTAAGCTGCTTGAAAAATAGTCCACCGCCAGCTTGCTCTCACCTTGACATGTTTAATCTTCAAACCCCGTGCCAACATGGTTTCCGGCCCGGTCACAGTACCACCTCTGCACTTACACAACTTACAAATGACATCAGAAATAATATGGACCGTGGCCTACTCACTGGGGCCGTCTTTATTGACGGTCTAAAGCCTTGACATGGTACACCATCCTCTCATGCTAAAAGCTCCAATCCATTGGAGCATCTGATAAACCCTCTCCTGGTTCCATAGCTATCTTGACAATCGGACTCAGGCAGTAGCATTTCACAGGGCCCTTTCCTCCCCTAAACATCTCCCGTGGAGTTCCCCAGGGATCCACTCTTGGACCTCTACTCTTCTCCCTCTTCCTAAATGATATTCCAACCATGTCCCGGCATAGCTGCACTCTTTATGCTGAGATGACCTTGTTCTCTACTCTGGGTCAAAATCGGTTGCTGCCATCAACTCCACTCTCACTAATGACTTCCAATTCCTGCAGATCTGGCTCTCTAGCAACCACCAAGTCCTGAACCTAGAAAAAACCTGTGCTATACTATTCGGATCGTCTAAGAAACTGTCTGCCCCTGCGAACAGGCTCGGGTTCAATGCCTTGATGGCTCCCTCATCTCAAACACTGAGTCCTTCAAGTACCTTGGGGTCACTTTGGATCCCACACTTGACCTGTCTCAACATGTCAATATGGTGTGCCGTGCCGTCAATGCTAAAATTAGGCGGAGCTTATCGTGTCGCCACTCCCTCACTCCTTCCGCTAGACTTTCTGTTGCGAGAGGTATTCTCTTACCCCAGCTCCAATATGCTCTGCCCTCCTCTTTGCTGCAAACTCTGCTACACTCCACAAATGGGACACTGTCTACAACAACATCTGTAGATTCATATAACTTGCCCCGTCTTACCCATCATTGTCTCCTACAGCGGGCTTAAATTGGCTGTCACCTAAGGATATTCGAGCCTACTCCCTGGGCTGCTTTATCGACTCCTGTCTAGACCTCCCTGCCCTGTCTATCTTGCCAACCTCCTGACTCCTGCCTCACACACCCCGTACCCTCAGGTCTTCCTCTGCCCCATGCTCTCCACTAGACCTTGCATGACAAAATGGGTGAACAGGCATTTGCCCATTTTGCTCCCAAATTCTGGAACTCACTCCCCTTATGGTGAAAACTTCAGCCTCCCATCGAGAATTCAAAACTCGCTGTACCCACCTCCTAGCCTCTGGCCAATGCAAATGCTCTTAATTTGCTTTGTCCCACTGCAGGCTGTCGGTCTGACCCTGAGTACTACACTAATGTTCTCCCATGCAATACGTTTGTCTAGGTGGCTATGAACCTTTATGTCTTTACTGTCCTCAGCTGTCTTATGGTTACCCTAATTGCTTTATTTTACATCCTTATTATGATCTATGCCTAAAATGTACCCTTATGTAACTATTACTGTGCTACCCAATGTATGTCTTGTTTTGCTCCTGTACACCCATATTATGTCTGTGCATTTCTGCATATTGTAACCAATGTCCTGTGCTCTCCGGGTCGTGCCTGAAAATAGGCAGGTTTGTTGCCTAAGCGCACTTACCGGTTACCAAAAGCTAATAAATAAATAAATAAATAAACCAGTGTCTCCCCAGGGTTCCATTGAATCTTTTAATCCCTTTGAGATTCTGGCTTTTGAGCGATGGTGCCTCTGATATGGACCATTTGGAGTCAGTGGCTCAGCCTCCTGCTGCCCTCCATACCCCTTCTACTCCTGAGTTGGTAGGTTACGGAAAAAAAGAAAAACGGAAAAAGATAGCTTAAGGCTGCTATCCCGTTGAAGGTGGGATCTCTAAACATACACAGTATACTAAACCCCTTAAAAGCGTCAGGCAGTTTTGACTTCTTTCATGACTCTGAATTTGATATTTGTTTTATGCGGGAAATGTGGATGTTCTCTGAGGACCAGCTTAGATCTTTTGGGGAGTGGGTGTGGGCTCTTCCTACTGGTCCTTTGGGATGGATACTGCTGATGGCGTAGGGATTTTATTTAGCAGTATTCTTTTTCTTTAACCAAACTGATTGATTTATGTCCTGGAAGGTGTTTGATTTTGGATGGGGTGTGGAAAGACATGCATTTTGTCTCATTAATATATATGTCCCTCAGTTGAAGGCAGAGGGTCTCTCTCTCCTTCATGCTATTCAACCATATTTGGTTACCTCATATACAATTTTATTTGGGGCAGATTTTAATTGCCCTTATAGGAAAAGGTAGGGGTCCCCTCGAAAAAGTGTATTGTGATTCCTAACGCTCTTTTCCAGGTTATAAACTTGGCTGAATTGGTTGTGTAACCCCAGGGGCTCACTATCCCAAGGGCTACTACCCTGCCTGCCTTAGCTGTACACAGGGGTGAGGGCCCAGATCCGTTGGCAAGTGCCTCCCACCCAGAGGTCGGGGTTAGAGCAGTCAAGATTGACTTGGTCACAGCCCTCTGGGTAGCTGCAACCCCCTTTCTTCCACTAGTGGCCCACACAGTTCAGTTACCGTGTCCTTACCATAGACACTTACCCCCCGGCTCGATCCACTCAGCTCACCCGGGGACCCTCTGAAAAGTAAGGTACAGTTACACAATATTCACTGTACAGTATTTCACCATTAACACACAAAGTAGCCAGTGTGCTTTTGCAAAACAAGCAATCTGATTTATTTAAGGAAGATAACAAGGACTGGGGGAATCAGGGTGATTAGCTTACCACTACAATATGTGCGTATCTACCTAGGGCTCTGTGCACAGGCCTAACCTATAGTTACTGTCTATGGGTACCCAAGCCCTAAAGGCTAGTTCCTCGATGCAGCTGGTTGGGGCCCTGACACAACTGAGCATTTAAATTCCTCTGAAGATTAGAAGGAACCAGCAGGCTCAGTTAATATAGTCAGCAAAGTAACAGAAGATCTTGCCTTTGCTAAGAACCTTTAACAGGAGCTACCCTAATTTAGTACTCATGACTCCAGAAGGAAAATGCTCACATCGCCCGTGGGGCTGAGTCAGAAACTCAGATACTTCTCCACCATTTATATGGAAAATAACAGAGGGTACCATACCAGGCAGCTGCTCCTATGGCCCGACTGAACTCACAGCTATCAGGAGTCTCACTGCAGCTTAACTTTCCTGACAGACCAAGCGGAATTCAGCAGATTCTCCAGTCCTCTAGCAGGTTGAGCCTGGTAGGTAGCTGTGCTTTAACACAGCCTCCTCTGATGCCACCTCATGGATGCAGTCAAAGCTCACTGGCTATTCAAACGGCCGATTCAGGCCTTTCACGCACTTCCCACGACGCTCAATGGGCGCAGGAGCCCAGAGCTCATTCCTCATCTACAGCCACAACACCTCTGCCCTTTTGACAGCATGGGGCTATCCTCTCTGTTCGGTGCTACCCGATCCCATTGGCTGGCTACAGATGTCAGTCACTTAATCTTGCCCTCAGTGGTGCAAAAAGGCGCCATGGTCTAGACTTCACTTCCCACAATTACTATCTGTATCTTCATTGGTCCCCGGCTCCCTAGAGAGCCCTAATTCTGGTTGGCCGCCAGTTACTCCATTTGGGACACCTCCTACCCCCATTGGACCCTTCAGGATGTCCTGGTCCAAAATGGAGGGCACAGTACACACAGTCCCAGCTGAAAAAAAGAAGCAGGTTAGACAAAATGTATCCCCACCAATAGTCCAACTAACTTTGCCCAAACAGTCACCTCTCAAAAGGGGCTCCCCCTGTTCATATAGAGAATGCCAAGCGGAGCGATTCCACCACAGCTCTGGCAGGATTTGAACAGGAAACCATCATCCCCATATCCCCCGCTGGAGCCTGCGAGCAGGCAGCTCTTAAAGAGCCAGTACTGGAGGCTTCGAAGCACTCACATCACCGCATTTTGGGGCATTTAGCGAATACCAGTTAGGCAGGGAGCATTCAGGCATGCTCCAGGAAGGCTTTGAGGAACCCCATTTATGAGGGGTTACAGTTGATTGTAGTACTTTTTGTAAATCTGGGCCTAGTTTCACATACATGAGGCATAAATACTATACTACCATTGATCACATGTTTGTGTCTAACAATCTGCCTCATTTTCCTTTCATACTCAACCCACTGAGTTTTTGGATCATTTAATTTTGTACATTGTATTAGCTTGTGACTCAGGAGAGCCTGCCCAATCTAACACTGGAGGCTCAACACATCTGTGTTGAGTGATCCTCTAGTGCGGTCAGGGATCCTTGGTTGATTGCTGCTTGGTGTTCTGTTAGTTTCCTCTATTCTGATCTGGGAATGGTGGATGGACTCTAAAGCCGACTTTAAATCTTGGTTTCAACAGTTTGGTAAAACACAGTGAATAATAAATTTCTAAAATATCTTTCCTTATGACAACAGTTGTTTAAATTATTTTCTCTGGCTAACACAACAAAATTCAACTATTCCTCCCAACTTTATAATTTGAAAAAGAAATGCAGCTTTATCAATGCGACAGTGCACAGTCGGTACAAGCCATGTTACAGTCAGGAACCTCCCAAAAAACCTATTGGGGATCCTTTGTGGCTTGCAAAATTTGAAACACACCATCATAATGGATTCTTTGGAGAACCAAAAGGGTATGCTGTCCACTCTACTGCTGCTATTCGGGATATTATAGTTTCCTTTGTTCATTCCCATTGTCCTTTAACCTTACCTTTGGATGAATCCATCCAATTATATTTGGACTCAGACGATATCCCTTTCATTTCTGCTGAGATTCCAGTTAATAAAGACAACATCAGTGCTGCAGAAATTGAGCGGATGATTGGAACCCAGAAAATTGGGGTCTCCCGGAAATGGACACCTTTTGAATTTTATAAAACCTTTGCCCCAGAACTCTCTTTATGTTTAGCTTCGGGTTTTGACTATTTTTTACAAATCAGAAAATACATCCAGCTTTTTGACAGGATTATTGATATTTTATTTAAATCTGAAATAAATATTTTCTCCAAAATTGGAGACCAATTACTATTCTAAACTCAGATTATAAGATTTTAGCTCAAATACTTAATGATCGATTGAAACATTATGCCTCATTGGCCATATCTCCCTTTCAGTTTTGTGGCTACCCACTTGGAAAATTCAACAGGCCCTTATGGTAATAGGGACCTGATTGAATTTTTATCGCTTAATGGTATGTCAGGCTGCCTGGTCTCCATCAATCAGGAAAAGTGTTTGACGAGTGCACCCACCTTCTTTGTTCACTACACTTAGAGCTTCAGGGATTCCTGATTCTTTAATTTTGCAAATTCACTTATTATATTCTTCTACCTTTGTACTCCCAGTTGTTTGGGGTCAGATTACTTAGGGTTTTCTGTCCTTTCTGGTGTCGGCAAGGGTGCCCTCTCAGTCCTCTTTTATATATATTTACTTTGGATCCCCTGCTAAGGACATTGGCTCTTTCCCCTTGTGGTCAGGCATTACAGTGCCAGGTTATGGGAGGAATTATGGGTCCAAGCCTATGCAGATGATGTCTGTTGTTTTTTCCAGATATTGCCCATTTGTCATTCATATTACGGAAACTGTAGAATATTCTTCACTTTCCAATGCAAAATTAAATGTCGATTAAGCGGGGTCTGTTTCTGGGAGCTGGTTCTCCTCCCCAGGTGTGTGAGAGGCATTCCCTTTCCTCAGACCCCTTAAGATTTTGGGATAACCTTTGGGCCCCAAATGTGCCACTACTAAACTGGGAGGTGGGGCTGCAGAAAGTTGAATCCAAAGTGGCCCGATGGAAACATTGGAAAAATGTCTACATTAAAACATGTTCAGATAATTAAACAATTTTTAGTTCCTTTTTTGCTCTATGTTGCTATAATCTAGCCCCCAGGGCATCTGGAGGTGAAATTATACAGCCTTTTTTCCAGATGCTCTGGGGAAATAGACTTAACCCCATTAAAAGGTGTTTTGCCTACCTTTCCAAAGAAAAGGAGGTCTTGGAATGCTTGATCCTATAGTATTTTTCCATCTGCTTTTTATTTCCCAGACAGTAAAAGTGGGTTAGTCTTATCTCAGGACTCCCACAATCATTGGACTAGAAATATTTTATCTCGTTATTTCACTGCTTGGGGTGTTACCCTTCCTCGTTTGTCAGTCCATTTACATGTGCCTGAATTATTTTATCCAGTGGTTGCTAAATTGTACAAATGATGAATCTCAAACAGCTTATCATTTAGAGTTCCAGTGGACAACTTTATAGTGCTGTCATAGCTCTGGTTTCTCCTATTGACCCTATTTTTAAGAATTGTTCTGACCAGAATAATCAAAGGTGTTAGCACAGCTACTTAACCCTATGATTCCCCTTATGTGGAAACACTTATACCTTTCAGTATATGGGAGATTAAATGTTCGAGTAATGCTAAACACAAAGGTATTGGAGGAACAAAATTGTCCCTATATGGAATGTATTAATTTAGAGAAACTACAGAGCATTACTTATTCACTTGTTCATTTGTAAAACCTTTATGGTCTCACCTAGTGTGTTCCTGGATCATGCAGCGGTTGTCTAATATGTCTTAGAAAATGGGCTTTTATTTGGAGGCATCTGATTGGCTGGTACCCATTCCACAGGGTACATTAACTTTCAATAGATACCCACCAAATAAAAAGTTCAACCCTAACCTGCCTCATGCCTAGCCAATATCCTTGTGCCCAACCTGCTTTGTGATTGGTGCAGCACTGGACACACAATTTGAAACTACCGCCATTTTTTTATCACTTTACAGAGAGTCAGTGAGAGACCCCTCCCACATACAGACTTACTTCTTATCACAGATACCACCACCTAGTAACTGCCCAAAAACAAAATATCTATTTTCCTGTCACAAACCATCATTTTATTTCTTTTTTCTACTGTACCCTTTTGTGTCCTGCTAGGACATTTCCCGTAGTCTGCGACTCACAAAGCCAATTAAGTTCTTGATCCTTCAGCCCTACCCTACTCCCACTTACTGTCATTATTTTATTAAAAAAAAATAAATAACCCGAGCTGCAAAATCCAGCCTCCTTTATAGTGAACAATTTCAGCCCATTTAAAAAAAAGCTGACAACTTAGAATCAGCAGTTCTTTTTACCGTTCTGGCTTGCCTGCTCATCACGAGCTACTCTGTTAATCACCCACATAGTTCCTCCTGTTACGGACTTACAGTTTACTACTAGACACTAGCGGGTCTCCAGGTATAGTCAACTGACACCTCGTTTTCCCTTCCGGTGGATCGCGATCAAATCAGTATGACGCAAAGAAAAAAAAAGGCACAAACAGCACCATTGCCTGCCGCTCTTGCAAGTGGCGTAGCCGCGGGTCTCCATCTCTGGGACTAATTTAATAAAAGTCCCACTTCCTGTCACTGCTCCGACTGCACTGACATGCCAGCCATACAACGCCGCAACTTCTGATTGGGGTAAAAATAAATATGTCAAGACAGACAGAAAACTGCATTTTGTTTTTAAATAACAATGGGAAGAACTGTATTAAGCTCTGTAGTAGTCGTAGTGGGTGGGGGCAACAAGACATGGAACAACACAGAAAGGAGGGACTACTTTACAGCATAAACATTTAAATTTCATTTCACTCTGTTTTTCAATTTCTTTTACATTTTATTAAATCTCATAAAAATGCCACAGGTAGCCCATTTTCTAAGTGATAATGCTCTCCAGGGTGAGCGGTATGGTAATACTCTACCCTGTCGGGCATTATTGCTACTATTAATTTCTTGATACTTGGTCAATATGATCACTTAGGTGTTCGATATCATTCTGATACATTGACAGTTTTTATGCTGTTTAAAGTATTATTTATGGCAAAGCAGGTGTCAGTGGGTTCTTTCGTCAAAGGGTGATGCCATGTGATATGGTTCGGTTCTGGTTTCTCAGGCTATGGCTAAACTTTATAGTTCAGACGTTGCATTTCACTCTGCATTAAAAAGTGTTTCACTGGTGGAAGGGCTTTAATAGCTTCATTAAGTATAAATGAAGTGGTGGGTTGCAGTTAATTTGGTATAAAGCAAATATTACAGTCCGGTTTATTTGAACTTGTCTCCTTTTTTTCTCTGTCCCCTTCTAGTGTGATTTTAACACTAATTTTAATTTCTGATTCCTTTAGATTTGTTAGAATTGTTTTTTGATTAGTGTGACTTGAACACTGCATATGCTTCAGTTTATATGACTTCTTAAATTGTTTGTTTTGATTAGTGTGATGTAACACTAATTATCCTTATGTATTTTGATGTTATTATAATAAAAATTCCCTTTACTCTTTTTGAGAAGTGGCATGGGATCTTTAACATCCACCTGAACTACCACCAGAACAGGTAGACAGGACCTCAGTTTAATGTCTCATCTGAAAGACGGCACCTCAGGAGTGCAGCACTCCCTTCATGCTGCACTACAGTGTCAGTATTGAGATTTAATCATGCCTGGTGTGGATACAACCACAGCCTTCTCTGATCTCCCGGCCTCAGAGGCAAGGGTACCACCTGCTGAGCCACTAACACTGGATCATGACATGACTATCCCTAGCCACCAAGGCTCAATGCAAGTGTGCCCACAAATCACTATCCCTAGCCTCTGAGACCTAATGTTGCCCACCCTTGCCCGGTCTGTTTTAGGGCACTATCTGTTAAAGTGCCCCCACAGATACTCTCCTCCGCTCTTCTACCTTCTTCCCCAGTCGTGACTACACAGCAATATCCTCTGCTCTGACCTATGTTAACTTGATGTGGTAGTACCCTGCACTGTACTGTCGTGTTTGTCTACTATCAGCTGTGATTGTACCTGCATATTGTGCTTCCCTAGTGAACGTATTCACACATTATACTACCTAAAGTTACCTGACAATGCTAGAAAGCTGCAACTGTCAAGACTAAACCAGTTTATATCTGTGGACAACCCTTACATATTCTTGGCTGCTGAATGTATTTGCATGGTGTGCTATGCAAAGTGAGTGTATTTGTACATGTTACTGCCTAAAGTTTAACTGACAATGCTTGTAAGCTGCTACTGTTCTCTCCACCTCCCCGTATATATTACTAGCTGTCTCCCTATTCTACTTGTCTTGACAAGGAACCTTTGTAACTGAGTTGTTGGCTCAAAGGTGTAATCCAAAATGTTAATAAATAAATACTGCTACCCCTCTTTCTTATTGCTGTTACCTGCACCATATACATGTCCTACCCATTCTTTCCTGAAACAACAAACTTCCTCACGTTGCAGGTGGGTTTCCTGCAGGAAAACAATCCTTGCTTGCAACTTCTTCAGATGGCACTGGACCATGTGATGTTTTTGTTTTCTTGGGCTTCCTAAAATTCCGTGTAACACACGTGTATGAGCTACCATTACAATTTAACAAATTGGCAGGTTAAAGCCTAAACTACAACATCAAATTAACAAGAACGCTCAATCATATCTGCAAAACCTGGAGATTTCTTTACCTGCCTTATTTAAGGAGCAATGGAGAAAGAGCTACTTGAGGCGTGGTCAGTGGCACAGAAAGGCAGCAAACGCAAGGGCTCCCAGCAATTTGACCCACAGACAAACCTCTGTGCAGATCTGGCTGCGATCATGAAACCATTTGACTCCCTGCAGCACAGCAGATTCCTTCTACACAAAAGAGGAGAACACCGGAAACAACAACATGAAAAACAGACCAACACCTGAAATAGAGTGTGAAGGCACCACCTGAATAATCACAAAGCGGACTTATAACTCAAACCTTTTTTCGACATACAGGCCCGAGATCAGAGGGCCATGGATGGGTCCAGTGACCTTTGTTTTGACTCGGACTCCTGATACTTCACCTGAACTGACTGCTGTCCTCCTAGATCTATTATCATATACTACATCCACGATTGAAACACTGAAATAAGGGGCTGGGGAAAGACAATGCGCTAGCTACCTACACTGGAGCTTCTGCTGCTTGTGCGGCCATGCCTGGAATCTCCGTCATCTCCCGAGGAGGACTGATTGATTAACCTGCTACACATATATCCTTAAACAGTGCAGGACTTACTGACATTTATCATTGCTAGTCTAATCTTTCCTGATATATAATTAATTTTTGAAATGTTAAGCTTTCAAATACTCTAAAGGCTTCAAAATGTTAAATGAGGTCCAGGCGCATTGGATGCCTACCTTTAGTCAATTGGGCAGTTCCTTTTCTTCTTTTGGGGAGCTGGACTACTAACTAAACCTAGCACTGGCGCTTATTTTTCATTAGGGTGAATCACTTATAAACTGGTCACTGAATCTTGGTTCCGTGTGCGTGAGGTGACCCTTTGAAATGCGGCCTAGATTAGGACCTTAGCGCCCCCAGAGGTCTAAGTTTTACCTTATACTAAGATCACAGCCCAAGTAGAGGCTTTATAAATAAGCATGAGGTCAAATTTGTAAAAGGGTTCTTTTTCCCTGATGTCACCTTAAATTGAGGTTGTTCCGATCTCGGACAAAAGCGGTTTCAATCACTTAGCCTTGGAGTCCTGGCGTAGATTAAACTCAGGGAATCATACAAGTATTCTCTAGGTGAAAGTACCCACTACACCTGACGGGTACTAGGCACATAACTAAGTGCCCGCTAGTAGCCAGATTGGGCTCTCAAAACCTTGAAGCCTGTTTATCTGCAGAACAGGACATACTTAAATACTATGTAAATAGTTTCTCTTGAGCCAGGATAGCATCCAAGATACGGTTCTCCTGGGATTTTGATTATATAACCTCTTAGTCAATACTGAAGCAAATTACAGTCTAAGAAAAGTGTTGTGATTTCTGCAAGCTGTGGGAAGGAAAATGTCACACATAGGAGCGAAGGTTTAACTTATAATGTCAGCGGGCTTAATAGGCCAATTAAGCGGAAAAGAGTACTTAAGTATATTGGTGAACAACACAACCATTTTGTCTTCTTACAAGAGACGCACCTCGCTCCCCATGAAGCTACTAAACTTAAGTCTAGGGCCTACCCCAAAATCTACCATGCCTCATTAGATGAGGGAAGAAGAGGGTGTAGCATTATTAATCTCGACTCCATCCCATTTGAGGAGGAGGCGGTGAGTAACTGACTCGGGAGGCGAGATACGTAATTGTCATAGGACGTATTCAGAAGGAGTATGTAACGCTAGCTAACAATTGTGCTCCCTAGGCTCTTCCTTCTCCTTTTACTCAGAACTTACAGACGATACTAGAGAAACCAAGGGCACATTGCTATTGGGAGGGACTGGAACCTCACCATGGATAGACACTTGAACACCACATCCCAGATCCCACACAGAGCAATAGGACTGCCAAACTGTTCCTCCGATTGCTGAGGAGATGGGACTAAGAGACAATATCGAGAAAGATACCCCTGGTCAGGGATTACACATACTATTCTCCCGTTACAAAATTTATTCGAGAATAGACATGTTCCTTACCCAGACCAGAGACCTTTCCAATTTTGGGCACCTTCAAGTGGGATCGGCAATTTACTCAGATCATCAACCCTATTCTTGCAGTGGGACCTCGGTCTCCCAAAAAAGAAATCTCAGTGGAGACTAGATACCTTCTTGCTGAGAGATAAAGACACCCTAAAGAAACTCTCGGAGGTAGTGTCTCAGACACTATCACATAATTCTGAGAAAGAGGTCTCCAGCAGATACTCTGGGATACAATTAAAACAATGATGAGGGGAAGCTCATTGCAATAGGGACATACAAACAGAAGGAAAGGAGGCTGCTATTAGAGCAACAACCTCCAACCCAGAGACTTAGAAACACAGCAAAAAGTAAGATGGACAAAACAAGTAGGATGACCAAATGAAGACATCAAGTCGGCGTCTGCATAAGCTTCACCTGACAGAAGTAGAAATCACTTGCCTATCTGTGGCAATCTTATTATGAGGGAGGCGCTCGGGCAACTAAACTGCTTGCTATCAGACTTAGGCAGAGGCAGACCAGGACCACCATTGTAAAGATCAAATATCCTAAAACTGGGGCCATGACCTACAATCAGGGAAAATTATGGAGGCAGTTGTAGAACATTACAAGCAACTTTATAAACCCCAACCAGAGTCCTCTAATGAGAAAAGACTAATTTCCTTGAATCTCTGAACCTGCCCTCTTTTCTCAGATCAAAAAGAGACCCTGACTGCCCCCGTAAAATGACCAAGTTGGACCAAGCTATTACAAGACTTAAACCTGGGAAATGTCCGGACCTGACGGTTTTAGTGGAGACATTTATAAAAAACTTAGAGGAGAGCTTGTCCCGCACCTGCTCAGAGTCTTTAACGAGGTCTGGATGGGTGGGGAGGCACCCCGTCATGGAACTATGCTAATATTTCAGTTATACAAGCCGGGCAAAGATCCATCCGAGTGCACTTCTTACAGACTCATTTCCTACTTAATGTAGATTACAAGATTTTTACCTCCATCATAGCTTCCAGATTAAACGCACTTCTCCCATCCTTAATAAATAACGACCAAACAGGATTTATAGCGGTCGTCAAGCCCTATATAGCATCAGGCGACTATCAATATTATAAACAAAGTTTCCATAGACAGAACTCCAACATGCCTTATGAGCCTGGACGCAGAAAAGGCGTTTGACAAGGTTTCCTGGCCTTTTCTTTTTACCACCTTGGAGCATTTTGGTATCCCCAGAACATGATTGATAACCTTAAGAGTCTATACGCAGCCCCACAAGGCAAGGCAAGCAAAATTTATTTAAAAGACGCCAATCCGGAGGCTCTGGGTGCCATACAAATTTTAGACACAATTTTAAAAGCACAAGATTTAAAACACAAAATTTTATACAGATTGAATAAATAAATCTAATACAATCACAGTCTTTACTGTATACTAATCTAAATATCAAAAGCTTGGGAAAAAGAAAAGACTTCAGGCGGGCCTTAAAATATCCACTGTGGGGCTTCCTGACCAAAGCTGGCAAAGAATTCCACAGATCAGGAGCCGCAACACAAAAGGCTCTATCACCAGCTGATTTTAGCCTCGTTCTGGGAATGGTCAGGAAGCCACTGCTAGAAGATCGAGGAGGCGGGTGGGGAGGGTAGGTAACAGAAGGTCTGACAGGTAACCAGGGCTCTGCCGTGTAGGGTCTTATAGGTGAGAAGACCCACCTTAAAGAGAGACTCTCCACCTGACTGGCAGCCAGTGCAATTCGCATAAAACCCGGTGTAATATGACAAAACTTTTGCTGCCCAGTCAACAACCGGCAGCTGCATTTTGCACCAGCTGCAGTCTGTGGAGAGAGCCTCCTGTGACCCCGAGATAGGCGCGTTACAGTAGTCAAGCCTAGATGTGACTAAGGCATGTATCAAGGTAGGGAGGTCCAGAGGTGGAACAAGGGGCTTAATTCTGGCAATGTTTCTGAGATGGAAAAAACAGATGCACGAACCGTGAAGGATATTTGAGCCTCCATGGTTAAGTTCCTGTCCAGAATCACTCCCAGATTTCGCACCCAAGAGAGGTCTTCAATGACACAGCTCCAAGGACAAGCCCAGTTTCTGAGTCAGAGGCCATCCTATCACGAACTCTGTTCGACTCCACTACCAATACCTCCATCTTGTCAGGGTTCAGTCGCAACCAACTGGAGGCCATCCAGTCGTTAATCTCAGCCAGACAGATGTTAGCACATCTACTGCATTAGATGTTCCTGGGGCAAAGGAAAAATATAGCTGTGTCATCGGCATAACAATGAAAACTCAAACCATACATCCTAATGATCCTCCCAGGGCAGCATGTACACTGCGAACAACATTGGGGTCAGTACCGATCCTTGAGGGACTCCACAAAATAGAAGACTGGGTATAGATGAAGAATTCTCCATCATAACCCGTTGCCTTCTGTTGGTAAGAAAGGACTCAAACCAGTTGATGACAGTACGGTGAGTCCACATAGCTCCCTAAAGCGGACAAGCAACACACAGTGGTCCACAGTGTCAAATGCAGAAGAGTGATCAAGGAGAACAAGATTGTCCTGTCCCCCGATCTCTTGCCCTAAGGATCATTCTGCACCGAACAAGTGCAGTTTCTGTGCTATGTCTAGCCCGAAATGCCAACTGGAAAGGTTCGTACAACTAGTGAGTCATGAGATGCTCTTCCAACTGAGGCTCTACCTTTTCACCACCTTCCCCAAAAATGGAAGGTTGGATATAGATGATAGATCGCCTTGATCTCCGGGTCCAAAGATGATTTCTTTAAGAGTGATCTCACCAGAGCCTCCTTCAAGGCATCCAGAAAGATCCCCTCAGAAAGGAGCACCGTACAATCAAGGCAAACACCAGGCCAACAGAGTCAATGCATCTCATTAAAAATGTGTTGGCACGGATCCAGTTCACAAAAGGGATGCTTCATGTTGGCTGCCACCTCAATAACCTCATAGCCTCCACTGGTCTAAACTCTCCCAACTAGGCGGAGTGCTCTCAGAACACATCAGGCAACCACTCTCAGCTATAATATTACTAGCTGAAGAAGCCACCCACGGATCGAGGACACCTGTCCGAAAAAACCGAGCAAACTCCTCACAATCTAAATTAGAAAAACCCTCCTGGGCTGCAGACAGGCAGGATGAAGAAGCCTGTCCACAGTCCGGAAGAGTAAAGCTGGTCGGTTTTTCCTGGCAGCAATCTCCTAAACAGGAACACTGCCTCCTTATGGTTGATTGCCTCCTGGTACACACCAATGCGTGAACAGGACCAGTTTGTCTGCCTCCAGGCAGGATCTTCTCCAGCAGCTCTAATCTCCGACCCATCTTCTTCATCTCCCTGAGCTCCCTGTCAAACCACAGGGACCTCAGGTTTGAAGTTCTGGGTCATGCGGACAGGTGCGAGGAGTTGATGGTGTCAGATAGCACCTATTATAGGCATCAACCTCGACATCAACACCTCCGACGCATGCAGCACCCACACTAACAATTTAGCTGCTGCCAAAAATAAGCCTATATAAGGTTAAATGGTAGCATCTTGGATAGATTCCTCTTAGGCCGTGGGACTAGACAGGGATGCCCCTTTCCCCTTACTATTTTCCCTATACATTGAGCCTTTAGCTTCTGCTATACGGGGAATCCAGAGGTGAAGGGTATTAAGATCGAGATACCAACATAAGATCTCATTATACGGACGACATCCTTCTATACCTTCTTACTAGACAAATCAATCCCAAAGATCTAGAATCTTTTGGAAGAATTTGGCTGACATGCAAACTACTCATTAAATAAAGAAAGACAGAAATCCTGAAATTCTTCTACAACCCTTCACTGGAGGTAACTAAGTTACTACCTCTTAAGTGGAATAAACAGAAAATCAAATATTGGGGATACAACTGACAAAACATATGGGGACTCTTTACTGCAAATTATGGCCCACTGCAGTCACAAATTACACAAGACGTAGCTAGATGGCAACTTCTTAACTTACCATTATATTCTAAAATCCAAACAGTTACCTTAAACTTCCTACCTAGATTTTTGTATCTCTTCCAATCCCTACCAATATTTATTCCAAAGAAGTATTTTAAAGAATGGCAGAGACTGATTGGCAGGTTTGTGTGGCACCGGGCAGACCCAGGGCAAGAATGGCACTACTCCAGACAGATAAAGCTGATGGCGGCAGAATGGTCCCTATCTTGGAAGATTACTGTATGGCGCTTACCTTAAGAATGCATTGCTCTGGTCAAATACAACATATGAGGCCCATTGGAAAGACATTGAGTCTCATTTAACTGAGGGTCCTCCTCTTGGAGCGAGGATTGCAGATGCCTCTATACTTAAGGAACACAGCATTTCCCTCGACAGTTGAAGGCACCATAAAATGATCCATAGATTATGGAATAAGTACGACCTTTTAGGGAAATGTGGCCTCTACACTGGTTCGCTTGGTCCCAGTATTTCCTCCCAGCTAAGATAGACCACTCTTTTAGAAGATGGGCCAATTTGGGATTACCAGTCTGAGTCAGATGATCTTGGGGACACATTACTAGATTTTCACTCCATTAAACAAACATACCATTTAGGAACCAAGATCATTTCAGATACCTACAACTTAGAACACATATATACACACTTAAGAAATTACAAGAATTGAAACCCGAGTAAAGAATCTTTTGGAGGTCATAGCATCTATTCAGGAGGGGCCCTAGAGAAGGGAACATATCTGCTCTCTACAGAGCATTATAGCAACTGCACCCTAGACAATCCCTCAGAATCAAAAATAAGTGGGAGCAGGAAATGGGACTAAATATCACAGAAGAGGAGTGGAGGCAATATTCCAGACTGAAAATAAAACCACACTTTCACCTAACTGGCTTAAATTTGCCTGGAAAATAAGAATCAGGTACTTCCACACCTGAAAGCTTAAGTAAGTGGGATATAGGAGTGACCCCACTTTATTGGAGGATGTGGTGTCCAGTGGCTCCCTGCTCCCATATTTTCTGGGATTGTGATGCCATACGTCCTTTCAGGCAAGGAATCTCCAGAATTCTGGAGAACTTATTCTCCTGCAGCACACAATTAACATGTAAGAACTTGGTTTGGGAATACCTCCTGATGAAATAAAGGAGCTGATGGTATATACCTCTGGGGGTACTATTGGCAGCAGCCCATAAGTCAATTACTAAAAATGGCTCTCTCAGGATGTCCCTTTGGCATTCTATTATAAAAGAAATAAGAGAAATGGAGGAATTAACATATAAGATAAATAACAGGGTGAACACATATGTGAACAGATGGACCAGATGGGACCTAGCCACGGGGACCTAGAGTGGCCTGAGAACCGGGGCTGGAGGGAGGGAGACTTGGGAAGAAAGGAACATAAAAAGTCTATAATAAAACTGGGGAATAAGTAGAAATAAGCTGCTGTCTCTGAACTTACCTTATAGATAACAGAAGGAAAGGGAAATTGTTTAACCAGGAAGGCACACTAAGCCAAAGCTTGTTTCCAGGTGCAACCTGGGAGCACAAGGAAGTTAAGTGACTTGCTCAGGGTCACACAGTATACAAGAGGGGCTGTGGGATTCAAACCCCAGTCTGGTCTGCTGGATGTCACCAGATTTGCAGCTCAGAGCCTTAAGCCACTGCACTACACTGCCTCCTTCAGAAGAGTATACATCCCAGAAAAGAAAATATGAATTAAGTTCCTGAAACTTAACTAACTTTGAACTAATGTTATACATAATTTATGAAATCTGTAAATGCTTGCAGTGTGTATGGCTTGTGATGGTACGTAGACTCTGGAGTTTCAGTAAACTTGAATTATAAAAAAAAAATAAACAAGAACCATCCAAGGACTTTAGGCGTGCTCTAGACTTATCTCCCTCCCCATAGGCCCCCCAGATCTAAATAGAAAGGAATCTTCAAACTCCCCACACTGGCTCCTCCTCCCAGAAACAATATGAAACATTACACCTAAAACCAACCATACGAACCCAACATAACAACACCCAAATTAAACTAATCAACCCCTGTCAACTCTACTGTACTCCTAAAACAACCACGACCCATGATATTCACACTTACTGCCCATATAGAACCCCAGCCCCTCCCTCCCACTAACATAGCTGCACCCCTGAGAATAAACCGAACCCGACATTTCAAAATGTAGTCCTATTTAATACAATCCAAACCCCATACCTAAATCTGGGCAAAATTACAAGATACAAAATTCTTACAATGAGAGAAAGAAAATGGTGTTCTCCTATACATGCAGACGAAGAGGGGAGGTACCTAAAACAAACAATAGAAACACTCTGGATACAGAAGTTGATACCAGCCCATTTACAGAAGAAAGGGTCTTGAAAGAACTCTTAAAACTGAAGGTGGACAAAGCCATGGGGCCTGATGGGATTCATCCCAGAATTCTAAAAGAACTAAGGGTAGAACTAGTGACACCACTGACTACCCTCTTTAACAAATCATGGGAGGATGGGGTGGTACCTGAGGACAGGAGGAGGCAGATGTGACTCCCCTTCACAAAAGTGGGAGCAGGGCAGAAGCAGGAAACTACAGACCAGTTAGTTTAACCTCAGTGATAGGAAAATGACGGAATCACTTCTGAAGGAAAGAATTGTCGAGTACCTAGAGGCCAGAGGGCACAGGACCCAAGGCAGCATGGATTCACAGCGGAAGGTCATGCCAGACAACTCTAATAGATTTCTTTGACTGGGTGACCAAAGTAGTAGATCAGGGAGGGGCTGTGGACATGGCCTACCTAGACTTTAGCAAGGCATTTGACTCAGTCCACACAAAGATTAATATACAAGTTAGCCAGCCTGGGAGTGAGGTCCCAAGATGATAGCCTGGGTAAAAATTGGCTGGAGAATAGGACACAGAGGGTAATAGTAAATGGAGTCCACTCTGAAGAAGGGGGTTACTAGTGGGGTGCCACAGGGTTCCAGTATTAAGACCAGTCTTCTTCAATGTCTTTGTAGCTGACATTGCAGACGGACTGGAAGGAAAAGTATGTCTCTTTGCAGATGACACAAAGATCTGCAACAGAGTTGATGCACAAGGTGGGATGGAAAGGATGAGAAGGGACTTGTCAAGGTTAGAGGAATGGTCAAATGTATGGCAGCTTAGATTTAATGCTAAGAAGTGCAAGGTAATGCACCTGGGAAACAAAACCCAGGGAAGAGTACACAATGGGGGTGAGATACTAACAACAACAAAAATGGAAAGGGACCTGGGGGTAGTCATATCAGATGACTTAAATGTGGGCAAGCGATGTGAGAGGGCAGTAAGGAGGGCTGGGGATACTGGAATGCATAGGGAGAGGCAACACCAGTAGAAAACAGGAAGTTGTTATCCCTCTGTACAGACAGCTGGTGAGACCCCATCTGAGTACTGTGTGCAGTTCTGGAACCCAATCTCCACAAGGATATAGAAAGATGGAAGCAGTCCAGAGGAGGCAACTAAAATGGTGCAGGGTCTGCACGGAAGACATATGAAGAGACTAAGGAGCTTAATATGTATAGCCTCGAGGAAAGGAGGGAGAGGGGGACATGACAGAAACTTTCAAGTACCTCAAGGGAATCAACAAAGTCCAAGAGGGTAGCATCTTTCAAAAAAAAGGTGTGCAAGAACAAGGGGCACAATTTGAGAGATGGAGGGCGGCTCAGAGGTAATGTAAGTATTTTTCACAGAGGGTTGTGGATGCATGGAGCGGCCTTCTAGAGGAGGTTGTGGAGTCAAAACAGTGACTGAATTCAAGCATGCATGGGCAGCCATAAAGGCAATTCTAGGGGTGGGGTAGAAAGAAGTAGGCTGCTGGTTAACTAGGATCTGCAACTTATCCATTAGGTAGGAAATGGGCAGACTGGGTGGGCCAAGCAGTCATATCTGCCATCAAATTCTATGTTTCTATGTCTAAGTAAACTGGAGAAATAAGGCCCTTGGAGATAAAATATAGCGTCTCATACTGTATATCCAATATAGTAAGTCCAATCCTGTGCCAAGTGTTGGAATTACAAATAATGAGTGCAGAGACATGAAAGTGCCACTAGTTGAAGAAAAATCGGCAAGACCGTAACAGTAATCCAAGTTAAGTCCGGGACAGAAGAACATAATGTTTAACATATCATGGAGTCAGTAGTAACCAGGTGTAGAACATCACAAAGCGGCATAGTCACATTGCTCCTATATTAATCAGTAGCCCAGTCATGTGCATAAGTTCCAATTGGACATTCGGCAATGAGAGACAAGACAAATCCAGTGCTCAACCCACACTAGATGCAGTCAGGGCACATCAATTCAAACACAAGCATTTGTCAATGCCGAATGTTTGCTTGCTGGCGTGGCATTGGTAATGTAGGAATTACAGAGCTGCATAATAGGAATGGCAGTGAAGTATTGAACTGAAGCCAACCCCACCACCACCCTGCAGATACTGACAGGCATTGAGGTGTGCCTTTGGGTCATCATGGGCATAACGGTCATGCCATTTCACCACCCTACCCTGCAGACACCGAAAAGTGTCACAGTGTGCCTTGGGGTGTTTGGCCCTTATGTTCACACATTCCATCAGGAAATACGGTGAGATGGGTGCTGTGAGAATGGGGTGAACTTTGGGGCGAAAGTCCAAGGCACATCCATGCCTCTCACTGGCTGCAGGGTGTGGGTGGGGGTGGAATGGTATGAGCATTACAGGTGACAATCCCAAGTCACACCCCTGATGCCTGTCAGTCTCTAGGGTGGGGGCGTTATGGTGAAACTCTAACACCTCAGGCATTCATTGGTAATTTCACTCCAAATTTTCAACATTTTTTTGTGACCCCCCACCTTATGAACAGTGGCAATATCGGTTTGTTGTGAAGCTGATTTTGCTGGCGACTCACCATTTGGCACCACAGGTGCGAAAACACATTCGAACAGGATGTGAAAATGACAGCTGTACTGTTCATGAGGAGGTGTAAAAATGGCAATGTTGAAAATCTGCAGTGAAAATATTTAAAAACTGGTGAAGTCACGAGCGTTGTGTAGAAACTGCGAACACAACCGTAATGTCCTCCTTGGCTATCCCGCCTGGATTGACCACCACCATCCGCTGCTTTGTCCCACTAGTTCATACTGGACCTCTGGAAAACCTCTCTTGTTATCCCTAGAGCTAGGACCTCTCACGGCCAAAGAGCCTTCGCTTTAGGGCCCCTCCTGGTTCAACACACTGCCCCTCCATCTCCCAAGCTCCAACTATATCGCACAAACGCCCTTACGGAACCACCTTGTTAACACCGGTTGTAACTGCCATCAGTCAAAGCCGCATCAATACTAATGACAAAGCTTACTACTAAACTGCTAAGGACAACATAACTCTGGTATTGTTTGCATCAATTCTACCTGTACCAGCTTGTTTGTATCTATGTCTTAAGTTACTGTTATACTGTGTATTTTCGTTTGTCTTACTGTGACAAGGTACCTTTTGTAAATGAGCCTATGGCTCAAAGGTTTTCCAAACTGTTGTCTAAATAAATAAATAAATAATGTAATTAGTTTGGGATTTTTACAGCAGATTGTCAACACAGGCGTTTGGGACCTCCGCTCATGAACAGTGTCACTGTGATTTTCTTAATCTGTCCCAAACAGTGATTTCCCACAGCGACCACGCATTTCTGTGCTAGAAGTGCTAAAACACATTTAGCCATGGTGGCGAAAAATGACAGCTGTGCTGTTTCACAAAGCGTGGAAAAATGCCAGTGGTGAAAATCTGGACTGAAAATATTACAAATTCATGAACTTATGAGGGTGCGTGAAACTGCGCAATGCTCGCCCATAACACAGTCATTTTATGGACTTTAGTCACCAAATTTTTAACATAGCCATTTTAAGACCTCTGCTCATGAACAGTGTCACTGTGATTTTCTTAATCTGTCCTGAACATTGATTTCACACACCAACTGCGCCATTGAGCGCTGCATGCACGGAAACACATTTCGCCATGATGTGAAAATGACAGCTGTACTGTTCATAAGAAAGTGTGTAAAATGGCAATGTTGAAAATCTGGAGTGATAATATTAAAAATTTACGAACTTATGTTGCGTGCGTAGGAACACAACGCCACTTGTAAATCAGTCATTTGGTTATTTTTTTCACCAAATTTTCAATAGTTTCTTTGGGAGCCTACCCTCATGACCGTGACACTGTCGTCAGGAACCGGTCCTGAAAGGTGGTTCCACGCAGCAATTGCGAAATCACCTTTCGAGCCGACAATACCATGACAGTGCCAGGAATTCATGAGAAAGGTTCCCAAAACCCATGTTGAAAATTTGGTGCCAAATTCCAAAAATGCCTGAGATATGAATCAATGTTAAAAAACCCTATTTATTCCATTATACAGCTTACGGCATTTCCTCAGTTAACGGTCGGCTTTGAAGGGTGCAGACATGTTCCCGATCCCGAATCTATCCACTAGCCGGAGGTAAGTATGAGGTGAGATGGGGTGTGGGGGAGGCAGGGTGTGCAGAGGATGGGCGCGGGTGGTGGGGTCAAGACAGTCAGCGAGGGATCATTTTTCTTACAGGGCATGTTTTTTTAAAGACAGACACAGGACTTTTGCCACACTGGGGTGGGTTCCCAGCGTGGCAGCTGGAAGGCCGTTTGGGGTGGGAGGAGCCGACCGGGATTGGGCACCCTCACGGCCACATACGGACTGCTGCTGCTGGGGTGGCCTCAGCGTGGCACCTGGAAGTCTGTTGGGGATACAGTGAGCCGATGGGGATTGGGCACCCCGCTGCCCATAGAACTGTTGCCACGCTGTGGTGGGCTCCCAGCTGGCACCTGGAACTCTGTTGTGGGGAGCAGGAGCCGACGGGATTAGGCACCCCATCGGACATACAGTGTGTGTGTGTGGGGAGGAGCACATGAGCAAGCTGGGGTGGGCTCCCAGAATGCTACTTGTTCACGGAGACGGAGTTGTCTATGACAGCTGATTCAGTGCAGTGCCGGCGTGTGAGCACTTTGCATACTGCCAGCCGGCAGTATGCAAATTGCCTACACGTTACCACTGCTGATTGCAGCAGTTTTTGCCTTCAACTGTATGCCACTGCATTTGAAGGGCTGTCATAGACAGCTCTGACATTCATTGGCGAGATGCGCCACCCCTTCAAAAGGTAGCAGGGCATTGGAAGTGGGGAGGCACACCTACAAATTCAGATGGTGGCACTATGTTTCTTGCACATGCGCAAGCAAACATAAAAACAAGTGCAAGGAAGAATGAGACAGTACCTTACCCTCCACAGATAACAGAACAGCACATACATTACTGGTTTCTGCTCCGATATTAGGTCCAGGAGCTGCAATAGCTAATAACATTCTGAATGATGCACACATCCATCAGTCTGCTGATAGCAGTTTTTGAGAAAAATCAGGGACAGTGAAGAAATAAAAATATGATTACCCCAACCAACATGAAAAAGGCTTCAGAATTTTTGAAGAGGTCAGGGTAAAGAAGTTTCAACTCCTTGGCCACTTGATCCACAGAATCAAAGCTTCTCTGAGTTCCGTTGTGCTATAGCTGGAGTTGAGCTGGATATATCATCCAAAATCCAATACCAGCTGCAATCAATTTGGTGACAACAGGGTGATAAGCTGCTTGCCTCTGTTTAAGTGTAGGTGGGACATCTTGCACAATTCTTAGGGACTCCTTCCCAGGAGACCGTCTTCAACTCCCGCATCCTGTTAAGCAAATGCTGTCTGTCCAAGTAATTTAGGAATTTAAAATAAGACAGTGGGGGGCCTCAGATGGCATCGGGTGGAATGCACAGTAAGCTCCTCTCAATGATGTATGAAGGCCATGGGGAAGGTCCTGCCACCTTTTTCATGTGTGCTTGCACGGTGCAGTGACATTGGGACCCTTCACACCCTCCAGAAGACCCAAAACTACATTATTGCGCCTAACTTCTCCTCTCAATATCCTCCAAGTGGGCTTCCAGTTGGACAGTTTTCTGCCTGAGGAGATCAGCTCAGGGTCTAACCGGTCCACCAGTCGTCAAGTGAGCTAATGCGGAGCTTCAGTATCTCCCGCTCACTGATGCAATGTTTCCACAGACAGCCAGATTGCGTTGAGCTCTTCAGTGAGTAGTTGAGGAGCATCTTCAACGGAATAAATTCCTGAAGGAGTCTGTCCTCCGTAAGAACAGCTGAAACAACAGCAGGATGGCTGGATGTTACTGTCTGCGCTTTGACCACTTGAGGCATTGTCTCTCTCTGGGGTTGTAGGAGTATGATGGGGTGGAATTCTTCATCTCAGCCTCCATATTTCTCAATAAATCCAGTAGAATAATACAGCACAGTGCTAAAGAAACTGCAGAAATTTCTTAGCAGGTAGGTGCAGTAGAATAAAACAAGTAAAATAGCTTAAATAGCGGTGAGTGGACTGGTGAGATCGAGGAGTGCTGTTACTCCATGCAGCACATCACGTAACTCTACAGAACTTTTCTTAAATAATTTAAAACTACTTAACTGTGAGATGTAAATACAACAAAAGCACGTACCTTGGCCCTAAACTCTATCAAACCTGAAAGTTTCAGGTTTCAAAGCCTCATATTTTTAGTTGTCGGGTGGCAAATAGTCTTAAAATTTTCAAAACTGTGATTTTTGTTATTTGTACCTCTGTAACCTTGCCCTCACTAAACTGATCTACATCAAATTGTCAGGATCAAGAGATTCTGGAACAAAGGCTGCTGTTGCCAAAATTCATGTACAAAAGGTTGAACAGGGGCAAAGTTATTAAGGTGCAAAAATTTGGGTTTAACATGAAAGTGCTTACTCAGCGCTCATATACAGTCGCCACTGCGCTTGTATAATATGTCTTTATATAAATATTCTACAATATAAGGGATGAACTATGACCTATTGTAGATAGTGAAGGGTAATAAGTATTGAGGGGTTCTGGTGACATTTATAAACCACAAAGCAGAAAACTGAGGGTTTTTATTTGTCATCAGAGCTCTGAGATACCTTAACAATACAGTTATGTAAGAACTTACTGTAACAGTAAATCTGTGAGGGATATCTTGCAGCAGACCACACCTGTGAAACTACAACTGCCAGGCACTAAGGCCACATGGAAACTTTTCTTTTCTTTTTCTTTTATTTAGTATGCTTTCTAGGGGCATATTGCTGAAGGCTCAGCCTCCACTCTCTCTCAGTCCCCTCCTTGCCCCTGGATATACCTCATCTGTACGATCCCCTCTCATGTGAACCCGCATGATGCCAGTACAAGATCACCCACCGTCATTGCCTTCCTGGCTTGCCCCTAAAGCATTGCATGGGGTCGGGCAGAAATGGCCAGAAGGCGGGACTAGGTGGTTGGTGGAGCACCATGGATGGCAAATGGGGCCAGAGGAGTGGGGCATCATAGTGGGGATGCCATTTTTTTGACTGTAACCCCAATGGAAGGCGTGGCATGCAGTGATGCCGAGTGTCAGTGTCAGCATGCCTCACCACTAATTCAGTACCAACTTGCCACATCCCCCAGCCTCCATCAGGCATCAGTCACGCACTGGGCATGCACCACCCTCCCGGAGAGGAGAGCAGTCCCTCGGATGTTCAATCCTCCTCCCCTGGCTGCCCTCTTGACTCCACAAGTCGTTTCGAACCTGGGAGGTTGGCGTTGCATCACGGACGCCTTGTCACTGCACTGGTGGGCCAGCCCACACAGAAACTTTCTAGCTAGCAGTCTACTAGGAGGCTGCTCACAGATCTTCTATTACGGTGAGTTCTTATGTAACTGTACTATCTGACTTTGGGGGTATTTCTTGCAGCAGGCCACACTTATGAAGCGAGTCCCAAGCAGATCTGTCAGCAAACAGCACTAAGGTTACCACCTACTCGGTTTTGACGAATGATTGATTTTCTAGGTCCAGATTCGGTCCTCCTGTTTTCACCATTGCAAATTCGTTTTTTATGGTGGGTCAACCAGCACCTGTTAGATTCCCCACCAACTGTTTCATTTTCTTTTCAACTGACTGTAAGCAAGTGTCTGACATTTTAGTGTGATTGCTTGCAGTGCATGCTAATCAGGAAGTGCCTTCAAGAGCAGGACTTAAAGAGCCAATGTGTCCCTGTCTGCACAGTTGTCACCTCTAACTTCACACCAGCAAATTAGAAGATTATTCATGGGAAGGGTAAACAATACCTCCTTAATTAACGCCTTCATTTTTCCAAAACCAGACAGGCACCACATTAGGGTAGCTTCCTGTCCCAGTATGGACTATAAAATGTGTTTCAGAAACTTTACCTGCTAATCCAGTTTTATTCAGAGATAGTACTTTTTCAGTCATTTTGAATGCTCACATGCTTGTAAAACAGATTCTGTTAAATCCTTCACCATTTTACTTAGTGGTCAGATTACAAACAAATTCTGATGTCATGCAGATCTTTGTTTGTGTACCAGTCAATCTGAGAGGTGTAAAGTAGGGCTATTAAGACCATTAGCAACAATCAAACTAATCCTTTCCAGGCTGCAGTTGTGAGTATGGTCTTTGACTGCTGCGATAAGGAATACTTTTATACCTTTAAATGTTCACCATTTTTCTTTTAGGGTCTGTCCTATATCTTAATATTTGTTACTTTTGTTGTTAAATTAATAATCTAATATTTTATTTCATTTCTAACAATAGTATACCTCTCTCTCCTCAGTAGTTATTGTTGTCAATTTTCATACTACTTGGATATTCCAGGAAGACCAACCCAGATTCCAGGAAGACCAGTCCAGGCCTTTCAGATGAACAGCACAGAATAATGTGGCTAATGTCATGCTAAACTACAGAAATGAGAAAAGGAAGAAAGAGAAAGCAGTAGCTGATGAGATGACAGGAACACAATCTAGATTTGATGGCTCTGCCAATTTAGGCAATTTATCAAAACATTATTATTTTTTACCAGAGAGAGACACTAAGCTAAAGCTTGTTTACAGGTGCAACCTGAGAGCACAAGGAATTAAGTGATTTGTGTAGGGTCACAAAGTATGCAAGTTTGGGCTGTAGGATTCAAACCCTGGTCTCCAGAATTACAACTCAGAGCTTTAAACCACTGCACTATACTGCCTCAAGCTACATATCACATATCATGCTATCTGCTATGTATGATTGACATGGAAAACAAAATAGAGTATTTAACAGCATAGAATAGTTCCTACCACTTTTAAAACTTCTCTGACATTACAAATAACTTTAGAGTAGGAGCAATGGGAGGGACAGTAGCACATCTTAAAATGACAGATGATATTTGTAATTACATCTCCTCCACCATTACTGGTGTAGTTTATTTATTTGTTGAAAGAGTTTTGCCAGAAAGGCCACCTGATGCAAACTAGCCAGTTGCCAGAGGTGTCCTTGTAGTCACTGATTTGTCAGCTAAGCTGCGTATACAGATGGAAAGTCCTCTGAACCCCTCTCTAACCCCACCAAATGTTAACACACACTGAAATTTAAAATATTTAAATCTAAATCAAATAAACCAAAAATAATCATGATGTAATTTAAAGAAGTTGTACACAATGTTATATCAGCAGCAATTCTGAATAAATCAAGTGAATCAGAGTCCAAGCGATGCCCTCATTAGTCATAAAAGGAGGGTCCGGGGTGGAGTTTGGGGGTGTGGTTTAGTATTCAGTTTCATCTCATCCAAGGTGGCAACCCTAAACAGCACAGGCTGGGTGGAGGAAACTTCAAGTCTAGGAAAGTAGGCCCTGGAGGACACCTAGGCCAAAGCTGGCCCACAGCTAGAGGCAATGTCCAGAATGTAGAGCTTGGTAAAGGTATGGCAGAACTCATAGCAGCAGCAGCACAGATCTCTGCAGTTGACACATTCCTGAAATGGGGAACAGAAGGGCTATGCCCTCTGGTGGAGAGGCCACAAATAACACCAGAAAGATCCTGCCACACTTCCTGTAGCAGTAGGTGATACAGCTGGCCAACCATTTGGACAAGCACTGTTTTGAAACAAGGACACCCTCTTTCCCAGGGGTGAAAGAAACAATTGAGAGGACTTTCTGCAGTCCTTCATATGGTGTGTGTAGTAATGCAAAACCATGCATATCTAAAGTGTAAACCAATGCTTCCCTGGATTGGCATGCTCTGGGTAATAAACAGGAAGGTGGATAGACTGATTTAAGGTGAACTCAGACAGCACCTTAGAGAGAAACTTAGGGTTAGAACACAAAGAAACCCTGTCTTTGTGGAAAATCAAGTAAGCTGCTAGCATATGAGCACCTGTAGCTCTGACATTCTTCGAGCAGAAGTAATAGCAACTACAAATAACACTTTCCATGACAGAAAGCATAGCTCACATGTCACAGCCAACTCAAAAAGAGCCAAAGTAAGTTTTTCTGACACAAAATTCAAGTCCCAAGGTGGGACTGGATTGTGGATGGGAGCCTTCAGGTGAAGGATGCCTTTCAAAATGTATGGGACACCTCCAGTTGTGCCAGAGTATGGCCATTAACAGGCACATGGAAGGCAGAGATGGCAGGCGTGCAGCTTAATAGAGGAGTATTTCAGGGTGAAGTCTGAGCGTGACAGCAAGTATTCCAGAACCTGGTTCACTGGACAAGTAGAGGATCCGGCTGACGTGAAGTAACCCACAGTGCAAAGTGTTTCCACTTCATAGAATAAGTGGCCCTAGTGGGGCTTCCTAGGCTCCACCAGGACATCAGCCACCTTGGGTGACACCGAATTGAGCTATGGCTATGTCCTCAGGAGCCAGGTGTAAAGATGTAGCAGAGCTCAATATGTATACCCTTGAGCAAAGGAGGGAGAGGTGATTTGATCGAGGCATTCAAACACCTTAAGGGCATTAACAAGGTGAAAGAGTCTAACATGTTTAAATATAAGAAAAATAGCAGGACAAGAGGACACAGCATGAGATTAGGGGGGCCGATTAAGGGGAATGTGAGAAATTCTTTTTCACAGAAAGGTGGTGGATGCATGGAATGGTCTACCTCAAGAAGTGGTGGCTATGAATACAGTGCAGGGCTTCAAACAGGAATGGGATAGGCCTAAGGGAGCAATACAAATGAGTATGAATAGATAGGCCACTGACAGAGCAAAAGCCAATGGCACATTTATAAGGTAGAAAAGAAATGGGCAGACTGGATGGGCCTTGCGGTCCTTATCTGCAGTCAACTTCTATGTTTCTATGTTTCTATGCAGGGATCTGAGGTCCGGATGGACCAGGGTACCCCAGTTCTGGGAGACAAGCTGGTACACAGAGGAAGAGGTGCTGGGGGTTCCACTGTCAGCTCTTGCAGTAAAGGAACCAGATCTGATGAGGCCAGAAGGGGGCAATGAGGATCATTGTGGCCCTTCCATCTAGAGCTTTATCAGAACCTTCTGAAGCAGGAAAGGGAGGAAATGCATACAGAAACCACCCTTTCCAAGATTAGGACCACATCTTGCCTGAAAACTCAGGCCCTAGATCAAACAAGCAAAATGCAGCAGTTTTGCATTGAGTGAGGGCACAGAAAAGTCCAACTCAGACACCCTACCCATCAAACAAGTCTTCTACCACTGAGTCAGCAGCTCCCACTCATGCGCTTTTGACTGTGACTGGCTTAGGTGTCCGCTGGGATATTTGGATGCCTGGACATGGACGGCTGACAGTTCAAGACCGTGATCCAAAGCCAATACCAGACTGTCATTGCTTCCCAGCAGAAGGTATAGTGAGTACCCCGTGTTTGTTGATGTAGTAGGCTACACTGATGTTGTCCGTCTGCACTAGCAGAAGGCCCAGAGATAGCCCAGTCTGGAAGACTTGCAAGGCATAAAGAATGGCTTGCATCTCTAGGACATTGATGTGGACAGAGGACTGCAGATGGGACCAGGTGTCTTGTGTTTGGTGGGGTCCTAGATGCACTCCCACCCCAACCCCAAAGCATCGATTGTGAGGATTTGCTGAGGGGAAGGAATGAGAAAAGGAACCCTTTTAATAGGTTGCTGGGTTCCATCCATCAAAGTAGAGCTTTCTTCACTGGAGAGGAGACTAAGACCGGCTGTTCCAGGTTGTTGGTGCCAGTCCACTGGACCCTCAGTGTCCATTGAGGGATCCTCATGTGCAATCTGGCTAGGACACTGTGACTATGGCTGCAGCCATCTGATCAAGAGACTAGAGGAAGGTTCTGGCTGAGACAAAGTGGTTGCTGTACAGCCAGCGGACTTGAGCTAGCAGGCAATCTGTCCCATCCTGGGCAGGAAGGCCATGCCCTGAGAAGTATCCAGGACTGCCCCTATGTATTAGGGACAGGGGGTTAGGACTGACTTGGGCAGGTTGACCATGATGCTCATATCCTGGAATATGCGGGTACTATGTTTCCGAGTCTGTGATAGACGCTCCCTGGACTGTGCTTTGAGAAGCCAGTCATCCAGGTTGGAAAGACATAGAATTCTTCCTGCCTGATGGCAGCTGCCACCACTGCCAGGCATTTGGTAAACACCTGAGGGCCAGAGGACAAGCCAAAGGGCAAGGCCTGGAACTGGAAGTGTGTGCCCTCTGAAATGAAACCTTAGGTACTGCCTATGGGAGGCATGTGCCTGGATGTGCAAATGCCGCATCCTTCATGTCGAGGAGCAAATCCAGTCTCCCTGGTGCAGAAGAGGCAGCAGACCATGGAGTGTCACCATCCAGAATTTTTATACTGGATGAACAGATTTAGCTCCCAGAGGTCTAGAATGGGTCTGAGATCTTCTGTGCATTTGGGCACCAGGAAGAAGTGAGAATACAACCTTCTGCCCTGTTGAGTTTCTGAATGGGTTCTATTGCCTTTTTTCTCAACAAAGAGTGGATGTCCTCCCAGAGCACTGGAATGTGGTCTGGAGGTAAAAGAGGCAGAAAAGTTTTTTTTTCCTGGAGGTCACTCCAGAAGTTCCAGAGTGTGACCGCTTTTATGATCTGCAGTACCAGGCATCTGTGGTGATTTCCGCCACTTGTCCAAGTGGAGAGGGAGGACCCTACCACCACCTTCTGTCTTAAAGGGGGATCAGGCAAGGAGTCTGGCTCAATTGGCAGGGGTGGCTGGGGTGCAGCTCCTCTTCTAAATGATTTTCCTGTGGTGGAGGAGGGGTGGGGCATGGCAGAGGCGGCCCAGTGCTTACCCTGGGGCTTGTGAGAGCTTGGGTCTATGAATAGACTGATGAAAGGGCACTTGCTGACCACTTTTGGCTGGTTGGTATGGTACATGGAGTGGACCAATCATAGGAGTGCAGCCAGAGGCTTGCAGTTGAGACAGAATGTCCTGCACATCTGAGTCAAACAACTAGCCGCTAAGGGGGCATTCAGGATGGACAATTGAACATCCTGGGCAAAGCCTGACACCCTCAACTAAGACAGTCTGTGTGGGCAAATGCCTGCCACGATTGCACTGGTCAAGGCATCCACAGTGTCATAGGCAGTCCTAAGGAGATTGGTGCCAACATCAGAACCAGCTTTAAGAGACTTCAGCAGCTGTTGTTTCAGTGGGTCCTCCGGGAGGCCTGCGCAGATTACTGGGCTTAGTCCCAGAGCTGATTTTGGTACCGAACCATATGGGCAATGTAATTTAACACCCTGATGGTCAGTGTGGCGGATGCAAGGTTCTCTTGCCAATGTGATCCAACAACCAGGGCTCCTTATCTGGGGAAAGGAACTGAGATGTTTGGGTCCCTTGGTATGGTTGTGGAGAGCATTGATGACTGCCGATCCACTTGAGCCTGATCAGCGAAGAAAGGCCTTCCTGCTGGAGCCTGGTATAATTTGTTGGTGTGCTGCTCTGTCACCTGCTTATTATTATGTATAATATTTGTATCATAGATAAATGTGTATAGAGCCAGCCCAGTGGTGCTGAGGGTTGAGGCGCTGGAGCCACAACTCAGCGCCATGCTGGTGACCCGGTTCGGACATGAGCCTGGGTTGTCAGGGGTTGATAGGGCAGGATAGAATTGAGCATCTGAGGACTGCTCTCCTATCCTGGGAGGGCTGTGGGTTTCACCACTCTGCAGCAGCCCCTGGGGACGCCCCTGAGGCACTGCTAGAGCGGATTAACAGTGGGAGGAGTGCAGCGGACGTCAGCACATCAGTACTAGACATCATTACATGTCTGCACTACTGGGGCTTAACTTTGGAGGAAAATGGCAGCACTGTCCGGGCGACAGCTTGATGGCCGCATTCCCTGAGTCTGGCGGGGCTCATGGCGCAGACACCGGACTGGTATTAGATCCTGGTCTGGCATGGGGACCAAGGGAGGATCCTCTCATGGGTACAGCTGCATTGCCAGCTGGCCCAGAGGATGTGCCCCATGGTCGTCGGGGAAGCGGAGCGGCGGATGGAACATGGCAGGTCAGTGGCTGCAGGGAGAAAATAGAAATATGATAAAAAATAGATAAACGTGTAACCCCTGCAAATGGGGGTTCCCAAGAGTCTTCCAGGAGTTTGCCTGAATGCTCCAAGTCTGGGCGTGTTCAGCGTCCGTGCTGTTTAAATGTGGTTCCAAGTGAGTGCTATTTGAGCCTTCATGTACTGTCTCTTTAAGAGCTGTCTGCTTGCAGACTTAATTAGTTTGTTTGGGGTACTGTGTGTTCTAATGCCCAAATCCAGCCCAGGCTGCTGTCAATTCGCTCCGTTTCTGCCATTGCTACATGTGCAGAGGGAGCCTTGTTGAAAGATATAACTGTTTGCCAGAAATCATTTAGAGAGACTGAGAACATGTAGTTTGTCTAACCTGTCTTAATTTCAGCACAAACTGTTTCAGTGTAACTCTTTCATTTTGGTCCTGAATAGCTGACTTGGACCAATCAGGATGATAGGGAGACCCTAAAATGGAGCCTGTGGACAAATTGGAACTTGGACTCTCAATTGTGAGCCAGCCCCAAGGTGATTGTATGGACAGTGACTCTGGGAAATGTAGTTTTAACCTTGGCACCTTTTCTACCAACAGAGGGAGTCTTATTGTGAGTGACAGCAGAACCAGCCAACAGAATGGTGTGGAGCTAAAGAAAGTGCCCTGCTCTGTGACTGGAAAGAGTAGATCAGTTGTGACTGCGAAGAGAGAAGGAGCTGTGTGCTCCTGCGGTGTATAGTTTCGCCTTGAGGAAACGCATGTGAGCCCTGGGTTTCGGTCTGCAGCCTTTATGAGTGCCAGTTTGGACTGAATCCGAGTTGTGAGGAGAAGAAGCACTAGAAGTGTGAAACCAGGCTCACCCTGTAGAAGACTGGAGAAATTGCTGAATCACGCTCGGTCTGTCAGGAACTGAAGCTGCTGTGTGTGCTCGGGTATATTGCAGTAATTGCGATCGAGATCGAGGGCAGTATGCCTGGTATAGTACTTTCCTTTACATATGAATGTGTGAGTGCTTGTGGGAATCGCTATTTCCAATCCCCAGTGCTGTGTGCTGTGCGTTGAGCTGGAAGCAAACCCCAGCTTGTCTCGGACTAAATCCGGTTGCTATCAACTGCAGTGGGGTCCAGTCACAAGGACCTTGTCTCCATGCCCTGTTGTTCTGGCAATCAGAAGAACATCCACCATCCTGTCCTCAGCTTGGGTATTGTGAGTACAAATCAGGGTATTCCCTGCAGCCTGTTTTCAATCATAAGTGTGTCATCTAATTCTTGTTGTTTCACTGCTTCATGGACTGAGCCATCCGCTCCAGATTACAATTGGGTGTTGTGAATATTTTTCTTCTAAGGGCCTTATCCATCTGCTCCTGCCGCCAACCCGCAGCGGACTGCAAGCCCCCAACCTGGGTACCCAGATTGTGACTTTTCAGCCCTGTACTGTATGTGTGCACAGTACTGTGATTTAATGCCACCAATTAACCTGATTTCCCCTCCGTGTTACTGTCCCTAAATAAATCAGATTTTGTTGTTATACTATATACTGTCCGTGGTGTTGGTACTTATGGAAACAGTATTGTGTTTTGCTGTGTATGTTGTTTAACCTTATTTTACAGGGGGTCCTCAGAGACATGCTGCAGAATCAGTCTCGAGGTAAGTGGTATCTATATGAGTGAACAGTGTGTATATGTGTGGTATTGGGGCTGTAACTCCAGTGTACTGTGTGAGCCACTAGAGGAATAAAAGGGGTCTCAGTGTCCCAGAGGATTGTGACCAAGCTAGTCTAACCACTACAAACCCTGACCTCTGGGTGGAGGCACCCGCCATAGGACCTAGGCCCTCAACCTGTCCGTGAGTCAAACAGGCAGGGTAGTAGCCCCATGAGTTAGCGCCACCTAGGGGTTACATCTTGGAGGCACCGCTGGGATTAGCATCCTCTAATGGCCACATTTATGAATTACTGTTAAAAATAAATGGATACCCCAACAGAAGTCGCTGTATACCAGTTGGTGGGTGGTGTACTGGGCAGGAGATCGACCCCAAAATGCTATACTTATCTTGGATATCCCACTGGGTACCAATGCAGGACACTGTAGAGGAGTACTTTCAAGGTGGAAGGTTTACAAAACCCTGTGGTGGCGAGTCAACATGCTAATCTGCTCACCCACACTTTCATGGCCCTAGTAGAGTATAAGGACCCCATAGATAGCTCCAAAGTGCCACAGACTATTACCACAGAGGGGCCCTCACTGCCTGGAGAGTGATAACTAAGGATAGTAAAGACCCAGGGGAGTGACCCCCACTATCTGAAACTTTGAGGAGAAATTTGCTAAATTGTTGCTGGAGGAAGGGAAAACTGTGGAGGATTTAAAGAAACTATTATTGCCACCGGGCATTCCTCCCTAACACACTCTCCCCTCCGCACCCGTTATTGCCCCTCCTTCTGCCAGTGCTAGTCCTATGTTTGTACCTGCCATTAGTCATGACTCTTCGCATAGCTCAGTATTCTCTGGCATCCGCCCCGCTCCAAATGGGGAGGTCGATCTGGAAACCTGGATAGACTCTGCTACTCTTGCGGTACAAGACTGGCAATGCTCTGAGGCAGAAAAAAGGGCTCGCCTGGGGACAGCCTCCAGGGACCTGCCAACGTACTTTTCACTCCCTGAGGGTCTCTGACCCTGACCCAAAGCCAAGAGTACATAATTGCCCTTGAAAATGTGCTTGGGGGCACCACTAATGTTATGATCCAGTCTTACCGGTCCACTTCACTAAGGTCCAACCCCTTTAGAAAATGGTTTGCAAGATTCCTCTAATCGATCCATATAGTCAGATAACAATTCCCCGGCTGTTGTCTAACATCTTTAAGCTTCTATTTATTTATTTATATTTATTTATTTATTAAATTTTGGTAACTTGGGTGGCCGCTGGGCCGGAGATCCCTTTTCAGGGGCGACCGGGTTTACATAACATAAAATACATCACAATACAGTGCGTGTAGGAATACATTCATGGACAGGTTATACATAGATGTTGTCCACATCTATGTATAACCTGTCTCCCCAGATCTGTTCTCTACATACTGTGTGATGTTATGTTATGTAATCGGTGGCTAAGGACCTCGAGCCCAGTGGGCTCATCGACCTAAGGTGAATAAATAAATAAATATAAATAAATAAATGGAAGCAAAATGTTAACAGCGAATATCTGCCTATGGATCAGTGGGACTCTTGCAAACCATTTTCAGTGGATTGAACCCGTGGTGAAGTGGACAGGAAGACTGGATCATTACTCTGCTCTGCCTGGCACTCTAGCTGGGTGTTGCTCAAAGTGCAACTGCATCAAGGAAATCTGATCCCTTGCCTTTCCATGTGTTGATGAAGGAGTGCAGGGAGTTGAGGAGGAGGAAGGTTTTCAGAGCCCTGTGCAGTCGTAGCTGCTACATCCCCTGCCCCAGGTGCGGGGTCAGACGCTGATGGTCTGGAATCACCGAAAACACATGACAGAACCCGAGACTCAAATGTCAGCCAAGGGGGCCCAGCCAGACAGGGATAGCTGCCGATGTTCTGCCATATGATGAACTGCTGAGAGAGATTAGGAAAGCAACAGACAATCTCATCATGAAGGCCTCCTATGAGTCGGGCCCTGACACTTGCCCGACTGCTTCTGCTATGGGGGTTGGGGTGCCCACCCAGGCACCTCCTGCTGACAACAGCTCAAAAATTTTTGTCTTGGCTATGGAGGTGAAGGAACTGAAGATATATCTCCAAATGTCCAACCCACTGCCGGCTGAGGTGGCACCAAGGTTTTCTATTGATAGTACCAATGCCGCAGCCCCAATGTGATGCCTCGGTCCCCCAAACTTCAGCAGACATATTTTGCCATAATTGTGGGAAGGATGGGCACATGAAGAGGAATGCAGGTCTCAGAAAGACTTAGAGAGAGGGTGAGCGGCCACAAGGAGAGCTTGGAGCACAAAACAGCAGTTAAGAGGTGCATGAAATGACCGCAGTGAAGGTCCCGAAATGCTAACTCACGTTCCTTTGTGGCTAGATTATCTGCCCAGGCTCTTGCTATCGCCTCCCAGACTGGTCCAGAATAGTGGGTCCCTCCATGAAGACTACTGTGAAGGTGAATGGAGTGCCTACAAGAGCTGTATTGGACAGTGGCTCCCAAGTGACAATTATGTTTCAGGACTGGCATCAGGCGCACCTGTCTGATGTACCCTTACAACCGTTGGAAGGACTGCATGTCTGGGGGTTAAGTGAGAAGACCTACCCCTATTCCGGGTATATCCGAATTTGGTTATCTTTTCCTTCTTCCGAGGCTGGAGTGGCCGAGCAAGTAGAGACCCTGGCATTAAGATTTTCAGTGCAGGAAGAATTTAAACCCTGAGGGACTGAATACTGTTTACTGTGTCTGTCCTTGTGCACAGCTGACTTGATTGGAATTATTGATTGACTGTTTGCATTGCAATATTTGTAATACTGTGAGTTATTCACTGGGCTAAGAATTTGTCATAAGCCCTGAAGTGAGTGCAGGTTACAGGCTGTGTATTTGACCCAGACAGTGCCCCAGGGGTGGTAACTGTTTTTGTGTTTATCTGTATGTGCCTTAAAGGCCAGGCCAGACTGTGTCAGGAAGTGCTTACATCACAGCTACTTATCAGCCAATAGCTTTGGAAGAGTCTTATAGACTGATAACAACAGTATTATAAGCAAGTGTTTTATAGCAAACTCATCAGAAAAGCTATTATTCTTCAGGTGAAGCTACCTCTGGCTGGAAGCTGCAATACTGAACTTAGGATTTGTAAGAAAGCAAGTTGTGCTCACAACAGAGGAGGTGAACCTTACAATTTACAATTGTCTTTGGTTTGTAGCAGATATTCTTCAGGTGGAGGCTACTTCTAACTAAAAGGTGAAATAAGGAACTTAGAATTATCAGGAAAGACAGTCTTTCAACCAACAGAGGAGGTGGACCTTGCTTTACTTTTGTTACAATTGTTAAGATTTTCAGTGCAGGAAGAGTTTAAACCCTGAGGACTGAATAATGTTTACTATGTCTTCCTTGCGCACAGCTGACTTATTTTGGGGCTGACTGCTTTCAGAGCACAAATCACCAGGCTGTTTTGGGGCTGGGGAGGTTTACCTGTGTCTGACTTGGATGTCTGGATTTTCTCTGTTTGATTAGCAGGGTATTTTATCTGTCAAATTGTCGTGTAGGGCATCTTGCTGACAGGAAGGCACTCATTGCAGCGGTGGGTCAGAGATTTTAGCTGATTGTTTCATGAGGGCACAGTTTGAACCCAAACCCTGCCCACCCTCACACCACCACCCCTGGAAATAGTTCCTTTATACCTGGGTTCTGACATAATTTCCTCAAGAGTGCAAGGTGCATATCACTGTCATATGCTCTCTAGCACACTGCACTGACAATATAAGCATACACATTGTATAATATATATATATTTTACACAAAAAACAATCATACACACAGACACACACACACACACAAAAAAGTAGATAAACATGTGGGGAGTAGTGCAATGTAATGGCTGTGGGGCAGCAGTCTTCAGGAGTCTTTCTGGAGGCTGAAATGCTGCCCTATTTGCAGACAACTCTCTGCCCTGAGGGAGAAGTTGCCCATCTTCAGGCCACGCTGGACAGTAGTAAGGGAACCTTCCCCATGCCACACTGGATAGTAGTAAGGAACCTCCCCATCCAGGAGCACCAGAGCCACCACCACTACCTCAGAGGTTGCGAAGAAAGCACAGCAGTTGGACCACAGTGGGCTCAGGAGGGTGAGGATGGGGAACAGAGGCACACCCAGTCAGTTGTTCCACTCCACAATCCATACACCATTCTGGGGAGCATAGTTCCCTATGGATGCACCACAGAGGAGACTAAGGAGGTTAGGGACAACTGTCACAAGGAGGCCCACAGGAAGGAGGCAGAAGACACTACAGGGAAAGGAAGCAGCTCCTGGTGGAGGACTCAATTATGGGGGATAGAACTGGAGGAGCAGGAAAACTGAAGTAAGGTGCCTGCCTGGTGCCATGGCTTGAGGGACAGGAGCGCATCCTCAGGATCACGAGAACAGCTGCACGGGAGTCTGAGCTGGACATCATTGTCCACCTAGGGACAAATGACTTGGCTCATCTTGAGATTAGAGCAGTGCAGGAGGACTTTGTAGAGTTGGGGAGGGGCCTAAGACAAGTAGCACACACAGTATCCTTCTCAGAGGTGCTGCCTGTCAATGGCATGGGTGAGCGAGGTACTTGCACCATGCAGTTTAATGAATGGTTGAAAAATGGTGTGGAGCACAGGGTTTGGCTTCACTGGGGACTGGGATTCTACCTGGAGGGACATCAGCCTATACTGGCAGGATGGTCTGCATCTATCCAGGAAGGGAACAAGTCTTTTGAGCAATCGGTTTTAAATGCTTCATTGGCAAGCTTTTAAACTAGTCAAGTGGGAGGCACTGATTAGCAGCAGGAAAATCCCAGCCTCTCCTACAAAACAGGGTACTAAATGAAAAAAGACTGAGGTAGAAAGGTCGGTGGGGATGCTGCCAAAGAAGGTAAAGCCATCAAAAATGGAAGCATTGAGTACCAATGCCCAAAGTTTGGGTAACAAGCTTCCTGAATTAGTGGCCTTGATGGAGGAGGAACATCTGGATATCGTGGCAGTCACAGAAACATGGTACACACAAAACCATGACTGGGACGTAAACATACCAGGATACACTATCTACTCGGGGACAGGGAGGGTAAAGAGGAGGAGGATAGCTCTTTACATAAGGGAAGGAATCAAAGCAACAGAACAAAAGGGTAAACAGGGAGGAGAAGAAGCACTGTGGGTCAATTTGGAGACAGGCAATGGCACCACAATCTGCACAGGGTTGTATACAGACCCCTCTCAGGGAGAGGAAATGAGCAAGGAAATGATAGAAAGTATACTTAGAATGGCAGAAAAGGGAGATATTGCTGATGGGTGATCTGAATATGCCGGATGTTAACTGGAGTGCAGTTGCAGCAGCCACTTCTAAGAATGGGGTTATTCTAGATGCCCTACAGGGGCATGCCTTGAACAACTAGTATTGGAACCCACTCGAGAGGAGCAATCTTAGACCTGGTTCTCTCAAATGGAGATGGAGAGGGTCACAGATGTAAGTGGGTAGCCATCTGGGAACTAGTGACCATCGAACAGTATAGTTCACAATAAACACAGCAATAGAGTCAAGCCATACAAAGGCAAAACTACTGGACTTTAGGAGGGCTGACTTTGCAAAAATGGGTGAGTGCCTAAGGAATGCACTAGCAGATGGGCAGGAAGGAGGGTGGAAGAACAATGGGAATAATAAAACTGCCATCACAGAGGTAACAAGCCTTTGTGAAGCAAATAAACAAAACAAACAATGTAGAAACCTCTATGGTTCTCAAAGGAAGTGGCAGTGAAGGTTCAAGAAAAGAAAGCATTCAGGAAGTAAAAGGGATCACAGAAGGAGCAGGACAGAAATTGTATCAGTTAAAGCAAAAGGAAGCTGGAAGGCAGTCAGAACAGCAAAGGCCCGAACCGAGGAAAAGATAGCCAACTCAGTTAAGAAGAGAATAAAACCTTTATAGGTACATCAGGAGGCGAAGGAAGACCAAGGGAGGATAGTGAGGCTTAATAAGGGGGTTGGGCAGAGGGTGACCGTGAAAAGGCAGAGATTTTAAACAATTATTTTTGTTCAGTATGTACAAATGAAGAGGAGAAGTACCTAAAACAAACAATAGAAACACTCTGGATACAGAAGTTGATACCAGCCCATTTACAGAAGAAAGGGTTCTGAAAGAACTCTTTAAAACTGAAGGTGGACAAAGCAATGGGGCCTGATGGGATTCATCCCAGAATTCTAAAGAACTAAGGTTAGAACTAGTGACACCACTGACTACCCTCTTTAACAAATCATGGGAGGATGGGGTGGTACCTGAGGACCGGAGGAGGGCAGATGTGATTCCTCTTCACAAAAGTGGGAGCAGGGCAGAAACAGGAAACTACAGACCTGTTAGTTTAACCTCAGTGATCGGGAAAATGATGGAATCACTTCTGAAAGAAAGAATTGTCGAGTATCTAGAGGCCAGAGGGCACAGGACCCAAGACAGCATGGATTTACAGCGGGAAGGTCATGCCAGGCAGATCTAATAGATTACTTTGACTGGGTGACCAAAGTAGTAGATCAGGGAGGGGCTGTGGACATGGCCTACCTAGACTTTACAAGGCATTTGACACAGTCCCACAAAGATTAATATACAAGTTAGCCAGCCTGGGAGTGGGTCCCAAGATGACAGCCTGGGTAAAGAATTGGCTGGAGAATAGGACTGAGAGGTAACAGTAAATGGGGTCCACTCTGAAGAAAGGGGGTTACTAATTGGGTACCGCAGGGGTTCAGTATGGGACTGGTCCTCTTCAATGTCTTTATAAGCGACATTGCAGAGGGACTGGAAGGAAAAATATGTCTCTTTGCAGATGACACAAAGATCTACAACAGAGTTGATGCACAAGGTGGGGTGGAAAGGATGAGAAGGGACTTGGCAGGTTAGAGGAATGGTCAAATGTGGCAACAGATTCAATGCTAAGAAGTGCAAGGTAATGCACCTGGGAAACACAAACCCAGGGAAGAGTACACAATGGGGGGGTGAGATACTAACAACAACAACAATGGAAAGAGACCTGGGGGTAGTCATATCAGATGACCTAAAGGTGGGCAAGCAATGTGAGGAGGGCAGCAAGGAGGGCTGGGGGATACTGGGATGCATAGGGAGGCATCACCAGTAGAAAACAGGAAGTTGTTATCCCTCTGTACAGACAGCTGGTGAGACCCCATCTGGAGTACTCGTGCAGTTCTGGAGACCAATCTCTGCAAAGACATAGACAGGGTGGAAGCTGTCAGAGGAGGGCAACTAAAATGGTGCAGGGTCTGCACGGAGAAGACATATGAAGAGAGACTTAAGGAGCTTAATATATATAGCCTCAAGGAAAGGAGGGTGGGGGACAGATAGAAACTTTCCAAGTACCTCAAGGAATCAACAAAGTCCAAGAAGGTAGCAACTTTCAAAAAGAGGTGTGCAAGAACAAGGGCACAATTTGAAGATGGGGGGCTCAGAGGTAATTTAAGAGTATTTTTTTTCAGAGAGGTTGTGGATGCATAGAATGGCCTTCTGGAGGAGGTTGTGGAGTCAAAAACAGTTGTGGAATTCAAGCATGCATGGGACAGTCATAAGGCAATTCTGGGGGATGGGGTAGGAAGAAGTAGGCTGCTGGTTAACTAAGATCTGCAGCTTATCCATTAGGTAAGGAAACGGGCAGACTGGGTGGGCCAAGCGGTCCTATCTGCCATCAAATTCTATGTTTCTATTAGTGTTTCCCCTACCGGACTGTATGATGGGATTCCTCTACTAATTGGGACGAATGTATATGTTTGGACAGTTGGCGGAGTTGTGTTATGAGAAACAAGGGTCAAGGACTAGCAGAGCTTTGCGAATCCCAGCCTTGATCAAGAAGCCATGAGCCACAGAGAGATGCTGAAAAGGTGGACCCAGAGGAACCGCTGAATTGTCTGGAAGAAGGATCCAGAGTCGCTGATTCTGGGCGCAAATTCCAGTGTACCTTACAGGTGGAAGTCCGTAGAGAAAGGATGTCAAGAATAAAATCCTCATGCTGGATGCACCAGGCAATGGAAATTGCCGGAAGGACTGCTGGTCAAACCAAGTATTTTGCCTGCCAGAGCCCATGCTTATGCCAGAAGGGTAATGGTTCAAGTTCATAATGTGTCTGATGGAGAGATTCAAGTAAATAGAGGTTGCACCTGGCTAATGTACATTGTGCAGATACTGCAGTGCTGCCCAGTAACAAGTGTTCAAGGGAGAATGACAGAGTGATGCCGACTTGCTTGATTTTGGGGACTCATTGCCAGCTGAATGGAAGATGAGAATTAGAAAACTTGCCCAGAGAGACCAGGTGTTTTCTTTAAAGGAATGGGACGTGGGATGTATGCAAGGAGCTGAGCACCACATCGGCTGCATGATGAAAGGCCATTTCATGAGAGGTTTCAACGCCTGGCCCTGCTGACATAGATGATGTGGAGACGGCATCTGCAAGAGATGCTTGCTGCCGGTGTAATACAAGAATCCAGAAGCCCATATGCTTCACCTGTTGTGGTAGTAAGAAAAAGAATGGGACAGTAAGAATATGTGTGGTTATACGCACCTTGAACCAGCGGACTATCCTGATCAGTATACAATGCCACATTCAGGATGCTTTAGACTGCCTGAACAGTAGCACGTGGTTCTCTGTGCTGGATCTTCGCAGTGGGTACTACCAGATCCCGATGGCCCCGGAAGACCGTGAGAAGACAGCCTTATTTGCCCACTTGGTTTCTATGAATTCATGAGGATGCCTAAAGGGATTGCAGGTGCTCCAGCCACTTTTCAACGACTGATGGAGCGTGCGGTGGGGACATGAACTTATTAGAGTGCCTGGTGTACCTAGATGATGTTATTGTGTTTGTCCAGCTCACTGGAGGAACATGAGAGCAGATTATTCAAGGTGTTGGACCGACTGAAAGACTTTGGCCTAAAACTGTCCATCGATAAATGTCAATTCTTCCAAACATCTGTAAAGTATATGGGACACATAGTCTCCACTGAGGAATAGAGACTGCCCCAAGTAAAGTTGAGGCCTTGACCACCTGGCCACAGCCCCATCTAAAGAACTGCAAAGATTCCTGGCATTCTGTGGCTACTATCGCCGTTTCATCAAGGAATATTCAAGAGTGATCCGTCCTTTACTTAATCTTACTCAAGGTTACCTCCTACCCACAAAAATACAAGAGGTTGGTTTCTTCTGAGCCTGAGAGAGTGTATTTCCATCCCAATGAAGTATTTGGAGCCAGATGGACACCTGAGTGTTAACTGCTTTTCATGAGATTATATATCAACTTACCCACGCTCCTGTCCTTGCCTATGCAGATCCAGTGAAGCCCTATGTCTTGCACACTGATGCTAGCCAAGGCTTGGGGGCTGTATTGTACCAAGAGCATGAGACTGGCCTGAGACCAGTGGCCTTTGCCAGTAGAAGCCTGACCCCAAATCCGAAAAGAACTATCCTGTATAAGTTAGAGTTCCTAGCTTTGAAGTGGGCTATTGTTGACCAGTTCCACGAGTACTTGTATGGGGCTAAGATACTAGTAAAACTGGCTATAATCCTTTGACCTATGTGCAGACTTCAGCTAAGTTGGATGCCACTGGCCATAGGTGGTTTCTGCATTATCTACATATGACTATGCTGTTGAATACAGAGCAGACCTGAACCACATAGATGCTGATGCTCTCTACTGGAGGCCTGTTCCCGGAATGACTGGGTCAGACTGTCAGAACCTGATATTCGAGCACTCTGCCAGAAGTTTGACAGGGAGGAACAAATGTACACGACATGCATGGACTGTATGGTGGATTGTTTGGGACCCTCTGAATTGCATACCTGCTGCTTATTGCCACTTTTCTGCAATATACATTGGTGCACTGCCTCAGCTGGACAATGACAGTATTCAGTGGGCTCAGTCCCAAGATCCCATGATCAAATCAGCTTTAGAAGCCCCTCACGCAGGGAAAGATGTGTCCAAATTACACTCCACTGATTTGAGAACTGCACTGTTATACAAGGAAGGTCCTAAGTTGAAACTGATCAATAGACTGTTATACAGAGAAACAGTAGACTGAGGGGACCAATAGACAAACAACAACTAGTGCTGCCTACTGCCTTCGAGACTCAGTGCTGAGGTCCTTACACAACCACATGGGGCACCTTGGTATAGACAGAACACTTGACTTGGTGAGATCCAGATTCTATTGGCCTAAGATGGGGACTGATGTTGAGCAACGCATTTGAACTTGTAGTCGCTGTTTACAGAGAAAGCCCTGCCCCAGAGGGCTGCCCCGTTATTAACATCAACCAGCGCCCCAAGGAGCTGGTCTGTATTGACTTTCTGAGTTTGGAGCCAGATCAAAGAAATATCAGTAATGTGCTTGAGTCACTGACCATTTACGAGATATGCCCAGCTTTCCCACCAAGGACCAGAAGGCATCCACTGTGGCCAAAGTACTTGTAGAAAACTTTTTGTTCACTATGGGCGCCACAAAGAATCCATTCTGATCAAGGAGGGACTTTGAAAGTCGCCTGATCAAAGAGATGCTTTCTCTGGGGAGTGCGAAAGTCTAGAACCACCCCTTACCACCCCAGGGGACCCACAGCCTGAACGTTTCAACCACACTTTGCTAGATATGCTAGGCACCCTCCACCCAAAGGACAAGCCTAGATGGAGCCAACAAATTAGCACCTGGTACATGCCTACAACTGCACCAAAAGTGATGCCACTGGGTTCTCTCCCTATCGCCTGATGTTTGGAAGAAAAGCTCGACTGCTGGTAGATGTATGTTTTGGAGTTTTTCCTGATGGGGTTCAAGCTGACAACTATTTACAGTATGTGAAAAAGTTAAAGGTCCAGCTAAATCATGCGTACCAACTGGCTCAAACCATGGCTGCCAAAAGAAATCTGGCCAACAAAGAAAGGTATGATAAAAGGTGAAGCTTAGGAACTCCAGGATGGAGCTCGGTATTGCTAAGAAATCTGGGACTGCATGGCAAACATAAGATTGCTAACAGATGGCACCATCTCCTCATTGTAGTGGGCAAACTAGATGATCTGCCTGTGTACAAAGTAAGGCCTGAGAATAATTCAAAAGATGTTAAAACAATGCATAGAAATAATTTACTGCCCATTGGACAAATCTTGATTGAGTCTGAGCCCCCAGAAAATGCCCCCTTTGGACCAGTGACTAAGGCTACTGCTAAGAAAAAATCAAGAAAGTCTGCACCTACAGAAGCTGAGTTAAGTGTTCCTCCACAAGTCCCAGTTGAACATGACTGTCAGTCCATGCAGAGGAAAGTGAATGTGGCTTTGAATACTACCCTTCTTACGAACTGAGTAATTGTTGGGCAATCCCCTAGTCAATCCTGGAGATGAAGCTGGGCCTTCTGGACTGTCTAAGCCCCCAGCTTTGTCCCTGGAGCCAATGCTCCAGAAAGTGAAGTGCAAAGCATGAAGTCAGATGATATGGAATCATTGTGTATGGTTGAACTGTTTGAGTTTTCAGAGGAGGAAAATGATGGACTGGGACATACTGGTGATATACCAGAACGAAAAGAGTGTTGAGTGCCCTGATAATTCACTGTCAGTGTCAGAAAAATCCCCATGTGAGCCAAGTGTTGTGGACTCAAGAGATTGTAACTCCTGGAGCTGAAAGTGCCCCAAGTTCTAGCCTCTCTACCCCAACGGAGACTCCTGACAAGTGAGAACAATGCTGAAAATGAGGCTCAGGGTGCAGAGACTGTACCAGTTCCCCTAGAAAGACTGGTTGAGCTGTAAAGCCTGTGGTGCACCTCAGTTATGATTCCCCTGGGAGGCCTGTGGACTTGCCTCTCAATGTTTTCCATAAAGGTGTATGTGTCCCGAGCTCATTGCCCAAACTGAACATCAGTGCTAACTCCAAGTTACTTGTGTTGCCCTCTAGGTGCCCGTACCCCATCCAGCCCCAAGGTAGCTGATAGGAAGGGCCCCTCTCTTCAGGTTTCATGTACAGGAGGTAATAACCTGAGTTATGGTACAATGTGTATAATACTGTGTAAAAATAATGTACTGAAAAGTTTCAGAAATGCGTTTGGTAAGGTGATATGTTGACTGATGGTTACATGTACTGTATAAGCCTAATGTGATTCTGATGTAAATGTATATGGTTGTATTGAAACTTATACATAGATACATAGACAGTGTCAGCAGATAAGGGTATGGCCCACCCAGTCTGCCCATTTGAGCTTGTAAGTTCAGTTCATGTTTTCCTAAGTCTGTTGCCCTTACCCTGAGCTCCAGAATTCCTTTATGTCTATCTCATATATTCTTAAATCCCGTGATTGATGATTGTGAAGTGACTTCCTCTGGCAGGGTGTTCCATTTGTCCACCACCCATTCTGTGAAGAAATTCTTCCTCACGCTTTCCTCTGAATCGTCCTCCCTCCAACTTCATCCATGCCCTTTAGTCCTGGAGCATCTTTTCACTTAAAAACAGTGTATTCCTGCACCCTGTTCCTCTCTGTAAGATACTTGTATGTCTCTATCATATCCCTCTCCCTCCTCTCCTCCAGGGAGTACATGTTCAGTTCCTTCAACCTGTCCTCATAGGACTTGTGATGCAATCCATGCACCGTCTTTGTTGCCCTCCTCTGAACCTTCTCTGCCCTGTCTATGTCCCTACGTGGTAAGGTCTCCAGAACTGTACACTGTACTCCAGGTGGAGCCTCACTAGTGTCTTGTATAGTGGAATTATGATCTCCTTTTCCTGCTGGTGATGCCCTTGCCTATGCATCCCAGCATCCTATTTGCTTTACCTGCTGCCTTGTCACACTGTTTCCCTACCTTGAGGTCATCAGAGATGATAACCCCAAGATCCCTTTCCTGCTTAGTGCATGCTATCCTCACCCCCAACTGATATATTGTGCCAGGGTTTTGTGCCCCATATGCATTATCTTGCACTTATTTGTATTGAATTTCAACTGCCAAACATATGACCATCCTTCAAGTTTCTGCAGGTCTCTTCTCATTCTGTCTACACCCTCTGGTGTGTCTACTCTGTTACAGAGCTTTGTGTCAACAGCGAACAGTGAAATTCTGCCTTCTAGGTCCTGCGCAATGTCACTGATGAAGATGTTGAATAAGACCGGTCCCAGCACTGATCCTGTGGTACCCCACTGGTCACTTTTCCCTCTGTGGAGTGACAGCCATTTACCACCACCCTGTGTCCTGCCACCCAGCCAGTTACCTACCCACCACACTACTGTCCTGCCCACACCAATATTTCCCAGTTTGTGTAATAGTCTTCGGAACCCCTCACCCTGCCTTTCTAGCAAAATGACAGGTGGCATGCTGTTGAAGCTGACAGCAGTACCTGGTGGGGACTGGGTTCAGGGAGGATGAGGTTACTCAGTACAGGGACCTAGGGTTTGGCTACTCTGAACAGGGCACCCAAGAAATCCTAACACAGGAAGCAATAACTGTAATGTCCAGGACCAGGAATGGATTCTTCAGTGGCTTTTATTCACATACAAGCTGACCAAACAAAGCATAGACGGACCCCCATGGGGCTACATTTCCTGGTAATGCAGATTAGAGACAACAGAACACTTTATCACTATTTCCAGTCCTCAGGCTCTAAACCCACCAGACACACAGCCCGGACTTGCACGCAGCTTTGGGTCACAGCCCGACTTGTACACACTTGGGTTTTCCACTGGCCTGCTCCCCCGCCGCCACTTGATCCACGGTCCATTGGAAGAATGAACCAATTATCCCATTCGCGGTCCATTGGAAGAATGAACCAATTATCCTGTTGTGGCTCCCCAAATCACACTAGAGTCTTCGACTTCTTAAGAGAATTTTCCTTACAATCCCACATCTGGGTACTCCCTCATCACTGGCCAAGTGCCTGAGACAAAGTGAAATCCACAGAAGAAATCCGTGAGGGTGGACCTGGTCACTAAAGATGGGGCCACCCACCTCCAGCTCCCAAAGCCCATACCACGGCCATTTTGCTGGAAACTGAACAATTCCTTTACTGAAAACTTTCAAATGTAGATTCTGGGTGAGCGTCTGTCACATCTCCTCTACATATTATTTGCATCCCAACAAACTCTGGACTTGAACCTACTTTTACTTTGCTTAGCCCATTACTCTAGGCTTCCCAACATTGTAGTAGTTCAATCCCCACATTGTCACACAAGTCCCAGGGTGAAAACATAGGCCCTTTTAGCCAGAGCAGACACTCACCCTCACGTTGCAGGTGCCCCAGGTGACTCACAAATCTTCTTATTCTCCCAAATAAACACTGGAACACAGGCAGCTTTTCCTCCACAAGCAGAACTAGAGGGTTGCTCCAGAAATCTGCAGGAAACCGTTTCTGCCCTCCCCGAAGGGAGGGGCACTGAGACCGAAAGCAGTGGTCTCCACCACTTCAATTATCTTCTGTGTCTCTCTTTAAGGTGGAGACACACACCTATTAAACTAAAAGTAGCCCTCTGTCAGGGCTGAGGCTCCTAGAGCCTTCACTGAGCTGCTTACCAGCAAGCTCCCAACTTCTCACTCACTCACTGAAGACTGAATGAAGACACTGACTTCAAAAACCTCCCAACGTTCTAATCAACTCCCTTGCTGCAGATTCCAATGTGACATGCAGCTGCGATAGTTCTATTGGTGATGTCATCCCTCAGTCTCAGCTGAGACTGAGAACAGAGTGAGACAGTGTGAAACCCATTTAACTGGAGTTTCACAAGCTGCCTCCCTGCCTACCACTAGGTCTTATTGGGATTCTAGTAACCCGGGTAACAAGGGTTACACTCACCTTGACCAGGAAAATGACTCTCCGCAGTCATTGTTTACCTGGCCTTAGGCCATCCCACCCTATGTGCTACCTACGGAGGGGGGTGATCAGGCCCCACCTACCATGTGCAAGCACAGGCAGGCAACACTAAGGGCCTAGAGGCCTTTAGCTGACATACACTACCGGTCAAAGTTTTAGAATACCACCATTTTTTCAGTTTTTATTGAAATTTACGAGGTTAATGTCTCAATGTACTCTGAAATTAAAGCATAGAACAAATAAACAATTGGAGATAAAAAGAAATCATAGAATCATTTTGTTTAACAAAATTTAATCTAAATTTTTGACTCATCAAAGTAGCCACCTTTTGCAGATATATTGTAACGCACGAACACACTTGTGGCATTCTTCCTACAATGGACATCAAATATTGTTCGGGAAGTTCTTCCCAACACTGTTGCAGATGTTCCCACAAATGTGTTGCACTTGTAGGTTGCTTTGCTTTCACCCTTCTGTCCAGTTCATCCCAAACCAGCTCGATGGGGTTTAAGTCTGGAGACTGTGCTGGCCATTCCATGGTTTGAAGCCTACCGTCTTGTTCTTTTCCTCGAAGGTAGTTCTTACATAGCCTGGAGGTATGTTTTGGGTCATTATCATGCTGTAGGATGAACCCCTGACCAACTAGGCATAGACTAGAGGGTATTGCATGGTGCTATAAATGCTGTGGTAGCCCTTTTGGTTCAGGGTGCCAGTCACTCTGTGCTGTTGTCCTGTGAGCCGCCTATCACGCAAGCTGTTGACTCTCAGAAACTTGTCTTCTGATTCTGTTGTGGCTTTGGGTCTGCCAGACCTCTTCCTGTCAGAGTTTCCTCCAGTTTCCAAGTGCCTTTGATGGTGTAGAAACTGTACTCACTCAGCACCTTAGCTTTCTTTGCAATTTCTCTAAAGCAGTTTTTGCTAACCTAATCTTTTTTTTTTAACCTCTAGCAGTTTACGCTTACCTTTGTACCATTTCAGGTTATTCACTGGACTTGAATTGCTTAAATTTCAATAAATACTGGAAAATGGGGTGTTCTAAAACTTTGACCGTAGTGTATCAGCCTCTACTCTATCCACTTACTATGGACGCTAGTGGCTCTGGTAGAACTATCCAGAGCATAGCCTGATAGATCCTTTCACGGTCCCAATGGCCATTCAGGACCACAGCCTGTCTATCCCCCTAACCTCTAGGGAAAACCTATCTGCTTCTAACCTAATACCCCAAAACAAAAACAACCCAGGGACCTCCCGACCTTGGGCAACCTGCAACCAAACACCATTAAAATACCAATTTTATACCATGTTACTGTCTCCTCCCTACCCCACAACCACACCTGTGGAAGGAAAGGGTTAATACAGTAATAACAAATAACACCACAGTACTTTAAATTTCTACACACTAAAGTACTAATGAGGAACTCCGATGAGCCCTCCTCCTCTTCTTGTCTTCTTCTGTCTTCCCAGGAACACCTGTGAGAAAAGAAAGACAACACACACTCTCCTAATCTGCATACACAGTCTACCTAGACCACTACCATCAAAACACTGAATAATCCCAAAAGATATATATTTTTAGAAAAAGGTAGAAAACAGTATTTACATTAGAAAACAACGACATTATTTACAATACACATTTGGGGGATGGGTGCCTAAAAGTTCCAACTAGTGACCACAATGCCCGAAGGCTAGTCCCATAAAGAGTCTCTCCTGGGCTGGAACCCGTGAAGCACAGTTCTAATAAGCCAAAGTCCCGAGGGAGAGTCTTTGAGGACAGTTCACATTTTGAAGTCTGCTAGTGGGGGTGTGTACTGCAATGTCATAAAGATAGAAAAGTTCAGACTTACCAGCCACTTGTAGAATGGAAATTTTGGGACTGACCTGCACCTCTGACGAAGACTCTCCCTGGCAGCATTTCTTACAATACAGCTGGGTGGACATCTTCCGGGAACCACAGGAGGGCACATCTGGGAACTGCTGGGCTGATGTCATCTCTGGAGATGGAACCTTAGAACAGGAACAAAAGAAAACAGCTGGTCTGACATCATCCGATTACCAGGCGATGGCTCAGGATACAGCTGAGCTGGTGTCTCTCTCTGGATCTGAAGTCATCTGGTGGGCCAGTCGATGGATTCTGAAAAGGCCAGTACACTGTAGACTGATGAATGTGGGGCACCTGAGTCCTGGATGTCCATATTGGCGGATCAATAAAGGCACCTCACAGTCTGGTGTGGCAGTATTGACTACCACAGCTTGGCTGTCCATTTAGTAGGCACAGGCACATTTGCTGGGAGGTCCTTGCGCTGAGGCCAATAGTACCGGGGTCAGGAGCAGGCCAATAGTACCGAGTCAGGAGCTTGAATTATTACCCCATCTGGGCACATAATTCACACAGTGGGAGATTTCAGCCCCTCTCCATCCACTATTCTCACTCTGTCTATAAACAGTGTCCTGCCTCTCTCCACTGGGTATACTTTTCGTGAAACAGTCTGTTCTTTACGTGCTTGTTGGCCCCAGGATGCACACTTTTCATTGCTTCATCCTAGATCCAGGATTTCCTGCAGTTCTCAATCTCCTCCCAGACTTTCCGAGGAAAGGTAGGAAAGGTCATGCCATAGATCTAATTTGCCTCCCTACGAACCAGTCTCTCCTCTTTACTTGCTTTGGTCAATCTGAGACCACTGGCCTGGCTTGGGGTGGCCAGTCCTGGTTCTGCCAGCTATGCATCCTTAAAGAAATTAGAAACGGATCCTGACTTCTTCCTCTTGCGAAAGCCAGGGCAGTGGCATCACCACTTTCTTCCATACATTCCTCCGAGGCAAGATCTTGAGGCTGTGTACCGTTCCTTTTCACAAGGCCACATAGGTTCTCCCTCATCTTCCTCTTCACTGAGGATCTGAGCCCAGGAGTGAGCAGTCGTTCTCACTCCTGAGACTATCCACTGATCACTAGTCACAGAGGTCGACACCTCCCACTCAAAGGCCTCCCGCATCTCGTCTTCGCCTAAGAGGCTTGGGCTAGGCCCCTCCCCAGGGGTCTATTGATGCTTTATCCGAACTTCCCTTCTGGGATCCAGCATCTGGAACTTCAACTTCTGGTTCTGTCTCTAACTCTGCACCCTCTAGCTTTGTGCCACACTCCCTGAGGGGCTTCCTCCACAGGCTGTGCCTGGTGCTGTGTGCTGCCAACTGCAGATTCCTGAACCTTTGTCCATGTGGGAGCCAAATGGATTGGAGGCGCTTTATACAAGCCATATTTTTCTAGGCATCCAGCACAGTGAGGAATCATGAAGACGTCCTTCCAGCTCTTAAGCATATTTGACATACATGCACTGGGTATCCAGAAACCACCTCATGAGGAGGCAGTTGTCCTCCATAGCACCACTTTTCAATATCCTCAGTCTATTTACTGCGGCTGTTACTGCAACCCGGCATGATCCAGGTAACGAGCTGGTCCTGAGGCCATAACTGCAGAAAACAAACAAAAGTTCACTGTAACTGAAAGTCCCACTTTGTTGAACACTCTTTAGTTGTAAAATGGCTCCTCTGCTGCTGTGTTTACTTTACTACCCACCCTGTAATGGCGGCGGCAGCACTCCTGTGCATCAACATTCTGAATCTGGGTCAAGCCACCGCGCATCTGATTGATACATAAACTACTGATAACTTTTGCTCAAACTGCACAACTTGCTCTGTTCTTGCTTTAGACACATTTACAGGACTTTCCACGGACTTTCTACATGCTGGAAACATTTCTTTGATTCACAGTCCCTTAAAGCTTCAGGTTTTTAGCACAAGATTGCCTGTATAACTAGTGCTGCACATTTGCTACAACCCACAGTCTCTCTCGGCTTCAAACTTTAAACTGAGGCTGAATTCATTACTATGCACACAATCAATGGCTTAGCAGACTTGCACTTGCTGGCAGGACTTTACACAGTCGTTACTTGCAAAGCGACTACACTGCTGCACACACATTTATATGGCATAGGGCAGAAAATCACTGAGCAGTTTTAATGTTGTTACCTACTGTTATCAGTAGCAGTTTGCTGCGATGAGAAAAAGCGGCCTGCAGCCAGTTCTTGGAGGCCTCAGAACAAACAGACGGGCAGTCCTACTGATCGTCTTTTCAACCACCAAACTTGCAATTTCAACGATCGATTAGCGTGTTGAGCCCGATTTTAAACAAGATAGTCTATTTTTATAGGTTTACCGCTATTTTAACACTCGCAATGCTCCTCCACTAGCCAGTACACGCACTTCACTCACACTCCTCTCGAATGCTGGGGCAGTCACTGTAGAGCTGGCTGAGGGGCGGACTGATTTCAGCCTGACCAATCACACGACGCCATGCAAATGAGCCTCTTCTTCCTCGGAGGGCTCTTCTCCTCATGGCGATCATCGAGCAGGCAAATTCAAACTGCAGAATGCAACTTTTTCTTACCAACTGACTCCACGGCGGAGCCCATTTCAGCCATTAACATAGCCATTACACCTGCAAGTCTCTCATACTTTCAAAAAGCATTTCCAACATCCAGGGCACAACTTTCCTGTTGCTACCCTAGTCTTCCACACTTTTCTTTACCACAGTTCATTTTAAAGCAGGCAAAATGCTGTAAACAATTTGATGCAGGACAAGGGCACACTCTTTGGCTTTACTGTTCCTTGGTAAACAGTTGGCAATTTTAAACAGCAGCACAAGATCCACAGCACAAAGCAACACTAGGGAAATTGCTTCAGCTTTTGGGCTACTCACTGCCAGATAGCTAAAATGCTAGCCTTGCCCGAGCACCTTCCTCCCAGAACAAAATCCAAAGCGGTGCCTCCATTTTGTAACCCTCACCCCTGCCTTTCTAGCAAAACGACAGGTGGCATGCTGTTGAAGCTGACAGCAGTACCTGGTGGGGACTGGGTTCAGGGAGGATGAGGTTACTCGGCACAGGGGACCTAGGTTTGGCTACTCTGAACAGGGGCACTCAAGTAAATCCGAACACAGGAAGCAATAACTGTAATGTCCAGGACCAGGAATGGGATTCTTCAGTGTGGCTTTTATTCACATACAAGCTGACCAAACAAGCATAGACGGACCCCCATGGGGCTACATTTCCTGGTAATGCAGATTAGAGACAACAGAACACTTTATCACTATTTCCAGCCCTCAGGCTCTAAACTCACCAGGCACACAGCCCGGACTTGCATGCAGCTTTGGGTACACAGCCTGACTTGTACACTCTTGGGTTTTCCCCACTGGCCTGGCTCCCCCACTGGCTACTTGATCCGTGGGTCCATTGGAAGAATGAACCAATTATCCCATTCGTGGTCCATTGGAAGAATGAACCAATTATCCTGTAGTGGCTCTCAAACCACACTAGAGTCTTCGACTCCTAGAGAAATTTCCCTTACAATCCCACGCCTGGGTACTTCCTCATCACTGGCCAAGTGCCTGAGGCAAAGTAGAAATCCACAGAAGAAATCTGTAGAGGTGGACCTGGTCACTAAAGATGGGCCATCCACCTCCAGCTCCCAAAGCCCATACCGGCCATTTTGCTGGAAACTGAACAATTCCTTTACTGAAAACTTTCAAATGTAGATTCCGGGTGACGTCTGTCACATCTCTCTACATATTATTTGCATCCCAACAAACTCTGGACTTGAACCTACTTTTACTTTGCTTAGCCCATTACTCTAGGCTTCCCAACATTGTAGTAGTTCAATCCCCACATTGTCACACAAGTCCAGGGTGAAAAACATAGGCCCTTTTAGCCAGAGCAGACACTCACCTCACGCTTGCAGGTGCCCCACAGGTGACTCAAAATCTTCTTATTCTCCCAAATAAACACTGGAACACATAGGCAGCTTTTCCTCCACAAGCAGAACTAGGGGTTGCCCAGGAATCTGCAGAAACCATTTCTGCCCCCGAAGGGAGGGGCACTGAGACTCAAAACAGTGGTTTCCACCACTTCAATTATCTTCTGTGTCTCTCTTTAAGGTGAGACACACACCTATTAAACTAAAAGTAGCCCTCTGTCAGGGCTGAGGCTCCTAGAGCCTTCACTGAGCTGCTTTACCAGCAAGCTCCCAACTTCACACTCACTCACTGAAGACTGAATGAAGACACTGACTTCAAAAACCTCCCAACGTTCTAACCAACTCCCTTGCTGCAGATTCCAATGTGGCTCATGCAGCTGCGATAGTTCTATTGGTGATGTCATCCCTCAGTCTCAGCTGAGACTAAGAACAGAGTGAGACAGTGTGAAACCCATTTAATTGGAGTTTCACAAGCTGCCTTCCTGCCTACCACTAGGTCTTACTGGGATTCTAGTAACCCCAGGTAACAAGGGGGTTACACTTCTATGTGGCACAGTGTCAAAGGCCTTGCTGAAGTCCAGATAGGCCATGTCTACTGCCCTCCCTGATCCACCTCCCTAGTCACCCAATCAAAAATTCAACGAGGTTGGTCTGACATGACCCCCAGTGAAACCATGCTGCCTTGGGTTCTATAGTCCATTGACAACCAGGTGTTCCACCAATCTCTCCTTCAGTAGTGCTTCCATGATCTTTCCCACTACGGTGAGGCTGGCTGGTCTGTAGTTCCCGCTTCCTCTTTGTTCCCACTTTGTATAAGGGGACTACATCTGCTATCCTCCAGTCTTTGGGTACCTCCCTGTTTCTAGTGATCGGCTAAACAGGATAGCCAGAGGTTCAGCCACCACCTCTCTTAGTTCTTTAAGGACCCTGGGTGCCCATCTGGCCCCATTGCTTTATCAACTCTTATTACTTCCAGTTCCTTCAGGACCCTTTCTCGTGTAAAGGGACTTGTGTCCATTCTGCACCATTCTCACCCTTGTACTCCTTCAGATCCATTACCCTTCTCTTCCTCAGTAAAGACTGAGCAGAAATACCTGTTCAATATGTCAGCTTTACTGTTGTCATCCTCCACTAGGCCCCATCCTCCCTCTTCAGTCTCACTATCCCTCCCTTTGCCTTTTTTTTTCACTTATGTACCTGTAAAGGTTTTGTCCCTCTACCCACTGATTTTGGAATGTGTTCTTCTGTCTGAGCTTTGGCTTCCCTAACTGACCTCCTGCCTCCCTTTGCTTCTCCTGGTACTTCTCCCTATCCCTTCTGCCTGTGTCTTTTGTATTGCTGAATGCAATCTTTTGGCTTTACTCTTTGCTACCTCTTTGAAAACCATAATGGTCTCCTCTTCCTTTTCCTCTTGCTAATCTGCTTAATGCATAATTCTGTTGCTCTTGTAATCCCCATTTTAAATACTGCCCACTGTTCCTCAACCCTGATTCCTGCCCCATTCCCTTAATGACTCTTTCAAGTATCTCCCCATTTTCCCAAAGTCTGCCTGCTAAAATCCAGGATACGTGTTTTGTGTGGTTTGGTTCTGCTCTTTCTGTGATTTCAAACCACAATGACTGATGGTCACTGTTCCCAGGTGCTCCCCACTGTTACCTCCATCACACTGTCCCTGTTTGAGAGCACAAGGTCCATATACGCCTTCTGCCGAGTTGGTTCCATGACCAGTTGCTTGAGGAAGGCACCCTTAAGGGAGTCCAGGATAAATCTGCTCCTAGTTGATGCTGCTGCTGGGATGCTCCAGTCCACATCTGGAATATTGAAGTCTCCAACCAGTACTACCTCACCCATGTCTGCCATCCTTTGGATGGCTAGCATCAACTCCTATCTGTTTCTTCCTCCTGGGCTGGTGGTCTATAGACCACACCTGTGTGGATGGCTGTCCCCATTTTCCTTTCCAGCAACCACAGTATCTCTCCCCATTTTGTTCCTCCTGGATCTCTGTGGCCCTTATGTCATTTTTCACATACAGTGCCACTCCTCCTCCCTTCCTGCCTGCCCTGTCTCTTTTGAATATATTGTAGCCAGGTATGTGCCATCTCCCAGTCGTGGTTATCATTACACCAGGTTTCAGTGATGGCACAATGTCCCACATCTGACTGCACCATGACCCTCAGATCTTCCATCTTGTTGTTAAGGCTTCTGGCATTTGCACACATGGCTTTCCATGATTTGACCTCCCTAGACTGTTTCGCTGTTCTCTCCAGCCCCTTCCTTGGTTGTCCTTTATCCCTGGTTCTCCTTCCTGTCTGCCCTTCTGCTGAATTTTGCCCCTTTTCTGCCTATCCACCTCTTGGGTGCTAATCTCCATCTTTTGCACACTGCTTTGTAGAGATAGCTTACTCCTCTGGTTCACTGGTTCCACTGCTAACTGTGGGGGTGAGCAAGTAGGTACCCTCCTTGCTGGCCTGCCACCCCCTTGCTAGTTTAAATGCTTGTCAATGTAGCATTTAAACTTATCATTGAGTGCTTGATTCCCTCCAGGATGGATGCAGGCCGTCGGGCTTGAACAAACCTCCATCCCTCCAGGTGGGTCCCCAGTTGCCAATGAATCCAAACCCTTCCTCACAGCACCAGTTCTTCAACCATGAGTTAAAGTTCCTGGTGCATGCACCCCTATGTTGTCCCTTGCCTCTTGCAGGTAGTACTTCTGAGAAAGTGACAAAAGTAGCTACTTGTTTGAGACCCTTCCCAATTTGCTAAACTCTTCCTGAACTTCCTTTGGCTCCCCATTTGCAGATCATTAGTACCTAGGTGGATAATGACATCCAGCTCACCCTCCTGTCTTGCCTTCCCAGTGATTCCCCAGGATCTTCCTTCCATCCCTCCATGCCATGGCACCTGGTAGGTACCTCACCTCCCTGTCCTCCCACTCCTGTGTTCCTAGCTGGATCCCTCTTATGATGGAGTCCCCACCAGGATTCACTTCCTCCTCCTCCTCTGGGGTCCACTGCTTTCCCGCTGAGGTCACCTCCTTGGCTGACCTCCACATCCTTTCCTTCCACTTCTCTGGGTACCTGATTTGGTTGTCCCCATTTTCCAGTGTGGCATATGAGTTCTTGAGTGGAATAGGATCTGGGATGTGCCTCTGCCTGACGCTCTAACCCTCCCTGAGCCCACTGTCATCCAAGTACTCCTCGTTCTCGGCATCCTTTGAGGCAGTTGCATTGGACTGGGTGGTCTCTGGATAGGGGTGATGGTACTCCTGACCCAGTTTACTTCCACTCTGAGTCTGGCTAACTCATCCTGCAGTCCAGAGAGATGCATGCAGATGGGCAGCACCTCAGTGTCCAGAAGGTCTGCCTGAATATGGCTGCCCCACAGCCACTGCATTGCACCACTCCCACATTATACTGCAATTATACTGCTATTCCACTGCTTGTCTGCTACTGAAGCTCTCCTAGTTTCTTTTTATTAATTTACTGTCCTAAAATCCTGTCACTGATCCTCAGATACTTTTCTTTTAAAAGAAAATAAACAAATAAATAAATGAGTCAAAACACTTGTCGTGCTGAGGGTGGGCTTCTTCACCCTTATGCCCCTCCTACTCCACATCCCTTACTATACCCTGTGTTTAGCTCCTGTCAATCAGATTTAACAGGGCCTATAATTAAGAGTTGGGGAAGGGGAGGGAGGGAGGGTGAACATTTGCAGCAATTAAAGACAGCAAAAATACACCACCACTACGTTTTAAATTTTCAGCAGCCAAAAACAATTCTAAGTAAAGACAACAAAAAGTACAGTGTCACTAAAAGCCAACAATCTAAGTTTAAAGAAAAATAGCAGTTACCAGTTACTGTAAAGCACTGCATTGAATATGCTTCCTTCCCCTTCTGGCTTCTTCTGAGAAAATAAAACTCACTTGCTACCTCAGCTCTGACTAAGCCCCACCTCCAGTTATCACGTAGCTGAGGTCAGACGCCAGACAATTAACACCCCTCACCCAAACTACAGGGCAAGTCAGACAAGCCAAGACTAAATTTGCAGCAATTAAAGACAGCAAAGAAATACACCACCACTACGTTTTACATTTTCTACAGCCCAAAAACAATTCTAAGTAAAGACAACAAAGAAAGTACAGTGTCACTAAAAGCCCACAATCTAAGTTTAAAGAAAAATAGCAATTACCAGTTACTGTAAAGCACTGAATTGAATATGTTTCCTTCCCTTCTGGCTTCTTCCCTTCTTATAGGGGTACTTATTGACGTGGACTCCAAGTTTTCCAGGCCAGGAAGAGTGAGGCTTGTCTGAATGCTCCAAGTCTGGGCGGTGTTCAGCGTCTGAGTTGTTTAAATGTGGTTCCAAGTGAGTGCTATTTGAGCCTTCATGTACTGTCTCTTTAAGAGCTGTCTGCTTGCAGACTTAATTAGTTTGTATGGAGGGACTGTGTGTTCTAATGCCCAAATCCCACCGGCTGCTGTCTATTTGCTCCATTTCTGCCGTTGCTACATGTGCAGAGGAAGCCTTGTTGAAAGATATAACTGTTTGCCAGAAATCATTTAGAGTGACTGAGAAAATGTAGTTTGTTTAACCTGTCTTCATTTCATCACGAACTGTTTCAGTGTAACTCTTTCATTTTGGTCCTGAATAGCTGACTTGGACCAATCAGGATGATAGGGAGACTCTAAAATGGAGCCTGTGGACGAATTGGAACTTGGATTCTCAATTGTGAGCCAGCCCCAAGGGAGTTGTATGGGCAGTGACTCTGGGAAATGTAGTTTTAACCTTGGCCTTTTTCTACCAAGAGGGAGTCTCATTGTGAGTGACAGCAGAACCAGCCAACAGAATGGTGTGGAGCTAAAGGAAATGCCCTGCTCTGTGACTGGAAAGAGTAGATCAGTTGTGACTGTGAAGAGAAGGAGCTGTGTGCTTCTGCGGTGTATAGTTTCACAGGAAGCGCGTGTGAGGCCCTGGGTTTGGGTCTGCAGCCTTTGTGAGTGCCAGTTTGGACTGAATCTGAGTTGTGAGGAGAAAGAAGCACTAGAAGTGTGAAACCAGGCTCATCCTGTAGAATACTGGAGAAATTGCTGAATCACGCTTGGTCTGTCAGGAACTGAAGCTGCTGTGTGTGCTCCTGGGTATTTTGCAGTAATTGCGATCAGGATCAAGGAGCAGTCTGCCTGGTATAGTACTCTTTTTACATATGAATGTGCGTAGTGCTTGTGGGGAATCGCTATTTCCAATCCCCAGTGCTGTGTGCTGTGTGTGAAGCTGGAAGCAAACCCCAGCTTGTCTCGAACTAAATCGGTTGCTATCAACTGCAGTGGGGTCCAGTCACAAGGACCTTGTCTCCATGCCCTGTTGTTCTGGCAATCCAGAAGAACATCCACCATCCGGTCCTCAGCTTGGGTATTGTGAGTGCAAATCAGGTATTTCCCTGTAGCCTGTTTTCAATCACAAGTGTGTCATCTAATTCTTGCTGTTTCACTGCTCCATGGACTGAGCCATCTGACTCTGGATTACAATTGGGTATTGTGCATATATTTTCTTCTACAGGGCCCTATCCATCTGCCTGCCAGTCAACCCTGGGCAATGGACCTGGCTAGCTCCCCCAACCTGGGTACCCAGAGTGTGACTTTTCAGCCCCTGTATGTGTGCACAGTACTATGATTTAATGCCACCAATTAACCTGATTTCTCCTCCCATGTTACTGCCCCTAAATAAATCAGATTTGTTGTTGTTATACTATATACTGTCTGTGGTGTTGGTACTTATGGAAACAGTATTGTGTTTTGCTGTGTATGTTGTTTAACCTTATTTTACAGGGTGTCCTCAGAGGCGTGCTGCAGAATCAGTCTCGGGGTAAGTGGTATCTATATGAGTGAACAGTGTGTATACGTGGGGTATTGGGGCTGTAACTCCTGTGTACTGTGTGAGACACTAGAGGGAATAAAGGGGTCTCAGTGTCCCAGAGGGCTGTGATCAAGCTAGTCTAACCACACAAACCCTGACCTCTGGGTGGAGGCACCTGCCATAGGACCTAGGCCTCTCAACCTGCCTGTAGTCAAACAGGCAGGGGTGAGTAACCATGAGGATAGCGCCACCTAGGGGTTACAAATGTGTATGTGATTGTCTGCCTAGGACACAGTCAGACAGCGTGAGGAGGCATGACCTTTGACCTCAAAAGTGTCAGTGTGACTGAAGCAGCAGGATGTCATAAACTGGCCAGTGGGAACCACTGATTGAAGGGTTCCCATCCTGTCTTGATAGGCCGGGCTTCCTGCCACATGCCAGGTGACAAGACATCATAAAATATGCCTTTTGAGAGCTGGAAGTTTGAATTTTATGATCCTGAAAGAAGAGACAACTTTTTAACAGAATCTTATTAAAAGTAGTAAACCTGAAATCATTCTTGCAAAACAGAAAACCAGCAGAGAAATCAAAGAAATGCTTTTGATGAAAGACTGTCATATTTAAAAATTGCTAACTGCTGATTTTCCAGTAGTAACAGATCATCCTTTTGGATAATTATACTAAGAAGTATTGCAGGATCTAACGCCAAGTGGGTGGGGAAAGGGATTTTGAAATAGTCAAGCATCTGAAGTGAAGGCATGGAACGCCTTCGGAGGAGGTGGTGAGTCAAAAACAGTGGTGGAATTCAAGCATGCATGGGTCAGTCATAAAGGCAATTCTAGGGGATGGGGTAGGAGAAGTAGGCTGCTGGTTAACTAGGATCTGCAGCTTATCCACTAGGCAGGAAATGGGCAGACTGGGTGGGCCAAACGGTCCTTATCTGCCGTCAAATTCTATGTTTCTATGTTTCTAAAATGCTTTTATCTCTGGATTCCACAGGAGTGAGACCTTGGGTCTCTAGACTGAAACTAGGCACTTAAGAAAGATATAATTCAGCTGGAACTTTTAAGTATTTTGCAGGCAGTTTGTTTGTTCTGTAATTTGCTAATTATTTTGTTGACTGTAAGTACTGATGTATATGTTCTGTGTTTGGTATTTTATCTATTTTAAATTTTTAGTAAACAATATTTTCCTTTAAATTCTGCCTGTGTCTTCTCAGTTTATTTTGCATGTGAATGCTGGAAAAGTGTTAATATTTCTGACAGCTGTTAAGTGCTCAAAAGGGTGTGTTACTATCTTGCTAAAGGTAAGAATATACCTAGGTCTCATATTGAGTCATAAGGGTACATTTGGGGAATCTGACTGGGCGCCACTAGGGATTTTATTTCATTTCCCAGAACAGAATATAGATCTGAGCTCGTTAACTGGGTGCTAGCAAAAGGTTCACATTTGCCCCCAGGACTCGAGACTAGTAGGTGATTCGGACCCAAAATAAACAGGAGGGTTACCCTGTTTGTCTCCTGTTCATACTATTGCACTTGAGGCTTGGCACTGTGGGAGCAGAGGGCCTGACCTGCAGGCGCCTTTGTGACAGATTTGGTTGGCAGCGATGCGACTTAAAAGTATTTGGTAACACGAGCATTAACAGTCCAGTGTGTCAGATTAATACTACACAGCTCACATGCAAAATAAGGCAGTGATTTTTAAAAAGTAAACAGAACTGTATCACTGTGCTTACGGTCTAAGATCCTTACCTGTTTTATTTTGTTTGATTGCAAGTTAGTATAGCCATAGTTAGGAAGAAGATGGCTTCCAACTACAGTGAGCACACTGCAGACTACTTGAGTGCAGTAATACCAAGAGAGAGGAGTCCAGCACGAGGGCTGAGCTAAAAGCAGCATCTCGTGGAGGCTGTTGTGGCAGCTGATGCACAAGACCTCGAGTCACAGTCTGTGACTGGAAAGGACCAAACCTTGGGCATGAAGGGTCCAGGGTCCAGTGCAGTGTCCAGATCCAGTGAGGAGGACAGCAGGACCAGTGCAAGCCAAGGCCCACAGCAGCAGGGGAAGGTCACCAACATTCTGGAGCCAGAAGGGATCAGGCTGCCGATGGAGTTGCAGAGGATGGAGCTGAGTTTGAAAAGAAAAGGTTCAAAGCCCAGCAGCAAGGGAGCTTGAACAGAGGAAGATGGAGAGAGAGAGAGAGAGAGAGGAAGCGAGACCAGTGGGAGGCTGAGAAAAAGAGCAACAGCTTCAGCGAGAGAGTGAGCGAGAAGAGTGTGAGCACTAGAGGCAACATGAACTGGAGAAGCTACAACTCAAACACCAGCACCGGAGCAGGTAAGTGGCCTGGGGTTAGTTGGAACTCCAGGACTGGGTTACAAATTAAATTATAAATTGATAGCTGAATTTAAAGAGGGGAAGATATGGATGCTTTTAAACTCCTGTGAAAAAGTTTATATTCAGGAAATATTCCTAGAAGTTCTGGAGCTTCCAGCTATCCCACTACTTACGGGAAGCTCGGGATGCATTGGGTCAAATGGACAATGAGGACAATAATGATTACAGTAAACTTAAAGCTGCCCTGCTCAAAAGTGTGAATTAACAGCAGAGGCCTACAGAGTTAAATTCCTAGCTCAGGAGAAGCCTAACATGAGCTACGAGGGCTAGCCACTAAACAACGTCAGTTTTAAAACGTTGGTGGAACGGGATTGAAGCAACCTCTGTAGAGAAAATTGAAAATGCTGTACTGTTAGAGCAGGTTGTTTGAGCGTGCCCAGGACAGCTGAAAACCTGGCTGGAGGACTGAGATCAAAAACAGTGCAAGAGGCTGCTGAACTCTTGGACCGCTATGCCAGGAGCAGACCTGCTCTGAGAGGAATGGGGCAGGCGTGGCAGTGCAGAAAGGAAAAGTGCACCTTCAGGGCAGCTAAAACCCTCCTGCCTGCACCAAACCAGAGTAGCCCCAGGTTGCAAAGAAAAGAGTTACCTGAAAAAGAAATTAATTTTGGGTTTGCAAAGAACCTGGTCATCTGCTCAGACAGTGTTCTAAAAGGGCACAGAGTGCACAAAGTGGTGCTAGGAAAAGTGGGTTGTTTGTGTGTCCCTGAAAGCGTGCCAGTATACATTATGGAACACAAACACCCAGTCACTGTGAATGGAGTACAGACACATGGATTAAGGGACACGAGGGCTTCTCTGACTTTGGTAAAGGGGATTTGGTAGAGCCTGAATAGCTTATACCCAATCAATTTGTGACTGTACAGGATTCACTTGGGAGGAGAAAATGCTGCCCTTGCTAGTGTTCTCCTAAACTGGGGTGAGACAGGGAGGACTGTGCAAAGGTTGCCGTACCAGAAACTTTGGCTGTAGATGTAATTCTTGGCAATAATCTAAAATTGGATGGTGTGCAATTATCTGCAGTCAAGTAACAAAGGTCAATTGCAGTTCCCTGGAACCCATAGAAGCCCGTGTGGAAAGCACTGGGAGGCTGGTTCCCCAGTCTGTGTCTCTGATTTGGAGAATAATGAAGGGGTTAGAAATTCCCAGGTAGCAGTTAACAGACCAGCTATGGAGGGTTACTCTGAGGAGGAAGGTGTGACCCATAGTCAGAGGGTTAGAGATGGCAGTGATCCTGAATTCCCTGACACTAGATCTAGGGACCCTAGTTTAGAAACTGTGAGGAACTGTCCTATGCCTTGGGAATGTGTAAGGAGTTTGCAGCTGCTCAGAAAATTGACCCTGGTCTAGAGAAGCTGAGGGCTTCAGCAGACTCTGAAGGAGCACAGGGAGGTGGCAGGAAGCATAGTTTATTGGGACAATGGACTGATATATCATGAGGATGTAAAGACAGAGAGAGTGATGGGCAGGCAGCTTGCGTTCCCCAGGGTACTGTGATCAGTTGCTCAAGATTGCATATGATATTCCCATGTCTGGTCATCTAGGAATCATGTGCATTACACAGCAATTGGCCAGAATTTCTATTGGCCCAACTTCACCTAGCAGGTGAAGGAATATTGCAGATCTTGTTACCGATGCCAAGAAATAGGGAAGGCGGTAAGAAAACCCAAGCCACTCTAATTCCTTTGCCCATACTGGAGAAGTCATTCCAGAGGGTGGGAATGGATATTGTGGGGCCTCTAAATACAACCACTCCTCGGAAGAGGTTTATCTATCCATAGTGGATTATGCCACCTGGTATCCAAAGGCAGTCACCCTATCATCACTGAGGACAGACAAAGTGGCAGATGCCTTGCTAGGATTTTCTCCTGTGTTGGGTTTCGCAGGAGGTTATCACCAATCGAGGGGTTCCTTCATGTCAGACCTGATGAAATGTTTGTGGAGAGGTGTGGGGTGGGGTAGAGATGCACAGCAATTATCAGCCACAAACCAATGGGCTTGTGGAAAGATTTAATGGTACCCTTAAGTCAATGCTCCAATTGTTTGCTGAACAGCATGGGCGGGACTGGGAGAAATACCTTCCATACCTGTTGTTCGCATACGGGAGTGCCCCAAGAGTTGACAGGGTTTCCCCTTCGAGCTCTTGTATGGATGCAGAATGCGTGGGCCCTAGACTTGATTCGGGAGGACTGGGAAGGCAAGCACGCCACCCAGGGAACTCCGATAGTGGATTATGTCCTTAGGTTTAGGGAAAGGCTGAAGGAGCTTATGGTGACAGCCCATAGCAACCCTAACTGCCCAACAATAACAAAGGTGTGGTATGATCGCAGAGCCAGAGCTTGCTTGTACACTTGGGTCAGGAAGCCATGGTCCTAATCCCAGTCCGGAAAGACAAGCTGCAGGCCAGGTGGGCAGGACCATACAAAGTGGTCAGACAGAAAAATGATGTAAACTACATTGTAGAGCTACCTGACAGGAGACATACACAAAGAATGTACCATGTCAACATGATAAAACCATATGCTAATAGGGCTGACATGGTGTTTGCAGTGTGTAGTCCTGGGAGGGGACGGACGAGGAGAACCCCTTCTGGACTTGTTGGAAGAAAGCAAGTGGGAGTCCTCTGTGAAGGCAATTAAAATGTCGTTCCAGTTGACCCTGGACCAGATCCAGGAAGTAAGGGAGGTTTAGCAAACTTTGCCCCACTGTTTGCTCCAAGCCTGGACTAACCCCTTAGTGGCCTTGATGTGTGAGACAGGGACTGCAGCTTATCTGGCGGACAGCGTATCAGGTGTCAGAGGCTGTCAAAGGACATTAGGAGGGAGGTGGAGGAAATGCTGGATTTAGGGTAATCCAGAAATCCCACAGCCCTGGGCCTCACCCATGGTCCTTGTTCCCATGCCAGATGGCTCTACTCATTTTGTGTGGACTACTGTGGACTGAATGCAGTCATGAAGTCAGATGCCCACCCAATGCCACGGACAGATGAACTCCTGGATAAATTAGGAGGGTGACATACTTTACCATTATTGACCTGACAAGGGGTACTGGCAGGTAGAGTTAACTGCCAGAGCTAGGAAGGTCAGCCTTCATCACTCCGATTGGGTTATTTGAATTTAAAGTAATGCTTTTGGAATGAAAATGCCTGCCACTTTCTAAAGGCTGGTGAACCAGGTGTTAAATGGTGCTGAGGGTACACTGTGGCATACCTCAATGACATTGCCATCTTTACTGCCAGCTGGGAGGAACACCTTTCCCATCTTAAGGAAGTGCTAGGCAGGATACAGAGGGCTGGACTCACTGTAAAAGCTGAAGTGCCAGTGGCCATGGCTGAGGTGGCATACCTGCAGACGCGTTGTAGGCTGAGGGGTAGCTCCATCTAACCAACTGAAAATAGAAGTAATCAAGGCATGGCCCAGACTGGAAACACAGAAGCAAGTCCAGAGTTTTCAAGGACAGCAGGGTACTATAGGAATGTGTATCAAATTACAGTGCCCTGGCCACTCCTTATATAGCCTGTTAAAGAAAAGGGTGCCTAAGAAAGTTACCTGGCAACCAGCCTGTGAACAAGCCTTTACAAGACTGAAGGAGGCACTGTGCAGTGCTCCTGTGATGACAAGTCCAGACTATAGTAGACCCTTTGTAGTCCACACTGATGCCTCAGATGTGGGTATTGGGGCAGTGCTTAGTCAGATGTCCAGCCAAGGAAAGATCACCCAATAGTGCCTCAGTAAAGGCTACTTCCCAGGGAGCAGGATTATTCTACAGTGGAGAAAGAATGTCTTGCCATGGTGTGGGCACTAAAGTTAGAGCCATACCTATACGGGCAGTATTTTGAGGTACAAACTGACTACAACCCTCTGGTTTGGCTGACACAAATGGGTAAAGCAGATGGTAGACTATTACTGATGGAGCCTTGCCTTGCAAGGGTATGACATGACTGTCTCACACAGAGCAGGGGCAGCACATGAAAACGCAGATGGACTTTCATGTCAATTTGAGCTATGAACTGACTTTGGGAACTCATCCCATTGCAGGAATAGAGCCCCAAATTCAGTCTAGGTGGGGAGGGTGTGATGCTCTGCCACTTGCTTATTATTATATGTATAATATTTGTGTCATGGATAAATGTTTATGTGATTGTCTGCCTAGGATACAGTCAGCCAGTGTGAGGAGGTATGACCTTGACCCAAAAGTGTCAGTGTGACTGAAGCAGCAGGATGTCATAAACTGGCCAGTGGGAACCACTGATTGAAGGGTTCCTGTCCTGTCTTGACATGCAAGGCTTCCTGCCAGATGCCAGGTGATAATACATCATAAAACATGCCTTTTGAGAGCTGAAAGTTTGAATTTTATGATCCTGAAAGAAGAGACAACTTTTTAACAGAATCTTGTTAAAGTCATAAACCTGAAATCATTCTTGCAAAACAGGGGAAACCAGCAGAGACATCAAAAATGCTTTTGATGAGGACTGTCATATTTTAACAAGCATTTGTCAATGCCGAATGTTTGGTTGCTGGTATTAACATTGAAAATGCAGGAGTTAGACAGATGCAGAGAAGGAATGGCTATGAAGTAATGGACTTCCGCCACCCACCTCCACCCTGCAGAGACGGACAGGCATTGGGGTATGCGTTTGGGTTTTAGCCCATAGCGTTCATGTCATTTCACCTCACCTATCCTGCAGACACAGACAAGTGTTGAGGTGTGCCTTGGGGTGTTCGACTTTACAGTCACCCCACTCCATAAGGACATACCCTGAAATGGGTGCAGTATAGGAGAATGGGGTGAACTCTGGGACCAAGAGTCCAAGGCACACCTTGATGCCTGTCATTGGCTGCAGGGTGAGGGGTGGAATGGCATAAGCATTACACTCAGCAATCCAAAGGCACACCCTGATGCCTGTCAGTCTGTACAGGGTGGGACATTATGGTTAGAAACCCTAATGCCCCAGGCATTTGTTGGTATTTGCAGTACAAATTTTCAGCATGGCCTTTTGTAACCCCCACCTCTTGAAAGCATTTGGACCACTTCTCATGAACAGTGGCACTGTGATTTTGTGAATGTGTCCGAACTTTGAGTTCCCACAGTGACCGTGCCATTATGTGCCAGATGTGCGAAAACACAGATGGGGCAGGATGTGAAGAATGACAACTGTACCATTCACAGGGAGGTGTGAAGAGATGGCAATGTTGAAATCTGTGGTGAAAATATTAAAATGCTCGAACTTACAGCGGAATTGTGTCAGAAGGCCGTCCTGGAATGCACCAAGGCACCTGCTCCCTGGTACTGCTAGTGGCGGGTGCTCCAGTCAACTCCTGGTAGGTTAAAATCCCCACTATCACCACACTCCCCTTACACACCCTCCTTATCTGCTCTGTGAACTCCCATTCAGTTCCTGGATTGGGCTGATGGTCTGCCACCACTCCCAGCCTCAGCTTTCTGCCCTTGGAGTCCAGGAGCTGCACCCATTGCGCCTCCTCTCCTCTTCTCTTCTCCCTCATCCATTAGGCATTTGATCCCTTCCCTCACATGAGTGCAACCCCCTTCCAACCCCCAGTCCTCCCTGTATATCCTGTATCCCGATTGCCAAGTGCATGATCATGGTACTCTGTGGCCCAAGTTTCTTTCCGCTGCAGCAATGTCCACCTTCCCTCCGAAAGGAGCACCTGAAGCTCTGCAGTTTTGTTCCTCAGGCTTCTTTCATTGAGAGAGACCACCTTCCACCCATACCCTCCTTCTCCTCACTCTTCTCCTTTGCCTGTATCCCTCCTCCAGGTAGTCCGCACCTTTCTCCTCTTTATTCTTACCGGTGGTGGTGCCTTCTGTATTACACTCAGACCACTCTGCCCGGCCCCTCCGGGTTACTACGCCTCGCTTGTACCTATATCTGGGGATGAGCTCATTAGTCTCCTGTCTGGACCTTTCTACCAACCTTAATCTTTGCCCCCACCAGTTTAAATCCACCCAAATAGACATACACCTTCTAATCCCACCTTTAATACTCCCTCCCTAGCTCAAGTGTAGCCTGTCACCCCATACAAGTCACTATTCCCCAGACCCTACCCCAGTTAGTCACTAACCCATAATTTTGGTGTGGCACCAATCCCTCAGCCACTGTTGAACTCCTCGATCCTGCCCTTCCTCCCTGCTTGCACATGGTACTGGGAGTACCTCCGAGAATGCCACTGACTCCCACCCTCACACTGCCTGCCCAACTCCTCAAACTCCCCTCACTAGCTTCCACAGTCTCCCCTGCCAAGTCGCTTCAACCCACATGCAACACTAAATGAGGTTTCTCCTCCCTCACTGCACACTTGAGCAGTGCCTGCCCTCCCTCCTGCAGTCAACCCAGGGATAGCTTCAACCCAAATACAGCTGTGCCTTTCCCCTTCCTCCCATCTCACCCTTTCAGTATAGAATATCCCAGTAGGAGAAATCCCCTGTCCCTTACCCTCTTTCTCTTCTAATGCCCTTTCCACCACCCAGTATTCATTCTTCCCTGCCCCTTACCCCATCAGCTGCACCCTCTGTGACTTCTGTATCTGTACCCCTACTCGCCTCACCCTTTCTCAGCCTTATTCCTCCCATCCCCTTGAACCCCTTCCCAGCCTGACTGCTTCCTACTGGGCTTCACATGCCGACCTCCCTGCTGGATTCCAACCTCTCCTGTCCCCGCTTTGTTGATTTAGAGCTCCCATTCCTTCGACCCTGATAGTGATGCCCCTCCCATCCTTCCCCTTCCTGTAGCCTTCTCTCCTCCAATCACCCCTCTTTTCTTCCTTACTAGCCCCTTCTACCCTTTCATCCTTGCTATCTCTTCCCCTACCTGTTGCCATCCTCATGCCCTCGTGTCCTGCCCCCCAGTATGTTCCTGCTCCTCTCTCCTCTCCCATAGCAGAGGCTGGAATCTATTCCTAGTCAATACCCCTCCTACATCTCTTCCCCTCATTCCCCTCCTACTTGTTCCCCTTCATGCCCCCTGGTCCCACCCTGGTCCCTCCTACCAGCAGCCATCCGCTCTCTCCCTGTACTCCTTGTGGTCTCTTCCTCCCCCATCAGGAGCCCCCCTCACCTCGGTTACCCCTCCTTCTCCTCTCTTTTCTGCTAGTGCCTCTGATACTGGGGTCAGTTTCAGTCCCTAGTTGTTCTTCCTCCGTCCCTCCTTGCCATCCCTTGTTCCCCCCAGCCAGGATGCCTACCATACTCATCTGCCCTGCCTCTTAGACTCCTCCATAGGCTCCCACAGTTCCTCTCTCAAACTAGTCAGTTGTATACAGACACTTACCCCCCATCCTCCAGCCCAGTCCAGGATCATGGTGGACTCACACGTGTACCGCCACCACCCTTGCAAAGATGCCGCCCTATTGACATGTGGCACCTGCCCCATTTGGCCCCATCTTATGTTCGGGCTCTTACTCCCAGTTTGTGTACCCTACTATAACTGTTAGCCCCTGTTTACTCAAATTCCTGTCCCCCACACTAGTCCCCTACTGCTCCCTTGCCGACTGGGTTAATTCAGTCTCAAATCTCATCCGTTAGATACTGTATTACTGTAGCAATCCTACAGCATCCTTGTCCATTTTCACCCCTCAGCTACCATACTTTTGTTCTCAGCCCTCATATAGTTTCCTTAGCCCAGTTAGAAATCTATTGCACTCAAGTATTATTACTCAGCTCAGACAGTTAGAAATAAACAGAACAAATAAATATGTATTATTACAGCAATCCTAACAGTATAGCTCAGTATTTAGCTTAGAGAAATAAACAGAACAACTAAATCTGTATTATTACAGCAATTCTAAAAGTATCTAGTCATTGCTTTGTCTCCACCCCAGAGACCCTGCTGTAATATGGGACCACATAGGACCCTGGGCAGGATGGTGGGCAACTCTAAAGTCCTGACAGAGCTCCATTGAGCTCACTCACTCCTCCTCTCTCACTTGTTCGTTCTGTTTCTCCTGGCGCTGCAAGCTGCCCTTTTGTACTGGGCTCCTGCCTGCGTTGGCACCTTTTCTGCCCACAAAGAAATCTGCAGCAGTCTTGACAGAGCTCTGTTGAGCTCGCTCACACCCCCCTCTCACTCTCTCATTCTGCTTCTCCCGGCGTGCAGGCTGCCCTTTTGTACTGGGCTCCTGCCTGTGTTGGCGCCTTTTCTGCCCAAAAGAAATCCCAGCAGTCCCGACAGAGCTCCATTGAGCTCGCTCATGCCCCTTCTCACTCGCTCATTCTGATATCTCTTTTTTTATTCTCCTGCACCCCCAGCTCCACTTCCTTGGGAGTACCATGAGTCTACCCCTGCAAGCCACCTTACCTGGTCTATCACCAATCCCCATGGAGCCTTGGTTTACCCCCAGGCTGGGATGGGATGGGGCCCCTACACCCGGCAATCTCAATTTTGTCAGTCTCGGGCAGCCAGGCAGGTGGATGCAAATCTGATAGCTAGCTCCTCAGAACTCCATCTTCCTGGGGCTGGCAGGCATTTTCCAGTTGCTTGAACATGAGGTCCCTGATGTCGGGCGCTAGCACTGGCGTCCGCAACGTCCTACCCCGTGCTGCTGAAGCCTTTGGTGCCTGCAAAGACCCAGACCTCCATCCCAAGACCAGCCCATCACGCAAGCGCTGACATCCTGCTAAGCCCCTGGCCTCCCAGAAGTCAGCAGATCTCTGAGCCGCATCCCCACCCTCCCGCCGGAGAAGGTGAGCTGTCGTGGGATGCTACAGCTTTTCCCTTGGCCAGCCCTCCAATGACCTGGGCTCACTCCTAAACCTGGGTCACTGGCATCGCAGATGGAAATCCAACCGCTGTGCTGGCGGGCCTGCCTTACTACTGTTCTGTTTCTCCTGGCGCTGCAGGCTGCCCTTTTCTACTGGGCTCCTGACTGCATTGGCGCCTTCTTCTGCCCACAAAAAATCCACAGCAGTCCCGACAGAGCTCCATTGAGCTCACTCACTCCTCCTCTCTCACTCAGTCATTCTTAATCTGTCCCAAACACTGATTTCCCACAGCGACTACGCTATTCTGCGCCAGTGCAAACACATTTTAGCCAGGATATGAAAAATGACAGCTGTAATGTTCATAAGGAGGTGTGAAAAATGCAGTGCTGAAAATCTGGCATGAAAATATTACAAATTTTGGAAGTTACAAGGGTGCGTGGAAACTGCACAACGCGCGCTTGTAACACAGTCATTTATGGACTTTCGTCACCAAATTTTTAACACAGGCATTTTAGGACTTCTGCTCATGAACAGTGTCACTGTCATTTTCTTAATTTGTCCTGAACACTGATTTCCCAGCAACAGCACTAGTCTCGCTGAAGTATGAAAACACATTTCAGCGAGGATGTGTAAATGACAGCTGTACTGTTCATAAAGGCGTATGGGAAAATGCCAATGTTGAAAATCTGGAGTAAAATATTACAGATTCGCGAAGTTTCAGTGTGCATGGAACTCATAACACCATAACATAGAGCTTTTGAGAGCCCACCTCATGAACAGTGGCACTGTCATTTGGTTGTCGGTCCTGAAAGGTGATTCCGTGCAATGACCGTGGAAATCACCTTTCAGGACTTAACTTCATGGCAGTGACTGAATTCATGAGGAGGGTCCCAATAACCCTCATGTTGAAAATTTGGTGCCACTATTCCCAAAATGCCTGAGATATGCACCAAAGTTGAAAAACTATTTATGCCATTATACAGCTTACTGGCATTTCTTCAGTTCACGTTCGGCTTTGAAGAGTGTAGGTGTGTTCTCAGTCCACTGAAGATCATCACACCGGGCTCCAGGGTTAAGTATGGGGTGAGGGTGTGTGTGTGGGTAGAGTATGCGGAGGGTGGGTGCAGGTTGGGGAGGGGCACGGTACACTTGGGAGACTGTTGCTCATTTACAGGTAAAAAAAAAAACTGTCAGCGAAGTCGGTTTCTTTTCTCACAAGTGTGTTTGGTACACTGCAGTGGGCTCCCAGTGTACCACCTGCATTTGTGGGGAGGACAGCCGATGGATTGAGCCCCCATCGGAACAAGACGGGTGGGGGGCATGCATGATGCAGAAGGGGATTGGGCACCCTCAGCACAGGCATGCAAGCATTGGGGGCATTAATGCTGGCCAGAATGGACTCCCCGTCAGCAACTGGAACTGGAAGGGAGACTGAAGTCAATGGGAATTGGGCCCCAGTTGGCACACAGAAACATGTGGGGGGCGCGATGATGCTGAGGGGATTGGGCACCCCCGGCACTCAACTGAAATGGGGGCATTATGCCAATGGAAGTGGGCTCCCAGTCTGCAAATGAACTGGGTCGAGGGCATGCCGACAGAGGTTGGGCACCCGTTGGCTTTCTATGTGCCTCTGAGGTGGGGGCATACAGCTGCCACATTCCTGGTAATGTTACACCAGGCAGCGTGCCGCCCTGCAATGACAGGTTACTCCTCATTGCAGCAGAATGGCTGACGCTGCAATGATGAGGCGGCCCCTGATTGCAGCGGCAAAATTGTTACAACTGGTGGCACACTGCAGAACCAGTGTCATCAGGATACTGGCCCTGCATTGGCGAGCACTTGCAAGCCAACAATGCAGTGCCAGCATTGGCTGCTACAGTGCCGCACCTCCACAACCCGCTTCTTTTCCTGCGTTGGCACACCGTGTTTCTTGCGCATGCTGCGCCAGCAAACATAAAACTGCTAACTACTGATTTTTCCAGTAGTAACATATCATCCTTTTGGATAATTATACTAAGAACTATTGCAGGATCTAACTGTGACTCGCCAAGGGGTGGGAAAGGATATTGAAATAGTCAAGCATCTGAAGAAAAATACTTTTTATCTCGGATTCCACAGGAATGAGACCTTGGGTCTCTAGACTGAAACTAGGCACTTTAGAAAGATATAATTCAGCTGGAACTTTTAAGTATTTTGCAGGGTTTGTTTGTTCTATAATTTCCCAATTATTTTGTTGACTGTAAGTAATGATGTAAATGTTCTGTGTTTGATATTTTATCTATTTTAAATTTTAATAAACAATATTTTCCTTGAAATTCTGCCTGTGCCTTCTCAGTTTCTTTTGCATGTGAATTCTGGAAGAGATTAATATTTCTGACAGCTGTTAAGAGCTCAAAAGGGTGTGTTACTATCTTGCTAAAGGTAAGAATATACCTAGGTCTCATATTAAGTCATAAGAGTATGTGGTTGGGTTGTGGGTAGGGTAACAAGGGTATATACAACACTCGAAATTTGTTCAATACACAGAACTTTCGTGTGATATTTTTTGTAAAATAAATTCAGCTTATTTAGAATATACAACAATAAAAACAAATCAATAATAAAGTCTTAGACTTAAGACTAGAAACAAACAAAAAATAATACACTCTCCCTGAGCTTCAGAATCACTTCCTCTGGTGATTCTGCCACAGTGTAGAATACTTTTAAATCAGTAAATTATTTACAATTCTTCTGTGCTACCAGGTCAGCCTCTCAGGACACTCTTCTAGGCTGATCTGTCATACCTGAGCACTAGGGCAGCTTTTATACCCCTCCCTGTAGTGTCATCAGGTCAGCTGATCCGCCCCTTATCTTAAAAATAGTCATTCCTCCTCTAATAACTATAGGTGGGAGGATCAGCTTGGCTGTATTTATAGATTTAAAACATCCATCAATAATGAGTCCTTCCTTTATTCCCAATACACACTGTAACAGAAGCTATTCATAAAGACATCTTAATTATCTCTAGGCATGAAACTCCTCCCTTTTCCAGTTGATTGACAGCTGGAGGTTTCTATATAACAGCCTCTTCAGGGGCTGCTGGCTCCTAAGAGCCCATTTTACATGCATGCTGTGCTCAGGTAAGAGTTCTCTTTATTTTCAGAGGCAAAGATATAATAAAATCACTCCTGGTTACTTAATTTCAGCGCAGCCTATTCTTTACCCATCTTCTTATGTTTAACTCTTACTGAACAATGTAACCATATTTACCGTAATACCCAGCAGCTGAAATTTCAAGCCGTCGGGAAAGATTTCATTTGCTGCATTACTTATGTTTAATTTGTGTAGGCAACAAATTTATAACCAATGCAGCCTTCCTGCTTATGTTGTTGGCATTCTTTTTAACACGGAGGTGTTTCTTCCATCTAATTGTTTAGTCTGGGAGGCATGAGTCAGGAAGGTGACAACTTTCACTTTCCCATCTCAAATGCACCGTGCTGTTCGCCCGACTGTAAAACAGTCTCTCTTTATCTCCTGCACTGTTTCTGGGCAGCAGTACACAGTGCTCACTTTATGCAGCACTCGCAGACCAAAAGACCCCAAAACGATCGGCTGCATTATTTCAGAACGTTTACTGAAGCTGAGAGCAGTTTCATAGGGGATAGTTGCTAAAAAGCATTCCATTACACCACAGGGCTTCTATTATAGAGCTGATGCGCACTACAGGGCATGTTTACATCTCTCTGCCCTTTTCTTGAATGAAGTTTCTTTTTAAGCTGTATCCTTAAAAAAAAACAGGATGTATACAGGATGTTTTCTGCACAGCTAAATAATCCTGTTATAGTTCAGGCATAAGGTAGGGATGAGAAAGAATATAAAAGGGAACAGTCAAGGGAGAAAAGATACTATATGGATGGCCTACCCATAATAGTAGAAATGATATATTTAGAGTATACAGATTAGAACAGATTGCTACTGCAGTAGACTTTAGGGAAAAGAAATAGATGCCTTATCCTGCTTGAGAAAGGAAGAGGTCATCTACCACACCCCCATGGTCAAGCGCAAACTGGTGGTCTCACAATTCTTGTTTCAAGACAACCTACCCAAGTATGTCTGGGTAGGATGGAACTACCGCCCACCCTTGCTTGGTAGCTCCACCCCAGGGTCCCCTATAAACATCAACACTCAGGTAATACTTTACAATAAGTATACCTAATATACTTAAATACTACCCTGGGGTGTCTGAAACATTTGTACAAAAGACAATTCACTCTTTAATAAAAGATGTATTTCTAGAACATATATTTCCATTTACATTGGTAGCAGGAGCCCTATACCTTGACAAAAAAAAAAAATCAGTTTCACATGTTGGGTCCCAGCTCTATGTTTGATCACAAACTGGCTGTAACGCCACCTCATAATCCTGTTATTACCATCTTTCATTTGATGGAGAAAGCATAAAGGGTTATGGTTGGTAACCAACATAAAGGAGCACCCCATAAGTAAAATTTCAGAGCTTCAATCGCCCATTTGGCTGCCAGACACTCCTGCTCTACTATAGCATATTTCTGTTCAAATCTGATAGTGTGTGTTACTTTGTTTTGTATTGGGCTCTAGCCCCAGGACGATCTGGAATTGAGCATATGTTGCTCAGTATGCCTTCCTGGTAAAACTCATAAATAAATAAATGGTCATGCAGTTTTTGAGAAACATACAGTATCGGATGTTCAATGCCATCTATGGTCTGGCTTAGTACTGCCCTGAGTCCAGTGCCTGAAGCATCCATATGGACTTCAAAGGGTGTGAAAACTCAGGACTCTTTAAAACTGACGAGGAGCATAAGGCAGCTTTTATTTCCTAAAAGCTTTTTCGCATTCCTCTGTCCATTTCACTTTATTCCCATACCTCTTTTAGTCAGTTCTGTGAGGGGTGTCAAATAGTTGTAAACTGAGGTATAAACCCTCGGTAGTATATTGAGCCTAGAAAGGACCGGACATGTTGTTTGGTCTCTGGTTGGGGACAGTTAGCTACGGCCTCTACTTTGTCAATTTCTGGCTTCACCACTCCATTTCCCAATATGAACCCTAGATATTGGGTCTCCAGCATTGCTAGGGCACACTTGGCAAGGTTGATGGTCACACTCACTTCCTTTATGGATTCGTTCACTGCCCTCAAATGTTTCATGTAGGAATTCCAATCAGGACTATAGATGATTACATAATCCGGATAAGCTACACAAAAATTATGGTGAGGTGCTAGTATCTGGTTCATGTACAGCTGGAATGTGGCTGTCGCTCCGTGTAAATCAAATGACATAGTTCTGAATTGGAATAACACCATAGTGCTAAAGGCATTTATTACTTTGATGTTTCTTCCAAGGAATCTGCCAATAACCCTTGGTGAGGTCTAGAGGTTGCGATATATCGGGCATTTCCTACTGTATCCAGGATGTCATCTATCCTCGGGATGGGGTAGGCATCAAATTAGGAGACCTAGTTTAATGCTCAAAATCGAGACTCCGCAGATCGCTCCCTCTTTCTTTTGAAACTACTACTACAATTGGGGAACCCCAAGCACTGTTTGAAGGTTCAATAATTTTTAACTTCTGTAGTTTTCTAGTTCCTTCTGGACTTTACCTGTACCCATTCAGGAGTCTATAGGGCTTTTTACAAATGGAGAGTCAGACCTAATCATATGTTCCACCCTTCTTGCAAGACCTGGTGTACATAGTAAAAGTCTAGGGTACTCCCTCAATAATGTTTTTAGTTCTCGTTGTTTCTCCAGCTCTAACAAAGGGTTTATGTTGATTTGCTGTACCTCCTAGGCATAGCTAAATGGCTATCACTTCACTTCCATCTCAGTGTGCTCTCTCTCAGGGATAACTAACAGGCCTACCATGGGTGTATTTTTCTCATGCCATTTTTAAGCAGATTGGCATGTAGATTTTCTTTGTGTTTCTTTTCTGGGGTCCCAATTTCATACATAACTGGCCCTGTTCATTTTAACACAGTAAATGGTCCTTGCCACTTCATCAACATCTTATTGCTAGATGTGGGAAAAGTAGCAATACCCGCTGCCCAGGAAGAAAAATTATTTTCTTGAGTCCCGGTTATAGTTCTATTTTGTTTCCCTGGCCTGTACTCCCACTTCATGTGCATTATGTGCACATTTCACTAGTCTCTGGCATAATTCCTTCATGTAGGTGGCTATCCCTATATGTTTTAGGTCTTTGCCTTCCTCCCAACATTCTTTACTACATCTAATGGTCCTCAGGATTTTTACCATAAAGTAGTTCAAAGGGGAGGTGGAAGCCTAAGGGACTTCACGATAGGCAAATAATGCGAAAGGGAGATACTTATCCCAGTCATTGCTCTCGTCATACATAAACTTCCTCAACATTCTTTTGAGGGTTTGGTTAAATCGCTCTGTGAGTCCATCTGTCTGGGGATGGTAAGGGAAGTTCTCAATGCTACAATTCCCAATAATATGTAAAGCTCTCTCAATAAAGGCAGCATTAAAATTAATGCTCTGGTCAGTTATTATTTCCTTGGGTGTTCCTACCCGGCTAAATACCTTAATCAGTTCTTCTGCTATCTTTGGAGTGGTAACTGACCTCATGGGAATGGCCTTGGGTATTTTCTAAGCGTAGTCACAAATAACCAGGATAAACTGGTTGCCTTTCTTACTTTTATTCAGGGTCCCACCACATCAATACCAATCCTCTCAAAGGGCTGCAACCAAGGTGAGGTATTAAGAGGACCACATATTTTTTTCCACCTAAGGACACTAACTGGCAGCTTTCACATGCCCTACAATAATTAGCCACATCTTCATGAATCCCTGGCCAAAATAAATGCTGGGTTAGCCTGCCTAAGGATCTATCTCTCTCTGCATGGCCTGCCCAAGGAGGTCATGGCTCAGACACTATAGGTCATTTCGAAACATTGGGGTACCAATAATTGTTCTATGCATTCCTGTGTGATCGGTTGTTACATATCCTATACAGTAACCCATTTTGTTCCACAATTTCAGGATTACCTGTTGTTGGTACCTCTCCACCTGTAAAAAAATTATTCTAAAGTTTTATCAGCTTTTTGTTCAGACATCACATTTGTTTTTAAAAATGCCAGATACATTCTCTGGGGTTAACCCTTTTTGTTTGTAATGTCATTGTCTCTGTTTTTCTTTTTGGCATTATGTGACAGTTTTGTTCTCCTCGTTCTTCAACCAAATCCTCCTGAAAAGGAAAAGTTCCCCAAGTTCTTGTTGTTTCTCCTCTTGTGCTCAGTGGTTACTGCAGCCGTGGTCCCTTGTTCTGGTATCAGAAGTAAATGCAGGAAAGTCATGGCCGATGATCATGGGTTCTGGCAAACGTGGTACTACCCTGTGGTAATCCTAGTCGGTGTTCTTTTATAACCAGTTCCAAAGTGGTTGTTGGATAATGGTGTGTATCCCCATGCACACACACACACCTCATATTGGATCCCCTTTCTTCACTTTCAACAGATTCTGGCCTTATTAGGGACTGCTTACTCCCAGAGTGAATGAGAGCCACAATAGTTTGGTCTTCAGTCTGAAAATCTGTAAATGTATCCGAGTTCAATAAGGCCAAATGTACTGAGTCACTTCTTTTGGTGGGACAGAACCTGGTGATATGGCCCAGTCCTTTACAATTTCTGCAGACTGTATCGGGTGGAAATGATCTCACTCCCTCCTCTGTTATCTGTCCTATTATCATAACACCCATATCGTGGTTCATATGTTTTCCTGATAGGGGATTAACTCTAGGACCAGTGGTTTCAGTGGATCTATTGCCTGTCCTCTTGGTATTCTGGTGAGCAGAAGGTAATCATCTGCCAATGTGATGGCTATCTCAGCTGTCTCAGGTTTATGCTCACGTGCCCATATCTGGCCTCTTGGGGCAATATTGTAGATATTGCTCAACAACTACAGTCTCAACCAAACCTTCCACAGTCTTTCCTTCAGGCTGTATCCATTTTACACACAATTCCTGGAATCAGGTGAAGATTTCCCTAGGGGCATCATCACTTTGATATTTTAATGTCCTGAACCTATGTCTGTATGTCTCCATGTTTATGACGTACCTCTTTAGAATTTCTTTCTTGACTAAATCATAGGTACTGGCAGATCTACTATCCATATTAGAGTAGGCTAGTTGTGCTTTTCCAGTTAGGCACAGGGCCAAGCGCACAACCCATTGAGTCTGTGGCCACCCACATGCCTGTGCCACTCTTTCAAAAGTGGTTGAATAACCCTCGATATAAACTGAGGCCAACATTTTAGTTTGTTTTATGTCTTTTGGGTTTTGGTCCAATCTGCCTCATCTCGCCCTCATCCAGCCCCCAAATCACGAAATGCTCTTAGGTTTCTGCCCACCTGTTGTCTCTTGTCTCCGTCGCTCCTGTTCCCTCTCCATCTCCTTGTCCAGTTGGCGAATAGCTAACCAACGCAACAATTCTGGGAGTCCTTCTGGTGGTTCCTCCATGTAGCTGCTTTGTTCCTCTTCCATCTTTTTCTCCTCTTCTGGTAACTCCTCTGTCCATTCCTTCGGTCTTAGAGCATACACCACAGGCTCCACTCCATTCATCAGGATTTCCCGGACTTAAACACCTGTTTCGGGTCTGTACCCCAGTCACCATATCACTCTTCTCATCCTCATCCAACATACCTTTTGTCACCCAAGTACCAGGACTGGTACTGTTTACTGGTTTCTCCCACCATGCAAGACAACCAGAAAACCCCACTTCTGACACCAGTTTCTGTGGTAGGGTTCGTGGGTAGGGTAACAAAGGCATACACAACACTCAGAGATTTGTTCAACACACAGAACTTTTTTAGATGTTTATTTTGTAAAATAAATTCAGCTTATTCAGAATATACAAAATAAAAACAAACCAATAAAGTAAATACGTCTTAGACTTCAGACTAGAAGCAAAAAAATTAAAGAATAAGCTCTCCTGAGCTTCAGAATCACTTCCTCCAGTGATTCTGCCACAGTGTAGAATAGTTTTCAAATCAGTTAGTTATCTACAATTCTTCTGTGTTACCAGGTCAACCTCTCAGGACACTCTCCCAGACTGATCTGCCATACCTGAGTACTAGGGCAGCTTTTATACTCCTCCCTGTATTGTTATCAAGTCAGCTGATCCGCCTTATCTTAAAACAGTCATTCCTCCTCTAATACATACCTGCGGGAGGATCAGCTTGACTGTATTTATAGATGTAAAACATCCATCAATAATGAGTCCTTCCTTTATTCCTAGTACACACTGTAACAGAAGATATTCATAAAGACATCTTAATTATCTCTAGGCATGAAACTCCTCCCTTTTCCAGTTGATTGACAGTTGAGGGTTTCTATATAACAGCCTCCTCAGGGGGCTACTGTCTCTAAGAGCCCATTTTACATGCACGTTGTGCTCAGGTAAAGCTCTCATTATTTTCAGAGGCAAAGATAAAATAAAATCACTCCTGGTTACTTAATTTCAACACAGCCTTGTTCTTTACCTTTCTTCTTGTGTTTAACCCTCACTGAACAATGTAACCGTATTTACCGTAACACGGCAGCTGAAATTTCAAGCTGTCGGAAAGATTAATTGCTGCATTACTTTATGTTTAATTTGTGTAGACAACAAATTTATAACCAATGCAGCCTTTCTGCTATGTTGTTGGTGTTCCTTTTTTAACACAGGAGTATTTCTTTCCATCTAATTGTTTATTCCAAAGAGGTGCGAGTCAAGGAAGTGATAACTTTCACTTTCCCAACTCAAATACGCCTCGCTGTTCACTAACTATAAAACAGTCTCTCTTTATCTCCTGCACTGTTTCTGGGGAGAGTACACAGTGCTCACTTTATGCAGCACTTGCAGACCGAAAAGACCCCAAAATGATCGGCTACATTATTTCAGAACATTTACTGAAGCTGAGGGCAGCTCCTTACAGGGATAGTTGCTAAAAGCATTCCACTACCCACAAGGCTTCTATTATAGCACAAATGCAATGCACAGGGCATGTTTACATCTCTCTGCCCTTTGCTGGAGTGAGGTTTCTTTTTAAGCTCTATCCTTAAAAAAAAAACACAGGATGTATACAGGGCCTGGATATTCAAGGGGTTGTGCATGGCACAACAGAGTTACACCAGCACAACCCCGCAATACACCTGGCGGGGTATTGGAAAGGCTGCCAGGTGCCTCGCAAATCCCGATGCTCCGGGTGCAATGCAATTGTATGCAGTGCAGATGCAGGCGTGCCCATGCATATGCGGCACATCTCAATATTCAGCCCAGGATGTGCGCCGCATGTGCTGGCGCAACCTACATTGCGCCACATAGGGGTCTCAGTGGGAACAAATCCTGGCCACCCACAGGCAGGCTGCTGTATTGCAGGGAGCAACACAGCAGCTGCCAGCTCATGGTGGCCACCCTCCACCAGAACACCGTCCACAAGCACCCATTGCTCCCTGGTAGTCTAGTGGTCCCCTCTCTTCCGATACCCTGATAAGTGGTAAAGCACCTGTCATATGAATCCCTGGTAGTCTAGTGGTACCCCTCCCTCCTGTGTCCCTGATCTTCAGTAAATCTCTTTAAATTAAAACCCTGGGTGGACTAGTGGTACCCCTGCCCATTACCATGATTATGGTAGAACTCCATAAGATAATTCCCTGGTGATCCAGAGGCACCCCCCACCCCTACCACCACACAGAACCCCTTGTCCGTCCTGCTCCCCACTGTCATTGGCTGGTGGCTGCAGTCCACCGCATACCGCCTGGCCGCCCGTCGAGATGACAGGTACAGTGTGGGCTGTAAGCCTATTGGTCCAGTGTGGACCAATGGGCATGCAGGAGCATACTGTACTAGACAGTCCCAAATATGTGAATGAAGTCAATCACGTATTTGGGACAGTTAATACAGTATGCCCTGCAAACGTAATGGTCCACACTGTCAGACCAATGGTCTTACAACCCATATGTACTGTCATTCAGCGGGCGGTCAGGTATATGTGGAGGGTTGCAGCTGCCCGCTGATGATGGGGTGGGTGGGCAAGGGGTTACGCTTTGGGTGGAGGGGTGGGTATGCCACTGATCACCAGGGAATTATCTTATGGAGTTCTGTCACGATGGCAGCAATGGGCGGGGTACCACTAGTCCACCAGGGCTTTAATTTACAGGGATTTACTGGTGATCAGGGACACAGGAGGGAGGGGATTACCACTAGACTACCAGGGATTTATATGCGGGCGCTACCGTGATTGGGGACACGGAGGAGAGGGAGGAGGTACCACTAGACTACCAGGGAATAATTACAGGGATTTACCAGGGATCATGGCTAAAGGGTGGGGGATGTTGGTGGGATCTTGCACCTCGGTGTCCAGTTGTAACTGTCCAATTGTAACTGTCTGATAACCAAGACAAAGAGGGATTGTCCGGAAATGGGGTGGGGACCCTGGATATACCTTGGGGTCTCCTTGCCATTGGATGAGACTGTGGAGGAGGAGTTGTAAGGAGTAGCTCCCCATTACCGCTGTTGTCATCCTCACTAGGGGAATGAGGTCCAGATGGCATCCACCCTCATCCCCTGAGTCCTGAGGGGGCGAGGCCCAGGGTCCTGGGGCGTGGGCCATGGCCCTGCTGGAGAAGCAGAGGGCACTGCAGGGATGGGTCTTGGGGAGGAGCAATCTTAGCCTGCATAAAGTCCCATAAGATGAGTAGCGTGGGTGGAAATCCACCGCTATCAGCGTCAGGCCTATCGAGTCAGTTGAAGGAACACTGGAGTCGGTGCGGGGTCAGCATCAGGAGGGCAGCCGCGCAGGGTGGGGCCTGTGGGAAGCTCCTTGGGATGGGTTGTGGATGGTGACGACAGGTGGGAATCGAGGCGGGTGACTCAGAGAGGGTGGAGGCTCCAGGCCCAAGACAATGGCCAAAGAAGCGATCGTGGTCAGTTGCAGGAGTTAGGCTGTGTGCTGGCGACCGCCGATTTTCATCAACATCTTATTGTTAGATGTGGGAAAAGAGGCAATACCCGTTCCCCAGGAAGAACATTCTTTTCTTTAGTCCCCGGTCATAGTTCTGTTTTTTCTCCTCTGGGCCTGTTCTCCTACTTCATGTGCATATGCATATTTCACTATTCTCTGGCATAATTCCTTCATGTAGGTGGCTATCCCTATATGCTTTAGGTCTTTGCCTTCCTCACAACATTCTTTTACTACCTCTAATGGTCCTCGAGGATTTTACCATAAAGTAGATCGAAGGGGAGTATCTAGTGGAAGCCTGAGGACTTCACGATTAGCAAATAATGCGAAAGGGAGATACTTACCCCAGTCATTCTCTTGTTGTGCACAAACTTCCTCAACATTCTTTTGAGGTTTGGTTAAATCGCTCTGTGAGTCCATCTGTCTGGGGATGGTAAGGGAAGTTCTCAATGCTACAATTCCCAATAATCTGTAAAGCTCTCTCAATAAGGCAGCATTAAAATTAGTGCCCTGGTCAGTTATTATTTCCTTGGGTATTCCTACCCGCTAAATACCTTAATCAGTTCCTCTGCTGTCTTTGGAGTGGTAACTGACCTCATGGAATGGCCTCGGGATATTTGCTTGTGTAGTCACAAATAACCAGGAGAAACTGGTTGCCTTTCTTACTGTTATTCAGGGTCCCACCACATCAATCCCAATCCTCTCAAAGGGGCTATAACCAAAGGTAGGGGCATTAAGGGGACCACATCTTTTTCCCACCTGAGACACTAACTGGCAACTTTCACATGCCTACAATAATTAACCAAATCTTCATGAATCCCTGGCCAAAAGAAATGCTGGGTCAGCCTGCCGAAAGTTCTGTCTCTCCCTGCATGGCCTGCCCAAGGAGGTCATGGCTCAGATTCAGTAGGTAATTTCGAAAACATTGGGGCACCAGTAATTGTTCTATGCGTTCCTGTGCGATTGGGTTGTTACATATCCTATACAGTAACCCATTTTTTCTACAGTTTCAGGATCACCTGTTGTTGGTACCTCTCCCACCTGTAAAAAATTATTCCAAACTTTTGCAGCTTTTGTTCAGACATCACATTTTTTTTTTTTTAATGCCAGATACATTCTCTGCGCTTAACCCTTTTGTTCGTAATGCCATTGTCTCTGTTTTTCTTTTGGCAATATGTGACAGTTGTGTTCTTCCTGGTTCTTCAACCAAATCCTCCTGAAAAGGAAAAAGTTCCCAAGTTCTTGTTGTTTCTTCTCTTGTGCTCGAGTGGTTACTGCAGCGCAGTCCTCTGTTCTGGTATCAGAGAAGAAAATGCAGGAAAGTCATGGCCGATGACCATGGGTTCTGGCAAGCGTGGTACTACCCTGTGGTAATCCTAGTCGGGTGTTCTTTTATAACCAGTTCCAAAGTGGTTGTTGGATAATGGTATGTATCCCCATGCACACACACACCGCACTCATATTGGATCCCTTTTCTTCACTTTCAACAGATTCTGGCCTTATCAGGGACTGCTTACTCCCAGAGTCAATGAGAGCCAGCCACAATAGTTCAGTCTTCAATCTGGACATCTGTAAAAAGTATCCGGATTCAATAAGGCCAGATGTACTGTGTCACTTCTTTGGTGGGACAGAACCTGGCAGTATGTGTTACGGTGTGGAATACAGACACTTAGGCAGGAGGTATGATGCATAAAATAAATGCACAAATGCGTTTATGATTTTTATTCAAAATCAAATAAAATTAATATTTACAGAAATGAAAAAAAGCAAGGTGTTAGTCAACACACCAAAATAAACAAAACTCTGAAGATGACTCTTCCTAGTCACTTCTTCTCTTAATTTTACCACTTTTAAACCAATTCACTGGTATGAAAACAAACACACCTTCCTCCTGCAAGACCAGCAGCTCACTGGCCTACCTCTCTCTAAACATCCCTCTAGTGGTGAGTTTTATAGCCTTATGGCTGATGACATCATGGCCAGGTGACCATCATCAGAAACAATTATGCTTTTGTTCTTTTATTTTACAGAATAAATGCATTTTATTTCATGCTTTTCCAGTCCTTATACTCCTTTACCTGATAATAGACTTTCGTCTTATCAAATACCTACAGATAGGGATCAATAATAGCTCTTTAGGCTTAATTGGGACTCATTTGGAAGCAAGCCCTCCTTATTCTGATGTCACTGAAGCCTGCATCTTTAAAACAACCATTTTGTGGGTAGCCAGCCCTATAGCAAGAACTGCAGGGAAACCCACAGGTAATTACCACTCTTTTCTTCTTTTCTTGTAGTGATCTTAGAACCATTTTAGCCCTCATTTTGTTTAGAAATGCTGCCATTTCACTTAAACCTTGCAAGGCAAGGGCTCTTACTTAGGCTACTTTAGCAACCCCTGCCACTATGCAGCACTTTGCTTTACTGCTCTAATGGCTGAAATGTGCAGCCATCAACAAAACATTTAATTTGGGCCTTTCCTAAACCCATTTCCAACCTTTGGCTATTTCTTTTATTTATCAGCCCAGTTACAACATCTCTGGCTGTTTTCTTTGTACATGAATGTTTTATTCTTTATCTAGGCACTTCTGTTTTGCTCTGGGCACTACTGCTAAACTGGGAACACTCCAGGAAACTCAGCAGTGTTTTCACTATTTAAAAGTAAAGCACTGCTCATGTTTGGACATATCTCCCACTAGGGAGAGTGCTTTACACTGAACTCAGCCCTATCTGGTGCACCGTAGGAGGGGTTTGAGAAAAGGGATAGTAAAGTAAGCAATGAGATATGTTAGGTTGGCCACCCTGACATGAAAAAAAAAAAGAAAGAACAGAAGAAAGATGAAGAGGACAGGACAGTGTGAGAGAAAAAAAGGGGAGGGATCACCTGTTATATTAGTAGGGAGTAAACCTTACAGGGAACAGGGACCCTGTTACAGTATGCCCAGTCCTTTATAATTTCTGCAGACTATATCGGGTGGAAATGATCTCCACTCCTTCTTCTGTTATCTGTCCTATTATCATAACATCCATATCGTGGTTCACATGTTTTCCTGTTGGGGGATTACTCTACGACCAGTGGTTTCAGTGGGTCTATTGCCTGTTCTCTTGGTATTCTGGTGAGCAGAAAGGTAATCATCAGACAATGTGATGGCTATCTCAGCTGTCTCAAGTTTATGCGAATCGCATCTATATCTGGACCTCTTTGGGCAATATTTATAGAAATTGCTCAACAACTACAGTCTCAACCACATCTTCCACAGTCTTTCCTTTAGCTGTATCCATTTTATACACAATTCCTGGAGTCGGGTGAAGATTTCTAGGGCATCATTACTTTGATATTTTAATGTCCTGATCATATGTCTGTATGTCTCCGTGTTTATGTTGTACATCTGTAGAATTTCTTTCTTGACTAAATGGTAGGTACTGGCAGATCTAGTATTTATGTCAGTGTAGGCTAGTTGTGCTTTTTCCAGTCAGGCATGGGGCCAAGTGCACAACCCAAGGAGTTTGGGGCCACCCACATGCCTGTGCCACTCTTTTAAAAGTGGCTAAATAACCATCGATATCATCTGAGGCCATCATTTTAGTTAGTTTTATGTCTTTGGATTTTGGTCCAATCTGCCTCCATCTCGCCTCGTCCAGCCCGCAAATCATGAAATGCTCTTAGAGTTTCTGCCCACCTGGTGTCTTGTCTCATCACTCCTGTTCCTCTCTGTCTCCATGTCCAGTTGGCGAACAGCTAACCAATGCAACAATTCTGGGAGTCCTTCTGGTGGTTCCTCCATGTAGCTTCTTTGTTCCTCTTCCATCTGTTTCTCCTCTTCTGGTAACTCCTCCATCCATTCCTTCGGTCTTTGAACCCACACCACAGGCTCCAGTCCAGTCATTAGGATTTCCTGGACTTAAACACCTGTTCTCGGGTCTGCACCCCAGTCGCTGTATCACTCTTTTCATCCTCATCCAACATACCTTTTTGTCATCCCAAATACCAGGACTGGTACTGTTTATTGGTTTCTCCCACTATGCAAGACAACCAGAAACCCACTTCTGACACCAATTTCTGTGGTGGGGTTCATGGGTAGGGTAACAAAGGCATACACAACACTCAGAGATTTGTTCAACACCCAGAACTTTTGTGTGATGTTAATTTTTGTAAAATAAATTCAGCTTATTCAGAATATACAAAAATAAAACAAACCAATAAAGTAAATACGCCTTAGGCTTCCGACTAGAAACAAAAAATAAAGAATAAGCTCTCCTTGAGCTTCGAATCACCTCCTTCCAGTGATTCTGCCACAGTGTAGAATATTTTTCAAATGAGAGTTATCTACAATTCTTCTGTGTTACCAGGTCAACCTCTCAGGACACTCTCCCAGGCTGATCTGCCATACCTGAGCACTAGGGCAGCTTTTATACCCTCCCTGTATTGTTATCAAGTCAGCTGATCCACTCCTTATCTTAAAAACAGTCATTCCTCCTCTAATACATACAGGTGGGAGGATCAGCTTGACTGTATTTATAGATTTAAAACATTTATCAATAATGAGTCCTTCCTTTATTCCTAGTACACACTGTAACAGAAGATATTCATAAAGACATCTTATATCATTGATATCATTGGACTTCACACAGTCTGTTTCCTCCTCGACCCATATTGGTGGACACTCATTGGACCTGGTGTTCCTTTTGGGGATGGGGATATCCGACCTGGTGGTGGAACTGGATAGGTTGGTCTGACCATCACACCATTAGGTTCAGTTTTGAGGCCACCCTGTTAGGTCAGTCCTTTGGAGATGGTCCGATACCGCCCCTTGAGGGTGTTTCCCAGATGACCTGATGGCGGTGTTGGACCTATCAAGCCTACCGATAGATTGCTTGGATCCAGGTGACCTGGTACATGCTTATAATGAGGCAGTGACAGGGGCCCTGGATTCCATTGCACCAGTTCTTGTTCGCCTCTCACTCTCTGCCCCCAGGTCTCCTTGGTTTGATGAGACCATGAGGGAGTTGAGGAGGGTTGGACGAAGGCTGGGAGAGGTGTTGGCGGAAACGGTCTTGATGTTGACAGGCTTAGTTTGGTGGACCATTATGTGGTCTATCAATCCGCAATCTCGTAAAAGGCAGAATTCCTGTCCAGAGATAGCGGCTGCACAGAATAGACCAGCTCAGCTCTTCGACTGTGGACAGACTGTGCAATCCAGTCTGTCTGCAGCCCAGAAGAGCCTTATCTCAAGAATGGTGTGAGGAACTTGCTCTCTTCTTTGCAGATAAGGTTGTCAATATCAGATCGGATATCCGCTTTTCCCTCCCCAATGGGAGTGATGGTGGTCGGCAGGAGATGTTGAACACCCAGTTTAGCTGGTCTGACTTCAGTTTTCCCATAATCGATGATGTTGTGATGATCATTGACGATGCAACCGACTAGCTGTGATTTGGACCCTGGCCCCACATGCCTTTTAATGGGTTGTGTGGATAAGATCGCCAAGTCCTGGCTTTGATAGTCTGGAAGTCTTTGAGAGGGGATCTTTCCGGATCTCCTAAAAGAGGCTATAGTTAAGCCTCTACTAAAGAAATCCTCTCTAGATCCAGATTGTCTAGCAAATTACAGGCCAATCTCTAACTTACCCTTTGTGGGTAAAGTTATTGAGAAAGTGGTCTCATTACAGTTGGAAGATCATCTGACCAACAACAATATCTACGATTCTCTCCAGTCTGGATTTAGGAAAAGGCATAGTACCGAGACAGTGCTGGTTCGGTACTAAATGACCCTAATAGCGAGAGATCGTAGGACTCGATCCATCTTAGTACTTCTTGATCTCTCTGCAGCGCTTGACACCGTTGACCATGATGTGCTGTTAGGGCATTTGCTGTCTGTCTGTGGACTATCTGGTACGGTCCTCAGATGGTTTCGATCTTACCTCGAGGGTAGGACTCAGAGAGTGGTGTCAGGAATTTTTCCTCGGCATCAGTCTCCTATCCCTGTGGGTACCGCAGGGTTCTATCTTAGCACCCATGTTGTTTGCGTGTATATGCTGCCATTAGAGTGATTATTAGACTATACGGTCTGGGTTTCACGGCTATGCGGATGATACCCAGCTGTATATGTCTTTTGTGCCTGGCCAGGATGCTGCCTTGTCGGTATTTAATAACTGCTTTGCAGAAATTCAAGACTGGATGAATGGGAGTTGCTTGAGGTTAAACCCGGAGAAAACTGAGGTGTTGGTCGTGGATAAAGGCCGCTGTGAGGCGGTTTGCGGATGGTTCACCCTCAGGATTATGGCTTGGGGAGTTCAGTTGGCAACCTCAGATCAGGTGGCGGAATCTTGGCGTAATAATTGACAACCATCTGAGCTTAAATCTCAGGTGTCAGGTTGTCAAAACTTCCTTTTCCATCTGAGGAATATCGCCAGGGTGAAGCACCTGGTTCCTCCAGAGGACCTTCCAACGTTGATCCACGCCTGCTACTCCCCGCCTTGACTACTGTAACCCTCATACCTAGGGTTAGCGGGGTTGAATCTCGCCGCCTGCAGCAAGTGCAGAATGTGGCAGCCAGGCTGCTGACTGGATCTTCTAGATCCAGCCATATAATGCCTGTGCTTCACGGACTGCACTGGCTGCCAGTGGCTTGGCTAATCACCTTCAAGGTCGGTTTGCTGACCTATAAAGCCCTCATGACCTGGGACCTATCTACCTGAAAGAACTCCTTTGCCCCTACTGTCCTCTCTCCCCTCCGATCCACTGACGAGGGATTGCTGGAGATTCCTAGGGTCCGCTTGAATACATCAGGTGCAAGATCATTTAGTTTTATGGCACCGAATTCTATAGAATTCTCTACCTCGTCAGGTGAAATTGCCTGACCGTCTTTAGTTTTAAAGGAGCTTTGAAGACCCACCTTTTAGCATAGCTTTTAATGATTTATAGTAGTTTTAATTTTACTGTATTTACTGTTTGAAATGTACAGGCGCTTTGGTTTTAAGAAAAGCGCCTTTTAAAAATAAAGCTGAATTGAATTGAATTGAATTGAATTATCTCTAGGTATGAAACTCCTCCCTTTCCAGTTGATTAACAGTTGGGAAGTTTCTATATAACAGCCTCCTCATGGGGCTGTTGCCTCCTAAGAGCCATTTACATGCACGCTGTGCTCAGGTAAGAGCTCTCATTATTTTCAGAGGCAAAGATAAAATAAAATCACTCCTGGTTACTTACTTTCGACACAGCCTTCGTTCTTTACCTGTCTTCTTGTGTTTAACCCTCACTGAACAATGTAACCGTATTTACAGTAACACCCGCAGCTGAATTTCAAGCTGTCGGAAAGATTTAATTTGCTGCATTATTTATGTTTAATTTGTGTAGACAACAAATTTATAAACCAATGCAGCCTTTCTGCTTATGTTGTTGGTGTTCCTTTTAACACAGGAGTGTTTCTCTCCATCTAATTGTTTAATCCGGGAGATGCAGGTCTGGGAAAGTGATACATTTCACTTTCCCGACTCAATGCGCCTCACTGTTCACCCAACTATAAAACAGAGCGAGTACACATTGCTCACTTTATGCAGCACTCTCAGACCAAAAAGACCCAAAATAATTGGCTGCATTATTTCAGAACATTTACTGAAGCTGAGAGCAGCTCCTTACAGGGATTGTTGCAAAGCATTCCACTACATTGGGCTTCTGTTATAGCACAAACGCACACTATGGGGCATGTTTATATCTCTGCCCTTTGCTGGAGTGAGGATTCTTTTAAGCTCTATCCTTAACAAAAAACAGGATGTATGCAGGACGTTTTTCTGCACAGCTAAATAATCCTGTTTTAGTTCAGGCTTAAGGCAGGGATAAGAAAGAATATAAAGAGGGAACAGTCAGGAGAAAAGATACTATTATGGGTGGCCTACCAATATAGTAGAAATGATATATTTAGAGTATACAGATTAGAACAGTTTGCTACTACAGTAGACTTTAGGGATAATAGATAGATGTCTTAGCTTCTTTGAAAAGGGGGGCTATCTACCACAGGGTACATTTGGGGAACCTGGCTTGGTGCCACTGGGCAAAGGATTGTACTGCATTTCCTGAAGAGAATATATATCTGAGCCTTTATCTGGGTACACTAGCAAAAGGTTCACATTTGACCCCAGGACTTGAGACTAGTAGGTGATTTGGACACAAAACAAACAGGAGGGTTACCCTGTTTGTCTCCATTCACACTATTGCACTTCGAGGTTTGGTACTGTGGGAACAGAGGGCCTGACCTGCGGAGAGCGCTTGTCACAGTCTGCCATCCTAGGTATGGCTGGTATCAAACTGGGCAAATGCCAGGTGGCCATTATGGTATTTTCAGAAGGCTCAATTAAGGGAGGGATGACCAGAGGAGGGCATCAAGCAGCTTTAAATAAGTGGCCAGTCAATGTTGAGTGGGATCTTGCTCCTCGGTGTCGAAGCCCATGGCCAATTGTAACTGTCTGATAACCGAGACAAAAGAGGGATCATCGGGGGCTATGGAATATACCTTGGGGTCTCCTTGCCATTGGATGAGACCGTGGAGGAGGAGTTGTAAGGAGTAGCTCCCATCATCACTGTTGTCAACCTCATCAGGGGTAATGAGATCCAGACCGCATCTATCCTTATCCCCTGAGTCCTGAGGGGAGCGAGGACCCAGTGTCCTGGGACATGGCCCTGCTGGAGAAGCAGGGGCACTGTAGGGATGGGTCTTGGGGAGGAGCAATCTCAGGCTGCATAAACTCCCATGAGATGGTAAGAGGGGAGTGTAAGTCCACTGCTATCAGCGTGCCAGGCCTATCAGTGTCAGTTGAGGAACACCAGGGTTGGTGCCGGGGGTCAGGAGGAGCAGCTGCACAGGCTGGGGCCTGTGGAAAACTCCTTGGCATGGGTTATGGATGGTGATGACAGCTGGGAATCGATGCGGGATGACTTAGGAGAGGGTGGAGGATCCAGGCCCAAGACGACGGCTGAAGAAACGATCATGGTCAGTGGCAGGGGTTAGGCTGTGTCCTGGCGACCACCAATGCTGAGCCTCTTGATGATGAGCAAACTTTGTCACCTGAGTGCCCACTGAAAACAATGTCCTGAACAGCAGGGGCTGTGGTCGGTGGGGTGCCAGATCCCTGAACCGACCCCCACCAAACATTTGTGGGTGGAGCTGCCAGTGGTGGCCCTGCAGGGGAAAGGTGTGCAAGGCAGAGGGGCCAGCCCGGATGGTGAGGATGGCCCACCATTGTCGGCGCATGGAGGGTGATTGGGATCGAAATGAGGAGTACTGGTTTTCTCCTTGGGACAGTCCTTGTCTTGATGCTTATGCTTCCCATAGACTTGTCCTGGGCCTTGGAAGGCTGTGAAGCTGAGGATTTCAAGGGGCAGTGGAGGAACTTGAGCATGAAGTTTCTTCTCCATCGGGTCAACCTTCTGCATTAGCAGGAAAGTTTTGAGTGTCTGCACTGCACTTCCTGGTGGCTTGGTTGAAACCTCAGTAGATCACGCAAGCCTGGGTGTCGTGTTCTGGACCTAGGCAGCAGACACAGGCCAAGTGGTCATCATTCTCTGGGCTCTTCTGCCTGCAGGCACACTTTTGAAGAGGTTCCGGAGGCAGGGCTTGGCATAAATGGAGAGGAGAAATCACTTTATCGCTAAAGTGATACACACTAGAGAGAGAAAAATAAAAATAGAGATTCATCAAAGAATTTTGTTAAAACGTTATTGTATTTTATTTTTATTTTATTGAGGTCTCAGAATTACAACACCTTTGAGCCAGAGGCTCTTTACAAAGGCTCTACATCATAGATGGAAGAAACCGAGAGACAATTAACATAGTAGCATAGTACGGAGGCTGAATGAGTATACAGAATACATAAAATATATAGTAAATGCTACATACGTATCATGAGTTACAAGGTTACATATATTCTTCATTATGTAGTAGCGGTCAGATGGGTGGCTTCATCATAAAAATGACAGTGGTGGTCGACTGAAGATGGCGGATCTCCCTGAAGTCCGATGTGTGATGGTTGATGGCAGGAAAAGAACTGAGGAGGGCACAGGGCCACCACTCTTATAGGATAGGCTGAAGTAAGCATATGATGTCGGAGTGGGTGGCCCCTGGTATACTGCTAGCTAGAAAAGGTTCTGTGTGGTCCTAGTGCCTGGCGGCTATAGTTCCATAGATGTGGCCTGCTGCAAGAGATACTCCTGAAGTCAGATCCTTATTTATATTCATTAGGGCGCCATTTATTTGTTAAAATACATTTGATAAAAATATGCTATAACAACTTGCTTTGCATTTTACTTTGTGTGTTGTGTTTTTTTTTTGGATCATCAACTAGGCCTCTGTGGGTATTTCAGTTGAGGGGAGGTCTGGTGTGACTTAGAAATTACACTCCTGGATTCTCACAGAGATTGGGTGAGGGCAGCTACTGTTGTCCCGTAAACAGTTATTTTGTTCTTCTTAAACATCAAGGGCTGGGCCCCTTCTCAACTAAAAGGTATGTTTCAGTAAATGTCAAAGGCTGAATTTATTTCATAATCAGGGGCTATGATTTGAGGTAAACAAGGCCCAGGCAGACGAGACAGAACCCCATGGAGTAAGCCAGCTGGGGAACAATAGGTCTCAGATTGCGATCAACAAAGCCAGTTGGGACCTGTTCTGGAAAAGGGTGGTCCGGTCTAGGCTGTGATGTCAGAGAGGCATGATAATGTGGTGTAGTGGGCCAGCCAGCTGATGGAATATCTGTGTTTTTATTGGCCCTGAGACCTCAGTTGTGATTTGGGGTTTTGAACTAACAACATCACAGGTTCAAGTCTACCATAACTCACTAGTTGGGGAAAGTGTCTACTGTCCTTAGAATTTAGATACTTTTGAATTAGATTATTCTGTGTCTTCTTATCCTTTCCAAAGTGTTTTTATCTCTGTAGAAATCCTGTATTCCCCATAGTATTTAGTGTAGATCATCCTGTAACATGTAAATATCTTGGAGTATTAAATATTAGTTTTATATACAATACTTCATGCTTTCTGTGACTGAGTCATTTCAGGTATAGATAACCAGGGTAAATTACAAGTCTGTGTCCCATTTCCAAAGAGGCAGGCTACAGTTACCATATTTAAAGCAAAAATGTTCTCAGCTGTAACAGAAAGGGTGGATCATTGGCCTTTGGTAAGGAGCACTGTACTATGTGTGAGCAGTAGCTGTAGTGGATTCACACCTAGAGATAATCCAAGTAAGGTTGCAGTGAGTAATAGCAGCATACCAAGGTAACCTTTCAGGCATCTCAGGGTTGTGAAACTGGTAACAGCCACAGACTGAGTTCTGGGAGGAAACAGTCTGTGACACATGCATTCAAAAAATGACACTGTTTCTTTTATTTTTATTTTATTTTAGTTTTGGTAACCGGTAAGGCCCACTAGGTGCAAGTGCCTGTTTTCAGGGGCGACCTGGGAGCACTGGGTGGTTAAGTGGACTTGCTCAGAGTCACACAGTATGCAAGTGGAGGTTGTGAGAATCAAACTCAGGTCTGGTCTGTTGGATGTCTCAGCTCGTTCACACCTGTTCCTCTAACCTCTAGGCTATACTGCCAGCATAAGAGAATGGAACCAGTGTATTGTTAAAAAGTGGGTTGAGAAATGATGAGTAGACAGAGAAGTAGTTTTGAGTTTTGGAGTTATGTTCATTTGCATTTTAAATAAACCGTCCCATTTTTATGTGAAGTTTGCCATTTTGTTGATTGGTTTTATTTTTCATTTGTTTACTTTACTGAACATAAATAGGACTAAACAGAATGGGTTAGGCAAGACAAACAGATCACCGCAAAGTATCCCAGACCTTTACTGTGTTGAGATTAGTACTTGGATTTTAAAGATCTTATTTGTTAGACTTTACTTGTGTTCTAACGATATTTCTTTGATGTGTGGAAGAAATGGGAGAGCAAATCCTGTTGGAAGGCAGAATACATGGTGAAGCATTTGTACATTGTGAAGAATTTTGGGGGTAGTAGTAATGCAGGAGCGGGCAAACAAGAAAACCCCATCTAGGCAATAGGTCACAGGGCAGAGTAAAGCAGGGCAATTGATGGAAGTACAATGATACACATTTGGAGGTGAAAGGTTGGAGAGTGTGGCATCCACAGCACCCAGAGGGGCAGTGAGACAGGCGTGTGTGCCATTAGCAGACCTCTCAATGGCCTGGGAGGAGCCAAAGGTGGTGGGGCCAGCAACTGCATAACCAAGCTACACAGGTCATGTTGCAGTGATGCCCTTACCAGAGATGGTGGCTCAACACCAAGCACAGAGGTGAATGGGGCTGTGGGTTGCCATCCCCAGAATCTGCTGGAGGGCCAGCCCCAGGGCAGGGGTTGCAGCCCCTCTGGAGTGGTATCTGGCATGGCCAGATGCCCTGTGCATGATGGGGAACATATTGGCCATCAAGGCATCCCAGTCCACAGAAAGCACGGCCCCTGTCCAGACACCCATATGGCTGTAGGTGGTGGGGACACACTGGGGTGTGCTGCCCAAGGCTGAGATGCTGTTGTGCAGAGTGCAACAGGACCACAATAGTGGCCAGGAATCCCACATGATGCTCTGGCCTACCTGGGGTGCCAAAGGGCATTGTAGGGGCCCACCAGATGGCACCCATGGTGAACTGCAGCCAGGGCCATCATCACTGCCACCATAAGGCACAGCAGCAGGGCTGGGCTGGCAAACAGGCGACCTGTGGCAGCTTATGTGACATTGGCAGGGAATATCCATCACTGCTCTGTGCAACATAATGGGCAGCATAGCACAGCATGGGAAAATGCTGGATGTAATGTATGAGCGACAGCAATACAGACTAATCTGCATTTACGCTTCCTAGACTAAAAGCACTGTATTCAGATCTGTTGAGGAATGCAGCCCTTCCTGCATACCTCCAGAGTAGTCATCAGGTAGGAGATTTTAATTTATTTTTTTGTAGCTAATCATGGACTGCAGACAAGCAAAACGTTTTGTAACTCAGATATTTTCAGTTAAATTGTATTTAATGCTGGTCTGTATGGTGTCTTTAGGCAGTGCATAAACAAGAGGGTAACACATATTTTAGGGCCAATATTCCACCAGATTGCTTATCAGTGTACCTAATGCACTCCATATTTCATCTTCTACAACTTAAATAGTGGAAACGTCTGACCATAACTAAGGAAGATCTTACATAATTTTTCAAATCTACTCCAGTGGAAAATCCTGAAAGAATATCTAAAATACCTATAGCTGAGATCTTAATTACACAAGTTAATCTCAAAATCCCTGTGGGAACAGGGCAATTTTTCTGAACAAATAAAAAATCAAAATTGAAATAAGGAAACACCGATATAATGGAGCATCATCAGAACTGAAAGAGATGAAACTTGGTACCGAATGCTAAGTAAACGTTTGACTCCTTCCAAGAATGTCATAGTAGTGTATCACATGGGATTGTTTTTGGCTCTTAAAACCTCCTGTGGTTGTATTGTATCTGCAACAACAGATGTGTTGAAAGTCATATTGGATTATGTTAGTTCAACCTTTGCTTCCAAAGCCCAAGTGAGCAGATTGCAGAGTTCTTTATTAGAACAGAATTCCTTGCCTTGTCAACTGCTTTACAAAATGACATGCTTCATCCAGTTACCTTGGCTTAGGTAACAAAAGCAATAAAAGCATTAAAACCAGATACTGCCCGGAGAGATGATTTCCTTCGTATGAGATGTTGAATCTGAGGCCCCTTTAGCCCATGTCTGGTCACTATCCAGGTGGAGGCTAAAGATCACATGGCACTTACTGAAGAAGAGTAGGGCATTTTATTGAAAAGAAAATCAGACAAACACAAAATAATAATTAAATCACATCACATAAAACCAAAAGAAAAAGTGACCTGAAACATAAGAAAGAAGATGGCTGCTTCCCAGGTGCCAACATCACCCCCTGCCCCTCCAATAAAACAGGTCCATGTAACCCATCCCACAGGGCGCACCTGAAACAAGCTATCACAGCTTGGTGTGCATTTCCTGGTCAGAAATTACAAATCAATAAATAAAACAGTGGGCCTATAGTCGGTTTTGTCCAGAATTTTCTATATCCCTGTGTACTGTTGCAAATAACTGGATATGAATAATTAACGGCAGGAGATGGGCTTATTGGTTACAACACTGAACTCTTGAACAACAGGTCACAAATTGGAATCTAATCATAGCTGCTGGGTGACACTGTGTGACCCTAAGCATGTTACATGGCCTTCCTCTACAAATCCAAAATGTGCTCAGCACTGCCCACCAAATGAAGAACTGCCCAGATTCACAATGTGTTGCAAAAGACAGGTATTTATTTGGAGTCTCTCAGATGTGAAGACATCAGCAGTGAGCAGTCTGATAGCACCCTCAACGTTCGCCTAGTAAGCTTTCTCAAGGGTGGACAACCCTGCTGTTTACACCCTTATATGTACTCAAAAGTGGCAACATTAGAAAAAAATCAGGTATCATCTTAGGATCAAAATTTCATCCAACTGTCTTGCATTCAGCATTCATGAACACATACATTATATGAAAACATCTCAAGAATTCTCAGTCTGAATCACATTGCAGTATTATATTTTACGTATGTACTACCACACTTATGATGGTTCATATTATAAAGTGCTATGCTAAAATGCTAAATACAAAGCAACCAAATGGCATTAAATACACATGGAACCCATGGACTCTGGGGTCTGAATGTCCAGGCATGCCCTACTGGACTGTCTATAAAATGGTCAATGTATAACAACACCTTCATCCTGGACTGCAGAAACACAGAAACATTTTGGGGATATACCACCTGAAATACAGAAAAAATTCTAATCCTAAGATGTTATCTGATTTTTCTAATGCTGTCATTTTAAAGTAATAGCATTAATCACTTTGTTGGTGTATATCAGGATGTAGACGAGGGTTGACCACCCTTGAGAAAGCTCACTAGAGTGAAACATTGGGGTGGGTGCTGTCAAGGTACTCATTGCTGGTATCTTCACACTAGAGAGTCTCCCAATGAGTATCTGTCTTTTGCATCGCATTGCAAGTCTGGAAAGTGCTTTGTTTGGTGGGAAATGCTATGCAAATTTTGGCTTCATGATACGTTCTCAGGTTTTGCACAAACACTACTGTTTCTAAGCGACCTTTGTTGTGACTTCTATGATATCCCTTTACTCTAGTCCTTCCAGCTATAGCACTGGGTAAAAACAGGACCCTAATGTAAATTAAATCTTTGAAATGTATCTGAGTTGGGCTGCCTGAGAAATAAACTAATAAAACAGATGATAACCCTGACCGATCATAACGAACAAGGCAGAAATCATCTGAGTTCTTTTGTGATGTCTGTGTATGATGTCGCACAAAGAACAAGCAAGATTTCTGCCACCCCTTCATTATGATCAGATTGTGGTCGTTATGCATAATGATTTACTTAAAGTTAGGCAGTCGGTGCTTCTTACCCTGCTACCCACTGAGAGGGCATAAAAAGTAGATTTGCTGTTATGCCCCTCAGGCTCTCATGACACACCCAGAAGTGCAGAACCTGAATGACATGATGATGCCCCAAGTAAGCAGAACAAGCTGGTGATATGTTCCAGGGTATAAATGCAGCAGCATTAAAATCCTTACCTGTATTTACAGTTGAGCCTGCCAGGATGCATCACAATACTGCAGCATTCTGCAGCAGAGTTACTACAGTAAAAAGGCAGTTTCAATGGCAGTTAATCCCTTTTGTCATACAGTAACTGAGACACTGCATTGCATCCTGGTGGGCTCCTGTATAGGCTAAATACATAATATATATGGAATAATGCATTGTGGTGTAAGGGTAACAAGGATTTAATGCACACCTTGAGGTGTGTAATGCCTCATAAACCCTGAGAGCGAAGCTCAAGGGGTTTATCAAAAGATTGCACACTGAGAGTGTGTATAAAATACAAGTTGACACACACTTCTCCATGTTTTATTTTTATAATAACTGGTTTCTTTGATTTTTTTTGTTGTTGGACGTTACTTGTTGAACAGCCAAAGGTAATAGTGAGTGGCACACATTCGAAGAAAGGGGTCACTAGTGGAGTACCTCAGCGCTCAGTACTGGGTCCAGTCCTCTTTAACATCTTTATAGGTGACATTGCAGAGGGTCTGGAGGGAAAGGTATGCCTCTTTGCAGATGATACAAAGATCTGTAACAGAGTTGATACACAAGGGGGATAGAAAGGATGAGAAGGGACTTTGCAAGGTTGGAGGAATGGTCAGACATATGGCAACTTAGATTCAATGCAAAGAAGTGCAAGTAATGCACCTGGGAAACAAAAACCCAGGAGAAGAGTACACAATAGCAGAAGAGGTACTAACAACAACAAAAATGGAATGGGACTTGGGGTAGTCATATCGGATGATCTAAAGGTGGGTAAGCAATGTGAGAAGTCAGTGAGGAGAGCCAGGGGATACTGGGATGCATAGGAAGGGGCATCACAAGTAGAAAAGGAAGTGGTTATCCTCTGTACAGACAGTTGGTGAAACCCCATCTGGAGTACTGTGTGCAGTTTTGAGACCTCATCTACGCAAGGACATAGACAGGATGGAAGCAGTCCAGAGGAGGGCAACTAAAATGGTGCAGGGTCTGCATCAGAAATCATATGAAGAGAGACTTAAAGAGCATAATATGTATACCCTTGATGAAAGCAGGGACAGGGGACATGATAGAAATGTTCAAGTACCTCAAGGGAATCAACAAAGTCCAGGAGGGTAGCATCTTTCAGAAAAGAGATGTGTAAGAACAAGGGGACACAATTTAAAGATAATGGGGGGACGCTCAGGGTAATGTGAGAAATCTTTTTCATGAAGAGAGTGGTGGATCGTGGAACTGCCTTCCTGGGGAGGTTGTTGGGGCTAAAACAGTGGGGAATTCAAACATGCATGGGACAGACACAAGGCAATTGTAGTGGAGGGTCGTGAGGAAGTAGGCTGTTGGTTAACTAGAATCTGCAGCTTATCCAGTAGGTAGGGAAATGGGCAGACTGGGTGGGCCAGTGGTCCTTATCTGCCGTCCAAAGTCTCTGTTTCTATGTTTCTATGTTTCAACGCCAGTCTTGGTTTTCTTAGAGTGTTTCTGTTTTCTTGCTGCTCTATGAATTTTTGTCCTTCTAGGTCATTAGGTTGTTAAAACGGTGATGGATATGCCATTTTAGGTGGATAGACAGACATTAGTAGACTGCTAGTTATTTTTGGTTTCTGTGAGAAATGTGTCTTTCTTCAGCCGCATGTAAGTGCATAAGTGATAAGAACAGGGCTTACCACCGTCTTGGACCTCGTCAGGTCACAACCATCTGACTCTGAAACCAGCCTTCTTGGTGATTTCAACATCAACTGGCTCTCAGCTGAGGCTGTGGCCCTTAGGGACTCTGTCATATTGGCTAACCTTACCCAGATGCTGGACTACCCAACTAGAAAGAACTACAAAACGGGACCAGCACCTTTCTAGACTGGATCCTGACCAGCCATCCCTCTCAAATCACAAACCCCTTAGTCCTTCCTGACTCACTCAGTGACCATTCCCTGTCAATTGTACCTGGTCCAATAAATTCCAGACCCCCCAAAAAAATCAATAAGCAGCAGAGTCCTACCTCATGGTTAGCTAACGCACCTCAAATCCCACCTCATCCATCAGGACTGGTCTCCTATTTTTAAGGCAACTGATACTAACTCTGCACTGGACCAATTCATCCACATCTTTAACAATGCATGTAACTTTTCGTTCCTCTCAAAAGTGCAAAATTAAAGCTCTCTGCAACCCTTGGCTATCAGGCGACTTTCTTAAAGAAACTAAAATCCAGGGACCAACTTTGGGAGCTGGCTAGAACCACTGGAAGCAAGCTGAACCATAACTACAAACAGGCTCGAAATGATTGCACCAAATCCATTCAACAACAGAAGTCTGATTACTACAAGAAAGCCCTCAATGACACCTGGGAAATGGAAGAGATTTCTGGAACAACATAAAAGAAGTCACTGGGAAGCAGTCCAAATCCTCACCAGCCATGCTTAATGTAAATGGGAGAACCACACTGGACCCAAAAATCATTGATGATACTTTCAACTCCGCTTTCATTGACCTCAGCAGTGTCCCCCCAATTTCTTCATAGATGATGATCCCCACATCCCTCAACCCCGCTGCCCCAGCCAGTCACCCTCCCTTCTACTTTAAAACAGTAAAAGAATGACGCTCACAAGTACGTCACCAAAGCCATAAGCAAATCCAGATCTAGCAATGATACACTCGACCTCAAGCTTCTGTCCCTCACCTTAGAAGAGGTCATGGCACCTCTTACCAGGATCTTTAACCTCTCCCTCAACCTCAGCCAATTCCTGGATAAATGGAAATCAGCCACTGTCACCCCAATCCATAAAAGTGGTGACAAGACCCTTATGGGAACTATCACCCGAACTCTATCCTGCCTCCTCTCCAAGGCCCTGGAGCACATAGTAGCGGACCAGCTCACTGACCATTTGGACAAATACAATATCCTCTGCAGGCAGCAACATGGCTTCAGAAAGGACATAGCAGCTTCCGCACTACTTGAATTCACTGGCACCATCCACAGCTCTCTGGACAATGGACAACTCACAGGAGCTATCTATACCGATCTGACTAAGGCCTTCGACACTGTCCACCACCACCTACTGCTTCACCAGCTTCAAAATGCTGGACTCTCCCCATATCTATTTCATGGTTTAAAAGCTACCTTGAAAATTGGTCTCAACATGTAAAAATAGCAGATGTGCTCTCCGAGCCTAGCCTGTCCTCTCTGGTGTTCCACAGGGCTCTATTCTAGGCCCCTACTTTTCAGCCTGTTCCTTAACACTCTACCAGTCTCATGTCCCGAACAAATAATACTTAACACTGATGATGTAGTAATTTTGCCTCCCACCCTGACCGAATCTGCTGCAAGATAACCTCCAGCAGGGTTTCTACTAGACAGAGAACTGGTTCTTAAAGTATAAACTGATCCTCAACCAGAAAAAAACAAGACCATGATTTTCAGTAGCTCACACAGTAAACATAAGCAACATCACCTCTCCATTAACACCAGCCAAGGTGGCCCACTGGAACAGGTCCTAACTTTCAAATACCTCAGGATCACCCTCGACTCTCACCTCTCCTACCCTACTCAGCCAATATAAATAATGTTGCCAAAGCTGCCAACTCCAGACTGGGCTTGCTTTTCTGCCACAGGAGGCACCTAACTCCCAAGCCCTGGCAGCAGCCGTCCAATGCTCCACCATTGCCACCATTGACTATGGACTTATCACCCACGGCTCCTCAACTGCTTCTGGCGCTCAAACGTGTAACTGCCTTCCTCAACAAAGCTTGTTGGCTCATCACTGGGGCTCAATGTCTTATACACACCTGCGACCTATACACCCAAATCAGCTGGTTGCAACTTGCCAATCGAATAAAATACCAAACCTGCGTGGTAGCAATAAAATTCTGATGGGTCTTGCCCCACCTGGAGTCTGTGCTCTCCTACAACCCAGAAACAGCAGCCACCACACCAGGGATCTAAGCCGCAGCAGTTCCAAATTCCCCACTGTTGGACAACTCAAGGTCAGAGATCTTTTGCCTATAGGGCCCCAGCTGGCTGAATGGCTCTGTAGTGGTATCACCTCCACCACCTCTCGGTGCCTTCAAAACCAGGCTCCGCCACTCGCCACTGCCTCCAGCACCTGTGACTGCCATCTCTGATAATCAGACCTCACACCTCACACCTCCTGGGACTGACCAGTCTAACTATTGACCATCCATCCTGAGGCTCCTTTGATCTGTTGCAGGTGTGAGAGGGCCACCACCCTTTGCTATAGAAACATAGAATTTGACGGCAGATAAGGACCGCTGGCCCACCCAGTCTGCCCATTTCCCTACCTGATGGATAAGTTGCAGATCCTAGTTAACCAGCAGCCTACTTCTTCCTACCCCCACCCCCTAGAATTGCCTTATGACTGTCCCATGCATGCTTGAATTCCACCACTGTTTTTGACTCCACAACCTCCTCTGGAAGGCTGTTCCATACATCCACAACCCTCTGTGAAAAATACTTCCTTAAATTACCTCTGAGCCACCCCTTCTATCTTCAAATTCAGCCCCTTGTTCTTGCACACCTCTTTTTGAAAGATGCTACCCTCTTGGACTTTGTTGATTCCTTGAGGTACTTGAAAGTTTCTATCATGTCCCCTCTCCCTCCTTTCCTCGAGGCTATACATATTAAGCTCCTAAGTCTCTTCATATGTCTTCCGGTGCAGACCCTGCACCATTTTAGTTACCCTCCTCTGGACAGCTTCCATCCTGTCTATGTCTTTCAGGAGATTGGGTCTCCAGAACTGCACACAGTACTCCAGATGTGGTCTCACCAGCTGTCTGTACAGAGGATAATAACTTCTTTGTTTCTGGTACTGATGTCTCCTATGCATCCCAGTATTCCCCCAGCCCTCCTTGCTGCCCTCTCACATTGCTTGCCCACCTTTAGGTCATCTGATATGACTACCCCAGGTCCCTTTCCATTTTTGTTGTTGTTAGTATCTCACCTACTAATTGTGTACTCTTCCTTGGTTTGTTTCCCAGGTGCATTACCTTGCACTTCTTAGCATTGAATCTAAGCTGCCATACATTTGACCATTCCTCTAACCTTGCCAAGTCCCTTCTGATCCTTTTCACCCCACCTTGTGCATCAACTCTGTTGCAGATCTTTGTGTCATCTGCAAAGAGACATACTTTTCCTTCCAGTCCCTCTGCAATGTCGCTTATAAAGACATTGAAGAGGACCGGTCCTAATACTGAACCCTGCAGTACCCCACTACTAACCCCTTTTTTTCAGAGTGAACTCCATTTACCATTACTCTCTGTGTCCTATTCTCCAGCCAATTCTTTACCCAGGCTGTCATCTTGGGGCCCACTCCCAGGCTGGCTAACTTGTATATTAATCTTTTGTGTGGGACTGTGTCAAATGCCTTGCTAAAGTCTAGGTAGGCCATGTCCACAGCCCCTCCCTGATCAACAACTTTGGTCACCCAGTCAAAGAAATCTATCAGATTTGTCTGGCATGACCTTCCTGCTGTGAATCCATGCTGCCTTTGGTCCTGTGCCCTCTGGCCTCTAGATACTCAACAATTCTTTCCTTCAGAAGTGATTCCATCATTTTCCCTACCACTGAGGTTAAACTAACAGGTCTGTAGTTTCCTGCTTCTGCCTTGCTCCCACTTTTGTGAAGGGAATCACATCTGCCCTCCTCCAGTCCTCAGGTACCACCCCATATTCCCATGATTTGTTAAAGAGGGTAGTTAGTGGTGTCACTAGTTCTACCCTTAGTTCTCTTAGAATTCTGGGATGAATCCCATCAGGCCCCATTGCTTTGTCCACCTTCAGTTTTAAGAGCTCTTTCAGAACCCTTTCTTCTGTAAATGGGCTGGTATCAACTTCTGTATCCAGAGTGTTTCTACTATTTGTTTTAGGTACCTCCCTATACTGCCTCTCACCTTACCCCGCCTTAGCACTTACGCCTCTGACAAAGCCACCTGGCACGCAGCCTCTGCCTTGTTTTTTTTTTTCCTTTTCCTTCTTCTTTTCACTTCCTTTTCCTTTTTTCACACCTAAGCACTGAATCTTTAAGTCTCTGTTTATGTACCAATCTTTAATGTTCATACTGTCATTTATGTATGTGTCCTGTTGTAATCTGTGACATGGAACCTTTGTAAAGAGCCTTGGCTCAAAGGTAATGTAATCCTAGACTGAAATAAATAAAAAAGAAATAAATAAGTTAGATTGCCGCTATAGTTTCAGTAAAAGTTAGCACGATCGTTGACAGCGCCGAGTTGACTGAGTGAGGATGTAGCTCTAGCATGAGTGATTTCTGAATTTTGTAAAAGGTACTTAACCAAACTCCAATATACATAGGTGATTATACATGGCCTTGTATAATGAAACTCCGTTATATGCAGGTGATTATACATGGCCGTGTATAACAGAGTTTGACAGCTTCTGCCCACAGTTGATAATCATTGCTAAGCAGTTATTATACAGAGAATAATGCCTGTGCAGGTGTGTGCTATGAGGATTTTTTACACACCTGAGGTGTGTGATAATCCATAAACCCAGAGAGTGAAGCTCAAGGAGTTAATGAGATTATCACACACTGAGATGAAAATCCCTATAACACAAATCTTGCACAGGCGCTACGTTTATAACTGTGCAAGGTCCTGACAGAGACAAAACCTAAGCTGTATGTGTGTGAGTGAGTGTGTCTCGAGGGTAGCCCGTTAATGTGCCAACTGATTATTGCTGCTGCAATGTTGCTGATGGAAGCATGTCACCCACTTCTGCTGCGACTTTGATTTTTGCCATTGGGTAATGTTGCTGTTCCACTGTTCCCCTACTGTCCACTGGGGCATGACCTGGAGTTTATTTTAAAAATATCTCGGGGACTATGCCCCCACCATGGAGGTCACTCCCTACTGCTGCACAGCAGATTGTTGGAGCATGGTGGTTGGTATCAGCAGATTGCTGGCGCTGTAGTTTACACTGCCAACTTTGTTGTTGCTACAGCATGGGTGAACTATTTCTGAGCAGCGTAGTAGTCACCAGACCATGGTATTGCCTTCTTTTTGCGCTTCGAGTGAAGTGAGAGCGCAAGGAAGAAAATGCCTTAATAACTCGCTATTGAGTTATTACAGAATTCAGCGGGTTATCATGGTGTTTTATCGAGTCAATATCCAGTCATTACAGGGGGTCCCTGGTCACCAATTACTATATAGAGCATAATACATGGGTTGATGCACGTCACCAGAATTTTATACATACCTGAAGTGTGCGATACTATAAAAACCCCAAAGACTGAAGTTTGAGGGTTTATAACAGAATCACACCCAAGGGTGTGTAAAATTCTGTATATACTACCAACCCGTGTTTTGTGTTTATAATTTCTGGGTAGTAGTTTTAATTGAATTGTGAGACTATGCTGCATGATTTAGAACAACATGCTTGACTGACAGGTCCTGATTACATACATCCGGTTTTAATGCATAATTACAAAAGGTTATGTGTGTATTAAAAATGCTAACCAGTAATTATATAATAATAATTAATACACCCAGGAAGAAAATCTTCTAATTGGCAAAACTGAACAGAAAAAAAATAGACATAACAAGTGATAGCTGACTACTTCTGAAAGCTACTATTAATTCCAGAAAGTACACTAGCTCTTTACATTTAAAAACATAATGCATGCTGAAATAGAAAAGCATGAATCAACATTTTGATTAGGGCCACATATTCAAAACTTTGCCAGTAGGTAAAGTGATTGTGCCCTGTTGCCCAGGAGTTTGCACCCAAATGCAATATTTAAAGGGGGCTGTGGCACATGCTAAAAGGGTTAGTGTGCTTGCAAAAAAAGTAATGTATGCGGTGGGCAAATCGAGGGTGGACAGGAATTCCAGTGCAGTGCAATATCAGTAAGTTAGCACTCAGCAATGGGAATAGTGCAGGCCACCTTGTGCTATACAATTATTGTCATGAAGAAGCCCGACTTACTCCGAGCAATCCATGTAGCTGGCAGAGCCACTGCAGCCAACAACCATGTTGGTGGTTTGGGAGCACCCTTGCCCCTGGTGCCTAGTGGTCCCCTCATCCTCCAATCCCTGTCCTCAGTAAAAGTAAAAGTTCTCTGGTGCCTAGTGGTCCCCTTGTCCTCTGATCCCCATCCCCGTAAAATTCAAAGTTCTCAGGTGCCCAGTGCCCCCTCACCCACCCTCCAATCACCTTCCCAGTAAATGAAAACATTTCTCTGGTGTCCAGTTTCCCCACCCTCTGATCACCATCCTGGTAAATCAAAAACATTTCCTGGTGCCTAGTGGGCCCTCCACCCTTCGATTGCCTTCTGGTAAATGAAAACATTTCCTGGTGCTTAGTGGGACCCCACCCTCTGATTGCCGTTCTGGTACATGAAAACATTTCCCTGGTGCCTGATGGTTCCCCCTACCATCCAATTGCCATCCCAGTAAGTGAAAAATATTTCCCTGGTATTCAGTGGTCCCCTCACCCTCTGGTCACTGTCTGGTAAATGAATACATTTCCTGGTGTCTAAGTGGTCGTTCCCCGCTGATTGCCAGACCTGGGTTAAATCATATTCCCTAGAGTCTAGTGGCACCCCCACCCACGATCTCCATCCCATACTCAGTGTGGCATTCCTGGCATCTAGTGGCCCACCCACACCACCAGGCACTGGCCATCCCAGCCTTTCACCCACACCACCTTACTGGTTTCACCAGCGTTATGAAACCCATACAGCGATAAGCACAGCCCTCCTCTCACCACGCCGGGCGGCGCCAGACAATGGCAGGAGTGCATCGTTTCAAGGTACTGTAAAGGGGCACACATATGGTTTGTTGTAGACAGTATGAGTGCTTCCTTTACAGTGCAGGGATGCGTGCTCCTGTTATTGTATACGGTGGCCGCCAAGGTGGTGAGAGGATGGCTGTGGCGGTTGCTGTAGGACTCCTGTGGTGCCAAGCAAAATTGGTAAGGTGGAGGGTGGCAGAGTGGGTTGGCCAGTGCCTGCAGTGCAGAGTGCCGCCAAGACACCAGGGAATGCTTATAATTCATATTCGCAACTGCTTCCGCGCCAACGTAGTAACTGCCTCTCTCAACAAAGCTTGGTCGGCTCATCACTGTATGGGGACAGAGATCAGTGGGTGGGGGACTACTGGACACCAGGGAAATATTTTCATTTACCAGAACAGCGATCGGAAGGTTGGGGAACCACTGGACACAGGAACATTTTTTCAATTCACCGGATGGTGATTGGACAGAGGTGGAGGCACTAGGCACCAGGGAAATGTTTTTAATTTACTGGAATGGTGACAGAAGGGTGGGGGACCACTGGACACCAGGGACATTTTACTGGGATGGTGACCAGAGGGTGAAGGAGGACCACTCGGCATCAGAGAAAGGTTTTCACTTACTGGAACAGCGATCGGAGGTAAGGAAGGAACCACTGGACATAGCACAAACAACATCACATTTGTAGGGCTAAGGGAGGGTGCAGTAACAACATTGAAGCACAGACCACACTACACACTGCACTCCAAGCTGAGAAGTTAGGAACATGAAAAGTCAATACAAAAAAACTTGCCATTTGAGGTTTTATTCACCAAGCCCTGGGGAGCCCACAACCTCAGTGCTGCATCTCAACATGACAGTTTGTCAAGAGTCTTGACAAAGCATCACACTAGAGACACACAGTGCTGAGGTTGTGGGCTCACTAGGCTCGTGAACAAAAATTTCAAAAGGCAAGTTTTTTGTATTGACTTTTCATGTACCTAACTTTAGCTTGGAGTGCAGGTGTGTAGTGTGGCCAGGACCGCCTGGACACCAGAGGCATTTTTTTCATTTGCTGGACAGTGACCAGAGGGTGGAGGTACTGCTACACCAGGAATATGCTCTCTATTATGGGACCAAGCAGTTGAGGTGGGGCAGGGCCGTTTGCAGGGTGCAAACACTACCCCTTCTGATGTGTGTGCCCATAATGGCCATGCTAATGGCCCTTAGCACCTGCACGCCCAATGGACTTATTTGCATGGTGCTGTCTGAATATCGTGCCGGAGCGACTGGCACTGCTCCGGTCTGGGTCATTGTTCCCTGCACTGCCAGGATCGACTTCAGGCAGTGCCACTGACTTAGCACCATGGTGACATACTTATATTCAGTCAGATAGCACCGTGTGTTGTCTGACTGAATATAGCATCCTTGGGTTTACATAATGGCAAGCACAGTGCAAACCTTTGCACTCCGCTTTGCCCATTTTTAAATATGTGGCCCCAGGTCCTTTTCAAGAAGGTTGTATCACTGCAGAAACAGTTGGGGTCTGGCAGAGGTTGTGTGAACCTGCTTTTGCTGAGCAGATGGGGAAAGGATTTTAGTTGCTGGATAAGCTTTAAATTCTTATCAGTCTGTGGACTTTTGGGCAGGAGTGCTGACTTGTTTAATACAGTGTTTGTGTCGGACCTTCCTCCGGAGGAGGTTGCAGTGCTTGGAGATGCAGTGAGGGGCAGGCACAGGACTGATACACTCTCGTGAGAGTCGGGTGTGGGCCCTAATCTCTCCCTCCCCAGAGCACAGCTCATTTATAGGGGAACACCTGCCTTGCATTTGGAGGAAGAGGCTTCAGGTGCAGCTCATGTAGTTCTATCCAATAATGCAGCCACGGGGCAGGGAAAAAGCATAGGTAGGTCTCAAATAGGAGTGCAGCATCCACAACGAATTGCTGAGTAGTGTGATAGTTGGATATTGTGGAGGGCCTTCAACTGGAATATATCAGGTAAACTTTCTGTTAAAGGCTGGGCTAGGATTAGTTGGTTATTTGGCCTAGAAAAGACTGCTGTGATGATGGGGAAGGACCACATATCACTAAGGCAGGTATCTTGGGGCCATGATACTGGACTGCTTGGAAGTTTGTGGGATGCCCAGTGTGCTACCAGCTGGCACAGCTTAAGGAGGAGGTAGAGGGATCCAAAGGCAGCTGGGGTGCTGGGGAGGGATTGGGAGGTAGGAGGCAAGCGGTCACCTCACATGGAAGCACTAGGTGCTGGGGCCTCCCAAGCTGGGGCAGGAGTGAAGAGAGGTGCTCACACTAGGAGAGGAGGGAAGGGGGTACAAAGGGGCTCTAGAGGACCCTGGCAGGTGGGAGCCCAAAAGGTGGAAATTCCACAGCAGTAGGCAAGAGTCTGGGGTGTCCAAAGGAAACCGAGAGGGCAGTAGGGATAGGGGGCACTGGGGATGGGCTAAGGCTTGAAGATTGTTTTAACCCTTATGCCCATTGGTAGAAGAGGGTGTGGGGAGGAGGAGGAGGATGATGATGCTTGCTGGTGAAGCTGGGGCAGGGATGGATAAAAAGGGTGAAGGGGGCAAGAGGCAAGGGCGCAATAGAGGGGTCCAGGACAGCATGGGGAAGGGGGAGAAGAAAAGGAGGATCAGGGAAACAAGGAGGAGGCTGATGGTATGGAACAGGGAGCACAACAAGCAGGAAGACGAGGACGTAATGGGATGATAGCAAGCAGAAAGCCAAGTAGGCAAATGGATAGGGACGGATGGATTAGTAAGGAGTGGGAAAGAGATACAGAGAAAGATACTCGGGTGGGGGATAAAGAAGGCCAGGACACGGCAGAGGAGGTGACTAGGGACAATAGTGAAGGGCTACCTGCATCACCCAGATTGTGGGAAGTGTGAGGAGCCAGTTGAGGGAAAATCTGGATGAAGGGATGAGGAGGGGCATGGAAGGAGGGGAACCCGAGGGGTGAACAGAGAGGCAAAGGGAGCTTAGAGTACTGCTATTGGGGACTCCATGATCAGAGGCATCCAGTGGGAGGGGCAGGAGGAGGAGGAGGGTAAAACCTGTCTGATCAGAACCAAATGCCACCCAGGCCTGATGGTGCACAAGGCCAAGCATGAGCTGTATCCTGGCAAGGAACGCGGGGACCCGGACATTCTAGTGCACTTGTGACAAACGACATAAATGGTAATAGTGAACCAGAAATTCTCAGGCAAGGTTCCGGAGTTGGCCAGGATATGTCTTTCCATAGACTGTAAGATCTCCTTTCAGAAATCTGCTGGTGCCAAGGGCTAGTGGGGAAAACAAGATGAAGATTAGGAGATAAATCAGTGGCTTAGGGAGTGGTGGGGAATTGGGGTGGGACTGGGGAGACCTGGGAGGATAAGGGGCTGTACGCTAGGGACAGACTCCACCTTAATTTGAGGGGAAGGAACCTTAAGCTCAAACTAGCTGGGTTCATCAGCGCTTATAGGTGGGGCTTAACCCAGAAGGGGGGGGATCAAAAAAGGGCAGTGCCAGCAGGTACAATAATTGAGGACAGGGTCTCCACCCTCTAGAGGGCTAGGGAGAGATGGAAATGGGTCACCAGGTGGGGTGCAGGAGCTGAGAAATGGAAGCTCAAGGGGAGAAAGAGAGGAGGAAAAGGGTTGGAGAGTGGTCCTGATAAATGCCAGGAGCTTAGGAAATAAAATGCCTGAACTCCAGGCGATCCTAGTTGAGGAGAGGTAGATGTGGCAGCAGTCACTGAGACCTGGGCCACTCAAGGACATGAGTGGGACCTAAATCTGTAGGGCTACACTTGTTCAGAAAAGATGAGGGGAGGGAAGGGGGTGGTGTAGCACTGTTAGTCGAAATGGCATGGGAATTGGAGAGGTAGAGAAGGCAGAGGGGAACTTGGAAACTATTTGGGTCACCTTGCTGATGCAAGGGAGTAAGAGAGTAAAGGTTGGAGTGGTATACAGACCACCAGCACTGGCTGAGGTCCTGGAAGGAAGTTTGGTGGCAAATCTCGAGGACACTGCAGACTGGGAAAGGGAGGGTAGTGGTAATGGGGACCTCAACATTCCAGGAACAGACTGGGGGACTATAATGTCACCAGTGGCCAGAGAGCAGAGGCTCTGGATGTCTTCCAGGATGCGTTTCTGACACAACAGGTGGGTGAGCCAACTAGGGAGGCCTGGTCACTGGGCGTGGTCCTGGTGGACAGTGATCAGATTAGGGGCCTAGAGGTGAGGGATCCGTTGGCAGGAGTGATCACGCTACAGTCTGCTACTTCCTGGACCTGGGGAGGAAAGTCAAACAAGGATGGTAGTAACTGACTTTAGGGGTGCAGACTTCTGGGAGATGGGAAGGATCCTTAAAAATCATCTGGACAGGATAAGGCTGGATATGGATGCTGACAGCAGGTGGGGGATCATTAGGAGGGGAATACAGGAGGTTACCAGATCCTGCGCAAGGGAAAGACGTAAGTCTGTAAGGCCAGAAAACCTGCTGGTGGACCCGGGAGGTACAGGAGGTGGTGAGGGAAAGAAGGCAACCTATAGGCACTCAAGTGCTCAAGGAGAGAAAGGGATCAGGAGGAATAAGAGCTGACAGCCAAGAGAGTCACCAGGGTGGTGAGAGCAGCCAAGGCAAAAAGGAGCAGTCCTTGGCTAGTGGGATCTGGAGGGGACAAGGGTTCTTTAAATTCATAGGGAAAAAAGGAAAATAAGGGGCAGATCAGCAAGATAAGGATAGGGTATGGTTGGGCACAGGAGGCGGGGGAACAGGCAAAGTCCCAAATGAGTACTTTGTCTCAGTTCTACCAGGTGGAATGGAGGGGCTTTGTCTTGAGGTGAGTGGGTAAACCAGAGCAAGGGTGGGACGGAAGAGACCAGGGGCCTGATGGGTCTGGGGAAAGGGAGTGACCACCACAGACAGGTGGGGGCCCAGCAGTGCAGGGTGAAAAGTGGGGGATGTGGGAGGCTGAAGTCCCAGTAGAGAGAGTAAGGGAAGCCCTCAGGTCCCTTCGACGTGAGAAAGCACCTGGGCCAGATGCGATACATCCCAGGGTGCTGTGGGAACTGGCAGATATCCTGGCAGTCCCTCTAGTGGAGCTTTTCAACATCTCTCTGAGGACTGGGTAGGTGCCCCAAGACTGGAGGGTAGCCCATGTCGTGCCAATCCACAAGGGGGATCAAGAGAGGAGGCGGGAAATTACAGGCCTGTTGGCCTGACATGATTGGTTGGCAAAGTGATGGAAGGTATTGTCAAGTGAAAAGCTAGGGAGTTACTGGAGCAAACTGGGTACTTGGACGATAGGCAGCATGGCTTTGTCACAGAAGATCGTGCCAGACAAACCTTGTTGAGTTCTATGACTGGGTGACGAGGGCCCTGGACCAGGTAGGCCAGTGGACACCCTCTTTCTGGACTTTAGCAAGGCATTTGATTCAGTACCCCACAGTGGCCTGCTGGCTAAGCTGAAGGAAATAGGGGTAGGGAGACAGTTGTTAAGATGGATAGGAAATTGGGTCTCTGAGCATACTCAGAGGGTGGTGGTTAGAGGGTTAGCCTCATCCCAAGTGTGGGTTACTAGTGGGGTTCCCCAGGGGTCAGTGCTGGGGCCACTCCTGTTCAACACCTATATCTCAGACATCAGGAGGGATCAGGAGTGAGATGAGTCTCTTTGTAGATGACTCAAAGCTGGGTGCAGTGGTGGATGGGGAGGAGGGAGGGTGGCCTTGCAGGAGGACCTGGAGGTTTTGGAAAGGTGGTTGGGAAAATGGAAACTAAAATTCAATGTGGGGAAGTGCAAGGTTCTGCACCTGGGAGTCAGACATCCTGGCCAGGGGTATACCTGGGAGGAGACATGATTCAAGTCACGGAGGGTGAGAGGGACCTGGGGTAGTGGTAGATGTCAAAATGAACAACTCAGAGACCTGTAGGAGGGCAGCGACAAGGGCAAATAGGATGCTGGGATGCATCGCTAGGGGATTACTCTCCAGAAAGGCGGAAGTGATCCTTCCACTGTACAACTGCTTGGTTAGGCCACACCTGAGTATTGTGTACAGTTTTGAGACCACATTTAAAGAGAGACATTACACTCCTAGAGAGGGTCCAAAGGAGGGCAACCAAAATGATCTGGGGCCTGGGGAGAGGACCTATGAGGAGAGGCTCAAGAGCCTGACATGTACACACTGGAGAAGAGGAGGGACAGGGGGACATGATAGAGGTCTTTAAATACATGAAAGGGATCAATAAAGGAGGCCTAGTCAGGTGTTCCAAAGCAAGGAGGGTGGGGCAACAAAAGGTCATGGGTGTAAGCTGGAAGGGGCAGGCTCAGAGGGGAGAAGAGGAAATGTTATTTCACTGAAAGGTGGTGGAGCCATGGAATGCACTGCCCAGGGAGCTGGTAGAGGCGGAGACTGTGACGGTTTAAGAGGGGATGAGACAGGTACAAGGGAGGGTAAATCTGACCGGCCCAATACAGGTGGAATATCTGGGACTGGGGACAGTACAACCAAAGGAGGAGGAGACACCAAAATCGGCCTCAGTGCAGGTGCTGGAAATCGAGCAGACTCGAGAGACGTTAGGCCTATTCTGCTGGCATTTTAGTATGTTAGTATGTATGTTAGTATCAAGAAAAACAGCAAAGTGTATCAGTTATCTCTTTCGATAAAAATATCCAAAAAGTCAGTCAGTTTGGGGGATATAAATAAAAACTTTTTAAGAAAAGTTTCACATGATTATTCAGCAGAGGGTGCCCTTTGAGCCTCCCATTGCAGGGCTATTTGCTGACACCAACACCACAAAGAAGTAATTCATTATATTGAGAAAAATGCATGGGTATCACGAAGAAGGCTGTCTTTCCTTCGAGGGGTTCTGATGACATCATAGGGAAGTTACTAGGGACCTGAACAGGGAAGCTCAAGAGGTCTCAGATGTCATCAGAACCTAAAATAAACACACAGCTGAGTTGTAAATGGTTTCCCATGTGTTATTTTGTATATTAAATGGTTTGAAACATAAAATAAGAGAAAATGCTTCTTTTTTTTCTTCCCACAAAATTTTCAATTTAATGTGTATTAGACTGGAACAATTTTCATCATATTGTTTTTGTAGCAAAATGTGTTTATTATATCCATACATTCAACCTCTGTGTATTTTTAATTTTCTCAGATATTTTTAAAACCCATTTTATAGCTTATGTAGTATTTAATGACTCACATTATTAAAGATGGTTGCCACTGCAGTATTTAAAACTGTCTTCTGCTGAGGTTACCTGTTGAAAGCACCTACTAGACTCTTTCTGTGGCTGTATTACTATGATGTTCCCACATGTTTCTGATGGTAAACAGCACAGCACTACACCAATAAATTTATTTTTTCATGGTGGTCACAAGAGCTGGAATACATTAAAGCTTCAAAATCCCAGATATTAGTCCAGGAATGAAAGAAAGCAAGAAGAAAATGAGTTTAATTACATTTTTGCAGGAAATATCATTATTTCTGAATAAAAAAGTACATGGTAATTTTCAATGCAGTGGTGCATGATTTACAGTTCTCACACTGTTTGATTATTTATTCATTTGCACAGGTTAAATCCATGGACACCATTTACTGTATGTAGCTGCTTTCATATTTCTCTGCTGTTCACAGTTGTAACACGTTGTTTTCGACTCTATGTATTTTCAGGTGTACTCCCTTCCCTTCCCCCAAGGACGATCTGGAAATGAGCTCTTGTTAGTTCAGTATGTCTTTCCTGGTGAAACTTATAAATAAATAAATAAATAAATATCGCTGCGTAAAAACATAAATATACCTTCACCCACCTGCCAGAACCCTAACCTACTGTAGAAACATAGAAACATAGAATTTGACAGCAGATAAGGACCGCTTGGCCCATCCAGTCTGCCCATTTTCCTACCTAACAGATGAGCTGCAGATCCTAATTGACCAACAGCTTACTTTCTCCTACCCCCACTAGGACTGCCTTATGTCTGTCCCATGCATTCTTGAATTCCCCCACTGTTCTTGACTCCACGACCTCCTCAGGAGGCTGTTCCATCATCCACAACCCTCTCTGTGAAAAATACTTCCTCACATTACCTCTGAGCCATCCTCACTCTATCTTCAAATTGTGCCCCTTGTTCTTGCACATCTCTTTTCTGAAAGATGCCACCCTCTTGACTTTGTTGATTCCTTGAGGTACTTGAAAGTTTCTATCATGTCCCTCTCTCCTCCTTTCCTCAAGGGTATACATATTAAGCTCCTTTAGTCTTTCTTTTAGTGTCTTCTGGTGCAGACCCTGCACCATTTTGTTGCCCTCCTCTGGACAGCCCCCACTCTATCTATGTCTTTGCGGAGATGGGGTCTCCAGAACTGCACACAGTACTCAGATGGGGTCTCACCAACTGTCTGTACAGAGGATAACAACTTCCTGTTTTCATTATTGATGCCTCTCCTATGCATCCCAGTATCCCCAGCCTTTCTTACTGCCTTCTCACATTATTTGCCCACCTTTAGGTCATCTGATATAATTACCTCCAGGTCCCTTTCCATTTTACTGTTGTCAGTATCTCACCCCATTGTGTACTCTTGCCCTGGGTTTTGTTTCCCAGGTGCATTATCTTGCAGTTCTTTGCATTGAATCTGAGCTGCCATACATTTGACCATTCCTCCAACCTTGCCAAGTCCCTTCTCATCCTTTCACTCCATCTGGTATATCAACCCTGTTGCAGATCTTTGTGTCATCTGCAAAGAGACATACGTTTCCTTCCAGTTCCTCTGCAATGTCACTTATAAAGACATTAAAAGGACCGGTCCTAGTACTGAACCCTGCAGTACCCTGCTAGTAATCCTCCTTTCTTCACTGTGTACTCCATTTACTACTACCCTTTGCGTCCTGTTGTCTAGCCAATTTTTTATCCAGGCTACCGCCTTGGGACCCACTCAAGGCTGGCTAACCTAATATTAATCTTTGTGTGGGACTGTATCAAATGCCTTGCTAAAATCTAGGTAAGCCATGTCCACAGCCCTCCTGGTCTACTACTTTGGTCACCCAGTCAAAGAAATCTATTAGATTCGTCTGACATGACCTTCCCATCGTGAATCCATGCTGCCTTGGGTCCTGTGCCCCACTGGCCTCTAGGTACTCAACAATTCTTTCCTTCAGAAGTGATTCCATTATTTTACCTACCACTGAGGTCAAACTAACTGGTCTGTAGTTTCCTGCCTCTGTCCTGCTCCCACTTTTGTGAAGAGGAATCACATCCGCCTCCTCCAGTCCTCAGGTACCACCCCATCCTCCCATGATTTGTTAAAGAGTAGTCAGCGTGTCATTAGTTCTATCCTTAGTTCTTTTAGAATTCTTGGGTGAATCCCATCAGGCCCCATTGCTTTGTCCACCTTCAATTTTATTAGTTCTTTCAGAACCCTTTCTTTTGTAAATGGACTGGTATCGACCCTCGTCTTCAGAGTGTTTCTCTTGTTTGGTTTAGGTACCTCCCTCCTCTTCCTTTATGAATACTGAGCAGAAATATTCATTCAGTATCCCTGCTTTTCATTGTCACCCTCTACCCACATACTCTCCCCTTTATTAAGCCTCAGTATCCCTCCTTTGGTCTTTCTTCGCTCTCTAATGTACCTACAAAGGTCTTATCCCCTTCTTAACAGAGTTGGCTATCCTTTCCTTGGTTTGGGCCTTTGCTATTCTGACTGCCTTCCCAGCCTCTTTCTGCTTTAACTGATAAAGTTCTCTGTCCTTCTCCTTCTGTGTTTCCTTATATTTCCTGAATGCTATCCTTTTCTCCTTAACCTTCCTGCCACCTCTTTTAAGAACTAAAGCATTTTTTCCTTCGTTGTGTTTTGTTGATTTGCTTTACACAAAGCCTTGTTGCCTCTGTGATGGCTGTTTGATTACTCTCCATTGTTCCTCCACCCCTCCTTCTTGCCTATTTGCTAGTGCTTTTCTGAGGCACTCTCTCATTTTCTCAAAGTCAGCCCTCCTAAAGTCCAATACTCTTGCTTTGTATGGCTTGGATTGTATGGCTGTGTTTATCGTGAACCACACTGTTTGGTGGTCGCTTGTTTCAGATGGCTACCCACTTCTAAATCTGAGATTCTTTCTCCATCCCCATTTGAGAGTACCAGGTCTAAGATTGCTCCCTCCCAGTGGGTTCCAATACTAGCTGTCTGAGGCATGCCCCCTGTAGGGCATCAAGAATGACCCTGCTCTTGGATGTGCCTGCAGCAAGGTGCTCCAGTTAACATCTGGCATATTCAGGTCCCCCATCAACAATATCGCCTTTTTCTGCCATTCTAAGGAAGCCTTCTATCCTTTCCTTGTCCATTCCCTCCCCTGAGATGGGGGTCTGTATACAACCCCCATGCGGATTGTGGTGCGTTCCTGTCTCCAGGGTGACCCAGAGTGTCTCATCTGCTCCCTGTTTGCTCTTTAGTTCTGTTGCTTTGATCCTTCCTTTACATAGAGAGCTACTCCTCCTCCTCTTTACCTCCCTGTCCCTCCTGTAGATTGTGTATCCTGGTATGTTGACATCCCAGTCATGGTTCTCTGTGTACCATGTTTCTGTGACTGCCACAATATCCAGGCAAACCTCTTCAATCAAGGCCACTAGTTCAGGGAGCTTGTTACACACAGACTCACAGGCATTGGTACTCATCACCCTCCACTTTTGATGGCCTTACCCTTTTAGCCCCATTCCTGTCCTTACTGCCTTTGCCTTTTCTACATTTACTTCTGTCCTGCTCCTAATGACTTCTCTACCTTGGTGTTTACCTCACTAATTACTGTTGTTTGTGGGGAGGCTGGGATTTCCTGCTCCTTTTCAGTGCCTCCCCTTGGCTAGTTTAAATGCTTGCCAATGAAGCATTTAAACCTCTCACCTAGGATCCTGGTCCCCCGGACAGATGCAGACCATCACACCAGTATAGGTCTGCATCCTCCAGAGTGGCTCCCAGTCCCCAATGAAGCCAAAACTCTGAGCTCCACACCAGTTTTTCAACCATTCATTGAATTCCCTGGTGAGAGTACCTTAAGTCACCCTTGCCATAGACAGGTAGCACCTCGAGAAGGTACTGTATGCGCTACTTGTCTAAGGCCCTTCCCCAACTCTACAAACTCCTCTTGCACTGCTCTGATCCCATTCCTAGCCAGGTCATTTGTCCCTAGGTGGACAATGACATCCAGCTCCCTCCTCATGCAGCTGCTCCCACGATCCTGAAGATTCGTTTCCTGTCCCTCCAAGCCGGTGCCAGGCAGGCACCCCACCTCCTGTCCCTTCCTCCCCATTTCTACCCCCTAACGATTGAGTCCCCACCAGAGTTGTTTCCTTCCCTGAGGGTCTCATGCCACCCTCCTGTGGGTCTCCTTTGTGGAGGTTCCCAGCATCCTCCTTGGTCTCCACTGTGGGTGCCTCCATGAGGAACCACACTTTGCCAGAACAGCATATGAATTGTGGAGAGGTACAGCTGGAGGGATTCAACTCTGTTCCACCACCCTCTCCTCCTGAGCCCACCCTGGTCCAGCCTCTCCTCTTTCTTGGCAACCTCTGGGGCAGTGGCATTGGCCCTGGTGGTCCCTGGGTGGGGGAGGAGGTTTCACTGAATCCTAGCCAGGTCAGCCTGGAGACAGGCAACCTCCTCCCTCAGACCAGAGAGGTGCCTGCAAATAGGGCAGCGTCGCAGCCTCCAGAATGTCTCCCAGAACACTGCCGCCCCACAGCCATTGCACTGCACCACTCCTATCATGTCTTATTTTGTGTCCCTCTCCTGTTTCTCTGTATGCTTATCTCTCTCTCCTTACAACTCTCACCCTTCCTGTTCTGGGACAGTAACTTCTATATTCTTCAGTAGCCTCCTTCTTCCTTGCTCAGTGTCAGGCCACCAACAGCTAGGGGAGAGTGAGCTACTTTTTCCTTTAGGGTTGACAAAACCAATGTTTCTCAATGATCCTTCCTTCCTTCCTACTGCCAAACAGGAAGTTCCTGTTGACAGTCAAATCCAGTGGCTATAAAAGTAGAACTGGCTTAGGGTGGGTGGGATGGAGGGCAATTAGTAAAAAAAGGCTAGAAGGTAGGAAGTTGTAATTTGAGTCACCTGCTTTTATAGTGTCTAAGCCACACCCCAATTAAGCTCTCTCTCCTCCTACTGGTTTAGCAAAGTAAACTGATACAGAACCTTTCCCAGCACAGAAACACACACTGACTTTCTTTTTTCTTTCTTTTTTTTTTTTCACTGTAAGGGTGGTTTTCTGTTTTTTAAAATGATGAAACACATAGAGAGTATTCAACACCAAAGTGTAAAGAACCAGCTGGTTCACTCACCTAGTAAGTGCTGTGACATCATTGGCCACAAGAGCAAAGCCTGATTGCCTCAGTGATGTCACAGCGCCTACGAGTTGTGTGAACCAGCTAGTTCTCTACTTTGGTACATATATATATATATATATATATATATATATATATGTATATGTATATATATATATATATATATATATATATATATACAGTATATATGTAACACAATGGTTAGCAAGTTTTAAGCACTTAGCTTGTCTTCTTTTTTTTCCATACATACTTTTTGATGCTTTTTCCATTTTTCTCCCCAATTCCATCCCTACCTCGACGCCAGTGCGCATGTGGAGGCATGCGCACATGGCCTCTCGAGGCACCCTCCCGATGTGTCGCCCCGCCACCTATGCCAACCACCGGACCTCCACCCAGTGGCGGTGGGACTACATGGGGAGGGGCACCAACCCAGGAGAGGAGAGCTGCGTTCCGGCTGCTCATTCCTGCTCCAATCCTCCTTCCCCATGCTGGCTCCCTGACCAGCCGAGTCCATTCCCGAGCCCATGTCGGCATGGCGTGAGGTAAGGCATCTAACGCCCCAGCCCTCAGCACCACCGGCCTGCTACTTACCTTGTCTTCTTAGGGATCAGCTTCATTTATTGAAAGTGCAATGAAACAACAGGATCTCAGTGAGTGACTTTCTTTCAAACTAATGAATCACTTCTGTCTGACTGTACACTTGTAATGAGCACTGCTGTAATCACATTGTGTGTTAAGGGAGGGTCTGAATTCTGTGGGTGTGTAGAAGATGAAAGTAAAATGACAGGTGGTATGAGATCCATCCTAATTAAAAAGCTGTGGTACCACAGAAGGCTACAACAACATTCCATGACTGTTGAACTGTGGTATAACCACATTTTAGTTAGAATGGAAATCCGTGCACAGCAAGGGGTAGCCATATACTGTAAGGGTCCCATATTCAAAAAGATTTGCTACCGGCGTTAGCAGAATGCGCTTCACGCTATCTGAATTTTGCACTGGTTTGCTATATTCAGCTGTTTGCACAGTGCTGTTAACGTCCAACAATTAATGTACGCAGCACTGGAAAAGTGGGGGTGACGACGATGTGGCGAGTGCTATATTCAATGGTTTAGCACTGTGCTGGTGGCATTAGCCAACATAGCACAAACACAAAATAAGAAATATAAAAGCAGGTTTTAACCTGGGGCAAACCCACAGGCGGAGAGAGAGGACTGCAACACACAGCACAAACAAAATGGCACATATCATGTAACTGATGCAGGCAGTCATGGAAGATAAGGAACAGGCCAATCCCTGCCCCCCTCGGCCCCAACTCAGGCCCGGAGGCACTATGCTGGAAGCAGACAGTACTGTCCTTGAGTCTAATTCAAAGTCCTCAGAGACAAACCAATCATGGGTCAGTATCGCTCAACAGGCCTATACCCAGACAGCTGTGAAAGCTGCTGCATGACCAGCTATGAATAGATAGCCAACATTGTCTTGAAGTGTCTGTAGAGCTCAAGGTGGCAATAGCCATGTGCTTCCTGGCCAATGGAATGTTCCAGATACTGGTGGGTTATACCACTGGTATCATACAGTCTGCCACCTCACACCTGCTGGAACAGTTCCTAGATGCCCTGCTGGCCCATGCTGGGGAGTTCATCATACTGTATTTCCCACCATCCCAGCAGAGCGAACAACAATTATGCAGCAATTCTATAAAGTTGTGTGCCTACCAGCTGTACTGACTGCACCCATGTTGCCATCCATGCAACCACAGGTGATCGGGTGTAGACCTATATGAACAGACAGGGCTTGCACTCCATCAACTGCCAGGAGTGTGTGATGCCACAAGGTACATCATCAGTGTCACAGCATGGTACTCTGGCAGTGCCTATGATGCTGTAGCTGGCACCCATGGTGCTAGAGACCATAGCTGCAGCCTCCAGCATGGCACGGACAACCCACCCCATGCTAGCTGCAAAGGACTGTTCCTATCTCCCAAAGTTAGCATCCATACTGGCAGACAGGGACTACTGTAGTCCACCCAAGGCCGTTATGTGCTCCACATGGCGAGCCTCAGCATGCTTCTCTTTGTCCTGCAGCATGCAGAGTATGTGGCCTGTTTTGATGTGCATGCCCTCCTCCTATGGTAGACTACAGCAGCTGCTTGTTGGCTCCTCCTGCTACTGGGCTGGACTGTTCTGGGGTCAGGGTCAGGCAGCATCCTGGCCTGTTGTGAGGGCGGGGTTGCACCATGGTCAGTGCTGCATGTGGTTCCTGGGTCCTGGGTGGCCCAGAGTGGGGAGAGGTAGGGCGTTGGTCATGGTTGGATCCTGCGGCGGCAGGGCAACAGCCCTGCCTGGGGCAGGGTCCTGGGGCAGTAGGGTGGCAGCTGTTCCGGGGCATAGTCCTGAGGTGGCATAGTGGTGGTTGTGCTGAAGGCAGTGGATGACGGCAGCACAGCCTGGGAGCGGGTGGCTGGGCCCAATTGGTAGGGGTCCAGCAGGGACGGCAACCCCTACTGTTCTGAGCTGACCCCACTCTCCACCCCTCCACAAAGGTTTCATCCAGGTCTTGCCATCCTCTTCCTCCTCCTCGCTGCTGGAATCAGTGTCAGCCCTAGCACATGTGGGCCTAAAGGGCAGCTGCTGAGGAGATGGTCCTGGTCCATCCTCCAGGACAATGTCCACAACCATGGCTGGGCTGTTGAGAGAAGAGAAGACAGTGATATTGCACAGTAATGTACATACCTTTGTGAGATCATGGCAGCATGCAGGCACAGCGTACTGAGTATCACCACACATGCCTTCCATGCGCTGCAGTGCCCATACACTGCCAGTGTTGTACATATCACACACACCTCAATACTGGTGACCACACAGCAGATGACATACATGTGGCACAGTAGGTGATTACCCCACAGATCGCCCACCACCAGGATACCTGGATACCACCATGCAGCCCATGCCCATTGTGTAACACATTCAACAGTCAGGGTCGGGTTAGTACTGGGGCCCACCTGATACAGTGGCCAACCCGGGAAATCAGTTAGGAAGGGCCCAGGGTGATATATGTAAGTGAATATTCCATGCAAGTGATACACTAGTTCTGTGTGCCCCCTACATATACTGAACATATGAAATTTGCCAGCAGATAAAGGCCTAGTGGTCTATCAAGTCTGCTTGAATGTGCAGCTAGCACCCCTTATTCTGCAGCTGCCCTCCCTCTCACCCTCACCCTCTCTTGACCCTCCCTCTTGCTCTGTCCCAGCCATTTTTGAAGCAGCTCACTGGTCTACTGGATACCACTTCCGCTGGTAACGCATTCCACCCAGCTACTACCCTCTCCACAAAAGTGTCTCCTCATCTCCCTCCTTAACCTTCCTCCCTCCAGTCTCATATCATGGTCTCAGGTGTCCCTCCCTCCCTTACTTTGAACAGCCCTCCTTACCTGTCTTGTTTATTCCTTTCATTTACTTTAAGGTTTCAATCATATCCCCAATCCCTCCTCTCTTCCAGTGAGTACATGTTCAAGTCCCTCAGCCTCCTCTCATATGGTAAGTACCCCAGCCCCTGGATCATCTTTGTCACCTCGCTGCACCCTCCAGTAACTTAATGTCCTTTTCAGATACAGGCACCAGTACTGCATGCAGTACTCTAGGTGCGCCTAACTAATGATCTATACAGTAGCAGAATCACCTCCCTCCTCCTCGAGGATACACCCCTTGCAATGCAACCCAGCATTTTGTTGGCCTTTGCAGCTGCTTCGACATTGTGCCGCGTTGTTCATTGACCCCTGAATGAGCACCCCCAGATCCTTCTCCTCCTCCTCTATCTCAGCTAGCTGCACTCTCCCCAGCTGGTAACTCCTCCTTGGGTTTTCACCACAAAATGCAGCACCTTGCACTTTTGGCATTGAACCCCAGTTGCCAGGTGTCTGATCAGGTTTTCAGCTTTGCCAGATCATCCTGCAACCCTTCCATTCCCCTAGGTCATCCACCACCGTTCCCATCTTGGTGTCATCAGCAAACAGACTGGTCTTGCTCTTGATGCCCAATGATATGTCTGCAATGAATATCCAAACAACACTGGTCCCAACACCGAGCCCTGCGAACACTGCTTGTCACTACCCTTGGGGATGGGAGCTCCCCACCCACCACCACCCTCTGTTGCCTGCCCTGAAGCCAGTTCCCTACCCATCTCACCAGCTTTGCACCCGCCCCTTGTGCCTTCTAACTTTCCTAGCCTCCCATGTGGCACCGAAGTTGAATGCTTTACTGAAGTCCAGGTACAGGACAGCCACTGCATGCCCCGGTCCAGTTGCCTAGTTACCCAGTCATAGAACTCCACCAGGTTGGTTTGGCAGGATCTCTCACTTACAAAGCCATGCTGTCTGCTGTCCTGTAGCCCTTTGTGCCTCCAGGAGGGCCACCAGCCTCTCCTTCAGGATAGTCTCCATCAGCTTACCCACGATGGATGTGAGACTCATCAGTCTGTAGTTCCCTGGTTCATCCGCTCTCTGTGGAGGGGCACCATGAGCCATCCTCCAATCCTGAGGTACACACCATGAGTGTAGTGAGGCATTGAATAGGTCTGCCAAAGGTACTGCCAGGACCTCTGCCAGCTCATTCTGTACCCTGGGGTGGATGCCATCTGGTCCTGGCACCTTGTCCACCCTCAGTGTCCTCAAACCCTCCCTCGGTGATTTCCCAATCCGTCATTTCCCTCCCCTCCATTCTTGCCCTCCCTACCCCTTGGGTATCACCACCCCTTCTCCTTAGTAAATACCGAGCAGATGTAATCGTTTAGTGCTTCTGCCTTATCACCCCCTGCTTCCCACCACTCCCCTCCTTCTCAATCCATACTATATGGTCCTTATAGCTCCTTTTCTCCCTGGCGTACCTGAAGTCATTCTCCCCCTTCTTAATGCCCTGTGCCAGCCTGAGCTCCTTAGATGCCTTGGCTGCCTTTACTGCCCTTGTCAACTCCTTCAATTCCTTCAGGTACTCCTCCCCGTCCTCCCCATCCTGTTTTTGTACCTCTTAAAGGCAGCTCTTTCCTCCTAACCTTTTCCATGACCTCCTTGATCACCCAGCTAGGTTTCTTTGCTAGCCTTCTTGCTCTGGGCCTTGCTGCAGGTTCTGGTTGCCTCCACTATCCCCAGCTTTATGATCTCCCACCTCTGGTTAGTGCCCATACTAGGTTGAATTTTGACCAGGTACCTTTTACCACTTCCCCCATCCTCCCAAAGTCGGGCCTCCTGAAGTCCAGCACCCCTGTGCCAGATTCCACTCCTTCCTTACCCATATCCAATGTGAACCATACTGAGTGGTGGTCACTCCCGCCAGCTGTTCTTCCACCCTCAGTTCCCTCACAAACTCCCCAATTGCCAGCACAAGGTCAAGGGTATTACCTAACCTGGTTGGTTCATTAACCATTTGCATCAGGAAGCTGTCCTGGAACACATCCAGCAGTACCTGCTCCCTTCTATTCCTGGTTGTTGGGATACTCCAGTCCCACTCCGGCATGCTGAAGTCCCCCATGATCACCACACTACCCTTCTCACAGTCCTCCTGATCTGTCCCGCTAGTTCCCTGTCTAATTCCTCTGTCTGAGAGGGCAGCCTGTACACCACTCCCATCCTGAGAGTCCTATTCTTGGAATCCTGAATTTGCATCCATAGTGACTCCATACTACCCTCTATCCCTTCCTCCCGTACATACTTCAGTCCTTCCCTCACATATAGTACCACCCCTCTTTCCTATTTGCTCTATCCCTACAAAATATCCTGTACCCTGGTATCAACAGGTCCCAGTCATTGTATTGGGTGGCCCATGTTTCGGTGATGGCCTTCATGTCCACCTCCCCCTCTGCCATGAGTCTGTAGCTCTGCAGTTTTTCTTCCCAAGGCTCCCTAGCCTTCAGGGTGTCAACCTTCCACCCCTCCCCCTCCTTTACTAGCATCACCACTGAGTACTTATCCTTTGTCCTTTGTCATTGTCATGGGGGTAAGATCATATAGGCTTCTCAACCTGTGGTCTCTGCGTGTCCCTTGCCCACTTTCCACCCCCCACTCTAGTTTAAATTCCCAACTACCTCTATGTCTCCTCCATCCTCTGTTTCAACACTTTCTTTCCCTCCTCGCTCAAGTGTAGTCTATCCTTGGCATAGAGACTTCTGTCCTCCCAGGTCCCCCCACCAGCCCATACCCTTTAGCATGACACCAGATTCTTAGCCATTTAAAATCCTTTATTCTCAGCTTTCTTGTTGTGCTTGCCTGGGCACTGGAAGTATCTCTGAGAAAGTTACTGATCTTCTTGCCCTTACATAATTGTCCTAGTTCCTCAAAACTCCTCTGAACTATATATATCTACCATCCTGTCAACCAGGTCGTTTGTCCCCAAATGCAAACCTGAATGAGGCTTCTCCTACCTCTTCTAGCATATTTTAGAACAGATTGTCCCACCCTTTCCACTGTCACTCCCAGCATGGTCTCCACCCAAATGCAACTATGCCTCTCCCTTTGCTACCCCACCTGACTCCTCTTAGTATTGAGTCCCCAGCACTAAGATTCCACCCTCTTACCAACTGTTTGCTTCCCTTCCTCCCCACTTCTCACTCCGGCTCCTCTTCTTCCTCCTGCACAGTAGTTCCCCTTCTGCCCTGTTGTAATTCCCCAGCAGAACTTCTGCCCTCTCCAGTTTCATCCAGACTTCTATCAGTTACTCCTCAAATCTCATCACCTGCCTCCTCCTCCTTTCCCTCTAGTACTTCAAAATGATTTTCTGAAGACCTTCTCCTATGCCTGCTTCCTCCCTCCTCAGTCATACTAGCCTTGTTCCTTCCTTTTGACTCCATGACTGTTGCCACATCTCCTTCTCCCCTCACCAGGCCCTATCTTCTCCTTCTTGTTGTCTTTTTCCCTTGACCTGGGTTCCCCGATGCTGTTTCCCTTGGCCTGGGTCCCCTGTCTCTTCCTTCTTCTGACCCCTCCTCCCCTGTTGGCCCAAACTGACCTCCCTGCTCATCTCCCTTCTCCCTCCCTCCAGTGTTGGGCTATAACCTCCTCCAGTCTGCCTTGCCTGTCTTAGCTCCTCCTGCAGACCCTTGATCTCCTTTTAAGTTTCCCTATTTGGTTTGCACACTAAACATCCCCCACCCTCCACACAATTTTTAGAAAGATTGGTGCATCACAGTTGTTGCAGCCTACCACTCTACCCATCACTTTTGTCACCACCAGTGAGCCCCACCCTTCAGATGAAGGATACTCAATGCCCCCCAAGTCTTCCTCTCCCCTCTATTGTTGCAAATCATTCTTCTCCTTTTCTCAATTTCCGTTACCCCATTTGTCATACACTTTAGATATATTGAGCAACTGCCTTTAAGTTCCTATCCTCCTGTCCACACCCAAAAGAAACTGTAAGCAACTATTGCACAGCCACCTTCTAACTCCTACCCCTCCTTTTCACAGTGCAAACACCAATCCAAGCAGGTCAAATGAAAGCACTTTGTGTTGCAGTTACTTCCTTCCCTGACATGCAGGATGCATGTATGAAGGCTACACTAGGATCTGTATGCAGACCACAGATCTGTGCAGTACATTCTGTGTGCTTGCACACTTTGCTTTGACAGGTCATAACCCACATAATCTGTCCCCCCACAGGCATGTCAAACCTCAACACCACTTGTGTACTGTAGATACACACACACACACACACACACACACACACACACACACACACACACACACTCCCAATGTGATGGGCTAATGGGGACACTCACATGTCTATGCTGGTCTGATCTGGCTCTCGAACCCACCTCCTGGGACATCAGCCACCTCCACTTGGTGCAAGGTGGAAGCCATTATCTTCTCTCAGCAGGGCCTGAGGCACTGCACATCTGGAGCCACCGCCTGTGGACTGGAGGTTTGTGTGGGCCTGGGATAGGACCTTTTGGTCCTTCTTTTAGAGTCAGTTAGCCTCATCTTCACCTCCTCTATTGACTGGCCTCTTCCCCAATGGTGTTCACAGCCACTGTTATCATGGCCTAGGCAGTTCTTATCTGGCCCTTATCCAACTTCTCTTATTGAGGAGGCTCTTTTGTACCATGTAGGCCTGGGCTATGTCAGCACCTCTTCCTCTGAGAACTTGCATTTCTTCTGCCTCTCAGTGTCATCTGTTGGAAATGGGGAGGACAAACAGCACTGAGTATTGTATACACACAGCAGAGCACAGAGCAAAGGTACAGTGGCGTTCAGGCCCAAATGCTCCCTGGCTGAGACACATACATGTTCTTGCATGGCCAGACAGAACACATAGCTAGCTCCTCTTAACACAGCCCTTGGCCATGTGCAGAAGCATAGTAGACTAGTCCTGATACTGTATGAATTGTTTATTTATTTGAAAATTAGTAACCGGGAAAGGCACACTGAGCAAGGCTTGCTTGCAGGTACAACCAAGGGAAGGAGCGGAAATACAATAAAAAGCATACACAGGTTCTGTGATCGGTATAAAGAAACATGCAGACAGAGTAAAATTTAACATACAAATAAAAAAGTAAATGGAGCTAAGCAGATGTACAATGAGGGTTTTGATGTGCAAATAAAGAGGCCAGAGCAGGCGGAGTGGTGGCAGTGCAGATGTAGAATAGGAAGGAGCCTGATACAGACTGAGGTAGAACCCAGGAGGAGGTACAACATCAGGGAGGTAGGGGCTCCAACAGGGAGGGTCAGGGAGGGCTAACAGGAGCAGATGGGGGCAGGGAGGTTTACTGGTGCCTAGGGAGATGGGAGAGGAGAGAATTGAGAGAGAGGAGGCAGGCTCCTGAGTGAGAGGAGGGTGATAGGAGAAGGTTGACTACCCAACAGAGAGGAGTGAGGATGGGGAGGAGAAGGTGCAAAGATCCCAGGAGTGGAGGCAGTGTGAGGCAGAGGAATGGGAGAAAGGAGTGAGGATAGGTAAAAGGCAGGGACCCAAACCAGTATTTGGAGATGAAGGAGGTGCAGTGGCATTGGTGATGTGAAGGTTGGGGAGGATGGATGGGAGGAACAGATGAAGCAATCATGATTTGGGGAGTGGGAGTTGGTAGCAAAGCAACAAAGGCGCTGCAGAAGTGTCCAGTCTGGAGGCGAAGAGGAGGGTGGTGCTGTAGACCATATCCACATAGTTGAAGACTGGGAGCACCATTTTAGTAAAAGCTCCTGGGGAACCTGAGGAGGCAAGCAGTCTTTTGCAGTTCAAGGTACGAGTTTGGGGTGGCGCTCAGAGTGGATGGCATCAATGTGGGCAGAGAAGTCCAGCTTACTATCTAGCCGCACAACGAGATACTTGAAGAAAACAATAAACTAGAAGGTGCCATCCAGGATGGAGAGGCGGGGAGGGGCATAAACACAGTGCTATGATCACCCATATCCCTATTGAGGCCATTGCATAATACACTTAGCTCTAGCCACCTGCAGTACCTCTGTGGGACCTGCATGGTGCCCGTTCTCCTTTTATATGTTCCAGGCACAATTAGGCATGCAAATAAATTAATATATTCTATTAATGACATGTAAATGTGGATTTTGCCCTCTGACTGTGAAATTAGCTCATTTTATACACAGTTTGAATACTGCAGGTTCACCCAAGTGCTAAAGTATTAGCACTAGCACTGAGACTGCACTGGTGCTACATCCCCATACAGCATGGCGTAACGTCAGACATTGTTGTCAATGTCATGATGCTGCGACAGCATGCACTCTATGGTGTCATGCTATGGCATTGTGCATGTGCAGCATGGTACAGCACACGCACGTGCAACTCAGTTCCTGCTGTGTGAAGAGGACTTCGGTGGAAACATGTATAGCACTGCACTAATCAATATTACCACAGTGCTAACATTGAAATGAGTTGTGCAATGACGGGCCACACCCACAGAGCCAGGGACTTGTCACTACTAGCTGGGTGTGAGGGCTTGCACTAGGACAATATCAACAGTGGTAGACAGAAGGAAGAGGGCTGTTCACCACAGGGACACCCAGTGGTTGGCCACAGAGCTGGCCAACCTTGTGGACCTGGTGGTTGCCAGGGTGGACCAGCTCCTGGGAGAGGAGGCAGAGGCAGCAGACAGACCCAGGTATGAAATCTGGGCCTCTGTGGGAGGCACATGGAATAGCAAACCAGAGTGGTTTGGTCGCTGGATCAATGCAGGCACAGGTTCAGTGACGTGTCACGAGAGAGCTCAGGCACCTGCTTCAGCTCAGGGCTATAGTGAAGAGTGGCACTGTGCCATGGTCAAAGTGAGTACAGCCAGCTGTATGGATGGAGCTGTTGTGTCTTGTGTACAGCACTGGTTCCATGGTACTGTATTTCTGTGTTACTGTCTTTGAGGAATGTGCACTGTATTTGTGTGTTCCTTTGTGTCCACTTTGTCCTATGGGACCAGCTCTGTTGTATAGCCCTGTGTAACCACGCAGGTGTATGGGACCACTGTCCTACTAGATGTCCCTATTGCCCTGTACAATACAGGACTGCTGTGGATCTCAAGCCATGCACTTGTCAGGTGGTGTTCTACCTCAGTGACATGTGTTCACTTTCCATCTATGTGTCAGGCTGGAAGAATATGTAATTTGACATGACATCTACTTGTAGCCAGGGTAGCAGGTGGACAGAACAGCAATTTGCAGAGGCCACTGTCTTCCCATACACTGCTATGTATCATGGGTGGTGGCATGCATATGCCACGTGATGCATGGTACACTGTTATACTAGAGTGGGTGTACCACTCTAGGTCCTGCCATTGTGTTGGGCTACATGTAGGTATAATGTCCACCCTTACTGTTGTACAGGTATGCTTCCTGTGCCCCTGTTGCATGCGACATTGGGCTACATGCATCCTGCTATGTAATATGAGGTTACATGACGTGCAGCTGACATGAATGAATATGCTGGACTGTGGTGGTGAGGATGAATGGACAGGGTGCTACATGGGCTTTGTGTACACAGTGCTAGGCCATAGCTATAATGGTGGTATGTAGCGTTGTGGCTGGGCCTAGGCCATGGCACATCTGTCTATGTGGGATGTCATGGCTGTGCACAATGGTAAGACATGGCCCTGCACAGTCCTGTCCATCCCCACCATGCACATGTGGCTGCTGTGGCACGGTACTAGCATATAGAGGCATCTGTACTGTTTAGGATTCATAGTAAAGTGCCATGTGTTCCACTGCATGCTATTGATCCACGTCTCCTTTGTCCTCTTCCACAGACACAAGGACCCAGCAGCACCATGCCAGGGCCCAATGGCAGGAGCAGGTTGCCAGGACCAGTGCCAGTGGGAGGATACTCCGGCCATGGTGGATGGTCCTCAGACACGCATCACATAAGTACCCTGCATTGTGTGTTTTGCAGTCTGTGTTGCATGTCTACACTCGCTGCATGCTTCTGCTGTTGAGGAAAGATGCCCATGACGTCTTGCCAGGTTGCATGCATGTCTGTGGGGGAGCACCTACGTAGTTGTGGTTGGGGACACTCACTTGGACCTTAGGGCATAGACCCACCACTGACACTGTGGTGTGTCTGGTGCTGTGCAATCTACTATTTCACTCATTACTGTGACAGGCATGCTGCCCTATGTGTGTACTGTGCCTTGGCATCCATTATACTGTACAGGTACATATCTCCTGTGCCACAGACCTGGTACACCAGGGCATTGGTAGTATAGCCTAGAGGTTAGAGTAATGAGCTGTGAACGAGCTTGGTACATCCTGCAGACCAGACCTGGGTTTGATTCTTACAACCTCCACTTGCATACTGTGCGACTCTGAGTCACTTAACCGCCGAGTGCTCCCAGGTCACCCCTGAAACCAGGCACTTGTGTCTTGTGGGCCTTACCCAGTTACCAAAGACTAAAATGAAAAATAAAAAATGTTTTCAGCCGTGGGTGGTGCACTTGTCATTTTCAGTCTGGTCTATGTGCCACATGATCGGAACTAAGTTTGCGTGATCTGTCTGGCAAAAGGTAGGCACGGGTCACTGTTGTACCAGTACACTCCTGTGACATGCCTTGTGCGGCATACAGCACCTGTAGCAGTCTGCCCACATCAGTGCCATCTCTAGTGCCACATGCACAGGGTGTCACACCATTACATCTCACCAAAGTCAGTCTTATGTGGCATGGGGTCAACAGCAGGGGAGTCATTGATGGGCATTGAATGTACCTTTCCATATTTGATCGACATTGTGATGCATAGTCAGTCATGTCTAACCAACACAATGATGTCCAAAGTGTCATTATTCCATGGCACACAGGCAGAGCCATGCAAACATTAACAACACAACTGGGTCTTCACAGGGCTAATGGTCTGCACTGGTTCAGTATGAAGGAGCCTCCACTTAGGGTGGGACCAGCATCTACTGGGACAGAGGGTACCTCCAGGTGGCTCCGCATCTCACACGGTGTTGTCGTGACCACTGTACAAGTGTCAGGTGCCCATGTGTGTACAACTCTGCTGCACATGTGTTACTCTGCTGCTGCACACACTGCTGCAAATAGTCCCGTCTGTATACAGCTGTGCTGTGTGTACTGCATATGTGTGTGCCTGGGTATGCCCCAGCTACCCACCAGGGTGGCTCATGGATGTCTGTTGTCCTGCACACCTGTGTTGACATGTGTGCTGGATGCCTGGTCTGCAGGGTGCAGGATATGTGTGTGTGTGCATGCGCACAACTCCTAGCAACTTAGGATATTACACTGCCTATGGTGCTGTGGCTTGGCCTGCATTTCCACATCTGGCATGCCTGCCAGTGACTTGTGTCCCTGGAACGGCTAGTACAGCGCACTTCTTGTATGTGCTGTCCTCTGCTGTTCAGGTCCACAGTGAAGTCTCTGGTATGCCACCACGACATTCCATTGTGGCTGTTTGACTCCTCCACCTATGTGTGGCATGGTGGCCCATTTGATATCTGGTTATACATCTGTTATGCATGTTATGAACATACAAAACTGCCAGCAGATACAGGCCAAATGCACAATTGTGCAGCACAGAGTTAGACTCCCTGCTGCTCCCCCACACCTTGCCCTCTCTTCCCCCATCTTCCCACTGACTAGTATCTTGCCCTTAACCCTATCCCACCCACCTTTTAAAGCTGTCCACTGTTTAAGAGATGCCACTTTTCAGGGAGTGTTCCATCCCCCGCAACCTCTCTGTGAAGTAATGCTTCCTCGCCTCCTCCTGACTCTTCCCCCACCAGCTTCAGGCTGTGCCCTAGTAATCCCATCTCCCTTTAATTGAAACATGCCCTCTGTATTAACCCTGTTGATGCCCTTAAGTACTTGAAGATTTCGATCATATCACCCTTCTCTTCTCTCCTCCAATGAGTACATGTTGAGGTCCTCAACCTATCCTCGTAAGGCTTCCCTCCATACCTCTGATCATTTTAGTCACCCTCCGCTATACCCCTCCAGTAACCTGATGTCCTTCTGTAACCCCTAGATGGCGCTATCCCAGGGGCTACTACCCTGCCTGATTTGCCACTAACAGGTTGAGGGGCCTGATCCAATGGAGGGTGCCTCCACCCAGAGGTCAGGGTTTGCAATAGTTAAACTAACTTGTCACAGCCCTCTGGGACACTGCAACCCCCCTTTCTTCCCACTAGTGGCCCACACAATATATATCAGAATTACTCTTCACAGTATACACTTACCCCAGGTCTGGTTCCGGCACTGGGACCTCCTGTGAAATGAGATACAGTGCAACAATCACAGTACAGTACTTTAACATAGACAAATACTCCAGGCAGTATAACTTTGCTGAAACAAGCAGCTCTGATTTATTTAGGGGATATAACAAGGACAGGGGAAATCAGGTTAATTAGCTTATCACTCTAATGACTACCTATGGCTCTGTGCACAGGCCTATCCTATCAGTTACTGTCCCTGGGTACCCAAGCCCTAGTGGCTAGTCCAAACCGTGGCAGCGGTAGGGGCCCTTTCACACAGAAAAGGAGAATTAAACAGTCAGCAGTACAGTAATTCCATTTTGGATTTAATGTGGCAATTCAACGGGAGGCGACCCTGAATTAGTACTCCTGACCTCCAAATAAGATAGGGTCCTTCAATGTCAGCAGGGCTCACTTGAGGTACACAAACCTCTTCACACATCCATATAAAAGAAAGCACTATACCAGGCAGGCTGCATCTGTATCCCGATCGCAATCTACTGCACAATACCCGGGAGAACACACAGCAGATTCAGTTCCTGACAGACAGAGTGCAATTTCAGCAATTCCTCCAGTCTTCTACAGGGTGAGCCTTGGTTTCTACTCTTCAGAGATCCTTTGATTCTTTCACAGGGACGGATTCAGTCCTAACAAGCAGTTGCACAAGTTGTAGACCGGAACTCTGGGCCTTGCACACGCTTTTTTGACTGAAACTGTGCACTGAAGGAGCACAGGGTTTCTTTCCCCTTCACTTTCAGATCTCAAAACTGAAACTCCCAACAGACAAAAACCGGCACTTCCTTTGAGTTCCTCCCAGTTCTTGACTGGATTGGCTGTCACTCAATAGACTGCTGCTGTTGGTCCAAAAAGGCACGAAGTCTAAACTACATCTCCCAGAGTCACTGCCCATACAATCCTCTTGTGGCTGGCTCAGATTATGAGTCCCAAGTTCTGATCGTCAAGGCATCATTTTAGAGCTAGTTTACCCCACACTGATTGGTCCAGTTCAGCAGTTCAAAACAGAATGGGGAACTAGGCAGACAGTTCTGACTGCAAAGAAAGCAGGTTAGACAAACTGTAATTTTATTATTACTGTAAATGATTTCTGGCAATCAGTTACATCTTTCAGAACAGGTTCCCTTTGCACTCCTAGTGACTGCAAAATGGGGTGAATTGGCAGCAGCTTGAGTGGTACTCAATCAAAGAAACACACAGTCCCCATACAAACTAATTATGTCTGCAAGCAGACAGCTCTTAAAGAGACAGTACCAGAGGCTCTAAAACACTCACTGATAAATGGCTTAAATGCCAAACACCATTCAGGCTTGGAGCATTCAAGCAAGCTCCTGGAAGTCTTTTGGGAACCCCATTTGCGAGGGGTTACACCTTCCTGGTTTGGGAAAGCTTGACGTCACGGCGTCAAGCAAGTACCCATAAGTTTCAACTGCAACCATATACATTTGCATTAGGCTCACTTTGTAATCATCAGTCAATATATCATTTTACCAAGAACACATTTCTGAAACATTGCAGTCGTCCTCTTTACACAGTATTACATACACATTGTACCATAACTCAAGTTATTACCTCTTGTACCATGAAACCTGAAGAGGGCCCTTCCTATCAGTTACCTTGGGGCTGAATGGGGCAAGGCACCATATTAGAGGGCAACATAAGTAACTTGGAGTTAGCACTGATGCTCAGTTTGGGCAATGAGCTCGGGACACATACATCCTTTATGGACAACATTGAGAGGCAAGTCCACAGGCCTCCCAAGTGAATCATAACTGAGGTGCACCACAGGCTTTACAGCTCGACCAGTCTTTCTAGGGGAACTGTTATAGTCTCTGCACTCTGAGCCTCATTTTCAGCATTGTCCTCACTTGTCAGGAGTCTCCATGGGGTAGAGGCTAGAACTTGGGCACTTTCAGCTCAGGAGTTACAGTTTCTGAGTCCACAACATTTGGCTACCATGGAGCTTTCGGACACTAACAGTGGACTGTCAGGGCACTCAAAATACTCTTCTTGTTCGGTGTATCACCAGTCTGCCCCAATCTATCATTTTCTTCTGAGCCTCAAACAGTTCAACCATGCACAATGATTCCATTTCATCTGATCTGATGCTTTGCACTTCACTTTCTGGGAGCATTGGCTCAGGGATGAAGTGGGGGCTTAGACAGTCCAGAAGGCCCAGCTTTGTCTCCAGTATTGACTAGGGATTGCCTGAAACAATTGACTCAGTTCGTAAGAAGGATAGTATTCAAAGTCACTCACTTTCTTCCGATATGGACTGACAGTCATGCTCAACTGGGACTTGTGGAGGAACACTTTAACTTTGCTTCTGTAGTGCAGACTTTCTTGATCTTTTCTTGAGCAGCTCTAGTCACTGGTCAGAGGGGCATCTTCTAGGGCTCAGACTCAATTAAGATTTGTCCAATGGGCAGTAAATGATTTCTATGCATTGTTTTTACATCTTTTGAATTATTCTCAGGCCTTTTTGTACACTGGCAGATCATCTAGTTTGCCCACTACAATGTGAGGGAGATGGTGCCATCTGTCAGCAATCTTGTGCTTGCCATGCAGTCCCAGATTTCTTAGCAATACCCGATCTCCTCCTGAGTTCCTGTGCTTTCACCTTTTATCATACCTTTCTTTGTTGCTGGATTTCTTTTGGCAGCCATGGTTTGAGCCAGTTGAGTGCATGGAGTTAGCTGGGCCTTTAACCTTGCACATACTGTAAATAGTTGTCAGCTTGAACCCCATCAGGAGAGACCCCAAAACACACATCTACTGGTAGTCGAGCTTCTCTTCCAAACATCAGGCGGTAGGGGAGAATCCAGTGGCATCACTTTGGTGCAGTTATAAGCATGTACCAGGGTGCTAATTTGTTGGCTCCATCTAGGCTTGTCCTTTGGGTGCAGGGTGCCTAGCATATCTAGCAAAGTCGCGGTTGAAATGTTCAGGCTGTGGGTCTCTGGGGTGGTAAGCGAGTGGTTCTGGACTTTCGTGACCCCCACAGAGTAGCATCTCTTTGATCAGACGACTCTCAAAGTCTCTCCCTTGATCAGAATGGATTCTTGTGGAGCCCATAGTGAACAAAAAGTTTTCTACAAGTACTTTGGCTACAGTGGATGCTTTCTGGTCTTTGGTGGGGAAAGCTTGGGCATATCTCGTGAAATGGTCAGTGACCACCAGCACATTACTGATATTTCTTTGATCTGACTCCAAACTTAGAAAATCAATACAGACCAGCTCCATGGGTGCACTGGTGGTGATGTTAACAGGGGCAGCCCTCTGGGGCAAAGCTTTCCTCTGTAAGCCAGCGACTACAAGTTCAAGTGTTGCTCCATCAGCTCCATCTTAGGCCAATAGAATCTGGATCTCACCAAGTCAAGTGTTCTGTCTATACCAAGGTGCCCCATGTTGTGTGCAAGGACCTCAGTACTGAGTCTCGAAGGCAGTGGGCAGCACTAGTTGTTGTTTGTCTACTTGTCCCTCTGTCTACTGTTTCTCTGTATAACAGTTTATTGATCAGTTTCAACTTAGGACCTTCTTTGTATAACAGTGCAGTTCTCAAATCAGTGGAGCGTAATTTGACACATCTTTTCCTGCATAGAGGGCTTCTAAAGCTGCTTTGATCATGGATCGTAGGATTGAGCCCGCGAATACTGTCATTGTCCAGCTGAGGCAGTGCACCAATGTCATTGCAGAAAAGTGGCAACAAGCAGCAGGTATGCAATTCTCAGAGGCTCCTGCTAATCCACCATGCAGTCCACTGCGCCTGCAGGACATTTGTTCCTCCCGTCAAACTTCTCGCAGAGTGCCGAATGTCAGGTTCTGCCAATCGGACCCAATCATTCTGCAAACAGGCCTCCGGGAGAGCATCAGCATCTATGTGGTTCAGACCTGCTCGGTATTCGAGAGTATAGTCATATGGAGATAATGCAGAAAAGCCACCTATGGCCAGTGGCATCCAACTTAGCTGAGGTCTGCACATAGGTCAAAGGATTATTGTCAGTTTTACTAGTATTTTAGCCCCATACAAGTACTCATGGAATTGGTCAACAATAGCCCACTTCAAAGCTAGAACTCTAACTTATGTACAGGATAGTTCTTTTCAGATGGGGTCAGGCTTCTACTGGCAAAGGCCACTGGTCTCAGGCCATTCTTGTACTCTTGGTACAACCGCCCCCAACCCTTGCAAGCTAGCATCAGTGTGCAGGACGAAGGTTTTCTTGGATTGGCATAGGCCAGCACTGGAGCATGGGTAAGTTGATATATGATCATCTGAAAAGCAGTCTCACAATCAGGAGTCCAGACACCCAAATACTTCACTCGGATGAAAATACACTCTTTCAATCTTGAGGGACGCTGACTTTGGTATTTTTTGTGGGTTGGGGATACCTTGAGTAAGGTTAAGTAAAGGCGGATCACTCTTGAATAGTCCTTGATGAAGCGCCGATATATACAGAATCCAGGAATCTTTGCAGTTCTTTTAGATTTTTGGGCTGTGGCCAGGTAGTCAAGGCCTCAACTTTACTTGGGTCGTCTCTGTTCCTTGGTGGATACTATGTGTCCCACATACTTTACTGATGTTTGAAGAATTGACCCTTATCAATGGACAGTTTAAGACCAAAGTCCTCCAGTCGGTCCAATACCTTAAATAATCTGCTCTCATGTTCCTCCAGTGAGCTGCAAACACAATGACATCATCTAGGTATACCAGGCACTCTAGTAAGTTCATGTCCCCACTGCCGCTCCATCAATCGTTGAAAAGTGGCTGGGGCACCTGAAATCCCTTGAGGCATCCTCATGAATTCATAGAAGCCAAGCGGACAGATAAAGGCCGTCTTCTCACGGTCCTCTGGAAGCCATCGGGATCTGGTAGTACCCACTCGGAGATCCAGCACAGAGAACCACTTGCTCCCGTTTAGGCAGTCCAAAGCATCCTGAATCAGGGCATTGTGTACTGATCAGGGATAGTCTGCCGTTTAAAATGCGATAATCCACACACATCCTTACTGTTCCATTCTTTTTCCTCACTACCACAATGGGGAAGCATAAGAGCTTCTGGATTCTTGTATTACACCAGCAGCTAACATCTCTTGCAGATGCCGTCTCCACATCATCTATGTCAGCAGGTGCCAGCAGACCTCTCACGAAATAGGTCTTTTAACATCATGCAGCGGATATTGTGCTCAGCTCCTTGCCGCATCCACCATCCCATTCCTTTAAAAGCACCTACAAGGTCTCTCTGGGCAAGCTTCTCACTGATCCTCACTTTCCATTCAGCTGGCAGCGAGAAGTGCCGAAATCAAACAAGTCAGGCGTTACTCTGTCATTCTTCCTTGAACTCTTGCTGCTGGGTAGCACTGCAGGTATCTGCACAATGCACATTAGCCAGGATGCAACCTCTGTTTACTCAATGTCTCTTTCAGACATTATGAACTTGGCACCATTACCCTTCTGGCATAAGCATGTGGGCTCTAGCGGGCAAAATACTGAGCTTGACCAGCAGTCCCTCTGGCAATTTCCATCGCCTGGTGCATCCAACATTAATATTTTATTCTTAACATCCTTTCCAATACGGACCTCTCCCTGTAAGGTACACTGGGCATTTGGCGCCAGGATCAGAGACTCAGGATCCTTCTTCCATACAATTCCGACCCGGTTCCTCTGGTTCTGTTTTTCAGCATCTCTCTGTGCCTCATAGGCCTTCTTAATTAAAGCCGGAACTCTTAAAGCTCTACTAGTCTTTGACCCTGTTTTCATAACACAACTGTGCCAGCCTTCCGAACATATGAGCATTTGTTCCAATCAACAAAGGACACCATCACTTACAGTCCAGTGGGGGACACACTGAGGCTAAGGTCTCTACTTGTTCGGCTACCTCAGCCACGGAGGTGGGGAAAGACAGCCAAATTGGATATACCGGAATAGGGGTAGGCCTTCTCACTTAACCCCATACATGCAGTCCTTCTAATGGTTGTAAGAGTCGTCTGACAAATGCTTCTGATACAATCCTGGAACATAATTGTCACTTGGGAGCCACTGTCTAATACAGCTCTTGTAGACACTCCATTCACCTTTACAGTGGTCTCCATGGAGGACCCACTATTCTGGACCAGTCTGGAGAGCGGTAGTGGGGGCCTGGGCAACTGACCTTGCCACAAAGGACGTGAATTAGCATTTTGGTGCCCTCACTGGGATCATGTCGTGCACCTCTTAACCACTGATTTCTTCTCCAAGCTCTCCTTGTAGCTTATATGCAACTTTGTCCAGTGTCTTTTGGGGACTGGCATTCCCTTTTCATGTGCCCATCTTTCCACAATTATAGCAAAACATACTCTCGAGTTTGAGCTGGCCGGGCGCCACACTGGGAGCTAGGGGGTATTACTAACTGGAAACCTTGGTGCCATCTCTCTGTCTCTTGGTGTGATAAGCATTTGGAGACATCTCGTCAGTTTCTCACTTCCATGGTCAAGGAATCGAGTTCGGGCTGTTATCAGCAGGAGATCACATGGGTGGGTACCCCACCCCCATAGCAGATGCAGTCGGATATAGGTCAGGCCCGTACTTGCAGGCGTGGCCTTCATAAAGGGACTGTTTTTGAATTCCCGGATCTCTCTCAACAGTTAGCCCCATTGTGACATATCTTTTTCCTTGTCAGAGCACTCATTGACTGCCAACCTCTGCCCCTGAACTTCACTTGATGGGTCACCCTCAGTCACTCGGTCGTAACGCAGCTATTGGTGCAGGTCCCTCCAGTGCGTCTTTTCTCAACTCCCGAATTTCTCTCATAACTCATCATCATACGGAGGTGGGGATTCAGTCGATCTGCCAGGCGTAACTGAAGCAACAGCAGTTCTGAGAAGGGGCAGACTTAGGATCCTGTCCAGCCTGGTTCGGTCCAGTTCAATCGCTGGCAAACTACCTTTTCTGAGGCATTCTTGCAACAATTTTTCCAGCGAGATACATACACAGACAACAACTCCCGGTACTGTTGTGCATCTCTTACTCTCCACCATGGTCCCTCATCAGAATCTGGGCTCCCATACATTCTCAAGGCCTCAAGATAGGCCTGTGCAGTCCTTCAGGGTTACTGGCCCGTTGCGCGGATGGTAGCCAGGGGCAGGACCTCGGGCTCTCACTAACCCTCTTTAAGCTTCCGGCCTTCCGAGCATTGCCATTCTGGCACTTGGGGGCAACATAGTCTATCCAGGTCTCCCAGTCATCCTCCCTTGGGGGTGGGAAGGGTGACAGAGAAGATCCTCAACCTTCGGTGAGTCGTGACTAATGGCAGGTGCAAATAGGAGTCTGCATTGGTTCAGCCACCATTACAGGCACTGGAGCAGGAGAGGGTGTTGGGGAGGAACACCCCAGGTGGCAAGAATAGTTTCTTCAAGTCCTCCACAGTTTTCCCTCTCCCAGCAACCATTCAGCAATTTCTCCTCAAAAGTTTCAGATAGTGGTGGGGGCTGATTCCCCACGGTCTTCTGTCCTTAGTTATCACTCTCCAAGCAGTGAGGCTCCCCTGCAGGTAATGGTCTGTGGCACTTTGGAGCTATCCGGGATCATTAAACTCTACTAGGGCCAGGAAAGTGTGGGTGGGCGGAGTTAGCATGCCGACCCACCCACCACAGGGTTTTATAAACCTTCCACCTTGGAAGTACTCCTGCACAGTGTCGTAGTGATACCCAAGGGGATGTCCAGGATAAGCATAGCATTTTGGGGTCGATCTCCTCCCAGTACCCACTCCACCAGCCGGTGCACAGCCACTTCTGTCGGGTACCCATTTTTCTTAACAGTGGTTCGTAATATGGCCACTAGAGACACACAATCCCAGCGGTGAGCCTCCAGATGTAACCCCTAGATGGCGCTATCCCAGGGCTACTACCCTGCCTGATTTGCCACTAACAGGTTGAGGGGCCTGGATCCAATGGGGGTGCCTCCCCCAGAGGTCAGGGTTTGCAATAGTTAAAACTAACTTGGTCACAGCCCTCTGGGACACTGCAACCCCTTTCTTCCACTAGTGGCCCACACAATATATCAGAATTACCTTCACAGTATACACTTACCCCCCAGGTCTGGTTCCGGCACTGGGACCTCCTGTGAAATGAGATACAGTGCAACAATCACAGTACAGTACTTTAACATAGACAAATACCTCAGGCAGTATAACTTTGCTGAAACAAGCAGCTCTGATTTATTTAGGGGATATAACAAGGACGGAAATCAGGTTAATTAGCTTATCACTCTAATAATCTACCTATGGCTCTGTGCACAGCCTATCCCTATCAGTTACTGTCCCTGGGTACCCAAGCCCTGAGTGGCTAGTCCAAACCGTGGCAGCGGTAGGGGCCCTTTCACACAGAGAAAAGGAGAATTAAACAGTCAGCAGTACAGTAATTCCATTTGGATTTAATGTGGCAATTCAACAGGAGCACCCTGAATTAGTACTCACGACCTCCAAATAAGATAGAGTCCTTCAATATCAGCAGGGCTCACTTGAGGTACACAAACCTCTTCACACATCCATATAAAGAAAGCACTATACCAGGCAGGCTCACTTCTGTATCCCGATCGCAATTTACTGCACAATACCGGAGAACACACAGCAGATTCAGTTCCTGACAGACAGAGTGCAATTTTCAGCAATTCCTCCAGTCTTCTACAGGGTGAGCCTGGTTTCTACTCTTCAGAGATCCTTTGATTCTTTTCACAGGACGGATTCAGTCCTAACAAGCAGTTACACAAGTTGTGAACCCGGAACTCTGGGCCTTGTACACGTTTTTGACTGAACTGTGCACTGAAGGAGCACAGGGTTTCTTTCCCTTCACTTTCAGATCTCAAAACTGAAACTCCCAACAGACAAAACTGGCACTTCTTTGAGTTCCTCCCAGTTCTTGACTGGATTGGCTGTCACTCACAATAGACTGCTGCTGTTGGTCCAAAAGGCACTGAAGTCTAAACTACATCTCCCAGAGTCACTGCCCATACAATCCTCTTGTGGCTGGCTCAGATTATGAGTCCCAAGTTCTGATTCGTCCAAGGCATCATTTGAGAGCTAGTTTACCCACACTGATTGGTCCAGTTCAGCAGTTCAAAACCAGAATGGGGAACTAGGCAGACAGTTCTGACTGCAAAGAAAGCAGGTTAGACAAACTGTATTTATTATTACTGTAAATGATTTCTGGCAATCAGTTACATCTTTCAGACAGGTTCCTTTGCACTCTAGTGACTGCAAAATGGGTGAATTACAGCAGCTTGAGTGGTACTCAATCAAAGAAACACACAGTCCCCCATAAAAACTAATTATGTCTGCAAGCAGACAGCTCTTAAAGAGACAGTACCAGAGGCTCTAAAACACTACTGATAAATGGCTTAAATGCCAAACACCATTCAGGCTTGGAGCATTCAAGCAAGCTCCTGGAAGTCTTTTGGGAACCCCCATTTGCAGGGGTTACACTTCTTTAACTATGGGTTCCAAAACTGTACACAGTACTCCAAGTGCGGCCTCACCAGTGACCTGTACAGTGGCAGAATGACTTCCTCCCTCTTAGAGATGATTCCTGTAGCAGTGCACCCCAGCATTATATTGGCTTTTGCGCTGCTTTCCTATATTGAGACGAATGGTTCATATTCTTTGTGACCATTACCCCCAACCTTTTCCTCCTCAGAGATGGACAGCTGGACCCCTCCCAGATGCAGCAACTGTACCAGGATTCTCACTCCGAAGTGCATGACCTTGCACTTCTTAGCATTGAAACCCAGCTGCCAAATATCTGACCACTGCTCAAGCCTTTCCAAATCTTCTTGAGGACTTTTATTCCTCTACCCCATCCGCAACTGCCCTATCTTGGTGTCATCCACGAATAGACTGATTCTGCTCTTAACTCCCACTGCTATATCAGCTATGAAGATGTTAAACAGCACCGCCCCAGCAGAACCCTGTGGGACCCCAGTGATGACTGCCCTATGAGTTGAGAGCCCCCACAACCACCCTCTGATGTCTGTCCCCAACCAGTTGCCAACCCACTTAACCAGTTTCTTCCCTGCTGCCAGGTTCCTCAATTTACTAGTTAATCTGCCATGTGGTACCGAGTCAAAGGCCCTGCTGAAATCCAGATACAGGACATCTACAGCCCAACCAGTGTCTAGTTCTTTTGTCATCCAGTCAAAAAGTGACCCATGTTTGACATGATCTCCCAGAGACAAACCCATGACGTATGTCATCCATAAGACCGTTCACCTCAAGAAGGTCACCAACCTTTCTTTTAGGATTGTTTCCATTAGTTTACCCACAATGGATATCAGACTAACGGACCTATAGTTACCAGGCTCATCCTTGGGACTGCTCTTGTGCTAGGGTACCACATGTGCCATCCTCCAGTCCTGAGGCACGCACCCTGTCTGCAGGGAGGTATTGAACAAGTCTACCAGTGGTGCTGCCAGGACCACGGCCAACTCCCTCAGGACTCTAGGGTGCAGCCCATCTGGCCCTGGAGCCTTGTCCATGTTCAGTGACTTAACGCCTCAAGCACTCTGCTCACAGGGATCTCCCCATCCATTATTTATCTCCTCCATGCCAGTGTTGCCCTGCCCTGTGGTATTGGCCCATATCTCTCCCTGGTAAAACTGAGCAGAAGTACTCATTGAGTACCTCTGCCTGTTCATCCACCTTCTCTACCAACCTCCATCCTTCTTTATCCTGGTGATTTACTCCTTGCAGTTCCTCTTCTCCCTTATGTACTTGAAGAAGGCCTTATCCCCTCCATAATCCCCTCTGCTAGGCTTGGCTCCTTTGAAGCCTTGGCAGCCCTTACAGCTCTGCTTGCCTCCTGGTTTTCCTTGTGTACTCCTCCTTATCCTCCTCTGGTTTGGACCCTTCCATCTTCTGAAGGCAGTCTTTTCTCCCTCACCCTTATCTGCACCTCCTTTGACCACCAACATGGCTTCTTGGTCTCTGCCACTCCTATGTCTTTTGTCCTATGTACAGTCAAGTTCAGTGTATGCTCCATAGCATAGATGACAGTAGGGTCAGGGATAAGGGCAGACTCGATGGGCCAGAGGGGTCCTTTTCGCCATTGGATTTCTATGATTCTATGAGATTTCCTTCATAGGTACCCAGAGGGATGCAGGAGCCAGGAGGGACGCCATGATCTATTGATGCAGGAGGGAAGGGATGACCTGCTTAGACACCAGGTCCACCTGCTACAGCTACTAGTTTGATAGGTAGAGACTGCACCCATGCAATCAGGGCCTGCCAGCAGACATTGGCCGTGAGCTACAGCAGCCACCACCACCACCCTCAGCACCATCTTGATGGGCCATAGACCTATTTTGTTGGAACTCCGAACAGGTGGATGCTTTTTTATTATTTTATTTTTAACAGACAGATGCCCCTTTTTAATGGGTGTGTGCCTTTTATTTATTTTATTGGTGTTTTTGTTGTTTTGTTCTGGCTATTGCCCATGCTGTTTGTGTTTAATAAATTGTTATGATACCTTTGCTGCTGTGTTGGCACTGCACCTGTGCACAGCACCATACTCTGCATTATATTTAGTGCTGCGGAAGTGCTTTGCCCTGCACCGAGCACTATTCTTTCTCTGTAGCATGTACACTGCCATAAGCCCAATATTTAGAAGTGTTAGTGCCAGAGCAGTTTGTCTGTATATCCCAGTGGCAGTGTACCGGCACTAGCACAAGTGCCACAGGCGCTGCTGGCTGCATCACAGAGCCCTAAGATTGTAAATAAATAAACCAAGGCAGGAATTTAATATATACCGAGCACTCTAGCACGTGATCTTTAATGAAGACACTTAATGCAGCAGTATTTGTTAGTTGAAAAAATAACCATACGGTTTGACACAAATATCAATATATCCATTTTATGTTTGCTTGCATGCATGTGCAAGAAACATAGTGCCATCATCCGAGTTTTGGTGTGGCAGCCCTCTTCCAATTCAGTCAGTGTGTTTGCAGGTGTGGCGCGGTTCTTCAATGCCTGCTGGAGCTGTCTATGACAGCAGTCAAAATGCAGTGGAGTACGGTTGAAAGGGAGCTACACTTCCAGTGAGCAGCGATAAGATATCGCCTGCTCATGGCGCTCCCCTACACACTGCGCATACGCTACTGCATGCTCGCCCCCCGCACACTGTGTAGCCAATGGGGTGCCAAATCCCCGTCAGCTGTGCTCGCCCCCAAAACAAGAGTTCCATATGCCACTCTGGGTGCCCACCCCAGCATGGCTACTCATCGATATAGCCGGCAGGGGTGCCCAATCCCCGTCGGCTCCACTGGTCCCCTGTCCCAGAGTACAGGGTGCCACGCTGGGAGCCCACCCCAGCGTGGCAACAGATGCTATAGCCGATGGGGTGCCCAATCCCGACAGCTCCACCCCCAGCCGTCCTTGTGCCACATCGTCATTTAAAAAAAAACAACCTGAAACTGAAAAGCGGTCCCTTGCTGTCTCTGCCCCACCCTGCCCACCCCTGCGCACCGCCTCCCACACCCCCCAATGTACCTCTGGACTCCGGCCGACAATCTTGAGTGGATCGGGAACATGTCTGCACTCTTCAAAGCCGACCGCGAACTCAGGAAATCCCGGTAAGCTGTATAATGGGATAGCTAGGGTTTTTCAACTTTGCTGCATATCTCAGGCATTTTTGGAATTTTTGCAAATTTTCAACATGGGGTTTTGGGGACGCCTTCTCATGAATGCTCTCACTGTCATGGCGTTAATCGGGCCCGAAGGGTGATTGCCAGTCACTGCCACCGAAATCACCTTTCGGGACTGAGTAATGAAACAACGCTGCTACTGTTCATAAAGGTGGGCTCTCAAAAGCCTATGTTGAATATTTGGTGGAAAAATTCCTAAAATGACTGTTTTACGAAAGCGTATGCTAGCAGTTCCTACGCGACGCTCGTAAGTTCGCTAATTTTCAATATTTTCACTCCAGATTTTCTACATTGCCATTTTACACACCTCCTTATAAACAGTATAGATGTCATTTTTCATCTTGCCCAAAATGTGTTTCCCATATAGTGCGATGGCGGTCAGTGTCGCGAAATCAATGTAATAGGGACACATTAAGAAAATCACATGGCACTGTTATATGAGCAGAGGTCTTAAAATGGCTATGTTGAATGGTGAAAATATTCTAAAATGACTGTTTCACGGTGCGGCGTTGCGCGGTTCCTCATGCGGCTCGTAAGTTTCGAATTTTCAATATTTTCCTCCAGATTTTCAACATTGCCATTTTATTACACTTCCTTATAGGCAGTACAGCTGTCATTTTCACATGTTGCCCAAAGCGTGTTTCCGCCCATATGGCGCACAATGGCGCAGTTGGTGTCTTGGAAATCAATGTATGGGACACATTAAGAAAATCACAGTGACACTGTTCATGAGCAGAGGTCTTAAATAGCTATATTGAAAATTTGGTGACAAAATTCACAAAATGACGCTGTTTCGGCGTCGTTCTGGCAGTTCCATGCGCTGTAAGTTCGCAATTTCTATATATTTTTCCTCCAGATTTTCCACATTGCCATTTTATTACACTTCCTTATGAACAGTACAGCTGCCATTTTTCACATGCCCCAAATTTGTTTCCGCACATGTGGCGCACAATGGTGCAGTTGGTGTGCGAAAGCAATGTTTGGGACAGATTAAGAAAATCACAGTTATACTGTTCATGAGCAGAGGTCTTAAAATGGCTATGTTGAAATTTGGTGACAAAAGTCCATAAAATGACTGTGTTACGAGTGAGCATTGCAGTTTCCACGCACCCTCGTAAGTTCATGACTTTGTAATATTTTCAGTCCAGATTTTCACCAGTGGCATTTTCCACACTTCCTTATGAAAAGTACAGCTGTCATTTTTCACAACATGGCCAAAATGTGTTTCACATTTTCAGCGCAGAGATGCGTGGTCGCTGTGGGAAATCATTGTTGGACAGATAAAATCACAGTGACACTGTTCATGATGGAGGTCCCAAAATGCCTGTGTTGACAATCTGCTGTAAAAATCCCCAAACTAATTACATTACAGGTGTCGTTGCACAGTTTCTATGTTGTTGTAATTTTGTTGACCAGGTAAGCCCACTGGGCCTAGAAGTCCCTTTTCAGGGTCAACCGTGGGAGATACAGATGGTAAGCAATTGAATTTGTAACAGATTAAGCTGTTGGTGGTATTTTTAGTGAATGAGGAAATTTGGCAGGACACCGGAAATTCCCTACTCTTTCGATAAGTGCCATGGGATCTTTAACATCCACCTGAACTACCACCAATCCAGGCAGATGAGACCTCGGTTTAATATCTCATCTGAAAGATGGCACCTCAGAAATGCAGCACCCTCTCATGCTGCACTACAGTGTCAGTATTGGGATATTAACCCAAGTGCCAGATGTGGAGACTGAACCCACAGCCTCTGATCTCCCGGCCTCAGAGGCGACTGTGCTACCTACTGAGCCACTGACACTGATACACTATGCACGCTCGTGACTTCACCAGTTTTTAATATTTTTAATCAATCAATCAATCAATCAAGTCTTTATTTAACCAGGCGTTCATCGTTGAGCAGAAGCTCATTTGCAAGATGGACCTGGGTGGAGCATGAACAATTGTATATACAGGTCAACACAGGTATTTACAAGGCAATACAGATAATACTCTTTACAGAGAGGAAGAAAAAGAAGATCATATGTACATAGAATTATACAGATATTATACAGATTACACGGTATTTACATACATAGAAGTGTCTATAGGAAGATAAAGCAGGTTATCTAAGGTTGCAGGAGGAAGTAACGGAAGAAAAAATAAAAATAAAAATATACACCAGGTAGAGGTGAAGGTAGGGGAAGAGAGGAGGAAGTAGGGGAGAAAGGCTAGGAGGCACGGTGCACAGAAAGGAGTTGGTAAAGCTGGATGTAGAGAAGGTGGATGGAGAAAAGGAGTATGTGGAGCCCGGATTGAATGCTATAAAGTATGGGGCATGGTAGGATGTCACAACCCAGGGTAGTGAGCTCCTATCCGAGGTTGGGAAAGGAAGAATAAGGGGATGGATGGGCCTAGTGTTGATAAGACAGGGGATAAGAGAGAACAATTAGGCTGGTGAGGAGCAAGCTGGGGGTCAGTACTTAAAATTGGGTCTAGGCGTGGCTATATACCAGTACTGGGTCTGGTGGGTGAAGCAGTTACATACTTCTCTGATTATGCAGAAATAAAGCATCTTGAAAGCATTTATTCGATTAAAGTGTAATTTGAGGGTTTTGTAGATCATTCCATAAGGTAGGTATACAGCTTTTGTTGTTGCCTGCGAGCGGGATTTTGCTTTGGGTACTTTAAGTGTAATAACTGAGTAACTTCTTACGTGTATTTCCCAATTATACTCAGGGGAAGATAGCAGGAGATATAGTAAGGCAGCTTATTAGAGATGGCTCTATAGGTCCAGAGGCGGGCGTTTCTGTGGCGCCTGAACTTTAGTGATGTCCATCCCACTGCACATATGGTGCAGTGATGTGTGTCGAAGGGAGTCCGTTATAAACCTCAGTGCTCGATGGTAGATGTGTCCAGTTTAGCCATGTAAGAGTTGGGGCATTGGCTGTAGGAAGTCAGCGTAATCACCAATGATAGGAAAATGGATTGGACCAGTTGTTTCTTGGCATCTCTGGTGAGAAATTGGCTGATTCTAAAAAACAGTCCAAGCCTTTGCGAAGTCATTTAGCAAGTCCTCGATATGTTCAATGAAGGAGAGTCTTTGGTCTATCAAACTCCCAGATACTTGAATTTTGTAACAAATTCTAGTTTTTCACCTAGAACTGTGGTAATTTGGGGAACTGTCCCACTGGACACAGGGTTAGCTGTCTGAATAAAGGAGAGAGGACCATCGCTTTAGTTTTTGGGCATTAAGGAGTAGCTTTTTGGAGGAGTTGGCTTTGCAAAGGTTGAATTCTGACTGTAGGTCATTGCAGGCAGCTTCAGGTGTTGGGCGACTCACGTAGAGAACTGTATCATCTGCAAACAGATGGATGTTGGCTTCTTTTATACAGTAGTCGATGTTATTAATGTAGATTGCAAAAGTAAGGGCCCTAATATAGAACCTTGAGGTACCCCTCTTTGCAGAGTTTTTAAGGGGACAGGCCTCCTTAGCTTTAACTTGTTGAAGGCGCCTGTAGAATAGTCAGTGAACCAATGCAGAGAGAGGGGTCCACACCTATGGTTTGAAGGGTGAGAGGAGCAGACTATGGTCGACGGTGTCGAAAGCCTTGCTTAGATCAAGGAAAACAGCACAAATAAAGTTTTTGCTCTCAAGATTACGCTGCTAGTCGTTAGTAACTTTGGCGAGGGCTGAGATAGTGCTATGTTTAGCTCTGAATCCGGACTGCATAGGATTTAGCAGTTCCCTAGACTCAAGGTGAGTCCCCAGCTGTGCATTTACAATTTTCTAGGAGCTTGGACAGGACCGGAAGGAGGGAAATTGGCCTGTAGTTATTGAGATCGCCACGGTCACCTGATTTGAACAGTGGTATGACATGTGCTGTCTTCCATATAGGTGGTAAGGTGCCCTGAGACAGGGATAAGTTAAAAGGTGGGTGACAGGTATCGCTAGTACGTGGTAGGCAATTTTAGAAGTAAGGGTCAAGGGAGTCGGCCCCAGCACTTTTCTAGTATCCAACTGAAGCAAGAGATCCTCTACCTCTTTCAGTGTGGCAGGTTGAAGTGAGAAAGGCGATGAAGCTATCGGAGTTTCAGGCAGTTGGCTGGCAGTCTGGGAGCCAAGTATGTTTGCAGGAGTTATCAAATGCCATACCTGCAGTAGCAAAGTGGTTATTGAATCGTTAAGTATATCCGTCTTTTGGGTTATAGTCAAGTTGCAGAAGTAATCTTGGTCGGGAGTAAATTTCCTGGGGAGTGGCCTAGCAGATCACTGATTGTGTTCAGAGCTTGATTGGGCTCTTTGTGGCAGAGTCGAGTTGATTTGAAGAAGGTGGTCTTCGATTCTCTGATTGTTTTGGTACATAAATTCGTAGTCTCCTGAACTGGTTCCAATCCTCTGCAGTGTTCAGTCTCGTGCTTTTTCCAGAGCTTATCTCTTTCTAGAAGCAAGGACTTGATCTGAGGGTGAACCATTTACAGGTTTTGGTCCTAGTTGAACTTTAATAAGGGAGCATACTTATTAAGGGCCCTTGAAAGAATGTTGTGGAAGATATTGTAAGCTGACGTAATCATTTTGGCCAGGTAGAAATCTTGCCACTCAGGAGTGCTAAGCTCATTTAGGTAGGCATGTTCATTGAAGTTGCGCCTGGATCTCTTCATAGAGAACTTGCTGATGGGTGCTGGGTTGTTGGTGGATCTTACTCCATAATAAAACAATGGTCGCTGGCGTCTGAGAAGACATCAGCGTGGGAGAAGAGATGAGGTTTGCTCACCAATAGCACATCAAAAGTGTACTTTACTGGGGTTCTTCACGTTTGGGCGTGTTGGTTCAGTAATAAGTTGCGTCAGCCCATGTTCATCACAGAATGATGCAAGGGGGCAGCAATGTTAGAGAGCCAGTCAACTGGTAGATTTGCAACATTGCCATTTTTACACCTCCCCATGAACAGTACAGCTGTCATTTTCACATCCTGTTCGAATGTGTTTTTGCACCTGTTGTGCTAAATGCCGTAGTAGCTGTGCATAAGCAGCTTTGACTAACAAACTGATATTGCCTCTGTTCATGAGGTGGGGGTCCAAAAAACCATGTTGAAAATTTGGAGTGAAAATATCAACGAATGCCAGAGGTGTTAGGGTTTCCAACCATAATGCCCCACCCTGTAGAGAATGACAGGCATCAGGGGTGTGACTTGGGATTCTTGCCTGTAATGCTCATACCATTCCACCCTGCAGCCAATGAGAGGCATTGAGGTATGCTGTGACTCTTCAGCCCAAAGTTCACCCATTCTCCTATACCGCACCCATCTCACCGTATTTCCTGATGGAATGGGAGGTGCGCATAAGAACCAAGACCCAAGGCACACCCGTGACACTTGTCAGTGTCTGGGGTAGGGTGTGTGAGTGAAATGGCATGGCCGTTATGCCTGACGACCAAAGGCACACCCAATGCCTGTCACTCTCTGCAGGGTGGTGGTGGGGTTTGCTTCAGTTCAATACCTCACTGCCATTTCTATTATGCAGCTCTGTAACTTCTACACTACCAATGCCAATGTCAGCAAGCAAACATTCGGCATTGACAAATGCTTGTCTTCTTTCCATTGTATTTAATTCCTGAACTGAGACATGGTGTTTTGAAGTTTTAAAAGTAACTGCTCTGGGACATACCCACTATTAATAAAATGAATCATTTTGCACAGGGTTGTGCAGTTTGCCATCCTCAAATACAACTTGAATATAGAATGCAATATGTAAAGTCAAAGCATAACCTCAAAAGAAAGGATGTGGAACAACTGCTAGAGGTGGCCATAATTAATGATGGAGTCATTAATTATAAAAGTAGTAAAGAAGTTTTAAAGACAGAATATCCTGATAATCTATCTAATTATGTCAGAAATACATTTTTGATAACAAAAACTATATGATGAAATGTTGACTAACAAATACTGCCGCTTTAAAGTGTCATAAAATGGCTTGGATGAAATAGGCCATCGGATTAGTCGGAACTAATCACATGACCATGCATTACTTTCTCATTTATTTATTTATCTTATTTTATTTATTTATCGAGATATAGGATTACATATTACCTCTGAACCAGAGGTTCATTTACAAAGGTTCAGGTCAGAATACAAAAGAACAATACAAGTGAAATGAGGCAAAATGCATAGGAAAGCTAGATACATGATTTTGAAAATAGTAAATGTTACAAAAATTTAAAAGGTATTAAAAACAAGATTATGAGAGCAAAGGGAGAGGGCAACAAGTAAAAGAGGCTGTCAAAATAAGACTGTCATAAAGTACAGGTTTCATTAAAACTTGCAGGGGGACAGAAAGCAGAGGGGGAGAATAGGGAAAGAACAATAGAGGGTGAGAAAGGAGTAGAAAATAGGGAGTGATAGGAAAGGAGCAGAGCAAGGAATGGTTGGTTTATAGGGTGGATACAAGAAGGAGGAAGTGGGGAGGAAGGGGTGCATGGAGTGGAATTAATGCACCAGATGGGACGGAAATACTGTGTAACGGGGAGGTGGGACAGAGAGGAGAGAAGGAAGGTGGCTTGAGGATGGAGAGCAGGGGAAGAAAAGAAAGGAAGGAGATGAGGAGATGGGGCAGAGTAGGAGGCACACAGAGGTGAACTAGGAACAATTACAATTGCTAAGACTAGTGAGGTGCTGGCGTAGGTTACATTTGAAAGTGCCAAGAACTAGTCTCAGATGAAACCTCAGAAGGAGACAATTCACTAGAGAGGTGTCCTAGCAAAAAGGAGCATTGTGCTTGGGAAGTGCGACAAAGGGATCCTGGAAGGAGGACTTGACAGAACCTAAGAGTGCAGTGTGAATGTGGCAGGTGACATGAGGCCACGCACGGCAGGTGGGTAGGCCGAGGCAGATTTTCTTAGCCAGGAGGCAGGTCTGGTAGAAATCCCACCTTGAAGGTGGAGCCAGGATGACTGTTTGTAGAGCTTACAGGTATGGGTTCTTTTACCAGCACCTGTCACAAGATGACAGCATTACTGCAGTACAAATTCTATTTTTCTGAAAACCATTTTATAAGCACAAGACACACTCAGGGTGTGCGGTAATTCCATAAATTACCACTCCCAGGTGGTTGAAGGCGCCTTGTGCCTCACAACCCACCAGTGGTATGCAATAATTTAGCATTACTGCACACCTGTCATGTGTTATTGTTACATTATACACATGGTGGGCTTGGGCACAGTTAGCTACTGTATGTGAGTGCAGTGTTGTAGTCATGTCCAGTTTGTGTACACACACACACACACACTCAGTGGAGCATTGCAGGAGCTATGGAGCATTGAAGCCAGCCTGGTTCTCCCTCCCTCTCCATGTTTTATTAAGGTCTCTTTGCTAGCTTTCAATCCTGCAAGTGCACTGCCATTCTAATTAAATTAGCATTGTACTACACATCTCTGAAGTATCATCTGTATTAGTACAGCTGATCTTTTGATTTTGTTTGAGGTGTTTCCTTTGTAAATAGCATCAGCATTTTCATCTGCACCACACATCCTGTGCCAGGAACTCCGACTGTGCCCTGATGACCTCACAGCCCTCATCTTCCAACTTTCAATTGTTAGATCTTTTTCTCTGCAGGAAATGACTGCATGCCCCAAACTTCTCTTTACATTAAAATCCATGATATTGTGAGTGATTGGGTTTAAATCCACAAAATATAAATTTCTCGTCAGTTGTGCAATGTTAGCTTTTTCTTTTTTTGGAGTTTTTGTGGGGTTTCTCCTTCTCACCAGTGTGACCCCATCTGGTGGCTACTGCCCAGCCTCTCTCACTCTTACCCCTTGAACCCCCTGATGTACTCCCCATCGGGGCACACAAACCTGACCAGTGCCTGGCAAGGTATCGATCAGTCTGTGTTGAGGAACTCCAAGGTGGATGTGGGTAGTCATCTGGTTCAGGGGCTCAAGTACGGCCAGGTAGTCTTGCTTTGCTGCTTTTTCCTGTGTTTGAGGTATTCCCATCCCTTTGGATGTCCTTGGACTAGTATCTTTGAGGGCACATTCACGCACAAGCATGTCACCATGGAGCCCACCAGTCATCCAGCCATCCCACTGCAGACTCCTATTGCACTGTCACTTCTGGTCACCCAGTTGGCAGTGCAGCAGTGGAAGTCACATGCTCTCCCTCCTTGAGAAGGACAACATCCCTTAGGATGTTCAGTCTTTCTCCCATGGCTGGTTCCCAACAGTCCTGACTCACTTCTGAACCGGGGATGCTGGCATCGTGGCGGTAGTGCCACCGCTGTGCCAGAAGGCCAGCAAAGCATCTCTTTTCATTCCCAGTTTCACTTAGGAACCCAGAAATACATATAGAATGGATAGGGAACTGTGCACAGCAAGGCTGTGTTTCTATTGAAGGGATTGATGACATCATAGACCTAGGAGCGAAGCTTGTAAGGTCCCTATGATGTTTTCTGCCCCTGAGATGGAAACAGTCTTGTCTGTGGACAGTTCCTATCTATACTACACAGTACATGACTGTTTTAAAAGATTCAGACTTTTTTTATGTAACCCCTGCAAATGGGGTTCCCAAAAGAACTTCAGAGCTTGCTTGAATGCTCCAAGCCTGAATGGTGTTTGGCGTTTAAGCCATTTATCAGTGAGTGTTTTAGAACCTCTGGTACTGTCTCTTTAAGAGCTGTCTGCTTGCAGACATAATTAGTTTGTATGGGGGACTGTGTGTTTCTTTGATTGAATACCACTCCAGCTGCTGCCAATCACTCCATTTTGCAGTCACTAGGAGTGCAAAGGGAACCTATCTGAAAGATGTAACTGTTTGCCAGAAACCATTTAGAGTAATAATGAAATTACAGTTTGTCTAACCTGCTTTCTTTGCAGTCAGAACTGTGTCTGCCTAGTTCCCCATTCTGGTTTTGAACTGCTGAACTGGACCAATCAGTGTGGGGTAAGCTAGATCTAAAATGGTGCCTTGGACGAATCAGAACTTGGACTCATAATCTGAGCCAGCCACAAGAGGATTGTATGGGCAGTGACTCTAGGAGATGTAGTTTAGACTTGCGCCTTTTGGACCAACAGGAGCAGTCTATTGTGAGTGACAGCCAATCCAGTCAAGAACTGGGAGGAACTCAAAGGAAGTGCCCGGTTTGTCTGTTGGAGTTTCAGTTGAGCTCTGGCAGTGAAGAAGGAAGGAGCCCTGTGCTTTTTCAGTGTACAGTTTTAGTCAGGAAACGTGTGTAAGGCCCAGAGTTCCGGTCTGCAGCTTGTGTAACTGCTTGTTGAGGACTGAATCCGTCCTGTGAAGAGAATCAAAGTATATCTGAAGAGTAGAAACCAGGCTCACCCTGTAGAAGACTGGAGAAATTGCTGAATGCACTCGGTCTGTCAGGAACTGAATCTGCTGTGTGTTCTCCCGGGTATTGTGCAGTAATTGCGATCAGGATAGAGAAGCAGCCTGCCTGGTATAGTACTTTCTGTTTTACCATATAAATGTGTGAAGAGGCTTGGTTAGCTCAAGTGAATCCTGCTGCCATTAAAGGACTTTTGCCTGTTGCAGTTTGCCATATAAATGTGTGAGGAGTCTCGTGGAGCTCAAGAGTAGCCCTGCTGACATTGAAGGACCCTTTCTTGTTTGGAGGTCGTGAGTACTAATTCAGGGTCGCTCCCTGTTGAATTGCCACATTGAATCCAAATGGAATCACTGTACTGCTGACTGTTTAAACTAATTTTCTTTTCTCTGTGGGAAAGGGCCCTACCAGCTGCCACGGTTTGGACTAGCCACTAGAGCTTGGGTACCCAGGGACAGTAACTGGTAGGGATAGGCCTGTGCACAGAGCCATAAGTAGATGAGTAAAGTGATAAGCTAATTAACCTGATTTCCCTTTGTCCTTGTTATATTCCCCTAAATAAATCAAGAGCTGCTTGTTTCAGCAAAGTTATACTGCCTGAGGTATTTGTCTATGTTAAAGTATTGTACTGTGATTGTTGCACAGTATCTTATTTACAGGAGGTCCCAGTGCCTAAACCAGCCCTGGGGATAAGTGTATACTGTGAAGGTAATTCTGATATATTGTGTGGGCCACTAGTGGGAAGAAAGGGTTTCAGTGTCCCAGAGGGCTGTGACCAAGTAAGTTTAACTATTGCAAACCCTGACCTCTGGGTGGAGACACCCGCCATTGGATCCAGGCCCCTCAACCTGTTAGTGGCAAGTCAGGCAGGGATAGTAGCCCCTGGGATAGCGCCATCTAGGGGTTACAACAATATCAAAATGCAATATAAGCAGAGACATATATATCATTAGATTGTTACATCACTATACCTTTCAATGTACTTAGCTTACTACATCCATATTGACAATACTTATGCATGTTTCATACAGGTAATGCTGATTCCACTATGACTAACACATTAGTAACATCACAATACTGCTTCAGTTTCCTGTACATTAAACAATGTAGGAGGGAGCCCTACCATATCAGCTAACTTGGGGCTGGATGGGGCAGGAGCACCATACTGAGAAGGAAGAACAATTAACCTGGAATTGGCCATTAAGCTCAGTTTGGATAGTGAGCTCTGAGAAATATAAACACCTTTGTGAACCACATTGAGAGGCAAATCCACTGGCCTCCCGGGAGAATCATAACTGAAGCGCAATACTGGCTTGACAGCTCGGCCAGTCTTTCTGGGGAGCAGCCACAGTCTCTGTACTTTCAGCACTAACTTTGGAGCATTCGTCATTCGTGAGGAGTGCTTCTGCCTGGATAGAATGTCCAAACTGGGGCACTGTCAGCTCCTTGCTCTGTAGACTCTGTTTCCACTACACTCTGCTCATTTAGAAGGTTCTGGCACAATTAGGCTTTGTGGCACTGAAGGAGGGCTGTCAGCAGTCTCATATTTTTGTTCAAGTTCTGGTGTGTCACCAGAGACTCAGACCATCAGCCCCTTCTTTGGGCAAGTCACACAGTTCCACTAAACACAGGGAGTCTGCAGCCTCAGGCGTAATACTTTGCACTCCACTTTCAGGAGCATTGACTCCAAGGATGAAGCTAAGGGTTAGGCAGTCCAGAAGCGCTTCATCCCCATGATTCTGCATAGGATTTCCACGAAACAACTGACTCAGTTCATAGGAGGGATAATAGGCATTACCATAGTCACTTTCATCAGAGGTGGACTGACAGTCACTATCATTCTGGGCCTGCTGCAGGAAACCTTAAATCTGTAACTACTGGGGTAGGTTGACTCTGTCTCTTTTTACAGCAGCATGAGTCACCGGCCCAGGGAAAGGCAATGTCTGCTGGCTCAGCTTCAATAATAACTGGCTGATAGGAAGCAAGTGGTTATGGTGCATGGTCTTGACAGCTTTGGAGTTCTTCTCTGGCGTACCTTGTACACTGGTAGATCATCCAACTTTTCAACTACTACATGAGGAAGATGGTGCCACCTATCAGCAATTTTGTGCTTGCCATGTAGTCCCAAATTGCATAACAACACACGGTCTTGAGCCGTAGCTCTTGAGCCTTTACTTTCTTATCGTGCCTCTCTTTGTTGGTGAGATTTCTCCTGGCGGCCATTGTCTGGGCCATTTGATATGCATGGTTCAATTGAGCTTTCAGTTTCTGTATATACTGCAGGTAGTTTTTGGCTCGGATCCCATCTGGAGAGACCCCAAAGCAGACATCAACTGGCAGTTGGGCCTCCCTCCCGAACATGAGGTGGTAGGGGAGAACAGTAGCATCATTTTGGTGCATTTGTATGCATGTACCAAGGTGCTAATCTGCTGGCTCCACTTATGCTTGTCTTTTGGATGGAGGGTGCCCAGCATGTCTAGAAGGTGTGGTTAAAATGTTTTGGTTGAGGGTCCCCTACTGGTGATAAGGGTGGTTCTTGACTTCCACACCCCACAGAGAGAGCATTTCCTACTTTAAAAGTCTCTGCCTTGGTCAGGGTGGATCCGCTGGGGGCACCATAGTGGATGAAGAATTTTTCCACTAGCACCTTGGCCACGGTAGAGGCTTTTGATCTTTAGTTGAAAAAGTTGCATACATAGAAACATAGAATTTGATGGCAGAGAAGGACCGGCATCCCATCTAGTCTGCCCATTTCCCTACAAAGGATAAACTTCAGATCCTAGTTAACCAACAGCCTACTTCCTCCTACCCCCACTAGAATTACCTTATGTCTGTCCCATGCATTCTTGAATTCCTCCACTGTTTTGACTCTATGACCTCCTCAGGAAGGCTGTTCCATGTATCCACAACCCTCTCTATGAAGAAATACTTCCTCACATTATCTCTGAGCTGTCCCCCTCTATCTTCAAATTGTGCCCCTTGTTCTTGCACATCTTTTTTCTGAAAGATGCTACCCTCTAGTACTTTGTTGATTCCTTGAGGTATTTGAAAGTTTCTATCATCCCCCCTCTCCCTCCTTTCCTCGAGGCTATACATCTTAAGTTCCTTTAGTTTTTCTTCATATGTCTTCTGATGCAGACCCTGCATCATTTTGGTTGCCCTCCTCTGGACAGCCTCCACCCTGTCTATGTCTTTGCAGAGATGGGGTCTCCAGAACTGTACACAGTATTCCAGATGTGGTCTTTTAACTGTGTCTGTACAGAGGGCCAACAACTTCCTGTTTATACTGGTGATGCCTCTCCCTATGCATCCAGTATCTCTCAACCCTCCTTGCTGCCTTCTCACATTGCTGGCCCACCTTTAGGTTGTCTGATATGACTACCCCAGGTCCCTTTCCATTTTTGTTGTTGTCAGTATCTCACCCCCATTGTGTACTCTTCCTCTGAATTTTTGTTTCCCAGGTGCATTACTTTGCACTTCTTTGCATTGAATCTAAGCTGCCATACATTGGACCATTCCTCCAACCTTGCCAAGTCCCTTTTCATCCTTTTCACCCTACCTTGTGTATCAACCCTGTTGCAGATCTTTGTGTCATCTGCAAAGAGACATACTTTCCTTCTAGTCCTATGCAATGTCACTTATAAAGACATTAAAAGGACCCGGCCCCAATACTGAACCCTCGGTACCCCACTAGTAACCCTCCTTTCTTCACTGTGGACTCCATTTACTATTACCCGCTGTGTCCTATTGTCCAACCAGTGTTTTACAGGCTACCACCTGGGACCCACTCCCAGGCTAGCTAATTTGTTTATTAATCTTTTGTGGGACTGTGTCAAATACCTTGCTAAAAGCCTAGGTAGGCCATGTCCACAACCCCTCCCTGGTCTACTGCTTTGGTCACCCAGTCAAAGAAATCAATTAGATTTGTCTGATATGACCTTCCCGCTGTGAATCCATTCTGCCTTGGGTCCTCTGCCCACTGGCCTCTAGGTACTCAACAGTTCTTTCCTTCAGAAGTGGGTCCATCATTTTCCCCACCACTGTGGTTAACCTGACAGGTCTGCAGTTTCCTGCCTCTGTCTTGCTCCCACTTTTGTGAAGGGAATCACATCCGCCTCCTCCAGTCCTCAGGTACCACACCATCCTCCCATGATTTATTAAAAGGGTAGTCAGTGGTGTTACTAGTTCTTCCTTAGTTCTTCTAGAATTCTGGGGTGAATCCATCAGGCCACTTGCTTTATCCACCTTCAGAACCCTTTCTTCTTGAAAGGACTAATATCAACACCCTATCCAGAGTGCTTCTATTGACGGTTAGTATTTCCCTTGCTTTTCCATTGTGAATACTGAGCAGAAATATTCATTCAGTATCCTAACTTTTTCACTGTCGCTCACTGTCCAACCACCTTCCTCTTTGTTAAGCCTCAGTATCCCTGCCTTAGTCTTTCTTTGCTCCCTAATGTACCTATAAAGATTTTATCCCTCTGCTTATCATCCAAGTCTTACCCCTTCCTTCTGCTTTAACTGGTACAGTTCTCTGTTCTGCTCCTTCTGTGTTTCCTTATACTTCCTGAATGCTATCTTTTTTTCCCTTACCTTCCCGCCACTTCTTTTGAGAACCATAGTGTTTTTTCTTTTGTTTTGATTTGTTTATTTGCTTCACACAGGCTTGTTGCCTCTGTGATGGCAGTTTGATGATTCCCATTGTTGCTCACCCCACCTTCTTGCCTGTTTGCTAGTGCTTTTCTGAGGCACTCTCCATTTTGACAAAATCAGCCTCCTGAAGTCCAGTACTTTCACTTTTGTGTGGCTTGACTCTACAGCTATGTTTATTGTGAACCACACTGTTTGGTGGTCACTTGTTCCCGATGGCTACCCACTTCAAGATCAGAGATCCTCTCTCCATCCCCATTTGAGAGTACCAGGTCTAGATTGCTCTCTCTGAGTGGGTTTCAAAACTAACTGTCTGAGGCATGCCCCTGTAGAGACATCGAGAATAGCCCTGCTCTTGGATGTGGTTGCAGCAAAAGTGCTCCAGTCAACATCTGGCATATTCAGGTACCCATCAGCAATATCTCACCTCTCTCTGCCATCCAAGGATGCCTTCTATCCTTTCCTTGTCCATTCCCTCCCCCTGAGATGGGGGTCTGTATACAACCCCTGTGCGGATTGTGGGGGCCATTTCCAGTCTCCAGGTGACCCACAGTGCCTCCTCTCCTTCCTGTTTGCCCTTTAGTTCTGTCGCTTTGATCCCTTCCCTTACATGAGAGTGCTCCTCCTCCTCCTCTTCTTCCCTCCCTGTCCCTCCTGTAGATTGTGTACCTTGGTATGTTGACATCCCAGTCATGGTTCTCTGTGTTCCATGTTTCTGCTGACTGCCACAATATCCAGGCATCCCTCTTCCATCAAGGCCACCATTTGGGGCTGTTTACCCACGACTACGGGCATTGGTACTCATTACCCTCCATTTTTTTTATGGCTGTTTTTTTTTGCCTCATCCTGTCCCTACTGCCTTTGTCTTTTTCTCCATTTACCCCTGCCCTTCTTCCTCATCGACTCTCTATCTTGGTGCTTACCGTTGAAAGCGATCCGTAACCACTAACACATTGCCAATATTCCATTGATCAGGTTCTAAGCACAAAAAATCTATGAAGACCAGTTCCATGGGTTCCATGGTAGTGATACTGACAAGGGGGGCAGCCCTCTGAGAGCAGAGCTTTTCTTTAGGGCAACAACTACAGGTCTTTATATGGTGCTCAACATGACCCCCATCTTGGGCCAGTAGAATCGAGATCATACCAGGTCGAGGTCCTGTCGATAGCGAGGTGCCCCATGTGATTGTGGTGGGACCTCCAGTACCAACGTTTAAAGGCCGTGGGCAGGACCAATTGTTGCTTGTCTACTGCGGCCACTACGATTCCCTGTCTCTCTGTATAACAACTGATAACTTCAATGTGGGGCCTTCTTTAACAATAGGGCAGTTTGCAAGCCAGGGAACAACAACACATTTTTCCCCACACGCAGGGCATCAAGTGCGGGTTGAATCATAGGATCTTGGGATTAAGCCCACTGAATACTGTCATTGTCAAGTTAAGGCAGTACACTAATATCTAGAGCAGAGAAATTGAAATAGGCAGCCGGTATGCAGGTATCAGGAGGGCCCAAGCAATCTACTAGACAGTCCACTGTGTCCACAGACATCTGTTCATCTCGTCAAACTTTGGCACAATGCTCAGATGTCAGGTTCAGACAACTTGACCCAATCACTCTTGGAAGTGCTTCATCACAAGGCATCAGCATCAATATGGTTCAGTCCCGGTCTGTATTTGACAGCATAATCATAGGTTGATAAGGCAGAGTCACTGGTGCCCAGTGGCGTCTAACTTAGCTGAAGTCTGTACAATGGAGTTGTTGCCAGTCTTCACCAATATCTTTGCCCCATAGAGGTACTCATGATACTGATCAACTATGGCCCATTTTAGGACAAGGAACTCCAGCTTGTGCACAGGATAGTTTTGCTCCAATGGGGTCAGACTCCTGCTGGCGAGTTGAGCCGTGAAACCATTCTCATGGTCTTGATACAGCACAGCTTCTGTGCCCTACAGACTAACATCCATATGCAGCATAGGGCTTGGTAGGGTCAGCATAGGTGAGGATGGGAGCATGGATGAGCTGGTATATGACTTAGTGGAAGCTGCTTGCACATTTGGGTGTCCAGCAAGGTCCAAAAGGTTCACCTGTGGAAGTACAGTTTCTTTGGTTCTTGACAGACCCTTTCTTGTATTTATGGTTGGTAGGGGGTAACCCTGGGTAAGATTCAGGAGGCGGTGAATCACCTGAACAGTCTTTATGAACCTCGTGAGTGCAGAACCCCAGAAAACACTGTAGTTCTTTCAAGTTATGGGGCTGGGGCCAAGTAGTCAGTGACTCAAACTTACACAGGATTTGTCTCTATTCCTTCTGCAGATACTATGTGCCCCACATTCTTTATGGAATTTGAAAAAACTGGCACTTGTTGATGGACAGCTTGAGGCAAGTCTTCCAATCGGTCCAGCACTTAAACAATCAGGTCTCATGCTCCTCTAATGTCAGTCCAAACACAGTGACATCATCTAGTTACACTAGACATCCCAGCAAGTTCATAACTCCCCGCACTTTCCATCAGTTGCTGAAAGATGGTCAGGGCACCTGAAATCCTTGTGGCATTCTCAGGATCGTGAGAACCCCAAAGGGACAGATGAAGGCTGTTTTCTCACTGTCGTCCAGGGCCATCGGAATCTGGTATCCGCTGTGAAGATCAATACTGAGAACCATTTGCTCCCATTCAAGCAATCCAGGGCATCTTGTATCACGGGCATGTTGTATTGATCTGGGACAGTCCAACAGTTCAGGGTTCAATAATCAACACACATCCTCACTGACCCATTCTTCTTACACACAACCACAATGGGAGAGGCATATGGTCCTTGATTCCTGTATCATGCCAGCAGCGAGCATTTCTGCAGTTGTCTCCTCACATCATCTATGTCTGCTGGGAAAAGGTGTTGGGATCTCTCTGAAATGGCCAGTCATCATGCAGGCTTATATGATGCTTTGCACCCTGGACACACCCCATGTCCCATTCCTTTAATGAAAACACTTGGTCTCTTTGGGAGAGTTTCTTGCTAATCCTAGCCTTCCATTCAGCTGGCAGAGGAAATCTCCAAAGTCAAACAAGTCTGGGGTCACTCTCTCCTTTTGGCCAGAGAACTTTATTGGGTAATACAGCAGTGTCTGCACAGTGTACTGTAGCTAGAGTGCACCTCTGTTCACCTGGACCTCCCAATCTGACACATTTGAATCTGGACCATCACTCATCGTGCATAGGCATAGGCACGGGCAGGCAAGATGCTGTGTTTAACCAATAATCCTTCTGGCAACTTTCCATCACCTGGTGCATCCAACATTAATATTTTGTTCTTTACGTTTCTGTTTGGGTGGACTTCTCCATGGATTGTGGACTGGGCGTTGTGGGCCAATACCATGGAGTCAGGTTCTTCTTCACACTATCCCACTGGTTCATCTGGGTCCTCTTCATTGGGTTTCTATTGTAAGTCATATGCCCTTTTACTAAGGTTGGAATTCTTAGGGCCCATCCAGTTACTTTAGTTGCCTTTCTTTCTCTTGGCAGAGTTGTGCTAGTCTCCCCAAACATGTGGGCGTTTGTTCCAATTAACAGGAACGCATAACATACAGTCCGGTGGGAGGACACACTAAGGCCAGTGTCTCTACTTGCTCCTCTACACCAGTTACAGTTGCAGGAAAAGACAACCAGAGGAGACATATCTTAGGTAGGATAAGACTTGTTGCTCAGCACCCACACTATGCAGGCCTTCCAGGATTGTAATGGCACATCAGATAAGTGTTTGTCATACCAGTCCTGAAATACAATGGTCACTTACGTACCCACTGTCAAGCAAAGCCAGAGTAGGAATACCATTCACAACCACAGTAGTCTTCATTGAAGGCCCACTATTTTGGACCAGTCTGGAGGGGCAACAGCTGGGGCCTGGACAGACAATTTAGCCACAGAGCGGTTTGAGTTAGGATGGCTGAAGCCTTCCTGCAGTCATTTCATGCACTTGACCACTGACTCATTTTCCAAAGTCCTCCTTGAAGCTGACATGGACGCTGATAGTAGGTGGGAAATCATCAGGAGAGGGATGCAGGATGCTACCAAGCACCTGTGCAAGAGTAAGATGAAAATGTGGTAGGGCCCAAAACCCCTGCTGGTGGACCAGGAGGTCCAGGAGGTGGTGTGGGGAAAGAAGGCAGCCTATAGGCAATTCAAGTGCTCAAGGAGTGAAAGGGATTGAGGAAGTATGAGCTGATGGCTAGAAGGGCCACTAGGGTGGTGAGGCGGCTAAAGGCAAGGAAGGAGCAGAACCTGGCCAGGGGAATTAGGAGAGGGAACAAGGGTTCTTTAGATACATTGGGGAAAAATGAAGGGTGAAGGGGCAGATTAGCAGGATTAAAACAGGGAGAGATGGGCGCAAGACCCGGGGAGAAGGCTGAGGTACTAAATGAGTACTTCACCTCAGTTTCACCAAGTAAAATGGGGTGCTGCATCATACATGGGAGAGACAGTGATACTGAGGAGGGGACCCTTACTGATCGGCGGGTCTGGGGAGAGAGAGAGGCATCACTGGCAGGAGGTGGGAAGGCTAAGCAGTGAGAAGAGGTAGCGAAGTGGAAATCACAGCAGAGAGAGAGGGAAGCCCTCAGGTCCCTTAAGATGGTGAAAGCACGGGGCGGATAAATTACATCCCAGAGTGCTGAAGGAACTTGCAGATGTCCTGGTGAAACCCTGGCGGAGCTTTACACCATCTCTCTGAGGACAGGATGGGTGCCCCAGGACTGGAAGGTGGCGCATATAGTGCCTATCCACAAGGGGATCAAGGGAGGTGGCAGGGAACTACAGGCCTGTCAACCTGACATCGTGGCGGGCAAGGTGATGGAGGGTATTGTCAGGAGAGGCTGGGGGAATGGAAAAGTCAGGGTGCTTGGACGATAGACAGCATGGATTTGTCCCAGGGAAATCGTGTTAGACAAACCTTGTGGAGTTCTATGACCGGGTGATGAGTGCCTTGGACCTGGGTAGACCAGTGGATGTCCTCTTTCTAGACTTCAGCAAGGCATTTGACTCTGTTCCTCATGAGGCCTGTTGGATAAGCTGGGAGAAATGGGGGTGGGGAACCAGATGGTCAGATGGATAGCAATTGGCTCAGGACTGGACCCAGAGGGTCATAGTTGGCGGATAGTCTCATCCCCAAAGAGGGTCATTAGTGGGGTCCCACAGGGATCAGTCCTTGGGCCACTTCTGTTCAATGCCTATGTCTCTGACATAAGGACAGTTATCAGGAGTGAGATGAGTCTCTTGAGGATGACTCAAAACTGGGGGGCAGTGGTGGATGAGGAGGAGGGGAGGGTGGCCTACAGGGGACCTGGAGGCTCTGGAAAGATGGTCTAGAAAGTGGAAGCTGAGGTTCAATGCAGGGAAATGCAAGGTACTGCAGCTGGGGGCAGAAACCCAGGCCAAGTGTACACCCTGGGGGGGATGCTACAAGTCTCGATGGCTGAGAGGGACCTGGGGGTGGTGGTGGATGTCAAGATGATAGGTTCGGAGACTTGTAGGAGGGCAGGAGCCAAGGCCAACAGGATGCTTGGATGCATCGCTAGGGGATCACCTCCAGAAGGGAGGGAAGTGATGACTCCCTCTGTATAACTGCTTGGTGAGGCTGCACCGAGTACTGCGTGCAGGTTTGGAGGCCACAATTAAAGAGGGACATTAAACTCCTGGAGAGGGTCCAGAGGAGGGCAAACAAAATGATTTGGGGCTTGGGAGACAGGACCTATGAGAAGAGGCTTGAAGAGCTAAATATGTACACATTGGAAGAGAGAAGGGACCGGAGGACATGATAGAGGTCTTCAGGTACATGAAGGGGGTAAATAGGGGAGGAGCAGTCAGGGTGCTTTGAAGGAAGGAGGAGGGGCCACTAGAGGGCATGGGTGGAAGCTGGAGGGAAGATTCGGGGAGAAAGAGGAGGTGCTACTTCACTGAGAGGGTGGTGGAGCCATGGAATGCGCTGCCTAGGGGGCTGGTGGAGGCAGAGAAGGTGGAGGAGTTCAGGAGGGGTGGGACAGGTACAGGGAAGGGTTCTGGAAGCAAAATCCAATGCAGCGAGAATATCCGAACTGGGAAGGGAGAAGCCAGAGAAGGCGAGGGCAGCAAGGTCAGCTCCCAGTGTGAGGCTGACCAAATGAGCAGAGCGAAAGACCGTTAGGCCCATTCTGCTGGCATTTTAGTATGTTAGTATGTAAGCTGGTGCACCACTTCTAAGTCCTTCTGAGACCAGCATTGCCTCTTTATATGGCCATCCTTGTCTCAGTTGTGACAAGTGACAGGCTCTCAGGGCATCCTTGTGGAAAACATAGCAGGATGCTGGAGCATCATCGAGATTGTGATCTGACTTCTGCTGGTAGTGTACCATGTCTCAAAGTTCCTTTGGTGTGGCAGTCAATTCCTTGAGCTCAGCCGAGAAGCCACCCTCAGTAGAGGATGCCTGAGGGTACACCCCCACCCCATAACAGTCACGTCCTGACAGGGGCCAGGGTCTCTGTCAGTAGGGGATACTCAGTGAATGCACCTGGTTGTACTTTTATGACTTCCTTCAGCAACTCCTCCCCACCGTTTAACCGACGGGACACTTGTAATGGTCTCCATTTTGGAAGGGCCTTCCGTGCCATGATCACTTGGGCTGCACTCACCCCATAATTACAATCTCCCTCTTCACCTTCTAACTCTCGGAGTTCTTTTATCAAATCATAGTAGTCAGGTGGGTTACCTCTCCTATCCTGGAGCCTTAACTGGATGATCTGCAGTTTAGAATGCTTGGCATGTTGCAGTACGTGCCCCAATCTTACATGGTTCAAATCACTGCGGCTACCCCCACCTTTCCGGTAAGCTTTCTGCAGAGCTCTTTCTAGGCAAGTAAGATACACAGACAAACCTTCCCCTTCCATTGTTTGGTACCTTGAATTTCCACATCAAAGTCTCCCTGACTCAATGCTCCCAAAATTTCCTTCAAGTACAGATAGGCTGTGCCCAGGTTAGCTTGACCACTAACAACCCTGATCTCTTGAACAAGGGAGGGGCAAAATCAGGTTGATTTACTTAAAAGCTATATTAATCAGACAGTTATGCATGCAGTTCAGAGTCCCTACACAGTCACACACTCTGGGTACCCAGGTAGGAAAACGATGGACTAGCTAGGAACATTGCAGCTGGTTGGGGCCCTGTGATGGAAGAAAGCAACATGCACAACACACACTATTTGTAATCCGGAGCCGGAGGGCTCAGTTCAGGAAAGAAAAGGCAACAAGACAATCAGATGACAACACTTTTAGATTTAGCTGTTGTTGCAGGAGCTACCCTGATGTTTACTCATGATACCCAATACTGGACACAGGCAGGGCCGAAATCAAGACAGCAAGCTGTTGAGCTGGGTGCCCAGAGAAGCAGGGCCTGCACAAATCACGGGTGTCATTCCTGTTCAAGGTGTTGAGCAGGAGCTGATTCCCAGGCCAGTCTCTTCGATGACTTTCTCTGCGTAGTAGGTATTCTGGCTGGGCCAGTGTAGCAGGGCCCAGGCAAACAGAAATGGATAAGATTCAGTCAGTGGAGCTGGATACAGCCTCCAGCAAGCAAAACACAGTTCAGACACACAGTGGGGAACCAAATCACGACCCACTATAGGCACACAGCACATTCACATGTGAGGAAATTCCACTGTACCAGATAAAATGGCTCTCCTGGTGGCAATTACAGAGCCTCTGCACAATCCAAGTGAATTCATAGGTAGCTGGAAGTCCTGGACAGGCCAATTGCATTCAGCAAATCTTCAGTCTTCTTCAGGTTAAAGCCTGGTCACAATTCAGTGGCTTAATTTGCTTTCCAAATTCGATTCAGTCCTAAAAGCACAAATTCTCTCTCAGGAACAACAGGCAGGCATGCAGGCCAAACTCAGGCCTTTCCACAGTTCTCCTGCGCGAATCCACTATGGATTGCTGCTCAAACTATCTTGAGCTGTTACTTCTTCACTTCCCAACTCAGATCTAACTGAAACTGCAAGCAGTGTGGGACTTTCCCCAAGATCCAAAAGGTTTGGTTGGCTGATCTGACTGTCAGTCACAACAAGAGCTCCCCTCCAGGTTATTTCAGGTACCAAAAGCCCCAAACCACAATTCCCACAGGTTTTGGCTCCACCAAGCCCTGTAGGCAGGCTCCATTTAAATTCCCAAATGTACTGATTGGCCCATTCTGACAGTCCAGGACCAAGATGATGGAAACAAACAGAACTCCCACTCCACAAGAGTGGTAGCAGGAGGAGGCAGGGAACTACAGACCAGTCAGTCTTACCTCAGTAGTGGGCAAAATTATGGAGGCACTCCTTAAGGAAAGGATAGTGCAACACCTGGAATCCATAGGGGCACAGGATCCAAGACAGCATGGGTTTAGAAAAGGAAGGTCCTATCAAACTAATCTCATAGATTTCTTTGACTGGGTAACCAGAGTGGTGGACCAAGGTGGAACAGTTGATGTCGCCTACCTTGACTTCAGCAAAGCTTTCGACACTGTTCCACATAGAAGATTGATAAATAAGCTGAGTAGGCTTGGGGTGGGTCGAAGTTGGTCAACTGGGTGGCAAACTGGTTGATGGGCAGAAAACAGAGTGGTGGTAAATGGTATACAGTCAGAAGAGATGCAAGTCATAAGTGGGGTACCTCAGGGATCAGTCCTGGGCCAGTCCTCTTCAATATCTTCATTAGTGACAATGCAGATGGACTAGAGGGTAAGACTTGTCTGTTTGCAGATAACACCAAGGTCTGCAACAGAGTAGATGATCCAGATGGGGTGGGCAGAATGAGAAGAGATCTGGATAAACTAGCAAAATGGTCAGAAGAGTGGCAACTGGGATTTAATGCAAAGAAGTGCAAGATCATGCACATAGGAAGAGAAACCCTGAAGCCACCTATAGGCTGGGAGGAGTTGCTGGCAGTCACAAAGGAAGAAGAGACTTGGACATCATCATCACCAATGACCTGAAATCATCCAAGCAGACCTCTAAAGCAGTAGGTAAGGCTAGGGAGATGTTGGGGTATATTAGTAGGGTATCACAAGTCGTAAGAGGGGTAATAATCCTCTTTACAAGACACTAGTTAGGCCCATCTGGAGTACTGCGTGCAGTACTGGAGACCACACCTTTACAAGGACATTAACCAAGTTGAGGCAGTCCAGAGAAGGGCAACCAAAATGGTGCAGGGACTGCATCAGAAGACATATGAGGACAGATTAATGGAGCTCAATATGTAACCCTTGAGCAAAGGAGGGAGAGAGGTGATATGATCGAAACATTGAAACATCTTAAGGCATTAACAAGGTGAAAGAGTCTAACATGTTTAAATATAAGAAAATAGCAGGACAAGAGGACACAGCATAAGATTAGAGGGAGGCCGATTAAGGGGAATGTGAGAAATTCTTTTTCACAGAAAGAGTGGTGGATGCATGGAGCGGCCTACTTCGGAAATGGTGCCTATGAATACAGTGCAGGGCTTCAAACAGTCATGGGATAGGCATAAGGGAGCAATACAGATGAGTATGAGATGAGCACTTTTCACCCTCTCCCCACCTTCCTACATTCCTTCTCTCCCCCTTCTCCCTATGACTCTGGCACTTCTTATCTGTTGTCTATTTTCTCTGACAAATGCCGCTGGCTGCCTTTTACAATGTTACCCTTGAATTGTATTAATCTACTCTGTTTGCAATGTCCACATTGTTGTAATGTCTGTCTTGATGTTCCCCATAATTTGTATTTCTCTGATGTGGAACCTTTGTAAAGAAGCCAAGGCTCAAAGGTATTTGTAATCCTAGACTTGATAAATAAATACATAAAATAAATAAAATATGAATAGATAGGCCACTGAGAGAGCAAAGGCCGATGGCACATTTATAAGGAAGAAAAAGAAATGGGCAGACTGGATGGCCTTACGGTCCTTATCTGCCGTCAATCTCTATGTTTCTATGTAGAACTGTCCATGCTGCAAAGAAGGCAGGTTAGAACAAATTGCAATATTATTACTACTGTAAAAATGATCAGCAAACAAGTACATCTTCTAACAGAGATCTCTCTCAGATTAATTATGACTGCAATCCAGGCAGCTCTTAAAAGACAGTACACAGAGGTTATGTAAGCACTCTCTGGCAATACATTCAAACTGCTAAAATGCAGGTCATCAGCCTGGCAGTGAGCATTTAAGCAAGCTCAAGGAAGACTTTTGGGAACCCTCATTTGTGGGGAGGGTTACAAACGCCTTACTGAAATGTGGGTAGGCCACGTTCCCTGCTCCACCCTGATCTAGTTCCTTGGTCACCCAGTCAAATAAATCTATCAGATTCATTTAACATGACCTTCCTTGTGAAACCATGCTGCTTTGGGTCTTGTAACCCACTGGATTCAGAGATATTCTGCAATTCTTTCCTTAGCAGTGATTCCATTAACTTTCCACCACCGATGTCAGTCTGACTGACCTATAATTACAAGCCTCCTTCCCTACCACTTTTGTGTAGTTGGACTACAACCACCCTCCTCCAGTCCTCCAGAATCACTCCTGTTTCCAATATGCTATTAAACAGAACTGTCAGAGGTGCAGCCAGTATTTACCTGCACTCCTTCAATACCCTTGATGCTCCCCACTAGCCCCATTGCTTTGTCCACCTTTAGATTAGCAAGTCCCTTCAGGACTCTCTCCTCCAAAAAGGACTAGTGTCCACCCCTCCCTCCCAAGCTTTTGTTACTTGTTTGTGGCCCCTCCTCTTCTCCTTCCTCTGTGAACCCTGAACAAAAGTATTTGATCAGGATGTCTGCCTTTTCTTGGTCCCCCTCTGCAGTCTCTCCCCTCCCTTTCTTTTTGGCTTACAATCCACCTCTGGTCTTCCTCTTTTCACTTACATATCTAAAAATGTCTTGTCCTTTCGTTAACTCTGGGCTATTCTCTCTTTGAGTGTGTGCCTCTGCACTCCTTACTACTTTCCCTGCTTCCCTCTGTTTCCTGATACACCTTCTATTCTCCACCCTCTATGTCTCCTTATACTTTCTGGATACTACACTTTTAGCTTTTACATTTTCAACCACCTCTTCTGAGAACCGTAGTGGTCTCTTTTTCCTCTTGCTTTTGCTCACTTGTTTGATGCAGAGGTTTGTTGCCTTTACTATGCTTCTTTTTTTTCTTCAACTACTGTTCCTCCACCCCACCCAGGTCATCCCTGAAGCATTCACCCATCTTTTAAAATCTTTCCTCCTGAAGTCAAGGACTCTCATCCTTGTAGTGGTTCAGTTCCACAGCAGTCCTTATATTGAACCACTGCAGTGCAGTGATCACTGGTCCCAAGTGGCCTACCACCTTGAGGTCTGCAGCACTGTCCCTGTTAGTGAGTACTAGGTCCAGTACTGTCCCATCATGAGTGGGTTCACTGACTAGTTGCCTGAGGAATGCCCACTGCAGACAGTTCAGGACATTCCTGCTTCTAGCTGAAGCCACTGCTGGGAGGCTCCAATCTACATCTGGCAGGTTGAACTCCTCCACCTGCAGCACCTCCTCCATTTCTGCCATCATGCCAATGGCTTTCATCAGTACGTTATCTTCCTCCCCTGCGCTGGAGGTCTGTAAATCACTTCAGTGTGAATAGTGTCCATTCCCCTTCTCCAGGACACCCACAGTACCTCTGCCTCCTCCCTGTATTCCCTGTATCTCTGTCGCTTTTATGGTTTCCCTCACATATAGCTCCCCACCTCCTCCTTTCCTTCCCACCTACCCTTCCTGAACAGAGTGTAGCCCAGTATGGTTATGTCCCAGTCATGGTTTCAGTGCACCATGGCTCAGTAATGACACAAAATCCAGATCGGCTTCTGCCATGATGGCATCTAGGTCGGAATCTTATTTCCTAGACTTCTAGCATTCACACACATGGCCTTCAGATTTGATTTATTTATGTATTGAAATGTTTACCTGGAATGGCACACTGAACAACAAGTTGCTCATCTCATGGTGCGTCCTGGGGAGAGGGGTCATAAGAGAGATCACATAATAAAGTACATACACAGAGTAGCATAAAGTTGACAGATTAAGTGAATAGATTAATGGTGTAGACATACAACATACTACACAATATAAACATCAGCCACATTAAGACCAGACATTATGACATTGCTTCGATATAGAGTGCAGAGTATATATGACTGTGCATTGAAGTGCTGTGTAGAAAACAATTATACATAGTGTTAAGAAGACCATTATGCATAGTGTTAAGAAGACCAGTTAAGCACAGTAATGAAAGAGAAGTGTATGGTGTATATGAACAGCTAGCTGAGTAGGAGATGAAAGCAGTGAGCCAGCTTGAACAGGGGAAAATAAGACTAGCCACAGGTACAGTTTACCACTAGAAGGGTTTTGTAAAGGCTAGCGAAATGGAGTGTGAGGAGAAGAGTGACAAATCTGTGGTGGGAGGTTATTCTGTCCAACTGTGGTGGACCAATATGGAACTACTAGCAGTCAAGAGTCATATGACCTAAGGAGTGGGCGAGGGAGAGAATAGTAAGGAGGAGGTGCGATATGAGGGAGTGAGCCAAACCAAAATTTTGACTGAATTTGGCACAGTGTAGGAGGCAATGATTTTCTAGGGAGTAGAAAGTCAGGGAGCGTAGAGAGAACAGTGGTGAGTGAAAGGAGGGCATCAAGAGCAAAATGACAGAAGGAGTTAAAAGAGAATCCACTCTGGTTAAGGAAGACTTGGGCATGGAACTGTTGACTACATCACAGTAGTCAAAGATAGGTAGTATCATCTTCTGGACCAGTTCACACCTAGCGGTATCAGGCGGCAGCTACTGTTCCTGTATAATGTATCATTATGTTTCCCTGCCCCTCTTTTCCTTTTTGCCCTCTCTCCTTCCCACCTTTCTTTTAGTGCTCCTGTTCCTTACCCTCTTGATCTCTACCACCCTGCTCCTTTATTAATTTGCACCCTGGGGGTTTCTCTTCCTCGAGACCTCATACTTTCTACTTCAGCCTGTGGGGAGGGAAGCAGTTTCTGATTCCCGATTCCTTCTGTCATTACCACCACCCCTTGGCTAGTTTAAATGTTCATCAAAGTAACATTTAAACCTTCCACTGAGGACTGTGGTTCCCCTTCCGGATGGATGCAGGCCATCACCCCTGTATAGGCCCTTGTCCTCCCAGGTGTGTCCCCAGTCCCCAATGCAACCTAAGCCTTCCTCTCTGCACCATTCCTTCTGCCATGAGTTGAAGCTCCTGGTGTGGTGTTCCCTCTCCTATATCCTGTCATAGACAGACAGCACCTCAGTGAAAGCCACTGAGCAAGCTACCTGTCTAAGACCCCTCCCCAGCTTCTTAAACTCCCCTGCACTATCTCAGCCCGTCCTTAGCCAGGTCACTAGTTCCCAGGTGGACAATGACATCCAGCTCTCCCAACCATCCTGCTTCCTAGCAATCCACAGGATTTGCTTCCTATCCCTCAGACCATGGCACCAGGTAGGCACCTAACCTGCCTCTCCCTTCTTTTTCCTATTCCCAAGTCTATTCCCCTCACAGTTGAGTCCCCACCAGAAGTTGCTTCCTCCTCCTCAGGGGTCCTCTATCACCCTTATTGGGGTCTCCACTGTGGCAGGCCCCACATTCCCTTGGTCACTACCAGGGTGCTTCCTCCTGCAGTCCTGCCCTACAAGAGTGTCGTAGAAACTTAAGGTCACTAAGTATGATAGTAGAGGTTGTGGGAATCAAACCCAGACCTGTCATGCCATTAATAAATATAATGTAGTAGAATCAGAAGGATTAAAATAGTATACAATGAGTCGGCCTGGTGGGACTGAGGGTTGAGGCGCTGGACACCACACCTCACTACATACCAGAGACCCATATTCAGGAATGAACACGGGACATCGGAGTCAGCTGGGGAGTGAGGGAGCAAGTGTCCCAGGGACTGCTCTCCTCTTCTCCACCTCTTTCCCTCTCCTCTCCTGTCCTCCTCTCCTCTCCCAGGGAGGGAGGACTGCTGGCTCTGCTGAATGACCGCCACCAAGTGGGAAGCCTGGTGGCTATGCAGGATGGGAGAAGTAAAGTGGGAGGTGCTGCAGGACTCTGCAGTGTGGGCGACCTCATATGAACTTGCTGATGTATGCACCCCAGCAATGGACTTGGGAAGAAAATGGTGATGGGGCAGATATTCATGACGCCCTGCCCGCTGATCCCTCACCTGCCTCGCCACCAGGATACTGATGGCCAGAACTGTGCTGTTGGACTTTGGGAGAGAATGGCCCTCCCTCTCCTGACCTCACCATGTGGGAAGCAGTGGGGAGCACAGGCCAGCTGGTAAGTCCTGGGGAAGTTGGGGATAATGGGGGTTGGTGGAACAATATGGAGAGGAGCTTAGTCTGTCCTGGCGAAGCAGGACACAAAAAACTATATGAAAAAGAAAAGAAATAGCATCCAATAAGAGAAGAAGCAGTTAAGAAGCTAAATTATAAGTCTAATTAATTATTCAAGAGCTAAAGAAGCTCACTGATTGGCTGCTGTGATGGTCTGAAATCTCTTAGAAATGCCTGGCAGCAGCCACAAAGTTGATAGCAGTGCTCTACACTGAGCAACAGCGGCAAAACAAAAAAGTGTTTTTGGCGCTGCTGTCAGTGTACGATTAAGAATGGGAAAACAAACTGAACCAGTAGCACATCAGCATAGCTGCAAACATTACCTCAGGAACCAGTGCTGGAGTCGCTGCCCTGAAAAAAAGAAAAAAATAGGAAAAAAAGAGTTTTACAAATAGTATCATTATTGCAATTAGACTTATAATTGCAATAATTACCTCAAGTCTTTCATTTCCTGTCGATTAATGACCGGCTGGGTGGGGTTTATTTTTATTTTATTTATTTATTTTGTCTAGGATTACAAATACCTTTGAGCCAAGGCTCCTTTACAAAGGTTCCGTCAGTTACTTACAAACAACACGAGAACAACGGTGAAAAACAGTAAACAATGCATGTTACAAAGAGCTATTGAAAGGTCAAGTGTTGGAAGAGCAAGCTGCGCCTGGCTACCCCTCCAGTCAGTCATTAATCTCCAGGAAGTGACTGACTCTTTGGTCATTGCCAACTGGTGTGGTGGCCATGCTCTGCACTGCCACCTGCAGGACCTGGATTTGAATTTGAAATTGGGATCCAGGGATTGGAGTTGTGAGGTGCTGCGATTCTTGGGGAGGGTGTGGGCAGACATTGCTCAAGCACCCCTAGCTGGCTAACTACAGTGTGGAAGTGATACCCACTTCAATGATGGTTCTTCACCCGACATTTTGTAACTATGCTCCAAGACATAAAAACACTGCTGGTACCATTGAGTCACTTGTGACTCATCCCATGGAAAGCCTCAGCTGCTGGGGAAGATTATGGCATATGACCCATACAAAATGGAGCAGTAGCCATGGTATTGACACTTTTAAGGAAACTGCTATTTATACAGTGAACTGAAAAATATTGTAGGTGGGCTAGCCCAAACAATAGCTGTGGGGCTATTTACACACACATTTCACTTTAAAGAGGAACAATCAGCACTAAGAGCTCCACACCCAAGTGTCGTGCTGGTCCCAATTTGCACTTCGTGCAAAAGCATATTTTTACTTACTGTTTACTGCAGTATAATAGACTATTATCTGACAATTCTGTTGACTTGCAAGCTGACATTTTCTGTAACTAAAGAGTCCAGAATCCCTGCAGCTGACATCAGAGGAGGGCTGCAGCAATGGGAAAGTTAATAACCTGCAGTACATGTTGGAGGTTTTATGAGCTCCTAATCTTTTGTTTGCTGATCATGCTGTCCTCCCTTGGCTAAGTGCAATCCAAGAAACATGCTTAGACCATGAAGAATAGTGGGACTGGCAAACATCTGATCAGAGGTTGGCCTGCTGAGTAGTGGTGGCCTACTGCTCATGACACTGGTGACCTAGGTTTGGGAACAAGCCTGGATTGCTGGAGGTCAGTTGGTGAGAGGAGGACTGAGTGCCTTAAGGATGCTCTCCTCTTCTGGGAGAGGTTGCCATACCTGCTGCATTATTGCCACCTGGGTGACCACTGGTGGCAGAGCAGCAAGGGCGTACAAGGAAGGAACAACATCAGCTGGAGCCTGGAGCGGCAGCATGTCTCTGTGTGCACTTGTCTCCTTGGGCTCCGTGCATACTGTCATCCTCGGGGGTGGGACTGCACTGAAAGCCCCCCTCCCCGTGCATTAGGACCTCCTGGATCGGTGGTCACCCCAACTCCTGACATGACCACCATGGGCAAGCTGTGGTATAGAATCATCCTGTGGGACAGCCCGCCATGAGGGTATGATTTAGCGGGATTGATGTCCTGTGATTGGGGCTTGTTTGGGAGTCGGGGGGCGGTGATCCAGGTGTGCATCCATGTCCAGGGTGATAAACAATAATTTAAAAAAAAAATCTGATCGGAGCTTATAAAAGCTTTCACATCTCTATAGGCTATTGAATCATCCATTGCTGCAGCCCTCCTTTGATGTCAGCTGCAGGGGATTCTGGGATTTGTAGTTATAGAAAATGACATTTTGCAAGTTAATCTAAACAGGCTTATACAATCTACTCTGCTGCAGTAAACAGTAAGTAAAAGAAATGTTTTTGCGATTGGTACCAGCCTGAAACTTGGGTATGGGGCTTGTAGTGCTGATTCTGACTGTTTCCCTTTAAAGTACAACTATTCTGCCGTGCACGCAACCTGAGCTCACGCTCTGAGCCTGGGATGGCAGGAGTGGAGAGCCAGCAGGAAGGGTTGAGAGCATCCCTGGATGCCCTCCTCCTGGGGAGGAGATTCTTATTGGATCACTTTACAGCTTCTCCTGGTGGTGGCATAGTAGTGATGGTGGTGTCTTCCATGGTGTGGGTGAACATGTGCCACTGGGCATCCCGCAGGCCAGCCGCAATGTGCATGAGACTGTGTTAGGGCTGGGATAAAAATGCAAAATGTAGCACTGGTATGTTGGGTGATGGCCTCCTGATCCCTCACGCCAACAGACCCCACAGTCAATGGAGCCCCTCAGTCAGCATCTGATGACGTGCATTTCCTCCTCCAGGTCATGGGAGTCCCCAGCAGAGACAAAGCAGCCAGTGGGTGGAAAGGAAATGGAGTTTCAGGGATGTTCCTCCACAGTGACTGGAGGGGCCCTTGGCAGGGACAAACCAGCTCCCAGTTCTGATGATGGCAGTGACAGGCGAGTCTGGCAGGTGGTGGGGAGGTGCTTGGAGGCCTGAAGTAATGGTGCCAGTGGGCACAGCACAGTGAATAAATAAATTGGGCACAACAACAGTACAAAAAATAGTACAACTATGGCAGATCACACCCCAAACACACACATGCACTGTGATAGGGAGAGATATGTATCTCTTCATATCCAAATACTGGCTTGGTTCACTTCCTCTTACCTCTCTCTCTCCTCTCCCTCTTCCCCGCCTCCTGTTCCCTTTGCTCCAGGGACCATTGCACTTTTGCCGCTTCCTTATTCCTGCTCTTCTGCTGAGCACTCTGCCTTCTGTTATCAGCCTCCCTCACTCTGGAACCAGCTTCCTCCTCCGTCTCCCTCTCCCATCCCTAGCTCCCTCTGGCACCAGCAGAAACTTCAACCCTGCCAGCCCGGTGGCGCTGAGGGTTGAGCGCGGAGCAGCATCTCACGCTGCCCCGGCAACCCGGGTTTGGGAATGGACTCAGGCTGCCGGGGCTGGCAGGGGAAGGAAGGATTGAGCGTCCCGCGACAGCTATCCTTCCTTCGGGTGGGTGAAGGACGATGCGGTGCTGCAGTGACACACAGCGAGGCTGGGGTACGACAGCACGCATTTGACCGGGGAAGCCGATGACGTCTGCATGTAGTGCGCTGATGTCATTGCATGTCAGCTCTCCAGGGATACATTAAAAAAAAAAATACAAAATGGGGACTCCGCCTCTATGAAGCCCTCCCGGGGTTTCCTCCATATTGCCGATCCTTTCAACCAGTTACAGGACCGCGGGTTGGGATGTGGAGAGTCAGCTCTGCGGCCCCATCCTCTGGGGAGTAAGCCAGGGGTGACCGGGGATGCTGGCATGGGGACCTTAGGGTTGTGACTAGGTGGATACTTGGCTAAGTATCCCAAAAAAAAAAAAAAAAAAAAAAACTTCAACCCTTCCCGCCTGTTCCTGTTACCCTTCCTTCTGGTACCTTCATGCGCATACCTTAACCATCTTGTTCAGCAGCTGACTGGGTCCACGCCCAGCCGTGGGTTAACTTCCACCACTACAGTTTTGCCCTCCTTTATGAGGTTGGGCAGTAACTCACCCTCAGGTCAACTGGCAGTAGTTAATATTGTTCTTGTTCACCAAGTATTGCTGCCACTTGAATATGCACTTGCACTGTATTCGTACTGAGCTGTACCATGCTTTATTCTCTGTATATACAACCTTTTGTATTTTATTCTAATTTTGTACTAATTTTATTACTGAATATTTTCAGTGATTTGCTACTATGTATTGTTCTTCTGTCCTCCTACTGTTCTCCTACCCTGTGTCGTACCTGGAAATGAGCCAAATAAATAGTTGGGTAAAATATTTTATCCCCAAAAACAAAGGAACCACCTTTTAATACTGTCAAACTAAAAGTGAGTTTTTCCTTAGTCTTGCTTGGTATTTTCTTGTCTGCTGGCAGGCGGTGGTTTCATTATTCAGGAAATCCTCTTACTGTGAAATAACATTGGCCAAGGTGAAAAAAAAGGACTCTGTCCAGTTGAGCAGTTCTCTGGGAATGAATCCAATCCTGTTAGCTCGGGATACAGAGGAATTGGGGCATATGAAATTTTCATCACAAATGTGTTTATTGTGGTGAGCTCCAGGAAGTAGATTTTTCTGTATATTACTTTACACCCTAGAGTCTTTCTTATTTATTAATAATATGGCACATCCCTTCACTGAAAGGCTCTGGCTGTATGCACATTCCCTTGGCAAAACAGTCTTTCACAGTCTCTGTTTCTAATCCCTGTTAATGTCTGTCTGGATATAAAGCGCATTAAACACTGTGGTCAGCAACACTCTGTGCACTTTTTGCTGAATAAAGTGCTGGGATGTGGGCCTGTCCGAGGCCCTGTCCAACGACTGAGGGAAGGGAAATGTCATGGGCACACCTGGGGTTCTTGAATGGTGGTCTAAGTGGTGGTGGAGTGATTTCTTCCACCTGTAAAGGTCACCGCCAAGCATCTTTCCCCAAAATGTAAAAAGAATAAATGATACGAAAGTGGTAGTGTACAGAGAAATGATTACAGTATATCATGTGAGTCAAGTGAACTAATAAACCACGAGGTCAAAGGCCAGGTGGTACTACTAGTTGATTTGACCCTCGAGACTAAATTATTTTGCTAGTGCATAGCACTTTTATTTTTATTTTCTATAATACATTTGGTAAACCAAAAATGTTTTTTTGTTTTGTTTTTACAGATTTTACAAATGTTCTAGCAGGGCAGGAGTTAAACTCGTAAGGACTGCTGGGCTGCTTGCAGTTGTGTTAGTTGTTGGCGTGGTTGTTGATTGGTAAACCTGAGGTAGATAGCAATTTGATATGCAAATGGTGTACCTGGCTGGGATGTGGACTTTGAAACAAAGCTGGAGACACTGTCTCTCTGAAGCTGTTGTTTCAAACCATTTTGGAATCTCTGCTTTGAAGCATTTTTCTGTATTTGTCTGCAGTTAATGGGTTTATGTTTTTCTGTCAAAAATGTGTTTTGTAGGCTGGCCCAGTGGCATAGGAGGGCTAAGGCAGTGGCACCTTACTTCCAGCCACCTGGCGACTTGGGTTTGGGAACAGACTAGGGTTGCTCAGAGGCCAGACAGATGAGGGAGGATTAAGCATTCTAAGACAGCTGTCCTCCCTCGAGGAGGGGATTCTGAGTCCTGCTGCTTGCCTGCTACCTAGTGGAGGCTGGATGGCAGTGCCAACAGGATCAGCAGACATGGGGAGGGCACATGTTGATGCAGCTTGCATGTGCATCAATACACATGTCGTGCATCACTCGCAGATGCCCCAGGAAAAAATAGAGGAAAATGTCCTGGCTTGCTTGGTTCCCCAGCAGGCACCGCATGACCGTGCGTGGCTGGTGACCCACTGATATGGCTCTGTACAAGTGGTGATTAACCCGTATGTCACGAGATGAGTTGGTGACAGGGCTGAAGGGATGCCATCAGGACTGGGGACAGCAGGTAGAGAACTAAACAAAGTAAAAATATTGTTTGTGGTGAATAACATTAGTTCTACTGAGTTGATTTTTTTGTTAGGTTTAACAGTGTTTTGTGTGTACTCAAGGGCACTGGGTCTGAAGAGTACTGACAATAATAGCCTCGGCATGGAGCACCAAAAAGAAAAAGCGCTGTTTTGTTTTTGCCCCCGCACCCCATCTCTAGGATTCTCATTCTGAGGGGAGCAGATCCCAGGGAAAGTTCAGATTCATGGGGCTGTGGAATACTGTTTCCACGCCTGCATATAAAATACTAAGTCCCAAAGTAGTAAACTTTCAGAGACCAGGATTAGAACCATGGTCTCCATTGCCAGTGGCTGAGCTGCTCCATGCCCCAGCCTTCCACACTACAGGAGCAGCTTGGCCAGCCTCCTGTTCCTGCAGCTCTTGTCCTGATTACAGGACAATGGACAGTGACCAGGGCATGCTTCAAAGTGCTGTAAACCTTACTTGCTGTCCATGTGAGCACTTACCAGCCTGTCACCGTGATAGTGTTGCGCTATTCTTGTTGTTCTCAATTGACGGGTACCATACTGAAATAATTATAAATCCAGTGAGGTACAATGCAACATTTTGTTTGAGCTCTTTTACTAGCTTCTTAGTCAGTGGTGTGATTCTTGTATTTGTGTGTGTGTGTGTGTGTGTGTGTGTGTGTGTGTTTTAATAGTAAAAGGGATTTTAGCCATATTGGTCCCTGGAAAACAGGAGTTGCTGGAAGGTTTGATGCCTTTTATTGGACCAAAATGTGTCTTGTTTAAAGATGGTATAGTACACAAGTGTAACCCCTAGGTGGCACTATCCCCAGGGCTACTACCCCTGCCTGCTTGGCTAGTAGCAGGTTAAGGGGCCTGAGTTCTGAACGGTGCCTCCACCCGGAGGTCAGGATTGGTAGTGGTCAAGCTAACCTGGGCACAGCCCTCCAGGACACTGTACCCTCCCTCTTTCCTTACTAGTGGCGGAACCATACACAAATCACTTTCACAATACCCCTGATACACCACACAAGTACCCACACTGTTTACACTCACCACCAGGGCTTTCCTCTGGCTCAGCCCTGGGGACCCCTGTAAAACAAGGTTATACACAGCAAATAACAGCAGTACAGTACTCTTGCACAAACTGGAACCACAGTCAGGGTAAATGCAAAAAATAGATCTGATTATTTAAGGGACTTGAAAAGGGAGGGCGTAATCAGGTTAATTTGCTTATCATTCAAACAGTTATGCATGCACTTCAGGATCTATAAACAGTCACACACTCTGGGTACCCAGATGGAGAAAGGTGGGCTAGCCAGGAACGTTGCAGCTGGTTGGGGCCCTGTGATGGAAGAAAACAACATGCACCATACACACTAATTGTAATCTGGAGCCGGAGGGCTCAGTTCATGAAAAGAAAACAACAAAACAATCAGATGACACACTTTTAGATTAGCATGTTGTTGCAGGGAGCTACCCTGATGATTACTCAGGATACCCAAGACTGGACACAGGCTGAACGAAATTGAGACTGCAGGTGGTTGATCTGGAGTGCCAGGAGAAGCAGGGCCCACACGATTTGCCGAGGCATCATTCCTGTTCAAGTGTGGAGCAGGGGCTGATCCCCAGCAGGTCTCTCGTCGATGGCTTTCTCTGTGCAGTATGTAGTCTGGCTGGGCCAGTGTGGCAAGCCCCGCCAAATGGAGACAGATTCAGATACAGTCCATTTTGGCTGGATACAGCTTCCAGCAAGCAGAACACAGTTCACACAGTGGGGAACCAACTCGCAACCCACAAACAACTCACTGCACATTTACATGTAAGGAAATTCTACTGTACCAGGCAAACTGCTCTCCGGTCACAATCGCAGAGTCCCTACACAAACCAGGGATTCAAAAGCAGTTGGAAATCCTGACAGGCCGATTGCATTCAGAAAAATCTTAGGTCTTCTTCAGGTATGTGCCTGGTAAAAACTCAGTGGCTTATACGTTCTCACAAACTTGGATTTAGTCTGAAATACTCTCTTGTCTCCCTCTCAGGGGTAGCAGGAAGACATGCAGGCCACCCTCAGGCCTTTCCACAGTTCTCCCATGCAAATCCACTCAAGATTGCTGCTCAAAATCACTTGAGCTATGTGCTTCTTCAGCTCCCAACTTAGATCTGACTCAACTGCCAGCAAGCTTGGGGATTCCCTCAGAATCCAAAAGGTTCGGTTGGTTGATTTGTCTGTCACTCACAACAAAGGCTCCCCTTCAGGTGCAAAAAGGCACCAAAAGCCCAAAACTACAATTCCTACAGATTCTGACTCTTGACAGCTCCTGTAGTCCGGCTCCATTTTAGGTCCCACCAGTACTGATTGGCCTAATTTGCAGTCCCGGCCAAATGGTGGGGATAAACAAAACAGTCCTTGCTGCAAAGAAGGCAGGTTACGAAACTACATTATCATTATCACTCTAAATGATTTTCAGCAAATAGTTACATCTTTCAACAGCGCTCCCTTTCAGATTACTTATGACTGCAATCCAGGCAGCTCTTAAAGAGTCAGTACACAGAAGCTATACAGGCACTCTCTGGCAATCACATTTAAACTGCTGAAGCGCGGACACCAGCCTGGCAGTGAGCATTTAGGGCAAGCTCAAGGAAGATCTCCTTTGGGAACCCCCATTTGTAGGGGGTTACACAAGCTTTCTTGGGTCTCACAGGTCCCTTCACCAGGTGTGAATTTCCTAGGTATAGAAAGCACAGAATAGGCTATTCATCTTAAGAAGGGACTTGTGAGGCCCAGCAATTGTGTACTATACCATCTTTGTACAAGACATACAGTATGTTGGTCCAATAAAGGTATCAAACCTTCCAGTGACTCCTATGTGTTTTAAAACCAAGAGCTGTGACGGCAAGATTGGTTGCATCACTGTGAAGCTTGTTGGTGGGGGGCACTGAAATTGAAGTTTTAATATGTACTGTCATGCTTCTTTTTTGTTAATATATTTTATTAAGAACTTGGTGTGCATAGATGATTCACATCACTTTCACAGAAGTGTTAAAGCATATACATATTACATACAATGCCTACATTAAGTAGCTGGGCACCTCCACCTCCCAGTTCAACAGTAGGGAGAGGTTGCCCATATCCTGAAAAACAATTCTGCATTTATGCTACTATCCCAGAAGGTGAAATGGGGTATGGGAGTACAGAAGTGGGAAGTGTGACACAATTTGGCTGGGTAATGCTGTCATCAGTCAGTATAGGCCCCAAGGCTAATGGTATGTGGTGAAACCTCCCTATGGCAACATATAGCCTCCACCTTCCTGGCTTTTTTGTTAGGGACAAGCTAGGACATGGGGCATCACATACAGAACCCAGGCATTCCATCTGTAAGGAAATCTAACAGTTTTCTAAATCAGGCCAAATGTTATCTTCTCCATTTTAGTTTTGGGCATGTCAACATGATGGGGAATACACTGCATGAGCCTCTCCACACTGTCTCCAACACTCTGCAGTACCTCCCTCACATATCAAGCGGTGATGGCTGAAGTGCAGAGGTATCATGTAAGGTGTTTCAGGCATATTCACACCAGATATGCGAGGTGGTTATCCTGCTGGCCTCATAGCACCTCCTCACTCCCCCCATTCCTTCCCCTCATATCCTATGTGCAGCTCCTTTCCAATTTATGAGCTATGCATGTGTCAGCTTGCTGGGTATACTGAAGTGCCTTATAGATTGTGAATATCAAATGTTTGGTGGTTTGAGTCTTTATATGCAATATTAAAACTTGCATTAAAGCTGGAGCTTTGGTGTGGTCTCTGTTTTCTGGTGGTCTGGATCTGCAGTAGTGATGAACTTATAAATAGAGGAAAAGTCTCCACACTCTAAGACGTGCTGTGCTTGAAGCTCCTCAAGGGATTTCAGGATGCCCCTAATGCATAATTGGTCTCGTACATGATAGTCTTCTGGCACAAAATGTCGATATGTGGAGTTTAAGTAGGCTGGGAGAAAGTCCTCCTGGACTGCCAAAGGCAGATCCATCTTAAATGTGGGATGAGACCCATGCCAGTTATTACTTCCTACTAGTCCTCTCTGACCCTGTGAAGCCAAGGAGTCCAGTTCAGCTGGGTCTGGGCCCTAAGATCTGTGCCAATCAGGTATTGTGACATGTCTCAAAAGGGTAAGAGGTCCTTCTCCATTTCCAGACACTGTGGGCAGCCTCCCTATGCACAGTGAAGCTTGCCAGGATTAAACCAAATTCTGCAGCATGCAGCAGCAGAGTTACTGCAGTAAACCATGTACCTCATAGTGTTTATGTCTTAAGTAGGCCAGAGCTACTTCTGTCTTGTGTAAAATTACATTATCAATTTCCTGATGTACCTTGTCCATTTGACCCTTACAGAGGTGTCACCCTTCTTGTGGACCTCTTGAAGAAAATAATAAGTTTCTTGTGGATCTTTCAGATGCTGCTGCCTTTCCCTCTGCTTGCAAGGGGTGTATTTAATAATATGGCCCAGCGCAAACACTTAAAGGTGTCCCAGAGTACCACCTCCAAATGGTCCCTCCATGATTGAAATTTCTGATTTTTGCAATTTTGTCAGCCAGAAATTTCCAAAATTCCTCTGACTGGAGGTGGAAAGCATTTGGGTGCCATTCGTCTTAGGTTTGTCTTGTACCAGACAAAGGCGTGCCCATACTGGAACATAGTCAGATATTAAAATTTCACCCATATCACAAGTTGTCATGTAGTGTAAGTTCACCCTCTGAGTATAACCAAAATCAGTCCAGGTGTACACACTGGGTACTGCTGAGTAGTGAGTATAGTTCTTAGCCCTTTGGTGTAACTCCCACCAGATGTCTGATTAGTTAACTTTTCATGAAGGCAGCACATAATTTATGTGCAGTGGGTTGTTGGTGGTGGTGGCGAGGATTGGAGGTATCCCAAGTGTTAGACCTAAGCATGTTGAAGCAAGCATGTAATGGATTCCATAAACACCTAAGTAGAAACACCAGCTACACCCACCCCAAGTAACACTGGCCACCTACATTTCTGTTTCAGGCCAGTCACAGTATCCAACTCAGTGAAATGCATAAAGTGGGTACTGGGTAAAACAAGGATGGCTAGCGATACAGTGGACATGAAGCTCCTAGACCTTGCTTTAAATTAAGTCATCCTCCCTCTCACCAAAATATTCAATTCTTCACTTCGGTTCTCATATTTCCCATGGTTATGGAAAACAGCACTAGTCACCACTGTCAACAAAAGTGGAGACTGCACACTAGTGGCCAGCTATAGACCTATATCCATCCCTCCCCTTTATCCAAGGCACTGGAGAGAATTGTAACCCTAGGTGGCGTTATCCTATGGGCTACTACCCCTGCCTGCATGACTAGGCACAGGTTGAGGGGCCTGAGTTCAGTGAACGAGTGCCTCCACCGAAGGAATGGTATTGGGGTATCGTAGCTGCTTTGGTATAGCCCTCTGGGATGCTATAACCATCCACCAACCCTTCCAGTGGCCTGAAAAGTAAAGCAACAGCTCATTCACCAAGTAACAGTAATGATACGCTCACGCTCTTACACTTACCACCAGGGCTGGATCCTCTGCAACTGCCCTGGAGAACCCCTGGAAAATAAGACCAGTGATACCACAATACAATAATAAAGCTGTAACCCAACCAATAAGATACACACTAGCCAGATTAAATGTGAAAATCCAGAATCAGATTTATTTAGGGAAGTGAACAAGAGTAAGGTGTGAATCTAGCAAATGATTGGCACTTCTGATTTGAATCAGATGAATTCTGCATGCACTGTAAGTCCCTTTGGCACAGTCCCACAACCCTGTGTACCCAGTATGTTAAACAGGCTAGCCTGAAGTATTGCCTGGGTAGGCCAGCATTGCAGCTGTTGTTGGGGCCCTTAGGAAAGAAAAGCAGTTAACAAGCACACAACCTAAATATTTGTAATCCGAGCTGGATGGCTCAATCCGCTGCAATAAACCCAAAACAAGAAAATCAGATGGCACACAATGATTGCAGCTGTTGTTGCAGGAAGCTACCTGTTTTGTACTCATGCTACCCAGACCAGGATGCAGAACAGGTGAGATGAAGACCTTGTGGTGTTTGCTGGATTGCCAGGAAAGCAGGGCCTACGACTCACCTCCTGGTGGTTGCTACCTGTTCGTTGGTGTTGAGCAGGGGACCAAATCCCAAAGCAGGTCTTTCCCGAAAATGTCTCTGAGTTGGGGAGTAGCAGCCTAGGCCAAGATGGCAAGCCCAGGCAGAAAGATCAGTTTGAAAGATGTCTGTGGTTGGATGCTGGAAAAACTCCAGCTAGCGTAACAGAACTTGCCATGGGGAACTAAATTGTGACCCACGAAACACATTCAGCACATCTACAACACTTAGCTTTCTTAGCCACAGTTCAGATAAAGTCCATTTGCCAATTACAGCGTCACTGTGCCAAAACTTTCGATCTGAGGCTCTCTCCTAATTGTCAGGCTGGCGATCGCTTCAGGAGCAAGTCTTGGTTCACTTGCGGTATAATAACACACTTCTCCCTCTTGCTGCAGGTCTCAACCAGCAATTGGAAAAGTCCAAATTTCACACAAAAGGCACTACTGCTAGGGTCCGAGAACATGACAGGCAGGCCAGCAGAGCCTTCCTGCCGATTCTTCTATGCCCCTACCAGGAGCAGCTGCTCAACAGCTCGAGATGTTCACTTTTCAACCTCCAACTTTAGGCTGACACTGCTTCAGGCAGTTCTGAGCATTCCTCTGAGATCCAAAGGTTTCAGTTGGCTAAAGGAACTGTCTGTCACAGCAAGGGCTCCCCCTCTAGGTCCATTTAGGCACCAAACCCTAAAACTACAATTACTACAGAATTTCCTTCCCAGAAGACCTCAGGGAACAGTCTCCATTTTACGTCTGAGGTTCGATTGATCCAACACTGGAAGTCCCAGAACCAAAATGGTGGCTCCTATTCAAAAGCTCAAGCTGCAGTTTAAAGCAGGTTAGACAAACTCTCATTATTATTATAGCAGATAAACAGCAAATAATCACTTTCCTGACAGAGCTCCCTCCGCAAGTAGTGACTGCAGAATGGAGCAGAATAACAGACTGTCTGGCAGGTTGCAAGCCTTAAGTCACTCGGACCCATCCCAGACTAATTTTCTAACACAGCAAGAGCTCTCTTAAGGAGACATGCATGGAGGTTTACTGAAGCACTCTCATGCACACAATTAGAACTACTACAGACAGGACACCATCCTGACAGTGGGTATTAGGGAGCCCAGGAAGACATTATAGTAAACCTCAATTTTCAGGGGTTACAGAATCACCATCCGGTTGTGGACTGCATCTGGAAATACAATATCCCATACCCACAACATTATGGCTTTAGAAAGCTTCACAGTACCGGTACTGCCCTGGTAGAGTTCACTACCTTCCTGCATGAGGCCTGGGACAATGGTTAACTGGCTTGGTCCATAGAAACATAAAATTTGACAGCAGATAATGACTGCTTGGCCCACCTAGTCTGCCCATTTCTTTACCTAATAGATAAGCTACAGATCCTAGTTAACCAACAGCCTACTTCCTCTTACCTCCACTAAAATTTCCTTATGTCTGTCCCATGCATTCTTGAATTCCCCACCATTCTGACTCCACAACCTCCTCAAGAAGGCCATTCTACGTATCCAAACCCTTTCCGTGAAAAATACTTCCTCACATTACCTCTGAGCCGCCCTCCCTCTATCTTCAAATAGTGCCCCTTATTCTCGCCCATCTCTTTTTCTGAAAGATGCTTTCCTATTTGACTCTGTTGATTCCCTTGAGGTACTTGAAAGTTTCTGTCATGTCCCTCCTCTCCCTCCTTTCCTCCAGGGTATACATATTAAGCTCATTTAGTCTCTCTTCATATGTCTTCTGGCGCAGACCTTGCACCATTTGGTTGCCGTCCTCTGGACAGCCTCCATCCTGTCTATGTCCTCGGAGATGGGGTCTCCAGAACTGCATGCAGTACTCCAGATGGGGTCTCACCAACTGTCTGTACAGAGGGATAACAACTTCCTGTTTTCTACTGGTGATGCCTCTCCTATGCATCCCAGTATCCCCAACCCTCCTCACTGCCTTCTCACATTGCTTGCCCACCTTTAGATTGTCTGATATAACTACCTCACAACTGCTGCAAAGCGAACTGTTGTATCCAGCTCAATCCTCCCAGTGTTGGACTACAGCCTCCCAGTGTATGGTGTGTCTACAGAAACAGTCCTCAGTAGGGTCAGACTGGTGCTAAATAAGGCCTGTCACTTCATCCTAGGAGCTGGTAGGCTTACCTATACCTGCACCCTATACTACCAGGCTGATTGGCTGCCACTACAGGGAAGGCTGAAGTACCTCAAGTACCAGATATGCCTCCTAGCTTTGGAGACACATAAGGGTCTCTTCCCCCACCACCACCATCCAAGACCTCGTACACCTTCCAAAACCCAGTACTCAACTATGAGTTCATCAAGGAAAGTCCTGTCAGTACCTTTCTGCAAAACCAGCATGGGTCAACGCTCCTTTGCATATAGAGCACCACTCTGGTTAAGTGAGCTGCCGGAAACCATGCTGAACCTGCCAAAAATATCCAACTTTAAGTTGAAGCTGAGAAATTTTTTCCACAGAATATAGCTGCAACTGTAATAAGACCTAACAGTGTGCCCCTCAGTGTAGCTGGTACTGTCCACTCAAGCATCATCTAATGTATATATTGTATGCATAACAATACACCCCTTGCATTTAACGCTGACGACCTTCCTGTAATGCTACGTGACAAGGCTCCATTGGTGTTGCTTTATGTATTCTTTATGTATTCTAGAATCTGTTCAGATTGGATTTATGCTGCAGACTTCTCTAGTAACCTAAGTGACAAGGTGCTGCTGGTGCCACTCTGTACACTGACTCCACAATCTGTTCAATTTGTACTGTTGTTTGTTCTGTAAACACAATGTATGACAAGGAACCTTTGTAAATGAGCTCTTGAGCTCAAAGATGTACTGCTGATTAATAAATAAATAAATACAAAGTCACCCAATAACTGCAGAACTCCTGAAGTATTATTTATGCATTTGTTTACCAGGTGGGTTCACTGATCCAATGGATCATTTTCAGGCATGACCCGGGCCATAAAGATGGCACATAAGTACAGTTAGGAAATACAGTTATACAGATACAACTGGTACAGAAATAACACAATAGGAATATAAAGTGCAGGTGCAAAATACATTGGTAAGTAGGATGTTCAGAAGCTGCTTTACCTCTGGTGTTTTTTGTTCCTGGGGGTATGTAAACTGAGGCCAAAATACTGTAACTGCGATTTGGTGGAGGGTACCCTGTACCATAATAAGTTTCCTTTCTTATCCCGGATGACCTTACATTCCTGAAAGGGGATGCTATGAGGATCGGGATGGCCACCTCTACATTTACCCTTGGGATTTCTGAGCTTCACACCTTCCTGAAAACAAACTTCTGTAACTTTCCATGTTCTGCAGCATCTAAGTGCCTCTTGCAGATATATCGGATCAGGACGCCTTTCTGATGCTGGATAGTACTTTTGCCCTCTTGATAGGTTGAAGAAAGCTGAACTCGTGAAAGTGCTAGTCAACATGAAATAGGGCTGAAAGGGCATTCATGCATGCCAGTATTGTGGCTGGAGGTTAAGACCCTGATTTTTATCACTATAAACCCTCATTTCATGTCGACTAGGACTTTCCTGAGTTCAGCTTCTCCATACTCTCAAAAAATCTGTTTAGCTGAATAGGTGTGCTGAAGCATGAACGAGCCTTCTGGTGCTTCAGCACCATTTAGAGATGTGACCGTGCATTGGGATCTGGTGCATGAACCCAAGCGGACCGCATGGGTTTTGCTTTGGTGGAAAATTATTTTAAACTAAGTACTGTCGGGGAAATAAGTGCTGCATTGCATTCTCTCTGGATTTCGACACTGCTACAGACACTAAAGACACATTTCTGTGGGATCCCTAGTGGACTATGGACTGCCGATATATGGCTCTGCCAAAGATACTGCCCTCCAATGTATAAAACTGCCTTAACAATGCCTGTAGGCTCACCTTAGGGGCACACCAACTGACCCACACCTGTGATCTCTATGCAAAGGCTCACTGGCTAACACTCTTCGGTCATTTAAAATATCAATCCTGCCTCCTGGCAAAAGGATCTGCCTTGGTCAGTTCCTACTGGGGTCCAACAACTCCTAGTCCCCAGCATAAATCCCAGGCCTACCCGAAATTCAGAACTGCAGTCCTTTCTGACTCCAAAATGTCAGACATCTCAAGGACAAAGGTCCTTTGCCTATCGGCAATCACAGATTCAGCTCCTCCATGAGAACATTGTTAGCCTGCCTACTCTGTGGACCTTCAAAAGAACCTAAAGAACCATTTAATACAGGAATCTCAATGTGTCTGCCATCACTAGCACCTAGTAAAGGCATCTCCTACCATCTGCCCTTCTGCTAAACTGATCTCTCCCTCTCTTGTACACCCTGTACTTGGGGCTCACCACCCCACCCCATCTCTCCAGCACTTCTATGCTCTAACACCCTTGTATTGCTGACAACTAATAGGTCTCCCTGTTGGCACAGTTATTTAGTCTGTTCTTGTATGTATCCGCCTGTGTTTACTTATTCCAGTTTTAGTTTTTGCAGTATTTTTGCATTCCTTTGTTTAAATACCTAATGTACCTAAAAGTTCTCATTCTAATCCTATTGCCTTGTTTGTCTCAATCCTCTGTATAATCACTGACTTGTTCTAAATGTTCTAACGTGGAACCTATGTAAAGAGCTGTGAGCTCAAATGGTTAATCCGAGAACTGAAATAAATAACAAGATTTAGCCCCCAAAGTAAGTAAATGGCTGACAGTGCCCTTTAAGAGCTGAAATGTTACCTATGATCATGCTTGAAACCTTCCATGCCATTCTCTCTCAGGACTCTGCCTAGTCCTGCTTTTGAAAGTTTGAACAATGTTTGCATCCACAGCTTTACTGGTAAGCTATTTCAATATGTCAACCCCACTCTGTGTGAAGTAATGTTTTAGAGTGTATACCATTACCCCCAGCATGAGTGCTTGAACTCTAGCTGTACTTGCACTCATCAGCTCAAATAAATCTGTGTGCAACCCACTCTATATATCATCTTTAGTATTCTAAACCCTGTGATCATTGTCATGCCCTAGCTCAGCCTTCTCCTCTCTAGACTCAATAATGTGAGAATGTCTAATCTCTCCTCATTGTTCTTGCCTCCCAAGGCAGTCATCGCCCTTTGGTCTTCTGCTAGACCATCTTATTGACTGCAATGACCAAACCTGGACTCTGTACTGCAGGTGTGGTCTAGCCACGGCCGCATGCAGTAGGGAAAATCACCTCCCTTGGCTTGCCCCCCACCTAGTGCATCCAACACTGTGCTTGCTCTTTTGACTGCAGCAGCAGATTCCTGCCAAACATTCACTTACTACCCACAATTACTCATAGATCTCTTTTCCTTGGTTGTGCTAGCCACAGCTGGACAACAGGAGTATGTGACCCCCTGCCCCCCAGTGTGTAGTACTTTGCACAACCTCAAGCACTTAATATAAGTCTTATTTCTCAGCCCATGCCCCTGTGTGCAGGTCCCTGTCCTCACACTCTGCCATGTTCACTCTTCTTGCCATTTCTGAGTTACCAACAAACCTCTGCAGCCTGTTGCTCCCCTCCTCCAGGTCATCAATACATTTTGTTTTATTTACTGATATTCCCTCCAACTTGGCAGTGGTCCTGACCCTGTCATTGGGTCCTTCCAGCCATCACATGCCTCTCTGACTCTTACATCCTTCCATGGGCCCTCATGGCTTTTACCTCCCATGATGGGGATTTCAGGATAGGACAGGTCCCTCTTGGTACGGAGTGCACAGTTAGGAGTGTGGGGCACAAGAAGGTTGTGCTTCATCCTGCCTGTCTCTTGTTTTTCTTGCTGCTCTGTCCCTTCCTTGAGATGGCAAAGTACACGCACTCCAAGGTGCATGCAATGGGCATGCATGGAGCAGGTTGCCATCCCACCCCACACTCAGCTGAGCCCAGGTTGCTTGCACCACTTGGTGAAACCAAGGTGTTGCTAGTGTGGTGATCTTTTGAGGATATCTCCTCCATTAAGCCACATATTGGAACTATAAGCCGTCAGCTTCAGGACTACCCAGAAACATTTGCTAGCTGGGAACTCCCACGCCGATGTATATCGTCACCACGTATACAAGGAAGGCAGCCCCATCATGCCTCATTTCCTGCCTGAGACCAGCTTGGAGGATTGTCAGACCAGGAGGGACAGTAGCAATGATGCACGTTGATGTGGGTGGTCCCAGCTGGCAAAAGTTTCCAGGTGGTCCTAAGCCAACAACTTCCAGTTCCAGCATGTGACTCAATAGAGATCATCTCGAAGGTCAGCTGTTAAAGTAAGTAACTGTTTTGTCTACTGGCTGCCTCCCACCCTGGAAAGCGAGCATCCATTGGGACACTTAAACTTCATCCACCCCACCAGCTTCTGGTTGTCGATGCTATTCCCAGTTTCAAGTCACCATCATCAGAAACAATAGAATAATTGTAATTTTGTGAAATTAAATATTTGTAACTGCAAAAGAGTATATTCTCAATCCAGCTTTTGACTCCCTCCTTCAGTCTGCCCCCTGTGACAGGGTTGAATAGGACCCTGTCCCAGTTGTTATAGAGAGTTTGAATGCAGGGATCTGTTCTGTTCTTTCCTTTCCTGTCTCTTGTCTGTCTGATTGCACAACCAAATTTTCCTGTGAGACCTATGATTTGATCACCCTGACAGTCTCTCAATTCTTTGCCTCTCACTATCTCTCTACCCTCACTTGCTGTTTCTGTCTTTTCCTCCCTTGCATATCTGCTGGTATAAAATATATGCAAATCATTATGTGGAAATGTAACTGATATTGGGATCCTCTGTTTAGAAATTATATAGTATTACTGCTGAAATGTATATAATTATAGTTTGAGATTATTGCAAAAGCTATTGGGAACTCAAGGTGTTAACCTGAGAGCAGTTTTAATCCCTTTTTCAGAAGCTGTGGAGAAGGGGTCTCAGTTCTGGGACATTGTGTTCTAGCTGCACATGCCTGATATTTACAAGAACATTTTAGAAAAAACAGGATGCCTATTAAGAAGTGGGGTTGCAAAGACTTATAAGAAGAGAGACTACAATGTTTGGAGACACAGATATTGAAGGAAAACTCAGATGGATCTTCTCTGTTTATTTTGCCTTTGTAAATAGTTATGCTGAAATAGTTTATTTTTTTATGTTTCTGCTAGTACTAATAAACATTTTTACAAATTCTACAACTACTCCTGGCTTTTCCTATGCTTCCTGACCTGTACTCGACAACAGATGGTGTCAACCATGGGATTTACGCCATGCATACTCTAAGCCAAAAGTTTTGTGCGTGTGTACTGGACCTAGTACCAGGGAAGCATACAGAAAGGTATGGATCTGCAGCAGCAAGTCCAGTAGTAATTGCCAGGGAATGGCAGCCAAACTAGCAGAGAAGGAAGTCCAAGCTGATTGTATATACAACAAAAAGAGATGGAGAAGCAGAGAGAAATAGGGATTCAACGCTTAGAAGCACAGAGGAGAGAAGAGATGCAGCAACAAGAACAGCAATGCTGGATGCCTTGCAAGCTATCAGCAGAGGATCTGGCACAGAGCCAGATGAGCAACAAAACACAAGCAACTTAAAGGTCATTAAACTTACAAAGTTGTGTCCTTGAGGATATCGAGGCATACCTGACAACTTTTGAAAGAGTTGCCACAGCCTGCCAATGGCCAAAGTAGCAATGGACAATCAGACTGGCACCCTACCTGACAGGAAAGCCCAACTTGCCTACAGCATTATGGACACTGCACAGTCAGAAAACTATGACCTGGTGAAAAGCAAAATCCTGAAAAGATGCAACATCTCAGGAGAGACCTACAGGCAGAAACTTCAATCTCTGAAGTACAACTCAGTCGACAATCCTTGAGAAGCCTTCACCGACTCAGAGAACTCCTGATAAAATGGCTCCAACCAGAGATCAAAACAGTCACACAGATCATCGACACATTTACAATGGAGCAATTCATCAAAATCCTGCCTACAGATATGCAGCTTTGGGTGAAAGAACACCAATAGAAAGTGGGGAAAAGGTTGTTTCTTTGGCCAAGAACTACCAAATGGTAAGACAGACACCACAACAGCGAGGTAACAGCCAAGCACCAGTAAGACACTCTTTCTCTTTAAGCTCCAAGCCTGATAAGAACTTTGGTGGGGTAACAAATCTGTGCCCAAAGACGTTATTTGCTATAACTGTGATAAGGTAGATGAGAGCCTGTGTGGCTGACTGTTTGTGTTGGTCTCTGTCAGTAGTTTAGCTTTGTGGATTTTCATGTGTTTCTGCTTGGAGAAGTGGACCATTCTTGGCTGGAATTTCCTAAGCCTCAGTCTCTTGCTTCTTTTTATTGTGTAACTATATATTATTATGTCGACCTTTGTATGTTTGTATACCCCCATTCCTTTGACATGGAACCTTTGTAAATGAGCAGTTCCTGCTCAAAGGTATTTGTTATCCTAGATTTCAATAAAATAAAAATAAAATAAAATATTGCAAGAAATTGCCATAAGAAGAGTGACTCTGTAGCAGATTTGTTCTTGGTAAATTGGGGCAAGTATTTAACAGATCAAAAGGCGTAGCAGGGGGTTTCTGGGTGCACAGAACCCCCAGCCAAAGGATTTGATTTTACTCACTGCTAGCAGCCACAGCGTTGGTAAATCCTTGATCTTTAAATTGCTGGTTACGTGAAGAAGTGAGTCGGGAGGCAGGAGTTGGCTTATGAATATGCATGAGCCCGCCTCCAACCACTGCGGAACAGTCTAGGAGCCACAGATTCTGAGTCACATGACTGTAAACTGGGGTGCTCATGTGATTCAGCAGCTGAGACTAGCGCAGACTCACAACAATTCCAGCACTATGGCGCATCAGTGTAGAGAATAAAGGTAGATTCATTGTGTAGTGCTTGGCCAGCTATTGTTGCAGTGCCTGCTGTAAAAAAAAAAAAAAAAAATCAACCGACTAGCTGAACAGTCATCATTCCTCCTGCCGCACTTGCTAGGGTCTCAATTTGAGTAACGCTACACTTGCTGGAACAGGGGCTGACTGAAATAAGCTCAGAAGCCAGGAGCTGGATTCAAAACTTAGACGGACAGGTTCCTTAGTCTGTGTAGGCCACAGCAGCATTAAGTTTTAACCTGTAGGCACAGTGAGTCGCTTAAAACTAGATGGCAAGTAGTGAGCTCATGTCACAGGATGTTTAAGGGAAAAAAGGAAAGAGGGACTTTAGCACAAAAGAAATAAAATGATTCAAGCAGTAAAACATTAGCCATGTGGGTCAGCTGCCAGTTTATGCGACCATGGAATTAATAATAAAAATGAATGAAAACAAGGGAGTTTGGCACAAAAAAAATAAAATCAGTCAAGCAGTAAAATAATTTAGCCACAAATAATATGGCTTAGGGAAAGGGAAATAATGTCTTTCTCTGTGGGATGTTTTCACATGAGGGCCATGGAATACTCTGGCATTGTATGTTTACATAGACTCTGACACTGCAGATTACCATTCAATATCAGTCTTCCTTAGTCTGTGCTAAGACCACAGTGTGTGTATTTGTGCAAGAGGGAAGCCTCCAGAGAAGCTTTACAACAGTTTTTTTTTTGCTTATTTATTTTATTTCATAAAAATTTATCTGGCTGTGGTTTGTCAACAAAACCCTTAGCTGTGCCACATGGTATGAAAGGTGAAATGCAACATTATCTACAAAGTTTATTAATTTCATCATATTTAATAATAAATTCTGGATTGATGCAATGAAACAAAACTATGGTGTCATAGATTGTGTAGAGGGTCGTAAAAACCTGAAGTTAGTTATGTTTTATGGCCACTGCTCCAAAAGCCCTACTCTGCACCAGTCATACTGTAGCAGCCCCTTGATTTATGTGAACTACAAACTATACAAATTATGTAGATCAATGGTGCTCCTGAAAAAGGGGCGCTGTGTGCTAGCTTATGAATAAACCAATGGCAGTCAATTGTTTTATTACAAATGTCCCGGACACATTGGCATTTTGACTTCTTCATGGACCAAGGACCTTTTTTTTAAATGTAATACAAATAATAAATACATGCTGAACTTCATAGCAAAAGAGTCCTGGAAAATTATACTGAGTTTCTTGTATGTTTATTAGACAGACTAACATAGAAAGTTGCTGGCAGATTAGGGCCCATCCAGCCTTCCTTTTTTCCCACCTTTATTGGTGGCTGGACCTTACTTGGTTATCAACGTATTCTCTCTTTCCTACCTCTAGAGTACCATTATGCCTGTCCCAGGCATGTTTGAACCCCCACCTCCTGTGGCAGACTATTCCAATTGTCCACCACCTGCTCAGTGAAGAGGTGCTTCCTCATGTTCCTCCTTAATTGTCCCCTTGTCTCATATCATGCCACCTTGTTCTCACATCCTCCTATTCTGGAAGATGTCCTCCACCTGGACCTTATTAATGCCCCTAAGGTACTTGAGGGTTTTTTCATATCTCCTGCTCCTCTCTCCTCCGGGCGATGCATGTTCAAGTCCCTTAGCCTCCCTCATATGTCTTCTGTTGCAATGCCTGCCCATCTTAGTCATTAAAGGTGGTGCAGAGTTGCTAACAGAATGTAGAGAGATAGAAGAGAAAGGTGGAAATTTAAAAAGGAGAAAAGAATCCTCGCTCAATTGAAATACCTGGAACCGGGATGGATGAGACTGACAACTTGAATTTTTGATGCATTTTGTAACTCAACAGTTATTGCCTAAAATGCATGAAACTGCACCATTTAACTCCTAAATTTCAAAATTTTCCTGGGGACATGCCCCTGACTCCCCAAAGAATGTTTGGAACCCCCCCACACCAAATCCTGGCTACGCCCCTGCAGATGAAGGTGGGGATAAGACTGTAAAGGGACTCATTGATTCAGGAAGCAGACAGACCCTAGTACATGTTGACGTGCTGGGAAAACACTGTAAAAGGACCAGGTACTGGTGTCATCTGCATCCACGGGACACGCGATACTATCCGACCACCAAGTGACTCTGACTATTAAGGGTGTGTCACACCAAATGAAAGTGGGGGTAGTACCTAAGTTACTTGTACCGATTATTGGAAATGACTGTTCAGGATTTACTGAGTTAATCTCAGAAGAACTGAACTCTGCAGTTTCAGCAACAGTGGCGGGAAGAGCTCAGGCAAAGAACATTGCAGATGGTGGGACTCTTTTCCTTTGCCAGTTTTGATTTGGACTTGTTTGAGCACAGCTTCAAGATCCAGAAATCCAGGAAAGAAAGACAATGGCTGAAGAAACTGTGGCAACAAATGACTGATGGACATAAGTGGTTAATATATGAAAATGTTGAAACTAAACTGATCACTGATTGTGATTCTCTTCAGAACAAGCTAACAATGTTTCTCTACAGGGTTATTTTAAACAGCTGGGGTGAAACCAAAACAGGGTGGACCAATGTTTAAAAAATGTAATGGGTTACTATACAGAGTTTGGGTTAAACCTCAGACACAGGAACAGACAGAACAATTGGTTATACCACAGAAGTATAGAACAGAGTTGTTACAAATAGTACATGATAGTCCTATGGCTGGTCACTCAGGGAGGGATTGTACCTTGCCAGATTGCTGTATAGATTTTACTGGACGGGAATTCATGAAGATGTTGCTACTATTGTAATTCCTGTGCTGAGTGTCAGAAAGTAGCCCCAGTCACTAGAAAAGACAAGGTGCACCTGGTAACTTTACCCTTAATAGATGTGCCTTTTGAGAGCAGTGCAATGGATGTGGTTGGTCCTTAGACAAAAGTAAAACGGTAATAGAAACATAGAATTTGATGGCAGATAAGGACCGCTTGGCCCACCCAGTCTGCCCATTTCTACCTAGTGGATAAGCTGCAGATCCTAGTTAACCAGCAGCCTTCTTCTTTCTACCCCCCCCCCTAGAATTGCCTTATGACTGTCCCATGCAAGCTTGAATTCAACCACTGATTTTGACTCCACAACCTCCTCTGGAAGGCCATTCCATGCATCCACAACCCCTCTGTGAAAAAATACTCCTTACATTACCTCTGAGCCGCCCATCTTCAAATTGTGCCCCTTGTTCTTGCACACCTTTTTTGAAAGATGCTACCCTCTTGGACTTTGTTGATTCCCTTGAGGTACTTGAAAGTTTCTATCATGTCCCCCTCCCTCCTTTCCTCGAGGCTATACATATTAAGCTCCTTTAGTCTCTCTCTGCATGTCTTCTGGTGCAGACCCTGCACCATTTAAGTTGCCCTCCTCTGACAACTTCCTTCTTGTCTATGTCCTTGCAGAGATTGGGTCTCCAGAACTGCACACAGTACTCCAGATGGGGTCTCACCAGCTGTCTGTACAGAGGGTAACAACTTCCTGTTTTCTATTGGTGATGCCTGTCCCTATGCATCCCAGTATCCCCAGCACCTCCTTACTGCCCTCTCACATTGCTTGCCCACCTTTAAGTCATCTGATATGACTACCCCCAGGTCCCTTTCCATTTCTGTTGTTGTTAGTATCTCACCCCCATTGTGTACTCTTCCCTGGGTTTTTGTTTCCCAGGTGCATTACCTTGCACTCTTAGCATTGAATCTAAGCTGCCATACATTTGACCATTCCTCTAACCTTGCCAAGTCCCTTCTCATCCTTTCCACCCCACCTGTGCATCAATTCTGTTGCAGATCTTTGTGTCGCCTGCAAAGAGACATACTTTTCCTTCCAGTCCCTCTGCAATGTAGCTTATAAAGACATTGAAGAGGACCGATCCTAATACTGAACCCTGCAGTACCCCACTAGTAACCCCTTTCTTCAGTGTGACTCCATTTACTATTACCCTCTGTGTCCTAGTCTCCAGCCACCTTACTCAGGCTATCATCTTGGGACCCACTCCAAGGCTAGTGCTAACTTGTATATTAATCTTTTGTGTGGGACTGAGTCAAATCTTGGTAGTATGCAACTATGCTACTAGATACCAAGAAGCAGTTCCAATGCATACTGTCACAGCTTCAAAAGTGGCAACAGAGCTTGCAAAATTTTCAGCAGAGTGGGCTTATCTAAAGAAATTATTACTGATCAGGGTAATAATTTGGTGCTGCATTACTAAGGAGCTGTACAGACTACTAGGTATCACTGCCATAAGATCCTGCCCCCATCACACTCAGACAGACGATCTTGTTGAGCATTTAACCAAACCCTAAAATGCATGTTAAAAAGGTTTGTAAGAGGGAAGGGAAAGATTGGGACCAATACTTGCCTTACCTACTTTTTGCTTACAGAGGCGTGCTACAGTCAATAAGTAGGATTATTCACGATAGAGCATGGGTCTACTTGAAAATTCGGCCTTGTGGTTCCAACCATTCAACCGTTGATTAATTTGCAAGTAGACCAATGCTCTGTCATGGGTTAATTCACTTGTAACATGGGGAAAAGAAAGAGTTTGGCACTCTTTATATTTTTCTTTCTCATGTTATATTTGAGCTAAAGTTATTTTAAAGCACAAAATTACAAAGGTTCCAGAAGGATATTAAGGTTCCTATCATGTGAAAGAGAAAGATGGTTGCACCTGGCTGGAGAAATTACTGCTTAACTTTTTATATTGTGATGACCGCAACAGTGAACAATTACTGATTACATGCATATGTGAACATTTCAGAATATGTGCTCATTTTGACTGACTTAGTTTTGTAAACTGTGGAATCATCTCCTTTTTCTGCTATGTTTGATATTTGGGATTTTGCTGCTGTGCATTATGGGAGATGTATATATTTAAATGCAGAGGAGATTTGAGATCTAGTAGTTTGGGCTGTAATTCCTTGGCGTCACCCACAGATGGTAGTACACTGAGGCTACATCTTTTCATCTGTGCATTTTACAGCCAACATTGTACATTAATAACTTTGCCACTTTTCAATTGATTTACATGAAATTTAGAAAGTGCAGCCTTTGGGTGAGAACCTCTTGCTCCTGTAAATTTTATATAGATTGGTTCAAGAGAGGCAAAGTTACCGAGGTGCAAAAAATGCAACAGTTTCAGTTTTGAAAATGTTAAAGGGACACTGTCAGCTTTGCCCACCGTTTACTTCAGTAAATCAGCAGTGTGCCTCTTGCCACACACACAACAGAAGATTACTGTGTAGAATGCACCCCATATCTCAAAATTCCCAATCTGTATGAGTTTTATTATTTTAACCTTTCAAGTTATTCATTCGACCGAGTTTAAGTTACGCATCTGCGGAAGCTGGCACCAGTCAGGACGTGCATCTGCTATGTGAGCGCCCCCCAAACTGCATATTTTCCACCAGCACAGTATTAAAATACGCTCCACTGATCCATTGCAGTAATTCAAATGTTTAGTTGGGACTCCAGAAGAAACCGAGCACCCTAGTTGTATAAATAGAATTTTGACTGAAGTCGAAATCCGCGCATGCGCAAAGAGCAGCACACTCTGCGCATGCGCCGGGATCTTTGCTAAGTCCACTCCTCTGCATGTGCAAGATTTCGACCTCTGTTAAAATCTTTACTTGTACAACTTGGAGTGCTCAGTTTTTTTGAATCCCAACTAAACATTTGAATTACTGCAATGGATCGTGACGTGATGATTTACTACCATGCTCATGAAAAAATGTAGTTTGGGGTTGTGCTCAGAGTAAGATGCGCTGCTCCACTGGTATCAGCTTCCGTAGGTGTGTGCCTTGAACTCCGACTGAATGAATAACTTAAAAGGTAAAATAATAAAATGCGATTTACTGGGAATTTTGAGACATGGGTGCATTCACAGTAATCTTCGTTCTGTGTGTGCCAAGAGGCACACTCATTGCTTTGAAGCAAACGTAGGCAAAAGCTGACAGTGCCCTTTAAGCCTTTTTTATCACCCAATCAAATGAAAATATAGAGACTTTGAAACCTGAAACATTCAGATTTGAGACATTGGTCTATGGTGTGTGCTCTTTAGGTCCCACTGTTTAGGCTCCCCCACAAAACACAGTAGTTAGAGAGGTAAACACCAAGGTAGAGAAGTTAATGGGAGCAGGACAGAGGTAAATGCAGAAAAGGCAGTAAGGACAGGGATGGGCTAAAGAGGTAAGGCCATCAACAAATGGAGGGTGATGACGAGTACCAATACCCATAGTCTGTGTAACAAGCTCCCTGAACTAGTGGCCTTGATGGAAAAGGGACATCTGGATACCGTGGCAGTCACAGAAACATGGTACACTGAGAATCATGACTGGATGTCAACATACCAGGGTACACAACTACAGGAGGGACAGGGAGGGTAAAAAGGAGGAGGAGTAGCTCTTATGTAAGGGAAGGGATCAAAGTAATGGAACCAAAGGAAAAAAAGGGAGTAGAGGAGGCACTGTGGGTTACCCTGGACACAGGTTATGGCGCCACAGTTCGTATAGCGGTTGTATACAGACCCCATCTCAGGGAAGGCAATGGACAAGAAAATGATAGAAGGCATCCTTAGAATGGCAGAAAAAGGGAGATATTGGATGGGGACCTGAATATGACAGATGTTAGCTGGAGCACCCTGGCTGCAGCCACATCAAAAGCAGGGTTATTCTCTATGCCCTACAGGGGCATGCCTCAGACAGCTAGTGGTGAACCCGCTAGGGAGGGAGCAATCTTATACCTGGTACTGTCAAATGGGGATGGAGAAAGGATCTTGGATTTAGAAGTGGGTAGCCATCTGGGAACAAATGACACCAAACAGTGTGGTTCACAATACACACAGCCATAGAGTCGAGCCACATAAAAGCAAGAGTGTTGGACTTTAGGAGGGCTGAATTTGGAAAATGGGAGAGTGCCCCAGAAAAGCACTAGCAAATGGGCAAGAAGGAGGGTGGAGGAACAATGGGGAAAATCAAAACAGCCATCATAGAGGAACAAGCTTTTGTGAAACAAATCAACAAAGCAAAACAAAGGAAAACAAACACTATGGTTCTGAAAAGAGGTGGCAGGAAGGTTAAGGAGAAACGGTAGCATTCAGGAAGTATAAGGAAACACAGAAGGAGCAGGACAGAGAACTGTACCAGTTAAAGCAGAAGGAAGCAGGAAGGCAGTCAGAATAGCAAAAGTCCCAAATGAGGAAAAGATAGCCAACTCAGTTAAGAAGGGGGATAAAACCTTTTATATGTACATTAGGGAGTGAAGAAAGATGAAGGAGGGATAGTGAGGCTTAATAAAGGGAAGGGAGGGTAGGCAGAGGATGACAGTGAAAAGCAGGGATACTGAATGAATACTTCTGCTCAGTATTCACAAATGTAGAGGAGGAGGAGTACCTAAATCAAAGAATAGACGACTCTGATAGGGAGGTCGATACTAGTCCATTCACAGAAGAAAGGGTTCTGAAAGAACTCTTAAAACTGAAGGTGGACAAAGCAATGGAGCCTGATGGGATTCACCCAAGTATTCTAAAAGAACTAAGGTAGAACTAGTGACACCACTGACTACCCTTTTAACAAATCATGGGAGGATGGTGTGATACGCGAGGACTTGAGGAGGGTAGACATGATTCCCTTCACAAAAGTGGGAGCAAGACAGAGGCAGAAAATTACAGACCTGTTAGTTTAACCTCAATGGTAGGAAAGTGATAGAATCACTTCTAAAGGAAAGAATTGTTGAGTTCCTAGAGGACAGTGGGCACAGGACCCAAGGCAGCATGGATTCACAGCAGGAAGGTCGTGTCAGACGAATCGAATAGATTTCTTTGACTGGGTGACCAATGTAGTAGACCAAGGAGGGCTGTGAACATGGCTCACCTAGACTTTAGCAAGGCATTTGACACAGTCCCACACAAAGATTAATATACAATTTAGCCAGCCTTGGAGTGGGTCCCAAAGTGGTAGCCTGGATAAAAAATTGGCTAGGCAACAGGATACAGGGGGTAATAGTAAAGGAGTTCACTCTGAAGAAAGGGGGCTTACTAGTGGGGTACCACAGGGTTCAGTGATTGGGACCAGTCCTCTTTAATGACTTTATAAGTGACATTGCAGAGGGACTGAAGGAAAAGTATGTCTCTTTGCAAACAACACAAATATCTGCAACAGGGTTGATATACAAGGTGGGGTGGAAAGGATGCAAAGGGACTTGGCAAGGTTGAAGGAATGGTCAAATGTATGGCAGCTTAGATTCAATGCAAAGAAGTACAAAGTAATGCACCTGGGAAACAAAACCCAGGGGAAGCGTACCAATGGGGTGAGATAATAACAACAACAAAATGGAAAGGGACCTGGGGTAGTCATATCGGATGACCTTAAGGTGGGCAAGCAACATGAGAAGGCAGTAAGGAGGCTGGTGGGATACTGGGATGCATAGGGAGAGGCATCACCAGTAGAAAACAAGAAGTTGTTATCCCTCTGTACAGACAGTTGGCGAGACCCTCTGGAGTACTGCATCCAGTTCTGGAGACCCCATCTCTGCAAGGACATATACAGGATGGTGGATGTCCAGAGGAGGGCAACCAAAATGGTGGAGGGTCTGCACCAGAAGACATAAGAAGAGAGACTAAAGGAGCTTAATATGTCTATAGCCTTGAGGAAAGGAGGAGAGGGGATATGACAGAAACTTGTAAGTACCTCAAGGCAATCAACAGAGTCCAAGAGGGTAGCATCTTTCAGAAAAGAGATGTGCAAGAACAAGGGGACACAATTTGAAGATAGAGGGGGCGCTCAGAGGTAATGTGAGGAGTATTTTTTCATGGAGAGGGTTGTGGATACATTGAACAGCCTTCCTGAGGAGGTAGTGGAGTCAAATACAATGGGGAATTCAAGAATGCATGGGACAGACATAAGCAATTCTAGTAGGGGTAGGAGGAAGTAGGCTGTTGGTTAACTAGGATCTACAGCCTATCCATTAGGGGAGAAATTGGCAGACTAGGTGGGCCAAGTGATCCTTATCTGCCATCAAATTCTATGTTTCTATGTTAAGTAGGTTTTAAATATTTTAAAACACATGGAGCCAATCTGGAAAATCATATGTGGCATACATTACTGTGTAGTTACTGAAAGGGTATGTGTTTCTGAGTCAATAGACCAAGTAAAAAAACATTATATAGTCATATAGTTTTTGAAAATATTAAGCCTTTATTTGCCACCTGATAACTAAAATTAATTAATTAATTTATTTATTAGAATTTACTTAACCGGTAAGTCCACTGAGACCATGCAGTCCCTTTTCAGTGACGATCCGTGTCAATAGTGAACACAGTACAATAGATAAATACAAATAATATAGAAAGTTTATTTATTTTATTTTGTTTATTAGAATTTTATTACCAAAATTCTAATAAATAAAATAAAATAAGTAAACTCCGAAGCACCAGCAGTGGTGGATACCAGCAAAAATATAGGAAAATATAGGAAACTTTGAAGTCTGAAATTTTCTGATTTGATAGACATTGGTCCAAGTTGTGTGCTCTTTAGGTCCCACTGTTTAAGTAGTTTCTAAAATATTTAAAAACACATGAAGCCAACCTGGAAAATCATATGTGGCATACGCTGTAATTTCACTCAAGGACAGTGCACACATCCATCAGTGATTCATTCTTACCTCAGAGGGTACAGAACTCAGGCATTTTTAGTGGACAGTGCATACAACTCAGGCATTATTAGTGGACAGTGCACACAACTCAGGCATTATTAGTGGACAGCAGCGACACAGCCTTAGGCATCTTTAGTGGACATTGCACACAACTCCGCATTATTAGTGGACAGTGCAGACATTCATCAGTGGTTCAGGTTGTTGCTGCAATTCGCGCGACCTACGATGGTAGTACCAAGGCTTACATCTTTTATCTCAGCTTTACACCCAGCATTGCACATTAATAACTTTGCCCGCTTCAACTGATTTACGGAAATGTAGAAAGTACAGCCTTTGTGTCAGGAACCTTGATCCTGTAAATTCCATGTAGATCGGTCAAGGGATGCAAAGTTACAGAGGTGCTAAGAAATGCTAAAGTCTCAGTTTTTTTTTTAAATGTTGCCTATTTTGTCACCCAATAACTAAAAAATAGGAGAATTTGAAACCAGAAACTTTCTGGTTTGATAGACATTTGTTTCAAGGTGAGCGCTTTTGTTGTTTTTAGGTTCCACTGTTAAAATAGTTTGTTTTAAATATTTAATAAAAGACATGGAGGCAGTCTGGAAAATCAGGCAATGTGTAAAATCATATGTGCATACATTACTGTGTAGTTACTGAAAGACTATGTGTTTCTGAGCCAATAGACCAAGTAAAACAAAAAAAGCTCATTACATAGTCATATGGATGTTTTCAAACTGCTTATGATCCAAGCACAATAAATTTCACTTAAGCATATCTAATCTTGTTTGACAGCCATCTATTGGTCAGCTGTGTATTGCAGGCTAAGACTGTTTTGGGACAGGAAACTAACATAGGGAACACAATGTGGGTGCACATTACCATTGAATATTTCTCAAGCAACCATGGATTACTTGAGAATTAATCAATGGTCACCTGATGCTGTTTGGCCATATCCTGCACAACCTTTTCTTCCCCATGTTACAACAGGGTTTTCACCATTTGAAATGCTGTCTATTAGGCAGCCAAGAGGGCCACTGGATGTGATAAAAGAAACATAGGAAGATAACCCCACTCAGAAACAATCTATAACGTCTTATATGTGTACCTTAAGAAAAAGCTGGCAAAATATGTTGAAATTGCCCATAGTAATCAGGAAGAGGCCCCAAACCAGCAGAAGGTATATTATGACCATAGGGTGAAAGAAAAAGTTTTGAGCCAGGTGAAAAGGTTTTGCTACTGTTACCCACAACAGAAAATAAACTGTTAATGTGGTGGCATGGGCCATATAAGGTTTTTAGATGTACTGGCGCTGTTTAATTATGAGATTGAGATCCTGACAAAAAAAATCCTACTAAGATACACCGTGACTAACCTCCTCAAGAAATGTGTTGAAAAAATGCCAAAAGCTGCTTTGATAGTTTTACCAGAAACTGATAAAGAAGATATTGATGTAAGTTATGATAGACTGGAACAAACTGTAACTGCTGATGCTGTAAAGGTGAATGTTTCCTTAACCTCAGAACAAACTGCAGAAATGTGTAATGTGCTAAAGACATTTAACAGTACTTTACCACAGTACCAGAGCTGTACAAAAGGGGTCAAGCATGTAATAGTGCCAAGAAATGCTCATCCTATTAGGCAAAAGACATACAGGTTACCAGAATGGTTAAAGAGCTGACGTGATTAAGGAAATACAAAAAATGAAAGAATTGGGTGTCATAGAAACTAAGGAAATGAGGAGTAATTGGTCATCTCCAATGGTAATTGTAAACAAAAATAGGGGTGTTAGAATCTGCCTTGATTTTAGGAAACAATCAAGGTCAGAATTTGACAGTTATCTTATGCCCAGAGTAGATAATTTGTGGACAGACTGGGAAGTGAAAGTATATCAGTAACCTCGATCTCACCAAGGGTTACTGGCAAATCCTTTTAGCTAAAGAATCCAGAGACAAAACTGCATTTGCAAATCCTGTTGGATTCTATCAGTTCACCACCATGCCATGTGGTTTACATGGTGCACCAGCTACATTCCAGCGGTACATGGATGTAATTTTATCCCCTCACACTGGTTATTGTGCTACATACCTGGATGGTGTCATGGTGCACAATCCAGATTAGAAAAATACCTGGAACATCTAGCAGCAGTTATCTAATCGATCAAAATGCAGGTATGACAATTAATCCTAGCAACTGTGCATTGGGCATGCAGGAAACCAGATATTTATGCTATGTGTTGGGAAATGGAGACATTAAGCCAGAAATTTCTAACATAGAAGCTGTAGCTAACAGCCCTGTCCCTAAAACAAAAAAACATGCCAGGTAATTTTTAGGGCTGGCTGGTTTATCAAAGATTTGTTCCCAACTTGCTGAGTTAGCTACTCCCCTCACTGAATTCATGAAAAACGGTACCCAAATAATAAGTGAAAGGACCCCAGAGTGTGATGAAGCTTTCAAGCCATTAAGGCTGCATTATGTTCAGCCCCGTTTTAAGATGCCCAGATTTTGAGAAACCATTTTGTTACAAACAGATGCATCAGAGGTAGGCCTAGGTACAATCCTGAGTCAAAATATAGATGGTACAGAACATCCTATTCTGTACATAAAGTAGGAAGTTGCATGACAGAAAGAAAATGTACTCCACCATTGAAAAGGAATGTTTAGCAGCAAAGTGGGCAATGGAGTTCCTTACGCTTTATTTGCTAGGAACTGACTTTGTACTAATAACAGATCACAATCCTCTCTGTTGGCTTAACCAATTGAAAGATAAAAATTCTGGAATCACAAAGTGGTACCTGGGACTACAGTCATTTAAATTCAAGGTGATACATAAATCTGGTAAAGAGAATAGCAATGCTGATTTTCTGTCAAGATCTGGATCAGGAATTGAGGGTTCTGAAAGTTGAAAAAGAAATGTAGGAGTTTAAACTTTACTGTTTGCTGTATGTTATAGAAAAAGTATACTGCATATGTGCTTAATTCTGAAAGTTAGACACTAATGTTAGATAATTAATAGAAAGTTTTGGGAACCTGTTTGATAAAACAGGTTCCTCTTAAGGAGGGGTTGTATGTGACAGGGTTAAATAGGATGCTGTCCCAGTTGTTATGGACTGTTTGAATGCAGGGATCTGTTCTCTTCTGTTCTTTCCTTTTCCTTTTCTGTCTCTTATCTGACTGGTTGCGCAACCAAATTTTCCTGTGAGACCTAGAGTTTGATCACCCCGACAGTCTTGCAATTCTTGCCTCGCTATCTCTACCCTCACTTGCTGTTTCTGTCTTTTCTCTCTTGCATATCTGCTGGTATAAAAATATATGCAAATCATTATGTGGAAATGCAACTGATATTGGGATACCTTTGTTTAGAAATTATATAGTGTTACTGTTGAAATGTATATAATTAAAGTTTGAGATGATTGCAAAAAGCATTGGGAACGCAAGGTGTTAACCTGAGAGCAGTTAATCCCTTTTTCAGAAGCTGTGGAGAAAGGGCCTCAGTTCTGGGATATTGTATTCTAGCTGCACATGCCTGACATTTACAAGAACATTTTAGAAAAACAGGATGCTTGTTAAGAAAGGGGTTGCAAAGACTTATAAGAAGAGAGAGCTACAATGTTTGGAGACACAGAGATGGAAGAAGAATTCAGATGGATCTTCTCTGTTTATTTTGCCTTTGTAAATAGTTATGCTGAACAAGTTTATTTTTTATGTTACCGCTAGTACTAATAAACACTTTTTGTGAATTCTACAACTGCTGCTGGTTTTTCCTATGTTTTCTGGCCTGTGCCTCGATGACAGACTCCCTTCAGGTGACACTCTCCCAGTCCCTGCTACCCACCTTTGTCATGGACTTAGGCCTTAAACCATCACTCTCTACTGAGGATAATATGTGGTGGGTGGAGCCATGTTGGTGGGGGTGCTGGCATGTGGCTGGCTGATGGTGAGTTCCTCTTTCACCCTTTGGGCTGCTGACATACAGAGACACACACACATGGAGGCTTTTGGCTTCTGTTGGTGGGACCTCCCATGTGTTGTTCACTGTGCTGCCATCTGGTCCCCACCAGGTGACAGGCAGATAGCAGGATGCAGAGTACCTTCTCCCTGAGGAAAGAAAGCCAATCATGGGATGCTCAATGCCCTCTCTCCCAGCCAATCCCCACATAACCTGAGTCTGTCCGAGGCCCACAGATGCTGGCATGGTGAGTGATAGTGCTACAAGTTGGCAACTGAGTCTGTTCTAAGTGTCCCTGACTGTTAGCGTGCCTCCAATTATCTGATATAATTCCTGCTGTTTATGCTGTACTGTCTTGCCTGATGTATTAATGTTTAATGCTGTGAAGTTTGTATTTTTGTTCTTTCATTTTGTTACTGTAACTTGTAACTGCCTTCTCTAGGGCATTCATGAAATGAGCTTCTCGTAATGGTTTTAACATTAATAACTAAGAAAAAATATATACAATTTGTTTAATCAGGTAGTGGACTAAGTAAAAGAAATAATCTCGGCCATGCCTGACAATTTTATTCATTTATTTAGTTTTTGTTGACACGGGTAAGTACACTAGACAAATTCTGCCTATTTTCAGGCACAACCTGGAGGAGGGGATACAGATGAATGCCAACTGACCTTGAACCAGATTAAGCTGTTGGTGATATCTTTTTAGTGAATGGGGAAATTTGGCCAGGCATTGGGGGAAATTCTGCATTTCGACAGTAGGGGGACTTGTCGTCCTGCCTGCAGGATGGCTACTGAATGGAGCACTGAGGTGCAGATGTCTTACAGAAGGTGGCAGCGGCCTCCTCTCCTGATCTGAGTTTGCCAGAGGCTGAAGAATGTAATTTAACTGCTGTTCCTAACTTCTACTGAGGATATCACAGATATTTATGTGTCAACAGAAGATTTGAGTATGGAGACAGCTATTGTTAAAGAAAATTAATTAACTAACAATTTGGACAAAAGCAGCAAGAAATATTGGCGCTGGTTCAGTTTTGAAGAAGAACATCATAAATTGGAAGAGAATGCCTTGAGGTGCAACTAGCTCTACTGCATTCTGAAACTGCTCGATCATCCCCACGGCTAGGCCTGTCAAACAGCCTGATGACACAGTAGCTACTGACAACGCCCGGCAGGTCCGGATGAGTCCGAAATGTTTTCCTATCTTTTCATCTCAACAGGCTGGCAGCATTGATGCCTCTTCTGGTGTGTGCCAAGAGCCTATTTCTTCTCAAAACGATTTCCTTGCACAAGAATAAAATTTCCTGTTGCTGGTATATGCAAGCAGCGCTCTCACTCAAACTCACAACACCTTAATAACTTGATGCAGCCTTCCTGGCGGCATATCTGCCAAAATCAGAACCTGATCTCCCTGCCGTGACGCCCCATCAGATTGGCAGTAGTAACACTGTTCTTGTGTGTGCCATGAGTCTGAGACTTGTGGAAATGCTTCTCCTGTGTATATTACACCTAATTCTGCTGTGCAAAGTGAGATGAGCTCAGAACGAGACTTACACTGCAAACCCTGTGCTGCCTTCCCACGGTGGTTCATTTATCCAAAACTGCAGGGTTTGTGTTTAAACATCCTAAGACTGTGGAAACTAACTCTGGAATTATTTATTAAACACAGTACAACTCTCAAGAAGGTTACTAATTTTACTTTTGTACCAAGTCATTGAAGGGGACAATGCAGGAGGGAAAGGAGATAAAGACTGCTGAACCCCTAGTCCTTAACACTGCCTCAGTTCCATTGAGTGAACCTTGACACAACTTCATCTCATACAAACTCATCCAGTTCCCTGCCCATGGATACGTGGTCGACACAGAAGGCCCTCTCTGGCGCGAGGATGGAAGCAAGCAACTGGGAGTATATGGATACCGACCCCTCATGGGATTTTCAGCTTTCAAACCTCTGCAGAGTGGAAACCAAGGATTACTCTTGTTCTATGCAGGACTGTTCTTACCACCTGAACATCAATCCCCCTAATTTGCCTACTACTGCAGTTTCCTCAAAATCCCTCCATCTAACACTGAAGCTACTGATTCTTTCCCACCTTTAGAACCTGTTAAACTTCCAGGAACAAATCCTCCTCAACCTTTAGACACTGACAAACCACAGGACTCAAAACCATTGTTATCTGATAATTTTTCAAAACTAAACAAGAAGCAGCACCACGTAGAAATGCTGTACGATTCGTTATAAGGGAGGGTTGCAGGACAGACCAAATAGATATCATGTAGGGAAACATAGACTTTGGACGCAGATAAGGACCGCTAGGCCCATCTAGTCTGCCCATTTCCTACCTACAGGATAGTCAGCAGATCCTAGTTAAAGGAAAACTACACCCAAAACTTGAAAAATATATGCTGTGCAGAGTGTTTTAATTTGTATGTAGTTTAGTGTTTCTTCCCTCTGACTGGTATTAGGAGTTTTTCCTAAATTAGCCTGCTAGCTTTAGGGTAGTTTTACAACCCTGGAGATCTGCATATCAAATAGGTTTATTGCATTTCTTTGTCCTACAATGCACCTTGTTTCATGTAATGGTGATGTAACAGAGCCCATAAATCCAGCAGAAAGCACTGCATTACAATCAGTTCACAACAAATAGAGATGGTTATATTTTAAAAATCTGTAGAATTCAGCTTGGTGACCACCCTCAGCCTAAAGGTTTTACTGTCCTGAAAAACTTTGTTGCTGGTAATTTTTGTGCAGCTTGTAAAGCTTCAAGATATTTAGTTTGTTTGCATGTGTGTGCTGAATGTTGGGTCTCTCTTACATCACAGTCAATGGAGACAAGATGCACTGTGGGAACAAGAAATACAATTACACTATCAGGTATGAAGATCCCTAGGGTCGAACTAGCATAAAGCTAGCAAGCTAATTTGGGAAAACTCCTAATACCAGTCAGAGGGAAGGAAACACTAGAACTTCACATACAAATTAAAACACTCTGTACAACATATATTTTTCAAGTTTTGGGTGTAGTTTTCCTTTAACCAACAGCCTATATCTTCCTGCCCCCACAAGAATTGCCTTATGTCTGTCCCATGCATTCTTGAATTCTCCCACAGTTTTAGACCCCACAACTTCCTCAGGAAGGCTGTTCCATGCATCCACTACCTCTCTGTGAAATAATACTTCCTCACATTGCCCCTGAACCACCTCCTTCTATCTTTAAATTGTGTCCCTTGTTCTTGCAAGTCTCTTTTTCTGAAAGATGCTACCCTCTTGGACTTTGCTGATTCCACTGAGGTACTTCAAAGTTTCTATCATGTCCCCCCTCTCCCTTCTTTCCTCAAGGGTCATACATATTAAGCTCCTTTAGTCTCCCTCATACGGCTTTCTTGCAGACCCTGCACCATTTTAGTTGCCCTCCTCTGGACTGCCTCTATCCAGTCTATGTCCTTATGGGAGATGGGGTCTCCAGAACTGGACACAGTATTCCAGATGGGGTCTCACCAACTGTCTGTACAGAGGATAACAACTTCCTGTTTTCTGCTGCTATGCCTCTCCTATACATCCCAGTATACCCCTCCCCTCCCTACTGCCTTCTCACATTGCTTGCTAACCTTAAGGTCATCTGATATGATTACCCCAGGTCCCTTTCCTGTTTTGTTGTTGTTACTACCTCCCACCTATTGTGTATTCTTCCCCTGGGTTCTTGTTTCCCAGGTGCATTATTTTGCACTTTTTTGCATTGAATCCTAGCTGCCATACTTCTGACCATTCCTCCAACTTTGCCAAGTCCCTTTTCATCCTTTCCATGCCTCCTTGTGTATCAACCCTGTTGCAGATCTTTGTGTCATCTGCAAAAGGCATACTTTCCTTCCAGTCCTCTGCAATGCCACTGATGAAGACATTAAAAGGACTGGACCCAATACTGAACCCCGCGGTACCCCACCAGTAACTGCCTTTCTTCAGAGTGGACTCCATTTACAATTACCTTCTGTGTCCTGTTGTCCAGCCAATGTTTTACCAGGCTACCACCCTGGGACCCACCTCCCAGGCTGGTTAATTTGACTAATAATCTTTGTGTGGGACTGTGCAAATGCCTTGCTAAAGTCTAGGTAGGCCATGTCCACAGCCCCTCCCTGGTCTACTACTTTGGTCACCCAGTCAAAGAAATCTATTCGATTCGTCTGACATGACCTTCCCGCTGTGAACCCATGCTGCCTTGGATCCTGTGCTCCACTGACCTCTTGGTACTCAACTATTCTTTCCTTCAGTGACTCCATCACTTTCCCTACCACAGAGGTCAGACTGACAGGTCTGTAGTTTCCTGCCTCTGTCTTGGTCCCACTTTTGTGAAGGGGAATCACATCCGCCTTCCTCCAGTCCTCGGGTACCACACCATCCTCCCATGATTTATTAAAAGAGTAGCCAGTGGTTTAACTAGTTCTTTCCTTAATTCTTTTAGAATTCTGGGTGAATTCCATCAGTACCCATTGCTGTGTCCACCTTCAGTTTTAGGAGTTCTTGCAGAACCCTTTCTTCTGTGAAAGGACTGGGATCGACTCCCTATCAAGAGTGCTTCTGTTAATTGGATTAGGCACTTCCTCCTCCTCTTTGTGAATACTACTCTTACTCTTAAAGATTCTTTGCATTTCTCTCCACGAGAGGTTTGTACTTTCATAAACATCTCTGGAGAGGATAATTATGACGTTAGTTTCGCACTCATATTCTCTGGATTTGTTCTGGGAAAGGTTTGGACAGGTTAAGACTTCTCCAATATGGACCCCCTTTGTTGTCATACACTGGGTTAATATCCCAGTACTGACACTGTAGTGCAGCATGAGGGTGCTGCACTTCTGAGGTGCCGCTTCGGATGAGACATTAAACCTAAGTCCTATCTGCCTGGATTGGTGGTAGTTCAGGTGGATGTTAAAGATCCCATGGCACTGATTGAAAGAGTAGGGAATTTCCCGGTGTCCTGGCCAAATTTCCCTCATTCACTAAAAATACCACCAACAGCTTCATCTGGTTCAAGGTCTGTTGGCATTCATCTGTATTCCTCCCCAGGTCGTGCCTGAAAATAGGCAAGATTTGTCTAGTGCACTTACCCGGTCAATAAAAATAAATAAAAAAAAAAAATAAAATACCCCTGACTAAACCTCTCATGAAATACATCACGGTTATGTTTTGCAATGAGGAAGTCCATGTTGAAGATATCACCTACTGGATTTCACAAAATGTGAGGTACTGAGTGAACCAGAGGCTGTCCTTGATGGCAAACTTTCCTGGACCGGGGGATGGAAATATAAAGTAAGGCTCCGTCAGGGTGATGCCAGAATAGGGCATACCCTATTCCCTTTTTACTGGGTGAGGCACAGTGGGGTTTGCTTGAGTCAGCCAGGCCTGCTATAAGTGTGGTTCCCAACACATCTCTCCAGCACATGTGATAAGCCCAGATGTAACAATTGTGGAGAGGTGGGTCACAGACACCATGCAGTGTGCCAATCACACTCACTGCGACTTATGCGGACTATGGGCATATTTTTGGTGAATGCCCCTGGGCTGCACGGAATAAGGTGACTTGTATAAGCCCGGAATTACTTATTCAGCAGGCACAGGATTCTGCTACACCAACCGCTTCAAAACCCCTCCTGAATCCTCTCCTCAGACCCCTGACCCCTCTGATTCCTCCCTTCCTTATCCACGGAAGTTCTTCCTGATGATCCCATTGTTATTTCAGATGACACTCCAACACAAGATAGTACTTCACCTGTCACTATGAATCAGATTGTCACCTTGATATTCTAACTCCTGCTCTGTTATGAAGACCCTCCTAACACTCCTATTGAAGGCCCTAGCTTACCTATCCTAGACCCTTTACCCTGTAGGAGATCCTCCAGGTTTAAAATCCATTTTTCTGACCCTCCCACCCCAGCAGAAACCAAAAACTCATATTCGGCCTTGTTTACTTCTTGGGAGACTCTGAAATGGAGGTAGGAGAGTCAGACTCTGAGAAATCTGTTACTGAACACGGCTCAAATGCTGTTATAGAAGGGGATTATAAAGGCAAAAGAAGAAGAAGAGGAAAAATAGCTGAAGGACATCTGATTTATTTTGAATGGCTGTTGATACGGTGTGTTCTCTAAATGTGCATAGTCTACTGAATTCTGATAAGAGAGGTGCTGTGTTTCAATTTCTTCATGATATGACTCTTTAATGTTTGCTTACACCAGGAAACCTGGGATGTATACAGAAGATCAGGTCTAATGTTTAAGCAAGAATGGGTTTGGGGGTCCATCTTATTGATCCTTTGGTCTGGATTCTGCTGATAGAATTGGGATTCTTTTTCACTCCTATAATTTTACTTTACATAAATTATTTGATTTAGTACCAGGAGGGCCTTGATTTTGGATGGCCACTGGAATGACATGGATTGTAGATTCATTTCTGTCTACAATTCACAAGTAAAAGCAGAAAAAGTCAGTCTCATGAAAGCAATCCAGCGTTTTGGTTTCTCATTATAAAATCTTCCTATGTGGGGATTTTAATTGTAGTCTAGTTACTGATATAAAATGGAAAAGAGATGAAAGAAAAAAAAATATTGTGATTCTAATGCACTTGGCTCAGTCGGTCAACACTGCTGACCTAATTGTCATTCACTTCATGTAAAAGGTCTTAATTTCACTTTTAAGCACAATGCTCATACCTCTATTATTGATTATATTTCATCTCTTCAAATGTACCTCAAGGGTCTCTATCTTTTATTCCATTGCATTTTCAGATCATGTATTGTTAATTCTGTCACTAAATCATTTTGTGGAGAGATCCACTTTACATGGTAGATGGAAGCTTAATGTCTTGGTTTTGAAATATTCCATGGTTATTAGGGATATGACAGCCTTGCTTCAGGCAAGATTGTCAGTCAATTTCTGTATCCTGACAAAGGGGATGGTGGATGGACACCAAAACTGATGCTCGAGCTTGGTTTCTGAAGTATGGCAAAAAATTGGTAATAATAAGTTTTAAAGTATTTGTCCCTTAAACAGCAGTTACACAGATTATTTTCCTGACCAACCTTTCCAAGTTTGATTATTCTACTCAGATCACCACTGTTAAGGAGGCTATGAAGGTTTTGAAAATGATAGCGCTAAGACAATCCAGTCATTGTTATTTAATGGAACTACCACCTCCCCATAGGAGACCCTCACGAGGCCTGTAAATCTCTTAAAATAAAGTCTCTATGGAATCCTTACTTTCCCTGGAAGGGCGAGGGTGAGCTCACATGAGGATCTAGAAGCTGTCATTCAGCATCATTACAAATCATTAAAACCACAAGCACCAATTCAGAAATGTGATATGACAGATTTTTACAGACTGGTGTGGTTCCAGATTTCCCAACAGAACTCCTGAATTTACACTCCCTATTACCAAGTTGGAAATAATACAGGCAATAAAGGCCTCATTAACTCATACTGCACCAGGCTTGGATGGCATTCTATGTGTTTTATAAGATTTTTGCACGCTAAATCACAGAAGGCTTATTTTTAACTTATGCACATTGGTTCAGCAATAACATCATACATACCTCCTTTTCTGAAGGTTTATTATTTTACCTCTATAAAAAGGAGATCGTTCTCAGATCAGTAATTGGAGATCAATAGTTCTTTAGAACACAGATTATAAAATCCTGGCACACGTTTTAAATACCCATTTAAAGACTTAAGCCTCTCTAGTAATTTCCCCATATCAATATTGTGGACTGTTAGACAGAAATATTCAGCAGACCTTAATGACCTTGAGGGATGTAATTAACCATTGTAATGTTTCAGGTCTTTCAGGCTGCGAGTGACAGCTGACCAAGAGAAAGCCTTTGATCGGTTTTCCATCAATACTTATTTTTAGTTTTAAAACCTATAAGATACCTTTATCCTATATTAAATAGTTGCAGTTATTACATTCTTATTTTACAGTCAGACCTTTTTAAAAGGCGTTGTTGGACGAGCTTTAAAGTGCATTGTGGAGTTCGACAGGGTGTCCGTTGAGTCCCCTGTTGTATATTTTCTCACTTGATCCATTGCTTTGCTCCATTACAACACCACAAAATGGAAAGGGCTGGTGGGGATTGAATCAGACAGGCTTTGTGTGTCCAAGCCTATGCTGATGACATTTGTGCATTTTTTCACATCCAGAGCAGATTAGTTTGTTTTACAGGAGACTTTGAAATATCAGACAATTTCTAATGCTAAACTAAATATGGAAAAAGTAAAGGGATGTTCGTTGGACCTGGTATGACCCCTTCCATCCTCGCAAGGACTTACTGTTTCTCTACCCTTTGGAAATTTAGGATCATTTCTGGACCTCAAAATTTACCTGACAATAATTGGGAACTGGCTATTCATAAAGCAGAACTGAAAGTCAACAGATGGAAACAATGGAAGCTCTCAAACTTAAGCGAATTGCTATTTTAAAAAAAATAATTTTACCACTTATTGCAGTATGTGGCTCTCCCATACCCCTACCTATTTATTTAGAAACAAGATTGTACTGCCAGTGTTTTCAAATGTTATGGGGCACCAAATTAAATCCCATTAACCCCTCCTATCTTCACCTCCCCTGCTGGCCCATGACCAATGCCACCCGCTGCACTACCTCTATTCTTACCCGCCTTCCACCTCTCCTCTCTCTGTCCCCCACCTACCTCCCTTTTCTCTCATCCACTTAGTCTCCCTGATTTCGCCCTCCTCCTTTCTCCTCCCCAAAGTTTCACCTTATTGTTCTTTTTCTCTACAAGACTATGTGTTTTTTTTTTATAAACTGTTATCTTTGCTTATGTTTGTCTCAATTGTACCAATGACGTGGAACCTTTGTAAAAGAGCCTCAGCTCAAAGGCATTTGTAATCCTAGAACAAATAAATAAAGAAATAAATGACACTACACCTATTTGGAGATCAATATGGAGGCTTAATTATGATAGAACCTGTTGTCTTTCTACATACGTTATTTTTAAAACACTCTGTTGGTACCGCACTCACATTATTGAGACTGCACACAGTGCTTGGGTGGAAATCCTTGCCACATATCTTAAATCATGACTTCAGGTGGCACCCAAATTGCATCCCCATCTTCCAGTTCCTTTATTTTACACCAGCAGATCAGAAATTGTATAAGTGGGGTATCACAAAGGATTGCATTAAAACGCATACCACAAAAACACTGTATCAAGATATAATGACCAGAAATTGCCCTGTGGAACCCAGTTTTAAGAACTGTCCTTCAGCCGATAACCACTTCATCTTTCATCAACTGACCTTCAAAAGATTCCAAAGAAAATGTGGGAGAATCTTTGGTTCACGGTTTATGGTAGATTAAATTTATGGGGAATGCAAAACATAAGAGTGTGGTAGAAAGAAACTGTCCTTACATGGAGTGTGGTACAGCTGGAAACCATGGAACATTTTTTATTACATTGTTCTTATGTTACTGCTTTATGGGATTTTCTTGCAAATAAATGACATTTGGATTGGCTTTGATATTTATCATATGATACTCTGGTCATGGGGAAATATGGATCTGGTTTGGTACAAAACCATCCTGATACTTTAATTGTATTCTTTGCTGTCTCAGATTTTACTTATGGCAAGCCCATTGTCAATGGGTCTTGCAGCAGAAAAGAATGTCTATGATTGTCTTAATATTTTAGTTTCCAATGAACTCAAGAACATTTATAATTCAGATTGCTTATGGTATTCTCACAACAGGTGTTGAATTGGTGGAGGGGTTTCACTTACTTTATTAAATATGAATAAAGCTCTTGTAGAGTTTGGTACAGTCATTTAGTAGTTGTGTATTTAACTAACTCTGTTCTTATTTTTCCTTCTCCTTTCTGACCAGATTAACTGTATTATTTTGTTTGGTGATGGGATTGTTTTGATGCTTTTTGTTGATGTTTCATTATGTGTTTTAATAAAAATCATCCCTACTCTTTTCAAGAAGTGCCATAGGATCTTTAACAGACACCTGAACTACCACCAGCACAGGCAGATGGGACCTTGGTTTAACGACTCATCCAAAAGATGGACAATCAGTACAATACACAAAATTACAATGTACAGCCCGTCACTTACAAACAGTTATGCAGACTGGAATACAAAACACTTATGTAGGATTCCAGCTAGAGGTAGCTTAATGACATTTTGATTGTTTTAACAAATTTTCTTGAATCCTGCTCTTAAAACAGGCAAGGAAATATCACGAGATACATCAGATGGTAAATGGTTTAGTAAAATGATCCTCTATATGAAAGGGAGTCTTCACCAGCTTTAGGTTTACTGCATTGTCAATAAACCTCCTTGTAAAGCTCAATTAAGTATCTTTGCCATATCACTGTATTGTATTTTATATCAACAGATCACTCTTGAAATCGGGACAGCTTCTACTCAGCCAAATGAAATCTTTTTTTCAAGTGAGAGAATCCCCATATTTTCATAAGGGTTGCAATGGTATCTTGTAGCATACCCTAGAGGCAAAACAGCATGTTAAAGGGGAACAATCAGCACCAAGGACCCTGCACTAAGTGTTATTGGTCCTAATGTGCACTGTGTGTGCAAAAACACTTTGGTTTCCTTACTGTTCATCAGTAGCTTAATAGATTGCATCAGACTACTTTTGTTTACTTAGACTGACATGTTCTGTTACTATAAATCCCAGAGTCTCCCCACAGCTGTCATCAGAGCAGTAGGCAGCATTGGGAGATTCAATAGCCTGCATAGCATGTTAGAGTTTATGTAGCTTTGATCTTCGCTTGCTGGTCCCATTGTCCTTCCTTGGCTATGTACAGTCACAGAGGGTTGTATTTGCCACTGGAGAAAAGCAGAATTGGAAAACATCTGATCAGAGTTTATATAAGCTCTAACATGCATTGCAGGCTATTGAATTTCCACTACTGCCTGCTGCTCTGAAGTCAGCTGCAGGGGATTCTGGGATTTGTATCAAAACAGAAGTTGTCAGCCTAGAACTAAGCAAAATTAATCTGACACAAGCTACTGTACTACATTAAATGGTAAGTAAACAAACATGTTTTGCACACAAAGTGCATATTAGACCAGCCCCACACCCGAGTGTGGGGGGTCCTTTGTGCTGACTGCCCCTTAAATATATACCACTTGATACCTACAAACCATTGAAGCAGGGTCTCTAAAAACAAACATGATATAATAAACATGTTTAACAGCAATGGACCCAACATGAACCCCTTGGGTACTCCATCAGCACATCCCTCCATTCTCCACCACCACTCTCTTGCTACTACTTGCTGGACAATTTATCTATCTCTTGTACACTCTGTGGACTCCTTATTTGTCTATTTTTTCCATGACTTTCCCATGAGATACAATGACAGAGGCCTTGCTAAAGTCCAGATAGAGTACATCCTGGCCTGGCAGTATAGCATAGAGGATAGCGTAACAAGCTGTTGACACAGGGCATGCACAGGCATGAAACGTTGGGTTTCGGCTCTCAGCACTGTGTTACCTATTGCCTCTGCATTGACCAGCACTTTGAGAAGCACTGAATAAAAATCATTCTACACAAGGTTGTCAGCTCAAGACTGTTCTTGTGTCTGGTAAGGTTGTTTTTGCTGTGTCCAGTTGTCCTGTTGAACTCTGAACTGTTGTTTACTCAAGTACCGCCAGCCACCTCTGAGTGCTCCATGTGCTAAGCTGGTTCCCACAGACTCCAGCTGCATACAGTGCAGCCCTGAGAAAGTGACTTAATCTTCCTGTGCTCCTGGGAGGCACTCTGGAAATGAGCTTCAGCTCTGTGTGCCTTTCCCATTTAAACATTGTAAAACAAACAAAACAAAAACAAACAAACAAAAATTAATATTCATCACCAGCACCTATCCGTCTCCTTAGTAACCTCTTAGAAGGCAATCAGGTTGGTTTGGTAGGATCTACTTGTTTGTGAAACCTCTTGTGTGCTGGAGAACAGACATTTATTGTTTGTTTATTTAATATTTATTTTATGCATTGATCACTTTTGACCAGAAGAGGGACACAGAGCTGTGAACAACTCATTTCCAGATGCATCCTGAGGGCCAAGTACAGGGAAATTGGTAAAAAAAAAAATGTGGATCGCCTGAAAAATGTTAGAACCCATCCACGTGATGAACCACCATGTCTTTTGCATAATATTTACATACATCAGTTTTCAACCCCACCTCACAAGAGAAGGAAAGGAATAAATCTGATTTATTTATTTAGAACCTTGCACTCCATGGTACCTGCATTCAGGCAACGGCCTAGTTTTCAAGTGGGAACTGGGAAGAAAGCAGCTGCTGTACTGACTAGCAATAACTGGCTACGCATTAGAAATACAAATACAATAATATGCAGAATAAGATATATATGATTACATAAAATGGTGTAGGATGAGAAACCTTCACAGAATAGATACAGCTACTATAAAATCCACAAGATCTGGGAAGGGATGAGCATATGGAAGGATACACCAACCCGGGATCCGGCAGGAGGTTCAATGAGTTGACTAGTTAGGAAGGATAAGAAACACTTGCAGAACATTTATAAGTGACTGAACATAGTGCAGTTGAAGGAGTGGACAGTTGGGGGCATGCCAGATGTTATTAGGGAGCATGTTCCAGGTAGTAGATGCAGCCACAGGGAAGGCTTTGTTCCTGTAGATTTGCTTGCCCTAGTCACATATGGTTGGTTGTGGCATTACAATCTGAGCAAGTAGGGTTGCGAGGCTTAATTAGTAGATCTCTTAGATATGCTAAGTAGAGATCCCACGCACATTTACACATCAAGATAGCTCAACGTAGGTCATGTCTCTTTCTGATGAGGAGGCAGAGGCCACTGCACCACTGGCAATGGTGCGTGTTTTGTGTCATCCCAGTACAAACATGCACAGTGTATTAAAAGTCACAGACATCTTGTGGAGAACTGCTGCTGGTGCCATCCTGTAGACCCTTACTCCCATATGCTAGCACCAGAAGCAATGAAATGACTGTCTAAGAATTAGATTTCTAAATGCTGGTGATAGGCAGTTTTTGGCTTAGTTGGTAAACGGCACTACATTGTTAATATGTTCTGTGAACAGTTAATTTTGTGTCTAGCCATAGCCCTAGGTAATTGAAAGTTTGGACCACCTCCAGCTGCAGAAACAAAGAAGCACAGAAGCTGACAGCATGAAATAAGGGCTGCATGGCCCATCCAGTCCACCATTTTCTGTTGCATTGTTACACTGTAGACCTTCAGGTCTCTGGCACTTCTCTGTCACCCCTACCTATCCCTTTTGACCTTTGTTCTTATCCCAGGCTTTTTGAATCCCACAAATGTTTTTGCTCCCACAACATCCACTGGAAGACTGTTCCAGGCATCCACCACCTTTTTCTGTGAAGAAGTATTTCTCACATCTCTCCTAAACCCACACCCTCCAGCTTCATATTATGGCCCCTTGTTCTGGAGCACCCTTTCCTCTGAAAAATGCCTCCCACTTGTACCATGTATTCACTTCTTTGAGGTATTTAAAGGTCTCAATCATACCCCCTCTCTCCTCCAGAGTATATATGTTTAATTCCTTTAGCCTCTCCACATAGGACATTTGATGTAGACCCTGGACCATCTCAGTAACCCTCCTTGGATGGCCTCCACCCTGTCTATTTCCTCCCTGAGATGTGGCCTTCAAAACTGGACACAGTATTCCGGTGGTCTTACTAAAGACATATATAGGGGCAACACCACTTCCATCTTCCTGTTGGTAATACCCTACCCCTGCCCCTGGTCCATTTCTCACAGCCTTCTCCCTCCCTTACCTCCCACTCTGCACTTATTAGCCCTACCTCGCTACCTATAGCGTAAGCCATATCATTCTGTTTATCCTTCATTGCTTCAGCACTTTGAATTTGTACTTTTGAATGGCATTCCTTAGAACCTCACTATGTAGTTATTTCCTCATCCTTACATAATTTGCCTACTCTATGATGCTTGTTATTATGATTGTAACCCCCCACTGGTGAGGGCTTACCTCCATTTGCCCCTGGGGTTGCTGATCTCTTGTTTTCCTCTTTCTCCTCCATTTGTCCACTACCATGGCCCCGGTCCTGTGGTGCTCTTCTGGTCTCTGGCTGGCCCTGTGTGGTTGTTTGGTTATTTGGGGTCAGAGGAATAAAAGTCATGGGATCACATACATTGCCTGGCCTTTAAAAGTGCCAGCAGGGTCCGTGCATGCACAGTAGTGCCTGGCTTTTGGGCCATTCTAGCAGCCACCCAATTGCCTCTCCGGTGGTCTCCACTCCAGGATAGATTGATAGGGGTCGGACACACTGGAGGAGGCACCCCAAAAGTGGCCAGAGTGTTAAAGAGCGCAATGAGCACTTAGAACAGGACCATAATATGCATAATAATGAAGTAGGCATGCATATTAATAAGCTGCCTGGCTGCTCCTGGGGACTCTGCATTTTGGAGTCAGCGACAGGCATTCTAAACTGTTTCAAAGCATAATTCAGCAGTTGTATGACAGTTGATAAAGGCTGCTACTGGACTGTGGGGAAAATATATATACAGACTGTGTATTTTGGTTGCAAGGACACCTTAAAGTTAGGACTGCCATATAAACTTCATCAACTGTTTACAGTAGCAGCCATCTTTGGTACTTTGACCCCCTCAGTGCCAGACAGTCAAGGACTCGTGTCCAAATACAGTGTGAAATGACTGCTGGGAGAGGTGTGAACTCTATTCTAGGCACCCAAATTATAAACAATCAATAATCAAAGGGGATAATGTTTAATAATTTTACTGATGGACAGCATCCATCAGCCAATCAGAGGCTGGGATTTTCTGTGCAAAACCTCAGGGACTTTGCAGTTTGGGGCAGTATGGCTTGGCCTCAGCTAGTCAACAGGGCTCATTCTGTGTGTGGAGGAAAAGATTTAGAAGCCAGCCCAGGGCTTCTGCAGCCAACCGCATGAGGACTTTGGAAAGGTTTCTTCTGCCTACAGAGACAGTGTTGCAACTGAACGTGCAGCAGTCTGTGGAATCCTGAGCTTGTTGAAGAGGGCTTGTGAACTGTGTATGCCAGACACTGAAGAAAATTGTGGGAAAGCGCCTGCAGCGCTCCAGAGTGTGGAATCTGCCTATATTGCTGAAATATGGCTGTGTAAAGGTAGAGCTGCCACCCAAGAGACTGCATGTTGCTAGTCAATAGCCACTGGCAATGTGAAATTTAAAGAAACCATTGCTGTACCATGGGGCTATGATGCTTGGCCAGCTGGTTATGATTGCTCTATGATATTTGTAATACAGAATATGGTTTGTGAGTGTCTCCCATGAGACATCCTGTGCTGTGGGGCCCCAACCCCAGGTTTCAGTTAAAATGACAGGATATATATTAAACTGCAGATCTCTGTAATGTGATTAACTTCCAAGTTGCATTTTATGGCCGTGTTTATGACCTGTGCTGCTTTGAAGCTGGGAAACTAAAATATGCATTTTATGACCTGTTGCTTCTTTGAAGTGGAAATGAAATGGGACTTTATGAGTCTGCCAGAGGATGGAGATCATAAACGCTTATGATGTCTTAAGAGGAGGAACTGGAAATCACAGACTTATAATTTGGGAGATGAGTTTTTGCTGACGCTACCTTATTTAATATACCCTGATAGGACATCCTGTTTTGTATATTTTTTTATATTCTGAAAGGAGGAGCTAGATGACATCATGGAAGGGGTTGAAACACAGCATTTTAAATTGTTTTCTGTGTTTCAACTGTGACACCTTTTTGACTCTTAGAAACAACATTTAACTTTAAGCACTGTGTAGAGGTATACATTAGATAGAAAAGTCTAACTGTATGTTGGTAGGAGTTTATATGTGATTTTCCTTTGTTTTCTTTTAAGAGATTGTATGCTTTGTGATATATTGTTCTGTGTTTACATTTACATATTTTATCCATTTTAAGTAAAACTATATTTAAAGATACTGCCAGGGTCTTCCAAGTTCTTTTCTTTGCATATGATGTATTGAGGTTAAGATCTGACAAAACTGTTCAGAAGCTTGAATGGTGTTACCAAACTGAGAAAAGGTAAGAATATACCTAAGGCCTTTTATAGAGTTTTATGGGTTCATTTTGATACCTGATTAGACCCTTTAGGCTAAAGATATCTGGCATCCCCTGAAGAGCAGATTATCTGAGCCTGTACATTTGGGTATGCTAGCATAAGGTTCAAAGTTGAATCCTCCCAGAACTTGAGACTAAAGGTGATTCAGACCTCACAAGCAGACAGGAGGGTTACCCTGTCTGTTACCTGTTCACAATACTGCGCTTGGAGGTTGGTACTGTGGGAGCAGAGGGCCTGACCTGCTGAGTAGGTTTGTGACAGATTGATGGCAGCGGGGGATACTTGGTAACACAAGCCTTAAACTGTTCAGTGTGTCAGCTTAATACTGTACAGCTCACTTGCAAAAAGGCAGTGATTTATTTTAAAAAGGAAACAGAACTATATCATTTGGCTTACAGTCAAGTTTCTACCTGTTTTATTTTATTTTTTTCTAAAGTGCAAGTTAGAGTAGCCATAGTTAGGGAAGAAGATGGCTTCCAACTACAGTGGGCACACTGTAGACTACTTGAGGCAGTTGTGCAAGGACAGAGGAGTCCTGATGAGGTGAGAGCCACCAAGCAGAACCTCATAGATGCCCTGATGGCAGCAGATGCCCAGAGCATTGAGTCACAGACTGTGACAGTAAAAGACCAAACCTTGAGCATGTAGGGGCCATCGGCCAATGCAGTGTCCAGATCCGTGAGGATGACAACAGGGCCAGTGCCAGCGAAGGGCCACAGCAGCAGGGAAGGTGACCAGCATTCTGGAGCCAGAAGTAAGCAGGCTACAGATTGAGTTGCGAGAATGGAGCTGGAGTTCCAGGGAGAAGAGGGAGCAAGAACAGTGAGCTGCAGAGGAGAAGAAGGAGTGAGAACAGTGAGAGGCTGACCAGGAACAGCGAGAGGTGGACAGAGAGGAGCAAGAGTGCCAGAGGCAACATGAACTGGAGAAGCTATGACTCTAACCACCAGCACCCGAGCAGGTAAGTGGCCTGGGTTTAACTGGAACTACAGGACTGGGTTAAAATTGAGTTCCAAACTGATAGCCAATTTAAAGAGGGGAGGATATGGATGCCTTTTAAATTCTTTGAAAAAGTTTGTATTCAGGCTAAAATTCCTAGAGGGCCCTGGAGCTTCCAGCTATCCCACTACTTACACGGAAAGCGAGGATGCATTGGGTCAAATGGACAATGAGGACAGTAATAATTACGGCAAACTTAAAGCTGCACTTGTAAAAAAGTTTGATTTAACTGCTGAAGCCTACAGAGCTAAATTCTGTAAGCTCAGGAGAAGCCCTATGAGCTAGCCACAAAACAACATCAGTTTTAAAATGTTGGTGGGAAGGAATTGAAGCAAACTCTGTAAATAAAATTGAAAATGCTATTTTGTTAGAACAGTTTTTGGGCATGCCAGCAGAGCTGAAAACCTGGCTGGAGGACCGAGATCCCAAAACAGTGCAAAAGGTTGCTGAACTCTCGGACTTCTATGCCAAAAGCAGATCTGCTCTGAGAGTGAATGGGGTGGGCGTGCAGCGAAAGGGAAAACGCACCTTCAGGGCAGCTAAAACCCTCACTGTCTCCACTGAAACCAGTTAGCCCAGGTTTCAAAGAAAAGAGTTCTCTGAGAAAAGAAGCAAATGTTGGTTTTGTAAAGAAACTGGGCATATTGCCAGACAGTGTCCCAAAAGGGTGAGCAATATGCAACAGGCGGCTAGGAAATAAGTGGGTTGTTTGTGTGTCCCTGGAAGCATGCCTGTGAACATGAGGGAATACATGCATCCAGTCACAGTGAATGGGTGTACAGACACAAGGTTTAAGGGACACAGGGCATCCCTGACATTGGTAAAGGGGATCTGGTAGAACCTGGTCAGCTTATACCCAATAAATGTCACTGTACAAGACTTTACTGGTGAGGAGAAAAGATTGCCCTCGCTAGTGTTCTCCTAGACTGGGGTGAAACAGGGGAACTGCGCAACAGGTGGCTGTAGTGAGAACTCTAGCAGTGGACATCATCCTTGGCAACAATCTCAAATGGGGATGGTGTGTGCAGTTATCTGTAGCCAAGTGGGAAGGAAAATGGTAGTTCCCTGGACCCCACAGAAGCCAGTGTGGAAATCACTAGGAGGCTGATTTCCCAGCCTGTGTCTCCAGATATGGAGACTAATGAAAAGGGGTAGATATTTCCCAGTTGTCAGAGGGTTAGGGATGACAGTGATCCTGAGTGCTGTGATGCTAGTGCTAGGGATCCTAGTATAGAGACTGAAGGGACCTGTCCCATGCCTTGGGAATGTGTAAAGAGATTGTAGCTGCTCAGAAAAGTGACCCTAGTCTAGAGAAGTTGAGGACTTGGGCAGACTCTGATGGTACACAGGAGTGATGGGAAACATAAGATTTATTGGGAAAATGGACTGATGTATGAGGCTGTGGATACAGAGGGAGGGGTGCTAGGCGGGCAGCTTGTTGTTCCTCAGGGGTATCGTGAGCAGTTGCTCAAGATTGCACACAATATTCCCTTGTCTGGTCATCTAAGAATCATGTGCACTATGCAGCAATTGGCTCAGAATTTATTGGCCCAACTTCACCCAGCAGGTGAAGGAGTATTGCAGGTCTTGTCACCGTGCCAAGAAATAGGGAAGGCAGGTAAGAAAACCCAAGCCACCCTAATTCCATTGCCCATAGTGGAGGAGCCATTCCAGAGGGTGGAATGGATATTGTGGGGTCTTTAAATACCCCCAGCTCCTCCAGGAAGAGGTTCATACTGACTGTGGTGGATTATGCCACCTGGTACCCCGAGGCAGTTGCTCTATCCTCAGTGAGGACAGACAAAGTGGCAGGTGCCTTACCTGGGAATTTCTCTCATGTTGGGTTTCCACAGGAGGTTATCACCGATCGAGGGGTTCCTTCATGTCGGATCTGATGAAATGTTTGTGGGAGAAGTGTGGGGTGGTGTGAGATGCATGAAATCATATCACCCACAAGTCAATGGGCTTGTGGAAGGATTTACTGGTACCCTGAAGTCAATGCTCCGGTGTTTGCTGAATAGCATGGAGGGACTGGGAGAAATACCTTCCCTACCTGTTGTTCGTGATACAGGAGGTGCCCCAAGAATCGACAGGATTTTCCCTTCAAGCCTTATATGAACGCCGGGTATGTTGGCTCCCTAAACTTGATCTGGGAGGACTGAAAGGCAAGCATGCCACCCAGGGAACTCCCATAGTGGATTACATCCTTAGATTTAGGGAAAGGTTGAAGGAGCTTATGGGGACAGCCCAGAGCAACCTGGCAGCTGTCCAACAGAAACAAAAAGTGTGGTATGACCGCAGAACCAGAGCTCACTTGTACATGGTGGGTCAGAAAGTCATGGTCCTTATTCCAGTCCAGAAAGACAAGCTGCAGGCTGAGTGGGCAGGACTATGCAAAGTAGTTAGGAAGGAAAATGACATGAACTGTATAATAGAATTACCGTAATGAAGACAGACAGAAAGAATGTACCATGTCAACATGATGAAGCCATATGCTAATAGGGCTGACATGGTGTTGCAGTATGTAGTCCTGGGAGGGATGGACAAAGGAGACCCCTCTGGACTTGCTGGAAGAAAGCTAGCAGGAGTCCTCTGTAGAGGCAGTAAAATTGTCTCCCAGCTGGCCCCGACAAGATCCGGGAAGTAAGGAGGTTTTAGCAGACTTTGCCCTCACTGTTTAGTGCCAAGCCTGGACTAACCCCTTAGCAACACATGATGTAGAGACAGGGACACAGACGCCTACAGGAGACAGCATATCAGGTGTCAGAGGCCGTCAAAGGACATGAGGAGGGAAGTGGAGGAGATGCTGGATTTAGGGATAATCCAGAGATCTCACAGCCCCTGGGCCTCACCCGTAGTCCTTGTGCCCAAGCCAGATGGCTCTACACATTTCTGTGTGGACTATCATGGACTGAATGCAGTCACAAAGTCAGACATCCATTCGATGCCCAGGATGGATGAACACCTGGACAAATTGGGAGGCTACCTACCTTATGACTATTGACCTGACAAAAGGGTATTGGCAGGTTGAGTTAACTGACAGAGCTAGGGAGAGGTCAGCCTTCATCACTCCGATAGGCTTATTTGAATTTAAAGTAATGCCTTTTGGAATGAAGACCTCCCGACACTTTCCAAAGGTTGGTGAACCAGATGTTAAATGGTGCTGAGGAGTACGCCATGGTGTACCTGGATGACATTGCCATCTTTAGTGCCAGCTGGGAGGAACACCTGTCCGACCTTAGGGAAGTGCTGGGCAGGATACAGAGGGCGGGCTCACTGTCAAAGCTGAGAAGTGTCAGGTAGCCATGGCTGAAGTGGCATACCTTGGGCATGTTGTAGGCCGGGACAGCTCTGTACTAACCAAGTAAAATAAAGGTGATCAAGGCATGGCCTAGACCAGAAATGCAGAAGCAGGTCAGGAGTTTTCTAGGGACAGCTGGGTACTCTAGGAAATTTGTACCCAATTACAGTGCCCTGGCTGCTCCCCTATCTGATCTGGTAAAGAAACGATGTCTAAGAAAATTACCTGGGAACCAACCTGTGAAAAAGCCTTTACCAGACTGAAGCAGGCACTGTGCAATGCTCCTGTATTGACAAGTCCTGACTATAGCAGACCCTTTACAGTTCAGACCGACACCTCAGACGTGGGTATTGGGGCAGTACTGAGTCAGACATCCAACCAAGGGAAAGATCAACCAGAGTGTACTTGAGTGAAAAGTTACTTCCCAGAGAGCAGACATATTCTACTGTGGAAAAGAGTGTCTTGCCATAGTGTGGGCCCTAAGAAGTTAGAGCCATACTTATTTGGGCAGCATTTTCTGGTACAAACTGACCACAACCCCTGGTTTGCTGATGCAAATGGGAAAAACTAATGGTAGACTGTTAAGATGCAGTCTTGCCTTACAAGGGTATGACATGGCAATCTTACATAGGGCAGGAGTGACCAATCAGAACAGCGATGGCCTTTCGCGTCTTTATAGGAGTGAACTGATTTGGGAAGCTCATCCCATGCAGGGGATAGAGCCCCAAATTCAGCCTAGGTGGGAGGATTTGTGACGCTTGGCCAGCTGGTTATGATTGCTCTATGATATTTGTAATATAGAATGTGGTTTGTGAGCATCTCCCATGAGACATCCTGTGCTGTGGGGTCCCACCCCAGGTTTCAGTTAAAATGACAGTATATATATTAAACAGCAGACCTCTGTAATGTGATTAACTTCAAGTTGCATTTTATGGCTGTGTTTATGATCTGTGCTGCTTTGAAGCTGGGAAACTAAAATATACATTTTATGACCTGTTGCTTTTGAAGTGGAAATGAAATGGACTTTATGAATCTGCCAGAGGATGGAGATCATAAACTTTTATGACGTCTTAAGAGAAGGAACTGGGAAATCACAGACTTATAATTTGGGAAATGAGTTTTTGACATCACCTTATTTAATATACCCCTGAAAGGACATCCTGTTTTGTATATTTTTATATTCTGAAAGGAGGAGCTAGATGACATCATGGAAGGGTTGAAATACAGCATTTTAAATTGTATTCTGTGTTTCAACTGTGAAACTCCTTTTGGACTCTTAGAAGCAACATCTAACTTTAAACACTGTGTAGAGGTATACATTAGATAGAAAAGTCCAACTGTATGTTGGTAGGTGTTTGTATATAATTTTGTTTTCTTTTAAGAGATTGCATGCTTTGTAACATATTGTTCTGTGTTTACATTTTAGATATTTGTATCCACTTTTAAGTAAATCTATATTTAAAGATACTGCCTGGGTCTTCCAAGTTCTTTCTTTGCATGTGATGTATTGAGGGTTAAGATTTGACAAAACTGTTCAGAAGCTTGAATGATGTTACCAAACTGAGAAAAGGTAAGAATATACCTAACGTCTTTTATAGAGTTTTAAGGGTTCATTTTGAATACCTGGTTAGGTGCCCTTAGGCAAAAGATATCTGGCATCCCCAAAGAGCAAATTATCTGAGCCTGTACATTTGGGCACGCTAGCATAAGGTTCACAGTTTGAAGCCCCCAGAACTTCAACTCGGGTCCTGAAGCTGAAGGAAATTGTGGGAAAGCTGCCTGCAGAGCTCCAGAATGTGAGAATCTGCCTATATTGCTGAAATATGACTGTGTAAAGGTACAGCTGCTACCCAAGAGACGGCATGTTGCTAGTCAATAGCCACTGGCAATGTGGAATTCAAAAACCATTGCTGTACCAAGGGGCTGCTAATCCCGGTTCAAGGACAGAGACTGCCATCTGCACAGCCACAACTTGGAGCCAGATAGGGAACTGTTAACCCTTATTGAGTGGGCGGATTGCTACAGAGAGCCACTGGTGTGTGCCTGAGTGCTAGTCCTGGACCATTACTTCAACAAGAGCTGTGTTTTCTCAAGTTTATAGTAGTAGCTGTTCTGTTAATTAACTCTCCTTGTTCAGGAGTTCTATACATGACAAATGCCTGAGGGATAATTGAGTGAGTTATTCTGTAAGAAAACAGCTAGAATCTTCACTAATTGTAGCATCTGAGGCATTTGTGACCTTGTGTGATTTGTGTGCATTGCTAATGGTTGTGTGTAGTCTGATAAAATGAAAGGTTTTAAAACAAAACATTCACTTCTGCTGACTAGACCTAGACACATACATAAAAAGCAAAAGTTTGCATTAGATAGTTATTTAGTTGAAGCCAGAATCTCAGACCCATAATAGTAGATGCTGCTGCAGCTGTTATTACTTTCTGAATCAATGTTCCTGGATACATCACAGTCACATGGGAAAGGAGGCATTGTAGGAACAAGAAAGGCCATTAGAAATGCCAATATGGAGATCCCAAGGGCCATAAAAGCAGCAGGCACATTTAGAAAAAATCCTTTCAGCAAATAATGGGAAGGCCTTACTAAGAGTATACCTACAAATCAAGACACTCTACACAACATTTTTTTGCAAACTTTGACTTTAGTTCTCCTTTAAGCAGCCACACAGGGTAGTATATCTTGAACAACCCTTTCCCAAATGACACACACACAAAAAGACAATGGCAGAATTATCTTAAAGTAAGCTAAAGGTGTTACTAATTAATTATGAAATACAGTAAATAACTTAAAGACAGATAATTTTAGACATTGGTTACAGGATATGGAAAGAAAATGGAAATATGCAATAAAAACCTACACTTTAGAATTGTAAGTTAAAGTTTTACCTCACCAGGTTCTTGGTTGCTGAATTTGAAGTGCAAAGTGTCCTAGAAAAGTAGTTGAAAATCTTGGCTCTTGGTCCAGGACAATTCTAGAAAAGAAATGTCTCTGCTCTCTCTCAGCAGGACAGGGTCCCAAGTGCAAACAGTTCCTTCACATGTAACTTGAATTAGCAACAGGCATAAAGGCAGGAGACAGAAGCAGAGGGCAAAAGGCTGAAAGGTGCTAATACAGTCTTGCACCCCTGTTTTATGGGGCTTCTCAAATGGCAGATCCAGTGATACTGACGTGCCCTGTGGTTGGCTAGCATTCCTTCTCCATGGCTACACAACCAATCAGGTTTTAATATTTTATTACAAAAACTAATGCCCATTTCTGAACAGGGAACAAAGGGCCCAGAGGCAAGCCAGTTTGAAGCCAGCCTGGGGCTAGTATTAGCCTCCCTGCCCCCTTTAATGATGGTCATTAAACTACATAGTACAGCCATTTACTTAAATGTTAGTCCATTCAGCTGTAACTAGATTAACTTAGGTTAGGCCTTCAGGACAAAAGGTCCCCAGACATCACGGCTCCTCTAGAAGCCTGGGTCTTTCTAAGCAAACTGGGATACCTGGCCTCCCAGTTATACTTAATTTTGTCTTTTGTTTTCTTTTAAATGGTTTAATCAAATTCCAATCCCCGGCTAAGCAACTAACAGTTTCTGCCCAACAAACAGCAATGTCATCATTCCAAGGCCATTTATTTGTCCCTATGATCCTTAAGTTAGACTGGACCACCATGGGCATCCCTGATGTATTTCACACATAAAATAACATAAACTATGATTACAGCAATAAAAGTACAGCTAATCCCACACACACTGGGTACCCAAATAGACTAAGGGGCACTGGTACCAGTGGAGAGGAGGGTTAATGTACTGTTGAAGGGGCATTGTTGTTGAAAACTGTAGCATATTCAAAGTGAAATTTGTTTTATGCTTCTCCATTTCCTTTTCCTCAAAAATAAAAGAATCTGGTTGTTACTATTAAAATGTTGTGAGCATATTATTGGCTATAGTAATTAATTACATGTGTTTTACAGTATTGCTAAACAGAATAGTATTCTGTGTGTGGGTGACTGGAAGGGAGGTGGGTGGGTACAGCAATCGTAGGGGTTTGTACTACCAAACACCTAGCCCACTATAATTTTACTCTGGGTGGAGGCACCATGCTATTTACTAATACCTTTGGGAAAGAACTCCCAATTGCCATCAGAACAGAATCCAGGCCCCTTAACCTGTATAGTAGTCAGCAGGCAGGGGTAGTAGCCCACTGGGACATGACGCCTTGGCTACATGATGCTTAGTTCTCATTATGTTATTATGATGCTTAGTTCTTTTTCTTACTATGTAATGTTTTGCTTCTGATTGTTCCTTCTTGCCCCCTCTCCTCCCTCAGGACACATCTGGAAATTAGCTGTTATCAGCTCAGTATATATTTTTTGTGAAATTTTGAAATAAATAAATAAACAAACAAGTAAATAAATAAAATACCCCTATCTATACATCCCAGCATTGCTCTAGCTCTTCTGATTACTTTGTAGCATTGTCTGGCCACCTTCAATATGATTACCTGCAATGTCTCTTTCCTGCTTGGTCACTGCTAGTATCTCTCCCCAGTTTTGTACTGCATGTCTGCACCCCTGGTTTCTGTGACCCAACTGCATTATTTTGCACTTTTCCACATTAAACCTTAGTTGACAAACTTTTGACCACTTCTCCAGTTGTTTCAAGTCTCTTTCCATCCTTACACCCTCCGGAGTGTTCATCCTGTTGCAGATCTTGGTGTCATCTGCAAAGAGGCAGACCTTCCTTCCAGTTCCCTGCTCTGTCACTTATTTATTTTATTTTATTTATTGAATTTTGTTGACCCAGTAGGCCCACTGAGACTAGAAGTCCCTTTTCAGGGGTGATTGGGGGCATACAGATGGTAACCAACTGAAATTGAACCAGATTAAGCTGTTGGTGGTATTTTTAGTCACTGATGAAGACATTACAATGCATGACCTCTAAGGTTCCATTGGTGGCAGAGTGGCACAAGATAGTATTAGACATTTATCAATTAGAGAAGCTAACAAGGAAACTACATGACAGACTTGACCAATTTACTATCAGATGGCAATGCTGGGTGTGGTATGTAGCCTTGACGGATGCAGATTTCGTCCCTTGATTATTTATAATGCGAAGATTCTGATGAGGTGCTGCTGCTGTGGGTGGGGGGCGTGATGTCCTCCAGTTCTCACTTACAGGTACTGGAAAGTAGTTCTGTGAAAATATCCTTATCTTTCATTTTGTTAAACCTGCTTCTTCCTATTTCTGGTGGATGTTGGCACATAACATAACTTTTAGGAGAAACAAATGTAGGAATCTAGTCCGACAAGGAACCTCTACTGTACCACCTTGTCTTGCTTGTGAATGTACATGTGTGATTATTGTGCTTCATTTAATAAAACTTAAGTACAAAAACCAAAAACTAATGAAGACATTAAAGAGGACTGGTCATAGTACTGACCCCTTGGTACCCTGGCTGGTCACTTCTCCTCCTCAGAGTGAACTCCATTTACCACTACCCTCTGCCTCTTATCCCCAACCAGTTTCTTACCCAGGTTACCACCTTATTGCCCAACCCCATGCTTCTCAGAACTTGTTTACCAGCCTCCTATGTGGAATGGTGTCAAAGGCCTTGCTGAAGTCCAAGTAGGCTATGTTCATGCCCCCAAATCCAACACCCTGGCTACCCAGTCAAATAAAATCTATCAGATTTGTTTGGCATGACCACTCCGTAAGGCCATGCTGCCTCGAGTCCTGCAGTCCATTGGATTCCAGGTGTTCTAATAATGTTTCCATCAATTTCCTACTACAGATGTCAGGCTGACAGGCTTTTAATTTCCCACCTCCTCCTTCCTACCACTTTTGTGAAGTGGGACTACATCTGCCATTCTTCAGTCCTCCGGGACCATGCCAGTCTCCAGTGACCTGTCAAACGAATCTGTCAGGGGTGCAGCTAGCACCTCCCTGAGTTCCTTTAACACTTTTGGATTTATCCTGTCTGGCCCTATGGCTTTGTCCACCCTCAGATTAGCGAGTGCTTTCTGACCCTCTCCTCAGAAAAGGGACTGGTGTCCATTTCCTCCCCACAATCTCTTGGTGCTTATTTGTGGTCCCACCACATCCCTCGACTGTGAATACTGCGAAATATTTGTTTAGGTTATTTGCCTTTTATGGTCCTCCTCAGTATAGCCCCACCTCCTTTATTAACCATGCAATCCTCCGTTGGTCTTCCTTTTCTGCTGATATACCTGAAAATGTCTTGTACCCTTTGATACTGTCTGGGCTATTCTTTCCTCAGCTTGTACATTTGCAGTCCTACTGCTTTGCTTGCCTTCTTCCATTTCCAGATACATGTCTCTGTCCTCCTTTCCCTGGGTCTCCTTATACCTTCTGAATGCCACTGTTTTTGCCTCTTACCTTTTCTGCCACTTCCTGAGAACCATAATGGTCTCCTCCTCCTTCTGCTTTTGCTTATTTGCCTGATGTACAAGTTTATACCTTTACTATGCTGTCTTTCATTCTGGCCATTTTCCCTCCACCCCACCCCCAACATCTCCTACTGCCAGGTCTTCTCAGATGAATTTCCCCATCTTTTTGAGTCAGCTCTTCTGAAATTCAGGACCCTTGCCCTTAAGCGGCTGGATTCCGCTGTTGTTTCTATATTAAACCATACTGTGTGATGGTCACTGGTCCCCAGATGACTCCCATTTATAAGTATCAGGTCCAGTATTGCCCATCCCGAGTGGGTTCACTGACCAGCTGTCTGAGGAGTGCCCCTGCTTGGAGTCCAAGATGTCTTTGCTCCTAGCTAATGCTGCAGCAGATAGGCTTCACTCCATATCTGGCAGATGAAAGTCCCCACCAGCACCACCTCCTCCTTGTTAGCCATTTTGCCTATGTCTTTCAACATCTCTTTGTCTATGTCCTCTCCTTATGATGGAGGCCTGTATACCACTCCCATGCAAATGGTGGCTCTGTTTCCAGACTCAAGGTTGAACCACAACACCTTGACCCCCCATCCTCCCTGTATCTCTGTCACTTTTGATGTTTTTCTTAATAAAGCACCACCCCTGCTTTCCTTCCTACCCTGTCCCTTCTAAACATTGTGTAGTCAGGTATGACCCATTTCCTCAGTCATGGTTGTTTGTGCACCATGTTTTGGTGATGGCTAATATCCAGGCCTGCCTCAGCCATGGTGGCAGCCAGTGAAAGGTAGAATGTATAGATTATAGGCATTTTGTGGCTTTCTGCTGATGATTATAAATTAAGTCCTGTATTGTTGTTTAGGATGAAGTTGTTTTTCTCTGCTCAGGTTTGTGTGGTGTTGAAGTGAGTCTGTATTGGACTTTGTGTATATGACTGTGTCATTGGCATTAGGTGGATACTGGTATTCTGAGTTTTGACAAAGGGAGGGAAGATGATTAAAAATAGAATAGAGCAGTGGGCACAGGAGAGGCCTTTGAGGTATTCTAAGGTTAAGTAATCTAGATGAGGAAGTTGCACCCAGCTAGAGAGGGAGACTGTAACTGGCAAACACAAGTTTTATGCCTTTACTCCTGAACATTTAAACTGATTGGGGAGGCTACAGCAAGGAGAACCAAGGTGCATTACCAGGTAAGGGAAATCAGGCAGCTCTCTCTCCTTCAAAGGAGGCAAGCATGGACCATGCAAAGAAAAAGGTTTACTATGCTGCATGCATCAGGGTAAAAGTGAAGGAGACCATTATTTGGAAAGATAATAGGCAGAGAATGAGCTTAGTGATATTCACTGGAAGATGTCTAGTTTAGATGCTAGGGTCTGGACAACAAAACGAGACATCCTGGCAATGGCTGAAGTAAGAAAGCTATAGTGAAATCATCTAGGACACAACACTCTATGGTAAGCATGTTGCACTTTCCTGCATGACAAATTGCCATAGGATTACATTGTGGAGCTGCAGAATGTTACTGGCAGAAACTGTGATAAGAACATTGTATCCTGACAGACCCCACTGTAGATGTTATAATGGCCACAGAAACATGGACAACACCAAGCACAACTGGGACCTGTCAATCCCTGGATACACCTTCTTCATAAGAGAGAGGGGGTAGGGAGAGGAGGGTGGTGGCTCTGTATATAAGAGAGGGTACTTGGAGAATGAATCAGTTGGTGGGAAAGCAGGTATTGCATCAGTATAGGTAGAGCTGGTGTTGGAGAGGGCAGCAGCATCAGATTTGGGTGGTATACAATCCTCAAACCAAACAGAGGAGGAAGACAAAAAGTCCACCAGAGGGAAATCAAAAAGGTGGTGGCACTGGGATATGTAATCCTGACAGGAATTTAAATTTACCAGCTGTTGACTGGAGTGTACCTAAGGTGAGAAGTGCGGAAGCCAAGTCCTAGTTGACACTGTCCAGGTGTGGTTCTTCTACCAATATGTGAGGGCAACAACTAGGAGGGAATAAAGAAGCAGTAACTGACAGAGGCAAGATGATTATTGCCAAAAATTCCAACAGGTTTCTTGCTGAATTTTGCAACAATAAAATGCTATCTTGTATATATTCGCCACGCTTTGGAGTGCTCCTTCTTTGTTGTGCTTATTTGAGGTTAGCAACCCTGTTGGGAGCACTCGCTAACTGAGTCACGCCAAAAACTGTGTTCTGACTTTAACCAAGGAGGGGAAATCCTAGACCTGGTACTGTTGAATTAGGAACTCGCTTGAGGGGTGACAGTTAAAGCCCCTCCTTGGAAAAAGTAAACACAGTGGTTCAAAATCCCTGTTAGGTGCAAGATCTGAATTCCAGAACAACGGTTCTGGGCTTTAGGAGGGCAGATTTTGAAAAATGAGGGGAATCCTTGAGGCAATACTCAGCAGGGTGGGGATGAAGGAAAAATGGGAGACCATAAAGATGGCAGTACAAGATGTTACTAAGTTGTGTTTGCACCTGGCACTGGATGGCACTTGTCCTCATTGCACCACTCTTGCACCTTTTTGAGTTGAACTGTTACCAGTTCAGTATGTCTTTCCTGGTAAGACTTTTGAAACAAACAAACAAACAAACAAACAAGCAGACAAACAAATACATTCTGCCACAGACAGGTTGGAAAGTACAGGCAAAGAAAAGGGCTAATGAGGTTCTATAAGGAGAAAAAGGCGATCTTTATAAAATAGAAGGTAAAACAGACAGAGACCTTGAGGCAGAACTACCTAGAAAAACTCAACGAGGTCAGTGTAGTGTGAGGGAGGCCAAGGTGGAGACAACTCAGCCTAGTAGAGGAAGTGAAAGCCAACAAAGCCTTCTTCAGGTATATCAGTGAGAAAAGAGAAACAAAGAAGGACATTAGGATTCTGGATGAGTGATGAATTGGGTTGAGGATGACCAGGAAAGTGAATGTCTTGGATGAATGCTTCTGCTCTGTTTTCACAAAAGGACAATGAAGGTCTGCTGTTGGATTGCAGAATAGCTGGAACTCAAGACTGAGGGCAGAAACTAGAGATTTGGCAGATGTTTGAAGACAGGGTTCCCAAAGTTCTTCATGGCCTTAAAACACAACAAATCCCAGGCCTTTATGGACTACACCCCAGGTTGTTGAAAGAACTGGGGAGAGTGCTTGCCACCTCCCTGGTGGGCATCTTGAATTGTTCATTAGAGACAAGAACTGTACTTGGGAAAGAAGAAAAGGTGAATGTTATACTGCTTCATAGGGATGGCAGCAACGGGGATCTGAGGAACTACCAAACAGTGAGCCTCAACTTAACAGTGTGAAAACTGTTTGAGATCATTTTGAAAGTGAAATAGGGAGTTCCTGATGCCAATGACCTTCAGGACCTGGAACAGAATGGCTTTTTTTTGTAAAATTGTTTGATTGGCAAGCAGAAAACAACAAACAGTAAGTATGCAATTAACAGTGTACATGGCAGTTTGGGCAGAAGGAGGAGTACAATCCTTCAAGACAGGTATAGCCTAATGAGTATAATACTACACATACCGTGAGAATTGTCTCTCTGGACATAAAGCAAGTTTATGTGTTTCCCACAAGTGTCATTAATTTAAAATGTTATTCTCAACCAAGCACTAAGTGACTTACTATGACACTCATATTCCTGTCCTATCCTGGTAATTGGGAACCATGCATTCTCAAGGCCTCCTCCAGGGTAACCCACATTTCCTCATATAGGTGGGATTTTTGTAGGATGGAGTATTGTGTTTTTCAGCCTTCATGCAATCTAACAATAGGTCACCCAATGGGCTACAGTGGGGCTTTGTCTTTCGCCAGTATTGGGCTATTAGTTTCTCTCCCACTGTGATTCCCAATTCCCAGAGTAGGTGATGATAAATTTTACCTTGAGGCCTCCCTGATCCCAGCCTCAATAAAATATCCTCTGCCAAGGGCTCTAGGGGCATTTGCTAAGACCGAGTAATCTCCTCCCAAAGAGCCTGTATATGGGGACAGAACCAGGCTAGATGGAAAAGGTGCCTTCTTCTGCCTTGCATTTTGGACAGTCACTGGGTTTTGAAGAATCAATTAGGTGTGCCAGGGTGGGAGTATATTGAGCTGCCTCCCCTGCCGGTCCCTCTCCCTTTGGTCCATAAGTGATCCAGCACATTTGCAGGCTACCCAATAGCATGGCATATGCTTACTGCATAGGTCTGGCCTTACTCCTGAGTGGAGTAAGATTTGTTCTCCAGGAGATCTTGTTGGACACCCTGACCAAGCCACCCCATCGCTTCAAACCAGAGCGCACTCTGTAGTCAGGCAAAGAAGTCACTGAGATGTAGACTGAAGTGAGAGGAAGCTCTAATTTATTATTTATTTATTTAAATAGTTTTACCAGGAAAGACATACTGAGCTTTTAAATAGTTCATTTCCAGATGCGCCCTAGGGGAGGGGGGAGAGGATAAGTACAGGGATTACATTGCACATACAACAGTACAATAATGCAATTAGACAGTATACAATAATACAATTTGACAGTAGTTACACAGCATTTACAATATATAGAATATTATATGGGGTGGTGTGTGTAACAGAATTTTACACATCTGAGGTGTTGGATGCTATATAAACCTTGAGAGCGAAGCTCGAGGGGTTTATTTAAGCATCCAACACTGAGGTGTGTGTAAAATTTGAGTTTTACACACCTCCCATATTTAATTTTATATAATTGCTGTATATTGTTTTTCACCACAGCAATTATATAAAATAACAAGATGTCTATGTGCAGTCAGTGGTCCTACCGAGTTTCATGAGAGGTCCACGGTCAGACTGAAAGAAAGGTGTTGTTTACATTTTTTACTTTTTGTTTTAAATGTAGCTTACTTTAGGTATTTTTAGCCAGAAATGTTTTTTTTCATGGAGTTACCGCTGAGTCCAAGTGGTGGTGTAGTTGCCGTGAGTCTCAGCGGTAAGCCCTGGTGTCCAGCGCTGAGAAAGGGAAGAGCGGGCTGGCGATAAGATCGGAGAAGGGAAACTTGAGACGTGTCTGCCATTATAAACACCTTTATAATGTCAAATAATGCAACAGGTTTCCCTATGGGAAAAAACAAAACCCATTAATTATAGTAATAGTTTTAAAACAAAGATATAACCTGCAGAGATACGAGGGAAAAAATCTGGTAAAATGCCATAATCAAACAAAACAGAGATATAACCTGTAATGGTACTGAGGAAATATCAACTACAAAGATAACATGGGTTCACAAGTTTTGGCCACAGTACTACTGCTCATTGGCTTAGGAAGAGCACTTGACTGTGGATTAAATTCTTAATCCATGGTTCGAGTGCCAGACCTTCTTTTCTGCAGAGGGATGTAGTGAGCAATTCTGTGCTGAGGGATCCTTCTTGCAGCACTGAATGAAAAAAAAGCAGCAGCCATTGTTTGTCTCACTAAGTGCGTGCAGTGCTATGATGCTAGAGACATGGATGTTCATTTCTCCTTGTTCGCCAGCTGACCCCGACTAACTGACTGAACTTGCACTTCCTGGTGGCTAGCCTGCATGGAAGAATGTAACAGCAACTACGAGCAATCCACTGCCAGTGTCAGATAGCAGTACTGACAGGCAGATGGTTGAAGAGTACAGCTCCCACCATGGAGAGAGTAACCACTGTGTCGGTGGTGTTGGAAAGTGGCAAGCATCTAGTGACAGCAACAGGAGTGTTTTGTGCTGGGATAGCGAGGAGGAGTTGCAACTGAGGTGCAGTACAGCTGTTGAGCAGCTTATTCACAGAGAGACTCCTGACCAGTGTCTGTGTGAGAAACCGCCGACTGCAGAATGCAAAGAGAGTTCAGGGTAGTAGCACTTTGCACAGTGCATGTCCAGCACAGCATGGTAGAGACATGCAGAATAGTGAGCAAGAATGTGTGGCGAGCAAGACAGAGACCACCATGGCAAAGGACCGTGCCAGCTCACATTGGCAGTCTCAACACTACCAGTAGCATACCGCCAAGTAAATGGAAAGTGTGCTCCTCCAGAGGGAGCAACCGTGTTTCATGCTCCTGTTATTTTACCTGTTTTTTAATCATATTTTTAGTAAACAACCATTTCTTTGAAATACTACCTGCATGTCTTTCAGTTTCTTTTTGCATGTGAAGTGCCTGTATTTAAGTCAGACAGCTGTTGAAAAGCTTGATTGTGTACTACGCTTTGTATAATAAAGTAAGAAATACCTAAGGTCTCTTATAGAGTTTTAAAGGTTCATTTTGGAGACCTGGTTGGGTGCCCTTGCAAAGATTGTACTGCAGTCCCGAAGAGGGTACATATCTGAGCCTGTAATTGGGTATGCTAGCATAAGGTTCACAGTCTGAATCCCTCCAGAACTCAAGGCTAAAGGTGATTCAGACTCCAAAGCAGACAGGAGGGTTACCCTGTCTGTTACCTGTTCACACTATTGCGCTCTGAGGTTGGCACTGTAGGAGCAGAGGGCTCTGATCTGTGGAGTGCCTGGACAGATTTGGGGCTTGCTGTCACACTGAGGTAGGCTTCTATTTAGATACATGGAGTCACAGTGTTATTACTCTTACTTCACACACATAATGAATATTAATTCCTTCTTACTATTCACCTTCACCGGAGTGGGTTGATTCCATTGCACCATATTCAGATTCCCTAGCCTGTTACTGTACATACAGTAATGTTATTATAGACTGTCACATTTTTTTAACTCTGAACATATTGGGGTGCTAGATCTCATTTGCATGGGGTCCTTAACAGATCTATTTACATTACGCTAACATTGTAGTGATCTGTGAAAATGTAGGTATGTTTGGACTTTGTCTTACACACATACTTTATATTTACTTCTAGTTACCTTACCCTGGGAGGGTGGAAGTTTTATTTCATTGTGATTCTATCCAGAATCCTTTGAGATGTTACTATGCACATAGGAGTAAGGTTGAATAGTGTCACATTTTACTCTGTAGATATTAGGATACATGATCCTTTTACTTGGGATTTCATGTCAAGTTGAATTCCTTTGGGTAACAATTGCAATGATTGATGTGAATGATGGTGTATTAAGAGTGTTTCTATCTATCTTTGTGTGTACGTGTGTGTGTGTGTGTGTGTGTGTGTGTGTGTGTGTGTGTGTCTCCTTAAAACTAGTCCTCCCCACATTATGGGTGTGTGGGTGGGGTGTGTTATGTGTGTGGAGGGAGGAGAGAATTTAATTGTTATTTCTTATTCAGATTCCTTAGACATTTTCAGTACATCAAGTTGTTATACACTGAGGCCCAGATATTCAAAAGAGTTGAGCCATGCACAATAGGGTTGCGCCTGCTAAGTCCAATGCGCCATTCTGCGATATTCAGCAGGAGGCAGTTGCGCCCCAAATCATGCTGAGCAACAGCGCAATGATAATGAAGGCATGCGCAACCAAGGAGGAACCATGCATAAACTGCACAGCCCGATATTCAGCTGGGCTGTGCAGAGTTGCAGGGGCAACCCTACCTGTGCCTGCATAACTTACACCAAGAAAAAAGGATCAAGTCGAGGGCCACCACAAGTGAGCAGCCACATTGCAGGGCACAACACAGCAGCTGCCACCCGTGGGTGGACCTCCAATCGCTCCTGGCAGCACCCCCATGCCCGATCGCAGGTTGAAATAACCTCAGCAGCTCGATCAAGGCATACATATATTTCCTCTCCATTAGCCCATCGTGGGCATAACCAAATGTCCTCCCACCTTAGTAGCCCGATCGCTGGCATAACGTTATGCGCCCGCCGCATTAGTTCGATTGGCAGGTGGTTAACGCTTGTCCTCCCCATTAGCCCTGTGGAGGGCATAACGTTATGTGTCTCGAGCAGCTCGATCGGACTATCTTCTCTCAAAGTCTGACGTTCTGGTGGTCCAGTGACCATGAGGCCTGATCATCGGGCGTATCCTAACCCTTCCAGTCAGAATCTCGGTGCTTTGTGGCCCTCACTTACCTACCATGGAGATCCCACCATCTTCACCCCCGTTAGTTGGGCGGGCGTTATCACCGCCGCCGCCTCGCGCGCCTTTCCATCGACAAAGCAGGGCCGCACCGTCTGCGAGTCACGGGCGCGGTAAGCCCACACCGCAAGTCAGTCCAGATATGAATGAACTTCAGTAGTATATTGCGCGCCCATTGGCTTTGCTTGAACCATCGGGCGGCAGCCCTACTGAGCTGTCAGTCGGTGGGCGGCGGGCGGCAGGCGGTGGGGTGTTGGCGCCTCATGCTGATGGGGGATCGCGGTGGGGCCCGTGAGGTGGTGGGGTGGGGCCACTAGATCACCAGGGATTCGACGGTAGGGTTAGGGATGACGCTTGCGGACATACCATCGTCCACTGACCACCAGGATATTGGACTTTGGGGAGGTCTGATGCCCGCATTGGCCGTTTGGGGGGCATAACGCTATGCTCGTGATCAGGCTAATAGGGGAACAGAATGCTAGCGCCCGCGATCGGGCTAATGGGGGGGAACAGAATGCTATGCCCGCGATCGGGCTAATGGGGAACAGAACGATATGCCCGCGACCGGGCTAATGGGGGAGAACGTTAGCTCGCCATCAGGCTGCAGGGGGGTCGGGTAACCACTATTATGCCCGCGATGGGCTGCAGGGCGCGGTCCTCGACGGCTGCTGCCTGCAGGGCGCCAGGCGCAAGTCGTCGGGGATCGGTGCACCTGATGTAATGATAGCAAATGGGGCTATAATCAGATGCAATGCCCCCCGCTCTGTATAGATTATGGCCCCATTTGCATGTCACCCTTGAATATCTCAGGTGCTGTGCATAGCGCAGCGAACTTGCACCACTGCATCTCAATGCTCCACTCTGACCACTTTGGTGTGCAGTTCCACTGTGCCATGCGCAGTGGGTGTGGTTGGTGGCGATATTCAAAGACGCGGCGCCATAGTGCAACCCATTGAATATCACCCTGGCTACACCCCTGTGCAACTATTTTGAGTGGCGAGGGGCTTGTGCCACAATGGCGCAGTTTGAATATCTGGCCTGAGAATTTATTGACATCAGTACATATCAGCTACATGGTCTTAATTCCTTTGTAGTCCTTGATAAGAGTTTTTGTTTGACATTTATGCTGTCAATTTATATTTATATTATCATTTATGAAGTCCTGTTACTACACTATAGGTTTTTGAAGTTTATGGGGTATAATATCTGGCTGGAGTATAGCTGGGTAATGGGTCCAGCTAAGTTTTACACATCATACAGTGTGTAACTATTGAACTTTTAAGGAAGCTTTACTGGTTACTTTTTGTCTGTAATACATACATAGATGCTTTTGTAGTGCCAAGACAATCTTAGTATGTCTTTAATCTGGGTGGGGTTGTTTTTCAGTAACTGCATTCTTATACACATTGTGACACTCATAATTTGATTTAAGAGCCATCTGCTCAAGCAGTTATCTCATATGTCAATTTAATTTATATACATTAGAGTTCTTTGTATGTCTTCTGCACTAAGCACCTCTGACCCGGAGACTGTCAGCTGAAGGTGACATGGTACTGTTTAGCTTCTCTGACATCATCTTCTGTTTTTTAAATGAGTATTTTAAACCAATGGGGATTTTTCTGTTTTTTCTGCATGATCTGGGTGTTGAAAGTATTTTTTCTAAATAACTGTCATTATGCTTCTGACAAAGGACTTGGTCCGAAAGCTAGAGCATTTTGTTCTTGTTGTTACATCTATGTTGGTCCATTAAAAGGTATCAAATCACTTGCTTATGGATCTGTTAGAAAAGAGGAAAGGCAGGCAAACAGCAACAATCAGTGTCAGCTGGATTCTGAGAGGAAGGAGGTTGGTGCAGCTGCCAAGTGGACATCTGAATGTGACAGTACCACAGCTGACCAGCCACTCAGGTCAGAGATAGCAGTGTCATCAGGCAGAAGCAGAGATGGAAAGGGAAATTGTTTAACCAGGAAAGGCACACTAAGCTGGAGCTTGTTTCAGGTGCGACCTGGGAGCACAAGGAAGTTAAATGACTTGCTCAGGGTCACACAGTATACAAGTGGAAGCTGTGGATTCAAACCCAGGTCTGTTCTGCTGTATGTCACCAAATTTGCAGCTCAGAGCCTTAGACCATCAGACTATACTGCCTCCAATGCAGATAGGAGTGCATTGGAGGCATCCAGACCTTTAGATGGTAGCAGGTATTCATGAAATCTGCAGTCATGAACACAGTCAAAAAGAGCTGCAATCACTGAGACATGTCAGCTTCAGCAGCAAGGAGCTGGACACGCTAGAGAGAGCAAAGATGAGCCAAACACTCAGAAAAGCAGTAAGTGGGCAGTAAATGTGCTTGAGGATTGGCTTTGTAAAAAATTGTTATCAATTACAAGACAGTCACACCTACAGAGCTGAGTAGGTTACCCCAGCCTCTGTGACGAGGCTTTGAGGGAAAGTGTACATTGTGAGTACCTTACTGTGCCTCAGAGCAGGGATTAATTGCTTTTGAATAACACAGACAACAATCATATGATAAATATAACTAGTGAGCCAGCATTTAAAGGTGCTAATAATGTACTTATAGCTGTGTTAAAGAAGCTTCACAAAGAAAGGAACAATAAAGCAGATCACCACCCACCCATTAGTCATAGAGACTTACAGACATTATGGTGTTCAGAGGCTCTTTTCACTCAGACACAGCCACAGGGCTAGTGAAGTGCCTGTGGTTTGAGTTGCAGTTGGCCTTGCATGGCGGGATGAGAAGGGGTCAGGCAACTAAGCAAGACTCATTTAGATGAGCATGGGAAAGAGTATGGCACCATGGCATTCAATCCAACACTAAAATCCAAGCAAACATTCATGAGCTGAACAAAGAAAGCCAGCGTGGTTTTCTATTTGAGGACCCCAGCAACCCCACTTATCCAGTACAGTTGTTCAAAATATGTTAGTCAATGCCTCCCAATGCACCATCTCTACCTACATCTGAAGAATGATACACCCAATGGACGAGCATTGGTACACCCATAAACCTAGGTGTCAATTACTATGGGGAATTAAAGGCAAAAATCTTGATGAAACCTACCTATTGCAGCGGTACACCAATCACTCTATCTGCAGTACTGGCTCAGCAGATTCTCTCCAAGCAGGTTTAGAATCCTGGGAAATTATGGCAATAGCAGGGCATAGGTCAGAAACAAGTCTCAAAAATTACTGGAGTGAGTCAAATACTGACAGGGAGAAGCGGAGTAAGCTTCTTCTTTGGACAAGTATCAGCAGTGCAAAGAGAGATGCAGTAGTCACAGCCAAGCAGTGCAGCACTGCAACTAACATGATAACCGCATCCCTGTCAAGTGAGGACAGTAGCAGTGGTGATAGTGCTATGAGTATGGCCCTCAAAGCGGCATCATGTCAGCCAGCAGCAGTGAAACAGTCAGCAGGCACGCTGAGCATTTGTAACCCCCATATGATATTTCCGATTTGATGTCAAGCACTTCACAAATCATGGCACTGTCAACTTCCACTACCAAGCAAGTAATCAGGAATGGCGTGTCAGAAGTCTGTGCATTATATGTTTCCACTTGTGACAGACATGTCCGCTAAAGTTCACAGACATGCGACATTGCAGTTCTCATGTAGTCTGTACAGTGAAGTGTAGTTATAGAGTAGAGAACATGTCTTGAGCCTCATACTTTGAGAAAAGCAAGGTCAGAACCCTGCTGCCAGCAGGCATGACGGTGAGGAGCTGCAGTTCTGCTTGTGTTCTAAGACATGCCTGTTATGAGTGCTGTATTCTAGTGGCTGATGGTCAGCATTATCACTTTGTCACTCATTTGATGTAAAGTTTATGTGTTCAGTGACATGATTAAAGCTGTAGTTGGTTTCACACTGTATTGTGAGTCTCCTCATCACTTTCAGTCCTCTTATCAGCCAGCAAGGCACTGCTGTAAAGAAGGTCTGTGTACATGGCACAGGGTGCCGAGGTGGAGGGAAGGGAGGGTGAGCAACTGCAGGCAGATCAACCACCCCAGATAATGTGGGCAACAGGACTGAAGCAGGAGGGTGACTTAATACAGTACCCTCATGCACAGGCCATACTGCAGCATCCCCCCACACACACAAGCAGACAGACAGAACAGGAGACACCTGTCGGGGACACAGTGAGATCTATTGCAGTGGTTGTGCACTGTGCTGTTGCTGTCTGTATGTGACTGTCCTAGTCAGTCTCTTCAGCTGTGGCACAGCACAATATAGAGTGAGGCAGATGTCATTCACCAGTTTTGGGGAGCACCCCCAATCACAGCCCATTATGACATGGAGAAAGTCACACACACAGCCAGAGAGAGTCATTTCCAATCTTAGGATCACATACAGAAGTGCCGCACTGTACTATGTACGTCTGCTGATGTGACTGTAGAGTGGTAGGGGAGCAACAGGAAATGTGCAGCTGTCTGCTCTGCTTCTGTGTGTGGGATCACGCTGTGTTCATGGCGGTTGTACAGTCCGGTATCAAGCAGCGGTGTTGAGCGCCTGTGCCATCCTGCCATCAGTCACAGTCCATGGTGGAGTTTATCCTGGTTGGTACTGGGTAGTCAGCAACACTTAGAAGTGGTGGCCAATACAGGAATGATGTGTGACAGTCACCCGGGAATATTGTGTGTTTTGGCCCATGGGGGAGGGATTGAAGGCCAAAGAAGAGCCAGGGTAGTACAGTGGCACAGTGCCAGTAACAGGCAGCACTGACAAGCAGCACTGGCATTCTGTCTTGAGTCAGAGGCAGAATCGATGGTGTCCACACAAACTCAAGAGAGTGCCAAAGGGCAGGTGGAGGGAAACCATGCAGATTGTCCAGCTTGATAGTACACAGGCAGCACGGGTTGCTACAGCTGTCCCTACACATACAGCAGTTGTGAGCCAATGTTGTATGTGTCGGTGGTGGGGAAGGGGGAGGACAAAAAGCAGAGTCACGGTGCAATGTGTGGCAACATTCCTGTCACCTGCACGCTTCATGTTTTGCCTGTGGGACGAACGGTGCTGTGGCTGGTACATATCTGTGACATGCCGCCCAAGGCTATCACTGTCAACAGAGGCAGTTGTGGTTCACGGTACTTGCTATGGGCAGCACTACATACCAGCAGTGTGCAGGCATCCATTTTGTTTGGGGAGTACTGGTGTGCTGAGCAGGAGAAACGCCTCGGAGGTATATCAAACCAGTGGTAGCATGACCAAGGCAATGTTGTGTCTGTTGGTGTGGGGGGTGGGCACGGGAACCAGGGTGGCTGTCCAATGTGTGACAACCTGCTGTCAGTCTGCATCTTCTTGTTTGGCTGTGGAAGGACAGTGCTGTGGCTGCTATATCTGTGTTACATGCTGATCCCACGCTGCCACTGTGCAGAGAGGCAGTCGTGCTGCACGGTACTTTTGTTGAGGCAGCAGTACATTGCACCACTGTGCAGGTGTCCATGACATTTGGGGAGAAACATATGTCATGTGTGTGGAGCAGGAAAAATGGCTCCCATAGTTATGTCCAGCACTGTAACTGAGACAGCGGAGGCCCATGACAGAAGGTACTCAGGAGGGTTTGTCAGTGTTCACCCCGGTGTTGTTCTTGCCAGTTGGAAGGAAGGAGGGCAGCAGAGCTGGGTGAGTAGCGATGGAGAGCCATGCAAAGTTAGGAAATGTCATAAGTCATGCAAGGCAGTGTGTCAGTGTGCCACACGGAGGATGTCCTACATGGCAGTAGTCATTTGCATGCCTATGTTGCATCAGTGTGTGACTGTTGAGGACCATGTTGTTCTGTGCCACTTGTGGGGGCAGGACAGCAGCATAAGTGTCACTGGGTAGCACAGCAGAGTCAGGAAAATGTTAGAAATCATCATTGCAGTGTTGTCAGGTAATGCTAGCCAACATTTTAGGAGTGATTCTGCATCCTTAGTTAGGGACTAGTTTTCCTGTGGCAGGATACATCCCTGTTGAAGCCTTAAAACCATACGTGCACCTTTCCTGTACATTACAGGGATGTGAAGAGCGGAACCCATGTTATAAGTGCAATAACCTCAGTGTATGGGGTTATAGGCATTTAATCCATGCCTGGTGTGCTCTTGAGGGCACTCAGCCTGTGGCCTCGTGCCTCACAATGCACCCCAGACATGGATTAAATGCCTATAACCCCATACCCTGACATGGGTTATTTCTAACATACAATAGGGCAAATCTTGGTAACAAAAAACTATTTATTGAAGTCTTCCAATTTAAAAATTAAGTCAGATGTGTAAAAACAATGTGGGTTTGGGTCTAATAAATGCAGGAAATGCAGGTGAGTAAGTTCCAATATGGCACTGCATGTCAAAACTAGCATGTGCTACTGCAGTACCTGGGCTACTGTCTGTGCTCTGTCAGTTTGAGGAGCAGTGTTGGGGAGGGCTGTAGAAGGAGGTGTCCTGTCGACCCGGAGTTCTCTGGGGTGAAGTGGACTGGTTGTTTAGTTACTGTCTGCGCCTGCCAGCTTGAGGTGCAGAGATGGGGAGGGCTGTAGAAGGAGGCACCCTCTCAACTCGGAGTCCTCTGGCAAAGTGGTCTGGGTGCTGGGCTACTGTCCACGCTATGCCAGCTTGAGGTGCAGAGTTAGGGAGGGCTGTAGAAGGAGGCATCCTCCTCGACCCAGAGTTCTCTGGTGAAGTGGGCCAGTTGCTGTACTACTGTCCGTGCTCTGCCAGCTTGAGATGTGGAGCTGGGGAAGGCTGTAGAAAGAGGTGCCCTCTCAACCCAGAGTTCTCTGGCAAAGTGGACTGGTTGTTGGGTACTGTCCGCACTCTGCCAGCTTGAGATGTGGAGTTAGGGAGGGCTGTAGAAGGAGGCACTCTCTGGCCCAAGTTCTCTGGCAAAGTGGGTCAGTTGCTGGCCACCGCCTGTGCTCTGCTAGCTTGAGTGTGGAGTTGGGAGGGCTGTAGAAGGAGGTGCCTCTCAACCCAGAGTTCTCCGCAAAGTGGGACGGTTTCTGATAGACTAGCAGGTCCCCATTTGGATTATCCCTTTTGTACCAGATTTGGAGGGCCCGGCCATTTGAGCAGGAGGATCCTGTTTCTCCATAGGGCTGTTTGTATGTGAGCCTCCAGGGAGACCACCTCGAGGCTGGTCTATGATGTCGTGGACTGTTAGCCATACCCTCGCTGTAGTCCTAGTGAAGGGGTTTTAAATATGCTTAATCAGACCATGTGTTAGTGCAAGTACCAAATGGCATCTAAGTGGAGAGTCCTGGTATTGGTCTGCTTCAAAAGATCAAACAGCCAAAAGCCATTCCACTGGTCGGATGTGCTAGGAAAAAAGAGCAAACCAGGAAGGATAGAGACTAAATTTCCGATTGTCCACCAACCTCAAAAAGCAGTCTGACACAAATTCTAATGCATATAATGCATTTGTAACATTTTATTATAAATTGCTGATGTACCAACCCCTCATGGAGGATGCCAGCAGGAATCCATTATACCAAACCTCCAATCGGTTTTGCTCAACACATCATCAGGAGTGCCCCAGGTAGTTCATTACATTCTTTTATATGTGACCCTTTAAGAGACACACTTAAGTTCCATAATAAATCTTCACATAAAGTGCTTGTGCATCCCCAAAATGTTTTATAAAATAATCAGTGAGTAATATAATATATTAAACTATGTACAAAAAATCTGGTCTATGCTGTTGATCACCTTCAGTATATGCATTTTAAATTACATCTCATATGAATCAAATTGTTTATAATATACATTTTAATATAAATTTATACATAAATAAGTATAAATAAATGCATATGTGCAGCTGCTGATATATATAACATGCCTTGTTATCAAATATATACCAGTCTTGTGTGCTGTTACGCATCTGCACCGTATATATTGTATCATGTATGTATAGATATGTATGTGTATATATATATATATATATACACACACACACACACACACAGAGTCAATGGAAACTAACCACAAGCAGTAAACACACTCAGTTTTCTTCAGGAAAACACATTTGTTTAAAACATAAGCATTTACATTACTGTATAAGTTTACATTGCAGAAGGACTGGAAGGAAAAGTATGTCTCTTTGCAGATGACACTAAGATCTGCAACAGAGTTGATGCACAGGGTGGGGTGGAAAGGATGAGAAGGGACTTGGCAAGGTTAGAGGAATGGTCAAATGTATGGCAGCTTAGATTCAATGCTAAGAAGTGCAGGTAATGCACCTGGGAAACAAAACCCAGGGAAGAGTACAATGGGGGTGAGATACTAACAACAACAAAATGGAAAGGGACCTGGGGGTAGTCATATCAGATGACCTAAAGGTGGGCAAGCAATGTGAGAGGGCAGCAAGGAGGGTGGAGGATACTGGGATGCATAGGGAGAGGCATCACCAGTAGAAAACAGGAAGTTATTATCCCTCTGTACAGACAGCTGGTGAGACCCCATCTGGAGTACTGTGTGCAGTTCTGGAGACCCAATCTCCGCAAAGACATAGACAGGATGGAAGCTGTCCAGAGGAGGGCAACTGAAATGGTGCAGGGGTCTGCACCGGAAGTCATATGAAGAGAGACTTAAGGAGCTTAATATGTATAGCCTCGAGGAAAGGAGGGAGAGGGGACATGATAGAAACTTTCAAGTACCTCAAGAGAATCAACAAAGTCCAAGAGGGTAGCGTCTTTCAAAAAGAGGTGTGCAAGAACAAGAGGGCACAATTTGAAGATAGAGGGCGGCTCAGAGGGTAATTTAAGGAAGTATTTTTTCACAGAGAGGGTTGTGGATGCATGGAAGGCCTTCCGAGGAGGTTGTGGAGTCAAAATCAGTGCGGGAATTCAAGCATGCATGGGATGTCATAAGGCAATTTGGGGGTGGGGGTAGGAAGAAGTAGGCTGCTGGTTAACTAGGATCTGCAGCTTATCCAGTAGGTAGGGAAATGGGCAGACTGGGTGGCCAAGTGGTCCTTATCTGCTGTCAAATTCTATGTTTCTATGTTTCTACTGTCTCCAAACATTGGGGATGGGGTGGGGGATGACAAAGAAGAATTCTCACAGTTAGAAAAATGGACATCTATGTCTTTCTCAGGAATAAAGAAATATCTATTCCATCGAGTCCCAGTCTTCTTACTGTCCCTTACTTGTAGATCCCAAAAGCCTCCTTTTGCATAATAAAAATCCAAATCCTCTCTAGGCCCAATAGCTATCTTCTCAATTCCTTGAACAGAAAATGTATGTGCCCCAGATGATTATTCAGTTGCAGATGTTGTGAAAGTGCATTGAGTGGATGCATTAATCAAATGGAACTCAAATATTCCCCACCCTATTTTTAAAAGAGTTCCTGGTTTTGCCCACATAGAAGGCACCGTGACACCATGTGGCAAGATATACCACACCCTGGGTACTGCAATTAATAAATTGTTTAATGTTATACTCCCTAATGCTGTTAACAGTACTGAAAACTTGGTTTCATTAATGTGTTGACAATAAACACCTTCCGAGGTAAAACAACCCATGGGTTGTGCTGAAGCCAATCGTGCATACAAAGTTCTCCAGGGATAAAAAGCATGTACCAATAAATCTCTAAGGTTAGGACCTCTTCTGTAAGTGATCCTTGGTGGTAACCATAGAGGTCTCAGAGAGGGCTGGTTCTAATATATGCCAGCAATTATTCAGGCACTCTCTAAGGATGCTGCTTTTGCACAGTGCTGTGTGATAAACATTACTTGGTCACTGCTTTGTACCTCGTTGGTTCTGTACCTCAATAAATTAGATCTAGCAGCTTTGCCCACTGCTTCTTGGGCCTGTCCATTATTGGGCATCCTGTTGTTATATTTGGCATTACTGCCTGTACAGCACTCGACTTATGCACTTGATGTCATGGATTTAGAACAGTGGTTGTCAAATGATGAGGCTAGCCTCCCAAAGGAGGCCCCAAACTGTTCCAGGGAGGCCCAGTCAAGTCTCAAAAGGACAGTATTTAAGTTTTGGATGTTTTGTGTGATGGGATGAAGCAAACTAAATATGGATAATGGCAGGTGGATTTCTTTACTTATGCACAAATGGGTGACTAGGAAAGGCCCATTGAGCTAAAGCTTGTTTCTAGGTGTGTACTTATATGTGAATTAGTGACTGGGAAAGGCACAGTGAGCCAAAGCTTCTTTCAGGTGTGCCTTGGGGTCAGGGTGCAAATAGTTGCTTAACAACAGGGTACGAAGGGAAGAGCTGAAGGTGGCAAGGGTGGCTGATCCAGACAGAGGAGAAACAGAGCAACAAGGGTCGTCCAAGAGTCAGAAAAGTGGAGTGACAAAGATAACCTGGCTATGGGTTGACGTGTGAGAACAGTAAGTTGAATAAAAAGAGAATATAGTCAGTCAACTTTATTAGTCTCACTTTATTCCTGGTGTACTGTGCAAAGTATATATTTTCTTCTGTGGAGGCTCAGTTTTTCCAAATTTGAAGAGAGGTCAAATCTTTTCCATGGGTTGAGGGAGGCTCGTGTCACAAAGTATAAGAACTAATGATTTAGAAAGTTAACAAACAACATATGTCAGGCAACTGAACTTGGCAGGGCAACAGATGCAATTTTCATAGATCCTCACCAAGGCCTTTGACTTTGTGAACCATTCCCTACTAATAGAAAACTCTGAACTACTGGATTGATGAGCTGCCCTTCGCTGGTTTAGACATTATCTGTCCAAATGCAGGCAACTGGTTAGGTGGCATGGCTGTCTCTCTGAACAAAGACGTATCTCAGTCAGATGGTGTGCCTCAAGGCTCAATACTGGGTCCTCTATTGTTTTCACTACTCACAAATGATATGCCCAACCACTGTGGTGGAGCCTCTCTCCAACTTTATGAAGACGATGCTGAATTGTAAAGATCCTCTGACAACTTCAACCAGATTAGCGTAGAGTTGGGAAAAGACTTCCAACTGCTCAAGCTTGGCTCCAATGAAATAACCTGGTTCTAAATGTCAAAAACTGGACATGCTCTTTGGCTCCAAAATACTGGTTGCAGGTAGGATGAACCTACTTAAGATAACAGGTATGGGGGTTCTCACCTTAAGGTAGTGCTCTCTGAAATACCTTGGGGTAACACTTGACTACGATTTGACTTTTTACTAGTCATATAGAGGTTGTGTCCAAAACACTTCATCAAAAACTGGGTCTTATGTACAGACTATTCCTTTACACAGAAAAAGAGTTGCTCAGCAGGGTGCGGTTCACCGTGACAAGGAAGTTCAGCAAGACATCAAGCAGTCATGGGTGTAGGCAGGCATACTCCAAGCACTCAGGGTGTGCAATTTTCTTTAAGGGGTAGCAAATAGGCTCTGAATTGCTTCCTTTTCCATGAAAACTAACAAAGAAAATGCTGAAACTTTCTATAATTTTATTCTTAGGAGTCGAAACTAGAAGAAGGACTGGTCACTAATACTCTCTTTGCATCCCAAGGAGAATACAACTATACAGGCTGTGGGCTAGTATGTGGGTGTCTTAGGGAACAATGCATGGCATTCATATTTACCAATGAATGGCAACAACCACTGTCATGAGATACAAAAGTTGTATATATTGTGCCAAATGAGGCAACAAACACGGTCCTGGTGTACATTTGTATATTGTCTGGCACACCTCAGGGGTGTAGCTCACCACTAACAAGGGGGTAGCACTGAAGTCCACTTGGTGTGCAGATGTGAAATCCCTGGCTACACTCTGCAGAAGTCACAGAATCCCCGTCTTGTTGAAAAATAACTGCTGTCCACACCAAAATATTTAGTTAAAGAAATACAGCAGTTTGCTGGAATACAAGGAAAGTACAGACCACCTCCACTGAGGCAAAAAAAGACACCGATGTTTCACCTGAGTACTTTGACAAAGCCCACTGGGTGAAATGTCAGTGTCTTTTTTTGCCTCAGTAGAGGTGGGCTGTACTTTCCATGTATTCCAGTAAACTGCTGTATTTCTTAAACTAAATGTTTTGGGTGGACAGCAGTTATTTGAGCTGAGGAGCAAGTTCTTTGACTGCCTGATATCTTGCCAGGCTATTCCCTTTACCTCACTAAGTCTGCTTGTATTGCCATTGCCAGCAGCACTCTGTTGCCTCTACCTTGCAGTATGGCACTTCTACAGTATCTTACACTCCTTGCAGACTGTTGATTACAATAAGCTTAACTGCATGTACAACAAAATTGGTTGCTTCAAAGCTGGTATCCCCACAGGATGCACCACTGTGATGTATTAATGTCCTTGGTTTGCTGCACATTTACAGTTCCCCTGCTCTGCCTAGTCTTCAAATTGGTGAAAGCCCCCAACATTGAAAGAGTCCTCAAGCTCAAGTAGCTTACCAGATACCTTCAATCCTCCTCCAACCCCTACTTGAAATTCCCAGAGCTCTTTTTGCTTCCGGTAGGCATGCTTTCTCCTACACTGCCCCGCCCTCTGGAACACTCTCCTGAATTAGATTATATTCTGTGACTCACTGGTTATATTCAAGAACAAACTGAAAGCTAGTGCAAAGGCGTAACACACTGCAGATGTAACCGCAGCTAGCTAATGGTCTCGACATTTTCGTTGTTTTAATTATTGTACTCTTGTGCAAGCTTTATTCCTAATGTAAGAGCTTCTGGTTGTTCAACTGCATTGTACTTGTCTCCCTGTTGCATAGTTTTGTTTATAACATGGGTTCACAGAAAGAAAAACAGGGATTGGCTGAAGGGCAGCAAGTGACTATGGATTAAATTCCCTATTTAATCCACAGTTGCTGTGCCTGATCTACTTTGCAGTGTGAGAAAGACTGCGTCACACTGTGCATGGATCTACTGCACTGCTTAACTCACTTTTGGTAGCAGCCATTGTTCTTGTCCATATTAGCGAGCAGTGCAGAGAGTGTCCCCAGCATGGTGCAATGCAAGTGAATTTCTCTTTGTTTGGCTCTCTTAATGTGACTCCAGTGCCTAAGTGTAAGATTTCCAGATGGGGAAGCTTCTGTCTGAGATGTGCCACATGTACTCATGTCATGTTCCAATGAACAGTGACAGAACTCCACGTTGAAAGGCAGCAAGTCAGATGGCAATTCCCACTAGTAGTGTGAGGTGCACAGAATGCTGGCAATTCCCTGTTCCCCACAAGGAAACCCCAGTACACATGCATTTGCAGTCTCCGGTTCCACCGCTTAGTTGGAGTAGTTGGGCAGCGGGTACAGAACAAGACAGCATGTGGTCTGGTGCCTCCAACATGGCAGAAGGGTAGAGAAGGAAGGGAGCAGTGGGTCCCACACAGCAGAAAGGCAATGAGTGCATGACTGAGAACACTGCACAGTAAGGTAGTACTAATAAGCACATTGGGCTTCACAATTTTATACCAGAGCTGTGACCAATATTCAGCGGTAACACCATGATCATTTGCTTCAGTTCCTCAATGTCTGGAAAGTGTGGCCACTTTCCCCATGCAGTGCGCCCATCCGCCTCTGCAGCACAGAAACAGTGCACCCGGTTTTCTCAGCAGTAGTGAAACACGATAGCACATACACTGTCAACCCTCAGAACGCTGCACAGTAATGGAGCCATTGACACTCTTCCCAATGTCCTACACTCCACAAACAGTGTGCAGTGAGTCCTATGCTCCACAAGAGCTCAGAAAGCACATAGCAGAGTGCCACTCACTGGGTAGTACCGAGATCTGGCTGAACACCGGTCATTCTCATGGCCCCTTCTCCCTGTGCAGCCCCTGCAAGAAAGCTTTCTATCCCTGTGTGCACTACTGCTGTTACTCTGTATTACAAACGTTGTGTGTGAAAACCAGCAGGCGTGAGTGCTTCCAACACAAGGGCACAAAAGATATGCAGGAGAGCGACAAGCACTCAGTAGTATGGAGATCGGGCTTCAACACTGGCCATTGTCAGACTTGTACTGAAAGTTTCTGTGCACAGTGTCCCTGCAGTAGACACAGCAAGCAAGCACTGCGGAGACAGTGATCAAGGTGGAGAGACAGAGAGAGACAGACTGGCTTTTGGGGGGTGGGGGTATGCCTCAAGGTCTTCACAGTCAGTGTTTGTGTTCCCTTGCCGTCCTACTCTGCTTTGTCTTGCTAGGTGAGGGTGTGTTTCTCCCCCTCCCATACTTACAATGGTGCACCAACTGTGGATTAAACAGTACAGGCAGTATAGCGCAGTGGTTTAAGGCTCTGAGCTGCAAATCTGGAGACCTGGGTTTGAATCTCACAGCCCCCACTTGCATACTGTGTGACCCTGAGGAAGTCACTTAACTTTTCTGTGCTCCCAGGTTGCACCTGTAAACAAGCTTTCAGCTTAATGTGTCTCACCTGGTTAAACAATTGGGAGAGGAAAAACTCAGTTTAATCCACAGTTAGCAGCTGCCCACAGTCAGTCTTGTACATCGTGATATTTATTTTATTAGGTATAGCACACTAAGCTGAAAGCTTTTTACAGGAGCAACAGGAGGTTAAGTGACTTGCTCAGGGTCACACAGTATGCAAGTGGAAGCTGTGGATTCAAACCCAGGTCTGGTCTGCTAGATGTCACCAAATTTGCAGCTCAGAGCCTTAGACCACTGCGCTATACTGCCTCCTTATGATAGTGATGTACAGCTGTTTAGGATTCACATGTACCGTGCTACTTTATAAGCCATCACAAATGTAAGACAGCAATAGTAAGTAAGATTCTGAGACTTGTTGATCCATAACAAGCCACAGAATGCATCTTTGAAGGGACTACTTCACAGACGGAAGGATAAAATCCCTTTTGACATTAAAACAGGGGGATAGCTGGTTTTGAGGACTTGTATCCTATCAAAAGGTAACCCATGTTAAAAGCACAATAACCCACTCCAGGGTGTGGGGTTATAGGCATTTAATCTACTCCTGGGCATGTGAGGGACACCAGCCTGCAGCTTCATGCCTCACAGCGCACCCCAGGCATGGATTAAATGTCTATAACCCCACACCCTGTCGTGGGTTATTGCTTGCTTAACTAATATCAGCTGTCCCCAACCCTATTGTGATGATGACCTATCGATTTTACACAGCACCATGATTGACTGTATGTTATCTGCCGCATGTGTTTATATTTCCCTGCTATACTTATATGACTGTGTATACTACCTACTGTGTGGGTACACATTTGCTACTGTATGTCTTATTAACCCTGGATAACCCTGAAAAGGGACATTTTGTCTCAGTGGACCTACCTGGGTATCAAAATTCAAATAAATAATTAAATGTCACTGTTCTTGTAATTTCATTATCAGCCAGTTTATATTTCTTTATAACTGTGCTGTCCCTTCCCTTTCACCTAGGTTGCACCTGAAATGAGCCTTGGCTCAGTGTACCTCTTCCAGTCACCAATTTTCAAATAAATAACATTGAAGATTACATGGCACTTCTCATGAAATTTGGGGAATTTCCTCTGGTCTGGCCAAGTTTTCCCCATTCACTAAAGCACATCAACAGCTTAATCTGGTTCAATATCAGTTGGTTTGCATCTGTATTCCCCTGCCGCCCCTTTCTGGATGAGGTTGAAAGTGGGTGGCACTGTCTAGTCCTCCTTTCTTAGTCAACAAAGGCAAAAATTACATTAATTGAAATATTAGTATAACCCCCACAAATGGGGATTTCCGAAAAGTCTTCCTTGAGCTTGCCTAAATGCTCACTGCCAGGCTGGTGTCCTGCGTTTTAGCAGTTTAAATGTGATTGCCAGAGAGTGCCTGTATAGTCTCTGTGCACTGTCTCTTTAAGAGCTGCCTGGATTGCTGTCATAAGTAATCTGAGAGGGAGCTCTGTTGAAAGATGTAACTATTTGCTGAAAATCATTTAGAGTGATAATGATAATGTAGTTTGTCTAACCTGCTTTCTTTGCAGCAAGGACGTTTTGTTTATCTCCACTATCTTGGTCCTGGACTGCAGTATTGGACCAATCAGTACAGGTGGGACCTAAAATGGAGCGGACTACAGGAGCTGTCTGGAGTCAAAATCTGTAGGAACTGTAGTTTTGGGCTTTTGGCACCTTTTTGCACCTGAAGGGAGCCTTTGTTGTGACTGACAGATGAGCCAACCAAACCTTTGGATTCTGGGAAAGTCCCAGGTTTGCTGGCAGTTGAGTCAGATCTAAGTTGGGAGCTGAAGAGGCAACAGCTTGAGACACTCAAGCAGCTATCTGAGTAGTTTTCGTGGGATAACTGTGGAAATGCCTGAGTTGTGGCCTGCATGTCGCCCGCTGCCCCTGAGAGGGACAGAAGAGAATTATTTTGACTAAATCCAAGTTTGTGAGAATGAAGTAAGCCACTGATTTTTTACCAGGCTCATACCTGAAGAACTGAATATTTTGCTGAATGCGATCGGCCTGTCAGGATTTCCAGCTGCTTTTGAATCCCGGTCTGTGCAGAGATCTGCGATCATGACGGAGAGTGGTTTCCTGGTACAGTAGAATTTCCTTACATGTAAATGTGCGGTGAGTTGTTAATGGGTCGTGATTTGGTTCCCCACTGTGTGAACTGCGTTCTGCATGCTGGAAGCTGTATCCAGCCCAAAACTGGCTATATCTGAATTTGTCTCCATTTGGGCCTTGCCACACTGGCCCAGCCAGACTACCCGCTGCACAGTGAAAGCCATCACAGAGACCTGCCTGGGGATCATCCCCTGCTCCATGCTTGAACAGATTAACCACCTACTGTCTTGATTTTCATCCAACCTGTGTCCAGTTTTGGGTATCATGAGTAATCATCAGGGTAGCTCCTGCAACAACAACCTAATCTAAAAGTGTGTCATCTGATTGTCTTGTTGTTTTCTTTTCACGAACTGAGCCTTCTGGCTCCGGATTACAAATTATGTTGTGCATGTTTTTCTTCCATCACAGGGCCCCAACCAGCTGCAAGGTTCCTGGCTAGCCACCATTCTCCATCTAGGTACCCAGAGAGTGTGACTGTTTATGGACCCTGAAGTGCATGCATAACTGTTTGATTGATACGCCTTTTAAGAAAATTAACCTGATTATGCCCATCCCTTGTTCAAGCTCCCTTAAATAAATCAGATCTAACTCTTTTGCATTTACCTGACTGTAGTTCCAGTTTGTGCAAGAGTACTGTACTACTGTTATTTGCTGTGTATAACCTTGTTTTATAGGGGTCCCCAGAGGCCAAGCCAGAGGAAAGCCCTGGTGGTAAGTTCAAACAGTGTGGGTACTTGTGTGGTGTATCAGGTGTATTGTGAAAGTGATTATTGTGTATTGCTCCAGCCACTAGTAAGGAAAGAGGGGATTACAGTGTCCCAGAGGCTGTGCCTAGGTTAGCTTGACCACTACCAACCCTGACCTCCAGGTGGAGGCACCCATATCAGAACTCAGGCCCCTTAACCTGCTACTAGCCAAGCATGCAGGGTAGTAGCCCTTGGGATAGTGCCACTTAGGGGTTACATTAGCAAGCACAATCCAAGACCTGAGTGTACTGGCTTAAGGGTCTAAGAATAGCCCAGATTTCAGAGGAAGAGACCTGGGGCAATCATAGCCAATAGCTTGAAAGTCACAACAGTGCAATAAGGGCATATTGTAAGGCTAACAGAATTCATGGATGCACAGGTAGTATATGGTAAGGCTCACTGAATGCTTGAATGCATAGGGAGTATATACTGTAGTAAGGCTAACAGAGTGCTTGGATGCATAGGAAGAGGGTTCTCCAGCAGGAGCAAGAGACTAACATCGCCTCTGTACAGATCACTGGTGTGACTGCTTTTGAGTACTGTGCTCAGTTCTGGAACCCACATCTGAAGAAGGACAGCGATAGGCTTGAGTCTGTGCAGAGTGGAATGATTAAGATGATTCAGTGGCAGCGGGGAAATCCTACAAGCAGTATTTTGCTAGCCTTAATATGTACTCATTGCAGATTAGGATGGAGTGGGTGACATGCTCCGAAACTTTCAGGTTTCTCAGGGGAATAAATAGGGTTGACAGCTAAAACCTTTCAAGAAAGCTGGGCAAACATGAACAAGATGGCTTTTAATGTAGAAACGTGTTCCGTGATCCATACTGGTACAAAAAATCAAAAAATAAATATACATTAAATGGTAATTATATAAAATCACTGACTTCAGAAAAGACTTGGGAATAATAATTAACAATTAACAATTATTTTACTCCACGAGAACAGTGTAGAAAAGTGGCACAACTGGGACACACAATCCTGGCAGCAATAAAGAGGTAATTTATCTCTAGAAGTGAAGTTCGCATTATTCCACTATACAAGTCTTTCATACGACCATGCACTGATTATGCACTTTCCATTTGGGCCCCATACCTGCATAAAGATAAAGTAATAGAGTACACAGAGAATTACCAAGCTTGTATCATGGGCTAGCAGACTACCTTATCAAGATAGACTGAAAAAATTTATTTTTACAGTTAAGAAGAGATAGGGAAACATATTGCTAATGTATAATATACCGAACAATACTGAACTTATTAAGGAATGCAATATTGCATTAGCCTATAAACCAAATAACCTTAGGTGTCACAAACAAATTCCAATTCCATATGGCAAACACAAATAAACATAGATGTTATTTTGCCATTAGAGCTGCCTTGTGGAATGCAATTCCACATTACATAGTAAATATAAACAATTTCAATAGGTTCAAGTTAGAACTAGATAGATACCTCCTGGGACAAGGTAGCTAAATCTGCCTGACACAGAGTGGGAAGGTGGTCTTGATGGGCCTAGTGCCTACTTCTGCCTTAATATATGGAGTAATACAGAGTAAGTATTGTGAAGGCTCTATCATGAGGGTTAACAGGTATAATGTGAGGAGGAACCGGAACGATCAGAGGAAGTATTTTTCATGGAGAGGGTATGGAGGTGGTGATAGAGATTGTAGCAGGATTCAAGAGGATGCAGGACAGACATATGGGACTAAGATATGACAGAAGCGGTGGAAGGGAAGGAGGGGCAAGATACCACTAGGGGCTCGGCAGTGCACACAGAGCACTAAACTACAACAAAACAAAGCGTGGCTCTCTTCAACTGAATACTCACACCTTTGATGAAAGTTTAAATTATTTAATTCAAATGCTGAACTTGATAGCATACACTGCATACTCCCTATGTCCACTGATGTTTCACGCATAAAAACGTGCGCTTTGAAAAAGTGCATGTTTTATGTGCAAAACGCCACGGGTGTGGGGGCCTGTTGTGTTTGCTATCAAGTTCAACATCTGAATAAAAATAATTTAAATGTCAATCAAAAGGGTGAGCATTGTTTTTCAGAGAACTGAGCTTTGTTGTTGTGGTTCAGACTGTGTGCTACTGCCAGCACCAGTGAGCAGCACTTCTCCGAGAGTGACATTCTACCTGCTTTTGCACACACAGCACAAGGCTGGTGGGGTTGAGTTGGTAGCAATGGGGCAGACCCAATGGTCTCAGGTCTTTTTCTGCCTGTCCAGTTTCTATGTGTCTGTCTTTTGATGATTTTGACCACCTGTGATCTTCCCATCAGGCAAGCCTTGAGCCATTTCTGGGCAGGCTGGGACAGTCCTCAACAGAAACATAGAAATTGTCAACAGATAAGGACCACTAGGCCCATCCAGCCAGCCCATAAAATGTTGCAACTTGCATAGTAGGACAGCATGGTCCACTTTATAAAAGGTCTCGACTGATGAGACTGATAAAACTTCGCCCGCTGTGATGACACGTGTCTACTGCAGCTGCCAAGTCATTTATTACTTTTAACTGAGCAGTGCACAAACAGGGATTCAGGCGGAAGTTTGATTGAGTATCTAAAAGTAGAACATGTTGCAAAATGAAGTTCAGCAGCTGTTTGTGGACAAGTTATTCAAGCATCTTATTGAGGACAGGTTAAACCAAAAGGGACAATAGTTATTAGGGTCTGCTGAAGAGCCAGGTTTGAGAACGAGGTGACATTAACCCTTCCAGGCTGCAGGGATTTTATTTGTATTTATCATGGCCACTTAGCATGACCTGGGTTTGTATAATTGCACTTTATAATATTCCATGATGTACCTGTATTTTTGTTCAGCATTTTCTAATGTGAAGGCCTTGAACTGCACATCATTGTTGTATTGTTCTTCTCATTTCCTCTCCCCAGACTGCACTTGGAAATGAGCCTTAGCTTAGTGTGCCTCCCAGTTACCAGTTTTCAAATAAATGAATACATAAATAAATTCCGCATGAGGGGTGCGTTGAAGAGATGAGTAAGAGGCATTGCAGACTGTGCTGCTACTGCAGGCAGGGCGGTGTGACATCTTGGCACGCAGGCTAATGACACCAAGTGATATGTTGCAGTGTGTTCAGGCAGTACAGTGCAGACTTGATGGACTCCAAGTCTTCTTCTGCCTGTAACATTTCTATGTGTTTATGCTACAAATTTTAGTTGCATGGGTGCAGGCCATCAAAGTCTGCAATTTCTGAGGCACCATTTTCCTTCAGTGATTTCAGGGCCTTGCCCTGGCTGATGTCGATAAAGATTTTATTAATTTATTTAATAGAAACATAGACTTTGACGGCAGATAAGGACCGCTAAGGCCCATCTAGTCTGCCCATTTCCCTACCTACAGGATAGGCCGCAGATCCTAGTTAACCAACAGCCTATATCTTCCTGCCCCCACAAGAATTGCCTTATGTCTGTCCCATGCATTCTTGAATTCTCCCACAGTTTTAGACCCCACAACTTCCTCAGGAAGGCTGTTCCATGCATCCACTACCCTCTCTGTGAAATAATACTTCCTTACATTGCCCCTGAACCACCCTCCTTCTATCTTTAAATTGTGTCCCCTTGTTCTTGCAAGTCTGTTTTTCTGAAAGATGCTACCCTCTTGGACTTTGCTGATTCCCTTGAGGTACTTGAAAGTTTCTATCATGTCCCTCTCCCTTCTTTTCCTCAAGGGTATACATATTAAGCTCCTTTAGTCTCTCCTCATACGGCTTCTCTTGCAGACCCTGCACCATTTTAGTTGCCTCCTCTGGACTGCCTCTATCCAGTCTATGTCCCTATGGGAGATGGGGTCGCCAGAACTGGACACAGTATTCCAGATGGGGTCTCACCAACTGTCTGTACAGAGGGATAACAACTTCCTGTTTTCTGCTGCTGATGCCTCTCCTATACATCCCAGTATACCCCGGCCCTCCCTACTGCCTTCTCACATTGCTTGCTAACCTTAAGGTCATCTGATATGATTACCCCAGGTCCCTTTCCTGTTTTGTTGTTGTTACTACCTCCCACCCATTGTGTATTCTTCCCTGGGTTCTTGTTTCCCAGGTGCATTATTTTGCACTTTTTGCATTGAACCTAGCTTCCATATCTTGACCATTCCTCCAACCTCACAAGTCCCTTTTCATCCTTTCCATGCCTCCTTGTGTATCAAACCCTGTTGCAGATCTTTGTGTCATCTGCAAAAGGCATACTTTTCCTTCCAGTCCCTCTGCAATGCCACTGATGAAGACATTAAAAGGACTGGACCCAATACTGAACCTCACGGTACCCCACTAGTAACCGCCTTTCTTCAGAGTGGACTCCATTTACAATTACTTCTGTGTCCTGTTGTCCAGCCAATGTTTTACCTAGGCTACCACCCTGGGACCCACTCCAGGCTGGTTAATTTGACTAATAATCTTTTGTGGGACTGTGTCAAATGCCTTGCTAAAGTCTAGGTAGGTCATGTCCACAGCCCTCCCTGGTCTACTACTTGGTCACCCAGTCAAAGAAATCTATTAGATTGGTCTGACATGACCGCCCCACTGTGAACCCATGCTGCCTTGGATCCAGTGCGCCACTGACCTCTAGGTACTCAACTATTCTTTTCCTTCAGAAGTGACTCCATCACTTTCCCACCACAGAGGTCAGACTGACAGGTCTGTAGTTTCCTGCCTCTGTCTTGGTCCCACTTTGTGAAGGGAATCACATCCGCCTTCCTCCAGTCCTCGGGTACCACACCATCCTCCCATGATTTATTAAAAGAGTAGCCAGTGATTTCACTAGTTCCTTCCTTAATTCTTTTAGAATTCTGGGGTGAATTCCATCAGGACCCATTGCTTTGTCCACCTTCAGTTTTAGGAGTTCTTGCAGAACCCTTTCTTCTGTGAAAGGACTGATCGACCTCTATCAAGAGTGCTTCTTGTTAATTGGATTAGGCACTCCTCCTCTTTTAGAATACTGAGCAGAAATATTTGTTCAGTATTCCTGCTTTTCACTGTCCCCTCTGTCCACCCAACGCTCATTCTATTCAGCCTCACTATCCCTCCCTTTGTCTTTCTACGCCGCTGATGTACCTATAAAAGGTTTTATCCCTTCTTAACTGAGTTGGCCATCTTTTCCTCAGTTTGGGCCTTTGCTATTCTGACTTCCCTCCCTGCTTCTTTCTGCCTTAACTGGTACAGTCTCTGTCCTGCTCCTTCTGTGTTTCCTTTATACTCTGAATGCTATCTTTTTCTTCCTGACTTCACAGCAACCTCTCTGGAGAACCATAGTGGCTTTTTCTTTCATTTTGATTTGTTTATTTGCTTCACACAAAGGCTTGTTGCCTCTGTGATGGCAGTTTTGATAATTCCCATTGTTGCTCCACACCTACATACCTATCAGTCAGCAGAAACAGGCCTCACGGTCTATCAAGTCTGCTCGTGTGCACAACTAGTGCCCCTATATTGCAGCTCTCCTTCCCCTCCCCTTTTCCATCTTTTGGAAATAATCAAACCCTCCCATTGCCCTGTCCTGCCTCTTTGAAACCACACACCATCTTGCAGGATACCACCCTGTGGCAGAGAATTCCATTTGACACCACCCTCTCTGTGAAATAATGCCTCATCTCCCTCCTAAAACAACCCTCTCCAATCTTAGCCCATGCCTTCTCATGCCTCCCCTTCCTCAGTCGAAATAACCCATCTGTGCCCGATTTCGGATCCCTTCAAGTATTTGAAAGTCTCAATCATATCACCCTGATCCTCCTCTCCTCCAGGGTGTAGAAACCCAACTCATTCAGTCTGTCCTCATAGGTTTTGTCTTCTAACCTCTGTATCATCTTAGTTGCCCTAGGCTGCCCCAACTTCAGGAGCCTGATATCCTTCTTAAGATATGGTTGCCAGTACTACACGCAGTACTCCAAGTGCGGCCTGACCAAGAACCTGTACAGGGGCAGGATCACATCCCTGTGTCTGATGAGAAACCTCCTGCACTGCACCCCAGCTTCCTGTTGACCTTAACTGCTGCCCTCCTGCACTGAGCAGTGTTGTTCATGCCCTCAATATATCACCCCAGGTCCTTCTCCTCCTCAGTGATACCTAAGCAACTCCACCTAACCAATACTCCCTCCTTCTGTTCTTTTGCTTTGAAGTGCATAACTTTGCACTTCCTGGCACTGAAGCCCAACTGCCACATCTCCAACCATGCCTCCAGTTTGGACGGGTCCCCTGAAGCCTCTGCCACCCTCTGTATCATCCACTGCCACCACATTTAGGTATCATCCACGAACAGGCTGATCCTGCCCCCACTCCATGCAAGATATCCGATATGAATAGCCCAAACAACACCAGGCCCAACACAGATCCTTGTGGCACTCCGACCAGTGACAGTACTAGGAGATGAGAGATCCCCCACCACCACCTGTTGCATCCTACCCCTTAGCCAGTTCACAATCCAATTTACCATCTTTGGCCCTACCCTATTTATTTAGCTTTTGTTTACCAGGTGAGTGCACTAGTCAAAAGATGTCTATTTTGAGGCACAATCCAGGAAAATACAATAGCAGATAGCAACAGGTAAACAGGCAAAGTACAATCAGAAAACATACAGTCAAACAGAAAGTGCAAAAGGTTACACAGTATCTACTGTAATATAACAGCAAACAAATTAGACAACATTTCCTGACATTCCCTTTAGCTTACCCCCTTCCAACCTCATAACATGCTCCTCGTCCTTGTACAACATTTATACTGAAAATGTTGCCTACATGCACTTTGTTTATGCCCTTAAGATACTTGAAGGTTTCTATTATATGCCCTCGCTCCCTCCGCTCTTTCAGTGTATACATATTGAGGTCTTTTAATCTCTCCTCCTATGTGTTGTGGTGTAGACTCTGCACCATCTTAGTTGCCCTTCTCTGGACCGCCTCCACCTATGTCCTTCCCAAGATGCAGCCTCCAGAACTATATCCCTACTACAGATGAGGCCTCACCAGTGTTTTGTATAGTGGCATCACCACCTCTCTTCTGCTAGTGATACCCCTTCCTATACATCCCAACATGCCTCTGGCCCTCCCCACTGCCATGGTTCAGTGTTTGGCAACCTTTAGGTCATCTGAGATGATAATCACAAATGCCTTTCCTCCCAGGTAACCATCGGTAACTCCCCCATCCTGTAGTTCTCCGCAAGGTTCCTGTGCCCAGGTGCATGATTTTGTACTTTTCACATTAAATTTTAATTGCCATGCCTCAGACCATTTTCCAGCTTTCCTATGTCCCTCCTCATTCTTTTGACACCTCTGAGTGTCCACCCTGTTATGGATCTTGGTGTCATCTGCAAATAGGCAAACCTTCCTCCAGTCCTTCAGTGATGTCACCAATGAAGACATTAAAAGGACTTGCCCCAGAACAGATCCTTGTTACACCCCACTGGCCACTTCCTTTTCCTTAGATTGGATCCCATTTACCACCACCCTCGCTTTCTGTCCTTCAACCAGTTCTTAATCCAGTTCTCCACTTTGTGGCCCACCCCCAGACTACCCAACTTGTTAACCAGTCTTCTGTGTGGAATGGTGTCAAAGACTTTGCTGAAATCGAGGTAGGCGATATCCATCCCCCCACCCTGAGCCACTTACTTCTTCACCTAATCAAAAAGTCTGTCAGATTCATCTGACATGACCTTCATGCTGTGAATCCATGCTGCCTTGGATCCTGTGTGCCGCTGGATTCCAAGTGCTACCCACTCCTTTCCTAAGCAAGCACCTCCATCATCAGCTGCAAGATTGGCTGAGGCTGATTCTTTCCCGAGTTTATTTCTGCTTGACCAGAGGTTTTTGGGGGCTTTGTTGCTATTTGCCTCTCGAGTGGAGGATTTATATAGTGCCTTTCATGCACACTATATCCTAAAGCGCTATACAATCCACAAACAGTTGCCTCAATCAGTAGACATGCAGAGAGAGGTTAAATGTGACACAGGGAGGTTGAGTAAACAATAAGGCATGTCAGGGTGGACACTGTTGTGGAGATTCAGTGAACATCCCCAGCAGGTTGTAAGGCACAAGGAGCAGTCAATCCCTCAAATTCCTGCTGCTCCTTTTGCCAGCTGTCCTCTGGGCCATCGGGAAGGTGGGTAGTGGGTTACCAGGATTTCCACCTAATTTACATAAGCAATATTATATCACAATTATTTAGAAAATGTATACTTCTCAAAATATGACAATCAACTAGTGACATTTTCATTCCTCACTGACTGGGCAGCTCGGCATTTTGCATGGAACCATTTTGGCTGCAAGGGTGTCAATGCAACCCAGACTGCAGAGAAGCTGTCATTGTAGCAGACCCTGCAGAGAAGCTGTCATTGTAGTAGACCCTGCAGAGAGGCTGTTATTAGTAGAAACAGTGGTGGAAATGGGGGATCCCAGCAGCTGTGTTCGGGAGTGACATTTAAAAGTTTGATTTAGTTCCAGGAGCAAGACTGCTCCTGTGTAAAATCTTCCCTCATAAAGGGATAAAAATTACTAAATAAAGTATCAAAATGCAAGGTATGATGAAAAAATGGGTCCCCAGACCTCTGCCAGGAATGTTCGATCCTACTTCAAAGGTCATGGTTCCCCAGTGATTTCTTTCCATTTCCAGCACTGTGTAAAACACATCTTTTGGGGTGGGGTGGGGAATCAGGTTGCCTGCTTGCATCACCGTTATCTGTTTTTGGCCATGGCGTTATTACTACAGTAACTTTAGGTACAAAGCCTCTTTCTATGAGGGACCTCTCTGACCCCAAAAGCTTGTCAACTGTAACATCACTGCACAGTATCTATGTTGGACCAATATAAGCAGCGCCAGATCCAGGATTTTACAATGGGTGCTGGGATGGTTTGCATCCTAATATGCATTTTCTAATGTTTTTAATAATTTATATTGTCTATTATCTTTTCATTGCATGTTTGATGGAAAACACAAATGTGATCTACAGCATAGAATGTATATTTTCTTACCATCAATAAATCAGACTTCTTGAAGAAAGCACAGTGCAGCAGCAGCAGCAAGCAACAGTCACAAGGGGGTGACAGCCTCTTGCCCCCCCATCTACCACTGAATATTAGGACTCTGTGCCCAATAAAGCTAAAGAACCATCTTGTTGCAAATTCCAGTTGTGACTGCTTTCACTAATCCATTCACTCTTACAGAGGTTTGGTACTGTATACACTCCAACCAGGGCAACGCTTAGTTGGTCCACAGTTTTTCTACTCTTGGTTCCTAATTTCCTTGGCCTTCCAAAGCAATTTTCCTCTAGTTATCCACTCTCTAATATAGCTCCCCCAATCCTCTCTATATCTTCCCTCCAATTTTCACCCTATAGTTGTCTGCCACCTGGACCTGTTTCCTCAACTTGTAAATATATTCTTCCTTACCCTTTATGACGGTTTCTCTGGTGGATGTATTCTCCCTCCCTATGTAAGTCTTCCTATTTGTTTTTTCTTTAGATATTTCCTGAAGAAGGCCTAAGGTCTAAAACTAGATTTTAACTCTAGTTTCAGCATGCATTTAATATAACCATTTTGTTTCGCTTTTTAGACCACATGCTCACCGCACACAACCTCACCCCATTGCCTATTGCCACTGTTATTATCCAGCTGTTTTTGCGAGACTGTATCATTGTAACAAAACTGTATAACTGTATAAATGTATGTAACCACTATGTGCTTGCTAAGTTATGTGACTCGATGCTGTAACCAAAAAGTCTTACTCTGTTTGTCCTCAATGTGACGAGGTACCTTTGGAAATGAGCCTTTGTCTCAAAGGTTGTAAACTGATGTACAAATAAATAAATAAAATAAATGCTGACTGCCTTGTTTTTGTTTTTACATTTTGTATGCTTCCTATCTATTATGTAGGTCTTAGCCTGTCTTGCTTACCTGTTTACCTTTACTACCTCTAACTTTCTTGCTTCCAATTGTAGTTTTACATACACTGTACAATGCCAACTTGATGTTGTGTTACCTTACTTGCCTAAATTTAACATTGTATGTATAGTTTACTTCATATTTAATTCTTGCTGCTTAACAGCAATCACATATGTTTACCGTTTGTCTAACTCTGATGTGGAACCTATGTAATGAGGCATGTTCTCAAAAGGTGTTAACCCACGATCGCAATAAAATAAATGATAACTAAAATAAAGTCACTATATGTGAAATCATGAGAGGGGGTACCAGATCAAGCATGAATCTCATGATTAAACTAGTAGTTGGTGTCACTGCTTCAGGGAACTAAGAAAATATTCGCTGTGTTTTCCAAAATAAAACAGGAGAGCGGCAGCCCTTCTCCCTAGGGGTTCTTTTGAAACAATGGTCTCCATCCCAAAGCAGTAGCATACAGCTGTCCTCACAGGCCAGTGTCAGCTTCCTTTGTTCTAATGTGGCTTAACTGAATAATTGATTGGGCTTCTATTCTCTTTGGATCCTCAAGATGGCTCGGCTTGGGAGAGGGAGGGGCCTGGTGCTCTTGATTGCCCCTGGCCATTCATATCTACACTCTTGATCTTTTAGCTGCTCACTTAGCAGGAAAGCACTCTTATAATTGGGAGGGCTCTGCATTTACAAAAGGAAGTTGTATCCATTAGACTTCCCCAAACCTCATTTACTATTCAGACTGCAGGATGGGGAGGGGACGGTTGAATAGCTAATCCTCTGGTACCAGTGGCACAGGTGCACCTAATGGCTTCAATCCACAAACTGCTTCACTTATGTGGCCAGTTAGCCTTGCTGAAGGAAATTGCCTGTATTTTCTGCTTAAGATAGCCATGTTGAATTTAACCCATTTGATTCCATTTGAATCAATGGGACCGGAACAAATGCCTTTGATATCAGAGATGAATCTGTTGCATTTTTTAATTTTATTTATTGTATTTATTTGTTAACAGGCTGAAAACTCACTGGACACAAGTTCCTTTACAGGAGTGACTGGGGACATACAGTAATACATTATGTGGCAAGATCATTTAATACAGATAACAGTTGATCACAATGTTTCAGTTTGGCTTAATATACATAACATGAGGAATAATCCATGGTTGGGTGTGAGACAATATTGCAAAAATAATGCCCTGGGTGGGTTGTGAGGCACAAGGCACAGTGGACAACCTTCAATCTCCCAGGAAGAAATATTAATGCAGCGGGTGTAGGAAAAGATGGAACTGGAAACTTGGGAACCGGAAAGCTCATCCCAAGAAAGTTTGGCACTGGAGATAAGAAACAGGATAACTAGGCACACTAGCTAAAATGGAAATTTAGTCCCACACTCATCAAATGCATTCATGAAAACATAACACAATATGGCAATCAATGTTTATTTATTTTATTTAGTTTTGTTAACTGGGTTGGTACACTAGGCGAAACTGTCTGTTTTCAGGTACTACCAGGAGAGAACAACAAATGCAATACATGACATATTGCAATGTATGAACAGAGCTAACACGCATAGGGGTGTAGCATTCAAGAGCACATAAGTGAAGGGGAATATATACATAACCAGTATATAGATGAAGACATAGTTCTAAAATGAAGCAAGTACAGCAATACAAATTGACACAGGTACATCATTACAACAGATGTAAGTCCAAGTGGTACACAACTCGGGGGGCACTTTTCCAACTCTGGGGGATGCAGCTGGGGGGGTTACTATTCAAACTCTGAGAGGCGCAACTCAGGGAGGAAACGTGAGGGGATTTACTATTACAAACTAATGGGGACACAACTCAGCGGGGAGAAACTTGGGGTATTTACTATTGTAAACTCTTGGGGAGGACACAACTTGGGGGGTTATTTAAGTGGCTCATGGCAAAATACACCAACAACCTCAAAAACACTGAAACACAGATGTTGTTAGAAGTGAACCCAGGTCTGCTAGATGTAACAAGTCCATTCACAGCTTGTGACTGTAACCTCTGTGCTATGCTGCTGGTACACTTTGACAACACACATCGCTGGACTTCAACAAAACAACTTGGGGGGTACAGGAACATGCTGCAACAACTGTGACCAAATGTCCACACACTCACTTGGGACAAAGCTTCCTGTGCCACACTGTCCAGTTTCCAACTTTACATGACCCAAAACTACTGTGACTAACTCTCCAGTTCCAGGTTCTCCACGCCCAATGCAGTGATGACACACATGCAGAGGGATTACTGCACTTATAGCATTCATAAAAGAAGATCTAAAATGTTATAAATATTAATAACATGTCTAACTCTGACTTACAAGTGTTTTTGAGTATCATTTTAAGCAAATTACAGGTATTGGAGTTACAATTGTTCCATACTTTTACAGCAGTGCAACTTATAGATTTCTGTCTTGTAATGATCTTCATCGGTCAGCTTATGGGTTTTGACCAGTGATCTATAGTAACATAGTAATTTAAGATCCACAGGATCTTTAGGTCCATTATGTCTGCACCCCTCCCCCTTCATAAACAGGAAGACAAAAAAGTATACTAACCATATTATATTAATTCATTGGAATTCCCTATCCACTCTGCTATGAAGGAGACCCACTGATTCTCTTGGTCAGCAGACATTTGCCCATTCTTACTTTGATGGCCTGTACCATCTTCATATCCACTGTCTCCTCTGGTAGGCGGTTACATAGGCTCACCCTCTAGGAGAAAAAGTGCCTCCTAATGTTACCCCAGAATTTACCTCCTCTGAGCTCCAAGGTGTGCACCTGTGTCCTGCTGGACACCAGATCAAACATCTGTGTGTTCCACCTTCATGATGCCCTTCAGTATGTGTCAGACTGAGATCATGTCTCCTCTCAGCCTCCTTCTCTAGCTGGTGAACATGCCAAGGGCTTCTAGCCTCCCTTGAATAATTTAGGCCTGGTTATCACACTTCTCCACTGTCCCTCACTTGGAGGGACAGTCAGAACCCTTGTTTATATCTCCAAAACCCAATGCCCCACATGAAAAGGTGATATTCCACAGTTTACAATGGGACTTAAAAGCAGAATTTTGTTAATGAATGAGGATCAATTAATAGTAGACCATGAGATAAAACACCAGAGCATTAATGTCAACGATGTTCTAAACTTGTATCGCCAATGTTTCATTTTCTCTCACTGTTTGTCTCTTTTCCCCATAATTTGATATCTAGATAGAGCAGACAGCCAGAGAAAGATCAGAATAATCAATAGTATTTGGGTTACAAATTGTGACATCAGAAGCAGGCCAGGATCTCCCACTCCTATCTTCTCCACGCTGGATGGCAAGTAGTCACAGCCATCAAGTACCTCGGTATGTGGTTTGACAGCAGGCTTGACTCTCTTCCCACACTGATGACATCCATGCCAAACTCTGCCCCAAACTCAGTACCCTGTACCGCAATAAGGACTGCCTTTCTCCCCAGGTCCACTGGAAGCTGGTCACCAGAATGGTTCTCCCTGTTTTCGTTATGCAGATGTGGTCTATGGCACTGCCCTCTTCTTCCCTCACCAGACTGGACACCCACCACAAAACCTTCTGCCGCATTGCTACCAGTTCACCCTCTTGTACCCACCACTGTTTCCTTTACTCCTACCTATCCATCCTCCTCCTCACCTGAAGTTGCCAGTGATTCCTTCATCTCCAAATACTGGACATGGGTACCTCCCTTCATACCTATTCTCACTCATCTCCGCATCCCCTCCTCCTTCTACTCCTTACATTCTAGAGATCCCTGCACCTCCTCCCTTCCCCACTCACCTCCTCAGCTGGGTAATCAGCATTTTTCTGTTGCCTCTACTCACAATGAAATCAGCTCCCTCTCCCTCCATCTCTCCCCTCACTTCCTTCCATTAGATACCAGCTAAAACTTCTCCCCTGAGTCCCTGCTCCTGCCAACCCTCTACCTGACCCTTACCCACACTCCCTTCATATCTGACTACCCCATACCTTTCCCTTTCCTGAACAGCATGATTTTGCCTCTTCAGTGGGTACATTTAATTGTCTGTTTGACTACTTATCCTCTCAACATAGCTAGCCTCCTTTCTAGAGGCACCAAGCACTTTATTTTGATCATGTCCAACTGCAATTTGTATGTTGTCTTCAATGTGTCAAAATGCTATTTCTGTTTTTTCTGCACTATACTTTTGCACTTTGTGCCACTGCCACTGTCATTGCAGCCACATCATTTGACTTGCTTCAGCTTTGTAATGTTGTTCTCCCTTCCTTTTCTCCCTCGGATCGCACCTGGAAATGAGACTCAGCTCAGTATGCCTTTCCCATTAACCAGTTTTCAAATAAATACATAACTATCACTATGTTAAAGTTTTTGGAAGTTCTCTTGTCTGAAGAACCTCAGAAAACTGATCAGAAGCAAAAGAGCTCACGATGAAAGGTGCTATATAGTTGGCCATTCTCCGTCACGTTGTTCCAATGTGGTATTTTTTTGGTGTTGTTATCTGTACTCTCCCAGGTCATGCCTGAAAAAGGCAGGTGCTTGTCTAGTGCATTTACCTGGTAACCAAAAGCAAATAAATAAATAAATTAGGCACAGCAGTAGGGCTACCGCTCACAGTGCTGATAATTCGGGTTCAGGAATGATCCTGGATCATTGAGGGCTGACCTGGGAGAAGATCCGAGCATACCAGTAAATGCTCTCATCCTTCTGGGGGGCACATCCCAGCACTGCTGCCACCTGTAGATGTACAGGTGGTAGACTGTTCAGGACTCAGGGAGGAACACGCCGTGCTGTGTAACATGTGAGTGTGCTGACACATGCTCATGTCATAGACTATGTCCCAAATGCCAGCATCCCTATTGGGCATGGGGACCACATGGTGCAAAAAATAAAAGCGAGAGCAGAGGAAACTAAATAAAAACAAGGAGAAAAACTCCTTAGTCCGTAGCTCCATGACGCATGGTACATCTAGACTGGCGGTAGGTATATCTGCTAAGCCAGAGCAGAGGAGGCAAAAAAAAAACAAAAAAAGAGGAAAGCTGCTATGTAAATGCAAATAGTACAATATGGCTGCCAATCTGGGCAGGAAGCATGTGCAGCTGTGGAGATTCTTCCATTCGAACACACCACACACACTACCAGCTTGTATATTCATTTATTTATTGGTAACTCTTGGCCAGGAAAGGGACACTGAGCTGTGAGAGCTCATTTCCAGGTGTGTCCTGGGTGTTCATATACAGGGACCAGTTTTACTGACAAGAGGAATGTTGGCTAGGAGACCAATACAAATTCCCTGTTCTTACAATGTGTCATAGGATCTTTAACTTCCACCTGGGCAGCCATCAGAGATGGGCACAAAGACCTCAGTTTAACATCCCCGCCCCCCCAAGCCATAGTGTTACACCTGCAGTGTCAGTATTGGATATTAGCCCACATCACTGGTTAGAACACCACCTGGAAATCAGGAGATCACATGTTCAAACCCTGCAAGAGCCAGATACTCACTGTGCAACCGAGGGAAAGTCACTTAACCTCTCAGTGCTCCGTTCAATAGGCTGTTGGTTAACTAGGATCTGCAGCTTTTCCATTAAGTAGGGAAATGGAAGACTAGGTGGCCAAGCGGTCCTTATCTGCCATCAAATTTTATGTTTCTACCCAACTGTAAAAATTAATGGAAACAGGACTCTACTGAAAAACTAGATGACATTTTAGCTGGGCTATCCTGGGTATATTATTTGAAAAAAAATCCTTGAGTTGGATTAGAATCCACAACCTTCCAATCCCAAAGGCAAGCATACAGCCTCTTGAGCCACTGACACCAATGTGAACTGCAGAACTGTCTTTTCCTAGAAATTACAGTTGCTAGAAATATACTTCTAAAAGAGGCTGGAAAATCCTACTCTCTGGTCAGTCACTAAACTAGTCTAACCCGTGTAATTATGTTAGCACAACCCACACTTCTGCACTCTTTCAGTAGCCAGTCATAATGCATCATTTTAAATCCACGCCTGACATTTGGACCAATAAAGTTTCAGTCTCAGCTGAATACTTTGTCATTTTTTTTTATTTTACTTTACGGGGCCCGTGCATTTATGTACACAGCCCAGCCTTTAAATTCTCTACCCCATCAGCTTCGAGGAGTTCATGATGTGGAGGGATTTAAGCATGCCCTAAAGACATACTTGTGGTATTGGGCTTACCCTACTTGATTGCATTTTGCTGTATTTTATGAAATCCCTGTATTTATGTTTTATTGCATCCTGTTTTATTTCTTGTGTATTTTATTGTCAAGGTGCCTTGATTTTAGAAAGGAGTGTTAAAAATAAAGTTTATTATTATTATTATTTCTAATACCTATTTTATATGGACTATTCTAATACCCATTTTATATGAGCAATAACACACTTCAGGGTTTGTGGGTTGTGCTGTAATTACCCATGCCCTGGGTGATTGAACACAGAACATACAAATAGTGCCAGTAGAAAAGGCCTTATGGTCTGTCTCGTCTGTTCAAGTTTGCAGACCCCCAGTAATTACTTAAGCAATTTATCCCTCCAGGGTGTGGGTATACTGGAGGATTTACCACGGCTGATGTGCACCCCGTGACCTAACCACACCAGTCATGTTAAGTCTTACAGTATACCCACACCCTGGAGGGATAAATTGATAGATATAAATGGCAAATGCTGTTTATTTAATGTTTTTAAATATTTTTTAACTCACTGTGGTCCGTACAGTTTGAAAAAGAATGTCATTTTTTTTTACTGTGGAGTCTTACTGTAGCGTGACAGGAAACATGGCTGGGTTCCTTTGAAGTGAAAGCGTTCGATTGATACACTGATTGGCATGAGATAAAGTTGGCTGGTACTTTTCCACTGGGTACACTGGAGGATTTACAATGCTGGGAAAGGTACCAGCCAACCAATCAGATTGCGGATTTGGTTGATTCAATGTACCACATTGTATAATGAGGATCTGCCCCTCCTTGCTATCCAATCCTCCCTTCCTTTGATATCCCCTTCCCCTCCATGCAACCCTCCCTTTAACTCTGTCCCAACCCTTCTTGAAGCTGTCTACAGGAAGACACTTCATCTGACAACTCATTCCATTTTGCCACTACACTCACAGTGAAAAAGTGTCTCCTCATTTTCCTCTTGAATTGTCCTCCACCAGCTTGAGGCAATCTCCTAGCGATCCTGTTCCAACTATGGTTAAAGAGACCCTCAAAATTCACTGTGCTGAAACCCTATGGTATTTAAAGGTTTTGATCATGTCACCCCTCTCTTCTATCCTCCAGGGAGTACATGTTGAGGTCTCTCCTCAATGGCCTGACCTGCTGCCCTTGGATCATCTTGGTTACCTTCTCTGGACTGTCTCCAGTAGGTTGATATATTTCTTTAGGTAAGAGCTCCAGTATTGCACACTGTACTCAAGATGCAGCTGAACCAGTGACCTGTACAGAGGTAGAATGACCTCCGACTTGCTGCTGGTTATACCCTGGCTATACATCCCAGCATCTGAGGCACTGAGCTTCACCTTGTGCCTCACAATGCACACAGGGGCATACGTTTTACAGCACAACCCCACCCTGTCATGTGTTATTGATAATGCAAGCTAACTGTTACACCATGGGTATTGTGTGCTGAATTGGGTAGGGAAGGAAGTGATGTGAGATCTCTGGTCTGTGGGAGGCATCATCCATTGAGCCCACCACTTCTCCTTTTGATTATCACACATAATGCACCCACCTGAGGGTGGCACCAAACTGCACACATGGCTCTGCATATCCAATCACTCAAACACCAGCAGCTTCACCTGCCATGCTGGGGAGGGGTTGGGTCGCATCCACCCAAGCTGGAGGAGCACATATAGTATGTTGGGGTGCTTTTGACCCTCTCTCTTGAGTCCTGATGGGTTACCCATGCATATGTGCTGATTTTTGAGTAATAGGGCTCAGACAGGAAGGGTTCTGTCTCAGCTGCTGAAGTTGCCAACGAGCCTAAACCATTTGTTTCAGATTTGAACCATTGGCACCAGAGGCTCCTGAAATGACTTTTGAATTTGCCTCATGGAGAGCCATCTGTGCCTGTCAAATGAAACTGACAGTACAGCGCTCTGATTGGTTACTTAACTCCTGTATAGGCTCTGACCATTCTGCTAACTCTGGCGATAACCAGGGCCAAGAGCTGCCTGACTTTTGTACATTTTGAAGTGTCAAAGTGAGGCTGTACCCCAGGCTCACTTACACTGTCCTGGCACTGTTAGTCCTCACGCTTCTCCCATAACTCTGCATTTTGCTTCCTGCTTATCCCCCCTACTGGGCAGTGTCATGCCTAACAGCTACCTGTTTGTAGTTTGCATCTAACCAGGGTGTACTTTTTGCTTTGTGCTTAATAGTTGCTTAACACTGTTCTGCTTCTAACTGTTACCTAATTTTTTTCTGTTGTACCCATTGCTCAACCCATCAATCGGAACAATCTAAGACTGACCAAGCTCACATGATCTGCACAATGTCTGCCCCTGAACTCCTGTTCCTTTGCTTTTGAACTGCCCTTGCAGGTGTCTGCCCCTCTTGCACAATACAGTCACCCCATGCACCATCAATCTTTTCTAACTTTTACCTCCCAGGGTAGGGGCCCTGATTATATCCCACCTCCCAGCCTATGAGTAGAGCAGACCTTCCATTCTCACTCTGGACCCTGTCCACCTGGCACAATTCTTTAAGCTGCTAGGGTCCTGGAACATCTGCTACAACCTGGTCAGTGCTAATTCTCCATGTGTCAAGACAACTGCCCACCTGAAGCAGCGCGAGCAAGAGGCTATGGTGTCTCCCTAGACACAAACATCTGGTACTTCCCTGCTACTTATGTGTATCTTTGTCCACCAACACCCATTTCCACCGCACCTTACCAGTAATCATCCCCCAAATCTGCCCAGGTTTGGTGCATCTGAAGATTCAGAGCTTCCTGCTAAATTTGATCAACTGGAAGTTTGGGCTGTTGCCACTAAGTTTGACGTTGTTGCCCTTTCAGAGACCTGGCCAATCAGCCAAATCTCTGACGATGAAATTAAATTAGCTGGCTTCACTATCTTTAGGAAGGACAGGATAAACAAAAGGGGTGGAGTCGACTCTTCTGTATCTCCAAACACCTCAAGGCCATTGAGTCTACCACTTAACTCTCCACAGGCCCTTGAGTTGCTGTTTCTTGATATTCTGTTTGACCAGGGCAAGACAGGTCACAGTCTCACCACTTACATCCCCTAACTATGTAGATGAGAGCATGTGATCCCGGCCTTTAGGCATTTTCTGCCCAACAGTAGGGAATGGATACTTTTAGTGATTTTAACATGAACTGGCCCACAAAACTGACAGACAAATCAAGAAGTCTCTTTTGAACCTTGATCTGAGTCAGATTATCACCAGCCCCACCAGAGTAAACTACAAGCGGATACCCTGGACTGGATTGCTGTTCCAACCCTCCAACATTTTCACCTCTGGGGTACTCCTGATTTATTAAATGACCACAACCCAATATTCTGTGACTGATCCACCAGGCTTCCCCATAATCTGTATCAATTCCAGATGGCTCCAGGATCTCAACCTTGAGGCTTTCACCTCTGCACTGTCCTCTGGGACTGGTCCTTCCTTGACAATAATGTGGACATTGACCAAGCCTACACAGCTTTTGTAAGTTATTCTCTGGGATCTGTGATAGCCACAGTCCCCAAAGTGACTCAGAATATGTGGCAACAAGCAGGAGTGGGTCTCCAGAAATCTTCTAATGCTCTTCAAAATCAGGGACAGAATGTGGGCCCAATACAAAAGACGAACACCTGGCTCAGGATTACAAAACACTGTACAACTCCAGTAACTCAGCTGTTTGCAAAGCCAAAACAAGCCACATTAAACTCACTTGACCTCCAATCTTGGGAATCCTAAAAACTGTGGAACTCAATCATCGGTATTGGTAGATTTTAGAGTACCCAATCATGGACCATGGTCACCTGCAATACTAAGGCTATTGTCTCCTTTTAGTAATTTCTTTGGTGACTTAGACAAATTCTGAAACCCATCCCAAGCCCCTCCCATGGACCCCCTGTGATGTCACATGGTTCCTCCGCACCTAAATTTGACTTCAAGCACCTTTCCATGGGGCAGGTCACCTAATACCTCAGAAGTTCCAGTCCTAAACTGCCTCTGGTCTGATGGAGTAGACTGGCAGGTGAAGAACTGGCACACCCCATATGTCTCACATTTTTAACTCCTCACTATGCACTGACACCTACCCCAAATCGTGGAAGATGGCCACCATCATTCCCATCCACAAATCTGGGCCTAGACACCTTACCTCCAACTACTGCCCAATCTCCCTCCATGCCCTCATTTTGAAAGATTTTAAGAGGATAGTCTTTCACTAGACAACTGCCTACATCCAGTAGTACAATTTGCTGACCAGTGCCCAACATGGAGTCCACCCTGTGCACAATACCGAGACTGCCTCATTGATTATGAGCATCATGCCTTAGACTCCAGAAAATTTGTTGTCGCCATTTCCTTGGACCACACCAAGGCTTCAACCTTGTAGACCATGATTTGCTGCTCCATGCTCTTTCTGCCCTCAGTTTCACCCCTGATGCCACCTTTTGATTCAGTAACTACCTGTCGAGCAGGGTGCAGGATGGCAACTGACAATGTCCCTTGATGATCATCCCATCAATTGTGGTGTCCTCAGTCTCTATCCTAGGTCCCTACTTTTCTCTTTTCTTCAACTCACTTCCCAATTCCTACCTTTCTACTGAAATCCCGCTGTACACCGATGATGCTGTCCTCTTCAGCGCTGACAGGACCAGACTACCCTTAACAAAATCACACAACAGGACTTCAGTCACCTCCAGTCTTGGTTTTTAGACAATAACATGGTCCTCAATACTACAAAATCCAAATCCATGGCCTTTTCGTGGACCCATAAGAATGCAGCCCCAACCTCTTTTTTCATCCTTGACCGAAAGGTACCACGGTGGAGCTTGTCACACAGTTTAAATATCTAGGCACCTGCCATATCAACACATTGTCCTCACGACACCCACCTCAATCACCTGATAAAACATGTGTACCAGAGAACTGGAGCTCTTCACTGGGTCAAAAGGTTCTTGACCTAGGAGACAAAGTAATTACTCACATTGTTCCCATCATTGACTGTGCCTCCCTAATCTATGCTGCTGCTACTTTAGGGGCCCTCACCAAGGTGCGCATAGTTTACAACAGTATCTGCCACTTTGTGACTGGATTGCCATATAGGATCCAACATGGCCAACTGTATAGTTCTATGTCCTACCTCTTCCTGGAGGATCACCTCACCCATAGTTCGGCAATGTTCCTATACAAATTTGCCCTTGGTAAGTTCCCCTGTATTTCATCACGCTTTCTCCACTCCATCAACAAGCTGGAGACCCATTCTTAATCCAAGTTCACCTTCTAACTCCCCATTAGATACTCTGCTGCAGGACAAAGAGCCCTGTCCTTCAGGGCTATTGGTGCCTATAGCCTCCTGCTTTCCTTCTCACCTCAGGTGCGAGTATCCCTTCCTTCAGTGCTAGCCTCTGTCAGCTTATGTTAAACTAAATGCAGTGTAACTGTACATACCGTAATTTGTTGTTTCTCCTAAATTATGCCATGCACTATCTGAATTTTGCCCTGTTGCCCCTCAACCACTGTATTTCCGGTGTATGCACCATCTATGCCTCTTGATTGTTTACAGTACTTATCCATCTTTGCACTGTATTGTTCATCCTGTTTATTGTTGTACCATTGTACCAATGTATACCTAATGCTGTACACCTTCAGTGTCCCTCTCAGGACCTCCATGTAAATGAGCTTGCTCAATGGATTTTTTCCTGCTTAATAAACTTGAACTTGCATATAGTGTATAATAGAACATTGTCCTGTATATAATTCCTTCTCTTTAAATATGTTGTTGTGTCACAGTTCAAAGATCATGGAATATGATTGCACCCTTCTGTGTTACAACAGCATTCTGAAACTCTCTAGAGATTGCACAAGTCAGTTTCGTTCTGAAAGCAAAAAAATAAAAAATACTGTGTGCACATTTCACATAACTATACACTATAATAAATACAAGATGAGCAATTTTATACACAACCAGTGTGTTCTTCCACCTTGGAGTTCTGACTTCCATGGACCTCTCAAGCTTGGCTCTCGAGGTCAGAGGAATCAGAGACCCTCTGTGGCAGAACACACTGGTAGTATAGTTGCCCATCCAGTATTCTCTGTGTAGTATATGGCCTAGTCCAGTGTTGTATCATACTGTTTTCTCAACTGTTGTTTTGAAAACAGGCTTCTTAGCTTATCTTGCTATCCAGTAGAATAGGTAAAATGAAATGAAAATAACTTGTGCGGCTTCCCAAGAGTAGCCTGCAGCTAAATCTGATTGCCCTGTTCTATTCTGGGTGCAGAATATTCATGTTCGTGAAAAGGAGGGAAAAGTACAGTACACTAGGCTCATTCCACTACCAAAAAAAAAAAAAACACGAGACTTTATCATGCCGATTTTTCTATTCACTTCTACCACTAAGAAGAAATACACAGAAGTAGCTATGTTTTCTATTAATTCTTTAGTCAGTGTATGCTGTAAAGCTTTCTCAGCTACACTGTGCTGCTCTTCTCCTTTAGAACTACCCCCATTTGTCTGGGGATGCAGATGCCCCAAGCAGTGATATTGACAAGTTAGGACCCAACAACTTGCCAAGTGCTGGGGGTTTGTTTCTTGATCTGATGGCCAATGCCAGGATTTAAACTCAGCCTCCCACCTTGGTGGGGTGAACAGGACTCAACAGGCACAATGACATGCTTGGAAACCAGAAGTCCACAGGTTCAAAACCCTAGCGCCTAAATGCTCATTGTATGACCTTGAGCAAGTCACTTAAACTCCCAATACTACAGTTTACCCAGCTGCAGAAATGGGTAAGAATCAGGACCTCACTGGAAATGAGATACTGCATCTCAACTGAACCAGACAAAGTAAATAAATCATAAAATTAAGAACACTGCTTCCCACCAGCTTGATAGGGTTCCAGAGGGTGCACCCGTGTTTAAGCACTGCATGGATGCCCCTCCAAATATCTTTAAAAACAATTAAGAATTGTGTCAGACTTTTTGTACCAAAGGGCAAAGCCCAGAGTTCATGTGTGAGTCCTAGAACCACAGTGGAGCCAGGTTGGGGAGATGCACATCATGGAGTGAGACCTCCAGCTCCTGGGATGGCACAGACTGCTTGGCATTCGAGCACCCACTGCTGGCAGATCCAGGAGTGAAGCTGCCACAGCTGGAAAAGACAGTCAGTTGCCTGACTTCCTGGCAGGGGACAGGGGTGATAGTTGCTGGTATGGCGACCCAACCATCAGCATAGGGTTGATTACTTTATTTTACAGTACTTGCCTGGGAAAGGCACACTGAGTCAAAGTCCATTTCCAGTTGCATCTCCAGAGCACATGGTCACACATTATGCAAGTGGCTGTTGTGGCATTCAAACCCATGTCTGCAGGATGTACCTAGCTTGTTCATAGCTCCTTGTTTTAATCCGCAGTCTATACTGCCAGCCAAATTGTGAATGAATGTGTGTGTGTGTGGGGGTAGGTAAAACTGTGGGTAACATTGGAAAAAAAAAAAAGGTTTAGCAGACTGTTAGAAAATGACAGGTTTGCCTCATCAGTCTGTGGACAATAATGAGGTTGTAACAATCACTAATTCAGTAATTTTCTTTTTGGAAGACTAGAAAGGACTATGAATTGAAGAGATTACATAAATCCTATAACATGTGTTAGCATGTGAAAGTAAGAAATAACTGGATTCATCTTTGCAATTGGCCATCCATAGTGGAACCGACCCTAATCAGCTTTGTATAAAATCTATGTATTCAAGTTATGTTTGAGGTCAGAAAACATACTTGGGATCCAGGAGACCCTGGTTCAGATCCCACCAGAGTCACTTACTGTGTACCATGCAGGTACTTGTATGTTCCGATCATGTCACCCATTCCGCTCCTTTTGCAAGGCTGTGCATATTCCAAGTCCTGCAGCCTCTCTCCTCATATGTCTTGCCTCCTAGTCAGTGGGCTACCTTGGCTGCCCTGCATGTGCTGCTTCCATCTTGTTGCAGTTTTACAGTGCCTTGCATAGTATTTCAAATGCAGTCAGCCCAGTAACCCATGCAATGGGCAGATCACTTACATAGAAACATAGACTTTGACGGCAGATAAGGACCACTTGGCCCACCCAGTCTGCCCATTTCCCTACCTACTGGATAAGCTGCAGATTCTAGTTAACCAACAGCCTATTTCCTGCAACCCCCACTATAATTGCCTTATGTCTGTCCCATGCATGTTTGAATTCCTCCACTGTTTTAGACCCCACAACCTCTCCAGGAAGGCGGTTCCATCGTCCACCACTCTCTCCATGAAAAAGAATTTCCTCACATTATCCCTGAGCCATCCTCCTCTAACTTTAAAGTGTGTGCCCTTGTTCTTACACATCTCTTTTTCTGAAAGATGCTACCCTCCTGGACTTTGTTGATTCCCTTGAGGTACTTGAAAGTTTCTATCCTGTCCTCCTTTAATCAAGGGTATACATATTAAGATCTCTCAGTCTCTCTTCATATGGTTTCTGATGTAGACCCTGCACCATTTTAGTTGCCCTCCTCTGGACTGCTTCCATCCTGTCTATGTCCTTGCGTAGATGAGGTCTCCAAAACTGCCGCAGTACTCAGATGGGATCTCACCAACTGTCTGTATAGAGGGATAACCACTTCCTTTTTCTACTTGTGATGTCCCTCCTATGCATCCCAGTATCCCCTGGCTTTCCCTACGACTTCTCACATTGCATACCCACCTTTAGGTCATCTGATATGACTACACCCAGATCCCTTTCCATTATTGTTGTTAGTACCTCCCTGCTATTGTGTACTCTTCTCCTGGATTTTTATTTCCCAGGTGCATTACTTAGCACTTCTTTGCATTAAATCTAAGTTGCCATATGTCTGACCATTCCTCCAACCTTGCCAAGTCCCTTCTCATCCTTTCTACCTCCACTTGTGTATCAACTCTGTTACAGATCTTTGTGTCATCTGCAAAGAGGCATACCTTTCCTTCCAGACCCTCTGCAATGTCACTTATAAAGATGTTAAAGAGGACTGGACCCAGTACTGAGCACTTCCTGGCCTCTCCTTCCCTATCCATTCCAGCATCCTGTTTGCTTTACCTACAGCTCTGTTATGGTGTGATGTTGTTTACAAGGGACAGCAAGCATACCTCTCAACTGCCATGAATGTGGCATAGCACTAGGATTTTTACACAAAATTTACCCTTGCCCTAGGAAGGTTTACTGATGTTCTTAAGAGCTATCTCTAGGCACACTAACTACTAAATCATGCATTAACTTGATAGGAACATTCCTTAACACTAAATATATGGGCCCACTATTTGTAGACATATTATTCTTTAAAATAAGAAAGTGTCATACATTCTGGGCCATTTGGTCTGAATTTTAAGGCCAGTGCTAAGAATTTTAATGCTGAGAGGTATGGCAGCAAGGTCAAAAGGAAACCACAGTAAAGCTGGATTATTTTACATTATTGTTAAAATAATATGTATTGTTAGAAGTACACATCAGTAGTTAAAAAATATCACAGAGTTATGTTATTACTATCTTCAATATAGTGCTTTAGTTCCCCAGCTGTAACAGTTGGTAAAAACAGGACCTTAACATAAATGTGATACTACATCCCAGATGTTAATCGTGTTGGTGAGAATTCATTTAAAGAAAAGTTGAAATTTACTTTAATGTCCCTCGAAGTCATGGGCTCTTCAAAAAGAAGACAAGCAAACATGAGTCAGAAAGAGATTTAAGGACCTCGCTGATAATGACGGTTATAAATTAGGGTCAAATGGTGGTAACCCCTCCCCGCACACACACTTAATAGCTTATTTATAAGTAGAGAGAGACAGGCGCGGTCTGCGTGTGCCCAATTGTCACCAGGAAACTCCTTTGATTGAAGAGCTGTGCCTTTGAAGTCAGGGTCAGTTTGTCACAGTCTCCGGATGAGGGCGTCTCTCTGATCCTGTTAATATCAAAGGCTCCCGGTGAACTGTATCAATTACCAGACTAGAAATGACAGCGGCGCTGAGGCAGCCTGTTGGTGCTCCCAGGCGGCCCGGGTTCATTGGATTGGGTTAACTGAAACTTCTGTCGTGTACAGCAGCTGCTACCCTTTCTCAAAACGTAGGGCCTTTTGCTCCTCCTTCAGGTTTTAACTGTGTTCCTGCGTCTTTTCAGCAGGACAGCTGTGCTGGATTTCTTGCATCGTTGTTTCTGGGAACGCAGCATGACACGACGCTGATTCCTGTGTTCGGCAAAGGCATAGCTAATTTTAACGTTCAAAGGACAAAGCTATTTAAAAATCCCCACTTTAGGCACGGTGGTAAGCTTGGTGAGGTGTTTTATTTTTTTATTTATTTGGTATTCGCAAAATAATCTTTGAGCCAAGGGTCTTTTACAAAGGTTCCACCTCATGTGAACAGAATATAGACATTCAGTCAAGAAGGTTACAAAGTTTTAAGACATTTGAGACACTGAACAGCATAACAATCAGGAAAAGGTTCCAGAGTTTCTTTGTCATTTAAAACACTATACAGCATATGAATATCAACTTTAGTGTATTACCAGTGCAAGTAAGGTGCAGAGGCACTAGAGGTTAAGTTGGGCAGAGAGTCCTATACCTCTCAACCTCCTGCCTCATAAATCAGGGACAAGGCTTAAAAATCAGGGACAAAGAACCAAAATCAGGGACACATCTTAAAACTTGGTGATATCCACTCAGGAAGCTGGTAGAATATGGGGCTTAGTGCAACATGCATTTTCTAAGGAAGAACAACTCTTTAGCTTTAATGTTTGACATTATTTTGTGCTTCTAACCTCCCTGTTAGGTCACAGAAACACAATTTTTAAGAGGGACAGAGTAAAATTTTGAGGCAAAATCAGGGTCGTCCCTGAAAATCAGGGATAGTTGAGAGGTATGGAGAGTCGGTAAGGACAGGATTTTGGTAGGAGAGGAGAAGGGACCTCTAGTAAAAGTGCTCACGGAGGCAGGGCTAATGTCAGGAGGCATAGACCCATCCTAGCATGGAGAGGGGTGAGGGGTGCACAGGAGCAACCCTTAGAGTGATTCAGAGGCATTGTCAAGGAGCATGTGGGAAGGTGGCTTCTGTCTTGTGTTGAGAATAATTGCTGTTAGTAGAGCCAGGCCCTGTCATCCAGAGTCTATCAGCTGTTGGAGAAGCAGGGACACAGAGCTGAAGGTCCAGGTGGTGTAAGGTCTGATTTGAAGCCGAACAGGCTAGTGGAGTTCGAATGGACTTGTGTGCCTCGTTAAGCCAGAGAGGGACTCTGTAGGAGAAGGTGTGCTGTCAAGAGCTAATGGTCGAATGGCACCATGAGGGCTCCCTGCGTTCTGTTTCTGGTTATATATTCTGAGCCTGGGAAGGAGAAGATGCCTGCTATGCACGGGCTTTCCCCAGTAATGCTTTTTTCCTAGGAGGCAAGAGACAGCAGATGTGTCTGTTCGTAGAAAAGAACAGTGTGGGTCATTCGATTGCCATTCAGGATGAGCCTGCAGGCTTTGTTGAGAGCTACATGCACCCTGTTGAGCCCAGAGTCTGATGCTGCACTGTAGACAACCAGGCCAGTAGTCACAGTGGAGAGGATGGAGCCTGTGACTGATAGGGAGATGGCTGCCATAGTAAGGTGTTTTTGGTGCCTGTAAAGCGCACAAGCTTGGTGTTGACTGTCTTGACCACCTGGTCAATATGTTGAGCATTGGATATTGTGTCATCTGGGGTGACTCCAAGGTATTTGAAGGAATGTACCTGTTCGGGGAATACATTGTTGGTGATGTTTATGGTAGGAACCTTTTATTGAGCTGGGGGCTGGATAGGAGCATGGTCTTGTTTTTTTGTATTTGAGCATTAGTTTGTGCTCACAGAACCAGTCTTCTATTTTACTGAAGGAGTGCTGAAGTGCTGCTTGGAGTGGCTCAATTTGAGAGTTGCTGTTGAGGATGCGGCATTGTCCGATATAGGATTATCTTGGCATCACAGACTTGAGGAGATTATTAAGGAATAGGCTGAAGAGCAGTGGTCCCAAGATGGATCCTGGGGACCCCCAGCATGACTTCCTGAGGTCAGACACTGTTTGTCCTATTTTTACCTGTTGTGACCTGAGGGACAGGTAGTCTCTGAACCAGAGTGTTGCATTGGCAGCCACCCCAGGCTTTGAAGCTGGGCCAGTAAGAGGTGTGGTTGACTGTGTCGAAGGCTTTTGTTAAGTCTATGAACACCACCCCTACTAGTTTGCCTTTGTCCATAGCTTTGTGAGCATAGTCAGTGAACTCTACAAGGGCAGTCGTGGTACTATGCCCTGCCTGAGCCTGTGCTGGTTGGGACATTGCAGTTGGTATTTGCTGATGCATTCTGTTAGTTGGTCTGCCACAATCTTCTTAAGAGCCTTGGATGGGGGAGAGGATTGAGATTGGCCTGTAATTGGACACATTGGTTCTGTCCCTGCTTTTGTGGACAGGAGTGACCAGCTTGCTTCCAGGTGGCCTGTATTGTGCCAGGGTCAGGGATTTGTTGAACAGTTTTGTAAAAGACTTGATGAGCATGTCAAGGTTTGAGACACCAGCTTCATGTCTGCTCCATCGCTACCCATTCTGGTCTTCCCAAACACTTTTTTATGTAGAATGCTGCCTCCTTTTATAGTATCTCCCTTGAGGTAAAGGTAGGTGAAAGGTACTGGGTGCTTTGTCATCTGAGGGAACCTTGGCAGGGTGTAGGTAGTCAGGAGGAGTATTGTGCTTAGATCTGTGAAGGCAGAGTTGAAGGACTCTCGATGAGGCATGAGTCTGTGGTAGTAGAGCCGTTAATGTGGAGCAGCTATGGGTTTCTCTTTTCTTCTTCCCCAAGATATTCTTTGTTTCCCAAAACCTTTGCTGTCACCCAGCTTTTATCGAGCAGTTCCTTGTGGTGATCTGCTTTAGCCCTCCATATTACTTGCATGTAGCAGTTTGTAGCTGCCTGGTACAGCTAGTGGTCATGGTCTTTACCCGAAGCCCTGGCTTTTAACCAGAGTTGTCCCTCTCCTTTATCATGGCTAGAGACTCTCCTGTGATCCAACCATTAGTTGTCCCCAGCACTTCCTCCTTCTTAACGGTGCATATTGGTCGTAAATATTGTGGGCTAGGCAGTATAGCCTAGAGGTTAGAGGAATGAGGTGTGAACAAGCTTGATACATCCAGCAGACCAGACCTGAGTTTGATTCTCACAACCTCCCTTGCATACTGTGTGACACTGACAAGTCACTTAACGTCCAGTGCTCCCAGGTCACCCATGAAATGGGCACTTGTGCCTAGTGGGCCTTACCTGGTTACCAAAGACTAAAATAAAATAAAAAATTGTTGACTCCCATCTGTGAAGTACTTCAGGGCCTGGTCCAGGTCTGGCAGTGTGTCAATGGGTGACCAGTCATGGTGGGATAGGGCATTTTAAATAATCCTAGCTGACCTCTCTTAAGGATCCTGCTCTATATGTGATTTGGGGGCTGTTTTGAACTTATTTGACCATCTGAGGGTGACAGGGAGTGGTTGCTCGGCGTATCTGGTAGCATCTTGACCTCAGATATTCATGATGGGGAGTTTGTGAGGATCCAGTCAATGAGCGAGGATCCATCACTAATTAGGTCCTATTTTTTCTTTCCAGTGGAGTTTGGGTGGTTCTCAAAGTACCCTCCTGAGTCTCAAGGGGTACAAAATGATGAATATTCTTTTTTCCCCAGTGGCTCTGAGTAAGAGACATAGAAATACAGACATTGCCAGTGGAAAAGATCTAGGTTCCATGCAGTCTGCTCCTGTTGATATCCCTGCCTCCCCAAGTATGTGTGTGCACACATTAGCGTGCACCCTGTCCATGGTTCTCCACAACCGCCGTGTCTTGGCGGGGTTCTATAAGAGACTTGCTGTAGTGCTGAATTATTATTTTAATTTTGTTTATCCTCCGATTGTTATTTGTGCCACCTTGACCCCGAGGTGCAGTATCCTTCCCTGTGGGCCCCTACAATGCACCCCCACTGGACTGGCCTCCCATCTGTTGAATCCCATCTTCAGGCTCCGAGGTGTTCTGTGCATGTACTCTCATTCAGAATCCCTTATTCCTGCTGAGACCCTCATCTGCTGCAGTCTGAGAAAGCACCTTGAGTCACTGGGTGTGTGGTGGGAGATGGAGAAGAGGGGTCAATGTGGAGAGGATTGGGTGGCATAGAAGAGTTAAGATGCTGTCATCCAGCATGCCAGACTGGAGTGTTTTTCCCATTCTTCCCACCTTCCCAGTGGCATGCATGGTTGGCACCCTATGTGGGGATGCAGCGAGGATGTGCAGTCACCCTCTGCCCGACCTCTAACTTGGCGACCACAGTTGCTATAGCTGCACTGGCCTTGATGCCAGTGCTGCTCTGAGATCAACTAGTAGGTGATGCATAAATGTCAGTGTGGCTTGCAGCTTCCCTCTCTGGGAGTGGAGTGCCTCCTCTCTGCAGTGTGTCCAGCCCTCACCTGGTTGCAGTGTAGGGTTCTAAAGGTTGAACGAGCATGAATCCCTGGTCAGATCTGATTTCTGAAAGACATCACCTGTGTTCAGTAGCACCTGCCATCCACCCTTGTAGATACAGTAGTTGCCATGTTTAAAACCACATTAAGCTTTATGACAATCAGATATGGCTTCCAGCAGCAAGTATGCAACTCTAGATGCATCTGTGGACTGTAGAGTCATCCTAGACCTTCAGATTCTCTAGCTGATTTAGTCAAAGCTGCGTATCCATGGATGCACACTGGAACTTTCGCCAGGCACCCTGGACTTGACTGGCCAGGACAAGGAGCAAATGCAGGCTCTGAAAATTGCTCTAGATGCATCATAGAAACAGAGACCATAACAGCAGAAAAAGACCTGACAGTCCATCTAGTCTGCCCATATTACCCTATCACACCCCAGGACTGATTGTCTCTTTGAGGTCTACTCTTACCCTAGTCCCCTTTTGTTCATGCTTCCACTTCCCACTTATTTTTTATTTTGTTTATTTTAGTCTTTGGTAACCGGTTAAGCATAGCTCTATCCAGCTGTGTTTGAAGCCATTTATGGTTCTAGCACCCACCACTTCTGCCGCAGACCATTCCATGGCTTAACCACTTTCTGTAAATCATACTTCCTCAGATCCTTGTTAAAGGAGTACTACAGTCACAATTTGCAAAAACATATGTTGTGCAGTGTTTTGATTTGTGTATGTAGTCCTAGTGTGTCCTTCCCTTTGTCTACTATTAGTTTTTTCTAAATTAGCTTGCTAGTTTTATGACAGTTTTGCTATCCTTGGGGATCTCCATCTTAGCGTAGTTTATTGTTCTTCTTGTTCCTACAATGCCTCCTTTCCCCACATGACAGTGATGTATCTGGGACCATGAATTCAGCAAGTACTGGTTTAGGTCAGTTTTACAACAGCAGAGCTGCAATACTAAGTAACTTTCTTTATCCAGTGAGCACTTACATAGAAACATAGACTTTGACTGCAGATAAGGACCCTTGCCCACCTAGTCTGCCCATTTCCTACCTATTAAATAAGCTGCAGATCCTAGTTAACTAACAGCCTACTTCCTCCTACCCCTCGCTATATTTGCCTTATGTCTGTCCCATGCATTCTTGAATTCCACCACTGTTTTTGACCCCACAACCTCCTCAGGAAGGCCATTCCATGCATCCACCACCCTCTCCATGAAAAAATACTTCCCGATGTTGCCTCTGATCCATCCCCCATCTTCAAATTGTGCCTCCTTGTTCTGCATCTCTTTTCTGACCCTCCCTTGTGGCTAAGGAATTTAACTCCTGTTACACCACATGCACCTCAGTCCTCCTAAAATCCCTCCCATCTCCCCCAACTCTTCCATCCCCCAACTCTGGCACCCAACCACCTCTCCACCCCTTTCTCCTTTTAGCCGTCTCCCTGATGGAACTCCAACTGCCTTGCTTCACTAAACCTTGCCTAAAGGTGCATCGCCAGACGAAATCGATCTCAAGCTCTTGTTCCTCATATGCCCCAGCTGTAGTCATCCCACTATCTATCATCCTCATCCTCAACCTCTCCTTCTCGTTCTCTTCTATCCCTCTTCCTGAAACATGCAGTGGTCCTTCCCCTACCCAAGAGTGGCGATCTGTCTTCTCCTGCCAACTTTTGCCTATCTCTCCTCCCAACTCTTGCTAAACTTCAAGAACACTTGTTCTCTCCCAACTAACCCCATTCCTCACTGACTCCTCCTTTTCACCCTGTTCCAATCTGGCTTTGAAAAAATCAATCCACCACCACCTCCCTTCTCAGGCTCACTGACTCCATTCTCACGGGATGATAATGGCCTCATCACCTCTGCCATCTTTGTCGACCTTGCCAAGGCTTTGAAACAGTATCCTATGCACTGCTCATCAACTCCCTCATGACAGCTAGCCTGTGGACATCTGCTACCAACTGGTTCAAGACCTACCTCACAGGTGGGACCCAGTTACTCAAGGTCTGTGATTCCATCTCACCTCCTTCCCCATCACCACTGGAGTCCCTCAGGGCTCAGTGCTTGGCTCTGTCCTATTCTTCATCTTCCTAACTACCTTCCACTAGTCTGTTCCCTAAATCCTCCATTCACATGTATGCTGACAATACGGTTTTGTGCTTCTCCGCAAATGCCCAGCTGATGTTGCTACCACTCTGCAGCATGACTTCCACCAGGTTCAGCTCTGGTTTGCCTCCCATCAGCTGTTCCTCAATGCCAAGAAGACAGTCTTCATGACCTTTGGCAGAAGGCAGAGACCTCACAGCTGCCCAGTCTTCCCTCCTTTCACACCCTGGATGGGACTACACTGAGGACACTACATCTTTCAGATATCATGGTGTCTGGTTGGACCAACACCTCAACTTCTCTGGTCATATTGTGCCATCCTGAAAAACTGCACCCAAGCTAGGCACTTTATACATGAACCTGTAGTTGCATTCCTCCTTAGCCAGGAGGAACTTGTCCAGAAGATGATACTCCCGATTTTCAACTACTGTGGCGTAGTCTTGTGGTACCCTCCCAAGTCCTCCTGGCCAGACTGGACACTCTAACTCCTTTTGCCGTTTCCTCTTGATGCTCCCCTCGGACCCATCACTGTGAGCCTTATCATGCCCTGGCCTTTCCTGCTTTGATAACTGATGCCTTTCCCACTGTGCAAGATTCAATTCTAAATACCGGCCAGGGACTACCTCCTTACCTCCTCACCTCTATCAGCACCTCTGGAACCTCCCCATTCCTCAGATCTTCAGACACTTGTACTCTGGTGGTCCCTCGCCGCTCCACACTCATCAGGCAGTCTCCCTTCTCCCATCGCTTCCCAAAGCCTGGAACTCTCTCCCACCTCACATACGCCACCTCCTCCTCCTCCTCCTACTCCCTTGGTACAGTCTTACACACTACCTCTCCTCTAACTGCGTCTGCTGCAACCCACCTTAATTCTCCCTACCCTCCCTGTACTCTAATTCTACCTCCTTTTTCCTTCACACCCTCTTCTCCTCCTCTCCACTCCACCCAATACAAATTCCTTTACCTACCCTCCCTTACTCTAATTATACTCCTCTTATATCTCCTATTCTCTTCTACCTTTCCCTTCCTTCCCCACTCCCTTACAAATTCTTTCTCTCCTCACCCTAACCTTCCTCCTCATCTCCCCCTCCCTCCCCCACACAACTGCCTACTACTGCCTGTATCCTTCCTGATGTGCTCTACCACTGCCTTGTGCAGGCAGGGTACTTGGCATCTGGGAGGGACAGTCTCTCTCTACTATCTGCTTCCCTCCTGTGTCTACTCCCCTTGCTACCTACTACCCATTTTCTTTCTGATGCACTCTACTCTAGTCTAGTGCAGACAGGCTACTCAGTACATGGAGAGTCAGACCCTGGCTGTTCTCTCCCTCCTCACTGTTCTTCAGGACTTCATCTTCTTTCCTTCTCCTCCATCTTGACTGTCCTATCACCTGACTAGCTCCTGCCCCCCCGAGTTATATCAGAGATTTTCTGCACAGGTCCTACCCTGTCTTCACTCTTGCCCCTTCTCAATAATCCACTACCTCCTTCACAACTCCTCCAACGTCTCTCCTCTATTGGCACTAATGTCACCTTTCCCATGCCTGCTTCATCCTCTGGCAGGGTTCTCAACATCCTGAAGGGGTTTGAACTGGATAGTCTCCCATCCCTAATTCCTCCTCATCTCACCCCTCATGCCTCCCACTTCACCTTCTATGCTCACATCCTCCTGTTTACTCCCCCTTCATTAGGAGGTGGTATAGCAGTGGGTTAAGGCTCTGAGTTGCAGATCTGGAGACCTGAGTTTGAATCCCACAGCCGCCTAAGTGCATACTGTGTGATCCTGAGCAAGTCACTTAATTTCCTTGTGCTCCCAGGTCGCATCTGCAAACAAGCTTCGCTTAGTGTGCTACTCCTGGTTAAACAATGTTCCTTCCTTCCTTCCCTTCATTACTCAGCCCTATTTCACCGCTGCCCGAATCTATTTTCACCTAGACTATCTGCACTTCAGGCTAACTCAGAACATTGTATTGTCTGAGTCACTCCTTTGTACTTTTATTTATTTTTATTTTCTTTATTCACCTACACCCCTGGCATCCTTCAGGAGTGCCCACTTGAATCTCACCCTACTCCCAGCCCGAACCCCTGCATCTCCCACGCATCCCCTCCCGACTGACCACAAGCAGGCTCGACCCCGGTACCATCTCTGGGGCTGATTCCACCCTCCTTGGTGGCTGGCTCCTAAGTGTCTTACCTGCTGTCGATGGGTTCGGCCGTGGAGGAGATCCGGGCTCTTCTGGGTTGGTGGTTTGGGATGTTGGTGATTCCCTGGGAGCCACTGTCATCTCACTGACAGTGGGAGGGTTTCCTTCTTTCTTTCCCCTCTTGAGCTTGGTATGCAATGGTGTCAGCATGCAGGCTGTCCTCATAGATGTCTACCACCTCGTCCCTCAATTTAGTGCCCACTCATGAGCACCCCGGTCTCCACCGAGGGGCCACTAATGTGCCAGAAAACCCTGATCCCTCCTCAGGGAGGAGAGCAGCCTCTGACGCCAATCCATCTCCTCCGCTGCTGACCCCAGTGCCCCGGCTCGCTCTCGAACCCGGCTGCCAGTGCAGCGGAGATGTGTGTCCAGCGCCCCAGCCCACAGTGCCACCGGCAGGCTACCCTTTGTACTTGATCTAGTTGTATAACAAGTTAGTCCATTCAGTCATTCCTAATCAGCAAGAGTTACTTAGTATTTTGCATTCTTTAGCAAAGGTTGAACTACTGTAATTATTATTTTCTGATGTTTCTTTGTCCAGCTCCTTAGACCAAAACTGTTAGCATTCCACTATTTTATTACTCTGTACAGTCTACTTGTCTGTATTGTATGTAATTTTATACTTTTATGCTATATTATGTTATTGTACTATATCTCTGTTTGCACTCCTATGTTCCCCTATCTCCTGTCACATTTGGGAGATGAGCAACTTGTTGCTCAGTGTGCCTTCCTTGAAACATTTCAATATATAAATTAAATTAATTAAACTTTGTTGAGTCCTTTGAGATACTTGAAAGTTTCTATCATGTCCCCCCTCCCTTCTTTCCTCAAGAGAATGCATATTAAGCTTCTTTAGTCTCTGTTCATGTGGTTTCTGTGCAGACCCTGCAACATTTTAGTTGTCCTCCTCTGACTGCCTCCATCCTATCTATGTCTTTGGGAGATGGGGTCTGCAGAACTGCACAAAGTACTCCAGATGGGGTCTCACCCGACTGTCTGTACAGAGGGATAACAACTTCCTGTTTTCTGCTGCTGATGCCTCTCCTATGCATCCCAATATTCCCCAGCCCTCCTTACTGCCTTCTCACATTGCTTGCCTGTCTTTGGGTCATCTGAATGACTACCCCCAGGTCCCTTTCTATTTTTGTTGTTGTTAGTACTCTTCTCCCCCGTGTACTCTTCCCTGGGTTTTTGTTTCCCAGGTGCATTACTTGCACTTCTTCACATTGAATCTAAGCTGCCATACTTTTGACCATTCCTCCAACCTTGCCAAGACCCTTCTCATCCTTTGCACCCTCCCTCTTGCATGATCAACCGTGTTGCAGATCTTTGTGTCATCTGCAAAGAGGCATACTTTTCCTTCCAGTCCTTCTGCAATGTCACTTATAAAGACGTGTAAGAGGACCAGTCCCAGTACTGAACCCTGTGGTACCCTGCTAGTAAACCCCCTTTCTTTGGAGTGGACTCAGTTTACTATTACCCTCTGTGTCCCATTGTCCAGCCAATGTTTTACAGGCTACCACCTGGGACCCACTCCCAGGCTGGCTAACTTGTTTATTGATCTTTTTATTTATTTATTGAAATGTTTTACAGGAAGAGGCACACTGAACAACATGTTGCTCGTCTCATGGTGCATCCTGGGGTGTGGGGAATTAGGAGTAGAGCATCAAATAACATAACATGAACACTGATACAGGATACAATATCAGTACATATCAAGCAAGTATACAAACAAATGAGCCAGGTGAAAATAGCTCAACAATAAGACAAACCTTGTGTGGGAATCTGTCATATGCCTTGCTAAAGTCTAGGTAGGCCATGTCCACAACCCTCCCTGGTCTGTTACTTTGGTCACCCAGTCAAAAACCTATTAGATTCATCTGACATGACCTTCCCACTGCGAATCCATGCTGCCTTGGGTCCTGTGCCCTGCTGGCCTCTAGGTACTCAACAATTCTTTCTTTCAGAAGTGATTCCATCATTTTCCCTACCACTGAGGTCATACTAACAGGTCTGTAAATTTCTGCCTCTGCCTTGCTCCCACTTTGGTGAAGGGGAATCGCATCCGCCTTCCTCCAGTCCTCTGGTACCACACCATTCTTCCAAGATTTGTTAAAAGGGTAGTCAGTGGTGTCACTAGTTCTCCCTTTAGTTCTTTTAGAATTCTGGGGTTGATCTCATCAGGCCCCATTGCCTTGTCCACCTTGAGTTTTAGGGAGTTCTTTAGGACCTCTTTCTTCAGTGAATGGACTGGTATTGACCCCCATCCAGAGTGCTTCTATTGTTTTGTTTTGTTTAGGTACATCTCCTCCTATTCTTTTGTGAATACTAAACAAAGTATTGGCTCAGTATTGCTGCTTTTCACTGTCACCCTCTGCCCACCCCTCCCTTTATTAAGCCTCATTATCCCTCCCTTGGTCTTTCTTCACTCCCTAATGTACCTATAAAATATTTTATCCCCTTCTTAACTGAGTTGGCTATCTTTTCCTCGGTTTGGGCCTTTGCTGTTCTGACTGCCTTCTCCGCTTCCTTCTGCTTTAACTGATACAGTTCTCTGTCCTGCTCCTTCTTTGAGTCCTTATACTTTCTGAATGCTATCTTTTCTCCCTAACCTTCCCCGCCACCTCTTTGAGAACCATAGTGTTTTTTCCTTTGTTTTGTTTTGTTTATTTATTTGCTTCACACAAAGGCTTGTTGCCTCTGTGATGGCAGTTTTGATTTTTCCCCATTGTTCCTCCACCCTCCTTCTGCCCTTTCAGTGCATCTTTAGCACTCCATTCTGTTACTGCCAGAGTCCGCCATCTGAAAGTCCAGTACCCTTGCTTTGTATGGCTTGACCTCACGCCTGTGTTTATCATGAACCACACTGACTAATGGCTACATTTACAGTTTAACAAATACCGAGGGTAGTGTTGCTCAGATGGAACAGACAAATCCAGATCCACAGATACCTGCTTTTACGGCAGAATAGTGGATCTTGCTGGCTACTTCCACTATCTGCCTGTGGATCTGAACCAGGATCCATCACTATCTGGCCCTGGATCCTAACTATCTGCCTAGGATCCATGGATCCTAACTAGGATACCTGGATCCAACCAGGATCCATCACTATCTGGCCCTGGATCCTAACTATCTGCCTAGGATCCATGGATCCTAACTAGATACCTGGATCCTAACCAGAATCCATCACTATCTGGCCCCGGATTCTAACTATCTGCCCTAGGCCCTGTGGATCCTAACCAGGATACCTGGATCCCAACCAGAATCCATCACTATCTGACCCTGGATCCTAACCAGGATGCCTGGATCCTAACTAGGATCCATCACTATCTGACCCTGGATCCTGCATCTCTCATTTATTTATTTATTTATTTATTTATTTATTTAAGAGGATCTTAAATATTTAAGGATATCTGGTAGGATCCAAGTCAGGATATCAGTACTATCTGACAGATAGTGGTAGGATCCACAAAGCACTATCCGAGCAACATTACTTGAGGGCTAATTGAGTGGGTTATTCTGTAAAAGAAAGCAAAGTCTTTAATAATTATAGCTTTAATGATCTGAGGTGATTTGTGTGCTTTCTGTACATGTGTGTAGTTTGAGAAAATGAAAAGCTTTAAAAGCAAAACATTTACTCATGCCTGTTAGACCTGGACACATATAGAAAACAAAAATATTAAATTAGAGCTACTTAGTGGAGACCAGAACATCAGGCTCCTAACCTAGTACTTCATGAATTAGTGGTCCTGGACAAATCACTGTCACATGGGACAGGAGGCAGTATAGGAAAAGAAGAGCAATAAACATGCTAAGATGGATATTCCCAGGGGCCATAAAACTACCATATAAATAGCAGGCTAATTTAGAAAAAAAACTCTTAATAGCAAACAAAGAGAAACACACCAGGACTACACACACAAATCAAAACACTCTGCACAATGGGAGGGTTTAAACCTGAGGTTCGATGGGCGGAGCAACAACGCATTCCCCATTCAGCTTAAAGATCACACATCCTGGGCTTTGCCAGGATTCATTCTTCATTGCGGCTGGAGCCTCAGCCCTCCACGCTGCACCCATTTCTCCCTCACATTGTTTTCTCTTTCTCTCTTCTCTTTCTGATCTCATGGCACCTTTCTCCTTGTCTGCCTTCCAGCAGCGGGCCTCTCATGGGTCACTCCAGCTGCTGTACTGCATCAGCTTCCCTCTGGCTTCCTGCTCATTCACTCCGTGCCCCACCCATATCTCCTTCTGGTGCTTCCTTCCCCATCGTGCCCTTTTTCCTCATCCCTTCATGTGCCCCTTTCCCCATACCTCATTTGCTTGTTTGTCTCCCTATACTTGCTTCCTTCCGCTCTGTCTCAGATCAGTTGCTATGCTGCCGCCTGGGTGTTTGTCGCCCACCCGCGTTCTTTTCCTGTGGCAGTTCTCTGCCTGGCTCTGCTCCACTTTGCTTCTCTAGGGCTTCTTCTACGCTGCCAGCTTGGCCGCCTGGGGCAGTGAGTCACCTCCACTCCCTTCTCCTCACCCGTGTCCTGTCTCTAAACCCACACTTCTGGTTTGCCATCACCTCCTGACCTGGTTCTTGCACTGGCCTGCACTCATTTGGCCTGCACTTGATCTGCTACATCGGCTTGAGGGACCTGGTCGGGCTGTGAGGGCAAGGCGTATGGAGGCTTCTGTACGTCATTTCATACCGCCGCCAGTGCCTTAATCTCCTAAAATGAACATCATGGTGCTCTTGTCTGGCCTCAGGGTCATCAGTGTGGTGCCCAGAGGAGTGGCCTGTCCTTTCTGTGGAGCCTTGGAGTCGGGCGTGATTGCGGCCGAAGGAACAGAAGGTAGGCCGTTTCTCTTGGAGGCATATGATCCACCTTTTGATAGGGCTCACGGTATTTGTTTCTTGTCCTCACGGCACCTGGGGCAGAACTTACTACATGTTTGCATCCCTGCCCAGGGACTGGACACCTCTGGTCAGCTATTTCTTTTATTTTGTAATGTCTACATGCTCGGTGTCTGCTCTGTGATGGTGTAGCTACCTGTTATCCAAGTGTCCTCATTTTAGCTGTGGTGCCTGTCTCAATGTCAATTTTATCTGCTTCAGATCTGTTGTGCAGCTGAATATGCTCTGCTCTAATAACTGTTCCAGATTTTATTTGTGCACGTTAGTGTTTGCTTTTGAGCTGCTAGATTTTGCTTTCATGGATGGTGTGCAACTCTATTCTGCTTTTGCTTCACAGTCCTTTGCAACATCATGGGCTCTGGCTAGTTTAAATTGCCACTCCAGTCCCTTCCTTGCTTCCTCCCTCTGTGTGTCTCCTCCTTCTTGTCCAATGCTCCATCACAGCTTCCTCCATCATCGCCTTATTGGTCTCTAGGTCTCCTTCCAGTCCTCCAGTATTCCTCCATCTTCATAACTCCTCCGTTTTTATTTCATTACTCATACTGGCCCTCCTTGTTCTGCTGTCCACTTCCTTTGGCTGTATCTAGCAAACTTAGTCTAGCTGCACTCGATATTTATTTTGGGCATACTTATCACTCATATACCACCTCATCTGACTCGGTCCTACTACAGTTCTCATCCTGTACCAGCTGGGTCCTAAGCTACCCTCATTGACCTGGCTCCTATGCTGCATCATCTCCATGCTACCTCAAATCAATTTGATATCCAGTCAAGGATGCTGGTCCCCAATACCTTACCTCGATCTGCTCATCTATTTCAATTGCTCAATCAGTCTGCCTCGGCTGTCTCCATCTGGCCTGCAATCGATTATTTCTTTGTGCTACCTCCCATTGGGTCTCATGCTCCCTAATCTATCTACTGTGCTCCTGCAGTGATCATCATAATCATTCATCTTCCTCAGTCACCTCGATTCAGCTCTGTCTTCACTCCTGGCCATGCCTTCCTGTCTGTCACCCTTGCTATGAGCCAGCTGGCTGCTCTCCACCATCATTCAATTTCAAGTTAATTTCCAGTCTCCTTTCCCGATCTTCTCCTGTTGAACCACTGCACTCCTCAGGCAATCATCATTACCACTGCCTCATTCCTGTCTCCTCCTCTTCCATTCCATACCGCCATCCAGGATTCACTCCACTCATGGCCTACTATCGATTTTTCTTTTGGCGTACCTATCATGACTCCTGTGCCATCTTATCAAACCACAGCCATACTACCGCATGTATCGAGTTCCCTAACTCCAGTCCTCATTCACTCAGCATTACCTCAAGGTTTATCTATTTACATTGCTTACTCTAACATTCCTATCATTGAATACTATGCTACCTCATTGACTAAAACCTCATGGTCTAATTGTTTAGGGTCTAATCATTCACATCACATAATCAAGCATGCTTCTTCTTCAACCTCAGTATCTGCTCGCCGCATCGCCTCAACTGCCAGTCTGCATTACCCTCGGTCTCCTCATCAGCACATCTGGAATCTCCTAGAGCACATCTGGATACCCCTTGCTCCTCTGACTTCTACATGGATTTAATCCTTCCCATTGACTACTCAAGCATACCCTTCTCGGTCCCTGCTGCCTCATGTTCCTTCTTTAATCTGTGCTTCTTTGGAGTTTTCCTATCTCATCATCATCCTCATTAATGAACCATTCTTTTTACCGACACAAGTCCTCAAATCAAACGTCGTCAGCCTGGAGGAAAGGCGACCTAGGCCTTGGATCCCCAGAGGTTCCCTCCTCAAAGGGTTTTTTCTCTCCTCCATGCCAATGGTCATAATATTAGTTAGAGTTGGTGCTTTCTTTTGGTTAGTTAGGGTCCTTGTTGGATGGAGGCAGATGGTGGCCCTCGGCTTTCCTCTCTCCTTAGGAAGTTAGCCCTTCTCTTCACAGAATTCATTAATCATCCTCACCTCTTAGAAGCTTGACATCTTTGTGTATTCTTTTGGGCTTCTACCTAACCTACCTTTAGCTGACGCATTCATTCCCAAGGCACCTGTTGGGGACCCTCTCTAGGGTTCCTTGTCGTACTCTACAGGGTGGTATATCCCACGGATAGAGTGCTGGAAAGCCACAAAGCAAATCAAGTTATACAAGCATCATGTCATATTATCTCACCCAGTTGCAGAAGCACATTGAATGGGAAGGCTTTAAGCCCAAGGTTGATGGGTGGAGCAACAATGTCACTCCCCATCGTGCTTTAAAGGTCTCACATCCTGGGCTTGCCAGGATTCATTATTCATTGCCCACCATCCACCCCTCCTCCTCTAGCAGCTCGTCTCTCTTACCCGTGGGCTTCCTCCTAACCTACCTTTGCGACGCATTCATTCCCGTGGCATCTGTAAGGGGGAACTCTCCTCTAGGGTTCCTTACGCTCATTCTCCTACAGGGTGGTATTATCCCATGGATAGAGGCGGAAAGCCACAAAGCAAATCAAGTTACACAAGCATAGAAACAAGAAACATGGAATTTGATGGCAGATAAGGACCAGCTTGGCCCACCCAGTCTGCCCATTTCCATACCTACTGGATAAGCTGCAGATCCAGTTAACCAGCAGCCTACTTCTTTCGACTCCCCACCCTAGAATTGCCTTATGGCTGTCCCATGCATGCTTGAATTCAACCACTGTTTTTGACTCCACAACCTCCTCCAGAAGGCCGCTCCATGCATCCACAACCCTTTCTGTGAAAAAATACTTCCTTACATTACCTCTGAACCGCTTCCCATCTTCAAGTTGTGCCCCTTGTTCTTGCACACCTCTTTTTTGAAAGATGCTACCCTTTGGACTTTGTTGATTCCCTTGAGGTACTTGAAAGTTTCTATCATGTCCCCCTCTCCCTCCTTTCCTCGAGGCTGTACATATTAAGCTTCTTTAGTCTCTCTTCATATGCCTTTTGTGCAGACCTCACCATTTTAGTTGCCCTCCTCTACACAGCTTCCATCTTGTCTATGTCCTTGCGAGATTGGGTCTCCAGAACTGCACACAGTACTCCAGATGGGGTCTCACCAGCTGTCTGTACAGAGGGATAACAACTTCCTGTTTTCTACTGGTGATGCCTCTCTATGCATCCCAGTATCCCCCCAGCCCTCCTTACTGCCCTCACATTGCTTGCCCACCTTTAAGTCATCTGATATGACTACCCCAGGTCCCTTTCCATTTGTTGTTGTTAGTATCTCACCCCCCATTGTGTATTCTTCCCTGGGTTTTTGTTTCAGATGCATTACCTTGCACTTCTTAGCATTAAATCTAAGCTGCCATACATTTGACCATTCCTCTAACCTTGCCAAGTCCTTCTCATCCTTTCCACCCCACCTTGTGCATCAACTCTGTTGCAGATCTTTGTGTCATCTGCAAAGAGACATATTTTCTTCCAGTCCCTCTGCAATGTCGCCACAAAGACATTGAAGAGGACCGTCCTAATACTGAACCCTGTGGCACCCCCTAGTAACCCCTTTCTTCAGAGTGGACTCCATTTACTATTACTCTCTGTGTCCTGTTCTCCAGCCAATTCTTTACCCAGGCTATCATCTTGGGACCCACTCCCAGGCTGGCTAACTTGTATATTAATCTTTGTGAGGGACTGAGTCAAATGCCTTGCTAAAGTCTAGGTAGGCCATGTCCACAGCCCCTCCTGATCTACTACTTTGGTCACCCAGTCAAAGAAATCTATTAGATTCATCTGGCATGACCTTCCTGGCGAATCCATGCTGCCTTGGGTCCTGTGCCCTCTGGCCTCTAGGTACTTGACAATTCTTTCCTTCAGAAGTGATTCCATCATTTTCCTATCACTGAGGTTAAACTAACAGGTCTGTAGTTTCCTGCTTCTGCCTTGCTCCCACTTTTGTGAAGGGAATCACATCTGCCCTCCTCCAGTCCTCAGGTACCACCCCATCCTCCCATGATTTGTTAAAGAAGGTAGTCAGTGGTGTCACTAGTTCTACCCTTAGTTCTTTTAGAATTCTGGGATGAATCTTAGCTGGCCCCATTGCTTTGTCCACCTTCAGTTTTAAGAGTTCATTCAGAACCCTTTCTTCTGTAAATGGGCTGGTATCAACTTCTGTATCCAGAATGTTTCTGTTGTTTGTTTTAGGTACCTCCCCTCTTCATTTGTAAATACTGAGCAAAAATATTTGTTTAGTATCTCTGCCTTTTCACAGTCACCCTCTGCCCACCCCTCCCTTTATTAAGCCTCACTATCCCTCCCTTAGTCTTCCTTCGCTCCTGATGTACCTAAAAGGTTTTATCAGCCCTTTTAACTGAGTTGGCTATCTTTTCCTCAGTTCGGGCCTTGCTGTTCTGACTGCCTTCCCAGCTTCCTTTTGCTTTAACTGATACAGTTCTCTGTCCTGCTCCTTCTGTGATTCCTTGTACTTTCTGAATGCTTTCTTTTCTCTTGAACCTTCACTGCCACCTCTTTGAGAACCATATAATCTCATATTATCTCATCCAGTTGCAGAAGCACATTGAACATATGTTTTTGCAGTTTTGACTGTAGTGTTCCTTTAAACCTTCCACTCTCCTCAACCTCCACTCATGACCCCATGTCCTAGCTTCTCTGTTCCTGGTCAATTTATTTATTTGTTTAGTTTTTGTTGACTGGGTAGGTGCACTAGACAAATGAATGCCTATTTTCAGGCACAACCTGGGAGAATTACACCATACAAAGCACTGAGTGCAGTATAACAAGATCTTCACAGATACCATGGGTATAGCATAACAATAACAACAAGATTAGCAAATACAGAGCAATACCAACCAGTGGTAAAGAGGGACAAGGTACAGTTAAACACTAACAGAAGCTGATATAAATTACAGTAATAGTAAACAGCAGAAATCTGAACTTACACACAGAACATTAGGTAGCAAAGAAACAATAGATTAGATTATACTGAGTGAAATAGCTTTCACACTTCACCTTGTTTATTCCTTTTCAGGAACTTGAAGATCTCAGTTGTATTCCCTCTCTCATCTGGTTTCGAGTGAATACATGTTCAGCACCTTGCTGATCCTCATAGGATCTGCCTTCTGGGCCTGAATCATCTGGTCCTTGCATTGTGTGTCTTTATCCTGTCCTGTTCTTTTTAGGTAGGGACTTCAGAACTGGGCACAATACTCCAGGTGTGGCCTTACCAGTGACCTGTACAGCAGTAAATGTACCTCCTGCTTCTTACTATCAAACCCTCGCTATGATATCACATGGCACTGGCTGGGTTTGCATCGAAGCAGTGTTCAAACCCTTGTGGGGTTCCACTCCAGAGGGTTGAGGCTTGCCTCTCCCTTCTACCCTTACTCTCTTGTGAAGGTAGAAAGGTGATCACCACGTCACATTTCCCTGTTGAAGCCAGTACCCCACCACACTGACTGTGTGAACATCTGGCAGTGTTGGTCCCTTGTGGAGTTTCCACCCAGAGGGTGAAAAGGGCTTGCCTTTCTCCTTCCTACACACCTTTCTTCCTGCAGACCTGGGTACTCAGTCCCTCCGGTTTCGGGTTGCTTCTGGCAGACTGACCCATGCGGGTTACATCCTGGTGGGTTGAATGTCTGTCCCCCTTACTTATCCTCCTCCTTCTGCCCCATTCTTCAGTCAGCCTGGCTGTGTTCTCCTTCTTGCCCCCACCTATTCTGTCTCTGCAAATGGCTTATCCATTAATCTCACGTACTGAGTCTGAAATATTTTATTTCTACTGCTTAAACGCTTTTCACATAATAAGCTGGTCATAGCCTTTCTTGCTTCAGATCTGTATCATAGTATATGTTTATTTTGGGTTATGCTATACTTGTCTCAAATTTGTTTCCTAGTATGTCATCATGTTTTATTTTGTATCTTAAATTATGTATATAAATTGCACCGGCCCAGTGGTGCTGAGGTTGAGTGCTGGATGCCACACATCATGCAGCTGGCAGCCCGAGTTTGGGAGTGAGCTCGGAGCGGGGTCGGCAAGGGAGGGAGAGGATTGAGCATCCGATGGACTGCTCTCCTCTCTTGGGGAGGGCACGGGCTGCCTGTGTCCCAGCAACCCCAGTGGAGATCGGGGCACTGCAGGACATGGACCAAAGATGTGGGGAGCATGGCAGATGCCAGCAGGGTCGCCCGCGCCATGGTGTCATTGCGCGCCATGCTTGGGAGGGAGAGCACAACAGAACAAAGAAACAACCAGCTCTGTGGGGTAGGCGATGGCACCTGACCCCATGCCCACTGCGGATCTCACCCACCTGGAATTCTAGTTCCTCCACCTGGGCCCTCACCTGCAGCTTGGCCAGTCTATAAGAGAGCACCCAAAGAGGAGGCGGCACCCCGGAGGGTTAAGCCGGGGTACTGGCTGCAGGGGAGAGGAGGCTGGGATGGGGAGCTCAGGTGGGCAGGATCAGGCCAGGATGCCTGAGAGAGGCCCGCATGCTGTGACTGGAGGAAAAAAAAAAAATGTATACAAATTGCACTCCCTCCCCAGGAAGCATCTGGAAGCAAGCTATTTTAGCTCAGTGTGCATTTCTTGGTGAAACTTTTCTGATAAATAAATAAATAATGCAGCCCTAGCATCCTGTTAGCCTTGCTGTAGGCCTTGTTACGCTGGTTGGTTTGTTTAATGAGTATACAGGCTTTGAAAATCTAGCTCTGGGTCTTTCTTGTGGTAGTTTTACTCTAAACTCAGAGCCCGTAAGAGCAGGCCATCTTATCACTAGATCAGCAGCTACTGTAGGTGCAGCTGTTACCACAAATAGAAATCTGCAAGGAAGAGGGAGGCGTGTGCTCCTGGAACTAGCAGGGAGCATTTGTAACAATTTAATTTTCAAACACAGGATATTTATTTATTTTTATTTGTTTAGTTTTTGTTGACAGGGTCAGGTGTGCTAGCCATAGCAATGACTATTTTCAGGCATGACCTGGGAAAATATCCCAGGTGAGATGCAACATCATCTTCAGTGACATACTGCATTCATCCATTTTATACTTTGCACTGAGAGGTTTCATGCCTTGCTCAGTGTTACACACCAAGTAAGTGGCCATGGCGGATTTTTTAAATCCACTTTTTAAGTCTCCATATCACCCTCATAGTCCTTAAAGCAGGGTGTACAGGCCCTGGTGACCTCAGTCCCATCTGTCACTACCCTACTAAGATCCCTGTGGAGTTGGGCGTGCTTGCGTCCTTCCATGTTCCTCACAATCCGTGGGTTATATCCTCATTTTCTCCTGCCCTGCACCACTTGGCCGGCACCAGCAGCTCAGCGATAACCTCAGTCGCCACACTGGGTTCCCTCGGGAGCAAGCTCCTGGCCTGCCACAGGGATTACTGTGGCAGTGGATATGGAGACATTCCTCTCTGGCTGGGAAGCGCTGGCATCGGCAGCCCTATTTCCCAGTCCAAGCCACCCACACGCACCTCCTGAGTCTGCCTCCCAACCCAGTTTGCCAGCATGGCAGGCCACTGTGCTGCTGCTGGGCCAAGAGATGGCCGCCAGTGATTGGATTTGAACCTAGCTTTCCTGGTTCCCAAGCCAGTGCTCTAATTGCTAGACCATGCTGCCTCAGGGGAGCATTGCAGGACTGCAAACAAGACCAGTGATCCATTGAGTTCCCACCTTCCAACAATACATTTTACTTCCCCCTTTCTCTTTCTGTTTGTCTCTGCATTTTTTATTTATTTCTGTCTCCTGGTGTTTGAAACTACTGTAGCTCTGTGTGTTGCATCCTCCCCATTGCACCATTATAAATGCTCCAACAGTGACATCAGTGGTCGCAGTCACTTAGTGGCTCCTATGGTGATTACATGAGCTGCTACATGGCATTCAAACAATAAATTTTATTTATCTGAACATTTTCACAAGCCCCATGATGAACACCTGGATAGTGTTGAGCGCTGGGGCTCAAGGTAAAAAAAAAAAAAAAAGAGGTGTGCAAGAACAAGGGCACAATTTGAAGATAGAGGGGGCGGCTCAGAGGTAATTTGGAAGTATTTTTTCACAGAGAGGGTTGTGGATGCATGGAGCGGCCTTCCGGAGGAGGTCGTGGAGTCAAAAACAGTGGTGGAATTCAAGCATGCATGGGACAGTCATAAGGCAATTCTAGGGGCGGGGGTGGAAGAAGTAGGCTGCTGGTTAACTAGGATCTGCAGCTTATCCATTAGGTAGGGAAATGGGCAGACTGGGTGGGCCAAGTGGTCCATATCTGCCATCAAATTCTATGTTTCCTCCAGTTGGTGCCTACTGAACCAATCAGAAAAATACATTTCTGATGCCTTGGATGTTTTATTTCTGGTTCCACGAGTGCACGCGTTCTCATCCTTTGTTTACAGATGTGACCTGGCGGGGAGGGAAGGAGAGGTACAGGGCTAAAACAGAAATCAAACATGAAAACAAAATAAATTCAGGTAGAAAGGCATTATACTGAGTAGCCAGGCAATAGACATTAGGAGAGTCACAGTATACAGAGCAACATGAAAACATGAATCAGCAGCAGTTAATACAACTGCTGTACTGTAAGCAACAATTAATACAACAAATCGGATAGGGCACTCACAAGTTGACAAAAATGTTGTTTTTTTTTATGTTTAGAAACAATAATGGAGGTGAAGCAGTGATCCCAGGGACAGAGAATTCCATGGCAATTCCAATTTTAAAACAGTGAGTTGGATACTGGGAGTACAGGGACTGTATATGGTATATCTCCTACACTGCTATACTGCTTAGAACCTGAGATACTGAGAGAGGAACAACGGCACCTAGGACACCTAGAATATACCCTTCCTCCTTTTTCAGAAAGTGTCATGTGATATTTAATTTCCACCTGGACAGCCACCCGGAAAGGGCAGAATGGATTTTGGTTAATGTCTCATCTGAAGGATAGTACACTACCTCCAACATACACCCCACCCTCTTCCAGTGTAGCACTGCAGACCACAATGCCAGAGGTGAGACAATGTACTTGTGTGTGTGTGTGTGTGTGTGTGTGTGTGTGTGTGTGTGTGTGTGTGTGTGTACTTGTATACAGAACATAAAAGTGTTTCATCAAACTGAGGTGAAATTCCTGGACTTTGACGCATACATTTAAGTGTAGGAATGATCCCTGCTGATCACTTTCCTTTATTAACAAGTGTGGTTACTCCTCCCACAGCTTCTGGTAAGGTTATCTTCTCCCCTCCACTGTAAAGAGTCGGAACTTGCAAACTTGACACAAAGGTGCAAACTGACTGAGGTGTTGGTCTTCCTTGTACTTGAACCCAAGTGTCTTGTGACACAGGAAAGACAGCAAGTCCCTTGCTCTCCTCTTGGTACCATGGAACAAACTGTCAACATCCCCCCACCACCACAGCGACTCATCAAAACAAATTACCAAAACTGGATTGGTACAGGGTCAGAAATGGACTGATTAAGTGTAAAAAGACTTCTGAAGAAAAACTAGATATAACCTTAATATTCAATTTTATTTTGTGCCTTGCAAGCCCTCCTCTTCGTGTGTAACCCTTACAAATGGGGTTCCCAAAAAGTCTTCCTTGAGCTTGCCTAAATGCTCACTGCCAGGCTGGTGTCCTGCATTTTAGCAGTTTAAATGTGATTACCAGAGTCTGTATAGCCTCTATGTACTGTCTCTAAGAGCTGCTTGATTGCAGCATAAGTAATCTGAAATGGAGCTCTGTTGAAAGATGTAACTATTTGCTGAAAACCATTTAGAATGATAATGATAATGTAGTTTGTCTAACCTGCTTTCTTTGTAGCAAGGACTGCTTTGTTTGTCTCCACTATCTTGGCCCTGGACTGCAAATTGGACCAATCAGTTATGGTGGGACCTAAAATGTAGCGGATTACAGGAGCTGACTGAATTCAAAATCTATAGGAACTGTGGTTTGAGTTTTTCGCCTTTTTGCAACTGAAGGGGAGCTGTTGCTTTGACTGATAGCCAGATCAGCCAACCAAATCTTTTGGATCTTGGGAAGTCCCAGGCTGTTTACAGTTTTCAGTTAGAACTAAGCTGGAAGCTGAGCAAGAAGGAGCTGAAGTGTTTCTGAGCAGCTATCCTGAGTGGATTGCATGAGAACTCTGAAAAGCTAAGTTTTTGGCCTGCATGCTGGTGTGCTGCTCCTGAGAGGAAAGAAGAGAATTATTTTGGACTAAATCCAAGTTTGTGTGACTAAAGTAAGCTACTGAAGTGGGCCAGGCTCAACCTGAAGAAGACCGAATATTTTGCTGAATGCAATTGGCCTTTCATGAGTTCCAGCTACCCCTAAGCTCCTGGTGTGTGCAGAGGCTTTGCGATTGTGCCCGGGAGGCGCTTTGCCTGGTACAGTAGAATTCCCTGTACATGTAAATGTGCTATGAGCTGCTAGTGGGTTGTGAGTTAGTTCTCTGCTGTGTGAACTGTGTTCTGCTTGCTGGAAGCTGTATCCAGCCCAAAATGGACTGCTTCTGGACTTGTCTCCATAGCTCCCTACAACAACAGCTTAATCTGAGTGTGTCATCTAATTCTCTTGTTGTTTTGTTTCCTTTACGAACTGAACCCTCTGGCTCTGGATTACAAATATTGTGTACTGTGCATGTTGTGTTTTCCATCACAGGGTCCCAACCAGCTGCAACCCTGGGCAACTGTCCTGGCTAGCCCATCTGTTCTCTACCTGGGTACCCAGAGGTGGACTGTGTTGGGGACTCAAAGGCATGCATAACTGCTTGATTGATATAACCTTAAGCTAATTAACTTGATTTTGCTCCTCCCTTGTTCAAGTCCCCTTAATAAATCAGATCTAACTTTTCTACATGTAATCGACTGTGGTTCCAGTTTGTGCTCAAAGTACTGTACTGTTGCTATTTGCTGTGCTCAACCTTGTTTTTACAGGGGGTCCCCAGGGTCGAGCCAGAGGAACCAGCCCTGGTGGTAAGTGCAAACAGAGTGGGTACTTGTGTGGTGTACCAGGGTATTGTGAAAGTGATTATTGTACAGTGTTCAGGCCACTAGAGGAGAAAGAGGGGGTTACAGTGTCTGGAGGGCTGTGCCCAGGTTAGCTTGACCACTACCAACCCTGACCTCGGGTGGAGGCATCAGTTTCAGAACTCAGGCCCCTTAACCTGCTACCAGCCAGGCAGGCAGGGGTAGTAGCCCTTGGGATAGCACCACCTAGGGGTTACACGTGAACATCAATTTCAGGAGGGGCAGAGATGCAAAGACAGGGACATCCTTGAATATCAAGGACAAGTTCCAAGACAGTTCAGCTAAGATACAATATTTCATTTTAGTGGGTCCTGCTTTTACCCAGTCTTTACAACTGGTGGGGAATCAAAGCACTGAGGTTACATGACTTGTTCAGGGTCAAAGAGTGAGTAGGACCAGGAATAATGCTGTAGTAGTCAGAGTTGTTTCTGCTAGCCAGAGTACTGATCTGCTAGCTGTAATGCTGCAGTAGCCAAATAACGTTAGATCTCTGAAGCTAGGTAACGGTCCCTCTGTACTACACATTTATTGTGTCTCTCTTTCCCATTGCTGCTCGCTTCTTTCTTGTTTCAGCTGCTTTCGCTTCTTCACCAGCTAACATTTTACTCACATGATTCTACTTTTTCATCTCTTCATGACTCAATGCCACTTTTTAAAAAGGCAAGGCAAATTTTATTTCTATGGCACCCTATCCAGGGCTCAAAGCGCTTACAATAATAACATCCCCAAAATTATAATCAAATATTTTTCAATAAAACTAAAGGCTTTTCAAAAGAAATTTTTTAAAGAGGCTTTAAAGGCCTCAACGAGACGGCTGCACATATATAAGGTGGAAGAGAATTCCACAGCGATGGTGAACAGTACCAAAAGCTCTATTGCCCAAATCTCTAAGGCGAGTAGAGTACAACAAGCAAGCCAGCCTCAGCTTACCACAGCAGCCTTTGTAACAGAACTGAATGGTTGTACTTACCAGAGGAAGTGAAGTGTTCAAATAGTCACTTTATGGTGTTATTTCAGTGTTACAGTGCAGTGTACACTTCCTGCACACTTCATTTCATAATGCAGTCCATCAGTGTTTAATTAGTGCATCTTCATGTCTCTGTTGGTGTACATGCAGTGCTGACACAATGTGTGTGAATTATGCTAATTAGCACTGCAAAAGTACTGCAATTAGCAGTGTTTTGTCATCAACACTGCCTGAAGCAGTGTTGGTGCAGCAATACTGACTGAAGCATGCCGGCAACACTGCCTTAAGCAGTTTTGCACTGCTTTTCAGTGTGTGCGAATATGTTAATTAGCACTGCAATCTCACTGTAAAAGTACTGCAAGTAGCAGTGTTTTGTCATCAACACTGCCTGAAGCAGTGTTGGTGTATAATACTGACTGAAGCAGTGTTGTCAACAACACTGCCTGAAGCAGTGTTGCATTGCTTTTCAGTGTGTGCAAATTATGTTAATTAGCACTGCATCAACACCTGTAGTGCACTTCAGTGTGATTTTAGTAGCACTTCTGTCAGCAGTGTTGCAGTTCTGTTTCAGTGTATTAGGCTGCATTAAAGATGGCGTCGTATAAAATTCAACAAAAACAAAGCGGTATTCATCTGCAAGTGTCTGCAACCTCAGCAGAGGAAGCTTTGCTTAAGGGTTCCTGAGTGAGAAAGTAGTCTGTGAATTCCAAAGAAGATGGAGATCTTGGGGGCTATGTCTATTGGAGGTACTAACGTCTGTTACCCCATGTTTGACTCAAAGTCACAAGGAGGGGTGGACATGTAGTTAAAGGAATGGCCACCAATGGTTCTGGTTTGCAGCAAATGGATCTGTGAAAATGGACGGTTCTGGTCTACAGAAAATGGTATGGGAGCCTCCTGATATGCAGGGCCTCACCAGTATTTCCAGATTTATCTTAAAAGGAGAAGAGAGCCTCTCGGATTGGGAGCACATGCAGTGAGGAAAATGATTTTCGGTATCAAGGGCTGTTCGAGTGAAATGTGTGTGTGTGTGTGTGTGTGTGTGTGTGTGTGTATATATCTATCTAAAATTAGATTATCAATTGCATTGGACAAACACCATTAGGTGACCGTCATGATATCAGAGTGCCACCACACACCTGCACTTTTACTCCCTCCAAAACAATTTTGCCATTTTATAAGATAGATAACCCACTGCGAGAAGTGCCTAGGAAGGATGATAACGCACGCTTGGTGGTTGAGCACTCGCCCGCGGCCTCAGTTAACAACGCACACCAAGGCATGCGTGATATCAGAATGTGACCGCACATCCTACAGTGGGTTATCTATTTTAAGCACTGCATTAATGCAGGCATTAGAATGCAAAGCACACAAAGCAAGAAAACGAAAAACAGGGTTTGAGCCTCACAAGTCTTGGCAAATTGGTTGTGTGGTGTTCCCTGAGTTCCCCAACCTTAATGCCCATCCCATACCCCCAGCCAATAGCCTCCTTTCTAAAGTACAAGGAGAGGCTCCAACCCAGTGCCTCCCATAGCAGCCATTCGTACCTGTAAAACAAGAACAGCAATGGGCTCGCAAAGGATCTGCAGCTCGTTATGAACTATTATATGACAAACAATGTGGGTAAACAAAAAAAATACTTATCTGATACATATGGTCAGTGTGCTCCTACTTCTGGTCAATGTCCTGTCAGACCTGTAGATATAAAAGGGAAAATGGGTCAGTATGAAAAATAAACTTAACTGATAAGCTGGGTCAGTTGGGAAGGCTCTGTAGAGGTTAAAATAAAACAAGTGGGTTGTGGGAGGATACCAGACCTGTACCACACCATCAACCTGGCCTTTAGAATGGACTCGGTCACTCAGAGGATGTCATGGTTGGGGGAGAGAGGAAGACTCCTTGCCCCTGTGCCCCTAGAACTTATTTTTGGGGGGTAGGTGGTCATGTTGCTTCACACATCAACACCACGGCAGGATAAAGACACCAAGGGACAGATATTCAAGGCACAATGAATGCTTCCCTGGTGGTGTAGTGGATCCCACTCTCCTTTTCTCAATCTGCCTGTAGAATACCTAGGAACATAGGTATGTGAAGGCAGAAAGGGACCCAAGCCCACCTAGTCTGCCCAGTTTGCCTAGATATCCACTAGGCCTTTTCTGTATTCCTCCCCTGTGCCAGTTGCCCTCTGTGCTTATCCCATGCCCTCATGAATCCTCCCACCATTTCCCTCAGCAGCCCATTCCAGTTGTCCACCACCCTCTCAGTGAAGAAGTACTTCCTAATCCTTCCTCTAAACTCCCCCCAATTTGGAATTTCCAACTACCATCCATTGCAGTATAGCACACTGCAGCAGGCCAACTGTGACCATCTCTAGACAGATATCCACAGCAACAACCAGTCCCAGAACTCCTGCAGCTGGCACCAGAGCAACAGGCAATAGAAGTTCCAATAGCCTGCAGTGCACATTTGAGCTTCCACAATCTCTGATCAGATTTTTTCCACTTCTGCTCTTCTCTAGGGATAAGTCAATCCATGACAGAACTTAGGCCAGGGAGTACAGTGGGGCCAGTAAACAAAAGATGAGAGCCTATATAAACTCTTAACATGCACTGTAAGACAATCTCCCGCTGCAGAGGACTCCAGCATCTGCTGCAAATGAAGCTGTCAAGTGTAGAATCAAGCAAAACCAGTTCATCATAATCCACTACACTACAGCACACATCAGGCAAACAAAATGGCTCCACATGCAAAGTGCACATTGGCACCAGACCCACACTTGTGAGGGACCCTTGACACAAGCCAGCCAGCGGGTATTGTAGTAAGGAGGGACAAAACCTTTACATGCAGGTACATCAGGGAGAAAAGGAAGGCAGGGGAGATATTGAGTGTCTGAAAAGGGTGGATGGAGGAGGGTAAAAGATGACCACGAAAAAGCAGAAATACTGAACAAATACTTCTGTTTGGTTTTACAAAGGAGGGCAGGAAATGGGCCAGCATTAGGTAATAAGGATGGAGAGATCACAGAAAGGACACAGGTCCCTTTGCAAAAGAAAGGATCCTCATAGAACTGGCAGCAATAAGGCTATGGGCCAGATAGATGCACCCCTGGACCATGAGGGAGCTAAGGGAGGTGTTAGTAGGGCCTACAACTACCCTGTTCACCCTGTCTTTGTAAACTGGTGACATGCCCAGGGATTGGAGGAGGGCTGATGTGGTCCCACTATACAAAAGTGCTAACAGGGAGGATGAAAGAACTACATACTGGTCAGCCTGACCACAACAGTGGGAAAAGTAATGGAAATACTGCTGAAGGAAAGAATAGTGGAACACCTGGTTGTCAATGGTCTACAGGGGAAGTGGGGAAGGGAACATTGTTTAACCAGGAGTAGCACACTAAGCTGAAGCTTGTTTCAGATGGAACCTGGAGCACAAGGAAGTTAAGTAACTGCTCAGGATCAGACAGTATGCACTTAGATGGCTGCTGGATTCAAACCTAGGTCTCCAGATCTGTAGCTCAGAGCCTTTACCCAATGTGCTATGCTGCCTTCAGGACCCAAGACAAGTTTGGTTTTATGGGAGAGAGTTGTGCCTGACAAATTAACTGAGTTTTTGACTGGGTAACAAAGAAGGTGGATGGGGGAGGATGTGGCCTACCCAGATTTCAGCAAGGTATTTGACACTTTGCCACACAGAAGGCTGGTAAATCAGCTGGAAGGCTTAGGGGTGAGACAGAAAATAACAAGGTGGGTGGAAAACTAGTTGAAAGACTGAAACCAGAGGGTGGTGGTAAGGCAAATGGGGTGCATTCCAGGGTGGGAGTGGTGTGCCCCAGGGATCGGTGCTGGGATCCATCCTTTTAATATCTATAGCAACGACTAGCCAGTTGCAATCAGGGAGGAGAGCTGTTCTTTCCAGACCGGGCTTGTCGCTGGAAGGGGCCGGGCAGGCATTCTGGGGCTGCATTGGTGGTGGAAGAGGATGGGATCACATTGGTTATTGACAAGGAAGCTCTTGTTGGCAGGGGACAGGCCATGCATACTGGGCCACATCAGCCACAACTTTTGCAAGCCGGCAACTCTGGAAGGAGTGGCCAATCAGTGAATAGGGCGTGAACCTTTGACTGTGTGACTGGGCCATAAAGGCAAATAGTCCAGTCACAATCAGAGGAGGAGAGCTGTTCTTGTTCCACACCACCCACTCCTGGCCTCGACCACTGTTAAATGGTCGGTGAGGGTGGAGCCTTGGAGGAGGGCAAGTCGAGATTGGGTGAACTGGAACATTAGGAAGCTGGATTGTTATTGAGTGGGGAAAAGGTCCTGTATGCTGTGCTGCTTGGGCAACACTGACTACTACCAGGAAGAGGCATAATGAAGCAGACTGTATAAATGACTGTGTATGCCAACTACATCTGAGGGAGTAGGCAAACTGTGTGTGAATTGATTACTGCTAGGGCCTCTGAGCTGGCTAGTGTTGTGGTGGGCTAATTTTGCTTGTAGAACTGTCTACTGCTAGGGCTAGAAAATGGCTACTGTCAAGAAAGAGGAAAACTGCTGTAATCGGAGGGGCAAACTGCTTGGGTTTTAGTGTAACACTGACTGAATTATTTCTGTTAGAGGGACGATTGCTCACCTAAAATGAGGGCAGACTCATGGGTGGCCAGCGGCACCTTCGGGTAGAGTGATTGGGTGTACAGGGTACAGGGCGGCAATAATATTAAATTGGGCATGGAGGTTCAGAGGGTGCCCAGTGTGTTTTCAGTTGGCAGGTCTTAGGGAGGAAGTAGAGAGGATCAGAAGGCAGCTGGAAGACGGGAGGGGTGGGGAGGAAAGGTGGGAAAGGACCTCATGAGAGTAGACTAGGCCAATGAGGCTTAACCTCAGGGAACAGGTGGACAAGGATCATATGGTTACTCAGGAGGGGTGGGGCACAAACAAGCAAATTGGAAATCACTTCATAGGGAGGTGGCTAACCAGAAGGAGGGGGGGACAGGAGAGAGCAAGTCAGGGGCAAGCATCACACTTACTAATCGATTCACCCTGCTATATCTGGGAGATGAGGTGGAGAGGCTGGTGGGAGGAGGGGCAGGCAGACAGCAAGGGTTTGGTCAGTAAGCTGGGGGATAGGGCAGGAGGGCCAGATCCACAGAAAGAAGGGAGGAGGTGGGAGACATTAGCCTAGGTGGGAGGGAGGATGGGGGTGCAGAGTGAAGCCAGGGTGGAGGAGGAGGACTAGGTCGGGCAAGCATCCAGGTTAAGGAAGTCAGCCAAGGATAAAGAGTACTCTAGATAGGCCAGCTTCAGGGCAGGAGAAATCAGATGAGGTGGAGAAGAGGGGAAAGATGGGGGGTAGGGAGAAACACAGCAGATGGAGGTAAAGGATGTAGAACTTGGGGGAGACAAGGAGGGAAGCAATAGAAGGGAGCCTAGGTGGGGATCAGAGGACACCAGCCCAGAAAGAGAGTCTGGGGAGATCTGGGGGGCAATCTGTGCTACAGGAGGATGAGGGGTGAGGAGCAAGCTGGGGCTAAGGTAGAAGAATGAGCATGGTGAGGCAAAGCACAGACTTGTGATCCCCAGGCTGGGGGGGCAAAAGTAAGCTGGGGGTGATGACAGAAGGAAGAGCCTGGACAGAATCAAACGGGCCAATAAAGTGTGGGGGTGAAGGTGATCCTGCTGGGTGACTCCATGACCTGGAGCATCCAGTGGGAGGGGGCAGGGGAAGGAAAAAGCAGCCCAGTCAAGGCTAAATGTATCCCAGGCCTATCTATGCACAAGGCCAAATTCCAGCTATACTCGATAACATTGAATACGAGGAATCCCCAGACTTCCTAAAACATCTGGGGAAAAATGACTTGGAGGGAACAGTGAACTAGAAATCCAGGCGTGATTCGGGAACTGGCCAGGGTTTACCACTCTATAGGAACCCAATCTCCTCTTTGAGATTCTGCCAGTATCAAGAGTGTCTGGAGACCAAACATAAACTTAGAGGTGTGAACCAGTGGCTCAGGGACTGGCACAGGGCAGAAGGGTATGGGTTGGTGGGGGACTGGGGATACAGGGCAGGACAAGGGTTATATGCCGGGATGGGCTACACCTCAACTTGAGGGAGGGAGATCTTGAAACTAAAACTTGCTAGATTCATAGTCGAGAGGTGGGTTTAAACTTGTAAAGGGGGTAAGTAAAGTGGCTCCAGGAGGGCTGTTCGGGGGTCCAGGTCTAGGGCATAAAAAGAAGGCAGGTGACTGTGATGTAAATCCATCCAGAGCTGTGCAAGAAAGGGCATCTAGGGACTGCTCAGGGCCGAGATGACTAGAGAAGGAGAGGGGTTGGAGTGGAGGATCTGCTCTGATCAATACCAGGAGCATGGGAAACAAAATGCCCAAGCTCCAGGCGATGCTGGTTGAGGATCAGTGGATGTGGTAGCAGTTATTGAGACATGAGCCACTCAGAAAATGATTGGGACCTAAATTTGGTGGGCTACAAAAGATTCAAGAAGAATAGAGGAGAGGGAAGAGGAGGGGTGTAGCACTGATAGTCAAAAATGACAGTGGTTAGTGGAGTGGAAGAGGCTGTGGGGGGGTGGAGGAGCTCTGGGTAGCCCTACAAATGAGGGAAGGTAAAAGATTGAAAATGGGGGTGGTGTACAGAACCCTCCCCAACGATGGAAGAAGCCCTGGAGGACAAACTAATTGAGAATATCAAGGGGCACTGTGATCATGGAAAGGGTATGGTGGTGATCATGGGTGACCTTAATATGCAGGGGACAGAATGGGACACTATGGCATCCCTCTGTGCCAGGGAACAGAGACTGATGAATGTGTTCCAGGATGCCTTCCTGGTCCAGCAGGTGGGGAACCTACTAGGGAGGAGCAGATACTGGATGTTGTCCTAGCAGGCAGTGACCAGAAAATGGGCCTGGAGGTGAGCCCACTGGCAGATGGTGACCATACTACGGTCTGGTTTCTGTTGTATCTTGGGTGGGAGGATAACCATTCTAATACAGTAGTAGTGGACTTCAGGGGCGGACTTGTGGCATGGGCAAGATTCTACAGGAGAGCTTGGACAAGATTAGGCTGGACATGGATGCTGGCAGCTTGTGGGAGGCCATTAAGAAGGTGCAGGACTACTAACTCCTGTACAAAGGTAAGGCATAAGCATGGTAGAGCCAACAAGCTGTGTTGGTGGATCAGGGAGGTGCAGGAGGCAGTGAGGGATAAAAAGGCTACCTACGATGTTTTAAGTGCTCTAGGGAGGATAGGGAGAGGGGTATGAGTTGATGGCTAGAAGGGTCACCACAATGGTGAGGGGCCAAGGTGAGGAGGAGGAAAACCTGGCTGAGGATATCCGGAGGGAGGGATTCTGTAGTTACACAAGGGAGAAGAAAGGGAGGCACAGATCAGCATGATTAGGGACTGAGGAGGATGGACTCGAGGCGGGGGAATCAGGCAGAGGTGCTAAATGAGCACTTTGCCTTGATATTATGGGGAGGCAGGGGATCCCTCCAGCCCAATGGATGGAAGGGGACCAGCAGAGTCGAGAGGTCAGATGGAGTCTAGAGGACTGAAAAAGTTTGACACAGGCTGGGCCAAGTCTAGAAGGGATGGGTGATTAAATGAGGGGTGGGCTGGAGGAGAAATCACAGTGGAAAGGGTGAGGAGGGCCTCGGACACTAAAACTGATAAGGCATTAGGGCCAGATGGGCTGCATCTGAAGGTTATGAAGGAATTGGCAGATGAGCTAGCAGCACCACTGGCAGCACTCTTTAACACCTCTCTGCTGACAGGATGGGTGCTTCAAGACTGGAGGGTGGCTCATGGTACCTATCCACAATTGGGGGGTCTAGAGAGAGGAGATGGGGAATTATTGGCCTGTCAACCTAACGCTCTGTGGTGGGCAAAGTAATGGAGGGCATTATCAAGGATAGGCTCAGGAGGCAGCTGGAAAGGTTGGGGCAACTGGATGACGAACAGTATGGTTTCATCCCGAGGAGATCATAGTAGACCAACCCCATAGATTTTTATGACTGGGACCCTGGACCGCATAGACCAGAGGACATCCTATACCTGGATTTCAGTAAGGCATTTGATTGGAGTACCCAAAATGGGCTGCTAATAAAGCTGGTGGGGTGGGAGGACAGTTGCTCCAGCATGGATGGGGTGAGAAGGACAGTTGCTCAGATGGGTAGAAATTGGCTAACAGGGTGAATACAGAGGGTAGGGTGGGTAGTTTCCTCCCCACGAAGGTCACAGTGGGGTCCCCAAGGTTCGGGTACTGCGGCCACTCTGTTCAATGCCTATGTCTTGGATATGGTGAGGCGGTTAAGAGTAGGATGAGTCTCTTTGTGGATAACTTAAAACTGGAAGCATTGGCGGATGGGGACGAAGCAAGAGAGACAGTCCAGAGGGACCTGGATACCTGGAGGGGTGGTCAAGTAGGTGGGGACTGAGATGTAATGCAGGGAAATGTAGGGTGCTGCATCTGAGGGTCAGAAACCGGGCCATGTATACACCAGGGAGGGTCATACTGCAAGCCACAATGAGTGAGAGAGGATCTGGGGTGGTGGTAGATGTCAAATGAATAACACTGAAAATTGAAGAAAGAACTACGGCCAAAGCAAACCAGATACTGTACAGCCAGGGGATTATGTCTAGGGAGGGCGGTGATCCTCCCTCTGTATAATGCCTTGGTCAGACCATCTCAAGTACTGCATGCAGTTCTGGAGACCCCACCTCAAGAAGGACATAACACTGCTGGAGAGTGTCCAGAGAAGGGCAACCAGGATGCTTCAGAGCATGGGATGAGCAGCCCTATGAGGAAAGGCTGGAAGAACTTGGGCTGTACTCGCAGGAGGAAGGAGAGGAGAGGAGAGGCATGGGAACATGATAGGGGTCTTCAAATATGTAAAAGGAATAAACAGGGCGGTGCCAAAGAAGTTCAGACTAAAGAAGGTGGGGAACAGCCAGGTGACATGAGTGGAAGCTAGAGGAAATTACAGGGGGAATGCAGGAGACATTACTTCATTGAGAGGTGGCGGAGTCCTGAATGCACTGTCCAGGAGTCTGGTGGAGGAGGGCTTCAAGAGGGTGGGACAGGTACAAGGGTAAACTGAAGCAGAGGATGACCCTCTGGGGCTGGATGGGAAAGAAAGCACCCATTAGGAGGCTGGCTACCGAGCAGACACAACAGACCATCAGGCCTATTCTGCTGGCTTTTAGTATGTTAGATATAGTGGAAAGACTGCGGGGAAGGTGTGCCTAGTTGTAGAATATGAAGATCTGCAATAGGGTAGACACCCTGGTAGGAGAGGTGGAGGCAGTGAGGGAGGGCCTAAAGATTCTGGAGAGGTGGTCGAAACTTGGCAGCTGAAATTTAATACCAAAAGTGTACAGTAATGCACATGGGTGTAAACCCACAAACCATTTACCACGAAGGGGAGGGTAAGAAACTCAGCAGGAGAGAGATCTGGGGATTATAATTTCAGATAACCTTAAGGTGGAGAACCAGTGCAGCACAGTGGTGGGCAAAGTGAATAGAGATGCTGGTGTGCATAGGGAGGGTGTAAAACAGAAAGAGGAGATGCTGATGTGCCTTTATAAATCCATGGTGAGGCCCACCAAGAGTCCGAAATAAAGAGGTGCAGCTAAACAGCACTACAAATGTGTAATTCAGCGCCTGACTTCTTGCTGTGATCTGAAGCAGGGGTAGCTGCACCTGGCACTGAGTGAGGAGAAAGCGAGATGTCGTCTGCATTTAAATTGCCGTTCTCGTAGTGTTAAGAGCTGACTGAGTGAGAAGGGCTGGAAGCAGCACAGTGGTGAAAGGTGAGCGAGTCTCCTTGTTTCTTAACATCATTCTGGGGTTTCCGATTCACTGCAACTATTTTAGGCTGGGGCAGACAACTGAACAGAGGGTTGGGACAACTAAGGAGGGTCTTGGCTAGCATAAAGGAAAAAGACAACTTGCAAAAGAAAGCAAGCCAAGGAAAAGAATTCTTCTAGGGGCAGTGTAAATTGAACCGATTACCTGAAAGGAAGGGTGGGTAAATAATGAGATCTGGACAGTACCAAAAACAATTATACTTGAAGAATGCAGACCAAGGACAATACTCAAATTTTTTTGGGGGCACTTAAACCAATTAGAGCAATGCAATACCATTTTATTTGAAGAGCCGCGATGTTGGCATTTAAATTGCCATTCTCAGAGTGTTAGAGATGACTCACTGAGAAGGGCTGGAAGCAGCACAGTGGTGAGAGGTGAGCGAGTCTCCTTGTGGGCCGCGAGGACAGACTGTGGGTTACAATCAGATAAGTGCTCATGCTGCCTGAGCATACTCAAGTCAATCAAACACTGTCATTCTCAATATGTCATGTGTTGTCACCTGATTCTCCTGTCTGTGTCATGGTGGTTGCAGCTCAGTCTGATAGAGGCATGTACATTCATCCGTTTGGGACCTGCCATTTATACTTGACTAGCAGGTCATGACTCAGCAGTCCTTGCATCACATGATGGCCTGTGGTGTAGGCCAATCGGGTGGCAATTCAGACAGTGCATGGTTGTTCATTGGCTAACTAGCCTGTCACACAATATGTTTTCGCCAATGTGCATGGAGGGTTGGACAGGCGTGAGGGTGTCTGTTAAGAGGCAGATCTTGCCTCATTATTTGAAGAAAAACTGTCTGAGAAACAAGTTGCATAATACGTAGCTCAAATACTTCACTTGAAAAATGGATTGACTTTCATATTTGGTGGAAATACTACATTAAGGCACTCAGATTAGTGTTAAATCTAATCTGCCTTTTCCTTTAGTGAAACAATCGTGAAATATTAATTACTGAGGGGAGAGGAGATCATTTCAATTTAGAAAGAACTCAGAATTGGCACATTTTGGCTGATTTTTCTTTTTCTGTAAAGCTATAAAGTTAACTATTATTTAGGTGGGAGGGAGACAGATCAGAAACAGCGTTTGACTCTGGATTGACTTTCAAGTTTAGCACTTAACCTTTAATTCCAGAATCCTTTCAAGTTATAATTTATTTCTCAATCAGACCTTCAGTAAATCAATCTTATTTCTGTTTTACACTCTGACTAAGCCACTTTTGTTCTGTTAAATTCTGTTCTTGATAACTGAACACTGTTGCTTAGCTAAAATAAATACTGTGATTACACTTATTAGTGTGTTTATGAGCTAAATTTCAAGTGTAACCAGTCAGACTAAACTTTAAAGCTCCTCACAACTCCTGAACTCTGAGAGAACAGCATTTTGTTCCTTTTAAACCTGGGGATATTTAACTGTTAAAAAGTTATCAAGCATTGACTAGTGGTCCCAGGGCCCTGAACATGTACGACTACATTGCAAGGTAGTTTATGCCTTGTGTCTGCTTCATTAACTGTTGTGACCTTGATTTAAAAAATTTATCAAGCCTGACTAGTAGTTAGTAGTGGGTCCATGAGATTCAGTATTAGGACCGGTCCTCGGTCATTGTCTTTATAGCGACATTGCAGAGGGACTGGAAGGAAAAGTATGTCTCTTTGCAGATGACACAAAGATCTGCAACAGAGTTGATGCTGAGTGGGTGGAAAGGATGAGAAGGGACTTGGCAAGGTTAGAGGAATGGTCAAATGTATGGCAGCTTAGATTCAATACTAAGAGTGCAAGGTAATGCACCTGGGAAACAAAAACCCAGGGAAGAGTACACAATGGGGGTGAGATACTAACAACAACAAAAATGGAAAGGGAGCTGGGGTAGTCATATCGGATGGCCTAAAGGTGGGCAAGCAATGTGAGAGGGCAAGGAGGAGGCTGGGGGGATACTGGGATGCATAGGGAGGCATCACCAGTAGAAAACAAGTTATTATTCTCTGTACAGACAGCTGGTGAGACCACATCTGAGTACTGCGTGCAGTTCTGGAGACCCAATCTCCGAAAAGACATAGACAGGATGGAAGCTGTCCAGAGGAGGGCAACTAAAATGGTGCAGGGTCTGCACCGGAAGACATATGAAGAGAGACTTAAGGAGCTTAATATGTATAGCCTCGAGAAAGGAGGAGAGGGGACATGATAGAAACTTTCAAGTACCTCAAGGGAATCAACAAGGTCCAAGAGGGTAGCATCTTTCAAAAAAGAGTGTGCAAGAACAAGGGCCTGAATTTGAAGATAGAAGGCGGCTCAGAGGTAATTTAAGGAAGTATTTTCACAGAGAGGGTTGTGGATGTATGGAACGGCCTTCCAGAGGAGGTTGTGGAGTCAAAACAGTGGTGGAATTCAAGCATGCATGGGACAGTCATAAGGCAATTCTAGGGGTGGGGTAGGAAGAAGTAGGCTGCTGGTTAACTAGGATCTACAGCTTATCCATCAGGTGAGAAATGGGCAGACTAGGTGGGCCAAGCGGTCCTTATCTGCGTCAAATTCTATGTTTCTATGACTAGTGGTCCCAGGACCCCTGAACATTAGCATCGACTACATTGCAAGGCAGTTTACGCCTTGCGTCTGCTTGTTAACCGTTGTGACCTTGATTAAAAAATTAACTCTAGCTTTTGCTAACTGGTCCCTGGACCCTGTGAGCATCAGCATTACTTATTACAAGGTTTTTTAGCCTTGTGGTCAGCTTAGTAACGTATATACCAGATAAAAAAAAAATCCCTGCATTGTAGTTTAACAAAAAAGAAGGAGCCAGTGAAATCATTTTCTTCATTTTATTATACCTCAAGTGCAACACAACATCTCAATTCATCACGTTCAGTAGTTGTACTTAACATTCTGAATTAATTACATCAAGGCCCAACCTATCTCCTTCCTGGGTGGTGGTGATAATGTTACTTCTAAGTTTGATTCAGTGCTTCACGTAAACAGCCTGGACCGGATGAAACAGGACAACCATCCTCCTCTTTGATGCCATTGACCATAACACCAGATAGTACTACTGTCAGTGAGACTGCTGTCACAGTAACTAAGGAAAGAAAAACAGGACCATTCCTGTGATGTATTCCGAAGCGCTCATGGCAGTGCCAAAAGGAAAATCCAGATTTGACATGGCTACAGTTTGAAGCAAAGATGGTGTTGCAACCAAGATTTGGTGCAAGTTTTGTGAGAGAAACCAGATGTATTCAAAAAGTGGGCAACTAGAGCTGGTAAAATGAGCAATGTGGATTCGTACATCACTGGAACTAATGTTAAAAACAAACTGTAAGAGGCATGCTGTATCAGAAGGCCATAAACAAGCAATGGCTGCTACTTTAGCTGCTAATATGCCCTCAGGTGGTGAAATAGAAATATACATTAAAAACGAATAAAAATCTCTATACAAATTAGAGAAACTTTTGATATTGCCTACTACCCGGCCAAAAGAGGACCCCTTCCTGAAATTCAAGGAACTAATATCACTAGAAAAGAGACATGGTGTTGACCTTGGTGATGCTTATGCCAATGAGAAAGTGTACTACATTCGTCACAGCTATTATCGATCACTAAGAAAACCAATTGTGAGTCATTTCACAGGAGAAGCAACTCCATACAGATATCATTCAATCTTTATGGATAGGACAACTGACAGGACCACCACAGAGAAGGAGATAGTTTATGCCAAAATTCTCGAGGATGGGCAACCTACTATAAGTTCATTGGGTTAATTGATGTTGAGTCTGCTGATGCAAGTGGTTTGAGGTCTGCAATGACTACCGCATACTCTCAATTGTTGGGTCAGGACAAGTTGACCTAAAACAGTTATCCTGCATTGGCGCAGGAGCAGATGGTCGCTGTCAATTTTGAACGTAATAAGGGTTTGATGGCATTATTGAAAGAAGAGTGCCCATGGCTTCTTGTCATTCATTGCATTTTGCACAGGCTTGAATTAGCAGCTAAAGATGCTTTTAAAAACGCCTATTTTTCCCAGATCATTGACAGCATGTTGATCTCAATATTCTATTTTATGAGAACTCACCAAAACGTTACAGAGAGTTAAAAAGAGTGGCTGAAGCCAATCAAACCACCTGCATCACATTTAAAAGTCACAAGGAACACGATGGCTCTCACATAAAAGGATTCTCTCCAGGCTGTGCTTCATAATTTCAGCAGCATATTGGCTCACTGGGATGAACTTGTGTCTGACACCAGGCGGGATATTCCACCAGCAGACAAGGCGAAAGTTAAGGGTTTAGAAACAGATATGCAATGTAAAATTTCTGCTACTCTCACACTTCTATTTTGACATACTCACAGGTCTTTCAACAGTCTCCCATGCATTTCAGGATGCCCATATATCCCTTCCATTGTAATGGATACTGTAAGTACAGTATCTCGAAACAGAAAATCTAATGGCAGAGGATGGAACCACACTAGCCAAGTTCAGGAGAAGTGGTTATCAATGAGGAAGGGACAGCAGTGTTTAAAGAAATTGTGCTCCAAGGGTCAATAGGAGATGCTCTTAGCCCTTGCCAAGGAACGTGAAGTGATTGTAAACAGTGTAATGGACTGTCTCAACCAGTGCTTCTTGGGCTTTGCAGAGAACCCACTGTTAACAAATGGCACTGTCATTGACCCTGCAAATTGGCCTGACAATTCTAATGAGCTTTCTGAATTTAGAAATGAGGAGATCAGTTCTTATTGACCACTTCTCTCTGTCTTGCCGCAGAATGGATGCAATGTGCATACTGCAATGACAGAATAGAAACTGTTGAAACAGAATATTAGCAAGTATCAACAGCTCTCATTCCTTGAGGTATGGCATGTAATCTTCCAGAAAAATCTCTTATACTTCAGAAACATTCTTCATGTCATAGCTATAGCAGTAGTATATCCAATATCAATGCAACACTAGAAAGGGCATTTTCAGTTATGAAAATATTTTTCCTGACTGGAGAGCTAATCTGAAGACCAACACCATAGCGGACTTACTTTTAATCTCCATGGAGGGCCCAGAACCACAAGATTTTTATAGCACACCATCAGTAAAAGAGTGGTTCATAAAAACAAAACATAGGTTGGGAGCAAAACCTCACAAGTCCTCATCAGCAGGCCAAAGCAAAGTCTCAGTAGTGGAGGATGTTCACATCACATCTAGTGAAAGTGAGAATGATGAGGACCTCCATCATCGCTTCGAACAAAATTCAGATGAAGACTGAGTGTTTATAATTTGTGGGGAATTCTTAGCTGCTTATGATACCGCATGATTTGAAACTATTTGCCTCAACCTTGAATTGCATTACACAATGATCTTTAACAAAAACAATGTATACACATGCAAAAAAAAAAAAGACAACACACAAATAGTATATCTTTATTTAATGAGAGTCTAGTGTCTCCTTGTGAGTTTTAATCTTCAAAGCAGGTTAGGTTTTCTACCCTGTTCCTTTATACGCTTGCCTTCTTCTACATATTCTGTCTCTGTCTGTCATTATTCTGTCCCACATCTTGTCTTCTGCTGCCTTTCTCTGTTCTCTCTTCCTCTTGGTACTATATTCTTGCTCTGCCTAGTACTATAGTTATGTGTTTATCCTGCCAAGGCAAAACAAAAAAAAATTAAAAGTTGGCATTTTCATATGGACCTCTTTTTCTTCATTTTAGGCAATAGCTCCTGGTCGGCCTGAGTAGTTCCTGGTTCACCAAAATTGCCGATGACCAGGAGCTATTCATGGCTCCCCATTGCCAAAACCTTATTTCTACCCCTGCTCACCTGGAGTATGGGGTTTAGTTCTGGAGGCCTCACCTACACAAGGACATAAGACAGGATTGAAGAGTTCAGACAAGGGCAACCAAGATGGTGCACTATGCATAGGAAGCCCTATGAGGAGAGGTGGAGGAATCAGATCTGTACTTGCTGGAGACTAGTAAGGTGAGAGTGGAAGCTTATTTGCAAGGAAAACAGGTGCTAGAACTAGGGATCATAAACTAAGATTAGAAGAAAGAAGATTTAGGGGCAATGTGTTGGGGCATTATATCACTGAGGAAGGTGGTGGAGTCCTGAGACAGACTACCAGAAGAGGTGGTGTGTGCAAAAATGGTGAAAGAAGATTCAGGGGCATGGGACAGACACCAGGAGCTGACCAGTGGGCAGAGTGGGGTGTCTCTTGACAAAGATGATGATTGGGGGTAAGGGGCAGACTTGATTGGCCAAAATGGTCCTTTTCTGTCACCAGATTTCTATGATTCTAAGGCAGTTAAGTAATTAGGACTTACCTGCTCCATCAGAGTAGGGGAGTCCAGAGTTGGGAGTGTCTTGGTAGGACCTGAAAGGGAAGAACAGAGAAGGTTGAAGGGACACAAAGGGTCGGAGGTGCTAGAGGAGAGATTAGAGTGTTAGAATTAAACAAAGATACTTATCTGATTGGTATGTTTGGTCAGACCTGTAGAAATAAAGGGAAAATAGATCAGTATGGGGAAGTTACAGTAGCAAGAGTACAGAGATACAAAAAAGGGTATATAGCACAGGAGTAAAAAGAAGAGGAGTTTTAGAGGAAAAGACAAACTAGGTCAAAGTAAGGAAACTAGAGATGGAATAAAAATACAGACAGCTAAGAACAGAGAATAAAGTGGTATTTGGGACTCGGCAAAAAAAACCTTAGTGCCCTAGGTGACCTGCAGGTAGCTAATAAATTTAAGAAGTAGTCCAGATGGGCAGGTGGGAATGCATTTAGGTTAGTGGCCCTATATTATTTAAAAAAGGGACAATAATGGTTCAGGAGTCTTGAGCTGTCCCAGGAGGCCAGTGGTTTGAAAGGTACAGCTCTGGTGACATAAGTCACTCCCTCATGGACAGTGGCAATTTGTTTTATTTTTTATTATCTTTCCCTGGAACCTAGTTGGGGGATGTCCTTGGGCCCAGACTGTATGTAGCAGGCAGGAGGCTGTTCAGAAAACTGCTGACCAGAAATACTGCGGCTGTTGCTAGGCAGCCAGTTTAGTGCTACTGCACTCAGTGACAATAAAGGCAGGCACTTTCAACTGCCAGCCCAGAGGAGGGCAACTAAATAGCGAAGGTCTGCACCAGAAGCCATACAAAGAGAGTCAAGCTGAATATGTATGTCCTTGAGAAAAAAAGGTGGGGGGGACAGGATAGAAAATTTCAAGCACCTCAAGGGAATCAACAAAGTCCAAGAGAGTAGCATCTTTCAGAAAAAGAGATGCTAAGAACAAGGGCAGAATTTGAAGATAGAGGGACCGGCTCAGGGGCAACATGAGGAAGTATTTTTTCACAGAGGGTGATGAACACATGGAATGGCCTTCCGGAGGAGGTTGTAAGGGTCAAAAATAGTGGGGGACTTCAAGAATACATGGGACAGACATGAACCAATTCTATTGGTAGGTAGGAGGAAGTCAGCTGTTGGATAACTAGGATATGCAGCTTATCCACTAGGTAGGAAAATGGGCTGACTGAGTGGGCCAAGTGGTCCTTATCTGCCATCAAGGTCTATGTGTCTATGATTCAGCTCACAGAGCTCAGGCTGTAGCCTGCTCCATGTGTGTGGGAATGAAGATGGGATATTTTGGGAGGGAGGAGGCTAGAGCAAATATGCCTCCTCTACCCATCATGTGAAGAGCCCCATGGGGCAGGTTAAGAGGGTCTGGAGGGTGGGCAGCCAGCAGTAGGTGGCAGGAATCTTTAGCTAAGCTACATGGTGGCAGACTGTAGGTGCCCTGAGGGGCAGTTGAAAAGGGACTGGGAGAGCAAATGCACAAGATAGAGGCCACAAAGGAAAATCCACAGAGCAGCTGAAGGGCCATGCCTGAAATTGACTTAAAAGTAGCTATGGGTGGGAGGCAAACAGGGGAAATCAGTGGGCTCCCGAGGGACCATAAGCAGCAAGCACTGCATACAATAGAGTTGCACAGCAGCTAATGTCAAAGTACCAGGGGCTAACAAAAGTTTGGGGGAGAAAGAACAGCATAAGGTGCAGGACAGCTCACAATTAAAAACACAGAGCAGTAAAGAGAAAGAGCCCTGATGGGTTATAAATATTAAGTAAATTTATGCAGTAGGGGTGGACATAAATGGAGTATGATAAATCCATTTTATCTGAGCATATGTATACATGCAGAATCTTACATTTATATACATATAGTTATTACGTCATCCTCAATTAATGTGCATAGTGGACTGTGTCACATCCCCATCCTCACCCCGTTGTTTGGCACTACTTACTGGTATCTTGCTTTTTAGTTTTGTTTGTTCAGGTTGACCGTCCCTCAGCCATGCTATCTGCCATTTAGTCATACTTATCCCCATTCTTCCCACTATCATACAATGCTCATTTGTTTCTGTTTAACAGTTTTAGTTTTTGCCTTTTACCAAACCTTTTTCAACTGGCTGCTCCAAGCTGCACTCCAGTTGTCACACTCCTCTGCATGCTGCTGCTGTGTCCTTTCCACACCTCTCGATATACAAAAGACTTTTTTTTTTTTTTTTACTGCTTCCTCAAAAACTGATAAGCTCTCACTCTTACTCTTCCACTCTGGTTTCCCAACCTCGCTACAACTGCCACCAGAGCTCCCCCAGCACATAGAAACTGTCAGATATTTTTTCCTTAAACTGCAGCTCGCAAACCCCACAGCTGATGAGCCCTCACTCTAGGTCACACTTCTGCTCTGGTTTCCAGACCCGCTACAACTGGAACCATAAGCTCCTGTGAAGTCCTTCTCTGCAAACTCTAAATGGTCTCTTGTGGCCCTTATGACCTCCTCTTCCCTACTTATTTACTGATATTTCCCTATGTCTATATACCACATGTTTTAAGCTCCCCTACCATTTTCATTCCTGACCTCCAACACTATAATGCTGTCAGTCTGTTCCAGGTGTCTACTACCCTTTCAGTGAAGTAGCAATTCCTACATCCATCTTACCCCACCATAAGCTTCATCACGTGCCCATGGTCCTTTTTCCTATTTGAAGGAGCCCCCACACCCTGTTCATCCTTGTAAGGTACTTGTGGGTCTCCATCATTCCCCTCTCTTTCAGGGTTTATATGTTGAGATCCCAGTCTCCTCCACAGGGCTTTACACACCCATGTGCAATTTTAGTTGCCCTTTATACTGCCTCCACCCTATGGCCTTTCTAGGTGCAGCCTCCAAACCTGGACACAGTACTCTTAAGTCGGTTCACTAATAAGGGATTACTTGCAACACCACCACCTCCCTCCTCCTGCTGAAGATACCCCTCCCTATGCAGCCCCAGCATCCTCCTAACCCTACCCACTGCTTTGTCCACAGCCCAGCAACTTTAAAGAGACTCACAAAGGTAACTGGGTCGGCCCCTGCACCATACCCATCAGTGCCTTGCTGCCAGAGCACCCCAAGGAGTTAATATGTTCCCAAATTTTAAACCGTTAAAAAGTTCTGTCCCTCATACAAATATACAAACCAGGTCCCAAGGACTTCCCAATTGCTTGCTGCTGCCCCAGCTCCGCTCACGCTCACTAGCAGGATGACAAGATGCCAGTAGGCGGGGGCACTCTTTATCTGTAATGGACAGCAGCTTTTCTATTGATTTTAAATGATCTAGTGGACACTGACAATGAAGCGTGGCGCATCGGTCAAGTAACAAGGCCCTTGTTAGTTGAACGGTGCCCACAATTATTGCCAGGTAGCCACTATATTATTTAAAATCAATAGAAACAACTCCACCATACATATATTAGTTTCGCCCACACCTTTACTGGCATCTCGTTATCCTGCTAGTGAGCATGGGTGAGCTCGGTGCAGCAAAAAACAAAACAGGAAGTCCTTGGGACCCAGTTTGTATATTTTTATGAGGACAGAACTTTTAAACAGCTTGATAAATTTATGGACATATTAACTTCCTTTGGGTCTTCTAAGGCAAGGACCACAGGTATGGTGCAGGCATGTATTCAGTGAGTCACTCTAAGATCATAATAACTCCTAGGTCCCCCCGGCAGTGATCATCAGTACCACCTCAACCCTATAAAGCAGCTCTGGTTTCTATGCCCTAGGTGCACGATTCTGCACTTTGTCATTGAACCCCAACTGCCCCAATCTTGACCACTTTTTGAGTTTCTCCAAGGGGCATGTGCATGCTCTCTGCTCCTTCTTAGTGCCCACCCTACAAATTTTGGTATTGTCTGCAAAAGGCATTCCCTTCTTTGCCAGTTTTTCTGCAATGTCACTTATGAAGACATTGAAGAGGATCTACGCCAGTACTGAACTGAGCTGCTCACTGTCCCATCACTGTAATGCGTGCCATTAACCATCACCCTCTGACACCTTAACTCCCACCCCCAGCTACTACTCTGTTTTCCAACCGCATCTCTGGTCACCCCTTCCGTTCAGCTACCACAACACCATCACTCTGGCATCTGCCGAGACTTGCTCCACTGTAGAATGAATCCAATATGTGGAGCAGCTGCTAGGTAGTCAGGTACGTTGGCATGTTCTTCCATCCCTAGAACATAAGTGGCAAGGGTGCACAAACACGTGCACAGACATGTGTGGCACAGCACCAGTCAATGTCTTCCACCCAAAGCTGCTCCACCTGTACTGCCACTCATGGTCACTCAGTTGGCAGTACTACAGCTGAGCTGGCTGTCCTCCTTCCCAGAAGACAGCCTCTTGTATAACAGTTGATCCTTCACCTCTCCCCAGAGACCCCTGACGCGAGCTCATTCCTGAACTAAGGTCACCTCCCACAGGTCATAGCGCTACTGTTAAGCTGAAGGGGACACATGTTAACCTGTTTCTAATTAATTTCATCACTTTGGATCTCTCCTAGGCTGATCAATCTCTTTAACCTTGCCCACCCCCAAATTAGTCAACCACCCTCCTCTCTACTAGATCACCTTCCAGGCACCAGACTATCTTCCATGCAGCTGGACAACCCTTCTAGCCCAGCCTTTCACATAATGAGCACTGGAGCCAGAGCACCACACAGGCTCCGGGCCAGCTGCTTCACCCAGCCAGCCACCCTTCCCACATCTGGACCAGCCTCCAACTACATTCTATACAACCTCCATGTAGCTGGAGCACCACCCCAAACCTACACTCTAACAGACCACATAGTCTGAAGCTGTCCCTCCAAGCCCCTGGACCAGCAGTCCACCACCCAACCATTTAACCCACAGCTAGATCCACCAGAAGCCCCATACCAGCCTCACCATCCAACCACCCACCCTGCAGCTGGACCTCACTTCCAACCAGAACTAGTCCCACCACCAGCAGCCACCCTCCCTGCCGCTGGCTCACTCTTTCATGCCCTGGACTAGCCTCCCCCAGCAGACAATCCTCCCTGCAGCTGGACCCTGTGTTCATTCCCACCCACAGACCAGCCCCCTCCTCTGCAGGTTGAGTAACCTCCCAGAGCTGGACACCCTTCCAAAAAGCTGGACACACCTCCATCCAGAGCAGAACTTTCCACACCTAGACCCCCCATCACCCTTCCTCAACCATGGACCCCATACTTCTCAATGTAGTATTAAAAAAAAATATATGTGACACTAACATTGCATTGCAGTGTCAGTGGCTCAGCAGTTACACTTGCCTCAGGGCTGGGAGATCAGAAGGCAGTGAGTTCCAGTCCCATACAGGGCACTTTGTTAATATCCCAATACTGACGCCGTAGTGCAGCATGAGGGGGATGGCTGCACTCCGAGGCACTATCTTCAGATGAGATGTTAAATCGAGGTCCCATTTGCCTGTTCTGGTGGTGAGTTTGGGTGGATGTTAAAGATCCCACACTTCTCCCGAGAAAAAAGCAGGGGAATTTCTCCGGTTCTACTGAAATTTCCCACCAATTCACTAAAAATACCACCAACAGCTTAATCTGGTTCAAGGTCAGTTGGCTTTCATCTGTATCCCCTTCCTCCGGTCGTGCCTCGAAAATAGGCAAGAATCTGTCTAGTGTACTTAGCGGTCAACAAAAATGAAATAAAATAAACATAAAATATAAAATTAATGCAGTCTTCAGCAAAAGAAAAAAAATACACTGATCTCCAGATTACAAAATGGATTAACACATGCAACTGTTAAATACAAATATTAAATGCAAACAAACAGTTCCCCACAAACACACTCTAAATATCTGCAGTAAATAATTCTTCCTTTATCTGCAGGTAACTCCAGATTTTCTCAAATTAAAAAAAAGTTGTAATCTTTTTCTCTGTAAATACAGTTAAATAGGTTACTAAATGGATATAACACAGAAAATGCATTCTGAATTTGCTCAAGTTATACAATCTTCCTGCTGTTCATTCTCCTGCCCCACCCCACTACTTTAAAGTAACCAAAATCAGCAAAAATTCACAAATAACAAGTAATCTAGAGGCACAATGCATCCTAGACACTTTAAAGGGGGCTTTGATTGAAAATAAAACATGTATTTCAAAGTTTACCATGAGTTCAGAGAAGAGAAATGTTTTCAACATAAAACATTGATAGTGAAACCTCACAGCATTTCATTTAGGAAAAAAACACCTGGTGATAATTCCTTACAGTATTTAACATTTTGGGAGTTAAAAGATGTACTTTTTAAACATAACCTTTACCTTAACATGTAAATCTTAGCTGTAGGAAACCCAGTTGTTCAAAAATGGAGACCACAGAGTGCTCGTGCAGTTTCATCAGGCTGGACACAGGCAGGCAAGTGAGCTGAAATGTAGGACTCTGACTGAGTAGACTTATAGGAAATGTAGTTTAGAATAGACTTTAAAGGACACTGCCAACTTTTTTTTTGCACCATATTATTTCAGGTAAAACCCCACATTTTATGATTGCTTACCTTCTAAAATTCATTGGTGTTGCTGGTTGTTTTATCTGTCTCCTTGCCTAGTAGAACTGAAATGCACGGTAATAAAATCCAGCCTTGATTGGCTAATTTAAATCCTAAAACTACTCTGCTGACTGTAATCTTCATTTATGATTCAGTAGTATTAAAACAAAATTGCACTTTTAAGAGCATTGCAGATATATTTCTAATCCTCATTTAGCAATAACTACTCTTGAACAACTACCTGCTGAAATACTTCTCAGAATTTAGTATTCTTAATGGCTGTATTTTTGAATGATGATTAAAGAGTATTAAAAATGACTAAAATTAGTCTTTGAAGGAAAATTAATGAATGCTTTAACTACTAAATTTAGTATTTGACTTCAGTGAGGAATGCCCTGCGCAGCCCTTGGCCTGCACCCCCATGACCACTAACATCTTGAACACCCCGCCCAGATGACCACCCAGTTGACAACCAATCAACATCCCAAGAGACCTCTCCCAAGCTGTGTACCTTGCCTGCAGCTAGTCCACCCTACAAGCCCCAAACCAGCCTCTCCCCTATCTCTCCCTGTAGCTGGCTGCTCCAGGCCATCCTTCCCACCGGACAAGATCCTCCTGCAGATGGAACCCCCAGACCTGCCTCCCACCTCAGTAGACCACCTTCCATGCAGCTGGACCAACCTCTCAGCCTCACCAAACAAAGCACCTCCCTGAGAGCTGGATCAGCACCCCTTAGATAACCGTTCTTTCTGCAGCTGGACCCACCCAGACTACCCATCTTGCCCACATACCAGTTGTCCATCCCACCACTGACCACTCTCCTTGCACATAGAAAATCCTGCACTGCTAGGTACCCTTTTATAATCCCAACGCTTACTGAGTCTGACATGCTGCATACCACACACAACAAACCAACAGCCCCAGTAGCCTAACACATGTGGCCTGACCCAGGGCAGTGCCTGACACACTGTCAGCCAGAGGAGGTCAGGAATGCTGTGCGGCTGTTGAGTGGATTTTCCACAAACACATGTAACGCAATCCTGACCTACGCCACCCATCCAGGACCTGAGTCACTACTGAACAGCACAAATGATGTGAAAATATCCACTCCCCATGTGGTACACCCTCCAAGGACACACACTGACCTGATCACAGACCCCCCGTAAGGATGACCACCTCACCATCCATGGAACAGGGATGAAACTAACGTGCATGCCCTGATGTGTTGACCAGCCATCCCAGGCAGCATGGTGGACTATCCATGCATCCCTGCATGCATGATCATGTCCGCTGACAGCCAGCCAGCTGGGCATGCATGAAGGAATTGGAGTACCATGCCTGTTGGTCGGGTGCATGCATGACACTGCAGGCACACAGCAGAGTGGTACAACGAAGCATGGATAGCTATACCTGGAAATGGTCACAGCAACACCACATGTGGATGCCAGGACACAGAGCAGCATACCATCGCACCAACCATGCAATGTGTGCATGTGGCTGTGCCATGCTAGCCCACTATGGGCTTGCAGTAATCCAAAAAAAGTCTGGAGGTGTTTGGGGACTCTGTGCCACAGGAGCCCAAGTGGCATGAAGGCTGCAGGTGTGTTATGGGGGTTCCACAAGGACCCATTGCAGGAATGCTGTTATCACACAGTTGCACAGCTGGAAGGATTGGGGCACTCACACAGCTTCAGCCTGTGCAATGTGTGGCACAATGAACAGCTGAAAGGATTTTGGGGACTTGCACAGAGTCAGGCCTGTGCAACATGCAACACTCAGTGCAGACATAGCAGTGTGCAGTGGACTGCTTAGCGATACCCAGCAGTGTTGTTATGAGACATTGCCACCAGGTTGGGGTGCATGTGAAATGTAGGGGGTAAAACTTTATTCAACAGTAGGGGCCACAGTGGCAACCTGGTGGCTGTGCATGTTGTGTAATGTGGTGTACAACTGTCAGGTGCCATGTCACCATGAAACCCTAACAGGGTGGTGTTGTGTGCCATGCCACAGAGGAACTTCAACAGCTTGCCCTTGTCCTGGATGCAGTACCATCCTTATCCACCTCATATCTCTTCTTGGGTGGTGTCCATGGCAGTCCACAACAAATGCCTTCCTGGTGACATAGGTCCATTGCTGTTCCCTGTGGAGCTCTGCTAGCATTGTCATGACCCTACATGCACCTTCCTGAGCAAGGCATGGAGATGGCTGTGCCAGGTCTAGACATTGCTTGGGTCCACGGTATACCTCGCTCGTTGACATCCGCAACCAACCACAGCTGAGGTGGGAACATGGGGTCGTATCTCATGGGCACCTTGGCCACCCTACTGTACAGCCATATCCTGCCCAAGACATGTGTCTGCTTGAAACAATAGAGGAGTGTGGTGGCATTGGGTGGAATGGTTGGCTTCAGGAGGCAGAATGCTGCTGGAATTTCCTGTGCAAGGAGATGGGCGAGGCCACGAGTTCATGGATCTTCAGGCTGAAGTCTGGGTCACTTCTATATTGTGGTGCAAGGCCAAAGCTCTGGATCTTCCACCACACAATCTGCCCAAAGTGTAACAGGCAACCCTTGTTTGTGGCTTGCGGAATCCACTCACAGGCATTGATTGCAGCTTGCTCAAAGTCAGTGATGATCGTAGGTGGTTTGAGGGATGCAGGACTATATACTGGCATATTTATTCAGCTCCTGGAACAATGTGCAGTAGTTAGCAAGCTCTTTGTTGTCATCAGTGTATACACCAATGATGTGATGAGGTTGTTAGGTTCGCCCGAGGTGCATGGATGGTGTACAATGAGTGAACAGGTGTGGCACAGTCTTGAACATACCATCCATCACCCAGAAGGGTGCCGTGCACAGTCCCTAATGTTGTCCTCTGTGTTGAGTAGAAGGACCTGGTGGGTGGTGCTGCCGGTGATCCTGCTGTACCATGGCCATACAGTCACCGCCTGTAGCTGCTTTTGGGGATAGTAAGGTCAGCCAATGTCACTGGTTGTGGTGAGAGGTCCTTGGTGGGGTCTTGTTCACAATCTGCAACAGGGCCCTCTTGCTTAACAACTGTTGCTGCAGCTCAGTGGTCATGTGGTTGCCTCACGCTGCAGTAGCTATGCAGGGCTAGCCATGGTGCTGTGTGCCTTCTACCTGATGCCAGCCAGTGCTTGTGCTGGTCAGAGCATCTGTCAGCTCAGAGCATGATTGTGCTCATTCTTTTCTTTAGGTGGTGCTGGCCATCCTGGAGCAGTGTGATGGCCTGGTCGAGGCAGGACTTGGACTTATGGTACTGGCAGCACCATTACACTGTCTCAGGCCAGCCCGGTGGTGCTGAGGGTTGAGGTGCTGATGCCACACCTTGTGCCAGTGCACCCAGGTTCAGGATTGAACCCGGGCCGCGGGGTTGGCAGGGGATGACTGGGATTGAACATCCATAGACTGCTCTCCAGTCCTGGGGGGTGGGCTGGGGAATTTCACCGCGCTGTAGTGGCCCCTGGTGATGCCCGGGGCACTCCTGGTCGGTGACACTCAGATGGGGAGCGGCAGATGTTGGCATGTTGCGCCTGGATGTCATTACACGCCTGTGCTACTGGGGCCAATTGAAGGAAAATGGCTGGGCATGACCTGCAGCTTGATGGCTGTGCTCTGAGCCACCTGGAGGACTTTGGTGGAGTCCTGTTGAGGAGGGTCCAGGGCTGTCCCGCTGGTGAGAGGCAGAGAGCCTCCAGCAGGATGGCATGATGGCTATCCCTGATCCTCCTGGGTGCAGTTTGAGCTATCCAGCTCTCCAGGTGGTGGAGCTGGTGGCTGGATGCCCAAGCTGGAGTGTGTGCCACAGCAGGCAGAAAACATGATATGATAAAACAGCACACTGTCTCATTACATGTCCATTCATGGACCAGGAGGTAGCCATTCACATTCAGCTTGGACTTTCCTTCCTGCATGGTACCACCTCACAGATTGTCCATGTTGTTGGGGTTGCAGTTGAGCACCCTGGCCCCTCCATGGCTTCCACGCTGTCCTCCATTGTGCCAGAGGACTGTGCAACACTGACCGGCTTTGATTCCAGCTCAGGCATGTGGGTGTGATTGCACTTCGTTTGCACATCACCTCCATGGGCCACCTGGGCAGCAGCTACTTGTCTGTGGGTGGTTTGTACCAGTACTGTAGTGTCACTGTCTGCCCACAGTCCCAGTGCTTCATGGCTGTGCTGTGCACCATGGTCACGTTCAAGTTCTGTGTCCACAGTGTCCTGGGCCCCATCAGTTACTGTGCTGCAGTGGGCTATACTGCATGGTACACTTCCCTGCTGTCCAGCATGCAGACATCCCTGTGTGTTGTGCACTTTACCTACAGGTCAGTGTCCACCTACCTAAGCTGGCCTTTGCAACCCCAACATTGGCATCCCGGCATCTGTAAGTTCCCATGCATGCCGTCATGGAGTGCTGCGTCTGTCCGCTGCCCCATGCATCATTTTCTGATGCCTGCCTGTTATCCATGTTCTCTTCAGCTGTAGTTCCCTGACCTGTGACTTCTCCGTGAAATGACCTGTTGTAGCCCTCACTGTGCTCTTTCCTATGGGGCTTGCATTTTCTGCCCCAGTGCTGGTTTGTTTGTCAGAGTTCCAGTTCACCTGGTTTATTTACTAACCACTCTCCTCCATCTGAAATGGGCCCTGCTCAGCCAACCACTCTCCCTGCAGCTGAACCACCCTTTGGCCCTGGAGAAACCTTCCCCAAGGAAAGCACTGTCCATGGACCATTTCACAGTTACAAGAGAGAGAGAAAGAGGCCCCAGCTGGGTGAGGAAGCAACTGCTGATGGGGACTTAATTAGAGGATCACTTGAGCAGGGTGGGGTAAAGGAGAGGGAGGTGAAATATCTGAGAGGTGCACTTTGCCTTTGCAGGGATGAGAGCAGATACAGTGGATCATTAAGCAGCAGGAGATGAGAGGAGCTAGATGTCATTGTCCACCTGGGGACAAATGACCTAGCAAGGGACAGGGTATGAGTAGTGCAGGAAATTCCAGGGATGGGGAGGATCTCAAGCATGCATGGTGGCTTTTGCCAAAGGTTGCCTATATACATCTGGGAAGATAGTACTCTCCACACCGGCTTTCAGCAGTTGGTTAAAGGCATGGTGCGGGTGGGGCTCAGTACTAGGAGTGGGCCACTTCAATGTCTTCATAAGTGAAATTGCAGAAGAACTGAATGGGAAGGTATGTCTTTGCAGATGCCACCAGAACCTGTTATAAGTGTGGACACTCAGGAGGGTGTGGGAAAGGGTTTACCCATGCTAATGTGTCAGCCATGTTGCTGATGCCAATTACAGCACAGGCCACATTACAGCACCAGGCATAATGTATCCTGGGAGTTACACCACCAAAGCACCCTCCTGGAAACAGTCTCCATTGGGCCCCTCCCTAATTATCCCACAGGTCCAGGTTCTTAATTTACCTGTTCTCAGTCCTACCCCATCCTACAATCACCCTGCAGGTATACAGTAGATGTTACTATCCCTGATGTCCAGTGGTTCCCATTTATTTATTCATTTGTTTACCAAGTAGGTGCACTGGTCCGAGAACCATTTCAGTAGGTATAACCTGGGCCATTGAGGATGGCACAGGAATACAAGGCAGTACAAAGGAGGCTTGGGACAAGGCATACAATAGATAGCACAAAAATATACAGGACATTTATATGAAGATATATATAAACTTGCAGCACAATTGATAAACAACATTTATGACAATAGCAGGTACAGTAGTAGTCAAGTTGTAATACAAATTAGGCATGATCTGAGATGAGTAAAGGAAAAGTGCATCATGGCAGTGTAGGTATGGACCAAGAAGGAAGAGGAGAGAAGGAAGTAGAGGCATGATAATAAGTTGGGAGGGCAGGAGCAAAGAGTAGAGGACAGAAGGTGAGATCCAAGGAGAAAGTGGAAGAGTCCTGGAGAGTCAGTGGTGCTAAGTGGAGTGGGCAGGTTGTTCCAAAGGAAAGGGCTGCAGATGAGAATGCAATTTACCCATACAGGTGGAGACTAGGGGCACTCAAGCATGGGGCCAGCAGTGAGGCAGAGCTCTCGAGCAAACACTTTTGGCCAAAGGAGGTGGGATTGCGGAGGTGGCTGGGTTTGGATGGCCTTATTGACTGTGCTGGCCAGGAGATAGGTCTGTTGGGCTGATGGGGGAAGCCAGCCCAGGGCCTGATAGAGTGAGCAGTGGTGTGTTGAGTGAAAGCCTTTGCCCCTGTATATCCAAAGTCCCCACCATGACCCATTTAGGTCTTACAGCAATACTACCCCTGGTCCCCAGGCTTACTATATATTTGACACCCTTCCACATTTGGCACAGACCATCCTCTCAGCTCCTTGATCGGGCACAAAATGGATGATAGTTCACAATCATGTGCTAACTGTACACAGCTGTTTATACAGTAGGCACACGAGCGCAAAACTGGCATTCTGTCCTCAGTTGGTCACAGAGGTTAGCAGAGTGTCTCTGCCAATTGCCACTGTGGGAGAGTGTAAACATATGGTGGGGGCCATGAATTTTGGGAGCGGTGGGACTGGGTGGGCAGGTAGGTATTGTCAGTTTCGATGTAATGGAATGGACAGCAGCACCACTGAAAACCAGGGGAAGTGTGATATTACTGATGGTGGGAGTTCAAAGGGGCAGGGTAGGATGCAGAGGTGATAATACCTGGTTTAGAGAGGCAACATCTTTAGAGCCATTCAACAACTGGTCAGAGACTCACTAATTATGCTATTCAAGATATCATTTTGTGATCTTACCCTGTTTTGGGGTGCAAAGTGTTGTTTGAGAGTCACTTACCCATTTAGCGATCGCAAAATGCTCTTTGAATGTTCTGGTAGATGTGAACAATAACATTCCATTGCCAGTAAGATAAAGACAAGTGAACAAACACAAATATGGAATTGAGAGCTGTTCTCCATGAGGTTGATAATGTAATTTATCTTAACAATGCATTAGAGTACAGAGTATGATGAGATTAATACTGGTACCACTGTGCTGCCACATGAGTCTAGGGTTGCTGTGAGAGGTACCAAATACTGAAATGTCAAAATAACACAGTACCACTGTGCTACCAGTGTACCAGTATTTGTGGGAGCCGACAAAAATCTAAAAATTTCGTGATACCATTGTATTACCAGTGTATGTGTGAGTGACAGAGAAATGGTAAAAATGCCATAGGGATACCATTCTGCCAGTGCACTACCAATGCACAGAGGAAAATCTATATATTACCTACCACTGTGATACCAGAGTACCCACTGGGTAGTACCATTGTGGATTTTTCAGCTGACCAGTATTAAGCATTGCTATACCACTGTAATGCCATTGTGACAAATTCAGTAAGGGTAACCAGATTGCTGAGACAATGCAGTGCTAAAGTGGTGTGGATAAAAAATTATAAAGTGTTGCTAGTACTACTGCAGTGTGCAGCAAAAATTAGTGAAGGAATACAGTGCTAAAGAAGTGTGCATGAAAATCTAATAATTATTTGCAGTCTCTTACAGTCTGCATCAAAAAATAAGAAAGATTGAGCAGTGGTACAACAGTGTAGCAGAAAGTCAGTGCAGTGTATTAACATTGCACTGATGAAAAGCAATACTTTATCAGTCTGGACTGAAATAACACTGAAATGAGACTCAAGATGGAAGTGTGCACTCCACTTCCTCTGGGTACCCATTTTAACAAAGAAATCAAATTCCATCTGTTTACTGCCTCCCCTTTAGTTTTGTAAAGTCAGATCCCCCACAGTTACCTACATACTGTGTGACCATAATCAGTTTTATTTATTTATTGAATTTTGTTAACCAGGTAAGCTCACTGAGACAGACGTATGTCCTTTTCAGGAGACCCTGAATTAGTTACATTAAAGACATTAAATTACAAAGCAGTAGGATAGAGATGCAGCAGTGGATACATATGTAAAAAGTACTGTAGTCACTGTAAAATGAGGTGGAAGCAGAATTCCTCTGTAAATAAGATACTGCAGTGAAGTTGCAAAATCGTTCAGGTAAATACATGGTAAAATAAAAAATAAATACACCATCAACCAGGGAACTGTAGAGAAGTATAACTATTCTCAGTAGGCGAAAGCGTGTATATCAGTGTGTTCTTTGTGTGTGCATTATGTATGATAGCGTAGGGTGAATGCATGTATATGCATGACTAGGTGTGTGTCTGTGTGTGCATACATGTGGGTGGGTGTTTACTGTTTATGCATAAGCGGGTTTACATTCTTCAGTCAGAGCAATCTCAGCCTCCAGAGAGGTCATGCCATCCTGTTCTGTTTTCTGATGCATCGGTATGCTGCAGTGGCGCACTGTTTTCTGATGCATCGGTGTGCTGCAGTGGTGCACTGTTTTCTGATGCATTGGTATGCTGCAGTGGTGCACTGTTTTCTGATGCATCGGTGTGCTGCAGTGGTGCACTGTTTTCTGATGCATTGGTATGCTGCAGTGGTGCACTGTTTCTGATGCATCAGTATGCTGCAGTGGTGCACTGTTTTCAAATGACAGCATGATACTCTGGACCCCTCCAGCTTCCATCACTTACCTTTGGGTAATGCTGTCTTGAAAACTGCTGCTGGAGGTGAGAAGCATCCACATCAAACCTGAAAACACATTAGTGTGTTATCTTCCAACCTTCTGAGCAACTCAGTGCTCTGAAAATGTATTTGCTCCAGGGATGTCAGACTGCACTGTCTACAGCTATTTCATATATTTATATCTACCAAAAATAGGACAATGTTGGTGTGTATTATGATACATTCGTTTGGTCAGTGTCAGTGGCTCAGCAGGTTGCACACTCACATCTGAGGGCTGAAAGATCAGAAGATTGTGGGTTCTAGCCCCACACAAGGAACATGGGATAAATCCCAGTATTGGCACTGTAGTGCATTATATAGGTAGGTGCTGCACTCCTGAGGTGCCATCTTTCAGATGAAACGTTAAAACCGAGGTCCCATCTACTTGTTCTGGTGGTTGTTCAGGTGGATGTTAAAGATCCCATGACACTTCTTGAAAGAGTAGGAATTTCCGGTGTCCTGGCCAAATTTCCTCCCATTCACTAAAATACCATCAACAGCTTAATCTGATTCTGTATGTCAGTTTGCATCTGTATCTTCCCCTCCGCAGGACGCAGGCTCAAAATAGGCACAACTGCCAAGTCCTCCTTTCATGGTCAACACAAAATAAATAAATATTTTATCTATATTTTTTAAACTAGGAAAAACACTGTTGTTGAAAAAAATCTTTCTTTTTTTAGCAAAATTGCATTTCTTACATCCTAAGATTCATGCTCAGCATAGTTTTAGTTTTCTGACAGATTGTTAAAACAGCTTTACAGCTAGATTTGTAATTAATGACTCACATCATTAAAGATGGCTGCCATTCACCATTTTTAAAAATGTGTTCGCTTGAGATTACCTGTGAAATGTGCATGCTAGAGTCATACTGCAGATGTGTTAGGAAGGTGCTCACATGTTTTTAATGGTAAACAGCACAACACTGTAGCAAGGTATTTCATTTTTTTTCATGGCGGCATGGCAGTGGAGCTTTTAAAATTTCGATATCACGTATCTTGGTTCGGGAATGAAAGAAAACAAAAGAACAATGTGTATCCTGATATTTTGCCAGACGATCCTTACTGCTGAAAAACTATATGGATACTACCAAATACTGCTTTTAAAGCTTGTTTCAGGTGGGACCTAGGGAGAGAAGGGAATACAGGGGTGCAAGGATAAGAAGTAGGATATGAGAACAGCAGTAATAAATCATATTTATAGGCATTGGTGGTATTACATCATATATGGGTATAAGATATACAAGTACAAACATGAATACAGGGTTTGGTGACCTCAATATGCACACAAGGGGACAGGAAGTAATCAGCACACCAGTGGGAGAGTTACAAAGGCTGCTTAGGAAGAGGGCAGCAGTACCCAGTCAAAACCAAATGACTCTACCATAGCTGAGGTATTTTCTCTGATGAAAGTACCAGGTAAGACTGGACAGTGTGCAGGAACGGGTGGAAGTAGGAGAAACCATGAATTGGAGGGTAAGCAGAGAGAAAAGAAAAAAGAAATCCAGGAAGTATCTGGGGTGGCAGGGGAAGAATAAATAGCAAGATACAGAGTGGAATGAGTACTAGGTACAGGAACAGGCATGGTGATATGTTAATGGAGCAGGACTTGCAGACTAAAGGGGAGGAGGCCGTGGGAACAGGGCAGAGAAGTTTAATCCATAGGAGAGAAATTGGTTAGAGAAAACAGACTGCCCTTTTAAGGTCTTAGGATGGGGGTAGGAAAGGACAAGTCTCAATGTCTGAGAGCATACACTGTAAGGGAAAAGGGAAGAAGAGTCAATATATTATTTTTCTGTGTTTGTATTGATAAAGTGCCCTTTACTGTCTGTTAAAGCATTAAAAATTAAAAGTTTTGCCAAGTAGGCTTAGAGTAATTTATTCCTTGAAAGATATTCATCTTTTTACAAGTTTTGGTCAGGACAGAACACTGAGGATGGCAGGCACATGGGGAGAGAGAGAATATGTACAGTATACAGTATGTTCCCTACTTCACAATAAGTAGTACTAGGACAGGCTCCAGCTTAGTCCAGACAATGACAAATCTGGATCTGGTCCATAGCTAGGAGGCAGTGCAGTCTGGCAGGTAGAGAGAAGAGCTGGGTACCTAAAGACCCAGACTGGCAACAGCTGCTGCTTGACACTGTCCACCTTTTTCAGCATATTATTTCAAGTTTAAAAGACATTTTATGATTGCTTACCTTCTCTAAAATTCATTGATGTTCCTGGTTGTGTTATTTGCTTCCTTTCTGAGTTGAACTGAAATGCATGCTAATGGTGTAGTTATACCCAGGCCCCTAGTCCTCGGTGGCACCTCAATCCTGATTTCTTACACTCAAGACCTTGGTTTGTTCAAATCTTATTGCATACTTCCTGAACATTTGGAACACCCCAAACAATGTAGCCAATCATGATGCAGTAGTCTCCTACCTGCCTCCCACTGCATAATGAGTGGATAGAGTGTGTTGGGGGTGTTCCCAACTCCAGCAAAGATGCAGTGGAATTGATCAAGGAACACAAGCAAAATGTTTGTATGTGGTAACACCAGATGGTGGGCAGCCTGTTTTTCCTTTTTAAAAGAAAAATAATTTAATCAGAATCAAACACCCTGGAGGAAAGAAGGAAAAAGGGGATATGATAGAGACTTTCAAACACCTCATGGGTATAAATGAGGTGCAAGAGGGAAGCCTTTATCAGAGAAAAAGATGCTCAAGAACAAAGGGTCATGCTATGAGGTTGGGGGTAGGCCCAGGAGATGTAAGGAACTTCTTTACAGAAAGAGTGGTGGATGCCTGGAACAGCCTCCCAGAGGAGGTGGTGGAGGCAAAAATGTAGTGGGAAGAAGGCATTGGATAGGCATAAGGAACCTTAGTGGTAAGGAAAGGGGAAGGGGGATGCTGCTAGTAGGGTCTGCAGTGTTTCCATAGCTAGGGAAAATGGGTAGACTGGGTGGGCCAAGTGGTCCTTATCTGTGTCAATTTCTGTGTTTCCAATGTTTCTGTGTTTTCTGTGTAACTACCAGCTATATCATTAGTCTCTAGAGAATGTGTACAATCATAACATGCATTTTAAACTACAGACACTTTGAGACCAAAGGGACTGACAGTGTCTCTTTAACTTCCCTGTGCTTAAGGGGAACAATCAGCAACAAAGAGCCCCACACTCAAGTGCGGGCTGATCCCAATGAATTCTGTGTGCAAAAACATTTAGTTTACTTACTGTTTACTGTAGTATAACAGATTATATCTGACTAATGCTGCTTAGTTCTATGCTGACATCTTCTGATACTACATATCCCAGAATCCCTGAAGCTGACATCAGGAAAGTAGGCAGCAGTGGGAGATTTAACAGCCTGCAGTGCAGTTACAGTTTATATAAACTCTGATCTTTTGTTTGCTGGTCCTGCTGTCTCCCTGGGCTAAGTATTTATTTATTTATTTGAGTTTTGGTGACCGGTAGGACCCAATTACAGTCCTTTCTTTAGGGTTGACCCAGGTCATAAATGATACAGTAAAGCAGAGCAATTGTACAGGAGTCAATGCAGTACAGTATCAAACTTGACATACATTGTACAGTGGATACAATAATGTAGAACTAGTCATGTACACCATATCTACACACCTATAAATTCTATATACATCAGTTTTAAACTATACATAGGCAATTGATGTCAGATTTGAGCATGAAAGAAAGGGTAGAGTAGGGATGTCAACTATTAGCGACTGAATAGGAGAGGAGCCAGAAAGGGAGAGGGGTAGGGGTCAGTGGTCAGGTGAGGTAGGGAAGTTAAGTCATAAAGGCCTGTACTTAGCCCCTGGAGAAAAGCAGACCTGGAAAAATCTGATTGAGATTACAAAATCTCTAACATGCACTGCCTGCTTTTGAATCTCCCTCCACTGCTGCCTACTGCTCTGATGTCAGCTGCAGGGGAATTCTGGGATTTGTAGTAACAGAAGATGTCAGCCTAGAATGAAGCAAAATTAGTCTATATAATCTATACCTTACTACAGTAAACAGTAAGTAAAGCAAAACATTTTACGTGTAACCCCCTGTTACCTGGGGTTACTAGAATCCCAGTAAGACCTGGTGGTAGGCAGGAAGGCAGCTTGTGAAACTCCAGTTAAATGGATTTCACACTGTCTCACTCTGTTCTCAGTCTTAGCTGAGACTGAGGGATGACATTACCATAGAACTATCGCAGCTGCATGAGCCCATTGGAATCTGCAGATGGGAGCTAGGTTAGAATGTTGAGAGTTTTTGAACAGTGAGCAGCAGCAGTTGTGTGTGAGCAGTCTTGAAGAGAGGAGCACAGCAGTCTGTGCACAGGCTCTTGGAGCCTAAAGCTCTGATATAGAGCTACTTTTAGGAAAGGTGTGTGTTCCTGCAAAGAGGAACACAGTAAGCTGTTCTTGAAGTGGTGGAGACCGCTGATACTGGTCTCTGTGGCCCCATCCCTGAGGGATGGGGTGGGAAGGTTTGCCTGTTATTCCAGGGCAACCCCTGGTTCCTACTAGAGAGAAGAAGCTGCCTTATTTTTCTGAAATGTGTTGTGGCACAAGAAGCTGTCAAGATTCGCCTGTGGGCACCTGCAACCAAAGGGGTGAGTTCTGCTCTTGTCAAAGGGCCTATGTTTCACCTGAACTGTGTTAAAGTGGGGATTGGACTGCTGAACTAGTAGGAGGCTTGGAGGAATAGGCTTGCCAAAGTAAAAGCATGCTCAAGTCCAGCACAAGGAAAAGTCAAGACATGCAGAGAGATGTGCTATACATTTACCTTTAATCTACATTGCCAAGCTTTTCAGGGAGAGATGTTTAAGTATGTTGGAGTCTAGTACAAGAGGAAAGTCACGACATGTAGAGGAGATGTGCTATACATTTCCTTTAATCTACATTGCCAAGCTTTCAAAAGAGTTGTTTAATGTCCAGAGAAATGGCGGGTATGGATTGTGGGAGCTGGAGGTGGAGACCCCCATCTTTAGCAACCAGGTTGACCTCTCTGATTTGCTCTGTGGCCCTTTTACTTTGCCTCAGGCACTTGGCCAGTGCTGAGAGTACCCAGACATGGGATTGAAAGGAAATTTCCCTTAAGGAGTCAAAGGCTCTAAGGTGGTTTGGGGGGCCACCTGAAGGAAATGTGTCCACTGCCATATGGACAGGGATCGCAGTGGCGGCGGGGAGCCTGGCCAGGAAAAACCCAAATAGTGTACAAGTCAGGCTGTGTACACAAAGCAGCGTGCAAGTCCGGGCTGTGTGCCTAGTGGGTTCAGAGCCTGAGGGCTGAAGTGTTGAAGAAGTGTTCTGTTACTCTTATCTGCATTACCAGGAATGTAGTCCCGTGGGGTCCGTCTATGCTTTGTTTGTTCAGTTTAGATGTGAATAAAAGCCACACTTTAGAATCCATTCCTGGTATTGGACATTACAGTTATTGCTTCCTGTGTTCGGATTTTTGGGTGCCCTGTGCAGAGTAGCCAAACCTAGGCCTCTCGTGCGGTAACCTAGTCCTCCCAGAACCCAGTCCCCACCTGGTACTGCTGTCAGCTTCAACAGCATACCACCTGTCATTGCAAAAGGCGAAGGGGTCAGGGGTTATCGTAAAAGTACCACATTGAAACCAGCCCACAAGTGAGTGTAGGGCCTTTAGTCTGACTGTTCTCCTTAGGGAACACTGCACACTACTAAAATGGCAGCAGTTACTGCAAAATTCCTGATTAGGGCTTTTAGCATTAAAGTAAAGATTTTCAGTACTTGTTTCTTTTTATTTTATTTCCAAAGACCTGTACAGACCATCATGTTGGCTGAGCCACCTGCGCCTATCTACACACCAGGTGGCTTCTGGTGTGCAGGTATGCTAATGATGGCTACTAACTAATGGTAGAGTTGGTATCCTCATTAGCATACCCCACTTAACTGGAAGTCACCTGGTGTGAGACATGGTCATGAGTGACTTGGCTGACATGATCGATCGGTGCGGGTCTTTGGAGATTAAATAAAAGTCAAACAGATACTGAAAACCATACTTTAGTGCCAAGATTCTCAATCTGGTGTATTTTCAGTAACTGTTGCCATTTTAGTAGTAGCTAGTGTTTCCCTTTACCTCTCTCTGTTTTGTGTGCCTTTCTCCAAACCACACATAGAAACAAAAATGTCAGCTGATAAGCTGATCAGCCCATCTGGTCCGCACATATCTTACTTGAACGCCCGTTCCAGTGAAAGGCATCATAGGTATAACTTTTGTTGTGTAAAGCAGGTTGACAAGGCTTCATCAGAACATAAATCACCTCGTGACCTTTCTTTACTTTACTTAGCCCTTCAGTGCTCATTTAATGACTGAACAACGTTGATCTACTATAGTTGTGGCTAAACGGTTCTGGTATCCTTTAAGAAATTACTATAATCACAAGTATAGTGTGCCTTCCCTTTCATTGTGTTAACTGGGATGAATTCCCTTTCTTCTGCCATTTGAAACTGTAACATAATTTACTCTCTTAAAAACATGGGAAAGTGCACTTGCTTAATAAGTCTATCATATCTGAGATTTTTTATCCTTTTGTTGAGTTTATTGACTGTTACTTACATGTTCTATCTGTGTACTGTATATGTTGCCATGTTTGGCTTCTGGGTTGTCCTTGAAAATGGACACCAGTATGCTCAAGGACTTGCTTATTTATTTCAAACGTTTTACTAGGAAAGCCATACTGTCTGTTATCAATTTGTTTCAAATGCGTCCTGGGGAGGGAGAAGACAGGAAAAGAGTACAGATACAAAGTGCAGTATATAAAATAATTCAACAGTATGGAAATACTTATACAGAAAATATATACAATTAAAGAACATTAAAGAATAAATTATCAAACAGAAAATTACCATACAGTAAATTGTGGAATGGATAAAAGGTCATTAAACAGAAAGCAACATAACAAAATAAGAAACAGAGAAATGACTGGCACTAGAGGAGCAGGGCAGTGCTGGTGTCAGCGCTGGGTGTGTTGTAGTTGAATAGGAGTCTACCCCAGTACTGGAAGCAACTGCAGGAGTAACTACAGAACTCACGAGGAGAGATTTCAGAGCAGAAAAAGAAGGAGCAGAGTGAACGGAAGGGGCAAGAAAACCTCATAGTTTAGTGAAGCAGAACAAGAAGGAAGTGTGGACATGGACTGCAGTAGATTTCATTTGAGGGAGAGAGAGCAGCAAAGAGCAAACATTGCAAAGGGAGTAAGAGGGAGAAAGGAAAGAAACAGATATGAGGGGAGAAAGCCAAACCAGTATTTGGAGATAAAGGAATCACAGAGGTAAGGTGTCTGGCATCAAGAGAGGGAGGGAGAGGAAGAGTACAGAGTACTATGGTGTGTACCCAAGGGTTTATCAAGGGCAAAGCAACAGAAAGAGTGAAACAGAGGGTCCAATCTACTGTAGCTAAAGTGGACTTTGGAGCAGCACTATAAACAATGTCTCTGTAGTCAAAATGGGAGAATCATCTTAGTGTGGATGTGTCTGTGAGCAGGAAGTGGAATACTTCTCTTATTTCTGTATAGCACTCCAAGCTTGGGTGGAGCTTCTTGTGGATTACATCCACATGAACAGAAAAATCAGGCAGTGATCCAGCCAGACCCCGAGGCACTTCAAGGAGGAGACATCTTCAATAGCTGCACCATCAAGGGAATGAAATGAGGGAAATGGGGGTGGGGCGGGCTCCAGTAAGCCTCTGCTTGGAGCCAAAAGCCATAGAGACTGTTTTCTTAACATTGAAGGATAACTGATTTTCTCAGAAGGAACCAAAGCTGGATGCTGTTAAAGTCTAGTTGAAGCTGGTTTGTGAGGTCAGGACAAAGGAGCCAGAGGAAAGAGTACCATATCATCTGCATACATATGAATGGGCATAGAGAATCAGGCATTGGGGAGGTCATTTAGAAAAATGGAGACTAGAACTGGGCCAAGGACAGACCATTGGGGGACGACTGAGGTGATATGGAGTTGGAGGAAGGAGTCTCCAATATGGACAGCTTGTGGCCTGTCCTCTAGGTGGAGTGGAACCACTCAACTGAAGAAGCTGAGAGTCCAGCAGCCTGAAGCTTGTCCAGGAGAATGAGATGGGTTACAGTGCTGAAAATTTTTGGCTTAGTCGAGTAAATGGCAGAGGTGACAAGGCCCTGATCCATGAAAGACAGGATAGTGTCACTGAGCCGGAGAAGACAGGTGGAAATGGAGAGTGATTTTCTAAAGCATGATTGGAAAGGAGTGAAGAAGGAGCTTGCATTAAGAAAAGGGAGAGTTGGGAGAGAACATAGTGTTCCTGGAGTTTAACCAGAATGGGAAGGGGCGAGAGAAGTCAGAAGTTACTAGAGAAGAGAGGTCATCCCTTTAGGTATGGAATGACAATAGCCAGCTTCCAAGAGTTAAGGACGAGGATAGAGAAAGAGAAGTTGGAGAGGCAGGTAATAGGGAGGGCAATGGCAAGAGCACAGAGAAATACAGTAGAAGTCTAGGGTCAAGATCATTAGGGCTCCACCCTTTTTTTTTATGTGCATATTTTGGCATCTGTCATGGCCAGGGAGAACCCCGCCATATCAGCTGGGTCTCAGCACTTGCTGAGATCTCTGGCATCATAGGGCTCATGCTGAGCTATTGTTTCCTTAAGTGCCCCCTCCCCTCACTGGAACAAGGCCAGACATGCAATGACCTCTGCACATAGTCAGGCGGCATCCACCCGACCTGCAGAGGTCTGCTGGTCCCTGCCCCAATGAGCACCCAGCATGATCCTGAGTTGCCGCACTCTCAATGAATGCTAGAGGTTGGCAGGCACCAGTTATCAGATCCCCTCCTCTCTGGAGGAGGCAAGCAGTTCCCTGGATGCTCAGCCCTCCCCAAGGCTGACCCTCCGACATCAGAGGCCCACTCCTGAACCATGGTCATTGGTGCCGCAGGCGTTAGCTCTACTGCAGTGCCAGCAGGCTGGCTCAGAGCTCCCACCCTTGTGAGGATTTAGAGCCAAGAAGGCCTTAAGAAGATCAGCTGGAACAATGGGTGAAAAGAAAAAGGAAGGGGGCAGTAGGACAGGTGGAGGAGAAAAGTGAGAGGGAAGAGAAGAAGAGAGCGAGGATGAGGAGGAAGAGAGGAGTGAACAGGCACAGGAGGTAGTAAGGGTATTGAAAGATGAAGTGACTGCAGCGGGGTAAGACAGAAGTATCACTATCTTGAGAACAGGGAGGGGGAATGGGTCAGAGAGGAGAAAAGGTGAATGAATTACCTTCCAGAACTTAGAAGGGTCATTAAGGTTGTTCTGGAGTGTGGATACAAAGTGTTTAGACTTTGCAAGCCTAGAAGCTTTAGTACAGGCATTATGAAAGGACCTGTCTGGTTATCAACAACCAAATAGCTGTAGTAAATAAACAAAAATTAACTAACTAATCAACCAACTAACTAATGCGACTCTTGCTAGTAAAGGTGTCGAGTGGCTCAGTTGATATCTACCTCTGGCACAGAAGGTTGTAGGTTCTAGTACCACACCAGAACTGGACTCGCACATAAACACTGGCACCAGTGCAGTACTGTGGAGATGCTGTACTGTTGGGTTATGCCTTCAGATGAGATGTTAAACTGAGGTCAGTTTGCCTTTTCTGCTGGTGGTCGTTCATGTGAACATTTATGATCCCATGGCACTTCTCAAAAAAAAAAAAGAGTATGGAATTTCCCTGTTGTCCTGGCCAAATCCTCCCCTTTCTAAAATACCACTAATAGCTTATTCTGGTTTAATTTCAGTGTGTTTTGAATCTGTATCCTCCCACCTCAACACCAGGATAAGGCTGAAAATTGTACTGTGTAGCCCTACTTTCCCGGTTAAAAAACAAAAACTAAATAAATATAGTGCTGGATCCAGTGTGTACATTAAAAATCGAATTCCTGAACAAACTTGATGTGGTTGAAAGTCATACACTTATAATGTTTGGTAAGTGCCTATTAACCACCATAATCAGCAGTCACATAGCTTTGTTATGCACGGTTTAGAATTTTAAAGTTGTTAACCACACTTCAGAACTTCCAAACAGTGGCATAAGAAAAAGAATGCACCAGAGTTCCATAATTCTCACACTAGAATGCAAACAGTGTTTTTTGACCATACACTATAAAGATGATGGCTGGGGATCGGGTGACAACCATGCTGAATCACCTCTCGTGGTTGCTAGGGTTACAGTAAACCTCTCCGAGCTGCGCTCGCGAGGTTTACCATGTTGCCCTCAGCAACCCTCAGGTGATTACAGTGTGGTTATCATCCGATCGCCAGACATTATCCTCTATGTATTTCTTAAACAGTCAATAAAAAGATTTCTAAAAACAAAACAAAACTCAATTACTTTACTTCCTTTCCACCTACCTCCACTATGTTAACCATTCCTCTATGTGGATCTAGTAATGTAAGAGGTTGTTTTCAGTTTTTCATTTTATGTTATGACTTACCCAGGAGAGCCTAAAAGATGCAGAATTTCTCCTTGGTAGGGATGTGATGGTAGTGGGTTGCTTCAGATCAGTTTGACATGAAAAGGGCTAGATTACAGGAAATCAAGCATCATACAATGAGTGGCAGAGACTGTGGTGGGATTTGAACCTGGGACCACTAGGATTGCAGTTCCACGTTCCAACCACTAGGCCTGGCTACTCTCATAAATGTCTGCTATGTGCTTTAGCAGAACCATCAGCAGAAACAGGTTTGAATGCATTTGGTAATCTAATTATTTAAAATACTGCTCTCTGGGCTAGCCTTAGATGATGAGATTACCTCTTTCTTTATATATTTAGTTTTGTTGACCAGGTGAGTGCACTAAACAACTACATTGTCTATTTTCAGGCATGACCTGGGAGAGTTACAGACAAAACCAGCATATTATAACAGGGAGTTACAGGCGGCATACAGCACAGAAAACAATGGGGTACATGATAAACACATGGTATACAAAATGAATATACACAGAGTACAAGGAATTCAAAAGGCAGTCATCACTGTACAGAAAAAAAATCACATGTATGTACAGAGGCATCATGAAACAGAGGGTGGGAAGAATTACCCAGAGGATTAATAGGGAAGTCAAGGGCAAGTGGCCAGCAGCTTGGTCCTAAGAGCAGTGAGCTGGGATAGGGAGTCCCAGAAGTGCTAGGGGGCTTTGGGGAGAGACAAGAACCAGGTCAGTACTTCAAATAGTTTAGGGGCAAGAGCATTTTATCCTTGATTTGTAGGTGGCTTTTCAGGCTGTTTTTAAAGGTGTGGTGGGACTGCGTGTGTTTCAGTTCCTTAGGAGAGAGTTCCAAAGTCTGGGTTCTGGCTGGGAGTGGGGGCAGCAGATGGATATATGCACAGGAGGTTTCACTGTTACACGGTACAAGACAAAGGGTCATTACAATCTATAGGATGATAAAAGGATGATAAAAGGTGAGGTAATAATACAATCAATGCAGTATTTATACATAGTTCTATACTGTAATGGCTTGGTGGTCATTACTGGATGGCAAGAAGGTTCTTTGACAGGTAGGAACAAGGCAGCCTTGTGTGTTTCCATCAAAAGCCTTTCTTAGATACTTGAATTATGTACAGTATTTCTGAATTCTTTTTATCCAAGTATTGTGTTTGCTTTAAATAATATGCACTTTAATAGTATCGTTATTTTTAAAAACTGTATTACAAGCCACTAGATAATTATATTACTAACTATGAATGAGACCTGTTCAACAGACTTTCCAATAAACAAATAAATAAAAACTAATAATTTAAAAATAAATTCCTATTGAGGGTATCTTCTGACTGTACAGACTAGATTCACTCTGTGGATGGACTAGGATAGTACAAATACACTAGCACAGCACCACACCAAGTTGATGCATTTTTTTCTGGTGGGTCTAGCAAGAGAGTAGGAATGTTTAAAAACTTCAAAACCCCATCCCTAGCTTCTGGAACAAATGAAAGAAAACTGGTATATTGATGTTTTAAACAAAAAAAAATGCTATTAATAGTATATGATTGCAAAGAGACACTGCTGCTTTAATGAAAGTCTTCTGCTAAGGTATATTTCAAAGTTTTATAAAAACTGAAATGTTTGTTGCTGTATTTCTCCTTTAACAGACAGATGGACAAAGCAGATGATACCTTTTATTGGGCGAGTCATTTTCAGTACAGAAACTTTCAGGCCTACACAAGGCCCTCCATCAGGTGAATGTCCTTCAGGCTGTGTGCAAGCCACATGACAGTATATTGTGAGATATAGTCATGCCTTTGGTGTGTTGTGGGGCATGAAGTGAAGATGAATAACTTCAATCACCTAAAAGTGGTACCAACTTGTTATAATGCCTCCTGGTGTTTAGGATTAGAAAATGGTTCCAATGAGTTGGAATATAGTTGATCTTGGTATGCAGTTCTGACCTGTGATGATATACTAAGATACTGTCATGGGATCGAAGACTGCTTTAGCCAATCAGCTTTCAGGTTTTATCCTATCCATTTATATTGACAGTTACTTGTTGATCCAGTTAAAGGTAACAAATCACATATTTTTTTCTAAATTTTACAGTAAACAGGTGACAACTATAGTTGTAGTATAAAGTTTTACTTTCATGTGGGATACAATACCATTAGGGCCAAAGTCCTGTCTGCAAGGTTGTCATGTACTGGCTTAGAGACAGTTTGCATATAGTACATAACTGCAGACTATATTATAAATAGACAATTACTAAGATTTAAAAAATAATTCATTTATTTAGTTGTACATGCAGATTATGCAAAATGAAAGTATTTCCTAAGTTGCATTGACATTTGACAAAAATCCATGCTGGATGACTGAAGGTCTTTGAGGAGGCAGATAGCGAGCATAAATTTGGTATAATAACTGGTGGTGTCGTGTAACCCAGCCTCTTAACCAGTAAGCACACCTCCCATAGTCTAAAGGAAAAGAGAGGGTGGGGCACAAAGCAATAACATGCAATTTGCAGATATAGTAGAAAACACAAGGTTTGTATATGCTAGACACAACCAGACCTATACCAAAACCCAGGTCCTGAGGAGAGAATGTTTGCTAAGGGCTATGCTAGGTTTGCACTTCTGGAAAGGGGTACCCAGTAAATCCACACAAGAAGCAGTAACTAGATTGTCCAGGCTGGATTCTAGAATGTGGCTTTATTCCAAAACACAGTTGGAAACACGAAAGGAAAGATGGACCACAAAGCGTTTACACTGACACAAAGCAATGCAGAACACATCTGTAGAAACAGTACTTGAACCTCCCATATAGCATAGGATTAAAATTTGCAATGTGAAACTAGCCACAGAGAACACACACAGTTTCTCCTCTAATGGTACTAGGTCAGTGCTTAGAACAGTTCCTATATGACATAGGATTAGAAATCTGGAATGTGGAACTACCTGTAGCCACTGTGAAAACACAAAAACTCTTCTGGAAAGATGGCACTAGGCCAGTACTTGATACATATCCATATGGCATAGGATAGGAATGTGGCACACGGTCCATGACGGAGCACTCAAGGCTCAAACTTTCAAAACCCACATACAAGGGTAAATGTCTTCAGGCATTAGCCACATGCTCTGACAGAAAACAGGTGCCCTTTACGAACCTGAAGTGCTGAACTGGTCACTCCAGATTGGGGGCGGGGTCTCCTGCCTTTTGCTTCCATGTCCATACACTAGCCATTCTTTCTGAGTTACATCTCACAAATACTGAAACTGTAGAAAATGATGCAATCTTGAAATGTTTAACACAATTAACAGCAGGAGCACCACAAGGGTGTATGGTTAAAGTCGTGAACAAAGGGCAAGCCACACATGGGATGTCCACTATTGTCTGAGATCTTTAAAACACAAACTTCTTGAGGAATCCTTACAGGAATGGGTGAAATGGTCCTTTCTCAGAGAGTCACCCCACAGAAAAAGGCAGGTACACACCCTGGGTAACTCTCAGACGGTAATCTACTCACAGTTGTACACACAGGCAGCTTCACCAAAGTTCTGGGCTGGATCAGGGAGCGCCCTAAAATCCACAGCAGCCCCTTTCATCCCACATGAGACAAAGACACAGAAATCCTGGAGACGGTTTCCACCACTTCACAAGTCTGGAAAAGGCAGTCCTCCACTAGGGTAAGAAAAACTGGTACTCATCGTAGCCCACTGCTCACTCTCTGAGCTCTGGTGCTGAACTGACTTCAGAATTCTAAAACACCCTACTCACAACCACAGCTGTGGCTTATGTTGCTGCGAGAGTTCTAAATGACATCACTTCTCTAGCTCCCAGCAGAAACCAAGCAGCAGAGAGGACAGAGTGAAAATCCATTTGACTAGATAATCACTAGCTGCCTTCCTACCTAACACTGATACTGATGGGATTCTAGTAACCCCAGGAATGGGGTGGTTACACTTGTTTTTCCATGGGGAAAACTGGTTGTAATTTGCCATTAAAATCAGCTGGTTATAACAGCAAACATGCACCAGGTTTCTCTCATTCCCCACAGGCACCAACGCTGCTCTTCCTTTCCTTCCTCAATGCCCTCTCTGACACTGAATCCCTGCCCGCAGTCAGCGGTAAAGTGCATCACGCAAAAAATTTCTGACATTTCACTGGTGGAATCATTTGCTACTAGTGACTCTGACTGACAAAAGAATAAAGAAAAGATGGAAAAGTTTTAGCAGCCGCTTGGCCATGGACTGCGCTCCATCCCAACTGGACCATGGCTGATCAGCATCATATCTAAATTTTATATAATTGCTGTGGTGAAAAAATGAACCACAGCAATTATATAAAATAAAGGCTGGGTAGGGGGTATAAAACTAAATTTCACACACCCTCAGTGTGGGATGTCTTTTATAAACATCTCAAGCATTTATGTGGAATCCCACACCTTGGGGTGTGTAAAATTCTCATTATAACCCCTTACCAAACCATTATTCTCTATGAAATGGTATTCCAGGACCTCACTGTACTGGAATGTTGAATCACCATAAGAGGTGGTTATCTTTGGCTCATTGTGTTTCCTTGACTATAAATCCTATAGTCGATATTTATGCTGTGGTTTTATTGCTTCCTCTGTTAGTTGGGCAGTCTCATATGTTGCTTTGGGTGAGAATTGGTTGGAGGGGAGCTGAGGGTAGTGGTTAATGGAGTCATATCCAGGAAGAGGAAGGTTATCAGTGGAGTGCCTCAGGCATCAGATCTGGGTCCAATCCTTTTCAACATACCTCTCAACTGTCCCTGATTATGAGGAACATCCTCATTTTACCCCTCAGCATTGCTCTGCCCCTCACCTGTCCCTCATTGAAAAGTGCTGCCCACAACAAAGAATGTACTGTAAATTCAGGCTTTAATTAAAGCAGAAATTCATAACAATCTAACATACTAAATCTAAATTAAAAATAAGCATTGTACAAGTGAACACAATGGTTTCTACATGTTCTGAGCTTGTATTTTCATGTGTGAGGATCGTCCATCATTGAGTCTGTGTCCCTAATTTTGAGTGTCCATGCCCTACATTTTAGTGACAAAAGATCGAGATATTCTTTTCAATATGCTCATCAGAGATGCAAAAGAAGGAATTCAGGACAAGATGTGATCTTTGCAGATGACATTAAGCTCTGTGGTAGGGCAGACAGTGACAAGGGGTAAGAGAGTTGCAGAGGGCCTGCAAAGGTTGGAGAGTTGTCTATGGTTTGGCAGTTGAAATTGGCACAAAAAGTGCAAGGTTATGCACATAGTGAAGAAGATCTCCAGGAGACCAGAGTATTGGATGGAAAGAAGCTGGGCACTAGTGGTGTAATTTCACCAAAACCATAGGGGTTGCAAGACCTTTCCTAAAACTACTAGCTAGTCACTGGTGCGCCCATTATTACATATTTCTTTAAATCCAAGGTTACATTTTCTACAGTTTTGCAGGGATGAGGACAGAAAGGCACCACCTCCTTCCCTCCTCTCTGTCCTCATCCCTGCATAGATTTTCCCTGGTGTCCAGTGACTCACTGCCCAGAGAACCTCAATCCCCACCCTTGTGCCCAATGGTGGGCAGTAGTGCAGGCACTGACCTGCCACTCACCAAACTGGCTACTTGCCGTATAAGCCAACAACTACAGTATTGATTTACTTGCTGGTATATAATAGATAATCCACTACAAGGTGTGTGGCCATGCTTTGATATATGCACACCCTTGGTGTGGTTTGTGATGCATGGGGCCACTGGCGAGTGCATTCAACCACCCAAGGCATTGGTATATCAGTGCACAACTGCACACCATGTAGTGGATTACCTATTTTATAAAATGAGCAGAACTGTGGGAAGGGGTTGAAAAAGTTCCAGTTCCACTCAGAAATAGCTGTTTGCCTTGTCTGCTATGCCAAATTACTTATCAGTGTGGTGTTGGTGGATTCTGTTTAAAAACCAACAAAAACCCACTCCTGATGACATTTTAGGCTACTGTTTGCTTTTGGACTTTCACTTTTTGAAGCATGACTAAGAGGGCTGGTCTAAAAAAGTCCTCAACTGAAAGTGTGCCTTGGTATAAAATAACTAAATAGTAATATATGTTTTTAAAGGTTTCCTGTGTTAAATACTAGTATTTTTCTGAAACAGTTGCCAATTCTACAATAAATGGGAAGGAAAGAGTCAGTGACTTTAACCCTTTCACTTTCTGCAGCATGACTGAGTGGGTTCCTCCTGTGAAAAGTCTTGTGTTTAATCTTATGTTTTTATTTACAAAACCTACTCTATCTGTTCTGGTGTGTCTATTTTATTTAAATCTCTTAAAAGTGTCACTGACTCTTCAGTGAATTCAAACAAGAGTCAGGGCTTCAGCAGCATTCAAATAGTGACGCGTGAATGAGAGCTGCTATAGCAATGCAATCCTCACTGTGCTTTACTTCTTCTATGCCACTGAAACCACTGACTCACATTCTCTGAGGAGTCAACAGCAATTTTAAGAGATTTAAATGAAACAGAAACACCAAAACAGATTGTTTTTTACATGAAAACATAAGGCTAAACATAAAGCTTTTTCATGGGAGCAACCTGCTTGGTTACGCTACAGAAAGTGAAAGGAATTAAGATAATGGAAAACCAAAGCAGAGTTGAGATAACAGGATCAACTAGATTTTATATATATAATATAATATAATCACATCACCACAGCAATGGGAAAACAGCGAAGACCATCACAGCGACATTATGAACAGTTCACTGTGATGGTCCGCTGGGTTCCTGCACTGCTGTCTCTGGGTGCTTGGCTTCCCTGAACCAACTCCGACTTGGAGTTGGTTACCTAAAGTATGGATGTGGGGCAAAGCCCCACAATAAAAAAAAACATGTCTTCTCTAGTGACAGCATAATGCCAATTGGGAGCATTATGCCGCTGCTATATTGACAGTTGGCAAAGTTCCTGTTACTGTATGGCACATGGAAATATATATATATATTTATGAATATTTGTGTATATTTACGTGTGCATGTGTGTTTGGACAGTAGCCGAGAGACTAACATGTATTGTTAAGTAGAGGTCTGTAATTTTGTTACAAAATAATAGAATGATTGAATTTGTGCTCAGTTTTGTAGCCTATCTAGTAAAGGCATAGTGTTATTAAAATAAAATGTGCATGTCTTTTGTGTTCTTGTTGCTCCATTTAAACTGTGGAATAGACTGCAAACAATTGTTGCCATTTTGTGACATTGCTTGCCTATGCTGTCATATGGCCTTAATTTTGGTTGTAATCAAGCACTATCTTAAACTTATTGTGCTTCATATATCCCCAGGTAGTCCAAGTATATTCCTATATATCCGTTTATTTTGCACAAATATTCTTTCCTCCACAATTTCACTGCTGCTTTCTGCACAAGCGACACTTGTGGTGTCCAATACAAAGTTTTTATTCTGCCCTTTTTATTTATTTTTCTCCAGAGTTCTTATTAAGCCCACATTCTTATATCTCAGTGGATTGTCCCCTGCAAGCTGCCACAGGGCTTTAATCAGGTTTTGCTCCCCATTTAGAGGCTTTTGCCTTTAAAATGAGGTTGTCTCCATGGTGTCCGCACATTATCCATGTAATAGGTAGGTTGTCGATTGGTGCCCCAGCTGTCACGGGAAGGGATGACTGTGTTTACTTTAGGTTTTCCTTGCACCATAAATCCATTTGCTTCATGTGCATTTGTCCCTTTTGCAGTGTGGTGGAGTTCAAGAAATCTTTTTGGGTCCAGAAGGTTGCTTAGTGTTATGCATGTAATCATATGTGATATGATCTACAAATGAACTTGTTTGAATTGAAATACTTGAATTTCACTTCATGTGTGTATACAAAGTCAGAGCATAACATTGCTAGGGATGCAATATGATTTTTTTTGTGAGGTGGGTGACAGATCCCATGGCTTGGCAGGTAAAACTGATGGCCAAAAAGGATGTGGTTCAGACAGGGCATGTAACGTCCAGCACTGTGTCCCTTTACTGTATGCCAGTTCTGGAGATGTTTGGCTGCTTTTGACTACTTTTATACCTGTTTAACTGTATTACTGCAAGTGCAATACAAGGACACCACAGTGGTGGTGTCCTTGTAATGCACAGGATTATAGGGCCTAATCACCCTTTTTACATTTTGCATTTGTTATACCCAAAAGTCATCCTGTTAATACCAAGAGACACCAAACTGCTGTTTTGGTGAACATCTCAGCTTTAATCAGTGGGCATCTGCTACAGTGTGGTGTGGCTTGTGGTTCAGGATGTGCGAGTGTGACTTTATGGGCTTAAACCGATAGCATAAAAGGGATGTGACTCGGACAAGGCTTTCAGTGTCCAGCACTGCATCCCTTTGCATTATTTTTTTAATTCATATTCTTTATTGTTTTTGTCTCTTAAAGTCCACTGTTAAAATTTCATTTGACATACATCATCCAATAATTTATGCTGTAACGATTGCTTACATTAAATGTTGACATATTACAAAGAGCAGACATTTTTCTCCTGTTTTCCCTCCCACCCCAGTAAATTGTAGCATGGCAATTACTTATTTCTGTTCGATATGATATCAAATATCAAATCTGTAATAAAGGGGTAGCAAATTTAAGATATTTCTCCAAGTTGTATCAAATAAATCTTCTTGAAACTCTATATGATCCATTAGTCTTTCTATTAATAAACATTCTTTCATATTATTGCACAACTTATATAAAGACAGTGTCAGTTGCTCAGCAGGTAGCATACTCACCTCTGAGGCCAGGAGATCAGAAGGATGTGGGTTCTATCCCCACCAGACACTTGGGTTACTATCCCAATACTGACACTGCAGAGCAGCATGAGGTGGGTGCTGCACTCTTGAGCTGCCATCTGTTGGAAGAGATGTTAAACTGAGGTCCTATCTGCCTGTTCTGGTCGTAGTTCTCGGAGGTGCTGCCTGTCTATGGCAAGGGTGATGCCAGGGTACTCTTCACCAGGAATTCAATGAATGGCTGAAAAACTGGTGTGGAGCTCAGGGTTTTGGCTTCATTGGGAACTGGGAGCATCTGGAGGGATGCAGACCTATACTGGTGCGATGGTCTGCATCTGACCGGGGACCAGGATCCTAGGTGAGGAGGTTTAGATGCTTCATTGGCAAGCATTTAAACTAGCCAAGGGGAAGGCGCTGAAAAGGAGCAGGAAATCCCAGCCTTTCCCCCACAAAACACGTAATTAGTGAGGTAACACCAAGGTAGAGAAGTCATTAGGGAGCAGGACAGAGGTAAATGTAAAAAAGGCAAAGGCAGTAAGGACAGGAATGGGGCTAAAAGGGGTAAGGCCATCAAAAGTGGAGGGTGATGAGCACCAATGCCTGTAGTCTGTGTAACAAGCTCCCTGAACTAGTGGCCTTGATGGAAGAGGGTTGCCTGGATATTGTGGCAGTCACAGAAACATGGTATACCGAGAACCATGACTGGAATGTCAACAAACCAGGATACACAATCTACAGGAGGGACAGGGAGGGTAAAAGAGGAGGAGGAGGAGGAGTAGCTTCTATGTAAAGGAAGGGATCAAAGCAACAGAACTAAAGAGTAAACAAGGAGCAGATGAGGCACTTTTGGTCACCCTGGAGACAGGAAATGTCACCACAATCCGCATGGGGTTGTATACAGACCCCATCTCAGGGGAGGAAATGGACAAGGAAATGATAGAAGGCTTCCTTAGAATGGCAGAAAAAGGGGAGATATTGTTGATGGGGACCTGAATATGCCAGATGTTAACTGGAGCACCTTTGCTGCAGGCACATCCAAGAGTAGTGTCATTCTTGATGCCCTACAGGGGCATGCCTCAGACAGCTAGTATTGGAACCCACTCGGGAGGAGCAATCTTAGACTTGGTACTCTCAAATGGGGATGGAAAAGAATCTCAGATTTAGATGTGGTAGCCATCTGGGAACAGCGACCACCAAACTGTGTGGTTCATGATAAACGCTAGCTATATAATCAAGCCATACAAAAGCAAGAGCATTGGACTTTTGAGGGCTGACTTTGGGAAAATGAGAGAGTGCCTCAGAAAAGCACTAGCAAACAGGCAAGAAGGAGGGGTGGAGGAACAATGGGGAGTGATCAAAACAGCCATCACAGAGGCAACAAGCCTTTCTGTAAAGCAAATCAACAAAACACAACGAAGGAAAAAACGCTATGGTTCTCAAAAGAGGTGGCATGGAAGGTTAAGGAGAAAAGGATAACATTCAGGAAATATAAGGAAACACAGAAGGAGCAGGACAGAGAACTTTATCAATTAAAGCAGAAAGAGGCTGGGAAGGCAGTCAGAATAGCAAAGGCCCAAACCGAGGAAAGGGTAGCCAACTCTGTTAAGCAGGGGATAAGACCTTTTATAGGTACATTAGGAGCCAAGAAAACCAAAGGAGGGATACTGAGGCTTAATAAAGGGAGGGAACGTGGGTAGAGGGTGACAGTGAAAAGCAGGATACTGAACGAATATTTCTGCTCAGTATTCACAAAGTAAGAGGAGGGAAGGTACCTAAACCAAACAAGAGAAACACTCTGAAGATGGGGGTCGATACCAGTCCATTTACAGAAGAAAGGGTTCTGAAAGAACTAATAAAATTGAAGGTGGACAAAGCAATGGGGCCTGATGAGATTCACCCAAGAATTCTAAAAGAACTAAAGGTAGAACTAGTGACACCGCTGACTACTCTCTTTTAACAAATCATGGGAGGATAGGCTGGTACCTGAGGACTGAGGAGGGCATGTGATTCCTCGTCACAAAAGTGGGAGCAGGACAGAGGAAGGAAACTACAGACCAGTTAGTTTGACCTCAGTGGTAGGGAAATGATGGAATCACTTCTGAAGGAAAGAATTGTTGAGTACCTAGAGGCCAGTGGGGCACAGGACCCAAGGCAGCATGGATTCACGTGTCAGACCGAATCTAATAGATTTCTTTGACTGGTAACCAAAGTAGTAGACCAGGGAGGGGCTGTGGATATGGCCTACCTAGATTTTAGCAAGGCATTTGATACAGTCCTGCACAGAAGATTAATACACAAGTTAGCCAGTCTCGAGTGGGTCCCAAGGTGGTAGCCTGGATAAAAAATGGCTAGACAACAGGACGCAAAGGTAGTAGTAAATGGAGTCCACAGTGTAGAAAGGAGGGTTACTTGTGGGGTACCACAGGGTTCAGTACTGGACTGGTCCTTTAATGTCTTTATAAGTGACATTGCAGAGGAACAGGAAGGAAAAGTATGTCTCTTTGCAGACGACACAAAGATCTGCAACAGGGTTGATACACAAGATGGAGTGGAAAGGATGAAGGGACTTGGCAAGGTTGGAGGAATGGTCAAATGTATGGCAGCTCAGATTCAATGCAAATAAGTGCAAGGTAATGCACCTGGGAAACAAAATCCAGGGAAGAGTACACAATGGGGGGTGATACTAACAACAGTAAAATGGAAAGAGACCTGGGGTAAGTATATCAGATGACCTAAAGGTGGGCAAACAATGTGAGAAGGCAGTAAGGAAGGCTGGGGGATACTGGAATGCATAGGAGAGGCATCAATAGTAGAAAACAGGAAGCTGTTATCCCTCTGTACAGACAGTTGGTGAAACCCCATCTGGAGTACTGTGTGCAGTTCTGGAGACCCCATCTCCGCAAAGACATAGACAGAGTTGAGGCTGTCCAGAGGACGGCAACCAAAATGGTGTAGGGTCTGCACCAGAAGACATAGGGAGAAAGACTAAAGGAGCTTAATATGTATACCCTTGAGGAAAGAAGGAGAGAGAGGACATGATAGAAACTTTCAAGTACCTCAAGGGAATCAACAAAGTGTAAGAGGGTAGCATCTTTGAGAAAAGAGATGTGCAAAAACAAGGTAGCCAATTTGAAGATAGAAGGGGACGGCCCAGAGGTAATATGAGGAAGTATTTTTCACAGAGAGGGTTGTGGATGCATGGAACAGTGTCCCTGAGGAGGTCGTGGTGTCAAGAACAGTGGGGAATTCAAGAATGCATGGGACAGACATAAGGCAGTCCTAGTGAGGGGTGGAGGAAGTATGCTGTTGGTTAACTAGGATCTGCAGCTTATCTGTTAGGTAGGAAAATGGGCAGACTAGGTGGGCCAAGCGGTCCTTATCTGCCATCAAATTCTATGTTTCCATGTAGTTCAGGTAGATATTAAAGATCCCATGGCACTTTCGAAAAGAGTAAGGAATTTTTATTATGAAAGGACTGCAATACACTCAACATATTGTCATTTCAAAAAACATAAATCTATACAGGAGTCTCACAAAAGTATATAATAACGACAACAAAAAATAACAGTCATATTCCATACTTGCTTTGCATTTTTCAAGAGGGTATTTTTTATAGTCTGTATCTGCTATGCTCTGGATTGCTAGCTGTATATTCTTAATCAGTTCTGGATGTGTTACCATCCTTTGTTGTGTCACCAGAAGCATCTGGACTGTCAAATACAATATCTTATTATAGTAAATACTACATAAAAGGTGTCTGGATTATACTTTCCCATCCTCCAGAAATATCACCAAACAGCAAAGTTGTATATGTAATGAACTGAAATAGAGGTTCTGCCCACTGTTCTGCCAATAGTTTCCAAACATTTTCACGTGTTCACAGTCTATAAATAAATGTGCTTGGGTTTCTAATTCTTGAACACATGTAGCCCTAGGACAGTATATTTTAGCTATCGGCTTGTGTTTACTGTTATTCTTGACACCTGTTCTACCATAATTACCCAGTCACATTAAGTCCCATGCATAGGCTGGTATTTGAGGATTTTAGGTGTCGTAGCACCAACTGTTTAGTCTCTGCTGGACGTTCTGGAAAAATGACATCTTCATTTCTTTCTACCAATAAAATCATCCAATACAGTGCTTTTCTATCTAATGTTTGTATTTGTCTTGTGGTAAAGCCCCACTTAATTATTTTTTCAGTTGTTCCAGCCCATACTTAGGTACGTTAGGGACTCTTCCTAATAACCTAATTTTCCCAGTATTCCAATGTTCAATGCATGGGTCTAGCCATAATTCCATATAGGGTTTCCATAACTTATTCCCTGGTCTTAATACTGTGTCAAAATTATAGGTGATAAATAGGTTGCTGAAAAAGGCTACAGGGTCTACCATATTTACCCCTCCTCCTTGTATGCTCCGATATGTAATGCCACGCTTAACTGGATTCAGCCTATTGCCCCACAGAACTTGAAAGAATATACTATACAGAGCAGTAGCTAACATCTAGGGAGGTGGAAAACATAGCTTATGTATAAGAACACTGGTATCAACAGTGTTTTTATCAATAATAATCTTTTCTTTTAGAAATCTGTTTACCTTTTCGATGCAGCTACAAGTCTATTTGCTTTTTGTATTCCTAGTTCCCAGATTTGTGTTATAAAATCTCCTCTGCCTTGCCTAAGTAACTGCCTCCTCATTTTACCCTAGTCGAAGGTGACCTTAGAGCTCCACATTTTGGCACCAGTTTCCCCACTCTCACCCTTACCCCCTACACCACATTGCCTCACCACCCTCCCTCTAATGGCACTTTCAGATATGGGGCCCCTCAGCCCATCCACCTTGCACTTTTGCCACCCACCTCACCTGCCGACAATGGCCCTTTAGCCTGCCTACTTTTCTGACTTCTCCTACCCTATACTAAATTTATACTGTTCACCCTGAAACTTGTCTGAAGCTGGCTTATGTTGCCTCTCCATTTTTGGTTGTATAACAAATGCTTAGACATCTTTGTGTTTTTAAGACTGTAACCATTGTTGACCTTTGTATGTATGTTACCCTACATCCTTTGAGGTGGAACCTTTGTAAATGAACAGTTCCTGCTCAAAGGTATTTGTAATCCTAGAGTTTAATAAAATAAAAAATAAAAATTCCTAAATTCCACCCTGATATAATTATAGGGTCCAGTGAAACTGAGATGTTAGCAAAGTGTCCATTTGTGGCATTGAGTGTCCCCAACATTATACCTTTACCCTTACCATAATTGACCTTAGACCCAGGCATTTTGGAGTAGTCTTCAATCATATTTTTCAAAATTGTCTCACATGTTGAAGTAGCAAGCATTAAGGTGACATCATCTGCGTAAGCTAGAGCAGCTACTGCTTGTTGTCCTGGGGATGGGGATTCTCTGAATTCCTTCACTTTTTCTACTGATCGTAAAAATATATCTATTCCAAGTACATATAACAGTGGGCGAGGGACACCTGCCTCACTGTTACGGGTCTCCCAATCCAGCCATTTATATTAGGAATCAAGTAGTTTTACTATAGAAACTTTGTATCCAATATACAAAGTTTCTGGAAGGCCATAAGCTCAAAATCTTAAATAGGTATGTATGAGCCAACCAATTGAAGGCCTTCTTGGTCTAGGCCTAGTACCATGCCTTGGACATTTTACAATTTCCTACATTAAGTATTTATCTTAACAGGATCAAGTTATCTTGCTGATATCTGCTCAGTATGGCACATGATTGGTTCGAGCTAATTAATTTATCTGCCACTTTAGTCTGCTGAGTAAGATTTTGCTCAAAATTTTGTAGTCTATATTCAACAGTGATAAGGGTCTCCAGTTGTGAAGTACGTTTCATGGCCCTTTTTATACAACAAAATAAGCATTGCTTACATGGAGTTAGTCAGTCTCCCTGTTTTAAAAGGAATTTAAATAAGATTTTTAACACTGGTGCACGCTCCTGAAAAGGTTTTATATAACTCATTCCCAATGCCATCATTCCCGGAGCTGTGCCATTTTTAGGTTATTAATGGCATATTGTACTTCCTCTAGTAATTTCCTTAATCAGTTCTTTGGCCTCTGATTCTGACACCTTTGGGAGGTTTAGGCCATCAGTTTTGTTCATATCTATTCTGACCTGCGGACCTCACTAAAGCATGTTTGTACATGTTGCCCTAGTGTGCATAAAATTTCTATGGGTTTAGTTATAATATCCTGCGTGCCTGCAGATACCTCTGTTAATACCCTGTGTTCTACTCTATGTTTACACTCTTTAAAGGGGTCAAAGGATCCCTTTTGGTGTTCGCTCCAAACCTTAGTTCCTGTTCTAATGACTTAGCCCTATTTTATTGGGTTTCCATCATCTGTTTTTTTATAGCTGAGATTTGAGGTCCAAAATCTAATCCAGTAATCTCTGTTTGAGACATTAACTTTGCAGCTGATGCCTCAATTGAAGATACTCCACATATTCTCTATTCCCAGCCTCCCTGGCTTTATTCTGAAAAAGACATGCCACGACTGTTTGGTGTCTTCCCACCAGGCAACCACATCATCATACAGTCCTATCACCAATAGTCTAGCTTTCAATTCAGCTCTCCATCCCATTAAGATCCCTTCTTGTTCTAATAGTGACCCATTTTACTTCCAATAATTTTTTTACCTAGGGAGTTCTCCCAACATATCTGTACTGAAACAGACCTATGATCAGTGAATTCCCATGCTTGCACCCATGCCTTTTTAATGTTTAGGTGCAGGAGGTGAATATATAATCAATGCATGTGGATAGAGGCCCACAGAAATAAGTGTTCTCTGACTGCATCATGCCACTGTATGCATCGACCAGACCTGACGCTTTAATTATACCTTGTAATGCAACAGAGTCACAAAAGATTTTCTCTGTCTGTAGCCCTGTTTTCTTTAGCCCACAATTGAAGTCCCAGTCTATATAATGAGTCTAGAGGTGTCAGAAAAGGCTGTAGCTCCTTAAAAGTGCTATTCTCCATGCTTTAGTTTGTGGAGCATAGATGGACAGTAAGCAAAATATCTTCTGTGTGTAGTTGATATCCAATAGTAGGGCCCTCCCCGGATGGATGTCAACCAATCTAGAGACCATTAGTTCTATGTTAGCAAATAAAATACCTATTCCATCACACATTTCATCACCTATTGACCAGAAAGAAGGGCCCTTGGTCCATGAGTTGGCGGACATCCGTAGTTCTAAATTTGATTTTACTTTTGTATCTTGAATACACACGATATTACAGGAGAGACTTTGTAAGGCTGATAATACATTTACTCTTTTTCTGCTTCTTTTTATACTATTAACATTAATAGTAGTAATGCTAGTGACTTCATTTATGGGCATAATGTCAAATTTATCTATCTACTACCAAGAGGTCTGAGAGAGAATTCTCCTTCTTGTGTGTTTAGCAATTGCATCTCCCTCCAGCATCTAATGTAACATCTGTGGTAACAGAGGTGGCTGATGATGTTTCTGATGCCTCATTGTCTTAATCACCCCATTGCTTCCTTGAGTCAAGGCAGCATATTTGTTCCCTGTTTTCCAAGATGCTTTCTCTTTTCCTTTTTTCCTGTTCTGCCAGGAGGGTGGGCACTTTTTCCTGCCTGTAAAGAGTAGGGATTTCACCGTGCTCGGCCAAATCTCCCCCATTCACCAAAATACCACCAAGAGTTTAATCTGATTTAAGGCCAGTTGGCATTCATCTATATCCCCTTCCCTGGGTTGTGCCTGAAAATAGGCAAGAATTTGTCTAGTGTGTTTAACCCAGTCAACAAAAACTAAATAAATAAAATTCCATTCTGGCACACTTGGAGAATTCCACATGGCTGCAATCATTTTTTGGTAGTCATAGTGGTAGATGCAAGTACTTTTGTTCTGTTAGATTTAATTTTAAGTTCTCACAGTCATTTAGTATATAAATTTGTGGTTCCATAGGAATTTGTTTATGTAGGATTTTCCTAACTTCTGTGTTAGCTTTAATCCACCATTCCAGTATTTTGGGGCAATTCCACATTAAGTGGTAGTGATCTACTTTTTCTTTTTAATCACAATTATGCCAACATGCTTCTTTGTTTTCAGGACCAAAGAAACTTAGTTTACGTGTGTGATATACGCCCAGACTATTATTTGGTATTAAACTAATTTATTTTTTGCATACGTGTGTCATTTATTTGCTTTAATTCTAATTTGTGACCAATTATGATCACTAAGTTCTTGCCTGAGATCAGTGCTCCATTTTTATTGTTTTTAAGACAATTTTTTCAGATTGGTTTGTTAGCATTTTACTCAAATTCCTATAACACAGTGCAATTATACTCCTTTACCTTTTTGGTATATTTGTATGAACTCATATATATATATAAAAAAAATAGATATTTTGATCCGGCACTTTTTAAGTGCAATGTGTTTTTTTTGTATATAGTTTTTAGCATCAAATATTTCATCCTTGCATTATTTATTTGTTGTTCCATGACTCTATTGTTAAATTCTTCCCAGGACATAAATTCCTTATCTATTAGTAAATGTACACAAATACTCAAATTCAGTTTATTGAGATATTTTCTAAATATAATTCCAGTTAAAAGGCCATTCTTTATTTTATTGTGACCTATGATATTAGCTAGTAAAATAATGTTATTATTAAAGTATGTTCCTTTCCATTTAATGACTGTTGTATAATATTCGCTAATTATGGAATTTTTATTTGATTACATTTTTAGGTTGACATAAAAGCTCCATTATTCTTAGTTTAGCATTTTCCAAATTAAGTGAATGTTGAACTATTACATGATGATTATGATTTTTGAATCTTATATACTTTTCTGGAATTGTCCAGTTTAAATTTTGTTTAATTTTAGCAGACGAATAGTATCTCAATGGGTCAGGCCACCCTATCCCATCTTCTGATCGAATTCTAGTAATTTTCCCATGCAATTCTTGGTGACCCACCTCTCCAGAGAAATGTTTTAAATTTACGCTTAATTTGTTCTAGCCATAAGATCGATATTGTCCCTTGAGTATCTTGAAATAAATACATTAATAAAGGCATAATCATCATTTTAAGGGCTTCAATTCTACCCCATAGTGATAATGATTTATTCTCACATTCGTTCAATAGCCTGGTAGTTTTTTCTGAAAAGTATGTTAAATTTACTGCAGTAGTTTTTTGTGTTATTTGTAACACAAACTCCCAAGTATTTGATCGTGTCTTCTATTTTCATTTCATTAAGTAATATTTTAGTGCCAGGTTTGAGATTATTTTTTTTCCAATTGTTTAACCAGGTGAGACACACCTAAGCTGAACGCTTTTTACAGGTGCAACCTGTGAGCACAGGGAAGTTAAGTGACTTGCTCAGGATCACACAGTATATGCAAGTGGGGCTGTGGGATTCAAACCCAGGTCTCCAGATTTGCAGCTCAGAGCCTTAAACCACTGTGCTATACTGCCTCACATTTATAAGTAGTATGATTGATTTAATTTTATTTAATTTGTCTCCAGAAATTTTGGAGAAATTATTAAATTATTGCATCAGAAAAGAAAAGGACAAAACAGGATTAGTAAGAAAAACATAATATTGTCAGCATAGACGTTAAGTTTTAATTGTCTATCATTCAGGTCAATTCCCGTAATATATTTATTATTCCTAATATGGTTAAGAAGGGCTCTAAATGCATAATAAACAGAAGAGGGATAACGGACAACCCTGCCTAATCCCATTGGTCATCTTTAAAGGATAAGATCTATACTGATTAATTTTAAAGACAGCGGTATGTTTTAAATATAATGTTTTATAGCTGTTATGATGGTTTGTGGAAAGTTGTAGGCTTCAATCACGGCAAACATTAAGTCCCAATTTAGTAAATCAAACGCTTTTGGTAGTGTCAAGTGCTATGGCTATTGTTTAAGTATTACTCTGAAAGGCGAAGAGATGGCAAACTGTACATCAGACAGATCATTAACTATATTTCTATTTTTAATGAATCCTTTTGATCTGAATGAATAATACCAGAGATTTTGTCTTGAATTTTAAAGAGAATTAATTTAGCAAAGATTTTGTATTCGTATTAAGTAATGTGATAGGACAAACATTTTCTGGGTTAGATAAATCTTTATTTTCTTTTGGAATCAATATAATATTTGTTTCATAAAAGTGTTTGGAGTTGAGTGTCCATTGGCCAGCTCCTCCATCATTTGTAAAAGCCATGGTAATAATTCATTGCTAAATGCTTTTATAAAATTCCACTGTAATTCATCTGGACCCAGGGTGGAATTGTTTTCATTCCCATAATAGATTCTATTAGATCTAATTTTTAATCTAATTGTCTGACACTGCACATTAGAAATGTTTGCTTTGCCTATGTAGTTTTTAAAATGTTCCAGGTTGTTTACATACTTCCTATTATATATAGTTTTATAATAACTTATGAATACCTCTGCAATTTCAGTATCTTTAGTAAGAATTTTGTTGTTTTTCTTTTAACGTTAGTGATGGTGTTAAATTCCTTAGTTTTTCAAGGCATAAGCTAATAGTTTACCAGTTATATCTGCATTATAGCAAAGTTTATTTTTAGCTTTAATGCATTTTTTCACGTCCTTTGCATTACGTTGTTTCTGGAGCAGTTTTCTAACACTTACATCTGTTTAACTGTAATGCTTCATTAGCATTACAAGGACACTGCACTGGAGTGTCCTTACAATGCATAAGTTCTGCTCCCTCAACACCCTCTATTTACATTTTGCATTAGTTTTACCCCACTAGTTATCTTGTTAATACCAAAGATTTCAAACTATTGTTTTGGGTAGATTTTGGAGCTTCTCTGCTTTTGTTTGGTGCCATGTAGTTTAGGTTGGGTTTTATAGGTAAAACTGATGGCAAAAAAAAAAAAAAAAGGATGTGGCTCTGGGAAGGCTTGTGATGTGCAGCACTATGTTTCATTACTCTATATTGTCTGTGGTGTCGTTTTTTTCTATTATAACTGTTTGTGCGAGTTCATGTGCATTACTAGGATACTACACTGGAGGTGACATTGTAATGCACAGGATTCTCACCTCTCATCACCCTTTATTTGTATTTTTGCATCTGTTTTACCCCAAAACTGTAATGTTAAAACAGAGATGCCAAACTGTTGTTTTGGGGGCATTTCACAACTTTTAACAGAGAGCTTCTGCAGTAGTTTGTTGTGCTATGTGGTTCAGGTGACGAGTTCAAAAAGGAACACCCAGATGTGCTAATAGGGTATAGCAACTTTGTTAGGTGCCCTCCCAACATCAGCCCAATGTCCAAACATAAACTGAGGGAGAGGAGTATGGCACCAATGTCCTCATATGCATATGTGCCCTGCATTACCTTACTTGGGGCTTGTATACTATACCCCTTGTCATCACAATGTCCAATTGCCATATTCTCCATGTCACAGACCTGGGGTATTTAAACCAGGAGAGGGGGGCATGGCACCCTGTTCTCATATGCATATACCCTGAGTAACCTCTCCTGGAGTTTTGTTCTGTCCTCTTGTGTCACACTGTCCAAATGCCATATTCTCCATTCCATGGTACAGTCTTGGGGGTTGAAATTGGGGAGACTGAGACATGGTACCATGTTCTCATGTGTACATGACCTCCTTAGTAACCCTCACGGGCTTGTACACTTCTGCCCCTTGTTGTCATATTATCCAGTTGTCATAATGTTCATGTCATGGTCCTGGGATGTTAAATCTGGGAAGAGGTATGCAGGGTCATACTACGACTGTTACAGGGAGGGGTGAGTGGGGTATACTGAGAAGTCATGTCAAGACAAATTTTATGTGCTAGTCCATTTCAAGGGGGGTCAACCCCAACCCCCAGTACATCCCTGGAGGGAGGCCTGGTACCATGTTCTCCTATGTGCACCTACTCCCTTATCTGCATATCATATCAGTTGTATCTACTTTAACCCTCCCTGGGATTCCAGGGTGTATATGAACTATACCATGTCAGAGATGACTGCATTTGTTCCACATTGTTGGCTGCATTACTTAAGTATTATGTGATTGGGTCCAGTGAATTGAATCATTTTAATAACTTGATAGAAAAGTGTTCCAAATGACAACATTCCTTTTTCTTTTGCTGTCCATTCTCAGCTCTGTCACTACAGGTAATTTCAGATTAAATAATTAATTAATTTATTTCAGTTTGGATTAAATACCATTGAGCAGATGGCTCGTTTACAAAGGTTCCAAGTCTGACAAATACATAATAGTACGCTGGCTACAGATAAACACTGGTGAACAAGACATCAAACTAGTGTAGATCAGAATCTGCTTATAGGTTGTAAAGTTACAGTTACAGATAAAGAAGTGCCAAGATTACAACAACACTACATGAATGTGGTACAATGCTTAGGTAAGTGCAGAGTACAGACATGGTCAGTACAGGTCCCAGGCTACAGTGCTAGGTAGAGTAGAAGTATATGCAGCCAGAGGTGACTTTGTCAGGGGTGTAACAGAGGGACATGGTATTGAGGAGTGGAGGTAGAGTGGGTATGCAAGGAGGGAGGGGTAGGATGTTGTTACGAGATCGATGCACCCTTATTAGGTACCCCAGAGGTACACCGTAGACAGCTAGTAATTAGGCATATGTTATACTAACATATAGGGCTAAGGGCATCTACAGTATAAGAGTAGATGTCAGGATATGTATGCATAGTATTGTTATACACTTTATTTTCTAATATATATATGCATTTCTTCTTTACAAGATGATAGGACATCTGTGTCCTTGTAATGATCATGATGTGTGAGTCGGCATTGCCATCTTCTGATGATTTGTATTATTACACGCTATGTAAAACTGTACTTCTTTGTCTTTACAAAGTGATGGCTACTACAAAATTGTATAATGATATCTTGGACTGTGGAGCCATCTCTAATTTAATAATAGGGCTCATCTCTGTAACTAGAAATGTTTCTATCTTACAGTAACCATGGTAATTATCATAGGTATATAATGTAAGACATTACGTCTTCTACCTCAGAGACCCCACAGACATGGAGATTCCTCAAGGCATAGGGAATGCTTAGCATTGGCTCCCAGTTCCTTTGGTAAGAACTGCGAGGGCAACTGTGATTATCCTTTGGTAGTAATAAACAAGATTTATTACCTCTTATGCAACGTGTCTGTGATTCCTTGCATACCCATTATTGCCAAGAACCTGAGAGTGAGTTTAGACCTCCTGACAATGTGACAGAAGGAATAGGGGCAGGCAGAGAGAGACAGAGAAACAGCAGGGGACGTGGCAGAAGGAATTGGGAGGGGGAGAGAGAGAGCCATGGGTTAAGCTTAGGTATGACAGGGTTATACAGGGCAACAGCAGACATACTTGTAGGCTAGTAGGAACAGAGCACAGTTTTGAGCATCCTTTTACTGTGCATAGAAAATTTAGGAATGGATTCCCTTTGTACATAAATATTCCATTGTTATAAGGAGTGCATATGTACTAATATGTAATGTATCATACTTATGTAATGTCAGATTACTATGATGGTGTCCTTGTTACTCACAAATTGAATCTTAGTAAAGACTGCCAACATTTAAAAATGAAGTATAACTAAGTGATTTGTTGTTGCTGTCTGTTGCTTATAGGTCTTCTTAGCTGTGCAACAAAGGTAGTCTAAGAAACCAATGTATACGCTAAACTGTTAAATCCTCATTTGTGATATAATGGTGCCCTACATTTGGAGGGTGAGTAATGACCCACAGGTGTGGATTAAGAACAAATGATTTAATGTTACAAACTAGAACACCTAAATAGAGTCAGAGGCACTGAAATTGCAAATTTACTTTATTTCTAAAAACGGCACCTTTGACAACATGGACACCCTGTCACCCACATAATAGTTTTTATAGAATAACTTACATTCCCATTTTTGAAACTTAGAGTGATGGACTATACTTATATTTCAGATTACACAACTACCACATGCAGTCATTGAAAATAAGGCAGAGTCGTGATACTTAAACTTTTTGAGGACATGAAAGTCACACTTGTTGTCTTGAGTACTGTGTATATACACACACACATACAATATATATTACATATATACATACACACACACACACACACACACACACACATCTATATCTATATCATAAATGTAGCAGTTTTCAGAAATTCAAGAGCAATGTGGCCAGGTATAAAGAAGTCATCACTGCTTGCCTCTACCATCCTGCCCTCTTTCTCACCTCTATCTTCTGATGCTCTAGTCCCCTGTACACTGTACCAGACTCTCTGATCCCTAAAAAATTCCATGAAAGTTTGATTGTCTGTACCTGCACAGATTTGATTGTTGGCACCTGATGCACAGCTTTGGTTGCTGGTTCCTGATGTTAACACAAAAATTGTATCATGTAATGCTGCTGTCTATAAACTGCACTTTTGTTTTTCTGTTGAAATCATATTCTTCTTAACCTATTACTATTGTTAGTGTACTCTCCAGTTATCTGCTGTACATTTTCACCACCTCATGTTGGGGTTACTGTGCTCCTGTATACACTGTTCCTTTTTGTAATATGTACCTATGTACTGTTTGTTGCCACCTGATAGCCTGGGTCATGACTAAAACGGTCCTTTGATCAGCACACCTACCCAGTTACCAAAGACATACATAAATAAGCAAGCAATTTCTGTAAATGGCTTCCTTCTTGTGTGCAAAATAAATGTGTGCCAGGCAGTTTCCCTGTGTAAGGTGTGGAATGATCTCCTGGTCCTGACTGTTAGTGAACCGGTTCTGATGGAAGGAAAGAAGTGTAGGTATGCGGTCATAGTGGGAGGTGTGCAGTCATTGTGGGATAATGCATGGTCATGTGGTGTGTTTTATCCACTCAGGAACCTCAATTTCACTGATTTTACCTACACATTTTATAAATATATAGGATTTGTGGGATGTCTTTGAAAATCACGCAAGTGCATTAACAGTAAAACCAAGACATTTTTGGACCTGTCTCATGAAACATAGAATTTGACGGTAGATAAGGACCGCTTGACCCACGAGTCTACCCATTTCCCTACCTAACGGATAAGTTGCAGATCCTAGTTAACCAACAGCCTACTTCCTCCAACCCCCTACTAGAATTGCCTTATTTCTGTCCCATGCATTCTTGAATTCCTCCACTGTTTTTGACTCTATGACCTCCTCAGGAAGGCTGTTCCATGTATCCACAACCCTCTCTGTGAAGAAATACTTCCTCACATTACCTCTCAGCCGTCTCATCTTCAAATTGTGCCCTTGTTTTTTACACATCTCTTTTTCTGAAAGATGCTACCCTCTTGGACTTTGTTGATTTCCTTGAGGAATTTGAAAGTTTCTATCATGTCCCCCTCTCCCTCCTTTCCTCGAGGCTATACATCTTTAGTTCCTTTAATCTTTCTTCATATGTCTTCTGATGCCGACCCTGCATCATTTTGGTTGCCCCCTCATTGTTACAGAATATTATACCATGATTAGGCAAACTGATAAAACCTAGCAGGCAAATGTACACATCACTTCTCTCTTAAAGCAGGGCTATGTTCACTGGCCCCGCCAACTGCCTTGAAGGGATGATTCACAAAATGCCTCTTAACTACCTGTCAGCTAGACCTCACCCACATTAATGGTAATTTCTTTTCCATTCCAACTTACAAACAAGCATAACATTCATCTAGGGTATAACTGCTGTCATGAACTAATGCAGAATCCAGGTCGACGCCAGATCCCTTTCCAACACAACAAATCCATTCAGCCAAGCCAAGTGATACAGTTGTAGTCAATTATATAATTAATATAATCAAAGGCTGAGGCTGTTTGTTCATAGTACTCTTGCTCACCTGATGGCAGCTGACTCAGACACACACATACACACACACACATATGCACCACGCACGGCACGCATGCTTACACTATGCTGAAGATTTGTAAAATGAGGAATGACTGGTCAGAGCTCGTGTATACAGAACCCAACTAAAGGCATAAAACTGATTATATAAGCAAAATGCAACATATAAAGAGGAAACTTATGTCCCCAGACCTGTCACGTTTGTTCAGTGCTACATCATAGAGGCTAGTTTCCCTCAGAGATTTTTTCTAGTTACCTTCAATAGAGAAAATAAATACATAAAAAAGATGAACTGTAACGAATCTGCAAAAATTCACTGCGTTAATTACAGAATTTTATTTTCCTAGAACTTGAATGCTTGCCCTAGCCCTTCTCTTCTGTGATCGCCCTCCAAGTATCTTGCACCTGGAAATGAGCTTCAGCTGGCTGGCTCATTGTTCCTTTCCTGATCACCAGTCTCTAGTTCACCTTATTAACTGCACAATTAGTTTTATTTTCCTGGAACTGGAATGCCTATCCTACCCCTTCTCTTCTGTCACTCCCCTCTTTTCCTGATCACCAATCTCTACTTCACTGTATTAATTGCACAATTAGTTTTATTTTCCTGGAACTGGAATGCCTTGTCCTACCCTTCTCTTCTCCATGAGCCTTCTCCTCCCCCACCATGCACTGTGCACCTGGAAATAACTGGCTCTGGTGAATAGAAACATAGAAACATAGACTTTGATGGCAGAAAAGGACCACTTGGCCCACCCAGTCTGCCCATTTCCTACCTACTGGCTAAGCTGCAGGTTCTAGTTAACCAACAGCCTGCTTCCTGCAACCCCCACTATAATTGCTTTGTGTCTGTCCCATGCATGTTTGAATTCCCACTGTTTTGGACCCAATGACTTCCCAGGAAGGCTGTTCCATGTATCCACCACTCTCTCCGTGAAAAGAATTTCCTCACATTACCCTGAGCCATCCCCTCTATCTTTAAACTGTGCCCCTTGTTCTTACACATCTCTTTTCTGAAAGATGCTACCCTCCTGGACTTTGTTGATTCCCTTGAGGTACTTGAACATTTCTATCATGTCCCCTGTCCTCCTTTCATCAAGGGTATACATATTAAGCTCTCTCAGTCTCTCTTCATATGGTTTCTGATGTAGACCCTGCACCATTTTAGTTGCCCTCCTCTGGACTGCTTCCATCCTGTCTATGTCCTTGCATAGATGAGGTCTCCAAAACTGCACACAGTACTCAGATGGGGTCTCACCAACTGTCTGTATAGAGGATAATCACTTCCTTTTCTACTTGTGATGCCCCTTCCTATGCATCCCAGTATCCCCTGGCTCTCCTTACTGACTTTTAACATTGCTTACCCACCTTTAGGTCCTCTGATATGACTACTCCCAGGTCCCTTTCCATTTTGTTGTTGTTAGTACCTCCTGCTATTGTGTGTACTCTTCTCCTGAGTTTTTGTTTCCCAGGTGCATTACTTTGCACTTCTTTGCATTGAATCTAAGATGCCATATGTCTGACCATTCCTCCAACCTTGCCAAGTCCCTTCTCATCTTTTTACCCCTCTTGTGTGTCAACTCTGTTACAGATCTTTGTGTCCTCTGCAAAGAGGCATACCTTTCCTCAGACTCTGACCATGCCTTGCCTTCCTGATCACCAAGCTTACAGAAAATAAATGAAAAGAGTGATGGAGACAGATCCTACCTTCAAATTTCACTGAGTGTGCTGGGTGAACACCCAACATGTCACAGCATCTGTCTCTTCATGCTAGATGGCTCTTTCTCTCTCCCCCACTTTGTTTGGCTTGACCTTGGAGGACAAACACCCAGCCAACTCATCCAGTCTGGTTCTTCTCTTTCCAGCTCCAGCTCCCAACTCCGCAAGATCCCCAAAAATATGGCACAGCCGGGGCTGTAGTTCAGCTCCTATTCTGTTGCTCCCCCAACCACTTCATGAGGCAACGATGACAGCTTGTGGCAGTGTCAGGCCACAGTGTCTACAGCTCAGCATAGACAGCTACTCTGTCTCCTCTAGTCCTCTTGGGTCTCTTTTTCCTCTCACACCTGCTCACACCTCTCTTATCAGATGAGTCCAACTCACACTTAGTGACAAACAGTAGTGGGTGAATAATTTGTCTTAGACCAGTATGTGCTACATTGCCCCTAACTCCCTCATCCTCAACAAACATTTTGGGCAGACTGTGGCACATAAGCATCAGTGAACATGCTAGTGGAGGGTGGGGAAAAGTGCATACCATTTCCTGTGCACTGGTTGGCTGGGAGCAGAATGGGGGAGGGGCTGGACAGGCAGGGTGACAGATTGAGGGAAAAATGGGAAAAGAGATGCAGAGATTAGAAATTGTAGCCAGCCAGCCAAACTAGTATGCACTGCAATACTAGGGGTATATTGAGAGGGGTTTGATAGCAGGATGGATGCTCTATAGATCACTGGTGAGTATTGTGCTCAGTTCTGGAGCCTTCACCTAATATCTCTCTCTCTCTCTCTCTCTCTCTCTCTCTGGGACCTCAAAATGTACACACTGGAAAAGCGGATTTGAATATGATAGACCTTAAATACCTCACAGGTAAATAAGGTGCAGTAGGGAAGTATTTCTTAGAGAAAAGATGCTCAAGAACAAAGGGACATGCTGTGAAGCTGAAGGGGTAGACTCAGGAGAGATATGAGGAAGTGCTTACAGAAAGAGTAGTGGATTCCTGGAACAGCCTTCCAGAGGAGGTGTAGGGGTGGGGGCAAAAACAGTGGTAGGTTCAAGAATGCATGTGATAAGCACAAGGGAATCTAGTGGAAAGGAAGGGGAGAAAGCTGTAAATCAGGCACAGTTTGTCATAATAGTGTAAGTAAGGGAAAGGAAAGGGAAATTGTTTAACCAGGAAAGGAACACTAAGCCAGAACGTGTTTCCAGGTGTGACCTGGGAGCACAAGGAAGTTAAGGACTTGCTTAGGGTCACACAGTATGCAAGTGGGGGACAATGGGATTCAAACCTAGGTCTCAGGTTTTCAGCTCCGTGCCCTTAAACAACTATGCTATACTGCCTCCAAGCAGGAAGAAATGGGCAGACTGGATGGGTCAAGTAGGCCTCCTCTGCCATCAAATTATCTATCTATCTATCTATCTATCCATCTATCATCAAATTATATGTTTCTCTCTATCAATCAGTACAGCTCCAACTCTTCCTCTGTTCAAGTCCAACCACTGTTGCAAAATGAGGCTTAATAAAGGGGAGGGAGGTGCAGATGATGATAGTGGAAAAGCAGAGATACTGAATACCTTTGTTCAGTATTCACGAGAAAAGAAGAGGGGAGGTACCTAAATCAAGCAATAAAAGCACTCGGGTGGGGGTGATAACAGTCCATTCACAGAAGAAAGGGTCCTGAGAGAACTCTAAAACTCAGGGTGGACAAAGCAATGGGGCATGATGGGATTGGCCCAGAATTCTAAAAGAACTAAGGAGAGACCTAGTGACACCACTGACTACCCTTTTCAACAAATCATGGGAGGATAGTGTGGTACCTGAGGATTGGAGGAGGGCAGATGTGATTCCTCTTCAGAAAAGTGGAGCAAAACAGAGGCAGGAAACTACAGACCTGTTAATTTAACCTCAGTGGTAGGGAAAATGACTCAAAGAAAGAATTGCTGAGTACCTAGAGGCCAGCAGGGCAATGGACCCGAGGCAGCATGGATTCACAGCGGAAAGGTCATGTCAGATGAATCTAACAGAGTTCTTTGACTAGGTAACCAAAGTAGTAGACCTGGGGGAGGGGCTGTAGATATGGCCTACCTAGACTTTAGCAAGGCATTTACACGTCCCACATGAAAGATTAATAAACTAGTTAGCTACCTGGGGTGGGTGCCAGGGTGATAGCCTGGGTACTAAATTGACTGACCAGCAGGATGCAGAGGGTAATAGTAAATGGGTACACTCTGAAGAAAGGGTGGTTACTAGTGGGGTACTACAGGGTTCAGTACTTGGGACCGGTCCTCTTTAATGTCTTTATAGGAGACATTGCAGAGGGTCTGGAAGGAAAAGTATGCCTCTTTGTAGATGATACAAAAATCTGCAACAGGTTGATATGCAAGGAGGTGAAAAGGAGGAAAGAAATTTGGCAAGGTTGGAGGAATGGTCAAAATATGGCAGCTTAGATTCAAAGCTAAAAAGTGCAAAGTTATGCACCTGGGAAACAAAAATCAAGAGAAGAATATATGGGGGTGGTACCAACAACAACAAAAATGGAAAGGGACCTCGGAGTAGTCATATCAGATGACCTTGAGGTAGGCAGGCAATGTGAGAAAGCAGTAAGGAGGGCTAGAGGTATACTGGGATGCATAGGGAGAGGCCTCACCAGTAAAAACAGGAAGTTGTTATCACTCTGTACAGACAGTTGGTGAGACCCCATTTGGAATACTGCGCAGTTCTGGAGACCCCATCTCTGCAAGGACATAGTCAGGATGGGAGGCAGTCCAGAGGAGAGCAACTAAAATTGTGCAGGGTCTGCACCAGAAGCCATATGAGGAGAGACTTAAAGAGCTTAATATGTATACACTTGAGGAAAGGAGGAACATGACAGAAACTTCAAGTACCTCAAGGAATTAACAAAGTCCAAGATGAGGAGCATCTTTAAGAGAAAAAGGTGTGCAAGAACAAGGGGCACTGTTTGAAGATAGAGGGGACAGCTCAGGGCAACGCCAGAAAGTATTTTTATGGAGAAGGTGGTGGACGTGTGTAACCCGCCTTCCTGAGGACGTTGTGGAGTCAAAAACAGTAAGGGAATTCAAGATTGCATGGGACAGACATTAGGCAATTATAGTGAAGGGTAGGAGGAAGTTGGCTGTAGGCTAACTAGAATTTGCAGCTATCCAATATGTAGGGAATGGGCAGACTAGGTGGGCCAAGTGGTCCTTATCTGCCGTCAATGTCTATGTTTCTATGGTTCCCCATCCTGCCTCCCACCCACCTCTCCTACCTCCCTCCGTCACCCCTATGCCCACTCTCTTTTCACACTTTCCTCACGCTACCTGGCACAACTGGCAGCAACTCAGTTTTTCCATTCCACCTTTCCCTTTGACAATGCCCTTCTGGCAGCTTTAATTCATGTAAATATTGTTTGCTGTGACTCATCATTCTTAAATGTATGCTTGGTTGTGTTGTTCTAACTGTTAATTATATTACTTGTAGCTTTATACCATGTAGACCCTATACTGGCATTTGTATTCCAACTGCTTGCCTGCTAATCTCTACAAATTGTACTTCTATTATTTGTATACTGAGGTGGAACCTTTGTAAAAGAGCCACAGCCATTGGCTTAAAGGTATTTAGCCGAAATTCTATGAAATAAATAAAATAAATAAACTGGGTTATCAGTTGTAGCCTAGAGGTTGGAGTAATGAGCCTGGTACATCTAGAAGACCTTGGTTTGAGTCCCATAACCTCCACTTGCATACTGTGTGACTCTAGCCTCTCCACTGCTCCCAGGTTGCCCCTGAAAACAGGCACTTGTGCCTAGTGCGCCTACCTGGTTGCCAAAGAATAAAACAAAAAAAAGTTCGATAGTGTCCTCTCCTTTAAGAAGGCGGGTATGAATTCCAGGAGTGCACATGCTTTCTTCTTCCCGTCGAACCTCCACTGGTTTGATTTGCATTTAATCCTATTGTCTAATCTTAGATCAGAGAGTTGAACAAGTCAGAGTCGCCCTGCGAAGTAAGTGAGAGGGGAGAAGGAGCGAAATTTGGTGCTCCTGGCCTCATCCTTATTCTGCGTGTGGAGATCTTACCAGTTCCAGTTCACAACACGCGGAGACCAGGTCCCCAAAATGCAAGCAGGAGAGAGTAGACCAGACGATTTCAACAGACATACGCCCTGCCGAAAATACTGGGATGTAAGGAAGAAGAGAGTTTAGAAAGAGTAGAAAGGAAAGCCAAACAAACCAGAAAGAGTCTACTTGAAAGTTTGGAGCAGAAAGGAAATAGAACTTACGGCTTTTTGAAACCTTAAAGAAATACAACGACCAAAATAAAACATTTGGAACAGAAAGTGAATTTTGTTGTTTTAGTTGCAGGAGCAGGACTTGGAACTGAGAATAAAGACATTTAAGAAATATAGTCTTGGAAGGATCCATACTGAAACTGGCAGGGAAATTAAACAGGTGCCCCCATGCTTTTGGGAGGAGGCGCTTGGTCCCTTGTACTTTGCTGTCAGGAAGGATATGTTTCAGAGGCGACTGGCGGACGTCAATCGAATGAGAAATAAGACGAGCCGCAGAAGGTGCTGAAGAAAGACTAGGAAAGAATATATATTTTAATTGGAAATACCTCTTGAGAAGAAAGTACGTTGTGAAGTAGGAAGAGAAGCGCCCTCCTCCTCCTCCCTTTTCCCGGACTTCTTTGAAGTAAAATGTCTCCTCGCCCCACAGTGGGTCCCTGGTTTTGGGGATGTCGGTCTGGTAACTGTTTCCATGCCGGTGCTGGTCGGCGGCAACGCCTGCCGGCTGCTTGTGAATGCTCGGAAAAAGCACAGACAGTCAAGTGTGTCCTGAGGGACCTGGAGGAGATCCCGAACCTATCCCGGATACACGAGGAACTTGTTCATCACGGGCAACTGATCACCTGGCTCGGTGCCGGGGCATTCCTGGGCTGAGAACCTGCTCACACTCTCCTTGGCCAACAACAGGTAACCGCGCCGTCTATCCGTATTATTGTAATTAAAACTTTTATATGAACACAGGATTGAGCAGTACAGCAAGTCTCATGGGGAAGATAGGGACTCCTGGTAAAATGATATCCGCTACATGGGCAACACATTTCTGGGGACATACTTCATTTTACTTTTGCTGTCCTGGTGTAATAATAATTGGATCATTTGGTAGTTTCTCTTCAGTTACATACAAAATGTAGCAATAAATTCCTCTCCCAATAATAATCATAACTATTGATCAGAGAAATCTTAAATGCCTTAACCCACATGGGTTACGTTTACAGTGCAGGAAAACCAGATCTAAGGGTACATTATACATGGTCCTGGGTTAAAATAATCCGTCCGCAGTACTCTTGGACATTTATTTATATAGTTGGTAACGGATGGCCCATTGGACAAAAATGCCAGTTTACAAGGATGATCCATTGCGACAAAACTGCCAAATAATACATAGAACCACAATGCAATAAAAAAAACAAAATACAACAAAAATAACAGAAATTTCCAGCTGTTAACTACAGTTAAGCTGGAAATAGCTTAATATGGGTGAAACTGGTTTTCATAAAAGACCCGAAGCAAGAGGCAATTCATATAAGGTAAATTTAAATATACAAAATACAAAGATATCTCTAATAACAGTATCCTGACTTTAATAAATGTTTACCTGTAATATTGTTTCGAAAATTAAAACACTAAATCTGAAAGTGGCATTATTATTCCCTTAGTAAACATTCTTCCCAGCACAGATGCTACCAGTTTATATCGTTTTTGACAATTTACTGTGGTCAGCCCAGATCAGGCATGGCTTTTTTTCATCTGGGGTCCTGCTTCTGTATACTTTTGCAGCTGGGCGAGTCTAAAGGACAGAGAATAGGGAGGTTACATGATTTGCTCAATTGTCCTACAGTATTGGTGGCGGGATCTAAACTTATGACCTTCTGTTTCACAATGTAGTCCTTTAACTGTTGGACTCTGGCTTACTGATTCAATGAAACAGTTTTTCGTTAGGTTGCTGGTAGCAGCTTCTTCCTGACGTTCGCCTGGGTGTCTATTTCATGTAAAAAATTAGACGCACAAGGGGGACCCTTAGATCTCGGTAACGCCAAAATAGTAACCACCAAGACTTTTTTTATTTGTTTTCGACTATCTATTGATCTAGAAAAGCTCAAGTGAGAGGCAACATGATCAAGTTTTAACATTATAGATGCTGAAAGTTGGAAGGAGACATGCTTGCCACCTAGTCAGGTACCGCAGTCTGCCTGAGCTTGTGACCACTGAAGTCTAATAACTGGCTGTCTCAATCCCTGCACCTGCAGCATCTGTCATTCTAATGCTTTCAAACTGTAAATTGACTGTGCAGCTCCTTTAGGCTGACAGGACTTGTGTCTGGTCAGTTTGGTGGGTATGCTAGTAAAGGCTGCAGCCAGGCTTAGAGTAACCCTGTTTTGGAATTATTTGACCTCCACAAACAAGGTGACAACTTCCCAAATAAAAGGAGAGTGTCTGACACCCGAAAAGGGGTGTATTAGGAAACATCCAGTTTTATAAGCATGGATGTCAAAAATAGTTGAATGACACTTCTAAACCAAGGGGTATTTTTACCAGTAAATATTTTTATTTTAACTTTCAGAAACCCATCTCTTAAAGAGCTAATGCTCTTCCTGAAATTAATATTAACTTTAAAAGTAGTGAACTGTTACTTCCTATAGCTGAAGTATTATGACTTTTCACTTTGCTAATTAGAAGATTGTCTACCTGCCAGTACTTGGTGTGATGTATGGAACAGCACTCAACCTGGAAGCTGACATTTAGTTTTGTCCTTCCTCATACTTTAGTAGCCTTGTGACCTCATGGTCTGTGACATAAAACCTGATGAAGAGCCAGTCACCTGCTGCCAGATTGGTCATTTGTGATCTCCCAGTTGGTGAGGTCACAATGCTGATGAAGTATGAACAGGAACTGAATATACATCAGTGTCCAGGTAAAGTACTGCTCTTACATCACACCTGATACTGTCACGTAGAGAACCTTCTAAGGAGCAAATGGAAAGGAGAAAATACCCAGAAACAAAAGGAACAACTGACTACTTGAAAATTAATATTTTCTTCCTGTTATTTTGTCACTACTAGCTTTTAAGGGCATGGACTTCATGTCTTTATCTGGCAAGTATTTTGAATTCCACAAAAAATAATTGAACTCCTGACTACAGCCCATTCTTTCTGGGGCTGAAATTGTTTTGCAGCTACTGGTCAGCAGGGCCAGTGTCTTTGAAATCTCTAGCCCCACAGACTTCCACTGGCCCAGCTGGTGTACTTATAGAAATGTAGCCATCTCCAGCACAAGCCCACAGGGCTAATTAAAGGAAAATCGAGAGCCCAAATACACAGTCTACCAGCATTTGGCTAATGGGCTGGCGCCAGTTTCGACATATATCAGTGACTCAATCTGGTATTGATAAATTGATCCCCATCAGAGGGTGTGGGTGAAAACCAACAGTCAGACCTGACTGGACCAGACCAGATTGGTAAAAGGCAGACTGGTCAAGCTGGCTGGACTAGGGCTTTTACCTATCTGGTGCAGTTTGGGTCCAGTGGTCCTGTTTTTAGCCCAGGTGAAAACTGGACTACTGATCCCAGACTCAGTCCGTCCAACCAGACTGGCTGACTACTAAAATTTACAATTTCTGGTCTGATCTTGGAATCATAATCTCGGATGACTTGATGGTTAGTAAGCAGTGTGAGAAGGCAACATTGAAGGCCAACAGAATGCTGGGCTGCACTAGGAGGGGATTCATGAGCCGGAGGTGAGAGATAGTACTACCACTGTATAGATCGCTGGTCAGGCCTCACCTGGAACACGGAGTCCAGTTCTGGAGTCCTCACCTCAAAAAGGACATTGACTGGGTGGAAACAGTATAGAGAAAAGTGACAAAATGATTTAAGGTTTGCAGTACATGTTTTATGAGGAAAGACTTGGGCAACTGAATATGTACTCCCTGGGGGAGAGAGAGACAGAGAGAGACAGAAACATTCAAGTACATAAAAGACATTAACAAGGTACAGGCACAGGAACTTTTTCACTTCAAGAAGGGCTCCAGAACCAGGGACATGACCTCAGGCAGCAAGGAGGGAGGTTCTCTACCAACACCAGGAAGCTTTTCTTCACAGAAAGAGTGGTGGACTCCTGGAACAGCCTGCTCCAGGAGGTTGTGGGGGATTCAAGAATGCACAATATAGACACAAGGGAGCCCTTACTACAGAGGACAACTAGAGTGTCAAAATAGGTCTAAAACAAGGGATAGACTAGATAGACCTAGCGGTCTCCTTCTGCCATCAACTTCTATGTTTCTATATAACTTGTACCCAGTTTGGCTGGACCCGCCAGTAGAGATTTTATCAGTCTGGTCCAGTTTTCACCATATCCCTACTTTGTGGCCACTGTAGCAGTGTTGGAATAACACTTTACAAGCTTTGGGTGCCCACAATGGCCCTGGTTTTGCTTGAGCTACAGGCCATTTTAGAGATGTGGGGAATGAGCCCCTGCGCACTTCCAAGATTCCAACAGTGCAAAGTTACTCATTTGAAAACTTAGGCCTTGGGGCTTTCCATGGATGTTTCAGCAAGCAGTGAATGACTCAAAAAACAGCACCAGTTAGCGGAAAGCTTTTTTAGTCACAGCTATTGAATTATGTCATACGCTTGAAAATGAATGGCTTTGCCAGTAGCTGGTCTACTGAATTATTCACTAGCCCATGACCAGTCATTCCCAGCCAGTGAAGCAGACTCCTGTAGAACCCTGATAGTTTCATTTAGCATATTGTTTCTGTTGTTAGCTGGTAGACTAACAATGCACTGACAGTAGTCCCCACACAATAAAAAGTCTTTATTTCTTTTATTTTACAGTTTACTAGTTCAGTATTTCTCACCCCATCACACGGCATCTTGTTTTCAGTGTGTGTGTGTGTGTGTGCTGCATGCATGTTTTTAGGGGAGGGGTGTCCTGCTTCAACCTCATTTTTTACAGCCGAGTGGCTGATGTGCTTTCACGGACAAACTATAAAATGTACAGGGAGGTCATGTGATGTTATCAGGGTGCAAGCAGCAGGGTGGGATTCAAATCTGTGAGCTGTAGTTTTACAATTTAGTGTCCAAACCACCATGCACCAGTACTGCCTTCCTGATGGAGAAGACCACCTGACCTCTTGCTAATCCCCGTCATTCCACGATAAACTCAGCTATATCCACACATGTCCAGTTCCATTTTCTGGCAGTTAGATCCCAGCCCATATGCATCTGTCTGGAGAATAGAGTGAGTGAGTGTTAATGTTCCAGAGTCCTGGTTTAGGAACACTGCAGGAACCCCAATAAGGTCATACATCTACAAACGAACAGAATACAAGTTATGCTTGCCTGCAAAGGAAATTTGCAAGCTCATAGGGGTCCTTGGCCACATGGATGAAACAGAGTCCAGCTCAGCGCCCTGTCAAGGCATCTGCAGGATAATTCTCAGCTACTGAGATTTGCCTTGTCTGGGAGTTCAGCTTGACCATTAATCCTTGATTGTGCTGTGAGGTTCAAAACAATTCATCAAAGGTATTCATGCAGACTTTGTCAAGGTATGAAGAATTTAAGAATGGGAGAGCTGCTTTGCATATTTCCAGGACCGCTCATAGCCTGTGCCATTTTCTGTGACCCTCCCCAAAACCTTAGAAGAACATTTTTTTGTTTGTCCTGATGAGATTTTAATACTTTTAAAACTATATTAGCTTTTGACGCCTAATAAAAGACAGAGAAAGAAAGCTGGGAATGAAGGAAGGTTCAGTGACCCAGGTTTATGTGTCGTCATGTTATAGTAGTGCTACACAATGTGCCTGGGGTTTATAACATTAGTAGTAACCTGTATATATGGGACCAGTCCTCTTTAATATCTTTTTTAGCAGATGACACAAAATCTGCAATGGAGTGGAAAATGTTTTTTTTTTTTTATTTTAATTAAACAAAATTTCCCCACGAGTGTCCACTCTATTACAACAGAGTGACAAGCCAGTGGGAGAGGCAGTGGGATGCTAGGGTGCATGGGGGGTATCACCAGCAGAAAGAGGGAGGTAGTGATACCTCTATCAATCTCTGGGAGACCCCACCTAGAATACTGTTGTCAAGTTTTGGAGTCCTCATCTCTGAAAGGAAATGGATAGAGTTGAGGCAATCTTGAGGAGGGCAACTAAAATGGTAAGGGATCTGCATCAAAAGCCCTATGAGGAGAGACTGAAGGACCTCAGTATGTACAGATGAGGGGGGCATGAATATCATAGAGACTTTCAAATACCTCAAGGGTATAAATAAGGTTCAAGAGGGAAATGTTTTCCAGAGAAAAGGATGCACAAGAACAAGGATCATGCAATGAAACTGGGGGTGGGGGAATAGGATCAGGGAAATGTAAGAAAACACTTCTTCACAGAAAGGGTGGTGAATGCCTGAAACAGCTTCCCTGAGGAGGTGGTGGGAGCAAAAACTGTAATGGATTTAAGAAGGCATGGGATAAGTATAAGGAACCTTAGAAGCAAGGAAGTGGGGGTAAAGCTGGAGATCAGGTAGGCTCTACGGTGTTACAGTTGGTAGGGAACATGGGCAGACAAGGTGGGCCAAGTGGTCCTTATCTGCAGTCAAATTCTATGTTTCTGTGTATGATTTTGGACCCAGGAGACCCAGGTTCAAATCCCACCCGAGCCACTTACTTACTGTGACCTTGAGCTAGTCTGAGGGAGGCAGTATAGCATTGTGGTTAAGAGCACTGAGCTAGAAACCTGGAGAACTGGGTATGAAGTCTACAGCCACCATTTGCATACTATATGATCATGAGCTAGTTGCTTGACTTCCCTTTGCTCCCAGGATGCACCTGGAAAGGAACCTCAGCTTAGTTCTCTTCCTGGCCAATAAGGTGTGTGTGTGTGTGTGTTTGTGTGTGTGGTGTTGGGTGGAATCACTGCAGTGCTTCAGTTTGCCCAGCTGTAAAACTAGGTCAAGTAGGAAATACCCCACTGAAAACAAAATGCTGCATCTCAGCTGGGCTTAAAAGGGTGAGCCGATGCCAAATTTGCATTTGGGGAAACTACCGAGATTCAACTCTTGCTCCTTCAGTTCAGGGCTGTTACAGTTCTGGGTTACTTTGACCCTACAGCATATCGATTAAGAAAAATAACCTCTAATCCTCTCTAGGTGGCTAGGCTAGTCCTGAGGCTACCCTCCTTCATTCCCCATACTTTTTTTTTTTTTTTAATAACTAACTAAATAATGCTGGCTGCTGTCACTGTACCAGCTCAGGAGATGGCATGGTTTTGCTATTACAACAAAAAAGGAGGGGGAAGTGGGTGGGGTGGAGGCTGGGAGGTGACTGGGTGGAGGGTGCCAAACTGCGTCATATACCTTATCTGTAGTCTGCTAGGATTGAACTGCCTCCATAATAAGGACCCAAAGGGGTTTGATTGAAGTATAGCCATACTGAAGTTGGGGACAATTAAAGCTGAATTCAGTTTGCCAATGGCAACGCCTGTTGCTCAGTAGGTAGCACACTCTCCTCTGAGGCTGGGAGATCAGAGGGCTGTGGGTTCAGTTCCCACATCTGGCACTTGGGTTAATATCCCAGTACTGACACTGTAGTGCAGCATGAGAGGGTGCTGCACTTGAGGTGCTGTCTTTCGAATGAGATGTTAAACCGAGGTCCCATCTGCCTGGATTGGTGGTAGTTCAGGTGGTTGTTAAAGATCCCATGGCACTTATCGAAAGAGCAGGGAATTTCCTCCGTGTCCTGGCCAAATTTTCCTCATTCACTAAAAATACCACCAGCAGCTTAATCTGGTTCAAGGTCAGTTGGCATTCATCTGTATCCCCTCCCCGGATCGTACTCTGAAAATAGGCAGGATTTGTCTAGTGCACTTACCCGTCAACAAAAATTAAATATAAATAAATAAAACCCCTGTCAGCTTGGCTGGGCTACCCTGGATAACTAACCAAAACCGTTCTGACAAGACTGGAGAACTAGCAGAAAATGAGACCATGTGTACGTCACAGGCAACTGCACACCTTCACCCCCAAAACAATTTTGCCATTTTATAAGATAGATAACCCACTCTTGGGTGTGCAGTGAGTACTCTGATATAGGCACGCTTTGGGTTGTTGGCGACTTCGGCATGTAGCAACACACACCAAGGCATGCGTATATCAGAGCGACCGCACATCACTGTGGTGTATCTATTATGTGTGTATATAATGTGTGTGTGTGTGTGTGTGTGTGTGTGTGTGTGTATGTATTATATATATATATATATATTAATACAGTTTTATTGATTTTGTCATCTATGTCATGCACTCACAAAAAGGTTGGCAGTCTACTGCAACTCATTTCTGAAAATGGTTTGTTGCCCTTGTTTTGTTTACGTTTTGCTGTGCTATACCAGCTACTTAATACCCTGTAGTGGTAGAACCCAGCACCTTCTCTGTCTTTCTGGGCATGGATGTTGGCCAGCTGAATCCAATCTTGAAATCTGGTCATGCTTGGGCACCGGATGGTCACTATTTTTGCCTTTTTAAATTGTAGCTTCAACCTTTTAATCCCACTCCACCACCTCTCCATGTCTAATACCTGACACAAGTGCACAAGTGGTGTTTTGACATGTCTTGCTACCATGCTGGTCAGTCATTCCAAGTGACCATTACTCAGCGGTGCTCCAGTGATTTGCAGTTGCTCAACTCGCCCCCTCCTCTGCCTACCAGAGGGAAGTGCAGTCTTATGCAGTGCACTGAGAACAGGAAAGTGTTGTAGCCAGGCATAGAATCTTGACTGAAGCTTCATCAGAGTTCTTATGGCAGACCAGATTAACGTGGAGGACAGACCTGCTGCCTGTTAAATGAATTCTGCAAGGTTCCACACTACAAACTTTCAAATCCCACCCTAATTGCAACACAGTACAGTTATCTTTCTTGCAAGGAACAGATCAAGTAGCAACACAGATGTTGGGTTGATGTACTGTGGGTAGTCAAGTATGCAGTTAGATTTAAAAAAAAAAAAAAAATGTTATTTGTAATTTAACTGGGTAGGATCCGAGAGCAGTAGATGCCCATTTCAGGTGTGTGTGTGTTGGGGGTGATATGTACACTACAGCAACAATGCAGAATAAATATGCAGTAGATAGCAGGTGTCCCACTGTGACCCAGGAAGGAAGGCAGTGCTCTGTAGTGGCTATGGCCAATGGCACAGAACCATGAAGTCAGAGATTCCAGGTCTGAATCCTGTCAGGCAGCCCTGGGCTGTTGTGTAACATCTGTTTGTCACTTGACCTCCTGGTTATCAGTCCAGCCAACTGTAAAACAAACAAAAAAAATGGGCAGTAGTGGGACAAGATTCTATATTTCGGTTAGAAATAGCCTGGGAAATCAAGTGTCAAAGGAAAAAAATGCACTCCACCTTTTTGAGAATATATTTATAACATAAGGAAAATACCTTTTCCTCACATTTTATTTAACTGTCCTTCCTGTTATCTGCTTTACTGAACCTTGTCTCAGAACAAAGCAGAGAGTAGAATAGGATGTGGTTTTATATGGGGTCTTTCAGGAACACTATCTCAATGATTTAACTACCTGTGAATAAAGGTACTTTTAGTGCAAGGGTTGTGTCCATATACACAGGGTAGCAGTTGTTGGTGCACACATCATTCACATGGCATTAAATGTGTGCTGTTCCAAGAGGAAGTTTGACCAGGATATTGGCGTAATCCACAGCTGCTGAAGGATGTCACTTCCAACACCAACTCCCCCCACACACTCCAGTAGCACACTGCAGTGTCAGCCCTGCTGAGTAGATAGAATGGGAGAGATGGATTGTACATTGTGCCTTTCATCCATACTGTATCCAAAAATGCTTTACAAAGCAACAAGCTGGATACTATGGTGCAGGGACTGCAAAGTAGAACATAAATTGGTTTTCATTTTGTTGTTGACAGCTCATATCCAGGTATATCCTGGGGATGACTTAGGGACCTGTTTTACTGACAGGGAAAGCTGGACAAGATTGGGGAGTGATTTCCTAGTTTGACGATGTGCCACAGGATCAGTCAGTTGTACTTGGACAGCCACCAGTGATAGGCATAAGGGACAGTGTCAGTACTGTGCATCATCCCATGTGCCTGGTGTGGTATTAGAATTCACAACCTTCTCATCTCCTGGCCCTAGAGGTGGGCATTCAAGCCACTGACGCTGCTTATATAGCACCATTAGTGCACACTGTATTGCACAGCACTTTGCAAAACAGCAGAGTTAGATCCTAAAAGCATAGAAAAGTATGATTGGATTAAGATGTGAGATGCTGCCTCTCCTGTTGGGTCACAGTGTGACATCTACCTACATACCTGCCTACCTACAGTAGATCTACTGTGTTCTGGAAGCCTGCCTTGAAACAGATTGCCCCTCCAACCAATTCTTCCCTTTAATATGCCCACTAAAATTCCATCCCAACTTTGAACCAAGCAATGGTGCTTATGTTAACCATAACTCATAGTAAAGTTACTATAAACTACAGTAAAATCTAGTTTTATACAATACCTTTCATACGTGCTCAGGGTTCATTTTTTTTTTTTTTTTATTATTTAAGGCACGTGGCTTTCAACTTGGCACAAAACCAAGAGGCATAATAATGAATAATCATTTTAAAATCTGCCAGTACAGCACGGTGTATACATTTGTCCCATAAGTTACCTTTTAATTCACTTCCCATAGAGCTGTAGCCATCCTGTTGAGCCAAAACTTACAATCTTTAGGGTTTCATAGAAACGGTTATTAGTAAGAACAAAGATGGGTAAAAGGGGATAAAAGAAAACTGGTACCTGACACCACTGACTGCCCTCTTTAACAAATCATGGGATGATGGGGTGGTACCTGAGGACTGGAGGAGAGCAGATGTGATTCCACTTCACAAAGTGGAGCAGGACAGAAGCAGGAAACTACAGACCTGTTAGTTTAACCTCAGTGATAGGAAAATGATGGAATCACTTCAAGGAAAGAATTGTTGAGTACCTAGAGGCCAGAGGGACACAGGGCCCAAGGCAGCATGGATTCACAGTGGAAGGTCATGTCAGACAAATCTAATAGATTTCTTTGATTGGGTGACCAAAGCAGTAGATCAGGGAGGGGCTGTGGACATGGCCTACCTAGACTTTAGCAAGGCATTTGACACAGTCCCACAACAAAGATTAATATACAAGTTAGCCAGCCTGGGAGTGGGTCCCAAGATGGTAGCCTCGGTAAGAATTGGCTGGAGAACAGGACACAGAGGTAATAGTAAACTGAGTCAACTCTGAAGAAAGGGAGTTACTAGTGGGGTACCACAGAGTTCAGTACTAGACTGGTCCTCTTCAATGTCTTTAAAATGACATTGCAGAGGGAATGGAAGGAAAAGTATGTCTCTTTGCAGGCGACACAAAGATCTGCAACAGAGTTGATACACAAGGTGGGGATGGAAAGGATGAGAAGGGACTTGGCAAGGTTGGAGGAATGGTCAAATGTATGGCAGCTTAGATTCAATGCTAAGAAGTGCAAGGTAATGCACCTGAGAAACAAAACCCTGGGGAAGAGTACACAATGGGGTGAGATACTAACAACAACAAAAATGGAAAGGGACCTGGGGTAGTCATATCAGATGACCTAAAGGTGGGCAAGCAATGTGAGAGGGCAGTAAGGAGGGCTGGGGATACTGGGATGCATAGGGAGAGATATCACCAGTAGAAAACAGGAAGTTGTTAAACCTCTGTACAGATAGCTGGTGAGATCCCATCTGGAGTATTGGCAGTTCTGGAGACCCAATCTCCGCAAAGACATAAACAGAATGGAGGCAGTCCAGAGGAGGGCAACTAAAATAATGCAGGGTCTGCACTGGAAGACACATGAAGAGAGACTTAAGGAGCTTAATATGTATAGCCTCGAGGAAAGGAGGACATGATAGAAACTTTCAAGTACCTCAAGGGAATCAACAAAGTCCAAGAGGGTAGCATCTTTCAGAAAAAGAGGTGTGCAAGAACATGGGGGTACAATTTGAAGATGGGGGTGGCTCAGAGGCAATGTAAGGAAGTATTTTTCACAGAGAGGGTTGTGGATGCATGGAACGGCCTTCTGGAGGAGGTTGTGGAGTCAAAAGCAGTGGTGGAATTCAAGAATGCATGGGACAGTCATAAAGCAATTCTAGAGGGTGGAGGTAGAAGAAGTAGGCTGTTGGTTAACTAGGATCTAGAACTTACTCATTAGGTGGGAAATGGGCAGACTGGGTGGGCCAAGTGGTCCTTATCTGCTGTCAAATTTTATGTTTCTATGTATCCTGGTAGGGCTGTTACTTATTCAGCTTCCTCCTGATAAGGTTGTGTGATGTGCAAATGTGGCCGTGGGATCTTGTACGCTTGGACCATTTGATGAAGTGTAATTCTAAGGCTCGCCAAAGAATCTTTACCTTATTTCCTCATACAAAGGACACTGATACTGACACTAGTGCAGCATTGGGGGTGTTCAGGGTGATATTAAAATCCATGGCAATTCTCAAAGATAGTAGGAATTTCCCCATTTACTAAAATACCACCAACAGCTTCATCTTTTTTTTTAAGTTGTTTAACCAGGAGTAGCACATTAAGCTTGAAAGCTTTTTTTACAGGAGTGACCTGGGAGCACAAGGAAGTTAAGTGACTTGTTCAGGGTCACACAGTGTGCAAGTGGAAGCTGTGGGTTCAAACCCAGGTCTGGTCTGCTGGATGTCACCAGATTTGCAGCTTAGAGCCTTAAACCAGTGCGCTGTACTGCTCCCCTTTTCAGTCTTGTTCAGTGTGTCAGTTTGCATCTGTATTCCACCCCACCCCCAGGACTTGGCTGTAAATAGGATAGGATTGCCTCATCCCTCCTCTCCTGGTCAGCGGAAATGAACTAAATGCCTTCTGGTTCCTTTAAAGGGCAGCAGCACAATCTTTGTTGTGCAGGGATGTTTTCATAGCATCCTAAAAGCATTGCTGTCACCATTTGTTCAGACCTTTAGGTTCTTTAATGCAATTGTTAGTTTAGATTCAGGGGCAGTAAGGTAGGTCCTATGATGAGAGCCTGGCAAGTCTGGATACATACAGCTGGAGACCAGAGTGGAAAGATGAGCGATGACTGAGACGTGCAGAATTTGTGCTGGGAACAAATAAAGTGGACAACAGCAAGCCATTCACCAGAAGTGCAACAGCAGCACCAAGGGCAAGACAAGTGTGTGTGTGTGTGTGTGTGTGTGTGTGTGTGTGTGTGTTATTAAGTAAGGCTCATACTAAGGCAGAAAAGGTGCTAAGAGGCTTGCACCCATAATGAACATATGAAAGTGCCAGTAGAAACAGACCATCTGGTCTATCTAAGTCTGCTCGAGTGTGCAGCTAGCACCCCTAATTTGCAGCTGCCCCACCCACCTCCCTTTGTCATTCCACTGCCTCCCACCCTCACTCTCCCTGCTCCCTGTCAGATGCCCTTTAAAGCTGTTCACAGATTTACATGATACCACCCATTCTGGTAGTGCATTCCATTTTGCTACCACCCTCTCTGTGAAATATTGTCTCCTCATTTCCTCCTAAATCCCTCCCCATTCTTAGCCTGTGCCCCTTGGTGCCCCTCCCTCGTTAGCTTAAAGACCCTGTCTGCTCCATCTTTATTGATTCCCTCAGATACTTGAATGTCTCTGTCATGTCCCCGTCCCTTCTGTCCTCCAGGGTGTACATATTCAGGTCTCCCAGCCTGCTCTCATAGTCTTTCCTCCATTCCACTTATCATCTTTGCTACCCTCCTCTGCACCCCTGCCAGTAGCCTGATATCAAGCTTTAGGTATGGCCTCCAAAACTGTACACAGTACTTTTGTCGCGGCTTTCCAGCAGCCTGTAGAGGAACAAGATCACCTCTCTTTGCCTGGATGAAAACCCCTTGCTATGCACCCCAGCATTTTGTTCACTTTTGCAGCCACTCTCCTGCATTGGACAGTGTTGTTCATGGTCCCTGTTATCATTACCTCTAGGTGCTTCTCCTCCTCCTCAGTGATCCCTGCTTACCCCCAGCCAGTATTCTGTCCTTGGGTTCTTCACGCTGAAGTGCATAACTACACTTCTTTGCATTGAACCCCAGCTGCCACCTCTCTGACCACTCCTCTAGCTTGTTTAGGTCCCCTGCAGCTGCTTCCATCCCTCCCCCATCCACCACTGCTCCGATTTTGGTGTCGTCAGTGAACAGACTTACCTTGCTCATCACCCGTGCAGTGTCTGATATGAAGAGCCCCAATAATACTGGCCCCAGGACAGAGCCCTGTGGCACCCCAATTGTCACTGGCCTTTGAGCTGAGAGCCCTCTCACCACCACCCATTGCAGCCTCCTACACAGCCAGCTTGTAATCCAGTTCATCATTTTGGCCTTAATGCTCCATATTAGTTGTAGTAATTAACTGTACCACCACTTATCAAGTAATGATCACATTTCTTTTAAATTCAGCTTTGTACTACTAATAATTACATCCAAAGGTAGGGAATTCCATGGGTTTATGACACGTTATGTGAAGAACATTTTCTCTTTGTTTTAAAATTTTGTACAGATAGTTCTAATGGATATCCACATGTATTTTGATTTATTTGTTTGAACGTTAAAGTTCTGATATGAAGTAAGGATCCTGTAAAATCTGATATAGTGTGATTAGATCCCGTCAAGCAGAACTAATATGGTGCACACGCTTTCTCTCACACGGCTCCAAAATACTAGAACTCCATACCTCAAGCTATTCAAGCAAGCACCCATGCCACTTTTAAGAAACTTCACCACGAGCACCTGTGCGATACTAACCCCTGCACTTGCTTTAATCCACTTTAGTTCTACTTTTTCTTCCCTTGCCCTGTTTTTCGTAAAGTAATCCACTTCTCTGACATGTCTTCCCTGCCTCTCTTAACACCCTCTTTCAGGTTCTCTCTCTCTCTCACTCTCTCCCTCTCCTATCTCTCCCTTGCTCGCCTCTGTTCTTTAACCACCAAATTGGGAATTGCTATATTGTTTCTATGTATGCCCTCTATTGCAATGCCTGTGTTCTTGCATTGTATTGATCTTGTGTTACTCGTCCTGCTGTTTTGTAACTGCATCATACCATTTGAACCTACTCTTGTTTGTTGCAGAATATGTCTCATACCCGTAAGTTTTGATTGGCTCTGAACTGTGCTGCTTTTCATGTGTGCGCTCACATATATATTATGTATGTCTAAATTGTTTCCTCCCGGTCGGCCTGGAAAAATAGGCATCCTTATGCCTAGTGCACTACCTGGTTACCAAAAGCAAAATAAAAATAAATAAAATAAAACCTTCTTTGTTTCAACATCATAAAGTTTAAATACACTAACCTATTTTATATGAAAATCTTTAATGGAGCTTGTTTTAGTTGCCCTACATTGAATTCTCTCCAGATTTAGAATGTATCTTCTCCTGTAGGTTTGAAAAGGATGTCGGAAGTATTTTTGTCCACAGAATGGGTGCTATCAAGTGAAACAGACTGCCCAACAAAGGTAGGCGGTGCAAAAACAGCAGTGGGCTTCAGTTGGGGATGGGGTGGGATAGGAACATGGCCTTGCTATAAAACATGGAGGGGGGTGGCTGAGGACTAGTAGGGTCCACAGATAATACTTAACTCTAGGTAGGCAACGGGCAGACTGTATAGACAACTAGGTCTTCTTTTGCCATTGGTTTTCTGTTCCTATATTTTCTTTTAGGCTATCAGGTAGCTTTTCCCAGAAAATCAGTTTTTATTCTGGGATCTATAACTGCTGTTTCAAACTAGTACATACTAGAGGCCAGGTCTTGTTTACAGAGATCAGTTTTGAGATTTGATGCTGTCAAGCGGTTTTCACCATCTAAGGTTTCTTGAGTCTCCCAGGTACTGTATAGCCTAGCCCCATCTTTAAAAGCCTACCCTTTAACTTTGTAATCCTAGGGGAAAAACTAGCTTCAAATGTATGATTCCCTGATGCTTCAAGATAATATTATTTAGGTAATCCTGAGTCAGACATTCAAAGCAGTTTCACCCAATAGGAAGTTGCTCTAGATACAGCATTGCTTAAAAGTTTAAGGAGCCTGTTCTAGTATGATGGAACTGGTACAGTATATGAACAGCTAATGTAGTCCTTAGAAATTTAGTTTGAACCCTTTCTGAGGGAGTGGCTTCTTCTCAGACCCATGCATTTGCTGTAGCTACAGCATTTGTTGTATTAATTTTGGCCTCAAAGACCTTCAAAGCTTCTTGAACACAGTTGCTCCACTTTATGATCCCCTACTGGATGATGTAGTGAGCTCAGCCTTCATAGACACTGTATCCCAAAGAAAGCACTTTACAAACGGAATGAGGTACATATGGTACTGGTAGTACAGAGGCTGTAGAACAGAACAGAAATTAGTTTTATACAGTGAAATCTCTACACACTGTGTCCCAAAACCTTCTAGATCGAGCAGTGAGTTAGGCACTTTTCAGATACTGCAGGGGACTGATGCGGTATGTGTAGTAGGAAATCAGCTTGCTAATACCACACATACACACTGTAACTGCATTGGGGTCTGTGATTTCCACCTGGACAGTAATCTGAGACCATTTAATGCCTCATCCAAAGGGTGACCCCTTCAACAGTGCGGTATCCCTCCTTCTCAGTATAGTGTGTATATATGTGTATGGATATATCCGCCAAGTGCCTAGTGTGGGGCTGACATCTCAACGATGCAGTCTTTCTGTCTAAGAAGTGAGGGTGCTACAAATCTGAGTCACAGAGTAATATCAGCTGCTTAAGTCTGACTCTGTCAGACTCACGGGTCACCATAGTCTTCTGTATTACCTGCTGTCACTTTTTATTTATTTAAAATATTTTCTATGAGGCTTAAAATAATTAAATAAATATTAAATACTAAATAATACTAAATAATTGGTGGCAAAAGTTTTCTTATGCATAACATGGTGACTAAAGTGCAGTGAGCTCAGCTGTCTTCTTAAAGTGGAAGGTAGTAGTGTAGTCAACTGTTAGAGCACTGAACTGTGGTCCAAGAGATCATAGGTTTGAAAGTCCCACCACAACCATGGGCTCACTGTGTGATGATGAGTAAGTCAACCGAGTGCTATCCTGTGGAAAAAGAAATGTAAAATAAAAATTCTGTAACTGTCAGCTAACCTTAATTTCTGTGAAGGTAATTTTATCAAAGTTTTCTCTCTTAGTTTAACAAAATGAAGGAAATTGTGAGATAATGTGAATCTAAAAGTAGTTTAATTCAGTTCAATACAGACAAGTTTGTAGTGCAGTTGCAGCAATGTACTGGATGCATCGCTGTCACATGGGACAGGAAGCACTGTAGGAACAGAAGAGCCATAAAATTTGCTAACATGGAGATCCCAGGGCCATAAAACCAGCAAACAAATTTAGGAAAAAACCTCTTTCAGCATACAAACATATGAACATGAGAAAATGCCAGCAGAAGCAGGCCTTATGGTCTGTCGAGTCTGCTCGATTGTGCTAGCTAGCTCCTGAACTTGCAGGCACCTCACCTTCCCCACCCCCTCTTCATCATAATCCCTCCCTCACCCTATCCCAACCCCTCTTAAAGTCACCCACTTTCCACAAGACACCACCCCTTGGGCAAAGCATTCCATGTGTCCACCACCCTTTCTGTGAAGAAATGCCTTCTGATTTCCTTACTGAATCCTCCACCCTCCAATCTCAACTGATGCCCTCATATCCCTCCTCTTCTAAGCTTAAAATCCTTCTGTATTAACCTTATTTATCCCCTTGAGGCATTTAAATGTTTCGATCATATCCCTATCCTCCTTTCCTCCAGGGAGCATGCTCAGCTCTGCTAATCTCTTTATAGGACTTCCCTCAACTCCCTGGATCATCCTTGTCACCCTACGCTGCACCCTCCAACAACTTGTCCTTCTTCAGAAACAGGCGCCAGTACTGCATACAGTACTCCAGGAGAGACCCCACCAGAGTCCTGTACAGGGGAAACTATCACCTCCCTATTCCTGGAGGAGAGTCTCTAGCTATACACCCTAGCATTCTGTTGGCCTTTGCCACCGCCTTTCCTGCACTAAGCCGAGTTGTTCATGGTGCCCGCTTATAATCCCCCAGATACTTTTCTTCTGCATTACTTTCCAGCTGTACCCTCCCAGCTGATGGCTTCCCCTGGTTCCTAGCTCCAAGTGCAGTACCTTGCACTTTGGCATTGAACCCCAGCCGCCAAGTTACTGACCACTCCTGTAGTTTGTTCAGACAAAGGAAGGACTTACTGGAGTACACCTAAAAATTGAAACACTCTGCACAACAAATTTTAACTTTAGTCCCCCCACCCTTTAAAAAAAAAAAAAAAAAAAGTTGTAACCAACCACCAAGACACACCTGGAAACAGGCTGTCACAGCTCAATATGCCTTTGTGTCACAAACTGCAAATAAATAAAAATACCTAAGATTCTCAAAATGATCTTTCAACATCCAAAAATACTTTTATAATGTAATATTCGACTGAATTTACCTCATCAGTATTCTGTATTTATCGCCTCATATACTTTATTGCAGAGGACATTTACATGCCAACAGGATTCTCGTATCTCTGATTTCATTTCTTTCCTGTTCTGCCCTCCGCTGAAGTCTTAATCATCTGTTTGTGAGAGCACAGTAATTTTCAACAACTGATTGTGATGTCACAAATGGAGAAGTATGATGTCAGGAGGATGAGATTAAGTCAGAGCCATAAATTAGTTCTGGGGTAAACTTATCCCCTGGTGACCAAATCGGCCTTTTGTGAGGAGCTACAATGACTGGAGTTGCAGCTGGAGGCTCCTTGCACCCCGATTTACTATTCTCCATGTTGCAACTGTGAATCAGGCTTTGTGTTTCTTTGCCAGGGCCACCTTGATAAAACTGAGCTTTGAGGGCAATACTATACTGTCCCACATCATAAACATGTGATTACTCCACCTAGACATATCTGCCATCTGCATATATTTGTCACAGCTGAAGAGAGACCTTAAGAGAAGGTAATTCAAGATCTGCTGGTGGCTGCCATCTTTATTGCAGCTCTGCACTACATTACAAAATTAATAAATACATATTTAAAATGGCTCAATGGAAACAGTATATTAAAGTAGACAGTCTGTGGATGTGACTACATTTGTTTTTGCTGTTTCGACCTGCTGTATCCCTGCTCCGCTGGGATGCACTCTGGACATGGAACGCTCGCTCAGTGCCCTATCCTCGCCACCAAATTTTAAATGATTAACAAAATAGTATGATGAGAAATATTCCCACCTAACATGAATTGCTGCATAAAATACTATATTTGAAAAATGTTTATTAGCATCCAGTATTGGATTAGTTAGTAAAAGTGAATGTGTAATGATTCTGTTACATACCTAAGGTTATTGCTGATTGCTTATGATAATCCCCTGCTTGAATATATATGTCTCACCACTCATCCCACAAGGACCTAGGGTCTGAGAACTCTTTATAATCCTGTCCAAAAGTTGGGTCCCTTTATAGTTGATGTTGTGGTTCTCTACTGAGCTTGAACCATTAGAATAATGATAGGGAGGGTGGTGGTGGTACAGTTTAGAGTGTGCAGCTGCCCTCTTCCACTTTTTTGTCATTTTGCTTTAGATTGTTCGCCGTATCCGCCATTGCTCACTTTACTCTGCCCTTTCACTCCCTTAAGCTGATGCCAGCTGTCTTTCCCATTGTGCCTTCTTTATATCTAAATTCTGGTTTGGTTCCATTCCTCCTACCCAACATCCCTTTGTCCCTCGCCCTCGTGTCCTACTGCCTCTAAGTAAAAACACTTCCCAGTCTCTTTCTATAATATCATGAGGTTCTAAGGTTTCAAATTTTGTACTTGTATACTTAGAGTCTACCTTAAGGTGTAATATTTATGATATTGTGTAGACTATATTTTAATGTGTAACTGCTGATATTGATCCTATTGTACCGTATATATGCTTTTATAGTGTATGTTAGGATGTTATTATGCCTGAAATTTGCATAGAAGCTAATCTTGTTGTACCATCGATGTGGCGTCATATTGCTGTTGTACCATCATTAGTAAGTCACATCGATGGAACAACAACAGACGTCTTTGTGTATGCGCACAGTCAAATCCTGCTCATCAGGAAACGATTGGGGCAGTGAGATCTGTCCATCGAAACAGTAACACCCATACAAAACTGCCAGCACACTTTTGCAGCACTGTACTGATTTATTTTAAAATTGAGTTTGTGAGTGTGGGGAGCGAGGTCAGAGCAGAGATTGTTCTTGTGTTTGGCAGGGGTGCCGGGACTGTAACAGCACCTCATGACAGAGGCAGAGATGAAGACAAGGTGACCTCGGCATGGGAGGTTAACTGCTTCCCATACACTATACAAGACAATGAATGGGTATTGGTTATCAACCATCACTAATTCACTTCTCGAGGTTACCCTTCCAACAGTAAACCTCTTGAGTTTCACTCTCGAGGTTTACCATGTTGCCAAGGTAACTCTCGAGGTGAATACAGCTGGTTGTTAACTGATGCCCATTCATTATCCCTCTGTGTATTAGTAGCTTAGTATAGTGTATATGGTACCCACTGAAAATGAGTCCTGGCTCAGTTGGGGTCTGACTATGTTTATATCATGTGATGATGATTATGAATAATTTTACTTACTTACTTTCCTTTCCTCACTATTCCTTCTAGAAAATCTACTGTTGCTCAATCTGCTTTCTCATGCCACTTTCCTAAACTGTGGTCCTCCCTCCCCTAGTTGGTTCACTCTGCCTCATCTGCTTTCTTCTTAAAGTCTCTCCTTCATGACTGTTCTCCCTCCTGCAACTGTTCATGCCTCTTTCACCCCCACACACAATAGTTTTGCTCTGGCAGTCTCCTTCGTTAGTTGTGCATTGTTCTGTAAGAGTAGTTCCATTACTTAATTTATCTCAATAATTAATTACTTATATCTGTTATATTGAATTGTCTTCAATTTGATTATGCACCTTGATATATTGTATTTACAGTATATGATTTTCCCATCCCCTACCCCTAGGATGCATCTGAAATAAGTTGTTAGCCAGTGTTGGGTAAGTTACTTTTCTATTACTTTCTATTACTTTTGGAAACTTGTTCCAGAAAGCTCTGTGCAGTCCACTAGCAAGGATGGAGAAGTACTGGAAAAGTGATACACCTTACAGTTACAATTATTTATGTCTTTTTATACAGAAGTAATATGTAACTGTAATGATTTACATTTATTTGAAAGTAACTAACCTATTACTTTCAAATAAATGTCATCTATTAGTTATTTATTATTTCTGTATGGTTTTGTATGAGAAGAACTAAGTAACTGTAACTGTCAGGTATATCACTTTTCTAGTCCTTTCCATCCTTGCTAGTGACTGTACAAAGCTTCCTGGATCACGCTTTCTAAAAGTAATAGAAAAGAATCTTACCCAACACTGCTGTTAGCAGCTCACTCAGTATGTCTTTCCTGGTGAAACTTTTGAAATAAATAAGTACATTATGGCCAAAGTATGTCTTTGCATCTTGAACATTATGGCTGGTAACCATGTACTGTATATGTACCACAATTTGTAACTGTCATGGAATGGAATGTTGCATCATAAACCCTGCTGGGTGTCGATAAAACGTAAGTTAAAAAAGGTGTAAATAAAAACGTAGTTAAAAAAAAGTTTCTTAATACTGGAATATTAACATTTTGGAAAATAAGAACATAAGAATGTGTTGGCAGAGGGGACCATGCGATTCCATTCAGTCTGCCTGATTGCCTACCCCTCCCCACTTCATTTTGGTTCCTAATGTGCCTGTCCCAAGCTCGTTTCAACTCCCTATTGTTTTAGCAGCAACAACCTCTGGTCAGGCTGTTCCAGGGTTCCACCATCTCTCCATGAAGAACTTCCTGAAGTAGCTTCTGAATCTACCTCCTTAAGGCGCACGCTAGAGCTCTTGTCCGTATCTGTATTTTCCTGGAAGAGGCTCTGAGCCTGTACTCATGCTTTTATTCCTTGAGGTATTTAAAAGTTTCTATCATGTCGCTCTGTTGCACCTTTGTTCTAGGAGTACAGGTTAAGCTGCTGGAGCCTTGTCTGAGGTATGTGGTGGTATTCTGTACCATCTTAGTAGCCCGCCCTGCACAGACTCAAATGGTCTGTTTTTCTTAGGTGTGGCCTCTAGAACTGCATGTAGTACTCCAAATGAGGCCTGGCCAGGGATCTGTACAGTGGTATTAACACCTCACGCCTTCTGCTAGCGATACCTTTGCCAATGCAGCCCAGTATACTGTTGGCCTTTAGTGCTGCTTTTCACACTGCTTCCAACTTTTTAAAAGAGCCACCAAGTTAAATGATTCGAGACTTGCACCAGATATATCGGTGCCTTACCCTTAAAAATGTTGTTGCTGTAGATATTACCAAAATATGTCAGTACTTTAGAAGTAGTAATGCTAGTAACTTTTCTCCACCAGGTTACTCCCTACTTCCTGGTTTGTAGAGCCGCCCATGCTCTGCCCCTGCACTCAACAAAGTTATGACGTGACCCTGGGTAGAGTGTGGGGCCACTCCATTATAGTCTATCTGGGGCAGCTTTTAAATTGTTTTTATATATTGTGATGGTCATTTGGTGATTAATCAAGGGTACAGTCAAGCTAACAATGACCATTACAATATATAAAACAATTTAAAAGCTGTCCCCAGGGACTATAATGGAGCGCATCCCGTGCTCTCCTAGGATCACGTTATAACTTTGCTGAGCATGGGGCAGAGCGGGTGACTCTACAAACTGGGAAGTAGGGTAACCTGGTGGGGGGGAAGTTATGAGTGTTACTATTTAAAGTACTGGCATATGTTTGATAATATCTACAGCAACAGCATTTTGTAGGTAAGGCACTGATGTATCCAGTGCATATAATGAGGCGATGATATCGATATGATATGATTACTTCTGAGATCCCTTTCTTGTTTGTCTCTGTTGGCTATTCTCCATCTAGATTGTATCTGTATTTTGTTTCGCTTCCGGTACATGACTTTGCATTTCTTCGCATTAAATTTTAGTTGCCAGTTTTTGACCAGATCTCTAGTTTCCTGAGATTAGATATAATTTCAGCAGCCCTTCTTGTGTGTCTACCCTGCAGCAGAGCTTGGTATTGTCTGCAAACAGGCATACCTTCCCTCCAGACCATCAGTAATGTCGCTGATGAATATGTTGAAGAGGATGGGACCCAGCACCGATCCCTGCAGCACCCCACTGGTCACCCTTCCCTCTCCTTGATAGTATGCCATTTACTACCACCCTTTGTGTTCTTCCTTGAAGCCAGTTTTTAATCCAGTTGACAAACTTGGGGCCCATGCCTGTGTGCTCCAGTTTGCTAATTAGTCTCCTGTGTGGGATGTTTTGTTTTTGCATAAGCTTGAGAGTCTTATTTCTAGTCCACTCTGATCCGTGCCTCATGGCATACAATTTCTGCTGGCAAGTCAGTGCTCTAACTAGTTTGTGTGCATTCAGCTAGTATGTCCTCTAAATCACTGACATGTCACTTAGAGGAACTTGCCTGCCACTTAAAAGCCATTATCCCAGTAAGAGTTGTTGTAGGCTGGCATGCCACCTGCTGGAAAATTTTACAACCCGCAGTGATCATGTATTGGAAATATGATCTTATAAGGTTTCACTTATTGGAGGTTATCACTCTTGCATCTCCTGTGCTGGATAAAATGACAAGTTAATAAGCTTGCCATCTGTCTCATTTCTGAGAAGGGGTGATCTTATCAGGGTCAAACTACACAATCCATCATATGGTTGACAGCAGTGATGGGTCAGGAATGGGGCAGTAAGATTTAAGAGTGGTCCATGGAAAGTGTGTGTGTGTGTGTGTGTGTGTGTGTTTGTTTGCTACTTCTGTTATGAGGTTCATGGATCACTTACACAGTACCATAGTAATTTAATGCAGGGAGGGACATTAGATCTATTTCACCCCGCTTATAGGCTGGGATGGGAGAAAAGTATTCTGTGCAAACTTGTACTCATTTGTAAGGATTCCCTACCCACTCTGCTGTGCAGGTTAACCATTAATTTCCCTTGGTAAGCAGAAAGTTGTCCAGACTTACCTTGCTGGTTTGTACTGTCTTCATATCCACCGTTTCTGTTGGTAGGATGCTCGGTCTTGTTGATACACATGAGTATGCAGAAGACTGCGATCATGCCCTCTCTCGCTTCCTTTTCTGCAGCAAGGCTATATGTAAGCAGGCATAATTACTGTACACATTTGTGTTCCGTTTTATAAAATACCTGTCCCAAATCATACTCCTTTTCTAACCATTATCATTTTAATCTGGAACATTCTATTTAGTGTCAGGTCAGTAGTGTCAGTACCTGTTATTTAGGACTGAGATAGAAGTGTAGAACATGGTTAGAGATTAGATGAGACAACTTTTTTTTTTTTTTGGTAACAGGTCGAGGGGACTGCAGCAGTTGGAGAGTGTGTACAAAACTGAAATTTCTGGCTACACTCATGTTCTCCAGGGTAAAACTGTTAACAGCCTCTAGCCTCTTATAGCTCTTGTACCCTTTCCCCAATCATTTTGGAGGCCTTGTTTTGCACCCTTTCAACTGCTTCATCCTTTTGTATTAAGGAGCTCAGAAATGCATACAGTACTCCAGGTGAGGGGCTGGCCAGGCCTTGCTTTTTACTTTTTCTGGTTTTTTCTGTATTCTATTTCTCCCAAATTGTCGGTGCTTCCCTAATTTACCATGGTGATTCCTAACTCCATCTGTACCCTTCTCTCATGCTTACCTCTGTTCCAAGTACCACAGTGCAGCTTCCACACCGACTGTGTTGATTCCATCTATGGACTTTGTTCACCAGCCCCTCTGGCCCTTGAATGTGGGATATAGAGCCCCTCTGGCCCTTATACGTGGGATATAGAGTGACTAGTCTGGTTGTCAGAGCCTGAGAGCACATGGCTTCATCTTTCTTGCTCCGGTTTTTCCCGCTTATTGGTTCTGTCTGCCATCCCTGGGACACCATCCTCTAGGACTCTAATGTGCACATGAGCACGGTCATGCATGACCACACCCAGGAGTCATGCAGCATCCCCATGTCACCCACCCATTGCACAGCTAACTGTAGCCCCTCAGGTGGGATTGTGTTACGGGAGTGCAATGCTTCTCCCTGGAGGAGGCAAGGCAAAGTTTATTTTTTCAAAGTGCCCAGTCCCAGAGGGTCTGGGTGCTGTACAACAATAACAGCTAATCCTAAAACCACAGAATATACATATCTAAAATACTAATAATTAGCTATATAATATAATTTAAAATACAATATAAGAGGCAGTTCCAGAACTAAATACTACTAAACAGTATCATGGAAGTCTTGATAAACAGGAGAGTCTTTGAGGCGGCCGGATGGGCCTTAAATACCATCTGAGGGGGCCCCTTACAGATGGTGGAGGCGAATTCCACAGGCTGGAGCTGGCAAAACTAAAAGCTCTGTCGCCAGTGGTCTTAAACCTCATCTGGGAATCGCAAGGAGGCCCCCAAAGGAGGAACGAGAGAGCGGGCTGAGACAGTGGGTGTTAGAAGGTCAGACAAGTACCCAGGGCTCAGCCCATATAGGGCCCTTAATGGTGAGCAAGCCCAACTTAAAGAGGATCCTCATCTGGACCAGTGGGCAGTGCAGTTCACATAGCACTGGGTGATGTGGCAGTATCTAGACTGCCCTGTCAACAACCTGGTGGCTTCATTCTGCACTAGCTGCAGCCCATGGAGGATACCTCCCAAGACCTCCAAGTAGAGCGCATTACAGTAATGCAGCCTAGATGTTACAAAGGCATGCACCAAAGTGGGGAGGTCCATAGGCAGAACTAGGGCTTGATCCTGGCAATATTCCTAAGATGGTAAGTGTTGTCTGGACAACGGATGACACCTGAGCTTCAAATGTCAATCCGCTGTCATAGGTTACACCAAGATCACAAGACCCTAGAGGAGGCCTTCAATGATGCAGACCCCAGAAATAATCCAGTATCTGTGCCAGAGACCATCCTAGCATGCCTTCTGTTTGGCTCCAGCACTAGTACCTCTGTCTTATCAGGGTTCAGTTGCAACCAGCTGGAGGCCATCCAGTCGCTGATCTCAACTAGGTATCTATTTAGCACTTTAACTGGCATTGGATGCCCTAGGGGCAAGGAAAGATACAGTTGGGTGTCATCAGCATAGCAATGAAAACCCACACTGTATTGCCTAATGAGCTCTCCCAGGTGCAGCATGTACACTGTAAACATCAGTGACAAAGCCGAACTCTGAGGTACTGCACATGTCAGATGGCTTGGGAGGAGTAGAAATTCCCCATTACTACCCGCTGTCTTCTGTCTGTGAGATAGGATTCAAACCAGCAGATGACAGTGCCAGCAAGTCCACAAATTGCCCTCAGGTGATCAAGCAACACACGATGGTCTACTGTGTCAAATGCCGAAGAGAGATTGAGGAGAATGAGAATTGTCCCTCTCCTCAAGCTCGTGCGTGTACATAAGAGAGGTACATAAGGAAAAAGAAGGACAAAGGGAGGGATAGTGAGACTGAAGGGGAGGATGGGAGCCGCGTGGAGGATGACAACAATAAAGCTGACATATTGAACAGGTATTTCTGCTCAGTCTTTACTAAGGAAGAGGGGTAATGGGTCTGAAGGGAGTACAAGGGTGAGAATGGTGCAGAAATGGACACAAGTCCCTTCATACTAGAAAGGGTCCCAGAAGGAACTGAAGTAATAAGAGCTGATAAAGCAATGGGGCCAGATGGGGTGCACATTCTAGGGTCCTTAAAGAACTAAGAGAGGTGGTGGCTGAACCTCTGGCTATCCTGTTCAGCCAATCACTGGAAACAGGGAGGTACCCAAAGACTGGAGGACAGCAGATGTAGTCCCTTATACAAAAGTGGGAACAAAGAGGAAGCAGGGAACTACAGACCAGTCAGCCTCACCTCGGTAGTGGAAAGATCATGGAAGCACTACTGAAGGAGAGATTGGGAACATCTGGTTGTCAATGGACTACAGGACCCAAGGCAGCATGGTTTCACCAGGGGAGGCCATGTCGGACCAACCTCATTGAATTTTGACTGGGTGACTAGGAGGTGGATCAGGGAGGGCAGTGGACATGGCCTATCTGGACTTCAGCAAGGCCTTTGACACTGTGCCACATAGAAGACTATTACACAAACTGGGGAATATGGGTGTGGGCAGGACAGTAGTGTGGTGGGTAGGTAACTGGCTGGGTGGCAGGACACAGAGGGTGGTGGTAAATGGCTGTCACTCCACAGAGGGAAGAGTGACCAGTGGGTACCACAGGGATCAGTGCTGGACCGTCCTATTCAACATCTTCATCAGTGACATTGCACAGGATATAGAAGGCAGAATTTCACTGTTCGCTGATGACACAAAGCTCTGTAACAGAGTAGACACACCAGAGGGTGTAGACAGAATGAGAAGGGACCTGCAGAAACTTGAAGAATGGTCAAGGGTTTGGCAGTTGAAATTCAATGCAAAGAAGTGCAAGATAATGCATATGGGCACAAAACCCTGGCACAATATATCAGTTGGGGGTGAGGATATAGCATGCACCACGCAGGAAAGGGATCTTGGGGTTGTCATCTCTGATGACCTCAAGGTAGGGAAACAGTGTGACAAGGCATCAGGTAAAGCAAATAGGATGCTGGGATGTATAGGCAGGGCATCACCAGCAGGAAAAGGGAGGTCATAATTCCGCTTACAAGACACTAGTGAGAGCCCCACTCCTGGAGTACAGTGTACAGTTCTGAGACCATACCTATGTAAGGACATAGACAGGGTAGAGAAGGTTCAGAGGAGGGCAACAAAGATGGTGCATGGGTTGCATCACAAGTCCTATGAAGACAGGTTGAAGGAACTGAACATGTACTCCTGGAGGAGAGGAGGGAGAGAGGATATGATAGAGACATACAAGCATTCAGGGAGGAACAGGGTGCAGGAAAACACTATTTTGCGAAAAGATGTTTCAGGACTAGAGGCATGGGATGAAGTTGGAGGGAGGACGATTCAGAGGAAACATGAGAAAGAATTTCTTCACAGAACGGTGGTGGACAAGTGGAACACCCTGCCAGAGGAAGTGGTGGGGCTGAAACAATCACGGATTTAAGAATGCATGGGATAGACATAAAGGAATTCTAGAGGTCAGGGTAAGGGAAATAGACTTCTAAGAAAACAAACTGAACTTACAAAGCTCAAATGGGCAGACTAGGTGGGCCATAGGCCCTTATCTGCCGACACTGTCTATGTATCTATGTATGTATCTATGTGCCCTAAGGAGGTCATTATAAACCCAAACTAATGCAGTTTCCATGCTATGCCTCACCTTGAAACCCTGATTGGAAAGGTTTGTACAGATCAAAGGTCAAGGTGTTCCTCTAGCTGCTGTGCCACAATTTTCTCAAAACCTTCCCAGAAATGGGAGATTGAGATTGATGGTAATTCACCAAGACGTCTGGGTCTAAAGATGGTTCTTCAGAAGGGGCCTGACCAAAGCCTGCTTCAAGGCATCCGGGAAGACCCCCCTGAGACGGAACACTGATAATCATGGGAAACACGGGCCAACAGAGTCAGCATATCTCATCAGGAAACGGTCGGCACCAGGTCCAGGTCACAATATGTGTGCTCTAGCCCGAGGACAACCTCCATGACCTTAGCCACCTCCACTGGTTTAAACTCCCCAACTAGGTGGAGTGCTCTCCAAACACCATAGGTGATCATTGTCAGTCACCGTGTGGCACACTGGTGGAACACCCTGTCGGATAGTGGACACCCTGTCTGAGAAGCATTGAGCAAACTCTTTACATAAGGTGTCAGAAAAGCTTTTTCAGCTGCAGACAGGCTGGATTTAACAGCCTGTCCACAGTCCAAAAGAACACAGTTGGTCAATTCTTCCCAGCAGCAGTCTCCTGGACAGAAACTCTGCCTTCTTATGGGTGGTTGCCTCCTGATACTCTACATAATGAGTGCACAGGGCCAGATTGCTCACCTCTAGCCCAGACCTCTGCCAGCAGCACTGTAACCTCCGACCCATTAGCTTTCATCAACTTGAGCTCCCCATCAAACCCCAGGGACCTCAAGTGAGAAGATTTGGGTCATACATGGATCACTGCAAGAGCGCCAAACGAGCCGACATCACCCTATTATAGGCACAATAGCCTCGCCCACACCCCTATGCATGCACTACTCACACTGGATAGATCTGCCACTGCTGAAAACCTCTGGGGTCAAACCCCTCAAAGGGCGAGCACTTACTATCCCAGTGGGGGAAGGTTGGGGCCCTGAACGAGAACTCCACCATGCAATGATCAGACCAAATGATCTAATCAATCTTGAGGTTACTAACCTCAAGCCCAAGTGAGAAGACCAGGTCCAATATGTGGTCAGCCTCTGGTGGGTCACAGTGAAACTTCCCGCGACAGACCCAGAGATGACATCGCCTGGAGGAGGTTATAACCCGCCTAAAGGATTTGTCCTTGCTCAGACATTGAAATCCCCAGAACTAAACATCTGGGGACTCCAACATCTCACCCGATGATGAAGTCAGCTCCTCCTGCAGGAATTCACCTGCCGCCCCATGGGGGCAGTAAACCAGGAGAATCCTGCAGCCCTCACCCGCCCACCATGAATGGCACACATTCAAAGAAATCCGTCTTCCCACCTGGTGCACAGTAAGCCAAGCTCAGATCTAAAACAGATGGTCACTCCCTGCCCCTGCATTCCACTCTGGGGCAGTGCACTACCCAGTAGCCGGGGACAGCAGCCTCTAGAACTGGGCCAGTATCATCACTCACCCAGGTCTCGTGTAATGCATGCCAGATTGACCGTGGAAATCAAGTCTGCTATAATCGCGGTCTTGTTCCTGATCGATCTGCACTGCAAGGCACTGCCTCAGTAGATTGGTGAGCAGTTTAGCCCTCCTGTGTGCTAGTCCACTTGGTCCGTGGAAACTCTGGGGACAGGGACCAAACGCATCTGGCCTTCTCTATGACCCATCGACATCCAGAGTGCCTCCTACACCCGATAACCTCAATCTGACCCTCTCCCAAGGTGCCCTGCCAAGATCGATCAGTGTGAGCCCTCTTAATTCCGACTCCCCGACAGCGACGAGCTGTAATGCTGGAAACTGGGAGGTCAGCAAAGGTCACAGATCGAGAAGCTGGGACGCCTTGTCACGATCCAAGCCCGCCCCAGACCCCCTGACTTCCCCAGACACATTCTGTCCCAGTCAAATAGCCTCAATAAATAACAAATGACTAACAGACTTCATTCACCTAACCTATAAAACATAACCAATCATACCAGACAATGCATACATACGAACCATGCAAACACTATACAAATATACTTGTTCATGTGTTTAATACATCCCTTAGAGCCACTGTTGTTGAAAATGAGTGAGTTCATGCGCTCAGCTAAGCTAGAACAGCAAAGTGAAGCTGAGCTGGTCTGGCTCAAGCTGAAGGTAAAATGAAACCACCATTTTTAACAACGAGTGGTGATGGGGACGATAATATATTATTGATCAAAAGCTATCAGTAATATATTTATAAAAAAAAAAAAAAAAAAACTTCCCAGAACGGGCAGATTTTCAGGGCATCTGCACGTGAGACACTCTTTACAGAATAAGAGTGCCTCATATGCAGGGAAAGGAGCGTCCGATTGGTTGGGAGTGCTCTTGATCTATAATAGACACACACACACTCTACAAGCTAACCCTATAAACCCAACCCCCAAGGAAACAGTACCCCAACCCACAAAATACAAAGGACAGACAAACGGGAGGATATAGAAAGGAATGTGAGCTGCAGCAAATCAATTCAATAACAAATAATTAGCTAAAGATTAAACTAGTGTCCAAGTTCATAACCAAGCCTCAAGACCGTAGCTGTAGAGGTGTAGTTTCCAAATCAAACTGGAGCTCTCGCCACCAGAGTTCAGAAACACTTCAGAGCTTCATCCTCAAAGTTCCACAGTTCTTCAATGTGGCACCACTAATTTAATGCAATATTTTTGGCATTCCAGGAGTTGAAACTTAAGGCACTTACAGTAGAAAGCAACTCCACTCTCCCATGAACCAAACAGATGAAAGCACAGAAACTGTACAGGCACTCAACCACCGATTCCACCAGGAGTCCAAAGAAACCCCAAAGCTGGCCCTCACCTCAGCAATTGTGTTCTCCTCTCCCTTGCCAACAAAATCCAGGAGGAGCCAGCAAGCAGGCAACAACGAAAACAGGCTGAGAAAAGTTGGAACTCTGACCAGAAGGAGTTCAGGGAAAAATCCTCCTCCCTGCAGGCAAGATCACTGGCAGACCTCTTCGGCCCGGGATCCAAACCAGCAACTAAGACTGACAGGAGACAGGCAGGGTTCTCCTGGTAGGCAGCAGAGCTCACCTCCTGCCCCACCAGTTACTCTCACCACTCAACCACCGGTCACCCAAGGAACCCAGGAATCACCCCTGGTCGGCCAGCCGGCAGTGACACACCGGCTTCCACACACCAGCTCTGACAGTCCAGTTTCAGCATGAACAGTAGCAGTCCCAGCAATTGGCAAGCCGACTGATTCGACCCATAGTCGACTGCTTCACAGCTTCATGAAGTCTGGGTGAGTGCCACAGATTTCACTCCTTCAGATGCCAAAATTCTTGTTGGCTGCAACTCAAGACTAAGCCATATTTCCAAACCCTAACTAAAAGAAAACCAACACTGCTCAATCTATCTCACTAAAAGCTTTGCCTGACACTAAAGCCCTAACTAAAACTACCTAAACCCCAATTTAAAATAAACACACAAATCCCCCAACAGTAAAAAGTTGAGAATGATAATCTGTAAACGCGAAACTGAAAATAAATCGTGTTTGGCAAAAATCAGCACGGGCAGTTAGAGCAGAGCAGACAGCAGCCCAGCGTGACTGCCATCTTCATTCCAGTTTTCTGATAATTTCTGAGAAGAGGAGAGCATCCTCTGGGGCTCTCAGTCCTCCTCTTCTCTTCTCATACCCAGGCTGTAGGTGCAGGCCTGGGTCACCAGCGTGCATTGTATGTGGTAGCTGTACTACTGCGCTTAATGTGCCAGGATTATGTTTCTGGTTATCCCTCATTGATGTACTCCAGCACTGTGCCAGCCATCATTTTTAAATTTACTTATTTAAATTTTTGTTAACCGGTAAGGACACTGAACAAGTCCATTTTCAGGTGCGACCAACACTAAAACCATAATACATGATCACAAAACACACAAACAAACAAGATTAGACAAAACATTCACAGAGCTCAACTCTGCCACTGCTTTTTTGCAAACGCAGTGTGCTCCATGAGTGTACAGTACCTCCTTGTTGCTGTCCTCTTAACCCTCCACTGCAACAGGGGAGCCCCACACAGTGTGTGGTTCCTACCTCTTTGTAGCACCTTGCATTTGGCAATAGTGAATCAGAGGCTCCAGGAGTTTGACTGTTCACTAGTATATCTGGTCTTGCTGGAGTTCGTCCATCCGCAAAAAGCAGTCCACAACCCCATGATCTTAGTCATCAGCAAACAAGCAGCGTGTTGAGATTTTTGTTGTTGAACAAAAGATGCAACAAAGAAATATTATATAAATACATGACGAGAACCATGACATTCATGCATAATAATCGATCCAGGTAAAATAGTAACAAATGGACCTCTACCGACTCTGTTTAGGAGGTTGAACTGAGGGAGAGGTCCCAGCTCTGGCATTGTACCCAAGAAGGATCCTCAGAGAACTCTCTCTCACCATATCAATTTCAAGATCATACTGGAAGGAACCACATCACTGACTGGGGTAGACCATGCCCCTTGGATGTGGTCCTCCGGGGAAACTCAGACTTACAGATTGGAGGACGGACAGTATGTTGTCCAATCTGGGAAAAACAAGGTATATACATCTCATAAGAGATCTCTCTCCCATATCTGACACACCTGGACTCCTTTGAAGGTTTGATTACAAAATTCCAGATCCTCAACAGGACTTCTGGAGATTCTGCAAATAACGGACGCTGTCCAGAAACTACTGCTTCGTAAGGAAGACCAGATAATTCCTCTAACTGTAAGATGCACCCTCTACATCAATTTGTCAAAGTGCAGAAAAGCAGGCAAGCCTGATATACAGGATGCTGAGAGATGCCCAACCAGACTCATCCATCCCAGCTGTCTAGCATGGCAAGAGGAACACGGTTCCATAGGGTGCTTCTCTGAAGTCATGCTCAAATCTTCCCTTGGTGCAGTGGATTACAGCTGTGGTGTGGTGGCTAAATGCCTTATTCTACACAAATGGAGATCTCGGGAGGTCCCCACTGGAACTGAATGGCTCTGGGCACTTGGGCAACTGGTGACCATTAAACACCTCTCCAGCTTTGCCAGCCACATTTTGACACACTACCATGGGCTCCCTTTTGCCTACTTCATTACATCTTAGTCTCACATTCCCCAACATAATGTGCAGGTCCGGGTCACGTGATGCAGGACTCTAGGGCTCCTAACCCTCCCTCACATCTTTGCCTATCAAAGCCTATAATTGAAGTGTTGCTTGGAAATTTCTATTGAGTCAGCGAGAGCCTACCTTCAGCAATAATTTGCTGCCCACATTACATCACTGTTGGAGCTTTTATTTATGATGGATGCTGATATGTAACGGGCCTCGTTAGCACATACGCCGCCACCTTCGCCGGAGAAACTGTCTAAAAACCTAAGGCTCAAGGAGGGCTAGTTGGCAAAACCAGACCTACAATGGCTCACCTGATTCCTCTTACCGAGGACCCATTCTCCAGGAATTGCTACCATTCTGTGAAACTGTCACTGATATATCCTTCAAGCTGAAATCTATCCGAGAGACATGGCCGACCTTAAATGGAGGATAGGTGATACGGAGGCACGCTCTGCATCCCTGGAGCACTGGTGAGACAAAATAGATCCAGAATTAATTATTCTCCGTCAGCAGGTGCAAAGCTTCAGCTGAAGACCAAGACCTCGAGGAGAAGCAGACAGAACAATATTTTAATCAGCAGCCTGCTGGAGATGGAAGACGGCCTAAACACTGTGGCTTTGTTCAAAAATGTCTCCAGAAGGTTGTGGGTCCTTCCCACTCAACATCAACTATCAAATTGAAAGGGCTTATCAGTCTGTCAAGCTGAAGCCACCACTGGAGCTCCCCAGACCCATCATCCTAAAGTTCCTAAGCTTTATAGAGAAACAACATGTGCTCACAAAGGCAAGAGAATTGCAAGCTATTAGGAGACCCACAGGAGGGTGGAGCAAGACCCCACAGGAGAAGGAAACAACTCCTGGTGGGGGATTCAATCATTGGGGGTAGACGTGGGGAGGAAGGGATAGGGAGTTAAGGTGCTGCCTGGCTTACGGCTTGAGGGACAGGAAGCGAATCCTCAGGATCGCGTGAGCAGCTGCACGAGGGAGGGAGCTGGATGTCACTGTCCACCTAGGGACAAATGACCTAGCTGTAATGGGATCAGAGCGGTGCAAGAGGAGTTTGTGGAGTTGGGGAGGGGCCTTAGACAAATAGCATGTACAGTAACCTTCTCGGAGGTGTTGCCTGTCTATGGCAAGGATGATGCTAGGGTATTCCACATCATGGGATTCAATGAATGGTTGAAAGTGGTGTGGAGCTCAGGGTTTTGGCTTCAGGGGGACTGGGAGCCTCCTGGAGGATGCAGGCTTATACTGGCGCGATGGTCTACATCTTTCCGGGAAAACCAGGATCCTAGGTGACAGGTTTAAATGCTTGTGCAAACATTTAAACTAGCTAAGGGGGAGGCACTGAAAAGAGCAGGAAATCCCAGCCTCCCCAGAAAGCGTAGTAGTTAAAGAGGTAAACACCAAGGCAGAGAAGTCAGTAGGAGCAGGACAGGGATAAATGCAGAAAAGGTGTTAAGGACAGGAATGGGACTAAAAGGGTAAGGCCATAAAAATAAATGGAAGGTGATGAGTACCAATGCCCGTAGTCTGTGCAACAAGCTCCTGAACTGGTGGCCTTAATGGAAGAGGGATGCCTGGATATTGTGGCAGTCACTGAAACATTGTACACAGAGAACCATGAGTGGGAAGTCAACATACCAGGATACACAGTCTACAGGAGGGACAGGGTGGGTAAAGAGGAGAAGGAGTAGCTCTCTATGTAGGGAAGGGATTAAAGGACAGAACTAAAGAGTAAACAGAAAGTTGATGAGTCACTGTGGGTCGCCCTGGAGACAGGAAATTGCACACAATCCGCATGGGGTTGTGTACAGGCCCTCATCTCAGGGGAGGAAATTGACAAGGAAATGATAGAAGGCATCCTTAAAATGGCAGAAAAGGGGAGATATTGTTGATGGGGGCCCAAATATGCCAGATGTTAACTGGAGTACCTTTGCTGCAGGCACATCCAAGAGCAGGATCATTCTTGATGCCCTACAGGGGCATGCCTCAGATAGCTAGTGTTGGAACCCACTGGGAGGGAGCAATCTTAGACCTGGTACTCTCAAATGGGAAGAAGAAAGGATCTCAGATTTAGAAGTGGGTAGCCATCTGGGAACAAGTGACCACCAAACAGTGTGGTTCACAATAAACAACTATAGAGTCAAGCCATACAAAAACAAGAGTATTGGACTTTAGGAAGGCTGACTTTGGGAAATGAGAGAGCCTTAGAAAAGCACTAGCAAATGGGCAAGAGGGAGGGATGGAGGAACAATGGGGAATAATCGAAACAGCCATCGGAGAGGCAACAAGCCTTGTGTTAAGCAAATCACTAAAACAAAATGAAGGAAAAACCACTATGGTTCTCAAAAGCAGTGGCAGGGGACGGTTAAGGAGAAAAGGATAGCATTCAGGAAATATAAGGAACACAGAAGGAGCAGGACAGAGAACTTTATCAGATAAAGCAGAAGGGGCAGGGAAGGCAGTCAGAATAGCAAAGGCACAAACTGAGGAAAAGATAGCCAAGTCTGTTAAGAAGGGGATAAAACTTTTATAGGACATTAGCTAGCAAGAAAGACCAAGGAGGAATACAGAGACTTAATAAAGGGAGGGAATGTGGGCAGAGGATGACGTGAAAAGCAGGGATGCTGAACGAATATTTCTGCTCAGTATTCACAACAGATGAGGAGGGAGGTGCCTAAACCAAACAATGGGAAACTCTGAATGGGGGACATACTAGTCCATTCACAGAAGAAAGGGTTTGAAAGAACTCTTGAAACTGAGGGTGGACAAAGCAATGGGGCCTGATGGAATCTCGCCCAAGAATACTAAAAGAACTAAGGTAGAACTAGTAACACCACCGACTACTCTCTTTAACAAATCATGGGAGGATGGATGGTACCTGAGGAATGGAGGAGGGCAAATGTGATTCACTTCACAAAAGTGGGAGCAGGGCAGAGGCAGGAAACTACAGACCAGTTAGTTTGACTTCAGTGGTAGGGAAAATGATGGAATCACTTCTGAAGGAAAGAACTGTTGAGTACCTAGAGGCCAGTGGGGCACAGGACCCAAGGCAGCATGGTTTCACAGCAGGAAGGTCATGTCAGGCAGACCTAATAGATTTCTTCTTTGACCAAATTTGACCAAAGTAGACTAGGGAGGGCTGTGGATATGGCCTACCTAGATTTTAGCAAGGCATTCGACACAGTCTCACATAAAAGATTAATATATGAGTTAGCCAGCCTTGGAGTGGGTCCCAAGGTGGTAGCCTGGATAAAAACTGGCTGGACAACAGGACGCAAAAGGTAATAGTAAATGGAGCCCACAGTGAAGAAAGGAGGGTAACTAGCGGGGTACCGCAGGGTTGATACTGGGACCGGTCCTCTTTAATATCTTTATAAGTGACATTGGAGAGCACCTGGAAGGAAAGGTATGCCTCTTTGCAGATAATACAAAGATCTGCAACAGAGTTGATACACAAGGTGGGGTGGAAAGAGTGAAAAGGGACTTGCGAGGCTGGAGGAATGGTCAGATACGTGGCAGCTCAGATTCAATGCAAAGAAGTGCAAGGTAATGCATCTAGGAAACAAAACCCAGGGAAGAATACACAGTGGGGGTGAGTTAATAACAACAATAAAAATCGAAGAGACCTAGGAGTAATTATATCAGATGACTTTAAGGTGGGCAAGCAATGAGAAGGCAGGTGGGCTGGGGGATACTGGGATGTATAGGGAGAGGCATCAACAGTAGAAAACAGGAAGTTGTTATCCCTCCTTACAGACAGTTAGTGAGACCCCATCTGGAGTATTGTGTGCAGTTCCGAGACCCCATCTCCGCAAAGACATAGACAGAGTGGAGGCTGTTCAGAGGAGGGCAACCAAATGGTGCAAGGTCTGCACCAGAAGACATACGAAGAGACTAAAGCAGCTTAATATGTATACCCTTGAGGAAAGGAGGGAGAGGGGGACATGATAAAAACTGTCAAGTATCTCAAGGAATTAACAAGGTACAAGAGGGTAGTATCTTTCAGAAGAAGAGATGTGCAAGAACAAGGGGCACAATTTGAAGGTTGGGGGCGGCTCAGAGGTAATGTTAGAAAGTATTTTTCACAGAGAGTGTGGATACATGGAACAGCCTTCCTGAGGAGGTTGTGGAGTCAGGAACAGTGGGAAAATTCAAGAATGCATGGGACAGGCATAAGGCAATTCTTATGAGGGCAGGAGGAAGTAGGCTGTTGATCAACTAGAATCTGCAGCTTATCCTCAGGTAGGGAAATGGGCAGACTGGGTGGGCCCAGCGGTCCTTATCTGCCATCAAATTCTATGTTTCTATGTTTCTATTATGTGGTGGGCACCAAAATTAGAATCTCTCAGGACCTGCCGTATGAAACCCAACAAAAGCGCCGAACGCTCCACTCCATAGTGAGCAAGCTGGTTGCGGTGGGCATTCACTTTAAGACACTGTACCCGCCAGGCTCCAAGTGTCTATCTCCTGCACATGGCTATCATTTGACACACCCAAGCAAGCAGAGGCTGAACTGAAAAATAAGTTGCCAGACCTTTCACAGCAGGCTGATTTATTTTTCACTGAGCAGAGTTTGCTCTGATTTATTAGAGGCTAGGCCTCTTTTCTACAGTCACTATACAGTTTTTCTGTGTCTTTCGTGCACTGTAGGCTTGATTCAACCTGGATTCAGAGGATCTGTGTTGAGAGATGGAACTTGGCGCCCAACTTGTATCCCCCAGGCTTCAACACTTTGAATAGGTGCCTACATAAGTCTAAGGTATCAAAAGGAACTCCAAGTGACAGGGTCGGTTGAGGAATGTTTATTTCTGTCACGGACCATGTTAAGGTCCGCTCCACTGGATCTTCCCTGACCACTTTCTCGCTATTGAACCACTGAGGCATCTGATCCTATGGACGCTACAAGTACTGTTTGTACTTCTTTCTGTTTAACTTTGCATTTTAATGCTAAGAGGAGGCTAATGGTGCTCTCCTATTTTCAACTCTCTGCATTGGTTTTGGCGTAGTTCACATGTGCGACCCCATTAGGTTGGGATGGAGAGTGGGGCCCACCCATGGGTGAACTCTCCCGTGGGTTCTAACAGTCATAGCTCGGGGCCCACAGTTCGAGGCGATTATTGGTGGTTTTTAATGTTTCTTAGTTGTGGGCAGTTGTGATTGGACACAAGCTTGATCTTGTGGGGGGATCTCACCCGTGGAGGGCTCCTACTATCATCCAAGTGTCTGTAGGGCTTTATGGTTCCAACTAATTAACACTAGCTTTACATTTCGTCGGTTGGTTAGGCTGCACTTTTGAGTAGCTGTTGTTTTTGAACTGTACTATGTCTGTTTGAAACTTTTACCCTGGCATGATAAGGGGAGAGGGGTAGGAGGCTTGGGATTTAGCAGGCTCAGGGTAATGCTGCAAGGTGTACCAATTCTAGAGGGATGGCTCCTTACCTCTTCTCCCAGTGTGGTCTGGGGAATAGTTGCCTTTCAGCTTTACGTTAGGATTTTAGTATACACTTCGGCAGTAGTGAGTTTTGGGATGTAAGGGTTGGGTTCTCCTGTTAGTGAAGATATTCATAAATATTGCATGGCTGACATTAAAGGGGACATTTGTACATAGTTGTGGGGTATGGGAGTAGGAGGGTGGGGGTGGACTTTAGCCATTTGGTATGTACTATTTTATCTTTTGGGCTTTCAGACTCCAGTTACTAATACAGGTGCATGTTCTAGCTCCTAAGTTGTCTATCCTCTTGATAAGTTATAGTGATGGGGAGGGAAACAGGGTTTCTTTAGGCTCATTTCAGGGTTACCATTTTGTTTAGCTGTTTTCAGAGGGGAGGGTGAGCTGGAGTGTGCCGTATGGGGTTACATGGTGTACTTTAACCAGATTTTCAGTGTTTTACTGAATATTATTAATGATGTGCAATGTAGTTAAATGTATTACTTGTAAAGTACAGGAGTATGTGACCCCACTAAGAGATACCAGGTTCTGAAACATTATACATTGCTCAGGGCTGGTATTATCTTCCTGCAAGAAATGCATCTACTAGAAAGAGAGGCCACTTGGCTCCATCCATGAGGATCTCACAGGTTTTTGTTTCCGGAGACTCTTCCTCAAGCAGAGGTGTAGCGGTCTTAATTATGGGCAATATCCCTTTCAAGCTGCCTCTATCATTACTGACCCTGGGGCAGATTTATCCTGATTAAGGGTTCCTCTCCGCACTGAAGTAGTCTTGGGGCATGTATATGGTCTGGTGGGAGGCGACCCTCTATTTCTCGGACCTGGCCAACTAGCTTGCATCCCTATTGCCTACTCCTCTGATTTTGGAAGAGTTGGAATATCCACCCATGCAATACAAGGACAGATCTTACTTCCCTAAAACCCCTTCCCGTCCCAAAGAGCCCTGCATGATTTTGTGGATACACTTGGTTTGTGTGATCCATGGCGTATTCAACCCTCCCAATGCTTGTACTCTTTTTACTCTAATGTCCACCAGTCTTGGTCTAGACTCGATTACATATTAATCAGTCTTCCCTGATAGGTGGCCTATGTCATGCAGGGCTGGAACCAATTGTTCTATCCTATCATTTGGTGGCCTGGGTAGCTATCACCCCAGAACCGGATATCCAGAGAGACATGGCTTGGAAAGCAACTTGCAGCTGCTTAAAGGCGTACATATTGTTTCCAAGGTGCAAGCCCTGATACAGTCCTTCATAGATATCGACAAAGGTTACGTTGGCAGGGAGGATCACAATGGTGTGCCCTTAAATGTTATCTGAGAGGCAAATTTATCAAATTAACCTCAAGAAGGAATAGACAAAGGGAAGTGGAAGCCTTGTTCCTTTTAACACAAATCAGGTCAGCTGAACTCGCATTCTCCTCGTCTATCTCGGATGATATCCTGGAGCATTTGCTCTCCTTAAGGGACAAATATGCAGATTTTTTGAGGGAGAAGCGGAATATGCCATCTTAAAACCCGTTCCAAATATGTTGAGCAGGAGATAAAGCCGACAGGTTGCTGGCTCTTGACTGCGCCAGCTAGAGGCTCCGGCTCATTCCCTCTATTCTCGCCGGATGGTTCCATAAAGACTTCCCCTAGGGATATTGCCCAGGTATTTGAGACTTTCTATCATAATCTGTATGGGAAACAATCTTCCCCTGACCCCTCAGGAAATACAGGCTTACTTGGATACTCTCAATCTCCCTTGTCTCCTCAACCACCACCAGATCTTACTCTCATGGCGACAATGCTATCAGAGACTTACCTCTTGATTAAGCACCTGGGCCAGATGGCCTCCCGTCTAACTTCTACAAGACCTTCTCTAAAATACCCATCGCTACTCAGACTATACAATTACATGCTTAGTGCTGCTATCCTTGACCCCTCCTTACTAGAGGCAACTATGTCCTCCTTCTTAAACCTGACAAACCACATTCAAACCCTGCTAGATATCGCCCAATTTCTCTTCTAAACTATGATATTAAGATCTTAACCAAGATTCTTTCCTCCCATATTAAGAAGGTCTGGACATGCCTCCTGAGCCCAGAACAAGTGGGGTTTGTTCCTGGGAAATCTTCTGGATCATCTCATGAAGTTGCAACATATCTTCCAAACTGCTCAATCCTCCCATTTCCCTATGGCACAGATTTTCATTAGATGCAGAAGGCCTTCAGCAGAGTGGGCTGGGAGTTCCTCTGCAGACCTTAAGGAAGTTGGGCTTCCACCTCTTCTCATCAATGGATTTAAACCATATACTCCTGCCCTCTGCCAAGATTTGTTGTAAAGTGTCTTCTCCCTCTGCTTTTCCCTTTTACTGGTACAAGACAGGGCTGCCTGCTCTCACCTTTCTCTTTAATCTATATCTGGAACCCCTCTTGAGACATATAAAATTGTCACCCCAAATACAGGGTATCCCCATGCAGAAGCTCACCCTGACTCTCGGCATATACCGATGACATTCTCCTCCATTTAACACATCCTACACTTTCCCTCGAACAGGTACTTTAATGTAATTTCTCAATTTAGCCAACTCTCCAATTATAAATTGAATGTTACTAAAACTGAGATCTTCCCTCTTAATCATTATACCAACAAAGCTGATTTTCACCCATTTGGTATGCAGTGGCTCACACTTCATCAGATATTTAGGTATACTTCTCACCTCTGATCCCTCCCTCACCAAAAGCTTAACCTAGATGAACTGGTGGCCAATATCCAACAAGATCTTCAGAGGTGGGAGTCCCTCTCAAGATCTCTCTGGAGCAGGATTAATATCGTTAAAATGAAAGTTCTTCCTAGAATTTTTATCCCTGAATATGCTGGATCTTTGGCTCCTTTCCTTATTCCAGCATCTGCATTCCCTTGTCTCTAGTTTTATTTGGGCTCATAAACATCCCAGACGCTCCTTTCTCAAACTGTCTCTCCCAAGGATTCTGGAGGTCTCCATCTTCCTAATGTAACCCCCTGCAAATGGGGGTTCCCAAAGACTTCCAGAGCTTGCTTGAATGCTCCAAGCCTGAATGGTGTTTGGCATTTAAGCGTATTTATCAGTGAAGTGTTTTAGAGCCTCTGGTACTGTCTTTAAGAGCTGTCTGCTTGCAGACATAATTAGTTTGTATGGGGGACTGTGTGCTTCTCTGAGTACCACTCGAGCTGCTGCCAATTCACTTCTTTTTGCAGTCACTAGGAGTGCAAAGGGAACCTATCTGAAAGATGTAACTGTTTGCCAGAAATTATTTAGAGTAATAATGAAATTACAGTTTGTCTAACCTGCTTTCTTTGCAGTCAGAACTGTGTCTGCTAGTTCCCATTCTAGTTTTGAACTGCTGAACTGGACCAATCAGTGTAGAAGTAAGCTAGCTCTAAAATGATGCCTTGGACGAATCAGAACTTGGACTCATAATCTGAGCCAGCCACAAGAGGATTGTATGGGCAGACTCTGGGAGATGTAGTTTAGACTTCAGTGCCTTTTGGACCAACAGCAGCAGCAGTCTATTGTGAGTGACAGCCAATCCAGTCAAGAACTGGGAGGACTCAAAGGAAGTGCCAGTTTAGTCAGTTGGAGTTCAGTTGAGCTTTGGCAGTGAAGAAGGAAGGAGCCCTGTGCTTTTCAGTGTGCAGTTTTAGTCAAAAACGTGTAAGGCCCAGAGTTCCGGTCTGCAGCTTGTGTAACAGCTTGTTAGGACTGAATCCGTCCTGTGAAAAGAATCAAAGGATCTCTGAAGAGTGAAACCAGGCTCACCCTGTAGAAGACTGGAGGAATTGCTGAAAATCCTTTTCGGTCTGTCAGGAACTGATCTGCTGTGTGTTCTCCGGGTATTGTGCAGTAATTGCAGGATACAGATGCAGCCTGCCTGGTATAGTGCTTTCTTATATGGATGTGTGAAGAGGTTTGTGCACCTCAAGTGAGCCCTACTGACATTGAAGGACCCTATCTTATTTGGAGGTCGTGAGTACTAATTCAGGGTCGCTCCCTGTTGAATTGCCACATTAAATCAAATGGAATTACTGTACTGCTGACTGTTTAATTCTCCTTTTCTCTGTGTGAAAGGGCCCCTACCAGCTGCCACGGTTTGGACTAGCCACTAGGGCTTGGGTACCCAGGGACATTAACTGATAGGGATAAGCCTGTGCACAGAGCCATAGAATAGATTATTAGAGTGATAAGCTAATTAACCTAATTTCCCCTGTCCTTGTTATATCCCCTAAATAAATCAGAGCTGCTTGTTTCAGCAAAGTTATACTGCCTGAGGTATTTGTCTATGTTAAAGTACTGTACTGTGATTGTTGCACTGTATCTCATTTCACAGGAGGTCCCAGTGCGGAACCAGACCTGGGGTAAGTGTATACTGTAGGTAATTCTGATATATTGTGGGCCACTAGTGGGAAGAAAGGGGTTGCAGTGTCCCAGAGGGCTGTGACCAAGTTAGTTTAACTATTGCAAACCCTGACCTCTGGGTGGAGGCACCCGCCATTGGATCCAGGCCCCTCAACCTGTTAGTGGCAAATCAGGCAGGGGTAGTAGCCCCTGGGATAGCGCCATCTAGGGGTTACATCTTGGAGGTTCACCGCTGGGATTGTGTCCTCTAGTGGCCATATTTCTGAACCACTGTTAAGAAAAATGGGTACCCGACAGAAGTGGCTGTGCACGGCTGGTGGAGTGGTGTACTGGGGAGAGATCGACCCCCAAAATGCTATGCTATCCTGGACATCCCCTGGGTATCAATACGGACACTGTGCAGGGTACTTTCAAGGTGGAAGGTTTACAAAACCCTGTGGTGGTGGGTCGGCATGCTAATCTGCTCACCCACACTTTCCTGGCCCTAGTAGAGTTTAAGGATCCATAGATAGCTCCAAAGTGCCACAGACCATTACCCCAGAGGGAGCCCTCACTGCTTGGAGAGTGATAACTAGGACAGTAAGACCTGGGGAATCAGCCCCACCACTATCTGAAACTTTTGAGGAGAAATTTGCTGAATGGTTGCTGGGAGGGGAAAACTGTGGAGGACTTGAAGAAACTATTCTTGCCACCTGGGGTGTTCCTCCCCAACACCCTCTCCTGCTCCAGTGCCGTAATGGTGGCTGAACCAATGCAGACTCCTATTTGCACCTGCCATTAGTCACGACTCTTACGAAGGTTGAGGATCTTCTCTGGCACCTCCCACCCCCAAGGGGAGGATGACTACAGGAGACCTGGATAGCTATGTTGCCCCCCCAAGTGCTAGAATGGCAATGCTGGGAAGGCGGCGAAAAGAGGGTTAGTGAGCCTCCGAGGTCCTGCCCATGGCTACCATCCGTGCTAAGCGGGCCAGTAACCCTGAAGCGACTGCACAGGCCTATCTTGAGGCCTTGGAGAATGTTATGGGAGCCCAGATTCTGATGAGGACCTATGGTGGGAGAGAGTAAGAAATGCACAACAGTACCAAGGGAGTTGTTGTCTGTGTATGTCTCTCAGCTGGAAAAATTGTTGCAAGAATGCCTCAGAAAGGGTAGTTTGCCAGCGATTGAACTGGACCGAACCAGACTGGACAGAATCCTTAAGTCTGCCCCCTTCTCAGAACTGCTGTTGCTTCAGTTCGCCTGGCAAATCGTGGAATCCCCACCACTCCTATGATGAGTTAATGAGAGAATTCGAGGAGTTGAAGAAAGGCGACTCGGGGGTACCTGCACCAACAGCTGTAGCTACGACCCGGTGACTGAGGGTGACCCATCAAGTGAAGTTCAGGGCAGAGGTTGACAGTCAATGAGTGCTCTGACAAGGAAAAGATATGCCACAATGGGGCGAACTGTTGAGAGAGATCCGAGAATTAAAAACAGTCCCTTTATGAAGGCTACGCCTGCAATCACGGGCCCTGACTTATATCCGACTGCATCTGCTGTGGGGGTGGGGGTACCACCCATGTATCTCTCCTGCTGATAACAGCTCCAAACTCCAATTCCTTGACCATGGAAGTGGAGAAACTGACGAGATGTCTCCAAATGCTTATCACGCGCAGACAGAGATGGCACCCAGGTTTCCAGTTAGTAATACCCAGATCCCTGGCTCCCAGTTTTGGCGCCTCGGCCAACTCAAACTCCAGAAAGTATGTTTGCTATAATTGTGGGAAAGATGAGGCACATGAAAGGGAATGCCAGTCCCAAAAGACACTGACAAAGTTGCATATAGGCTACAAGGAGAGCTTGGGAGAAGAAATCAGTGGTTAAGAGGTGCCGCGACATGAGTCCAATGAGGGCACAAAATGCTAATTCACGTCACTTTGTGGCAAGGTCAGTTGCCCGAACTACCACTCCTCCAGACTGGTCCAGAATAGTGGGTCCCTCCATGGAGACCACTGTAAGGTGAATGGAGTGTCTACAAGAGCTGTGATGAACAGTGGCTCCCAAGTGACAGTTATGTTCCAGGATTGGTATCAGAAGCATTTGTCAGACGTACCTTACAACCATTAGAAGGACTGCATGTAGGGGTTAAGTGAGAAGGCCTACCCTATTCCGGGTATATCAATTTGAGCTGTCTTTCCCCACCTCCATTGGCTGGAGTGGCCGAACAAGTAGAGACCCTAGCCTTAGTGTGTCCCCCACTGGACTGTATGATGGTGTCCCTTTGTTGATGGAACAAATGCTCATATGTTCGGAAGGCTGGCACAGTTGTGTTATGAAAAACAGGGGTCAAAGACTAGTAGAGCTTTAAGGTTCCGGCTTTAATTAAGAAGGCCTATGAGGCACAGAGAGATGCTGAAAAACAGAACCAGAGGAACCTGTCGGAATTGTATGGAAGAAGGATCCTGAGTCTCTGATCCTGGCGCCAAATGCCCAGTGTACCTTACAGGGAGAGGTCCGTATCAGAAAGGATGTTAAGAATAAAATAATAATGTTGGATGCACCAGGCGATGGAAAATTGCCAGAGGACTGCTGGTCAAGCCTAGTATTTTGCCGCTAGAGCCCATGCTTATGCCAGAAGGGTAATGGTCCAAGTTCATAATGTGTCTGAAAGAGACATTCGAGTAAACAGAGGTTGCATCCTGGCTAATGTGCATTGTGCAGACACTGCCAGTGCTACAGCAGCAAGAGTTCAAGGAAGAATGACAGAGTAGCCTGACTTGTTTGATTTGGCGACTCCCGCTGCCAGCTGAATGGAAAGTGAGGATCAGTGAAGCTTGCCCAGAGACCAGGTGTTTTCTTTAAAGGAATGGGATGTAGGATGCGTGCAAGGAGCTGAGCACAATATCCGGCTGCATGACGAAAGACCATTTCGTGAGAGGTCTCACGCCTGGCACCTGCTGACATAGATGATGTGAGACGGCATCTGCAAGAGATGTTAGCTGCTGGTGTAATACAAGAATCCGAAGCCTTATGCTTCCCCATTGTGGTAGTGAGGAAAAAGAATGGAACAGTAAGGATGTGTGTGATTATATCTGACCTAAACGGCGGACTATCCTGATCAGTACACAATGCCCCATTCAGGATGCTTGGACTGCCTAAGCGGGGAGCAAGTGGTTCTCTGTGCTGGATCTCCGAGTGGGTACTACCAGATCCCGATGGCCCGAGAGGACCGTGAGAAGACGGCCTTTATCTGTCCGCTTGGCTTCTATGAATTCATGAGGATGCCTCAAGGTATTTCAGGTGCCCAGCCACTTTTCAGCTGATTGATGGAGCGTGCAGTGGGGACATAGACTTACTAGAGTGCCTGGTATACCTAGATGATGTTATTGTGTTGGCAGCTCACTGGAGGAACACAGAGCAGATTATTTAGTATTGGACCGACTGGAGGACTTTGGCCTTAAACTGTCCATTGATAAGTGTCAATTCTTTCAAACATCAGTAAAGTATAATAGGACACATAGTATCCACAGAGAATAGAGACCGACCAAGTAAAGTTGAGGCCTTGACCACCTGGCCACAGCCCAAAAATCTAAAAGAACTGCAAAGATTCCTGGGATTCTGTGGTTTTATCGGAGCTTCATCAAGGACTATTCAAGAGTGATCCGCCTTTACTTAACCTTACTCAAGGGTATCCCCAACCCACAAAAATACCAAAAGTCAGCGTCCCTCAAGACTGAAAGAGTGTATTTTCATCCGAGTGAAGTATTTGGGGCCCGCTGGACTCCTGATTGTGAGACTGCTTTTCATGAGATCATATATCCAACTTACCCATGCTCCAGTGCTGGCCTATGCCGATCAAGAAAACCTTCGTCCTGCACACTGATGCTAGCTTGCAAGGGTTGGGGGCTGTGTTGTACCAAAACACGAGAATGGCCTGAGACCAGTGGCCTTTGCCAGTAGAAGCCTGACCCATCCGAAAGAACTATCCTGTACATAAGTTAGAGTTTCCTAGCTTTGAAGTGAGTATGTTGACCAATTCCATGAGTACTTGTATGGAGCTAAAATACTAGTAAAACTGACAATAATCCTTTGACCTATGTGCAGACCTCAGCTAAGTTGGATGCCACTGGCCATAGGTGGCTTTCTGCATTATCTACATATGACTATGCTCTTGAATACCCGAGCAGGTCTGAACCACATAGATGCTGATGCTCTCTCCCGGAGGCCTGTTCCCCAGAATGATTGGGTCCGATTGGCAGAACCTGACATTCGGGCACTCTGCGAGAAAGTTTGACAGGGAGGAACAAATGTCCTCGGGCGCGGAGTGGACTGCATGGTGGATTGCTTGGGAGCCTCTGAGGTGCATACCTGCTGCTTATTGCCACTTTTCTGCAATAGACATTGGTGCACTGCCTCAGCTGGACAATGACAATGGCGGGCTCAATCCCGCGATCCATGATCAAAGCAGCTTTAGAAGCCCTCTATGCAGGAAAAGATGTGTCCAATTACGCTCCACTGATTTGAGAACTGCACTGTTATACAAAGAAGGTCCTAAGTTGAAACTGATCAATAAACTGTTATACAGAGAAACAGTAGACAGAGGGGACAAGTAGACAAACAACAACTAGTGCTGCCCACTGCCTTTCGAGACTCAGTACTGAGGTCCTTGCACAACCACATGGGGCACCTTGGTATAGACAGAACACTTGACTTGGTGAGATCCAGATTCTATTGGCCTAAGATGGGGCTGATGTGGAGCAACACATTCGAACTTGTAGTCGCTGCTTACAGAGGAAAGCTTTGCCCCAGAGGGCTGCCCCCTTAACATCACCACCAGTGCACCATGGAGCTGGTCTGTATTGATTTTCTGAGTTTGGAATTGAGATCAAAGAAATATCAATGTGTGCTGGTGGTCACTGACCATTTCACGAGATATGCCAAGCTTTCCCCACCAAAGACCAAGAAAGCATCCACTGTAGCCAAAATACTTGTAGAAAACTTTTTTTCACTGTGGAGCTCCACAAAGAATCCATTCTGATCAAGGAGAGACTTTGAGAGTCGTCTGATCAAAGATGCTTTTCTCTGTGGGGAGTCGAAAGTCCAGAACCACTCCTTACCACCCCAGGGGACCCACAGCCTGAGCGTTTCACACACTTTGCTAGATATGCTAGGCACCCTGCACCCAAAGGACAAGCCTAGATGGAGCCAACAAATTAGCACCCTGGTACATGCTTATAACTGCACCAAAAGTGATGCCACTGGATTCTCCCCCTACCGCCTGATGTTTGGAAGAAGCTCGACTACCAGTAGATGTGTGTTTTGGGGTCTCTCCTGATTGGGTTCAAGCTGACAACTATTTACAGTATGTGCAAAAGTTAAAGGCCCAGCTAACTCATAACGCTACCAACTGAAATCAAAACCATGGCTGCCAAAGAAATCTGGCCAACAAAGAAGGTATGATAAAAGGTGAAAGCACAGGAACTCCAGGAGGGAGATCGGGTATTGCTAAGAAATCTGGGACTGCATGGCAAGCACAAGATTGCTGACAGATGGCACCATCTCCCTCACATTGTAGTGGGCAAACTAGATGATCTGCCAGTGTACAAAGTAAGGCCTGAGAATAATTCAAAAGATGTAAAAACAATGCATAGAAATCATTTACTGCCCATTGGACAAATCTTAATTGAGTCTGAGCCCTAGAAGATGCCCCCTCTGGACCAGTGACTAGAGCTGCTGCTAAGAAAAGATCAAGAAAGTCTGCACCTACAGAAGCAAAGTTAAAGTGTTCCCTCCACAAGTCCCAGTTGAGCATGACTGTCAGTCCATATCGGAAGAAAGTGAGAGTGACTTTGAATACTATCCCTTCTTACGAACTGAGTCAATTGTTTCAGGCAATCCCTAGTCAATACTGTAGATGAAGCTGGGCCTTCTGGACTGTCTAAGCCCCAGCTTCATCCCTGGAGCCAATGCTCCAGAAAGTGAAGTGCAAAGCATCAGATCAGATGAAATGGAATCATTGTGCATGGTTGAACTGTTTGAGCTTTCAGGGAGGAAAATGATGGATTGGGTCAGACTGGTGATACACCAGAACAAGAAAAGTATTTTGAGTGCCCTGACAGTCCACTGCCAGTGTCCGAAAGCTCTCCATGCAGCCAAATGTTGTGGACTCAGAAACTGTAACTCCTGGAGCTGAAAGTGCCCCAAGTTCCAGCCTCTCTACCCCATGGAGACTCCTGACAAGTGAGGACAATGCTGAAAATGAGGCTCAGAGTGCAGAGACTATAACAGTTCCCCTAGAAAGACTGGTCCGAGCTGTAAAGCTGTGGTGCACCTCAGTTATGATTCACTTGGGAGGCCTGTGGACTTGCCTCTCAATGTTGTCCATAAAGGAGTGTATGTGTCCCGAGCTCATTGCCCAAACTGAGCATCAGTGCTAACTCCAAGTTACTTGTGTTGCCCTCTCAGTATGGTGCCCTTACCCCATCCAGCCCCAAGGTAACTGATAGGAAGGGCCCCTCTCTTCAGGTTTCATGTACAAGAGGTAATAACTTGAGTTATGGTATAATGTGTATGTAATACTGTGTAAAGAGTGACGTGCAATGTTTCAGAAATGTGTTCTTGGTAAAATGATATATTGACTGATGATTACATGTGGAGCCTAATGCAAATGTATATGGTTTGCAGTTAGAACTTGTAGGGTACTTGCTAGCGGACGTCAAGCTTTCCCAAGCCAGGAAGGGTGTAACCCCCTGCAAATGGGGTTCCCAAAGACTTCAGGAGCTTGCTTGAATGCTCCAAGCCTGAATGGTGTTTGGCATTTAAGCCATTTATCAGTGAGTGTTTTAGAGCCTCTGGTACTGTCTCTTTAAGAGCTGTCTGCTTGCTGACATAATTAGTTTGTATGGGGGACTGTGTGCTTCTCTGAGTACCACTCGAGCTGCTGCCAATTCACTTCATTTTGCAGTCACTAGGGTGCAAAGGGAACCTATCTGAAAGATGTAACTGTTTGCCAGAAATTATTTAGAGTAATAATGAAATTACAGTTTGTCTAACCTGCTTTCTTTGCAGTCAGAACTGTGTCTGCTAGTTCCCCATTCTAGTTTTGAACTGCTGAACTGGACCAATCAGTGTAGGGTAAGCTAGCTCTAAAATGATGCCTTGGACGAATCAGAACTTGGACTCATAATCTGAGCCAGCCACAAGAGGATTGTATGGGCAGTGACTCTGGGAGATGTAGTTTAGACTTCAGTGCCTTTTGGACCAACAGCAGCAGTCTATTGTGAGTGACAGCCAATCCAGTCAAGAACTGGGAGGAACTCAAAGGAAGTGCCGGTTTCGTCAGTTGGAGTTCAGTTGAGCTTTGGCAGTGAAGAAGGAAGGAGCCCTGTGCTTTTTCAGTGTGCAGTTTAGTCAAAAACGTGTGTAAGGCCCAGAGTTCGGTCTGCAGCTTGTGTAACAGCTTGTTAGGACTGAATCCGTCCCTGTGAAAAGAATCAAAGGATCTCTGAAGAGTGAAACCAGGCTCACCTGTGAAGACTGGAGGAATTGCTGAAAATACTTTACGGTCTGTCAGGAACTGAATCTGCTGTGTGTTCTCCCGGGTATTGTGCAGTAATTGCGATCGGGATACAGATGCAGCCTGCCTGGTATAGTGCTTTCTTTTATATGGATGTGTGAAGAGGTTTGTGCACCTCAAGTGAGCCCTGCTGACATTGAAGGACCCTATCTTATTTGGAGGTCGTGAGTACTAATTCAGGGTCGCTCCTGTTGAATTGCCACATTAAATCCAAATGGAATTACTGTACTGCTGACTGTTTAATTCTCCTTTTCTCTGTGTGAAAGGGCCCCTACCAGCTGCCACGGTTTGGACTAGCCACTAGGGCTTGGGTACCCAGGGACATTAACTGATAGGGATAGGCCTGTGCACAGAGCCATAGGTAGATTATTAGAGTGATAAGCTAATTAACCTGATTTCCCTGTCCTTGTTATATCCCCTAAATAAATCAGAGCTGCTTGTTTCAGCAAAGTTATACTGCCTGAGGTATTTGTCTATGTTAAAGTACTGTACTGTGATTGTTGCACTGTATCTCATTTCACAGGAGGTCCCAGTGCGGAACCAGACCTGGGGGTAAGTGTATACTGTGAAGGTAATTCTGATATATTGTGTGGGCCACTAGTGGGAAGAAAGGGGGTTGCAGTGTCCCAGAGGGCTGTGACCAAGTTAGTTTAACTATTGCAAACCCTGACCTCTGGGTGGAGGCACCCGCCATTGGATCCAGGCCCCTCAAACCTGTTAGTGGCAAATCAGGCAGGGGTAGTAGCCCCTGGGATAAGCGCCATCTAGGGTTACACTAATTTCCTTATTTATTACTGGGTAAGCCATATCTCTAAGTGCGGAAGATGGCTTTCTGGTCGAAGGGACCATACCCTATACAGCTGCAACTAGAGAATCGGATTCTAAAGTTGCACCACTTATCTGTATCAAACTTATTTTTCTTCCGTGGAAATCTCTCCCACCCCAATTAGAGATTCGATGATTGGCATCTCTGTCCAAGTTTTTTCTTAGCTCTGCTCGTCCTAAAACTCTCCCCTCAGAAAGACTTTGGCCAGCCTATTGCTCTAAACTCCAACATCAAGATTGGGGGTATTCCTTTCCCTCGGACTGGCTACCCAACTTAAGGAAGTCAGTGTGGCTGACATGTATTCTGCTTTCTCTTATCTTTCCCAGATATTCTCTCAAAATTTGGCTGGAATCAGGTGCATATTTTCAAAATTTTTCCAACTCCGGCATCTTCTGGGTCATTCTTTTGGTATGTCCCCAGGCCCTCCTATTTAACTCCCATGCTTAAACAGTTTCTAGAACTGGCCTCCAAACCACATGCAGTGACACTCCTGTATTCCTATCTTTTGACTAAGGACCACCCGAACCTTTACAAGGTTCTAAGGACTGGAGTTCCCTGTTGCTGGATGTACACCCTAACTGGTCACAGATTTGGAAAGACCTCTACACTTATAATTCACAGGACAGGTTTAGACTTACCCAATTTAATATCTTGAGACGACATGTTCTATACTCCAGTCTGTTTGTCTAAAATGGGCGCCTCCCTCTGCCACTTGCCCCATGTTTGCGGAAAAGAAGAGAATATGCTTCATATGTTCTGGTATTGTGAAAACGTTGCCCCACTGTGGTGCCTAATTCAAGATAGGATGGCTCCCTGCTTGGACTAGATGACCTCTTCATGGTAGAAATTTGCATTTTAGGGTGTTGCACCAATATTGAGATCAAAGAAAGAAGATTCCACATGGCCTTAATCTCAATGGTTGTAAAGAAACTGGTGCTCAAGCATTGGATGGACCATATTGCTATTTCATACAATGAATGGCTGAATGAACTTTCCATGTGCTTCAGGACAGGCGTTTGATTGCTAGCTCCAGGAACAGTCTCAAGCTTTGACAAAAATGGGGCAGACTATGCACTATATTTGCACTAAGTGTCGTAGGTCTCTGTACTCTCCATTCAGTCACCTCTTACTACATGAGCTGCATGATATGTATTCAGTATGGGCACACTCAGGGGTGGGTAGTTGTGGGGGAATTAGTAGGGGTACTTTTGTTAGTCCAGGTTCTTTCTCGGAAAAGTTCCCATGTATGTAGTTGTATTATAAAACTACTAAAGAAATTGAATTAAAAAATAAATAAATAATAATCATGAGGTCCCTTGGTTTAACTCCATCTCTACTGGGTACAAGTGGGTATAGTTCATTCTGTAGTGTTACTGTTAATTTGTTAGTTAATAGTTACTCTCGTGTTTCTGTATCTTTTCTCCTTTCCTTATAACTTTGATATTATCCCTCAAAATGTGCTATGGACTGCAGCTAGTGGTTCTAGTTTAGAACCGTCTGATCCTAGACATTATGTAATCACTATTTTCTCCACTAAGACTAGGTCAGCACTTGATAGTTTTGGCTGTTCATAAGTCACTCAAATTGTTTGATAGTATTTTCTTGTATTTGCTTTGAAGTTCTTAATAAAAATAATGAATAATGGGTCATTTCCAGTGGAAGGGCAACTGTCATCATGCCCTAAGTGCAAAATTTTGGAGGAATGCCCCCCAGACCCTCTTACGTAGAAGGTGGAGCCCAAATTTGTGAGAGAGGTCCCAGGCATTGGTGTAAAGTGCTGCCCAAGATCCAAGGATGGCTACACGATATGTGGTGAGCGTTGCTTATCCTTTCAAGAAACCAAGCCAGAAACCTGTCATCACCAGGTCAGATATTCTACCTGTCGATCATAGCTCCTTATAAAGAGACAATAGCACCACCCGGCTGTGCCAACGGTAGTGCACTGTCCTACCATCCTCTTAGTATTCTCGGTACAGCACCAGGTTTTGGGGGTTGATTCTGATTTCCACAGCTATACATTTTACAACTATAGCCCACCAGGTCCCATATTACTTTGTGTAATTTGGCAGTATGGAGTTGGAATAGTAACTACAAGCAAGAAACAATTTGCTGGCCCTTCATTTATACCTATTGACTAACTTGTGATAGCTTGTTTCCAGGTACATCTTGGGGTGGGGTACATGGACTTGTTTTATTGATGGTGAATGTTGGCCATGACAACAAGGAATTGAACTCCCTACTCTTCTTCAATAAGTGCCATGGGATCTTTTACTTTCACCTTGACAGTGACCAGAAATGGGCAGAAGGGGCCTCGGTTTAATGTCTGGGTTGTTCCAACTACTGTGTCCAGAATTGGGGTCCCATCCCTCTTTCAATAATTATAATGAAAGTTAACCAGCTCTACCCCTCCCCACATGTTCTAAGGGCATAGCGAGGCTGTGGTTTCCTCAGTTTATCTAATTCTGGTGCATATCTTCAGCCAATGAGTTACGCTAGGACATTCAGCTGTTTGCCATAGTTTGGTAATGGCCTTGGCTGTGGCTGCAATGAAAATATGGTACAGGTGTTTGTCACTTTCTTTTCACCTGTATCGGGTAAACCCAGGACCAGATTTAATACTGTTAGATGGTGCTGAATCATCAGCACATCAAAGTGATTGTTCTTGCCGTGCTCCAAAATGAGTGGATAACCGGGCACTCCAGGACACATGAGAATAGTTAACTGTTTGGTCACACTGGCACCAACACTTGGTCAAATATGAGGCACTGAAGTGCCGTGTGATTGTGGTGTCATCTTTCAGATTTATTTTTTATGAACATTTTATGCCCTCTTGTCACAGCAGGCCCCCATTGGCTCTCTGATGTCACCCATGTTCCCCAGGACTTGCATAGCTCTAGTATCCCTCGCAGAATACCACTCCGTGGCAGGTGAGGATGAGGCTCCTCCATTCCTAAGAATACATGGAGATTCGAGCCAGGGACGAGTCAGTGGTGACAGGTCTACAGTGATAATGAGGCATCATCCTGCCTTGCAGGGCTTTTCTTCAGGTTTTATTGCCCCCCTCCGATGTTGGGCACAGCTCCTATAGGCATGCATCAGACATCCCCTGCAGAGGAGCAAGCTCCTGCCCACCACAGGGGTTGCCCGAGCAGCAGAACCTGAAGCCAGCCCTCCCGGGCTGGGAGCACTGGTGTATGGTAGTGCCTTCCCCAGCCCCCAGGTTGGCAGCCAGCTTCCCAAGCTCGTTCCCAAACTGTGGTTGCCAATGCAGGAGAGCTTTGCACCATCTGCTGGGCCATCAGGTATCCCAGCTTACAGATTTTAATGAAACTGTTTAACAGCAGTGAACCCAGCACCAGTACCTGGTAGTTGCCATGAGTATAACTCTACACATAGTAGTTCTTTATCCACTACCACCCTCTGCTTCAGCGCTCAAGCCAGTCAGCAATCCACTTTGAGTATGTCTTGTAAAATATCAGGCATATTTGTGTTGGCGTAAGCCATATTCCCATACTTTGTGTCTTCTGCTGTCACGTTATCTGTGTGGTAGGTCTGTCTCCCAATAATATAGATTTTGGAAGAAGTTTCAACAAGTACAAAACTAGTTGGCTTATGCTTCATTCTGTGCCAGGCTAATAGTCTTGTAGTCTAATGCTGTAGATGAGTACCTTGAAATAAAGGGTGGCAAACAGTTCCCAGCACGTTTGGTGAACTTTCTCTGGAAAGTCCCCTTAGGCATTCGGTCTAGCATAGAATTACTTTACTAGCTCCAAACTGCCATGGATTGTGAAGGTAAGAGTGCGGGGTGGGGGAGTACTCTCCAGTGACATTAATGCTATTCTGCAGTTATGCATATTCCCATTAGGTTTATGGAGAAAACACCCTCCCTCCTTCTTTCCCCACATCCAGGCCCTCCCAGATTACAAGGAGATCAGCCACATGTTGAACACCCGGGGATACCATTTCAGATGTCTGGATGCATTTATTGACTAATACTTTACAGTTTAGGCACAGTGTTTGAAACTAGTGCACATAGAATCAAAGTCCTTGTGAAAATGCAGCACACTGATGGTAGATGTCATTGTCTGTACCAATGCATCACATATCTTGCAATTTGAATGTGCTGCAAGCTACTGTCGAGGCTAGGCTTGTGTGTGTGAAGTGATTCAGCCGTTATTTCAGCCGACAGCTGGGAGGTCCTGAGAGTCAGGAAGTTGATCCCTTTACCTTGGAGTGTGAACAAGGCGTTTTGGGGCCGATTACACCCGCAGTGTGAGAGACTGCAAGCAGGTGTTACCTGTCAAGCCTTCTGGAGTGAACTGGGGGAGTCAGGACCCGTGTGTCCGTGGTAAAATCTATAAATATCTACTTTTGGCTTCATAGCATGAGTGAGTAATGAGCGCCACTCGGCACTGAAAATGTTCAGTTGATGTAGGAGGATTAGGCTTCGTTTTATCATGTTGTTGTATTTAAATTTGTAATATTTTAACTATTTAACCTCTCTGTAGGTTTGTTATATTTTAGAGCTAGGCTTGGTGGGTTATTTTTATTTAGTTATTATTTTTATTTAGATAGTTTTGTATTTGTTGTGCCTAACTAGATATGGGAGGATTGAGAGGAGTTAGGATAGTCTATGATGAGCTTGATGTTGCGTGACCTCGCCCTTTCATCCCCTTCCAGTTTCTGATGTTATTATCAGATGTTGTTGGGAGGTGGGGATTGGTGGGGCTAGCATTGGTCGGCACCATCAAGTAATCTTAGTTTGGGCCATGAGAGGATTGAAGTTGTCAGGTCCAGGAGGCACCCTGGGTTCACCGAGGCACATGGGAGGAGCCGGTCGTGTTTGGTGTCCATCCCCAGGAGCCTATTAGATCAAATGGCCAGGTAACCTGTGGGGCTGCATCATCCCCAAATCCCTGAAGGCAGTGCTTTGTAATGCCAGATCAATCAGAAATAAGGCGGCAATTATTGCTGCCTTGATTTCGTCGGTTGATCTGGCATTTATCCTAGGAGACCTGGGTGGGAGGCAGTACGCGGGCCCAATCTTTGAGGCTGCGGTCCCCGGGTATACGTGGTGCACTGTCCCAGAGTGGGAGCGGGGGTGGCGGTGTAGCCATCTGTTTTAGATCCAGCCTGACCTTTACCATGCACCCAGTGAGCTCCGGTTTCATTTGAATGTGTGCCATCCGGGAGGACCTGGTGCGGGCTGCAGGGTCTTTCTTATTTATCGCCCTTCTGGGTTGATGGGAGAGTTCCTGCAGGAGGTTGCAGATTTCGTTGCCGTTGCATCATTGGAATCCCCCAGATGTGTTTTCTAGGGGATTTCAATGTTTGATTCGACGATGTGAAACATGGACATGGCTATGAACTTTCCCAGATCATGTCCTCCCTTGGTTTGACACAGGTAGTTACTCTACAGACTCATCGGGATGGCCACATGTTGGACCTGGTGTTCTCACTGGGACTTGATATTAGTGATCTTAAGGTGAATCCAGTTATCTGGTCTGATCATTTGCGGTTCAGTTCATGCTTGGGGCTCCGCCATAAGCCCTCCCTGCTGAGATGATCTGCTGTCGCCCTTCTCGGGGTTTGACCCCTGAGGGTTTTAGGCGGCAGCAGATTTGTCTAGAGTGGGTGATGCATCGCGGGAGGTGTTGTGGTCGGGTTAGCGCCTATAATGAGGTGTTATCTGACACCATAAACTCCCTACGCACCTGTCAGTATCGACCCAGAACTTCTTACCTGAGGTCACCATGGTTCGATGGTGAGCTCAGGAGATGAAGACTGGGTCGAGTGAAGCGCTGCTGGAGGAGATCCGTCTGGATGCAGACAAACTGGCCTCTGCGTGCCCACTATGTTGGCTATCAGGAGGCAATCAACCGTAAGAAGACAGTGTTTTTGTCTGGGGAGATTGCTGCGGAAGAAACCGACTGGCCTCACTCTTCCGGACTGTCGACAGACTTTTACATCCTGTCTGTCTGCAGCCCAGAAGGGTTGTTTCTAACACGGATTGTGAGGATTTCGCTTCGGTTCCTTTCGGACAGGGTGTCTGCGATCCGGTGGGTGGTTCCTTCAGCCAGTAATGCTATAGCTGGCAGTGATCGTCTGATGTGTTCTGAGTGCATCCATCTGGTTGGGGAGAGTTTAGACCAGTGGAGGATAGTGAGGTTATTGAGGTGGTAACCAATGTAGGCACACCTTTTGTGAACTGGACCCAGTGCCAGCGCGTTTCTTAATGAGATCGTTGGCTCTGTTGAACCGGTGTTGCCACGATTATGCGGTGTTCCCTGTCTGAGGGTGTTTTTCGGATGCCTTGAAGGAGGCTCTGGTAAGACCCCTCTTAAAGAAGCCATCTTTGGACCGGAGATCATGGCAAATTACCGTCCAATCTCTAACCTCCATTTTTAGGAAGGTTATTGAGAAAGTGGTAGCGCTTCAATTGGAAGAACACCTCAGTTCTCACGAGTTGTATGAACCTTTCCAGTCGGCTTTGGTACCAGACACAGTACTGAAACTGCACTTGTTCGGTGCAGAATGACCTCTCAGGGCTAGAGATCGAGGAGACAAGACAATTCTTGTTCTCCTTGATCTCTCATCAACTTTGACACTGTGGACCATTGTGTGCTGCTTGCTGCCTTGGGATCTATGTGGACTCACGGTAATGTTATCAAATGGTTTGAGTCCTTTCTTACTAACAGGAGGCAGCGGGTTATGATGGGAAATTTCTCATCTGCAGTTTGCTTCTCTGTGGAGTTCCTCAGGGATCAGTATTGGCTCCAATGTTGTTGCAGTGTATATACTACCTCTGGGCGGGATCATTAGGAAGTATGGCTTGAGTTTTCATTGCTATGCCGATGATACTCAGCTATATTTTCCTTTGCCCCAGGAACATCAATGCAGTGGACGTACTTAACATCTGTCTGGCTGAGATTAACGACTGGATGGCCTCAAGCTGGTTGCGGCTGAACCCTGATAAGAGCGGAGGTATTAGTAGTGAGTCGAACAAGAGTTCGTGATAGGATGGCCTCTGACACAGAAACCGGGCTTGTCCTAGGGTCTGTGCCATTGAAGGCCTCCTCTCGGGTGCGTGATCTTGGCGTGATTCTGGACAGAGATTTAACCATGGAGGATCAAATATTCTCTGTGGTTCGTACCTATTTTTACCATCTCAGAAACATTGCCAGAATTAAACCCCTTGTTCCGTCTCTGGACCTCCCTACTTTGATACATGCCTTAGTCACATCTAGGCTTGATTACTGTAATCGCTCTATCTCGGGGTCACGGGAGGATCTCTAAGATTACAGCTGGTGCAAAGCATGACTGCCCGACCTATCGACAGGGCAGCAAAAGTTTTGTCACATTTCACCTGTTCTGCGTGGATTGCACTGGCTGCCGGTCAGGTGGAGAGTCCCTTTAAGGTGGGTCTTCTCACCTATAAGGCCCTACATGGACAGGGCCCTGGCTACCTGTTAGACCTTCTGTCACCTGCCCTCTCCTCGCGCTCTTCGTTCTTCCAATGAATGCCTACTGACCATTCCCAGAACTAGGCTGAAAACAGCCGGTGATAGAGCTTTCAGTGCCGCAGCCCCAGTTCTGTGGAATTTCTACCGACTATGGTCAGAGAGCTTCATCGGTGGATGTTTTTAAGGCCCAGCTAAAGACTTTCTTCTACTCTAAGGCATTTAACGTTTAGAGATGGATTTATTGTTAGGTTTTAAAAATTTTGTATTGATTTGTATTTATATGTGAATTTATATTCTTTTTATGTTAAATATGTTTGTTTAAATGCTTGTATGGCGTCCAGAGCCTCCGGGATAGGGCGTCTTTTAAATAAATTTTGCTTGCCTTGCCTTGCCTAGCGGACAGTAGGCCCTTTTTCAGTGTCGGGCAGTGTGGTTTATTATGTTTGCTTGCATGCTGCAAGAAACATAGTGCCACCATACAAGTTTTGTAGGTGTGTCTCCTCCACTTCCAATGCCCTGCTCCCTTTTGCAGGTGTGGCTGCACTGCACCAATGAATGTACGAGCTGTTCATAGACAGTTGCTTCAGATGTAGTGGTGTACAGTTCTAAAGAAAACATTATATAATTTGCATAGTCGCCATCGGCAGTATGCAAATTGCCCACATCAGCACTGCATCTGAACTGTCATAGACAGTTTGTCCCCCACGAACACATACGTGCATGCTGGGAGCCCACCCCAGCATGCTCATGCCTTCCCCCATACACTGTATGGGCCGACAGGGTGCCCAATTCCCTGCTGCTCTGCTGCCCCCAAACACAGTTCCAGGTGCCATGCTGGGAGCCCACCCCAGCATGGTAAATGTCCGTCTGCTGCCCCAAAGACACTTCCAGGTGCCATGCTGGGAGCCCACCCCAGCGTGTGGAAATGTCCGTATGTGACGGGGTGCCCAGTCCCATAGACTTCACTATCTCCTGCCCCCACAAAAAAAAAAAACACGACTTCAGTTGCCACGCTGAGGCCCACCCAACGTGGCAAAGTCGGTATGGCGGTGCCCAATCCCATTGCTCCACTGCTGCCCCCCAAAATACATTTCATCTGCCATGCTGGAGCCTACCCCAGCATGGCAAAAAGTCCATGTCATCTTCCTGCAAGCGGAAAGAAAATAAACTTAAAAAAAAAAAAAAAGTCCCTCGTTGACTGTCTTGCACCCCTCCCCAACCCGCGCCCACCCTCTGCACACCCACCTCCCCCATACTTACATCCGGAGTTCAGCGTGACGATCTTGGTGGACCTGGAACACGTCTGCACTCTTCAAAGCCGACCGTGAACTGAAGAAATGCCGTGAGCTGTATAAAGGCATAAATTTTGTTTGTTTGTTTTTTCCAACTTTGGTGCATATCCGGCCATTTTGAGGAATTTTTCACCAAATTTTCATCCTGGGGTTTTTGGGGCCCACCTCATGAACTTAGTCACTATCATTTTGTTATTCGGTCCAGAAAGGTGATTTCGTGGTCACTGCGCGAACTACCTTTCAGGACTGAGTAATGAAATGACAGTGGCACAGTTCATGAGGTAGGTCCCCAAAACTCTAAGCTGAAAATTTGGTGAAAAATTCCCAAAATGACCATTACAAGCAGCGTGCAGTTCCTATGCATGATCGTAGTTCGGCTAATTTTAATATTTTCACTCCAGATTTTCAATACTGCCATTTTACCACACCTCCTTATGAGCAGAACAGCTGTCATTTTTCATATCTCACCCAAAATGGTTTTCGCACATGTAGCGCCTGATGGTGCAGTCGGTGTGCGAAATCAATGTTCAGGACAGATTAAGAAAATTGCAGTGACTCTGTTCATGAACAGAGGTCTTAAATGGCTATGTTAAAACTTGATGACAAACGTCCATAAAATTACTGTGTTACGGCGAGCACTGTGCAGTTTCCATGCACCCTTGTAAGTTCATGAATTTGTAATATTTTCAGTCCAGATTTTCAACACTGGCATTTTTTCACACCTCTTTATGAATAGTACAGCTGTCATTTTCACACACTGGCGAGAAATGTGTTTCGCACTTCCGGCATGAAATGCATGGTCGCTGTGGGAAGTCACTGTTGAACAGATTAAGAAATCACAGTGACACTGTTCATGAGCAGAGGTCCCAAAATGCCTGTGTTGACAATCTACAATAAAAATCCCCAAACTAATTACATTAATAATAATAATAAAACTTTATTTCTTTTGCCCTTTCAGAAACCAAGGCGCATTACAAAATAACATCATAAAAACATCATAAAACAGGTTGAAAACCAAGCTACAATATACAACATTAATTAAAATCTGTATCTTCACCAAATGCCTTTGTCCATAAAAAGGATTTTAGGCCTTTTTAAAACCTCCACCATCGTGCACTCTCTAATCCCACGGTGTAGAATTCCAGAGAGTTGCACACAAAACTAAAAGCGCTGGCGTCAGAAGATTTTAAAACTACTCTGAATTCCAGCAACCCTCATCGGCTGAGCGAGCGCCTGTGATCGGAAGATAAGGCACCAGAAGATCTTTCAGGTAATCAGGGCCCAAACCGTGAGGGCTTTATATGTCAGTAAACCGACTTTAAAGGTGATCCGCCACTGAACCGTCAGCCAGTGTAGATCCCACAGCACTGGTGTAATATGGGAGAAACATGAGGTCCCCATCAACCAGGCTGCTGAGTTCTGCACCAGCTGCAAGCGGCGGATATCAACCCCGGAAGCCCAAAGTAGAGGGAGTTGCAGAAGTCCAATCGGGAGGTCACAAAGGCGTGGATCAAAGTAGGTAGGTCGCCAGATGGAACAAGGTGCTTGATTTTAGCGATGTTCCTAAGATGGTAAAGGATACCTTAACAACCGCTGACACCTGTGCACACAATGTCAACTGATCGTCAAGGATCACCTCCAGATCTCGCACCCATTCAGAGACAGGGAGCTCCACATCTCCCAGGTATAAACCTGAGGTTTGATTTGCCCCGCCCCTCAATCCGCTGCCAGGATCCACGACCATCACCTCCATCTTCCCAGAGTTCAACTTCAACCAGCTGGACCTCATCCAACCCTGGATCTCACTGAGACAGTTGTTAAACACTGATAGTGCTCTATTCTGGTCAGGCTAAAAGACAGATAGAGCTGGGTATCATTGGCATAACAATGAAACTCCAGCCCATATCGCCTTACAACGTCTCCGAGGGGAAGCATGTACACATAAACAGCATGGGGACAGCACAGAGCCCTGAGACACCCCACAGGACAGAGCGGTAGGATCAGAGGAAAATATCCCCGATACAACCCTCAGAGTTCTACCTGTGAGGAAGGAGGAAAACCATCTGTGTACCAAACCCGACAGCCCACAGATGGATCTCAGGCACTCGAGCAGCACCCTGTGGTCTATGGTGTCAAATGCTGCTGACAAATCCAAAAGGACCAAAATGGCCTTTTTTTTCTGGTCTGTTGCCATCAGGAGATCATTGAGCACCGAACCAGCGCAGTCTCAGTGCTGTGCCTCTTTCAAAGCCTGATTGAAGAGGATCATAGATGTTATGAATGGAAAAGTGGTTGTCTAACTGGGCTGCTACCACTTTCTCGATAACCTTCCCCACAAGGGGAGGTTCGAGATGAGGTCTGTAGTTGGCTAGGGAGTCTGGGTCAAAAAGCCTTTTTCAACACTGGTGTCACCACCACTTCTTTTAGGAACGGGATATTCACCAGAGTCTAAGGAGCACCAGACTATCCTAGCAAGAACCGGAATGATAACCTCAACACAGCCCATAATCAGGCCAGTGGGACCGGGTCTAAACTACAGCTTGTGGTAACATAGAAACATAGAATTTGACGGCAGATAAGGACCTTGGCCCACCCAGTCTGCCCATTTCCTACCTACTGGATAAGCTGCAGATCCTAGTTAACCAGCAGCCTACTTCTTCCTACCCCCACCCCCAGAATTGCCTTAAGACTATCCCATGCATGCTTGAATTCCCCACTGATTTTGACTCCACAACCTCCTCCGGAAGGCCGTTCCATGCATCCACAACCTCTCTGTGAAAAATACTTCCTTAAATTACCTCTGAGCCGCCCCCGCATCTTCAAATTGTGCCCTCTTGTTCTTGCACACCTCTTTTTGAAAGATGCTACCTCTTGGACTTTGTTGATTCCTTGAGGAACTTGAAAGTTTCTATCATGTCCCCCTCTCCTCCTTTCCTCGAGGCTATACATATTAAGCTCCTTAAGTCTCTCTTCATATGACTTCGGTGCAGACCCTGCACCATTTAGTTCCTCCTCTGGACAGCTTCCATCCTGTCTGTCTTTGCGAGATTGGGTCTCCAGAACTGCACACATGCCCTGGACAATCCTCATAACATCATCGATATCCGCCTTTCAAGGAACTCCAGGTAAACTGGGTACTTGTAGTCAGATGCTGGACCCCGCAATCCTATGGCGAAAAGCAAAGGTAGTCTCAGCCCTGATGTCAGCCACCTTATCTGCAAAGAATCGAGCAAGTTCCTCACATTGTATTTGTGAAAGGCTCAATGAACCTGAAGACAGGTTGGGTTGCACAGCCTGTCCACGGTTCAAAGAGCTGGGCTGGTCGATTCTGTGCAGCAGCAATTTCTCCGGACAGGAATACTGCCTTCTTGCAGAAATTTCTGACTGATAGAGTTTATAATGCTCTAAGAGTCTAAGATGGTCGGCATCTAAGCCAGATTTTCGCCAGCACCTCTGCAACCTGCGTCCTAGTTTGCCGCTTCTCCTCAGATCCCGATCAAACCACGGGATCGAGGGCTAAGGGAGAGAGGGCGCACATGGTGGGAGCAATTAAACCAGCAGTGTAACAGCCTTGTTATAGGCTAGCACCAATTCTTCAGGATTAGAGCTCGTCCCAGGAAGTTCTGATAGGTCAAGAACCGCAGTTAGGCCTTCGGGAGTAACATCCCGTAAAAGGCGGAACTTGACTATCTCCACAGGGGTAGGCCTGTGCAGGGGGTGCAGAAATTGAATCTCACGGTGTGATGGTCAGACCAACCCGACAGGTTCCACCACATCGGAGACTTCCATCCACAGCAGGAAGACCAGATCCAGCGAGTGGCTATGTTTAAGAGTGGCAGGTAACCACCTTTGTGAGGCCCAATGACACATCAATTGGAGGAAGTGCTGACCAAATTGCGAGAGTTAGCGTCGTTGACAGGCATTAAAATCACCCAGCACCATCAACCTGGGCGTTCAAATAACAGGTCGATGACAAAGTCCGCCACTTCCTTAAGGAATAGCTTCTCATCACTGGGTGGACGTATAAACGAGTGCTATCCTATAGCCCCACCTGCCACTACAACACATTGAAGGATCTGGTCTCCTCTACTGGAACACTAGTGGAGATCCAATTCGGTCTTGAAACAGACCGAACCTTCCGCCCTCCGCGATCCAATCTCTGGCGGTGTATCACCATCACCTGGCTGGTACTGGCGGCCTCCACTACTGGGCTGGCATTACTGTCCAGCCAGGTTTCGTGATGCAAGTCAGGTCCACAGTGCCCACCAAGTCTGCTATAATGGCAGTCTTGTTCACGATGGACCTAGCATTGCAAAGCACTGCCGGGTTGGATAGGACTCCTGGGACGCCCCAGCCACCTGCCCACCATTTGCAAAGTGGTGGTGCCCTTAGAGTATGGAGACCAAATGGGAAATCCCGTTCAGCACTCCATTTCACCCCAGGGCGTCTTCTGGACTAACCACTCGGATCGAGCACCCCACTCATCCATCCGCCACTGTTCACGCCCGCCTCGACACCTCCCACGAGCTATTCCCAAGGCCCTACAATGTTGGTATATAGGAAAAGCAATGGACGGGGAAAGGAAGGGTGGAGGGCATGAAGAGCGCAGCTGTATAGTGCAGGACGGGGTGGTAGAAAGACAATAGATATTATCATCTACAAACATGGCACCAGCGATGATGATCACTAAGCTCCCTATAATAAAATAAAATCAAAAACAATACAGAAATTACAAACCAACTAAAGGAAAACTAAATCATAAATAAAGCAAAAACTTAACAAACAAAATTCACTAAATATAACCAACAATAAAATTAATTAATTAAACAATATACGGTCCAAATAAATTTTAAAATTCTTTTCTAAACAGTGGAGCTCCCACCTTCCACCGCCTGAATGTCCAACTATGAAGTCATAGACTCACTCCATGGAATCAGTCACCAAGGGGACATAAATTAAAATGAATGTCAAAGTCCCAGAGGAGCACATTACGGGTGTGCGTTAGCATCTCACATACGCTCATGACTTCACCAGTTTTTATATTTTCACAGCAGATTTTCAACATTGCCATTTTTACACCTCCCCATGAACAGTACAGCTGTCATTTTTCACATCCTGTTTGAAATGTGTTTCGCACCAGTGGTGCTAAATGGCGTAAGTCGCTGTGCAAAATCATCTTTCCGCTAACGAACTGATATTGCCATTGTTCATGAGGTGGGGTCACAAAAACCCATGTTTAAAATTTGGAGTGAAAATACCAATGAACACCTGGGACGTTAGGGTTTCCGACCATACGCCCACCCTGTAGAGACTGGCGCGCATCAGTGGTGTGCCTTGGGATTGTCGCCAGTAATACTCCTGCCATTCCACCCCACCCACACCCTGTAGCCAGTGACAGGCATCGGTGTGCCTTGGCCTCTTCTGCCCCAAAGTTCACCCCATTCTCCTATACTGCACCCATCTCACTGTATTTCTTATGGAATGGGGTGAGCATAAGACCCAAAGACTCCAAGGCACCGTGACACTTAGTCAGTGTCTGCAGGGTAGGGGATGATAATGGCATGGCCGTTATGCTTGACCACCCAAAGGCAACCCCAATGCCTGTCAATCTCTGCAGGGTGATGGTGGGGTTGGTTTTAGTTCAATACTTCAATGCCATTCCTATTATGCATCTCTCTGACTCCTACACTACCAATGCCAATGCCAGCAAGCAAACAATCGGCATGGACAAATGCTTGTTGATTAGAGACTAGAGAGCTGTAAATCTGGAGACTGAGATTTGAATCTGCTTACTTGGTTACTTTAAGCAAGTAATTTAACCACCTGTGATTAAATGCTCTCTACCCCCCATGTTCTTTGTGGTTTTCCAACCTCCTCCTTTCTCACTTAACCCTCCCATATGCACCTAATTGCTGGTTCATCTGCTTAGGCTGATAAAGTAGTGTGGGATGCCTTGTGTATGAAAGGGAATATTTATAAACCAAATGTATTTCTTTAATTACAGCCCCAGCCTCCTTATTAGCTAAAGACTGGCAAACAGAACTCTACAACTTGCATGCATACCTCTCGACTTTCTCACTTAACAGGGGTGTCCCTCATTTGATCACTCAGAGCCCCTCTGTTTCTCATGCAGTGAGTATCTTAGCACCTCAGAAATGCTAGTTTATCTGTGCTGCATAATGAACCTCAAATTTAATGAAGAGCATTCTTCATTTATCTATCTCTCTCTGTCTCTCTCAGGATATGCCGTGTCCCATCTCCCTCACTTTCAAGGGCATTAGTGACAAAGGGTTGGCTTGGGGGCATGCCGCTTGCATACGTCTACAGCTGCTTCCCTTCCCATTATAAATCAGTAGCTGTGGTGCAATAGGTTCAGGGTTTATTTTGAGCTATGGGGCTGAGCCCCTTTAATTCCAACACTGCTCCTGGCCCTGCTAAACAGTTCTATTAATAGCCCTCAAGCAGCCTGGTGTGTGTGTGTGTGTGTGTGTGTGTGTGTGTGTGTGTGTGTGTGTGTGTGTCGCTCCTCACTCTCTCTCATCCACTTGGTTCCAGAGTGTGCTGTCTGTTTAATTCTTGTGGTATTAACTTGCATGCTTTTACTGTTGTGCTGCTGGATGGCAGAGCATGCTAAGGAACTGATGTATCGCCATGGTAACTGGCATACCAGAAACTGAAATGGAAGCATCTCTGTCAGAAGGCTAATAACAACAAAACGCATGGAAGGAAGAGTCCAAAAGGGCTAGAGAGTGCTACTGACAGGTGTGAAAGAATTACAGCAACAAAGTGAGGCACACATGCGTCACACCCTCCCCTCCGCCCATGTTTTTAATATTTATCGGGAAAAGATAACTTGTTTCCAGGTGTGTCGGGGTAGGGGTGGGTTACATGGTTATGGCGGAGTAGGGGTTACATGGTCCTGTCTTATTGATGTAGAATATTATCAAGATGCCAGGAATAAATCCCTCCTATTGTATAAAGTTCCCTAAGGGATGTTTAACTTTCACCTGGAGAGCCACCAGATATAGGCAGCAGGGACTGCAGCTTAACATCTCATCAAAGGAAGGTATCTCAGCAGCCCCCGCTGCACTACAGTGTCACTACTGGTATTAACCCAAGTTCTGGTGTGGGTACACACACACACACACACACACACACACACACACACACACACACACACACTCTTCTGATCTTCCAGTTTTAGAGCCCAGTCAAAAAAAAAAAATATTTTGCATTCTCATCTCTTCTTCATCCACCCATACTTTTCTTTTTTATCACCTCTTTATTTTTGCCTCCTTTGGTCGGCTGCCGTATTCCGACCGACTGCCCTGTCCCCAGAATAGTGGTGCTTACCTTGACCTGGCCCAGGAGTGGAGCCGCGGAGTCGGTCCTCATCCTGCTAGCTGCTGGTGTTTCTCTCAGTTATGGGCTCAAAGTGGTGGCATGCGGCGTGGTAGCCCCTTATGTGTCCCTCACGGCCCCGATAATGGCTCCTTTCCCCACCCCATGGCCAAGCGCCTGGCTCCTCTGGCCCATGCTCCTCAGCCTCCATTAGGGGTCGCCATTGGCCAAGGGATGCTGCTTTCACCTCCCCGGAGAGGAGAGCCTGCCTGTCGGCAGCTCAGTCCATCTCCGCCTCTTCTCCCACTGCCGACCTCTGGCGACCCGAGCTTGTTCCCGACCCGGCGCCGGCATCCGATGTAAGGCGCCCAGCGCCTCAGCCCTCAGCACCACCAGGCTGGCCATCCACCCATACTTTCTACACAGTTAAACTCCTTTTGTGTCTCAACAAAATGTTTTGCATGCAGTTTGGAGCCTGGTCTGCATGTCTGATGGACCAGGTGCTAGCTTTTGCTTTGACTGTTACCCAAACTCATCACCATTTCTTCCTTGGAAGCTGCCCTCCTCCCTTTGCAGACTCTAGCAAGCCTGACAATGTACTGTACTGATTTTTTTTTTTTGTATAGTTTGGGTTGTTTTATGTTCAGTGCACACTGAATGTGAATCATGTTAATGTGACTGAGGTGTTTATTGACAGGCATTTCATTTCACTTCATTCCTGTTGCACTGTACCCAAATATTCAGTGACATATTTTTTTGGAAGCGCGACACTTTAAGGATACTCAACGTTACTGTTGTCTTTTTAAAAGATTTTTATAGGTTACAAAAGTCATTCAGAATTTTCCCTGTATAAAGATGAGGTATTAGCATAGCTCAGTTGGTAACATATCTACCTCTGGGCTAGAAGGTCATGGGTTCTAGTCCTGCATAGGCATTAGCTCATTCCATCTGAAGACTGCTGCCACCTGAGTGCAGTATTAAGTGGATGCTGTACTGTCTGGGTGTGCCATCCTTCAGATGACACGTTAAACAGAGGACCCTTTTGTCAGTTACAGTGGTTGTTCAGGTGGATGTTAGATGTCCCATGGCACTTCTGAAAAAGAGTAGGGATTTCCCTAGTGTCTTGTCCAAACTTTCCTGATTCATTAAAACACCACCAACATGTTCACCTGATTCAGTTGCATTTGTTTTACATTTGTATCTTTCCCCACCCCAGGGAAAACAATATTTCTTAGCCCTCCTTTACTGGTTAACAAAAACTAAAAAATAAAGCCCCCATTACTTTGTACATTTCAGTTCCTATCCATTTGCTTGTGTTTGTCTGCAGAGGAGTAACTTTGGTGTAATAGTTGGGGAGACACAACCATAAGAGGATTTTACAGTAAGTTGTTCAAAGCTGCAGTGATGAAATGTTGGGGGAGACCTGTCCTACCAGTCCCCTATAATTGCACTCCTGCTTCTCTGTTTGCTGCCAAGAACAGTGGTGTCTGTGTAGAGTGGTTTGAGAAGCAGCTGTACTAAATGATGTGCTAAATGATGCAGTTCTCACTACATTCTGTTGACTTAGATGATAATCCTGTTGTGTATGAAGACCAGCTGTTGCCATTTTTCACAAAATGCTCACAATGATAATATTTGAGAATTAATACACTAATGAGAACCCATTGTAATGAAACGGATTCTAAAATGTTGCTTGTTCTCCTCTCCTGTCTAGGATTGCCCTTGTGGAGCCCAAAGCATTTGCCTCACTTCCCAGCCTCCGCCATCTGGACCTCAGTAACAACTGCTTGGCATCAATCCACCCTGAGGCATTCACGCTGAGAACAATTCCTCCTGGAGCTCAATCTAAGCTACACACTCTACAACAGCTCAGTCATCCATGACGAGTGGCTGTGCTCCACAATGGGGGATTCTCACACCTTTCCAAGTTGGAACTAGCTAGCAACGAACTGATTTATCTGCCTTTAGGTATGTTCTCACCTCTGGCCAGTCTTAGGCACTTAGATCTGAGGAACAACTCCATAGTGGACCTCAAGAACTCAACTTTTTGGCCTGGACCTGGAGTTCCTCGACCTCAGTTCCAATGCCATCAAGACCCTGAAGGTGGATGTCCTGAGTGAGTTGGGTAGACAGAAGCATTTACACATTCTGCTGAAGGACAACCCTTTTGTCTGCAACTGTGACATTGAAGATTTTGCTGAGTGGCTCAACTCCAGTGGAGTGGTCCGTGATGTCAACAAGCTTGTCTGTGCTTACCCTAAAGACCTGCAGAACATCTCCCTCTTGGCACTGGTGATGTGGAGCTTGGTTGCCACACCAGTGAAAACACAGAGATTGTCCTGCAGACCTCCTATGTCTTCCTTGGTATTGTCCTGGGCTTTGTTGGCATCATCTTCCTCTTTGTGCTATATCTCAACGGAAAGAAATTAAGACATGGATTTACAACATGAGGGATGCCTGCGGGACCTGATGGAAGGGTACCATTACCGCTATGAGATAGACTCTGACCCCAGGGTTACTCAGGTTTCCACATCAGATGTGTGATGGTGTAGAAGGACAGTGTATCTTTCACTGATTTACTGTCACTGAATTTGCTAGCTTGGTGCAAAAGAAATAAGTGAAAAAAAAAACTTGGACCCCAAAATGCAACTTGGGTTGTAAACTCATGCACATTTGAATGTTTGGACTTCAACCACCCATCTTAGCAGTGGCAGTCCTTGAATGTTATATCCTGTTACAGCAGGTTGAAGGTCAAATTAGATAGTTATAACTGGACAAATCAGAGTTTTGATTGGCCAAGTATAGACATTTTGTGCTGGTGAAAAGACGGTGCAGTTTAACAAGATTTTTAACATGGGAGGTGCATTACATCTTCAGCCTGCTGCAGCTGTAAGAAACAGGCTTTGTTACGAAAGAGGAAGGATCACTTCTAACATGTCCAGTGAGGGAGAGGGGGTGGGACGCTCATGCACAGAATGCACAGAACTTTTAAATCTTTTATCATAAAATAAACCCATCACTGACTGGTGAGGGTGTGCTGCCATTTTCTTGGTATTAGATGAACATTTAAAAAGTTTTTCACAAACTTTACTGGGTTTTAATATATTGTAAATATATTTGTAAAAAAAAAACTTTTGAATGTGAGCATGAAGGATTAACTTTTTCTGTGTGAAAATGCAAAACAAAACAGAGAATGAAAACATTACCTGGAATGTATTATTATGTCCTGAAGCATCTTGGTGCCCTTGCTAGACTGCCACCTGCAGAGATCAACTTGGGCATGACTTTCTTGCCTTTAGTAGACTGGCACCTGGAAAACCAGTTGCAGCTCAGTGTGGTGTCTATGGATGGGATTTCTTGCCTTTTGTTAGTCTGATAACAGCAGAGACCAGCTGTAGCTCAGTGTGGTAAGAATGGGCGGGACTTTCTTGTTTTCTGCTAGATTGACACTTGCAGGGACCAGCTGCAGCTCAGTGTGGTAGAAATGGGTGGGATTTCTTGCTTTTGCTTGATTGACACCTGGAGAGACCAGTTGTAGCTCAGTGTGGTATTTATGGGTGGGATTTTCTTGCCTGTTGCTAGCCAGATGCTAGCAGAGACCAACTGCAGCTCAGTGCAATGGGAATGGGTGGGACTTCTTGCCTTTTGCTTGACTGACACCTGGAGAGACCAGCTGCAGCTCAGTGTGGTGAGAATAGGTGGGACTTTCTTGTCTTCTGCAAGATTGACACTTGCAGAGACCAACTGCAGCTCAGTGTGGTGGGAATGGGTGTAACTCTTTCCTACCTGTTGTTAGGCTGATATCCAGCTACAGCTCAGTGTGATGGGAATGGCAGGACTGTCTTGCCTTTTGCTAGCCAGATGTTGGCAGAGACCAACTGCAGCTTGGTTTACTGGGAGTGGGTGGGACTTGCTATTGGTAGACTGGCACCTGGAGAGACCAGCTGCAGCTCAGTGTGGTGTTTATAGGTGGGATTTTCTTGCCTCTTGGTAGCCAGATGCTAGCAGAGACCAACTACAGCTCACTGTAATGGGAATGGGTGGGACATTCTTGCTTTTGCTAGACACCTGGAGACACCAGTTGCAGCTCAATGTGGTGTTTATGGATGGGATTTTCTTGCCTTTTGCTAGACTGATGCTATGAGGAGATCAGCTGTAGCTCAGTGTGGTAAGAATAGGTGGGACTTTCTTGTCTGCTGCTAGATTGACACTTGCAGAGACCAACTACAGCTCAGCGTGGTGGGAATGGGTGGGAGCTCTGGCCTCCTCTGCAGCTCAGTGTGGTGGGAATGGGCGGGACTCTGGTCTCCTCTGCAGCTCAGTGTGGTGGGAATGGGTGGGACTCTGGTCTCCTCTGCAGCTCAGTGTGGTGGGAATGGGCGGGCTCTGGTCTCCTCTGCAGCTCAGTGTGGTGGGAATGGGCGGGGCTCTGGCCTCCTCTGCAGCTCAGTGTGGTGGGAATGGGCGGGGCTCTGACCTCCTCTGCAGCTCAGTGTGGTGGGAATGGGCGGGGCTCTGACCTCCTCTGCAGCTCAGTGTGGTGGGAATGGGCGGGGCTCTGACCTCCTCTGCAGCTCAGTGTGGTGGGAATGGGCGGGGCTCTGACCTCCTCTGCAGCTCAGTGTGGTGGGAATGGGCGGGGCTCTGACCTCCTCTGCAGCTCAGTGTGGTGGGAATGGGCAGGACTCTGGCCTCCTCTGCAGCTCAGTGTGGTGGGAATGGGCGGGGCTCTGACCTCCTCTGCAGCGCAGTGTGATGGGAATGGGTGGGGCTCTGACCTCCTCTGCAGCTCAGTGTGGTGGGAATGGGCAGGACTCTGGCCTCCTCTGCAGCTCAGTGTGGTGGGAATGAGTGGGACTTTCTTGCCTTTTGCCAGACTAATTTTAGCAGAGATCCTCTGCACCTCAATGTAGTGGGAATGGGCAGGACTTTCTTGTCTTTTGCTAGACTGACCTTTGCAGAAACCAACTGCAGCTCAGCATGGTCGGAATGCACAGGACTCTGTTGTCTTTTGCACTAAATTTTTAATATTAAAAACATTTTTTATAATTGCTGCATGTGGTTATGCCACTAGGAAATGCCTTGATGGGTACTATGTCACAAGGTAAATAGAAAAGACAGAAAATAAAAAAAAAAAAAAAAGGTTGACTGCAATAAAGGTGTCTTTTCTTTTTTATTGTTACTATATGGAAAACTCTCAAGACCCCACCGTTACTGTATATTTGGCTTTTTTATATTGATAAAACATTAACAAGAGTGGACACCAAGAAGTGCTTGCTATAGTTTACACCCACCCACAACTTGGTCGTAAATGATGTGTATGTAGTTAATGCTGTGCCACCCAGACTATTTGGGAGTTGCTTGTTTGTTGTAACCCCCATTGCTCTGATGGGGAGGGAAAGGAGTTGCACTTATCCTGCCAGTATTCTTTGTAGTCCCTGTGGATAAGTAGGTGGTATGCACTGAAAGAGCAAGATGCCTAACTTGTGTTCTGTGTGTCAGGACTTGGGATGGTGCTGAATTATTTGCAGCACAGCACTGCCCAGAGCCCAACAATTATAGTTTGAGGCGGAGGATATAGCAGGGACAGAGGATCGACCAGATAATCGTGAAGATAATTAGCAGGGTTTCAGGGAGGATGACTGGTTGCAGGGCAGTCACAATGGGGGACAAGCCTCTACCCCTCTGACCTTAGTCCCCTCAGCCCTTTTTTATTCTGTATACCTCTAGTTTGAAGGCAGGAACAATGATTGTCTGTATTGGATTATTGCACCCTCCTAATTTGTCAGGATTTGAATGAAAGTCTGGTGTTAAAACATGCTTGACTCCACTGCAAAGGTCATGATCTGATTCATTCAAGGCATCATGGAATTTAATGGTGCTTAGAGCTAAAGTCTGTAGTTCTGCTGTATACGTAAGTGCAGCTGCTGTCCTCTGCAGTCCACATGTTTATGTCTTGTGCTGGCCATCAATCTTGTTTGTTAGCCAGCACGGGGTAAAAAGAATGAGAACAGCGACTGCATGCATCCATTTACAAAGATAAGAACTTGTAAAACAAAACTATTCAACAAAGCAGAAACAGAACTTTATTTTTCACCTCAGATACACTTTAAACTATAGAAAACAGTACGCTTACTGTACTAGGAAAATTAGATGGCCAGCACAAGACAAAAACATAGGAACAGCAGAGGACAGCAGCAAAACTGACTGACTGCAGTATAACTACTGCTGGTTTTAGCTCTGCATCATCATAAAATCCCAGGATGCCTTACATGAGTTGAGTTATGACCTTTGCAAGAGAGTCGAGCAGGTTTTCACACCAGATATAAGGAACTTCATTTACATTAAAATCCTGATGAAATTAATAGGATGTAATAGAGGCAGTCATTGTTAATGCCTGCAAAGTACACAGGTAATTGGAAAAAAAGCTGAGAGGACCTTCCTTTGAAGGGGGATCAGACAGCACTAAGAGACCTACACGCAGATGTTGGGCTATTTACATTCCAGGCACAAAAACATTTTTCTAGTCGCTGTTTACAGCAGTATAGTACAGACTGATTCTGCTGACTTGAAAGCTGACATTTTCTGCAACTAAAAATCCCAGAATTCCTGCAGCTTACATACCTCCCACTATGACTGCATGCCAGTAGAACCTTCTCGCTAGCAGTGAGATCCCTCCACACCTGGCACACGCAGGCTGCCACAACCATAAGTAAATCTATATTTCTGTTCCACACTGCAAACCGTTATCTGGTTGATCCTGTCATGATTCTCATAGAGAAAAACTGAGTTTTAATTAAACAAAACAAATCTGGCTTGATCCTGCCATTTTACAGTTTTATGTGTAGTCACTTTCATTTTCTCTTTACCACACAGATTCTATCCTTTTGAACAAAATGTTCCTCATTCTGAACCTTTGGCAGCATATTCTTTCACATGATGAACACCCTTACCTTATGCTGCCAAAGGTTTAGAATGAGAACATTTGTTCAAAAGGATGGAATCTGTGTGGTTTTAAAGTGAGTTTAGTGAGATTTGTGGGAAGCCGCTGAGCAGTAGCGGCAAGAAGAGCGAGCTATAACAACACTGCTCAGTGTTGCGTTTCACACTTCTGAAGCCGCCGACATGCTTGCACTCCTTACTATACACTTAGCAGTTTCTTTTGCACAAAACTCATGAAACTCACTGTGAGCCACAGCTTACACCCTTTTGAACAAAACATTCCTCATTCTAAACCTTTGGCAGCATATTCTATGGTGCGATGAACACCATTCAGTCACACTACACTGAAACAGGAAAGTGAAAGGGTTTACAGGTCGTGCTCTGATATATACGTGCCATGATGGGTGGTTGAAGCACTCAACCTGTGGCGCATGCATCACAACGCAGACCAGGCGTGCGTATATCAGAACATGACCGCACACCCTGTAGTGGATTATCTATATTACATATAGTGTGTGTGTGTGTGTGTGTGTGTGTGTGTGTGTGTGCGCGATAAACTATAGCTCACCTGCCTCTTTCATCATTCATAGCCTTTTGTCCAGTGTTCCTGCATCTGGTGCTGCTGCTGCTGCTGTATGCCAGTTGAAGATGCAGTGGCTGAGAAGCATAAAGCCATGTCCCTTAGCCAGAAGGTGGAGATTTTGAACAAAATTGGGGAGCTATCCAAGATGAGTCAGTGGTAGCTTGCTCTTCATTTCAGTCTCCCCAGATCTACAGTTGTGGAACTTCACAAGCAGTGAGAACAGCTGCTAGATGAATGGAAAGACTCTAACCCAGATCGTAAATGTAAGGGAGAAGGCAAGGTAGAGGAGGCACTGATGCGCTTGGTTTGAAAATGCCTGCTGCAGGAACGCCTCATAAACAGACCTCATCTCAGGAAAGCCAAACAGATTGCTACAGTACTTGGAAGGGAAGATTTTAATCCCTCAGATGGATAGCTGCAATGGTGGAAGGCAAGAAACAACACTGTAGTTTGCCGTTCTGGAGACCCCATCTCCGAAGGACAGACAGAATGGAGACTGTCCAGAGGAGGGCAACTAAAATGCTGCAGGGTCTGCACCAGAAGACATACAAAGAGCTTAATATGTATACCCTCGAGGAAAGGAGGGAGAGGGGGACATGATGAAACTTTCAAGTACCTCAAGGAATCAACAAAGCCCAAGAGGTAGCATCTTTCAGAAAAAGAGATGTGCAAGAACAAGGGGCACAATTTGAAGATGGAGGGGACAGCTCAGAGGTAATGTGAGGAAGTATTTTTCACAGAGAAGGTTGTGGATGCATGGAGCGGCCTTCCTGAGGAGGTCATGGAGTCAAAACGGGGAATTCAAGAATGCATGGGACAGACATAAGACAATTCTAGTGGGGGTAGGAGGAAGTAGGCTATTGGTTAACTAGGATCTGCAACTTCTATTAGGTAAGGAAATTGGCAGACTAGGTGGGCCAAGCAGTCCTTATCTGCCATTAACTGCTATATTTCTATGGTTCTATTGTTTTGTCGAGCACACAGCAAGAAACTAAATACAGATTCCACCAGTGCTGAGCAATGTTGTTGAATGGGCTCCTGGGCTATTGGAGGGGTATGAGGCATGTAACATTTTCAACTGCGGCGAGATGGGCCTTTTCCACAGATGTGTAGGATATGGCACTGTAGTCTTTAAGAATGACCAACTGATGGGGCAAAAACAGAAAGAATGGATTTCTGTGTTGTTGGCCTGCAGTATGGATAGCTCTGAAAACTCGAGCCACTGGTGGTGGGAAAGAGCCAAACCCATGTCGTTTATTAATGGTGTGACTCACCTTCCAGTCTCACATAGGGCTAATCACTCTGCTTGGATGATTGGAGACATTTTTTAGAGTGGCTTAAGGCATGGGATAGGAAACTAAGGGAAGAAAATTGTTCTGACACTTAACTTTTCCAGACATCCACATGTCACAGGGCTAAGGAACATCAGATTAGTTTTCTTTCCTGCAAACACCACTTGTCTTATCCAGCCCCTAGACATGGGGATCATTTACTGCATGAATCAGGATTATGGACGTTCTATGCGAGAGAGGATATTTTATGAACTGGATTCCAATCTGGGTGCCAGTGCTGCTGACTGTGCTAAGAAAATGAACATGCTGGATGCTATACGTCTTCTAAAACAGGCATGGGATATGGTGGGATAGCAGACTATACAGGGATGTTTTAGGAAAGCAGGATTTTCTCTGGACAATGAGGGGAAGGTCCTTCCACATCTCAATCCGACCATGCAGTTGACAAGGTAGAAGAAAGTCAAACACCAGAAGGTTTGACAGCTGATGAATTGAGGAAATCTGTCACCTAGGTGATAATGATACGCCCCAATGAGTAGGATGACGTTGAGGCAGCATTGGTTCCATGAAGACTGTCACTGATAAATCAAAGGACCTGGATGATGTTGCGTTTGAGGAGCTAGAGGTAATCATCACCGAGTTGACATTTGATCCGTGATCCTGACACTCAGACGGGCAGTGGAGAAGCATGAAGGGATAAATCCAGATTGGGACGTGCTGCATGAGGATGAAAAGACCTGGCACCTCTGTTGCTGTAGGATGTTCATACAAACAAAGATGATGGACTACCCAACTGCATCAAAGTAGGAGCAGTGCCGTCATGGCACACAAACTTTAGCATTGTTTAGCACTTGTTTCTCTTTTTTTTTTTGTTACACACAAATAAAGTTTAAAATACAGAAAGTTTTGACTGCAGAGCACTGTACTGTACTAAATAAATGTGTTTGTTAAATTAGATTTGCCAGAACACCATTAGATGTTGTAATGTCATATTACGCCAGTGCTGCCAAACTGCCAGGTCAGTGGCGGATCACCTTCAAAGTCGGCTTGCTGACCTATAAAGCCCTACATGGACTGGGACCAAGTTACCTGCAAGATCTCCTGCATTCTTATTGCCCCTCCGACTGCTCTGCTCAACCGATGAGGGATTGCTGGAGATTCCCAAGGTACAATTAAAAACATCTGGTTCAAGGGCCTTTTCATTTCAGCCCCTACCTGTGAAATTCTGTCTCGTCAGATATAGGAGTGCCTGACTGTGGAAGCTTCAAGAGTGCCTTAAAATTTATTTATTTGAGCTTGCTTTTGGTGCTGTCTTGTAACGTTTTTTTTTTTTTTTTTTTTTATTATTGAATTGTGGTATACTTTGAATAATGTATTTTAATATTTTATGGTTTTAATTGTTTATTGTGCAGCACTCTATTTCATGAAGAGCCTATATAAATAAAGATTATTATTTATTATTATATAATATATTTTCATCTCTGTGAAACGAATCTGGTTTCCAAGTAAGTTGAAGCGTGGTCAAGCGGCACTGATGGTTATAGCGACCACTGATTATAGCGGACAGAATGGTTAAACACAAATGTGCCCGTAAAGTGGTGGACACTGTATGTATATGTGTGTGTTTATTATGGCAAAAAAATTATGTTAAAGGAGCACTATCAACCCTTAGGCCTCAGACAGTCCCTAGTTTGAAAACGCATGTTATGATTGTTCACATTCTGTAGGGACTACTGATGTAGCTGGTAGTTTGATTTTCTTTCAAAAGTAAAAACTGTCCATGATACTAGTTGTTACCACAGAAAAGCATGTTGTTTTGCATTCCTTGATCAACTCCTGCATCTTTCCTGGACCTGGGAACACTCCCAACACAGTCTAGCCACTAATTATGTATTGGGAGTAGAGGAGGCTGTTGTATCATGAGTGGCTGCACTGTGCAGGGTGTTTCTAATGTTCAGGAAGTATGCAGTTGGAGTAGATCAAGGATCTGAAATAAAACAAGGTTGGGTATAACTATACATTAGCATGCATTTCAGTTCTACTGAGCAGGAGGCAGATAATACAACCAGCAACATCAATGAATTTTAAGAGTAGTCATAAAATGTATGATGTGAAAAGGGTTGATGGTGGCCCTGCTCATTAGGGTTGCTACCATGCAAAATGCAAACTGCACAAAGGTTGGAAATAAACTATTATGGTTGCAAATACAGTACTCACAAAGTTCGTGCTTTGAGTTCTTATGTCTGACTCCCACCCACCCTACCATGTCCCCTACCCTCATGACCCAAGGACAGTCTACAGGAAAAAGGCAATACATCCATGGTATGGTATCTCATACAGGGGAGGGTGAAAATATAAAAACTGGTATATAGCAACCATATTCCCGGCCTCTCCATCCTTACCCTCGTGACCCATGACTGGGTAAAGTACATATCTGAAGTCATGCCACACAGGGCTGGTGTTTCTTCTGCATTGTAGATCTGTAATTAGAATAAATTTCGGGTGCATATTTGCAAAGGTTTACATCCATTAACATGCCTTACTTGGCGCACAGTATTGTGCACCCTCCCCAAATCAACGGAACTGTTCTAAATTTAAAAGTACAATTTCCATTGCAGAGTTGTGAGTTGCTTTCTGTACTGTACTTCAAACAGTCAAAGCAAGTTGTATGTTTGAGACATGTGTACTATTTTGTTGCAGGATCTAGGTTGCAACTGAATGAACAACCCCTCCCCCAGACATGTAGGACAGTGCTAGACCTGTGCCTTGTGTCACCACTTTGGTAGAAGAAATCAGTTTGTGAGCTTGAGGTCAGTTTGGATAGTATGTTTCAAAATGTTAGCCAACTGAATATTTTTAGTAGCTATAATTTTCTATGGCTCAAAAGTCACTTCATGGCCATGTACTCAGTTGACTAATAAGTAACAAAATGTGATAAAACCAACAGTTTTTCTAGCTGTTGACTTTCTGGCTAACTCACCCTGCTCACAAGGGTAGGTGAGGAGGTAGGGATTAAGGTTTTATGTACCAGTTTTAAATGTTGACCCTGTATGAGGTACCATACCATTACTGTGTATGGCTCTGTATCTTTAGACTGTTCTTTGGTCATGAGGGTAGGGGACGTAGTAGGTGGATGGGAGTTGCATAAGAACCCTAATACCACATTTGCAGACTTTGTGTACATTGTGTTTGCAGTTTCAATAGTTTATTGCCAACCTTGTGCGGTAACAACCCTAATGAGCATTAAAGGAAAACTGCATGCAAACATTGTAAAACACATGTTGCGATTTGGTTTTCATTTCTCTGATTGTTTCAGCATTTTGTTCCCTGTGTCTGTGGCAAGAGTTTTACTTGCCAGTTTTATGGCCCCTGAGGTAGCTATGTAGGCTTTTTAATTGCCTTTGATCTGTTGGAATTTTCACAGAACACATCTGGCAATGATGTCAGTAGACCTAGGACTAGAACTAAGAGTGCAGGATCTTGGTTAGAATCTAGTCACAGCATCCAACTGCAACTGCTTGTGTAAGTTAACTGCTTTGAAATAGTGTTTGCCCTCTCTCCCCAGCCGAAGGCAGATTTCTCTAGCAGCGACTGTTATTCTGGATGTGTGGCATTTTCTTTAACTGCTGTCACTGGGTGATAAAGCCGATACACCTTTGAAGGTCATGGGTCTAAATTACATAATTCCCAGAGGCATTCTGGGAAAATTCCAACAACAATAAAGGAAACCTACATGGCTACCTGCAGAGCCATGAAACTGGCAGGAAAAGTAACAAAAAAAAAACAAAAAAAAAAACAAAACCATGCCACAGGCTAAGAAACAGAACACCAGAAACATTCAGAGATACAAAACATGATGCACAGCATGTTTTTTTTTTAGAGTTTTGCATACTGCAGTTTTTCTTTAAAATAGTTTTTTGCCATAAATGTCCTTACTTTATAAGAAATTAGCGCACTGCTTTTACACTTGGCCTTTGAAACCCTACACGAAGGAGAAGGGAACTTATAACATACTTTCAAAGGATCATTTCTGGCCTGTGAAAAGCCAGAAGGACTTCTACCGAATGGGAGACAGTTCTTACATGGAGTGCTGTGAAGCATAATCCACTGCTCCTGCAGGCCATGAGAGCATTTGGCCCTTTCAATTGAAAGCTGATAGTTCAGCTGAGGTCAGGTTCCCCAGGTAGCATGGGACATTATACCCAAATAGAGAGCTATGCCCCATTCCAGCCAGGGATAGTACATTTCTAACCCCGCATGCCCAGGTGGTAGCAGGTGCATTTGGTACACTTTGACGTGTTGTTATATGCCCTTTGTGGCTATCACGAGCTGGTGATGCATAGGGCCAGTCTGGGCAACATGAACAAATATAGGAGGAGATGGACACTAGTCCATTTACGGAAGAGAGTCCTAAAAGAACTCACAAAACTGAGAGTGGACAAGGCACTGGGACTGGATGGGATGCATCCTAGATTATTAAGGGAACTATGGGAGGTGCTGGCAGCACCACTGGCAGCCCTGTTCAACAAGTCATTCGATACAGGAGTGGTTCTGGAGGACTGGAGAAGGCAGATGTAGTCCCTCTTTACAAAAGTGGGAGTAGGGAGGAGACTGGAAACTGTAGAGGTCAATCTCACCTCAGTAGTGGGGAAAATTATGGAATCACTACATAAAGAAAGGAGTGTGGAACAACTTGAATCCAGTGGAGTACAGGATCTGAGACAGCATGGATTCACAGCAGGAAGGCCATGTCAAACAAATCTAATTAATTTCTTTGACTGGGTGACTAGGGTCATGGATCGGGGGCAGTGGATGTGGCTACCTGGTTTCAGTAAAACCTTAGATTCCGTTCCATATAGAAAACTGGTGAACAAGCTGGGCAGCCTGGGTGTGGGTCACAAGGTGCTAAACTGGGTTAGGAACTGGTTGAATGATAGTAGACAGAGGGTTGTGGTAAATAGAGCTCAATTTGTGGAAAGGAGGGTGATCAGCGGGGTGCCACAGGGATCAGTCATGTTTAATGTCTTCATAAGTGACATTGCGGAGGGCTGGAAGGGAGGTGTGCCTCTTTGTGGATGACAAAATCTGCAACAGGATGGAGAACCAGGAGGGTGAAAAATTGAGAGGGACCTAGGTAAACTGGAGGAATGGTCTAGAGTGTGGCAGCTGAGATTCAATGTGAAAATGCAAAATCATGCATTTTAGGTGCAAGAACCAGGGAGGATTACATGATGGGGGGATACTAATGGTCACCAAACAAGAAAGAGATTTTGGGGTAATTATAGCTGATGACCTAAAGTGGCCAAACAATGTGACAAGACTGTGGGGAAAGCCAATGGGATGCTGGGTGCATAGGGAGAGGTAACACCAGCCAGAAGAAAGGAGGTGGTGATGCCACTGTACCAGATCATTAGTGAGGGCCTCATTTGGAATACTGTGTCCAGTTCTAGAGGCCATAGACAGAGGTAAGGATATAGATGGGGTGGAGGCAGTTCAAAGAAGGGCAACAAAGATGGTGCAGGACCTACACCAAAAGTCATATGAGGAGAGACTGGAAAATCTCAATATGTATACCCTGGAGAAGAGGAAAAACGTGGGAGATATGAAAGAAACCTACAAATATCTAAAAGGCATAAACTGGGTACCAGAGGTAGCATGTTTCAGAAAAGGAGATGTACAGGAATGAAGGGCATGACATGAGGTTAGAAAGGGGTGGACTAAGGGGTAGCGTGAGGAATATTTCTTCACTGAAAGGTGGTGGATGCATGGAATAGACTCCCAGCAGAGGTGGCAGGGGCAAACACAGTGGGGAATTCAAACAGGCGTGGGACAGGCATAGGAGAACCCTAGCACTAGGAGCAGGATGCAAAGCCAGAGATCAAGTAGGGTCTCGGCTTTTACAGTGGCAGGAAAATGGGCAGACTGGATGGGCCTAGCGGTCTTTATTGGTCATTAATTTCTATGTTTCTACATTTCTATGTGTCTGTATGTAAACCTCTCTCACAGAGTAAAATATCATCCTTAACATTTAAGAATTAAATATTAAAACTGTCACAAAGCACAAATTGTAAAACATGAATATTTTAATAATTGAAAATCATCATAAAGTATAAAAATTGCTGTGTAAGAAAAAATATTTTAAAAATTGAAAATGGTAACATACGAAAACTGTTGTGAAACATATTAAAAATCATAACCTCGGAAGAATTTCTGCTTCACCACATTTTACAAAAAAAAATAATTTGTGAAAGAGTTCTTATGAACATTTTCATTTTTAATCAAACGTAACTTATTACTATTAATTTTTTTAGATAAAAACCTATAATGTAACACCTAATAACCCTGTGTGACACACACTAAACTTTTACCCTTAATTTTTATTTTAACCAGTTAAAAGGTTATCTAACCTTAAAGTTTCTGTCTGTGCCCAACTTTAATGTGAAAACGTGATCTTCAATGAGTTAACTCCTCAGTTGGGCCACGCCTTTGGAACCATAAGCCATTGGCATCAGGACATTCCAGAAACTTTGCCTACCTGGGGCTGTCACGAAGACATGCAGTGTCGGTGCCTATAAAATGTGGGTGGCCCCTCACTCCTCAGTTCTTTCTTTTGCTGTCGACATGCTCGTTGGACCTGCAGAGAATACCGCTGCTTTGTTGTTTGTTCTCTAACTTATTTCATTTGTATACTGGCGTCCCCAATAAATCGCAGCTGAAAGAACCTTTATTTAGGTTTTGTACCTGCGGTTACAAAAGCTACAAGATGACGCTCAGCTCTTTTGGGCCTGCCCTACAATGTGAGGGCCTACAAGATCTGCCAAGAATTTAACTAGGCCACAAGGAGAAGCTAGAAGAAGGTTGAGGAGACTTTCATTGCCCTGAAGGCCATGAAAGCTCTCATGAAGAGCTGTGGGATCCAGACCAGATCTTGGCCCTCTGTCCCAGGTAAGGAGACACACCAGTGGTCATCGACCACATCACCGCCATGGTTGACAAGGATGACAGATAAATTCAAAGAGAAGGAGAAATCATTGTTGAGACCCTCCTCCTCTTCCAGCCACCATAAGCATAAAGAAAATGCTTCATTAGAGGCCGGGCCCTATTGAGCAGTAAGTCCTTGTCAGTGTCTGCTTCAGCAGCATTGATTACAGCCCATGACGGGTTGTCATTGAGACACCAAATTCAGTCTGGGTCTGGCTCTCGTGCTGCCGTATTTACTACAAATGGTATACAGCCTTCATCGTTGGGTTCCATCCCAATGGCAATGGTAGTCTCACCCCTCCACCAGGCATCGTGGACCCCTGTTATGCAGGCATCATTCTCAAAAATGTTACCGTAGCTGCATGTGGAGGTGTCTGTTCACTCGACAGGGCCTCCTTAGTGGCACCACTGGTGACATGGGGACCGAATGCATATCTTCTACACTGACAGTACAGCCGCCGCTTTGTTGGAGGCTCCATCTAATGCCCGCCATCATCTGAGATGAAGATGAGGAGGAATACAATCCTGACCTCCCAGAAATGGAGGAGGATTTAGAAAATGAAGGTGGGATGAGGAACCCTATGATGGAAATTTTCCAGCTGAACCTTATCATCATGCAGTGAGGAATTTGTGGTATATAATCCCAGGTCACCTCTAGAGGATCCCTCCTTCCAAACTTTATTTAAACAAATACAGGATGCAATGGGATTTGAGGTGGAAGAAGATGACTCCATTAAATAAACTTAATGGAGTTTTTAGAGTTAACGGCTGCTCCCACTATTGTGGTGCTCTCTGTTTTCCCAGCATTGGGAGATGATACATTTGCTACCTAGCACTCTGTTAGCAGTCCCCGGAAAAGCTGACAAACCATATCCTGCTCCATCTGTCCAGCCCTGTTATGCTTCTCAGCCTAAAACTGACTTTGGTTATCATGGCTTCATGTGTTTGCTCTAGGGCTTCTAGAGTTATGAGCACCTAGCTCCTGACAAGGAGTCCAGGAAACTGGATGTAAAAGATATAGGACATACAAACATACAAAGAAGCAAGCAGAAAAGGCCATTTGGTCTATCTAGTCTGCTCATAATGCAGGGTCCACAGCTTGAGCTACTGTCCCTGACCCTCCTCCCCACTCCTCCCTTCCTTTCCTTCCTCCCTACCCATGACCCATATCCTTCACTTATGTTTATCCCAGCCTCTCTTGAAGCTGCCCACAGTCTTCAACCAGACCACCTCTTCTGGCAGCACATTCCAAGTGGCCACCACCTTTTCTGTGAAGAAATGCTTCCTGACCTCCCTCCTAAGCCACCTAAGTGCATACTGTGTGATCCTGAGCAAGTCACTTAACTTCCCTGTGCTCCCAGGTCGTATCTGAAACAAGCTCGCTTTAGTGTGCTACTCCTGTAAAACAATGTTCCTTCCTTGTTCCCTAATCCTCCCCTCTAACTTAAGACTGTGTCCCCTCAATGTTTTGGCTGCCACTTAGCTTAAAGAGACCCTCCTTATCAACCTTATTTATCCCTTTCAAGTACTTGAAGGTCTCAATCATGTTCTCTCACCTCTTCTGTACTCCAGGGAATACATGTTCAGTGCCTACAACCTCCTCCTTATATGACTTACCCTGCTGACCCACTATCATCTTTGTTGCCCTCCTCTGGACCATCTCCAGCAGTTTAATGTCCTTTTGAGGTGTGGGCACCAGTACTGAACTCCACTCTAGATGTGACCTCATCAGTGACCTGTACAAGGAAGTATAACCTCCTTTTTCCTATTACTGATCCCCCTAACTATGCATTCCAACATCTTGTTTGCCCTTGTTGCTGCTTTCTTGCACTACGTGGGTGCTTCAGTTCACTAGTGATCATCACTCCCAGGTCCTTCTCTTCCTCATTGCAGATACCCAGACCCCCCCAGAGATAATGCTGTCCTGGGATTCTTGGTCCGCCAGTGTGCATAACTTGGCATTGAAGCCAAGCTGCCAGATCCCAGATCTCCTCTCAAGCTTTTCCAGATCGTCCTTTGGGTCCTGCGTCCCTTCAGCTGTGTCCACTCTCTCGCAGAGCTTGTGTAATGTGAACAGGCACATTTTGCCCTTAATGTCATCCTCAGTGTCACTGATGAAGACATTGAACAACACCAGCCCCAACACCAAGCCCTGTGGGACCCCACTGATGACCTCTCTGGTGGTAGATAACTCACCCCCAACAACCACTTTCAGGATTCTATCCTCAGCCAGTTTCCCACCCATCTGGTCATCTTCTCCCAGCTCTGAGATCTGCCAACTTCCTGATCAACCTCTTGTGGCATACAAAGTTAAAGGCCTTTCTGAAAATCAGCTAGAGGATGTCTACCAGAGGACTTGTGTCTCTGTCACTTTGGGCCTTTGTATTGCAAAGTACCATGCTTAAATTACTGAGTATCAGAATAGCCTCTGAAAGTCCACTATGGCTATGGCACAGATGCTGCTGGAGAGCCCTGCAAAGGCAGAACTGCTTAAAGCTGCCTCTACTGGCCTAGATATGGGTAAACATTTGCTAAGTTCAGCATATGATGCCTCACATGCTGCTCCTAGATCAGCTACCTCTGATATGCCTCAGAAGGTTCTCCTAGCTTAAAGTGGTAGGATTTGCTTTATATGTGCAACAGGCCACACTCGGTGCCCTCTTTCAGGGCTCTAAGCTATTCAGCTAGGATGTAGATATTACATTGAAAGATGCACAGTCATCAAAAATGACTCTAACATCTGAGAAATCCTTGACACCCCCACCCCAGAATATATGCAGGGGTCAACTGGGGTCTTTTTGAAGCTTGCTAGGCCAAGGAAACAAATGCCACCATTAATCCTACCATGGCAGAGGTGGTGGTCCCCAGCTGGACCTGTTGCCCAGGGTGGTTACTCCAAGGCACCCAAAGGTTCCAGTTCAGGTGACCCTGCCTCCTGCATCTTCTGACTCAGCAGTTCCTCCCCTCCATAGCTGATGCCAAGGGAGAAGCTGGGGAAGGATTACCCTTCCCTGCAGCTGCAGAAATGAAGGAGATTACTTCAGATGAATGGGTCCTGCAAATCGTGGAAAGTGGGTATGCACTGGTTTCAAAACCTCAAGTACATTGTCCACCCCATTCTCACTACCCTCTGTGATGCCAGTCCTAGTTGAGGGAAGAAGTTCAGTCTCTGCTTCAGAAAAAGGCCCTAGAACATGTTCATCCCAAAGAGAGAACAGGGGCTATACTGAGGTACTTTCTGGTGCCAAAAGAGACTTGTTTTCCATGTTGGACCTCAGAGCCCTGATTGAGTTCATCAAATGCAAAATGTTTTGAATGGTTCCATTTTAGGCACTCATTCCCCTTCTGCAAAAGGAGTCTTTCATTGTGCTGTGGACATGAGGATGCTTACCTTCATATCAAAATCAGAACATGCCGCATGCAGTACCTCAGATTCATCCTGGAAGACTGCCATTGTCCATTCCCAGTATTGCCCTTTGGCTTGTCCTCAGCACTGTGGGTATTCACCAAATGTGTCACAATTGTGGCAGCAGCCCTTCGGAGGAAGGGCTTTATGTCTTCCTATTTGGATGACTGGCTCCTGGAGGGCCCATCCAGGAAGTGGTCCAGTTCATGGTATCTCAAACTCAGCAGTTGTTTGAGGACCTGGGTATCATGGATAATGTACCGAAATCTGTTCTGACTCCATGCCAATGCCTGCAATATATTGGAGTGGTTCTGGACAAGCAGTGGCAGTGCATTTCTGCCCCAGGACAGAGCAGAGGCACTGATTGCTGAGGCCCATCTCATGTACAGGAATCACTGTGTGTCCACCAGGACTATGCTCCACCTCCTGGGCCTTCTGGCAGCAGCCATTGTAACCATCCTGTTTGCACGCTTTCATTTGAGAATCCTGCAAGGATTCTTTGGGTACAGGGGACCAACTGACAGATGAGTTGAAATGAATGATCTTTGTCACATCCTCTAAAGAAGTCTCTACTGTGGTGGATGGAACTCTTGCACTTGCTGCAGGGTGTCCCCTTTCCCCAACTCTGAAGCATGTCCTCACGACAGATGCCTACAGGACAGGACTGGATGCCTACCTGGGCCTTTACAAGACCAAGAGGTTGTGAACAGACTTAAATTCAGATCTCCACATCTGTGTTCTGGAGATGAGGGCTGTTCTCCATACCTTCAAAGAGCATCTCTCACCAGGTCCCCTTTGATATGAACAGACATCAGCATGATGCAATAAATATATAATCAACAGGGGAACTCGCTCATATCCTATGTGCAGGGAAGCAATGACAATATAGCAGTGGGCAGTCTGTCACAGCCTGCAACTGACAGCTGTTTTTCTCCCAGGAGTCCGTAATATGGTATCAGAAAGGCTAAGTGGGTCCCAGTCTCTGATATGTTAGTGGGAACAGCTGACCTCCGTGGTAAATAACCTCTTCCCATGATTTGGTTATCCAGAGCTGGACCTTTTGTGTCCCCACACAATGCAAAACTGCTGCATTTCTGTTCACTCATTCCTGGGCCTGTTTTGGCTAGACGTATTGTCCCTCTCCTGAGAGGGAGGTTCTTTACACATTCCCTCCAATCTCTCTCATTCAGAGGGTCCTTCTAAAGTTGTGGGCAGAAGGGGCCACCCTGATCCTGATTGCCCTCCTCTGACATTGCCAAATATGGTTTCCACTTCTGTAGCATCTGGCAATGGAATCTCTCATTCAGTTGCCCTGTATCTGTGTCTACTATCCCAGGACTGGGGGTACTCATCCACTCAAACCTCGGTCCCTCCACCTGCATGCTTGGCTCCTGGGAATGTAACCATTGCATGTTTTTGGGATTTTCCCCATGTGGCTAATATCTTGTTGACAGCTAGGAAGCCTTCTAATAGACATGTATTTACTAAAGTGGAAACATTTCTCTATTTGGTGTGCTTCTCGCCTAGGACCATTTTATGTGTCCTGTTAATACTGTACTTGCCTACCTCCTATCTCTGTTAGACTCCAGTCTGCAGTACTCCCTCTATTAAGGGCATTATGCTACCATTTTGGCTTTCCATACTATTATTGATGGACACACCGTTAGCACGACTAGAAGTGTCCCATACCTTCTTGAAAAGTATTTTGCACAAGTATCCCCTGATTCATAAACTGATTCCACCATGAGACCTTAATTTTATATTTGAAGTTGACTTTGGCTCTTTTGAGCCTGCTGTAACTTGTGAACTATGCTTCCTTTCTTGGAAGGTGCCTTTTCTGGTTGCTGGTACCTCAGTTAGATGGATTTCTGAACTTCAGGCTGTCATAATTGTGCACTCCTACCTGATTTTCCACAAGGATAGTGTGGTGCTGTATTACAGTACATACAGAGCCTCATTTCTAGGAGCTTAATGCACTATCCACCTGGCAGTCTTCCTTTCCCCTTTAAATCCAGCTGGAACATCTTCAAGCTAGGTTTCTCTTACCCACCTGGGTGGTATACTCTTTGGCTCTGCCCCGTGATATCAGATCTTGCTTTCCACTGAAAGAGTCAGTTCTCCTTCTTCACAACTCCATGCACGTGTAGGCCCCAAAGTAGTTTCTACTTTTGCTTTGTCTTCTCGCTCAGTTTCTTCACTCCATTACCAACATGGATAGTGAAGAAGCTGCTCCCACTTTAAGCACAGCTACGCTTGCAACCAAATGATGTCCCAGACGGACCCACACTCATCATGCATTTACTGCCTCAGGGCAGAGCATGACTCAAGGTAAATCCTTTTACCCTCGTTGCTCAAAGATCATTATGTGTGCCTCCTCCTCCTCGGTCGGCATATGCATGGGCCCCTCCGGTCTGCTTGAAGGATGCATGCAAGGTGTCTTCACTGCAGCAGGCTTGGCTACTCAGCTTGTGGCCATGGAAGAGGGGGGCCTAGGCTGTGGCAGGTGCTTCCTTAGCATCCATGCTTCTCCCTGTCAAGGCCAGCATTGGGGCATCCTTCACGGGCACATTCTGAGAAATGTGCCAGTCTCTGCAGTAACTTGGGAAGTCCTTCCACTAGTGACAAAAAGAAGGTGAAGAAATCCTGGCAACAATCGGGACTCGAACAAGCACACTCTTTCCACTCCTGCAATTTCCTTGGCCCGTGACGGCCGAGCCACTATTGGTCAAGGGTCAGCCGCTAGCTCCATGGTACCCCATGGAGCATGTTACGTGATGCAGGCCGATCAGCCAGCCGAGATTTTTTGACCTGGTTTACCAGTTGTCTGAGGGATCGAGGATGACTCAGTTTTGAGGATTCCAGTACTCTCAACCCTCTCCTAGAAGGGTTGGTAGCAGTTGGTAGACCAAACTGTCTCCAAGGAGTTACCGTCTTCTGGGGTCCCATGACACGAGCTGGTATGTGTCCTGTACATGGCTCCTTCTCCTCTCTATCAATTCTCCAGTCATCGGTTGAGATCTAGGTCTTGGTCGAGATCATGGTTGGGGATTCCTTATGTCCCAATGTGCGCCCCTCTGCCAGGAAGCACTGTCAGCACTCCTCTTCATCTTACAGGGTGCTTCGCGCCACGAGGAGCTGATGTGGCAACAAAGGATCCTCTGGCAGGGTAAGTCACTTCCCAGTCCCTGTGCTTCCCTGGTCACCACTGGTCTAGCCTGCCCCAGTCCTTCTGCATCCAGTGTCTCCAGCGCTGACCTCCACTGATTTAGGTGGAATTGCCACCCAAGCAGCCCTACAGGAGCCCCAACTGAGACTCCTGCCTGGCTACCAGCCTTTCCGGTTGGCTTTCGGTTGAGATCACTTATTCAGATAAGTCCAGGGAGGACCATGGAGAAAGCAGCCAAGGGCGGTCTTTGAGGAGTCTTGGACTTAGATAGGTCCTCCATGCAATCTTGAGGACCCTAGGCTTTGACTGTGAATTGGCCAAGAACTGACCATTGAACACGGGCCAGTTTCCTTCAGGGTTTTACTCGGTTGATCTCCAAATCAATGGAGATCCCTTGAGTTGGTCCAGAAACAGGCCAAGTATCCCCTAATGGAAATCCTGGATTGAGATGATTCCCCAGGGTCACTTTCCTGTGATGGAGAGTATTCTGGGACCTGTGCTGGAGCTCTGGCAGCATCCAGTTTCCTGTATGGCACCTTGGCCCACATGGTCTGCAAGTATGCAGTCCTGCTCGGTCCCTGTCCATTTTCTCAGACCATCCTCTTTGCAGTATCAGTTGCTCAGCAGGTAGCATACTCACCTCTGAAGCCGGAAGATCAGAAGGTGGTGGGTTCTAGCCCCACACGGAACATGGGCTAAATCCCAATACTGACACTGTAGTGCATCAAGATGGGGTGCTGGACTCCTGAGGTACTGTCTTTCGGATGAGACATTAAACCGAGGTCCCATCTGCCTGTCCTGGTGGACGTTAACGATCCCATGACACTTCTTGATAACAGTAGGGAGTTTCCTGGTGTCCTGGCCAAATTCCTGCTTTAACTAAAAATACCACCAATGGCTTACGCTTGTTGTGTAAGTCAGTTTACATCTGTACAAATATGCCCCTTCCTTTGCCCCAGGCTACACCTGGAAATGAGCTGCAGCTCAGTGTGCCTCTCGGTCGCAAACTTTCAAATTAATAAACAAAAATCCCTCAGCCGAGGGGTAGGTGGCAGACTTTTGTCTTCTGTAAGACCAGCAATGTCGGGATGTGGACATCCCCCTCCCAACAAGGAGTCCAAGAAGCTGGACCACATAGCCAAGAAAGTTTATGCTACATCCTGCCTGAGTCTCTGTCAGGCAAGTTATGCCTTGATGATGGCCAACTTTGGTCTCACCCTGATGGGCATCCTTGACTGCGTGATCCGCCTCTGCCTTTCTGTGGATTTGCAGTTGGCGGTTAAGATGGTCAGAGACCAGGGTCGCGTTGGCCAGACATCAGCTTCAGACAATTCTGGACATCGCAAACTCCTGCACCTGGTTGGTGGCTGCAGCAGTCATGATACATTGCAGTGCTTGGCTGTGGATTTACACCTTCATGGTGGACATCTGCACAAATTAACCAAGGTCTCCTTCTTGGGTATCAACTTTTCAGCCCTGGGATGGATGAGCACCTTACGAGGATCGAAAAGTCCAGTGCCACCTCGACTATGATGCCCTCCCAGAAGAATCAGTTGAGCAAGTGGTCAAGAAAACCCCTTTCGGTTCGCCTTTTCTGTCCCAGCAGCCCAACCAGCAGCAGCCCCAGCTGGGGTAATTACAGGTCTGGTGGCCTAAACCTAAGTTTTTCAGCTAGGGCTCCAAGAAGCCCAGGGCAGTGAGGTCCCTCTGACAGCTGGTGCTGGTGCCTCTTCAAGCTGCTCTGTGGTGAGTTGGGGTGTCTGCCTCCTGCCTGTTCAGTCCTTGCCTCATCTTCCCATGGTGGGTCAGCTTCACCATTTCTGGCATGTTTGATCTTACTTTGAGGGGGCTCTTGCAGTAGGTAACACCATTAGGACTAAGCTGCAGGCACCAGGACCACACGGAAAATTTCTAGCTAGAATATATGATGGGGACTGCGCCCTGATGTTGGCATGTTGGACGTCCATTCTGGTATAAAGGGGTGGTCCCCACAACCACCTCAGTTCTTTTCCTGCCATCGACCTGCACTTGTTGGACTTCACAGAACAGTGTTGCTATGGTCAACCGCCATTTCGCCCTTTATTTGATTTGCTTAGCAGTTCTTGTTTCTTCTTGACTTCATGTCATCTCCAAATTCTTCAACGGACTCCCACAAGTCTAATTGTGCCTGGGAAGCAGCTCCCAGAAAAGGATGGCCACTCCATGTGCATATTCCTAGGCCTGGACCACGACACTGAAGCCTGCCAGACCTGCCAAAATTTAAGCAGATCATGCAGAAAAGACAGCAAAACATCTTGGAGATGACCTCATGCAGCAGAAACTGGGCACGTTGGAAAGAGAGCTGCAGGGCTGGGCCACAACCAGAACTTCTGGGGAATCCTTTATCTGCAAAGAAGAAACACAAAAGCATTGGGACCAAGAATGGTCCACTTCAGTATCACAGTTGCCTCTTCGGCCATGGCAGAGTCAGTCTTCCTCCCACGGGAGGTCGATCTCCTCTGGGGGTAGTTATATCAGATGACCTAAAGGTGGGCAAGCAATGGCAGTAAGAAAGGCTGGGGATACTGGGATGCATAGGGAGAGGCATCAATAGAAAACAGGAAGTTGTTATCCCTCTGTACAGACAGTTTATGAGACATCGTCCTGGAGCACTGTGTGCAGTTCTGCAGACCCCATCTCCACAAAGACATAGACAGAGTGGAGGCTGTCCAGAGGAGGGCATCAAAATGGTGCAGGGTCTGCACCAAAAGAGATATGAAGGAAGACTAAAGGAGCTTAATATGTAGTATAACCTTGAGGAAAGAAGGGAGAGGGGACATGATAGAAACTTTCAAGTACCTCAAGGAATCAACAAAGTCCAAAAAGTAGCATCTTTCAGAAAAAGACATGTGTAAGAACAAGGGCCACAATTTGAAGATAGAGGGGGATGGCTCAGAGGTAATGTGAGGAAGTATTTTTCACAGAGGGGTTGTGGATACATGGAACAGCCTCCTGAGGAGGTTGTAAGAGGGGGATGGCTCAGAGGTAATGTGAGGAAGTATTTTTCACAGAGGGGTTGTGGATGCATGGAACAGCCTCCTGAGGATGTTGTGGAATCATGAACAGTGGGGAATTCAAGAATGCATGGGACGGACATAAGGCAGTCTTAGTGGGGGTAGGAGGAAGTAAGCTGTTGGTTAACTAGGATCTGCAGCTTATCTGTTAGGTAGGAAAATGGGCAGACTAGGTGGGCCCAAGCGGTCCTTATCTGCCGTCAAATTCTATGTTTCTATGTTTCTCTGTTTCAACTCCAGTCCTCCTTCCTTCGGGATGCCAGTCGACCCTCCACATGCCATTCCTATGGTAGCGGGTGGTGATGATGTGGGCTCGGAGGACCCTTCCTCCGCCCTGCCACCCTGTTGCTCAGGCTGGTCCTCCTGCAAGGTCCTGATACAGGTGGCTGGGCCTTTGGGTGAGGCTGTGGCTGATTCCACCCATCTGGCCTCGGTGTCTTTGCCGGACTCACTTCTGTGGTCTGTTGGGCCAATGCCGCTATTGCCCTCTAGGCCATAGTCTTCCTCTGCAGAGCCACCACCCTTGGGGCTCCAGGCTCCTCAGCAGCCACTGGGAGTCCTCTCAAGCTCCTCCCTGCCAGTCTCTGGTAGGGCCTTCCTCTCCCGAGCTCCCTGCCAGGGATCCGACGCCGGTGATTCACAGCCAGAACATCCTCTGTCTCTGGAACAGATGTGCCTAGCTCCGGTTTCATCGAGTCTGCCACCATTCACCAGGAACCGGCCTTTGAATTGGAGCCATCAGGTGAAAATCATACAGGCTTCCCAGGGTGGCACACAGAGGACCAAGACCCCAAAGATGGCGCTTAGTGCAACATTTGCGCTTCTCGAGGTGAACTCAGTCATTATCACACCATTGGTGGTTCTACACAATGACAACTCCTCCACAGTTTGACTGCAGCCAGTATCGGTTCCTGCCACTCCAAGGAAGGCTGACCGCCTATATCAAGACCCAGATGGGAAAGCTCACTTGCTTCCCATCCTAAGGCCGACCCCTCAGTGCTCGAGGGATCACCAGATGCTAGTGAAGGTCCTGAACTTTGAGACTGTCCTTTGAACCAAGAATCTAAATTCTTGGACTCTATGGGATGAAAGACCTGTGCTTCCTTGACCTTAGCCTTGTGGGCTCAAAACTATTTAGTCCACATGCTCATGCATCAACAGTCCATTTTTGACAAACTGGGGACTTGCTCCATTCCACTCTGGACTCCTCTACCCGGTCTCAGCTGGAAAACCTTCTTGCCTCAGCCTCTAGCATTGGTTTCTATACTAGGGCCTCCTGTAACACGGTGGACATGACAGTCCATAGGCGATCTCCCATGTGTTTCAGACATCACACTAGACTTTGATGGATTTTACTCAAAGGTCCAGGCCTCCATCTTGGATGCACCTTTTCGAGGCCCTGTCCTGTTCGGGAAGAAGTTCAGTCACTGTTATCCTTCCTTCAGGACTCGGGAGTTCACCTTCAACCAGAATCTCAGGGATACCAGAGCGGTTAGCTCATGCGATCTGACACTCTTCAAGGGCATCGCCACCAGTGTCCAGATATGGGGAGCAAATGCAGGGCTCCTTCGATGGCTGCTGCCTCAACCACTAAAGCCAATAGAGTGGTGGGTGCTGCGTCATTGGCACCAGCCCCATCTTCCTAAACTCAGATGTTACTCTCTTCCTCTCTGTCTGTAGAAGACTTAAGGATTCAAGGAGAGGAGGGCTACATATTTGCAGGGAGGCTTTATCCCTCCTGTTGTTTTCTGAGTTTTCTTTTCTTCTCCAGGGTTCCTTCTACATGGGATGCCTGGGTGACCAAGACATCTGGCATGGACCCTCCTGGTCTCCCCTTTAAATGGAGAACTAGAACTTATTCTAGGGCTTCTGAGACTCCACTCTGTCGCCAGTGGCTGCTTACACTGGCCCGAATCTTTTCCTGCTGGGCAGGAACAAATGCTTGGTGGATCCCATTCTTGGTTGAGGTACCAACTCGGTTTATTCTGGGGTGGTGTCCTCAGTTCCTCCTTCTCCACATGCTGGTGATAGCACCCCAAGGTAGAGGGTCAGATTCCAATGTCAGTTACCCTTCAGGTAATGAGTTAGGTCCTAACGCCAGTTCTTCATTTCCTCAAGCCCTGAATTCTAGAGGACCTATACTGGGAACTGCTGTAAATTCTCAGCTTCAGATTGTGTAAGGCACAAGAGTTCTTTCCATGTTTTTGATCCTGGGCCATTAAAGATCAGAGTGGTAGCCTGGCTCCCCAGGGCTTTTTCTTTGGACTTGAGGTGTCTCTGGCCAGAACCTGGGTCACTTTTCATTTGCCAGCCAGGGCTAAGGTCTCCTAAGTCCCTCAGTTTGTTTTGGAGGGCCTAATACTCAACTTCAGTTGGAACAGTCTTTTCCTGCATGGGCCTCCCTGGGATGCCACGCATGACCTCATCGGGCTTATCATCCTTGGAGGTTTTCCTAACCCAAAGGACTTCTTTTGAGGCTCCAGGCCTTCATCAGGCCTCTGCCTGATGAGCCTAGTCTGTCGCTGGTTGCCTCGGATGTCGTGTCAGTTGTTCCCTGATGCCGGGTGTTTGGAATGACCTGACATGGCCAGGGTCTGTGGTAGTGGTTATCACCACTAATCCTTCCTGGAGATCCCTCACTTGGGGCTCATCACCTCATTACTCTTTACCTTTGGAGATTGGGATGGTACTCCTCCCTCTCTACATTCCTGTTATATCTCGATTCCCCTTTTAGGGGTTGATTTTTGTAGGGGCTTTAGGGGTCCCCTTCCCTACTTTTTAGGACAACAATTCACCTCATGATGTCTGCAGTTTTTGGAGTCCCTTAGAAGGGTGACTTACCTGGGGAGGTAGGTGCTAGATTATCAAGGGGTTTCTGTGATTTGCCCTGTCTTCTTTCTAGGCAATATGCCCTTTCCCTGGTGGGCAGCAGACCCCTCCCCTCCTGTGGAACTTTTTCTGAGCAGCCATGTGACTTCCTGTTCCACTGTTTGTGAAGGCCCGTCATCCCATTTCACCAAATGTGGAGGAGGAGAGGAGGAATTGTAGTGAGATATAGCTTCCCAGCTAGGAGGTGTTTTCCTTTGACCAGGTCTCTTCTGGGCTTCCACAGGGTTTCTCTTCCTGTCCAGTGGTCAGACATCACCACTCGGCATGGATCTCCCCCTTCCACCCTGAGGGGGTTAAGTCGCACTCTTTGGTCCCTACCATTTCCCCATGACCTCCCTTTTACTCCTCTTTTGCTTGTTTGTTGGACATGACCGGGATGGTTCTGACATCCCTATTGGGAGGCACTCCCCTACTCCAGCACAGTCGCCTTTACACTCTTCTCTCTGGTTGCTTTGGTCTCGGGAGTCTTCCTCAGACTGCTCTGGTCTCTTTAGGCACCAGGTACCGAGTTATTTTTTCTGGTCCTTCCTCCTTATCCTGAGGAACAACAGGGAGCTATGGTCTCATTGACTCTCTGCTCAGAGATTAAGTCCTTAGATTGAGTGCAAGCAGTAGGGGTATCTCCTTGACCAACCCCTGACTTGCCTTCCTCTAGAGGTTTCTTACATTTCCTGTTGAGGGATTCCATTTGGGCTCCTCTATTTTGGGTGTTGCCTCACTTGGGCTCTACATGGGAGCCAGCGATGGACTCTCATCTGTCTAGCTCCCCTTCCAGCCCTGGTTAAGGTCTGATTCAGACTATTTTAACTGACACAGGTCCAGTCAGCTACTGGCACCTGTTCTTCCTTTCTAAATCTAAGCAGCACGCACTCCTTCGGTGAAGAAGAATTTGCATGTGCCCAGACTTTGTCTCCTCTTCTCGCCAGGTTGATCCCTTTATGGCCTTCCTCAGGCTGACTCTCTTTGTCTCTGCCAGGAGTCTTTTCCTGATGCCAGCTTTCTTCTGGAGGTCAGCCTTCTGAATGAGGATGTATAATCTCCCTCCTCCTCCCGGATATCTCCTTCTGGTACTGCTTGGACTCTGTCCTAATGGTGTTGCCTCTTCCAAGAGCTCCCTTGAAGTAAGGTAGTACAGCTGTGTGAAACTTACCGTAACAGTAGATCTTCGGTAGGAGCTCTTGCAGTAGGCACTTATTGTTCCTCCCTCCATACCCCTGCTCTCTTCCATCTCAACCTTTCCAGGTCTCAGGAGTCTTCATTTTTCCCTGTTGGACCTTGGATTCAGGATCTGTGGTGGGAGGAACCGAGGTGGTGTGGGAACTGCCCCATTTATACCAGAACAGACATCGATGTACCAACATCAGGGATGGTCCCCATCATATACTGCTAGCTAGAAATTTTCTGTGTGGTCCTGGGGCCTGGCAGCTTAGTCCCAATAGTGTTGCCTACTGCAAGAGCTCCTCTTGAAGATCTACTGTCATGGTAAGTTTTTACATAACCATACTGTACCCATTGCCTCAGACAAATGGGTGCTAGAGTGGTGGGTAGGATTGCCTCTTGACTTAGGCTCTCCCACCCTACCAAGCCCATGCTCCACAGTAGTCCATGGTGTTGCAGGACATGTTGTCCACCCTCAGGGAGGACATTGCTCAGCTCCTAGAGAAAGAAGCCATAACCCATATTCCAGATGCCATGGCCAGCCACAGGTTTGTGTCCAGGTTCTTCCTGGTCCCAGAACAGATGGGGAGTTGGGCACCCATACTGGATCTTCATCATCGCAGTTAGCTCCTTTGGAAGCACAGCTTCTGGATGGTCACTCTGAAGCAAATCATTCCATCTCTGGAGGGGTAAGTGGTTCTGCTCTCTGGACCTCCAGGATGCCTTCTTCCACATTTCAGTCCATCCATCCCACTGGCAGTACCTCCAGTTCTGTGCAGAGAGGATTCTCTACAAGCTCCAGGTCATTGCCTTCGGTCTCTCCTCACACCCAGGGTCTTCACCAAGTACATTTCAGTAGTGGCAGCATTCCTGCAGCACTGAGAAGTCTGGTCTGTCCACACCTGGATGACTGGCTGATAGCCGGCTATCCAGGGAGGCAGTGGAGCAGTCAAGGGACCTGGCCCTCCACACATGCAGAGACTTGGGCCTTCTGTTCAACCCGGCCACATTAAAACTCGACCTCTCTCAGGTTATCTGCTTCATCAGGGCAGTGGTAGACTCCCTCCAGGCCAAGGCCTGACTCCTTGTGGATTAGGCATCGGATCTTATTTATTTATTTATTTATTCTTTCAGAGACCTTTGAGTGTGAGCTCTTTCACAAAGGTTCCACGTCAGGGTGGACAAGTAGGACAATACACAATATAATGGTTACAGAGAGCCTTCACAATTGGCATACAAGAGCAGATTACAACAGAGTTGGTCAAATTATGAACAAGGATTATAACAGAGCTAGAAGAGATTTTAGTAACAGGATTAAATGCACCAGTTTTTTAACCCCCCACACCCGCAGCTGCCTCCAGGATCAGTTGATAGACTAAAATTGATAAGTCTGAGAAGTGGTTAGGAGGATACTCCAATGGTAGCAGGCTAGTTGTAAATAAACCTGAAGGAAGGGTTTTGAATTACTCCCGGATGGGGGAAGAGGGGCAGTGGGATGTGCAATGGGGGTGGTGGTGGGAGCAGTACAAGATGCCTTGTCTAGTTGGGTGTGGGAGGGGAATGGAGAGGCATAATTGCATAAAGATAAGAGCTAATATGAGTAGCTTACTTACACACTAGGCTGGGCTGGGAAAGGGACAGGGTTCTTTAGGTAGCCCACTTGGGTGAGACCTAGGTTGAAAGCCAAGATTATCAGGTGACTCCTGTGCTGCAGGTGCACTTTGCGATGACATGAGATGCTGTTTGAGGCCCGTCTTGAATTGAGATAATCTGTTTGTTTGTAAAGGAGTTCATTTAACCAGTAGGGGAACCAGTAAGCGAAGGCATTGCCCAAGAGAGGTGCTGTGGAATGGGATAGACAGTGCTCCATTCTTCTTTCCTCTGGTGAGGTGAGGTATTGGAGAGTCCCTAAGCAGGTTTCCTATGCAGGGTGGGATTTACCGAGGAGTGCCTTCTTTGCCAGGAGACAGGTTTGGTACTTGACCCTGTCTTTAGGTTGAGCCAGTTTGTATGCTTATTCAAGGCACAAGTGTGAGTGTATTTATCTGAGGACAGGGTGAGGTGACATGCCTTATTCAGTGCCATTTGGACCCTTTGAGTGCAGTATCAGAGGCTGCACCATAAACCCACCAGCCCGTAGTCAATGCAGAGAGAATGGAGCTGGAGACAGAGGTATGGATTGCTTCCTGGGTGTGGGATTTCTTATGTCTATAGAGGACTCCGATTTTGTGTTAACCGTCTAACAAGGGAGTCAACGTGGTGTGTATAAGTGAGTGAGTCATCAATGGTGACCCCTAGGTACTTGAATACATGTACCTGCTCAATCTGCTCACCAGCCGTATTAGTGATTTTGAGCGAAGTGTGTTTATGCTTGTGGTGAGGGCTAGAATGAAGCATGGCCTTTGTCTTCTTGTAATTCAGTAGCAGCTTTTGTCTACTGAACCAGTCCTCGAGTTTATTGAAGGAGTCTGCTAGTCCAGATTGTATGGCTACATGAGAGGTTCTGCTGCTTAGCAACACGGCATCATCTGCATATAAAATAAGTTTAATGTCGCAGGCCAAGGGTAGCTCATTTACAAATAGGCTGAAAAATAGGGGCCCTAAGATTGATCCTTGAGGGACTCCTAGGAGTACATCTTTGGAGCTGGATAATGTCTGTCTGATTTTGACTCGCTGACTCCTGTGTGTCAGGTAGTCATTGAACCAATTAATGAGTTTGGTGCTACACCCAGTCTTTGGAGCTGACATGGCAGTAGTGGGTGGTTTACGTGTCAAAAGCTTTGGTGAGGTCAATGAAGATGGACCCCATCAATTTTCCTTCATCCAGCGCCTTGTGTGCAAAGTCAGAGTATTCCAACAGAACGGTGGTGGTGCTATGTTCTTGCCTGAAACCATGTTGATTTGGGCAGAGCAGATTGTACTTGTTTAGGTATTCTGTCAGTTGACTTGCCACAATTTTTCCAGTGCTTTGGATAGAGGAGAGGGTAGAATTTGGCCTGTAGTTCACCACCTGTGCCTTATCACCATTCTTGTGCACTGGCGCCACCATGGCTTGTTTCCATACCTCAGGAAATTGAGCTAGAGCTAGGGATTTATAGAATAGCATTGTTATGGGGTGACCATAACATCAAGAGTGAGGGATAGTATCTTCATGTCCAGTCCGCTACCCCAGTCTGGTTTTGCTTAGGTCTCCCCTGACCACCATTAGGACCTCCTACGCCCATTACCGTCTTAAAGTAGAAGGCAAGGTGGTTTGTTTCAAGCAGGCTGGCGCTGCTTAAGTCCTCCGCAGGCAGAAGCTAGTCTGGCGGCAGCACTAGAGACAGGTCAGCAAAGGCTTGGTTAAAGGCATCAGCTATGGCTAGCGGGTCTGAGGAGGGTGAGTTATTTATAATGACCGTCTTAGGGTGTTGCTTCTGGTCTTTTCCAAAGATGTGTTTAATGTTGTCCTAGAACCACTTTCCATCACCCCATGCGTTGTTAAGTTGGGTCTTATGGAAGTTAGCCTTAGCGAGCCTGATAAGCTTGGTGCAGCGGTTTCTGGCAGTTTTGTAGCACTGTAGGTCGTGTTTGCTGCCTGAATTTAGGGATGTTTCCAGAGGCAATCCCTCTCCTTTAGGAGGGAGAGAATTTGCCATCATCCAGCCATTGACCTCCCCGAATTTTCTGTTTTGTGCATGGTGCATAGATGTCACAGATGGATTTGAAACCCTCAGTGAGAAAGCTGAGAGCTTCATCCAATGTAGGCGCTGCTTATAAGAGACAATTGTAGGCAGACAGGGCCAATTTGAGGGTCAAAGTTTGCCTTTCTGCAGAACCCTGCTCTCTATGAGGCAGGTGGGCATTTGGCAAGTTTAGTGGTCCATATAAAGGAGATCGGGAGTGGTCACTCAGCACGTCCGGGAGAACCTAATATCAGAGAACATGTAGGTGAGCTAGCTAGGACCCAGTCAATAAGGGTGCTGGTGCCAGCTTGTAGTTCTTCCTGGTGGGTTTTGTTACAAGTTAGTGAGATTGTGTGAGGAGACTATGTCTCTGGAGGGTGTTGCTCTCCTTACTTAACCAGTTGATGTTAAAGTCACTGGTTAAGATGAGTTCTGGGCCTTCTGAGAGTGCTGATTTCTTCTATGACAAGGGAAGCCCTTCTTTGGCTTTTTGGGGAGGTAGGTTGTATGGCGATGGTGAGGGTCTTGCCTTTTTTGCCCAATTGTATTTTTGTCACTAGTAGCTCATAGTCCTCCGTGACTTTGGAGATAGGGAGGATGGAGCAGTTAAGTGAGTTTCTGGCATATAGGAGGCAGGCGCCACCTTTCTTGCTTGTTCTATCAAGGCGGAGCATTTGGAATCCTTCAATGGAGACCTCATCATCTTTGACCTTACTTGACAGCCACGTTTGATGGGCAGATTATGTCCGAGTACGTATGGTTATCCCAGGCCTGGAGCCGATCCAATTTGGTAGTTAGGCTGCATATGTTAAGTGATGCTATCTTAAGGCCCCCACAGCATAGGCCCCAGTCCTCTGGGTTGCTGGCCCAGGGTTAAGGTGAATATTTCAGACAGATAGCAATAGCATAAGGATGACTTTTCTGGTGGATAGGCTGATGTCTATTTTCCTCGCTTCTTCAGTTTCCTGCACTTCATGTGGGGAGGTGTCCAGACGCCTGTGTTAAATTATGGGAAGGTTAGCTGTTCCAGTTATGGTGTGGGAGGTTGATTTGGTGATGACTATGAATGGGAGGGTCGGGGTGAGGAGCCCACCTCGACTGGATGTGGTAATGGCCATGTGAATCCTATTCTTCCAGCAGGCATCCATTTGGTATCCAGGGTGGGAGGTAGAGGATCTTATCTCCTTGCCTGATAATTTCAGGTTGGGTACTTGCACCTTGCCCAAGACTTCCTGTGGCTGCTGGGTAAATGGCATTCTGCACCAACGTTGTCAGTTGGGCCTGCTGGCAGATGCGTCATTTGCAGTGGGAGCTGGAATGCCAGTGGTCTCAGCATCTAGGTCACCTGGACCAGCCGGTCATGGTGACTCAGACAATGTGGGATGCATCCAATGGTGGCTCACCATGGAGCATCTGGAGGAAGGAGTCCCATTAGTCCATCCAGAGCTGACAGTCACCATGACAATCGATGTGTCTGGTGGGACAGGGGCACACCTGGTGGAACCACAGGGCTATGGGCTCTGGACACCCAGGGAGTCCCATTACCACATCAACATGCTGTAGCTCCATGCAGTGCACCTTGCTCTGACAGAATTAGCTCCATTTGTCCAGGGTCAGGTCATGCAAGTCCAGAGTGACAATACCATGACCAAGTACAACCTGAACAAGCAGGGGTGGCATGCAAGCTCTTCGGTTGTGTCAGGAAATCCTCTGCATCTGGATCCCTATGTAGTTTGGATGCCAATCTCCTAGAGATTCATATATCAGTAGTCTTGAACCAGCTAGTAGACACCGTCCAGCCAGGTGGGCGAGGTGTCTCATGAATGGTGCCTTCATCAGGAGGTGATGAACCACCTGTTTTCCCAGTGGGCACTCCACTGGTCAATCTGTTAGCCTCCTGGGAGAACACAAAGCTGAGACTGTTTTGTGCCCGCCTCATGGTGTGGGACATTGTTGGGGATGCCTTCATGAGGTTCTGGACCCCAGGCCTCCTTTCGCCTTTCCTCCCTTTCCCGATCCACAGAGTGTTGGTCAAGGTGTGGAGGGACAAGAGTGAGATGATCCTGGTAGCCCTGGACTGGCCACACCAGTTTTGGTACTGGGTCTCCTCAGCCCCCGCAGCAGGCCTCTGTGGTGACTGCCCCTTTACCTGGACCTACTCTTCTGTCTCATTGAATGCCTTGCATCCGGACCTTCAGTCCCTACACCTGATGGCCTGGTTCCTGAGTGACTAGAGTTACAGACTCTGTGTCTCTCAAAGACGTTCTCAATGTCATGGAAGCCTCCTGGAAAGAATTGACCTGCCAGTGCTACACCTTCAAGAAGGAAAGGGTTTTCCATTTAGTGCCAGGGCAGGAGCTACACCCCTGGCTTTCCTTTGGCTAGCATTCTGGATTACCTTTGGTCCTCTCTCAGTTGGGCTGGAGGTTGATGACCATCAAGGTGCGCCTGGCAGCCATCTCTGCATACTGGGTGTAGGCTGGTATGCCAACAGTGGCACAGGACAAGGTGGTCAGGTGCTTCTTTAGGGCCTCGACCACCTGTCCCCACCGGTGTATAAACCACCACCATCTTGGAACTTACTTGCTGGTATTGACAATGCTCACGGGCAAGCCGTTGAACTAATGCACAGGTGTGACATGTCACACCTGTCATGGAAGACATCCTTCTTGCTGAATATCACCTCTGCCAGAAGGATCAGTGAGCTCCAGATGCTCTTGGTGGAGTCTCCTTATTTGATTTGATGTTCCACAAGGACAAGGTTGTCCTCAGTCCCCACCAAAGTTCCTCCCAAAGGTTGTGTGACATTTCACCTTAATCAGATGATTACCTTCCTGGTGTACTTCACCACTCCAACCTCAGTGACCAAGCACAGGCTCCACCGTTGATCCTGAGGTGGCGCTTGCTTACTATAAGGAGCGCAAGGCTGGAGTTTGGGGAGAGGTTTGCCAGCTCTTTACCTGCAGCTGCACCTTGGCAGACTGGCAGCTAAGTGGACAATTGGTAGGTGGATTGCTTCTGCATCGACCTCTGCTATAGGTTGGCTGATAAGGAGCCTCCTGTAGTGCTTAGGGCTCATTGCACCAGACATACTGCTGCCTTGGTGGCTGTTTCAGGGACGTCCCTATCCAGGAGATTTGCAGGATGCTACCTGCAATTAGCACATACCTTCATTTCCAACTACCACATCAACCATGAGTCATGCCGGGATGCTAGTTTTGGGCCCTCAGTTCTCCAATCCCTGTTTGTCAAGTAGGGGTGCACCTTGCCATTTCCTCCCAGAGAACTGCTAAGAGTCTGCCAGAAGTGTGGATAGTGCAGCATATCCACACCCCTAGAAATAGGATCACTTACCTGTAACCATAGATCTTCACGGACTGGTCTCTTGCAGTACGTCATTACTTACAGGAGTTTCCATCAGGTGGCGCCATCACATGGCAGCTCCTTAGCAGTCTTGCATGGGGGCTGTCCACCGATATCACTTCCTGTGGATGTGTATAAGAGTGGGGCCCCAGTACCCTCTGTTCATTTTCTTGCTGGCTTCAGCTCACATACTTGGCTCTTCTCACCTCCTGGGTTGCAGTCTTTGACTTGATCTTGAACCAATTTTCTACCTTTGGGTCAGGACCTGGGACTTGCTCTCAGCACACCTGTACTTCCATAGCAGGCCTGTGACCCCTCACAGTACCCTGCTGCTCCCAGGCCCAAGCACTCTTGTCTGGTCTGGAGCTTTCTTGGGCCCAGCTTGATTTTTTTAATACAGCAGGTGCGGTGTTCCATTAGTACTCACGGTCCACCTGCTGTTCTCAAGCCCAGGCAATCTTACTGGGTCTTGGGTCTTCCTCATGGCTGATCACTCAGCCAGGCGAATGAGGCATGGGGGTCACCTTCAAGAGTCCCCAGCCAGGGCACTTGTTCCAGGCATAGGAGGCAGGATTCACACTCCTCACTCCCTCCACCTTGCTCATTTTGACGATGGCTCCTCCGTTGTTGATGGTAACTGCCTCATCCACGGGCTGCCCCCGTCGATGGTGCCTGATGGGCTTGTTCTATCTTCAACAGGCCATGTCCCATTGACAGAGCTTGTTTCTGAATGTTTCCCATCGACAGGCAGTGTTGCCTCATCGATGGGATGCTTCCCATCGATGACACATGTTTTCTTCTTCCATCGTCGGGCCAATCTCCTGTTCTCTCATTGATGGAGGCCTTTTCTCCATCAATGGAGTGCTTCTCGTCAATGGGACAGCCTCTCCCATCAGCGGGATGGCATGCTTTGCATGCTTTGTTATGGACAGCTTCCCTGTCAGCGGAGGACTCCCGATGATCCCTCTTTGATGGGGATGATTCCACTGTTGACGGAGGACCTCTCATCATTCCTTCATCAACAGGGCTGCTTCCTTCATTGATGATGGGGCTTCCCCCCTGGGACCCCCCTGCTCAGGGCTCTGTTTGCCGCCCCCGCTTGTCCCAGCACCAGACAGCATCCTGGGGTTCCCCGTCACCCTTTTCGCACCCTTCAGTTGCGACTTTTTCAGGCCTTCAGTCCCACTGCATGGACCTCACCCTGAGTCCCTTGCTCCTTTACCAGTCCTGGTCCACAGGGTCTGGATGCCTCCTCCCGCTGTTCAGGGTTGGTAGTTCCTGGGCTGGCTTGCCCTCTTCCTGCTGCCGCCCTTGGGCATCCTCCATCTCTGGACCCATCACAGGCTCCGGCATCACCCGCATTGTGATGAAGGTCCTGTGAACATGGTCAGGGGTCCGGCCTGTCCAGTTCCCCTCCCCATGCCGAGGTGGCGTGCAGGACCCAGCACTTCCTACCTGGTCCCTACCTTCTCCCTTTCTGAGGCTCCCTTTGGGGTTTTGGGTTGGGATCCCTTTATGGGGATTTTCCTGGCGGGGACCTCTCTGACCCTGGGGACCTTGGTTCCCCATGGCATCGTCCTCCCTTCCAGAGGTCGCCTGACCTGCTCCCTCCTGGATCCCTTCTTCACAGAGCTCATGCTGCAGATCCAGCCCACTTTTGGCTTCCCTGTTGTGGATCGGACTCCTTTCATTTGTACATGGCTGCCTACCTCGACATTCCTAAGGAGCCTGCCGTGGTGGTCCCGCTTTGATTCCTGTATATTTTAACACACTCTCATGCTTGGTCTTGTCCTGCTTCCACCTAGCCTGCCCTCGTGGTCCTAATCAGCTTTACTGCTCCTCCTGACCCCTACTTGTCCACCACCTCTGTGGCTGACTCTGACTCGGTTGTCAGGCGGTGGCCCATGACTGGACCACCCGACCTGCGCATATCAGTTCCATGCCGCGGATGCTGATTACCAGTGCCTGGATTCCTACTGCATTTGAGTTTATACCTCCAGTACTTGCTACTTCATATTCTTAATTATCTGGGTCATATGGTCTGGTACCTTGCACTCTTGGTGCTTCAGCATTCCTGTCTGACTTGCCTCCTCCCTGAGTCGATCAGGCTGGCTCAATCGCTGTCTGCTTTGTTCTCCCTTTCCTGTCACCTGCTCTGTGCATGCTTCGATATGGTTGCCACATTGGCCCGCCTCGGCTGCCGGCATTGCCTTCAGCGCTTTGCCTGGCTGTGGGTTTTCAGTTTGCTGCCCGACATCCAGCTGTCAGTTGCTGACACCTTTTTCTGGGAACCTGCTGTTTGGACCTGGTGCTCAGTCCATCCTGTATTCCCTCCTGGTTTGGGCATACTTTTGGTCCATTCAGACCTCTGTCATGCCTCCCAGGTCCCACCCTATGCCCCCATAGGCAGACCATCTTATTCCTGGCCCCTACTGGGATATCTCTCAGGACTGCAGTATTGCCTGGGAAGCTCAGTCTGCCTCCATGGCATCCCTGTCCCTCATGATGGGGCGGGACCGCTTCTGTGCCTTAAACCACTTTTCAGGTATCCTCCGCCTCCTCTTGCAGGCCTTGGAGGCGCTCGGAGATCTCTTTACCATTCTTGGAGGCTTGCTCCTGGACTGTAGCTTCACTCCTCCTTGCGGAGCTGATTGGAACTCCTGCCACTTTCCCTGCTGGAGCCCTTCAGGTGTTCCTTCCTATGACCATCCGGGATGTTTTTCCCCTGGTGCTCCTTTTTCTACTATCTGATCCACTCTACTTGTCTATTTACTGTCTTTGACTTTATGCTAGAGCCTGTTGACCTCTGCCTCATCAGGATGAATCACTGTGCCTGGCCACCTGCAGTTCTTTCTACATCATGCCTCCTGCATGCCCTCACCCACCTTTGAGCCTTTCTGCCTGGCGTGTGTGGTTTGAGTTGACATTTCTCCTGGTTTCATACCAAATGTCTTCACCAACCGTTGGCCTATCTGCCTGCATGGAAGAGGTTTGAGTTGGACATTTCTGTTACATATCAAACATTTAGTCCTTACCCACCCCAGCCTATCTGCTTCTGGGGGTGCGGTTGAAGATTGACATATTTATTGTGAAATTTACTTCTTTGGCCTTGCCTTTCCTCCCATTTGGATTTTACTGCTTCATAATCTCCCAAGTAATGACTTACAGCAAGAGACCAGTCCACACAAGATAGTACAGTTACGTGAGAACTTACCGTTAACAGCAGATCTTCGAGGACGTCTCTTGCAGTAAGTCCCACCCTCCATCCCCTGCCTTGTTGCCTTGAATCTGCAACTCAGGACGTTGGGTGGGATTGCTGTTTTCTGTTTTACTGGCCTTCATTTACCTTAGTCCTGGCCGTGCTCACGAAGCCGATGGTGAACAGAGGTACTGAGGGCTGCCCATGTTATACACATCCACAGGAAGTGATGTTGTGTGAATGGCCCCATGCAAGACTGCTGGAAGAAGCTGCCATGACGTTGCCACCTGGTGGATACTTCCATAAGTAATGACTAACTGCAAGAGACAGTCCTCGGAAGATCTACTGTTATGGTAAGTTCTTATGTAACCGTACTTTCTAGGGGTGGTACATGGTGCACATCCACACAACCCACCTGACCTCCCAGGCAGGTGGCACACAGATCCCTGCTTCTACCATGCAAGATCTGATTCATGGGGTGGAATCAAAGAGTACACCACCCCAGTGGTGGGAGCAGCTTAGCTTGAAGATGTTCCGCTGGATTTAAAGAGTAAGGAAGACTGCCAGAAGTGTGGATGTGCACCATATACCACTCCTAGAACTATGGTTACAGGTGAGTAACCTTCACTTTTTTACGTAAGGTGGTTTCTGAATTCACATTGAATTGCACCATCAACCCACCAGTGTACTGTGCTGAGTGTACTAACAAGGGTCAGGAATGACTTTGTTTCCTTGATGTACACAGGACACTGTGTTTCTATTTTAGCACACCAAGGACTGCAGAAAGTCCTCTCAGCTGTTTTGTCATTTGCCCTGGGAGAGAGAACATACCAGTAACTAAGCAGTGCCTGTCCAAATGGCTGGCTAACTGTAATCGTTTTGTTATAGGAAGTGATAAAGAATTTCTGGTGATGTTCATGGCCACTGTACTCATGAAACCAGGTAACAGAAATTGGCCATACCATGAGTCATGGTGTGAGCCCTTCTGTTACCTGTTTCAGAGTGTGTCTCTGCTGACATTTGTGCTGCTGTCAGGGGGTACTGTCCACACTTTCACTAGACATTACAGTCTGGACATCTTTTTACACAGATGTGCTGGCATTGATCTTGCTGTCATGCAAGGCCTTCTGTCCTGATTGCATATCAGACTTTGCCAGCCTCCCTGGGTACTTTGTACTGCTTGAAATTGTTCCAAAGGTGTGGCCCAATGGAGGAGATATCAGTGAAGAGGAACAATTACCTACCAGAAACAGTAGATCTTCAAGAGAATCTCCTCCACTGGGCCACAGTGCACCCACCCTCCTTCCCTCTGTTGTGAGGTACCGGCTGGCAAGCAATCCCACTGACTTTGCGGACTGTATAGTTGTTTATTCTTTCTTTAGAAACATAGACTGATGGCAGATAAGGACCACTTGGCCCACCTAGTCTGCCCATTTCCCTACCTACTGGATAAGCTGCAGATTCTAGTTAACCAGCAGCCTACTTCCTGCCACCCCACTACAGTTGCCTTATGTCTGTCCCATGCATGTTTGCATTCCCCACTGTTTTAGACCCAACAACCTCCCCAGGAAGGCAGTTCCATGCATCCACCATTCTCTCCATGAAAAACATTTCCTCACATTACCCCTGAGCCGCCCCTCTATCTTTAAATTGTGTCCCCTTGTTCTTCACATCTCTTTTCTGAAAGATGCTACCTCCTGGACTTTGTTGATTCCTTGAGGTACTTGAATGTTTCTATCATGTCCCCTGTCCCTCCCTTTCATCAAGGGTATACATATTAAGCTCTCTCAGTCTCTCTTCATATGGTTTCTGATGCAGACCCTGCACCATTTTAGTTGCCCTCCTCTGGACTGCTTCCATCCTGTCTATGTCCTTAGTAGATGAGGTCTCCAAACTGCACACAGTACTCCAGATGGGGTCTCACCAACTGTCTGTACAGAGGGATAACCACTTCCCTTTTTCTACTTGTGATGCCCCACCCTATGCATCCCAGTATCCCCTGGCTCTCCTTACTGACTTCTCAAATTGCTTACCAACCTTTAGATTATCTGATATGACTACCCCCATGTCCCTTTCCATTTTTGTTGTTGTTAGTACCTCCCTGCTATTGTGTACTCTTCTCCTGGGTTTTTGTTTCCCAGGTGCATTACTTTTCACTTCTTTGCATTGAATCTAAGTTGCCATATGTCTGACCATTCCTCCAACCTTGCCAAGTCCCTCTCATCCTTTCTAGCTCCCTTGTGTATCAACTCTGTTACAGATCTTGTGTCATCTGCAAAGAGGCATACCTTTCCTCCAGACCCTCTACAATGTCACCAATAAAGATGTTAAAGAGGACTGGACCCAGTACTGTCTTTGGTCACCAGTCCCAGCCTCTTTTTTGTGCCTGGTCCTGGTGCCTCTCAGTAGGTGGCCCTCTGACCTTATCTCTGGCAGGGAACTGGAGAGTGAAGGGCCACCAACATTTTATAGGCACCAACACTGTATGTCATTGTGGGTGGCCCCTAGCTCAGCAAAGGTTTCTGGAAGGTCCTGATGCTGATGACTTACAGTTCCACAGGTGTGACCCAGTGGAAAGATTCTCTCAAAGATCTATTGTTACTGGTAGGTAACTGTTCTATATGTAGTTCAAACCAAAGCCCCAAAAGAGGCCCTAAATGGCCTTCAGATTTCGAAAAATAACTCTTAAGATTTGTAAAATCTCTGTATCCAACTCTTGCAAGAGGTCATGGTTGGGGCTCCTTTCATCTGCCTACTGCCTGAGGTAGCCTTGTCTACTTGCAGCAAGACTGTGACAGAGGAGGTGGCCCACTTCCGGGTTCCTTCCGCTCTGGTGCCCATACACAAAGTACCCAAAGGAATTGGTTCTGTGGCCCTGTCACTACTTCACTACTGGTACCACCTATCTTCTATTTCTAATCCCAACTTAACTGTTACCTCCAGGGTGAGTGTGTGTGTGTGTGGGGGAGGGCAGGATCTCTGAATTTGAAACCTGGGAGGAAGATCACTATGAATGAGTGGTTTCTGGAGATAACAGCAAAGGGCAGGATCTGAAGTGGTTACAAATCCTCCCGATCATCCTCGGCCTCCTTCCTTTTATCATCTGGGCCACTTTTTCTTCTGAAGGAAGAAGATCAAGCTTTATTTCAAAATGTGCCATAGAACCAGTTCCTTCTCAGGAGAGAAAAAGGGTTCTATTCAGATACTCGTAGTCCAAAATGGATAGATATCCCTGCAAGCTCTGATTCCCTTCTGCAGACAGGGACTGGCTCTGTTCTCTAGACATGAAGGACGATACCTTCTTGTAAAAAGTAGGAAATCTCACAGACAATACCGACGCTTTATGTTGAGTGTGAACACTGTTAGTTCAGAGTATTGTCCTTTGATTGTTTTCTGTGCTACGGGTCTTTCTTTTTAATTCAGTGTACTTTACTAACTTTCCAATCACAACAATATAGTACAAGGACAGTAACAACAACATAACCACCCTAATACCTCTCACAGTGCCCCTCACAGGAATCCAGTGTCACGTACTAGCCATCTGCCAGCCATTATTTGCAATATATATTTCTGTTATATATTTTTATAGGATTTCTGTGTATGTCCATGCCAGTTTTAATTCAAGGCATAGGAAAGACTAGATTTTTTAAGGGTGATCTTTTGACTTGAAGGCCACCTGTTTCCCAGGAAAGGAGATCTTAATTCTCAGGTTCTGTTAACAGGATGTGCCAAAAGCCATTTACCTGTACCTGCCATAAATTTGCACTACAGAGGCAGATTGTTTTGATCTCAGGAAACTATTCTAAGTATATCACATTTTATGAGGGAACAGGATATATTCCCAGGAAAGGCCATTCTAGCAGTGCTATATGAAACTCTAACATGACTGTTAATTAACTTACAGGATGAAATATTGGTACATCAATGTTTTAAATATAGCAAGAGGCTGTAAAATTAGCCTACCAGCTGGGACTCTGAAAACATCAAAGTCTAAATGTGACACTAGTCATTTTACTGGTTAATTATGCAGGATGAGCGTTACCTCACAGGCAACATCATGAACACGCTGTGTGGCATCATAGGATGGGTAGAGACATTTTTTTCTCTCCTATTATTAAGTTTTGCTGAGAGGACTGGAACACACTTCTGATTTGGACTCCTAAGAAGCAACCAGGCACAACTGCAGATTGAACAAACTTCATGCCTGTAAGGAAGAACTTTAGTTAACCAGTTTCAAGGCATTTTCCTGTATACATGTCCATTTCATTTCTGACTGTAACCTAATTAATATATGTTGTCTTTTCTTTTAACTGCCTTTAGTTAATTATTTTAGTAAAGACTTTTGTTTTTCTAAAGAATTCTGCCTGCGTGAGAGTCCTTAAATTTGTATGTGTGACTAGAAATTTTATTACAAATCTGTGACAACTGTTTATGCTTAGAAGGGTCAACAAATAGTAACCAAATTGAAAAGGGTCAGTAGGGACATGCAGATGGATTTTGGGAGAATACCAGAGTCTCATACAGGTCTACAGGGATTGTGAACTGGGTGATTGCATATCCTGTAGGGTGAAGACCAAATCAAGTGGTGCATTGCTACCTGAAGAGTGTGTAATGCTTGGGCCTTCCTCCTGTGTGTAATAGCCACAAAAAGGGTTTTATTTTGCCACAAGACTCGAGACTGGTTTTGTGCCCTGATCCAAAGTATAGAGTGATACTCTGGGACCTCGTGGCAAGTGTTCAGTTGTAAATCCAGTGAGCACTCTTGGTGTACATGAGGAGGGTATCCCTATTCCCCTCCCTATCATGGATTGCAGTTAGGGTGAACACTGTGAGCTCAGTGATCTGACCCACATGAATGGGTTTGTGATAGATCTGGTGGCAGTGGTGGGATATGATAGGTTTGGTTGCATTGCAATTCAAGAGATTGGTGGCCACAGGCATAACAGTTGGGCTTGATTCCAAGTCCAGTGTATCAGATTGTTAAACTGAAAACAGTCCCCACACAATCAAGGCAGAGATTTTAAAAATACATATAATTTGATTACAGTATCAGGTTCCCTACCTATTTTTTTTTCTCAGGTGCAAGCTAGGGTAGTAATAGGTAGGAAGAAGATGACTTCAACTATCACACATAACTGCAGACTACATAAGGCAGTTGTTTCAAGACAGAGGGGTCCAATACAAGGGTCTGACCAAAAGAACCTTGTGGAGGCTCTTGTGGCAGCCAATGAGCTAGCAGCTGCCCAGGACCTTGATTCACAGCTGGGGACTGAAGGGGACCAGACCTTGGGTGTGGGGTGCCAAGGGACATCACAGTGTCCAGTCCCAGGGAGGAGGACAGCGAGACCAGCGAGAACCCAGAGCCAAAGCAACAGAGGAAGGTCACCACAATGCTGGAGCCAGAAGGGATCAGACTGCAGATAGAGTTGAGGAGAATGGAGCCGAATTTGAGCAGAGGAAGTTCCAGATGGAATTGCAGGAAAGGCAGCAGCAGCGAGAGGCCAAGAGAGAGAAAGAGAGTGCCAGGGGAATTTGAACTGCAAAGCTAAAGCTCCAATGACCAATGCCAGAGGAAGTAAGTGGCAGGGGTGAACCTGGCCCTCCAGGACTGGGGTATAAGTTAAATAAAAATTAATAGCTGAATTAAGAGGGTAAGGATATGGATGCATTTTGAATTCATTGAAAAGTCTGTATTCAGGCAAAAATACCCAGGGACTCCTGGAGCTTCCAGCTATCTTGCTACTTACTGGGTGAGGTCATGAAGCGTTGGGTCAAATGGACAATCAGGACAGCAGTGATTATGAGAAACTTAAAGTTGCATTGCTTAAAAGTATGAGTTAACTCCTGAAGCATACAGGGTTAATTAAGTTCTGAAGAAGCCCTGACATGAGATATGAGGAACTTGTCACAAAGCAATGTCAGTTTTTAAATGGTGGGAGGAGTGGAAACAAAATCTGTAGAGATAATTGAGGAAGTTATACTTTTGGAGTAATTCTTTTGGGCTTGCCAGCAGAGCTAAAAACCTGAATGGAGGACTGAGGCCCGAAAACAATGCAGCAGGCTGCTGAGCTCTTGGACTGCTATGCCAGAAGCAGGCCTGCTTTGAAAGTGAGTGGGGCAAGAGTGGCCGTGCAGAAGGGAAAAGCACACCTTCAGGGCAGTTAAAACCTGCACTGCCTCCATAGAAAGGAAGCCCCAGGTTACAAAAAGGGATTTCTCAGACAAAAGAAATGATGATAGTTGGTTTTGCAAGCAGCCAGGCATCTTGCAAGCCAGTGTCCTAAAAAGGCACAAGCAGACAAAATGGTGCTTGAAAAGAGTTGTGTACACTTTGCATCCCTGAAAGCATGCCTACAAACATGAGGAAGCACATACACCCGTTACTGTAAATGGGTGCACACCATTGGTTAAAGGACACAGGGTGTCTCTTACTTTAATAAAAGGGATCTGGTTGAGCCTGAACAGCTTATACCCAATCAATTCATAACAGTAAGGATTCACTGGGAGGAGAAAACTCTGCCACTTGCTAGCATTCTCTTGGACTGGGGTGAGACAGGAGAGATGGAGCAAAAGTGGCAGTGGCAGACAATCTCGCCCTGGATGTGATAATAGGAACACTCTCCAGAAGGGCATGGTATGTGTAGTTACCCACAGTCAGATGGCAAAGGCCAGTTGTAGTTCCTTGGACCCCATAGCAGTCCCTGTGGAAAACAATGAGAGGCTGGTTCCCCAGTCTATGTCTCCTGACATGGAGAATAGTGAAAGAGTGGGTAGAGGCTTCCCCACGTAGCAGTTCACAAAACAGCTACAGAAGGTTACTCTAAGGAGGAGGGGTAACCAATGGTCAAACAGTTAGGGATGGCAGTGACCTGAATGCCCTGATGCTAGAGCTATAGACCCTAGTTTAGAAACTGAAGGGACATGTCCCATGCTTTTGGAAAATGTACAGATTTTGCAACTGCTCAGAGGACTGACCCTAGCTTAGTGAGGCTGAGGGTTTGTGCAGAATCTGATGGGGCACAGGGAGGTGATGGGAGACATAGGGTATTTTTGGACAATGGACTGTTGTATACGTAGGGACGTAAGACAGAGGTAGGGGTGATTGCAGGCAGCTTGTCGTTCCCAGGGGTAACGTGAGTGGCTGTTCAAGATTGCTCATGTTATCCCCATGTCTGGACATCTGGGAATCATGCACACCATGGAGCAATTGGCCCAGAGTTTCTTTTGGCCCAACTTCACCCAGCAGCTGAAGGACTATTGCAGGTCTTGTCACTGGTGCCAACAAATAGGGAAGGCAGGTAACAAAACCCAAACCATCCTAATCCCCTTGCCCATTGTGGAGAATCCATTCCAGGGGTAGGAATGGATATTGTGGAACATTTGAATATCCCAGCTCCTCTGGGAAGAGGTTTATCCTGACGGTGGTAGATTATGCCACCAGGTAGCCAGAGGCAGTCATCCTTTCCTTACTTAGGACAGACAAAGTGGCCGATGCCTTGCTAGGGATTTTCTCCATGTCAGGTTTCCAGGAGGTTATCATCAATCAAGGGGTTTCTTCATGTCAGACCTATTGAAGTGTTTGTGGGAAAAGTGTGGGGTAGTGCAGAGATGCACGACACCTTATCACCTGCAAGCCAATGGGCTTGTGGAAAGATTTAATGGTACCCTAAAATCGATGCTCCAGTTGTTTGCTGAATAGTATGGGAGGGACTGGGAGAAATACCTTCCCCACCTGTTTTTCGCATACAGGAGATGCCCCAAGAGTTTACAGGGTTTCCCCTTCAAACTCTTATATGGATACAGGGCATGGGCCCCTAGATTTGGTCCGAGAAGATTGGGAAGGCAAGCATGCCTCCCAGGGAACTCTCATAGTGGAATATGTCCTGAAGTTTAGGAAAAGCTGAAGCAGCTTATGGGAGCAGCCCAGAGCAACCTGTTAGCTGTCCAGCAGAAGCAAAAGGTCTGGTATGACCACTGAGCCAGAGCTCACTTGTACAGTATAGTCAGGAAGTCATGGTCCTAATCCAGTCCAGAAGATAAGCTGCAGGCCGAGTGAGCTGGACCATACAAAATAGTCAGACAAGTGAATGACATAAGCGACATTGTAGAATTGCCTGACAGGGAGACATACTCATAGAATGTACCATGTCAACATGGTGAAACCATATGCAAATAGGGCTGACATGGTATTTGCAATGTGTAGTCCTGGGAGGGACAGATGAAGAAGACCCATACTGGACTTGCTGGTGAAGCAAGCAGGAGTCCTCTGTGGAGGCAATCCAACTGTTGCCCCAGTTGACCCTGGAACAGTCTGAGGAAGTGAAGGAGGTTTTAGAGGACTTTGCCCTTTGTTTATGGCCATGCCAGGATATACACCTTAGCAACACATGACGAGTCACAGGACTGCAAGCACCCATCCAACAGACAGTCTACCAGGTGTCCGAGGCCATCCTAAAGGACATTAGGAGGGAGGTGGAGGAAATGCTGGATTTAGGGGTAATCCAGAAATCCTACAGTCCCTGGGCCTCACCCGTAGTCCTTATTCCCAAGATGGATGGCTGTACTGCTTGTGTAGTCTATTGTGGACTCAATGCAGTCACGAAGTCTGATGCTAACCCAATGTCATGGATGGATGAACTACTGACAAGTTGGGAGGACATATCTCACTCCCTATTAACCTGCCAAAAGGGTATTGGCAGGTGGAGTTAACTGATTAAGCTAGGAGAGTCAGCCTTCATCACTCCAATAGGGTTATTTGAGTTTAGGGTAATGCCTTTTGGAATGAAGAATGCCCTGCCACCTTCCAAAGGTTGGTGAACCAGGTGTTACATGGTACTGAAGAGTACACCATGGCATACCTGGATGATATTGCCATCTTCAGTGCCAGCTGGAAGGAACACCTGTCCCACCTGAGGGAAGTGTTGGGCAGGATACAGAAGGCAGGGCTCACTGTCATGGCTGAAAGTGCCAGCTGGCCATAGTGGAGGTGACATACTTAGGACATGTAGTAGGGTGGGGTAGCTTCGCCTGATCAAGCCAAGGTTGAAGTGATAGAGGCATGACCCAGGCCAGAAACCCAGAAGCAGGTTTGAGTTTCCTAGGGACCTCTGGGTACTATCATAAGTTTGTACAAAATTACAGTAACCTGGCAGCTCCCCTATCAAGCTTGCTAAAGAAAAGAATGCCTAAAAAGGTAAAATGGGAGCCAGCCTGTGAATGAACCTTTACACAGCTAAAGGAGGCACTGTGCGGTGCTCCTGTGTTGGCCAGTCCAGAATACAGTAGCCATTTGTAGTCCAGACAGATACCTCAGATGTGGGGATTGGAGCAGTCCTCAGTCAGACCTCTAACCAAGGGAAAGATCACACAATACTGTACCTTAGTAGAAAGTTGCTTCCTCTGGAGCAGGCCTATTCCACAATCGAGAAGGAGTGCCTTGCGTTGCTATGGGCCCTGAAGAAGTTAGAGCCTTACCTCTATGGGAGACACTTTGAGGTGCAGACCAATCATACCCCTGGTGTGGCTGGCGCAATGAGGAAGACAAAATGGTCATCTTTTGAGGACTGTTGCCCTACAGGGCTATGATATGACCATTTCCCACATGGCTGGATTGGCAAATGCCAATGCAGATGGGCTATCTTGACAGTTAGAGAATGAACTGAATTTGTGAAACTCATACCATGCTAAGGATGGATTCCACAAATTCAGTCTAGGAGGGAGGAGTGCTGTGTGCTAGCCATTTGCCAAACATTATTTGCAATATGTATTTCTGCTATATATTATTTTATGGGATTTCTGTGTATACCCATGCCAGTGTTAATTCAAGGCATGGGGAAGGACTAGATTTTTTTTTAAGGGTGACCTTTTGACTGAAGGCCACCTGTTTACCATGAAGGGAGATCTTAATTCTCAGGTTCTGTTAACAGAGATCTGCCAAAAGCCATTTACCTGCCATAAACATGCACTACAGAGACAGATTGTTTTGATTTCAGGAAACTATTCTAAGTATATCACATTTTATGAGGGAACAGGATATATTCCCAGGAAAGACCATTCTAGTAGTGCTATGTGAAACTTTAACATGACTGTTAATTACCTTATGGGATGCAATATTGGTATATCAAAGTTTTAAATATAGCAGGAGGCTGTGAAATTAGCTTACCAGATGGGACTCTGAAAATATCAAAGTTTAAATGTGACACTAGTCATTTTACTGGTTAATTATGCAGGATGAGAGTTACCTCATAGCCAGCATCATGAACAAGTTGTGTGACGTCACAGGATGGGTGGACACATTTTTTCCTCCTATTATTAAGTCTTGCTGAGAGAACTGGAACACACTTCTGTTTTGGACTCCTAAGAAGCAACCAGGTGCAACTGCAGACTGAAAAAACTTCATGCTTGTGAGGTAGAACTTTAGTTAACCAGTTTCAAGGCATTTTCCTGTATTCTTGTCCATTTCATTTTCTGACTGTAACCTAATTAATATATGTTCTCTTTTTCTTGTAACTGCCTTTAGTTAATTATTTTAGTAAAGACTTTTGTTTTATAAAGAATTCTGCCTGCATGAGATTCCTTATAATTGTATATGTGACTGTAGAAGTTTTATTACAATTCTGTGACAACTGTTTATGCTTAGTAGGGTCACTAAATAGCAACCAAATTGAGAAGGGTCAGTGGGGACATCCAGACAGATTCTGGAGAAGACCAGAGTCTCATATGGGTCTGCAGGGATTGTGAACTGGGCTATTGCATGTCCTGTAGGGCAAGGACTAAATCAAGTGTGCACTGTTACCTGAAGAGGGTGTAACGCTTGGGCCTTCCCTTGTGTGTAATACTTATTAAATGGTTCATATTTGGCCACAAGACTCGAGACTGGTATTGTGCCCTGATCCAAAGTACAGAGGGATACTCTGGGACCTCATGGCAAGTGTTCAGTTGTAAATCCAGTGAGCACTCTTGGTGCACACGAAGAATACCCCTGTGCCCCCCGCTGTCATGGATTGCAGTTAGGTGGACACTGTGAGCTCAGTAATCTGACCCTCACGGGTGGGTTTGTGACATCCACTACAACAGAATACAATAAGAGCATTCCTGACCACAATACATAAGTAAAAACCCTAGCTTAGACAGGACTGAATACTTGCACAGCAAAAGGGTAACATGGTCTTCATATGCCACAAACATTATGAGAGGCTCAGACCGAGGCACTACACTGACTTTACATTGTCAATAACAGGGTATGCAGTGTATCCCAACATTTATGATAGGAAGTATAGCGATGACTAATATTGGCTATACATTTTCAGCATTAAGGGAAAATAACATTCTCTATGCCACTCTGCCAGGGGTGGTATCTCCTCATCTAGCCAATGTCTCAAAATAACAATCTTTGCACTATGGCAGTTAGGGTGACATAACCTTTTGTGGTCCAAAGACTATCCTTATAAAGACCTAGAAAACAGATTTCTGGTGTAAGCACACCCTGTAATCCTAGTAGTGGATCTAGGTGGGCCTTAATATCTGACCATAGGGCTGAGCCTTCTCACAGGACCATATGATATAAGGCCTCTTCATCCTTATGGCATCTTGCACATAAATTAGACTCTTCCCCATTCTGAACAAATTGCTTGGTGTGTAATACATGTTATGCAACACCTTAAATTGCTGCAGCCTTAATCTGTCTTGTTTTAATATATTGTGGTCATCCTGCACTTTCTTCCTCCCTAAACCATCCTCTTCTCCTAGTAAATCCATATTCACCTATAGGCTATCCTCACTCAGGAACGCCAACTGCCTCTTCTATGAAATTCACACCCTCACAACTCCATTAAATCACAACTTTGTCACCTGCCTCTCCTGCTCCTGCCTCCTAGGTAACTAGTAACCCATTTCTCTCCTCTTCTCCAATGTTTTGAGCATTAAATGTGTTCACCTATATGCCTTCCTATCTTTGCCTGTGTATAACTCTGTATCTTACTCCATATTGCAAATGTTTGTAATATAATTCTACCTCTTTGCTTCATATCTACCTGGTGTACCTTTTGCACTTTATCGTACTAATTGCTAAGTTTTGCCAATGTAATATTTTTTGTACCTTGTATTATTATTATTGTATTGAACTATTCTGTCTGTAATTTTCCTGATGTCCCTTCTCCCAGGTTGCACCTGAAATGAGCCTTGCCCAGTGTGTCTTTCCCGTTACCAAATGTTTAAATAAAAAATAAAATCTAACCAAATCCTGACCCATGCTTCATCAGGCGATGTAATGGCTAACTTGATGGACCAGTATGGGCAACTGCCTGGATGTTCTAGGTGGGTCAGCAGACTGCAGGATTGTGTGCAACTGAGAAACTGAATGAAGCAGCTGTGCAACTGTTAATAGTTTATCTAGGGTAGCGCAACCTCTTTGGATCATGGGGTCGGCCCAAGAAATTCAACATACTATGCCGCAGTTCCAGGAATTGGAAACAGAAACTGTCTGGGACTTGAAACTGCATCTGGAAAACTGGAATGGGAGTTCCGTATCCCACAAGAGCAGTTGGTCTAATCTCGACAACCCTATATTCTGCAAATGTTTATGGTTCAAATTCCACCTTCTGATCTGGTGGTTAGGATTAAGAAAATGAAGGCTGAGAAGGGTCTTTATTCAGGCTTAAACACATAGCCCTGCATAGCTGGGTATGAGCTCTGACAGACACATAACTGGAGTAGAGGCAATGGCTCTAGGTAGTTTCACTGGGGGTGTGAACAGCAGGGACTGCAACTGAATATGCACTGCAACATGTCTCCTTTTCATTGGTCAGCCACTTATGTACATTCCTACCACCTTCTGTGCTTCCAAAATACCTCATTGAAAGTACTTACTGCCATGTAGAGCATTGTAGTAGTATAGAAAATTGGGTAGACATAATCCCCCACCCTCTTTGGTTGGGCAAACTTTAAATAAGTCCTTCAAATGCCTTTATCCTTCCAGAGAAACATGGTGATATTACTGTGAGAGATCTAAACCAAGACAGAGGTAAGACCATGTTAAGCTTGCTGAGCCTATGCATGATGCCAACATGCTGCGGAAACCAGGCGCATTAGCATCGATATGCATGAATGCCACAGAGCAGGATCCCACAGACCCATGTGGCTATTTATGAACTGGGCGCAAGACTGCCATGCATCTTGATCCCAGGCCATGTGGACAGCAACACCCCTGGCGGCGTAGTGGGGCAGTGTGTTGGGGCGGGTTCGGGAAGCATCAGTCACAATGGTGCGTGGTGCCTGGCAAGGGGGCAAGCTTACAGCAGCTGACCCTGCTATAGCCAGGTGTGTGTGCCTCACAGATGTTCCCCACCAGTCGTGGTGGGATCAGCACTCAATGCTCCAGAGCCACCCTGCTCACAGGGCTGAAGAGTGGGGCAGGGGAAGCCTCCAGGAGTGTGCCCTGCCAATGGTGCCACGAGTGCTGTGCCATGCATATGTATGGCACATGTACTAATGCCCCAGAGGCATGAGGGATCTACTCTGAGCCTGGGTGGGCATTCGCTGATGCCCAACCGACCATGACTCCGCCCAGCTGCTCTATGGAGTCCAGCCCACTGTGGGGGATGGGGTCATGGACAGGTGGTGGCTGGTAGTGCATACCCGGCTGGCACACACCTGTCTGTGTGTTGACCCACACAGGCAGGGTATACCCATTTTGTGTGTACCTCCACCCCATTTGTGCATAGGGACCACTGAGTAGGTACGATAATCGTGGCAGGATGTTCCCTTAACCACATTAAGATGTTTCCACAATGATAGAGGGACTGAGAGACACCTCTGCAGATCCTGTTTTATCCTGCACACCAGTGGGCCCACCTTTACTGCCTTGAGATCTGATTGACGTTTTGGTAAGTGAATGCCTAATTACTTGGTGCACTTGGTTTCTGAGTGCAGACCCATTTTAGTATGTTGGCCTTATGCACCTTAAAAAAAAACACTGACTTTATTAATATTCTGCTTATAGGCGAAAAGCTGCTAAAGTCTTGTATAATTAATTGCCAGTACCTCCTGTATAGACCTGCAGTTCTATCACATGTAGCAAAATATCATCTGCTTATGTGGATAATTTAAACTCATGGCAGCCGATTCATATGCCCTTAACTTTATCTGCCTGTTTGATTTTGCATGTCAGGGGTTCCAAATATAAATCGAAAAGCATGGGGAATGGGACAACCTGTCTCATACCACACATTAACTTAATGGGGTTTGGTAATACTGATTACAATGCACTCTAGCTGTGCTGAGTATACAGACATATGAAAATGCCAGCAGAAACAGGCCATTCCGGTCTATCTAGTCTGCTTGAGTGTACAACTCTAGAGGAATTTACTGGAGCTGGTCCCTCCCTTGCTACAGAGTCTTCCTCCTCCCCCATCTTCCCTGAGCATTTTCCCATGCATTACGATTCTCCTTTTCACTGTGTCCAGACTCCTTTAAAGCTGTCCACTGTTTTTAACGATACCACCTCATCTGGCAGTTTGTACCACTTGGACACCACTCTCTCTGTAAAAAGTGCCTTCTCATTTCCTTTTAATCTTTGTCCCACTAATTTAAGACTATGCCCACTAGTGGACCCATTCCCCTGAGACTGTAAACACCTTCCATTCTAACCTTGTTTATACCTTTAGGGTACTTGAAGGTTTTGATCATGTCCCCTCTCCTTCTGTCCTCCAGGGAATACATGTTGAGCACCTGCAGCCTTTCCTCATGGAGTTTGTCCTGCAGGCCCTGGATCATCTTGGTCACCCCACGCTACACCCCTCCAGTAAATTGATGTCATTTTTCAGATATGGGCACCAGAACTACACAAAATACTCCAAGTGTGATCTCCCAAGGACCTGTGCAGTGGCAGAACGACATCCCTTTTCATGGAGGTGATCCTCTGGCGATGCATCCAGCATCCTGGCAGCTTTAGTTGCTGCCTTATGGCAATGTGCAGAGTGCTTCAGGTCCCTTGTGATGATTACCCCAAAGTCCTTTTCCTTCTTAGAACTGGACACATTTACCCCACCCACCCACCCAGTAATTGGTCCCAAGGTTTCTAGCTAAAGCTACCAACAGTCCCTATTTTCCCAGGACAGTCCCTATTTTAGACAGCATGTCCCAGTGTCCCCACAAGTTTTGCAAAATGTCACTTTTGTCCCAGTTTTTGCTTACTTGTCCAAGTTTTGTCCTCTTTTCTTCGCTATGCCGCATGCACAAGGAACGCTTTTGGGAGAGTAGCGCACTTTGAGATGTGCCTCTCCTTTCAATCCACTGCTCTGTTGAGCAGGCGCATGCCCTGCACCTATCGGGTGCAGGTGCTGTGTATGACAGCGGTGGTCTTTGCTTCAAAGAAAACCACTGCTGTCAAAACAGAGCACCGCGTCACACTGCCCCCACGCCACGCTACCCCCCGCCACGCCGCTCCAAAGTTTTGCGGCCACGCTGAGCCCACCCAGCGTGGCAACGCCCCAGGTTGTTTGCCGATGGGGTGCCTAATCCCGCCAGCTCCATGGCCCCCTGCCATCCTTCTGCCACGCTGGGAGCTCCACCCCAGCGTGGCACCTGTAAATTGACAACGGTCCCACGGCACTTCTCCCAGTCCCTCCCACAACCCGCACTCCACCCACCGCGCGCCCAGCCTCCCCACACCCCCTCACCCCATACTCATCTCGGAGCTCGCGCCGACGATCTTCGTGACCGGAACATGTCTGCACTCTTCAAAGCCGAATCGCTAACTGAGGAAATGCCGAAGCTGTATAATGGGCTAGATATGGGTTTTCAACTTTATTGCATATCTCAGGCATATTTTGATTGAGACCATCAATATAGCTGGGACCCTTCATGAGTGATAGTCATCATCATGTATGCTATTCGGTTCAAGAGTGATTTCGCAGTCACTGCGCTTGTCACCGCGTGAAATCACCTTTGGGCCTGAATAACACCATGACAGTGATGTCATTCATGAGAAGGTCCCAAACCCCATGTTGAAAATTTGGTGCAAAAATTAAACAAAATGACTGTTTTTACGAAGCGTGTGTGGCGTAGTTCCTACGCAGGCTCGTAAGTTCGTGAATTTTCAATATTTTACCCAGATTTTCAACATTGCCATTTTACCACACCTCCTTATGAGCAGTACAGCTGTCATTTTCACATCCTGCAGTCGGTGTGCTAACTCAATGTATGGGACACATTAACAAAATCACAGTGACACTGATCATGAGCAGAGGTCTTAAATGGCTATGTTGAAAATTTGGTGAAAAATTCCTAAAATGACTGTTTTGATTTAGTCCTGCGCTAGCAGTTCCACCGCACTCATAAGTTTTTCGATATTTTTACTCCAGATTTTCAATATTGCCATTTTACCACACCTCCTCATGAGCAGTACAGCTGTCATTTTTCACATCCTGCCCAAAACATGTTTTGGCCATGTAGCATGAATACAATGGCGAGTCGGTGTGTGAACTCAATGTATGGGACACATTAAGAAAATCACAGTGACACTGTTCATGAGCAGAGGTCTTAAAATGGCTGTGTTGAAAATTTGGTGACAAAATTCCTAAAATGACTGTTTTATTAGTGTTCATTGCGCACTTCCTACCCATGCTTGTAAGTTTGCGATTTCAATATTTTCACTCCAGATTTTCAACATTGCCATTTTACCACACCTCCTTATGAGCAGTGCAGCTGTCATTTTCACATCTTGCCCAAAGCGTGTTTCTGCCCATGTAGCACACAATGGCACAGTCGCTGTCTTGAACTCAGTGTATGGGACACATTAAGAAAATCACAGTGTTACTGTTCATGAGCAGAGATCTTAAAATGGTTATGTTGAAAATTTGGTGAACAAATTCCTACAAATAACTGTTTTATTTAGCTGCATTGTGCAGCGTTCCCACGCACGCTTGTAAGTTTGCGAATTTTCAATATTTACCCAGATTTTCAACATTGCCATTTTACCACACCTCCTTATGAGCAGTACAGCTGTCATTTTTCACATCCTGCCCAAAACGTGTTTCTGCCCATGTAGTGCACAATGGCGCAGTCGGTGTGCAAAATCAACGATGGGACACAGTAAGACAATCACAGTGACACTGTTCATTAGCAGAGGTTTTAAAATGCCAATGTTGAAAATTTGGTGAAAAATTCCTAACAATGACTGTTTTATGAGCGTGCGTTGCACAGTTCCCACGCACTCCTCATAGGTTTGCGAATTTTCAATATTTCCACCAGATTTTCAACATTGCCATTTTACCACACTTCCTTATGAGCAGTACAGCTGTCATTTTTCACATCCTGCCCAAACGTGTTTCCGCCTATGTAGTGCACAAAGGGGTAACAAAAGGTCATGCTGAAAATTTATTGTGCAAATACCAGCAATCGCACAGGGCATTAGGGTAAAGCACCATACGTGCTAAACACCACTGCAAATACCTGCAAGCAAACGGCATTGACAAATGCTTTTTTTCGCTGACTGCTAATCCATGAGTGACAATTATTTCAGCACCACTTTGGCACTGTTCAGGCTGAACAGCAGTTTGTAACTTCAACCCCAGCGCCTGTGTTGCACTGCAAGCATGTCAGTGGGAGCACAGTAAAGCATGTTCCTTCCTGTTAGATTACTGGATAGTAGTGCAAGCAAGCACATGTTGATGTCTGCCTGCCAGCAGCTTAAAGGAACTCCAGATAGAGAAGAGACTGGCAGCAGTGAACTAAGGTACCCGAACCTGATCAGCTGTAGAGAAATGTGTGAAACAATCTGGTGTGGTGGAGGGAGTCACTGACGAAAGTTTACTCAGCATATGAGGTGATGGTAAATGGGTTGATGGGACTGTCAGGAGGAGCAATACATGTAGCTCGAATGTCTGATCACAATTTAACGAGGTTTGCTTGTAATGAACTTTCTGTACATCATAATTTGGAACTTGCTGCAGCAGAATGATGTATTGTTTTAATTTTAATGTTTGCTACTGGTGTTACTGTGGGGTGGCATGGCCAGAGCAAGCAGCAACATGTAACTGACTGTGCACAGCTTTGTTCGCGGTAGTTGGGGGGCATGGTCAGGATGGACCATCCCAGTTTTCAGCCTCAGAAAGTTGGTAGCTTTATTTCTAGCTCCCAGATGTATGACCTTGCTCTTCTTGGTTTAAATCCCAGCTGCCAGATATCTGACCACTTTCGAAAGTGAATGGTATAAAACATTGACCTAGTGTACAGACAATGGTAGAATATTGTATCTCAGCAGGATCTGAAAGGGGTAGTCCCAGGCTACCCTGTCAAAGCTTTTTCTACATCCATGGAGACCAGGACCGCAGGCGGCCTGACCCCTAAGATGCAGAAATGAGATGGTGCAATTTACGAGGTGATCACTTTGTAGGCAACCTGTCATAAACCCTACCTGCTCTGGGCCAATCAATGATAAGCAAACCATACTAAGCCTTGTGGCTAAAACGTTGGCCAAGATTTTCATCAGCACTAATTTACAATATTGGCCTATATCTACTGGTCTGTGTTTCATCCCTACCAGGTCTAGGGGTCAAAGAGATTCTAGCCTCATTCAGAAATTAGTCAGAAATACCTGTCTTATACAAGTCATTGAACATTTTGTTAGAAGGGTGCCAGGTCATCAATGAAATATTTATAAAAATTATAGGAGAAGCCATCTGGCACCAGAGCTTTGTCTAATTGTAGCTCATTAATAGCTGACCTGATTACCTCTTCCTGAATATCTCCTCCAGCCAGGCTTGCTGACTCATCTAGCTGTGGCAACTGAATGGAGCCCAAGAAGTTGGTAATGGCACCATCAGTGTCTTGAGAGATAGTACCATTGGAATACAGGGCTTGGTAGTATGTCGTATACATATTCACCATATCTCTGGCCTTGGTAATGAGGATATCCCTCTGTCCCTCCAGAGACCTTTAGTGACCCTTTGATTTCCTGAAGTTTAAGGTGTAAGGACATTAGCATACCCCTTCTCCCTTGATCTAGCGATTTTACCTGGAATGGAAAATGGCTTTCTCTGCTTTCTAGAAGTAGTGCCGTGTTTTGGGCATGGAGCCTATTCAGCTCAGTCCAAATTTCTGTTGGAGTAGAGGGCTTTATTTGGTACTGTATCACACTAATTGCTTGTAATAACTGGTCTGCCTGTGCGGCTTTCTCCCTTTTCCTAATCATGGCCAACCGTATTATCTCCCCCATTTAATACTCTTGGAAGCACCCCATAGTATATCAGCATTCTGCATGGAGTCTAAGATCTGAAACAAAGTAGTGCACCTGCTCCTTAATCTTTAAAGTTATGTTTTTATCATATGGAGATGAGCATTAAATTTCCACATAAAGACTATCTCTGTGCCTTTATGGAGACCTATCTTTAAAATCACTGGTGTGTGATCTTATTAGGCCACAGCTTCCATGCTGCAGAGCTGAATCCAGGGATATTCTGCTGACTCATTAAATGTAGTCAGTTCGGGAAAAGGAGTCATGCGGCCTAGAGCAGAAAGAAAACATTCATCCCCAGATGTAGTAAACACCAAGGTTCAACCAAACCCATGTCATCCATCAATTCCCATAGGGCTGTCTGTCCTGGAAATAAACATTGTCTCCTGCCTCCCCAATTGATCTATATCTGATTGGAGAACCAGATTCCAATCACCACCTAAGAGGATAAGAAGATGTGCAGAAAGGTTTAACTTAGTAAGCAGAGTAGTGAAAAAAGAAAGGAATCCAGGTTCGGGCCATATACAGTGCCCAGGAAGATCTCCGATTGCCTAAGATAGCTACATAAAATGATAGTGGTCTGCTAAATCCTCTATTTCCTCAATAAACTGGACTGGAATCTGCCTGTCTATTAAAGGGACAGGCACTGTTTTGGCTTCTTTTGTTTGTGTTCTGTAATGGACTTCAACAATAATCATGTTTGTAGTCAAAATTAGTGCCACTTATTTAGTTTATGCTCGTTTTGGGCATATGCGTGACAGCTATTGTAGTCACAGTAAATAACTCTCTGTGTAAGCGTGAGAGTGCCCTGAACAGATATTGGTGGAATTTATTCTCTTCTCCATTCCTAAATTCCACGCGGTTGCACTGTAAACCTGAAACGCAGTAAAATAATAGTTGTGCTGTCAACGTCTGCCATGTAATTGTATCTAACATACATACATTTAGATGTTTTAATCATTTACAGAACTCCGGTTTTGTTGAATACTCAAGTAGTTGGCTAATGTGTTTGATTTTGATTTTTATTCGTTCAGAACTGGGACATAAACTGCCAGGTTGGTTTTGACAGTTTATGCATTGCATCATTCGGAGGGGTGGTGACGTGCTCAACATGTTTGACGCTGATATTAAGTGCAGGATAGATGACAGGCAATCTTTCAGTGTTGCTCCTTCGTGAGGTTACGGCACGATGCCCCATCATGCATCAAGTTGAGGTCTTCTGTTACGTACAAACAGTTTAATTTCCACCCTGCATTATCAAACCAGCTAACCAATGAATTTGTTTTCTTTATATTGCATTTCATATAAACAGGTAGCGCAACACTCAAACAATGTGGGACAAATGACGTGTCCAGAGTCTTAAAGTAACTGCTAATGGGCCTGCACGTGGACGTACACAGAAATCCGTAGATATGCTAACAGTCAGTCACGCCATGGTTGGTTGGAGCTTGCCCGAAATGAATCTCCTGGCTGAGGCCACCTAACGCATTGTTTCCAACTTTTATCCGATTAAAGTCTAGAAGCAGTACCGTTACTAATATTCACTCATCTAACAGCAAATATAAATAAATAAATAACCCGCATGGCACATTACTGTGTACACAAGCTAACTGGTATTAGCACATCTTGCATGATGCCTGACACATGGACAGGGAGTGGAGACCACCACGTCAGCACAGCATGACTTAAAGAGTACGGCATCCTGGTCACAGATACCACCCTCCCTTTAGCAGAATGGATTTGACAAGTACAGTATATAGTTCATTGCCTCAAAGATCAGCAGGGATGAACTTGACCAACTAAGGAACATTTCCACTCACCTCGAACCTCAAAACCACCAATCCTCAAAAACTAAAAGAAAATGTAAAATAAAAGGTCCTCTCATCAAAACGCTGCCCGTGACCCTAGTACACCTGCAGGAGAAAGAAATTCATTAACAGTGAGCCAAACATATCTATACTCCTACTGGAGGGGAGAAGCAATGGAAGTTAACAAGGTCCACTATTCTAAATAAAATAATGACCTTAGTCAGTCCATCTGCTGTGTCTCTGGCTACAAGCAGAGTTCAGCAAACCCACCCCCACAGCATGAGTGCAGAAGGAAATAACTGCTAAAGGAAGGTGCCCTTTGTGAGCTATCCAATCTGTATTACTGATTGATCTGTTCAGCTGGCATGCCATGCAGGTCTGCTGTATACTGAGTGTCAGCTAAGCATATCTGTAACGTGCAGTTAGACCACCCACAGCAGCTGATAGTCACTGTTGGAGGGCTACTTGAGGTTAGCCAACCTGAGCGATGTGGATGTTCGATCCTGTTCTTGCAGCAATGCATGACCGACCAGAACAATGGCCGAGGTAAAAGCGGAGACACCTGTCAGTGATGGGTACAAATAAATGATTGCTTGTATCTCTGTTAATACATTGTCTGCAGCTGCATGATTCAGGTTCTTGAGGTAAAAACAACAACAAAAAAAAAACGGGATGGGGGAGGATACAGACAGCAGAGGTAGCACTTTGCTACATCACAGACTGTGCTGTTACCAGCAGCAGGTTCAAAAAGTCTGTATGATGGCGTCCAATAAGGACAAGTTAATTTCTTTCTTATTTTTTTTTTATTTTGTTTTAAGAAGACAGCACAAAACAACAAAAAAACATTGGATTTATATGGTGCCATTTACTGTAAATTTGAAATGAGATGTAAAGGAGCTGCTTTTCTTTCTGCACGAAATGGCAATATCATTCTCAATGACACATAGAGTACTGCTCCTAAGCAGCTGCATAGCTTTCCTGTGCTTATGTCCTGCATTTGTCAGGTGCTGAAAGGTCACAGTGCTTCAGCAGGCACAGACTAACAATCGTGTACAGCCACATCGCACTAGAAACATCTTTTGATATAATGGTGAGAGGTTGGGGAATTTATGATTACAAAACCGTTTCTCAGAGATACGAGAAGAGAATGCAATTTCATACCACTGTACAGTTCTTTTGAGAAATAAAATTAAAATACAAGTATAAGAAATACAGGTAAAACTAAACCAAATGCTAAGTATACCTAATACAGAACAGCACTGAACTTCCTGGTCTATGATGATTATGAGAGCTACAGTATCATACGTCACACCCAGCTCAAGCTAGAGTGACGTTATGGAAAGCACGAATGAACATGTTATCATTTAGCAGGTACGCCCAACCCTGAAATCAAAACCAGAAAGATAAAATGGCCTGCTACAGTAACAGCCATATTTTATTTTCAGACTATTGGTAAAATATAAAAACACACTTTCAAGGCATGGTGTTTAAACCACAACTCCTTTATTATAAAAATGACAGTAAACAACATCATGGGGTTGTATATTTTGATTCATTTCTTGTCCTCTTTAAAATCACTGCTTCCCACTGCTTAGTGCTATCACTGCTTCATAGACCTGTCCCACCCAGTCCCTCCAAATGTAATATCTCACCTTTGTGCATATGCATCCCCTGTAAATATGCAATGGTGAAATAGAGCTTCTTTAGATGTTTTAAATCAGCACGTCATTTCTGCCGTGCCCGTTCGTCTTTAATATTCCATATGGCTAACTGATAGACACTACAACCAATTAGGAATGAGACTTCATCTCAGTAACAACTTTTTATTCCTTGCAATAGGCCTTTGCAATGTTTTTCCATAAATGGCTTATTCATGCATGATCCTCTACATATAGTAAATTCACAGATAGCTGATCAACAATTGTGTCTTATTTATTAATATTTCCACTTGTTACAGTGTTGAATCAAGCGCCTCAATTATGGTGTTGCCGCATACCCTCTCTGGTGAGCGTATAATGTCATAGTGGAAGTGCTTGACTCAATCGAGATGCAGAAGAGAAGAAAAAATGTAAGAGATGGCAGTATTAATGAATCAGAAAAAATTGTTGGTCAACTATCTGTGAATGAACTGCTACATGTGGCTTCCTTGTTTGATAGTCTGCCAATGTCCTGGAGCTGCAGGCTGTGTAGTAATAACATTAAACTCCTGGACCATCTGTGAAAGAACATTTCCTGTCTGCGTGGTAGTCAGAGACAATGTGAAGCCAGTGGATATGGTGACAAAGGAATCCAGCTGAAGGGCGAGGAAAATCGGTCCTCAGCTAGGCTACAATTAGACCATCTGCCTGCATGCACCCACAGCATTTCTGTGTCCCACGCTGACTCCTTGCACAGGGTAGACTTGTGATGGTAATTGTGATGGGCAGGTGAGGCCAGACAATCACTACCATGTAAGCTACACAAACCTCACTGTTGTCCTGGGCTTGCATACTTAAGTCAACTGAGTCAGTCAAGGTAGTAGATATAAACAGAATGCCAGACTCGACACAAGGCAAGAAAATGGCCTCTGACCCTCGCCATTGCACCTAGCCATATTAGTCAGCATTGCTTCCTGCCATCCCACCATCATGTATCTCCCAAACAGGCACAACCTGTGCTTGGTAGTTCCCAGGCAGACTGTATAGTCCCAGTAACACTCACCCCTGTTTATGTCCAGGAAACATTGATCCACTGTCTTCCTCCATAGCTACATGCAGTCCAAGTATCAGTGGCTGCAATCACAGCAAACAAAATAAAACAGATAATGAATGGACCTGGTCTATCTCTGTGCTATGGCATGTCCCACAGGTGCCGTCTTTTCAAGATTCTGCTTCACCTCAGCATCTGATAACTGGAAAGAGTACAGGAAAGAGATTTAAGACCCCTTCTGCTGCCTTCTCTGCAGAAGCAAACTGCATTGCCTCAGCGGTAGTAGTGACCACAAGTTTTCCAGGATAATGCACCTTAAATTTAATATGAGCAGCTACCAGCCAGGACGTGATGTCCTTATATGCAGCCTGCTTGGCATGCACCTTTGGCTCAGATCCTGATGATGATCTTCCCCAGTACCTCCTTAATCTTTTGTCATCTTAGCTTATATATGCATCTTGTCCAGGTAGTTAAGCAGCCTAAAAATAATCATCTGCAACTTATTCTTTTCAGATAACATTGGATGCTGTGTGCAGTGGGCCTGTTCAATAATATAGATGGGTCCATGCAGTGAAAGCCCCACAAAGGAATAATGCATGACAGGGATGTCACTTCGGGTGTTGATGCACCTGGCCTGCGGCCTCATGCCCAGCCATCCAAGCGTGACATCATCCCAGCACGACACACACCCTGGAGTGCATTATTCCTATTATACAATGGCTTGTGTGTAAAAAAATATATCTATATAAAGATGAAAAGTACATTTAAAAGCATATTGTTCGGTTTCTTTTTCAATGGGTAGGTTATTTTTGAAAAAATAGTCCTGATTTACTGTTTTGGGCAGTAGGTGGAGCTGCTGTCACTGTGGATCTGCACTCCCCACACTAATGTTTTTGTGTGTTGTTCTCCATGTTTTTAATTTTAAATGTTCAGTTTAGGTTTACTTCTCTGTCTCTTTCCCTCCTTTGCAGTTTCTGCTGCCTTGTGGAAGTGAGATGTTGTAAACCCCCCAGTCTCAGAATCCCAGCTTTTCTGCTCTATAGCCTGTAAGTTGGAGAGACCTCCCCCAACCCCATCTCACTGTTGTAGCTGTGTCTTCTCCCAGTACAGCTTTTTCCATTACTTTGGAAAGTATTGATGGTAGAAAATGGTGAGCAAGTAGCATGGGGTTACACATGCTCACATGGTCAGTTGCTATGCCTGCACTACAAGAAAAGTAGGAGGGAGTTCAGAAGCCAATCCATATGAAGACTTTTACGTTTCTGAGCTAGAGGCAGTGGCAGTGGTACAGTAGATTATACAGCATGATGGCTTGATAGGTTGAACTGGACATTCTTAATGGGGAGACTGCAGCATCTGGGATTCAGAGGGAGTTTGTAGAAATCATAAAATTACTATATAATAACCCAGTAGCCAGAGTGAGAACCAATAGAACCCTCTCAGAGCAGTTCAGAATAGGGAGAGACACAAGACAGGGTTGCCTGATGTCCCCTCTGTTGTTTGCAATTAGCATGGAACCTTTCATAAAAGCAGTCAGGAGTGATGATCTGCAGGGCACATGGATAGCAGGTGTGGAAAATAGAATTTCCATTGCACAGATGATACATTGGTCTAAATGAGGCACTCTAATGAAAACATCAGAAACTTCCTAAGTTATTTTTAAGTATGGATTATCTGTTTTGTTTTTACCTATACATGTCATCCATGTCCGACCTGAAATGCATTTGGTACATATTGAACTATTAATAGCCTGTACATGTATGTATTATCTTTTCCTACTGTCGTCTCTTAATAAAAAGGAAATTAAAGAAAAAAAGAAATTTCCTAAGTTTAGTGGATAGATATGGGGAGATAACGAGGTTCAAAATGAATATCACAAAAACAGAAATAATTAAAATCAGTGGTAAAATACATCAAGACATAAAACAATACTTTCAGGAGATGGAACCCAGGACAGATGAGGTACCTAGAATACAACTACCCTTCATCTTAGCAACTGCATACAGCAAACTATGGCAAACTAAAAACAGAGGCCTTTGCAGATATTGAAAGATGGGGAGGGGAGCTTTACCCCCTCATTCAGTGACAGAGTCAACTCAGTCAAAATGAACATCCTGCTCAGGCTTTTTCCTTATACCATTGCCTCCCCATACCAATCATGAGGTCAGAAAGGAAAGAACTTACAGGGTTATAAAGAAATTAATCTGGGCTAATCGCAGACCAAGAGTAGCCTGGACACTACTGCAAAGACACAAGCAGGCAGGAGGATACAGAGTACCAACATAAAGGCAGATCAGGAGGTAGCACAGCTGATCCCACTGACTGATATTACAAATCAATCAAGGGAACCAGTGTGGAAAGAAATAGAGCAGAATATCAATAGAGAACGACATCTAGAAATACTAATCTGGAATGTAGGATGTAAAATAGATTTAAACAATCTCACATGTCATTGGACTAGACATACTTTCTTGAACTGGCTCACAACCAAGAAACAATTGAATATCCCCAAAATGCAAGTCCATTTGATTCCATTATGGAAGGATAAGCTGTTTCCTCTGGCTCAAATGGACCCCATCTTTAAGCAATGTGCTAGAGGAGGACTGCAGTATATACACCAATTCCATTCGGACATGGGGGTGAAGTCTTTCTGGCAATTGCACATAGAATTTAAGCTTCATAATAAAGACCATTTTAGGTACTTCCAGGTGAGGTCAGACATCCAAAACTTGAGTGCAGAGGTGCAAAGGAGAGGAGGAACATCCACTGATACTCAGATTAAGGACCTCTGTCTAACAGGGCAGCACAACATCAAATATCTATTACCTATGTAGAAATAAATAAAGGCAGGGGAAACAGAGGTGGAAACATTACAAACTAAATGGGAAAAGGAAATGGAAGCGAACATAAGTGAAGAGGAATGGGCTCTGATTTGACCGGCATACACAGAATTACAACCTCAGGGAGCTGGACGAATTTAGGTGAAGATACTAAGCCACTTTTTATCACACCAGATAAATCCAAACACATGGGAACAGTCCCCACAGACAAATGCTGGAGAGGGTGTGGCCATAAAGGGACCCTAACTAACATCTTCTGGTCATGCAAAGACTGCAAGGATATTGGAGGAAATTAGTGATAGAATCAGGGATAACCTAGAATTGACCCAAGAGTTAAATGTAACCAACATCCGGGGGCTATACCCCAAAGAGGTGAAGGGGGAGCCAAAAGGTACGTATATAACATTCTCATAGCAGATAGCAACACCATTGAAAGTAGTCACACAAAGATGGATGACATCAAAGACTCTAGACATGGTACAATGGTTACAAAACTGTAAAAATATTAAATCTATGGAAGAGATGACAGCTAGACTTAATTTAAGCACAGAGCGTTTAACAGAAGATGGTTACCATTTACCCATTTAGTAGAGAAATAGAAGGAACAACTAATCTATGAACAGGTTTTCTGTACAATAGATATAGAAACCTGAAAAGAGAAAACTGCCAAAGTGTGGAGTTTTGGTTCAAAGTTTGTTAAAGTTTGATAGTTTCAGAACAAAATATTGGGGCAATTAATATAGTAAGAAACTAAATTAGATATATTGAAAGGCCCAGAGCACAAAAAGATTGAAAGATCAACTGTATAGCAGTGGACAAAGACTGAGCTTAAAATGTAAAGGAAGTAATGTAAATTACAGGGATGAATTAAGCATGAGAAATGGCACATGGAGACGATAGACCGGGGAGTGATGTGAAACAGCAAGAAAAAGGACAAGGAGGAATGGAAAGATGCAACATCACTGAGGGAAATGAGACCAATGAAACAAATAAATACCCTTATAAAACAACAGACTATTGGGAAAAGAATATACCAAGAAATGGTAATAGCTTACAGACTATCTTCTATTTTCCATGAGCTTTAAACAAGGAAGAAAGTGGACCCACGCCTCAGAGGATGCCATGTGATTTTGAGGAGATGGAATAGGATTGTATGCCACTCACTCTTCCTTGGACCAGGTCGGGTAGTATATTGCTCTCATTTCCAAAACAACTGGTCAGTCCAGGTAACCTCTTTCATTTTGATTATCTCTTCTGCATGGATCTGAAGGTGAGATGTAAGGTGAGCAGAAAGAGGGGACAAAGGTGTGCCCAGTAACATAACTCCCTGTACCCAAAAGTTAGACAAGGGTCCCCAAGGTAATAAGAGGAACAGAATTCATCTAACAGATATCAATTAGCTCATAGCAAATGAATTGGTCTAGAGAAAATCTTTGTCACAGCAAGAAAGTCATATGTAATAAATCGAAGATCTTATATCAACAAGAGATGTAAATGTATTGGATGTATGTATACAGGATAAATGACTACACATCTGTGATCAAAATATTGTATGTGTATATCTGTATGTATGATCTTTAAATAAACTAAAGTTAAAAAGCATGATGGCTTTCAGTATCAGAACATTTTTTTACATAAAAACGAAACATAACGAATGGTGTTACATGTTGAAGGAGGCGGAGAATGTCAGTGGTGTGGGGAGCTACTGTGATGTCAATGGTTGAGTTTGCTTTCACTTGGCTTGTTTGTCTGTCTTTTTGTTGTTGTTATTGTTGTTAACTAATAAAATTTAACTTTGTTTAGGGAATGCGTGAGGGTACTGAGTTACAGTAGTGTGGGAAGCTGATGCCAATTGGGAATGCAACTTTCACTTCGGCTGGGAGCTGGGAGTGGTGGGCACTGCAAGCTGATGGCAGGAACAGCCATGGATGTTTTTTTTGTTTACATTTAATGCAGTTATGAGTGTGCTGGGACTAGATCTGTGATGTTATGCTAGGATAATCACGGGTTCAGTCCTAGACTGATCAATCAGAGCCTTCTTTCTTGGCATTGTATAATTCTACATAAACTGCAGCATATCTGCACCCTCCGCTTTCTCCATTGGCCCAACTATGACTAAACTATTGCACCAACTGCCCCTCTTGATCCTCCAGCCTTTCTTCATGGCAGGAGACTTTCTTGTCTAGCTACAACCTCCAGCTCCATCCTGGCCTGGTGATCTTCCACTGTGCTTACCCGAGCCTTGGTGTCTCCCAGATGGTGGCTGAGAGTGTCCAGTGCTGGTTGGAGTGTTTTGACATTGCTTGCCAACTCCAGTATAGCTTCCTTAATCCCACCAAACTCCCTCAGGAACCTCTGTAAGATCAGCTCATCTGGATATTGCTCAAGTGTTGGGGAGGATGGTTTGAGGTTTATGGCACTTAGGCCCTCTGTCTGTGTTCCAGGAGGAGGTGGTATGACCAGAACCTCCCTCTGCTCATCCAGTAACTCCATTTCTGACACCATCCTCGCATCAATAACTACTACAGAGTGTCTGATACACTGCACAACATTTAAACATAAAAAGCATGAAGGATCGGGAAGATTAATTAAAAATTCAGGCTGATGCTCTATGGAGCCACTCTGTCCCACTGTTACGTAATGGAATGCATCATGTAACTCTGTGCCACAGGTCATTACCAAATGCTTGGCAGTAGTTGCAGAAGTTCTTTGCAGGAAGGTCTATATGTGCTCTCCTATCTGGATGACTGGCTTCTGAAGGCCAGCTCCAGGGAAGCTCTGCTACATATTCTGTCTTAGACACATCACTTGTTTGAGGACTTGGGAGTCACAATAAATGTGCCAAAGTCTCTGTTGACTCCTTGCCAATGACTGCAATACACAGAGGCAGTCTTGGACATAGAGAAGAGATGTGCTCTCCTGCCACAGGACAGGACAGGACTGATAATCAGGTTGCCCAGACACAATTGGTATACAGGAGCCACTATGTCTCTGGAGAACAATGTCATGTCTCCTGGGTCTCATGGCTGCAGCCATAGTGACTGTGCCACTGGCATGCCTGCATAGTGAGAATCTCAGGGGATGCTCAGGGTCCAGTGGGATCAGTTGATGGATGATTCTCATCATGTCTCCTTTTCACAGAACATTTTATGTGGCTGGATCACAAAAACTATTGATGGGCATGCCATTCTTTGTACCAGCTCCTGTACGAGCCTCACCATGATGCTTCGGCTCTGGCTGGGGTGCCCATTTGGCCCTTACCAGACACAGGGATTATGGTCCAAGGTGGAAGCTAAGCTACCCAGAAATGTTCTGGAAATGTGGGCTGTCCTATACAGCCTCCAGGCATTTCAGAACTATCACTGCCATGGTTCTCTGCTAATCCAGACAGACAATATCAGTGTGATGTATTACATCAACAATCAAGGGGCACTCACACCTATTCCTCATGCAGGGAAGCAATGAAGGTATGGTACTGGACTCTGTTTCATGGCTGAATGCTGTGAGCCATGAATCTCCCAGGTCTCCAACAAATCTTAGCAGACAGGTCAAGCAGGTCCCACTCTATCATGAACAGGAACTGCTAACTTCCATGATAAACAGCCTCTTTGCATGATGGGGTCATCTAGAGTTGGATCTTTTCAATCCCACACAATGCAAAACTGCCACATTTCTGCTTGCTCGCTCCAGGGCCTGGAGTTTTGATGAGATAAGTTGTTCCTCTCTTGTAAAGGAAATTCCTATATGCATCCCCATTCCTATAATACAGAAAGTTCTTCTCAAACTGAAGATGGAGGGTACCACTCTCATTCTCATTGCTCTGTTATGGTCTCACCAGATACAGTTTCCACTCCTTTAGCATCTAGCAGTGGAGTCTTCTCTGTATTGAGGTCTGTTGTCACAGGACAAGGGGTTCCTGGTCCATCCAGACCTGAAGTTCTTATATCTGCATGAATGGCTCCTGAAGACATAACCATTGAGCGTTTTAGTGTATTCTGAAGGTTGCTGATATATTGATTGCAGCTAGAAAGTTTTCTAAAAGATATACTTATTCCTTGAAATGGAAGCATTTCACTTTGTGGACTACTTCCTTGAATTCTGACTCTTTTTAAATGTTGTGTTGGAATACTTGCTTTCTCTAATTCTGGTCTGTAGTATTCTCACTTAGGTGCACTTGGCCTTAAGGTACATTTGGATGCTATATCAGCTTCCATACCTCTACTGATGGCCTTACAGCTGCCCAGTTAGAGGTGTCCTGTACATTTCTGATAGGTATTCTTCATATGAAACCTCCTATCTATAATCCAGTCCTGCCTTGGGACTTGAATTTTGTGCTTGATGAATTGATGTTGGCTCCATTTGAGCCTGCTGTGAGCTTTGGCTTATGTATCCTGTCATGGAAAACATTGATTTTAGTTGTGATTACTTTACTGGAAGGATTTCTGAGTTGCAAGCTCTGAGGTGTAACCTTCTTATTTGATTTTTCATTAAGACAGAGTATGTTTATGATCTCACGTTTCTATGAAAGCGGTATCTGAGTTTACACTGAATCAAACAAAACACCTCCTGTATATTATTGTGAGAACACCAACCTGGGTGAGGCACTGCTGCATACTTTGGATGTACATAGAATACTGCAATGCTATATTACTACACCAAGGACTTCAGGAAGGTCTCTAGCTTTTTATTTCATTTGCCCCAGGAAAGAGGGTACTCCTGTGTCTAAACAATACCTATCCATATGGCTGGCACATTTTGAATTTGAATTTATTTTGTGATCAGATAAACACACTGGAATACAATTCCATTTACAGGTGTGACTCGAGGTCCAGTAAACAACCAGACATTTGACATAAATTCAAAACACGAGACCATAACAATGGGTGGATTACTAGTGAACTTCTAGATCACATGAGGGCAAGGACAACCTTTGGTATAAGCCAGGGCCTCCAGTAAGCCCAATGACCTTCAAAGATACAGGGCAGCCAGAAACAAATTCACATATCTCATCGGGAATGCTAAGGCTAATTTCTACAAGGATCAATTGGAAAGAACCAGGGGTGATGGAGGCAGTTTTGGGACAATATAAAGGCACTCACAGGGAAGGACGACAAAATACAGCCATCACTGCTAAACATTAATGGCATAAATACCATGGACCCCACATCATTGCCGAAGAGTTCAGCTCCACCTTCACGGAACTTATCTCCGCTCTACCAGCTGAATACCTCAAGCCTATCAAAGCTGATAATAGGCTCACGGACATCAACTCACATCCTCAATTTTACTTCAAGAGAGTCACTGTCAAAGAAGCACTGGGTTATGTTAAAAAGGCCCTGGGAAAACCAGAATGGAGTCTAACAACATTGACATGAAACTGCTGGCACTGGCAATCAACAAAGTCATTGCTCCCATCACTACAATTTTCAATAAATCCTTTCAGCTCACCAAATCCCTTCTCCTTGAAACAAGCGCTGGTGACCCCCAGTGCATAAGGAGTGATAGATCACTGACATAAACTACAACCCATCTCTATCCTTTTCTCTTTCTCTAAAGCACTGGAAAGAATTGTGGTAGACCAATTTACTGACTATATTCACAAATACCAGCTGCAATGTCCCCAGCAGCATGGCTGTAGGAAACTCCACAGCACAGACACTGCACTGGTGGATTTCACTGAGTATGTTCATAAGGCATTGGATGAGGAAAACAGGTTGGGTCCATCTTCGTTGACCTGACAAAAGCATTCAACACAGTGTGCCACCCACTCCTCTTGTCTCAACTGCATGCCCTTGGTGTTTCCCCAAATGCTGCTCTATAGTTTCAGGACTACCTAACCCCAGTCTCAAAGGGTCAAGATAGATCACTCCATATCAGCATCCAAGGAAGTTTCGTTAGGGGTGCCTCAAGGATCCATCCTGGGTCCACTTCTCTTCAGCATGTTCCTGAATGATCTATCCAATGCCTGCACTAACAATGCCATTCTATCCCGATGATGCTGTCCTCTCACATAGAGCACCTACAGGCCGAGATACAATCATCCTTCCAGCAACTGGAGACCTGGTTCTACTCCCAAAGGTTGCTACTAAACTACAAAAAAACAATATGATGCTCTACCCCTAACTAAAAGGAGAAGCCCAGAACTAATAATCACAAATCACCTGACTGCCCCACTGGAACAGGTTCACTCCTTCATAAAGGGGTTATCTGACAGACTTATTGGAGTAGAAGAAGTCAAGAGAACATTTTATTCATTCCCATGAAGCCTGGAGTTGGAATTTGTCATTGTGGATGATACCCTCATGTAAAGCACATTGATATGGTGGTGAAAGCTGTAAACACTAAATTAGGGATCCTGTTTAGACACAAGAAAAGCCTAACTGCTGAAGCCCTCCGGCTCTCAGTCTCCAGCTCTGTCCTCTCCCTGGTTGACTATGGGATCGTGGTTGCGGCGCTGCCACTGATATGCCCTCAGCAGGGTTGCCACTGCCCTTAACAAGGCTTGCAGACTATTGCTAAATGTTGACCGCTTCACGCACACTTGCACCCTGTATGGTCTGGCCCACATACTGCCACTTCAATCCAGAATCAGATATCAAACTTACTTGCTAGGGAGACAGGCCATGTTCTCCTAACCTCTACTGCAATGCAGACCTGGTAAAGGAAGCAAGCTCCAAATACAACACACGAAGAAAAGTGACAACACAGCTTGATGTTCCATTTCGTAGAACTTCCCTAGGACAAAGATCCTTCATGTACCGAGCTCCACTATGGCTAAACGAAATCCCTGCTGCAGCTCTTAATACAACAAATGTTCGGTCCTTTAAAGAGAACTGAAGCAATACCTGCTGAACCCAAATGGCTGCAACTGCCCTACCTGAATCTGTATCTTCAACATGGATACTCCCACTGAAACACCTCTGACTCCTTACCTGAGTCCATATCCTCAACCGGATACCCCCTCTCATCTGTCTGAGCTTCCCTCCTGTTTTATCTACCCTGGACTCCCACCTGCCATCCCTTGCCACCCCCAGCTCCCTCCAACTCCCTCCCTCCATATTCCCCCAACACCTCCCTTTCCATCCACTCTCCCTAAATATTCTCCTTCTTCCAATCCCTCTCTCTCTCTCTCTCTCTCTAATCAACCCCTCATTCTACTCTCCCCTTTCTTTTCTCCTACCCTTTCTGATATTCTACTTGACAGGCCCCCTGGGTAGCTATACCATATGCTGCTAATTGGGAATCTCCTCCTGCTGTTTAATTTCAGTTGTCTAGGTTATTCAATCAATCAATCAATCAAAATCTTTATTTATCCAGGCGGGCACCATTAAGCAAGGCTCATTTGCAAGGTGGACCTGGTCATGAATACATCAAAGTACAGTACAGAAGCAGGTATACAAAAGCAATGATACACAAGGAAGAAAAAGTATATACAGTGTATACAGTACAGTACAAGGTTGAAATAAATGAAAAAAACAACATTATTTTACAATTGAAGAAGTCAGCAGATGTACAATCAACCATAGGCATACAGGGGTTATAAGGAGAGATCTTTTGAGTGTGGCAGCCGGCAACTACACATATAGGGAAAGAGGCTGTGTATGGGTGGCAGGTTAGAGAGGCAAAGAAGAGGAGGGATATATTACCGACGACTGGGGGAAAATTGGGCTAAAACCACAGAAAGTGATGATGGCTGTCATGTGACTTGTTTATTATAATAATAGTCGGAGGAGGGTAGATAATTGGGACACTACTATGGATGGGGTGGGACTTTGGCCAGGCTGGAGCAGACAGGAAGTGTGGGTGCAGCAGGAAGAGTTAATAGGAAAGACTGCCAGCCAGGTTTAGAAACATGGCGAGCATCAGGATGGAAAGGGGAGTTGTGGAATTAGTGGGCTAGCGGTGAGGAAAACATTTGAAAGGTGCTTTCATGTAGCAATCGAACATAGAGAGCCTTGAAGATATTCAGGCTAACAGGGCAGCTCAGCTTCAAGTTCCTTTGTAAACCATTCCACAATGTGGGTAAAGAGAAGCTTAGAGCAGCTTTGCCGAAATGAGTGTTGACCCTTGGAACTTGGAGGGCAATTAGGGAATAGCTCCTTAGAGCATAGGTGCCTAACACACTGCAGGGAATACAATCTAAGACATATGAGGGAAACTTGTTGGTCACCGCCTGAAGTCCCATAGGGCAGCATTTCTATTCCTTCCATAGTGAAGGAAGTCCAGCCTAACGATGAGTACAGGGAGCAGTGGTGTGTGGAAAGTGGAAGGCCAGTAATGATCCTGATAGCTCTGTGGTAGAGGGTGTCCAACTTAACCAGTGTAGAGGCAGTGCAGTGGCTGTAGAGCAGGTCGCGTAATCTATTAAAGATAGGAAGGTAACTTTAACCAGTTGAATCTTGGCCTTCTTTGTGAGCAGGTGGTTAATTCTATAGAACAGTCCTAATCTTTGCCTTAGTTTCTTCTGTAGTTCTTCGAGATGGTTGGAGAAGGAAAGTTTATAATCGAGCCAAACTCCTAGATATTTGAATTTAGCTACATACTCTAGTGTTTCTCCAAGAACAGTGGTAATTTGTGCCTAGCCCCTCCAGCAGGAATTGCCGCATGCAAGGAGGGCAAGAAGAGCATGGCTTTTGTCTTTTCGCATTGAGCAAAAGTTTTTGTTTATGAGCTGGTATTGTAGAAGGTTAAATTCAGCTTGAGGTCTTCACAGGCTGCTTCCGGCATTGGACGACTCAAGTAAAGTACACTGTCGCCTGCAAATACGTGGATGTTGGTTTTTAGATGGGGCCATGTTGTTAATATAGACTGCAAAGAGGAGGGGACCAAGGTTAGAGCCCTGGGGCATGCCCCTCAGCATAGGTTTTAATGAAAAAGATCACCTTCAGCTTTTAACCTGTTGTTTCCGCTTCTCCGAGGTAGTCTGCAAACCAGCACATAGATTTATGGTCCAGGCCTAACGTGATTACGGAGGAAAGAAGGAGGCTGTGATCGACTGTTCAATGCCTTAATAAGATCCAAGAAAACGGCACAGACATGCTTCTTGTTGTCAAGGTCTAGGAGCCAATCATTGGTCACTTTAGCTACGGCTGTTATGGTGCTGTGTTTGCTCTGAATCCAGACTGAACTGGGTTTAATAGACTTCTGATTCTAAGTATACTTCTGGCTACACACTATTTTTCTAGTAATTTAGACAGGATGGGGAGGGGGAGATAGGTCTGTAATTATTTAGATTGCAGGGGTCACCTGCTTTTAATAGAGGGATGACATGGGCTATTTTCCATTGAGGGGAGGCTGCCCTGGGGAGTGACATGTTGAATAGGTAGGTGATTGGCACTCACAAGCACATAGTAGGCACATTTCAGATAATGCACGCTCTATGAAGTCAGAGCCTGCTCCCTTCTGGTGTTCAGTTGCAGCAGTAGGTTTTCCACCTCTTTAGAGAGACAGGCAGGAGGAGAAGGCCTCCTCATTAGAGGGGACTTGTGGGTTGGTGGGCCCTGAGCTGTGCAGAGGTCATTGGCAGGGAAGTATCAAATGCTAGCCCTGCCGTGCCAAAATAGTTATTTATGGCTTCCAATATCTCCGATCGGGTTAGAGATAACACTGCCACCAGACTTAATTTTTGCTGGAATGGAATTACCAGGTGTGTGTGTCAGACATGTCTTTTAATGTTTTGCAGAGCTTTGAATGATTTCTTGAGGCAGAGACTAGCTCGAGCGATAGTAGGAGGCCTTGGCTGCTCTGACCAACTTGGTGCACTTGTTACGGCTCTCTTAAGAAGACACCAATCTGAGTCGTTTCTTGCTTCTTGGGCTTTTTCCATAAAGTACCCCTTTCTAACAGGGAAGCTTTGAGCTCAGGCGAGAACCAACGGCAGGTGTTGCTCCTGACCTGCACCTTAACCAAGGGTGCATGCTTATTTAAAGCCTCACTTAAAATATCGTAAAAATAGTATATGCCCTGTTAACCATTTTGGCTAGGAAGAATTCCTGCCATTGCGGTGAATGTTTCAAGTCGTGGACGATTCAAACAAATTGAAGTTTTGTTTGCACCTCTTGATAAGAGAACTTTGCCACACACTGTGGGTTGTGCACAGATCTAATGGTGGTGATTATATTCAAATGTACTATTTATCTGTTTTCTGTATTACATGGCAATCTTATGTTTTGTGTTAACTGTCAAGTTTTTTTTATGTCTCTGCTGTTGTATATCCTGATGTGGAACCTTTGTAAAGAGTGTATACTGAAAGGTTGTATCCAAATTACCAAATAAATAAATATAACAACCAGACCATTAACCTTTAACAACAATACTGGGAAAAAATTCCACATCAATAGGAACAACAATTAAAAGTTAATAACAAGTACAAACCATATGATTTTCATAAAAAGTTGCTAAGGTGCCAGAGAATGTTTTGTAGCAATTTATTTGCCTAATGCTTGCTGGAAGTTCATTCCATATCACGGTGCAAGGTATGAAAAAGAACGCTGTCCACTAAGAGTTTCATATATGGTACATTCAAAAGAGTTTGATCATACAGTGATCTCGTTTTGCTATGCACATTTTTATCTTTTAAATATTCAGATAGACTAGCTGGAGCACCTGAATTTCGGATCCTAAATGTAAATCTGACTGGTGATAGCTTAAAGAACAGTTGTGGTGTAAATCAGTTTAGTCTCTTTAGTATGTCACAATGATGCAAATTCCTATGAGCTGACAATGCATATCTGCCTATCTTATTTAATAAAGTAGACTTATGCTGCAGTGTACTCACTGGATTATCTACCACAACAATTTTGTAATGTATGGTTATGTGTAATTAACCATCAAAATCAACATTATGATAAAATGATAATCCCATCGATGTGACATATGAAGTCTGTAAACCCTCCGTTTGGATGTCACATCGATGAGATTACAGATTAGAATGTTACCAGCTTTCTGCACTCTTCCAATGGAGTATCTGTTTAATGAAATTCAAATAGCTCCTCTCCGTGCTCGCTTTGCCTCCTCACAGGCCTGACCTACCATGATGACGTTGATACCGAGTCATGTTATGTTATCTGACCAACCGAAAGCGATGAGTCTTTAAATGAATTTTTCTCTATTTTAAACATCTTTTAAATTTTTTAAATTTATGTATAGAGTGTTGTTATAGTCAGCCTGAATACTCCCATGTAATCGCATGTGTTGAAAACTGCATTGAGATGTTAACAATAAATGAGGTAATTTATTGCATTGTTAACATGACTGACGTCTGGGCAAATTTTAAAAGATCATAAACAGTAAGTGGTATGTAACCACAGCTATGGTGTCATAAACAGTAAGTGGTATTTGTTTTACAGCTATGGGTCCCATACACTCTAAAATACAATGCCTAAGTTAAGATGGTTAACTATAGTAGTAATTACCTCTACATGGGGTTGTCATGACCACTGTAAACCTCCTGAGCTGCGCTCTTGAGGGTTTACTAAGTTGTCATGACAACCGCTGAGGTGATTACAATGGTTAACAATCTTAACTTAGGCATATCCTCTATATTATGTTCTATTGTAGGAAGTATGTAGGAACTTCTTGGTGCTGTTTGTGGTCATGCCACAAGGGGTATAGCCACTTCTGTTGCTCGTTTCAAAATGTCCCTGCTGCTGACATATGAGCTGCAGCCACATGGAGCACTGTCCACACTGTCACTAAACATTACAGTCTGGACATTGTCTCTTGCAGACATGCTGACTTTGGGCTCACTGTACTGCAAGGCCTTCTGTCCTGATTATATATCAGACTGTGCGATCCCCAGTTCACTTTGTACTGCTTGGGAATCATTCCAAAGTTGAGGTCTAATGGAGGAGATATCCTCAAAGAAGATAGATGAGTTACATAAGAACTTACGGAAAAGTAGATCTTCAAGAGAATTTTCTTCATTAGGCCATGCTGTCTCACCCTCCTTCACTCTTTTGCTTTCAGTAAGGTTTCCATCAGATGCTGTGCGTAATCTCACTCCATGCATCCTGTATGTAGTCCCTGCCTCTCCCTGTATGCCTGGTGTTGGTCTCATCTCCTGGTTCCTCAAGGTTGGAGGTTCTCTGAGGCTAATCTCCGGTGGGAAGTGAGGAGTGATGGGGCTATCCATTTATATACTGTATCATAGGCGTAGCACATCATCGTAGGCAGTTCCCAACTAACAAAGTTTCCAAACGGTCCTAAAGCTGATGGCTTACAGTTCCAAAGGTGTGGCCTAATGTAGGAGATTCTCTCGAAGATCTACTGTTAAAGCAAGTTCTTACATAACTGTTCTTTTAGAAAATTGGCTTGGATTATTTTGCAGATTTTTAACAATGATGGTTAAAATATGTATGTTTTTATGTTAAGTGTGACATTCAGACAGTCCTTCATTGAAAGCAATTCACACTTAAAGTATGCTACTTATCACAAATTGCTGCTCACAGTTTTGAAAAGCACAAATATAAGTGTATGTTAAAACAGTTTAACACCATTAATATATGATCCTGTTTGGGATTTTTTAAATGAAGAAAGATTACATTGAAGGTTTTAGTGCTAGTCACCTTCAATAAAAAGATCAAACACGCCTTTAGAAAAAAAGCAAATATATTAGATAGTACTAGTTTTATATTTAGCTTAATATCTACATCATAAAATACTGATTCAAATATTATGTGTGCTTTAACCTTAATTTCTGAATTCAGTTCCATCTGAAATGTGATTTAGTGTTTGTCCAAAAGTACTGTTCATTTGATTTTCTCTTTAAAAAATTAGAATATAGCAATATTTTTCTCCTTGTTAACAGCATTTCCTTTGTGTTTGTTGCATTTTCTGCAAAATATAACCTAGCACATTACTTGTCTCTATGATATTTTACACCTACCATACTTGGCAATGCAGTTTTATGTTAAATGTTATTTATTTAAGCAATAATGCCGACAGGGTGTGTGAGCGTGCTGGGATAATGTCACGCCTCAGGTGGTTGGGCACGAGGCCACAGGCCGAGTATGTCCAATGACTGAGGCATGACGTTATCCCAAAATGACACACTCCCTGAGGGCATTATTGTATATACAATGGCTCGTTGTTATACAGAATAAAAAATAATTTTAAAGATGTTTTGTGTGAAAAATATTTTTATTTTTTAAGAGAAGATGAAACAATCAAGCAGAAACAAATCAAGCAGAAACAAATCATCTCCAGGTTCACAGTGAGGCTGAGACTAGACCTGTGATGTTGTACTGGGATAACATCACGGGTCCAGCCAAGACTGACCAATCAGAGTCTAGGATTTTTCTTGCCATTGTATAATAAAATGTAATATAGATAATAAGTCATGATTACAGACAATAAAAATAAAAAGAATGTGAATGCAGTGATAATCATTAACACATGGGCCATTTATTTATTTATTATTTGATAATTGGGAAATGCCTACTAGGCACTAGTGACTGTTTTCAGGGTGACCAAGGAACACTGGGAGGTTAATTAACTTGCTCAGAGTCACACAGTATGCAGGTGGATGCTGTAGGAATCAAATAGGAATAAATACCTTGGTATAATCTTTGACTCTGCCCTTACCTTTCATGGCCATATCTCTGCCCTGACCACTGCCTCCAATGTGCGTTTGAGTATCCTCTACCGACACAAACTGCCTCCCCACTGGCCTCTTAAGCCTGGCAGTCACTTCCTCAGTTCTATCCATAATTGACTATGGCCTTCTGGTCCTATAGGCGCAGCAGACCGACTGCCCTCGGCAAAGGTACACTTCGCTCAACAAAGCATGCCGACTTATTACCAGTGCCCATCGCCTCACCCACACCTGTCTACTGTACTCCATGGCCACCATACTCAACCTCGATGACGCCTCATGTTCCAAACCTGCCAACACATATAAAGCTCTCCATGGTCTCCCCCTTGGCCTAGCTAACTCTGTTCACCGTACTAACCCCACGGTGTGCACATGCAGCTCCTGCAAAACTGCTCTGGTCATTCCAAGAGCTAGGACCTCCCAGGGCCAAAGGGCCTTCCCTATAGAGCACCCACTGGGTACAACTCCCTCCTGCTAGCATCACTGAGGCTCCCTCATTAGCTTGTTTTAAATACAGCCTCAAAGTCACTTGCTCAACTCACACTCCTGCCGCTGCACCTGACCTCCCCTCCCTACCTACTGACAAAGCTCTCTGAGCTGCACCCCCATCTTCAGCCCTCCCCCACAGGACCTCCACTCAACTCAACTACCCTAGCTGCCTATTCTGAATTTGATTATCCGAATTTGCTGTTTAACTCTCTATTATGTCGCGAACTTGATTATCTGAATTTGCTGTTAATTCAATGTTATGTCCCCTATACCTGTAATCTGACTGTACCATATTGTTGAACTGTACTGCTGACCTGCAACTTGTCGTATATGTATTTTGTTGTCCATTCTTTTGATGAGGTACCTTTGTAAATGAGCCCTGGCTCAAAGGTTGTTAAACTGATGTTAAAATAAATAAAATAAAAACCAGGTGTGTTGGATGTACCATGTTGGTCACAGCTCATTACTCTAATCTCTAGGCTATACTGCCAGCCTCCATTGACATTGTTCATTGTACGTAACTTCTATTTTGCATTTTATTATTAACCTAGATAATTCAAAACTGTAAAGCAATTTATGTTAATGACAGTGTTCATTATAATGCAGTATTTATTTATTTAGTTTTTATTTATCAGGTAGGTGCACTAGACAAATCAGTAGCCTATTTTTCAGGCACGACCTGGGAGAATGCAACAATGGTGGTCAAAAGTAAAGAACAGTCATAACAAATATTCAGTGCAAATGGTGTTCATTACAAAATAGCCAACAGACTGTCACAGTAAAATGACAGGATGGAATCAGTATTAGGAGTAATACAATGAGATTCAAGGCATACAGTCATTCAGGACAGTACATTTCTATATACAATAATTGACATACAGAACAAGATTCTAGGGTATATATCTTCAGCTGTGGGAGTAAGTGCATGTATAAAATTGGGATCCATTCTGTAAACAACCTAAGGGCAAGAACATACAGCTGCTTGTTGTAGGAAGGTTGAAGTGTAGTTTTAAAGGCATGAATGGATGAGCACTGGCAGACTGTGCTTAGGATAGAGTTCCATACTGTAGGTGCCATGAAGGAAAACAACATCTCTGCAAGTGTGGTCCTGGTTCTAGAGATGCATAATAATCCAGGGACATTAGACCTGAGTAGATATGCTAGGCTGTCAGGTTTCAGTAACGTTAAAAAGAACATGGGGATTGCTTATTCACAACTGTATGAATCAAACTGCCCATAGAAAATTTTCTTTGGGCTGTTGGAGGAACCATCAAACTTAGAATAGAGGTCACAGTGGTGAGTATACCTGTTTGTGGCTAGAGCAAACCTATAGTTATTATTGTAGGTCACATCCCATTTCTGCAGGGTGGTTTTGGAGGCAGAGTAGTAGACTGTCATCCCATGTGCTAGTTTGGGCAGCAGGATACCTTGGGCAATCAAAGTATGAGGGAGGGTGAAAGGCTGTCTTTGACTTTATATGAAAGTTCAAGTCTGGCATTAACAGTTTGCATGCAGTAGAGATATTCCACTGAGATGTCTAAGGATGCATCAAGTGTTACTCCAAGATAATTGAAGTTAGTGGCTGCAGTAAGAAGAGATCCATCAGTAAACTGGACTGCGGTGGGATATTACACTTTTATACTTTGGGGGCAGAGACGAATAGCATGACTTGCATCTTGGTAGTATTTAAGAGGAGCTCGTTGGATTGAAACCAATATTGTGTAGAGTGGAGGGCAGAGGTGAGGTGACAATTCAGTCTGAGGATGCTGGGGAGCTAATGTAGAGGGCAAGGTCACCGGCATATGGAATCAGGGTGCAGTGTCTGAGGCTAGTGTGCATGGAATTTATGTGAATGAAAAAGAGGAGAGGATCCAGTATGGAGCATTGAGGGACCCTGATTGTGGTAGCAGAATCGTCTGACAGGGTAATTAAACAGTCATAATTACAGATATTTAAAAACTTTATAACAGATGAATATATGTGACATTCTTTAACACATGTGAAACTGTCCACATTATGATCTCCTGCTTTTCATTTATTAACTGATATAGCTGTGAACTGTAATTCATTTAATTATGTTAATGATGTTATGTATCATTATGCAATATAATTAAACCGTCTTAATTACAGCCATTTAAATACTTTTGAAAAGATGAATGCATGTGACAATCATTAATGCATGTGACATTGACATTGTCCATTGAATAAACTCCTAGTTTGCATTTTATTATTAACTTAGATCATTTTAAACCATAATGCAGTTTATGTTAATGATTTTATTTATTAAAATGCAGTGTAATTAAAAAGCCTAAATTACAAGCATTAAAACTTTCTGCAAGATGACGCATGTGACAGTACATTAACACATTTACACTGACATGTTAATCTGTGTGCATAAAAGGTATTTTTTATGAAGATTAGCTCCCATCTCAGGGCAAATGGAAAAACAATTCTTTAGACTGATTTCATCATTAAGGATTTTTGTTTTACTTTAATTGATGTACTGAAACTTGCACTCAGCTCATTTAGATGAAAATAGCACAGATTTCACTCTAAAAAGTTTGCACACTTTTTTTAAATCTAATAAGGAATACTGTCTCAAATGTGACGGAAGTTATTACTGAAGTTTTGAAGATGAAATATACTGTATACATTAATTAATACTGTATATCAAATAACCTGAGGCTGGAAGATCAGAAGTTTGTGGATTCTGGGCTCACACTGGGAACTTGGGATAATTCCCAATACTGACTCTGTAGTGCAGCATGGCAGGGTGGGGGGTGGGGGTGGGGTGCTGCACTCCTGCAGTGCTGTCTTTTGGATGAGACATTAAACTGATGTCCCATCTGCCTGTCCTGGTGGTAGTTCAAGTGGATGTTAAAGATCCTATGGCATTTCATGGAAAAAAGTAGGGAATTTTCTCCGGTATCCTGGCTGAATTTTCCCCATTCAACAGAAAAAAAAAAAACAGAAAGCCGACATTTTTCTAAAATCAACCATATCTAAAGTTTACATTTTGATGGGAGTTATCTTTACAAAAATAATGACTTTTAATTCTATAGCATTTTAATAAATAACATTATTATAATAAGTTTCTTGACAGTTCATTTCTTTATTTTAAGATTTTAGCTATCTAAGATAACAATAACATGCAAAATAGGAGTTTCTACACTTGACAATTGTATGAGTACAAATAACAACAACTGAAAGGTTTTGTGTAAAATACCACAGAGATAAATTATGTATTTCCACTTGCAGAGGAAAAAATAATGCATACAGGAAATAAAGTTCAGGAGATAAAGACCACGAAAGGACACATCACAAACATAACACAGAGTCCAGCATGAACTAAAGTATTCCGTGTCTGAAAAAGTAAAAAATGATATTATCCTCAGATTGACATTTAATCATCACCTATGGTCACTTGAAATTATATATACATCAATACTCAATTTGGATCTATTTTTTTACTGAATGTCACACAAATCGCCCCACATAGCTGAGAATGACCCTTAGCCTCTTTGGCAGCACTTGAACTTGTTCCTCAACTCCCCTCATTTTGCTACAAGGTATGATGCCAATGTGTAGCAATGGCACAGTATCAAATAGTTCCTTCACACACATATGGAGACTGATTTACTTCCATGGAGGTTTGCCGTAAGATTCCTAATCATCTTCTTACTTGACTGCCTTACCAAAGCAGTCAGTTTTAGACTGATCATTACCCGCCCATTGATGTCAGTTGGCTTGACCTGTACAGAGGCCTTCACAGATGCTTGTAAACAACACACCACCCATGGATGGCAGCCCTAACATGATCTGTGGATCTACATGGGCAGTTCTGAGCCCTAGTGGGCATTTATAGTCCCCTTCAGCACCAGGGTAGCCTCCTTTAGTCAGGGCTCTGTCCCTACCCTGTTCTATGCTATCATCACTTGCCTCTGTCACTGCATAGCTTGCATCCACCATGATGGGGTTCTCTGAAGGGGCAACCCTTGGAACCAGTCCTCAGTGGAGTGGGTGGCAGGCATGCAGAGGGATCACATCATCCTTCTCCCTACAGGGTTTTTCCTTTTATTTTCACCTCTTCCCAGGATGCTGAATTGGTACATATGCATGTCACACACCAAGCGTGCCACACCAGACAGTCTGTGTCCTCATCTCCAGCAAACCTGTGTTTACCCAGGTAGCAGTATTGCAGTGAGCCTTGGAGCCCTCTCTCTCCAGAGGAGAATGCCCCTTATAACTGAGCTTGGGTTACAAACCCGGGTCATCAGCAAAATAAGTGGGAGCACTTCCACTGCACCAGTGGACAGATTCATTTAGCCTACTTTTCATTCTTCTTGTGCCCCTGCTGCACTGGGCTGCAGTTTAAGACAGGAGCTCCTTCTGGCCAGGAGAATGTGGGCTGGGGCCAGAGCCCACCCACCACTCCAGCTGATGCTTGCTGGCACATGACCAGATATCTGACACCACCACATCCTGCGCCTTGCTGGTGGCAGCATTTCCTTCCTCATGCCCATGGCAAGCCATGCTGTTGTGACTTTCTCCCCTGGACAACCATAGGACAGTTGTGTAACTGTATAATGGGAGGGAGGTGCTATCCCTCCAGCAGCCGCAGCCTAAATTTTTCACAATTTGTATCCACTCCTGAAGGTGCAGTGGGTTGGGTCAGTGACATTTCCTTGAACATTATGGCCCCACAGGCCCTCCTCCTCCATATTATGGGTATACTTTGCTGTGTTTTCCCCAGCACTGGTCAAGAAGGAGCACATGAACAGAGTAGTCTGGATCCTCCCCCTCCTCCTACCATAGTGGTGGGTGTCTGATGTGATGCCACCATCACCACCTGCCAGCCCACAGCAGCAGCAGCAGCAGCAGCAGCAGCAGCAGCACCATATGGCCATAGAAGTTAATGCAAAGTCAGGGTTCTGCTACAGAATTCCCCATTTGTGGTGTTTTATTAAAAAGACAAAAGCGGGGATCAGGGCAAATACGAATGTTGGTATGTAAATTACAAATCCCATGACTTCACTTAAGATAATCTGCATTAAAGTTAAAGGGATTAATGGGGTAGTCAAAAGCAAGGTCCTCAAGAGTTAAGTCTATTAAAATGTGATGTGGCTTGTCTTCAGGAAACCAAACTTTCTCAGGTAGAGCACTCCAAGCTGAGGAGAATGTGGGCTGGGGTGTATTCAGATTCCTATCCGGACGCCTCAGGGCAGGTGTGGCTATATTGATTCGTAAATGACTTCCATTTAAAGTTCACAAGGTACAAGTAGAAGGGTTGGGTCATTTTATGGTAATTTAGGGGAATATATGGGTCCTCCATCCACCTAGTGTCCGTTTATGCTCCACCCCTAATCAGGAATATTTTTCACAATTTCTTCTCCATAATGGACTCTTTCCTGCATGGATGGGTGGTCATGGTGGGTGGAGGACTGGAATTGTGTAGAAAATGCATCGCTAAACAAGAGTTCAAGGGAAGGGGAGTGGTATGCTCTGAGACTCCTTAGGACTTTAATATCAGAGGGTGGTTGGGTGGACCGCTGGAGACCTCGGCACCCAGAAAAACAGATTTCACCTTCTTTCTGACTCAGCCAGGTCCTATTCCAGGTTGGATAGATTTTACACCAAATTAGTTAATGCTCCAGACCTGAACGATATTACTATACACACGGTCACCTTTTCCGACCACACAATGATCAGTGCTAGGCTGAATTGGATGGGGTGAAGGTGGCGGTCCTGGAGATTTGATCCGGGGTTGCTTAACGACAAGGTATTTGTAGCCTAAATAAAAACTCCATAAAGCAATATATAATAGAGAATAGGGAAGAAGATACCCACATTCGATTCATTTGGTATGGACTGAAAGCTATCCTTCAGGGCCAGATTATCAGCTATACCTCTTACAAACATAAATGCAATTAAGCTAGATTGGAAAAGTTGTTAGCAGATATTATGTCACTGGAGGTTGTGCATATGAAAACAGAGACCTGCCCCCAACCCTGGTTAAATTGAGGAAGCCTGGGAACAATACAACACTGAAATGAAGAGGAAAGCTGAAAACTCCTGAGGTATACCAGACAAAGATATTATGAAGTGGGGGAAGGGCAAGTCAACTTTTGGCACTTAGATTGAGAAAGCAAGAGGCGAACTGATATGTCTCACGGATAAAGGAGCCAGGAGACTCACTCTTTATCCTCTGATCCTTTCAAATAGGTAACAGTTTCTTTCAAGTTTTATGCTGATTTATATGCCCAGGATGGGGCCCTGATCATGTCGGGAGGTGGAACACTTCTTACAACGGGTTGTGCTGCCCAGACTGTAGGATGCACAGAGGCTTAGTATAGACATCACCTTCACAGAACAGGTGGTTAAAGGGTTATAAAAATCTTATTAGAGGAAGGCCCCAGGCCCTGATGGATTTGTAGCTGAGTTTTACCAACAGTTTGCTACAGAACTGACCACTTTGTTAACCAAGGTCTGCAACGAGGCCCAAGGGGGTCCCTGACTTCTTGGGGAGGCAGTGATTACCCTTCTACCAAAACTGAGTAGGACCCCACAGAGTGTGGGAGCTATCACCCCATCTCTTTGATTAATCAGGATGCAAAGATCTTTGCAAAGATTCTGAGTTCACGAATTCAGGAACTTATCCCGAATTAGTCCACAAGGACCAGACCGGTTTTATTCCGGTGACACATTCAGGACAACATCAGACTTTTGCTCAATGTCTTGTCTGCCTCGGGCACTGCCATCCAATACACTTAGGGCAGTGATGGCCTTAGATGCAGAGAAGGCATTTTATCACCTGGACTGGTCTTTTGGATCATACCCTGAGAAAATTTGGATTTGGCGATAAATGTAGGATTTGGATAGCGGAATTTATACAGGGATCCTTGGGCCACAGTGCGGGTAAATGGTGTCAATTCGAGGAGGTTAAGATTGGTAGGGGTACTAGGCAGGGGGTCCGCTGTCATCCCTGCTATTTGCCTTATGTATGGAACCTCTGGCAGCTCTTATAAGGCAATCAGACAGAATATAAGGGCATTCAGATACAGAGGGTGGAAGTTCGGGTTTCTTTATATGCTGATGATACCCTCCTGTATATTACTGACCCCATAAGTCAGATGCCATTATTAATTCTCTAATACACGATTTTGGGAGGGCATCTGGTTTCAAAATTAATGACTCTAAAACTGAGCTCCTAGCCCTGGGGTGGTCCCAAGTATGACTCTACCCCAGTAGGTAATTATAAGTGGGCAAAGAAGAGTATTAAGTACCTGGGAATTTGGATCCCCAGAGACTTATAAAAGTTGTATGCCATTAATTGAAGGAGACTCTTTCAAACTGTTCAAGAGGATTTCTGGAGGTGGGGGAAATACCTGTCTCCTTATTTGAAAGAACGGACTGTGTAAGGATGAATGTGCTCCCATGTTTTTATTCTTATTTCAGTCCTTGCCCCTTAAGCCCCTGCAGGTTTCTGGAAGGCACCCAAATCCTCATTGAGAAGATTTATCTGGTTGGCAGACCCCAGAATGAAGTGGAACTCCTGCTGTGGATACGGAGAAGGGTGGTCTGGGCTACCCACCTCAAGAAATACTATTGGGCTGCCCAGGTTCTTCCCCTGGTGTCTGCCATGGTTTTGGAAGACCCACCTTGTGGGCTGAAATAGAGAAACCAGAATCCTCTAAAGAGGATATTGGGAACTTGGTGTTAATGGACCAAGGGGAATTCAGAAATTGCTTGTGACCAATCCATGGACTAAAGTGATAATATCCTCCTGGTTAGAAATCAGTAAGATGCTCTCCTCCAACTGGAGCTGGGACCCAATACACCAATCAAAGGGTGTTTAGATTTTTGCCCTTAATTTGGATCCAGGCTTTAAGAGGTGGGGTAGAGAGGACTGGTAAGGGTGGGGCAGTTGTATCTAGACACTGATATTAAATCTTTCAACAGCTATCCATAGAATATAAACTCCTGCCTAGTGATCTGTACAGATATTTGCAGCTTAGATATCTTTTACGAAATAAGGAAACATTGAAACAGGGTTTGATGGTTGTTAGTAATAACCCTAGTGGAGTTTATGGTAACTGAATCCAGTAACTCACAGTCTCGAGGCCATGTTTCTAGATTAGTCAGACAATTCTTGGCCCTTGAACCAGACTCAGGAAAATGTTAAGCAGGCTTGGTGCCAGGAGCTTGGGAGGGCCATGAAGGAATCTACTTGAGTTAAGATATGGAGGCCATCACTCCACAACTACCTCTAATTCCTGGCATGAGTTCCAGTGGAAGGTGGTGCCCGGTATTTTCACACTCCAGTAATCACGAAACATTATGGTCAGCATTTCTCGGATCTCTGCTGGAGGGGTGGGGAGAGGGGCACTCATATGCATGTATTCTGGTTATGTCCCAAGATCCAGGCATATTGGGCTCAAATCCTGGTTTTAGTAGGATCAATTTTCAGGGTGGACTTCGAATGACCTGATGCTTTGGGTGCTGGGAGAATTTCCACATATGATCAAGTAGCAGGCCCAGTGTTATCTGGTCAATATTTTAGTAGCCGATCCCTAAAGGCAATTACACAGTGTTGGCTAATCCCGCAGCCCCTCAGTAGAGGCCTGGTATACAAACTGTTTGGCTATTCTGAGATGGAGGAGTTGACAGCCAGGGTAAGGTTAAGCACAGAAAAGTTCAAGGCCAGATGGCTGTCATTCTTCCATTTCCAGGCCCAAAGGAGCAAATTAATATTTTGAGGTCTTGGCCAGGATGTTGTGAAAGTCATTGGGAGGGCTCTGCTTTCTTCTTTCTCTCATCTTTGGTTTTTCTGCCATTTGATCATTATCTGAAAGAAGGTCGGACAGCATACATGGATGGTTTGCTCAATTTTGACTACCCTGACAGTGAAGTTATTTTCATGAACTCCGCTTCTAACGTGTTGTAATTGCAATGTGGGCAAATAACCTGCATTTTTGTCCAGTTTGTTCTCTTCTTTCTCTTCCCTCCTCCCTTTTCTTTATCCTTTCTTCTCCTTTGTATTCCTGCTTTATTTATTTATTTATTTATTTATTTATTTAGCTTTGTTAACCAGGTAAGTACACTAGACAAGCAATTTGCCTATTTTCAGAGTACGACCGGGAGAGTACAGGAAATTACATACTTACACACTTGGGACAACATGGTACATAATTAAGAACAGGTCACACATCATGAGACTACAAGGTAAGATTACACATCACATAATTAGGAACAGGTTACACATCATGAGACTACAAAGTAAGATTACACATCCCATGATTAGAAGAGGTTACACGTCAAGAGACTACAGGTAAGATTACACATCTTGCATCAAGTTTGGGGCAGTACAGAAATACTACATTTTAAGGGCCAGCAGTTTTGTATGGGTGCAAGTGCTAAACATGCCATGGGGTTTTGACATCCATGAGCTGATGCACTTTTAAGATGGCTCCGCAAACCCAAGGCGCGGGCTGCCCTGCGGGCAACATGGACCTGGGTTGAGGAAGGTATTCCAAAGTTTGGGGCACATGCTGTGAAGTCCTTTCACCCATCTTGGTCCTAGTCACAGGTGCCTTGAGTGTGGCAGACCCTGAGACCTAAGGTGATATGACGAGGGGCAGTTTGGGCCAACAAGCTTGCCACCCTGGAGGTACCATGTTGAGGACCTTACCAGTGAAGGAAACCAAGGACAAAGTCAATGTACTTTGTAGGCGAGAGCCAGTGTAGCTTGTTGTAGAGCCTCACGGTGATGAGTGAGCCAGGGGCCGATAAGGTGAAGCATCAGATATTGTTATAAGCCATCGACACACCTGGAGAGATGGGCCTTAGTGGTGCTAGCAAACAGCAGGATCCCATAACACAAAGAGGGGAGAAGTATCCTCTCGCAAAGGGCAGCAACGCTGGTGTGAGGTTGTTTTTGCCCTGTAGGCCAGACCCAGTTTACAGTTGACTGTTTTACATATCCTCTGAATATGAAGGCCAAGGTCGAGCTGTGGGTCCAGCATTACTCCCAGGTATTTGAAGTTGTTCGTGATGGGGATTGGGACATCTCCCTTGCCAGATACACAGAACGGCACACGGGCGGCCTTAATCTTTGCCCGGGACCCAAAAGCATGGCCTGGGTTTTCTTTAGGTTAAGGACAAGCTTGTGGTTCAGGATCCATGCCTGAATGTTTATAAGGTCTTCACTCAGTTGTTGATTGATGACCACCACCTCATGGGAGTGAGACAGGATAACCAGATCGCCTGCATAGAGAATTGGTTTACAGTGGGCTGCGGTTTCGGGAGGTTATTTATAAAAATGGAGAAGAGCATTGGTCCAAGGATGGAGCCTGGGGGACCCGACCATTACTGGGATGGGACCCAAAAGCTCTTTTGCCAAATTTGACCTCGCTGCTCTACCACAGGTAGTTGTCAACCAGCTAAGAGCAGTAGTGGAAAGACCAATTGTTGTAAGCTGAGTCGATAGCATGGCATGGTCGACCAGGTCAAACGCCTTCGAGAGATCAATGAAGAGGGCCCTGAAGTTTACCTTGGTCCATGGCCCCTGATCCATGATGTAACAGTAACTAGGGCTGATGAGGTACCATGCCCCTTCCTGAATCCAGGCTGTACAGGAGTCATTATGTCATGCGCCTATAAGTACTCTGAGAGTTGCCCTGCCACAACTTTCTCCAGTAGTTTGCTAGCTGCCGACAGGATAGATATAGGGTGATAGTTCTCTATCAGCTTAGGGTTCCCTGTTTAAGGATTGGGACTACCCTGGCAACCTTCCATATGTCTGGGATAACTCCAGTTGCCAGGACAGATTGAAAATGTGTGCTACCAGAGGTGCCAGCCAGGGCACCAAGACTGAGGAGCTTGGGTTCTAAGCCACCTTGTCCGCACTTGAGTAGGGGAGAGTCCCACTAGCAGTTTCTGCACCTCTTGAACTACCACTACCCTGAACAGAAAAGGCGGGCAGAGTGAAGATGGTGCTGTGGGCTGATTGCCACTGACACCATCATCATTTGGGAACGATGAGGTGTACTCCTACAGATCTGCAAAATAATGGTTGAAAGAGTTGGCGATGGTTTCCGAGTTGTTACAGCTCGAACCATCGATTATCATGTCAGTGGACTCAGTGCTCTGTGTACCACTCACAACTTGTTTAATGTTCCTCCAGAACCTTCTAGGATCCCTAGCCAAGTTCAATAAAAGCAGATTTGCAAAATTCACTCTTGGCAATCCTAATGTTCTTTTGCATTCATTTCTGAATTGTCTATATCTCAGAAAGATGGCTTGGTCAGCTGTGGCCTTGAACTTGGCCCAGCACTTATCTCTAGTGTTGAGGAGTGCCAGGAGGCTACCATGAAGCCATTTAGTAGCCATTCCCCTCACCCTCCGGCTGATGAGAGGCATGTTTCTCCTGCAAGGCCCTTAGAAGAGCAAAGAAAGTGACCGACAGTGGATGCGGGTCCTTAGCATTCCAAACTACCCCCGATCTGTGTACTTGATGTCATTTTGAAAGGAGGACAGATCAAACTTGGAGTATCTCTGATCTGGATAATTTTATGAGGAATTTTTGATGTGGTACCCTCCAGACACAGTACGGGAGTGATAAGAGATAGAGTCCGTAGGATACCCGACAAGCTGATCCTATCTGGTCTATTTGTCAGGATCCAGTCCAGGAGTGAGTCCTTACCACCACTAGTAGGGCATCTGGTAGGATCCTTGACAAGTTGAGTCAGAGAGAGACTGGTAAGTGAGGGTTCAAAGGCCTTGGCATTGCCACCCAACCAATTTAGGTTGAGGTCACCCAGAATGATTAGCTCATTCTGCCGTGTTGCAGCACCAACTGCACCAAGGAGACCAGTCAGTCCTCTACGCCTCCTTTTGGAGGGATTGTATGCAAATACAATGTAAATCTTTTGCCATCCTAGTAACAGTACTGTGTGCAGAGCCTCACAGGGGACTGCATGGTCTGTTGATCAGGAGAGGCGGACAGGTTTAAATGGTTCCTGTAGTAGACCAGGATGCCACCACCTCTCTTACTTCCTGGACAACTCTGGTGGATAAGGTCGAACCAGGAAGGCACATGCTGAGCTGGGGGTGGAAATCTTCAGCCAGGTTTCTGTAATTCCAAGAATGTCAGGACTGTGCTGAGTTACCCAGACACGAAGTTCCATTAGGTTTGGGAGCAGGCTTTGACATTTAGATGGGCCAGCTTCAGCCCTTTAACCACTGGCCAGCCCGCCTGTGTAGGTATGGACTGGGGTGATGGTCCTGGGTTTAGCTCAATGTCCCTGCTAGCGCAAGTGTCATCAGCAGGAGCCAGAGTAGATGCCTAAAGGGAGGTCTCTCCTTGTTCTGTGACCTCCGGTCATAATGCCTGACCTTATGAGAGGGTCTCTGAAGGTACCCTAGTTTCAGACCACCAAGGACCACGGTCAGGGAGAGCCCTCTGCTATAATGTTTGAGAAGGTAAACTGACTCCACTGGTTGGACATATGTACACCATGGAGCTATTTTTAGGGGGTCAGCCTCCATAGATCCAGGGATCCAGGAGACAGTAAGGCTCACAGTGGCTATAGTGGCTAGTGCACCCATACCCCTCAACTGTCCCTGATTTTCAGGGATGTCCCTGATTTTGCCTCAAAAATTTACTCTGTCTCTCCTAAAAATTGTGTTTTCTTGACCAAACAGTAGGAGTTGTAAGCACAAAATAATGTCAAACCTTAAAGTTACAGCCTTGTTCTTCCATAGAAATACATTTTACACTAAGCCCTTATTCTACCAGCTTCCTGAATTAATATCTCAATTTTGAAGATGTGTCCCTGATTTTGGTCCTTTGTCCCTGATTTTTTAAGCCTTGTCCCTGATTTATGAGGCAGGAGGTTGAGAGGGTATGGAGTGCACCATAAGTAGCTGGCACAGGACTAGCTTTGATGGGAGCTCAATGAGTCCCATGCTTGCTCGATACAGTTTTACCGCTGGGACCGGTACCACCTTGGGTCACCAAAGTGTTAGGGCCTAATAGCTGCACTCTGTATCTTTAAGAGGAGTTGCAATATTAGAGAGGGAGGATGAACATAGCTAGGGTGGTGCTGAGGGGAGGGAGAGTATTTAATAAAGGCTGGAGGTGGGGATGGGATCGTGGGCGTAAAAATTCAAGCAGCAAGGAGACAGAAGGACAGAAAGTGAAAGAGAAATTGAATTATTTGCAGGGCAAAGCTTACAACTGTGACCCAAATGGAATCTGGTCTAAACAGAAAAACTGTATCACTTTAAACTTACTCTCTGGTCCAGGGTAGCTTACCACTGGACCTTAAAACAAAGAGAGCTGTAATATTTTACAATCTACAAACCTGCAGCCTAAATGAACTTGCACTTCAAACTACCCTTAGAGTGCACAATTGCTGTAAACAGGCTTAGGTTCGGTATTAAGTTAGGATTTACAAGACAATTTGGAGAGAATTAACAAGTACCACAATCAGAATATAACATTAGCTCAAGGTCCAGAGAGAAACAGCAGTAGCAAAGAATTAAAGAACTGCAGCAGCCCATCAGCAGGCAGAGTCGATGGTTCTGGACAGTCCAGTTTCTGCAGTGTACCGTTACACTTAATTAATACAGTTAAAGGTCCTGGACTGTTTTAGGAATTCTGACTAGAAGGGGTTTAAATCATCGTTGGATAACATTGTATGTAAGTAGCTGTTTTATGTAACTCTAAGGGACCTGTGAGATCAAGTGCTGTGAATTATTTATTTTGTGTGTTTATTTTATTTCACCCTGTAAAGAAATTCAATAAAAGTATTATTTCAAAAAAAAAAAGACAAACAGTTTTATAATTACAGGCTCTTAGTCTTTTCCCTCTCTTAGCTTGTCCTGAAGCCCTTCCTACATACATCAGTGGCTTCACATGGTACAATAGTCAATGGCTGGATGGAAATGTGACACGAAGGAAATAATTCCTGCTGCAGAGGTGAAACAAACCTGGCTCAAGCGCTTATGAGTCCTGCTACAGAGCCTATGGCCAAAGTGCCGCAGAGAAACAGGGCCCTTCCCTGTCAACAAATAACATTTTATTTATTTATTTATTATGTTTTATTGACTAGGTAAGCATACTAGACAAGAAAATGCATATTTTCATATACAAGATGGAAGATTACAAAGTGAAGAGGCAAACAAGTTACAACAGTACATACTATGACAAAGGTAGCTTATTGGGTACAGTAATGTTCCAATCAATAGTGCACTATATTAAGTTGAGCCGTAAAGCACAATGTGCACAGCCAAGTCTCACAAAAACAACTGATATTATACAATAACAGCATAATCAAAAGTACAACAAATAAAGTAAAGGCATAAGGTAATGCAGAAACTTACAGAGAAGGAAAGCAGAAATCTACAATTTTGTAGGGCTCCCACAATCACACAGTAAGGATGAAAAATAAGCTATGCCAAGATGCCATTTTTATTATGTTTGCTTGCATGCATGTGCAAGAAACATAGTGCCATCATCGGAGTTTTGGAGGTATGTCAGCCCTCTTCCAATTTAGTCAGTGTGTTTGGCAGGCGTCATGATTCTCCAATGCCTGCTGGAGCTGTATCGAGCTCAAAATGCTGCGACATACAGTTGAAAGGGGAGCTATGCTTCAGTGAGCAGCGATCAGATATCGCCTGCTCACGCGCCCTACACACACACACCACACACATGCTGCTGCTGCTGCTGCTCCCCCTAACGCATGCACTGTATAGCCAATGGGGTGCCCAATCACGTCGGCTGTGCTGCGCCCCCGAAACACTTACAGTTTCATATACCACGCTAGGTACCCACCCAAGCGTGGCTCGATCATAGGTGCCGAGGGGTGCCCAGTCCCCCGCCTGCCTCCACTGTGTCTCCCCCACCGAGTACAGGGTGCCATGCTGGGAGCCCACCCCAGCATGGCAACAGATGCCATGTGCCCAATCCCCCGCCGGCTCCACGCCCCCCAGTTGCTCTTCTGCCACGCCTGGGAGCCCACCCCAGCATGGCAAATGTCCTCGTCTTTTAAAACAAAAAACCTGTAAAGAAAAATACAGTCCCTCGCAGTCTCATGCCCCCAACAACCCGCACCACCCACTGCGCACCCTGCCTCCCCAACCCCCACCCCATACTTCACCTCGGAGTCCGGCGCGATGATCTTGGTGGACCGTGAACACGTCTGCACTCTTCAAAGCTGACCGCGAACTGAGAAATGCCGTAAGCTGTATAATGGGATAGATTGGGTTTTTCAACTTTGTTGCATATCTCAGGCATTTTTGGAATTTTGCACCAAATTTTCAACATGGGTTTTGGGACCCCTCCTCATGAGTTCTTGCACTGTCATGGCATTACTCAGGCCGAAAGGTGATTTCGCAGCCACTGCAGAAATCACCTTCCCAAACGATTAACAAAGCGACACTGCCAGTGTTCATAGGTGGGCTCTCAAAAGCCTATTTTGAAAATGGTGGAAAAATTCCTAAAAATGACTGTTTTAGGCGTCGTTGCACAGTTCCTATGCACGCTTGTAAGTTCGCGAATTTTCAATATTTTGATTCCAGATTTTCAAAATTGCCATTTTACCACACCTTCTTATGAGCAGTATAGCTGTCATTTTCACATCTCACCCAAAATGTGTTTCCCCTTAAGCGCACAATGGCGCAGTCTGTGTCTTGAAATCAATGTATGGGACACATTAAGAAAATCCACATGACACGGTTCATGAACAGAGGTCTTAAAATGGCTATGTTGAAAATTTGGTGAAAAAATTCCTAAGCATTCACTGTTTCTGGCGTGCGTTGCAGAGTTCTCGCACACTCGTAAGTTTGCAAATTTTCAATATTTTTACTCCAGATTTTCAACATTGCCATTTTACCGCACCTCCTTATGAGCAGTACAGTTGTCATTTTCACATCTCGCCCTAAACGTGTTTCTGCCCATGTAGCGCACAATAGGCGCAGTCTGTGTCGGAAATCAATGTATGGGACACATTAAGAAAATCACAGTGACACGGTTCATGAGCAGAGGTATTAAAATGGCTATGTTGAAAATTTGGTGAAAAAATTCCAAAATTACTGTTTTAGGAGGCGCCGCGTTGCATGGTTCCTCGCCGCTGGCAAGTTTGCGAATTTGTTATATTTGCACACCAGATTTTCAACAGTGCCATTTACCGCACTTCTTATGAGCAATACAGCTGCCATTTTCACATCTCGCCCAAAATGTGTTTCTGCATGATGCGCACAATGGTACAGTCGGTGTGCGAAAACAATGTTTGGGACAGATTAAGATAATCACAGTGACACTGGTCATGAGCAGAGGTCTTAAAATGGCTATGTTGAAAATTTGGTGACAAAACTCCATAAAATGACTGTGTTACAAGTGAGCATTGCGCAGTTTCCATGCACCCTCTTAAGTTCATGAATTTGTAATATTTTCAGTCCAGATTTTCACCAGTGGCATTTTTCCACTTCCTTATGAACAGTACAGCTGTCATTTTCCACAACATGGCGGAAATGTGTTTCACACTTCAGCACAGAAATGCGTGGTCGCTGTGGGAAATCATTGTTCGGGACAGATAAAGAAAATCACACTGACACTGTTCATGATCGGAGGTCCCAAAATGCCTGTGTTAATCTGCTGTAAAAAAATCCCAAACTAGTTACATTACTGGTGATGCGTTGCACAGTTTCTATGCACGTCGTGACTTCACCAGTTTTTAAGATTTTCACAGCAGATTTTCAACATTGCCATTTTACACCTCCCATGAACAGTACCGCTGTCATTTTTCACATCCTGTTGAATGTGTTTTGCACCTGTGATGCCAAATGCCATAGTCGCTGTGCAAAAGCAGTTTTCGACTAATAAACTGATATTGCCACTGTTCATGAGGTGGGGTCACAAAAAACATGTTGAAAATTTGGGTGAAAATACCAACGAATGCCTGAGGCGTTAGGGTTTCCGACCATAACGCCCACCCTGTAGAGAATGACAGGCATCAGGGGTGTGACTTGGGATTCTTGCCTGTCATGCTCATACCATTCCACCCCACCCACACCCTGCAGCCAGTGAGAGGCATCAAGGTGCCTCAGACCCTCAGGCCCAAACTTCACCCCTATTCCTCCTATACCGCACCCATCTCATCGTATTTCCTGATGGAATGGGTGCGCATAAGGCCAAAGACCCCAAGGCACACCGTGACATTTGTCAGTGTCTGCAGGGTAGGTGGTGGAAATGTCATGGTCGTTATGCCTGACGACCCAAAGGCACACCCCAATGCCTGTCACTCTCTGCAGGGTGGTGGTGGGTTGGCTTCAGTTCAATACTTCGCTGCCATTCCTATTATGCAGTCTCTGTAACTTCTACACTACCAATGCCAATGCCAGCAAGCAAACATTCGGCATTGACAAATGCTTGTTTTAACTTGGGAACCACATTCCTTTACAGAAGTATTCTGTGTGCTTATTGACTAGCCAGCTCTCTAACCTGGGGACTCAAACTAACCTTTGCAGGTATGAAATGTACATTTTTTGTTACAGTTTATTTACCCAAGATAACCTAGCCAAGGAGCAGCATCTTATTTCTTCTTTGAGGGGTGTCTTGATTCAATCCATTTGCAGCTAGGTGGACTAGAGCTCTGGATGGCAGTGACTTGTCTAAGGTCACACAGTGAGTATTTTTTGGCTCCAGCAGGGTTTTATGTGATGTGAGCACGGATTATTTGTCGAGTCCTGAAAGGATGACTGCTGTAGGGAGCGCGACTGAGAGAGTGATGGGGAACAAGGGCCCCAGTCACAACAGCAACACAGCCAGGGTGGAATGAGTCAGTCCCACAGAGCACAGCCAATATAAGGTGCGGTCAAAAGAGCGACTTTGGGGATGCGAATAAACCACAGGTGCTCATGCTGTGGGTGACACCGCATGCGATCGCTTCTGGCACTCCGTGGCGCGGCACACAGCCTGGCTGCCACTGACTAGCCCACTCCCGCTGGTGGGGCATGTGTGTCTGGTGGTGTGGTCTCCAGAAAGGTACATTGTGTGGGCTTTGCTGCATGTGTGCCCAGCCCTCCTCCCCCTTCATGCTCCCCACCTGATTGCCATTCCCTGCCATCCCCTGCGGGCCAGAGCCCTGCCACCATTTTCCGACCGTGGTCCCTTTTGCATCTGCCATATGATGCCCACTGCTCCACACTGTGCCTCAGCACATCCCACCATGGGAACGCTTATCGCCTCTGTTATGCTGGGCTGCTGCTAGGCCTCACCTGACTGTGTGTAGCTGTGGTAGTCTCGCCCATAATGAGCCTGTGGCTGTACTCACTCTCCCTACTGTCGGGTGGCCTTATTATGAGTCGCTCTTTCAGCGCCAATCTGTTGCCCACATCTAGACACTGAAAAATACACGCTCTATTTGCTGTACACCCCAGCAGGGTTTGAATCCGTTATCTTCTGGTTCCCAAACCAGTGCTGGGCTGTATTACTGCAAAGTTTTGAATGTGTCTTCAAATTGTTTCCTTTTGGGCTTGATTTTCCAAACATATTGCATGTCTAAACTGGCCATGTGCTAATGGTTGTATTAACATGCATAAGCTGGAACTTCTGGTCATTGGTTCAGGAGCTGGGGAGGGAGGGCATTGGCTCACCTGGGCCCAGCCTGCAAAGGTGAGGTTAGGCAGTGGGGAGACTTACAGGCAGGAGGTCCATACACTGCCCATAGCAATCAAGTTCCAGCATGGCATGGCACCTTGTCTGTACTTTCAGACAGTTGGGTTGCAATTTTCATTGCACCTCTATCACTGGGGACTCCTTCCTCCGACAGCAAGTGCCTATCTTTGTATGCGGCACTATTTAATGGCAGTGTAGTGGTCTATTTTGGGCTGTCCCCATCAATAGTGACTGTGGCCCAGGATGTCATAAAAGGGGCTATGATGTCATAAACGAGGACTGCGACATCAGATGTGGACAAGCAGTTAGAGCAGATGAAGTCTAGGAACAGTGATCCCATTTATATGTTAATGTACATTAGTATAAAGATAAATGGGTAGCTAATTAGAGATGATGTGAAATACAAGCAAAATGAACCTAAAATTATGATTTTCCTGCTGGCCAATCAGCACAGCGGTAGTGTTACCATTCGTGATGCCAGTGACCGGGATGAGCCGGAGGATCAAGGATCTCAGAGATTCTCTCCTCCTCTGGGTAAAGAGGTCGCTGCCTCTGCTTCAATGCCTGCATCTAAGTAATGGGTGAAACCACGACTGTGGACGGCGCTTGTGGGTGGATGTCAGGCTCGAGGACACCACACAATTATCCGTGTTCTCCAGTCCTCATCAGCCCCATGGGAACCAAGTCCTCTGTGGCTGGAGCAACCAGGAAATAGCACCTTGACTGTGCTGGATGAAGGGATGCTCCCTCTGCAGGCTCTGCACCATCGACAGAGGCACCCACCTCTGTTGGCTGGCTAGGGTCATTGGGGCAGGCCTGATGGCCAAAGCCCCACCACAGAGGTAATTCACAGAAAGAGGCAATGGGAAGTCCCAGAGAAATGGATGATGGGGCTGGGAGGGAGGCTCATGGGGAGGGGCAGTTAGAGCAGAAAGGGCACAAACAGAAAGTTAAAAAAAAATTATGTTTTTCCAAAGTTTTTCTGGAGATATCAGGTATTTTAACTCCCTTACAATCACTGGAGTTGGCCTACCACAACAAGACTTTTTAGATTCCTCCAAGTATGACATTATCTCACATCCTGCAGCTTGCTCCAGAAAGTAAACAGAGAGCTTACACCCCTGGAAAATGTCTTATATTGGCCATCTGTGCTAACTGAAAGGGGGTAGGACTGTGTCCAGGGCCTATAAAATGCTACAAGGGTCTGACCACATGGAACCACAGACCACATGCCTTCAGTGGGAAAAGGAAAATGGGCTCTCCTTCTCAGAGGAGGAATGGAAGGAGCTGTAGGAGAAGAGGTCACAGTATCTCCTAGCTGGAGAAAATATAGGTGGAACTGTATCTTCAGATTCTTCCATGCCCTACCATAACACAGCACTTTGGCACAGCAGGTTGAAACCTGTGCTGGAGAGGCTGTGGCAAAGAGGCATGTACTTCCACATTTTCTGGGTGTGCTCAAGGATATAAACATATTGTAAGCAGATACATAATGAACTATGCAGGGTGTGTAATGACAACATCCTGGAGAAGCTGTTTGTGGGAGCGGGGATCACAGTTGGTGGTCCGGGAGAGGCAAGCGAGGATCCAGGGTCGCATCGGCAGCAGCGCAGTGGGGACCACAGTCGGCAGTCCAGGAGGACAAGAGCAGGATCCGTGGCTGCATCGGACGGCAGCAGCAGTACCTGGAGGCTGCATTGGAGGCTGGGGATGAGCCGAGACTGCAGTCAGCGGTCAGGATTGAGAGCATTTTATGAACTGGCCAACTGGCACAAAAAGGCGCAAGTTTGAACTGGGGCTGGGCTATTTGAGGAGGCAGTAGCCCAGCCACCAGATAACTTGTCCTGGAGAGCTGTATTTGCATTCCACCTGCCCACCCCAGCCTTGACCTCGACCTCGACTTCTATTAAAAGGTCTGGGGGTGGAGCATAGAGGAGGATAACCAAGGACTGGGGGACAGTGAGCTTGAGTGACTACTAGGTCCGTGACCATTGGGTCTATTGTGAGTGGTATGGGAAGAAATTGACTTTTGCTGGCTGGGGCTACAATTTGGGTGACTAATCTAATTCTTCTGCTATTCTGGTTGGATCTGGGTCTCAGGTAGCGCCAAGTGCACCAGAGAAATCATCCTGATCGGGAGCTAAACAAGGGCAAGAGGTTTGAATTGATGTTGTACTTGTGCTGTCAGGTTCTGGGGAGGTGCTTAACCAAATAAGCTGCTAAATACTCAAATGTTTACCTAAGTTTAGACTATTACATCTGTCAGCTGATAAATTTTAAATGCTGCTGTACTGTACTACGTAAGGCTGTGGGTTCTGGGAGGGGTTTAACTTATTAAGCTGTGAGATTCTTAAATGTTTACCTAGTCTAGACTGTTAAATCTGTTAGCTGATAACCTGACTAAGAGTTCAACCTGTTAGCTATTGAATCGATACCTTGACTAGGAGCGGGTTCATATGGAGGTGGTGTAGCTGCTGGAACTGTTAGAGGACTGGGGATTTGATCTTACACCACCAGTATGGCCTGTTGGAGGGGCGAGGATAGTACCCAGGGGAGGAGAATGGGTAAGGGGAATAGACCCAGATATATTGATGGACAGAAAGGTGGCCGTTAACTACCATGGTGGGTATTTTTGGGAGGTTTGTAGGCTGCATAGGCTGTGGGTGGCAGTCATACTAAATTGGGCCTGGAGACAGAAAGGATGCCCTCTGCAGATAGTTATTACTGATCAGGGAGAGGTGAACTGGTTAAGGAGACGTTGGGAGTTGATGATGAAGGAAAAGGTAGGGTAATGGGTGGCAGACAGGAGGGGCAGAAATGAGGCCGGACAGGGCTCAGAATTTAGAGGGGCTACATTTCTAATATCAGGAGGGAGAACTTAGAGAGCGAGGACCCTTGGCAAGGGAAGCTGATGCCAGAGCAAAACTTATGGGGCAAATGGGCCAGTTCACAGGAGTGGGGAGGGGTCAGGCCAGAGACCATTGTGGGGCAGCCTAGAAGAGCAGGCAGAGGAAAGGTGGGCAAAGGGAGGACAGGCTGGGGGGGTGGATATGGGGCATTTCAAGGCGGTGGTCGGGAAATTCAGGTCAGGAGATGGTGGTTGGCAAGAGTGTTATAACAAATTTGAACTCACTTTCCTAGAAAGTGAGGAAGGGGTGAAATGAAAGTGTAAATCAAGGGCGGAGAAGAAATTGGAAGCGAGGTGGTAAACTGGCAATGAGAAGGCTAGAAATAGCCCCAGTGGGAAGGGAGCTTATCTGCTAAGCAGAAGGGGGAGGCAAGAGAAAGTAAGCAGGGGCCCTGAGGGCACAAGTGACAGAAAACAGGAAGATAAGGAGGAGGGGTGGAGAGCTCCCCCAGGAAGAAGGACAGTACCAGAAAGGGCCCCAGAAGGGGACCCAGAGGCCTCTGGAGTAGATGTATGAGGGGAGGATGATAGATTGGAGGAAGGGAAAAGGTCAGGACTGGGGACAGGCACAGACAAGGGAGGGGCACAGAGGACACCCAATCGGGGGTCTGTGACAAGTGGCACACAAAGAGTGGCAGGAAGAGGAGGGTAGCAAAGAGACCTCTCATTAGGAAGTGGGAGGACTCCCAGGGGAAGGAGTTATTGAATCAAGGTGGGGTGGAAGGAGGTCGAAAACACAAAAGGAGGAACTCAAAGAGTTATTAAGGTTCCACTGCTGGGGATTCCATATTAAGGGATACACTGGGAGGGACAGGAGGAGGGCACCCCAGACAGATTAAGGTAGTGGGTATCTCTGGGCTGACGGTACACAAGGCAAAGTTCCTGGTATATGAGCTGGCTAGGATTGTTGAGGAAACCAGATTTCCTGGTGCTTCTGGGGACAAATGACATAGAGGAAATAGCATACGAATCCAAGCTAGGTTCGAGAACTGGACAGAGTATGTTGGGATAATGGATGCTCAGTTTCCTTCTCAGAAATATTGCCAGTACTAAGGGCCTCTGTGGAGAATAAAACAAAGATAGCAGAGGTTAATGACTGGCTTATAAAGTGGGGTAAAGAAAGGGGTCGGGGTACTGGGAGACTGGGGGTGTTGGGAAGACAAGGGATTGTATGCCGGGACAGACTTCACCTGAGCTCAATGGGCAAGGCGTCCTTAAGCAGGGGTTGGCAGACCATATTCAAGCAAAGTAGGGTTTAAACTTGTAGGTGGGAGGGCTATGGGAGGGGCAGACCGAGGCTCTACCTCCCATGTGGGCCTAGCCTCCAGCCACAAGGGTGGGGCAGGCTACAGACGGGAGAGCGATACAGCGGGGGAATGGAGGTCAGAGGCTTATGGTAACTAGGGGCAGAGGCTAAGGTGAGTAGGGACAAGGATCAGGGGGTACTAGTAAATGCCAGGAGCTTGGGAAATAAGGGGTCAGAGTTCCAGGCCATGTTGTTTGAAGGAGGGTGGATATGGCGGCAGTAACAGAAACTTGGGCCAACGCAAATCACAACTGGGACCTAAAAGTAAAGGGTACACTATGCTAAGAAAGGATATAAAGGAGGGTAGAGGGAGGGTGGCCATGTTTATCAGAGATATCATAGAAATTTCCAGGGTGAGGAGGCAGAGGGAAATGTGGAGGCCTTATGGGTCACCTTATAAACCCCAGTAGGAGGAGAATCTAATTGGGAGTTGTATACAGGCCTCATGGATGGATGATTGTCTGCTGGATAACATTATAGCCCAGTGTGGACCAAAGGGGAGGAGTAGTGTTGATGGGGAACCTTAATATGCCAGCCACAAACTGGGAAACCATGACTTAAGGTGGCCAAGGAGCAGAGACTGTGCATGGCTTTCAGGATGTGTCTTCACTCAACATGTGTTGGAGCCACGAGAAATGGGCATGTCCTGGATGTGGTTCTGGCAGAAGGGAATGGGTGAGGCTCTGACAGTGGAGGATCCCTAGCTGGGAGTGACCATGACACTGTCTGGTTTAGAATAAATCTGGAGGTGGGGGATTGTTCTAGGACTTTGCGGTGGATTTCAGGGGACAGATTTTGGGGGCATGGGGAGATATTCAAGGATCATCTGAAGAGGATTACACCTGGGACGGATGTCGAAGGGAGATGGAGGTCATTAAACGGAGACTTCAGGAGGCAGTTAGGATCTGTGCAAGGTGAAGCATAAGGGCAAGGTCACGGAAACCATGCTGGTGGTCGGGGGTCTAGAAAGTGAAGTGGTCAGGGAAAGAAGGCTGCCTACAGGGATTACAAAAAATGAGAGGGAAGAGGGAAAAGGAAGCTTACTGTATTGCAGCCAGACACATCACCCAGGCGGTAAGGGGGGCAAAGTCCAGTAAAATGCAGCAGCTGGCACAGAGAATATGGGGAGGGAAGGGGTTCTATAAGTATATTGGGAGAGGACAAAAACAAATGGCCAGATCGACGGACTGCGATTAGAAGGGGTGGTGGAGGAGGCAAGGGACCAAGCAAAGGTCATAAATGAGAACTTCGCCTTAGTGTTCACTAGGGAGGGGATGGAAATTTTACAAAGCAGGTTCAGTTGGAGCTGGAAGGGTCATGAGACAGGAACGGTGGAGCAACAAAGGAGGAAAGGCCGGGTGGAAGGAGTATCCCAGGTTTTCGCTCAGGATAAATCAGCCAGCAGTGGGGTGGGGGACAGATGATGAACTCCCCACTGAATGGGTGTGGATTCCCTTAAGGCCCTAAAAGGATAAATCTCCAGGCTAGACGGCATACATCCAAGAGTTCTATGTGAGTTGGTGGATGTACTAGCTGTGCCCTGGCAGAGCTCTACAACAGGTCACTTGAGACAGGGATAGTGCTGAGGATTGGAGAGGCACATGTGGTGCCAATCCACAAGGGGGTTAAGGGAAGTGATGAGTAACTATAGGCCTGTCAGCCTGATGTTGGTGGTGGGCAAAATAATGGAAAGTATACTGAAGGAACATTTAGGGGTTCTTGGAGGAGACAGGATATAAGAATAGTCACCAACATGGGTTTGTGCCTGGTAGATCATGTCAAACTAACCTTGTGGAGTTCTGTGAATGGGTTTCATTGAAACTGGACAGGGGAAAGCCTGTGGATGTACTATTCTTGGATTTCAGCAAGGCGCTTGACTCAGTCCGCACAGGCCTACTGGAGAAACTGAGGGGGATGGGAGTAGGCCCTTGATGGTCAGCTGGATAGGAAACTGGCTGGCTGGCGCATCTGAGAGTAGTGATTGGTGGGAATCTCAACACCTAGAGGGGTCATTAGTGGGGTACCACAAGGCTCGGTCCTGGGACCAATCTTGTTTAATACATGCATCTCAGATATCAGGGAGGGTATAGGGTGTGAGTTGAGTCTCTTCGCTGATGACTCCAAGCTGGGAGCAGTGGTTGAGGGAGGAGGGAGGGTGGCTCTGCAAGTGGACCTGGAGACCCTAGAAAGATGGGCTTGCACCTGGAAATTTAATTTTAACCCCTCCAAGTGCAAGGTGTTACATCTGGGGAGGAGGAACCCCAAACAAGAGTACACCCTGGGTGGGGAGAGTTGGAGGCCATGGCAGGGAAAAAAATCCTAGGGGTGTTGGTGGATGCGAGCATAAACAACTCTGAGCAGTGCAACAGGGCAGCAGTCAAGGCAAATGGGATGTTGGTTTGCATCACAAGAGGGATCACCTCAAGGAGTAGGAAGTGATTCTGCCACTGTACAATGGCCTGGTTAGACACACCTCAGGTATTGTGTTCAGTTCTGGTGGCCGCACTTGAGGAGGGACATACAGCTCCTGGAAAGGGTACAAAGGAGGGGAGCCAAGATGATACAGGACTGGGGTATTTGATGTATGAGGAGAGACTGAGGAGCTCGGCCTGTTCTCATTGGAAGAGAGGAGGGACCGGGGATATGATTGAGGTCTTCAAGTATCTTAGGGAATAAATAGGATAAACAGGGAAGGATCTTTAGATTAAAGGAGGGTATCACCAGAGGGCATAGTTTGAAGTTGGAAGGATGAGGGTGGAAAAGGGAGGAGGTACTTCACTGAGAGGGTGGTGGAACCTTGGAATGCATTGCCTGGGGGCTGGTTCTGGCCTCTATGGTGGAGGGTTCAAGAGGGGTGGGACAGGTACAGAATGGGAAAGAAGCAGGGTGGGACCAGCCCAGGGGCCAGGCTGGTAGAACACGAGAAACAGAAGGTGATGGGGGCGTGGTACCCAACTGGGATCCTGAGGCACGAGCAGACTCGACAAACCATATGGTCTATTCAGCTGGCAAATAGTATGTTAGTATGTTAATTTTAAAATCTAGTGCTGGGGTCTAAAACAGGGAGGCTGGGAACAGCGGCAGCAAGGCCTGCTGGGTGTCCTCGGTACTGCTGCCTTAAAGCATCACCTCCCTGACTGCAAGCATCAGCCCCATCACTTGACTCCTTTCTTCTTGAAAGCAGTCCCTAATGGGATTGTGCATGGCAGTGTATGGAATGTTGAAGGGACATTAAGGGCCAACTGTTCACACCTCTATATAGAGCAGCTGCTGGAGCCACTAAATGTTCTGGTGTACACTTCCAGTCGTGTTTAAAATGATTAGTCAGTGTCCTACAAACTAATTACAGTTGGCAATGTCAGGACTCTGATCTCAAAATATTCCTAAAAACCTGTTGAATTTGAGGACATTCCATTTTTTTATTGCTTAAACATTTGATTGAAACCAGGCTGTTTCTCCATCCAACTTTATCTGTTTCTGATGCTTTTCCTCTACTGAAGTCAAAACCCTCTGCTTGTGTGACATCATAATTATTTCTGTGGCAACAGCTTAGGATGTCATAAGCAAATCATTATGACTCCAGGGCTGGAATAAGCAGCAGGAACAGCTAATCATAATGGGAAAGAACATGTTTTAATTAAAATGTCTCAATAATAAAAAATATATGGAAGGTGTTGAAACCTTTTGAGGAACTTTGAGCAATGATGTTCTTCTGGTGCCAACAAATTGTTTCCTGGAAACTGATAAATCTCTTAAAAGGCCCTATAACTTGGTGGTGTACGAGATTGCCATTTATGCCCATTTGAAGTCCTCCAGGGCTTCTCTGAGAGTTTTGCTAAAGGGACTACAGTCAAAATTTGTAAAACAATATATGTTGTTTATTTATTTTAGTTATGCATTCAAGTCTAGGATTATAAATACCTTTGTAAAGAGCTCTTTACAAAGGTTCCACGATCAGAGGCAAAAGACATATCACGGATGGCAATGTAACAACAATAGTCAACAATAAGCACTGTAGTTAAAGGAATACAACAGAATAACATTTTAAGGCATGGTTACTAGCTGTACTGATAAGATGGGATAACCAGCAATGAGAATGAGACTTGATGAAGGGAAACAGTGGTATAGAAAATAGAAAAAGAGGCGTGAAAGGAAGGACAACAAGGTGCAGCCATAGGTGGTTGTCAGGTGAAACAGGGATAAGTGCTGGTGACATGGGGGACCGGAGAGAGGGAAGGGAAGGTGGGTGGAGTGGGGCAGAAGATGAAATAAGAGCATCAGTAAGGTTGAGGCAGCCGAATGGGCAGAGGAGGAGAGAGGCTGAGGCGACCCCTGGGACATGTCAGCATCAGTTATTGCCGGGCAGTCTCAGGAGCTGAGGCAGTAAGGTGCAGTCGTAGTCTAGATTTAAAATGCCCAGTGTTGGGGAAGTAGAGATGGCAGGGTTGAGGCTGTTCAGCCATAGAGGAGCTTTGTAGGTGAATGAATGTTGACCCTGAGAGGTGCGACAGAGGAACTTACAGGAGTTGAGATTTAGAACCCCTGATGACCTGCATGCTATTCCTATTGTTGTGTAGCAGGGTTGTGACCCCGAGGTGCAAGACCAAGGCTAATTTTCTTGGCTATTATGAAGGTTAGGTACTTGATGCAATTTGAGAGCTGGAGCCAGTCAGTTTTAGTATACAGATCGCAGGTGTGGGTAAGACGGTGTTGCTCTAGAGATGAGCCGATATGACTTATTGAGGCAGTTGAGATACATCTGAGGGTAGTCGCTGTGCCAGAGCCATAAATGATGAGACCATAGTCAATAATCAAGACCACAGAACTCTGAGCGGCGATCTTCAAGGCTCGGGGTGAAATGTTGTCTGTGTCTGTAGAGAGACCAGTTCTGGTGTTAGCAGCCTTTGCCACAGAGTCGACATGAGCACCATATGAGAGGTTGAGGGTCCAACAGTATCTAAGGTATTTGAAGTATGGAACCTCTTCCAGGGTATCCCCATGCGATATCAAGATAGCCAAGGGTGAAGCTTGTGCGATTGTGGGGCTGCAGAATAACGGACTTAGTCTTTTGTGGTTAAGGACAAGTTCATGCTTAGAAACCACGCCTCAATGGTACTGAAGGCAAGTTGGCGATACCGTTGTAAGGACATGGGATCTTTGTGAGAGGAGAATCGACAGCATCATTGGCATAGAGGATGATATTCTCAGTGCAGGATTATGGTAGAGAGTTTAGAAAGAGACTGAAGAGGAGGGCCCAGAATTAATCCTTGCGGGACACCTGAGCAAACTGGCAAGGTGTCAGAGGGCATTGGTGATTTTCACCTTTGTGAGCGGTTTTCAAGGTAGCTTTTGAACCATAAGGCCAAGTCAGGGAGAGTGCAGAGTGTTTTTGATTTGTGGGTGTAGTCCTAGTGAAGTGTTTCTCAAATGAGGCTACCGTGGCCGCATGCGACCACTAGCATTATTGTGTGGCTACAGAATTTTTTAGAGCCCCAATTACAAAGGTAATGGAATGGACAGTTCTTACATTTTAAATAAACAGTAGGAGCTTTATTTCTATGTGGCACCCTTCCTGGAGGCTCAGGACACCATTACAAAATTCACATGGTAGAAGAACAGAACAAAACATTATCAGCTTATTAATAAATAATAAAATTGGTGTTTAAAATCCCAATAACTCATTAATAAATAAACTAAATCAAACTACTGTATAAGTACATACATATGTACTGGAAAACAGCTTAACACGGGATCATAATTCCCCATAAGCCTGTAAAAAAGATGAGTCTTATGACCTCTTTTAAAGAACTAGTAGCACAATAAATAGCTGGCAGAAAAGCTTAGTAATTTTTGAAAGTATTCCGTTATTACATTTTATTTCTGAAGTGTTTTTCTTTTCCTATGTAGCCCTTAGATGGTTTCTACCTAACAGTATTGGGTGTGATGTGAAAGCAGTGATTTACCTGGAGTACTAAAAAGAGCAGCTCACAGTGAACACTTGTATCTCGGGCAAATACTAAGTGAAAAACAACAAACTGGAAACCTGGCATGAAGTTACTGCTGTTTAAACAAACTCTGGTCAGAGCCAAAATGGCTGCTAGTGTATTAACCCCGACAAGGATATAGACCTAATCTGTGGATTGGATTGTAGTGAACAGTCACACACACACACACACACACACACACTCTCTATTCTTTTATTACCCCACCTTATGATGAAGCGAAGATGCATTTTCTTTTTAAATCTTGTTTGAAAGATGATTTCGCAGAGGGACTGCAGAAACATGTTTTGGAGGGATTTGAAGAATTACACCTGCCTTGTTCAGGAGGTGGGTTAAAAGTCTATTTTAGCTGGCTCAGTGGAGCTGCAGTAGTCACCGCCCATCACAGTGATGATCTGGATTCAGGAACAACCTCACATAGTTGGGGGCTGGTGGGAGGTTAGTATCCCATGGGCTGCTCTCTCTCTCCTCTCCTGGGGTGGGGGAGGCAAAAGTCTGCCATTCTTGAAGAACGACTGCCACTAGGTGGAAGCCTGGTGGCACTGCAGGTCAGATGGCGGCACTGAAGGGAGGGTGCTATGGGACTCTGTGAGACTATGCTGCAAACCATGCTGAGTTTAGATGCAGTAAATAAATCAGAATCCCAAAGGAGCTGCACTGCCCATTGAGGTGCATGCCAGACTACACACTATACTCGTAATGCCTTAAACTGGGGTCTCCTCCAGACCCAGTCAGACCCAAGAAGGATGTCACCTTACACCTATAGAAAGGTACTGTACCACCTTGGGCCACATTTAGAAGTGATAGAGAGGTGCAGTATAGCACTGCACAAAATCACAGTACCAGTAGGACACATCCACGGAAACATAAAACAGAGCCCATACAAACTCCCACCCTCAAGCCGTTTCTTTTTCTGTTTTCCTCATAAACTGCTGAAATTCAAACACTCTTTTGGTTTGATCAGCACTGAAACTTCCACTTGAATGGTATTAGTGGACACATAGAGTAGTTTTGCTTACAAGCCAAGCAAATGTGAAGTTTCTCAATTTCTGATTTTATAACTAACTTCATAGCACAAAATATGTAATATATGAAGCTAAGTGTCCTGTGATCAATCACACCAACAGTACACAGTACATAGTGAGAACATTTAGATAGGTTAAGGTTCACAAAACTGTCCTCGGAATGGAGATTCAAATTTTATCGTCGCAAGACATTTTTTTATAACAGCCATTGTATTAGTAACATAGTTTTTCATTAGAATAAGTAAAGATATTGAAGGAAGGAGGGACAACTGAAAAAAATACTAAAAGAGTGATTTACTGGATTTAAGGTTTAGTATGTGAAAGCCAAAGTATGGCTTCAGTAAGGAAATAGATTGGGTAGCAGTGGAATAAATACAGTATATATCTCCCACAGAAAGTCCACCTCAACTTCTCCTAAGAATAACTATTAGTTGTTAATATAATTGAAACATGTAACTTGACTAACATTATTTTCCCAGATGGAGTGCAATCTAGTGGCCCTGCAACCTCCATTTCCCAGTGAGCTATTGGCAATGAGCGCTGAATGTTACATTCAAAAGCCTGTTTGTTCTTTCTGTACTTTATTGAATATTTAGAAAATGGGCTTCTTACTTGCTGTAATCTGATTGGTCAGTACCCTCAAGATAGGGGTACATTAAGTTTCAATAGATGACCAGCAAGTAAAATACCAGCCTATACTGCCCTTCACCCATGGAAGTATCCTAGTGCCAGCCCAGTTTCCTAATTGGCTGTAAGCACCAAATTTAAATTTCAAAATGCCGCATTTTTTCCTGTCCCTTAGCGAGAGATATTGTTCCTACAATGCTCTGTGCCATCTCCCTAACAAGACCACAAATCATGTGTCTTTGTTGTTGTAAAAAAAAAACATTAAATATGTCATTTAACAAGCGGCACTAAATGGGTTCAAACACAGTGCAAGCAGTACAGTCCAGCAACCCGTAGTACATCTCTGCCCCCGTCCTGTCAACAATCTCTTTCGTCAGTTTTTATTAATACCCTGCTCACTCCGCAGCTGATTACTGAAAGCCTGTGCAAATCACACAAATCTGCATTTCTCTTTCCAGCTCATATTTCATTAAAATCAGTCAACAGCTTTGCAGTGCAGCCGCCACTATCCTCCTCACAGATTTCCGACAATGATTAAAAAATTATTGTTTACTCTGACTGCAAACTCAGACTGCTGCCAGGTCACCAACTCCACTAAAACCGTCACGGATCAGCTCCACTATCGCTCCTCACAGATTTCCTGACGATGATTAAAAATTATTGTTTACTTTGACCGCAAACTCAGACAGCTGCCAGGTCACCAACTCCACTAAACCGCCACCGGATCCTTAATCCCACTCGCAGTACATTTTGACACTACTGTCTAAAACTGCACATCTTCCAACAGCACTACCACGAAACTGAATAATAAAAAGAAAACTGCAGAATGTAACTTTGGGAGGAACTCTCTTCAATAATCTATTTAAAAGTACATTACTGTGCAGCACTCCCCATACTTCCGGGTCATGTAGTCCACGTCTGGCAATCATTTGGCATTAGAGGCATTTGGCAAGGACGTGTCTACTCTAATGTAGAGTGCAGTGTGCAGATGTACCATGTCAAATGAAGGCGTAGGAACTATTTTATTATAAAAGTTATTTTAAACTAATTTTTAGTTAATTTTTAAATTAAACTTACATTTCTTTAACATGTGCCCATTTTCTAAGCAATAATACCCTCGAGGGTGGGCGGTATGGGCAATGCGGACCTTCAGGGGCTATAAGGCCCTCCGCCTGCAGCGCCGCCGGGCCTCATTACGCCTCTGGGCAGTCCGGGTATTGCCTATCACCGCCCACCTCTCGGGTATTATTGCTTACACAATAGCTAATATGCAGTTTGAGCTATGCAGTCGCATGATGCTACCAGTGTCATGGTGTCAGATGTCCTTGTGATGTCACAATGGCCCCTTCCCACTTCTTATAAAAGAGGCTCTTTTACCAGGAATGTGTTTGGTGTCATAAGGCACAGAAAATGAAACATAAATTGGGGATTCTAAACTGATGTTTAAATAAATAAATAAATAAATAAATAAATATTGCCTTTTATGGCAAAAAAAAAAAATAGTTTCCCTTCAGAAGAAGTTTAATTAGAAACAAAGTATTTAAAAGGAACAGCTACATTAGAGTGTTCCAAAACTTTGTAGCATTAATACTAAATATTTTACTTTACATTTCTGGTACAAAAGATCCATCTAATATAGGAGACAAAATGACAGCCAAAAGTTTATTTATTTTGAATTTGGATAACACCTTTGGGCACAAGTGCTCTTTTCCAAAGGTTCCACGTCAGTAACAAACAGGTATACAACACATATATTCACAGGGACCACATCAGTGGCAAGCAGGTATCAGCAAACAGGTAGGCACATCATAATTTCACTAGCTCAGAAGGAGCATGGTCTAGAATAGACATTAGAGCTGCAAACAGAGGTCTTGCAGAAGAGAAATCAGGCAGATGGCAGTCAAGTCACAACATAATACAGTGGGGTATTAAGTCATTTAAAACAATGGCAAACAGATTTCATAGCTAGTTATTTTCTTAGGGAATTCTTAAAAGTTGTGATTTTGGGGAGACAGACTAGGGATTCAGGAGTTCATTAAACCACTGTGCAGCTTGGATAGCAAATGTAAAAAAGTTAAAAGGGTACATTGCATATAATTTTTTTATTTAATCTGTGGTGCACCCGTGCAGGAACCTCATGCATGCAGATGATACAAACTGCTGAGTTTCAGATACAGTAAAAACACAGAATCCCCATGGAAACTGTACTGCCCATTAAGGTGCATGCCAAACTACAAATGATATACTGAATGCCCTTAAAATGAGTCTTGCACAGACCCTCCTCAGACCCGTGCAGGCTGTTGCCTTACAGCGGTGATGCACAGCTTTTTTGTGGAGGGCCAGATTGAAGACTTGAGTCAAGACCGAGGCCAAGGGCTCACTCGCTGAGGGCCACTATAAATGACCCAAGGTGACAAATATCCAGCAAGACAATATTAAATGTAGACATAAAACAAACAAAAACATACATTTATCTATTTATTTATTTGTTTATTTATTAATTTATTTCGTATTTATCAACATATTACTGAAACTAACAACAACAATAAAAAATAAACAGAGCACTGCAAATGGAAGCTGCTAGGTCTTTGGGGCCACAGACAGCTGCAGTGGGTGCCATTGTGGACCCAGGCTGCACATTGTGCACCCTGCCTTACAGCAATGGAAGGTGCTGTACCACCATAGCCCTGTTTACACGGTGTATTGCACCACAGCAACCTGAGTGCTCGGGTTGCTGCGGTGCAAAATGCCACTGTGTGAACACCTGCATATAGTTGTAAGCCAGTCCTTACCGCGTCCCAGTACCAGAAAGTTCAGAATGCATTCTGGAGTGAATGGCTTAAGCAGCCGTGGTGGACAGGCTGCACTGCTCACTCCCACCGCCAGACCCCTGCTGGCATCTTTTGGCTTTATTAGCCAACTGCCCCTGACTGCCAGCCCCTCTTCAGCATGTCTTGCATCGCTGCTGAGAGGGCTGTGTAGACTCAGAACTGAGTGTCTTTCTTGAGTCTGGGCAGTGCTTTTAACACTTCACAGAAGGAGTGAAGTCAGCCGTGGTAAACATCATGGGTCACATTTAAGAAATGATAGGAGAGGGTGCAGTACATCACTCACAAAATCACAGTACCAGTGCAACACATCCACCAGAAACATAAAACAGAGCCCATACAAACTCTTAGCCTCAAGCTGTTCCTTTCTCTCAAGCTGCTGAAATTCAAATGCTGTCTTGCTTTGGTCAGCACTGAAACTCAGAATGGGAGATTTATATTTTACCATCGCAAGACATTTTTTTTACAACAGCCATTGTATTAATACACAGGTTTTTTGATTATTGGATTATAGTAAGTAAAGATATTGAAGGAAGGAGGAACAACAGAAAAAACTACTAAAAGAGAAATTACTGGATTTTAAAATAACTATTTAGTTGTTAATATCATTGGAGCATGTAAATTGGTAATATTATTTTCCCAGATAGAGTACAATCTACTGGCCCAGTAACCTCCATTTTCCTATGAGCTATTGGCATTGACAGCTGAATGTTACATTCAAAGGCTCTATTTGTACTTTCTGTACTTTATTGAATATACAGTAGCTAGTGTGCAGTTTGGGCTGTGCATTTCACTTGATGCTACCAGGCGTCATGATGCTTCGGCCAATCCTTGTGATGTCACCATGAGTCGCCTTCCCACTTCATATAAAGAGGCTCTTTTACAAGTCCAGAAATGTGTTTGGTGTTGTAAGGCAAAAAATGAAAAATAAATAGTTCCCTCTAAAAGGATTATAATTATCTTATACGCTGATGATGCAGTCATTCTCAATAGCAACACACAAATTCAATCTCTCAATCTGAACTACAATACTCCTTCAACAGACTACAGGACTGGTTCTGCGAACACAAGCTTTTGCTCAATTATAAAAGATTAAGACCATGCTTCTATCAGTCCCCAGCTCAGAAAAGGTTCCCCACCCTCTCCATCTCCAACAAATTCCAAGCACCTCTGGAGCAAGTGCACTCATTCAAGTACTTGGGGTCATCCTCAATGACACCTATCCTTTTCAACACATTGATTTGGTGGTCAAGGCAGTAAATTCCAAGCTGGGAGTGCTACATAGGCACAGAAAATACCTTACACTGGCAGCCCCTGACTGTCACTCACTAGCTCCATTTATCATCCATTATGGGCTGGTAGTTTATGGTGCAGCCATGGATACGGTGCTAAAGAGAGTACAAACTGCACTCAATAAAGCTTGCAGACTCACCCTAGCTGGCAATCACTCTCATACCTGCTCACTTTATGAGCAGACAATTGGTTGCCTCTAGGGAGCAGGATCAAGTTCCAAACCTGCCTTCTTGGCAAGAAAGCACTGTTGGGCAAGGCACCCCATGTGTATCTGATATCTTCTCCCTAAGGGCTCTGGGTATGGCACAAGAGGCAGGGGCACTTCCAGTGCCATTTGACCAGAACCACACTTGGTCAATGTGCCTTCTCCTACAGAGACCCACTGTGGCTCAATGAGATTCTTGGGGTCACTAAGAATACCCTAGTCTCTCTACTTCAAATCAAACTGAAGCACTACCTTACCTCCAGCCCTGTGTGCCTGTTTTCTGAATGCCTGACACACCATCCCTGGAAGCCCACTGGCTAGCTCAGTTGCTCCCATGAGTTGGCCTGGGGCTGTTCTTCAGTTCCCCTTATCCTGCTCAGTCTCTCCTCCCTGTCAATCCCACCCCCATTCTCGCTCTCCCTCACACTCTCCTCCACCTCCCACTCTCCTGTGGCTCACTTGCCCCTCTTCTCCATCTTCCTCTCTCCTGCAGCCCACCTGCCCCTCCGTTGCACACCCTGCCCTCATAGCCCCCACCTTTTGTGCTGTCGAAAAGCCTCTGGCCTGATGCTGCCTACTCCCCCTACCCCCCGGAGGAGCTCTTCTTAATTACTGTTCTGTATTTTGCTCCCTCCTAGAGGGAACTCTTTCTGTACCTCACACTATTTTAGCCCCATCCGACACCTGATGGAGTTCAAGTGTTGTAACAATGTTAAGATTAGTAATCCTAATTCTTTATATATTACGCTACACCTGTACTGTATTGTGTCTGTTAACTGTTAAATGATGTGGAATCTTTATAAAAGAGCCTAGGTTCAAAGGTTATTTCTGAATCATAAAAAATTAGAAACAAAGTATTTAAAAGAAGCAAGTTACATTGAAGTGTTCTGAAACTTTGTAGTACTGATACTAAAGATTTTTACTTTACATTTCAGGTAAAGAAACAAAAGACTCCCAGGCAGCTTACCTGCCCTCACCCAGGGACTGGAGCTCTGGGACACCACTGCAGAAACAAAAGATACTGAGTTAGAAAGGGATCACATGGAGGAGCCATGGCTGCGTTTTAAAATTGGCACCTTTTCACTCCGATGGGAACAGCCTCTTAGACACCAGGATCGGCCAGAGAAGCGTAGGGGCAATATGCTACAGAGTGGAGCAGGAGGTCTCAATAAAATAGAAACTGCAGCTGTGCCTGAACTTTAAATTAACTTTTATCCTTACACTGCTGCCAGGCTTAATTTAGTGAGGGCTTACAGGCCCAGCTCCACTCGACTCTAACAGGTAGCAGAAGCTTATCTATTGTTGGTCCTTAGCTGCTGATCGTATCTCTGCCTTATACATTACATCACAAGTGTGTACAAACCTTATTTTCTCACTTTTAGCTTTCAGCTACCTGGTAGTAACTAGCTTGTTTAGTGGAAAGATGTTTAATTCAGTATGATAGGTTAGGTAATCCAATGGCTAACTGAGGTCAGGGCACTGCTCTTAGCATTTTCTTTCCTCCTCTTCACTTTCTAAGTACAAGCTCCTACCAAATTAGAAAAATTACAGCCCGTTTTAGTAGGGCATTCTTAATCTGGAACAACTGCTAGCTGAGTGCTCCTGCCCCCGCCCCCAAGCATGAGGTAATTAAGTTGTTTTTGTTTTCTTCACTCTTGACCTGCTCGTTTAATATATAACCTCTTCTTTTTCTCTCTCTCTGTCCTTTCAGACAACCCTCCCGAGCAGCTTACCTGCCCTCGCCCAGGGACCGGACTCCGGGACACCACTACAGACACAAAAGGTAATGAGTTAGCAGGAGATCACATGGAGAGAGCCGAGGCTGCATTTTAAAATTGGTGCCTTTTTCACTCTGATCAGGAATAGCCTTAGACACCAGGACAGGCCAGAGGAACTTATGGGCAATCTACTACAGAATGGAGCAGGAGGTCTCAATAAAATAGTAACTGCAGCTGTGCCTGAACTTTAAATTAACTGTAAATTAACTTTTATCCTTACACTGCTGCCAGGCTTAATGTAGCGAGGGCTTACAGGCCCAACTCCACTCAGCTCTTCCTGCAGCCACTATGTGGCTGTTCCCCACCTTCCACCCTAGTCTGGCTGTTGCTTTATAGTGGGAGGAAGTAATGTGACTAACTCCCACTTTCACATTTGCAGCTTATGGCAAAGCACCTATAGAGGTGTCTGTCATACCTCCATACTGAGCTCCAGTTCAGTTCAACCTGTCACTAGTTTTTTCTTTTTTTCTCTCATCTCTTTTCCTTTTCTCATTGTACTATTACTCAGTAGGAGTAAGCGGGCCGAATTAAGTTATCTGACTGTGTGGCTTCATTATAGCACAAACAGAAACATTGAATGAGGCACTCCTCTTAATAAAAGAACCATGGTGTTCAGAACTCTAAAGCAATTAACACCAGGTGCATCATGGCCATTGCACTGCTAGCCATGCTACTCCTGTGTGATGAAACCAGCTGCCTCCTTGTTAACGATTGCACCCACACAATGAGTACCCCTTACAGGCCATGGTGGTCCTCCCTGGGGGATTGGTCCCTGCTTCTAAAGCACCCAATCGCCTCTTTAGCATGCCTCATCAAAAAGACACTGCACTCTAGGTGCACTTTTGATCGCACTATGAGTCAGTGCTGAGCATGCTAAGTGGGGATGGTTTTGCCTACTACTCCACTGTCTCCTGCTCCTACGTTGTGGGGATGTGAGGGTTAACCAAGGTCCTGCACACTCTTTTCACATTGGTCTTTCTCGCACATCATCAGAATTACTCATGTCAATATAGGAAGCATTGTACCAAGCTCCATGAGCTGGAAGCCTGGGTGTCGCTCCACAAACCCGACATTCTTGGAGTAAGTGAAATCTGGCTGAAACCCTCATCATCAGTCACTCTCTGCCACACCCAGGGCTATATTAGCTTTAGAAATGACAGATCTGGCCCTAAGGGAGGGGTGAGGTTATGATCTACTTGAAGGACCACATTTCCGGCACCGTCATTGCCTCTAGCCTATCCCAGGAGGCGACCCTGGAATGGCTGTTAAGGAAACTCACCATTGGAGAAATGTCAATTATACCTGGGCTGTGTATACAACCCTCCACTGGAAGAGGCAATGGGCTAAAGAAAATAATCACTGAAGTTGCGGTTTCTCACCAGTAAGGGACACCATCATTTTAGACAACTTCAGTCTAAACTGGCTGGACAATAAGTAGCACAATTATGCCAGATTCCTCAAAGAAACCAATCTGACACAGATCATAGAATCACCCATACGCCACAACTCCAGATCAGGTAATCATATGTTACTGGACTGGATACTGATAAACCACAAGGATAGGGTCAGCATCACAGGAGGTTCATCAGATTCCATCAGTGATCACTCCTCTACTTTCTGTACATGATCTTGCCAGAAAAACAAACCCCTCAAGAATCATCTCCTTTAGAAACTTTGCCAAGCTAGACATGAGCGTGCTAAATAGAGGTCTGGGTGGCATCATCTAGTCCACCTTCTATAATCTACCTGATGTAGACACAGCACTGGGATTCCTCACCGCTGCCTTAACCTCAGTACAAAATAAACACTGCCCTGTCACTACATACTGCATAAGTGGAGGAAACACTAAATGGGTCACTAGCAACTGGTTGCCCTTATAAAGAGAGAGACAAGGCCTGGGTAAACCACAAGGCTGCATCCACCCCAGGTAACTGGGCTGAGTATAGACATCTCAGAAACATGTGCAAGAGAAAACCAAATCCTTAAAAGCATCATACTTCAAGGCCCAACAGACCCGGAACCTTATGGATCCCTGTAGCTTCTGGTCAGCAGTGAACTCTGTTCTAAAACCAGCTAAGCGACATAGTGCTATCTCACTAGCAAGTGGCGTAGATCTACAAACAGATCCCAAGACAGTGGCAAATCCTTGAATAACAAATTTTCTAACCTAGACTAGTATCTAGCTCAGCTTCCTGCTGCGTCTCAGGGCACTGTCAAGCAGGGTACAGCAACCATCTCTCCCCTTTTATTTTAAAGTCACATCTTAGTTAGAGATGTATCAGCTCCTAAGGTCTTTCCCAACTCGGTAGCAGAAGTGATGGCTTATGCCACAATTCATTAAGCTAGCAGCAGTAACTGTGGCAAACCTCTTTCACACATAAGAAACCTATCCCTGATCACTGCCAAGGTGCTTGCACTCTGGAAAGAAGCTAGAACAGGTACCATATTTAAGGCAGAGACCACGCAGCTCCCTTAGAATTATAGACCTGTATCTATCCCACTTGGGAAAAACTTGCAGTAGTCCACCATCAGCTAGTGGTGCACACTGAAAAAATGGGCTACTATCAAAAGAGCAACATGGGTTCCTAGAGGCTTTTAGCACGATCACAGCACTCACTAAATTCACAGATCAAGTGCTCAGTGAACTGGACAGAGGTAACCTCACAGGGGCCATATTTGTGGATTCATCAAATACCTCTGACATGGTGAAACATGGTGGAACATGGGATGCTGCTTAATACCTCATCTTCCTGGGCCTACCCTAGAACGTTACAAATTGGGTACAAAGTTACCTAACTGGCAGGTACCAATAAGTGAAAACTGAGCATGTCCTATCAACAGCCCTCAAAGTGCGGTCTGGTGTCTCCATGGCTCCATACTAGGTCACCTTCTATACACCCTTTTCATCAACCCTTGCTCTGGTACCTCAAACAGTAACAGATTAATGTAAGCGGATGACCTCATTATCTTCAAAAGTGGGAAAACCTTCCTGGGTTAAACCTTAACCTAAATGTGTGGACTTTATTGCTATGATACATTGGTTCACACAGCATAGGCTTCTTGTAAATACCAAAAACTAAATGCATGCTATTTGGCTCCAAACAGAAGCTGAGTGCACCTTCAACTCCACTAAAGCCTAAATATCTCAACTGCAGATGGTGCTACCATTGAGGAGGTAGAGACTTTAAATACCTAGGAGTTAAGCTTGACCCAGCCCTCACCTTTGAGTTTCATACAGACTCTGCAATAAAGAAAGTGAACCAGTGAATCGGTATGTGCTATAGACTTAGGCACCTCCTGTCTTCTGAGGCAAGACTAGGGATTGGGAGGGCCTCCTCCCCATACTCGATTACTGCTCCCTGCAATAGCCCTCACACCCTCCTTGCTACAAAATTGAATGAATACCACCATAACAACATATGTAGTTTATCACCCTAGCCCAATACTGTACCAACTATTGCTCTCTCAATCAATCCCTAGGGTTGGCTCTCCCTCTGACCGGAGAGACTTCAGACTTGGAACATTCATACCAAAACATTGCAAGATGGGACAGAGACACCTCTGTTCAGGCTGCTACAACTAAAAAGAAACAGGCGCAAACTTAGATCCTCTACCTGCATGCTCTTGAATGTCCCAGACGCAATACTGAGATGGGTAGGAGGGCCTTCTCCCATGCAGCCCCTAAACTTTGAAACGTCCTCCTAGTCAACAGCAAGCACCACTTTCCTCATATGTTCAAACTGAAGTTCCAGAATGCTATGCTAAGTAGATCCTTATGTGAATGTTACTCCAAATAATTAGTAAGTGACTGCTGGATGCCCTTACCTAGCAATCAACTAGTTAGGTCACTTAAACGCACTTAATTGCTGATGTCTGGTACTAGAGCAGCTAATGTCTATGAAATAAGTGACGGCTTATCTTATGTATGTCTGCCAAATTGTTACTGGATTCTTCCCACTTTATATTGTAAACTTGTGATCATTGTATTTATTGTGTTGCTTGCATGCATGTGCAAAACACATTATCAATTTTCTACAAGTAGGATGTGGAGGGCGGCAGTGTTGTGCCAAATGGCAGCAGCCATTCAGGGGCTGGTCTCTGGTTGGCCAATAGAGAAGCATGCTCTGGATCACTGCAATTAACTAGAAGGCCACTACATCAAAGAAATTGAACCGCTGCAATCAGGAGCACCCGTCAGTATGCTAATCAGCTGTTTGGTATGCTCCTGACTGCAGCACTAATTCCACAGCTCCATGGTGCTGTATTTCTATGTGACAGGAGACAGCTTCTTCATTGGCCTCCACAAAGCCAATGAAAGCTGCCACCCGTTCAGTGTGCCTTCCTGGTGAAAAGCCGACGGGGTAGCCTACTCCCTGCTGGCATAATGCTCCCCCAATTTCTTATGTGCCGTCAGGGGTGCCCAATCCTGTCAGCATGCCCCTTTCCTCTTCATTTTGCCAATGGGGAGCCCTTCCTGTCAGCATAATGCTCCCTCCAATTTCTTCTTGTGCTGAGGGGTGCCCCAATCTCCTTGGCTCTTGTTCTTCCCCCAGCACTCCATATGTGCCAATTGGGATACCCAATCCGTGGCTACAGCCCTCCCAAACATTCATGTGGCACTCTGGGAGCCCACCCCAGCATGCCAAATTCCCTGTAAAGACAAAACCATGTTTGTTTTCTTTTTTTTCCTGCAAATCAGAAAATGGTCCCTCGTCAATCCGTTGGTCCTCCCTTAACCAAGCGCCTGCTCTTCTGCACACCCTGCCTCCCACACCCCCATCACCCCATACTTACCTCTGAAACCCGGTGGCAATCTTCGTGAACAGGAACACGTCTGCACTCTTCAAAACCGACCGCAAACTGAAGAAATGTCAGTAAGCTGTATAATGTCATAAATGGGTTTTTCCAACTTTGATGTATATCTTGGCTATTTTGGGGAATTTTTTCACCAAATTTTCAACATGGGGTTCTTGGGACCCCACCTCATGAACTCAGTCACTGTATTTTGTTATTCGTCCGAAAGGTGATTTTCGTGTCACTGTGCAGAACCACCTTTTGGGGCTGATTAATGAAATACAGTGTCACATGTTCATGAGGTAGTACCTCAATAGAAAAAATGGTGAAAAAATTCCAAAATGACTGTTTTGCGAGTGCATTGTGCAGTTTCTACACATGCTCATAAGTTTGAGCATTTTTAATATTTTCACCCAGATTTTCAATATTGCCATTTGACCACATCTTCTTATGAACAGTACAGCTGTCATTTTACATCTCACCTGAAATGTAGTTTTGCAATGTAGCGCATAATGCACGGTCGGTGTGCAAAATTAATGTTCAGGACAGATTAAGAATATCACAGTGACACTGTTCATGAGGTAGGCCTCAAAACCCTATGTTGAAAATTTAGTGAAAAAATTCCCCAAATGACTGTTTAAGAGTGTGCATTGCGTAGTTCATATGCACGCCTGTGACTTTGAGCAGTTTTATTATTTTCACCCAGATTTTCAGCATTGCCATTTTACACACCCTCTTATGAACAGTACAACTGTCATTTTCACATATCACCCAAAATGTTTCGGTTGACATGTAATGCACAGTGACGGTCAGTGTGTGAAATCAATGTTCGGGACAGATTAAGAAAATCACAGTGACACTGTTCATAAGCAGAGGTCTTAAACTGGCTATGTTGAAAATCTGGTGACAAAAGTCCATAAAATGACTGTGTTATGAGCGTGCATTGTGCAATTTCCACGCACCGTAAAATTCACAAATTTGTAATCTTCAGTCCAGATTTTCAACATTGGCATTTTTCCACACCTCCTTATGAACAGTACAGCTGTCATTTTTCATACCCTGGCTGAAATGTGTTTTCGCACTTCCAGCGCAGAATAGCACGATTGTTGTGGGAAATCAGTGTTGGTGTGATTAAGAAAATCACAGTGACATTGTTCATGAGCGGAGGTCCCAAAATGCCTGTGTTGAAAATCTGCTGTAAAAATCCCCAAATGAATGACATTTCGGTGTGCATTGTGCAGTTTCTATGCACACTCGTTGGCTTCACCAGTTTTTTAATATTTTCATTCCAGATTTTCAACATTGCCATTTTCACACCTCCTCGCTGAACAGTACAGCTGTCATTTTCACATCCTTTTTGAATGTGTTTTCGCACCTGTGGCGCCAAATGACACAGTCGCTATGCAAAATCACCTTTCAGCTAACGGACTGATAGTGCCTCTGTTCATGGGGTGATCACAGAAAGCCATGTTGAAAACATGGAGTAAAATACCAAGAACGTCCAGGGTGTTAGGGTTTTGACCATACGCCCTACCCTGTAAGGACTGACAGGTGTCGGGGATGTAACTTGGTTTTGTCGACAGTAATGTCTTGCCATTCCACCCTCACCCACACCTCCTGCAGCAAGTGACAGGTCAAGGTGTGCCTTGGACTCTTGGCCCAGAGTTCATCCCATCCCATTCTCCTATACTGCACCCATTTCAGCATAGTTCCTTATGGAATGAGATGAGTAAAGCCTGAACACTCTGCGCACACCTTGACACTTGTCAGGGTCTGCAGGGTAGGGTGAGGTGAAATGTAGTGACTGTTGTGGGAGATGACCCAAAGGCAAACCCCAATGCCTGTCCATCTCTGCAGGGTGGGGCTGGCGTCAGTTCAGTACTTCACTGCCATTCCTATATTGCATGGGCCCGATTCTCATGGGGGTCTGCATCTGACATGAGCTGCGGCAAACAGCAGCTTGCACCACCCTGGTGTGTAGGGACCCTGCACCTGATGCAGGTACAGGAGGGGTCCCAGCAGCCAAGTCTCCATGCTTGTACTGACCGAACCCTGCAGCAAACCCCTGGCACACAGCACAGGTCCACCACAGGCCACCAAAGATCAACACAGGACCCCATCCCACTAGGTAATGGGCATGTGAACCCAACCTGGTGGGCCCAGTGTACCCCCACCATGTTTGGTGCAATTGGCGCCTGACCACGGAGTGAGTGGTGGGATGTGCTGGTGCTGTGGCAGTTGGGACTGGTGTATGAAGGGTTTGGGCACCACCTGCTGGGGCATGGATGGGCACTGTATCACCATAAGTTGGTGCTGCAGTAGCACCAATGGAGCAGGCATCAGGGGAGCTGCTGCCAACTGGGCAGCATCAGGATGGGGGTACCATCATGGTACATAGATGACATCGGGAGCTGTGAGGGTGCCATTGGACCACTAGGATGGAGGCCACACATGGGGCCACACTGGGGTGTATGGTGGGTGAACTGTCACCCATGGTGTGCCACACACAGGCATGTCACCTAGGGAGAATGTCTAATTCCTTACACCTGCCCTGGCTGGTCTAAGTGCACTTATAATTTCTCTTGCCAGGTGATGTCTGTGATTCGCAGGATGCAGCTTACGTTGGCTGCAGTCCCCACCACTGTGCTGCAATGCATTGCAGATGCAAGCCCTGTTTGGGGCAGGTGGACTGCGGGTCGGTGCAGGCCAGCTTTGTGAATCACATGGAGGGCAGTCATGGATGCAAGGTGCACCTTGCACCATATCTGTTCACCACAGGCACCTTGCATCCAATGCAGGGCTTTGAGAATCAGGCCCCATCTGTCTAACTCCTGCACTTCCACTGCTAATGCCAGCAAGCAACCATTCAGCATCGACAAATGCTTGTGTAGTAAGCTCTGGCCCATAAGAGGCTCACAGGTGACCAGTGGGAGCTCATTAATTAGGAACAGACTGCATCTCTTTAATGTCTTTGTAAGTGACATTGCAGAGGGACTGAAAGGAAATGTATGCTCTTTGCAGATGACACAAAGATCTGCAGCAGGGTTGATAACAAGGAGGCATGGAAAGGATGAAAGGGACTTGGCAAGGTTGGAGGAATGGTCAGAATATGGCAGCTTGGATTCAATGCAAAGAAGTGCAAATAATGCACCTGGGAAACAAAACCCAGGGAAGATTACACAAGGTGGGGGTAGTAACAACAACAAAAATGAAAGGGACCTGGGGGTAATCATATCAGGTGACCTTAAGGTTAGAAAGCAATGTGAGAAGGCAGTAAGGAGGACTGGGGTATACTGGGATGTATATAGAGAGGCATCACCAGCAGAAGACAGGAAGTTGTTATCCCTCTGTACAGACAGTTGGTGAGACCCCACCTGAGTACTGCATCCAGTTCTGGAGACCCCATCTCCGCTAGGGACATAGACAGGATGGAGGCAGTCCAGAGGAGGGCAACTAAAATGGTGCAGGATCTGCAAGAGAAGCATATGAGGAGAGACTAAAGGAGCTTAATATGTATACCCTTGAGGACAGGAGGGAGAGGGTGACATGATAGAAACTTTTAAGTACCTCAGTGGAATCAACAAAATCCAAGAGGGTAGCATCTTTCAGAAAAGAGATGTGCAAGAAGAAAAATTACTCACCTTAGTAATGTTGTTTCTTCTAATGGAGTCTTGCTATATTATAGACATTAGCAGTTTGATCCAGCTCTAGAACTGCCCGGAGTGAAATGGTTAAAACCATTCCAAAATAGAATTTTGGCACGAGCAGCTCTATCTGTGTCATTTTCAGACTTGAACTGTCAGATCTTTGCGAGCCAAACTCACTAAGGTCTGTGTGAGAAGCTGTAACCTACACTAGCCAAATGGCTACCTAAATAATAACAACCATTGATGGTCCCAACACCCAAGACTCAAGTCAGGGGACCAGAAATACTAACACCATTCTAATAATATGAAAATGGAACATAAGTTTAATAAAACACACGCAGCGTACACATACACACCCCAAAGTCCCAAAGGGACAAAATGCTAAAAGGACATAAGTAGTGCCCACACTAAGTTGCCCGCACCCACCAAGTAGAGGTTCTGAGAGGGGCAGGTTGGGGAGGTCCATAATATGAAGACTCCATTAGAAGAAACAACATTACTAAGGTGAGTAATTTTTCTTCAAACAACATGAATCTTGCTATATTATAGTATATAACAGAATACACAGCAGTACCTCCATGGAGGAGGGCAGAACCTACTTGGGGAATAAGGCTCCTGAAGAACAGCTGTGCTAAACTGAAGCATCTCCTGGCCTGGACATCCAGGGAGTAATGCTTGGTAAAAGTGTGTACCGTTTTCCAAGTAGCAGCCTGGCAAATCTCTAATAAAGGGATATCTCTGGCAGCAGCTAGAGACGCAGCTGTACCCCTGGTAGAATGAGCCTCAAACCAGGGGGCTCTGCCCACTTTCTGATAACAAAATTGGATACAAGAGACAATCCACCTGGCTATTGATCTCTTAGTGGCAGGTTTGCCTTTCCCAGCTTCACCATAGGTAAGGAAAAGTTGGAGAGATTCGAACTCAGTGACCTTTGGTACGCTCTATATAATAACTAAGAGCCTCTTAACATCCAGGTTGTGCAACCTCCTCTCACCGAAGAGGAGGATCAGTGAAAAATGCTGGAAGGGAGATAGATTGATTAAGATGGAAATCTGAAACCACCTTAGGCAAAACTTCCTATTAGTCCTAAGGACTACCTTATCCCTGTGGAAGAAATAAAGTCAGTCTCCACTGACAAGGCTTGCAATTCACTTATCGTCTGGCAGAGTGATAGCCACTAGAAAACAGTTTTCAAGTTAGGTACTTAAGCTCTGCAGAAGACAGAGAGGTTCAAAGGTTGCATTAACTGGGCAATGCAAACATTAAGGTCCCAAGCGAGGGCCGGTTCGAAAGGGAGGATTAGTATGGAGTAATCCCTTAAAAAACTTGGAAAACAGGGATGAGAGGAAAGAGGGATGACTTTCCTGCTGACACAAAGCAGACACAGCTGCCAAATGAACTCTAAGGGTAGCTGGTCTGAGACCAAGGAATTAAGATGTACCATGTAATTTAACAAAATGGGCAATTCAGCAGATTCTGGGAAATATTTTCCCAGCACACCAAATGGAAAACCTTTCCATTTAGAACTATAAGTAGCCTAGTGGAAGGCTTTCTGGAAGCCTTTAGGATCTCAAGAACACCTGAGAGAGGTGTAAATCAGCAATTTAACTCCTCAAGAGCCAGGCCTTGAGGTTGAGGGATTTGAGGTCCGGATACCAAACCCTTCCCTGGGCACAAGTCAACAGATTGTGATTCCTGGGGAGGCACAGGGAAAGATGGACTATCAGAGACAGAAGGAGTGGGTACCAGGGCTGCCTGGCCCAATCCGGGCAATCAGAATCACCCTGCAAGGCTGAGATCTGATTTTGACTAGTACTTTGAATAGGAGAGGAAAGGGGAAAGCATAGAGGAACTTCCCTCCAATCCAGAAGAAGGGCATCCAGGGAACTGTGCCCAGCACTGGAGGCCTGCAACAGAACAGAGGAAGTTTGTGATTGTCTGGGGCTGCAAAAGATCTATCTTAGGGATGCCCCACCTGGCAAAAACTATCCCCAGCACTTGAGGATCCAGGGACCATTCGTGATGGCCCTGAGAAATCCTGCTGAGGGCATCCGCTAGGACATTGTCCTTCCCTGGAAGATGAACTGCTATGAGGAAGTGTTCAGGGAATAGGCCAGAGACCACAACTTCATTGCCTCGGTGCACAAGGCCAAGACCGAGTGCCCCCTGTTTGTTGATGTACCACATTGTTGTGGTGCTGTCTGTTCTGACTTGTATCACCTTGTCATGGACAGATGCAGAAAAAGCTTGAAGAGCTAAAAGACAGCTCTGAGTTCCAGCAAATTGATGTGGAGCAGAGATTCCTGGGGACCAAACTCCTGAGTGGAAAGGTCACCCATGTGGGCTCCCCAACCCAGAAGGGAAGCATCTGTAGTGAGAGTCAAGTCATGAGAAGGGGAAATGAAGGGACCCCCGTTCTTAAATTGCTCTGATCCTGCCACCACTGGAGAGCTAGGATCAAGGTTCGAAATACTGGGACCAACTTGGAAAGGGGGTCTCTTCTCTGAGATCAAAAGGTTCTCAAGTGAAACTGAATGTCTCTCATCTGAAATCTGGCTCCTGCACAACAGCTGTGGATGCAGCCATGTGCCCCAGGAGCTGCAGAAAGTGTCTTGCTGGTCGGAGACCTGCAGAGTGAAGGAAGAGGCCAGAGCCACTAAATTCTTACCCTTTCTGGGGAAGAAAGGCTCTGGCTAGCTTTGTGTCCACTTCTGCCCCTATAAAGGTGAGTACCTGGACTGGTTCCAGAACTGACTTTGGTAGGTTTAGCAGAAAACCCAGGGAGGTGAGAAGCTGCTGGGTGACCTGCAGGTGAGGATTTTACCTGTTCTGGGGACTGGCCTACAATGAGCCAGTCGCTCTAGATAGCGAAAACAGCAATCCTCTGCCTCCTTAAGTGGGCCACTGCCACTGCTAGACACTTTGTGAATACCTTGAGCAGAGGTAAGGCCGAAGGGCATTGCTCTGAACTGGTAATGACCTGAGGGCAGTTCAATCTGAGGTACTTTCATGGGATCTTCTGATTAGGACATGGAAATAGGCATCCTTGAGGTCCAGGGAGGCTAGCCAGTCCCTGGCCTTAGGGAAGGTAAAATCATTGCCAGAGTTACCATTTTGAACTTTGGTTTCAAAAGATGCTTGTTCAGATATGTGAGATCTAAGATGGGCCGCCATTCTCCTGTCTTTTGGGGTAAGGAAGTATCTGAATACAGACCCCTGCCCTGATGCAGGGAGGAACCCTTTCTACTGCTCTGAGAGCTAACAGGGATGAGACCTCTGTTTCAGAGCGAGGGTCTCTGAAGCACTTGCAGTAGAAAAGTCTGCTTCTCAACTTGGGAAACTTTTTGAAGCTGAGAACCAGACCCTGGCTTACTACTTCAGGACCCACTTGTCTGAGGTTAAAGAAGCCAATTCTGACTGAAGTAAGCCAGCCTGCCCCCACTGGTACAGGAGAATCGGCCTGGGCACCCCATCAGGGTGCTTGTTTCCTCAGGAGCTTTAGGCTGGGGGTGGGAGCAGATCTGCCCACCCTCGTCTGCCCTGCCTCTGAAGAAGCCCTCTGAGCATAGGGCAGAGAGGCCTGAGTCTGGTAGAAAGGCCTGTGAAAAGGCTCCCCCTCACCCTGGGGCATGCCTTTGAGGAGTGGCTTGTCCGCCTTAGCCTGGGCACTCTTGTAAGTAGTCCTATATTCATCCATCTTCTTCATGTAATTCTCTGTCTGCTCTCCAAACAGAGAATTTCCCACCACAGGAAAATCCATAGCCTTAGTCTGGGTATCCTGTGACAAACTAGTACACCTGAGCCAGGTCAACCTACGAAAAAGCTACAGATGTGGCCATGACCCTAGAGGAAACATCATTAACATCCACAGCAGCATGAAACTGAACCTTAGAGGCTTCAATGCCATCAGCAGCCACCTGTTCTAGTTCACTAGCCAGCTGGCCATGGGCCTGCTTGGCCAATTGCATAACAGTATCCCATCTAGATTTCTGATACCTCCACACAGACAAAAACCTTCATTTACTACGGTTACCACAGATAGAGCTTGAACCGAATGGTTTTTGTTAAAATAAAACTATTCTCGTTAAATCCAACCGAGAAAACACTTTTAAACCGAGAAATGAACCGAGCAGAAGGAGAAAGTTACATATCGTTTTTTTTTGGCCATGGCATCAATCTTCCTGGAATCCTTGTCAGGAGGATGTGAAGCCAAGGGAATATTAGCTTTATCACAGGCAGCAGCCTGAACTTCTCGGAGCGACTGTTCACTGAGGCGGAGTAAAGAATCTGACAGTTCAAGTTTGAAATGACACAGATGAGCTGCTCTCGTGCCAAAATTCTATTTTGGAATGGTTTTAACCATTTCACCCGAGGCAGTTCTAGAGCTGGATCAAACTGCTAATGTCTATAATATAGCAAGACTTCATGTTGTTTGAACAAGGGACACAATTTGAAGATAGAGGGGACGGCTGAGGAGCAATGTGAGGAAGTATTTTTCACAGAGAGGATGGTGGACGATGGAACAGCCTTCCTGAGGAGCTTGTGGGCTCTAAAACTGTGGAGAATGCATGGGACAGACATAAGGTAATTCTTGTGGGGGTAGGAAGAAATAGGCTGTTGGTTAACTAGGATCTGCAGCTTATCTTGTAGGTAGGAAATGGGCAGACTAGGTGGGCCAAGTGGTCCTTATCTACTGTCAAAGTCAATGTTTCTATCTCTCTGTCTGCAAGCTCAGCCTAGGCTAATGTACAAAGACTTTATCGCATTTCTTGAGTCTTTCTTAAATGTGTTTTATCTGTTTACAGGTGTGCACCTGATTTGAGGCCAAAATCAAAAGCAAATAGTTATAGTAGCAGAGTTCCCCACACACACATACACACTCCTGAAAAGCTGCTTAAAAGCCTGCAATTCATTCAAATCAATTCCATTTTCTTACTTAGTTGGGGTTCCATGACAACAAGTGTAAAATCATGTACCTAGCGATAGAAACCCCAATGTTGACTATAGGATGAGAGGAGATACTGATACTCACTAGACTTGAAAGGGTCCTTGAGGTTATTATATTAGAGGACCTCAAAGTGGTACTATAGTGTGACAAGGCTGTGGGCAGGGCAAATTGGATTCTGGGGTGCATAAGGAGTGGCATCTCCAGTGAGGAGGAGGAGAATGTTGTGCTGCCATTGTATCACTCCTGGTATACCTCCAGCTGGAGTACTATGTCCAGTTTTAGAGTCCACACTCCAGAAAGGACATAAGGTGGAGGTTTTCCAGAGGGCAACTAAAATGGTTCAGGATTTTCACGGGAATCCCTACAAGGAAAGGGTGAAGAATTTCAATGTGTACACTCTGGAAGACAGGAGGACGAGAGGTGACATGATCAAGACCTACTGGGGAGTTCAGGATAGATGTGAAGAAATATTTCTTTACTGAAAGGGTGGTAGCTGCCTTAAAAGACTGCCAGGAGAAGTGGTGGAAGCTAAATGGTAGGGGCATGAAGCATGCATTTGACAAACATAGGGGTATATTAGAAAAAGGGAAGGAGGAGGTCAATGGAGATCAGTAGGGCTATGGAGGTGGAGTAGGTTCAAGTTCATTGCATGAAAATCCATTGAGCAAGCTCTATTCACAAGGAGGTCCTGATGGACGAGGCAGAATAAGACATGCAGTAACATATACAGGCAGGAGTTACAAGTAGGTAGAGAACACTTGGGCAGACTGGATAGGCTGAGCTGTCCTTTTCTGCTGACAAATTCTAGTTTCTGTGACATCATGTGTTCTTTCAGGTGCAGTGTTTATTTAAAGTTGGGCTATCATACATCCAGATGTAAGGTACAGTAAATTGCCGAATTAGATGCAGCCCACTTACAGTACAATAAACAGAACCCCAGTGCTTTGAGAAGCCTTTACTCTTCATAAGGCTGCTTAAAGAGCCGGGGCTCTACTTGCAGTGTCCACACCAGTATGCTGATCTTAAAATCAACGCCACATCTGAATGAGTACTTGATTCTTGCTCACCCATTTCTTCTCCACTTTGAAAGCTGCTTGTCCTGAGTTAGTTTTTAGTCTGGCAGTGCCTCGCCTGTGTTGGAAGATGACCAATAAGTGGCACTGAAAGATGTTAGACTTCACAGACTGTGAAGGCAGCTGCTCACCTATCATCTTGGCAAGAAGAAGGCTGCAGCTGTGGCCACTGATGACTGTTCGGGTGTGGGATGGGGGGACCAAAGGGACAGACATAAGGAGATAAAATCACACTAAAATTTTGAGACCTTCACCAGCTTTCCAAAATGCTTACCAGTAAAGAACAGTCTATGAAGTTTTCCAAATGGCAACAGAATCTGGTGACCCCTCTGTCTGCCGTCTGACACCAGGCATCAACCACCATAAATTGCCTAAAGAAGGCAGTGTGCTTGTGTGGTTACCGAAATACTGGAGAGTACAGATTTATAAGAACCAAAGAATATCACACAGAAGCTGGCACATGTGTCTATAGCAGCGGTCTCCTGATTCTCAGTAGTTATACCCTTGAGGTACGTGAATGTTTCTATCATATCCCTCTTTCCCTCTTCTCTTCCAGTGAGTACATACTGAAGTCCCTTAATTCGCCTCATAATTCTTGTGTTGCAAGCTCGTAACATCTCATTTGCCCTTCTGAACCATTCTCAGCTTGTTATTATCCTTACGAAGGTGCAACCTCAGAACTACGAACAGTACTCCATGTGAGGCCTGACCATGGTTTTATTTAATGGCATCACTACCTCCCTCCTTATGCTGGTGATACCACTATCTTTGCACCCCAGCATGTCACTGGCCCTTCCAGCTGCTTTACCATTTTGACATTTTCAGGTCATCCTTAATAAGAACTCCTAGGTCCCTTTCCTTATTTGTGACTGTCAGCAACTCCTCCCCCATCCTGTAGGTTTCTGTGTCCCAGTTGCATCATTTTGCACTTTTTGAATTTAACTTCAGTTGCCAGTCCTCAGACTATTTTCAAGCTTCCCCAGATCCTCCTCATTTTCTCCATCCCCTCTGGGGTATCCATCTCATACAAATCTTGGTGTCATCTGCAAACAGGCAGACCTTTCCTTCAGCCCTTCAACAACGTCACTAATGAAGACATTGAACAGGACTGGCCCTTGACCAATCCCTGCAGGACCCCACTTGTCACCCTCTCTGCCCAGACTGCACCCATTTACCACCACTCTCTGCCTCCTGTCTGTTAGCCAGTTTCTAACCCAGTTTACCATCCTTTCCCCCATGCTCAGCCTCACTCAGCTACTTTATCAGCCTGCTATGTGGGTTAAATCAAGGTAAGCATTGTCCACTGCCCCACCCTGATTTACTTACTTAGTCACCCAGTCAAAGAGATCAACCAGATTTGCCTGATATGACCTTCCCACTGTGAATCCATGTTGCCTGTGGTCCTGGGCTCGATGGCTTCTAGATGCCCACTATCCTTTCTTTAAGCAATGTCTCGTGATCTTCCCCACTACTGAGGTGAGGCTGACTGGCCCAGTTCCCCGCCTCCTCCCTACAGCTGGATTTGTATAGAGGGACCACATGTGCCTTCCTTCACCTCTGGTACCGCCCCTGTGTTGAATGACTCAGTGAACATGGCTGCCAGAGGTACTGCTATCTCCCTTCACAGTGCTCTTCATATCCTTGGGTGTATGCCATCTGGTCCCATCGCTTTGTCCATCTTCAGTATAGTCACCTCCTGCAGGATTCTTCTGCCTGTGAATAGACTGTTGCCCACCTGTTCACGCCTTTGCAACTGCTGTACTGCTGTGGCCCTTGCCCCTCCCTCTTCTATGAATACTGAACAGAAAGACACAGTGGATGTCTTGGGGGGGCATGACAGTTCTTAGGCATGGTACTATCACTACCAATACCGAAACAGCACATATAAGCAAGCAACATTCGGCACTGACAAATGCTTGTTTTATTTCTCTCTCTACTGTGGCTCCAACTAACCTGTGCTCTTATTATCAGATGTGCCATCTAAATGGCCCGTCATGTCTGAAAATGGTCCCTGGGATCAGTGCCCCACCTGGTAAACTAATGAATAAATAAAATAAATAAATAAATAAAAAATCCATCTAATATAGGAGGCAAAATGGGTATATTTCATATATTTTTTTAAATCTCTAATGCACTCATGCTACGAACCTCATGCGTGCAGATGCTGCAAACCATGCTGAGTTTAAGATACAGTAAATAAACCAGAATCCCAAGGAAGCTGTACTGCCCATTAAGGTGCAAGCCAGACTACAGACTATATATGTAATGCCCTTAAACTGAGTCTTGCACAAAGCCCGTCAGACTCAAGCAAGCTGTCGCCTTACACCTATGGAAGATGCTGTACCATCATGGGCCACATATAAGAAGTCATAGGAGAGGAGTCCAGTACAGCACTGCACAAAATCACAGTACCCAGTGCAACACATCCACGGAAACATAAAACAGAGCCCATACAAACTCCCAGCCTCAAGCCGTTTCTTTTCTCTCAAGCTGCTGAAATGCAAAGCTGTCTTGCTTTGGTCAGTACTGAAACTTGCCAGCTGAACAGTATCGGATGCCTGTAATTTGCTTGCAAGCCAAGCAAATGTAAAGTTTCACAATTTCTGATTTTGTAACCAGAACACAGAAATGTAATATGCAACTAAATATCTCTGTGATCACACCAACAGTACATAGTACATAAGGAAAACATTCAGGCAAGTTAAGGTTCATATTACTGGACACAAAAGTACCATCAGAATGGAAGATTTAAATGTAACCATCGAAAAATGTTATTTATATTTTTGGACAGCAGCCATTGTATTAGTACACATAGGTTTTTTGGGAAGATTGTAATAAGTAAAGATATTGAAGGAAGGAGGAGACAACAGAAAAACAAGCATTTGTCAATGCTGAATGTTGATTGCGCTGGTGTGTTGAGATCGCTCACTGCCCCTCTGTCACTCGCTCAGTCCATTTCTCCTGGTGCTGCAGGCTGCTGTTTTGTACTGGGCTCCTGCCTTCATTGGCACCTTGTTCTGCCCTCTAAGAACTCCGCAGCTGTCCCGACAGAGCTGCGTTGAGGTGGTTCACTCACCTCTCTCACTCACTCATTCTGTTTCTCCTGCGCTGCAGGCTGCTCTTTGCACTGGGCTCCTGCCTCTGTTGGTGGCTTTTCTGCCCACAAAGAAATCTGCAGCAGTCCCAACACAGGTCTGTTGAGCCTGCTGAGTCCTCCCCTCTCACCTCACTGCCTGCTTTCTGCCGCGCCTGCCGCTCCCTTTGTACTGGGCTCCTGCCTGTGTTGGCACCTTTTTCTGCCCACAAAGAAATCTACAGCTGTCCCGACAGAGCTCCATTGAGGGCGCCACTCCCCATGTGTCACTCACTCATTCTGCTTCTCCTGGCGCTGCAGCCTGCCCTTTGTACTGGGCTCCTGGCTCTGTTGGCACCTTTTCGCCCACAAAAATATTCTGCAGCAGTCCCGACAATGTCTCGTTGAGCTTGCTCAGTCCCCTCTCTCACTCGCTCATTCCATTTCTGGTAGCGTTGCAGGCTGCCTTTTCTATTGGGCTCCTGCCTGCATTGCCCCATTTGCAACAGTTACAATACAGCTTCACTGAGCTCGCTCACTCCACCTCTCTTATTCGCAAGATTCTGGTTTTCCTGCCACTGCAGGCTGCCATTTTGTACTGGGCCCTGCATGCATTCTGACTTTTTCTGCCCACAAACAAATCTGCAGCAGTCCCAACAGAGCTCTGTTAGCTCACTCAGTCCCCTCCCTCACTCGCTCATTCTGTGTCTCCTGCTGCTGCTGCAGGCTGCCTTTGTACTGGGCTCCTGCCTGCATTGGTGGCTTGTTCTGGCCAGAAAGAAATCTGAAGCAGTCCGACACAGCTCCATTGAGCTTGCTCACTCCCCTGTCTCACTCCTCATTCCGTTTCTGCCGCGCTGCAAGCTGGCCTTTGTACTGGGCTCCTGCCTGTGTTGCCGCATTTCGCCCACAAAGAAATCTGCAGCATCACAATAGGAGCTCCCTTGAGCTCGCTTTCACTACCGCTCTGTCACCACTCATTCTGTTTCTCTTGGCGCTGCAGGCTATGCTTGTGTACGGGCTGTTGGCTGCGTTGACACCTTTGTCTGTCCACAACAACCAGAGTTGTACCGACAAAGCTCCATTGAGGTTGCTCAGTCTCCCTCTGTCACGCCATTCTGTTTGTTGTGGTGTTGCAAGCGACCCTTTTGTATGGGGCTCCTGCCTGCATTGGCGCCTTTTTCTGTCAACAAAGAAATCTGCAGCAGTTCTGATAGAGCTCCGTTGAGCTCATTCAGTCCCCTGTCTCACTCACTTGTACTGTTTCTCCCACCGCTGCAGGCTGGCCTTTGTACTGGTCTCTCGTTGGGAGCCTTTTTCTGCCCACAAACAAACCCGGGCAGTCCCGACAGAGCTCAGTTGAGCTCGGTCACTCCCTCTCACTGCTCCATCTTAATCTATCCCAAACACTGATGTCCCACAGCGACTGTGCTATTCTCCATCAGAGTGCAAAAACATATTTTAGCCAGGATGTGAAAAATGACAGCTGTAACGTTCATAAGGTTTGAAAGAATGCCACTGTTGAAAATGTAGGCGAAAATATTACAATTTGGGGGTTACAAGGTGCGTGGAAACAGTTGAACACACACTTGTAACACAGTCATGTTATGGAGTTTTGACACCAAATTTCCAACATAGTGATTTTAGGACCTCTGCTCATGAACAGTGCCACTGTCATTTTCTTAATCTGTCCCGAACACTGATATCCCACAGTGACAGCGTTATTCTGTGCCACAACTGTGAAACCACATTTCACTCAGGATGTGAAAAATGACAACTGTACTGCTCATAAGGAGGTGTGAAAAATTGCCATTGTTGAAAATGCGGCATGACAATATTACGAATCTGCAAGTTACATGGGTGTGTGAAAAGTGTGCAATGCACACTTGTAACACAGTCATTTGATGGGCTATCATCACCAAATTTTCAACACTGGCATTTTAGGACCTCTCCTCATGAACAGTATCACTGTCATTTTATTACTCTGTTCGGACAGTGATTTCCCACAGCGACCGCTCTGTTCTGCGCCGAACTGCAAAACACATTTCAGCCAGGATGGGAAAATGACAGCTGCACTGTTCATAAGTAGGTGTGGAAAATTGCAATGTTGAAAATCTGGGTGAAAATATACATTTGTGAATTTACAGTGCGCCTACAAACTGCAAGACGCTCGTAACACAGTCATTTTACTTGGAGTATCATTACCAAATTTTCAACATGGCAATTTAGGACCCTACCATGAACAGTGTTGCTGTCATTTTCTTAATCTGTCCTGAACACTGATTTCCTACAGCAACCTCGCTATTCTGTGCTGGAAGTGCAAAACACATTTCTGCCAGGATGTGAACAATGACAGCTGTACTGTTCACAAGGAGGTGTGACAAAATGCCAATGTTGAAAATCTGGCATCAAAATATTGCAAATTCACAAAGTTCAGCGTGCATAGCAACTGTGCAGACGCCAGTAACAGTCATTTTGGATTCCCACTAATTTGCAACATAGGCTTTTGAGAGCCCACCTCATGAACACTGACACTATCGTTTTGTTAATTGGTTCAAAGGTGATTCCATGCAGTGACCACGAATCACCTTTCTGGGCCGACACGCCATGACAGTTGAAGCATTCATGAGGAGGGGTCTCAAACCCCATGTTGAAAATTTGGTGAAAAATTCCCAAAATGCCTGAGATATGCAGCAACATTGAAAAACCCTATTTACTCCATTATACAGCTTACCAGCATTTCCTCAGTTCAGGTCGGCTTTGAAGAGTGCAGGCATGTTCCCGGTCCACCTAAGATCGTCACGCTGGACTCCGGAGGTAAGTATGGGGTGAAGGGGTGTGGGGAGGCAGGTGCACAGTGGGTGGGCGCGCTTGCAGGAGGGGGGATGGGAGACCATGAGGGACCGTTTTTCTTTACAGGTAAAAGAAAAAAAGATAATGCGAGACAGTTTTTACCTTCACAGGGCATTTGGCACACTGGGATGGGCTCCCAGCATGCCACTGGAGTCTCGCTTTGGAGGGGCGCTGTAGCTGACAAGGGATTGGGCACCCTGTCGGCAAACAACACAAGGAGGGATTCCTTTCTGCCGACTGGGATTGGTCACCCCATCGGCAAATAACAAAGGGGGATCCTTTCTGCCGATGGGGATTGGGCACCCGTCAGCAGGCACTGAAATGGGGTGGGCACATTATGCCAACAGGAGTGGGCTCTCCGTCGGCAGATAAACATTGTGGGGGTTATATTGTTTATGAACAGGGTGGCAACCCACCACCATGTTCTAAACAATATCAGGCTTGCTAGATCCGCCTTGTAATGACAGGCCACTCCCTCATTGCAGCGGGTGGCTTAAGCTGCAATGATAGAGGCGGCCCCTGATTGCAGTGGCTGATTTGTCTGAAGTTGGTGTGAGCGTCCAAACTTGTGTCACCAGCAGCCTGCAACAGCATTGGGGAAGGGACAAGTTTTGCAGGCTGTGGGGCATTAGCCACAACAGTGCCATGCCTCCACAGCCTGCTTCTCAGCAAGTTGTACCAATATGTATCTTGTGCTGTGCGCAATCAACATAAAAATTAGGTATTGTACGCCCACTCCTCTTGTTCCAGGAAGATATATAATGATCCATATAATTTTAGAGCTATTTCTGGACAAACTATTACAAACCAATTTGATAGAACCATTTTTAACACTAAACATATGACATCCACTATTCTTAAAGGTATTATTGTAATCAGAAAGCACTTCTGATTATGAATCTTCCTCTGAATATTGTAGCATAGTGCTATGCATTTTAAAGCTTGCTGGTCTGTTGAAAGTTATGTCGTAAATGATTTGCCTTCAAATAAAACTAGCAAATCACATTTCAGTGATAAATAAAATGAACAATCCAGCAAGTTAGCATACCAAATCCTGTGTTAAAACAGGCCAACTAGACTTCCGATATTTTCATTTTACAAATGCCTGGTACACCTGGCTACAAACTGACCAAAGAACAAATATGGGGGACTTAACCTTTGGCTGCAAGCAGCATTACAACCTACTGGAAACCTGAACTGATGTGCTATATCAGTCTGGGGCACAGCAAGGGTTAACTAGTACAGGAGAGCTCTGTCTGTCTCTCTCTGTCTTCAAGAGATAAGTAGCTGGCAGTATTACAGAGGCAAACAAGGCTTTTTGACACTAATATGCAAAAAGCCTTAAACTAATTTAAGTGTTTACCTCTTCCTGTGTGGACTGTTGAATTGGAAGAAGGAATCACGTTTGTGCTAGCTTTTGCTTTGGGCTGGGGTAGGGAGAATGTTTTTCTTTTTTTGTTTTTTTTTTTTAGGGTAGGAAAGTTTCTAATTGCAGAGCACTTCACAACTGGCGGAGTTATCATGCTTCAACTCCAACATTTTGTTGTTTGGTCAGATCTGGTGAGTGCTTTTCTGTGAAAGCAAGACATCTGCAGGCTCTACACTGCAGCCATAAAAAGTATACTCAAAACATGCTGCAGTAAATGAGGACCCTCTACCCACAGTCCATCAACATTTCACACAAACTCTTTGTGCTTTTCAGTGTGTACAGTGCCACATAATGGTGATTCTTATATAGCCCACAGTAAATTAAAGTGACAGTGCTAGCAGTTTTACTGGCTAAATTTTACATACTGGTTAGAAGTGGCACTATATATTTATTTATTTATTTCGTTTTGTTAACCAGATTAGGTGCGTTAGCCAAAGTTGACTGTTTTCGGCACGACCCAGGAGAATACATACATAAAATGAGATGAGATTATACACTACATAGTATATAGTACAGGTACATAGTATATAGTACAGGTAGGTTAGAATACAGATCAAATCCAGACAGTACTCAGATAATACATATAGCTATGCAGAGATGACAAAAGTGACATTAGTACATGCAAATAACAACTGAAACTGGGCTAAGTGGCAGCTGTAAGACATTTTATAGCAAAGCTTGTTTAGAAGTGCAGCAGTGCCTTGGGCGAAATAGGGTGGTTAGCTGTGAGGCATTAAGTGGGATCAAAGCATGTGCAGGGGTCCCGGATAGGTGGTGATATAGTTCTTTTTAAAGATTGGTGGGAGTTAGCCTGCCTCAGTGCAGGAGGGAGGGAATTCAGGTGGCTGGGTGGTGCAGTGAAATGCTCCAGAGCTTTTTGAAGTAAGACACCTGGGTACAGTAAGCAGAAATTTGTTTGTTGAGCGTAGTCCATGGGCAGGTGTCCATGGTACAAGTAGAGCTGCAAGGAGGAGGGGTTTGGTTACAGATTACAGAGTCTGTGAGGGTCCCTAGGGAGTATAGTTGGTAGGCAGTTGGGAGAGTCAGCCTAGGTCGCTATACAGTGTGCAATGGTGCCTGAGGCGATGGGAAGAGGAGCATACCGACATATGTTGTTATACGCAACATCCCATTTATGGAGAGCAGTCTTATGGGCATTAGCAAAAGTGGAGACACCATACGTCAGCGCTGAAAGCAGAATACCTTGGCATGCCAATTTGGCAGATGGTGTTAGCAGGTGATAAGTCTTATAGGCGCTCCAAGTTTGGCATTTGTTGCTTTACAGGTTGACTGGATGTGCAGACTGAAATCAAGGATTTATCAAGGAGGACTACCAGGTATTTGAAGGATGTGACATAGTCGATGAGAGACCCCCAGAGTCATGGACTAGGAGGGTTCCTTACAGGCCCGGAGTTTGGGGGCAGTGCCAAATAGCATGGATTGGGTCTTTTGTGTTGAGGATGAGCTTATTAGCATTTAGCCATGTTTGCATATTCCTGAAATCTGAGGAGAGGTTTTCATTAATGTCAGTGCTGGAGTAGAGGATGAGATCATCAGCATATAGGATAGCTGAGCAGAAGAGTATGGCATAATCTATGTTGTTGATGTATAGTGGAAAAGAAGGGTCCCAGGATGGAGCCCTTGGGTACTCGATGTCAGTGCTGGTCACATCCGGGAGAGCGGAGTTGAATTTACAAGTTGTAATCTGTTTGATAGGTAGTTGTTAAACCAGTGAACTACTGAGGATGAGAGTTAGTCTATGCAGGGTTGAGAGAAGCAGGGATGATCAACAAGATCGAAAGCTTTGGTAAGATCGATAAAGACTGCTCCAGTGAGTAGGCCTTTGTCCATGTTGCAGATACATCAGTGGAGAATTTGAGAAGAGCGTGTTGAGGTACTGTGTCCTTTTCTGAAACCATGCTGAGTGTCTGAGAGAAGGTTGTTCTTTGTAAGATAGTCAATGGTTTGGGTTGCAACAAGCTCTCCAGTAGCTTGCTTAGAACAGAGAGGATGGCTATGGGCCTGTAGTCGTTGATATCCTTTGGGTCCCCTTTTAAGGATAGGTGTAACTCGAGCAATCTTCCAGAGATCTGGGACAATGTCAAGAGAGAGAGACAGAGTGAAAATCTTGGCCAGTGGCGAGGCATCAATGGTGCCGCTAGCTTCACAGTCATGGCTCGAGTGAATCTGAGCTGGGCCTAGTGCTGTTGGATATGTTTTGCAATAGCCTTTGGACATCGGATCTAGATATAGCTTTAAAGTGGAAAGGGGTAGTAGTTACTTGGCAGTGGTCAGCACCAGATGTAGATCTCTGGGGTGTACAGTAAGGCTGAGATGCTGTGGGAGGTGAGCGAAGTACAAGATGTACTGAGACAGGTCCGTTAATAATCTGTTAAAGGCATTTGCTATAGTGTTTGAGTCATTGCAACGCACCTTATTTAGGATCATATCCCTGAGGTCGATGACTGGGCAGCCCCAAGAAAGGTCTTGATGTGTCCAGAATTTTCTAGGGTCATCAGCAGAGTTTGTGAGCAGTTCCTTGCAGTAGATGCTGTTTGATGTTCTGATTTGTTTTTCACAGGTGCTCCAGAGGCCCTGTAGGTATTGTAATCCTCTGGTAGTCTGGACACTTTATACTTCTTCCAGAGTTTGTCCCATGTGCTCAGGTTAGCCAGCAGGTCCTTGTGTAGCCATCTTGTTTGTTTACCCTTGACTCTTCTGGTGACCTTCGGGGATGTTTATCCTAAAGTGCTGTGAAATTATCAATGAAGACATCAAGGGCTATTTGAACGTCATGGGAGTGATAGATGTCAGACAGTTGATACAGGATACATCATAGAGGAAAGCTTCTATGTCTAGTTTGGCAAAGTTGGTAATTGTGATGTAGCGTGGAGGGGTGGGGGAGGCTTCGGCTCCATACACAGAAAGTGGGGAGTGGTCTGTGATAGCATCTGCCAAGATGCCTACAGTTTGCACATGGTCAAGGTGATTCACCAGTACCCAGTCTATGAGGGTGGAGGTAGTTAGAGAAGGGGTGGTTCTAGTGGGTTCAGTTAAGATCTGGTGCAGGTTATAGCCTGTGTTAGTGTCAGTAGTGTGCTCTGAGTTGGTCCAAGCCAGTTTAGGTTAAAGTCACCAAGATTATGACCTTGGCATTTGTAACCGCTTGATTAAGTAAATCCTGAAGACCTGTGATACCTGTGGGCGGTTGTACGACAGATAATGTGGAGTTTTTTGCACCTAGGCAATGGTTGTGTGTAGGGACTCATGGACTGAGGGGAGCTGGTGGTTGGGCAGACTGTAACATCAAGATGGTTTATATAGAGGAGAGCGACTCTCCCTCCATGGTTTGGGAAGGCCTATCCTCCGTATCAAGGAGTAATTGGGCAAGGAACATAAGGAGTCCGGAATGTGAGGCTTGAGCCATGTTTCAGATAGGCACAGTAGGTCAGGATTGTACACTTTCATCCATGCCTCGAGATCAGCAAAGTGCCTGATAATGCTCCTAATATTCATATGGGCAATGAGAAGTCCTTTTCCTGAGACAGCCAATAGGTCAGTGGGAGAGTGGTGGACTGAGAGGCCAGGATAAGTTCTACGTCCCCTGACAATAGGATGATGAGGAGTGAGAAAGCACAGTTTAATAGTGTGGAATGGTATTGAATACAGAATAATTACATAAATATTAATAATACTCAATATTAGTGGCAAAGTACCTTAAGGACTGAACACCTCATGTGATAAAACTAGCCCATTAAAACTAAAAGTCCACTTTAAAACAGAGCTTACATTGTACAGACTTGGATTCAATTCATGGTTAACTGTTACCAATGCTCAGTTTCATGGTTACATACGTCCTGTCAGAACAAAAAAACATATTCCGCTTTTATTATTTTTATAATAGTAAAAAAGATAGGTGTTATTGTTCTGGTGTGTATGTATTTATATATAATGTTTTATACTTTACAAGATAAATGTTTATAAGATTTACTGTGTTATAGATATTTTATTTATTTATTTAATTTTGTTGACCGGTAGGCTCAGTGAAACTAGAAGTCCCTTTTCAGGGGTGACCGGGGAGGGGAGGGATACAGATTGTAACCAACTGAAATTAAACCAAATTAAGCTGTTGGTGGCATTTTAGTGAATGGGAAGATTTGACCAGGACACCAGGGAAATTCCAGGATTTCTGAAACTTTTTGTCTTTTTATTCGGTGCCGAACTTGTCTCGGACCTTAGTTGCACCTCAGTGTAGGAAGGTCTTTATAAGGCATTACTCCTGTTGAAGATGACATTTTGTGAGGGTAACCTTAGTGGTCAGACAACAGACTTTATTGCATTTGCATGACGTGCATTTCCACCCCATTATTTGAATGTGGCATGGCTATGCTGCCATGGAAGCTAAATGTTAAATGCAATAATAAACATAAAAGCATCAAGGAAAGATTTTGGCCCATCTTGAACACCTCTTGGGCCAATCTGTTTTGGCTGTCCTCACCTATGAAACCCTCATTTATGGGGCCACCAGCGATTTGTCCTTTAGAAATGATCCTTCTGTGTTGCTTTTGATTTTTTCTTGCCTTATGGTAATGATTTGAAGAGTTTGCTGTACACTTGATTTACAACAACTGGTTTTGGATGATGCTGTACTTTTACAGCTAGTGGAATTTGACCTTCACAAGCAATGTGCTGAGTTGCGAGCATAACAACCTCCCTCAGGCTACATGGAATTGCAGATGGAAGTACTGCCCCTGGGCTCTTTGTGCAGTCACCTGTGTTAGGTGCTCCCACACCTCCCTTCTACCTCTACTTTCAAACTTAAGCGCAACCTAAAATACTTCAGTCTCCTGACCTTCCTGACAGACCTTCGAACATAAAGTGTCAGGATTTCTACCTTGCACCTCTGTGTCTGAAGCATTCTGTATCTTCCAGGATCTGCTAGTAAATGTTATCAACCAACATGCACTCTTAAGGAAAATCAAATCCAGGAAATGCACACCTGATTGGTTTAGCCCGCTACTTAAGAGGGCTTTACAGCATAGAGACACCCTTTGAAAAGGGCAAGGAAGTTGCAGTTGACAGAGGCTGACTCTCCTTCCGGTAGCAGAAATTTCTACACCAAACTGGTATGGTTGGAAAACAACGGTTCTTCCAGTCAGCACTGAGGCAAACAAAAACTGTTCCACCAATTTTGGCAGATATTGAGAGAGTTGAGGGACATTCCCTGCCACCGCTACCAGCCAAAATTGTGGCAAATAACACCTCCTACACAGATAGATCTGAGATCTTCGATCAGCTCAATAACCACTTCGCCACTGCAGGCCTTGCATTCAGCACGCCATCTGTTAGTACACTGGGCACCACAAGCACCACCAGCATAACTACTAGACCAGCCATAGCCATAGCCCCACCCTACCGGCCACCCCTCTTCAAGTTCCAGTCAGTCTCTTACAAACAGGTGGAGGACCTGCTTCTCCCGCTGGACACCAAAAAGAGCTGGTGCTGATTCGCTTGAACCCTTCTTCTTAAAAGCAGGTTCTTATTATCTGGCAGCTCCAATTGCCTGTCTCTTTAACAGCTCATTATCCCAAGGGGAATTGCCACCTAGTTAGAAAACCATGCACATTACCCCTGTTCAAGTCAGGAGACCCCACTGACTTGAACAACTACAGGCCTATTTCGCTGCTTCCTGTTTTATTCAAGCTACTGAAAAATTGTAAACCCTCAATTAAGGGAGCACTTGGATCGTGAGAAAATCCTCAATCCAGTCTAATCAGGTTTCAGACCTAGACAGTACCGTGTCTGCTCTTGCCAAAGTGTCAAATGACTGGCTAAAAGCCCTGGACAGTAAACAGCACATCTATGAACTCTTCCTTGACCTCAGCAAAGCATTTGATACGGTTGATCATTCCATGCTTCTGATTCCTTGAGTAGCATCGGTCTAACCTCTGCTGCAGCAAAGTGGTTCCACTGCTACCTCACAAATTGTAAACAGCAAATTAAAGCCCAAAGGAAATTCCCCTACTAAAATTACTGCCCGAGGCATTTGCAAGGTTCCATTTGGTACCTATCCTCTTAGCCTTTTCGTCAACTGCATCGACTCGGGCCTGGTGTGAAAACGCTCATCCTTCGCAGCTGACACAGTCCTCTACACGACCAACCCTCCTTGGACATTGCATACAAGGAGCTACAGCAGGATTTTATCATCCTCCAGCACAACCTGCTGAATCTAAAGCACTTGTTAAATGCAAAACCCCCAAAAGCTATGATTATCTCTCCATCCCACAGTACGAGGATACCTGGGACCCACAGATTATTACCCTCCTGAATGAACCACTAGAGCTAGTGGATAAATGTAAATATCTGGGAGTCTAGTTGGATAACAAACTCACCTTCGTACATCTAAGTAAGTTAACAAAAGCTAAGGCAGTACCTGGTATTTTCTACTGCATAAGATGCCTACGCACCCTGGAAGCTAGAAAGCGGCTGGTTCAAACAATCTTTCTTCCCTGGTTGACTACGCCAACTTCCTATACAGCCATTGCCCCAGTATGCGCTCCAAAAGCTGGATACACTCTATCATCGTGCATTGAAATTTGTTCTTGACTTTGCCTGCAGACTCATCACTGCTCATTGTACCAAGCATTAGATTCAAACAGCGTTTATTATGATCAATAACAGTAAAATAAAAATAAAATTGTTCAAGCTAGCTATTTACAAAGGCAGTACAAACAAGGAAAACAAAATCCTTCATCTGAAGGTTTCTTTTCAATTTCAGATATCCATCTCTCCCAACAAAAGACTGCTCTTTTATAAGAAGTCTTTTCATAGCAATTAACTTCTATATCCTGAGCTCATTAAGAGACATCCTGTTTCTTATAAAATGTACCAGAACTTTGTCAGTTTCTTTTGCAGGTGCAGCAAAATAGAATGTGGTGTCCCAGAACTAATCTCCTGCTGACAACTCTGCAAAAGAGTTTGTGTAGGTCATCATGTGCCTCAAAGTTTACTCCTGAGATGTAAATAGCTTTTTGTAACCATTTCAATGACATAACTATATACATTTTCAAACCAGGGATCCCAGTTTCACACAAAGATTCACATATATTTTTGTAACTGCAAATATGCGAGGGAAGAAAAGCCAGAAACAGTTTCAAGGAATCAAGGAAACCTGACTCGTACTTGGGGTATTTCCATGAAGCCAGAACTGTCTATTTTGTGTATTCTACATTCTGTTACCTAGTCTGACTGCACTTCTCATGTTGCACCTTATTTGATTTAGTGTCATCAACTCTTCTATCTTGACTGTATTGAATGTTCTGGCCATAACTTTGGCCTGGGTTGTGCTGGGGTGGGGTATCAGTTCAGGTCTCGCTTTTTACATTTATGTACCTTATCCCTGTACCCGGTATGCTTCCACTTATTAGCTGTATCTACGTTGATCTTGTGTGTTCAGCAGTCTACCATGTGTGTATTTTAATTTTCTGTGCCATTGCTGGTTGGGTCTGCCTGAAAATGGTTCCTTGGATCAGTGCTTATCTAGTAATTAAAGTCATAAATAATAAATGTCTCCATATAAGAACACATATGGAAGGTGGGGTTAGGATGGGGAGTAGGAGAGGAGAAGGAGGAGAAGATTTTATATCTAGTATAAATAACTCATTTATTTAAGCAATGGGGCAAGTTTGAATCTCTCATTTATGCCAGGTGGTTCTGTGGCTCTTTGTTTACAAGTTTTATCACATGAGCATGTTGTGAGCATAGAGGCAGTATAGCGAGTGGTTTAAGACTCTGAGCTGCAAATCTGAGACCTGGGTTTGAACCACAGCCCCCACTTGCATACTGTGTGACCCTAAGCAAGTCACTTAACTTCCTTTGCTCCCAGGTCGCACCTGTAAACAAGCTTTCAGCTTAGTGTGCCACTCCTGGTTAAACAATTGCAAAAATAAATAAATAAATACTTTTAAATAGCAGTAACTTGGTGCTGGGTTTCTGGTTCATTGCTTTACTTGGATGCAGACATATCTAGTTCTGTCTCCCACTGCCTCATCAGCATGTGACCTCATGGATTGTTATAGCATAGCCCTACTGCCTGATTGGTAATGTGCATTGCAAGTTACCAGCCATGCAGCAGGAGAGTGGCTCTTCTGGTTACTAGTGACGCCATAGTCCAGGAGGTCACAAAGCTGATGATATATAGGAGGAACAGAACTGACTATGTCAGGCTCTGGGAAGAGTGCTATTACACACATTACACTCAGGACTGTCAGGTAGAAAATCTAATTAGCAAAACAGAAAACAAAAAGTATTTCAGGTATAAGAAGTGATAGCTGACTACTTCTAAAAGTTAATATTAATTTCAGGCAGTACACCAGTTCTTTTTAAGGCCTCCACTGAGGGGCATTGCTCAGGAGCTTGGGAGAGAATTCCAGAGGAGTGGGTGCATCTCTTCAAATGCCCCATCCCCGATGTTTTAAGCCTGGTCCTGGGGACAACAAGGAGGTCCTCTTCAGCGGAGTGGAAAAGGTGGAGGACATATAAGGATGCAGGAGATCTGATGAGTACCCTCAGGCCCAGCCCATGTAGGGCCTTGTAAATTAGTAAACCAACTTTAAAGTAGATATAGGGAGGGCAACAAGGACAAACGGGGGTTACAAGCAGAGTGCTAACAAACTCTGGAAGGCCATGTGTGCTAATGCTAGAAGTGTAGGAAATACGATCCAGACCTAGAGGCTAGCATGGCAGAGGCTGACCTGGATATAGTGGCCATTACTGGGTCATGGTGCACTGAAAACCTTGACTGGGACATGGCTACATACCAGGCTACACTCTGTTTAGGAAGGACAGGGTGGGAAGAAAGGAGGGAGTCTTATGCTTTTGTGAAGTAAAGCATAAAACAATGGAGATATAGAGAATCTGGGGGGCAGAGGTACTATGGGTCACCGTAGTCATAAAACAGAGCCACTATTTGCACTGCTGTGATCTAAAGACCTCTGGTACAGGGGAGGAGTTAGATAAGGTACTGTTGGGAGTCATTTACAAAATGGCAGAAGGGGAGATGCTGCTGGTGGGGGACTTCAGTCTGCTGGATGTAGATTGGAACCTTCCAACTGTGGCTTCAGCTAGAAGCAGGATATCCTGACTCCTGCAGGGGCATTCCTCAGGTAACTAGTCAGTGAGCCCTCTCGTGATGTGGCAATACTGGACCTGGTTCTAAAAGGACAGTGTTGCAGACGCTAAGGTGGGAGGCTACCTGGGGCCAGTGATCACCAACAGTGTGGTTTAGTATAAGGATGGCTTCAAAACCAAACTGCACAAAGGTGAGGGTCCTGACTCAGAAGGGAAGATTTACAAAGATGGTTGAATGCCTCAGGGATGACCTGGCAGGGAGGATGACTTGGGATGTGGAGGAACACTGGGTCAAACAAAAGGGAGCATCATGAAGGCAATAAACCTCTAGGCCAAGCAAGTGACCAAAAGCAAGAGGAAAAAGAGATTATTATGGTTCTCAAAGAGGTGGCAGAAAAAGTTAAGGTTAAAATGGTTGTATTCAGAAGGTGCAAGGAGACACAGAAGGAGGAGGAGGAGGAGGATACGGAGGTGTATCAGGGAAACAGAGGGAAGTGCAGAAAACAGTAAAGAGCACAAAGGTGCAATCAGAAGAGACAATAGTCCAGACAATATCAAAAGGGCAAGACATTTTTAGGTATGTAAGTGAAAAGAGGAAGACCAAGGGAGAAATTGTAAAATTAAAAGGTGAGGGAGGTTTACAGAGGGTACCAGGAAATGGCAGACATCTTAAACAAATACTTCTGCTCAGAGTTCACAGAGGAAGGCGAAAGGAGGGACTGCAAAAAAGTAACAGGAGTTTTGTGTGTGTATGTGGGGAGGGGGATGCTGGGGAAACTAGTCCTTTCCAGAGGAGAGTCCTGAAGGCACTCGCTAATCTAAAATGGACAAAACAGTGAGGCCAGATGGGTGAATCCAAGGGTGCTGAGGTGTTAAGGATCTCAAGGAGGTACTGGCTGCACCACTAACAGTCCTATTTAACAGATCACTGTAAACCAAAAGGTTTATGGAGGACTAGAGGAGGGCAGATGTAGTCCCACTTCACAAAAGTGGTACCAAGGAAAAGTTTGGCAATTATAGGCCAGTCAGCTTGACATCAGGGAGAGAAAGTTAATGGAAACACTGCTGAAGGAAAGAATTGTGGAATATCTTGAATACAATGGGTTCCACGATCCAAGGCAGCATGGATTCACAGGGTGAGGTCACATCAAACAAATATGATAGATGTCTTGAATGGGTGACCAAGGTGAGAGGGTACAGGCAAAGTGGACAAGCATTAAGGATGTAATACTTGAAGCAACATCCCATTGTGTTAGAGAGAAAAGCAAGAGCTAAAAAGAAGGAAACCACTTTGGTTCTCAAGAACAGTAGCAGAAAGGTCAGAGCCAAAAGGCTGGCCTTCAGGAAATATAAGGAAATGCAGCGATCAAGATAGAAGGCATACCAAACTTCCCTAAGGGAAGGCAGTAAGGCAGGCAAAGGGCCAAACAGGGAAACACTAGCACGAACAGTAAAGAAGGTGACAAGACTTCTATAGATACATTAGTGAAAGGAGAAAGTCCAGAGGGGTATTGCTAAGATCAAAGGATAAGGGGAGGAGGAGGAGGACCAAGGAAAACATCTATCTTGAATAGATACTCTGCTCAGTATTTACTGAGGAAAAGGTAGGGCAGACCCACAGCTCAGCACCATGGACACAGGGGAGGAAGGTGCACAAGTCCCTCACAAAAGAAAAGGTCCTACAAGAAGCTGCTAAGCTCAGGGTGGACAAGGCAATGGGACCTGATGGCATACATCCCAGGGTACTAAAGGAGCTAAGGATGGAACTAGCAGAGCTATTATCAGAACTGTTTAGTGAGTCTCTGAGCACAGGAGAGGTCCCAGAAGGCTGGAGAAGGGTTCATGTGATCCGCCCACAAAAGTGGTAGCAGGAGAAGGCAGAGAACTACAGACCAGTCAGTCTTACCTCAGTAGTGGGCAAGATTATGGAGGCACTCTTAAGGAAAGGATAGTGTAACACCTGGAATCCATAGGAGCGAGGATCCAAGACAGCATGGGTTTACAACAGGAAGATCCTGTCAAACTAATCTCATGGATTTCTTTGACTGGGTAACCAGAGTGGTGGACCAAGGGGAGAGCTGATGTCGCCACCTGACTTCAGCAATGCTTTCAATACTGTTCCACACAGAAGATTGATTAATAAGCTGGGTAGGCTCAGGCTGGGCCAGAAGTTGGTCAACTGGTGGCAAACTGGCTGGCGGCAGAAAACAGAGAGTGATGGTAAACGTATATAGTCAGAAGAGATTCAAGTCACAAGTGGGGTACCCCAGGGATTAGTCCTGGGGCTCATCCTCTTCAATGTCTTCATCAGGGACATTGCAGATGGACTGGAGGGTAAGGTTTGTCTGTTTGCAGATGACACCAAGATCTGCAACAGGGCAGATGATCCAGATGGGTGGGCAGAATGAGAAGAGATCTGGATAAACTGGCAAAATGGTTGGAAGGGTGGAAACTGGGATTTATTGCAAAGAAGTGCAATATAATGCACATAGGGAGGAGAAACCCTGAAGCCACCTATAGATTGGTAGGGGAGTTGCTGGCAATCATAAGGGAAGAAAGAGACTTGGGCATCATCATCATAGATGACCTGAAATCTTCCAGCAGACCACTAAAGCAGTAGGTAAGGCTAGAGAGATGTTGGGTGTATTAGTAGGGTATCACAAGTCGGAAGAGGGAGGTAATGATCCCTCTTTACAAGACACTGGTTAGGCTCCATCTGGAGTACTGCATGCAGTACTGGAGGCTGCATCTGCACATTAACAAATGGAGGCAGTCCAGAGAAGGGCAACCAAAATGGTGCAGGGACTGTATCACAAAACATGTGAGGACAGATTGACAGAGCTCAATGTATACCCTAGAGCAAAGGAGAGAGAGAGGTAATATGATCGAACATTCAAACATCTGTAACCCCTAGGTGGTGCTATCCCAAGGGCTACTCCCTGCCTGCTTGGCTAGTAGCAGGTTAAGGGCCTGAGTTCTGAAATGGGTGCTCCACCCGGAGGTCAGGGTTGGTAGTGGTCAAGCTAACCTGGCACAGCCTCGGGACACTGTAGCCCCCTCTTTCCTTACTAGTGGCCAGAACAATACACAACAATCACTTTCACAATACCCCTGATGCACCACGCAAGAACCCACACTGTTTGCACTTACCACCAGGGCTTTCCTCGGTTCCTGCCCTGGGGACCCCTTTGTAAAACAAGGTTATACACAGCAAAACAGCAGTACAGTACTCTTACACAGACTGGAACCACAGACAGGGTAAATGCAAAAAAGAGTTAGATCCGATTTATTTAAGGGGCTTGAACAAGGAGGGCATAATCAGGTTAACTTGCATAAAGGCTCTATCAATCAAACACTTATGCATGCACTTCAGGGTCCATAAACAGTCACACACTCTGGGTACCCAGATGTAGAATGGTGGGCTAGCCAGAACGCTGCAGCTGGGTGGGGCCATGTGATGGAAGAAAACAACATGCACAACACACACTATTTGTAATCCTGAGTCGGAGGGCTCAGTTCGTGACAAGAAAACAACAAGACAAATTAGATGGCACACTTTTAGATTAGGTTGTTGTTGCAGGAGCTACCCTGATGATTACTCACGATGCCCAAGACTGGACACAGGCTGGATGAAAATCGAGACAGCAGGTGATTAATCTGGAGTGCCAGGAGAAGTAGGGCCACACTGATTGCCGAGGCGCTGCTCCTGTTCAAGCGTGGAGCAGGGAGCTGATCCTCAGGCAGGTCCTCGTCAGTGGCTTTCTCTGTGCAGTGGTAGTCTGGCTGGGCCAGTGTGGCAAGGCCCAGGCCAAATGGAGACAAATTTGGATACAGTCCATTTTGGCTGGATATAGCTTCCAGCAAGCAGAACACAGTTCACACAGTGGAAGACCAAATCACCACCCACTTTCCATACACAGCACACTTACATGTAAAGAAATTCTATTGTACCAGGCAAACCGCCTCTGGTCACGATCACAAAGTCTCTGCATAAACCGGGATTCAGAAGCAGCTGTAATTCCTGACAGGCCGATTGCCTCAGCAAAATCTTCGGTCTTCTTCAGGTATGAGCCTGGTGAAAATCAGTGGCTTACTTCATTCTGCAAACTTGGATTTAGTCCAAAATAATTTCTTCTCTGCAGGGGCAGCAGGCAGACATGCAGGCCAAAACCAGCCCTTTCACAGTTCTCCATGCAAAATTACATAGAACTCTTGCCCAAATCACTTGAGCTGTTCTCATCTCACTTCAAGCTCAGAACTGACTTAAACAGCAGGCAGCTTGGGTATTTCCCTCAGATCCAAAAGATTCGTTGGCTGATCTGTCTGTCAGTCACAACAAAGGCTCCCTTCAGGTACAAAAAGGCACCAAAAGCCCAAAACTACAATTCCTACAGATTTTGACTCCAGACAGCTCCTGAAGTCCGCTCCATTTTAGGTCCCACCAGACTGATTGGTCCAATTTGGCAGTTCCGGGCCAAAATGGTGGGATAAACAAAACAGTCCTTGCTGCAAAGAAGGCAGGTTAGACAAACTACATTATTAGTACTACTCTAATGAATGATCAGCAAACAGTTACATCTATTAACAGGGCTCCTCTGTGCAATTAGCAGGCAGAAATGGAGTGATTATCTGGCAGCCCGGCGGGACTCGAACCTTACAAAACTCAGCCCTCCCAGATTAATTATTACTGCAATCTAGGCAGCTCTTAAAACGACAGTACATAGAGGCTACACAGGCACTGTTTGGCAATAACGATTAACTGCTAAATGCAGGACACACTGCCTGGCAGTGAGCATTTAGGCAAGCTCATGGAAGACTTTTTCAGGAACCCCATTTGTAAGGGGTTATACATCTTAAGGGAATTAACAAGGTGAAAGAGTCTAACATGTTTCAATATAAGAAAAATAGCAGGACAAGAGGACACAGCATGAGATTTGAGGGAGGCCTATTAAGGGGAATGTGAGGAAGTTCTTTTCACAGAAAAGGTGGTGGATGCATGGAATGACCTACCTCAGGAAGTGGTGGATAGGAATACAGTGCAGGGCTTCAAACAGGCATGGGACAGGCATAAGGGAGCAATAAAGATGAATATGAATAGATAGGCCATTGACAGAGTACAGACCTGTTGCACATTCATAAGGTAGAAAAATGGGCAGACTTGATGGGCCTTACGGTCCTTATCTGCTGTCATCTTCTATGTTTCTATGTTTCTATAAATAACATACATGGAAACATAGAAACATAGAATCGACAGCACATAAGGACCACCTGGCCCATCCAGTCTGCCCATTTCTCCCACCTACACTATCACCACAGACCATGCTAGATCTACAGCTCTTTCTCCCTCCCTCCTCTTCTTTTCCACTATGATTCCTTTATGCTTATCCCATGCATTCTTGAACCCCACCACTGTTTTCACCCCATCACATCCGCTGGAAGGTTGTTCCAGGAATCCACCACTCTTTCTGAGAAGTACTTCCTCACATCTCTCCTGAGTCTACCACTCTTCAGCTTCATAGCATGTTCCCTTGTTCTTGAGCACCTTTTCTTCTGCAAAAATAATACTCCTCCTGTAATTTATTTACCCACATGAGGTATTTAAAGATCGCTATCATATCACCCTCCCTTCTCTGATCCAGGGTGTACAGATTGAGGTCCTACATCTCTCCTCATACAGTTTTTGATGCAAACTCTACACCTTTTAGTTGCCCTCCTCTGGACCGCTTCCACTCTGTGTCCTTCCAGAGATGTGGTCTCCAGAACTGGACATAGTACTCTAGGTGGGATCTTACCAGTGATACATATAGAGGCAACACCACATCACCTCCCTCCTTCTGCTGGTGTTACCCTCCCTATGCACCCCAGCAACCTACTCACCCTTCCTACTGCTTTGTCACACTGTCTGGACACCTTTAAGTCATCCAATATGATGACCCCAAGACCTGTTTCCTGCTTGGTGGTTGTTAGTACCACTCCACCCATTTTGTACTCCACCCTAGGTTTCTGTGCCCTAAGTGCATTATTTCACACTTTTCACATTGAAACCCAGCTACCATAAACCTTGACCACTCCTCTAGATTTTCCAGGTCTCTGCTCATCCCTCTGCACCCCGAATGTCCACCCTATTGCAGATTTTGGTGTCATCCACAAAAGGCAGACCATCCCTTCCAGCTCTTCTGCAATGTCACTTATAAGGACATTAAAGAGGACCAGTCCCAGCACTGATCCCTGAGGCACCCCTGGTCACCCTTTCTTTCTTGGAGTGAACTCTAACCTTTGTTGCCTGTCCTATAACTAATTTTTTATCCAGTTTACCACTTTTAGAACCACTCCTAAGCTGCTCATGCAAATGAGACCTATTGATGAGTACTTTGTAGAATGAGGCGTGTGTCTGCGCTCTTCTGTTCTCACCCTTTGCAGACTGAGTGAGAGGCCCTTTGGCACCATGCATGTCTGCTTAAAGCAGAACCAGCCTAAATGTTCATGGTTATTTGCATGTATATCCCATGATGCTTTGCATTATGGGGATATATGTGATTTTGTATTTAAACATAGACAATGATGGCAGAAAAAGACCAGTGATCCATCCAGTCTGCCTGAGTTCTCTGTTTTGCCCTGGCACTTACTGTCTCTCCAGGGTTCTAGCCCCCCATCCTCCTCCCCATTCTCCTCCCAGTGCCTGCCACCCTGAGCCCTCACTATACTTTTCAATCTGTCCTAACTGTGCTTGAAAACACAAATGGTTTTAGTATCTACCATTTCAGCTACAAGACTGTTCCATGGCTCCACTACCCTGTCTGTAAAATAATACTTCCTCATGTCCTCCTGAACCTCCCTCCTGTCGGTTTCCACTCATGTCCAGATGACCGAGAACTAGTGTTCAAGCTGAGTAGTTCCACAGTTCACCTTGCAAAGTGCCCTCAGGAACGTGAAGGTCTCTATCATATCTTCTCTCTCCCTTCTAGTCTCCAGCAAGTACATGATCAGGTGCTCCTCTTAGGACCTGCCCTGTTGGCCCTGAATCATTTTTGTAATCCTGCACTGCACTGTCTCCAGCCTATCCCTATCTTTCCTGAGTTGAAGGCTCCAGAACTGGACATAGTACTCAGGCATTTCATATATGTGTATATATATATATATATATATATATATATATATATATATATGTAACCCCTGCAAATGGGGGTTCCCAAAAGTCTTCCTTAGGCTTGCCTAAATGCCTACTGCCAGGCTGGTGTTCTGTGTCCTAGCAATTTAAAAGCGTTTGCATGTGTGTGCTCTGTTAGCCTCCGTGCCTGTCTCTTTAAGAGCTGCCTATCTTGTGGTGTAAAATTAATCTGGGTAGGGACCGAGTAGTCTCATGCTCGAGTTCCGTTCCTGGGCTGCAGTGTTATTGCTTCATTCTGCCATCGCTATTTGAGCAGAGGCAGCTGGATGCTAGGAACTGTGCCTGTTTGCTGTTTATCTGTTTTAATAATAATAATATTGCAGTTTGTCTAACCTGCCTTCCTTTGCAGCATGGACATTTCAGTATTGCCCCACCATCTTGGTTCTGGACTGCCTATTGGGGACAATCAGTACCTTTGGGGACTCTAAAATGGTGTCTGTCCCCAGGGGTCTTGTGGGAGCAAATTTCTGTAGGACTTGTAATTTTTGCACTTTGGTACCTAGATGGACCTGGTGGGGAGCCTTGCTTTGACAGACTAATGGATCAACCAACCAGAACCTTTTGGACCGAGGGAAATTCCCACACTACCTGCTGCAGTGTGCCAGTACGGAGTTAGAGTTTGAAGAGTAAACAGCTCAAGTGATTCGAGCAGCTGCTTATGTGTAGTTCATGCGGAAATTGGTGGAAAGACTGAGTTTGGCCAGTCTGCCTATTGTCCTCGAGAGGGAATCCTTTGAAAGGCTTATCAATTGGACTGTATCCAAACTGGAGTGAGACAAAGCCACTGAAGAGTGACCAGATTTAAACCTGAAAAGACCCAAGATTTGCTGTATGCGATCGGCCTGTCAGGACATCCATTCACCATAGAACTCCTGGTTTTGCTCAGAGACACTGATATTGCGACCAGACTGCAAACCGTTTGGTGGTATGATGATTGCTTGCTATAAATGTGCTGTAACCTGCCTGTGGGTCGCGATTTGGTTCCCTACTGTTTAATTGTGACTTGCTTGCTGAAAGCTGCATTCAGCACCTACTGGACTGAATCCGCATTCATCTCCAATTGGTCTGGGCCTCCACACTTTGGCCAAGCGCTACTCATGCCACAGAGAAGACCATCGACGAGAGACCTGCCTGGGATCAGCCCCTGCTCAACATCATGAACAGGAATGACACCACGGTGAATCATGTGGGCCCTGCTTCTCCTGTCAAACCAGCAAGTCATCCTGCAGTCTCCATTTCATCCATCCTGTGTTCTGTACTGGAAGTGTGAGTAAACACCAGGGTAGCTCCTCGCAACAACAGCTCAATCAAAGTGTGTCATCTGATTTAATTTGTTCTGTATAATCCTCACGAACTGAGCCTCCTGGTGCCGGATTACAAATTGTGTGGTTGTGCATGCCTTTTCTTTTCATCACAGGGCCCCCAACCAGCTGTGACGTTATTCTACCCTAGGCAACATTCCAGGCTAGCCCACCTTACTTCCAACTGGGTACCCAGAGCATGTGACTGTGCAGGGACTAAAAGTGCATGCATAATTGCCTTACTAAATCAGTTTTAGAATCAATCAACCTGATTACCTATGCTATGCGCAATCCCCCATTGGCTTATGGTCACTGTGACACTCACTTTGCTCCTGAAAAGGAGAACTGTCCCACCGACCGCAACACCGCTGATGCTCATGAGGGGAGGCGAGGCTGACCTGCTCCAAAAGGTCCCCTCATCGCGCCACCCAGAGGACCGCAGAATTGCCGAGTGGAGGTGTTGTGGTTCACTGTTGCCCGCGGTCTCCTCAGCTGACGACTTTGCATCGCACAAGCTCCGGCCCTGCCCTGGTGCAGAAGAAAGCTGAACAGGTTTTCGCCCACCCGCCTGCTCCCTCCTCCTATTAAATGCTCACTGGCTTCACCCCTAATGTATTGTCTCACCCAATTGGCTAATAGGGAGGTATCTGTTTCATTGTTAGTGGCAACTAGCTAGATTTCTATTTTGTGGAAGCCAGTATCACCCAAACTGCCAACAGGGGAAGTATCTGCTTAAGTATCAGTGGTAATTAGTTTGTTTCTCCTACCCTGGTTAATTGCCCTTCCTACTCTCGATACTAAATAGAGTCAATGAAATTTTTTTACATGTTGGTATATGTTAAATAGAGTCAAATAAATTTTTATGCTGGTATATGCCTACTGACCGCACTACTGTCTACTGCCTATCAACATTATCCTGATGGCCTACTTCTCTGCCACCACTGTCTGCTAAACTGCCCTGCTCTGTCTTGTGTCAGAACCTAAGTCTTGTACAGGTGTTGCTCATCCTGCTGGCTCTCCTGTCTCAGTCCTTGCTAATAGAGACCTTAACAAAAGGAGTAGGGCCTCACTATACCAGACTCCTGACAAAAGGTGTAGGGCCTAACTATCCCAGTCCTGCTACACTGTCTGCTCAAAACAACCTTGCTAGTATTTACTATTATACCAATCCTAACTCCACTTGCACTGCTCGGTTGTTGGCTGTCTAAACTCTGTCCTGTGATAACTGTCGACAGATGGTAAGTGTGCTTACAAAGGGCGAGGGTAGGAACTCTTCCCAGAAATAAACCTCAGCCCCTCACGTCCATAGCTGGTAGCCTTGAATTACACTGTGCAGGCCTTATTTTATTTACTTGGCACATACCAATAACAAATCTCACTAACTTCCTTCCAGCCTTAGTACATCCATCTCTCCTTCCTTCACAGCAGTTCTTGTTAGCTGACTGATAATTATCTCACAGGCTAGTGCTATGCCTCCAGCCAAATGTGGACATGGTTCCCTCCCATCCATCTGGTGAGGACAGGGATACTCAAATATTAAAGGTAGAGGGTACAGGCTGTCATCCGCAGGGATATAGGCCTTGTAGGTCTGATAGTGGGACTCTCCTTGTTGCATATGGTCACCTCCCTCAATAACACTGGGTGACAACTGGGGATGGTCGTCCACCTACGAGGTCCCCAACTACACCTTCTCCAATATCCTTGTGATCTCCAAGCACACTGAAGTGTTACTTGCTGTCTAGATCTTCGGTGCCTTATGTATACAAGCAGGGTAAAGCATACCCGTGCTAAAAACTCCCAGGTTGTCAAGCGATAGGAGGTGGTATCTCCCTGGCTCCTCCTACTTGCACTACTACTGGCCAGTGATATTGAAACCAACCCTGGCCCATTAAATCTGACCCACAAAATCCCTCCCATATGGGGCATGGGTAGTGTAAAAATAGCTCATCTTAACATTAGAAGCCTGCTACCTAATCGTGATGAGCTATTAGCATGGGTTGCACTCTACAAACCCAACATCCTAGGAGGACGGAGACCTGGCTGAAACCCTCTGTCCCTGACTCTGCCTGTGAACTCACTGGGTATGAATTCACCCGACTGGACGGAGCTGGTGGCAAGGGGGTGGCATACTAATCTACCATAAGAGCCACTTAAAATCTCCAAAATTGCCCACCAGGATTCAAATGTGTCCCCTGTGAGTTGCTACATGTGCTACTGCTACTTGGGGACACAAAGAAACTGCACCTGGTGTGTAATCTATAATCCTCCAAGAGGTGGGCTACCTGGATTAACTCACCTCATGGACAAAATTGGTCCCAGAGTCGGGATAACGAACTCATAATCCTGGGGATGTAAACCTTAACTGGGATAGTGGTAATGTTAAGCAGTTTGAGCCTCTGCTTCTAACCTTGCCCTGACCCAGCTCATCCAGGAACCAACTAGGCGGACAGCAAATGGATCCTCCAGCACCCTACTGACTGGATCATGTCTAACCGTCCTGACAGGATCTCATCAGCGGGTACATCATCTGACTTCATCTCTGACCACTCACCGGTTTTCTGTGTATGGAAAATTCCCACCCCAAAATTCCACACAAAATTATGCATGTCAGAAACTACTCTAGATTCGATACTGAGGAGTTCCTGGTGGACCTAAGAGTTACTGACTGGTCTGGGGTGTATGGTGCCACTGACCCTCGGCAGCAACCTCTTACTTCCTCTCCACCTTTGGGGCCTTGCAAGACAAGCATACTCCCAAGGTCACCCGTGGTAGGGGGTCCACTACCCTCTGGTTAAATGGGAATCTCCTAGCCCAGATGCAGGAGAGTGATAAGTATTGGGCTCTGCTCCAAAGGTACCAGTGATCCCATGATTATTCAAAGGTACAGACACCTCAGGAACAAGTGCAAAAGGCCACCAGGGCAGCAAAGAGTGACTTTGCAAGTCCGCCCTACTAATCTCTGCCAGTAATCCCAGGAGGTTCTGGAGAGATATTAAATCCCATGTCAGCGGATCCTCCCATCCGGGTTACGGACATGGTCATAAATGGAGTCTCCTGCAATAATCCTCATACTATTACCAACTCCTAAATAATCACTTCTCTGACCTCTCTGCCTTCACAACCCTATTCTCACCTTATGAGGCTCTGTTCCACCCCTTCCCTCCACTCTGCTGGAGGTCACCTCTCACAAATGTTCCACCCAGGGCTGTATCAGTTCAGGACTTGCAGAAACGCCTAGCTGGCCTCTCCCAGTACTCCAGTCCTGGCCTAGACAACCTGGAGCCTAAACTCCTAAGCTTGGTGCTGCACACATTGCCTCACCAGTAGCCTTTATCTTCAACTTATCCCTTGGTCTGGGGACCATCCCAGACATCTGGAAAGAGGCGAGGATTGTACCTGTACTGAAGCAAGGAAATCCCAAACTGCCTGACAATTATCGACCGATTGCCATTCTCCCAACCCTTAGCAAGCTCCTTGAAAGGTAGTGGCTGAGCAGCTTGGAATATATCCACTCTAATGAACTTTTGTCCCCAGCCCAGCACGGCTTTCAAGGGACACAGCACCACCACAGCCTTAATCTCGTTACATCAAGTATCCGGACAGCCATGGAACAGGGTAAACTCTCTGGTGCAATATTTATCGACCTGTCCAAAGCCTTTGACCTCATTGACCACAAACTGCTTGGTGCACAGTTGTGGTCACTTGCCTCTCCCCATGCCATGAAATGGCTAATGGGTTATCTACATGGCAGAAAGCGCACTGCTTCAATAAAAGTCCCTCTGAGCCCTTACTGGTGACCTCCAGAGTGCCTCAAGGCTAGGTACTGGGTCCTCCTCTTCTCCTCTTCATCAATCAACTACCCATGGTTACTACCAGCTGTAGTGCCACCATGTATGCAGATAATCTGGTAATACTGGCTCACTCCCAGAATGCCACTACCCTAAACCAGAACCTGACCGATGACTTTAACAGGGTATTGTCATGGTTACTAGTCACAAGCTGGTCCTGAACCTGAAAAAGACACCGGCTACGCTCTTTGGCTCAATGGCTAAAATCAAAGCCTCATCGGCCTGCTTACACGTCACCAAGAGATGGATCCTCACTACCCATAGTGAGCTCCATCAAATATCTGGGGTACACTTGACCCCCAACTTGACATGGGTAATCCTATCCTTAACATCTGCAGGGTGGCAACTGCAAACTGGGTCTGGCCTATAGGGCCAAGCATAACCAATCTGCAGCCAGGCTTGCCCTAGCGAAGGGTGTGCTCCTTTCCTCCTCAGCTATGGGCTGCACCTATTTGCTCGCTCTCCAAAGACACATCTCACCCGGTGGTACACTGCTTACAATAACACTTGTCATTTTGCCTTGGCTGCCCCTGACTCACCCACCGTTGTGAGCTTATATGAGAAACTCTGCTGGCCTCACCAGCTAGATACCTGATTTTGGTTTGGGATGCCTCTCTGGGAAAGTGGTCAGAACTAGCACCCCAGGGGCTGGCCCGGCTTCTGCCTAAACTGAATCCCACCCCTACCAACTTAGGTCTCTCACATCAGGGATGCTCAAAGTCCCTCCTACCCGGACCCTCATGGGGATCGGAACTTTGCCATAAGTGCGCCCAGACTCTGGAATTCGCTGCCTGTGGATATCCAAGCTGACCCTCCATCTGAGTTTTCGAAATTCCTGTTGGGTTTCCTAAAACTAGCATCAGAGTGTGACTGCCCCAAACCTCCCTAGAGTAAAGTGTCAAATTGTTTTGTCTGAACCTCCCAAGGTGTCTCCATTGAATTCCTGGAGATATTTTCCCACTGTATCAATGACTTCTGACTACTCCTGCCTAAAAAGCCTTGGGCATTTTACCCCATTATTGCTCCACGGTCATAGGCCAACCATGACATATTGTTCTCCTGGCCACTTGGTAGAAACTTGTACTACCAAGTGTTTCTGTTTCTGTCTAACATGTGCATATTTAGAAAAACGTGATGAGCTGTATATACCTGTCCGTGATCCAACTAGCCTAGGGGTGTATAAGACAATGTTATAAGTTATATTATGACCAATCCAGTCCTTGAGCTATGCTCCACTCCTATGTATGATGACCTGTATATATCTGTCAGTTGAACTAGCTAGTTTAGAGTGTATAATCTGAAATGTGCTTACTACTATATGTTTCCCAGCGTCAAATGATGTATTTCCACATGTTTGTTTACTGTGACCAAAACTGTACTCTCTTTGCCTTGTCTCCTTGACTGTTGTTCCTCATGTTGTATTCTCCGGTCGTTCCTGAAAATAGGCATAATACTTGTCTAGTGTACTTACCCGGTAAACAAAAGCTAAATAAAATGAATAAAATAATTATGCCCTCTCTTGTTCAATTCCCCTAAATAAATCAGAGCTAACTCTTTTGCATTTAATCTGACTGTGGTTCCAGCTTGTACCAAAAGCACAGTACTGTTATTATTTGCTGTGCCTAACCTTGTTTTACAGGGGTCTCCAGGGTCGAACTGGTGGAACCAGCCCTGGTGGTAAGTGCAAACAGTGGGGATTTGTATGCTAAATAGGGGCTACTGTGAAGGTGTTTGTTGCATATTGTCTAGGCCACTAGAGGGGAAACAGGGGATTACAAAGTCCCGGAGGGCTGAACCCGGGTTAGCCTTATTACTAACAACCCTGTCCTCCGGGTGGAGGCACCGTTCAGTACCAGGCCCCTTAACCTGCAACTAGCCATGCAGGCAGGGTAGTAGCTCTTGGGATAGTGCCACCTAGGGTTATATATATATATATATATATATATATATTTTCTGCAATTGTAATTCTATTATTTAATTAAACTTTCCTATGATGATGATTCCAAGCTTTCAAGTTTGTAATGGTTTCAAACTTAACCCTTTCCAAAGCGTTTATATTTAGAAATGGATAACCTTGGAACTGTTAGCATAGAAAATTAATAATGTTTTTATTATTTAAAGCTTTGGCTCTGGTTGACATGAATAAGGTCTGATATTAATATTGCTCAAAAGTATATAAACATATTTTTGCCTGATTTTTGTTTTATGTAACCCCTAGATGGCGCTATCCCAGGGGCTACTACCCTGCCTGATTTGCCACTAACAGGTTGAGGGGCCTGGATCCACAGGGTGCCTCCACCCAGAGGTCAGGGGTTTGCAATAGTTAAACTAACTTGGTCACAGCCCTCTGGGACACTGCAACCCCCTTCTTCCCACTAGTGGCCCACACAATATATCAGAATTACCTTCACAGTATACACTTACCCCAGGTCTGGTTCCGCACTGGGACCTCCTGTGAAATGAGATACAGTGCAACAATCACAGTACAGTACTTTAACATAGACAAATACCTCAGGCAGTATAACTTTGCTGAAACAAGCAGCTCTGATTTATTTAGGGGATATAACAAGGACAGGGGAAATCAGGTTAATTAGCTTATCACTCTAATAATCTATCTATGGCTCTGTGCACAGGCCTATCCCTATCAGTTACTGTCCCTGGGTACCCAAGCCCTAGTGGCTAGTCCAAACTGTGGCAGCTGGTAGGGGCCCTTTCACACAGAGAAAAGGAGAATTAAACAGTCAGCAGTACAGTAATTCCATTTGGATTTAATGTGGCAATTCAACAGGGAGCGACCCTGAATTAGTACTCACGACCTCCAAATAAGATAGGGTCCTTCAATGTCAGCAGGGCTCACTTGAGGTACACAAACCTCTTCACACATCCATATAAAAGAGCACTATACCAGGCAGGCTGCATCTGTATCCCGATCGCAATTACTGCACAATACCCGGAGAACACACAGCAGATTCAGTTCCTGACAGACCGAGTGCAATTTTCAGCAATTCCTCCAGTCTTCTACAGGGTGAGCCTGGTTTCTACTCTTCAGAGATCCTTTGATTCTTTTCACAGGACGGATTCAGTCCTAACAAGCTGTTACACAAGCTGCAGACGGAACTCTGGGCCTTACACACGTTTTTGACTAAAACTGCACACTGAAAAGCACAGGCTCCTTCCTTCTTCACTGCCAAAGCTCAACTGAAACTCCAACCGACAAAACCGGGCACTTCCTTTGAGTTCCTCCCAGTTCTTGACTGGATTGGCTGTCACCACAATAGACTGCTGCTGTTGGTCCAAAAAGGCACTGAAGTCTAAACTACATCTCCCAGAGTCACTGCCCATACAATCCTCTTGTGGCTGGCTCAGATTATGAGTCCAAGTTCTGATCTCGTCCAAGGCACCATTTTAGAGCTAGCTTACCCACACTGATTGGTCCAGTTCAGCAGTTCAAAACTAGAATGGGAACTAGCAGACACAGTTCTGACTGCAAATAAAGCAGGTTAGACAAACTGTAATTTCATTATTACTCTAAATAATTTCTGGCAAACAGTTACATCTTTCAGATAGGTTCCTTTGCACTCCTAGTGACTGCAAAATGAAGTGAATTGGCAGCAGCTCGAGTGGTACTCAGAGAAGCACACAGTCCCCCATACAAACTAATTATGTCTGCAAGCAGACAGCTCTTAAAGAGACAGTACCAGAGGCTCTAAAAACACTCACTGATAAATGGCTTAAATGCCAAACACCATTCAGGCTTGGAGCATTCAAGCAAGCTCCTGGAAGTCTTTTGGGAACCCCCATTTGCAGGGGGGTTACACCCTTCCTGGTTTGGGAAAGCTTGACGTCGCGCCAGCAAGTACCTATAAGTTTCAACTGCAACCTATATACATTTGCATTAGGCTCGCAGATGTAATCATCAGTCAATATATCATTTTACCAAGAACACATTTCTGAAACATTGCAGTACGTCACTCTTTACACAGTATTACATACATTGTACCATAACTCAAGTTATTACCTCTTGTACATGAAACCTGAAGAGAGGGCCCTTCCTATCAGTTACCTTGGGGCTGGATGGGGCAAGGGCACCATACTTAGAGGGCAACACAAGTAACTTGGAGTTAGCACTGATGCTCAGTTTGGGCAGTGTGCTCGGGACACATACACTCCTTTATGGACAACATTGAGAGGCAAGTCCACAGGCCTCCCAAGTGAATCATAACTGAGGTGCACCACAGGCTTTACAGCTCGACCAGTCTTTCTAGGGGAACTGTTATAGTCTCTGCACTCTGAGCCTCATTTTCAGCATTGTCCTCACTTGTCAGGGGTCTCCATGGGGTAGAGAGGCTAGAACTTGGGGCACTTTCTAGCTCCAGGAGTTACAGTTTCTGAGTCCACAACATTTGGCTCGCATGGAGAGCTTTTGGACACTGGCAGTGGACTGTCAGGGCACTCAAAATACTCTTCTTGTTCGGTGTATCATCAGTCTGCCCCAATCTATCATTTTCCTCCTGAAAGCTCAAACAGTTCAACCATGCACAATGATTCCATTTCATCTGATCTGATGCTTTGCACTTCACTTTCTGGGAGCACTGGCTCCAGGGATGAAGCTGGGGCTTAGACAGTCCAGAAGGCCCAGCTTCATCTCCAGTATTGACTAGGGATTGCCCTCAAACAATTGACTCAGTTCGTAAGAAGGATAGTATTCAAAGTCACTCACTTTCTTCCATATGGACTGACAGTCATGCTCAACTGGGACTTGTGGAGGGAACACTTTAACTTTGCTTCTGTAGGTGCAGACTTTCTTGATCTTTTCTTAGCAGCAGCTCTAGTCACTGGTCCAGAGGGACATCTTCTAGGGCTCAGACTCAATTAAGATTTGTCCAATGGGCAGTAAATGATTTCTATGCATTGTTTTACATCTTTTGAATTATTCTCAGGCCTTACTTTGTACACTGGCAGATCATCTAGTTTGCCCACTACAATGTGAGGGAGATGGTGCCATCTGTCAGCAATCTTGTGCTTGCCATGCAGTCCCAGATTTCTTAGCAATACCCAATCTCCCTCCTGGAGTTCCTGTGCTTTCACCTTTTATCATACCTTTCTTTTTGGCCAGATTTCTTTTGCAGCCATGTTTGAGCCAGTTAGTACGCATGAGTTAGCTGGGCCTTTAACTTTTGCACATACTGTAAATAGTTGTCAGCTTGAACCCCATCAGGAGAGACCCCAAAACACACATCTACTGGTAGTCGAGCTTCTCTTCCAAACATCAGGCGGTAGGGGGAGAATCCAGTGGCATCACTTTGGTGCAGTTATAAGCATGTACCAGGGTGCTAATTTGTTGGCTCCATCTAGGCTTGTCCTTTGGGTGCAGGGTGCCTAGCATATCTAGCAAAGTCTGGTTGAAACGTTCAGGCTGTGGGTCCCCTGGGTGGTAAGGAGTGGTTCTGGACTTTGCACTCCCGCAGAGAAAGCATCTCTTTGATCAGACGATCTCAAAGTCTCTCCCTTGATCAGAATGGATTCTTTGTGAGCCCCATAGTGAACAAAAAGTTTTCTACAAGTACTTTGGCCACAGTGGATGCTTTCTGGTCTTTGGTGGGGAAAGCTTGGGCATATCTCGTGAAATGGTCAGTGACCACCAGCACATTACTGATATTTCTTTGATCTGACTCCAAACTCAGAAAATCAATACAGACCAGCTCCATGGGTGCACTGGTGGTGAAGTTAACAAGGGGGCAGCCCTCTGGGGCAAAGCTTTCTCTGTAAGCAGCGTACAAGTTCGAATGTGTTGCTCCACATCAGCCCCATCTTAGGCCAATAGAATCTGGATCTCACCAAGTCAAGTGTTCTGTCTATACCAAGGTGCCCCATGTGGTTGTGCAAGGACCTCAGTACTGAGTCTCGAAGGCAGTGGGCAGCACTAGTTGTTGTTTGTCTACTTGTCCCCTGTCTACTGTTTCTCTGTATAACAGTTTATTGATCAGTTTCAACTTAGGACCTTCTTTGTATAACAGTGCAGTTCTCAAATCAGTGGAGCGTAATTTGGACACATCTTTCCTGCATAGAGGGCTTCTAAAGCTGCTTTGATCATGGGATCGCGGATTGAGCCCGCTATACTGTCATTGTCCAGCTGAGGCAGTGCACCAATGTCTATTGCAGAAAAGTGGCAATAAGCAGCAGGTATGCAATTCTCAGAGGCTCCCAAGCAATCCACCATGCAGTCCACTGCGTCCGTGGACATTTGTTCCTCCCTGTCAAACTTCTGGCAGAGTGCCCAATGTCAGGTTCTGCCAATCGGACCCAATCATTCTGGGGAACAGGCCTCCGGAGAGAGCATCAGCATCTATGTGGTTCAGACCTGCTCGGTATTCGAGAGCATAGTCATATGTAGATAATGCAGAAAGCCACCTATGGCCAGTGGCATCCAACTTAGCTGAGGTCTGCACATAGGTCAAAGGATATTGTCAGTTTTACTAGTATTTTAGCCCCATACAAGTACTCATGGAATTGGTCAACAATAGCCCACTTCAAAGCTAGGAACTCTAACTTATGTACAGGATAGTTCTTTTCGGATGGGGTCAGGCTTCTACTGGCAAAGGCCACTGGTCTCAGGCCATTCTCGTGCTCTTGGTACAACACACCCCCAACCCTTGCAAGCTAGCATCAGTGTGCAGGACGTAAGGTTTTCTTGGATCGGCATAGGCCAGCACTGGAGCATGGGTAAGTTGATATATGATCTCATGAAAAGCAGTCTCACAATCAGGAGTCCAGCGGCCCCAAATACTTCACTGGATGAAAATACACTCTTTCAGTCTTGAGGGACGCTGACTTTTGGTATTTTTGTGGGTTGGGGATACCCTTGAGTAAGGTTAAGTAAAGGCGGATCACTCTTGAATAGTCTTGATGAAGTGCCGATAATAACCACAGAATCCCAGGAATCTTTGCAGTTCTTTTAGATTTTTGGGCTGTGGCCAGGTGGTCGAGGCCTCAACTTTACTTGGGTCGGTCTCTATTCCCTCGTGGATACTATGTGTCCCACATACTTTACTGATGTTTGAAAGAATTGACACTTATCAATGGACAGTTTAAGGCCAAAGTCCTCCAGTCGGTCCAATACCTTAAATAATCTTCTCTCATGTTCCTCCAGTGAGCTGCCAAACACAATAACATCATCTAGGTATACCAGGCACTCTAGTAAGTTCATGTCCCCACTGCTCGCTCCATCAATCGCTGAAAAGTGGCTGGGGCACCTGAAACCCTTGAGGCATCCTCATGAATTCATAAGAAGCTAAGCGGACAGATAAAGGCCGCCTTCTCTCACGGTCCTCTGGGGCCATCGGATCTGGTAGTACCCACTCGCGGAGATCCAGCACAGAGAACCACTTGCTTCGCTTAGGCAGTCCAAAGCATCCTGAATGCGGGCATTGTGTACTGATCAGGGATAGTCCGCGTTTTACAAAAGATAATCCACACACATCCTTATTGTTCCATTCTTTTTCCTCACTACCACAATGGGGAAGCATAAGGGCTCTGGATTCTTGTATTACACCAGCAGCTAACATCTCTTGCAGATGCCGTCTCACATCATCTATGTCAGCAGGTGCCAGGCGCCGAGACCTCTCACGAAATGGTCTTCGTCATGCAGCCGGATATTGTGCTCAGCTCCTTGCACGCATCCTACATCCCATTCCTTTAAAGAAAACACCTGGCTCTCTGGGCAAGCTTCTCACTGATCCTCACTTTCCATTCAGCTGGCAGCGGGAGTCACTGAAATCAAACAAGTGTAGGCGTTACTCTGTCATTCTTCCTTGAACTCTTGCTGCTGGGTAGCACTGCAGTGTCTGCACAATGCACATTAGCCAGGATGCAACCTCTGTTTCTCGAATGTCTCTTTCAGACACATTATGAACTTGGACCATTACCCTTCTGGCATAGCATGGTGGGCTCTAGCGGGCAAAATACTAGGCTTGACCAGCAGTCCCTCTGGCAATTTTCCATCGCCTGGTGTATCCAACATTAATATTTTATTCTTAACATCCTTTCTGATACGGACCTCTCCCTGTAAGGTACACTGGGCATTTGGCGCCAGGATCAGAGACTCAGGATCCTTCTTCCATACAATTCCGACCGGTTCCTCTGGTTCTGTTTTTCAGCATCTCTCTGTGCCTCATAGGCCTTCTTAATTAAAGCCGAACTCTTAAAGCTCTACTAGTCTTTGATCCCTGTTTTTCATAACACAACTGTGCCAGCCTCTCGAACATATGAGCATTTGTTCCAATCAACAAAGGGACACCATCACACAGTCCAGTGGGGGACACACTAAGGCTAGGGTCTCTACTTGTTCGGCTACTCCAGCCACGGAGGTGGGGAAAGACAGCCAATTCGGATATACCGGAATAGGGGTAGGCCTTCTCACTTAACCCCATACATGCAGTCCTTCTAATGGTTGTAAGGGTATGCCTGACAAATGCTCTGATACCAATCTTGGAACATAATTGTCACTTGGGAGCCACTGTCTAATACAGCTCTTGTAGACACTCCATTCACCTTTACAGTGGTCTCCATGGAGGGACCCACTATTCTGGACCAGTCTGGGAGGTGGTAGTGGGGGCCTGGGCAACTGACCTTGCCACAAAAGGACGTGAATTAGCATTTTGGTGCCTCACTGGGATCATGTCGCACCTCTTAACCACTGATTTCTTCTCCAAGCCTCCTTGTAGCCTATATGCAACTTTGTCAGTGTCTTTTGGGACTGGCATTCCTTTTCATGAGCCCATCTTTCCCACAATTATAGCAAAACATACTTTCTGGAGTTTGAGCTGGCGAGGCGCCACACTGGGAGCCAGGGCGGGGTATTACTAACTGAAACCTGGGTGCCATCTCTGTCTGCGCGTGATAAGCATTTGGAGACATCTCGTCAGTTTCTCCACTTCATGGTCAAGGAATTGAGTTTGGAGCTGTTATCAGCAGGAGATACATGGTGGGTACCCCCACCCCATAGCAGATGCAGTCGGATATAGGTCAGGGCCTGACTTGCACGTGGCCTTCATAAAGGGACTGTTTTGAATTCCGGATCTCTCTCAACAGTTCGCCCCATTGTGGCATATCTTTTTCCTTGTCAGAGCACTCATTGACTGTCAACCTCTGCCCCTGAACTTCACTTGATGGTCACCTCAGTCACTCGGTCGTAGCCACAGCTGTTGGTGCAGGTACCTCCGAGGTTGCTCTTCTCAACTCCTCGAATTTCTCTCATTAACTCATCATAGGAGGGTGGGATTCCAGTCGATTTGCCAGGCGAACTGAAGCAACAGCAGTTCTGAGAAGGGGCAGACTTAAGGATTCTGTCCAGTCTGGTTCGGTCCAGTTCAATCGCTGGCAAACTACCCTTTCTGGAGGCATTCTTGCAACAGTTTTTCCAGCCGAGACATACACAGACAACAACTCCTTGGTACTGTTGTGCATTTCTTACTCTCCACCATAGGTCCTCATCAGAATCTGGGCTCCATACACATTCTCCAAGGCCTCAAGATAGGCCTGTGCAGTCGCTTAGGGTTACTGGCCCTTTTAGCACGGATGGTAGCCAGGGCAGGACCTCGGGAGGCTCTCACTAACCTCTTTACGCTTTGCCCCGAGCATTGCCATTCTAGCACTTGGGGGCAACATAGTCTATCCAGGTCTCCCAGTCATCCTCCCTTGGGGGTGGGAGGTGCCAGAGAAGATCCTCAACCTTCGGTAAGAGTTGTGACTAATGGCAGGTGCAGAAATAGGAGTCTGCATTGGTTCAACCACCATTACGGGCACTGAGCAGGAGAGGGTGTTGGGAGGAACACACCCAGGTGGCAAGAATAGTTTCTCTCAAGTCCTCCACAGTTTTCCCTCTCCCAGCAACCATTCAGCAAATTTCTCCTCAAAAGTTTCAGATAGTGGTGGGGATGATTCCCTCGGTCTTACTGTCCTTAGTTATCACTCTCCAAGCAGTGAGGGCTCCTCTGGGGTAATGGTCTGTGGCACTTTGGAGCTATCTATGGGATCCTTAAACTCTACTAGGGCCAGGAAAGTGTGGGTGAGCAGATTAGCATGCCGACCCACCACCACAGGGTTTTGTAAACCTTCCACCTTGGAAAGTACTCCTGCACAGTGTCCGTATGATACCCAGGGATGTCCAGGATAAGCATAGCATTTTGGGGTCGATCTCCTCCCCAGTACACCACTCCACCAGCCGGTGCACAGCCACTTCTGTCAGGGTACCCATTTTTTCTTAACAGTGGTTCGTGAATATGGCCACTAGAGGACACACAATCCGAGCGGTGAGCCTCCAAGATGTAACCCCTAGATGGCGCTATCCCAGGGGCTACTACCCCTGCCTGATTTGCCACTAACAGGTTGAGGGGCCTGATCCAATGGCGGGTGCCTCCACCCAGAGGTCAGGGTTTGCAATAGTTAAACTAACTTGGTCACAGCCCTCTGGGACACTGCAACCCCTTTCTTCCCACTAGTGGCCCACACAATATATCAGAATTACCTTCACAGTATACACTTACCCCCAGGTCTGGTTCCGCACTGGGACCTCCTGTGAAATGAGATACAGTGCAACAATCACAGTACAGTACTTAACATAGACAAACACCCAGGCAGTATAACTTTGCTGAAACAAGCAGCTCTGATTTATTTAGGAGGATATAACAAGGACAGGGGAAATCAGGTTAATTAGCTTATCACTCTAATAATTCATCTATGGCTCTGTGCAGAGGCCTATCCTCATCAGTTACTGTCCCTGGGTACCCAAGCCCTAGTGGCTAGTCCAAACCATGGCAGCTGGTAGGGCCCTTTCACACAGAGAAAAGGAGAATTAAACAGTCAGCAGTACAGTAATTCCATTTGGATTTAATGTGGCAATTCAACAGGGAGCGACCTGAATTAGTACTCACGACCTCCAAATAAGATAGGGTCCTTCAATGTCAGTAGGGCTCACTTGAGGTACACAAACCTCTTCACACATCCATATAAAAGAAAGCACTATACCAGGCAGGCTGCATCTGTATCCCGATCGCAATTACTGCACAATACCGGAGAACACACAGCAGATTCAGTTCCTGACAGACCGAGTGCAATTTTCAGCAATTCCTCCAGTCTTCTACAGGGTGAGCCTGGTTTCTACTCTTCAGAGATCCTTTGATTCTTTTCACAGGACGGATTCAGTCCTAACAAGCTGTTACACAAGCTGCAGACCGAACTCTGGGCCTTACACACGTTTTTGACTAAAACTGCACACTGAAAAGCACAGGGCTCCTTCCTTCTTCACTGCCAAAGCTCAACTGAAACTCCAACCGACAAAACTGGCACTTCCTTTGAGTTCCTCCCAGTTCTTGACTGGATTGGCTGTCACCACAATAGACTGCTGCTGTTGGTCCAAAAGGCACTGAAGTCTAAACTACATCTCCCAGAGTCACTGCCCATACAATCCTCTTGTGGCTGGCTCAGATTATGAGTCCAAGTTCTGATTCGTCCAAGGCACCATTTTAGAGCTAGCTTACCCCACACTGATTGGTCCAGTTCAGCAGTTCAAAACTAGAATGGGGAACTAGCAGACACAGTTCTGACTGCAAAGAAAGCAGGTTAGACAAACTGTAATTTCATTATTACTCTAAATAATTTCTGGCAAACAGTTACATCTTTCAGATAGGTTCCCTTTGCACTCTAGTGACTGCAAAATGAAGTGAATTGGCAGCAGCTCGAGTGGTACTCAGAGAAGCACACAGTCCCCATACAACTAATTATGTCTGCAAGCAGACAGCTCTTAAAGAGACAGTACCAGAGGCTCTAAAACACTCACTGATAAATGGCTTAAATGCCAAACACCATTCAGGCTTGGAGCATTCAAGCAAGCTCCTGAAGTCTTTTTGGGAACCCCATTTGCAGGGGTTATATAAGTATAATTTTCATGCATGGGAACTATATGTATGTTGACCTAGCTCTAAACTTTCATTTAAAAACAATTATGTTCCAAGTCATGAAGGTTCTAAAGTAACTCCTAAAGATAATATATTTAAAAACGCTTAACTTTGGAAGCATTACAGCTACACACTTATTTTTAAAACCAGAGCTTGGAGTCATGTTAACATAGTTTTCCATGTGTTGAAACACGTTTATACATGGTGATGTACAGCACTTAATTTCATGAATGCTGTATCTAAGAATAGGAACGTTAGGCTGTAACTCAGCATACTTCCTCACCCCTTTAAAGAAATCAAAGTTATTCTTCTTTGCAAAGGCTTCATAATTGCGAGGTAGGCTGATAAAGTTGATCCTGGCAAACTGTTAAACTCTGCTGAAAGATTCGAACGGGGGAGGTGGTATTGCCTACAGTATACTTAAACTTGAGTAAACTTGGGGTGGAGCGGGGAGCAGGGTATGTATGCTCCCTTGTAGCTCCTTCCTAGTATTGTTTTACATCTACATCTTTATGTCTCATTGTGTGGCAGTTCTGTCCGCAGCAATTTTAAGCCTTGTCCTGGTTTGAGGATTATGACCATCAGTGCCCGTCCATGGGACAGCTGCACTGCTGGGAGAGGTGGGACAGTCACAAATGCAAGCCATTCAGCACATGCCAGACATAGAAACAGAAACTTTAAAGACAGTAAGGACACAAGTTTATTGTGTCTGCTCTGTTTGAACCTAACTTGGCCCCATGGGTTTTGTGAGTGCAATGCTGAGCTTCCAAATGACAGTGCAACCTCTCTTCCTTCCCTCTGCCCTGTGCATGAGACAGCAGTGAGCTCCTGCTGGGCAGAGGTGGAACTGGAGCAACTGCAGCCTTCTGTACACCTGTAACCAGCTCAAAGTGCAGACAATCTTCAAGTTTTCATGGACAAATTATCAGTAATTGTGTCCCTTTCATGCTATTGCACAATTTGGGCACCCAAACCCTAGTGGCCATAAAGCCTCAAGCTGCTAATGCTCATTCGGCTTCAGTAGTACTACTCTGACTTATTCAGATGGTAGTTATTTTCCATTAAAAAGACAGGACACTCCCCACTGGCCCAAACTTGGTATGATGAGCATTGAGAAACAGGAGTTTGACTTTCAGTGCTGGAATTGTGTGGGCCCCAGACATCAAACATTTTGTCTTTTCAATTGGAGGTCTACTGTGATCCTGCTCATAGTTTCTAACTCATGTGCTTTTTGGTGCCACTGGCCTAAGGTGGAGCCAGCAGAGAGACACTCCAAGGTAATACACTTCACCACTGCTTTTTGAGCTTTAGGCTTTTTATTCATGATTTCATAACTCTACAGGGTGAGTGGTTATATGCAGCAAGAACTTCACTTTCTGGAGGGTTGAAGACATTCAGCTGTGCCATGGCCTCATTTCACAATCCTACCCAAGGGACTGCAGTTATTATATAAGAATAATTTCACGGGAGTAGTGTGGAACAGAATTTTATTTGAACACCCAAGGTGTGTGCGCCACTTAAACCATGACAGCCAGGGTGTGCAAATCAAGAAAGAGATGCCCTTCTCCCCATACGTGATTTGTTATAATTATTGGTTTTCCAAATAAGAGACAATAGCCTAAATATCATGTCTGGTTTTGGTCAACACAAATGCTTGCACATGACTGAAGAGAAATGTAACTGCTTTTTGAGTGCTGACAGGCTGCAGCTATTTCTCATGCTGTGCACTCTGTTATACATGAGTGTGACACTCATGCTAATGAAAGATCACAAAAGGCTTTTATAGGTTAGAAAACAGCCTAATTGGTAATTATATAATACAACTGCACACCATATCATGTGTTATCGCTATATAAAACTTTTAGCAAAATGTTCTAACGTAACCAAATTTAGGAAGATATTACTAAAAAGGTCATGAACTGAAATTGCAAAGTTGTCATTAATTCACTCTGAACATCTTGATAAAGAACCTGTGAGACTAGTGATTTCTCAGAACTCTCTTCATTCCCAGTCTTAGTTCACATTCTGATTCCACCTCAAACATGATGGAAGGGATACCACTAAAGAGTAAAACCAACAGATATGTTTCTTTAGCTGCACCAGGTAGCATTTGCTTCATTTATATAAACCTTTGACTTTTTTTGTGGATTTTCTTTATCCACCTCAGCTAGCTAGGAGACATACCTTATCAGTCCCCGGTGGAGATACTGTAGCCCATCACACTGCCTTCCCCAGGGACTGGCTGCCACCCATGGACTCTGTGACTTGCCCCCCATGGTGGGGCCTCTGGAGACCAAAGCCCTGGAAGATCCTGAGGGGAGACTGAGATAAGGACAGAGGGCTACCCTGGATCAGTGAGTGTGGGGCCTGCTAGTGTCTTGGGCTGTCATGCTGTTTGATATAGGAGTATTTATCCCTTGTTGCTCCCATCCCCAAGGTTGGTGCCATAATGGACATCCTTGCAGCAATTCACACACAGCATGAAGATGCTCTGCAGTGGCCAGCACTAACCTCACCTCCCAGGCATAGACGCCCTTGCTGCACCACCACCCATGGTCACATACGTGGCGGTAGCACTGTCCAGCATAGCTGACCAACCCCACCTCTGGAGTAGAGTTTCCTCTGATGCTCGGTCCACTTTCCCCAGCTAAGCCCTGATGATCAGGGCTTGTTCTCGATCCTTGATCATGGGTGCTGCAGGTGGTAGCTCTATTGCTGTACCATCAGGGCTGCTATAAACCTTGACTTGTTAGTGTGGCAAAGCAGTCTGGTAGTACAGACCAAAGCCATCCTCTCTCCTGTTGAATTCAGCTGTATTGTTGGGAAGGATAGGATGGACCCACATAACTAATGTACGGTAAACGTTTTTACCTTGTTTTTCCTTTTCTGGAATTCATAGCTTGTACTGTGATTTTATCAGTCATGCATGTTGTGCAGCTGTTGTGTTCATGTACATGCCCTTGCTGTTACATAGAAACATAGACTTTGATGGCAGATAAGAACCGCTAGGCCCATCTAGTCTGCCCATTTCCTACCTACAGGATAGGCCGTAGATCCTAGTTAACCAACAGCCTATTTCTTCCTACTCCCACAAGAATTGCCTTATGTCTGTCCCATGCATTCTTGAATTCTCCCACAGTTTTAGACCCCACAACCTCCTCAGGAAGGCTGTTCCATGCATCCACTACCCTTTCTGTGAAATAATGCTTCCTCACATTGCCCTGAACCGCCCTCCTTCTATCTTTTAAATTGTGTCCCCTTGTTCTTGCAAGTCTCTTTTTCTGAAAGATGCTACCCTCTGGACTTTGTTGATTCCACTGAGGTACTTAAAAGTTTCTATCATGTCCCCCTCCCTTCTTTCCTCAAGGGTATACATATTAAGCTCCTTTAGTCTCTCCTCATACGGCTTCTCTTGCAGACCCTGCACCATTTTAGTTGCCTCCTCTGGACTGCCTCTATCCTGTCTATGTCCTTAGGAGATGGGGTCTCCAGAACTGGACACAGTACTCCAGATGGGGTCTTACCAACTGCCTGTACAGAGGATAACAACTTCCTGTTTTCTGCTGATGATGCCTCCCTATACATCCCAGTATACCCCAGCCCTCCCACTGCCTTCTCACATTGCTTGCTAACCTTAAGGTCATCTGATATGATTACCCCCAGGTCCCTTTCATTTTTGTTGTTGTTACTACCTCCCCACCCATTGTGTATTCTTCCCTGGGTTCTTGTTTCCAGGTGCATCATTTTGCACTTCTTTGCATTGAATCCTAGCTGCCATACTTCTGACCATTCCTCCAACCTTGCCAAGTCCTTTTCATCCTTTCCACGCCCTTGTGTATCAACCCTGTTGCAGATCTTTGTGTCATCTGCAAAAGGCATACTTTTCCTTCCAGTCCCTCTGCAATGTCACTGATGAAGACATTAAAAGGACTGACCCAATACTGAACCCTCGGTATCCCCTACCAGTAACCCCCTTCTTCAGAGTGGACTCCATTTACAATTACCTTCTGTGTCCTGTTGTCCAGCCAATGTTTTATCAGGCTACCACCCTGGGTCCCACTCCCAGGCTGGTTAATTTGACTATTAATCTTTGTGTGGGACTGTGTCAAATGCCTTGCTAAAGTCTAGGTAGGCCATATCCACAGCCCCTCCCTGGTCTACTACTTTGTCACCCAGTCAAAGAAATCTATTAGATTTGTCTGACATGACCTTTCCGCTGTGAACCCATGTTGCCTTGGGTCCTGTGCTCCACTGGCCTCTAGGTACTCAACTATTCTTTCCTTCAGAAGTGACTCCATCACTTTCCCTACCACAGAGGTCAGACTGACAGGTCTGTAGTTTCCTGCCTCTGTCTTGGTCCCACTTTTGTGAAGGGGAATCACATCCCCTTCCTCCAGTCCTCGGGTACCACACCATCCTCCCATGATTTATTAAAAGAGTAGCTAGTGGTTTCACTAGTTTCTCTTAATTCTTTTAGAATTCTGGGGTGAATTCCATCAGGACCCATTGCTTTGTCCACCTTCAGTTTTAGGAGTTCTTGCAGAACCCTTTCTTCTGTGAAAGGACTGGGATCGACCCTCTATCAAGAGTGCTTCTGTTAATTGGATTAGGCACTTCCCCTCCTCTTTGTGAATACTGAGCAGAAATATTCGTTCAGTATTCCTGCTTTTTCACTGTCCCCTCTGCCCACCCACGTTCATTCTATTCAGCCTCACTATCCCTCCCTTTGTCTTTCTATGCTCGTTGATGTACCAATAAAGGTTTTATCCCCTTCTTAACTGAGTTGGCTATCTTTTCCTCAGTTTGGGCCTTTGCTATTCTGACTTCCCTCCCTGCTTCCTTCTGCCTTAACTGGTACAGCTCTCTGTCCTGCTCCTTCTGTGTTTCCTTATACTTCCGAATGCCATCTTTTTTCTTCCTGACTTTCACAGCCACCTCTTTTGAGAACCATAGTGGCTTTTTCTTTCGTTTTGATTTGCTTATTTGCTTCACACAAAGGCTTGTTGCCTCTGTGATGGCAGTTTTGATAATTCCCCATTGTTGCTCCACACCTCCTTCTAGCCTGTTTGCTAGTGCTTTTCTGAGGCACTCTCCCATCTTGCCAAAGTCAGCCCTCCTAAAGTCCAGTACCCTCACTTTTGTGGCGGTTGACTCTGTAGCTGAGTTTAACGTGAACCACACTGTTTGATGGTCACTTGTCCCCAGATGGCAACCCACTTCTAGATCTGAGATCCTCTCACTGCCCCCGCTTGAGAGCACGAGGTCTAAGACTGCACCCTCATGAGTGGGGTTCCAAACTAGCTGTCTAATGCCTGCCACCTGCAGGGCATCAAGAATGTCCCTGCTCTTGGATGTGGCTGCAGCAAATGTGCTCCATTTAACATCTGGCATATTCAGGTCTCCCATCAACAGTATCTCCCTTTCTCTGCCATTCTAAGAATGCCTTCTATCATATCCTTGTTCATTCCTTCCCTGACATGGGGGTCTGTACACAACCCTGTGGATTGTGGTGCCCTTTCCAGTCTCCAAGGTGACCCACAGTGCCTCCTCTCCTCCTGTTTACTCTTTTGTTCAGTTGCTTTTATCCCTTCCTTTACATAGAGAGCTACTCCCCGCCTGTCTCTCCTGTAGGTTATGTACCCTGGTATGTTAACATCCCTGTCATGGTTCTCTGTGTACCATGTTTCTGTGACTGCTACAATATCCAGGCATCCCTCTTCCATTAAGGTCATCAGCTCAGGAGCTTGTTGCCCAGCCTACGGGCATTGGTACTCATTACCTCCATTTCCTGATGGCCTTACTCCCTTTTGCCCCATCCCTGTCCTTCTTGCCTTTGTCACTTTCTCCATTTACCCTGCCCTTCTCCCTATTGACACCTCTATGTTGGTGTTTTCCTGACTTATACTACATGATTATTTGGGGCTAGGATTTTCCTGCCCTTCCAGTGCCTCCCCTGGCTAGTTTAAAAGCTTCACAATGAAGCATTTAAACCTATCATCTAGGATCCTGGTTCCTCCCGACAGATGCAGCCCATCATGCCAGTATAGGCTTGCATCACTCCAGGTGGACCCCAGTCCCCAATGAAGCCAATCCCTGAGCTCCACACAGTTTTCAACCACTGATTGAATCCCATGGTGCGGACACCCTAAGCTCTCCTATGCCATAGATGGGTACCACCTCCGGGAAGGTTCACGTGCGTGCTACTTGACTAAGGCCCTCCCCAATTCCACAAACTCTTCCTGCACTTGTCTAATCCCTTTCTTAGCCAGGTCATTTGTCCCTAGGTGGATAAGACATCCAGTCCCTCCCCTGTGCAGCTGCTCTGGCAATCCTGAGGATTCACCCTGTCCCTCCAAGCCGTGGCGCCAGGCAGGCACCTTACCTCCTCTCCCTTCCTCCCCAGTTCTACCTTCCTAACAATGGAGTCCCCACAAGGAGTTGTTTGCTTCCTGCAGGGTCCCCTGCCACCCTCCTGTGGGTCTCCTTTGTGGAGGTTCCCAGCATCCTCCTTGGTCTCCACTGTGGTGCCTCCATAGAGGAACCACACTTTGCCAGAATGGCATAGGAATTGTGGAGAGGCACAACCGAGGATGCACCTCTGTTCCACCACCCTCACCTCCCTGAGCCCACTGTGGTCCAACCGCCTCCTCTTTCTTGGCAACCTCTGAGGCAACGGCAGTGGCACTGGTGGTCCCTGGATGGAAGAGGAGGTCCCACAAATCCTGGCCAACTCAGCCTGGAGATGAGCAAACTCCTCCCTCAGCCCAGAGAGGTGCCTGAAGACGGGACAACACTGCATCCTCCAGAACATCTCCGGAAGACTGCTGCTCCACAGCCACTGCACTGCACCACTCCAATCATGTCTTATTTCTGGCCCCTTAAGTGTTTGCAATCCTTACTCTTCCTCTGTTTTTTCTCTCTCTCTCTCCTTACTTTCTGCCTGTGTGCCTTTAAGCTCCTGATTGTCCTGTTCTGAGACAAGAATATCCTATATTTTCAGTAGACCACTTACTTGCTCAGAGGCAGACCTCCAGCAGCTAGAGGGGGCGGAGAGCTACTCTTGCCCTTCTAGAATGGTGGGTCCTTGGTGGTTCTGTGATCATTCACTTCCTGCCCCTATACAGGAAGTTCCTGTTGTCAGTTCCTGTTCTCTGAAAAAGGACATAGACAGGCTGGAGTGGTGTAGAGAAGGTCAACAAGATGATTTAGGGCCAGCAAGACAATCCGCACGAGAAAGGACATTCAGTTATTTATTTATTTATTTCAAAGTTTTTCCAGAAAAGACATACTGAGCTTGGTAACATTCCATTTCCAGATGCATCCTGGGAGTGGGAGGGTAAGCAGACAATAAATAAGGTGCAAGAAGTACAACAAATTAATGGTTGTACAAAGAACAATTACCTGGTGCAGAGTAATGAATACAATGAGGCACCTAAGGTAAAATAAATTTGCAAATGATAAAAGTGTGAACAATGCTATAAATTGCAGAGGAAGGTAAAGGGTGAAGAAGCATTGTGCAAAAGTGAGGCTCAGGAGAGCTGTGTCTGGCTGGTGGTGAACAATAGCAGAACAACTGGGATCAGGAACAGTTTCATGAGTGAGATGTGAAGTTATGAAGAGAGACTTAGGGAGTATGTGAAAGAGGCAGAGCAGATGGACAGGGGAGAGAGGACTAGGGCTTAGGAAATGATAGGAGAAAGCTGTGCCCTCCCAATGAAGAGGCACCATGCCCTATGTGCAGGGGCTACAGGACAGTCAACCCTGTCTGTAGATACAGCAGAAATAAAATAGTTTTTAGCAGCAAATGCAGCTTTGTGTGCACCAGTTTGCAGTCTCTAAATAAGCCGTGTTTTCTAGTGGCACCTTGTCACCATTGAAGCAGGCCTCATGGGTGTGTGGAACAGCAAGGACCTGTTTGTTACAAAGTGGGATGTAATTAGAGGTTGGTGGAAGGGACTTCAGGAGGAATGTGAGGATGTTTTACTTCACAGGGAGGGCGGTGGAACTGTGGAGCAGTCTACTGGCGGAAGTCGTAGGAGCAGGTACCTCAAACAGCTATAAACAGGGCTGGGACAAAGCAACAGACTCATATGGCTTAATTCACAAAGTTCCAGGAAAGCTGCAAGCCCCAGGTATGCTGAACATACAGACGGGCTGGCAGCATTCCCCAGCCGGTGATCTGAATTTTGATCCTGTGCACTGACTGCTGCGTGTTAGATCAGCTTTTTCTGGTTTAACTTACAGCAATCTCGGGTACCCTTTATATGAGGCTTGCACCAAATATTTAGTGCAAGCTGCTGTAAATCGGGATAAGTGCCATAAATGTGCTTGATCTTCTTGAATCGGTGCCTTTGCAGTGAAGTGTTTGGTGCAGCTGCACAAAAAACAGGTTTGATGTAGGGCTTCATGCATACCCCGCATCACCATTTGTGAATTGGGCCCACAGTCTCCATGGGGGTATCATAGGGCTGAGGGCTTGAGGGGAGGAGGAGACTCAACTCAGCAGAACAATAGGCTGGTTGGTTGGGTAGTATAGCAAAAGCAGACCTGCTGGATCATCCATCTCTTTCTGCTGACTAGTTCTACTGTTGCCTTCCAGTGATCACAGCCCTCCTGGACCTTTTGCGTGCAACCGGCCCTCCGAAGCTGCTACCCATGCTACCCTTTTCAGCCAAGGAACACAGCCAGAGGAGCCCTTGAGTGGGTGCTCCGCTGTGGCCCAAGCCCTCCTGGATCTGTCTTATCTCCAAGTCCGTTAGTGGCATGACTGGCACCTCCGCTATTGCCTGCCCAAACTTTCCAGTGATCACAGCCCTGCAGGACCTTTAGCAGTGCAACCTGCCCCTTTGAAGTCACTTCCCACGCTACCCTCTTCAGCCAAGGAACACAGCCAGGTACGGTGACTCTCTTGACCAACTGGATTACAATGCTGCCTTGCCCTGCAACCTGGTTGGTTGGTTTCCCTCACTGCTACTTTCTATTGACAGTACTTTTGAACTACTTGGTGCTCTCCTACAAGACTTCTTCTTTCCACTAAGTTTCCTTCCTCTGCCTAATTTGCTAAATTTTTAATGTTGTACAATATTGGCAAATAGAGTTATTTGAAACGGAGCCACCTCAGCTCTTGCATACAGTGATTCCAGCTCATTTGTGAATTGTAGCATTCCTGTTCTGTTGCTAGGAAAGTTTAAAGTTTGTTCTAAGTTTTGCCTGCTCCCCTTTCAGTAATTCTTCTATGCTTCTCTGCCTGTCTCCTGTTCCTGCTTTTCTGCCACCCTGGTGCCTCCAAACCTCCCTTGGTTTCACCTCCTTGCTCTTCAATTTTCTCTCACCTGCCCTGCCTTAGTGCCCTGTGATTGCAGTTTAAACAGTACTCAGTTATCTTGCTAATTTCTCCCCCACCAGCTATTCTCTCATTTATCCTTCCACCACCCTTTGTGCCTCCTAAGTTCCCATAACATCCCTCCTATTGTGTTGCTACTATCTTGCATCTAGCCAGCTAAAGTGCCTTATTATCACTGTCTCCGTGATCCTATTCAGTTGGTCATTTCTCTGCCTACTATCTGCCTTTATCACCCCCGTGGTGAATTCCCTACTAATTCTCTGCTTTTGTCTCCTCTCCTCAGAGGAGCCCATGAGCAGGCGCCTCCTGCAGCCCAAGCCCTCCTGGATCTCTCCTGTCTCCAAGTCCACTAGTGGCATGATGGCACCTCTGAAGCCATCGACCATCCAAGCCTTCCAGTGATCACAGCTCCTGGACCTTTAGCAGTCGACTGACCCTTAGGAAGCCACAGCCTGTGCTACCCTCTTCAGTCAAGGAACACAGCCTACTTTCCACCCCTTCCACCCTATCTGGGCTCTCTTACTTATAGCCCCTGGCCAGTCAGGTGATCTATCTGTTTGTGAATTACAGTATCTACTAACCCCTTCGCAGGTTATACTGTTCTGCCACTAGAGGGCAATACATCGAGTACCGTAATCTAAGATCCCCTTCAGATCACTGCCTAAATCACAGCTCAGCTCCTCCTCTGCTCAGTCCCTCCGCCCTGCTTTCTGCTTGCCAAACCTTCTCTCTCCTAATTTTCTGGTTTCTAAAATCCTGCCTCCTTGTACAATGCAACTCCTTCTCCTGTCTCCCTCTTTTCCTACTCCTAGCCCTCTGTCTACCACCCTACTTGTTCACTACTTGCCAGTCTGAAATAACTCGACTTCTCCTCCCACTTTCAATCTCAAATCCCCTACTTACATAGTCGCTATTACTCCCTCCTCCCTTTTAACTATGGTCTTATTTTTCTATTCTACATCAGGGCAGAGGGACTGAGCAGAGGGAGGAGCATAGAAAGACAAAGGAGGGATAGTGAGGCTGAATAGAATGGATGGTGGTGGCAGAGAGTGACAGTGAAAAAGCAGGGATACTAAATGAATACTTTGTTCAGTATTCACAAAGAGGAAGTGGGAGGTGCCTAATCCAATTAACAGAAGCACTCTGGAGAGGGGGGCCGATCCCAGTCCTTTCACAGAAGAAAGGGTTCTGAAGAACTCCTAAAACTGAAGGTGGACAAAGCAATGGGGCAAGATGGAATTCACCCCAGGATTCTAAAAGAATTAAGCAGAGAACTAGTGACACCACTGACTACCCTTTTAACAAATCATGGGAGGATGGTGTGGTACCTGAGGACGGAGGAAGGCAGATATGATTCCCATTTACAAAAGTGGGAGCAAGACAGAGGCAGGAGCTACAGACCTGTCAGTTTGACTCTGTGGCAGGGGAAGTGATGGAATCACTTGAAGGAAAGAATTGTTGAGTACCTAGAGGCCAGTGGGGCACAGGACCCAAGGCAGCATGGGTTCTGCAGGGAAGGTCATGTCAGAGGAATCTAATTAATTTCTTTGACTGGGTGACCAAAGTAGTAGACCAGGGAGGGGCTGTGGACATGGCCTACTTAGACTTTAGCAAGGCATTTGACACAGTCCCACACAAAGATTAGTAGTCAAATTAACCAGCCTTGGAGTGGGTCCCAGGGTGGTAGCCTGGTAAAACATTGGCTGAACAACAGGACACAGAAGGTAATTGTAAATGGAGTCCACTCTGAAGAAAGAGGGTTACTAGTGGGGTACCATAGGGTTCAGTACTGGGTCCAGTCCTTTTAATGTCTTTATAAGTGACATTGCAGAGGGACTGGAAGGAAGCGTATGCCTCTTTGCAGATGACACAAAGATCTGCAACAGGGTTGATACACAAGGAGGCGTGGAAAGGATGAGAAGGACTTGGCAAGGTTGGAGGAATGGTCAGAAGTATGGCAGCTTGGATTCAGTGCAAGAAGTGCAAAGCAATGCACCTGGGAAACAAAACCCAGAGGAAGATTACGCAATGGGGGGAGGTAGTAACAACAACAAAATGGAAAGGGACCTGGGGGTAATCATATCAGATGACCTTAAGATTGGCAAGCAATGTGAGAAGGTGGTAGGGAGGGCTGGGGATACTGGGATGTATAGGGAGAGGCATCACCAGCAGAAAACAGGAACTTGTTATCCCCTGTACAGACAGTTGGTGAGACCCCATCTGGAATACTCGTCCAGTTCTGGAGACCCCATCTCCGGAGGACATAGACAGGATGGAGGCAGTTCAGAGGAGGGCAACTAAAATAGCGCAGGGTCTGCAAGAGAAGCCATATGAGGAGAGGCTAAAGGAGCTTAATATGTATACCCTTGAGGAAAGGAGGGAGGGGACATGAAGAAAAATTACTCACCTTAGTAATGTTGTTTCTTCTAATGGAGTCTTGCTATATTATGACAGTAGCAGTTTGTCCCGCCACTAGAACTGCTCCGAGGTGAAATGGTTAATACCATTCCAAATAGAACTTTGAGCACGAGCCTAAGAAGCAGCTCTATCTGTGTAATTTCAAACCTGAACTGTCAGATCTTTACGAGCAAAACTCACTAAGGTCTGTGTGAAGCTGTAACCTACACTCAGCCAAATGGCTACCTAAATATTAACAACCATTGCTGGTCCAACACCCAAGACTCAAGTCAGGGACCAGAACTACTAACACAATTCTAACAACATGAGAATAAAACAAGAGTATAATAAACACACACACCCCAAACTCCCAAAAGGGGAGAAACGCTAAAGGGCATAAAATAGTGCCCACACTAAGTTGCCCGCACCCCACCAAGTAAGAAGTTCTGAGAGGGGCAGGTTGGGGAGTGTTCATAATATGTAAGACTCCATTAGAAGAAACAACATTACTAAGGTGAGTAATTTTTTTTCTTCAAACAACATGAAGTCTTGCTATATTATGAGACAGTAGCAGACTACACAGCAGTACCTCCATGGAGGAGGGGCAGAACCTACTTAGGGAATAGGCTCTGAAGAACAGCTGTGCAAACCGAGCATCCTCCTGGCCTGACATCCAGGGAGTAATGCTGGTAAAAGTGTACCGCTTTCCAAGTAGCAGCCTGGCATATCTCTAATATAGGATGTCTCTGGCAGCAGCTAGAGACGCAGCTGTACCCCTGGTAGAATGAGCCCTCAAGCCAGAGGGGGATCTCTGCCCAGTTTCTGATAACAAAATTGGATACAACAGACAATCCACCTGGCAACTGATCTCTTAGTGGCAGGTTTGCCTTTTCCCAACTTCACCATAGGTAAGGAAAAGTTGAGGATTCGAACCTGTGACCTTTGGTACGCCTATATAGTAACTAAGAGCTCTCTTAACATCCAGGTGTGCAACCTCCTCTCACCAGAAGAGGAGTGATCAGTGAAAATACTGGAAGGGAGATAGATTGGTTAAGATGGAAATCTGAAACCACCTTAGGTAAAACTTCCTATTAGTCCTAAGGACTACCTTATCCCTGTGGAAAGAAATAAAGTCAGTTTCCACTGACAAGGCTTCTGTAACTCACTTATGTAGTCTAGCAGAAGTAGATAGCCACCAGAAAAACAGTTTTCCAAGTTAGATACTTAAGCTCTGCAGAAAACAGAGGTTCAAAAGGGGTTGCATTAACTGGGCAATACAAACATTATGGTCCCAGGCAGGGGCCGGTTCCAAAGGGTGGATTAGTATGGAGTAATCCCTTAAAAACTTGGAAAAACACAGGGTGAGTGGAAAGAGGGATGACTTTCCTGCTGACACAAAAAGCAGATACAGCTGCCAAATGGACTCTCAGGGTAGCTGGTCTGAGACCCAAGGAATTAAGATGGACCATGTAATCTAATACAATGGGCAAATCAGCAGATTCTGGGAAATATTTTCCCAGCACACCAAATGGAAAACCTTTTCCATTTAGAACTATAAGTAGCTCTAGTGGAAGGCTTTCTGGAAGCCTTTAGGATTTCAAGAACACCTTGAGAGAGGTGTAAATCAGCAACTCTAACTCCTCAAGAGCCAGGCCTTGAGGTTGAGGGATTTGAGGTCCGATACCAAACCTTCCCTAGGCACAAGTTAACAGGTTGTGAATCCTGGGAGGCAAAGGGGAAGATGGATTGTCAGTGACAGAAGGAGTGGGTACCAGGGCTGCCTGGCCTAATCCGGGGCAATCAGAATCACCCTGCAAGGCTGAGATCTGATTTTGACTAATACTTTGAATAGGAGAGGAAGGAGGAAAGCACAAAGAAACTTCCTCCCAATCCAGGAGAAGGGCATCCAGGGGACTGAGCCCAACACTGGAGGCCTGAAACAGAACAGAGGAAGTTGTGATTGTCTGGGGCTGCAAAGATCTATCTGAGGGGTGCCCCATCTGGCAAAGACTATCCCTCAGCACTTGAGGGATCCAGGGACCATTCTGATGGCCCGGGAAATCTCACAGTTGAGAGCATCCAGGGACATTGTCCTTCCTGGAAGATGAACTGCTATGAGGGAAGTGTTCAGGAATAGGCCAGAGACCACAACTTCATTGCCTCGTGCACAAGCCAAGACCGAGTGCCCCTGCTTGTTGATGTACCACATTGTTGTGGTGTTGTCTGTTCTGACTTGTATCACCTTGTTGTGACAGATGCAGAAAATGCTTGAAGAGCTAAAAGACAGCTCTGAGTTCCAGAAAATTGATGTGGCGCAGAGATTCGGGGACCACACTCCTGAGGGAAAGGTCGCCATGTGGGCTCCCCAACCCAGAAGAGAAGCATCTGTAGTGAGAGTCAAATTGTGAGCAGTGGGAATGAAGGGACCCCCAATCTTAAATTGCTCTGATCCTGCCACCACTGGAGGGCCTGGACTGATGTTCGAGTCACTGGGACCAACTTGAAAGGGGGTCTCTTCTCTGAGACCAATAGGTTCTCAAGTGAAACTGAATGTCTCTCATCTGAAATCTTGCTCCCTGCACAACAGCTGTGGATGCAGCCATGTGTCCCAGGAGCTGCAGAAAGTGTCTTGCTGGTCGAGAGACCTGCAGGGTGAAGGAGAGGCCAGAGTCACTAAATTCGCTCACCCTTTCTAAGGGAAGAAAAGCTCTGGCTAGCTTTGTGTCCAACTCTGCCCCTATAAAGATGAGTACCTGAACTGGTTCCAGAACCGACTTTGGTAGATTTAGCAGAAAGCCCAGGAAGGTGAGAAGCTGCTGGTAACCTGCAGGTGAGATTTTACCTGTTCTGGGGACTGGCCTACAATGAGCCAATCATCTAGATAGGAAAACAGCAATCCTTTGCCTCCTTAAGTGAGCCACTGCTACTGCTAGAGACTTTGTGAATACCCTTTGGGCAGAGGCAAGGCCAAGGGCATTGCTCTGAACTGGTAATGACCTGAGGTAGTTCTAATCTGAGGTACTTTGATGGGAGCTTCTGATTAGGATGTGAAATAGGCATCCTTGAGGTCCAGGAGGCTAACCAGTCCCCTGGCCTTAGGGAGGGTAAAATCATTGCCAGAGTTACCATTTTGAACTTTGGTTTCAAAAGATGCTTGTTCAGATATCTGAGGTCTAATATGGGCCGCCATTCTCCTGTCTTTTGGGGAGGAAGTATCTGGAATACAGACCCCTGTCCTGGTGCAGGGAGGAACCCTTCCACTGCTCTGACAGCCATCAGGGTTGAGACCTCTGCTTCCAGAGCAAAGGTCTCTGAAGTACTTGCAGGTAGAAAAGTCTGGTTCTCAACTTGGAAACTTTTTGAAGCCGAGAACCGGACCCTGGCTTACTACTTCCAGAACCCACTTGTCTGAGGTTAAAGAAGCCCAGTCTCTGACTGAAGTAAGCCAGCCTGCCCCTACCAGTAAAGGAGACCGGCCCTGGGCACCCATCAGGGTGCCTGCTTAGCAGGAGCTTTAGGCTGAGGGGTGGAGCAGGCCTGCCCACCCCTCGCCTGCCTCTGCCTCTGAAGAAACCCCTCTGAGCATAGGCAGAGGAGGCCTGAGTCTGGTAAAAGGTCTGTGAAAAGGCCTACCCCTACCCCTGGGGTATGCCCTGAGGAGTGGCTTGCCGCCCTTAGCTTGGGCACTTTGTAAGTAGTCCTATATTCATCCATCTTTTCATGTAATTTCTGTCTGCTCCCCAAACAGAGTATTTCCCACCACAGGAAAATCCATAGCCTTAGTCTGGGTATCCTGTGACAGACTAGTACACCTGAGCCAGGCCAACCTACCTAAAAGCTACAGATGTGGCCATGACCCTAGAGGAAACATCATTAACATCCACAGCAGCATGAAACTGTACCTTAGAAGCCTCAATGACATCAGCAGCCACCTGTTCTAGTTCGCTAGCCAGCTGGCCATGGGCTTGCTTGGCTAATTCATAACAGTATCCCATCTAGATTTCTGATACCTAGCTACATAAGCCATATAATTTGCTTGCCTGAGTCCCAGAGAGGCTGCCATATACTGTTTTTTCACCATGGCCAATCTTCCTGAACTTTGTCAGGAGGATGTGAAGCCAGGGGATATTAGCTTTATCACAGGCTGCAGCCTGAACTACCCCAACATAACTGCATTGCTGAGAAAGGAATTCTGTATCAGGACCTGACAATGTGTACCTTCTGTCCATCTTTTTATCTACAGGAGGCACAGAATTAGAGCTTTAAAATTTTTATTGTTTGCTTCCTAAAAGACTTATGCAAAGGAATAGACAATCTCCTAGACTCTGGAATATCCATCATTTCTACAAAATCAGGCTCCTCTTGCTCATCCACAGCTTCTTCCAAGGGAAGCTGGAGGTTTCAGCAACTTTTGTAAAACATGAAATGAGATGGGGACTCAGATAGCATAGGGAGATTCTAGAGGTCTGTCTGGGGAAATGTCCGTTCAATGGGCACACCCAGACCTTCCCAGCCACATTCATACTGTTCATAATCATCCTCCCTCCTCTGGTTCATAAAATTCCTCAACATCATATTCCTGAACCACTGGAACCGACTAACCGACCTCTTGCCAGATAGTGGCGGTTCGGATGGAACCTGAGACAGTGACTGGACAATTTGTATGGCTTTTGCTATCTCTGCAGCAGTTGGAGAAGGGTTTTGGACTCCAAACCTGCTGACTTTCTTGTTTTCTTTACTGGAATTGGTTCCTCAGAACCAGCTTTTCTTTGCCCGAGGAAGTCTCGCCTGGTCAGAGGGCATCCTCCGTCTTGCTGGCACCGAATCGGGCTGGCCATCCGGTCAGCGGACTTTGGCTTCTGGTTCCCTGAGCCTGCCCAATCTCTTTCCAGGGTGGCTGCAGGAAATTTACATATCTGGCAGTCTGACTGGAGGTGGTCAAACCCCACACAATAGACACATGTGGTGTGTGGGTCAGCCTTGCAAAGACTTCCCCACAGACATCACAGTGTTGAAACCCAGTGGGCCGGTTTTCTTTGGGTTTCTCAGACATAATGCCAGCCTAACCAGAAAACTTGCCTTTAACGGCAGTGCCAGGCAAGACAACTTATCGGGTTCCTAACGTGTCACGGGTATTGGAAAAACGTAATAAAATCCGCTTTTTTAGAACCGATAAGAACCGGGAACCACACTCTAAAATGTTAAACTTTAAAGTTAATAAGTTTTAAATCCAGCTGATCGTTCAAAACCGAACCGATAAACTTACAAGTTCCACACAGACAAAACCTTTAATTTACTTACGATTACCACAGACAGAGCTTGAACCGAACGGTTTTATGTTAAATAAACTATTCTTGGTTGAATCGAACCGAGAAAACACTGTTTAAACCGAGAAATGAACCGAGCAGTAGGAAAAACTCCGAGCGACTGTTCACTGAGGCGGAGTAAAGAATCTGACAGTTCAGGTTTGAAATTACACAGATAGAACTGCTTCTTAGAGCTCGTGCTCAAAGTTCTATTTTGGAATGGTATTAACTATTTCACCTCCGGAGCAGTTCTAGTGGTGGGACAAACTGCTACTGTCATAATATAGCAAGACTTCATGTTGTTTGAAAGAAACGTTTAAGTACCTCAGGGAATCAACAAAGTCCAAGTGGGTAGCATCTTTCAGAAAAGAGATGTTGCAAGAACAAGGGGACACAATTTGAAGATAGAGGGGAATGGCTTGGCAATGTGAGGAAGTATTTTTCACAGAGAGGGGTGGACACATGGAACAGCCTTCCTGAGGAGATTGTGGGTCAAAACTGTGGAGAATTAAAGAATGCATACATAGATACATGGACAGTGTCAGCAGATAAGGACCTATTGCCCACCCAGTCTGCCCATTTGAGCTTGTAAGTTTACTTTATGTTTTCCTAGAAGTCTATTGCCCCTGACCCTGACCTCCAGAATTCTTTTGTTCATCCCATGCATTCTTAAATCCCGTGATTGTTTCAGCCCCCACCACTTCCTCTGGCAGGGTGTTCCACTTGTCCGCCACCCGCTCTGTGAAGAAATTCTTCCTCACATTTCCTCTGAATCGCCCTCCTTCAACTTCATCCCATGCCCTCTAGACCTGGAACATCTTTTCGCTTAAAAATAGTGTATTCCTGCACCCTGTTCCTCCCTGTAAGATACTTGTATGTCTCTATCATATCCCTCTCTCCCTCCTCTCCTCCAGGGAGTACATATCTAATTCCTTCAACCTGTCCTCATAGGACTTGTGATGCAATCCATGTACCATCTTTGTTGCCCTCCTCTGAACCTTCTCTACCCTATGTCCTTACATAAGTAAGGTCTCCAGAATTGTACACTGTACTCAGAAGGCGCCTCACTAGTGTCTTGTATAGTGGAATTATGACCTCCTTTTCCTGCTGGTGATGCTCCTGCCTATGCATCCTATTTGCTTTACCTGCTGCCTTGTCACACTGTTTCCCTGCCTTGAGGTAATCAGAGATGATAACCCCAGGATCCTTTTCCTGCTTGGTGCATGCTATAGCCTCACCCCAGCTGATTATTGTGCCAGGGTTTTGTGCCCCAAATGCATTATCTTGCACTTCTTGCACTGAATTTCAACTTCCAAACCCTTGACCATTCTTCAAGTTTCTGCAGGTCCTTCTCATTCTGTCTACACCCTCTGGTGTGTCTACTCTGTTGCAGAGCTTTGTGTCATTAGCAAACAGGAAATTCTGCCTTGTAAGTCCCTGCCAATGTCACTGATGAAGATGTTGAATAGGACCAGTCCCAACACTGATCCCTGTGGTACCCCACTGGCCACTGTTCCTCTGTGGAGTGACAGCCATTTACTACCACACTCTGTGTCCTACCGCCCAGCCAGTTACCTACCCACTGCACTACTGTCCTGCCCACACCCATATTCCCCAGTTTGTGTAATAGTCTTCTATGTGGCACAGTGTCAAAAGCCTTGCTGAAGTCCAGATAGGCCATGTCCACTGCCCTTCCCTGATCCACCTCCTAGTCACCCAGTCAAAAATTCAACGAGGTTGGTCTGATATGACCTCCCTGGTGAAACCATGCTGCCTTGGGTCCTGTAGTCCATTGACAACCAGATGTTTCAATCTCTCTCAGTAGTGCTTCCATGATCTTCCCCACTACCGAGGTGAGGCTGACTGGTCTGTAGTTCCTCGCTCCACTTTGTTCCCACTTTTGTATAAGGGGACTACATCTACTGTCCTCCAGTCTTTGAGTACCTCCCTGTTTCCAGTGATTGGCTAAACAAGATTGCCAGAGGTTCAGCCACCACTTCTTAGTTCTTTAAGGACCCTGTGAACCCATCTGGCCCCATTGCTTTATCAACTCTTATTAGTTCCAGTTCCTTCAGGACCCTTTCTTGTGTAAAGGACTTGTGTCCATTTCTGCACCATTTCCACCCTTGTACTCCTTCAGACCCATTACCCTCCTCTTCCTCAGTAAAGACTGAGCAGAAATACCTGTCCAATATGTCAGCTTTACTGTTGTCATCCTCCACATGGCCCTCATCCTCCCCCTTCAGTCGCACTATCCTCCCTTTGCCTTTCTTTTTCACTTATGTACCTGTAAAGGTTTTGTCCCCTCTACCACTGATTTTGCAATGTGCTCTTCTGTCTGAGCTTTGGCTTCCTAACTGACCTCCCTGCCTCCTTTGCTTCTCCTGGTACTTCTCCCTATCCCTTCTGCCTATGTCTTTTTGTATTGCATGAATGCAACCTTTTGGCTTTCACTTTCTCTGCTACCTCCTTGAAAACCATAATGGCCTCCTCTTCCTTTTCCCCTTTCTAACCTGCTTAATGCACAATTATGTTGTTCTTGTAATCCCCATTTTAAATACTGCCCACTGTTCCTCAACCCCTGATTCCTGCCCCATTCCCTTAATGCCTCTTTCAAGCATCTCCCCATTTTCCCAAAGTCTGTCCCCTAAAATCCAGGATACGTGTTTTTGTGTGGTTTGATTCTGCTCTTTCTGTGATTTCAAACCACAATGACTGGTGGTCACTGTTCCTCAGGTGCTCCCCACTGTTTCCCCCATCACACTGTCCCTGTTTGTGAGCACAAGGTCCAGTATTGCCTTCTGCTGATTTGACTCCATGACCAGTTGCTTGAGGAAGGCACCCTGAAGGAGTCCAGGATAAATCTGCTTCAGTTGATGCTGCTGCTGGGATGCTCCAGTCGACGTCTGGAATATTGAGGTCTCCAACCAGCACTACCTCACCCTTGTCTGCCATCCTTTGGATGTCTAGCATCAGCTTCTTATCTGTTTCTTCCTCCTGGGCTGGTGGTCTATAGACCACACCTGTGCGGATGGCTGGCCCCATTTTTCTTTCCAGCTTAACCCACAGTATCTCTCCCATTTTGTTCCTCCTGGATCTCTGTGGTCCTTATGTCATTTTTCACATACAGTGCCACTCCTCCTCCTTCCTACCTGCACTGTCTCTTCTGAATATGTTGTAGCCAGGTATGGCCTTCTCCCAGTCATGGTTATCATTACACCAGGTTTCTGTGATGGCCACAATGTCCAGGTCTGACTGCACCATGACAGCCTCAGATCCTCCATCTTGTTGCTAAGGCTCCTGGCATTGGCACACATGGCTTTCCATGATTTGACCTCCCTAGACTGTTTAGCTGTTCTACTCCAGCCCCTTCCCTGGTTGTCCTAATCCCTGGTTCTCCTTGCTGTCTGCCCTTCTGTTGAATTTTGACCCTTTCTGCCTATCCACCTCTTGGGCACTTATCTCCGTCTTTTGCACACTGCTCTGTAGAGATATCCACTCCTCTGGTTCACTGGTTCCACTGCTAGCTGTGAGGGTGGGCAAATAGGTACCCTCCTTGCTGGCCTGTCACCTCCTTGGCTGGTTTAAATGCTTGTCAATGTAGCATTTAAACTTATCATTGAGTGCTTGATTCCCCTACAGGATGAATGCAGGCCATCAGGCTTGAACAAGCCTCCATCCTCCTGGTGAGTCCCCAGTCACCAATGAATCCAACCCTTCCTCACAGCACCAGTTCTTCAACCATGAGTTAAAGTTCCTGGTGCATACACCCCTATGCTCTCCATGCCTCTTGCAGGTAGTACTTCCGAGAAGGTGACAGAAGTAGCTGCTTGCTTGAGACCCTCCCCAATTCCTAAACTCTTCCTGAACTTCCTTTGGTTCCCCATTTGCCAGGTCATTAGTACCTAGGTGGATAATGGCATCCAGCTCACCCTCCTGCTTTGTCTTCCCAGCAATCCCGGGATCTTCCTTCCATCTCTCTCGTGGCACCTGGTAGGCACCTCACCTCCTGTCCTCCCCTCCTGTGTTCCTAGCTGGATCCCTCTTATGATGGAGTCCCCACCAGGATTCACTTCCTCCTCCTCTGGAGTCCACTGCTCTCCCCACTGAGGTCACCTCCTTGGCTAACCTCCACATCCTTTCCTTCCACTCTCTGGGTACCTCTGTTTGGTTGTCCCCATTTGCCAGTGTGGCATATGAGTTCTTGAGTGGAATAGGATCTGGCATGTGCCTCTGCCTGATCACCCTAATCCTCCTGGGCCCACTGTCATCCAAGTGCTCCCTCGTTCTCGGCATCCTTTGCGCGGCAGCATTGGACTAGGTGGTCTCTGGATAAGGGTGATGGTATCCTGACCCAGTTTACTTCCGCTCTGAGTCTGGCTACCTCATCCTGCAGTCCAGAGAGATGCGGCAGATAGGCAGCACCTAAGCGTCCAGAAGGTCTGCCTGAACATGGCTGCCCCACAGCCACTGCAATGCACCACTCCCCACATTATACTACACTTATACTGCTATTCCAGTACTTGTCTGTTACTGAAGCTCTCCTAGTTCCCTTTTGTTAATTTACTGTCCTAAAAATCCTGCCACTGCTCCTCAGATGCTTTTCTTTAAAAAATAAATAAATAAAAATGAGTCAAAACACGGTCGTGCTGAGGCGGCTTCTTCCCTTATGTCCCTCCTACTCCACAACCCCTACTATATCCTGTGCTTAGCTCCTGTCAATCAGATTAAACAGGGCATATAATTAAGAATTGGAGGGGGGCGAAATTTGCAGCAATTAAAGACAGCAAAGAAATACACCACCACTACAAGCACAACAAACTAGGTTTTAAATTTTCAACAGACCAAAACAATTCTAAGTAAAGAAATTACAGTGTCACTAAAAGCCCACAATCTAAGTTTAAAACAAAAATAGCAATGTACAATTACTGTAAAGCCATAAAATGAATCTGTTTCCTTCCCTTCTGGCTTCTTCTGAGAAAACAAAATCACTTGCTACCTCAACTCTGACTAAGCTCCACCTCCAATTATCACTTAGCTGAGGTCAGAGGCCAGACAATTAGCACACCTCACCCAAACTACAGTGCAAGTCAGACAAGCCAAGACAAAATCTGCAGCAATTAAAGACAGCAAAGAAATACACCACCACTACAAGCACAACAAACTAGGTTTTAAATTTTCAACAGACCAAAACAATTCTAAGTAAAGAAATTACAGTGTCACTAAAAGCCCACAATCTAAGTTTAAAACCAAAATAGCAATGCACAATTACTGTAAAACACTGAAATGAATCGGTTTCCTTCCCTTCTGGCTTCTACATCCTAGGTGACTTCAATTTAAATTGGCTGTCACCTAAAACAACCAAAATATGTAACGATATTGGAGCCTATAACCTCACCCAGTTGATCTTGGAACCACCCACCCAAACCACAAGACACAAAATCACTCCCTACTCGATTGGCTTCTTATCACTCATCCCCACAGAATCATTAACTTGCATCCTTCCTCATGCGCTCAGCAACCACAACCCAGTATTCAGTAGTTGGGAAAATCCATAGACCAAAATCTCTGCACAAACCTTGCTATGGCACTCTTTTAAATCCATAGATCTAGAACTCTCCTGCAGAACCTTGCCCTTTCTGACTGGTTTCCCACATTCCATTCCCCGATTGATAAGGCCCTTGCTTACTTTCAAGAAATATTTCTTGAGAATTGGAACACCTTTGCCTCATTCAAACATACATATAGAAACATAGAATTTGACAGCAGATAAGGACCGCTTGGCCCACCCAGTCTGCCGATTTCCTACCTAATGGATAAGCTGCAGATCCTAGTTAACCAACAGCCTACTTCCTCCTACCCCTACCCCTAAAATTGCCATATGTCTGTCCCATGCATTCTTGAATTCCCAAACTGTTTTTGACTCCACAACCTCCTCAGGAAGGCTGTTCCATGCATCCACAATCCTCTCCATGAAAAAATACTTCCTCACATTACCTCTGAGCTGTCTCCCTTCTATCTTCAAATTGTGTCCCTTGTTCTGGCACACCTCTTTTCTGAAAGATGCTACCCTCTTGGACTTTGTTGATTCCCTGAGGTACTTGAAAGTTTCTATCATGTCCCCCTCCCTTCTTTCCTTGAGGGTATACATATTAAGATCCTTAAGTCTCTCTTCATATGTCTTCTGGTGCAGACCCTGCCCATTTTAGTTGCCCTCGTGTGGACTGCTCCATCCTGTCTATGTCCTTGTAGAGATTGGGTCTCCAGAACTGCACACAGTACTCCAGATGGGGTCTCACCAGCTGTCTGTACAGAGGATACCAACTTCCTGTTTTCTACTGGTGATGCCTCTCCCACACATCCCAGTATCCCCCAGCCCTCCTTACTGCCCTCTCACATTGCTTGGGTTAGGTTTAACCACCTACCATGGATTACTCCAGAACACTGGGCCTGTCTCAGGGCTAGAGATCATACCTGGAAGCATCTCACAGCAACCCAGCTTCTTAGCAACCTTCACAACCTCACCGAAGCTCCAAAATGCCTGTACCAGGGCAACAAGGGTAGCCAAGTCTGAATACTTTAAACTGCCTTCCTCACAAGTATAAATTCCCTTCCAAGTTCTGGAAGATGGTCTCACGCCCTTTACTCCTCCATCCCACCCACCCTCCCTGTGCTTAAAATAAATGACATTCTTGTGGCTCGACTGTATGCTGTAGCTGTGGAATTTAACTCCTATTATACCTCTTGTGCCACTGAGCTACTGAAGTCCCTCCTCCCTATCTATCCCTCCTCTTCCCATCTAATGAAACTACCCTTCCACCCTCCTCTCACCCCTCCTTCTCCTTCTTTACAGTCTCCCTAATGTTACTCTAAGAGCCCTCCTCTATCAACCCTTCAAAAGGCTCCCTCCCTGATGGCCTTGAGCATAAGTTCCTCTCTCTGAGCCTCTGCCATTACCTATCCCTCTCTAATTCTAAATCTCTCACTCTCAACTGCCTCAGTCCCTATTCCATGGAAACATGATGTGGTCCTCCCTTTACCTAAAGGGGAGACCTCATGCCCTGGCAACTCATCGTCCCATCTCTTTCCTCCCTACCCTAGCTAAAGTACCAGAACATCTTGTTGTATCTCTCAAATTACACCTTTCATCCACTGAATGTCTCACTGTTATTGGTGGTTATCACCCCCATCTGGTGGCACTGACATCCTCACCATACTTAAACCCTTATTGCCTCCACCAACACTGAAACTTTAATACCTGGGGATTTTAATATGGACTGGCTTACCTCCAAGTTGCACAGCCTGAAATCCTTCTGTGATGAAGTTGGCTTAGCCCAGTTAGTTGGTGAACCCACTAGAATCAATACATTCCAACCCCAACAACAGTTCTCTCCTTGATGTCATACTTTCTATGCATCCCCACAAAATTCTTCACTCTGCAGTCTTTTTTTTTTTCAATTCTCTTTCTCCTCCTCCTTATCCAGAACTCTCTTGGGCTGTCCCCACTGGCTTAACAGCTCACCGTCCGTTGTCCCTCCGTCATCTTCAGGTCATTCACGACTCACTGAGGCCACAGAGGACTCTAACAGCCCTAGAGAGATCAAGAGGGAAGTGGACGGAGACCAGCATTGATCGTGGTGGCGGTGCTGGAGGAAGCCATCACCTATATGGCCGAGGAGGGTTTTTCTTTATGCCTTAGTCCCTCCCTCCTGTGCATGGTACACTTATCCCGACTTCTCAGCGCATGGCTACCCTGCCAGTGTCGGGCCATGCTACGTATGTGCTGCCTAGTACTCTGCAATGCCCCGATCTCCACCAGGGTCGCCAGAGCACTGAGCCACCCAACACCCTCCCCTGGGACAGAGAGTAGCCCAGCAGATTGCTCCATCCTATCCCTCCCCTGCCGACACCCGGCACCCGAGTTCAGCTCCCGAACCCGGGTCGCCGCGCATTGTGCGGTGTAAACCAGCCAACCCTCAGCACCACCGGGTCGTGGCTCTGCAGTCTTCCACAATGATATCGGTGATCATGGGTGGTTGTTTGTACAAGATCACAAATTATAGCCCGACAGCAACAACACTCATAACTAAGCAGTCCTTTCCACAAGTTTAGTGCATTGAACTACTTATCCAACATGAGTAAAATTAGATGGCAAGACCTCTACCTTGCCAAATGATCGATGAAGTGGTCACTGTCCTAACGACAACCTCACTGCCCTGGCCAACAAGCATGCCCCTTTGATCAAAGTCAGGGTGCATAAAACATCCAACCCATAGTTTACATCAGATCTCAAGGCTGCACTCCTACATCATGATAAACTCTGGGCTAAGACTAGAAAATTCAAAAGCCCAGCTGACTGGGAAGCATTCAGAGCATCTAGAAACACTTGTGTTAAACAAATCCACGCAAGCAAAGCCAACTATTATGTCTCCATCCTTGAACAGACAAAAGGGAATTCCTAAAAATCTGGAAGACACTCAAGTCCATTGAAGGTTGGCCTGTAGCCCTCCATCCTCTGAAGATCCCCAGTAATGGGAGGGCTGTGGAAACAGCTGCCTAATCCTCAAGGAAATCAACAATCACTTTGTAACTGCTGACCTAGCTTTCGACTCTTCACCTTATGCAGCCTGTGGTAGCAATCAAGACTGTAATAACATTGACTTGCAAACTTGACCGCCTGCTCCAGTTGTTCCCGCTAGCTATAAAGAAGTCAAAATTCACTTCTTAACATAGACATTCTAAAAGTGCAGGGGACGATGGTCTAGAACCTTTCTTCTTAAACTAGGCCATCTTGACCTCGCTGCCCCTATCCTCCACACATTAAGTCTTTCCATTTCCACTGCCACTGTTCCCTCCTGCTGGAAATCTGCCCACGTCCTCCCATAATTCAAGTCAGGGGACCCATGCGACATAAATAACTATAGGCCCATCTCAATCTTACTTGTTCTCTTCAAAGTCCTCGAAAAGCTAGTTTATTCCCAAATGAAACTCCATATCGAGTCATCTTCAATCCTCAACCCTCACGCAATCCGCTTCCGGCCCAACCATAGTACAGTCATTGCTCTAGCCAAAGTTACCAATGAATGGATCACAGCCATGGACTCCAAGAAAGCTACTGGTGCGGGATTTTAGATCTCAGCAAAGTGTTCAGCACTGTCAACCACAATCTGTTAGTCTCAAGCTTAATAAAAGTAGACGCTACCCCCACCCCTTGCTGACCAGTGGTTTACCAGCTACCCATCTGGAAGGACCCAGAAAGTAAAAGCTGGTGGCCTCTTATTTGCATTCCTCCCAGTTGTCAGGGAGTCCTGCAGGGCTCCATATTAGGTCCCATCCTCTTCTCCCTATACATCAATAACCTTGATGCACTTATATCCCAGTCCCATCTGCATTTCTTTGCTGATGATACTGTACTGTATACATCAGGCCCTCACACTGGCTTAAGTGAGGAATGTACTCCAGACGACTTTGCACAACTAGAAATCAACCTAATCAATGCTGAACTACTCCTCAATGCCAAGAAAACTAAGGTCAAACACCACCTCCACTTCCCTTGCAAACATGCACAAAGAATTCATCACTACCTCCCTAGGTGAACTCTTGTAATCGCCTCCAAATTCAAATATCTTGGTATGTGGCTAGACAACAAGCTTTCCTTTCACAATCACTTCAACGATCTGGCAAAGAGGCTAAAAAATTAGGCTAGGTTTCTTCTTCCATAACAAGTCCCTCTTTCCATTGGATACCAGAACTAGGCTGGTCCAGGCCACTTTCTTGCCGCTACTCGCCTATGGAGATCTAATCTATTCCTCCGTAGTGACCTCAGGACTCAGAAAACTAGATGTCCTCTGCCACCGCACATACGGTTCATGACAAACCTACCCTACTGAACCCATCATTGCGATTTGTGCTACAGTAGATGTTGGCTGGACATCTCTCAACTAGACGATGCTTCATGCTGATATCTGGACTCTTAAGCTACTCTTGAACAAGCTCCCAACTATCTCACAACCCTTTTCCATATTTCCCATAGCGCCTACTCTCTTAGGAAAATTACCTCCTCCTCCTTGATGTACCGAGAACCACACCTCACTCAGCACTGGGCTGTATCGAGTGCACTCCCAACTATCTGGAACCAACTCCAAGGCGTACTGAAGTTTCCTGGTACTGTTCCTGTCAGCCTATTTAAAAGGTTGGCTGCAGCAAAATAAAAGATATGTGCAGCTGCTTCTTAATCCTAGCTCACAGCTCTAACTCAAGCCCCCTGCTTCCTCTTACTTACCTAGAAATTAGCTGCCTTGTTACTCTGAAACAAACACTTGTACCTTTTTTTCTGTACTTGTATTTTTCTATGTCATTGTCATTTTTATGCAACATGTTAATGCTTGCCCATTATTCTCTACCTGAATTTGTACTGTTTTTCAATTATGCAATCTGTAACTACCTGTAACTATCTGTCTGTGCCAAAGGACCTCCTTGTGAATGAGCTTGCTCAACGGAGTTTCCTACAATAAACTTGAACTTGAAACTTGAACTTTGTTCTCTCCCAGCTACATCCTTTCTATCTGATACTCCTACTTCACCCGCTTCAATCTGGTTTCAGGAAAACACTCTCCCACCAGCTCTCTACTTCAGCTCACTGACTCTATCCTTACCTGGATGGACAATGACCAAATCACCTCAGCCATTTTGCTGACCTTGCCAAGGCTTTTGACACTGTTTCCACTCCCTTCTCTTTGATTCCCTCTCATCTGCTGTTCTGTCTCCTTCAGCCACTAGCTGGTTCAATGCCTACCTTACTGGTAAAACCCAATCAGTTAAGATCTCTGATGTCATCTTCCCACCCCTTCCGATCAGCACTGGTATCCCCCAGGGCTCAGTGCTAGGGCCCTATTATTCTCCATCTTCCATATGACCTGCCATCTGTCTGCTCCCTTCCTCCACCATACACATGTACACCGATGATACGGTCCTGTATGCATCTCGCTCATGTCCAGCTGAGGTTATATCCAGCTTGCAGCAAGGTTCAGCTCTGGTTTGCTACCCATCAATTATTCCTCAACACCAAGAAGACTGTCTTCCTGACCTTTGGCACAAGGTAGAGACTCTCTAGGCTTCCATCCCTGCCCACTTTTCCACATCCTTGATGGGACTTTACTAAAGGACACATCCTCTTTCAGATACCTTGGTGTTTGGCTGGAACAACACCTCAACTTCTCTGGACATATTGATGCCATCCCAAAAATATTGACCCCAAGCTTGGTGCCTGTTCAGGAACCATAGTTGCATGCCTCCTGCAGCTAGGCGTGAACTTGTCCAGAAGATGCTCCTCCTAATTTTTAACTACTGCGACGTAGTCTATTGTGCTGCTCCCAAGTCCTCCTGACCAGATTGGACACTCTCTTCAATTATTGCTGCTGTTTTCCCTTGAGGAAAGGAGGAGAGGGGGACATGATAAAAACTTTCAAGTACCTCAATGTAATCAACAAAGTCCAAGAGGGTGGCATCTTTCAGAAAAGAGATGTGCAAGAACAAGGGGACAATTTGAAGATAGAGGGGATGATTCAGAGGTAATGTGAGGAAGTATTTTTCACAGAGCGGTTTGTAGATGCATGGAACAGCCTCCTGAGGAGGTCATGGAGTCAAGAACAGTGGGGAATTCAAGAATGCATGGGACAGACATAAGGCAGTCCTAGTGGGGGTAGGAGGAATTAAGCTGTTGGTTAACTAGGATCTGCAGCTTATCTGTTAGGTAGGAAAATGGCAGACTAGGTGGGCCAAGCGTCCTTATCTGCCTTCAAATTCTATGTTTCTATGTTTCTATAGTGGGGGTTGCAGGAAGTAGGCTGTTGGTTAACTAGAATCTGCAGCTTATCCAGTAGGTAGGAAATGGGCAGACTGGTGGGCCAAGTGGTCCTTATCTGCCGTCAAAGTCTATGTTTCTCCTCATTTATAACACCCCTCTCACTCCCTTAGATCTACCGACTCCATATGCTGGTTGTCCCCGCTGATCCACCCTCATCAGTAAGTCTGGTTACTCTTACCACTTCCTAAAATATGGAACTCCTCCCTCCTCAAATTCTCACTCCTCCTCCTTCTACTCAATCAGCACTGCCCTCTATAACTGTCTTTTACCTAGCTGCTCCTGTTATGACCTATAGATACATAGATACATAGATACATAGACAGTGTTGGCAGATAAGGGCTATGGCCCACCCAGTCTGCCATTTGAGCTTGTAAGTTCAGTTTATGTTTTCCTAGAAGTCTGTTGCCCCTCCTGACCTCCAGAATTCCTTTATGTCTATCCCATGCATTCTAAATCCTGTGATTGTTTCAGCCCCCACCACTTCCTCTGGCAGGGTGTTCCACTTGTCCACCACCCGTTCTGTGAAGAAATTCTTCCTCATGTTTCCTCTGAATCGTCCTCCTCTAACTTCATCTCATGCCCTCTAGTCCTGGAACATCTTTTTCGCTTAAAAATAGTGTATTCCTGCACCCTGTTCCTCCCTGTGAGATACTTGTATGTCTCTATCATATCCTCTCTCTCCTCCTCTCCTCCAGGGAGTACATGTTCAGTTCCTTCAACCTGTCTTCATAGGACTTGTGATGCAATCCATGCACCATCTTTTGTTGCCCTCCTCTGAACCTTCTCTACCCTATCTATGTCCTTACGTAGGTATGGTCTCCAGAACTGTACACTGTACTCCAGGTGGGGCCTTACTAGTGTCTTGTATAGCGGAATTATGACCTCCTTTTCCTGCTGGTGATGCCCTGCCTATACATCCCAGCATCCTATTTGCTTTACCTACTGCCTTGTCGACTGATTTCCTACCTTGAGGTCATCAGAGATGATAACCCCAAGATCCCTTTCCTGCTTGGTGCATGCTATATCCTCACCCCAACTGATATATTGTGCCAGGGTTTTTGTGCTCCCATATGCATTATCTTGCACTTCTTTGCATTGAATTTCAACTGCCAAACCCCTGACCATTCTTCAAGTTTCTGCAGGTCCCTTCTCATTCTGTCTACACCTCTGGTGTGTCTACTCTGTTATAGAGCTTTGTGTCATCAGCGAACAGTGAAATTCTGCCTCTAGGTCCTGTGCAATGTCACTGATGAAGATGTTGAATAGAACCGGTCCCAGCATCGATCCCTGTGGTACCCTACTGGTCACTCTTCCTCTGTATGTGACAGCCATTTACCACCGCCCTCTGTGTCCTGCCACCCAGCCAGTTATCTACCCACCACACTACTGTCCTGCCCACACCCATATTCCCCAGTTTGTCTAATTGTCTTCTATGTGGCACAGTGTCAAAGGCCTTGCTGAAGTCCAGATAGGCCATGTCCACTGCTCTCCCTGATCCACCTCCCTAGTCACCCAGTCAAAAATTCAACGAGGTTGGTCTGACATGACCTCCCCTGGTGAAACCATGCTGCCTTGGGTCCTGTAGTCCATTGACAACCAGATGTTCCACCAACTCTCCTTCAGTAGTGCTTCCATGAGCTTCCCCACTACCGAGGTGAGGCTGACTGGTCTGTAGTTCCTCGGCTTCCTCTTTGTTCCGCTTTTGTATAAGGGGACTACATCTGCTGTCCTCCAGTCTTTGGGTACCTCCCTGTTTCCAGTGATCGGCTAAACAGGATAACCAGAGGTTCAGCCACCACCTCTTAGTTCTTAAGGACCCTGGGTGCTCCCCATTTGGCCCCATTGCTTTATCAACTCTTATTACTTCCAGTTCCTTCAGGACCCTTTCTCATGTAAAGGACTTGTGTCCATTCTGCACCATTCTCACCCCTTGTACTCCCTTCAAACCCATTACCCTCCTTCTCCTCAGTAAAGACTGAGCAGAAATACCTGTTCAATGTCAGCTTTACTGTGTCATCCTCCACACGGCCCCCATCCTCCCCCTTCAGTCTCACTATCCCTCCCTTTGTCTTTCTTTTTTCACTTATGTACCTGTAAAGGTTTTGTCCCCCACCCACTGATTTTGCAATGTGTTCTTCTGTCTGAGCTTTCGCTTCCCTTACTGACCTCCCTGCCTCCCTTTGCTTCTCCTGGTACTTCTCCCTATCCCTTCTGCCTGTGTCTTTTGTATTGCCTCGAATGCAGTCTTTTGGCTTTCACTTTCTTTGCTACCTCTTTGAAAACCATAATGGTCTCCTCTTCCTTTTCCTTTGCTAACCTGCTTAATGCATAATTTTGTTGTTCTTGTAATCCCCATTTTAAATACTGCCCACTGTTCCTCAACCCCTGATTCCTGTCCCATTCCCTTAATGCCTCTTTCAAGTATCTCCCCATTTCCCAAAGTCTGCCCACCTAAAATCCAGGATACGTGTTTTGTGTGGTTTGGTTCTGCTCTTTCTGTGATTTCAAACCACAATGACTGGTGGTCACTGTTAAGCCCCCCCCACTGATTCCCCCATCACACTGTCCCTGTTTGTGAGCACAAGGTCCAGTATTGCCTTCTGCTGATTTGATTCCATGACCAGTTGTTTGAGGAAGGCACCCTGAGGAGTCCAGGATAAATCTGCTCTAGTTGATGCTGCTGCTGGGATGCTCAGTCGGCGTCTGGAATGGTAGGTCTCCAACCAGTACTACCTCACCCTTGTCTACCATCCTTTGGATGGCTAGCATCAACTCCTATCTGTTTCTTCCTCCTGGGCTGGTGGTCTATAGACCACACCTGTGCGGATGGCTGTTCCCATTTTCCTTTCCAGCTTAACCCACAGTATCTCCCCATTTTGTTCCTCCTGGATCTCTGTGGCCCTTATGTCATTTTTCACATACAGTGCCACTCCTCCTTCCTTCCTGCCTGCTCTGTCTCTTCTGAATATGTTGTAGCCAGGTATGGCCTTCTCCCAGTCATGGTTATCATTACACCAGGTTTCAGTGATGGCCACAATGTCAGGTCTGACTGCACCATGACAGCCTCAGATCTTCCATCTTGTTGCTAAGGCTCCTGGAATTTGCACACATGGCTTTCCATGGTTGACCTCCCTAGACTGTTTCACTGTTCTACTCCAGCCCCTTCCTTGGTTGTCCTTTATCCCTGGTTCTCCTTGCTGTCTGCCCTTCTGCTGAATTTTGCCCCTTTCTGCCTATCCACCTCTTGGGCATTAATCTCCATCTTTTGCACACTGTTTTGCAGAGATAGCCTCCTCTGGACCCCTTAAGTCCTTCTTCTAAGCTCCCACATATCCTCTCCCTCTTTCGGTACTTATCCCTTGCCCCTCCCTGATGCAACTCCACCTCTCTCCTTCTTAAATTCAACACCCATTCTCTGCCCCCCTTATTCCACCTCTACTGGCTTTCCCTGCACTCTTGCAGGGATTCTCAACATCCTGAAGTTGATCCATGGGTCTGGTCCTAGCCTCTCCCTAGGTGTTAGTTCACACTTCCTCCTTCTCTCCTCTACCCTCTCTTAATTCCTACAACCAGCTGTTCCCTCCATCTCTCTAGCCTTCTCAGCCCCTTGCAGGGTTCTCAGCATCCTGAAGGGTTCCCTTGGATTAGGTCTTATCCTCTCTATGTGTTAATTCACACTTCCTCCCTCCCTCTCCCTACTCTATCTAAATTCCTGCCATCCTTCTCCCTCTCTCTAGCCTCTCAGTCCCTTGCAGGGTTCCCAGCATCCTGTAGGGGTTCTTCTGGGACTCAGCTTTCCCTCCCTCCTCCTCCATTCACCTTACTTTTTCACATTTGCACTTGTTTACTTACTTTTGCCCAATTTCATATTGTTTGCCCACATGCGCTAAGAACGTGTTCCTCTAGCACTTGTTTTACCTTTTACTCTTCCCTGAACAATTTCAATTGTTGTACCTCTCTACTCCATCTTTCTTTTCTTTTCTTATTAGTTGTATTCCTTCTTTCATTGCTTATTTTTTATTTCGGTCCATACCTGTGTTGTCCTCCTACTCCACCTCCCTTGCACTTATTATTGTTCCTCAATGAACCTTGTATGGTACACTGTATGTAACACTTTTCTTATGCAATTGTGTGTTAATGTTGATTTATGCAACTTGTGCGTGATTACTGTTTCATCCTCATTGTACCCCTGCCCTCAAGTCGCATCAAGGAGACGAGCAACTTGTTGCTTAGTGTGCCTTCCTGGTGAAACATTTCAATAAATAAATAAAAGTTTTTATGTTGTCACTTTGTTATTGCTGTTTCACTCCCTGCTGTATCCTCCCTGGTTTGCACTGGGAAACGAGACCCAGCTCCTTGTACCAATCTCAGTCACCAAATTTTAAATAAATAAAACACTGAAGTACTAAGGCAGATTCAAGTACTTAGTAGACACTATAATCAGGCCCTTGGTTCTCTGTAACACTTAAACCCTACGTTTGCAGCAGGGCTACTAAACCTCTGTGGCATGTTTGTTTCACTTGTGTGGCAATAATTATTTACATCTGTGACAATTTTGTGTTCAGCCATTGGCTAACATTCTAAGTCATGTCGTAATCAGATCACATAGCAAGCGTAGAAGTTGGATTTAAGACAAATGAAGACGGAAAACAAGCTTAGAATTGTGCAAAACTAATATTTGTAAATAAAATTACAAAAATAGTGCGTCTCCTGCAGCAGCCCTCATGTTGTGCAGCAGGTGTTCATTTCAGGGACCATGTGTGCTGCTGCAGAACTGCAAATTATAGGGCCTGGATTATAATTAGCAGCTATTTGGAAACTGAGAAACATTCACCTGCAGGCCACAAGTAGCAATGGCAAGTAAACTGAGGTTTAATATTTTATTTATTTTATTAAAATATATATTTTGCCAGATGAGCAAACAGAGCCCAAGGCTCATTTCCAGTTATGATATGGGGAGGAGATTGTGGGTATAACTACATTCTCTGCATAATGCAAAATAAAGAGAAACAATATACATAGTAGAAATAGATATAGATACACAAACCTCTGTGTGTTTAAGTGTTTGAATAGTGCTGTTTGAGCCAGTGGTTGACATATTTGGTTATAATAATAATAAAGTATAAAGTGCCTTTCAAGCACCAAGGCTGTACAAACTGAACAATAAAATCACAGAAATAAATACATAAATAATACTACAGTACTTACTACAGTGGTTATACTACAGTACTTACAATAATTGAGTCTGAAAGTGTTAATATGAAGAGGTAGAAAATTCTAATGATTGAGTGATGAACCTGAGACCAAGTTGGAATCCCACTAACACTATTTAATTCATGGTGTGAACTTCTGAACAGTTACTTACATAGATACTGTACATAGATACATACTTATCCTTCAATGCCATGGAATCTCCCTCTGTCTTAGTTTGTCTCCTAGCACCTATGGTGGATGCATATGTTCATGGCTTGCTCTGCCCTTGGGATTCAGTGTGTGTGAAATGCATTATATAAAATATGATTCTTTTCTGTGCCACAGTCCTGCACGGCCAGTAACAAACGCCTTTGCTTTTTAATTTGAGATACATGTGTATGAAAGATGCTATATAAAACAAATTATTTTCTAAGAATAGCTTCACATTTGATAACACATTCAAACATTTGCCCCAGACCACCATGAACATGGAGAGATGTCATTAATCAGGGCAGCACAGAATAGATGGTATTTCAAACCTGCAGCTAGCAGCTCTGTACAGTGCGGAAACTGTTCATCTGTAACAAATCCAGTCCTACAAGTGAAAACAATTTAAAATTGGTGGTAAGGCACCTGACGAGGCAGAGTGCATGCAGAGTAGTCTGGGGATGTGACATTGCTGATGGAGCAAGTAGAGTAGGAGAGGCAAGGAACAGTCTACATAAGGCAGACATGTAGAAGGGAATACATTAATCTGAACGATTAGCCAGGGTGGTGGTAACAGCGTAATGGCCATTGGGTGACAAATATTTAGTTTAATTTTGACTAATTCTACTGCAGTACAAAATATAAGTAACAGTATTAAACTAGATGGGTGTAACCAAGTGGAGTATGGGGTGGGGAACAACGACATTAAGGATTGGTGAACACTTTCTATTCTAAATAAAGAAGAGACCCCAAAAGGGTCGAAATGTTCCTGTTTTTGAACCTGTTTTCAAACTATCATTATCATATTAATTATGTATATGCTAATTATGCACCCTACAGACTGCTTTGTGTCTCAAACCATTGGAGTTTTTGTTAATCCTGTAATGGACCCACTTGGGTGGGCCTGCAACGCTCAGAAACCTTACAGTGGAAAGGACTCCAGGAGGCTTTTGAAGAAAGGGTGGAATCAGGTACTGTTGCCTTTTTATGTCCTATGGACTGTCAAGATTCTGGCGTGATAGCCCAGGCTCAAACCAAGACAGGCTTGAGCAGGGCCTATAAAGAGCAGATGTGATGGAAGAGGGCAGATCTGGTGGAGAGCTCAGGTGGAAAGGTCTGCAATGCTGAGTGGGTGCAAGCTGTGCCACCCCAGGCCTCAAAAAGCAGAAAGCAAACTGTAAACAGAGCTGCTGAGTTCTGGACAGGAAGAGCATGGCAACTGCATGCAGCCAACATGTGGACAATGACATAGATATAGTATGGAGAAAAAGACTAAGGCTACTGATCCAGGTCCTCTAGCAGGCACTACAGCATGGTGCTGGGCCGCCTGACCTAGGAGTTTGGAAGCCAGGACACATGGGGATCAGATTGGAGCCTCAGCAGTCCAGAACAAGTGGAAGGAGGCTGGAAGATCCTAGAGCCAGTGCTCAAGACAGCCAGATCAGCACAAATAGAGGAAAGACCTCCTTCGTTGATGCCCTGGGACAGCAGAGATCCAGTGTCCTGCTGCATCTGGAGGAATCATCCAGGTCCAGTAACCAGGAATCGTCACAGTGTAACATTGTTTCAAGGGACAGTGCCTGTTGTTTCACCATGTTTTCACAATTTGATTACAAATGCCCCTTGTTGGGTTTTTTGCCATTTACAACTGCATGGCCTGTGGGGTTAGGAGGATTTAGCAAACTGCTCTGTTTAAAGTGCACCAGTGCTGGCAAACCAGCAGCAACATCTACATCTGTGTGCCTGCAGTGATTCTACCTGGTACCAGGTAGAAGGAAGGGAGTAGATCCGCCTGCCTGGGATGACACTTAAGAAGGCCATGTTAATGCTGACATTTGCACTAAACCTCCTTTTGCATGTGGCTGAGCTGGTAATGACTCCACACGTGGTGGATAAATTAGTGGCTTCCTTACTAAGTCCACCAATAACCCAAGCCATTGTGGCCCACTTGATTAGAGTGTCTCCAGCACTCACCCTTAACTGCAATTTACCATACTGCACCATACTGCATCAGTTTACCAAAGGTGGTGGCAGCCTCATTCGTATGGCTTGGGCATGCCTTGCCACGGATTCAGTACAAAGACCACACAGGTTCCATCACAGATTCACACTGGTAGGATGCACCTGAAAACAAGTTTGCTTGGTAAAAGAGAAACTGTCACTGTGAAATTTTATTATTTTGTGTTGCAACTAAAATTAAACATGTGCCAATCAGGACAGATGCTAGCCCAGAGATACCCTGGGTGGAGGAGGTGTGAGACAACCTGTCTTCAAGCCCCATTTCCTTGATGGAAGAACCAGGAGTGGACCAATTGGTTGGAGCAATTTGAGCTTGCAGCTGAGTTAATGAGTGGGATGTAGCAGCTAAGCAAAATGATGGACTTGTTTTGGGAAAAGCCCATAAAGTGTATTGGGGACTAGGGTCTGACATAAAAATGATGCTGCTCTCCTAGTGGCCATGAAACAACCCTTGAGCCTGCTGAATGTGCTGAACAAGAAAAAAACATATTTTTCAATAGAAGGAGAGAAAAGGTGAATCTGCTTGAGACTTTGGAAGAGCCTTACGGTGCCTGGCAGTCAAGACTTTTCCAACACAGTAGAACCCTGTAGTTATGGGAACCCCAGAGTTCCAAACTGACCAGTCAACTGATCGGTCTCCCACTTTCACCCTCTTCTGCTACTGCCCACCACCCGCCACTCCATGCACATCAACAAATCCCTGACTCACACAGGGTTTAAATGGCCTCTTTAAACATGGTTTACAGTGGCGGTTGTTGAAATGGTCATACCTGCAGCAGAAAAGAAAGCGTCATTCTCTCCATTGAGACAAAGTTGGAAATTCTGAGTAAAATTGAGAGAGGCTTCAGTCTTACAGTACTGGCACAGGAGTATGGGATAGGGAAGAGTACTGTCAGTGACATAAAAAGGCAGGGAGAAAATAAACCAATTTGCTAAAGAGGCGATGGACAGCAGATCCTGTCAAGAGAAGGTACATAGTCTAAAGCCACCGACAATAAATTTGATTGAGCTATGCACTTCTAGTTCAGACAAGCGCATCATAAGGGAACACCCATAAGTGGAGTCAGACTACTTATGAATGAAAGCCAGCAACTCAGTCTGACAACGGAGGAGGAACTTGAGTGGCTTAACACAGGCAGCAACGAAAATGGTCACCAGATGTTCAGCCATCAGGAGCTGATAAACATGGCAAGGGAAACAGGCAAGGAAACGAGACCGATAGTAGACGCAGAGGAGTGGAATAAGAGGAGGGAGATTCAAAGTGTACCACACAACAAGGAACAGCAGGAAACAAAAAAAAGCACCCGTTGCTCCAGGACAGAGACTCTAGACCACTCAGACTCTAAGGAAGCTTAGTAGTACACTCAAGTGAAATGTCAGTCTTTATTGCTTTTTTCCTGATGGATATGTACCTGTAGTTGTTCATGTTTATGTCGTTTATATAAAGTCTGCTTTAAATTATCAAGTGGTCTAGAGTCTCTGTCCTGGAGCAACGGGTGATTTTTTTGTTTCCTGCTGTTCTTTGATAATTTTTGAGCACCGCTGCCGGGTTTACCGGTGCTCTAAGATATGACTTTCACCACACAACAAGGCAGAGGATTCTCTTCCAAGTTTGCATGCAATGGTTAGAGCAGCAAGCGGAGGCAACACCTATGAACTTGATGATGCTGCAAGACCTCCATAGCTTGGCTGCTAAGAAACGGTTTAACACACTAAAGCAGAGCTCCATTAAACATTCTTCAGACCTGCCAGTGACCAAGAACTAGCAGAGTGCTAGAACACTGAGAGACTGCACATTTTAAAGGCAAAACTCAACATTACATTTAAAATTTTTGTACTCAATAAAATATATATTTCTATTACATGAGCTGCACCTTGTGTTATTTCCTATGTATTGCTTCCCCAGATAGTGTTTTCACAGTTATGGATTTTTCAGACTTATGAACACCGTGCATTCCCTTGGTTCATAACTCTGAGGTCCTACTGCACTGGCTCGGCCACCCAAGACATGCTGGACCCGAGACCATGCTATTGCTCACATGGGGAGTAGGGAGCTTCCAGCCATGCCTACAGAAACCCTAAGGGCTAGAACAAGAATCCAGTATTCCACCAAACTGGAGGTTGTGCAAAATTTGATTTTCCTCAGACTCTGAGTCCCCAGGTTCAGGTCTACGAAGTGTCCCCAGAGACTGCTATTCTTAAAGAACTGACGGTAGCCATTGTAGAGGTTGGAAAGGAAATGGTGGGCGCTTTTCCTTCTGTCGGAGTGTGCTGATGTATTCAGTTTTAGGGATCATGACCTCGGATTTACTGAAACACCATCTGACCAAGCAAGAAGCTCGGAGGATCCCACTCTATTATAGAAGAGTTGGAACAGACCCACCAGGGAGTTATTCAGCCTTTCACAAGTCCATGGGCCACCCCAGTAATCCTGGCATGGAAGTAGGATGGGGCATACATGAATGAGGTTACCATGAAGGATGCATATCCACTACCTCATATTGATGGTACGGAGTGACTTGGGGCAGTATAGTCGACGCCTCATATACCCTGTCACTCATACCATATGTGCTACTGACTGCATGATTCTTCATGTGCAGTTTTGTCTGCACTGTACTCACCTGGCACCTTTTGCAGATGGTCAGTTGTTAATAAGGCTGTGTTAGTCCATTAAACTTGGGCTGGTTATGACTCCCCATGTGGTAGAAAATGAGTGGTTTCCTTACTGGAGCCAACCAATAGCAGAAGCCCTTGTGACCTGGTAGATTGGAGTGTCTCTGGCACTCACCCTGAACTGCAATTAACTGAAATGCACTGGTTTACCAAAGGTGGTGGAGGGCCTCATGTAGAGCCTGGACTCGCCTTTTGCCATGAGGTCCGCACAATACCATATTTTTTTTTTATTGATGTCACTTGCCCAGTTCAAATGCCTTGAGGGTACCCACTCATTGGCAACCCCAGCCCTGTCCTTCCTTAGTTCCACTAGTCACATGGATGACAAATATTTTGGCTTTAATATTTACAGGGTTCCACTGACACAGGCCAGTCGGTGGCCACTGGAGCTGTTTTCTTAAGGGAAAGTTGTTTTGGTCCATAGAAATATAGACTATGACAGCAGAAAAAGACCAGAGATCCATCCAGTCTGCCCATATTCCTATAATCCCTGGAACCTTCCTAGAACCTATTGTTCCTAACCCTCCCATCCTATTCCCATTCTCCTCCCTGGTCTTGTTGCCCCAGGAGACCACTGTTTCCTTCATTCTATCCCATGCCTGCTTGAACTCCTGACTATGTTTCCACCCACCACTTCGGCTGACAGATTGTTCCAAAGTTCCACCACCCCTTTCCATAAAGTACATCCCTCCTGTTAATTTTCACTCATGACCATGTAACCTCGAGTTCTTATTCAGGGTAAATATTTCCCCATAGTTTACCTTGTTAATTTCTTTAAGAAATGTGAATGTCTCTATCATATCTCCTCTCTCCTTTCTGGTTTCTAGTGAACTCATATTCAGTGCCTTGAGGTGCTCCTCATAGGATCTACCCTGCTGGCCTCCATCATTTTTGTTACTCTGCGCTGTACTGTTTCCAACCTATCCTATCCTTTCAGGTGAAGGCTCCAGAACTGGATGCAGTACTCCAGGTACTGAATTTTTCACCTACCTCATCTAGAAGGGCCTTTTTTCAGACCTTGGTTTGCCTGTAACGACAAAATAGAGCATCTGAGATAGGAATGCACCAACAGCATATTAATTGTTCCACCCACAGTTTGCAGATAAAGAAATTATCCTTGTTTTCTTTGTTATACCTGCTTACTGTACGTTTGTTATACCTGCTTATTGTAACAATATTGTATGCTCTTTGTACTTGTATTGTCCTCACTTGACTTGGAACCTTGTAAAGGAGCCGCTCGGCCTATAGGTTGCAATCCGAAACTGAAATAAATATAAATATAAATAAATATAAATATAAATCCTATCAGACCTTATTTAATTATCTCAGATAATGTGAATGATTTCAAACAAATCACTGGAATAAAGGATTAATCATTCGAGATGGAATATCTGGTCCCAAAAATTCATTTTCCAGAGTATCTGATTCATAAAACAAATTTTCCAAGCAGCTAGTCTGTGCAGGAAATACAAAGTGCGGGAACAAACACTCCCACCACAGGGAACAAGAGAACAATTGCATAGAGGTCAGCCCAGTGGCATGGGGCAGCAGGTTTTACTGGGACCTATGAGTACTGGGTTTGTGTGGAATACACAGAATCCAGCTCTTGAGCTTACCTGGGACTGGGGTGAAGTACACCACAGATTTACAGATCCCTGGTTGACCACACCTAGAGTACTGTGTTCAGTTTCGGAGGCTGCACTTAAAGAAGGATAGGGACAGGTTGGAATCAGTGCAGAGGAGGGGGACAAAGATGATCCAGGGTCTGCATGAACTCCCTATGAGGAACGGCTAGCAGCACTGAATATCTACTCACTGGAAACCAGGAGGGAGAGGGGCGATGATAGAAACATTTAAGTTCTAAAGACATAAACAAAGTGCGGGCACTGAGAAGCCTGTTCCATAGGGTCACCAATACAACAACTAGAGGCAAGAATGGAAGCTGAGGGAGTTTCAGGAGGGATCTAAGGAAACACTAATTCACGGAATGAGTAGCGGAGCCATGAAATAGTTCTACCGTGGAGGTGGTGGGGCAGAGACTGACAAGTTTCACATAGGTGGGACAGAGCTAGAGCACAACTTCAAGACATTACAGCAAGTGTATAGTAATTTTGGGTGGGGTAGCCCTCAGGACAACTGCTTTTGTAGGTACTGGGCATCTTATGGGCAGACTCGTGGACCCTGGTCTCCTTCTGCCATCATTTTTCTATGTTTCTGTGAAGTACATCTGGAGGGAGGGTGCAGGCTGCTGGGCTTTTGTGTGGCCCCAGCTGGCCAACTGAGAATCAACTTGTCATCAGCTGTGAAGAATGCTGCATTCTCTGCTATATGGCTGAAAGAAGAGTGGAGTTCGAGTAACCAGTCATTCTTAGACTGGAAACAGAAAAAGCCGTCCCATGGCTGCATGTGCTAAGAAAATAATCATCCAACCAAACAATTCCAGCACCATCCACCAACCCCAAGTAATACAGCCTGATTCCAAAGGCATAAATAGGTTGGAGGTCTGGTGTGTGAGGTCCTGCTGGTGCTCTCTGGTAAGAAGTTCACACTACATGTTATGGCTAATTACTGTACTAATAAACTTTGAACCTACCTGTTTAGACTGGGCATGCTGCAATTGGTTGATTCTCCGACCCGGAACAAGTCACACTCATGCAGACAAGCCTCCAGGAACAGTTCATGCAGACAAACCTCCAGGAACAAAGTCCACGTACAGTAAGCACAATGACAAAGTATTCATGAATAAGCATGTCATGTCACTCTGGCACTGCATCAGAGGGTTGAGATACCATTGCTTCAGGAATGCACTAAAAACTATCTCCACAGCATATATTAATCAATTAATTAATCAATTAATTAATCAATTAACTAGTAGTAAAGGAAGGTAGGAAAGCCATTTCCAAAGCTAAGCATGATAGTGAGAAACACTAAAAGTGTACAGAAGCATGAAGCCCAGAAATGCACTACTTTTTTCCTAGTTGCAAAATTTAGATTCTGGTATACTTGTCTTCTCAAAATCTGTATGCTTTGGTAATTCCATTCTCCCACCTTCCTTTACTAGGTACTGGATTACTAGTAAGTAATTAATTTACTGTGCGAAGTGGAGATCAGTTCTGAGTGCATCCTGAAACCTATGTCTCTATATGTTTTAAATTGTTTTTAGCTTATTGTGCAATTTGGAACAGACTAGCAAGGGTTTTATGGCATGTTGGACTCTGGTATGGATTAATGTAGAGCACTAGCAAATACGTTATGGTATTTACAGGCAGGGATATTAATAAGAAACTTATGTGGGGGTAGGAGGAAGTAAGCTGTTGGTTAACTAGGTTTGCAGCTTATCTATTGGGTCGGAAAAATGGGCAGACTAGGTGGGCCAAGCAGTCCTTATCTCGCCGTAAAATTCTACGCTTCTATGTTTTAAACTTGATAGATATTTTTGAAGCAAAGTACAATCATGAAAATAATGCTTCCATGTCATAATAGTGAACCCAAAGCAGTGATCTCTATTATGGCGAGTGTATATCACGGAAAAGAAATTGACGATATGCACTTCAAGGAGACCAGACATCTGGATTTTTAAAAGTGTTTTGCAGGAGGGAGGGCTGTGCTCCAGCTGCTCCTGAATTAGGATTCTCAACTCCAGGGGTGCATATCGGGAGGGGCAAAACTAGATGTTAGCAAATTAAGTGCCACAGCTTGTGGCTGCAGCAAAATGTACATGCTCCTGAACCCAGCACCTGCTGTGCCAGAGCTAGCCAGCCACCCACACCACCATGCCACATGGCTAGCTGGGAGGCAGGATACCAGTGCCTGAAAACACCTTCCCTGTCCCTCCCCTTCCCGTGCTATTCTCCCTTCCGCTCGTCCTTCCCCTGGTCATATCCCATACCCTCACTATTCTGCAGGGTAGCCCAGAATAACAGTGCCCAAAATGAGCCGCTATTTTTGTAGTTGCTCATTGTGGGTCAATATTACGTGATACCATAATAATTGATTTCGGGAATTGAATTTTACGATGTGTTATGCCTTTTAATTTGTCTGCATATAAACATTGTGGGCTGACTCATTGTCTCTGATGTCTGGCAAAGTGCCAGAGTAGCACAAAGCACAGAGGCATGTGAGTGTCCTACAAATAAATGTGCCAAAGTGGCTTTGTAGTGTAATATTGTTTCTGGTGGATTGTTGTTGTGGTTTGTCTGCAGTCAAGTAACCCCTTTGTCTTGGGGGCAGAGTGGAGAGAGGAGGAACCAAGGAAAAAAATAATCTGTGAAAAATACCTCTCTATACAACAGCATGGATATAAGCTAAGGTGGTGGGTGGGGGATCAAGTCTCCATCAGGATAGAACAACTGACTAAGTATTCTGGGCTGGTGACTTCCAGTGAGATTTGCTAGGCCATTTGATGCAATGCACTGGGAGTACTGAGTTTACCTCTACTTAGAGAGGCTGTTTCTTTCTGTGACTATTTTGTTTGTTCCTTTTTCCCCATCCCCACCACAGTGCTGGGGCCATCATAGCTGCATGCTTTTTCCAGTTGGGAGGGTGGGGCAGTAGTGACTTTATAGCCAAGGCCGATGCCACTCTTTGGTCAGCCTGTGGGGGCTGCCGAATTATGAGTGGCACTTTCTCTTCCTTCTCTTGAGAGAGTGGAGTGCCTCATGTCCAAAACGTTCTCACCCTTTGACCAGTGCAATTTGAAATGCCACTGCTCGAACATGAACCCTGATCTGCTAGATGGTAGGGTGATACACTGGCCAACTGACAGGTTCTTTCTCTGCATTCTATAACCTACATATCTGCATGAGAATGTCCAGAGACCAGAGCAAAGTTTGTCCTGAACCTGCTTGTATTTTCATTTGTTTATTTATTTGGAAAATGTTTCACCAGGAAAGACAACATGAACTAGCAGCAGCTCGTTTCAAAGGGTCTCTTTTGGGTTTGTTGCTTTTGTATTTTGTACTTTGATTTTGGTAAGCCTGTAGAATGTGAAGGCCTTCCCCAAGTGTCGCTATTGAGTCCTCTGCCCTCCAGTGCCCTCCACCCGTTTTCCCCTCCTTTGGCGTTGTCAGCTTACCAGCGCCGGCGCTGGGTATTGTTCGTGGGAGGGGGTGGGGTAGAGGGTGCAGACATCAGAGGACGAAATGAATGGGTCTCCACATTGAGGTAGTTAAACCTAGAAGATGCCCTGGGGCAAAATGAAGCCTGGAATGTGGTTCAACATGCCTAGTCTCTATACCCAAGGGCACTACTATTTTGGTGGGCAAGTAGTCCGGTGGCCTGAAACCCATCCAACTCGGCGGTGTTATGCAGTGCCAGATCTGTTAAGAATAAGACTGCAATTATTGCAGACCTTATTGGAACAACTGATCTAGCTTGCATCACCGAACCTAGCTGGATGAAAATATTGGCCCCACATTGAGGCTGCAATCGGCCGTGTACTCGGTGATACACCGCTTGAGATTGGACGAGGGGTGGGGGTGGCGGGAGTCTGTTTCAAGACTGAGTTGGCCTCATGAGTGTACCAGTTGAGGAGACAGAATCTTTTAGTGTACTGTGGTAGCAGGTGTAGGTTGTGGATATCTCTCATCTACCGTCCACCCGAGGGGCGGCGATTCACAGGAAGTAGTGGATTTCATCGTTCGACATGGCATTTGAGTCACCCAGACTGATGGTTCTGGGCGACTTTAACACCTGGATCGACGACTAACTCTCGCAATTTGGGCAGCACTTCCTCCAGCTGATGTCATTACTGGGCCTTACACAAATTGTTACCTCTGCTACCCATAAATATGGTCACTCTCTTGATTTGGTTTTCCTCCTGGGGATTGAAGCCTCCGATTTGGGGTGGAACCTGTCGGTTGGTCCGATCACTCACACGTGAGGTTCAACTTTGCACCCACCTCCATAGGCCTGCCCCTGTGGAGATGGTCAGTTACCACCCTTTATGGGATGTGAGCCCTGAATGACTAGTGGTGGTGATTGACCTCTCGGAGTTTCTTGTGGCAAGCTCGAACCCAGAGACTTTGGTGCTGGCCTATAATAAAGGCCATCTCATGGCCCTGGACTTGGTGCTCCAGTCCATGTTCACCCTCTCCCCTTTGCCCTTGGGCCCCTTGGTTTGATGAGACCTGGCGAGTTGCGGAGACTGGGATGAAGGTTAGAGCTGCACTGAGCGGAAATCCGTCCCGGTCGACCACCTAAGATTGGTAGAGCATTATCAGGTCTCAATCAGCTATCTCCCATAAGGAGGCAGAATTCTGTCGGGAGGTTGCTGGCACTCAGAACCAACCAGCTCAACTCTTTCAAACTGTGGACAGGCTGTACAACCCAGCCTGTCTGCAGCTCTGAAGAGCTTTTTCGCCGAATGGAGTGCGATGAGCTTGCTCAGTGCTTTGTGAATAAGGTGGCTAACATCAGGGTGGAGATCATCTTGACTCTGCTCTGTGGGGAAGCTGTTGGTTGGTTCCCGTCACCTCACCTCATGCTTTTGGAGTACCTTTGACCGTCCGAGCTCAAGGATGTTTTGTGGATTGTCCAGGTATGTGCCTTACATGATGTAGTTTGGATCCAGGCCCAACTTCCCTGATTATGGGTTGCTGTGATATTATTGGCCCAGTCCTGGTACAGATAGTCCAGTGCTCCCTTGATTGGTGTGAGTTTCCAAGCTCCCTGAAGGAGGCGGTGACACTCCTCCTGAAGAAGGCTACTGGACCCAAACTCTCTGGTCAACTACAGACAATCTCAAACCTCCCTTTATAGGGTAGGTTATTGAGAAATAGAGGTGGTACAGTTGGAGAACCATTTGATCATCCATAACATCTACGAGCCTCTCCAGTTCAGTTTTCAAAGAGGCACAGTACCGAGACTGCACTGGTTTGGGTGCTCAATGATCTCCTGATGGTGAGAGATTGGAGAAGCCGCTCCATCTTGGTGCTCCTGATCTCTCTTCAGCCTTTGACACTGTGGACCATTGGTGCTGCTTGGGCACCTGAGGTCCATCTTATAGCTTGACTAGCACAGTCCTGAGGTGGTTTACATCTTTCCTCACTGGCAGAACTCGGAGAGTGGTTTCTGGGATTTATTTCTCTGACCCACTTTCTCTGTCATGTGGGGTCCCTCAGAACTCAGTGCTGTCCCCCATGTTGTTTGCAGTGTATATGCTGCCCTCAGAACATTATAAGATGGTATGGGCTAAAGTTTGCACTGTTATGCTGATGATACCCAGCTCTACCTGTCTTTCTCACCTGACCAGGAGAGTGCCCTCTCTATATTTAATAACTGCCTTGCTGAAATCAGGACTAGATGAATTTGAGCTGGCTAAAGTTGAAGGTGGGAAAGACGAGGTGATGGTAGAGGATCGGGTTGCGGATAGAGGGAAGAGGGCTGGTCAGCCCTCTGGACTTTGCTGGGTGGCTCCCAGATCCTTGCCTCTGAATGGGTGCGAGACATGGGTGGTGCTTGACAATGGGCTGACACTATGGTCTCAGGTGTCAGCAGTCTCAAGTCTTCCTTTTATCATCTTAGGAACATCGCCAGGATCAAGCACCTTGTTCCGTCCGTGATCTGCCTACATTGGTCCATGTCTTTGTGACCTCGCACCTTGATTAGTGCAACTCCCTGTACTTAGGGCTACCTGGGATGATATTCACTGCCTGCAACTAGTGCAGAATGCTGCCCTGATTGTTGATGGGCCTTCTCGATCTTCTCATATCACCCTGTGCTGCGTGATCTGCATTGGCTGCCGATTCAGTGGCAGATCACCTTTAAAGTTGGTTTACTGACTTATAAAGCCCTACATGGACTTGGCCTGACTACTTGAAGAGCTTCTTGTACCTTACTGCCCCAAGTAGCAGCTCCGCTCAACTGACGAGGTGTTGCTGGAGATTTCAAGGTGTCTTTAAATCTTCTAGGGCCTGTGCATTTATGTGCATGGCCTCTACCCTCGGAATTCTCTACCCATCAGCCGCGAAGTGCTCGACCGTGAGGGATTTAAACAGGTATTGAAAATGTTTTTAATGACATCAGGCCTTTAATGGAATGGACTGAAGAGACCCCGACAGATTATTTTATTGTTGTGGCTGCTGATTTACTGTTGTTGTTTTAACCTTATTGTACAGCACCTTGATATTTTGAAACTTAATTTAAATAAAGTTTATTATTATTATTTATAAAAGCATCCTGGGGAGGGCTTACATTGTTGGGGAGCAACAAACAAATAACAATTCAGGAGGAGTGCAAAACAACACAGGAACAATACATGCAATACAAATTACAAACATAAAACAGGTGGTAGCAGTTCGAGCCGAAAGACCCACACCAACCGGTCAGAAACAATCCTAGACTGAACAAACAGAGAGCAGCAAGCAAATGACAATACAGGAGTAACACAATACAGAGGCAATGCAATACAGTGCGATAATAACAACAAACTGGTGCTGGAGCGAATGACCCAGAACAACCAGACAGGGCAATAATCCTAGAATGAAAAAACAGGTGTTGCGCAATCTGAGAGCAGGAGAACCCCCAGTGGAGGCAGACACAGTAAGTGCTTTAGGAATAGACTGAGCCTGAGATATGAAGTGCCGGGACCCTTGGGGGCAGGAATGAGATCAGTGAGGAGAAGGGAGGGCGATGAAGAGGTGTGAGGTGAGGGGGAGAGGGGAGGGGAGAGGAGAGGGAGGGGAGGGAGGGGCAGCCTGGCGATGAATTCCCTTCAGGATGTGGAGAGACCCTGCAAGGGAAACAGGCCAGCAGTAGTAGGGGAAGAGGATAAAGTGAGGGAGGTGGAGAAGGAAGGGGCGAGGGTAAACAGGAGGGATGGAAGAGGCGAAGGAGTAGGTGGTGAGGGGATGGAGAGTTGACTAGCCAACCTATTCTAGTCCTTCAGGATGCGAAGAACTGCAAGGGAAGAGTATTAGGGAGCAGAGGGAAAGGTAGGGGAGAGGGGCCAGACCTACTCACCTTAGGGATGCTGAGAGTCTTGCAAGGGGTCAGGACATGGGCAGAAAGGACAGGAGGGGGAGGGCAGGCAGAGGAGAGGAGAGTTCAACACAGGCTGGGGGAGATGAGTAGGGTGATAAGAACTTGGATGGAGGATGGAAGGGGTACAATGCAACAGGTAAGGAAGAGGAGAACAGTTAGGTAGGATGAGCGGAGAATACACCTTGGGAGGAGGGTATGGGGATTAGAGACAAGTGCAGTTTGAGGAGTGAGAATTGTGTAGGGCTAAAGTGATAGAGTTTGAGGACAAAGAGAGCCGGACAGGAGGTGGCAGGAGTTCCAAAGCTTGGGGAAGCGGTAGGAGAAAGCTTCCTGTCCAATGGAGGTAGAGCGATGAGGATTACTAGAGTGTGAGCATCAATGGATATGAGAGGGTGGGAGCATCGGGAGGGGCAGAGAGAGCCAGAGAGGTAGGATGGGAGAGTCCCAAACCAGTATTAAGATGTGAACTTGGCAAAGTGGGAGAGGCAGCCTGCACTCCAGGAGGGAAGACAAGAAGGGAGCAGTGGTGAGAATGGTAGGGGGTGTCAAGAGCAAAGTGACAGAAAGCATTAAAAGAGAATCCAATCTGGTGAGGGAAGACTTGGGAGCAGCACACCGTGAACTATATTCGCAATAGTCAAAATAGGAGAATCATTTTTTAATAATATCGCGACGAACCGGTAGTGGTAGGAACTACGGTTCCTGTAAAGGGCACCAAACTTGGAGTGCAGTTTTGCAGGAAGGCATCAATATGTGAAGAAAAGGTAGGTGTTGGTTGAGCCAGACACCTAGGTATTTGAAAGAGGAGGTGTCCTCTAGAGTAGTCCTATCAGGGGTATGGAAGGAGGAGGAGGACAGCTTAGGTTCTCTGCCTAGTGGCAAAGGTCATAGAGGCTGTCTTCTTGGCGTTGAGGAAAAGTTGATGCGAGCTTAGCCAATGTTGAACATTATTGGAAGTCAATCTGTAGTTTGGAAGTCACATCAGAGGAGATTGGCCAGAGGTGAACAGGACTGTGTCATCAACATACATATGGATGAGGATGATGAGCATACTGACGGTAGGTCATTTAGAAAAACTGAGAATAAGAGTGGGCCAAGAACAGAGCCTTGAGGCACACCAGTGGAGATGGGTAGTGATGGGGATGTAGAGTCAGCTATTTTAACAAATCGGGTGTGACCAATGAGGTAGGCCCTGAACTAGCCAGAATGACTGAGACAAGCCAGCTGACAAGAGGGTGTCAAGGAGGAGGGAGGGAGACAGAGTCAAAAGCCTTGGCAAGATCGATAAAGATTGCAGAAGTGATATGGCCTCAATCCATGGCTTATGGATAGAGACAGTGAGTCTGAGTAGGGAAGTGGTTGTGGAGTGATTCTTCGAAAGCCAGATTGGAAGAAGTCGTCAAGAAAGGAGGAGAGCTGGGAGAGAACAAGGTGCTCCTGCAGTTTAACCAGCGTGGGAAGGAACAAGATGGGGTGGTATCTCCCAGGAGATGAAAGTCACCACCCTTAGGTAAAGGGAGGACTGTATCATGTTTCCAGGTCACAGGGATAGATGAAGTGTGAAAAGACAGGTTGAGGAGGTCGAGAGCAGGAGGAAATAGCAGGCAGTGAGGTACAGCAGCTTTGGGTCAAGGCCATCAGGGTGTGGCCCTTTGATGGGTTGAGAGAGAGTAATGCATGTAGGGTGTCATTGAGCGAGAGGGTGAGAAGACAAAGCTGCCTGTGGGATGATGGAGTTGGGGAGTAGGGAGGCAGGGAGGTAGAAGGGAGTGTAGGGAGGAGGCTAACAGAGTGGAGGCGCAGGAAGTAAAGTAGGAATTAAATTCTGCAGCTACTGTGGGATGGTCAGCAATTAGTTTGTTGTTTATTTTGAGCAGTGGGGATCGAGGTTTAGTTTGGGAGGAGAAGAGAGTGAACTGCAGTCCAAAACTTGATGGGCTGTTTATATTAGTGTTAAAGGGGCCTGAAAATATTCTGTCTTAGCCAGCAGATGGTTTGGGTACAAGCATTGCGGAGTGTTTGGTAGATAGCAGATCACTAGCGAGATTAGAGGATTTATGGGTTTTCCATGAAATGTCACATGCTTGTTGACAGGCCATGAGCTCAGGGGTAACCCAGGGCAGGTGGCTACCGTACTCTGACTTGCTTTAGGGAGCATCTTGTTCTCAGATTGTGGTAAAATTAGTGGTAAAGTATTCCAGAGCATGATCTTTAGAATTGGTTAAGGATATGGGAGACCAGTCCACTTGAGTTAAGCTGTGATGTAGAGGTCGAGTTCTAGTGATTTATAGGAGCTGATCGTTATTAGTTTGTGGGGACCTTAGGTCTGTGAACCTTTCTGACTAGGTATATCATAGTGATGGTCACTAAGAGCATCTGGCAAAAGGCAGGATTGGATTACCCTGTGGGATGGGAGGCAAGGTCCCAGTCAATAGAGAGTGGTTTTGGGTTTTATGATTCAGGCATGTAGGCTCCTTGATTAATTGGGTCAGGTTAAGGGCAGCTATGTCATAGCGAGTTTTGTCTAGGTTAGGAGACAACCAGTTTGAGGTTTAGATCCCCTAGTAGATCAGAGCTCACCGAGGAGGTAAGGGACCCAATGGTAGTGATAAGTTCTGTGACTACAGAGTGGTGTAGACCAGGATGGCAGTAGGTACCTGCAATGTAAATTAGTACAGAAGGGAAGAGTAAGTCTTATGATGATGGCTTCATAGGCCTTAGGGACTGTGGTTGAAAGAATGGTAGTGGTTTGGAGAGAGGAGGAGAGTAGATAGCTACCCCCACCCCTGCCAGTGCGGTCCTGATGGGTAACTGCATACCCTGGAATTGTAATGGAAGAATCAGAGATTTTGTTGGTTAGCCAGATTTCTGACAGCGGTGGATATCAGGATTAAGGGATACTACCATTGGAAGGAGCAGGTCAGCTTTGGAAGGAGACTACGAATGTTGAGGTGGAGGATTTTTTAGGCCAGGGGGAAAAGGACAGGGGTAGGGTGGAGGGGTGAAGGAGGGGAGAGGTAGTCATAATACTGAGTGAGGGTCTGGGGTTGGATTTATATCACCTGAAGAGGAGTAATAGGGAGATAATGATGAAGTTAAGCTTGGTACTCTTGAATCAGGCATGTTTGTGGGTCTGGGTGAATGGGTGAGTGGCTTGGGTGGAGAAGCTGAAATTTCAGGAGGCGTAGTAGTGTGTGGAGTAAGGTATAGTTAAGAGAGAGGGGAAGGGCAGAGAGAAGTGGTTCCAGTTATGATGAATAGGCTGAGGAGCAGCCATTTGGATGATAATGGGGTAAGCATGGGGGGATTTTGAAGGGGTGTGGGGAGTAGATGTACTTTGCAATAGAAGGGAGGAAGAGAGCAGGATGTAAAAGTAGGGAGGAGGTAATGAAAGAGAGCATATTTCAGTACTGCTAGTGGACAGCTTAGCTGGGTGAGTAGACCTAACAGATGTGAACTTAGCTCTGGTAGTATAAGGGGAGCTAATGGGAGAGGGTAAAAGAGAGTGATCTCGAGCAAGAGAACAACTGGGCTCTAAGGTGGCCTCACAGATGTGAATCAGAAGGGTGAACAGACTTATAAGCATTAAAAGAACAAAGGGAGCTAAGGGGATGGAGTTGGCAAGTTAGAATATGAGAAGGAATGGTGGCCAATAGAGAAGGAGAAGGATAAGCTGTGAGGGCTTGAGTGTATTTAATAGAGGTTGAAGTTGGGGCTGGGAAGGAGGGTGGGATGAAATTAGAGAGAAAAATTAGCAGAAATTGCAGCAAGATCCTTTCCGGCAATGAAGCAGAGAGACCGGCAGTTCAGCAGAGCTCAGGCTGAAAAGGCACATCAATCAGGTGTTAGCAGGTCGTGATGGCAGCCAATCAGATCAGAGCAGCTGGAAAGTGGTGAAATTCAAAATGCAGGTCAGCGCTGGGACTATACCTAAATAGGAAGGGTCCTGGGCGGTGTTCAGTGTGGTGTGCAGTGGTGAGCACACCACCAGCTGAAGAACTGCCTGATCAGGGGCAGCATTCTGTGGGAGAGGAAAAGCAGGAATTAGTTATAGTCAGCAGGTAGGGGAGGGAGCTGAGAGGAAGCGTGGTGGGGCAGCTGAGAGCAGGCGACAGCAGAACAGTAGGGGCCAAGAGGCGCTCGAGAGGCAGAGAATGCAATCGGAGGCTGGGATGGCAAGGCTAGCAGACAATAGAACAGATTAGTCAGGGCAGATCTCAGAACAGAGAGCAGGGAGGCTGGGGGCAGAGGCGGGCAGTGCCTAGCACAATGGAGGGAGAACAGAAGGAGCAGTGAGGCAGTTTGAAAGTAAGAGGATCAGGAGCAGAGTGAGGAAGCTATAAAACTAGTGGCAAACTGTAAACATTTTCTAGCATAGGCAATCCAAAGACACTTCCCTAGCAGTACAAACAGTGGCAATTAAGCTTGGAGGCAAGCAGCAAAGTATTCCTTGGCAATAAACAATAACTTACAGTGGAAGTGATATCTAAGCAATTCAGATCAAGACCATAAGGGCAAGCTTTACACAAAATATGAAATTAGAGAAAAATTAGCAGAAATTGCAGGAAGATCCTTTCCAGCAATGAAGCAGAAGACCGTCCAGCAGAGCTCAGGCTGAAAAGGTGCACCAATTGGGTGTTATCAGGCAGTGATGGCAGCCAATCAGATGGGAAGCAGCTGGAGAGCACCGAGAATTCAAAGTAGCGGGTCAGCCTGGGCCTGCACCTGACTGGGAGAGGTCCTGGGTGGCATTCAGTATGGCATGTGGCTGTGAGCACGCCACCAGCTGGAGAGACGCCTGATCAGGGAAGCAGTCTGAGTAGGAAGGTCCTGGGCAGCATTCAGTGTGGCATGTGGCAGTGGGGGTGCCGCAGCTAGAGAAGAGCCTGATCAGGGGCAGCAGTGAGTGCGTCGCCAGCTGGAGAAGTGCCCGATCAGGGACAGCAGTCTGAATAGGAGAGGTCCTGGGTGGCGTTAGTGCGGCGTGAGCAGTATGTCCAGCTGGAGAAGTGCCTGATCGGGGCAGCAGTCTGTGGGATTACACAGCAAGATCTTCCTGCCCTTTATAGAACTGGCCATGCTGTTTTAAACCTGTGAGGAGGAAGGGTTGACTTGAGGCTTCTTCATCAGGAGCGGTTGTTGCTAACACTATCGTGTCACTTCTGATAGCAAGGAGTTAACCTCTCCTACAACGTTTACTTGCTATGCTTTTATGTGTGCTATTGGCCACAGGATATGTCTAAATGCACAGGACATCTGGGAGGGTTAGTAAACTGTGGTATCATTTAAGTTATAGCCAGAAATAAACTTTCTGGTTTAGCTCCAGCAAGCAACATTATAGTGTTAGACCACTTTTCCTAATCGGCGGCTTTCTTGTGCCATGAAATATGCATTGTGGAAGCAATAAAATAGCAAAACTGGATTACAACCAGGAGTTGAGCTTTTCTTACTATTATTTAAATTCTTCAAACTGCCTCAGAGAGGCTCCTTCAAACTATTGGATTATTAGCTCTTTACAAGGCAGTGGGCATCCCAGAACCATATGTCTGCAGGGCAGAAGCAGGGAACTATAGACCTGTTAGTTTAACCTCAGTGATAGGAAAATGATGGAATCACTTCTGAAGGAAAGAATTGTTGAATACCTAGAGGCAAAGAGGCACATGACCCAAGGCAGCATGGATTCACAGCAGGAAGGTCATGTCAGGCAGAATCTAATTGATTTCTTTGACTGTGTGACCAAAGTAGTAGACCAGGGAGGGGCTGTGGACATGGCCTACCTAGACTTTAGCAAGGCATTTGACACAGTCCCACACAAAAATTAATAAACAAGTTAGCCAGCCTTGGAGTGGGTCCCAGGATGGTAGCCTGGGTAAGGGTGGCTGGAGAACAGGACACAGATGGTAATAGTAAACGGAGTCCACTCTGAAGAAAGGGGTTACCAGGGTACCGCAGGGTTCAGTACTAGGACCGGTCCTCTTCAATGTCTCTTTATAAGTGACATTGCAGAGGGACTGGAAGGAAAGTATGTCTCTTTGCAGATGACACAAAGATCTGCAACAGAGTTGATACACAAGGTGGAGTGGAAAGGATGAGAAGGACTTGGCAAGGTTGGAGGAATGGTCAAATGTATGGCAGTTTAGATTCAATGCTAAGAAGTGCAAAGTAATGCACCTGGGAAACAAAACCCAGGGAAAGAGTACACAATGGGGAGTGAGATACTAACAACAACAACAATGGAAAGGGACCTGGGGGTAGTCATATCAGATGACCTAAAGGTGGGCAAGCAATGTGAGAGGGCAGTAAGGTGGGCTGGGGAGATACTGGGATGCATAGGAGAGGCATCACCAGTAGAAAACAAGAAGTTGTTATCCCTCTGTACATACAGCTGGTGAGACCCCATCTGGAGTACTGCGTGCAGTTCTGGAGACCAATCTCCACAAAGACATAGACAGGATGGAGGCAGTACAGAGGAGGGCAACTAAAATAGGCAGGGTCTGCACCAGAAGACATAAGAAGAGAGACTTGAGGAGCTTAACATGTATAGTCTCAAGGAAAGGGGGGCATGATAGAAACTTCAAGTACCTCATGTGAATCAACAAAGTCCAAGAGGGTAGCATCTTTCAGAAAAGAGGTGCAAGAATAAGGTGGCACAATTTGAAGATAGAGGGGACGGCCCAGAGATAATGTGAGGAAGCATTTTTCATGGAAAGGGTGTGGATGCATGGAACGGCCTCTGAGGAGGTTGTGGAGTTAAAACAGTGGTGGAATTCAAGAATGCATGGGACAGTCAAAAGGCAATTCTAGGGAGGGGGGTAGGAGGAACTAGGCTGCTGGGATCTGCAGCTTATCTATTAGGTAGGGAAATGGGCAGACTGGGTGGGCCAAGTGGTCCTATCTGCCATCAAATTCTATGTTTCTATGTTGTTTACTATCAGAGAGACATAAAGGGAGCAGGGGCTGGTGTTACAAGGCTGTGACCATGAGCTCGGACGATTATAACAATTGATACCTCTTGCAATAGTAGTGTGTATACATGAGTGCAAATAAAGAGTAGGTAAGGCTGGAATAGATGGAGCTAGGCTTAAATGGCCTCATTTCACAGGGAAATAATTTGCTCTGTAGAATTGCCTTGTGTGACTCTGCAAAACAAAATTTAAAAAGCGTGTGCTTGATTAGCTTTTACCACAGCCCAAGCTCAGCAGTCAGCTCCCTTACATAAGACAGTGCATTAGTCATTGTCCTGATGCTAGGTTGCAGAGTCCTTATTAAAAAAAGAGTGAGTAAAGTAAATGAACAAAAGAAAAGACAATTGTCATCTTTTGTGGTTGCTAATTGAATTAACAGATTTTCAAAAATTAGCTTGCCTACCCAAGGAAGCCTTGTTAAAGATCAAGCCACCTAGCAGTAGATGAAAGTATGTTGGCCAGAGTTAGTGTCAGTGTTGGTAGTTTTAGCAGGAGGGCCTGTCCTGTAGTTACCATCCATTGTCCATCAGATATAGGAGTTGCAGACCTTTCCCACTGTTCCTCTGTGATAGGAATATGAATCTCATGGCCATGGTCCATGGCCTTGTGCAGATGACACAAGGTCTGCAACAGGAGTAGACACCATGGAAGCATAGAAAGGATGAAGGATGACCTAGAAAAATGAAGAGTGGTCAAGAAGGTGGCTGCTTAGTTCAATGTAAAGAAGTGCAAGTTATACACTTGGGGCACAGGAACCCAGGGCAGCGTACACACTTGGGAGAGGTACTATAGTCACAAGGCAAGAAAGAGTCCTAGAAATTATCATTACTGATGACCTGAAGGTGGTGAAGCAGAGTGGAAGGCAGTAGGAAAGGCTAACCAAATGCTTGGTTGCATAGGGAGGCATCAGCAGTAGAAGGAGAAATGTCGTCCCATGTACACTTCAATGGTGAGGCCTCACCTTGAATATTGTGTGCAGGTTTGGAGGCCCCATCTTTGAAAGGACAGTGACAGGTCATGGGAGGTGCAGAGGAGAAAACCAAATGGTGCAGCCAGCATCAGAAGACCTATAAAGAGAGAGGCTTAAGGAACTGAACTTGTACTCCCTGGAGGACTGGAGGAGGCGGGGGATATGATTGAGACATTCAGATATCTCAGGGAATAAACAAGGTGCAGGAGGAGAGTATCTTCCAGAGAAAAAGATGTTCTAGGACTAGGGGTCATGATATGAAGCAGGGAGGGTAGGTTCAGAGGTTACGTGAGGAAGTTTTCTTCATGGAAAGGGTGCTGGACGACTGCACCAGCCTCCCAGTGGAGGTGATGGGGGCAATTACAGTCACAGATTTTAAGTGTGCATTGAGATAAACACATGTGTATCTTTGATAATGGTGGGTGGATGACAGCACCCCAGTAGTGGCTTGGGTAGCACTATTAGGGGATCTTACGGGCAGACTAGGTGAGGCCAGGAGGTCCTTATCTGCCGACAGAATCTATGAATCTCCATAATCTGTGTGGGATTTCAACTCCACAACTTGAGCTGTGCAGATTCGGAACTGAAATTGTGTGTGTGTGTAAGGTGTGTGTCTCTATCTGTGTATCTTTATTGACTGATAGAAAAAGACTAGCTTTGGTCCAGCATTAGGCTGGGTGTGGCTATAGGCTGGTACTGAGCAGACTGAATGGGCTATTGGGGTTTTCTGCCACTGACATCTATGTTTCTATGATTAAACTATTTTATAAAATGTAGTAGTAAAATCCTGTTCTATAATTGGTGAACTTTGATCACATGATGGGAGCATAGCTCTGAACGAGCCACAGTTCAATTCAGAGCGTCTTTCAATTTTGTTTTGATATTTTCCCCAATGTACAAATTGTATGAGCACCAAAGCACACTTCACGATTTGGGTGTTGTGATTTTGGCTTCATGACTACAGAACAACCCACACCATGTCATGTGTTGGGTTCATAGTGGAAAGGAAGGGAGAAAGAGCTGTAGATTAAGTATAGTCTGTGGTAATAATGTAGGTAGGGAAAAAGGGCAGACTGGGTGGGCCAGCGTCTTATCTGCTTTCAAATTCTGTGTTTCTATGTGTTATTTCTTACTTAAAGGGGGTTTGCAGTAAGCCTAGAGGATAGAGCAGTGAGCTGTGAATGAGCTTAGTACATCAAGGAGACTTGGGCTTGATTCCTACAACCTCCACTTGCCATACTGTGTGACCCTGAGTGGATCATTTCACCTCGTGTGCTCCCTGCCATACCTGTAAATGGCCTTGCACCAAAGAATAAAAGTAAATAAAGTATGGCCTTTGAGGTGTGTTAACTGAAAATGTAACCCTTCAAGGTCAAACAGAATGCAAACCAAATACATGCACTTGGACAAAAACCACTATAAAGGCACAAAGACCACCCTCATAAAAAGAACAATAACCAGCCTAAGATCGAACATTGCAAACAAATGCACAAAACTAAAGAAAAGAGAACCCATTCCCACACTGGGTGCCAATAGCAGGGTCTCCAGGGCATTTTTAGTCTTTGGTAACCGGTAAGGCCCACTAGCCACAAGTGCCTGTTTCAGGGGCAACCTGGGAGCGCTGGGCAGTTAAGGACTTGCTCAGAGTCACACAGTATGCAAGTGGAGGTTGTGAGAATCAAACTCAGGTCTGATCTGCTGGATATATCAAGCTCGTTCACACCTCGCTCCTCTAACCTCTAGGCTATACTGCCAGCCCATTGCGAGCCTGCCAGCAATGTTCTTCCCAAGTCACTCTGGTACATCATCATCTGAGGTCACCGAGGTGGAAGTGTGCATGACGGGGTAAGTCACCTCCTGCCCGGAGAGGATAGCATCCTGCTGGATGCTCAGTCCTCCTCCACCTGCTGCTCTCTGATCTGTGATATATGAACCTGGGTTGTTGGTACCACAAGCAGAAATTTGATTTATTTATTTATTCATTCAAGCATTTCAGCAGGAAGGCATACTGAGCAGTACTGCTTTTTTCCAGATAAGCCCTGGGAAAAGGGAAGTGGAGATACAAGTACAGCAGTGCAAAATACAACTGTTTTTAGACAATGTGGTATACAAAGAACAAAAATACAAGCTACAATTGGGTACAGTAAGAGCAGCACAAGTGAAGTACTAAATGTCATAATACATGTAATCAGAAGAAACATGAGCAGTTACAGTCAAGGCAGTGGTAAATGATTACAATCACATGATACAAGTGAAAATGATTACAGAAACGGATACTGTGAGTATCAGCATATACAGAAGGGTATATGAAAGTAGTTATAGTGAACATTTAGGGAGATAATCTCAAGTTCTATGTTGTGCAGAGCTGCAATGAGGTGCGGGGATTAGAGAAGGACCAAAGGCTTTAATTGATGTAGTCTGTTATCTGATGCTGTGCTGATGAGGCCAGCTGCCATGGTTACAGCTCCAAGGTATTCTAAATGCTTAGTTTACAGCAAGTCATAAAGCTAACACAAAGGAACTGGAAGGGACAGGATCAGTTGTGTTCCAGGACAGTAGCTGTTCTTGTTGTTTTACAGGGTTTCTTGTGGATTTTACTTGGTAGAAGTTTATTTCTTTTCTTTCTTACTTCTAAGGGGCTAGCAGGTATTGTTTTGGGGCTGTTGTGAGTTTGAAAACTGGTTTGGTGGCTGTAAGTGGGCTCATCTGTTGGATGTTTCACTGTGTAACAGGCTGTGCTGGTGGAGGCCTATTTCTTCTGATTTAAAACCTATTTGGTGGGATTTGCTTGGGACTGGTTATTTGAATTGGAGACCTATATCTGTTAATTTCAAGCCTATTTTGATGTGTTGTTAGTGAAGCTGATTAAATTGGAGACCTGTTTCCTGGCAGCAAACATATTTTGGGGGCTTTGAGTTGAATTTTGATTCCTTTTACTGACTTCACTAGCTGCAAAGGTTAGTGCATAGTGGGGAAGGGTGTTAATGGTCTGGCCAGGTCTCACTCAGCTAATTGACTGGAGGCAGAGCTGAATCAGGTTTGTGGTGTTAGTTGCTTTGGCTTCTCAGAAGGAACTGGAAGGGGACAGGATCAGTTGTGTTCCAGGACAGTAGCTGCTTTTGTTTTTTTACAGGGTTTCTTGTGGATTTTACCTGGTAGAAGGTTAATTATTTTCTTTCTTACTTCCAAGGGGCTAGCAGGGTATTGTTTTGGGGCTGTTGTAAGTTTGAAAACTGGTTTGGTGGCTGTAAGTGGGCCCATTTGTTGGATGTTTCACTGTGTAACAGGCTGTGCTGGTGGAGGCCTATTTCTTCTGATTTAAAACCTATTTGGGGGATTTGCTTGAGGCTGGTTCTTTGGCTGCAGGGCTTGGAGAGGCAGACACAGGGCTGATACACTCTCTCAAGAGTCGGTGTAGGCCAAGACCCACCCTCCCCACCCCTCCCTCCCCAGAGCTCTGCTAATTTATATGGGAACACCTGCCCTGCAGCTGGAGGAAAAGGCTGCAGGTGCAGCTCATGTAGTTCTAGCCACTGGGGTTGGATTTAAAGGCTGGGAGAGAGAACTTAGGGAGTTGTTCACTCTTATAAGTTTACTGTGTTGTACTGCACCTAGTAACAGGGTTACCTGTTTACTGTGGGACTGTATCTAGGATTAGTGGGTGACCTGATTAGGCAGTAGGGTGTATCTTGGACTAGTGTGGAACCTGGTGGCTCACCCAAGAAAACCTACTTGAGGGGATGGGACCACACGTCATTATGGCCGGCATCTTTGGGAGAGTGGTGGGGTGCATAGGGTGTGGAGCAGCCATGATACTGGACTGGGCTTGGAAGTTTGGTGGTTGCCCAGTGTGCTACCAGCTGGCACAGCTTGGGGAGGTTGCAGGGATTAGGAGACAGCTGGGGAAGGGGGGCATGGTTGGGGAGGAGGCGGGAGATCTCCCACGGATTGCACCAAGCAATAGGGGCAGGGGCATAGGGAAAGGAGTGCAGGAGAATACTGGGGTCACATAGGGACCCTGGCAGAGGGGCCCAAAGGAGGACACTACCAAGGAAGCAGGCAGGTAACTGGGGACCCTCAAAAGGGGGGCCAGAGGACAACATTCTCAGTGAAGTAGGCAGATGGCCGGGGCTGGACAGAAGGAAGCAAGGCAGGGAGGTGGATCGGACCTTACATGCAGTAATCACTTCAATTCTTTTCTTCTCCTTGAGGATGAGGGGGTGATGTAGCCATGGCAGGGGTGGTTAGAGATGGAAAGGAGTGGGGGCAGGAGGCGGGGCCGGATAGCAGGAGGAACAGGGGAACCTGGAATGCAGGAAAATGGGGAAGCAGTGAATCGAGAAGGAGGGCAGGGGAAGAGGGAGGGAGGAAAGCACAAGGAGAAGGACCAGTTGGGAGGAAAGGGCAAGGAGAAGGACCAGAAGTACAAGGAGGAGACAGTAAAGTGAGCTGAGGGTTTAGGCCAGGAGAGCACGACAAGCAAGGAGGGACTAAATGGAGACAGGAAGGAAGGAGGATGAGCCAGGCTAGTTTAGCGGATGGGGAGAAGGACCAGTCGCGAGCAGGAGGGGGGGAATTAGCGAGGTACAGAAGTATACTGGAGGAGGAGAGGCATAGGATCGGAGGAGAGGGGTGGCCAGGGTAAATAAGGAGGGGCGGCATGTGGCATCCAGATAGGGGAGGAACAAGGAGCCAGCTGGGTGGAGGGCCGGTAGAAAGGATGAGGGACATGGAAGGGGGAGTGGAGGAAAAGGAGTGGTCAGAGTGCTCCTGTTGGGGATTCTATGATCAGGGGTATCAAATGGAATAGGGAGGAGAAGCCTGGCCAGTTAGAACAAAATGCTTCCCTGGACTAACGGTGCACAGGGCCAAGCACGAGGTATATCAGCTGGCAAAGGACTGTGGGGTTCCCGGACATACTGGTCCACCTGGGTACAAATGACATTGGAAATAGCAAGCTAGAGATACAGGCAAGATTCAGGGAGCTTGCCAGGGTCTGTCATGACATAGGATGCATAGTTTCCTTCTCAGAAATCCTGCGGTGCCAAGGGCTAGTGGGGAACACAAAGAAAAATTAGGAGATAAACCAGTGGCTCAGGGAGTGGTGTGAGGCCAGAAGGTATGGGTTGATGGGGATTGGGGGAGACCTGGGAGGATAAGGGCTGTATGCTAGAGATAGGCTCCATCTCAATTTGGAGGAGAGGATTCTTAAGTTGAAAATAGAGGGGTTCATTGGTGAAAAGTGGGGTTTAAACTTGTGAAGGGGGAGGGATGGGAGAAAGGCTGTCGGTGGTGCCGATAAGGAGAGACTCTGTCTCCACCCCCTGGGGAGCTGGAGAATGGAAAAGGCCAACTGGTGAAGTGCAGACCAGGGAAAACAGAATCCCCATGGAAACACGAGCAGGGGAAATGGAAGTATAGGGAAAGGGTGGAAGGTAGTCCTGCTAAATACCAGGAGCTTGGGCAATAAAATGCCTGAGCTCCAGGTGATGTTAACTAAGGGAGCGGTGGATGTGGCAGCAGTCACTGAGACCTGGGCCACCGCAGGACATGACTGGGACCTGAACCTGGAGGGTTACACTATGTTCAGGAAGGGCAGGGGAGGGAAGGAGGAGGGCAGCAATGATAGTCAAAACTGCATTGGCATAGGGGAGTAGAGGGGCGGAGGGAACCGTGGAGGTGGATTTGGGCCACCTTGATAACAAGGGGGCAAGACAGTAAAATAGGAGTGGTGTATAGACCCCTGCACTGGTGGAGGAGCTGGAGGAGAGTCTGGTGGCAGATGTTGGGAGACACTGCAGACTGGGCAGGGAAGGGTGTTGGTGTTGGGGACTTAAACATGCCAGGAACAGACTGGGAGACTATGACATCCTCGGTGGCCAGGGACAGAGGTTGCTGGATGTCTTTCAAGACGCGTTCCTAACTCAGCAGGTGGGGAACCGACCAGGAGGTGTGGGTACTGGATGTGGTCCTGGCAGACAGTGACCAGATTGGGGGCCTGGAGGTAAGGGACCCGTTGGCTGGGAGTGATCATACCACGGTCTGGTTCTGCCTGGACCTAGGAGGGGTAGAAGGCTGCACATAAACGGAGGTAACTGACTTCAGGGGGTGGATTTAAGGAACTGGGAAGGATCCTATGAGCATTTGGATGGCATTGGGTCAGACATGGACACTGATAGTAGGTGGAAATCATCAGGAGAGGGGTGCAGGATGTTACCAGCACCTGTGCAAGAGTAAGACGAAAATGCAGTAGAGACGAAACCCTGCTGGTGGACCAGGAAGGTCCAGGAGGTGGTGCCAGGGGGAAAGAAGGCAGCCTATAGGCAATTCAAGTGCTCAAGGGTGAAAGGGATCGAGGGGAGTACAGAGCTGATGGCTAGAAGGGCCACTAGGGTGGTGAGGACGCCAAGGCAAGGAAGCAGCAGAACCTGGTCAGGGAAATTAGGAGAGGAACAAGGGTTCTTTAGATACACTGGGGAAAAAGAAGGTGAAGGAGCAGATTAGCAGGATTAAAACAGGTGAGAGATGGGCACAAGACCCGGGGAGCAGGCTGAGGTACTAAATGAGTACTTCACCTCAGTTTTCACCAAGGAAAATGGGGTGCTGCATCATACATGGGAGGAGACAGTGATACTGAGGAGGGGACCCTCACCGATCCAGCGGGTCTGGGGAGAGGGGAGGCATCACTGGTAGAAGGGGAAGGCTAAGCAGGGAGAAGAGGTAGGGGAAGTGGAAATCACAGCAGAGAGAGTGAGGGAAGCCCTCAGGTCCCTTAAGACGGAGAAAGCACCAGGGCCAGATAAATTACATCCCAGAGTGCTGAAGGAACTTGTGGATGTCTGCCAGAAACCCCTGGCGGACTTTTCACCATCTCTCTGAGGACAGGGTGGGTGCCCCAGGACTGGAAGGTGGCGATATAGTGCCTATCCACAAGGGGGATCTAAGGAGGTGGCAGGGAACTACAGGCCTGTCAGCCTGACATCGGTGGTGGGCAAGGTGATGGAGGACATTGTCAAGGAGAGGCTGGGGGACCTGAAAAGTCAGGGTGCCTGGACGATAGACAGCATGGATTCATCCTGAAATCGTGTCAGACAAACCTTGTGGAGTTCTATGACTGGGTGACGAGTGCCTTGGACATGGGTAGACCAGTGGACGTCCTCTTTCTAGACTTGAGCAAGGCATTTGACTCTGTTCCTCACGTGGGCCTGTTGGATAAGCTGGGAGAAATGGGGTGGGGAACCAGATGATCAGATGGATAGGCAATTGGCTCCAGGACCGGACTCAGAGGGTCGTAGTAGGCGGATAGTCTCATCCCAAAGGAGGGTCATTAGTAGGGTCCCACAGGGATCAGTCCTTGGGCCCCCTGTTCAACGCCACGCCTCTGACTTAAGGACAGGTATCAGGAGTGAGATGAGTCTCTTGTGGATGACTCAAAACTGGGGGTGGTGGTGGATGGGGAGGAGGGAGGGTGGCCCCACAGGGGACCTGGAGGCTCTGGAAAGATGGCCTAGAAAGTGGAAGCTGAGGTTCAATGCAGGAAATGCAAGGTACTGCACCTGGGGCCAGAAACCTCGGCCAAGTATACACCCTGGGAGGGCAAGCACAAGTCTTGATGGCTGAGAGGACATGGGGTGGTGGTGGATATCAAGATGAACAACTCAGAGACTTGTGGGAGGCAGCAGCCAAGGCCAACAGGATGATGGGATGCATGCTAGGGGAATCACCTCAGGAAGGAGGAAGTGATACTTCTCTGTATAACTGCTTGGGTGAGGCCGAACCTCAGTACTGCGTGCAGTTTTGGAGGCCACACTTAAAGAGGGACATTAAACTCCTGGAGAGGGTCCAGAGGAGGGCAACCAAAATGATTTGGGGCTTGGGGACAGAACCTATGAGGAGAGGCTTGAAGAGCTAAATATGTACACATTGGAAGAGAGAAGGGACCGGGGGACATGATAGGAGTCTTCAGGTACATGAGAAGGGGTAAATAGGGAGGAACAGTCAGGGTGCTTCGAAGGAAGGAGGAGGGGCCACTAGAGGGCATGGGTGGAAGCTGGAGGGGAAGATTCAGGGAGAAAGGAGGAGGTGCTACTTCACTGAGAGGGTGGTGGAGCCATGGAATGCACTGCCTAGAGAGCTGGTGGAGGCAGAGATGGTGGAGGGTTCAAGAGGGATGGGACAGGTACAGGGAAGGGTTCTGGAAGCAAAATCCAATGCAGCGAGAATATCCAGAACTGGGAAGGCAGAAGCCAGAGAAGGCGAGGGCAGCAAGGTCAGCTCCCAGGGTGGGGCTGACCAAGCAAGCAGACGCGAAAGACCATTAGGCCTATTCTGCTGGCATTTTAGTATGTTAGTATATGTAACCAGCCTCCCTCATCCTTCGGCTTGTGGCCAGTTACTAGAGAACTCTCAAAGTGTTAAGCCTGACCCAGAGAGTTGTCCTCTAAGGGTAGTGCTTGGAGACAGGATGTCTGGATGTTTGTGTGCCGGTGTTCTGGCTCAGCTAAAAGCACAGAAACTCGCCCACCGAATATGCATGGTCCTGCCTCCCCTATTCTATAAGAGGAGGAGGTGAGCTCAGAGAAAAGGAAAATCCTGAGATGGAGGCCTGAGAGATCAGAATCCAGAGGGAGAGAGAAGGTGTTCAGCTCTCTGGCTGCAACTGGAGCAGGGGACCTGTGGGCCCAGGGATGGTGGCAGGATCCCTGGATCCAGGTGGCACTGGTCCCCTATTGAGGCCTCCGGAGTAACAACAGCAGACACTGCCAGGAGGATGGGCATCCCAGGAGTGGCCTTGAGGACCCCAGAAGATCAGGAACCAGACTGACACCATGGGAGTAATGGAGGACCACCCCTCAATGGAGGTCACTGATATCCATGAGGATCCACTCCCACCATGAGCCTCAGCTTGAAAGAGAGCACCATCCAAATGGACACATTGTTCAAAGTGTCAGGAAACCCTGGGTAATGTAATGTAGTTCCAGTTGTCAGGAGGAAGAGACTTGGCAAGAGTTGGAGCTGGTAAATCCCTGTGTGCGTCAGGCATGACAGCTTGTGTCTTTGGGCCATTGCACGGTCGGATGTGAATGCCTGGAATCATGGCTTTACTTTTCAGACCTTGTTTTACTATGCTAGAATACCCATTTTCACTTGCAAGTAAGTTTGCCATGTTCGGGTTACTGGCTGCTTCAAGGGATGCATTTATTTATTTATTTGCACATCGGTTTACAACCTTTGAGCCAGGGCTCATTTTCAAAGGTACCTCATCACAAAGAGGACAAATACAGTACAGACATTCATGTTACAGGATGTAGGTTACATGGAATTAACATACACGTTTGTGAAGAACATGATAGGTACAGCAGTAAATACAAAATACAAAAACTCACTTATGGTTACAGGATATGGGTACATCAATCAATCGGTGATTGGACCGATATTACAGAGAGGCCAGATTGGTTATTGTGGCACCATAGGGACTGCAAATGGAGCAGTCAGTAGAGCAGTGGTAATTTAACAGGTTACAGCAGTATATAATGGTAAGAGCAGTCAGGAGCAGTGGCAAATTAACCAGGTTACAGCAGCACATAGTAACACTGCCGGAGGCTAAGTCAACAGAGCAATTTAAGCCAGGTTACAGTAACATATAGCAATTCTGCAGTTTGAGCAGTCGGCAGAGCAGTGGTAATTTTGCCAGAGGAGATACGCATCTGCATGGGGAAAGGCCAAGCATCAGGGAATAATTACTGTACAGTCCATCGTGGTATAAGTATAGAGTGGTGCGGTTTGGATGCTGCCCAGTGGGCATTGTCAGGGCACAGTGGGTAGCGCCTCAGATATACAAGGTGCAATTTCGTGTGTTGAACAGTTTACTTCTGAGTGCAGTTTTGAATTTGGAGATCGTAGGGGCATCTGTGACGTGGAGATGGAGCGAGTTGAACCAGGAAGGGGCTCTATGGGGAAGGACCTCTGACCATGGGAGGTCCTGGCTCTTGGTGTCTGGAAGGTGGTCTTGCAGGAAGTCCGTGTACAGATCAGGGGTTTGGCTATGGGAGGGAGCTGTCAGCCCTGGAGACAGTCCTAGGAGAGTTTTTTGCTATTAGGCATGTTTGGTAACGTAGTCGTTCATCTTAGGTTCAGTAATGTTGCCAGCCCGTGAGCTGGCATGAATGTGTAAACCTAGGGCCCCAGTGATTAGTCTGCATGCCTTGTTAAGTAACAGGCGGATTTTGTTGAGCGTAGTTGAATGGGCAGCCCGTGACCGGGAGTCCATAGTCTACCAGGGATAATATAGAGGGATGTTACCGCAGCTCGGAGGGCAGCGGGGAGGGGGAGCGCTAGAAGCGGTATAAGATACCTAGCCGCATATTGGCTGCTGAGGTAAGGTTGTCAATGTGGGTATGGTAGTTGAGGCTGAGTCAAAGGTGACCCCAAGGTACTTGAACGAGTGTACTTTATGTACAGTTACTTGAGAAATGAAGGACTCATGTATGCACATGTTCACTATTGCTTCTGCTCCATGTTGAGCTCCACTGTGCTTCAGCCTTGGTGTCGAGCAATGGTTGGGTCTCTAAAAATATTATTTTTAGTGAAATAACCTAATAAGTTATTACTGTATGAAAATCAGGGACCAAATATAAAATCAGTTTACACACAGATAGTAACAGGCACCATCAACAATTACTTAATGGAAAGTTCTCAAAAAGCTGACAGTGTCTCTTGAATATGACTTTCTGGCATTAGCACAGCGGCATTTTACAGCATGACTTTCTGACATCACCCTGTAGTATTTGTAAACAATAAGGCACGATAGGATGTTTGTGGTACTGACATTAACACTCACCCAGGGGTGTAGTAAGCCACATGGCCTCATTCCAAGTGCCTTTATCCCTGGAAGTGCTTTTATGACAGTATTACTAATACTATTGAGAGTCTTACTGTCTTTATAAAAAATAAAAATTGAAAGACAAGACAAAATTCACTCGGCATGCATTAATTCTCTAGAAATTCATACCCTGTTCTGGGTTATTGCTTACAAATGTATGACATCACCACTGTGATATTTAACATGAGTTTCTGAAGGTGATGAATTGTGCCTCGCATATGCAGGATGTGAAATCCTTTGTCTGTATGCTTCTTTGTCATTCAAGGAGGTTGTTGAAAAGCCCACATACAGATCATGGGGAAAGTCAGACGAAAATGTGGATTCAAGCAGGACCCAGAGTCACTGAGTTTGTCAAACTTAGTTGCTTGACTTATGTTTTGCTTGGGATAGCTTCCAAAAAGTTTATTTTAAAATAAAAATGTAGATACCTAGTGATGATGTTTGCAGAAATCCTGTCCAGGAGACTTTCACTGATATAGTGAGCAAGAATGCTGTAGTTACTCCAAGCAGAAAACCATGTAAATCCACAAAACTAAGTTACAGACACAGACAAACACAAGCAGCCACCACACAGGAATGGATTCCTCTGGTTGGATATCGTTATATGCAAGCACCAGGTCCCCAGGATCCATGCATTCATTTGTAGACTCGAGAGGTCCAGCACTGCCATCAGGTCATCTGGGAAACACCCTTCAAAGGCGGTACGGACCATCTCTGTAGGGGCCGACCCTGAGGGGGCCATGAAACTGAACCCAATAGTATGATGGTCAGACCACCCAACTGGTTCCACCACCAAGTCGGATATCTCCATCCCCAGGAGAAACACCAAATCCAATGAATGACCACCTATATAGGTCGAGGAGGAAATAACCTATGTGAAGCCAAGCAAATTTATTAGTTGGAGGAAGTCCTGACCAAACTGTGAGAGTTCATCATCGATCCAGCATTGAAATCCCCAGGATCAGCCATCTGGAGGATCCCAATGTCAGGTCGACAAAGAAGTCCATGACTTCCCTCAGGAAAAATTCCCATCTCCTGGTGGGCGGTGAGCGAGAATAATCCTGCACCCACACCTCGCTCATGATACATTCTAAGGAGTTGGTGGTCCCCACTAGTACCTCCACCAGGTTCAGTTCCGATCTAAAACAGATGGCAACTCCCCTGACCCTACAATCCATCCTCGGGCAGTATATCACTGAGTACCGGCTGGTATTGCTGAAGCCAGAATTGGGCCAACATTCTCATCCAGCCAGGTCTCGGTGATGCACGCCAGGTCCGATGACCCAACAAGATCTGCTATTATAGCAGTCTTGTTTTTAATGGAGCTGGTGTTACATAACACCGCCTGAGTAGAATGTCACCAGTGAAGACCGAGCACCTTCAGGTGTGGCCTCACTAAGGATCTATATAGAGAAGTATTTCTTCTTCCTTCTGCTATTAATACCTTCCAATACATCCCAGAATCCTGCATGCTTTGCTGTATGCCTTGTTGCACTTGACGCGATTGTTTTAGGGAGTCACTGATGATAACTTCAAGGTCCCATTCTTTAGCCATAGTGCTAAGTCTCACCCTACCCATCTAGTACCCTGTCCTGGGGTTCTTGTTCCCTAGATGAATTACCTTGCACTTTTGGTGTTGAATTTCAACTGCCAAACCTTGGACCACCTCTCTAGCTTTCGTAGTCACTGTGCATTTCCTTGATTCCTTTATCACTATCCACCCTCCCAGACTTTAGTGTTATTTTTATTTATTTTTATTTTAGTCTTTGGTAACCGGGTAAGGCTCACTAGGCACAAGTGCCTGTTTTCAGGGTGACCTGGGAGCACTGGCGGGTAAGTGACTTGCTCAGTCACACAGTATGCAAGTGGAGGTTGTGTGAATCAAACTCCGGTCTGGTCTGCTGGATGTATCAAGCTCGTTCACACCTCGTTCCTCTAACCTCTAGGCTATACTGCCAGCCCTAATCTGCGAAGAGACCCAGTCTGCCCAGGATTCCTTCACCAGTGTCACTGATGAACATATTGAAGAGGACCGGACCCAGGACAAATCCCTGTGGTACCCCACCTGTGACCTCCTGTCTTCTGATTTGAACCATTGACCACAACCCTCTGCTGTCTCCCCTTTAGCTAGTTACCTACCCAGTTTAGAATGGCCCTTAGCCACCCCAGATTCTACATCATCTTCGAAAGCATCTGTAAGACACCCCAGTCTAAAAGCCTTGTTGGAAGCTGAGGTAGAACAAATCCATCGCATGGCTCCTATCCAATTCCCTCATCACCTAGTCAAAGAAAGCTAAGGAGGCAGTATAGTGCAGTGGTTTAGGACTCTGAGCTGCAAATCTAGAGACCTAAGTTTGAATCTCACAGCCCCACTTGTATACTGTGTGACCTGAGCAAGTCACTTAACTTCCTTGTGCTCCCAGGCTGCACCTGGAAACAAGTTTTGGCTTAGTCGCCTCTTCTGGTTAAACAGTTTCCCCTTTTCCTTTCCTATCAGGTTAGTCTTACAAGATCTTCCTGCCGTAAATATGTGGTCTTTACTATCCTGGAGACAGTTGCTTGCCAAGTGGTCCATGAGATCCTCCTTGACCAGTGACTTTAGCAGCTTCTCAACAATAGAGGTAAGACTGACAGGTCTGTAGTTCCCTGCTTGTTCCTTGTCCCCCTCCTGATTATGGAGCAGAAATATATGTCCACCACCCTTCAGTCCTTCAGAACTACTCCTATCCTTAGTCAGCTGACCTACCAGGTGTTCAACCAGTTCCACTGCTAGTTCCCTGGATCACTTCACGTGCAACTCATCCGGTCCCAGGGCTTTATCTATCTTTAGGGCTGCCAACCCTTTCTGAACACTTTCACTTGTAAATATAGGCTGCCTCATCTCTGGCCCCCACCACCATTGGCTGTTTTGATGCCACTCTCTGACAAGGGCCCACCATCCTCCTAGTGAAAACTGAGCAAATTTAATCATAATGTACAGTGGTCTTTTGCCCACACCTCTATTACCCTATCCCCTCATCTAGCCTTATGAATCTCCCTGTCTTCCTTTTCCCCTAATACATTAGAAGAACTGTTTTCTCTGCTCTTAACCCCTCCACAGTACTCAGCTCTGTGTTTGCTTTTGCCTTCCTAGCTGTCCTGTTTGGCTCCCTATTTTTCAATACATATTCTCCCCATTCTTGTATACCCTAGAGCAAAGGAGGCGAGAGGTGATATGATCAAACGTTCAAATGCCTTAAAGGCAAAACAAGGTGAAAGAGTCTAACATGTTTCAATATAAGAAAAATAGCAGGACAAGAGGACACAGCATGAGATTAGAGGGAGGCCGATTAAGGGTAATGTGAGGAAGTTCTTTTCTCAGAAAAGGTGGTGGATGCATGAGCAGACCTACCTCAGTAAGTGGTGGATATGAATACAGTGCAGGGCTTCAAACAGGCATGGGATAGGCATAAGGGACCAATACAGATAAGTATGAATAGATAGGCCATTGACAGAGCAAAGGCCGATGGCACATTTATAAGGTAGAAAAGAAATGGGCAGACTGGATGAGCCTTGTAGTACTTATCTGCCATCAACTTCTATGTTTCTCTGTCTCTACTTTTCCTCTCCCTGCTTTTCTTTATAATTGTAGAAAGCCTTTTTCTTGGCTGTCACCACTTCTCAAAGTCTTACAGAGAACCATAACGGTCTTGTGAACCTGTTCTTTTGGTTACCCTTCATGCATAACTCAACGCCTCGAGAATGGCCCCTTAATTGCCTCCCACCTCTCTTCCACCGCACTTATGTTGTCCACCGACTAACTTTTCCTGTATGTTAACATGTCTTTCTGATATCACCACTGTGGCATATTAACATGACTTTCTAATATCACCACTCTGGTATATTAACAAGACTTTCTAATTATCACCACTGTGGCATATTAACATGACTTTCTAATATCACCACTCTGGTATATTAACATGCCTTTCTAACATCATCACTGTGGTATATTAACATGACTTTATATATGGTTCAGTTTTATTGATATAAACAAATGTTTTACATACACAGAATTAGACATCATAATATTACATTAGATAAATCTCAGATACGGACATATACTATTAAAAACTCAGAGCAAGGACCATATAAAACATTTTTAACTATGGTCAGAGAAAATTCTAGCAGTTATTCATATATTAGAGTTTATAAATAGCCTTTAGTGCAAAGTTTGCCCGCTGTGCAATCTCCATTGCTTAACACTATCATGTTGTTACACAGAATACCCATTCTGAATTTACAATATGCCATTCTTTGTTCTGAATCCTGGCAGAACTATAAATACTTTTTGTCAGTTCTGACTGAATTTTAATATTTTGTATAATTTTGTATTTAGAGCATCCATCAGCCTCCCAAACTCTTTTAGAAAAATATGTCCGTAAGCGTTGAAGTACTTCTTGACAGAACATATCGATATTTAAAATGGTGTATTCATCCCAAATATCTATAAAACCAAATGGTTTCAAACACCATGCAAATGTGAAAACCAACATGTACAACCAATATTTTTGGCATCCTTCCAACACATAGCCAAAATAGATGATACGTCATCTTTTATTATTTTCTTAAAAAAATTAAGTGGTCTACCCTGTGCTACCACTAGTAGGGACGTGATATAAAATTCCATATAAAAATGCAGTACAACAATCCTTGGGCAAATTCATAATTTGTCTAAAAATGCATTTTGCACAGTTTCAGCTCTCTAATACTATTAGGAAAAAGCCAGACACTGGCCCCATGCAAAATCATATTTTGAACTTTAGCATTAAAAGCATTTTTAAGGCTTCACAGGAGTTTCTCACAAACAAGTGGGAGAATCTGACCAACCCCTTTAATGCCTGATTTGCCTTAAGTTTTGTTTCCAACACATGTGATTTCCAAATGTTTTAGAATTAAGAGTAACTCTAAGATATTTATAGCTGCAGACTCCTCTAATTAATAATTACTGCAGTTCCAGTTTCTATTTTTAAGGGTACGATCACCAAGAACCATGACTTTAGATTTTTTTCTCATTAATATTTAGGAGATTTTTTTAATGTTGAATTGTACAGTTTGTTGCTCTTTTTATGTCTAAGGAGCTAACATACACAGAACAATTCTATCTGCATAAAGCAAAGATTGGATGCTGATAGTATCTAGTCATTTTTTTTCATTCTTTTGTTTATGCCACTTTCTGCACCACTGCTGTGCTTCCCTCAAGGTCCCTAGAAGCCTGTCTCAGCAGAACTCTGTGCCCCTTCAACCACCTCCACCATGCTGCTACAGTTTCTGTCCCTCCCTGGGCAGGGAAGGGAAGGTCCCCCATCTGAACGTTCTGTTGTCAGGCTGGCAGGCAGCTGACAGTTCAGAGCTGGTCCTTCATTTGGTTCACCGGGGCCATCATGTACCTGGCAGTGGAGTCTTTCCTGGTTTGCTTCCCTGCACAAGGATACAGGCATGCATGGAGGACCTAGGCATGTATACACATAGAAGCATGGTGTTGCACTGGACCACCAGCCTGCATCCAACCCTCTCATGGTGCTGTGGGCTACACTGCCACCTGTAGTCACTCAGGTGGCAGCTTTGCAGTGAGGGTGACAGCCCACCCACCGAGGAGGAAAGCATCCTGTGGGATGCTCAGTTCTTCTCCCCCACCTGGCCTCCACTGATCTGAGCTCTTTCCCAAACTCGGGTCACCCAGCATCATAAGCAGTAGCACTACCATTGTGCTGTCAGGCTGCCCAATAGTATCTGTTCTAGGTGAAACGGTATCCACCGTCATCAGTTCTTGAGTGAGGGTTTCCATATAGATAGTAAAGTGGCAAGATGTAGTAAGTGTTTGTGTTTTACACTATAAAGGACCTATGACCTGACAAAGTGTCATCAGTTCCAGTTCTTACACTGGCCATATTTTCAGAGTACAGCCTTTAAAAAGTGTTAAGCAGTCCATAACCTAGTCCCCACAGTGCCAAAATCTGCCACAACTAGAATTTGTTAGTTTCCTTTGATAAAGCCTATCAGGGAAATGTCAGGAGAATCACCAGCTCCATGAAGGCCAGTCTACTTGTTTTGTTGTTACGCTTTTACACCTGTGCACAATAACGATAACAATTCAAGTACTGTGTTACTGCTTTTCTGTTTTGAGCTGGAGTGCCGTGACTTTTCTCCTTCCAGTTCGTTAATCGTCACTGGCACCCATCCCACTGAGCAGCTCTGACTCTCTGAATAATTTGTTAATCTTGTCAATGGCAGAATGCAAATCTAAAATGCCAAATAAAGTTTCCTTTTTTGAAATACAAATTTACTTATGAGGTAATTCAGTGTAAAAATATGATCACATGTCCGCTTCCTTTTGGAAGTTCGCCTGTTACTTTAGACAATATTTTGTGCCTTTACCCATAATTCCAATACATCTAAAATGAATCTGCACTAAATTTTCAAAGCTATACAGAGCAAAGATATTGGTCGATAATTTTCAGGATTCTTTTGTCCCTTTCTTATATAGTGGCATGATTATAGCTGTCTTCCAGTCTGTAGAGAGCATAACACATCATTTATATGATTAAATATTGAAGTGAAAATTTGGGCCCACCAGTCAGGGTTTGCATGAAAAACTCAGCGAATTCCATCCATTCCAACAGCAAAATTATGTTTTGTGCCATAATGGCGTTCCGACTTCCATTATGGAAAAAGTCAGGATGTGTCATTCACATTATGAACAACAGTTTAAATATAATTTCCCCACATCCTGCACTTTATCATAGCCTTCCTTTATTTCTCAAAAGGAACGTTGCCAGATGGCTGCATTTATTAGGAGTGGGATATTGTGATTTTGTATTCTGTCCCAAATGCCACAATGTCCCAAAATGATCTGACATCATTTTCTTCAATGGCTGTTTGTTTCTTACACCAACGTGGATGTTGGTAGTCTCTCTTTTTCTCTATATCAACATTCTGTATTCTTTTTGTTAGTTAATATATGAATATATGCCAACCTCAATGTATAATTAACCTTTTTCTAAGATAGATGATCACATTTGAAGACCATTTCCTTTTTACAGGATTTGTGAAACCATAGGTTGCTTTTATTTGTTGCAGTAAGGTAGGATATTTGATCTTTCTTAGTCAAGCTCAGAAAATTGAAATTTCTTCATAAAGCTTAAATGTGTCAGTTGTTTTATCCGTACTAGATTGTTCCTTAGTCAACTGCTGATTGCTGAACTGTAAACTCTTTCTCCTGTTTCAGCTCCAGAAATCTATTTATTAAATGATGTATCTTTTCAGCTGTATAAAGGGCCCACAGAATTCTTTTGCAGTTTGTATTTGATTTCAGTAGCTTCAGGCTGCTGGGCTGACTAGGCTAGGCCTCTGTTTGTTTCTGCTGCAGTTGTGGAGCTTCTAGCAGCTTTTAAGTGGGTGAGGCTGAACCAGCCCCTGCCTGGGAACTCCTTGACTGATTGTTTTTTTTTGGACACATCCTGTGGGTTAATATCTGCGTATGCATTCCATCAATTTAAAAAAGCAGTTTGGACCACAACTGGATATACTTAGCGCGGTTTGAGGGCAGAAGCTGTAGTCTTCAAGAGGTATCTTGCTGGTTATCACCTTGAGGTTGATCTGATAAACTTCTTGTTCAGGTGTAGAAGTTCCAGGTAGTTGATAAAAAATCCAGCACAAAACAGTCCAAAATTAATCAGGCTCTTGAGGTGAAGTAATAATCAGCCACTGTTTGTGGCTTATCAGTAAACAGGTCTCTGGTACCAACACCTATGAATGAATCTGCTGGGAGAATTGCAACAGGGACAAAGGGGAAATAATGTGCAGGAGGAAGAAGAGGAGCTGGAAATGAGAGGGAGATGAATGGAAGCAAGCAGGGAGTAAGAGGGTGGAATCCTAGTGCTGGGGACTCAATACTAAGAGGAGTCAGGTGGGGTAGCAAGAGGAGAGGCATAGTCACATTTGGGTGAAGGCCATGCCAGGAATGACAGCGGAAAGGGTGGGACAATCTGTTCTGAAATATGCTAGAAGGGTAGGGACAAGCCTCATTTAATTATACATCTTGGGACAAACCGACCTGGCTGACAAGACAGTAGATGTAGTCCAGAGGAGGTTTGAGGAACTAGGACAATTATGTGAGGGGGAGGAAGATCAGTAACTTTGTCAGAGATACTTCCAGTGCCCAAGGCAAGCACAACAAGAAAGCTGAGAATAGAGGAATTTAACGGATGGCTAAGAACCTGGTGTTGTGCTAAATGGTATGGGCTGTTGGGGGTGGGGAGGGACCTGGGAGGACAGTAGTCTCTATGCTAAGGACAGACTACACTTGAGTGAGGAGGGAAAGAAAGTGTTGAAACAGAGGATGGAGGAGTACATAGAGGAAGTTGGGAATTTAAACTGGGAGTGGGGGGGCAATTGGGCAAGAGATATGCAGAGACCACAGGTTGGGAAACCATAATACACCCCCATAACAGTGACAAAGAACAAATGGCAAGTACTATTGATGATGCTAGTAAAGGAGGGCAGGATGGGGGAGGAGGGTGGAAGGTGGTTACCCTTAATGCTAGGAGCCTTGGGAGGAAAACTGCAGAGTTACAGGTGCTCATGGCAGAGGGAGAGGTGGACATTGCAGCCATCACAGAAACATGGGCCACCCAATACAATGACTGGGACCTGTCTGTACCCATGGTACAGGTTATTTTGTAGGGACAGGTGATTGGGAAAGGAGGGGGTGTGGCACTATATGTGAAGGAAGGACTGAAGTGTGTAAGGGAGGAAGGGGAGGAGGGTAGAACGGAGTCACTTTGGATGCAAATCCAGGATTCCAAGAATAGGATTCTTAGAATGGGAGTGGTGTACAGGCCACCATCTCAGACGGAGGAGTTAGACAGAGAACTAGAGGGACAGATCAGGAGGACCTGCGAGAAGGGTAGTGTGGTGATTGTGGGGACTTCAACATGCCAGGAGTGGTTGGAGTATCCCAACAACCAGGAACAGAAGGAGCAGGTACTGCTGGATGCCTTCCAGGACAGCTTCTTGCTGCAATGGTCAGTGAACCAACCAGGTTAGGGAATACCCTTGACCTTGTGCTGGCAAATGGGGACTTTGTGAGAGAGACTTACAGTGGAGGAACTGCTGTCAGGAGTGACCACCACTCAGTATAGCTGACATTGGATATGGGCAAGGAAGGGTGGAATCTGGCACAAGAGTACTGGACTTCAGGAGGGCCGACTTTGGGAGGATGGGGGAAGTGGTAAAAGGTACCTGGCCAAGAATTCAATCTAGTATGGACACTAACCAGAGGTGGGAGCTCATAAAGCTGGGGATAGTGGAAACAGCAAAACCTGTTGCAAGGCCCAGAGCAAGAAGGCTAGGGCTAGAAACCAAGCTGGTTGAGCAAGGTCATGGAAACGGTAAGGAGGAAAGAGCTGCCTTTAGAAAGTACAAAAACAGGGAGGGAGGACAGGGAGGAGTACTTGACAGAATTGAAGGAGGTGACAAAGGGCAGTAAGGAGCCAAGGCATCTGGAACTCAGGCTGGCACAAGGCATTAGAAGGGGAGAAGGACACCTTTAAGTACATCAGGAGAAAAGGAGCTTAAGGACCACATAGTAAGGATTAGGAAGGAGGGGGTTGGGTGGAAGCAGGTGTGATAAGGCAGAAGCACTAAATGAGTACTTCTGCTCAGTATTTACTAAAGAGAAGAGGGGGATTTCACCCAAGGGGAGAAAATGGCAGAAATGGGGAGAAGGGTGACAGATGGGGAAATCATGGATGGCAGAGTTCGGGAGGGTTTGAAGGCACTGAGGGTGGACAAGGTGCCAGGCCCAGATGGCATCCACCCCAGGGGTACTGAAGGAGCTGGCAGATGTCCTTGCAGGACCTTGGCAGACCTACTTAATGCCTCACTACATTTGGGGTGTGTACCTCAGGACTGGAGGATGGCTCATGTGGTGCCCTTCCACAAGAGTGGCCCCAAGGATGAGCTGGGAAACTACAGACTGGTGAGCCTCACATCCATCGTGGGTAAGCTAATGGAGACTATCCGAAGGAGAGGCTGGGGGCCCTCCTAGAGGCCAAGGACTACAGGACAGCAGACAGCATGGCTTCATATGGGGCAGATCCTGCCAAACCAACCTGGTGGAGTTCTATGACTAGGTAACTAGGCAACTGGACAGGAGCCAAGCAGTGGATGTCCTGTATCTGGACTTCAGTAAGGCATTCGACTCGGGTGCATAGAAGGCTGGGAAGTAAGTTAGTAGGCATGGGCGGGTACAAAGCTGGTGAGATGGGTAGGAAACTGGCTTCAGGGAAGGCAACAGAGGGTGGTGGTGGGTGGGAGCTCTCACACCCAAGGGTAGTGATGAGCGGTGTTCCACAAGGCTCGGTGTTGGGACCAGTGTTGTTTGGGATATTCATTGCAGAAATATCATGGGACATCAAGAGCAAGATCAGTCTGTTTGCAGATGATACCAAGGTAGGAGTGGTGGTGGATGACTAGGGGATGGCAGGGTTGCAGGATGATCTGGCAAAGCTTGAAACCTGGTCAGACACCTGGCAACTGGGGTTTAATGCCAAAAGTGCAAGGTGCTGCATTTTGGGATGAAGAACCCAAGAAGGAGTTACCAGCTGGGGAGTGCAGCTAGCCCAGACAGAGGAGGAGAAAGATCTGGGGGTGCTCATTACAGGGTCAATGAACAACTCGGCACAGTGTAGGAAGGCAGCTTCAAAGGCCAACAAAATGCTGGGTTGTATTGCAAGGGGTATATCCTCGAGGAGAGAGGAGGTGATTCTGCCACTGTATGGTCATTAGCTAGACTGCACCTGGAGTACTGCGTGCAGTACTGCGCATATCTGAAGAGGACATTAAGTTACTGGAGGGGGTGCAGCGTGGGTGACAGAGATGATCAAGGGGCTGGGAACTTATCATACAAGAGGAGGTTGAGGAGCTGAACATGTACTCACTGGAGGAGAGGAGGGACGGGGTGACATGATTGAAACCTTTAAGTACATGAAAGGAATAAACAAGACAGGTACAGAGGGGCTTTTCAAAGTAGGGAGGAGAGGGGCACCAGGGCCATGATATGAGACTGGAAGGAGGAAGATTCAGGAGGAGATGAGGAGACACTTTTTACAGAGAGGTGGTGGCTGGGTGGAATCGTTACTTGCAGAAGTGGTATCCAGTAGAACAGTGGACTGCTTCAAAGGGGATGGGATAGGACAAGGGGAGGGTTAATAAAGGGAGGGAGGTGGAAGGGAGGCAGCTGCAGGATAAGGGGTGCTAGCTGCACATTCGAGCAGACTTGATAGACCTCTAGGCCTTTATCTGCTGCCAATTTTGTATGTTCATAAATAAAAAAGGACTGCAGGGTAACAAATGAAACAGCAATTAAATAAAATGGCTAGTTTCAGGCCATCAGCTAAACAGCTATAAAACAAGTACCCTCAGTTTGATGCTCCTATTTTCCTCTTTCCATAATGTTTATTTAGTTAGTTATTGTTGACCAGGTAAGTGTAATAGGCAAGCAAATACTATTTTCAGTCATAACCCAAAGATTACATACAAAAACAGAGAACACAAAGACTACAAGTAGTTTAACAAAATTTAGGTACAACCATGACAGCAAACATTAAAGCATAAGTGGGCATGATTGGGACTAACATACAATAAGGAACTATATAAAATAGCAGCAAGCCCACAAAGTGCATGGGGAGATACACAATGAACTTTACATAAATGCACAATAACACAGTACCACAATGGGTAGCAATATAATATAGAAAAATTTCAGACTGAACTTTTATATTAAAATACAGCTACAAAGTGGCCAACTTTCATCCATTTCCAGAAGTAAGGGTTTGTAATCTGGCCTACATCCATAGAACCAGAACAGGAAGGGATCATAGGCCAAACAGCAGAACTCCATAGCTGTGAAAGCCTTTAAAAAACTCTTTCCTTTTAAAAATGCTATTTATAAATAGCTAAAAACATTGAGTTAGTAATAAAACTAGAGTTTGCTCTTATGCACATGCTAGCTGAGATGTCTTTCCTTGAAGAAGGTGGCTAGCGTTACGAGTTTCAGCAGTGGAGTGACATCACTTATATGACATCAAGCAATAGCTTAATGATTCCAATTTCTGATTGGTCAGCTGCCCAAATACAAAAGTTTGCGTTTATGGATTGAATTAAATAAATATCAGTACATATAGACAATAAAATAAGAGCACTAGCAAAAACTAAGACTAAAATGTCAAGCACCGTTCTCTATCTGCATGGTTACCCAAGTTCCATGTAAAAATATACACACCATTTCACTTACTATTGTCACTTAATTGGCAATTATCCATTATACAGTACAATAAAATTAAAAGAGCTTACAATTCAATAACACAGAACATATGAATGAGTACACTTTTATTATTAGGCTACTGCCCTCTCAGTTCTTGTTCTCTTTAAAGAGTTAGCAACCAAACTTTAAAGATCTGGTGACAGGATCAGGAGAACTTTAACAAAACATAATATTTAGGTACTGTCCAACTTGTCTTTCCCATTAGTGCTGTATTCCGCCTCCCATTATCTAGTAGTGAGGTCATTTGCATGAAAACAGGATCTTTGCTCCTGAAGAGTCCATCTATTCCTGCTGCTTTCTCCCTACCTGAAGTCACAGAGCACTGCTTGTGATCTCACAGTTACTCCCATGGTGACAGATTGTGATGTCACAACAGAGGATTATGACTTGAAGTAGGAAGTAAGCTATAGAGGCAGATGAACTCAAAATGAAATCTAAGGGACAACAATCATATTCAAACACATTTCTTTAGTAATACATTATATGGAGGAGAAATATATAAAATAATAAATGAGATGCAAGCAGAATTGTACCTAATTTTTATGTTTTTAAAGTTTTGAGGCATCAGTAGCTCTTTAAAGAGCTAGTGAACTACTAAAACTAATATTAGTTTTAAAAGTGGTCAACCGTTACCTTTTATATCTGAAGCACTTTTTCTTTTCCTTTGTTTAATTAGAAGACTGGTTACCTGATGTTAGTAGGAGTGATATGTGGGACAGCACTCTGCCTGGCAGCTGACATATGTATCTCTATTCCCCACTACATCATCAGCATTGTGAGCCTCACTGATAATGACCTCACAGCTGCTTAGGAACAGCCACTCAGTGGCTGCCAGGTCAGTCCCATTGATGTCACTGTCGGTGAGAGCACAGTGCCGATGATGTAGTGGACAGGACAGAGATAGATATGTCAGCTGCCAAGCAAACTGTTCCACACATCACACACAATATTATCACATAGAAGCCTTTCTAATGAGCAAAGGAAAAAGAAAACACTTCAGAAATAAAAAAAGTTACAACTGATTACTTTTAAAATTTGTATTATTTTCCTGTCAGCATGTTTGGCTCCGCTAGCTCTTTAAATCTTTTCACACACAGATGTAGATTCATTTTCCACAGTTCTTTCTAGTTCTTCCTTGCATCTAATTTGTAATGTTTCAGTACTAAGTTTTATGTAGTTGTCGTGTAAGTTTCCTATTTCAGCCTCTTGCTTCTTAAGCTGTATTAAGCTATATTTTTCCTAGGCACTGATCCCTTCTCCACTTTAATCTGGCCCCAGCAGCACAGATAATTTTATATATAGCTGAGAACAAAACCGAAACAGAAAAAACTCCCCAAGTGTGGACCATATCACGGTTGTCAAGCATAAACTTCAGAAAAACTATCCAGCAGTTATTAAAGAGGCTTACCAGATAAAACATTCACACAGGTGGGATGTAACAGCATATAATACATCATCTCTTCTCCATGTATCAACAACATTGTAGCCAGTTCCACTTTTCTAAGATCAGACTCTATAGTTCTGTGGTTCCCAGTTCCACATCCATATCCAAATTCACTGAATCCTCAGCATGCTTCACAGAAATCCATAGATCCACTGATCCTAGAGAATGCAAAAGGAGAACTGGGGCACACAGTTTTCATAAATTCCACAGAACAGATAAGCACGCTCTGATATAACAACACTGGCATACCTTTTTATAAAATATAACAGATGCTGTTAATTTTCCTCTAATCTCAGTACTCCTCAGCTCTGTAGTAGCTCAGCAGTCACCCGTCATCTTACACTGCTGGGCTGGCACTACACATAGCATGACTTTGACATCACCACTGTGGTATATTACCATGACTGACATCACGTCGGTAGTAAGAAACATGACCTTCTGACATCCTCACTGTGGTACAGTACAGTTCATAATAAACATACTGTGCACCAAGTTGACAGCCTAGAAGCATCTGAGCTAATAAGACCCTGCACAGAATATGTCTTAATCATGTAGTGCCATTACACAAGAGTGGACCAAGGGACGAACCAGGTAATTATCATCCGGTAAGTCTCATCTCCATAGTGTGCAAACTCATGGAAAATGATACTAAAGGAAAGACTGGTGTCATACCTGGAGGACAACAGCCTCCAGGATGTGAGGCAGTATGGATTCATTCCGGGAAGTCTTGTCAAACCAACCTGATACAATATTATGACTAGGTGACAGGTGAGCTGGATAAGAGTCATGCAGTGGATGGTTTTACTTGGACTTCAGCAGGGCCTTGATTTGATGCCTCATGGGCAGCTTGAGGAAGCTAACTGGTGTAGGTGTAGGGGCAAAATGATGAACTGGATTACAAGCTGGCTGAGTGAGAGGCTGCAACAGTTGGTGGTGGGAGGAGCTCTAAACTCCAAAGCTGGTGATGGCGCGGGGTGCCACAGGGCTCTGTGCTGGGACCAGTATCATTTGGGCTCTTTATATCAGACATTGTGTATCGGATGGTGAGCAAGGTAAGTATGTTCGCAGACTACACCAAAATGGGAGCAGTGGTGGATGGAGGAGGGATGGAAGCACTGAGGGAGGATCTAAGCAAGCTAGAGGAGTGGTCAAAGAGGTGGCAGCTGGGTTCAGTGCAAAGAAGGTAAGGTTATGCACTTTGGGGTGAAGAACCCAAGGAGAGAATATTGACTGGGGGTGGGGTTAAGCTGGGGATCATTGAGGAGGAGAAGGACCTAGGCGTAATGGTAACAGGGACCATGACAATACTGCCCAGTGCAGGAAGCGGTTGTAAAGTGAACAAAATGCTAGGGTGCATAGCGAAGGGTTTCGTCCAGGTGAAGAGAGGTGTTCTTGCCCCTGTACAGGTCGCTGAGCTAAGGCCGCACTTGGAGTATTGTGTGCAGTTTTGAGGCCATACCTGAAGTGTGATATCAGGCTACTGGAGGGTGCAGAGGAAAGCAACAAATATGATATGTGGAATGGAGGGAGAGATTATGAGAGCAGGCTGGGAGACCTGAATATGTACACCCTGGAGGATAGAAGGAGAGGGGACATGATAGAGATGTTCAAGTATCAGAGAGGAATCAATAAGGATGGGGCAGATGGGGTCTTTAAGCTAAGTAGGGGGAGGGACACCAGGGGCATGGGCTAAGAATAGAGGGATGATTTAGGAGGGAACTGAGGGAGACACTATTTCACGAAAAGGGTGGTAGCAAATGGAGCACTACCAGAATGGGTGGTATCATGTAAATCTGTGAACAGCTTTAAAAAGCATGGGACAGGGAACAGGGGAGAGTGAGGGTGGGGAGGTGGGGGCAGCAGTGGGATGACAAAGGAGAGGGGATGCAGCAGCTCCAAACTAGGGGTGCTAGCTGCACCTCAGGCAGACTTAGATAGGCCAGGTGGTCTGTTTCTGCTGGCACATTCGTATGTTCGTACATAGTGTAGAGGACTGCTGTACTGAAAGGGAGTTGGAACTCAGCTGTTTATTGTACCCACAATGCCTCAGCATACATGCTATTGTATTTCTGTACTCACTACAGAAATGGGAAACTACATCTCTCAGTAAGAAACATAGAATTTGACAGCGGATAAGGACCGCTTGGCCCATCTAGTAACATAGAAACATAGAATTTGACAGCAGATAAGGACACGCTTTGCCCACCTAGTCTGCCCATTTCCCTACCTGATGGATAAGCTGCAGATTCTAGTTAATCAACAGCTTACTTCCTCCTACCCACCAACTAGAATTGCCTTATGCCTGTCCATGCATTCTTGAATTCTCCCACTGTTCCTGACTCCACAACCTCCTCAGGAAGGTTGTTCCATGCATCCACAACCCTCTCTGTGAAAAATACTTTCTAACATTACCTCTGAGCCATCCCACTCTATCTTCAAATTGTGCCTCCTTGTTCTTGCATCTCTTCTTCTGAAAGATGCTACCCTCTTGTACTTTGTTAATTCCTTGAGATACTTTAAAGTTTCTATCATGTCCCCCTCTCCTCCTTTCCTCAAGGGTATACATATTAAGCTGCTTTAGTCTCTCCTCGTATGTCTTCTGGTGCAGACCCTGCACCATTTTGATTGCCCTCCTCTGACAGCCTCCACTCTGTCTCTGTCTTTGCGGAGATGGGTCTCCAGAATTGCATGCAGTACTCTCAGATGGGGTCTCACCAGCTGTCTGTACAGAGAATAACAACTTTCTGTTTTCTACTGGTGATGCCTCTCTCTGTGCATCCCAGTATCCCCCAACCCTCCTTACTGCCTTCTCACATTCCTCCCACCTTTAGGTCATCTGATATAATTACTCCTAGGTCTCTTTCGATTTTTGTTGTTGTTATTAACTCACCCCCAATTGTGTACTCTTCCCTGGGTTTTGTTTCCCAGATGCATTACTTTGCACTTCTTAGCATTGAATCTGAGCTGCCACATATTTGACCATTCCTCCAACCTTGCCAAGTCCTTTTCATCCTTTCCACCCTACCTTGTTATCAACTCCATTGCAGATCTTTGTGTCATCTGCAAAGAGACATATCTTTCCTTCCGGTGCTCTCCAATGTCACTTATAGAGACATTAAAGAGAACCGGTCCCAATCTCGAACCCTGCGGTTCCCTGCTAGTTACCCTCCTTTCATCACTGTGGACTCCGTTTACTATTACCCTTTGTGTCCTGTTGTCCAGCCAGTTTTTATCCAGGCTACCACCTTTCGCTACCACTAGTCTTTCCCTTATGCCTATCCCATGCATTCTTGAATCCATTAACATGTTTTCCCCATCACCTCCACTGGGAGGCTGTTCCAGGCATCCACCATTCTTTCTGTGAAGAAATACTTCCTCACATCTCTCCAGTCTACCCCCTCCAGCTTCACAGCATGACCCTTGTTCTTTAGCATCTTTTTTCCTGAAAAATGCTTCCCTCTTGAACCTTATTTATACCCGTGAGGTATTTGAAGGTCTCTATCATATCCCCCACTTCAGAACAGGACTCGGTACTCTGGTGGGTCTCACCAGTGATCCATACAGCGATAACACCACCTCTCTCTTCTGCTGGTGATACCCTACCTATGCACCATAGCATCCCATTAGCTCTCCCAAATTCTTTTCACACTGTCTAGTCACCTTTAGGTCACCAGATATGATTACCCAAGTCTCTTTCCTGTTTGGTGTTTATTAATACTAACCCCCATTTGTATTCTTCCACTGTGTTTCTGTTCCCCAAGTGCATGATTTTGCACTTCTTTGCGATTGAATAGCTGCCACACCCTTGACCACTCCTCTAGATTTCTTACATCTCTAATCATTTTTCCACCCCACCCTGGTGTGTCTACCCTATTGCAGATTTTTGCATTCCTTCCCTTCTAGCTTTGTAATGTTGCTACTAAAGACATTAAAGAGGACCGGTCCCAGTACTAATCTCTGTGGCACCCGTCCCAGTCACCCTCCCTTCCTTGGAGTGCACTCTTTATCACCACCCTCTGCCTCCTGCCCCTAACCAATTTCTTACCCATTTTATCACCTTTGGCCCCACTCTAGGCTGCCCAGCTTGTTTATCAGTTTCCTATGTGGAACAGTGTTAAAGGCTTTATTGAACTCTAGGTAGGCCACATCAACCTTACCCTGATCTAATTCCCTGGTCACCCAATCAAAGAAATCTATTAGATTTGTTTGACATGACCTCCCTCAGTGAATTCATGCTGCCTCTGATCTTGTAAGCCAATGAATTCAAGCTATTTACAATCCTTTCCTGCAGTAGTGATTCCATTCATTTCCCGACCACTGAAGTCAAGCTGACTGGCCTGTAATTACAAGCCTCTTCCCTGCTACCACTTTTGTGAAGTAGGACTACATCTGCCTACTCCAGTCCCACGGAACCACTCCTGTCTCCTGTAAGTGGTTGAACAGGACTGTCAGAGGTACAGCCAGCACCTCTCTGAGCTCCTTCAGTATCCTTGGATGCATCCCGTCTGGCCCCATTGCCTTGACCACTTTCTTTTGCAGTTAATTTGTTTATTATAGTTTTATCCAGAACACATAGTACAACATATATTACCTTAAGCAGATACATACTTTCATGTCATAATGAATATTGTAGATAACAATATGTTCAACATAACATTATGTCCCATTATCCATATAATCACTGAATATTTGCCTCCTGATAAAAGATCTTATGTATTGCCTCATACAGTATGTACACAATGACCTGTACTGTGTTACAGAAAGAGATAATAACATGAAAATAAAATATATCAGACTAACATAGTTATCTAATTTATAATAGAACTTAAGGAGCTGCATTATAATGTTAATTATACTACTAAATCCATACAAAAAGTGTATCTGTTAATAAAAATAAAGCGAAAAAAGAGGAAAATTTTTATCGATACTTATCACTTATGGGTTTGAAGGAAATTAAAATATTCCTGCCAACACAAATAATATTCATTGAGTCAGTTTGATGTCAAATACGAAATTCTTTCTAAGGAAGTAATATAGGTCAAATTTTTCAAGATGTCTGTTAAAGTAGGTGTTATATTGGATTTCCAGTGGATTAAAATCAGTCTCTTGACTTGCATAAATAAAATCTGTAACCACTTGTGTTGGTGTTTTGTTAGATTTATGTTGTTATTTGTGATTCTAATAAAGCACAACTTAGGTTCAAGTGAGATGTTAGGTCAATAATTTCAGCAACTAAATTTTGAATGGTTTGCCAGAAGTTAGATATGGGTTTGCATGACCATAAAATATGTAAAAGATCACCATTTGGAGCATTACATCGCCAGCACTTATTATTTGGTAATAGACCTATATTATGTAAATGAGATGGTGTTTTATACCATAGATGTAAGATTTTAAATTGAATTAATCTACGCATATCTTTAAAGGAGTCATGACAGAGTTTCCAACATTTATCCCAATGAACATCTAATATGTTTTCATTTAATATCCGATTCCATCTATTTCTAGCGGAAGGTTGGTTCGGTAACATATCTCTAACCTGTTTATATATTTTACTAACTAAATCAGAGGATTATTGACCCACATATTAATATATGGGGACTTAAAACCGATCTATTTGTTTGTTGGATGTGAGGCGTATAACAGTTCGTATTTGTAAATACTTCCAAAATTCTTTTGGGAACATTCCATTTTATCTGAAGATTACTAAAAGAATTTAATGTATTGCTATTATCAGTCAAGATATCGTTCAAGAATAAAATGTTGTTATACATCCATGATTTGCAATATATTGGTTTATTCTCTAGATGTAATTTGGATTACCCCAAATTGGAGTAAGCGTAAAAGGTCTTGGTCAGATTTAAGCCAGTTATGCATTTTGAACCAATAGTAAACAGATGCATTAATTATGGGATGCTTTTTAACTTAGGGTTAGTGTAAAGTAAATAAAACTGTTTGGTATGTATCCTGGAGACAAAGATGCTTCCATATCATACCATAGTGGTATATTATGATTAGGTTTAGAAACCATTTAATAGTTTGTGATGCTCTAAAAGCCCATAAATAGGCCATATACCATGGTAACCAAAGCATCACGAGTCCAATGAGGCGTAATTTAATACAGCTAAACCTTGGTATGCGACCTTCCATAAAAGTTACCTATAGTTTTATCAATACTGTTTAAAAGATGAGGAGAAATTTTAAGTGGGATACAGGCAAACTGATAAAGAATTCTAGGTGTAATATTCATTTTAATTACCGATATTTTACCAAATAAAGATAGATTTAGATTTTTCCATTTATCCAGTCTGTTTTGATAGTTGCAAGTAAGGGGCATAGGTTTATTTCCCATATTCTGTCTAAATCAGCTGATACTTTAATCCCTAGGTAGGTGATACCTTGTGGGGACCAATGAAATCTGAGATGTTTAATCATAAGGAGATTCGATGTTTATTCAATGGTAATATTTCAGATTTTTGATAATTAACTGTGAGCCCAGAGAGCTTTGAAAAAGTTTAAGTATATTATTGAGTGGTTGCACTGATAATTTTAGGTTTTCTAACAAAATAAGCATATCATCAGCATATGACAATGTTGTATATGCGTATGCCCAATAGAGATGCCCTTTATGTTATTATTCTGTCTGAGAAAGGTAGCAAGAGTTTCAAGAACTAAAATAAAAGAGATGGGGAAAGAGGGCATCCTTGCCTAGTGCCCTTGCTAATATAAAGGACTGTGATAATGTAGAATTAGTGAGTACTTCACATGTGGCTTTTGTATAAAGAAGTTTGATCCAAGAACAAAATTGTTTACTAAAACCAAATCGGGATAATACCGTGTAGAGAAAGTTCCAGTCCAAAGAATCAAAGGCTTTTCAAAGTCTATTGCAATTGCTACTGCTGGAGAGTTAAGTGATTTGGCCTTATGAATAAGGTTAATTAGAAGACACAGATGGTCAGAACCCATCCTGCCTTTAATGAAGCCCACTTGAGATTTGTGAATTAGTCTAGGATATATGGTTCTATATGATTTGCCAGAATCTTGGCAAATATCTTGCCGTCTGTATTCAGTAAAGATATTGGTGACAGTTAGCGATTAGTAGTGTCCTTGTCTTTTTGGGAGAATTGTAGTAACTGCTTCTGTCATAGTGAAGGTAGATATCCAGACCCGAAAGATTCATGAAACACCTTACATAATAAAGGGATATTTGCTCAACAAGGAGTTTATAAAATTCAACAGAAATCGTCTCCTCCCAGAGATCGTCCAGATTTAAGAGAGTGAATAGCTTTCTTTACTTCTTCTATAGTGAAAGGTGTATCTAAAGAATGTCACCTCCTGTAAGAGGCAGGAAGTGCTAGTTTATCCAGAAAGGAAGAAATGTCAAGAGATGATGTCGGACTAGATGAAGAGTATAGTTTTTATAAAAGGATGTCATAATTTCGTTAATTGCAGACTCACTAATTTGTGTTTTCCTGTATGATCTTTTAGAGCTGGCTATGTGGTGCTCCGTTTGTTGCATTCTTAGTCTATAAGCAAGTATTTACTTCCTTTCTCCCCTCCTTCCCAGAATTTTTGTTTTATTCTTAATAATGCTATTTCTGTTTTCTGGATATTAGCTCATTGATTTGCATACATAATTGTAAGATTTCATAATGCAATCTAGAAGAAGGTCAGGATGTGGGTTATTTGAATATAGTGTTTGTTTAATTTTAGTGCATTTTCAAGATTGTTAATTTGTTGTTCCCTAAGCTTCCTCCTGTGAGCAGACATAACTAATTATTTTCCCACGTAGTGTGGCTTTAATTCTTCCATGTAATGCCCATAGAGGTATCTTTTGGGTCATTGATATCAACAAATTCTTCAATTTGCATTTTAATCCAGGGTAAAAATTCTGGATCTTTGAGCAATAAAGGTCTAATCATACAATGATGATTCTATGTGAGGAGTACCCAATTAAGTAAGAGTTTGACTGGGGAATGATTAGATATAATTAACGGTAGTATATCGGCTTCAATTGTATTAGTCGTTAATGAAGGAGAGTTAGCACATAGTCTATTCTGCTATAAGTCTGGTGGCGAGGAGAATAAAGGTATAATCTCTATCCCTGGGGTGGAGGGTCCTCCATATGTCAGATAGGCTTAAATCCCTCATTAATTGAGAAACTATAATCAGACTTTTAGGTGACAATCTAATGAACCATTACTCCTATCCATGTATGCATCTAAGGTGAAATTAAAGTCCCTCCGATCAATATAGGAGAGTTAACTAGATTTAATTCAATCAACATTTGAGTTAGCTTCTGAAAGAATTGTGGGTCATCTGAATTTGGTGCATAAATATTAATTATGGTAGAGTGGTCCTGAAGGGTATCGAAAGTTATAATGAGCCATCTGCCCTCTGAATCTTTCTGAATATTAGAGGTTGTCCATTTCAATTTTTATGTATTAATATAGCTACACCTCTTTTTTTGATGTGGCTGAGGCCACTAACACCTGACCGACCCAATCACAATTTAGTCTAGCACCATCTGCTTCAATAATTTGGTTTCTTGCAATAATGCAATTTTTATTTTATGTTTCTTAAGAGGGTTAAGAACTTGTTTACGTTTATTCGAGCATTAAGTCCCTTGACATTCCATGAACATAATGTTAAATTAGCCATCCTATATTAAGTTATTGATCTGTTGTGAGATAAATGTGATGTCAAGGGACTATAATGTTCATTTACATTTAACATTGTGGTGCAGAACATCTTATTATAGATGTTATTTTGTAGTAAATGTGTTGGCAGAATTTCCTTGGCTTATAATAACAAACAGATACATATCCTCTATCTGTTTCCCTACAGTGCAGCTCTCTTTACCAACGTAACCTTAACACTATATAACATTTTAATTTTGTAACTATAAAATAAAACAGGTATCTAGGAAATTTAGAGGAGATAAGGTCGGTCTGAGTGTACTTGCCCAAACAGTAAGCTGAAAAAGGAAAGGAAACAAAGACCAAGACCACCCCTCTATATTCTAGGATGCAGCTTATCAAACAGGAAATAGGATAGCACCAAGAAAATAAAAGAGAAGTACTATCCAAGTCTCCTTAAAACAATGACTCAATCAGAGTTTCCAAACAGTATCTTTGTATTGAAATTTAAAGTAAGCTCAAATAGAATAACACTTATTGTATTCTCTTACTCTTGTATAGTTGGAGGCAACAGAGTCCAAGGACATTATCAGGTCTAGCATCACCTCTGGTAAGGAGAGACCAAATGAAATGTAAGAGAAAAAAAATGAATTCCTTTATCTGCATATATTCATGTATGCAGTTATAATGAGTTAGATGGCATTCATGTACAAGATACTATATACATGTAGTATATAGTATATTATGTTTAACCCTGCTTATATATATGTATAGTCTGCTCAGCACAACCTAAACATGTAGTTAATGTATTTGATCTAGTAGCTATTGAAAAGATGCATATATTCTATGATGGATATAGTATTTCTTTCATCTATCATAAAGAATTCCCCATACCTTTATATTGTCAAATAGCAAGTAAGATTGAAAAAAGGAAGAGGGAAGAAGGAGGAAAAAAAAAAAAAGGGAAACATCGAATTGCAGGGATATTAAGAATATGTTATCACAGGATTTTAGTATATACCAGTCTGTTGATCCATTATCTGTCCTACATAAAGTAAAGTGTGTTTTGATACAGCAGTTCGTTTCATTAACTGATATCCAGCACATCTATTTTGCCAAAAATCATTTATAAGTTTGCAGGATCGAGACATACAGTATAAAGATGTTCTCAATTAGGAACCCAACTTGAATCCTGATACAGTGAAGAGATCTTGTACTGGGTATAAATCCAAAAGAATTGGGATTCTATACCATATAATGACCTTGATTAGCCACTCATATCGAGACGGATGCTTTTTTAAATCTTAAAGGCGAATTATATAAACACGCTATCCCATCAGGTAATTTGCCTATTAAAACAATATTATCAGCCAAGGCAAAAAGAAAGTCAGCCCCAGACTTGCTTGGAGTCTATTTATGAAGTGTGGTTGCTAGTATATTATCACATTGCCATAGATCATATGTTCTAGTCCCACCACAGCCATTATATCACGATCTTTATACACAGTCAACTTTGTTTGCTGCTGCTCAGTTCCTTCCGAAGTACAGCTTAGATGAGAATTAAATCTATGCTGAAAGGTAGTGGGTAAGAGTGACCTAAATGTGTATTTCCGATATCTCGAGTCAAACTGCTGATTCACCTGAAGTATAGTGCATTATTAACAACGATTTCCTGTATCTTATCTCAAGTGCTTTAAAGGTGTGGAGTCTCTTTTATGTTTGCTCTTACCATGGCGTTTCTTTTGGGGTTCATTAAGTTTAACAGGTGAACTGTCACCATCCACCGACCAGGAGGCATCCATCTGTTCTGGCTTTCCTCATCTCTTAATTGCATATCCGATTCTACTGCGAATCTATCACAGGGGAAGGTAAATCCTGAAGTAGGGCATATCTATTTTGCACAGAAACATTAGGAATAATTGGCTCCATAGCAACAGATTTCGAGTATTTTACTTGATATTTCAGAACTGTAACTTCGTGTTGCCACGTGAGCTGTTTCAGGAATTGCCTTGTTACGCACAGGCTGGTCTGACCTTCCAATGGCTTGTCAGGAGATTTCAGAACAGGACCAGCTTTCCCTGAGGTACCATTGTTGTACATTTATCAGTGTTGATTTTGATCAGGGATTCTGCTGTAAACTGAACTTTTGGAGTGCAGAGTCATTGTGTTGAGTTGTTGAGTAACAGTTCAGAAAAGCCATCAGAGCCTCTGGGTCGTAAAAATCTTTATGAGAGCCCTCCACGAAGATCCGCATAGTTGCAGGGTATCTAAGAGTGAAGCGGAGCCCCATTTGATGCATAACTCACCTAGCAGTAGTGTAAGCTCTCCGTTTCAATGACAGTTCTTTAGAAAAGTCTGGTATATATATATATATATATATATGTCATGATCCTGCCATCTGAGATGCCCAATTTCCCTGGATTTTTGTAAGATTAGTTCTATACTTGCATAGTTTAAAAATTTAGCAATTATAGGCCTGGGTCTTTGCTCCACGAAGGTTTTGGGCCTTAGGAACGGTGAGACCGTTCTCTATTATTAATTCACTGCCAGTTTGGAGGCCAAGTATTTGCGGTAGCTCCCATTGTAAGAATGCTGTGGTATTCTTGCTTTCCACACCTTCAGGAAATCCAAATATATGAAGATTGTTTCTCGATTTCTATTTTCTAAGTCTTCGATTTTAAATTGTAGTTCTTTAATCATTCGATCTTGAGATCTGATAGTTGTTTTAACTCCTGTATGGAATCTTCACTGAGGGCGAATTTTACTTTCTGTAAATGCAAGTCTGGAATCGATGGTTTTCATCATTTGTGTATTTTGTTAAGTAGCAGTTTTAGGTCGCTCATGTCCGTAGATAGTTTGTTGAACATTTCTTCCATCTTTTCGAGTGTATTTAATTGTTTATCACAATGAGTCATTGTGAGGCCTTGCAGGTTCTCTTTCAGATCCACAGCAGTATTGTAAATTGTATAGATATCTTATGAAAAATAATTGTCCGGACAGCTGTAATATCTCTCCTTACATTTGTTCTTTAGAATAGAATGTTATCTCTGGCTTAGATTGCAGAGGATGTTGCTAGATACTGGATGTTAGTGAGAGCTCTCAGTTAAGCATCCATCTTGCTCGGTGCCAGGCCATGCCCCCCTTGTCCACTTTCTGATTTGCAAGTTCCTTCAGAACTCTCTCCTCTGTAAATGGACTAGTGTCCACCTCCCTTCCTTCAATGCTCCTGTCACTTATATGTGGTCCTTACTTCCCTTCCTCTGTGAATACTGAACAAAAGTATTTGTTCAGGATTTACTTTCCTAGTCTCCTCTCCACTCCCCTTCCCTCCTAAGCCTTACTATCCTTCCCTGGTCTTTCTCTTTTCACTTACATACCTGAAAAATGTCTTGTCCTCTTTCTTTACTGCCTTGACTATTTCCTCCTCCGTTTGCACATTTGTGCTCTAATTGCTTTTCCTGCCTCCGTCTGTTTTCCTGATACAGCTCCCTATCCTCCTCCCTCTGTGTCTCTTTATACCTCCTGAATGCTGACTTTTTGCCCTTACCTTCATGGACACCTTCTTCTGAGAACCATAGCGATCTCTTTTTCCTTTTGCTTTTGCTTACTTGCCTGAAGCAGAGATTTGTTCCGTCACTATCCCTCTTAGTTTCATCCACTGTCTCTCACTCCTCTCAAGTCCCCCCAGTCAAGGCATCCCTAGGCAATCCCCCATCTTTAAAATCGGCCCTCCTGAAATCAGGACCCTCACCTTGTGTGGCTCAATTCTGCCACAGTGCTAATATTGAACCACACTGTACGGTGATCACAGGTCCCCAAGTGACCTCCACTGTGACATCTGCAACACTAAGGCACTGATAAGCAGCAGGAAAATCCCAGCCTCTCCTGCAAAACAAAGGGTACTAAATGAGAAAAGACAGAGGTAGAAAGGTCAGTGGGGATGCTGCAACAGAAGGTAAAGCCATCAAAAATGGAGAGCAATGAGTACCAATGCCCGTAGTCTGGGTAACAAGCTTCCTGAATTAGTGGCCTTGATGGAGGAGGAACATCTGGATATCATGGCAGTCACAGAAACATGGTACACACAAAACCATGACTGGGACGTAAACATACCAGGATACACTATCTACAGGAGGGACAGGGAGGGTAAAGAGGAGGAGGAGTAGCTCTTTACATAAGGGAAGGAATAAAAGCAACAGAACAAAAGGGTAAGCGGGAGGAGGAGAAGAAGCACTGTGGGTAAATTTGAGACAGACAATGGCACCACAATCCGCACAGGGTTGTATACAGACCCCTTCTCAGGGGAGGAAATGGACAAGAAAATGATAGAAAATACTTAGAATGGCAGAAAAGGGGAGATATTGCTGATGGGTGATCTGAATATGCCAGATGTTAACTGGAGTGCAGTTGCAGCAGCCACTTGAAGAGTGGGGTTATTCTAGATGCCCTACAGGGGCATGCCTTAGACAACTAGTATTGGAGCCCACTCGAGAGGGACAATCTTAGACCTGGTTCTCTCAAATGGAGATGGAGAGAGGATCACAGATGTAGAAGTGGGTAGCCATCTGGGAACTAGCGACCATCGAACAGTATAGTTCACAATAAACACAGCAATAGAGTCAAGCCATACAAAGGCAAAAGTACTGGACTTTAGGAGGCTGACTTTGCTAAAATAGTGCGTGCCTAAGGAATGCACTAGCAAATGGGCAGGAAGGAGGGTGGAAGAACAATGGGAATAATAAAACTGCCATCACAGAGGTAATGAGCCTTTGTGTGAAGCAAATAAACAAAACAAAACGATGTAAGAAACCATTATGGCTCTCAAAGAAGTGGCAGTGAAGGTTCAAGAGAAAAAAGCATTCAGTAAGTACAAGGAATGCATGAAGGAGCAGGACAGAGAACTGTATCAGTTAAAACAAAAGGAGGCTGGGAAAGGCAGTCAGAATAGCTAAGGCCCAAACTGAGGAAAAGATAGCCAACTCAGTTAAGAAGGGATAAAACCTTTTATAGGTACATCAGGGAGTGAAGGAAGACCAAGGGAGGATAGTGAGGCTTAATAAAGGGTGGACAGAGGAGACTGTGAAAAGGCAGAGATACTAAACAAATATTTTTGCTCCGTAATTTACAAATGAAGAGGGAGAATTACCTAAAACAAGCAGTAGAAACACTCTGGATACAGAAGTTGATATCAGCCCATTACAGAAGAAAGGGTTCTGAAAGAAGGTGGACAAAGCAATGGGGCCTGATGGGATTCATCCCAGAATTCTAAAGAACTAAGGGTAGAACTAGTGACACCACTGACTACCCTTTAACAAATCATGGGAGGATGGGGTGGCACCCAAGGACTGGAGGAGGGCAGATGTGATTCCCTTCACAAAAGTGGGAGCAAGGCAGAAGTAGGAAACTACAGACCTGTTAGTTTAACCTCAGTGATAGGAAAATGATGGAATCACTTCTGAAGGAAAGAATTGTCAAGTATCTAGAGGCCAGAGGGCACAGGACCCTAGGCAGCATGGATTCACAGTGGAAGGTCATGCCAGACGAATCTGATAGATTTCTGACTGGGTGACCAAAGTAGTAGATCAGGGAGGGGCTGTGGACATGGCCTACCTAGACTTTAGCAAAGGCATTTGACACAGTCCCACACAAAAGATTAATATGCAAGTTAGCCAGCCTGGGAGTGGGTCCCAAGATGACAGCCTGGGTAAAGAATTGGCTGGAGAATAGGACACAGAGAGTAATAGTAAATGGAGTCCACTCAGAAGAAAGGGGTTACTAGTGGGCTACCTGAGGTTCAGTATTAGGACCGGTCCTCTTCAATGTCTTTATAAGCGACATTGCAGAGGGACTGGAAGAAAAGTATGTCTCTTTGCAGATGACACAAAGATCTACAGCAGAGTTGATGCACAGTGGGGTGGAAAGGATGAGAAGGGACTTGCAAGGTTGGAGGAATGGTCAAACGTGATGCAGTTTAGATTCAATGCTAAGAAGTGCAAGGTAATGCACCTGGGAAACAAAAACCCAGGGAAGAGTACACAATGGAGGTGAGATACTAACAACAACAACAATGGAAAGGGACCTGGGGTAGTCATATCAGATGACCTAAAGGTGGGCAAGCAATGTGAGAGGGCAGCAAGGAGGGCTGAGGGATACTGGGATGCATAGAGAGAGCATCACCAGTAGAAAACAGGAAGTTATTATCCCTCTGTACAGACAGCTGGTGAGACCCCATCTGGAGTACTGCGTGCAGTTCTGGAGACCCAATCTCCTAAAGACATAGACAGGATGGAAGCTGTCCAGAGAAGGACAACTAAATGGTGCAGGGTCTGCACTGGAAGACATATGAAGAGAGGCGAAAGGAGCTTATATGTATAGCCTCGGGGATAGAAGGAGAGGGGACATGATAGAGAGCGTTCAAATACCTCAAGGGATCAACAAAGTCCAGAGGGTAGCATCTTTCAAAAAAGAGTGTGCAAGAACAAGAGGGCACAATTTGAAGATAGAGGAGCGGCTCAGAGGTAATTTAAGAGTATTTTTCACAGACAGGGTTGTGGATGCATGGAGCGGCCTTCGGAGAAGGTTGTGGAGTCAAAAACAGTGGTGGAATTCAAGCATGCATGGGACAGTCATAAGGCCATTCTAGGGGTGGGGTAGGAAGAAGTAGGCTGCTGGTTAACTAGGATCTGCAGCTTATCCAGTAGGTAGGAAATGGGCAGACTGGGTGGGCCAAGCAGTCCTTATCTCCGATCAGAATCTATGTTTCTATGTTTCTATGTTTACCCATTGGTGAGTACAAGGTCCAGTATAGCCCCTCACGAGTGGGCTCTTCTTTACTAGTTGCCTGAGAAAGCCCCTGTAGGGGTCCAGGATGTCCCTGCTCCTAGCTGAAGCTGCAGCTGGGATGCTCTAATCTACCTCTGGCAGGTTGAAGTCCCCAACAAGCAGCACCTCCCTTATTTGCCATCTTTTGGATGGCTTCCACAGAACCTTGTCCAACTCACCCCCTCCCATGCTGGGGGTCTGTAGATAATGCCAGTAGGAATTGCAGCTCCATTCCCTGTTTCTAGGATGACCTACAGTACCTCCATCCCTCCTTGTATTCCCTGTTTCTCGGTTGCTTTTATGCTGTCCCTCTCATAAACAGCCACTCCTCCCCTTTCTTTCCCACCCTATCTGTGGAAGGCAATATTGTTACCTATACACTGTACTACAACACCTCACTTTGTAAATGAATGTAACCCCTAGGTGGTGCTATCCTAGGGATAGTACCCCTGCCTGTGTGACTAGGCGCAGGTTGAGGGCCTGAGCTTGGTGAATGGGTGCATCCACCTGGAGGTCTGGTTTAGGGTAGCATAGCTACTATGGGTATAGCCCTCTGGGACACTAATACCCCCTCTAACCCTTCTAGTGGCTTACACAGGTCAGCAGATAAACAATCATATATGACATAGGAATACAATATTGAACCACACTTGGGACACTTACCACCAGGGCTGGATCAGCTGCAATGGCCCTGGAGACTCCCTGTAAAACAAGGCCTGTAATAGAACAGTTCAATGACAATACAGGATCCTCCACAAGGTACATACTAGCCAAGTTAAATGCAGAAAGAATAGAATCTCATATATTCAGGAACATGAACAAGAGTGGGGCAGCAATCTAGCATTTGATTTAAGATCTGATTTAGGCAGGATAAGCATGCATGCTAAGAGTCCCTCTGGCTACATCACACACACTCTGGGTACCCAATTGTTATTCAGGCTAGCCTGAAGTGTTGCCTGAGGTAGGCCAGCATTGCAGCTGTTGTTGGGGCCCTTAGGAAAGAAAACAAGCAACATGCACTTCATCCCAAATTTGTATTCCGGAACCAGATGGCTCCGTCTATTGTGATCAGCCAAACAACAATAACAGATGACACACAGTGATTGCAGGTTTGTTGCAGGAGGCTACCTGTTGGCTATTCATGCTACCCAGACCAGGAGGCAGAACTGACGAGATGAAGACCTCAGGATGTTGTTCTGGCTGGCCAGAGGAAGCAGGGCCCACATGACGCACTGTGGTAGTCGATGCTGTTCAGTGGTGTTGAGCAGGGAGCCGAATCCCCAGGCAGTCTTTCATCGCAAGAGTCTTTGTGGTGGGAGTGGCAGTCTAGGCAGAGATGGTGAGGCCTAGGCCTGGTGAAAAGTTTGGATTTAAGTCACTAACATTGCTGGAGCAGCTTCCAGCTAGCATAATACTTGAGCAGCGTGGGAACCAATCATGACACACATGACACATCTAGCACATTTATGAGTAAACAAATATTCAACCATGGCACAGATGAAGTCCGTTTGCAGTATTACAGGATCTCTCGCAAACCTTTGTTCTGCAACTCTATTCAGTACCTGACAGGCTGATTGCTTCTGCAGCAAGCCTTCAGATCCACAACTCAGGCAAAATTCACTCTCTCTCTCTCTCTCTCTATTCAGAATTCAGGTCTCAAGAACAGATTTGGATATAGTCCGACTTAATTTGCAGGCTTCTTCACACTGGAGGAAGGTAGCAGGCACTCAGACACAGCTTTTCTGGCGAATCCCGTTTTCCATGCAGGTAGCAGTTGCTCGAATTATCACGAGCTGTTCACTCTACAAACTCAAACTCCCGACTGACATACTGCTGTAGGCAGCTCTGGGACTTCCCAGTGATCCAAAAGTTTGGTTGGTTGATCCATCTGTCTGTCACAGAAGGGCTCCCCTCCAGGTCCATTTAGGCACCAAACAGTAAAACTACAATTCCTACAGAAATTCAATCCCACAAGTCCTCTGGGGACAGTCTCCATTTAAGGTCCTCGAGGTACCTATTGGTCCAAACTGGCAGTCCAGAACCAAAATGGTGGCTCTAAGCAGAAAGTCCATGCTGCAAAGGAAGGCAGGTTAGACAAACTTCTATATTAAAACCATTAAAGCAGATAATAAGCAATCAATCACGGATCCTAAAAGGCTCCCTCTGTGCACTTAGCGATGGCAGAATGAAGCAGCTGTACCACACCCGGACAGCACTTGAGCCTGAAACACTCGGCTTCCACCCAGATTAATTATATCCTATGAATTAGATTGCTCTTAAAGAGACAGGCACGGAGGCTAACAGGGCACTCTCATGCAGGCATATTCAAAACTGTTTAGACACAGCACAAAAACCGGCAAGGGGCATTAGGCAAGCCCAGAAAGACATTTTAGGAACCCCATTTGTAGGGGGTTACACCTTCCCTGCCTGGAAAGAACTTGGCATCCCGTCAAGTCTATTCTTAGTATAACATTATATAAAGACATTACACTATACAAGACATATATGTTTCATTGGCATACCATACAAGAAATAAAGACTGATGCATCAGTAAATGTAAGCTTATAATATTACTATACTTATTCATGATATATTCCATACTCTGTAACAACAGCATTTATGCATTTGACATACATATAACTTATTTCACTATGATTCACAAGATAATAACATTACTACTCATTCAGGTTTATTCTGTTTCCTACTCTAAATAACATAGATGGGGCCCATCCTATCAGCTACATTGGGGCTAGATGGGGCAGGGGCACCATGTTCTGAAGGGTGGACAATTAGCTTTGAAGTAGCAGACAAACTCAATTTGGGAAGTCAGCTTTCAGAAATATAGACTCTTTATGGACAACATGTAAGGAGGTCCACGGGCCTCCCAGGGAGTCATAACTGAGATGTGTCACTGGTTTAGTAGCTCTCCCAGGCTTTGAGGAGGAACAGACACAGGCTCTGAGGTATCAACATTGGCACTGGGTTCTTCTCCTGTGGGAGGGTTACCTCTGCACTGGTTGAAGGTTCCAGATTAGGAACACTGTCTGCTTCTGGCTCTGTTGATTCTGTTTCCACAATGTTGTACTCACCATTGGATTCTGTAGAAGACCCAGATTTATCATCAGGGAAACTCAAACATTTTGATCTTGCAACACTTGACCGATACTTTCAACCACAGGGTTTCACTATGGTCATTTATCACTGCAGGGTCAGAATTGTCATGGTCATATGCTTCATTCGTTTCTGGTATGTCACCAGGAGTGCTTGCATTATCAGGCTTTTCCTCTGGTAATTCAAACAGTTCAACTAGACACAATGAATCAGCTACTTCCAAAGTCACACTTTGCACCTCACTTTCAGGGTGCATGGGCTTTGAGGAAGAACTGGAGGGTTAGACAGTCCTGAAGGTCCAGCTTCATCTCCATAATTGCACGTGGGATGTCCTTGAAATAATTGACTCAGTTCATAGGAAGGATAATATGAAGCTTCACACTCACTGTTGTCAGATTCAGACTGGCAGTCACTGCCACTTTGGGCCTGCCTTGGGAGAGGTCTTGAGTCCTGGACAACTGGAGAAGGTTGACTGTCTCTTTTGGTAGCAGCATGAGTCACAGGCCCAGGAGGGCAGTATCTGAAGATTCAGAATTAATAATTACTTGACCAATGGGTAGCAGGTGGTTCCTATGCATGATCTTGATGGCTCGAGGATAATTTTCAGTACGTACTTTATATACTGGCAGGTCATCCAGTTTGCTGACTATGATATGTGGAAGATGATGCCACCTATTGGCAATTTTATGTTTTCCATGCAGTCCCAAGTTGCGCAATAACACATGATCTCCAGGTAACAACTCCTGAGCTTTACACGCTTGTCATGCCTCTCTTTGTTTGCAAGATTTCTTTTTGCTGCCATAGTTTGTGCCAGTTGGAATGCATGATTTAGCTGGGCATTTAGCTTCTGAACATATTGCAAGTAGTTTTCAGCTCGGACTCCATCCGAGGACACCCCAAAACAGATGTCAACAGGCAACGGGCTTCCTGCCAAACATTAGGACAGGTAAGTGGAAAATCCAGTAGCATCACTTTTGGTGCAATTATAGGCATGTACCAGAGTGCTAATTTGTTGGCTACACTTGGCTTGTCTTTAGGGTGAAGTGTACCCAACATGTCAAGGAGTGTCCTGTTGAATCAAGGGAATCCACAACCTGAATGAAACATAGACTTTGACGACGAGATAAGGACCACTTGGCTCACCAGTCTGCCCATTTCCCTACTTGGCAACTAAAATGGTGCAGGGTCTGCATCAGAAATCATATGAAGAGAGACTGAGACAGCTTAATATGTATACCCTTGATGAAAGGAGGGACAGGGACATGATAGAAACGTTCAAGTACCTCAAGGAATCAACAAAGTCCAGGAGGGTAGCATCTTTCAGGAAAAGAGATGTGTAAGAACAAGGGGCACAATTTAAAGATAGAGAGGGGACTGCTCAGGGTAATGTGGAGGAAATTTTTTCACGGAGAGAGTGATGGATGCATTGAACCGCCTTCCTAGGGAGGTTGTTAGGTCTAAAACAGTGGGGAATTCAAACATGCATGGGACAGACATAAGGCAATTGTAGTGGGGGGCAGGAAGTAGGCTGTTGGTTAACTAGAATCTGCAACTTATCCAGTAGGTAGGGAAATGGGCAAACTGGGTGGGCCAAGTTGTCTTTATCTGCTGTCAAATTCTATGTTTCTATGTTTCTATTCAGGTTATGGATTCCCTTGAGGGTGATAAGGAGTAGTTCTGGACTTCCTCACTCCCTACAAAGAAAGCATTTCCTTTATCAATCGGCTTTCAAAGTCTCTCTCCTGGTCAGAGCGCATCCTCTCAGGAGCGCTATAATGGATGAAGAACTCTCTACCAGAACCTTGGCCACTGTGGATGCTTTTTGATCTTTGGTGTGGTAGGCCTGGGCATACCTTTGAATGATCTGTCACAATTAGCACATTCCCAATGTTCTTTTGGTCAGGCTCAAGACACAGAAAGTCGATACAGACCAACTCCATGAGTGCACTGGTGGAAATATTGACCAGTGGGGCAGTTCTTTGAGTCAGGACTTTTCTTTGAAGGCAGCAATTGCAGGTTTGAAAATGGACCTCAACATCCGCTCCCATCTTGCGCCAGTAGAATTGGGAATGGGCCAAGTCAAGGGTCCGATCACAACATAAATGTCCCATTTGATTATGGAGGGCCTGAAGTTTTAAATGTTTGAAGGCTGTGGGCAGTACCAACTGCTATTTATCCAGTTGGCCTTGATGGTTTACTGCTCTCGATACAGAAGCTGATTAAGTAACTTAAGTCTGGGGCCATCTCTAAACAATAATGCAGTCCGTGGGTCAGAAGAACAAAGTTCAGACACATCTTTTCCAGCATGCAGGACATCAGCACAGGTTTAATCATGGAATCTTGGGTTTGGGCCCACTGGATATTTTCATGGTCAAACTGAGGTAAGGCACTGAGGTCTAATGGTACAAAATAGCAGTAGACTGCAGGGACAGTTTTCTGGGGCCCCGCAGTCCGCTAGGCAATCAACAGTGTCCATGAGAAGGGTATTCATCTTTATCGAACTTCTGACACAAAGCTTTGATAGAATGTTCAGACAACCTCACCCAGTTTTCATTGGGGTTCGGCCTTCTTGAGAGGACATCCACATCGATGTGGTTCAGGCCAGGTTGGTACTCCACCACATAGTCATATATGGAAAGGACAGATAACCACGGTGCCGGTGGCTTCTAGTTTAGCTGAAGTCTGTACATAGGTAAGCGGGTTATTATCAGTCTTTAGTAAGATCTTGGCCCCATAAAAATATTCATGAAATTGATCCACCACAGACCATTTGAGGGTGAAATTCAAATCTGTGAACTGGGTAATTCCGCTCAGAAGGTGTTAAGCTTCTACTGGCAAAAGGCCACTGGGTGCAGGCCTTCTTCATACTCGTGATACAGAACAGCCCCAGTCCCTTCAAGCTGGCGTCCATGTGCAGTACATAGGGTTTAGTGGGGTCAGCATATGTGAGCACCAGTGCATGGGTGAGTTGATGAATAAGTTCATAAAAAGCAACCTCACACTTAGGAGTCCACCTGGCTACGAAGAGTTCATGTGTTTTGAAATAAACCTTATCTTCCTCCTTGGCAGAGTTTTTCTTGTACTTTTAGTTAGTGGAAAGATAGCCCTGAGTGCAATTGAGCAAAGGGCAGATAACTTTGGAACAGTCTTTTATGAACCAGCGATAATAGCTGCAGAATCCCAATAATCATTACAACTCTTAAATTATTCAGCTGAGGCCATGTGGTCAAAGACTCCACTTTGCTGGGGTCTGTCTGAATTCCATCAGCTGATACTATATGCCCAACATATTTACAGGCGTTTGAAAGAACTGACATTTATCTATTGACAGTTTCAGTCCGAAATCCTCAAACGATCAAGGACCTTGAACAAATGAACCTCATGTTCTTCTAAGGTTCGCCCAAACACAGTGACATCATCCAAGTACACAAGGCATTCTAACAAGTTCATGTCCCCGATAGCTCATTCCATCAACCACTGGAAAGTGGCGGGTGCATCCGAGATACCTTGAGGCATATGTAGGAACTTCGTAGAAGCCCAGAGGACAAATTAATGCTGCTTTCTCACGGTCCTCTGGGGCCATCGGGATTTGATAGTACCCGCCTGTGATCAAGCACTGAAAAGCACTGGCTCCATTAAGGCAGTCAAGAGCATCTTGGATGTGAGGCATGGTGTACTGATATGGCACTGTCCTTTGATTAAAAGTCCGGTAGTCCACATGTCCTTACCGATCTGTTTTCTTATGTACTACCACAATCGGAGGCATAAGGACTTCTTGACTCTTGGATGATCCCTGACGCCAACATCTCTTGAAGGTGCCTCCAGTACATCATCTATATCGGCTGGGGCAAGGCAGCGGGACCTCTTTCTGAATAGCCTATCATCATGGAGTTGAATATGATGTTCAGCCCCGATGACACAGCCACATCCCATTCCTTCAAGAAAATACTTGGTTCCTCTAGGACAGCTTCTGGCTGATCTTGGTATTCCATTCTGAAGGTAGAGGTGACTCCTGAAATCAAACAGATCAGGTGTCACTTAGATCTCTTTGACAGGGCACTTCTTGCTTGGCAACACAGCAGTGTCTGCACAGTATACAGTGGCTAGAGTACACCCCAATTCACTCGAATTTCTCTATCAGACATATTCTGCACTTGTACCACCACCTGTTGTGCATAGGTATGAGCTTCAGCTAGTAAAATACTGGGCTTGACCAACAATCCAACAATCAGGGAGGCAGTATAGCGCGGTGGTTTAAGGCTCTGAGCTACAAATCTGGTGACATCCAGCAGACCAGACCTGGGTTTGAATCCCACAGCTTCCACTTGCATACTGTGTGACCCTGAGCAAGTCACTTAACTTTCCTGTGCTCCCAGGTCGCTCCTGTAAAAAGCTTTCAGCAGTGTGCTACTCCTGGTTAAACAACTAAAATAAAAAACAATCCCTCAGGCAGTTTTCCTTCCTCTATGGCATCCAGCACATGGATTTTCTTCTACACATCTGTCTTGAGGCGCACTTGCCATGGATAGTGTATTGGCGTTGGGAGGTAACACCAAAGAATCAGTATCTTTCTTCCACACTATACCACAGGTTGATCTTTCTCCATCTCCTTACTCTGTCTCCTCAACTCATAGGCTAGCTTTACTGAAGCTGGAATCATAAGGCCTGTCAGTTCACTTGGTTTGCTTCTCTTGACACAGTTGAGCCAACTGCCTAGACACATGGGCGTTGGTACTGATTAGTAAGGAACACCATCGTACAGCCCTCAGGGGGGTGGGCACACCAAAGCCAAGGCTCCACTGCTAATCTACACCTACTACAGCCAAAGGGAAAGATAACCAGAGCCGACATATCCCAGATAGGAGTAGGACTTTTCACTCAGCCCCACACATGTAGGCCTTTCAGGGGCTACAGTGGGACATCAGATAAGTGTTGGCTCTACCAGTCTTGAAATACAGTAGTCACTTGGGACCTACTATCTAACACAGCTCAAGCAGAGATATCATTCACAGTCACAATGGTTTCCATAGAAGGACCCACCACCTTGGACCAATCTGGGAAGTGGGCTTGGCAGTCTGTCCCACAGCAGTTTTTGAGGAAAAGGATTTTATTAATCCTGCCTGAGGCCTTATGTTACTTCACTTAGCCAGAGTTAACAACCGGGAGGTGACTTTTGCAAGTTCTCTGGGAGGGTGTAGTCCAGTTGGGCATCCTCCCACAACAATAACAAAACACTAGTTCCTTGATATCTTGAGAAGGGGAGGGTCATCTGTCAATTAGAAACAGCTTGAATGTACTCTTTGGGCCCTGGTTTGCTCTCTCCCATCCTCATGGCCTCTCCAGTGATCAGCTCCATGCGTGGCTCGAATGGGATCTCCCACAGAGCTCTCAACTCTCTCACTTCTTCCATTAATTTAATTTAATCCCAACCTGGGGTTCAGGGCAATGACGTGGACCCCTACACCCCAGGCGACCCTCACTTGGTCTCATTGACGTCTGGCAGAGTGCGAACTCCTAGCTGCTTCAACCGCTGCTTGTTAGTGAGTCCATATCTCCTTCACCTTCTTGAGCAGTCCTCTTACTTGTTGAAGTTCGAATCATCACCTCGCTCCTCAGGCTGGTCAGCAACTTGGCTGGTATGGGCAACACCGGCATAGGGCTCCCATCCCTCCTCGTCATTCTCGGCCTCTCAAATTGCCTTCATGAGTCAACAATATTCAGGAGGGTTGGCTTTATGATCCTGGAATTCCAATTTCAGCATAAGCACACTGGAATATCTAGCAGATTTTAGGATATGTTCCAGTTGGTTCGATTCAGTTCATTAGCTGGCACCCTTCCTTTTCGATGGGCCTCTGCAAGCCCACTCAATTCAGGTGACAAAAACAGACAATTTCTCATTCTTCCATTGTGTGGTGGACTTAAACTTCCATCAAGTCCTCCCCAGATTCCGTGCTGCCAAACACCCTTTCAGGGCAGAGAGGTACTCAGCTGCAATGGCTTCTGGATGAGTGGATTGAAGAAAGCGGATAGCCTCCAGTGCAGGGCCCTTAAACTTTCCATAAGTCTCTTTCTCTTTTCTCCTTCTGAACATTGCCACTCCTGGACTAGTGGGGTAACATAGTCCATCCAGGTTTCTAAATCATCCTCCCCACAGGTGGACTACAGAAAATAGCCTGAGCCTGCGGTAGAGTCTAGGTGTACAGGCGGTATCACAATGGGGATGCTACCACAGGGGATGCTCTAGGGGTAGACAGAGATGCTAGAGGAGACTGTAAGGAGTAGTCTCCTCTGAAATATTTAACATTTTCAACAATTCTTTGGCAGTCCGCCCTTCACTAGCTAATAATCTTAACAGTTTGTCCTTAAACCCTGTACTTTGGGGATTCCCCAGGAGAAGATGGGTCACTGTGCAAATGGATAACTTGCTACCTTTTGGGACCCCTCAAATGGGATAGCAGGGGTACTCTTTCAGGGTCTATAGAGAGGCTGCACGAGGAGGGTCACCATGATTTGATCAAACAGATACGTAATCCGCCCCCTCACTTCAACCTTCCACAAACACTTCACTTTCTCTATGGTTTCTACAATAGTATCATTAGTGGCCCTAAAGGGCATCCAGTAGTAATTTGGCATGTTGGGGATCTAACCCCTCAGCCTCCTCCACCCCATCATGTGATGCACAACCAGCTTATATGGGGCAATTTTAAGCTAGGCGTATGAAAGCGCCTCCATTTCTGAAAAATTTATATCTATGGGTTGTAGTTCCCAATTCTGACCACTAGAAGGTGCAATCCCAGTGGTGCCTCCAAGCTGTAACTCCTAGGTGGCACTATTCCAAGGGATACTACCCTGCCTGTGTGACTAGGACGGGTTGAGGGGCCTGAGCTGGGTGAATGGGTGCCTCCACCCGAAGGGTTGGTTCTAAGGGCTAGCATAGCTACTATGGGTATAGCCCTCTGGGACACTAATACCCCCAACCCTTCTAGTTGCTTACACAGGTCAGCAGATAAACAATCACATATAACATAGGAATACAATATTGAACCCACACTTGGGACACTTACCACCAGGGCTGGATCGGCTGCAATGGTCCTGGAGTCCCCTGTAAAACAAGACCTGCAATAGAACAGTTCAATGACAATACAGTATCCCTCCACAAAGGTATACACTAGCCAAGTTAAATGCAGAAAGAATAGAATCTGATTTATTCAGGGATATGAACAAGGGTGGGAAGCAATCTAGCATTTGATTTCAGATCTGATTTAATCAGGTTAAGCACACATCCACTAAGAGTCCCTCTGGCACAGTCACACACACTCTGGGTACCCAGTTGTTATTCAGGCTAGCCTGAAGTGTTGCCTAGGGTGAGGCCAGCATTGCCGCTGATGTTGGAGCCCTCAGAAAGAAAACAAGCAACATGCACTTCAACCCAAATTTGTATTCGGGAGCTGGATGGCTCAGTCTATTGTGATCAACCCAAACAACAAAATCAGATGACACACAATGACTGTAGGTTTGTTGCAGGGAGCTACCTGTTGGTTACTCATGCTACCCAGACCAGGGAGGCAGGACTGACGAGATGAAAACCTCAGCATGTTGTTCTGGCTGGCCAGAGGAAGCAGGGCCCACAGCCTACCGTGGTGGTTGATCCTGTTCGGTGGTGTTGAGCTGGGAGCGAATCCCCAGCTGAGTCTTTCATTGCAAGAGTCTCTGTGGTGGGAGCGCAGCCCTAGGCCAAGATGGTGAGGCCTAGGTCTGGTGAAAAGTTTAGATTTAAGTCCCTAATAATGCTGGAGCAGCTTGCAGCTAGCATAACACTTGAGCATGGGAACCAATCACGACCCATATGACACATCCAACACTTTATAAGTAAATAAATATTCAACCACAACACAGATGAAGTCAGTTTGCCATATTACAGGGACTCTGTGCAAACCTTTCATTCTGTGACACTATTCAGTACTTGACAGGCCAATCGCTTCTGGAGCAAGTCTTCAGTCCACACTCAGGTGAAATTCACTCTCTCTCTCTCTCTCTCTCCCTCTCTCTCTCTTTATTTAGAATTCAGGTCTAAAGAACAGATTCGGATATAGTCCGATTTAATTTGCAGGCTTCTTTACACTGAAAGATGGTATCAGGCAGGCCAGACACAGACATCCGCTGAACCCCTTTTCCCACAGGGAGCAGCTGCTCAAATTGCTTGAGCTGTTCCTCTGCAAACTCCAGCTCTTGACTGACACACTGCTGCAGGCAGCTCTGGGGCTTCCCAGTGATCCAAAAGGTTTGGTTGGTTGATCCATCTGATGTCACAGAAAGGCTCTCCTCCAGGTCCATTTAGGTGCCAAACAGTAAAACTACAATTCCTACAGAAATTCAATCCCACAAGACCTCGGGGACAGTCTCCATTGTAAGGTCCCCGAGGTACCTATTGGTCCAAACTGGCAGTCCAGAACCAAAATGGTGGCTCTAGGCAGAAAGTTCATGTTGCAAAGAAAGGCAGGTTAGACAAACTTCTATATCATAACCATTAAAGTAGATAATCAGAAAAAATCACAGATCCTAAAAGGGCTCCCTCTAGCACTTAGCAATGGTAGAATGAAGCAGCTGTACCACAGCCCAGGCAGAGATTCAAGCCTGAAACCACTGGACCCCCACCCAGAGTAATTATATCCGATGAACTAGATAACTCTGGAAGAGACAGGCACAGAGGCTAACAGGGCACTCTCATGCAGGCATATTCAAAACTGTTTTAGACATAGAACACCAGCCTGGCAGTGGGCATTAGGCAAGTCAGGAAGACATTTTAGGAACCCCCATTTGTAGGGGGTTACATTTACATCTGAGCTGTTATACTACTTTATAAAATGTGTACGAGTTTTCTGAATTCTGATTGGTGTAACAGCATCATCTGACCACCGATTAACTCTCCTATTTAATCAACAGTTAGACAGAGTGAGGTCAGGCAAAGTACCGGAGTGCACTGTCAGGACTCATTACCTGCTCAGAGTGTGTGTGTGTGTGTGTGTGTGTGTGTGTGTGTGTACCTGGCTTTGTGGATTTATGGTGACAGCAGCGGCAGCCGGCTGACTGTTAGTATACAAGGTGCTTTACCTCTGGCTTTTCAGGGGTTACTACTCTGCTCTTCTGTCTGTGTGACAGATGAGGCATACATGGGCTCTTCGGGGCTGCTACTCTGCCCTGGTGTTTGTGTGTTCTGATGACCCTGCTTCCAGCATGTTGAGTGCTTGTTTGATGATGGTGGGTGGGTATGGGCCAGTTAGGGATGGTCTTTAGTTCAAGCGTTGCATGGGAGATGGAGAGAAATATAGAATGTAGGATCGGGGAGTGTAGCAACTAGAGCATTGGGTCCGTGGAGCATGGATGGGGAGTGCAAAGTAAAGCATGTTATCAAGTGTTAAACACTATTTTATGAAAAACAAATGTCAGAAATCATTTCAGTATTGTCTTTGTCATTTGTGTTTTCATAAAATAAGTGAAATATGGATCAGTTATTGCAGACTTCTTTTCCAATTGGCAGAATACAGTTACATTTGTCCTATTTTGAGAGGAAAAAGACACTGTCTGTCATTTTTTAAACAAATAACCCATTTTATAAGCACAAAACCCCACTCCAGGTTTATGGGGGATTTAATCCACACCATGGTTGCTGTGAGGGCACTTTCGGCCTGCCGACCTTGTGCCTCTAGCGCATCTGGGGTGTGGATTAAATCCATGACCAATGCCCTGTTGTGAGTTATTGCTTATGTAATCACTATTAAAATAAGAGAATGCATCTGCCAGTAAGGAAATGAAGCCACTATATACTGTACTCATAATTCCTTGCTATGTAATTCTGCACATGAGATGGCATACTGCTGTAACTGCTACCAAACAGCAGACTGCACCTCTCAGTAAAGAAAATTTAAGACAGCTTTATATTGTACCCACAATGCCTGGCTATGTAAATTTGCATATAGAAACACAGAAACATCGAATTTAATTCAGATAAGGACCACTTGGCCCATCTAGTATGCCCATTTTCCCTACCTAATGTAATATCACAGACCCTCCCTATCTCTGGCTTTTACCCTCCCTTTCCTACCTGCTAAGGTTCCCTTGTGCCTATCACATGCATTCTTGAATTCCGTCACAATTTTTCCCCACCACCACCTTTGGGAATCTGTTCCATGCATCCACCACCTTTTCTGTAAATAGGTATTTTCTCACATTTCTCCTGAGTCTGTCTCCCCCTCAGCTTCATAGAATGACCCTTGTTCTTGAACATCTTTTCTCTGAAAAATGTTACCCTCTTGTGCCTTATTTTTACTTGTGATATATCTGAAAATCTCTATCATATCCCCTTTCAATTGCATTCAATTCAATTCAATTTTTATTTTACCAGGAAATATACCATTGAGAAGAACTCATTTACAAGGTGGTCCTGGGAGGACACATACACATGGTTAAGAGAACAACAATACAGATACAGAAAATAAATCAGTAAAATATACAATCATGTCATAAAGTTATTATACAAAATTGCATTCAACAGTAACAATCAACATCTGATACAGCATAATACAATGAAATAGGAGCAATAGTACAATAGAAGATGAGCATACATAAGGCTCAGGTTATGCAAGGTGATGGAAGGACTAAGAGGGATAGTAGGAAGGAGGTGGAGATGGGTACATGGAGGAGTGGATAAGGGAAGAGGAAGTGGTAGAGTGGATAGCGCTAAAGGAAGAGAGGAAGAAGGGTGCTCTTACAATGATGATTTATACATAACGGTGGCAGTCATCATTCTCATGGTGATTCAGCAGTGCCTTAAAATAGGCTAGCCCAACCTAATGAGTCAATTTTAAAGAATTTTGAAGTATATTCCATAGGGCTGGTAAGGCATAGCTCAGTGCAGCTGAGCCAAAATGTGATCTGACTCTGCAAGGCGAAACAGTACTGTATATGCATATCTTCTGAGCTGGTAAGCATAAGGTGTGCATTTGAAGAGTATTGTATTGTATTGTTTATCATTCTGAAAATACCTTTGAGCAAAAGCTCATTTACAAAGGTTCCATGTCAAGAAATACATTACAGACATTTGAAACAAAGTAAGGTTCATCACGCTTTGTACAAAACAATGGAGCTAATCCTATACTAACGGTCAGTGAATTAGCATGAACTAATCAACAGGGTGATTGGTGTAACAGGTAGCAGCCTAGTGGATGGCATTGTCATATGGAGGAATGGATAGTCAGTGTGGGCAGAGCACCATAGATGGGAGGCTTGCAAGCAGGGGAGCAAGGTGCATAGGGAAGAGTATAGAGATGTAGGGGTAAGTTTATTTGAGATAACTCTAAAAGCCCAGAGGCGGTGTTCCGTGATCTCCTGGTAGCTATAGACATCCAGCCTGTCCCTCCTTTCCTCCAGGGTGTACATACGGAGGTCCATTAGTATCTCCTCATAGGGCATTTGATGCAGACTCTGCACCATTTTAGTTGCCCTCCTCTGGATGGCATCTACTTTGTCTATGTCCTTCTGGAGATGCGGTCTCCAGAACTGGTCATAATACTCTAGATGAGGTCTCACCAATCATTTGTACAGCAGTAACACCACCTCCTTCTTTCTGTAACCCCCTACAAACAGGGGGTTCCCAAAAGTCTTCCTTGAGCTTACCTAAATGCTCACTGTCAGGCTGGTGTCCTGTGTTTTAGCAGTTTAAATGTGATTACCAGAGCCTGTATAGCCTCTGTGTACTGTCTCTTTAAGAGCTGCCTGATTGCAGTTTAAGTAATCTGAGAGGGAGCTCTGTTGAAAGATGTAACTATTTACTGAAAATCATTTAGAGTGATAATGATAATATAGTTTGTCTAACCTGCTTTCTTTGTCTCAACTATCTTGGTCCTGGATTGCAAATTGGACCAATCAGTATAGTGGGACCTAAAATGTAGCCAGACTACAGGACCTGACTGAATTCAAAATCTATAGGAACTGTAGTTTGAACGCTTTTCTCCGTTTTGCAACTGAAGGGGTGCTCTTGCTTTGACTGACAACCAAATCAGCCAACCAAATCTTTGGATCTTGGGAAGTCCCGGCTACTTGCAGTTTTCAGTTAGATCTAAGCTGGAATCTGAACAAGAAGGAGCTGAAGTGATTCTGAGCAGCAATCCTGAGTGGATTCGATGGGAGAACTCTGAAAAGGCTAAGTTTTTGGCCTGTATGTCAGTGTGCTGCTCCTGAGGGGAGAGAGAGAATTATTTTGGACTAAATCCAAGTTTGTGTGACTAAAGTAAGCTACGAAGTGGGCCAGGCTCAACCTGAAGAAGACCGAAGATTTTGCTGAATGCGATTGGCCTGTCAGGAGTTCCAGCTACCCCTAAGCTCCGGGTTGTGTGCAGAGACTTTATGATTGTGACGGGGAGCACTTTGCCTAGTACAGTAAATTCCCTTACATGTAAGTGTGCAATGAGCTGCTAGTGGGTCGTGAGTTAGTTACCCACTGTGTGAACTGTGTTCTGCTTGTTGGAAGCTGTATCCAGCCCAAAATGGACTGCATCCAGATTTATCTCCATGTGGTCTGGGCACTGCCAGACAGGCCCAGCCACAGACTACCCACTGCACAGAGAAGCCATCGACTAGAGACCTGCCTGGGGATCCCCCTGCTCCACGCTTGAACAGGAACAATGCCTCTGTGACTCATGTGGGCCCTGCTTCTCCTGGCATTCCAGATCAACCACCTGCAGTCTCGATTTTTCGTCCAGCCTGTGCCCAGTCTTGGGTATCATGAGTAAATACCAGGGTAGCTTCTTGCAACAACAGCTTAATCTGAGTGTGTCATCTGATTGTCTTGTTGTTTCGCTTCCTTTGAACTGAGCCCTCTGGCTCTGGATTACAAATATTGTGTACTGTGCATGTTGTGTTTTCCATCACAGGGCCCCTAACCAGCTGCAACCCTGGGCATCGGTCCTGGCTAGCCCATCTCTCTCTACCTGGGTACCAAGAGGTGGACTGTGTGGGGACTCAAAGCACATGCATAACTGCTTGATTGATATAACCTTTAAGCTTATTAACCTGATTTTGCCCTCCCTTGTTCAAGTCCCTGAATAAATCAGATCTAACTGTTTCTGCTGTAATCTGACTGTGGTTCCAGTTTATGCTCAAAGTACTGTACTGTTGCTATTTGCTGTGCATAACCTTGTTTTACAGGGGTCCCCAGGGTTGAGCCAGAGGAACCAGCCCTGGTGGTAAGTGAAAACAGTGTGGGTACTTGTGTGGTGTACCAGCGTATTATGAAAGTGATTATTGAACAGTGTTCAGGCCAGTAGAGGAAAGAGGGGTTACAGTGTCCCAGAGGGCTGTGCCAGGTTAGCTTGACCACTACCAACCCCTGATCTCGAGGTGGAGGCACCGTTCAGAACTGAGACCCCTCAACCTGCTACTAGCCAAGCAGGCAAGGTAGTAGCCCTTGGATAGCGCCACCTAGGGGTTACATCTTGGAGGCTCACTGCTGGGATTTTGTGTCTTCCAGTGGCCAAATCTGTGAATTGCTGTTAAAATAATAGCTACTCAACAGAAGTGGCTGTACACCAGTTGGTGGGATGGTGTACTGGGCAGGATCAATCCCCCAAAATGTTATACTTATCCTGGATATTCCCTGGGTACCAATAACGACACTGTAGAGGAGTACTTTCCAAGGTTGAATGTTTACAAAACCCTGTGGTGGTGGGTCGACAGGTTAATCTTCTGGCCCAAAGTTTCATGGCATTAGTAGAGTGTAAGGACCCGTGAGACAGTTCCAAAGTGCCACGGACTATCATCCCTGAAGGAGCCCTCACTGCCTGGAGAGTGATAAGTAAAGACCCTGGGAAGAATGAGCCCCCCACTATCTGAGACTTTTGAGAAGAAATTTGCTAAGTTGTTGCTGGAGGAAGGAAAACTGTGGAGGACTTAAAGAAACTATTCCTGCCACCTGGGGTGTTCCTCCCCAACACCCTCTCCTGCTCCAGCACCCATTGTGCCCCTCCTTCTGTACTCATGCCAATGCTGGCTCCTATGTCTGTACCTGCCATTAGTCACAACTCTTACTGGAGGTCGAGAATCTTCTCTGGTATTCTCCCTACCTCTCAAGGGAGGGGTGATTGGGAGACCTGGATAGATTGTGTTGCCCCTTTGGTACCTGAATGGCAGTGTGCAGAGGTTGAGAAACAGAAAAGGATCATAGAAAGTTTGAGGGGTCCCACCCTAGAGGCCATTAAATTTCTGAGTTCCACAAACCCTGATGCATCTGCCCAGAAGTACCTATCTGCACTCAAAGGCAATTTTGGGAGCATTGAGTCAGAGGAGAACTTGATGTGGAAATTTCAAGGTACAAAACAATGGCCAGGGGAAACTTTGTCTACATATGTTGCTCGTCTGGAAGAGTGCTGCAGAAGGCTTATCAAAAGGTGGGGTAGCCGCCAGTGACTTAAACCATGTGAGGTTGAGACACATACTGCAACATGCAAAGCATTCTAAATTGCAGCTCCTTCAATTAAGGCTCCCAGATAGAAGGGTAACCCACTGGACTATTGTGACTTGATAAAAGAACTCCGGCAGATTGAAGATGAAGAGGGTATTGTAATTCTAGGTGGCGCAGCCAAGTGATCATGGCATCGGAAGGCCTTTCTGCAGTGGGGACCAATGAAGGTGTGCCGCCATGGGATGAACTGCTGAGGGAGTTCAGGTAAACAAAAAACGCCTGTTTATGAAGGCTGCTCCAGCAAGTACAGGCACCGACCCTTATCCAACTGCATCTGCTACGGGTGGGGTGTCCACCCAGGCATCTCCTGCTGACAGCAGTTCAAAATGCGATGTCTTGACTATGAAAGTAAGAGACTTGACGAGATGTCTCCAAATGCTCACCACAAAGCAGACATAGATGGCACCAAGTTTTCAGTTGGTAGTACCACTGCCCCAGCTCCCAGTGTGATGTCTTGTCCACCCCAAATCCCAGAAAACATACTTTGCCATAATTGTGAGAAGGATGGGCACATGAAGAGAGAATGCCAGTCCACAAAAGAGCTAGATAAAGTTGTATACCAGCTTCAAAGAGAGCTTGGAGAACAAATCAGCGGTCGAGGAGTGCCCAAATGACCACAGTGAGGGTTCAAGAAGTAGTAACTCAAATCCCTATGTGGCTAAATCATCTGTCCATGCCCTGCTGCTGTCTCTCCAGACTGGTCCAAAATTCACTAAAATACCACCAACAGCTTAATCTGGTTCAAGGTCAGTTGGCATTCATCTGTATCCCCCTCCCCGGTCGTGCCTGAAAATAATCAGAAATTGTCTAGTGCACTTACCGGTCAACAAAAGCTAAAATAAAAATAAAAAATAGTGGGTCCTTCAATGGAGACTACCATGGCTGTGAATGGTATTCCTACTCGGACTGTGCTGGACAGTGGGTCATAAGTGACCATTGTATTTAAGGACTGGTATGACAAACACTTATCTGCTGTGCCCTTACAATCCCTGGAAGGTCTACATGTGTGGGGCTGGTGACAAGTCTTATCCCTACCTAGGATATGTCCACCTCTGGTTGTCATTTCCTGCAGTTATAACTAGTGTGAAGAAGCAAGTCGAGACACTGGCCTTAGTGTGTCCCCTACTGGACTGTATGATGGGTTCCCCTGTTAATTGGGACCAATGCCCATATGTTTGGGAGACTGGCACAACTCTGTCATGAGAAACAAGGGCAACAGACTGGGAGGGCCCAAAGAATTCTGGCTCTGATCAAGAGGGCCTATGATTTGCAACAGAACCCCAAAAGTGGACCAGAATGAACCGGTAGAAGTTGTGTGGAAGAAAGACCCCAATTCAATGGTACTGGCCCCTAACGCCCAGTGTACTATTCAAGGGAGGTCTGCTTCTGCAAAGATGTCAAGAACAAAATACTGATGTTGGACATGCCAGGTGACGGAAAATTGCCAGAAGGATTATTGGTTAAGCATCATTGCCAGCTCATGCTCATGCCTATGCATGACGAGTGATAGTCCAGATTCATAATGTGTCAGATCAGGAGATCCAGGTGAACAGAGGATGCACCCTAGCTGCAGTACATTGTGCAGACACTGCAGTGTTGCAAGCAACAAGCCCCCTAGCAAACCAGATAGAGTGACCTCCGACTTGTTTGATTTTGGTCACTTCCATTACCAGCTGAATGGAAGACTAGAATTAGCCAGAAACTTGCCCAGAGAGATCAAGTGTTTTCGTTGAAGGAATGGGACTTGAATGTGTCCAGGTGCAGAGCATCACATACACCTGCATGATGAATGGCCATTTCAAGAGAGGTCTTGACACCTAGCCCCTGCAGACATAGACGATGTGAGAAGACACTTGCAGGAAATGCTCATGTTGGTAGGATACAAGAATCCAGGAGCACATATGCTTCTCCCATTGTGGTTGTGCATAGAAGAATGGAACAGTATGAATGTGTGTGGATTATCGGACCTCAACAGGAGGACCATCCCTGATCAATACACCATGCCCCGTATACAAGATGCTCTGGATTGTTTGAATGGTAGCAAATGGTTCTTGGCTTGGATCTTCACAGTGGATATTACCAGATTCCAATGGCTCGGAGGACCGTGAGAAGACAGCATTTATCTGTCCATTGGGGTTCTATGAATTCCTGAGAATGCCACGGGGATATTGGTGCCCCAGCCACCTTCCAGCAACTGATGGAATGAGCAGTGGAGACATGAATTTACTGAATGCCTGGTGTACTTGGACGATGTCATTGTGTTTGGGAGCTCCCTAAAGGAACATGTGAGTCGATTGTTCAAAGTTCAAAGTACTAGACTGACTGGAAGATTTCGGCCTCAAGCTGTCCATTGACAAGTGCCAGTTTTTCCAAACCTCTGTGATAGCAGAGAAAGGGGAGATATTGCTGATGGGGACCTGAATATGCCAGATGTTGACTGGAGCACCTTGCTGCAGCCACATCCAAGAGCACAGCCATTCTCGATGCCTACAGGGGCATGCCTCAGACAGCTAGTTTTGGAACCCACTGGGAGAAAGCAATCTTAGACCTGGTACTCTCAAATGGGGATGGAGAGGATCTCTTATCTTAAGTGGGTAGCCATCTGGGAACAAGTGACCACCAAACAGTATGGTTCACGATAAACTGAGCTGTAGAGTCAAGCCACACAAAATTGAAGGTACTGGACTTCAGGAGGCCGATTTTGTCAAAATGGGAGAGTGCCTCAGAAAAGCACTATCAAACAGGCAGGAAAGTGGGGTGGAGCAACAATGGAAACGTCAAAACTGCCATCACAGAGGCAACAAGTTTTTGTGTGAAGCAAATAAATCAAAACAAAAGAAAAAACACCATGGTTCTCAAAAGAAGTGGCGGGAAAGGTAAGGAGAAAAAAGACAGCATTCAGGAAATATAAGGAAACACAGAAGGAGCAGGACAGAGAACTGTACCAGTTAAAGCAGAAGGAAGCAGGTAAGGCAGTCAGAATAGCAAAGGCCCAAACCGAGGAAAAGACAGCCAACTCACTTGAGAGGGATAACACCTTTATAGGTACATTAGGGAGCAAAGAAAGACTAAGGCAGGGATACTGAGGCTGAACAAAGAGGAAGGTGGTTGGGCAGAAGGCGACAGTGAAAAAGCAGGGATACTGAACAAATACTTCTGCTCAGTATTCACAATGGAAAAGCAGGGAAATACCTAATCCGGTCAATAGAAGCACTCTGGATAGGGGCATTGATATTAGTCCTTTCACAGAAGAAAGGGTCTGAAAGAACTCTTAAAACTTAAGGTGGATAAAGCAATGGGGCCTGATGGGATTCACCCCAGAATTTTAAAAGAACTAAGGGAAGAACTAGTAACACCACTGACTACCCTTTTAATAAATCATGGGAGGATGGGATGGTACCTGAGGACTGGAGGAGGGTGGATGTGATTCCCTTCACAAAAGTGGGAGCAAGACAGAGGCAGGAAACTAAAGACCTGTCAGTTTGACCTCAGTGGTAGGAAAATGATGGAATCATTTCTGAAGGAAAGAATTGTTGAGTACCTAGAGGCAAGTAGAGTACAGGACCCAAGGCAGCATGGATTCACAGCGGGAAGATCATGTAAGACAAATCTAATTGATTTCTTTGACTGGGTGACCAAAGCAGTAGACCAGGGAGGGGCTGTGGACATAGCCTACCTAGACTTTAGTCAAGGCATTTGACACAGTCCCGCATAAAGATTAATAAACAAATTAGCCAGCCTGGTGGGTCCAGGGTGGTAGCCTGAGTAAAACACTGGTCGGACAACAGGACACAGCGAGTAATAGTAAATGGAGTCCACAGTGAAGAAAGAGGGTTACTAGTGAGGTACCGCAGTGTTCAGTACTGGGGCCAGTCCTTTTTAATGTCTTTATAAGTGACATTGCAGAGGGACTGGAAGGGAAAGTATGTCTCTTTGCAGATGACACAAAGATCTGCAACAGGGTTGATACACAAGGTGGGTGGAAAGGATGAAAATGGACTTGGCAAGGTTGGAGGAATGGTCAAATGCATGGCAGCTTAGATTCAGTGCCAAGAAGTGCAAGTAATGCACCTGGGAAACAAAACCCAGGGAAGAGTACACAATGGGGGTGAGATACTGACAACAACAAAAATGGAAAGGGACCTGGGGTAGTCATATCAGATGACCTAAGGGTGGGCCAGCAATGTGAGAAGGCAGTAAGGAGGGTGGGGGATACTGGGATGCATAGGAAGAGGCATCACCAGTAGAAAACAGGAGTTGTTGGCCCTCTGTACAGACAGTTGGTAAGACCACATCTGAGTACTGTGTATAGTTCTGGAGACCCCGTCTCAGCAAAGACATAGACAGGGTGGAGGCTGTCCAGAGGAGGGCACTAAAATGATGCAGGGTCTGCATCAGAAGACATATGAAGAAAGACTAAAGGAACTAAAGATGTATAGCCTCGAGGAAAGGAGGGAGAGGGGACATGACAGAAACTTTCAAATACCTCAAGGAAATCAACAAAGTCCAAAAGGGTAGCATCTTTAGAAAAGAGATGGCAAAACAAGGGGCACAATTTGAAGATAGAGGGGATGGCTCAGAGGTAATGTGAGAGTAAGTATTCTTCACAAAGGGTTGTGGATACATGGAACAGCCTTCCTGAGGAGGTCGTAGAGTCAAAAACAGTGGGGAATTCAAGAATGCATGGGACAGACATAAGGCAATTCTAGTGGGGGATAGGAGGAAGTAGGCTGTTGATGAACTAGGATCTGCAGCTTATCCGTTAGGTAGGAAATGGGCAGACTAGGTGGGCCAAGCAGTCCTTATCTGCCATCAAATTCTATGTTTCTACATTTCTATGAAGTATGTGGGGCATAGTGTCTACAGAGGATAGAGACTGATCCTAGTAAAGTTGAAGCCTTGACTACTTGGCCCCAGCCCACAATTTGAAAGAACTATAACGTTTCCTGGGATTCTGTGGCTACTACTGCCGGTTCATAAAGGCTATTCCAAAGTGATTCGCCACTCTTGAATCTTACCCAGGGTTACCCTCTTACCATTCGGAAATAAAAAAAGGGTCCGTCAAAGAACAAAACAAAACATATTTCCGCCCAGGTGAACTTTTCAGGTCCTGTTGGATGCCTGACTATGAAGCAGTTTTCCAAGAAGTCATATACCAGCTCACCCATGCCCCCATCCTTGCTTATGCTGATCCCACCAAACCTATGTGCTGCATACTGGCGCCAGTCTGCAGGGTCTAGAGCTGTACTGTATCAAGACCATGAGGATGGTTTGAGACCAGTGGCATTCGCCAGTAGGAGCTTGACCCCATCAGAGCGAAACTACCCTGTGCACAAGTTGGAGTTCCTTGCGTTAAAATGGGCCATTGTCGACCAGTTTCATGATTACCTCTATGGGGTGAAAATATTGGTGAGGACTGACAATAACCCGTTGACCTATGTGCAGACTTCAGCTAAGTTAGATACCACAGGGCACCGTGGCTTTCTGCATTGTCAACATATGATTATGCTGTCAATACAGACTGGGCCTAAATCATATTGATGCTGACGCCCTATCCCTGAGGCCCATTTCAAGAGCAGCTGGTTCAGGCTGTCTGAACCTGACATCTGAGCACTGTGCCAAAGTTTGATAGAAATGAACAGATGTCTACAGACACAGCAGGCTGCTTAGCAGATTGCTTGGGCCCTCTGACACCTGCATACTGGCTGCAGTATTACCACTTTTCTGCTCTAGATATTAGTGCACTACCTCAGTTTGACAATGACAGCATTCAGTGGGCTCAATCCGAGATCCTATGATTCAGCCAGCACTTGACACCCTTCATGCAGGAAAAGATGTGTCCAAGTTATGTTCCTCTGATCTGCGAACTGCTTTATTGTTTAAAGAAGGCCCCAGGTTGAAGCTGCTTAAACAGTTGTTATATAGAGACAGTAGATCGGGTGGCCAAATAGACAAGCAACAACTGGTCCTGCCCACAGCCTTCAAATATTTGGTACTGAGGTCCCTCCACAATCATATGTGCCACCTCGGTATCAACCGGACCCTTGACCTAGTACAATCTCAATTTTACTGGCCCAAGATGGGGCCTGATGTTGAAACACCATGTAAGGACTTGTAGTTGCTGCCTGCAGAAAAGCCCTGCCTCAGAGGGTTTCCCCTTGTCAACATTACTACCAGCACCCCAATGGAACTAGTCTGCATAGACTTCTTGAGTTTAGAGCCTGATCAGCGAAACATTGGCAATGTGTTATGGGTTGCGACCATTTCACACGGTATGACAAGCTTTTCCCACCAAAGATCAGAAAGCATCTACTGTGGCAAGGTGCTAGTGGAAATTTATTTGTCCACTGTAGTCGCCTGAGTGAATTCACTCAGATTAGGGCTGGACTTTGAGAGTCGGCTAATCAAAGAAATGCTTTCTCTATGGGGGTGCGAAAGTCACACCACCCTTATCACCGTAGGGGATCCTCAACCAGAATGCTTTAACCACACCCTGCTAGACATGCTAGGCACCTCCACCCAAAAGATAAGCATAAATGGAGCCAGCAGATTAGCACCTTGGTACATGCATACAATTGCACGAAGAATGATGCTACCAGGTTCTCTCCTACCGCCTCATGTTTGGGAGAGAGCCCGCTGCCTGTTGATGTCTGTTCTGGGGTTTCTCCCGATGGGGTCCAAGTCGAGGATTACCTGCAATATGTTCAAAACTTAAAGCTCAATTGAACCATGCCTATCAACTGGCCCAGACAATGGCCACAAAGGAAATCTAGCCAACAAAGAGAGACATGATAAAAAGTAAAGGCTCAAGAGCATTAGGCCTGGAACCATGTGTTGTTGCAAAATTTAGGATTGTATGGTAAACACAAAATTGTTAATCGATGGCACCATCTTCCCATGTCATAGTTGGAAAGTTGATGATTTTCCAGTGTACAAAGTGTGCCCAGAGAATAACTCCAAAGCTGTCAAGACCATGCACTGTAACCACTTGCTACCTATTAGTCAAGTTATAATTGGGGCTGAACCACGAGATTGATACCCCTGGACCAGTAACTCATGCTGCTGCAAGAAAGAAACAGAGTCAGCCTGCCCGTGGTTGCTGATTTAAGACTTCCCCAGCAGGCCCAGAATGATAGTGACTGCCAGTCTAATTCTGATGACAGGAGTGTGATTATGCCTATTACCCTCATATGAATGGAGTCAGCTGTTTGTGGAAATCCTATGTTGAATTATGAGGTGAAGCTGGGCCTTCTGGACTGCCTAATGCCCAACATTATCCTTGGAGCCAATGCTCCCTGAAGGTGAAGTGCAAAGTATCACGCCTGAAGATGCTGAGTCTTTGTGTATTGTGGAACTGTGATTTACCTGAAGGAGAGGCTGATGATATAGAGACTTTTGGGTGACATGCTAGAACTTGAGGAACACTGTGAGAGTGCTGACAACCCCTTCAGTGCCAGAGTGTCTTCAAATGAGCCAAGTGTTGTAGAAACAGAGACTACAGAGCAAGGGGCTGACAGTGCTCCCAGCTTGGACATTCCCCTTCTGCAGAGGCACCCCTCACAAGTGATGAAAACTCCAGACCATTGCTGAATGTACAGAGACTGTAGTTGTTCACCCCAGAAAGACTGGCCGAGCTGTCAAGCCAGTGGTGCACTTCAGGTTACAATTCCCCTGGAGGCCAGTGGATTTCCTCTCAATATAGTCCACAGAGGTGTTTATCTCTCAGAACTCACTGCCCAAATTGAGCTTGACGGCTCATTCCAGGTTACTTGTTCTGCCCTCTCACCATCGTGCTCCTGCCCCATCCAGCCAAAAGTTAGCTGATAGAGAAGGGCCCCTCTGCATTGTTTAGGGTACAAAGTTATTACATGATTCTGTATAGTAATGTTCAATTTACCTGTGTGAAATATGCATAATGTATTGTCAGAATGGAAATGATATAGTGGAGTACATTGAAATGTATAGTAAAGTGACAAGTTATGCCAATTGATGAATCAGATAGTACTTGTATAGCATGCTGATGGTATAAATATCTTGTATATGTTGCATGTTCAATGCTATGATGGTACAGACTTGATGTGGACGCCAAGTTTTCCCAGGCAGGGAAGGGTGTAACCCCCACAAATGGGGGTTCCCAAAAGTCTTCCTTGAGCTTGCCTAAATGCTCACTGCCAGGCTGGTGTCCTGCATTTTAGCAGTTTAATGTGATTACCAGAGCCTGTATAGCCTCTGTGTACTCTCTTTAAGAGCTGCCTGTTTGCAGTTTAAGTAATCTGAGAGGAGCTCTGTTGAAAGTTGTAGCTATTACTGAAAATCATTTAGAGTGATAATGATGATGTAGTTTGTCAGCCTGCTTTCTTTGTAGCAAGGACTGTTTTGTTTGTCTCCACTATCTTGGTCCTGGACTGCAAATTGGACCAATCAGTACTGGTAGGACCTAAAATGTAGCCGGACTACAGGAGCTGTCTGAATTCAAAATCTGTAGGAACTGTAGTTTTAACGTTTTGCTTTTTGCAACTGAAGGGGAGCTCTTGTTTTGAATGACAGCCAAATCAGCCAACCAAATCTTTTGGATCTTGGGGAAGTCCTGGCTACTTGCAGTTTCAGTTAGATCTAGCTGGAAGCTGAACAAGAAGGAGCTGAAGTGATTCTGAGCAGCAATCCTGAGTGGATTTGCATGGGAGAACTCTGAAAAGGTTAAGTTTTTGGCGTGCATGTTGGTGTGATGCTCCTGAGAGTGAGAGAAGGATATTTTGGACTAAATCCAAGTTTGTGTGACTAAAGTAAGCTACTGAGGTGGGCCAGGCTCAACCTGAAGAAGATCAAAGATTTTGCTGAATGCGATTGACCTGTCAGGAGTTCCAGCTACCCTAAGCTCCCGTGTGTGCAGAGACTTTGCGATTGTGATCGGGAGTGCTTTGCCTGGTACAGTAGAATTCCTTACATGTAAATGTGCTACGAGCTGCTAGTGGGTCATGAGTTAGTCCCCACTGTGTGAACTGTGTTCTGCTTTCTGGAAGCTGTATCCAGCCCAGAACAGACTGCATCAATTTGTCTCCATGCGGTCTGACTGGCCCAGCCAGACTACCCACTGCACAGAGAAGCCATCGATGCAAGACCTGCCTGGGATCAGTCTCCTGCTCCACGCTTGAACAGGAATGATGCCTCTGCGACTCATGTGGGCCTTGCTTCTCCTGGCATTCCAGATCAACCACCTGCAGTCTCGATTTCGTCCAGCCTGTGTCCAGTCTTGGGTATCGTGAGTAAATACCAGGGTAGCTCCTGCAGCAACAGCTTAATCTGAGTGTGTCATCTGATTGTCTTGTTGTTTCATTTCCTTAGAACTGAGCCCTCTGGCTCTGGATTACAAATATTGTGTACTGTGCATGTTATTTTTTCCATCACAGGGCCCAACCAGCTGCAACCCCGGCATCAGTCCTGGCTAGCCCATCTCTTCTCCACCTGGGTACCAAGAGTAAGTCTGTGTGGGGGGACTCAAGGCATAAGCATAACTGCGTGACTGATACAACCTTTAGCTAATTAACCTGATTTTGCCCTCCTTGTTCAAGTCCCTAGATAAATCAGATCTAATTTTTCTGCATGTAATCTGACTGTGGTTCAGTTTGTGTTCAAAGTAATGTACTGTTGCTATTTGCTGTGCATAACCTTGATTTACAGGGGTCCCCAGGGTCGAGCCAGAGGAACCAGCCCTGGTGGTAAGTGCAAACAGTACGGGTGCTTGTGTAGTACCAGGAGTATTGTGAAAGTAATTATTGTACAGTGTTCAGGCCACTAAAGGGGATAGAGGGGATTACAGTGTCCCGGAGGGCTGTGCCCAGGTTAGCTTGACCACTACCGACCCTGATCTCTGGGTGGAGGCACCTGTTTCAGAACTGAGGCCCTTGACCTGCACTAGCCAAGCAGGCAGGGGTAGTAGCTTGGGATAGAGCAACCTAGGGGTTACATTTCTACTGGTAATACCCTCCCTATGAGCCCTAACATCCCACTGGCTCTCCTCACTGCCTTGTCACACTGTTTGGCCACCTTTAGGTCATCAGATATGATGACCTCTAGGTCTCTTTCCTGTTTGCTGGTCACCAGTACCACTCCTCCATCTTGTACTCTGCTCCTGGGTTTCTGTGCCCCACATGCATGATTTAGCACTTCTTTGTATTGAAATTTAGTTGCCATGATCTTGACTACTTCTCAAGCTTTCCAGATCCCTTCATTCCCCCAGAGTGTCTACCCTGTTGCATATCTTTGTGACATCTGCAAAAGGCATACCTTTCCTTCTAATCCCTCTGCAATGTCACTAATAAAGACATTAAAGAGGACTGGTGCCAGTACTGATCCTTGCAACACCCCCTGGTCACCCTCCTTCCTCGGAGTGAACTCAGTTTACCACCACCCTCTGTCACCTGTCCCCAACCAATTTCTACCCAGTTAACCACCTTAGAACCCACTCCCAGGCTGCCTACCTTGTTCACGAGTATCCTATGGAACAGTGTTGAAGGCTTTACTGAAATCTAGGTAGGTCTTGTCCACCGCTACACCCTGATCTACCTCATTGGTCACCCAGTCAAAGAAATCTGTCAGATTTGTTTGACATGACCTCCTCAGTGAATCCATGCTGCCTCAGATCCTAAAAGCTGCTGGATCCTAGATATTCCACAATCCTTTCCTTCAGTAGGGATTCCATTAATTTCCCACCACCGATGTCAGGCTGAGAGGCCTGTAATTGCCAGCCTCCTCCCTGCTATCACTTTTGTGAAGTGGGACTACATCTGCCCTCCTCCAGTCTCCAGAACCACTCTCATCTCTAGTGAGTGGTTGAACAGGACTGTCAGAGGTGCAGCCAGCACCTCTCTGAGCTCCTTCAATATCCTTGGATGTACCCCATCTGGCCCCATTGTCTTGTCCACTTTCATATTTGTGAATCCTTCAGGACTCTCTCCTCTGTAAATGGATTGGTGTCCACCTCCCTTCCTTTGATGCATTTAACTGTGGTCCCCACATTCACCTTTCTCTGTGAATACTGAACAAAAATATTTGTTCAGGATGTCTGCTTTCTGATCCCCATCCACCCCTTCTCTCCTTAGCCTTACAATCCCTCCCTGGTCTTTCTCCTTTCACTTACATACTTGAAAATGTCTTGTTCCCTTTCTTCACAGCCTGGACTAATTTCTCCTCCATTTATGCCTTTGCGCTCCTGACAGCTTCCCTGCCTCCTCTACTTCTCTTGATGCACTTCCTGGCCTCCTCCCTCTGTGTTTCCTTATACCTCCTGAATGCTACCTTTTTGCCCTAATTTTCCCAGACAATTCATTTGAGAACCATAGCCGTCTCTTTTTCCTCTTGTTTTGCTAACTTGCCTAATACAGTTTTTTCCTTCACTTTGGCCCTTTTGGTTTTGCCCACTGTTCCTCCACTCCACCCAAGTCCTGCCCCTGCCAGGGCATCCTGTGGCATTCCCCTACTTGTAATGTCAGCACTCCTGAAGTCCAGGACCGCCTTTGTGTAGTTTGACTCTGCCACAGTATTTATTTTAACCCACACCATACGGTGATCACTGGTCCCCAGGTGGCCATCCACTGTCATGTCTGCAACACTGTCCCGTTGGTGAGTACAAGGTCTAATATTACTCCGTCACTAGTGGGCATTCTTACTAGTTGCCTGAGGAATGTCCCTGCAAGGAGTCCAAGATGTTCTTGCTCCTAGCCTAAGCTGGAATGCTCCAATCTACATCCGGCAGATTGAAGTCTCCCACTAACAACACGTCCCCTTAGTCGCTATCTTTTGGATGGCTTACACCAGAATCTTGTCTGCCTCCTCCACTTGAGCTGGAGGTCTGTAAATCATGCCAGTACAAATAGCAGCTCCATTTTCCATCTCTAGGGTGACCCACAGTGCCTCTGCCCCTCCCTGTATTCCCTGCATTTCAGTTGCTTTTATGCTATCCTCACATAAAGAGCCTCCTCCCCTTTTCTACCTACCCTGTCCTTCCTAAACAAAGAATAGCCTGGTATGGCTATGTCCCAGTCATGGTTCTCATTGCACCATGACTCCAAAATAGTGACAATGTCCAGGTCAGCCTTTAGGGCCAGCAGGTCAGGGATTTAATTTCAAGACTATGAGAATTTGTGTGCATGGCCTTCCAAATTCTGTTCTCACCCTTCTTTTCATCCACTTTCTTCCTTCTTGCGCTCTCTTTACCTCCTCTGCCTTCATTCCCTTTCCACTTCATTTCTACCATTCTGCTGTTTCTGTTTTTAGTTACCTTTGGGGATTTTCCTCCCTTATGGTTCTCCCTCTTGACTACTTCAACTTCCGAGTAGGGGGGTGTCAGTTTAAGTCTCCTGCTTCCTTCTACCCCCTTGGCTGTTTAAATCACCTAGTTTAAATGCTTGCAAATGTAGCATTTAAACCACCCACTGAGTGAGATGAGTCATATGAGATGTTATACTCGGCAACACTAGGAGTTAGTTGATTTCCAGCTACAAACAAGGACTACTTTATGTCCAAACACAGTAACAATGAATGTAACTGTTTCTGCAAGCAATATCATTACTTTTTCCTGATTTTCCCAATTTAACAATTTTCAACACATGCTATAATGTATAGTAAAGCACTCTAGGGTGTGCGATTCTGGTCAATAATCAAACTTCTGTCTCAGGTCTTTAAAGACACTTGGTGCAAATGCTTCATGCCTAACAACACTATTGAGAGGTGTGTGATTTAACTAACCCATAATCGAACACCCTGTCATGGCTTATTGCTTACATAGCAGAATCATTTATCAGATCTGCCTTCTGGCAGAAAAAACAAGCATTTGTCAATGCGAATGTTGTCTCGCTGGCATTGGCATTGGTAGTGCCGGAGGTAGAGATGCATAATAGGAATGGCAGTGAAGTATTGAAGTGCGCCAACTCCACCCCACCCTGTAGAGATTGACAGACATTGGGGTGTGCATTTGGGTCATCAGCTATAATGCTCACGCCATTGTACCTCACCCTACCCTGTAGATACTGACAAGTGTCATGGTGTGCTTTGGGGTCTTTGGGCATTATACTTACCCCATTCCAAAAGGAAATACGCTGAGGTGGGTGCAGTATAGGAGAATGGGGTGACCTTTGTGGCTAAACAGTGCGAGGCACACCACAATGCCTGTCAGCAGCTACAGAGTGGGGGTGGGGGTGGGGGTAGAATGGCATAACATTACAGCCGATAATCCCAAGTCACACCCCTGATGCTGTCAGTCTGTACAGGGTGGTGTGCCACAGTTGGAAACCCTAACACCATAGGCGGTGTTGGTATTTTCACTCCAAATTTTCAACTTGGGCTGTATGTGAGCCCACCTCATGAAAGCGGCACAGTTAGTTTGTTAGCTGATAGGTGGTTTTGCACAGTGGCTATGCAATTGGTGACACAGGGATGAAAACACATTTTGGGCAGGATGTGGAAACTGACAACTGTATTGTTCATGAGGAGGTGTAAAAAATGAGAACTTTGAAAATATGGAGTGAAAATAGAAAAATTAGTGAAGTCATGAGCATGCATAGAAACTGTGCAACAGACGTCCATAACCCAATTATTTTGGGAGTTTGTTAGCCACATTTTCAACATAGGCATTTTGGGACCTCCTCATGAACAATGGTGCTGTGATTTCGTTAATGTGTTCCAAAAGTTGATTTCCACAGTGACCACGCCATTGTGTGCGGAAACACATTGTGAGTAGGATGTGAAGAATGACAGCTATACTGTTCATAAGGAGGTGTGAAAAATGGCAGTGTTGAAAATTTGGCATGAAAATATTGCAAATTTGCAAAGTTACAAGGGTGTGTGGAAACTGTGCAATGCATGCTTGTAACACAGTCATTTTATGGAGTTTCAACAAATTTTCAACATAGGCATTTTAGGACCTCTGCTCATGAACAGTGTCACTGTCATGTCCTCAAACTGTCCCAAAATTGATTTACTCACAGTGACCAGGCAATTCTGCACTGGATGTGCAAAACACATTTCGTCAGCATATGTAAAATGACAGCTGTACTGTTCACAAGGAGGTGTGGAAAATGCCAATTTTGAAAATCTGGAGTAAAATATTACAAATTCACGAAGTTATGCACATGCATGGCAACTGCACAACGCACACTCATAAAACAGCTATTTTTTTATTTTCCCATCAAATTTGTAACATAGGCTTGTTGAGGCCCCCCTCATGAACAGTGGTACTGTCATGTCGTTAATTGGTCCTGAAGGTGATTCCACACAGTGACCACGACATCACCTTCGGGACCAAATAAACCATGACAGTGCCTGAATTCATGAGGAGGGATCCAATAACCCCATGTTAAAAATTTGGTGCCAAAATCCCATAAAATGGCTGAGATATGCAACAGAGTTGAAAAACCCTATTTATGCCATTATACAGCTGACCGGCATTTCCTCAGTTCTCGGTCAGCTTTGAAGAGTGCTGACGTGTTCCTGGTCCACGAAGATCGCTGTACAGATTCTGGAGAGTAAGTATGGAGTGAGGGGTGTGGGGAGGCAGGATGTGCAGAGGGTGGGGCGCGGGCTGTGGGAGGGTGCAGCAGGGAGGTTGCGAGAGACTGTTTTCTTTTACAGTTGTAAAAAAAAAAAATCATCGAGGGAATTTTTTTTTTACAGGGTATTTGGCACGCTGGGGTGGGCTCCCAGCATGCCACCCAAGTGTTTTTTTTGGGGGATTCTTAGTTGATAGGAGATTGGGCACTCCTGTCGGCACATACTGGGGGCAACACGAGCTGAGGGGATTGGGCACCCTCGGCAGGTAACAAAGCGGGGATGTTATGCCGATGGGGAGAGGCCCCCCATCAGCAAAATACACTGGGACAGGGATAAATGCTGGCAGGGATTGGTAACCCCATCGGCAAAGAAAAACTGTTGGCGGGGCGCATGATGAAGACAGGTGGGCTCCCCATCGGCATTGTAACAGGCAGTTTGCCTGCACATCACTAAGGCGTGTTGTGGTCATGCTGCATTACAGCTTCATCTCATTGCAGTGGATCTTTGCTTTGTTCTCGTGGCCACATTAGGGATGCGTGAGGTCAGCGCCTGCTGCTGGCTGATTGGGGAATGAGGGACGCACCTTCTGATGCATGCTCTGCATTCGCCCAACAGTGATCGCGCCTCAAATCTGCTACTACCACAATATGTTGACTGCATAGCTGACCAACATAAAAATCAGTCTTGGTCTGTCTACCCATCACTCAGAAATACCTAATCCCGCATCTAACCCCCACCAAACTGGAGCATGTCTAAACTGATGTATCAAGTTCCTTTCTGTCGTACCTCCCAGGCTCAGCGCTGCTTTTCATACAGGTACCCTGCTGGCTAAATAATCTCCCCTATGACATTTGGGATGAGCCTAGATTGGTCCTTTTAAGTGTAATCTTAGGAAACATCTCTCTGTACTTAGTAGCTGTGACTGATGACTATAAGTTGCTCCTTTCCCAACGTGACACCTTTCCTCTCCTTCCCACCCTCTCCTAAACACCCCCAGCCCATTCAACGCAAAGAAGTGCAAAGTAATGCACCTGGGAAACAAAAACCCAGGGAAGAGTACACAATGGGAGTAAGATACTGACAAAAACAAAATGGAAAGGGACTTGGGGGTAGTTATAGCAGATGACCTAAAGGAGGCCAGCAATGTGAGAAGGCAGTTAGGAGGGCTGGGGATTCTGGGATGCATAGGGAGAGGCATCACCAATAGAAAACAGGAAGTTGTTGGCCCTCTGTACAGACAGTTGGTAAGACCACATCTGGAGTACTGTGTACAGTTCTGGAGACCCCATCTCCACAAAGACAGACATGGTGGAGGCTGTCCAGAGGAGAGCAACCAAAATGGTGCTGGGTCTGCACCAGAAGATATATGAAGAAAGACTAAAGGAACTTAAGATGTATAGCCTCTATAAAAGGAGGGAGAGGGGGACATGATAGAAATGTTCAAATACCTCTAGGGAATCAACAAAGTCACGAGGTAGCATCTTTCAGAAAAAGATGATGCAAAAACAAGGGGCAGAATTTGAAGATAGAGGAGGATGGCTCAGAGGTTATGTGAGGAAATATTTCTTCACAGAGAGGTTGTAGATGCATGGAACAGCCTTGTTGAGGAGGTCGAGAGTCAAAAACAGTGGAGAATTCAAGAATGCATGGGACAGACATAAGGCAATTCTTGTGGGGGCAGGAGGAAGTAAGCTGTTGGTGAACTAGGATCTGCAGCTTATCCATAGGTAGAGAAATGGGCAGACTAGGTGGGTCAAGTGGTCCTTATCTGCCATCAAATTCTATGTTTCTCGTTTCACACTCCGTTCAAACCCTCTTCTCCCAACCACCCCTCCCCTCCGTTTTCACCCACCACGCCTCCCACCCCCACCTCGTCCCCATACCCCAACACCCCTCCTCTCACTATCTCCCTTCCTCCAACCCACCTACTTGATACTGCTCCCACCACCCTTACCCTGCCGCTAGAAACCCTGAAGAGAGGAAAGTAGCTCACCCTCTTCCCCATGGTATTTCAGCATGGTCTCATCCCACCAACCCCCCATGCTTGCACTCTTCCTCTACTCCACACCCCCTTTTTGTATTTGTTTTCCGTCATTTCCACTCTCCCATCTTACTGTACACCCCACCACCTGCCCTCTTACAATGCCTGCCTCAGCAGTATCGTTTTCTACTGCTCTATTATTCCCTCCTGGTTTGGTTTACTATTTGTCAGGACCTTATACACTTATGTAACTCTAGAATGTATGAATTTGTCTCCACACACCCCTATCTCATCTCCCCCGTCTAACCTATTTTTACACGTTTGGTGCACTTATACTATTCCTCTGTATGTACTGACATGACTTCATCTACCCTGCTCAACTGTACTTATTTTGCCGTTATTGAATTATGTCAGAATTATTGTCTTTATATGCCATTGTATTCCAATTGTTTCTCCGACATGGAACCTTTGTAAAGAGCCTCTGGTTCAAAGGTATTGTAATTCGAGATATATAAATAAATAAATAGCTGGTTGTTAGCTTGTTTCTTGCTAAGCTTGAATGAGTTGCCTGAATATGTCTTCAGTTGAAAGCCATATTCTGCAAACAAGGGGCAAATAACAAAAACTAAGCAACTAGTTGGCAACTTATTACAATTACATAAACAGAATGATTTGTAAACTAGCTGCAAAATATGTCTAATGCGAGCTATACTTTGTATCAATATGACTTCGGACATTAGCACTGTGGTATATTAACATGACTTTCTGACATCACAACTGTGGTATATTACATGACTTTTGACATCATCACTGTGGTATAGTAAATAGTAATATGACTTTCTGACTCTCAGGCTAAGAAGCAGTAGATCAGCATAGCCCACAGCAGCAAGCAGAAACAGACTGAATTCAGAGCACCAGAGGTAAGGACATTTCTTGGTGTACTTTTGTGGTAGCGCTATTTTAACTAAAACCGGGAAAACAGCAGTCGGGGACTTGAAGAAACAGGGATGGTCATGGAATTGGCTGAAAATGGAAACAGCAGTTCAGGGGTTTAAAAGAAATCAGTTGGAGAGCTGAGCACAAAATGGCATAACATAGAAACATAGAGTTGACAGCAGATAAGAACACCAAGGCCCATCCAGTCTGCCCATTTTTCTACCTTATGAATGTGCCATAGGTCTTACTCTGTCAATGGCCTATCCATTCATACTTATCTGTATTGGTCCCTTATGCCTATCCCATGCCTGTTTGAAGCCCTGCACTGTATTCATATCCACCACTTCCTGAGGTAGGCGTTCCATGCATCCACCACCCTTTCTGTGAAAAGAACTCCTCACATAAGCACAATTATAAGGGTAATCAGAGACGAAGCACACATGCATGAAATTAGTCAGTCCATTTTTTTAACAATGTTGGCATCCTACTTGGCACTTTTACTGAAAGTAGCTGCACTATGTAATAAATAATTTTTGCAGCCATATTAGTGGTGGATGGTGCTGAATTTTTTAGTACACTGGTTTAAAACAGTGATCCGTGTCCAACTATTTTCTCCTCACAACTGTAGCACCTGATACACAAATGCTGGAAGGGTATTTGAACACTGGGTAGTGATTTTGGATAGATTAACTAATAACAATACAGTACTACAACTGATTTTGATTAGATCCAGATAAACATCGGGGAGTATTTGATGGTTGTTGATGATTTAGATGGCATAAGCAAATTAAATCAGTACAGGACTACACCTGATTCTTGAAACAAAACTAACCTGTTTCTAAGTGACTTTTCTTCAGGCCAGCAGCTCCTCTCATGCTCTGTCTCACCAGGTCAGGGGTTGGAGTAAGAGCAGGAGGTTATCAAGCACAAACATGGACGAGTGTGGGTTATCTCCTGATAAGAGCACGCCCAGGTGCTTGTTAGGCACGAGGCGCTTATGCCGGAGATAACCTACACCTCGGAGTGTGTTATTGAGCTTATAAAATGGACCCCTAAGTGCATTTAATAAAAAATAAAAAAAGAATAAAAAATTGCAAAATACTTTAAATTGAGGCTTTAATAAGGACAGTGGTAAAACAGTCCCTCTATTTCTGCATTTACTGTGGTGTCTGATGCACTGCATGGTGTGTGTCCCTCTTCCCGTCACACACACAGATAGTAGTCATGTTGAAATGTTCATACTGTGCAGTGTTAATAGAGCAGGAGAGATTATTTTTTTATTTTATTTCAAAGATTTTGTGTCCATAGTTCAGTGACTGAGAGGACTGCCAAACAGTTACTTTCGTACTTCCGTTTTTCGTGAACTTTTGAGATAGCAGTCTGTGCTGTGAGAAGATTTCGATAATATTTATGTTTTGTATGGTATGTGCTTTTGTTTCTGAAGTTGAATGTGAGACACTCTTTTCAGTATATCGGTAAACTTGATCAAGTCGAGTGCCGAGGACTGACTTCTTGGTTTTGCAGAGAGCTGTGGAGTTTTGAGATCACGGTCTGGTTTTGCTTGGGTGAGGTTGGGTGCCATAATGATAATCGAGATCTGGATTGGGTGACAGAGATGGTTAGTGGGTTTTTGTGTGTTTAATCAAGATAAGGATACATACGTGTAGTTTAAAGCTATGTCCTCAGGCGGGGGAATCAGTCGAGCTCGCGAGTCGGTTGACTTGTCTCATCGTTCAGTTTGTTTACGTGTTGTAGAAGCTCAGGTTGAGGAATGACAGGTACTTAAAAAAATGTATTTTACTGTTAAGTGGTACTACTCCAGAATGAAGTTTTGCTGGGGGAGCTACGGTTACGGTGTCGCTCTTCTGGGTGCTTTGGGTGCTGGTGTGACAGCTTCAGTGAGCTCTGCTAGTCGGTGTTTGTGTTACTGTTGCAGAGCTCACTGATACTTGTTGCTATTGGACCCAGAAGTGGCAGTAGTGCGGTTGATTGCTATATCTTCTGATAAGGACACGGCTCAGAAGATGTAGTAGCCAATCGGATTGCTGATTTCAAGATCCATTTTATAAATTTATTTATTAAACCCTTCAGAAACAACCTTTGAGCAAGGTGCTCATTTACAAAGGTTCCATGTCAGCAGTGCAAGACATTACAATTGTTCCAAACCATATAGACAAAGACTCAATATATAAAGACATCAGCAACACTACAAATTATATAAAGTATTGATTACAAAAGATTACTAGGAATTAGAGATTGAATCAGACAATCAGCAGCCAAGCATATCGGCATGTGTCAAAACTGAGTTCAGCTTCATTTGACTAAAGTGGAATGAGGAACATAAGGATAGAGGTAGATTCAGCATGGAGCCCTGCGGAGGGTGGCTTGTGGTTTGCCAGGCTGCGGGGAGGCAGATTATAGGAGGGGAGAAGCAAAGGGTTTAGAGCAGGACAGAGGGTAGAGGTGACGAGGTTAGATCTTAGGGGTGAGAGGGATTGGCGGTGAGGCATCATCCAAGGGGAGAATTCTAGGAGTAAGAGCATAGGCAGAACGACTAATATAGACAAGAGGGAGTACTATAAGATAATGGTTATCCAGCCAACACTAGGGATTAGTTAGGGTATATGAGAGAGATAAGAGCAGTATTTGTTGGGGCCATATTCATATCATGCAAGCGATATGGCAAGCAGAGGCCCAATCAGGACTCTGCAGCTCAGCAGGAAGTACTGCCTTGAGGAGACTGAACAAGAAGGATAAAGGAAAATCCTAATATGTCCCATTCATGTCCATGTCCCAGAGTGAGAGGAACAGTGAAGTTACTGGCATATTAGGCATCAGCAGACATCCACAGGTGACAGTAAGAATGCAGGGGACTCTGCCAACCCACTAAGGTAAGGTAAAGGACCCGTTTACTTGTGACTACCTGTGTAAGAGTGTACTGATGTAGGTAAGGGGCAACAGCAGGGAGGTAACAGTCTATACAAACAAAACTCCTGTTGTGTGGAAAAGGAGAAGACACTCTATCTAGGGTAAGGTAAAGGGATAAAAGTAAAACAAGAGAAATAAATTCACCCTGTCTAGGGTCATGTTACAAAGGGAAAGTAAACCAAAAAGGGAAAAATAGAAACTGCCTATCTAGGTAAAGGTGCAAACCAAACTAAACTTTGGAGGCAGTATAGCACAGTGGTCTAAGGCTCTTAGCTGCAAATCTGGTGATATCCAGCAGACCAAACCTGGGTTTGAACTCAGTTTCCACTTGCATACTGTGACCCTGAGCAAGTCACTTAACCTCCTTGTGCTTCAGGTCGCCCTATAAAAAAAGCTTCCAGCTTAGTGTGCTATACCTGGTTAAACAACTAAAAAAAAAAAAAAAAAATTCCAGTAAAAGTAGTGAGTGAGGAAATTGAATTTGGGAATGGTGCAATGCAGTGGTTGTGGAGTTGCAGTTTTCAGAGACACCTTCTGGAGAATGAAGTGCTGCCACTATTAGCAGGAGCTTATCTGGGCTGAGAGGAGGTCGCTGGACTCTGGGCTAGAGAGCTATCTTTATGACTGCTGAAGTTGTCTTATCCTGTGGAGTACAATACAGTGCTCCCTCACTACAGAAACCCCCGCTTATTATGAATGTCCTTGTGGCTCTGGAAGTTTTATTGTATCTCTCAGCCTCTTCCATCCATCAGACCATCTGATTTAAAGTAATACGCTTTATAGTGGTTAAATACAGCACAGTTTGCAGAGACACCGTAGAGATAACTACATTGTTTGTACTGTGCTGTATTTGGGGAGAAAGCGATCAATGGCTGGTGGAGGTGGGTGTTATGGTCATTGATCAAACTCAGCAAGTGGCACTGTGAGGGTACATCTGACCCAATCTCACACATCTCTTTTCTAAAAGAAATACTCCGTCTGTAAGCACCGGACATAGACAAATACTATAAATGCTGTAAAGTAAAGCAGAGCAAAGCAGTTGTAATAACAATGACAAGGTTGATCAATACAGTAGAATGCACCTCTCACTCACTCACTCACCCACCATCTCTCACCCTCAGTTCTCATGCAGCAGTCATCACTGCCCATATCACAACAGGAAAACAGGTAAATGATGACAAAACTTGAAACTAAGGTTGTTTGAAAGATGGAAAGAAGCAGTTTGGGGCACTAGGAAGCCAATGGGAGGAGGCATGGTGGTATATTCTTGTAGGGGTAGTAAAATCAAGTGCACTGTATGCAGTGCTTTTTGCTTTAAATTTACTGTCAAAATATAACTAAATATAACTAAAACTAAATAAACGATAGTAACTGACAATTACATCTGTAATGTATCTCTGTATCTACAATTACAGCAGGGTCGAGCTTAAACCAAATGATCAGTTTTATGTTTCAGTCTCCTGGATATAACGAACAGGGAGCTATAACAAACTTCATGTGATGGCTCCACTTCATTTGTTAGAGCGAGGGAGCACTGTATTATTTCTGAAAGGTCTTCAGTATTATTTTTGCAGTATATGAATTGGAAGTCATCGTTTTTTTTCTTGGCCCACACATTTTAACTTCTGCTTTCTGACTTTTATGGTACCTATAGGCTCAGGAAATTCTCCAGCACAATACAGGAGGAACAATTTTCACCCAAAGATCCTGAAGAAGTAGTGGTAACTTTGTGAAAAGTAGACTGATTTTTGCTAGGCATGTTACAAAGTGCTGTATCTCTGAATAAATTCTTAAATGTATACCGTGAGTGGGTTGGTTCACCCATGTCGGTGCACAGGAGAGGTGGGCGATGTACATGAGGGCGTAAGCAAAATTTTAGCCCATCACAATTGCGGGTTGACATTGCACTGCCAGCAACACGGTGCCCAAGGACTGTTCGTCAAAACCTGCTTTTCAGGGTGGCTTTGCCTGCATCACCCAAAACTAACTATATCGAACTTCAGGCGGTATGCAAAAGGGCAGGAGAACAGTGTGGACACCGAAACAGTCTGCGGCAGGACACCCTTGTCACTCACTACTTTGTTTTGACCTACACGACTGCACCCTAATCATGGCGCCCCTAACAATGGCACAATCGAGGTCATATGTCTCCATGTCTGGATTGGCTAAATTAAAGGAAGGCATAGTGAAGGCATGAAATTTCTGTGCAAAGTAAGTGAACAAGAACAAGAGAAAAAAGAGGCCACTATGGTTTCAAGAGTCGTGGCTGAAAAGCTAAAAGGGTAGCATTCAAGAGGTACAAAAGAGACACAGAGGGAAGAGGATATGTAGGTGCAACAGGAGAAGCAGAGAGAAGCAGGGAAAGTGGTGAAGAGCACAAAGGAAAGAATAGCCCCAGGGGTAATTAAAGGACAAGACATTTCTTAGGTACACAAGTGAAAAGAGGAAGATTGGGAGGGATTGTGAGGTTAACAAGGGCAGGTGGGATGGTACAGAGGAGGATCAGGAAAAGCAGATATCCTGAACAAATACTTAGTCTTCACAGAGGAAGGGGAAGAGGAAAGGCCACAAAAGCATCTGCAGTTCTGGAGGAGGAGAGAGAGACAAAGTTCTTTTTAGAAGAGAGCCCTGAAGGGACTCGGAAATCTAGTAGTGAACAAAGTTATGGGATAAGATGAGGTTACACCCAAGAGTACTGAGGAACTCAAGCGCATACCCTGGGGGGAATATTGCAAGTCTCGATGGCTGAGAGGGACCAGGGGGTGGTGGTGGATGTCAAGATGAACAACTCGGAGACTTGTAGGAGGGCAGCAGCCAAGGCTGGCAGGATGCTGGGATGCATCGCTAGGGGGATCACCTCCAGAAGGAGGGAAGTGATACTCCTCTGTATAACTGCTTGTGAGGCCACACCTTGAGTACTGCGGCAGTTTTGGAGGCCACACTTAAAGAGGGACATTAAACTCCTGGAGAGGGTCTGAGGAGGGCAACCAAAATGATTTGGGGCTTGGGGGACAGGACCTATGAGGAGAGGCTCGAGAGCTAAATATGTACACATTGGAAGAGAGAAGGGACGGGGGACATGATAGAGGTCTTCAAGTACATGAAGAGGTAAATAGGGAGGAGCGGTCAGGGTGTTGTGAAGGAAGGAGGGGCCACTGAGGGCATGGGTGGAAGCTGGAGGGGAAGATTCAGGGGAGAAAGGAGGAGGTGCTACTTCACTGAGAGGGTGGTGGAGCCATGGAATGCACTGCCTAGGGGCTGGTGGAGGCAGAGACGGTGGAGGGGTTCAAGAGGGCTGGGACAGGTACAGGGAAGGGTTCTGGAAGCAAAATCCAATGCAGCAAGAATATCCAGAACTGGGAAGGAGAAGCCAAGAAGGCGAGGGGGCAAGGTCAGCACCCAGGGTGGGGCTGACCAATAGAGCAGACTCAAAGACCATTAGCCTATTCTGCTGGCATTTTAGTATGTTAGTATGTAACTCAGAGAGGTACTGGTTGAATCCTCTGACAGTCCTGTTCAACAACTCACTGGAAACATGAGTGGTGCCGGAGGACTGGAGTAGGGCAGATGTAGTCCCACTCATAAAATGTAGTAGCAGGAAGGAGGATGGAAGCTATAGGCTGATTAGTCTGACATCGGGTGGTGGTGAGTTATTGGAATCACTGCTAAAGGAAAGGATTGTGGAGTATCTTGAATGCAGTGAGTTACAAGACCTGAGGCAGCATGGATTCAGGGGAGGTTATGTCAAATCTAATAGATTTCTTTGACTGGGTGACCAGGGAAATAGATCAGTGAGGGACTGTGGACGGGCCTACTTAGATTTTAATAAGTCATTCAACGCCATACCACATATAAGACTCATAAGGAAATTGGGGGATTAGAGTTAGGACCTAAGGTGGTAAACTGAGTAAGAAAACTGGTGGTGGTAAACGGGTTCATCCGGGGAAGCGAGGGTGACCAGTGGAAGCCCTCAGAGATCAGTACTGGGACTGGTCATCTTTAAAGAGCCCCTGACATCATTAGGAAAACATTGAAAAAGTAGGATTTATATTCAGCTCCATCCTATTTTCTATTACTTCATATATTTTCAGTAATTAATTCCCATTTTTTATTACTGAAAACAGCTGCATGAAAACAAGATCCCTGTCCGCAAGACTATATCTACTCTGGCTGCTTCTCTGCACATTTTCATTTTTTTCATTTCATTTTATTTTTATACTGGTAGGTTTGTGTGACAAGCCCATTTTCACAATCCCTATTTATAACATCATATTTATCTTCACAGCAACATATTTTGATATCATAAACAGAATCATGATGTGAGGTGTTGGCAGGCAGCCAGAGCTAAAAGGGCAGAGATACATTATTCATACAAATACCCTAGTAATAAGGAAATAAGGATGAGTGTTACAGAATAAAATATGAAATGTAAGCTACATTTATTTTTTTACAATTCAAAGTTTATTGAGTTTTATACATACAAGGACTAATCACCATAAAGTAATACAAAACATCCAAAATACAGAGGATACAGCTTTGGTGAGTCCTTCCCCTGCCCCTTCCCCAACATGCACCCTCCCCGAGTCTTGCACAGTGTAACTAAACAAATAACACTGGAGTTTCTGGACAGATAGAAAAATTAGACCGATGTAGGGAATAAAGAGCTTGTAAAGGGCCCCATATTTTATTAAATCTAACTGTTGCATTCCGGAGACTAGCTATAGATCTCTCCGTTCTGAGATTAGCTAAAAGTTCTCTCAGCCATTCAGTATAGGAGATCTCTTCGTTATCCTGCCAGTGTTTCAGCACCAATTTTTTGACTGACATTGAAATTAAGGCCATATGGAACTTTGTGTGAAAGCACCAAATCCCAGAGAAATCACCAAGGAGACAAATTTTGGCTGAAAACAAATCGTCAAGGCCTAAAAGGAAATCTGCTTTTGCTGAATAAGTACCCATAGGGGAATATTTTGGGACAGTTCCAAAAATATGAAGCAAGTTTCTTCATCCTGTGCACATCTGTTATAAATAGGAGAAGACACTAAGCCAAATCTAGCCAGTTTTTCTGGTGTATAGTAAAGGTTGTGCAATATACGGAATGCATGAGACAGAGTCTGTCTTATGTAATAAATTTGTGGCACCTCTGCCATAAAAACAGGCCAGTTTATCGGTGTCTCAGGGAAAATGGGGCCTAGTAGTTCGAGGAACAAAGTGGTCTGCATAAATCAATCAAAAGGGTATTAAACATCTTAGACATCAGGCGAGTGAGGCCTGCTAACGGACCAGGCCGGTACTAAAAAGTGGGTTTGCAGCCGTTAAGGAATATTCCAAAGGTTTTTGTCAACATGTGACATATTTGGAACATTTTAAAATGCAGGAGTTTGGGATATTGAACTTAGCTAAGATCTCTGAAGAAGATAACCATGATCCTGTTCTACAATTTAATAGGAGAGAGAGGATACAGTCAGTGAACCGCGGCAACCAGGGGTGGAGAGGATTTTACCGTCAATTTTAAGGTTGGGATTCCCTGCTAGTGATTATGTGCCAGGTTCAAACAATTGTTGTACTTCAGAAAAGCACAGAGCTGGGAATGAACTTTGACAGAAAGGGCAAGCGGAGTAGAGTGGAATTGCACTGGAAGATGTTTAGCCTTGGTGAATAAGAATGCGGATGGGGAAAGGCATGTGGATTGAATCAAGTCCGATTCAATTTTGAGCCAAAGTGGTGTATAAGAAGATGGTGTTCTGAAATCTTTGATCCCAAGTCATCTAAGATATTTGCTGGCATAGCAAGCCCAATAATAAAGGCCTGTATGTGGAAGACGGAGGCCGCCTTTGCTTTAGGCGCTGCTAGTTTGTGGAAGGCCAGACTGGGTTTTTACCATTCCAAATGAAGTCCATAATGAGATTGTGCACTTCTTGAACCAAGAGAGAGGAAGCCATAGATTTAAAAGGTTGAGCAGATAAAGGAGACAGGGAAAACATTCATTTTAATCAAGTTAATTCTGCCCCATAGAGAAAGTGGAGAAGGGCCCATCTTTTTAGATCCTGGGTAAGTGTGATTAATAGCTAGTCCAAATTTCTTTGGAGAAGAGCAGGACTCTCGAAAGTACAATGCCTAGATATCTCAGGAATCTTTTCCCAGGACAGCCCAAGGTCTTGAATACCTTGCTTCATTAACTTACAGTTAAGGGGAAATACAACTGTTTTGTCTACATTTAATTTATAATTTGAAAGGGTGCTGTATTCTCTTATGATCTCTAACATAGGAGGGATAGATAAGATAGGATGGAAAGCTGAAGTAGTGATGTAAGCTACATTTATGCCTGAATGTTATATTTTATAAAAGTTGTCTCAGCTGTGTCAGGTGCTCTTTAATGTCTTTTAAGTGACATTACAGATGAGCTGGAAGGGAAGGTATGCCTATTTGCAGATGGGGTAGACACTCCAGAGGGATGGAAAGAATGTGCAGAGACCTGAGTAAACTGGACGAAGTTATTAATTGCATGGCAGTTTGATTTAAACATGAAAAAGTGTAAAATCATGCATCTAGGGCACAGAAATCCAGTGGCAGAGCACAAAATGGGGAGGAGATATTGATGGTCATCAAACAGGAAAGGGATGTGGGAGTTATCATATCTAATCATTATCATCATCATCATCATCATCATCAACTTTATTTTTAAAAGCACCCTTTCAGAGCTCAGGCGCCTTTACAATTAAAACACAGAGTCACATATACATAAATTCACAACTTACATACTTAAAATATACATAAAATTCATCACATGCAATTCTTATAAGCGACTGCCTAATAAAAGACCTTTAATTTCATAGACCAGAAAAAGCCTGGTTGAATAAGTGGGTTTTCAAAGATGTTTTAAAACCCTCTACAGTCAGGTTATCTCTGTATTCGTGAGGTAGAGAATTATCAAAGGTCGGAGCCATAAAAGCAAATGCTTTTCCTCCAGATGTCTTCAAATGGACCCTGGGAATCTCTAGCAATCCCTCGTCAGAGGATCGGAGTTGGTGGGAGGGGCAGTGGGACAGGAGTTCTTGCAGGTACTGTGGTCCCTGGTCGTGACGCTTTGTAGGTCAACAATGTGACCTTGAAGGTTATCAGCCACTGTATTGGCAGCCAGTGCAGTCTATGCAGCACAGGTGTTATGTGCCTGGATCTAGGGCTCCAGTCACAGCCTGGCCGTCGGATTCTGCACCAGCTGTAGCGATGGATGTCAACCCCGGTAGCCCTAGGTAGAGGGCATTACAGTAATCAAGGCGAGCGGTGACAAAAGCATGGACCAGAGTGGGAAGATCTTCAGTTGGAACCAGGTGTTTCACCCAGCTATATTCCTAAGATGGTAAAAGGAAGATTTGACTATGGCCGACACCTAAGCCTTCAAGGTTAGGCTCTCATCAAAATCACCCAAGGTTACGCACCTGATCTGAGACAGTTAGTGGTATCCTCCCAGCACCAGAGGGCTGTCCCACCAACATTCCAGCTGACCTCATGACCTGGTCCACCACCTATACCTCTGTTTTTTCGGGTTTAGACTACAGCTGGTACTCATCCAGTCCTGAATCTCAGACAGACAGCTGTTAAACACCGAGACATTATCTTCTCCTGGCCAGGAACAAAAGTCATGTACATCTGAGAATCATCTGCATAGCAGCTAAAACTCAGATCATACCATCTTATGATATCTCCCAATGGTAGCATGTATACTGCAAACAACATGGGGACAGCACCAGGCCCTGCAGCACCCTGCAGAGCAGTTCATGGGGGCTGAGAACAAATCCTGACACCACCCTCTGAGATCTGCCCCGAGGAACAATTGAAACCTACTGAAGACTGCCCCCCAGTCCACAGCAGAACCACAGGCGCCGAGAGTACCCCATGGTCCACAGTATCAAATGCTGCCAAGAGATCCAGGAGAACCAGGATGGTGTGGGATCTCTGATCTCAGGCCATCAGGAGATCATTTAGTACCCTGACCAGGGCTGTCTCGGTGCTATGCCTTTTCCTGAAACCTGACTGGAGAGGGTCATAGATATTGTGGTTTGTTAAATGATCTTCCAGCTGCAGAGTGACCACCCTTCAATATCTTTACCCATAAAAGGCAAGTTAGAGACTGATCTGTAGTTAGCCAGGAGTCAGGGTCTAAGGAGTTTTTCAGGAGGAGTCAAACAGCCGCTTCTTTTAAGGGGTCTGGAAAGATCCCTCTCTCAGAGAACTCCTCACTATCCGGTCAGGACCAGGCTAATGACCTCAGCACACCCTACAAGAAGGTGAGCTGGGCCCAGGTCAAACTTCAGCAAGTTGGTTGTAGAGTCTGGATGATCCTCACAATACAGTGACTGCCGGTAGGCTGAAGATAGACCAGGTCACCTGGGTAACTGTACTACTTGGATGATCAAAGTAAGGACCAATGGGGAGGCACTGGGTGATCTCGCTCCTGATGGAGGCCAACTTATCAGCAAAAACTGTGCAAACTCATCACACTTTTCTTGTGATAAGGTTGACTAGACTGCAGACAGACTGGATTGCACAGTCTGTCTCACAGTGGAAAAGCTGAGCTGGCCTGTTTTGGGCTACAGCTGAGCCTGGCCTGTTTTGGGCTGCAGCAATCCCTTGGACAGAATTCTGCCTTCTTATTGGAGATTGCTGATTAGTAGATTTTGTAATGGTCTAGCAATCTAAGCCTGTCCCCCTCCAGGTAAGTTTCCCCAGTGTCTCTCCAACCTTCTCCCTGCCTCTTCAACTCCTCAGGACCCATCATACCATACAGTCTCAGTGCAAAGGTTCAGGAACGAACACAAACCAGAGTGATGATATCCAGGGCCCCTTCTACTGCCCTATTATAGGCAAGAACAAGGGAGCCTGGGTCATCGCTATCAATCGGGATTCCTGAAAGGTCCAGCACCGCCATTAGGCTCTTTGAGGTAACCCTCTTAAAGGACAGTACTGAACCATTTCCTTTGGGGAGGCCTAATAAGGAGTCGCAAACTGAATCTCAAGGCATGATGGTCAGACCATCCGACAGGACCCACCACCATGTCGTGATTCCATCCCAAGGAGAAACATCAAGCTCAGCGAGTGTCCTCCCCTGTGGGTGGCAGCTGTAACTATCTGTGTCAGGCCCAGTGATTCCATCAGCTGGAGAAGGTTTTGACCAAAGAATGAGAGCTCATCATCTACCAGGCATTGAAGTCCCCAGAATTAACCATCTGGGGAACTCCAATATCAATCTGGCGACAAGCTCTGCTACCTCTTGCAGGAAAACCCTCTCATCACATGGTGGATGGTACATGAGAAGGATCCTGCAGCCTGCACCTGCCCCACAATACACTCAAAGGAGTTGGTAGATCCCATTGAGATCTCCCTGAAATCCAGTTCTGATTTAAAACAGATCGCGACTCCTCTGCCCCGACGGTCCACTCTCGGGCAGTGCATAACCAAGAACCAGCCGGAATAGTGGATGCCAAAATGGGTCCTACATTTTCATCCAGCCAGAACTCAGTGATGCAAGCCAGGTCTGCAGAGGCTACCAAATTGGCCACCAATGCAGTCTTATTCTTGATTGACCTGGCATTGCACAACAGTGCCCTAGAGGACAAGAACCCGAGGATGGCTGCATTACCTGCCTGCACGAATCCGGAGCCCTTGGGTATGAGTACAAGGCAGAGGGACCCCTGGTCCTGTACCCATTTGCCCCAGGGTGCCTCCTGGCCCTCACTGTTTCTATCAGCCCTCATCTCCCATCCCCAGACCGAGGGACCCCCGCCTCCTTGTAATACCTAAAGTGGCATCTTCTGTATACCTCTGAGGAAAGCAGGGGTCTCATATGGATGGAGGTCCCTATGTCTGGAGGGAGTATTGCCTGCCGTATTTATTTTCCCCAACACATATTAACGATGCCCACACTCCCTTCACAATCTATCACTCAAACCCCAATCTATTTCCAGTTCCTATTGCACCCTATCTCCTTACTACTAAAGACTAATTTTAATCCAATCACAACCAATCTCACATCCACACACATACACATTCCATGACGTGTGCGTGCACACAGACACACACACACACACACACACACACACACACACACACGTTCTGGTCTAAGATGGCAGTAATCTCCTTCACAGTCTGAGCAGTGGCAGCAGAATATAAAATGCAATATCAGCAGTCCTTAAAAGTCACTTCATTAAGTTCTAATTGCAGAGCTCCCATCTCTGTACTTGAGATTACAGACACAGAGCAGATTCCTCTCACCAATCTGCCTTGGTTCCACAATAAAATTTGAAGCAGTTTGTAATCCAGTCACCGGCTTCCAACTTCCCATTAAATTTTCTTTCTAACAAGATCATGTTGTAAACTTTTACAGTACCTTCTTATAGACCAAGGATCAAGAATCACCAACCTTTTCTTCAGTCCTCACAGTTTCCTGCCAGGGTCACATTTCTCCAGCTCGCACCGAGGAAAACACCCAACCTTCCTTTAGAGGAACCAGATAGCCTATCCTCCGGCCTGCTTCTGACTCCTCTTGAGGGTCAGGGCAGAGAGCCCCTTCAGGAATGCTCCGCCCGCATCCTGTCTGGCTTGGTGGGATCCTCTGGGATGTCTTTGTGACCCCAGCCCTTTAACAGCTCAGCACTCCCAGCGCCTGTCTTTATTATAGATTCCTTTTCTTATCCATCAAGGCTGTGATTTCTCGATCTCTCTCTGGATGCATGTTCACCAACCTCTCACCTCGGTCAGAAACAGCACCCGCTGGCAGCAGAGTTCCTCATGTTCTGCTCGTCAACTCCTCTTTCTGACACAATAACCACACACAGCTGGCGGATGTGTCCGCAGTTCCTTCGATCAGCAGGCTACTCGCAGCATCTCCAACCAGTCACAGGGAAGTTGAAAACAGGTATGAAAAAGGCCTTTTTAAAGTAAATCCAAAAGGTGCTCAGAATAGATCCACGTAGTCTTCTGAAAGGTGCTCAGGCCCCTAGACCTTCATTAAATCGACAATCTTGACAGTCACAGCTGAAATTAGGTCATACTCTGGGCAGTATCAGGTGCTGCCTAACGTCCCAAGTGTACACTTCGAGGTGTTTGGAAAGATCCCGAGAACGCTCAGAACGCTACCGATTCAATTTTTTTTCCTAGCTAACTGCAACTGGCTTTAAATATAACTACTGCTAGCATGCCGAATTAAACAAATGCTTCTTGCATTAAAAATACTGCTATATTAAACTACGTTAAAATACTGCTATATTAAACTACGTTGAAACAAATACTGTTGCTCAAAGACATTGCTTATGGCTCACCCAGCCTGGCAGCCATCTCCTAAGCTGTGGCCTGGATTTAATCTGGCCGATGTTCCTATGATGATAAAAGCCACTCTGAACAGTCACAGGCACTGGAGTCTCAAATATCAGCCTGTGATCCAGAATGATCCCTGGATGTTATTCCTTTGCAGAGCATTGATGACCTCAAGGTGACAAGACAGTGCACCGAGGCAGTAGGAAGAGCCAGTGGGATGCTGGGGGTGCATTGGGAGGGTATCACCATCAGAAGGAGGAGGTGGTTTTGCCACTGTATAGATTGCTGGTGAGACCCTACCTGGAGTACAGTGTCCAGTTCTGGAGGCCACATCTCTGAAAAGACATAAACAGGGTGGAGACTGTCTAGAGGAGGGCACTAAAATGGTGCCGAGGTTGCATTACAAAACGTACAAGGAGCGACTGAAGGACCTAAATATTTTTATTTATTTATATTATTTATTTATTTAGCTTTTGTTAACCGGGTAAGTGCACTTGCCATAAAATGACTATTTTCAGGCACGACCGGGACAGTACTGAACATGCAGAAACTTAACAGGATAACAGTTTATAAGTGCTTTACAATGAGTTAAAGAGGATACAATATACAGTATCAGAAACATACAAAGTAAAGTGCTTTACATACAATGAGTTAAAGTGGATACAATATATCAGAGACATACAGAGTAGACCATTCATAAGTTCATAGGTGCCTACCTACACAATGAATAGAGAGGACCTTGGACAATAAATTATCAGGTGACATATCATATGAACAGAACAAGACATACAAAACAAAAACAGGTAATACAAAGGAAGAAATAACCATTGAGAGTAGGGGTGTCATTAAGAAAAGGTCGGTAAATGAGGAAGAGGGAGCAAGCCATGAAATTAGATTATATGAGTGTATGTAAGTGTAAGGAGATGCCTGCAGTGCAAGATTATATATGGGCAGGAAAGGGAGCTAGGACAGGCTGAGGCAGTAAGAGGGTTATATTGATTAGCAGGGTACTTTCTCTGTCAAATTGTTGTAGGGTATCTTGCTGACAGGAAGACACTCATTGCAGTGGTGGGTGAGAGCTTTTAGCTGATTGTTTTGTGAGGGCACAGTTTAGGCCCAACCCCTTCCCACCCCTCACCCCACCCACCCTGGAAATAGTTCCTTATACCTGAGGTTCTGACATCATTTCCTCAAGAGTGCAAGGTGCATATCACTGTCATATCCTTCTCTAGCACACTGCACTGACAATATAAGCATACACATTGTATAATATATATATATATTTCTATATAACCAATCACACACACGTGCACACACACACACACACACACACACACACACAAAAGTAGATAAACATGTGGGAGTAGTGCAATGTAATGGCTGTGGGGCGCAGTCTTCCAGGAGTCTTTCTGGAAGCTGAGATGCTGCCTATTTGCAGACAACTATCTGCCCTGAGGGAGGAAGTTGCCCGTCTTCAGGCTGCACTGGACAGTAGTAAGGAAACCTTCCCCAGGCCACACTGGACAGTAGGAAGGGAACCTCCCAACCAGGGAGCACTAGCACCACCACCACTACCTCCGAGGTTGTGAAGAAAGCACAGCAGTTGGACCACAGGATGGTGGAACAGAGGCACACCCAGTCAATTGTTCCACTCCACAATCCATACACCATTGTGGGAGCATAGCTCCCCTATGGATGCACCAACAGAAGACTGATGACAACTGTCACAGGGAGGCCCACAGGAAGGAGGCAGAGGACACCAAGGGGAAGGAAGCAGCTCCTGGTGGGGACTCAATTATTAGGGGTATAGAACTGGGGAGCTGGGAAAACTGAAGTAAGGTGCCTGCCTGGTGCCATGGCTTGGAGGGACAGGAAGCACATCCTCAGGATCATGAGAACAGCTGCAAGGAGTCTGAGCTGGACGTAATTGTCCACCTAGGGACAAATGACTTGGCTCATCATGAGATTAGAGCAGTGCAGGAGGACATTGCAGAGTTGGGGAGGGCCTAAGACAAGTAGCACACAGTATCCTTCTCAGAGGTGTTGCCTGTCAAAGGCATGGGGAGGCAAGGGTAATTAGCACCATGCAGTTTAATGAATGGTTGAAAAATGGTGCGAGCACAGGGTTTAGCTTCATTGGGGACTGGGGTTCCACCTGGAGGGACACCAGCCTATACTGGCAGGATGGTCTGTATCTGTCCAGGAAGGAACAAGTCTTTTGAGCAATCGGTTTAAATGCTTCATTGGCAAGCTTTTAAACTAGTCAAAGGGGAGGCACTGACAAGCAGCAGGAAAATCCCAGCCTCTCCCATCAAAACAGGGTACTAAATGAGAAAAAGACCAAGGTAGAGCACGGTCAGTGGGGGCATGTGCAACAGAAGGTAAAGCTATCAAAAATGGAGAGCAATGAGTACCAATGCCATAGTCTGGGTAACAAGCTTCCTGAATTAGTGGCCTTGATGGAGGAGGAACATCTGGATATCGTGGCAGTCACAGAAACATGGTACACACAAACCATGACTGGGACGTAAACATACCAGGATACACTATCTACAGGAGGGACAGGGAGGGTAAAGAGGAGGAGGAGTAGCTCTTTACATAAGGGAAGGAATAAAAGCAACAGAACAACAGGGTAAACAGGGAGGAGAAGAAGCACTGTGGGTAAATTTGGAGACAGGCAATGGCACCACAATCCGCACAGGGTTGTATACACAGCCCCTTCTCAGGGGAGGAAATGGACAAGGAAATGATAGAAGTATACTTTGAATGGCAGAAAAAGGGAGATATTGCTGGTGGGTGATCTGAATATGCCAGATGTTAACTGGAGTGCAGTTGCAGCTGCCACTTCAAAGAGTGGAGTTATTCTAGATGCCCTACAGGAGCATGCCTTAGACAACTAGTACTGAGCCCACTCGGAGGGAGCAATATTAGACTTGATTCTCTCAAATGGAGATGAGAGAGGATCACAGATGTAGTGGGTAGCCATCTGGGAACTAGCGACCATCGAACAGTATGGTTCACAATAAACACAGCAATAGAGTCAAGCCATACAAAGACAAAAGTACTGGACTTTAGGAGGGCTGACTTTGCCAAAATGGGTGAGTGCCTAAGGAATGCACTAGCAAATGGGCAGGAAGGAGGTGAAAGAACAATGGGAATAATAAAACTGCCATCACAGAGGTAACGAGCCTTTGGTGAAGCAAATAAACAAAACAAAACAAACCAATGTAAGAAACCACTATGGTTCTCAAAGGAAGTAGCAGTGAAGGTTCAAGAGAAAATAAAGCATTCAGGAAGTACAAGGAATCGCAGAAGGCGAGGACAGAGGACTGTGTCAGTTAAAACAAAAGGAGGCTGGGAGGCAGTCAGAACAGCAAAGGCCCAAATCGAGAAAAGATAGCCAACTCGGTTAAGAAGGGGATAAAACCTTTATAGGTACATCAGGGGTGAAGGAAGACCAGGGAGGATGTGAGAGGCTTAATAAAGGGGAGGAGGGTGGGCAGAGGAGGCTGTGTAAAGGCAGAGATACTAAACAAATATTTTGCTCAGTATTTACAAATGAGAGGGGAAGGTACATAAAACAAACAGTAGAAACACTCTGGATACAGAGAGGATACCTAGCCCATTTACAGAAGAAAGGTTCTGAAAGAACTCTTAAAACTAAAGGTGGACAAAGTAATGGGGCCTGATAAGATTCATCCAGAATTCTAAAGAACTAAGGGTAGAACTAGTGACACCACTGACTACCCTTTTAACAAATCATGGGAGGATGGGTGGTACCCAAGGACTGGAGGAGGGCAGATGTGATCTCCTTCACAAAAGTGGGAGCAAGGCAGAAGCAGGAAACTACAGACCTGTTAGTTTAACTCAGTGATAGGGAAATGATGGAATCACTTCTGAAGGAAAGAATTGTCAGTATCTAGAGGCCAGAGGGCACAGGACCCGGCAGCATGGATTCACAGCAGGAAGGTCATGCCAGACTAATCTGATAGATTTCTTTGACTGGGTGACCAAAGTAGTAGATCAGGAGGGCTGTGGACATGGCCTACCTAGACATTAGCAAGGCATTTGACACAGTCCCACACAAAAGATTAATATACAGTTAGCCAGCCTGGGAGTGGGTCCCAAGATGACAGCCTGGGTAAAGAATTGGCTGGAGAATAGGACACAGAGGTAATAGTAAATGGAGTCCACTCAGAAAAGCAGGGTTATTAGTGGGTACCGCGAGGTTCAGTATTAGACGGTCCTCTTCAATGTCTTTTAAATCGACATTGCAGAAGGACTGGAAGGAAAGTATGTCTCTTTGCAGATGACACAAAGATCTGCAACAGAGTTGATGCACAGGGTGGGTGGAAAGGATGAGAAAGAGACTTGCAAGGTTGGAGGAATGTCAAATGTATGGCAGCTTAGATCAATGCTAAGAAGTGCAAGCTAATGCACCTGGGAAACAAAACCAGGGAAGAGTACACAATGGGGGTGAGATACTAACAACAACAAAATGGAAATTGACCTGGGGTAGTCATATCAGATGACCTAAGGTGGGCCAGCAATGTGAGAGGGCAGCAAGGAGGGTTGGGGGATACTGGGATGCATAGGAGAGGCATCACCAGTAGAAAACAGGAAGTTATTATCCCTCTGTACAGACAGCTGGTGAGACCCCATCTGGAGTACTGTGTGCAGTTCTGGAGACCCAATCTCCAAAGACATAGACAGGATGGAAGCTGTCAGAGGAGGGCAACTAATATGGTGCAGGGTCTGCACCGGAAGACGATGAAGAGAGGCGAAGGAGCTTAATATGTATAGCCTCGAGGAAAGGAGGAGAGGGCACATGATAAAACTTTCCAAGTACCTCAGGAATCAACAAAGTCCAAAAGAGGTAGCATCTTTCAAAAAAAAGAGGTGTGCAAGAACAAGAGGCACAATTTGAAGATGGGGGGCGGCTCAGAGGTAATTTAAGGAAGTATTTTTTCACAGAGAGGTTGTGGATGCATGGAACAGCCTTCTGGAGGAGGTTGTGGAGTCAAAATCAGTGGTGAATTCAAGCATGCATGGGACAGTCTTAAGGCAATTCTAGAGATTTGGGGTAGGAAGAAGTAGGCTGCTGGTTAACTAGGATCTGCAGCTTATCCAGTAGGTAGGAAATGGGCAGACTGGTGGGCCAAGCGGTCCTTATCTGTCAACAATTTATGTTTCTATGTTTCTATGTAGAGACATCAGTCATTAGGTAGGGTGAAAGCAGAAACAGGTATCAGCAATCAGCAGATTTGAGCGCAATTTTCTCTTAAAGCATGTGTGGGAGCTAGAAAGTCTAATGTCGAGGGAAGGAATTCCACAGCTGTGAAGCCACATGCTCAAATGCAACAGTTCCTTTCCTAGTGGGGCACCTCGGAAATTCAGAATGGATTTATCAGCTGATCGTGAGACCATGGAGTGTGTCCTGAGGAACAAGCATAGCTGCAAGACACCTAGGGGTTTGATTTGATTATCAGATCAATAAGACAGCCAAGGTAGTATTTCCTACTAGCTAACAGAGAGCCAACCAAGATCATTATGAAGTTGACAGTGGTGTTTAAGCCGAGGCAGAAGAGGCGTGGCGACATATGTTGTTATACATAATATCCATCTGAGTAGGTCAGTTTATGAGCAGCCCAAATAAAGGGAGCCCCATAGGTTGGGGTGGGAGCAGAATCCCCCTTGCATGGCCATTTTAGCTGATGGCATGAGCATATAATTAGTCTTATATGCAATACCAATTTGGAATTGACAGCTCTGCAAACAGACTGTACATGAAGATTAAGATCAAGAGATTGATCTAGCAGAATGCCCAGGCATTTGAAAGAGGTCACACATTCCAGTAATTGACCTTCTAAGTCCTGCACCTTCAGAGCTGTTGTACAGACCCGAGCTTTGGGGCGATCCAAGCAGCATGGCTTTAGTTTTGCTAGTGTTGACAGCCAGTTTGTGGTCGATAGCCAGTTTTGCATATTGTTAAAGTCAGAAGAAAGGGTTGTATTGATAGTGTCTATATTACTAGAACTTGTATAGATGACAAGATCATCAGCATATAGAATAGCAGAGCAGGATTTTAGAGCAGCTCCAATGTTATTTATATAAAGAGAGAACAGGAGGGGCCCTAGGATGGAGCCCTGAGGTACACCAATGTTAATGGTGATACTGTTCAATAGAGAGGAATTACATTTCACCACTAGTTCTATTTGTCAGGTAGCTTTCATACCAGTCAACAACAGAGGAGAGAATGCAGGTATCAAAGTGAGGAGAGAAGCAAAGTGTGATCAACAAGGTCAAAAGCCTTTGTGAGGTCAATAAAGACAGCCCCAGTCAGGTGCCAGTATCCATTTTTGAAAGATTGTCTGTGGTGAATTTAAGGAGTGCAGTCATTGTGCTATGTGTCCTTTCCTGAAGCCATGTTGGTATCCGAGAGCAGACTGTGCTTAAGTAGATAGTCAGTTGTCTGAGTTGTGACAATTTTCTCAGGATTTTGCTCAGTACAGGAGAGTATGGCAATTGGTCTGTAGTTCATGACAATGTTAGAATCCTTTTTTAAGTACAGGTGTGATCGAGCAGCTTTCCAGAGGTCAGGACCATTCCACCTGAAGTGATAGCGTTACACATTTTGGCGTGATAATGCAATAAGGAGCTGCAAGTTTCAGAGGCGGGGTTCAGGAGTCTGAGCCAGAGCTAGTATGATCAGAGATGGACCTCAGGGAGCTAGGACTTCCTTTCTAGACACAGCCTTAAAATAGAATTGAGGAGTATAAGGAGGCACAGGGGACAACACTTCCAGCTTATCCAGACAGGTTCCTGATGAGGGTGGGAGGACACTGCAGTGGAATGGAAGGAAGAGGTATATTGGGAGAGATCAGAGAAATGCAGTTTGAAAGAATTAGCTATGGTTTGTGAGTCATTGCAATGCACATCATTTATCAGCATATCACCAGGGTAGTTGACTGTGAGGATCCTAGGAAGGATTTGATGCATGACCAGAATTTTCTGGGTTCATTGCGCGATTAATCAGTAGATCCTTACAGTACGCTCTTAGCAGCTCTGACTTGTCTTTTACATGAATTCCATAGCGTATAGTAAGCGTTGAAATCTGTTTACTGGCCTGATGTTTTGTAGCGCTTCCAGAGTTTATCTCTAAGATGCAAACTTTGAGCAAATCTTTGTTTAGCCATCTTGTTCGTTTACCTCTCTCTCGGGTGATCTTTGGGGCATGTTTACATTGAACCGTAGAATTTAGTGATGAGAGGTCAAGAGTGTCCTGAGAACAGTGTGATAGACAGATCTCCGACCAATCAATTCTGGAGTCGTTCATACAGAAACACATCTTGGTCTAGGCGAGCAAAGTTTGCAGAGTGATGAGACGTGGTGGAGGAGATGGAGGTGCCCCCAAGAACAGGATGCGAAAGCAGGAGAGTGGTCAGTTAAGGCATCAGCAAGAGTACCAGCAGCTGAGATATGTTCAATCAGTTTACCAGCACCCAATCCAATAGTGTGCCTAGTGGTGATGAAGACAGACTTCTAGTTGGCACTGTTACCGTCTGATGCAGGTTGTAGCTATGAGCCAGAGATTGAAGAGAACTGAGAGCTGCCCCAAGCCAGTTTAAGTTTAGGTCCTCTAAGATGACAACCTCGTTATGATTAAAATTCTGAGAGGTATTTTTCAACAGGTACTCTAGAGCCAGTAATCCTTCCCGCTGGGGGTTATATGCAGATAACATGCAGTTTCTTGGCTCCCCAATGCAAGGGTAGCATGCAAGTATTCACATACTGATTGAGCATCCAGGATAGCAAGAGCAGACAGTCAGATTATTTTGTAGTCCAGAGCAACTCCACCACCACGTTTGTTCGATAGCCTATCCTTTGAATAATACAGTAATTTGGCAGGAGCAGAAGGAGTCAGTAACTGATGGTTTTAGCCAGGTCTCAGTGAGACAGGATATCAGGATTGTGCAGTTTGACCCATGACTCTAGTTCCACAAAGTGACACATCAAACTTTTATATAGCAAGTGTGCAGTAACAGCTCATGTTTGGACATACTATGTATGTCATCTGCTGAGAAAGTAAGCATCTAGTGGCCCAGGATTTGTCTCTATATCCCCAGGTAGCAGAATGGCAATGATGACAAGGAACCACAGCCCCACGTTTAGAAAAGGATGGGGTAATGCAGACTTGTTCCGTAGTTTCCTAAGCGATATAGAGAGAATGGTAGGGACAGCCCTTTTGGTACAGAAGAAGATTAGTTTGTAGTATCCTTGTATTATAAACAATAAGGCTGGAGAAAGTAAAATCATAGTGCTCAGTCCTAGATTTATTTGAGCTATCCTCATTCCATAAGGATAGTGTAATTCTGTCAAGGCAAAGTAGGACAAGAAAGTTACGAGGGCAATCCCCAGACAGCTGTTGGACATGGTGTGACTGTTGGTACAACATTGGTTCAACTCATGACAGAGGTCACCCAGGGTCACAGCTAGGCAGGAGGTTGACAAGAGGCTTTAATATGCAAGACCTTGCAACATGCACTCTCAGCCCCATTACATTGATAGCCTGGGGCACACACCTACTCAAATACAAGTGCAGGATGTGAAATCCTTCTGTCCTTGTGCTTCCTTTGTTATTTAAAGAGAGGTTGTTTAAAACCCACAAATAGATCCCTTAGGAGCAAGCCAGATGAAAATGTGGATTCAAGCATGACCCAGAGTCACTGGAGTTTGTCAGACCTAGTTGCTTAATTTCTGTTTTGCTTGGGGTAGATTCCAAAAGTTGTTTTAAACTGAAAATACAAATACCTTGTGGTGATGTTTTGCAGAAAATCCAGTCCAGGAGACCTTCACAGATGTAGTGAGCAAAAGTATAGTTACTGCAAGCAGAAGATCTTGTAAATCCCCAAAAATTAGCTACAGACACAGACAAACACAAACAGCCACCCACACAGACCTCAGTTTTAATGGTCAATGATCAATATTATACCAATATGTATATGATGTTATCTACAGCACTGCTCCGTCATCCTCTCCAAGCTCGACACCCTCCCAAATTCCTTCTGTCGCTTTTCCTCCAACTCCTCTCCTGCACTCATTACTGCTCCCTTTACTCCTCCCTCAACATCATGCCATTATCCCATCAACATCTAACTCACTGTCTGACCTTTATCCCCAAATATTGGGTGAGATTCCTCCCCAACACCTCTCCTCCCTCCTCTCCCCTGTTGCCCCTCCTCCTCCTATCCTCTTCTCTTCAGGGATTCTGATCCTTCTCCTTGCTCCATCCTACTCCTTCTCAGGTCTGGCAGCTTTTTCTTCCTCCTCCCTTCCTCTGGAACCAGCTCTCTCCTGCCACCCATCAATTTCCCTCTCTTTACCCTAAAGCAGCTGCTTCATACTTCTCCTCCACCACTTACTGCTGCTCTGCCTCCCCCAGCCTCCTAATCCTTTTCCCAAACCTCCTGGTTAATTCCCTGATTCTACCCCTCCCTATTATCAGTCCTGCCTTGCTGTACTCTAAGGACCACCGCTGTACTTAACGCGAAGAGTAGTATTCTTGTACTTACATCTTCCTGATCCCATGTGAAAAGAAAAATTTTTTTTTTTTGCAAATTGTTTCCGCACTCACCTTATTGTAATTTTGGTTATTGCCTTATGTTGTTTCTTGCCTTATGGTGGCACTGCACTGCTTTCTCTATCTGTACTGTTACAATGAAAATGGAATGGAGTAAAATTAAGAGAGAAGTGAGAAAATATTTCTTCATTAAAGAGTGGTGGCTGCCTGGAACAGTCTTCCAGCAGAGGTGGTAGGGGCAAAACAGTGGTGGGCTTAAAGAATGCATGGGATAGGCACAAGGTAATCTTCATTGGAAAGCAAAGGGGGAAGGGAGCCAGAGGTCAATAGGGTCTGTAGTGACAGCTGAAGTAGGGAAAAAAATGGGCAGACTGGTGGGCCAAGTGGTCCTTATCTACAATCAAATTCTGTTTCTGTGTTTCTATGACATCACCACCACCGTGGCATAGTAAAATGATTTTCTGACATCTCCTCTGTGGCATATTAACACACTTTCTTTTTTTGTTTCTCCTCCTTCACCCTGGCTGGCCATTCTTCCCATCAACCCTCCCAGCCTGGTCACCCAGCTACTCCTGGACTACCCTCCCAAGTCCCCACATGTGCCCTCCTTGGCAGGGTGACAGGAGTCCCTCGACCTGCCATTCATGGATCCAGATTCTGAGGTGTTACGCCACCATTTCAGGGCCTGCAGATGGCTGGTGATCATCTTGAGCACCTGGGCAGTTTCTGACCTTCTTCCCTCTTATGGTATCCTGTAGCCTCCCCTAGGGATGCTAGCATTGGGACATAATCCCCAAAGTGAGCATGCATTGGTTTGCTAACACAACATGTAGAGCAGTGCATTCCTCTCCTGCATTCCATACCACCCACCCACAGTGGTGCAGCAGAACATAGCACCCCCTTGAGATGCTGGAGCCTCTGAGCCCTCCTCCTCCTGGCCAACCCCCAACAATCCAGGTTTATTCTGAACCCAGGTCACGGTGTCATGAGTGGTAACACTACCAATGTGCTGGCAGACAGGCTAGTAACATGACTTTCTGACACAACAGGTGATGTCACAACCCTCGGCACAATCACTTGCTGAGTAACACAGCTTACAGACGGCCCCACATGGTCCTGAGAGGGCTAAGAGGTAACAGCAATCCTCCCTATTGGGCATCTTTCTTAGGAGGTGTTAGCCCATTGATGCTACATGTCAACTGCCCCACCCAAGTCCGGCCCCTCTGGTCATGTGACTTCCTGTCACAATAGTTTGTAAGTCCCCAGTTTTCCATTAGCAGCTTATCAGCTACCTCCACTGAGGGCTTTCCTCCACCTGGCCCTGCCCTGCACTCCTCTCCTCTCACTATCCTTTGACACCTAAGCTCCTCTAGCACTCTACTACCCCTGAATACTTACTCCTCCAGCTTTCCTTCACACTCTTCTCTATCTCTAACCACATACCCTTTGTTTCCCAACTGCTCCATTACCCCTGTCAGTTACTTCCCACTGCCATCCCCTGCATTTCCTTCCAACTGCCACCACTAGGAACCCTACTGTACCCTCCTTTTCTAGCCTTCACCCACCACGGCACTATTCCATTGGCTCATAGGGCACCACCAGGCCTCTATGCAGTGTCTCCCCCGGATTTGAACCTGGTACCTCCTGCACCAAAGTCCATCACCCTAACATGCGCCTACTGAGACCAGCACAATGATGGGTGTTAGCTTACTCCCTTATGCCATCTCTGGACAAACTGCCTCCACTGTCCACTGCTCCACACCTATCCCCAGCAAACTATCCCATCTTCTGCTGATCACTTTTATCATGCTCCTTACTGGGCCAGCTTGCCCTCTCCCACCCACACATACACCTCACCCCCAGCCTTCTACCCATTCCCACCTCCCACCCATACTGTCAATGCCTGACAAGCATCCACCCCTGCATAATTTACTACCACCATACACCCACCCAACCCTCCTGTCAACTCATCTGCCTTACCTTTCTGCCCTCCTCAACACCCATTCCCTGTGCTACTCTGGCAGTTGTTGCAATAAAATATTGACCTTATTGGCATTCATTTGGTCAGTGTGCTTTGTTTGGAGCTATGGGCACTTTGAACATTTTCTTTGCATCATGTGTTTTATCATTTAGCACTGTAGCAATCAATTCCTGGTGCCTGGTCCATTGTCTCCTCTCTCCAAACATGTGCACCACCCGCCCAACTACCAAGTGGTGGTCTCTTGCCCTACTCAGGGTCCTAGCCCTATTACTTCTCTTATCTGGAAATATTCATCCCAACCCAGGCCCTGCTACCCATAGTTAACAGAAACTACAGCTAGGGTTGCATAGCGCATGAATATCTGCCGCCTTCCTAAAAACTGCATCACTCCAAAGCTGGCTAGTGCAAAACCAGACGAATGTCTTGCACTCACAGAAACATGGCTGTCTAAAAAAAAACCCTGACGTGTTCATCACCTTCCTGAGTCACCTACACAGAGCTGACAGAGTGGGTAAACGAGGTGGTGGATGTGCATTCTATGTTTGTGACTCCTACTGAACCAAGCTCTTCCAGCCCCTTCCTGGACCACGGCATCCAAGCCCTATCTATAAGACTTACCCTAGACCCGCTAGAGACCCTCTAACCATCATCGTGGCATATGTCCCCCACAGAACCAAGCAATGGCCATACAATCCCATAAAATTATATTTCCAATTTCCTCCCAAAACGGAGCATATCTTGGTTGGTGATCTAAATGTAAACTTCTGCCACCGCAGCCACTATCAAGGACACCTTGTGGCACTGGACCGCACTCCATCTGGTTTGCCAACCCACCAGGGTGCACACCTCAAATGGCTCCGAGACCCTACTAGACATACTACTAACCAATTGACCACATAGAATCTCTAACCTAGTGGTCCTTCCAGATTCTCTGAGTGACCACTTCCCCCATCCTCTTCTCCTGGTCATGTCACCTGCACAAACCTCACCCTAGTGTATCCACCCGCCGGCACCAATGGCAGGGTGGCCTTAAAAAATCAGACATTATCTGGACCAGTGGACTGGTCCCCATATCAGGCCCCTAACATTGACATTGCCCTTGATTACTTCACACACTATTTTAACACAGCGTGTGACATTTATACCCCTCTAACTAAAACACAGTCTATAAAACATAATGTCCCATGGATCATGCCTTCATTACAGCAGCAACTAAAACAAAAGGATGACCTCTGGCACAAAGCCATGGAATCTGGCTCACAGGCAGACAAGCAAGCCTATAAAACCATATGTAATAAGTGCACCTGGACCATCACAAAGGCCAAGGCTGATTTTATAAATACCTCGGCGTCCTCCTGGGAGCACGAGGAAATTTGGGACAACATTAAAGAACTTAAGGGGTAAATCCCACCTCCTCACCGCCCCAAGCTCTGCATCAGTAATGCCACCTCCACTGACCCCCAGGCCATTGCCAATTACCTTAACTCCACCTTTTCCGATCTTGGCACAGTCCTTCCAAGCAATTTCTTTGACCTGACTCCAGCTACCTCCGAGCGTAACCTCCAGCACCCCACTTTCTACCTTTGGGCCATTACAATACGGGAGGCCAAAACCTACCTCTCCAAAGCTCTTAGTGCTCCAACTATTGCAAAGACTCCTTTGACATGAAAATCCTTCTCCGGGTTCTTGACACTGTTCTCTCCCCTGACTGACCTCCTGAACTGCTCACTATGCCTGGGACAATTCCCAACTGCCTGTAAAACTGTAACAATTACCCCAGTACTAAAAAGCGGTGACAGCACCAACTCCAACAACTATCAGCTCATCTCCATCCTTCCCCCTCTCAATAGCCCTTGAAAAAATCATTGCCGACCATCTATCCGGTATCAGCTTGCCCACAATTTACTATGTTGAGCAGCATGGCTTCAGATCAGGTCATAGCACAACAACTGCCCTCATCAGATTCTCCAATTTCATTCACTCTGCCCTTGACCGTAAGCATCTTGCTGGAGCCATCTTCATAGACCCCTCGAGACCTTTTGCAGTCTCCACCCTCTCCTCCTGGACACACTCCACCTCACTGGTCTATCAAGTGGACCTCTCATGGTTCAATAGCTACCTTACTGCTATATCCCAATGTGTCAAGATAAATGACACCCTATCTTCCACCCTGCCTGTCCTCTTGGGGGTCCCCAAAGGTTCCATACTGGGCCCTCTACTCTTCAGTATCTACTTAAATGCGCTACCCAAATCCTGCTCCGGTAACTTGTTGCTATACGCTCATGATGCGGTTCTCTATGCTGCACACCCCAGCCTGCCATCCTACAGTCCTCTCTACAAGACTCATTCAAGCAGATTGAAAACTGGTTCACTGATCGCAGACTTGTGGTCAACATCAAAAAACAAGGCCATGCTCTTTGCCTACAGCAAAGCAAAGCCAAGGATGCTGAACTAAAAATCCTCTCCCAAGCTCACCTCCTTGGAACAAGTACATACCTATTAACATCTCAGCCTTACCTTTGATACCTCCCTATCCTTTCATGCCCACATTAACATCCTATCCTCAACCATTAATTCCCCATAGGCCTTCTTTACCAGCACAAGGACTGCCTGACACCAGAAGCACTCAACCTGGCTGTCACCTCCTCAGTCCTCTCTCTCGTTGACTATGAGCTCCCCATCTACTCAGCCGCTGACACCACCACTCTAAAAAAATTCACATAGCTATTAATAAAGTGTGCCGACTCCTCCTAGGAGCAGACAAACGCTCCCACATTTGCACCCTCTCACGCCTCACCAACATTCTCACCCTAGATGAAAGACTACAATACCAAACTTGTCTCCTCACAAAAAAATCCTCTTGGGGTTGACCCCACTGGGGGTCTCTGCCTCCCTACTCCTCGTAGCTCCCCACTGCAGCTACCATGCTGCCAACAAACACCTGTGGGCCGTGCCCAGGGTCAGAACCTCCTAGCTCAGCGATCATTCCCTATAGAGCACCTGCTTGGTACAACGGACGTTCCACAACTATAACCTCCATTCCCAACTTAGGGCACTTTAAGTCCACCCTAAAAAACACATTCTCTCCTTGCGTCAATGCCAATGTAATTGCTAATCCCCCTAACTGGCCTTTCACAAAGCTGCCCTACTCTGGTCCCTTTAACAGGGCTACCAACAGTATAGGCCCTGTTGTATATCTCATCTTTGTTACTGATCACTGTTCCAACTATATGACGATGCCCCAGAGGCTGCACTTACAATATAACTGTGCCATCTGTATCAATATTAGTACCCTAGCTACTACATGTATAGGTCAACAGCCAACCTGGCCATTATCTGTAAATACCTTGTTTAATCTTTGATGTCTCACTACTGCTTCTGCTCATTGTATGTATGTTTGTTCGTATGTATGACTATGTTTGACTAGAGCCTTTGTAAATGAGTCTATGACTCAAGGGGTTGGTTGTAAATCCTATGATATGTTAGATAAATAAATAAACATCATCACTGTGGTATATTAGAAAAAATTACTCACCTTAGTAATTGCTTTTTCTTCTCATGGAGTCTTGCTATATTAGGACCATTGCAGTCATTCTCACACTTGAACTGCCCCGAGGAAACAGTTAACCCAGAGTGATCTGAGTTCCACAGCGAGGGCGCTGTTCAAAGCTCTATCTGGCTAGTTTCAAATGAAACTGTCAGGTTCTTTACAGAGCTAAACTAACATAGCAAGTCTGTGTGGAAAAACTCTACACTAGCCATTGGCTACCTACCATTAGTAGAATAAGAACAATCACAGAATAATAACAATATTTATTGCTAGGATCACCTTACAAGCACTAATAGGCCCCTCTCCCCAAAAGACTCAAGTCCAGAGAGGGACCATCTACCACTTAACAAAAATAGAAATACCTAGTTCCCTAGCCCAATGGAAACAAGGGGGAACTAGAGAGACTAAAATGGCATGACACAGTGCTTGCACTAATTTGCCAACCCATACCCAAGTAGGAGTTCTGAGAGGGTAGGAGGGTTGTCTAATATAGCAAGACTCCATGAGAAGAAAAGCAATTACTAAGGTGAGTAATTTTTTCTTCAAACACCATGAAGTCTTGCTATATTAGGACCATTGCAGATTACACAGCAGTACCTCCATGGAGGAGGGTCAGAACCTACTTAGGAAATAGGCTCTGAAGTACAGCTGTGCCAAAACGAGCATCTCTCCTGGACTGGATGTCCAGGAATAATCTTGGTAAAGGTGTGAACTGTTTTCCAGGTAGCAGCTTGACAAATTTCCAAAATGGGAATATCTCTAGCAGCCGCTATAGATGCAGCTGTACCCCTGGTGGAATGAGCCCTCAGTCCTGAGGGGGTCCCTACCTAGTTTTTGGTAACAGAATTGGATACAAGAGACAATCCACCTTGCAATTGTCCTCTTAGTGGCAGGTCTCTTTGCCAACCTCTCCATAGGTAAGGAAGAGTTGGAGGATTCGAACCTGTGACCCTTGGTAGTTCCACATAGTAGCTTAGGGCTCTTTTGGACGTCAAGCTGTGTAGTCTCCTTTCACCCGAGGAAGAATGCTCAGTGAAAATACTGGGAGAGAAATGGACTGGTTCAGATGAAAATCTGAAACCACTTTGGGTAAAAACTTTGTTAGTCCTGAGGACTACCTTATCCCTGTGAAAAGAAATAAAATCCTTTTCCACTGAAAGGGCTTGCAATTCACTTATCGTCTGGCAGAAGTGATAGCCACTAGAAAACAGTTTTCCATGTTAAATACTTGAGATCTGCAGAAGAAAGGGGCTCAAAGGAGGTTGCATTAACTGAGCAATGCAAACATTCAGGTCCCAGGCAGGGCTGGTTCCTAAAGGAGGGTTAGTGTGAAGTAACCCTTAAAAACTTGGAAAACACAGGGTGAGAGGAAAGAGAAACAGGCTTCCCTGCGGAAACAAAGGCAGAAACAGCTGCCAGATGAACCTTCAAGGTAGCTGGTCTAAGGCCAAGGAATTTAGATGGGCCAAATAGTCCAGTAAAGTGGCCAAGTCAGCAGATTCTGGCACAATTTGTTTCTCCGAACACCAGAAGGAAAACCTCTTCCACTTAGAATTGTAAGTGGCCCTAGTGGAAGGCTTCCTAGAAGCCTTTAAAATATCCAGGACCCTTGAGAAAGGTGCAAATCAGCAAATTCTAATTCCTCAAGAACCAAGCCTTGAGGTGGAGGGATTTGAGGTCCGGTACCACTCTCCCTGTGCACAGGTCAGCAAGTTGTGGGTCCTGGGCAAGGTCAGGAGGAGTGGATTGTCAGGACAGGAGGAGAGGATACCAGGGCTGTCTGTCCCAGTCTGGAGCAATCAGAACCACTTTGCAGGGCTGAGTTCTGATTTTACCAATACCCTGAAGAGGAGAGGGAAGGGGAAAAGCATATAGGAATTTCCTTTCCAATCCAGCAGAAAGGCGTCCAGGGGACTGAGCCCAGCACTGGAGGTCTGCAACAAAATAGAGGAAGTTGATGGTTGTCTGGGGCTGCAAGAGATCTATCTGAGGGTGCCCCATCTGGCAAAGACCGACCCCAATACCTGAGGATTCAGAGACCATTCGTGATGGCCCTGGGAAATCCTGCATGAGAGCATCCGCCAGGACATTGTCCTTTCCTGGAAGGTGAATTGCGATCAGGGAGGTGTTTAGGGAGTAAGCCAGAGACCACAGCTTCATTGCTTCGGTGCACAAGGCTGATGACCGAGTGCCCCCTTGCTTGTTGATGTACCACATTGTTGTGGTGTTGTCTGACCTGATTTGAACTACTTTGTTCTGGACAACAGTTGAAAAAGCCTGAAGAGCTAAAAGAACAGCTCTGAGTTCCAAAGATTGATGTGGGTAGAGATTCCTGGGGGACCACACTCCTTGAGTGGAAAGGTCGCCGGTGATCCACCCTAACAGGGAGGCATCCGTGGTGAGGGTGAGGGAGTGAAACAGGTATAAAGGGAACCCCTTGAGTAAGATTGCTTTGATCCTGCCACCACTGAAGGGCCAGGATCAGGGTTTTGGTCACGGACTAATTTGGTAAGGGGTCCCTCCTTTGAGACCAATAGGACCTCAAGTGAACTGGATGTCCCTCATCTGAAATCTTGCTCCCTGCATGACAGCTGTGGAAGCAGCCATGTGCCCTAGGAGTTGCAGAAAGTGCCTTGCTGGTCGAGAGACCCGCAGGGTAAAGGAGTATGCCAGGGCAATGAGCCTGTCCACTCTTTCCGAGGAGAAATGCCCTGGCTAACTTTGTGTTCAATTCTGCACCTATGAAAGTTAGAACCTGAACAGGTTCCAGAACTGACTTTGGTAAGTTCAGCAGGAATCCCAGGAAGTGAGAAGCTGCTGGGTGACTTGCAAGTGGATTTTACCTGATCTGGAGACTGACCCACTGAGAGCCAGTCGTCCAGGTAGGGAAACACAGCAATCCTTGCCTTCTTAAATGAGCCACTACCACAGCTAGACATTTTGTGAATACCCTTGGAGCCGAGGTTAGGCCGAAGGGCATTGCTCTGAACTGGTAGTGGCCAGAGGCAGTTCGAACCTGAGGTACTTTCGGTGAGAAGGCCTGATCATGACATGAAATAGGCGCCCTGAGGTCCAGGGAAGCTAACCAGTCCTCTGGCCTCAGGGAAGGCAAAATCATTGCTAGAGTTAACATTTTGAACTTTGGTTTCAATAGATGTTTGTTCAGGTACCTTAAGTCTAAGATGGGCCGCCATTCTCCTGTCTTTTTGGGGTAAGAAAATATCTTGAGTACAGTCCCTTGCCCTGATGGCAAGGGGGACCTTCCACTGCTTTGCAATCCAGAAGGGAAGAAACCTCTGCTTCCAAAGCAAGGGCTCTGAAGAGTTTGCAGGTGGAAATTGCCTGGCTCTCATCTTTGGGAACTGTTTGAGCTGAGAACCAGGCCCTGCTTACTACTTCCAGAACCCACCTGTCCGAAGTTAGGGACAGCCAGTTCTGGCTGAAATAAGCCAACCTGCCCCCCACTGGTACAGGAGAATCGGCCCTGGGCACCCCATGAGGGTGCCTGCAAGGCAGCAGCTTTAGGCTGAGGGGAGGCGACTGTCTACCTGTGCCCGTCTACCTCTGCCTCTGAAAAACCCTCTGTGAAAAAGCAGAGGAGGCTTGAGATTAGTAAAAGGGCCTGTGGAAGGCCTACCCTTACCCTGGGGCATGCCTTTGTGGAGTGGCATGCCTCCTTAGCTTGGGCACTTTTATAGGTAGTTCTATATTCATCCATCTTTTCATATAATTTTCCGCTTGATCACAAACGGAGAATTTCCCATTACAGGAAAATCCATAGCCTTTGACTGAGTATCTTGGGACAGATTAGTGCATCTGAGCCATGCCAACCTACAGAAGCTACAGAAGTGGCCATGACCCTAGAGGAAACATCATTAACATCAACAGCAGTATGAAATTGAACTTTAGAGGCTTCAATGCCATCAGCAGCCACTTGTTCCAACTCACTAGCCAGCTGGCCCTGGGCCTGCTTGGCTAACTGCAATATAGTGTCCCATCTAGATTTCTGATATCTAGCCACATAAGCCATATAATTAGCCTGCCTGAGTCCAAAGCTGCATATATTGTTTTTGCCATGGCATCAATCTTCCTGGAATCCTTATCAGGAGGATGTGAGGCCAGGGAATATTACCTTGTCACAGGCTGCAGCTTGCACCACACCTACATGACTACACTGCTCAGAGGGAAGTCTGTATCAGGGCCTGATAAGGTATACCTTCTGTCCATTTTTATCTACAGGAGGGACAGAATGAGGATTTTTAAAATCTTTGTTGTTTGCTTCTAAATGACTTATGCAAAGGAATAGACAACCTCCTAGACTCTGGAATATCCATCATTTCAACATAATCAGGCTCCTCTTGCTCATCTACAGCCTCTTCTAAAGGAAGCTGGAGGTTTCTGCAACCTTTGTAAAACATAAAAAGAGAAGGGACTCAGACAGCATAGGGAAGATTCTAAAGTCTATCTGGAGAAATGTCCGGTTCAATGGGCACGCCCAGACCTTCCCAGTCACAAACATACTGATCAAATTCTCCTCCCTCACGTGGTTCATAAAATCCTCAACATCATAATCCTGAACCACTGGGACTGAACGAGCCACCCTTTTCCCAGATGCAGGGGGTTGACAGATCCCTGAGACAAAGATTGGACAATCTGAATGGCTTTAGCTATCTCTGCAGCAGTTGGAGAGACAATTTTGTACTCCAGACCTGCTGATTTCTTTATCTTTTTGCTGGGACTGGTTCCTCTGAACCAGCCTTCCTTTGCCGAGGAAGTCTACGCCTGGTCAGAGGGCACTCCCTCTGGTCCAGTGGGTACTGGACCGGGCTGGCCATCGGTCAGTGGACTTTTTGGCCTCTGCTCCTGAGCCGGCCCGATCTCTTTCCAGGGTGGCTGCAGGGAAATTTTACACACCTGGCAGTCTGACAGGAGGTGGTCAGCCCCAGACAATAAACACAGTGGTGTCAGCCTTGGCAAAGGCTTCCCACAGACATCACAGTATTGAAACCCAGTGGGCCTGGTTTTTCCTTTTGGGTTTCTCAGACATAATGCCAGCCTAACCAAAAACTTGCCTTTAGATGGCAGTGCCAGGAAGACACCCTTATCGGGTTCCTAACCGTATCACCGGTATTTGAAAAACCCCAAATAAAAGTTAGGTTTTTAGAACCGATAAGAACCGGAACCGCACTCTAAAAGCCCAACCAAACAGTTTGACACATATATTTTAACAAACCGATCAGTTCAAAACCGAACCGATAATGAATTTCACACAGACTTAATTTCTGCTTACGGTTTACCAGATAGAGCTTTTAACTGAAATGCGGTAAAATAAATACTTTTTGCGGTTCCAATGAACCAAAATACTACGCTTAACAGAAATGAACCGAGCTGAAGAGCTGATCTCGGAGCGACTGTTCAGTGAAGCGGAGTAAAAGAATCTGACAGTTTCATTTGAAACTAGCCAGATAGAGCTTTGAACAGCGCCTCAGCTGTGGAACTCCAGATCACTCTGGAGTTAACTGTTTCCTCTCTGGGCAGTTCAAGTGTGGGAATGACTGCAATGGTCCTAATATAGCAAGACTTCATGGTGTTTGAAGCATGACTTTCTGACATCATCACTGTGGTATATTAATATGACTTTCTGTCATTATCACTGTGGCATAATAATGGCTTTCTTACATCATTACTGTGGTATATTAACATGACTTTCTGACATCGTCACTGTGGTATACTAACATAACTTTCTGACATCATCACTGTGGTATATTAACATGACTTTAAGACATCACCACTGTGACATATGTAACCCCTCACAAATGGAGGTCTCTGTAAAGTCTCCTCGAGCTTGTTTAAATGCTCACTGCCAGGCTGGTGTCCTGCATTTTAGCAGTTTAAATGTATTGCCAGAGAGTGCCTGTATAGCCTCTGTGTACTGTCTCTTTAAGAGCTGCCTGGATTGCAGTCATAATTAATCTAAGAGGAAGCTGCGTTAGAAGATGTACTTGTTTGCTGATCATTTGTTAGAGTAGTAATAATATTGCAGTTTGTTCTAACCTGCCTTCTTTGCAGCATGGACAGTTCTGTGTTTCCATCATCTTGGTCATGGACTGCTGAAATGGGCCAATCAGTATATTTGGGACTCTAAAATGGAACCTGCCTACAGGGGCTTGTTGGGGCCAAAACTTGTAGAAATTGTAGTTTTCGACTTTTGGCGCCTAAAATAACTTGGAGGAGCCCTTGTGACTGACAGACAGATCCGCTAATCAAACCTTTTGGATCTTGGGAAAGTCCACACTGCTTACAATTTCAGTTAGATTTGAGTTGGGAAGTGAAGGAGTAACAGCTCGAGATATTTGAGAGCAGCAATCCATAGTGGATTCACATGGGAAAACTGTGTGTAAACCCTTTGTTACCAGGGGTTACTAGAATCCCAGTAAGACCTAGTGGTAGGCAGGGAAGGCAGCTTGGAAACTCCAGTTAAATGGGTTTCACACTGTCTCACTCTGTCCTCAGTCACAGCTGAGACTAGAGGATGACATCATAATAGAATTGTCACAGCTGCATGGCCACATTTGGAATCTTCAGCTCAGAGTAAGTTTAGAATCTTGAAATTCAAAGTCAGTCTTCAGTTTGTCCTTAAGCAAACAAGAAGGACACCAGTAGTGTCTGTTTACCCCCTCCTCTGGGGGTGAGAAAAGTTCTTTGTGGGTTCCAGGGCAATCCTTCTCCCACCTTGGAAGAAAGCTGCCTGTTTTAATTTAAGTTCAGTCTGTTCATGAGTAACAGCAAAGGATACAGTTTTCACCTGTGGGCACCTTGCACGAATGGGTGAGTGTTTGGCCCCATTGGAAGGGCAAACAACTATTTTCTTCAGTTGGATTTCAAGCATTGGGGACTGCTATTTGGGAGGACTATGTCAACTAGAACACACAAATAGAGCAGTCATCTGTTTAAAGTGTTAAAGTTCATTGTAGAGGGTGCTTCAGGTCATCCACCGTCAATCTACATTTAAAGTCTAAAGTTCTGTGTGTCCAGAGAAATGGCCAGGTATGGGCTGTGGGAGCTGGAGGTGGGAAACCCCCATCTTTAGTAACCAGGTCCACCTCTATGGATTTCTTTTATGTTTTTGCTACCTGCCTCATGCACTTGGCCAGTGATGGGGTGGGTACCCAGGCGTGAGTTCGAACTGAAAATCTCTCTAGGATGCAGACTCTAAGTGTGTGGGGAGCCACAGGATGGGAACATACTCCTTGTTGGATGGGAGTCTCCCTGTTTGATGGGAGTTTCAAATTGGAAATACGAAACAAAATCTCTCTAGGAGTCGCAGACTTCAAGTGGTGTGGGGAGCCACAGTTTGGAACCCTCCTTGTTTGATGAGATGTCTTTCCAAGTAGAGTTTGGGTTCATTAGCCAAGTGGACCATCAGTCAAGTGGCGGCAGGGAGCAGGGCCAGTCGGGCTGTGTATCCAATGCGCATGCAAAGTCTGGGCTGAGTGCCTGGTGGGTCCAAAGCCAGACAACTGTTGTGTTGTGTTCATTCGCCAAATGGACCGCTGTGTTTAACCTCTAATCTGCATTACAGTTACAGCCTCTGAAGGGACCATACAGAGCTTTGTTTATGTTCAGTGAGTTAATAAATAAAGCCACACTGAAAATCCCAATTCTGGGTCTGGACATTACAGTTACTGCTTTCTGTAGTTGGATTTACTTGGGTGCCCTGTGCGAGTAGCCAAACCTAGGTCTCTTGTGCCAGGTAACCTCATCCTTCTCGAACGTAGAGACATATGTATATCCATGTTACAAAATGGACATATGCCTTACATGTGGAAAGGCCTGAGTTTGGCCTGCATGCCTGCCTGCCTGCTGTTCCTGAGAGGAGCGTGTGCTTTTTGGACTGAATCCAATTTGGAGAGCAAATTAAGCCACTGAACTGTGACCAGGCTTAAACCTGAAGAAGACCGAAGATTTGCTGAATGTGATCGGCCTGTCAGGACTTCAGCTACCTCTGAACTCCTGAATTGTGCAGAGACTCTGTAATTGCAACGGAGAGCCATTTGCCTGGTACAGTGGAATTTCTTACGTGTGAATGTGCTGTGTGTGCTTATAGTGGGTGGATTTGGTTCCCCACTGTGTGTATCTGAACTATGTTTTGCTTGCTGGAGTCTGTATCCAGCTCCACGGACTGAATCCATATCCATTTCCATTTGCCTGGGCCTGCTACACTGGCCCAGCCAGAACACTGCTATGCAGAAAGTCATTGAGAGAGACAGGCCTGGGGATCAGCCCCTGCTCAGTGCCTCGAACAGGAATGATGCCTTGGTGATTCGTGTAGGTCTTGCTTCTCTGGGCACTCCAGCTTAACAGTCTGCAGTCTCGATTTCATCCTGCCTGTGTCCATTATTGGGTATCATGAGTAAACATCAGGGTAGCTCTTGCAACAACAGCTAAATCTAAAAGTGTTGTCATCTGATTGCCTTTTTTTTTTTATATAAGCAGAACTGAACCCTCCGGCCCGGATTACAAATAGTGTGTGTTGTGCATGTTGCTTTCTTCCATCACACGCCCCAACCAGCTGCAACATTCCTGGCTAGGCCCACCATTTTCCTACCTGGGTACCCAGAGTGTTTGACTGTGTAGAGACTCTGAACTGCATGCATAACTGTCTGATTAATATAGCTTTTAAGAAAATCAACCTGATTACACCTCTCTTGTTCAAGTTCCTGAATAAATCAGATTTAACTTTGTTTGCATTTAACCTGACTGTGGTTCCAGTTTGTGCCAAGAGTATTGTACTGTTGTTATTTGCTGTGCTAACCTTATTTTAGAGGGGGTCTCTGGGGTCTGCTAGATGAACCAGCCCTGGTAGTAAGTGCAAACAGTGTGGATAATTGGCTGGTGAATAAGGGTCATTGTGAAAGTAATTGTTGTATATTGTTCAGGCCACTAGAAGGGAAAGAGGGTTTACAGTGTCCTGGAGGGCTGTGCCCAGGTTAGCTTGACCACTAACAACCCTGATCTTTGGGTGGAGGCACTCGTTTCATTACCCAGGCACCTTAACCTGCTACTAGCCAAGCAGGCAGAGGTAGTAGCCCTTGGATAGCCCATCTAGGGTCACACATATTAACATGGCTTTCTACCGTCATCACTGTGGTATATTAACATGACTTTCTGACATCACCACAGTGCCCAGTTTTGGAGCTGCACTTCAGAAAGGACATAGACAGGGTGGAGGCAATCCAGAAAGGGCAACTAAAATACTGCAGGGTTTGCATGGGAAGCCCTACGAAAAGAGACTGAGGGATTGCAACATGTGCACCCAGGAAGAGAGGAGAGAGATGAGACATGACAGAGACCCGAAATTCTCACAGGGGTAAATAAAGTGCATGAGTTGAATCTCTTTCAAATGAGGAAGAACACCAGGACCAGAGTGGCATTTGATAAAGCAGAGGAAGGGGAGGAGTGTAAGAGGGATGTGAGGAAATACTACTTTACTGAAATGTATTTATTTACTCAAAAGTTTACCAGGAGGGCATGCTGAGCAGAATACTGCTCGATTCCAGGTCAGGTCCTGGGGAGAGAAGCATAGAGAAAACAATCCATCCAGAATACAAAGAGTGTATAATAATTAATACATGAACAACACAACATATACAGCGGTATACAAGGTGTGAGTTAACAGCATACAATATAATAACATGTGAGGAAAGGAAGGAATACAGTGTATAAGATTAACATCATACAAAATCCGTAACTATGTAACAATATATGAGGAATGGTAGTGAGGCAAGCAACATGTACCAAGATAGGGGTCAAAATACCAGTTAGCGGATAAGAGGCTGGACCTAGTTAATTTGCAGGCACATCTAGCCACATGGACAGGTCATGGAGAAGTGCTCATTGATGAGGTAACTGAGGAGCTGAAAGGGGAGTTTGCTGAACGTTTACTGGGAGGAGTTCCATAATTTGAGCATTCAATGTCTGAAGCTACTTGGCCAATCCAAGAGGACATATGTGGGTACTGCCAGAAGGCAGTTGTCAGAATTCCTAAGGAGTAGCTAGGAGGGAAAGCGGGCAGCTAACACAGCATCGAGGTATGAGGCAAGGACTTGGACCAGTATTTTGCCATGAGCTTGGCGCGAGTGGGACTGTCAGCAGTAGTGGAGTGAGGAAGATTGAGAGCCTGATAGAGTAAGCAGTGATGGGAGGATAGTGGGCTATGATGAGGCGAAGCGGGAGAAAGAGTGGAAAGGGGTCCAGTCTGGCTAGGGTGGACTTGGGAGTGGCACTGTAGACTACATCCCCATAGTCAAAGATAGGGAGAATCATTTTCTGTACAAGTGCATGGTGTGCTGGCAGCGGAGATGCACCCACGATTGTGGTAGGGGCACCTAGTTTAGGGTGGAGCTTTTTGTGGATGGAATCGACATGTACAGAAAAGTCGAGATGCTGGACCAGCCAGACCATGAGATATCTGGAGGAGGCGAGCCCAAAGTGGTCCCATCCAGTGTGTGGAAGGAGGGGTGGAGGTGAGCCGAGAGGTTTCTGCCTCATAACAAAGATCATGGAGCCAGTCTTCTTGGCATTGAGGAATAGCTGGTTTGTTCGAAACCAGAGCTGGACATCATTGAAGTCCCTCTGCAACCTGGTTGCTACATCAGTGGTCAAAGGGCCTGAGGCATACAGAACTATGTCATCCACATACATGTGAATGGATGTGTGTGGGTAGGTTGTTTAGGAAGATGGAGAAGAGGAGTGGCCGAGGACCAAGCCTTGGGGACACCTGAGGTAACTGGTAGTGGGGAAGAGGTGGAACCTCCGATTCTAATAGAGATTGGGATCAGCCTACCCGGTAGGAGTGGAACCAGCTGTTTGTCTTGGTAGATAGCCCAGCAAGGGAGAGCTTGTCTAGTAGGAAGCATGGAGACAGTGTCAAAAGTCTTGGCTAGCTTGATAGCGGAGGTGATATGGCCCTTATCCATGCCATCGAGGATGGAGTCGGTGATCCGTAGGAGTGAGGTGGTTGTGGATTGGGACTTCCTGGAGACAGACTGGTAGGGTGAGATGGAGGAGGAGGAGTTGAGGAAGGAGAAAAGCTGAGCAAGGACTAGGTGCTCCTGAAGCTTTGCCAGAATGGAGAGGAGGGAAACAGGACAGTAGTTACCAGGAACAGAGATGTCACTTCCTTTTAGGACCAGGATAACAGTAGCATGTTTCCATTCTGAGGGGATTAAAGCTAAGGAAGAGAACTGAGTAGATCAGCCAGGGGTGCAGCGATGGCAGGAGCAGCTAGGTAAAGCATCTTAGAGTCCATCCTGATGGGCATTTGCCTTTGTTAGGGTTTAGAGACCAAGACTTTAAATACTTCTGAAGGTGTACTAGCGGGATCCGTATAGTTTCCTGACATCCATTTGCCTGGCGGAAAGTTGCCCAGCACCTGTTTACCATCAGGTTCATTTTACCGACAATTAAAATCCTGCAATGCACTTTGCCGACAAGAGCATACACTAGCAATCTACCAAACCCCTGAACATGGTTATTATATTGTCTGTAACCCAACCTAAAACCCTCCAGCCCTTTCTTCTCCCCTAATTGTGCCTGTATGTCTGTGGCCAGCCGTCTGCTGCTGCTAAGATTTTAAATGATTTTAAGTTATTTTTAAGTTATAACTGTACTTTGTTTAATTAAGTTAATCACACTGTTGGGCGTTGTGCAGGCATTCGCATATGCTCAGTTAACATTTTTTTTGTTCAGTGGAGCTTACCATGCAGCATTGTAATAGCACTAGTTCCATCTGGCTTTCACCTGGTTTTACTTCCAAAGCTCTCCGGATTTGTTCTTTGCTCTAGGAAGGATTCCTTCCGCTTGCTGTGTGGAGAAGGTAGGCCTGGCGGTTTGCCTCAAGTCTAAATCCCATGCGTCCACTGGACTAGTTGAGTTCAGTGTAAAACCTCTGGACTAGATGAGTTCATTGAAGCTGTGGATATTGCTTGGATTGCTTTGAGGTCTAGCTTAGCTGCATATTGACTAAGGCTGTGCTTCCAGAACCTTACCACAATCAACAATGCAAATGCATTGTTTTTGGCGATGAGACTTTCTTCTACTGTGCGAAAGTAGAAGCTAAAGTGTCTGTCGGAAACCAGCACTTGATAAACATACCTAGTCAGGCAACCGCAATTTGGGAAAATGGGCGGGGAAATATGCGTTGGGAAAGTAGCAGTCGGACAATCATACCAGACCCAACCCAACAGAAGGAGAAAGCTGGGCAGAAAATGAAAGGGTGGTAGATACCTAGAATACACTACCAGCAGAAGTAGGGGAGGCAAAAATAGTAGGGTGCTAAGCGTGCATGGGATAGACATACTGTAGGGGTATATTAATGAATAAGCAGGGAGGATTGCTGGAGATCATTTATGGTTTACGGAGACAGAGTAGGTAGGAAACATCTGGGCAGATGGGTGGACCAAGTGGTCCTTTTCTGCTGATAAATTCTATGTTTCTGTAGAGACCACTGTGGCACATCAACATGATTTTCTAATAGCACTACTGTGGTATACACAGTAGAGAATACTGGATGAGGCAACTATGCACAACCAATTGTGTTCTACCATAGAGAGTTTTGATTCCTCTGACCTCAAGAGCGGCTGGAGAGTCCATGGAATCAGAACCTCGAGGTGGCAGAACACATTGGTTGTGCATAAAGTCTCAACCTGTATTTTTTATAGCTTATAGTATTATATGAAATGTGCAGACAGAAGTTCTTTGACTTTCAGAATGAAACTGACTTGTGCAGTGTCAAGAGAATCCAAAATGATGTTCTACCACTGAAGGTTATAATCACATTCCATGACCTTTGAACTGTGGTACAACAGCAATTTAAAAGGGATGGAATTCTATACAGAACAATGCTGTACTATACACTATATTAACATGAAATACTTTCTGATATTATTTTATTTATTTGTTTAACCAGGTATAGCACACTAAACTGAAAGCTTTTTACAGGAGCAACCTGGGAGCACAAGGAGATTAAGTGACTTGCTCAGGGTCACACAGTATGCAAGTGGAAGCTGTGGGATTCAAACCCAGGTCTGGTCTGCTGGATGTCACCAAATTTGCAGCTCAGAGCCTTAGACCACTGCACTATACTGCCTCCAGATACCACCATACTTGTATATTAAACAAGTATTGGCTTACAGGCAGACTGGATGGTCCTAGCAGTCCTTATCTGCAGACAGTTTCTATGTTAACATTACATTTTCTTATATAGAGCATTTTCTTTCTATGCCATGCTTATCACAGGATACACTCTGGTCCCAGGGATATATCCTTATCAGCATAAGTATAAAAAGGATGATGCACACACAGCTAACTGTTTCATAATTTTATTTTAAATTATCATTAAGTATACCAATCAGTTAAAATAGCTCACATTTTGTGCTCTTAAAATGAATGCTCAGATTTTAAAGTGCTGCATTCAGCTCTATGAGCTTCAATATGATAAACAAAGTAAAGTGCACAAAAACAATTAACAGCAGTCAAGTCACAAAGTAAGAAAAACAGGCAGATTGCCTGTACTGATACCTGACTAGAACAAGGAACTGAGCCCACTGAAAGTCAACACCAGCTCCCTTACATAACAATGTGCACTAGCTCTTCATCAGGGTGGAGTCTGGTGTTAACCCAAATTATCCTCATTTAAATCCCTCCACACAATTGGATTAATTAATTACTTAATCATCTGACTACTGCACTCAACACCAAGTGTCGCATTTTGCATGTTTCCCCTTTTGGATTCATTTAGCTGGAGCTGTTTCTGTCAGGATTAGATAGAAGGCTCTGTGTTTCTAAATGATGTTAATACTTAAGTCACAAGAAGTTAAGTAGTGTGCCCTATTTACTCCACCAGCATTTAATTATTTACAATTTTAAAGTAAAGATAGAAGAGGAAAATGGGGTTTGGCTTGATTCCTTCATACAATGTAAATATTCAGACGTGAGTGCATTATTTGCTTAGATCTTATGTTTACCAAAACTCAATAGTAGGTGAGTCATGATATTTAAGATACATAACAGCATTAACATAGTGATCATACAGTTTCTGCAGCCTTCTATTAGGAAATTTATACACATCAAGCGTGATTTATTGTGTTGGCATGCTTGTGCAGCCAACATCTTGTGGCAGTGGAGATTTGGAGGTGCGGTGCTGTTGGCGAATGCAGGGCACGCACCAGTAGGTGTGTCCCTCATTCCCCAATTAGCCAGCATGCCGGCACCACATCATGCATAGTTAATGCGGCGAGCACATCTAAAAGAAAAGGTCCGCTGCAATCTGAGAAGCTCGTCAGATGCAGCGGACCCTTCCTACATGCTTCGCTGCTACAAACATGGCGCACAATGGCCACTAAACTGCCAACTCGGGGTGCCCAATCCCCGTCAACTTCCCTGCCCATCATCTATGTGCCAATGGGAGCCCACTCCTGTCAGCATACTGTGTCCTCCCCTCCTTTCTTGCTTGCCGAACAAGCTCACCCCTTGGCTCATGCACTTCTCCCTCCACTTTCGTTGTTTGCCGATGGGGTGCTCAGTCCCGTGGCATCCATCCCACTCCCTATTTGCGATGGGGGTGCCCAGTCCCCCATCAGCTACTATCCCCAAAAAAAACACCTGTAGCAAAAGAAAACTGTCCGCGATGTTTTTTTTTACTACTGTAAACAGAAAATGGTCCCTGTAGTCTCCCTACCCACCACCCGCACCCACCCACTGTGCACCCTGCCTCCCACACACCCTTCACCCCATACTTACCTCTGGAGTCCTTCACGACGATCTTCGTGGACCTGGAACACGTCTGCACTCTTCAAAGCTGACCGCAAACTGAGGAAATGCTGGTAGCTGTATAATGTAATAAATAGGCTTTTCAACTTTGATGCATATTTCGGGCATTTGTTGGAGGTTTGCACCAAATTTTCAACATGGAGTTTTGGGACCCCTCCTCATGAATTCTGTCACTGTTATGATGTTAATCAGTCCCGAAGGTGATTTTGCAGTCACTGCGCGGAATCACCTTTTGGGACTGATTAACACAAGGACAGTGGCAGTGTTCATGAGGTGGCTCTCAAAAGCCTATGTTGCAAATTTGTGGCAAATCCAAAACATGGCTGTTTTACGAGCAGCATTGCGCAGTTGCTATGCAGGCTCCTAACTTTTGTGAATTCTCAATATTTTCACACCAGATTTTCAACATTGTAATTTTTCTACACCTCCTTGTGAACAGTACAGCTGTCATTTTTCACATCCCCAAATGTGTTTCCGCACTTCCGGAGTACAATAGTGCAGTCACTGTGGGAAATCACTGTTTGAGGCAGATTACAAACAAGACAGTGACACTGTTCATGAGCAGAGGTCCTAAAATGCCTATGTTGAAAATCTGTGACAATGCTCCATAAAATGACTGTGTTACGGCGTGCATTGCGCAGTTGCTATGCACGCGTAACTTCCAAATTCACAATGTTTTCATGCCAGATTTTCAACATTGTCATTTTTCTTCACCTCCTTGTGAACAGTACAGCTGTCATTTTCAGATCCCCGAATGTGTTTCTGCACTTCCAGCGCACAATAAGCGTGGTCACTATGGGAAATCAGTGTTTGAGGCACATTATGAAAATGACAGTGACACTGTTCATGAGCAGAGGTCCTAAAATGCCTATGTTGAAAATTTGGTGATGATACTCCTTAAAATGATTGTGTTACGGCGTGCATTGTGCAGCTTGCCGCATGCTTATAACGTTGTGCATTTGTAATATTTTCTATCTGGATTTTCACCACTGGCATTTTTCCACACCTCTTGATGAACAGTACAGCTGTCATTTTACATATCCTACCCAAAATGTGTTTCGCGTCCGGCGCAGAATAGCGCGGTGGCTGTGCAAAATCACTTTTGGGACAGTGTGAGGAAATGACAGTGACACTGTACATGAACAGAGGTGCTAAAATGCCTATGTTGAAACTTTGGTGCTGGAAGTCCATAAAATGACTGTGTTACAAGCCTGTTCCGCATTTCCACGCACCCATGTACTTAACCGCAAATTTGCAATATTTACATGCCACATTTCCAACACTGCCATTTCTTTACACCTCCTTAAGAACAGTACACAGTATTTTTCACATCCTGCCCAAAATGTGTTTCCTGCACTGCACTACCAAAGCCAATGCCAACGCGACAACATTCAGCATTGACAAATGCTTGTTAAAGGTTGACATATCAATGCTTTGCTATACTAACAAAGCTTGCATAATGTTTCCCTTTCATTTTAAGCTGTCTTGTTATGTGTTGATCACTTGTGATTCACATCGAAAGGGATTCTTCATCTTCCATATACCAAGCATATTATAAAGAGGCTAAAGACAAAAAGGTAATATCAAAGGTGCTTTCTCCACAAGCATAAGTTAGAAACACATTCTTTATTCACCAAAATCAGACACATTTTTCTGTTCATTTTACTCTTGGTAATTCCTCACCAAGGAAATGCCCAGCTAATATAGTGCACTAAACAGGGAATAATGCTTGTGCAGGTATGTGTTATGAGTTTTCACACACCAAGGTGTGTGGGAATCCATAATCCCCAAGAGCAAAGCTCGAGTAGTTAATGAGATTATCATACACCAAGGGTGTGTGAAAAATCCACATAACACAGACCTTACACAGGCATTACTTTATAATGACTGGTGCAAGATGTGGACTGAGACAAAATCTATGAGCTCTGTTTGTGTGTTGGAGCAAGCATGCCCTGAGCAGCCACTGTAGCGAGCCACTTTGCTTCAGGTTTTTCTTTAAAAATGTGTTTTAGGTGGCTGCTGTGATGGAGATGGTTTGCCTGGGGATGGAAGGCAGAAATGTAAGTGTGACAGTCACTTTGTAGTGGGGACAGAGAGTGAAAACTGGTCTCCTAACTACTGTGCGTTCTTTCATGCTTCAGTGAAGTGAGGCGCAAGGAGAATAATGCCGCAATAACCTGCTATCAGTTATTATACAACTGGAAAGATGAGCATAGAACAGTTGTTACAGGGGCTTTTCTGATAACCAGGAGACTGATAATGGAGTACCTCAGGGATCCATTTGGGACTGCTGCTCTTTTCCCTGTTTTGAATCACCTGCCTAATGCTTGCCCATCAACTCACATGATTCCGTGCACGCTGATGACATGGTGATTTTAAACAGAGGAAGGATCTTGGGGATACTATGAAAGTGGTTCGGGGATTTTGATTTAGTTCAAGGATTGTTTGTGAGGCATAAAATGGTGCTTAATAAAAGAACAAACAAACAAAAAACAATGTGGTTTCATGGTCAAAAAGGAAAATTAGTCCTGATCTTCAGAGTAGAAGAAGAAGAAGAATAGGCATTTATATAGCACTTTTCATACACAGTATCCCAAAGCACTTTACATGCAATGCTAGACTGGTAGTGAAGTGACTGAATGTGTGGTGGCGGCCATATCGCACATCATCACCACACACAGCCTGGATAATTGCATGAACCGGTTTGTGGGAAGGGAATGTTGGCCAGGACATTGGGAAGTACAGCTTGAGGTGGTGAGGTAGTTGAGACTGTTACGGAGTTTAAGTATGTGGGCGTTACTCTAGATAGCTCCTCACATATGAAACACATGTTACTAATTTAATTAACGGTACTAATCAGAATTTGGGTATGCTTTTTAGGCTCAGGAATTCCTTAATTGTTTGTGTCCTGAAAAATTGTTGCACTTAGTTATTATGTTTGCTTGCACGTGCAAGAAACATAGTGCCATCATCCCGGTTTCGGAGGTGTGTCACCCCTCTTCCAATTCAGTCAGTGTGTTGGGTAGGACACGGCCCTGTCTGCCAATGCATGCTGGAGCTGTCTATGACAAGCTCCAAAATGCAGTGGCATACAGTTGAAAGGGGAACTACCTTCAGTGAGCAGTGGTAAGATATAAACGCTCATGCGCGGCTCCCCTACCCCACACACACACCGCATGCAAACTCTGCCCCCACACACTTTATAGCCGACGGGGTAACCTCGTCGGCTGCGCTGCGCCCCTCAAAGATGTCCAATGCCACACTGGGTGCCCACCCCAGCGTGGGCAACTCAATGGTATAGCCGACGGGGTGCCCAACTCCCTGTCGGCTTCACTGTCTCCCGAGTACAGGGTGCCACGCTGAGAGCCCACCCCAGAGTGGCAACAAATGCCATGGCCGATCGGGTGCCCAATCCCCTGTTGGCTCCACACTTCAGCTGTTCCTTCTGCCACACTGGGAGCCCACCCCAGCATGGCAAACGCCCCACGTCGTTTTTTTTTTTTAAATACCAGAAAGAAAACGGTCCCACTTAGTCTCCTGCCCCTCCCCACAACCTGCACCCACCCACTGCGCACCCTGCCTCCCCCACCCCCACCCCATACTTACCTCCAGAGCTCGGCACGATGATCTTCGGTGGACGGGAACACGTCTGCACTCTTCAAAGCCGACTGCGAACTGAAGAAATGTTGGTAAGCTGTATAATGGGATAGATAGGGTTTTCAACTTTGTTGCATATCTCAGGCATTTTTGGAATTTTGCACCAAATTTTCAACATGGGTTTTTGGACCCCTTCTCTATGAATGCAGTCACTGTCATGTCTTTTATTCAGGCCGAAGGGTGATTTACATGATCACTGCGTGAAATCACCTTCGGGACGCCGATCAAAACAACACTTCCAGTGTTCATAAGGTGGGCTCTCAAGAAGCCTATTTTGAAAATTGGTGAAAAATTCCAAAAACGACTGTTTTACGAGCATGCGCTGCGCAGTTCTCACGCGTCGTAAGTTTGCGAATTTTCAATGTTTTCCTCCAGATTTTCAACATTGCCATTTTACCACACCTTCTTATGAGTAGTACAGCTGTCATTTTTCACATCTCACTAAAACGCAGCCTTCCGCCTCATGTAGCGCAGACAATGGCGCAGTCGGGTAGCGAAATCAATGTACCGGGACAAGTTAAGAAAATCACAGTGACACTGTTCATGAGCAGAGGTCTTAAAATGGCTATGTTGAACATTTTAGTGAAAAAATTCCAAGAAATTACTGTTTCTGGGCATCGTTGTACAGTTCCTTACGGCTCAGTAAGTTCGTGAATTTTCAATATTTTCACTCCAGATTTTCAACATTGCCATTTTTACTGCACCTTCTTATGAGTAGTACAGCTGTCATTTTCACATCTCACCCAAACGTGTTTCCGCACATGTAGTGCACAATGGCGCAGCCATGTGCGAAATCAATGTACGGGACAATTAAGAAAATCACAGTGACACTGTTCATAAGCAGAGGTTTTAGAATGGCTATGTTGAAAATTTGGTGAAAAATTCCCACAATGACTGTTTCTGGCGTGCGTTGCGCCAGTTCCATGCTCGTAAGTTCACTAATTTTCAATAATTTCACTCCAGATTTTCAACATTGCCATTTTACCACACCTCCTTATGAGCAGTATAGCTGTCATTTTCACATCTTGCCCAAATGTGCTTCACATTAGCGCATAATGGCACAGTCGATAAGCAAATCAATGTATGGGACACATTAAGAAAATCACAGTGACATTGTTCATGAGCAGAGGTCTTAAAATGGCTATGTTGAAAATTTGGTGAAAAATTCTAAAATGACTGTTTTACGAGCGATTGCTATGCAGTTCCTATGCATGCTCATAAGTTTGTGAATTTAATATTTTCACTCCAGATTTTCAACATTGCCATTTTATTACACTTTCTTATGAACAGTACAGCTGTCATTTTCATATGCCACCCAAAATGTGTTTTCGCAGATGTAGCGCTACTAATGGTGCGTTGGTGTAATGAAAGCAATGTTTGGGACAGATTAAGAAAATCACAGTTACACTGTTCATGAGCAGAGGTCTTAAAATGGCTATGTTGAAAAATTTGTGACAAAAGTCCATAAAATGACTGTGTTACGAGTGAGCATTATGCAGTTTCCATGCACCCTCGTAAGTTCATGACTTTGTAATATTTTAAGTCCAGATTTTCACCAGTGGCATTTTTCCACACTTCCTTATTTACAGTACAGCTGTCATTTTTCACAACATGGCGAAGTGTGTTTTCACACTTTCAGCGCAGAGATGCGTGGCGCTGTGGAAATCATTTTTGGGACAGATAAAGAAAAATCACAGTGACACTGTTCATGATGGAGGCACCAAAATGCCTGAGTTGACAATCTGCTGTAAAAAATCCCCAACCTAATTATATTACGGTGTGCTTTGCACAGTTTCTATGTACGCTCATGACTTCACCATTTTTAAATATTTTTACTGCAGATTTGCAACATTGCCATTTTTACACCTCCCATGAACAGTACAGCTGTCATTTTTACATCCTGTTCGAATGTTTTTGCACCTGTGGTGCTAAATGCCGTAGTCACTGTGCATAAGCAGCTTTCAGCTAACAAACTGATATTCCCCTGTTCATGAGGTGAGGTCACAAAAAACCATGTTGAACATTTGGAGTGAAAATACCAATGAATGCCTGAGATATTAGGGTTTCCAACCATAACGCCCAACACTGTAGAGAATGACAGGCATCAAGGGTGTGACTTGGGATTCTTGCCTGTAATGCTCATACCATTCCATGCCCTGCAGCCAGTGAGAGGCATCGAGGTATGCCTTGGACTCTTCGACCCCAAAGATCACCCCATTCTCCTATATTGCACCCATCTCACATTTCCTAATGGAATGGGGTGCGCATAAGAGCCAAAGACCCCAAGGAACACCGTGACACTTGTCAGTGTCTGCAGGGTGGGTGTGGTGAAATGGCGTGGCCATTATGCCTGACTGACCCAAAGGCACACCCCAATGCTGTCACTCTCTGCAGGGTAGTGGTGGAGTTGGCTTCAGTTCAATACTACACTGCCATTCCTATTACGCAGCTCTGTAACTTCTACACTACCACATGCCAGCAAGCAAACATTCGGCATTGACAAATGCTTGTTTGTTGTCTGCTATTAAAACTATGGAATTGTTTGCTGTTCTTCAGCTGTGGAGGCACTGATTACTAAAGTTAAGACTCTTTGTAGCTTCATTTGCTGACTTGTTAAGAATCTTCCAGTAAGAATGCATCAGTGTGTTTTATATGATACAATTATATGTTTGTTTCTTAGGAATTATGTTCATTTTAAAAAGGCAATTTTAGTTTTGGGAAAGCATTGGATTGTATTGAACAACTTTTCTCTTGCAGCAGAACAATAATGGGAATCAGGCAATCTCATATTTTGGTATTAGACCTCCTTTCATGCGTACTTCATTAGGTTATAGATTTTTGGTTTATCAGGCTTCTAATATATACAATAATCTCCCTCTAAAGTTACTAATTGTAGAACAATGTCATCATTTAAGCATACATTATTTACTTATTTTAAGTCACGGACCTGTTGATAACTGTTTTTAATGTATAGTTTTTATTGTATTTGTTAAATTTTAGGTTTGTTAAATGCAACTGGTCACTTGTGAAAATGGTAATTATTTGCTCACAAGATTTACCAATATAATAAATGAAATGAAATTACGGTGTTTTATCAGGACTGGAAATCCAGTCATTATAATGGGTCAAAAGTTATTATAAAAGGGTCTGAGAAATGGAGCTTTCTGATTGGCTGCAAACATTCTAACAGCCTTAGGTTAATCTTTTATTAACATACAAGTAGAGCTTACCATATGCTGAACAAGGTTTAACACTGTTTAAAAACATATTTTATTATAATAGCAATACGGCTACACCTCGTGCCACAGTACACTCCTAGGAGGTGATTAACAGACCATTAACATAACCCTTGGTCATGCCTTATTGCTTAATTATATCTGGTTATTCTCCTACTATAGCCAATGCCAGTGATATAATGGATATTTCATTTCTGACTAATGTTAAGATACTCTATATTGTGTTAATGTTGTTCGGTTATATTCAGTATTAACATGACTTTCTGACATCACCACTGTGACATATTAACATGACTTTCTGACATCACCACTGTAGGCGTATTAACATGACTTCTGGCACCCTAGAAGCATAGAAACATAGAATTTGACAGCAGAAAAGGACCGCTTGACCCACCCAGTCTGCCCATTTCCCTACCTAATGGATAAGCTGCAGATCCTAGTTAACCAGCAGCCTACTTCTTCCTACCCCATCCCCTAGAACTGCCTTATGACTGTCCCATGCATGCTTGAATTCCATCACTGTTTTGACTCCACAACCTCCTCCGGAAGGCCGTTCCATGCATCCACAACCCACTCTGAAAAAATACTTCCTTAAATTACCTCTGAGCCGCCACCCCCATATTCAAATTGTGCCCCTTGTTCTGCACACCTCTTGTTTTGAAAGATGCTACACTCTTGGACTTTGTTGATTCCCTTGAGGTACTTGAAAGTTTCTATCATGTCCTTCCTCTCCCTCCTTTCCTCGAGGCTATACATATTAAGCTCCTTAAATATCTCTTCATATGTCTTCTGGTGCAGACCCTCCCCATTTTAGTTGCCTCCTCTGGACAGCTTCCATCCTGTCTATGTCTTTGCAGAGATTGGGTCTCCAGAACTGCACGCAGTACTCAGATGGGATCTCACCAGCTGTCTGTACAGAGGGATAATAACTTCCTGTTTCCTACTGATGATGCCTCTCCTATGCATCCCAGTATCCCCCAGCCCTCCTTGCTGCCCTCTCACATTGCTTGCCCACCTTTAGGTCATCTGATATGACTACCCCATGTCCCTTTCCATTTTTGTTTTAGTATCTCCACCCCAACTGTGTACTTTTCCCTGGGTTTTGTTTCCCAGGTGCATTACCTGCACTTCTTAGCATTGAATCTAAGCTGCCATACATTTGACCATTCCTCTAACCTTGCCAAGTCCCTTCTCATCCTTTCCACCCCACCTTGCGCATCAACTCTGTTGCAGATCTTTGTGTCATCTGCAAAGAGACATACTTTCCTTCAAGTCCCTCTGCAATGTCTCTTATAATGACCCCCTTTCTTCAAGTGGACTCCATTTATTATTACTCTCTGTGTCCTATTCTCCAGCCAATTCTTTACCCAGGCTGTCATCTTGGGACCCACCCAGGCTGGCTAACTTGTATATTAATCTTTTATGTGGACTGTGTCCAAATGCTTTGCTAAAGTCTAGGTAGGCCATGTCCACAGCCCTCCCTGATCTACTACTTTGGTCACCCAAAGAAATCTTTCAGATTCGTCTGGCATGACCTTCCGCTGTGAATCCATGCTGCAGGGTCCTGTGCCCCTCTGGCCTCTAGATACTCGACAATTCTTTCCTTCAGAAGTGATTCCATCATTTTCCCTATCACTGAGGTTAAACGAACAGGTCTATAGTTTTCTGCTTCTGCCTTGCTCCCACTTTTGTGAAGGAATACCACTTTCTCTCAGTGCAGTTTAACCCCTGCAAGGTATACATATTTTTAAATCAAGGATGGAAATGAGAAAGGAAAAGTGTGGCCTACTGGGGTTTGAACCTCAGATCTCTGGTATGCCGTTCAACACTCTAACCATTAAGCTACAGGCATCGCTGGTCAAAGCGTCTGAGGAATTTCCTTACAGCCACACCGCATTCCTTTCTCTAGTGTTGCGCAATTATGCAACTAGAAACCAATGTTAGAAATACCACTTTCTCTCAGTGCAGTTTAACCCTGCAAGGTATACATATTTTAAATCAAGGATGGAAATGAGAAAGGAAAAGTGTGGCCTACTGGGATTTGAACCTCAGATCTCTGGTATGCGTTCCAGCGCTCTAACCATTAAGCTACAGGCTCGCTGGTCAAGGCGTCTGAGGAATTTCCTTACAGCCACCACGCATTCCTTTCTCTAGTGTTGCGAATTATGCAACTAGAAACCAATGTTAGAAATACCACTTTCTCTCAGTGCAGTTTAACCCCTGCAAGGTATACATATTTTTAAATCAAGGATGGAAATGAGAAAGGAAAAGTGTGGCCTACTGGGATTTGAACCTCAGATCTCTGGTATGCCATTCCAGCACTCTAACCATTAAGCTACAGGCTCGCTGGTCAAAGCGTCTGAGGAATTTCCTTACAGCCACACCGCATTCCTTTCTCTAGTGTTGCACAATTATGCAACTAGAAACCAATGTTAGAAATACCACTTTCTCTCAGTGCAGTTTAACCCTGCAAGGTATACATATTTTTAAATCAAGGATGGAAATGAGAAAGGTAAAGTGTGGCCTACTGGGATTTGAACCTCAGATCTCTGGTATGCGTTCAGCGCTCTAACCATTAAGCTACAGGCTCGCTGGTCAAGCGTCTTTTGTGAAGGGAATCACATCTGCCTCCTCCAGTCCTCGGTGCCACCCCATCCTCCCATGATTTGTTAAAAGGGTAGTCAGTGGTGTCACTGCTTTGTCCACCTTCAGTTTTAAGAGTTCTTTCAGAACCCTTTCTTCTGTAAATGGGCTGGTATCAACTTCTGTATCCAGAGTGTTTCTACTGTTTGTTTTATGTACCTCCCTCTTCATTTGTAAATACTGAGCAAAAATATTTGTTTAGTATCTCTGCCTTTTCACAGTCTCCTCTGCCCACCCTCCTCCCTTTATTAAGCCTCACTATCCCTCCTTGGTCTTCCTTCGCTCCCTGATGTACCTATAAAAGGTTTTATCCCCCTTCTTAACTGAGTTGGCTATCTTTTCCTCGGTTTGGGCCTTTGCTGTTCTGACTGCCTTCCCAGCCTCCTTTTGCTTAAACTGTACAGTTCTCTGTCCTGCTCCTTCTACGATTCCTTGTACTTCCTGAATGCTTTCTTTTCTCTTGAACCTTCACTGCCACTTCCTTTGAGAACCACAGTAGTTTCTTACATCGTTTTGTTTTGTTTATTTGCTTCACACAAAGGCTCGTTACCTCTGTGATGGCAGTTTTATTATTCCCCATTGTTCTTCCACCCTCCTTCCTGCCCATTTGCTAGTGCATTCCTTAGGCACTCACCCATTTTGGCAAAGTCAGCCCTCCTAAAGTCCAGTATGTTTGCCTTTGTATGGCTTGACTCTATTGCTGTGTTTATTGTGAACCATACTCAAGGCCTAGAATTCTCTGACCGCATGAGATTTTGCATAGAACTGCAATCTACTGCAGAACTTCTCATGGTGCCACAGAATTCACTTTTCTTGTTGATTTTTATTAATATTTCTGTTTTTCCATAGAATCTGGTTCCCTTCCCTCTTTTATATCCTAAACCCCTATATGCTCAGAATGTGATGTTATCATTGCTATAACATCATACATTAGCTAATGAAATGGCTGCAATCTGCAACAGACATGAATAGTCACTTTTCTACCACAGCTCCCACTGCCAGAGATGGTGGCACAGCACATTAGGCATGGTGATATTTGCTCAACCTGCACTACAGCCTAATACAATTTTCAGTCTTACATTATTGCACTAGGGCCAACTTAAACAAAACCTTGTCAATAGCACAGACTTGTTACGTCCATACCTCACTTTGTACAAATCTGTTTGTGCCTTTAAAGTATAGAGATGCCATCTGAAGTGAATAACTGGTAAAATGAATTTAACTGTCATTTTAAGAAAGATAAAACAATTATGCAGAAAAAGTGGAATATAATAATGTGTAGACCTGTTAAATAAATAATTGCACTATACACATTTTGCCAGGGTTATTGATTACATATTGTCATTGGTTGATAAAATCACCTAAAAGTTATGGAGAAATGTTGTGTGCAGGGACAGCTGTTGGGCCAGAGGGTAGCATGCTGTGTTTCTGTGCCAGCAACTCAGGTTCAGAGATTAGCTCTGGGAGCTGGCTGGGCAGCACAAGGATTGGTGGAACACATCATTGCTCGGAGCCTGGGAAGGTATGGTGCAGTGTTCTGTCACATGGTGTACACATTGTGTTGGTCTGGAGAGCTGTATCTCACAATCGGTTCACATGCATGTCATGGCCTGATGGTGTTACGAGTGTGTCAGGGAAAGCAGGTTGACATCAAAATGAGTTTTGCAATAACTCCTCTATTCCATTTCTAGTGGGACCTGTAAGGAATGAGGATGCAAGTTCATGGAAATTAAAAAAAAAATACATATATACACACACACACAGAGTATCTCTGTCTATCTCACTACACACACACACACACACACTTGTATGTATGTTACAGATTGCATATAAATATATAAGTGATACACAGTGGGAACCTCATGAGTGGTGTAGAAAGCACATACAAATATATAAGTGATAGACAGTGGAAGCCTCATTAGTGGGATAGATAGCATGCATATACAGTAGAAATACCTTATTTATCACATAAGATCCCTCTGCATATATCATTTATTTAACAGGCTAGGACCTTAAGGGAGAGAAATTTGTTTTGATTTTTTAGGCATGAAATTATTTTTATAATTCTGTTTTTGAACTAGTGTTACTGTGCTTTCCTCCATCCTGACTGCTATAAAACTGCCATGAAAGTGAAGTCAGGATGACAAGCTGTCACTGTGATGTGGTAGTTTGTTAGTGCCGCAGAACTTCACATGAAATTACAAACCACGCTGCAGAAGTTCTGCGAAATGAAATGATCTTGCCGCAGAACTTGGTCCCACTGTACGCATGAAAAATAGGGGCCCTGACCATACTGTTCGATGGTCGCTAGTTCCCAGATGGCTACCACTTACATCTGTGATCTTCTCTCATCTCCATTTGAGAGAACCAGGTCTAAGATTGCTCCCTCTCGAGTGGGTTTCAATACTAGTTGTCTAGGCATGCCCCTGTAGGGCATCTAGAATAACCCTACTCTTCAAGTGGCTGCTGCAACTGCACTCCAGTTAACATCTGGCATATTCAGATCACCCATCAGCAGCATCTCCCTTTTCTGCCATTCTAAATATACTTTCTATCATTTCTTGTCCATTTCCTCCCCTGAGAGTGGGGTCTGTATACAACCCCTGTGCGGATTGTGGTGCCATTGCTTGTCTCCAGATTGACCCACAGTTCTTCTTCTCTCCCCTGTTTACAGACTTTCGGACAGCACCATTGTGGCAAGTTGACTTTCTGATATCCCACTGGGGTATAGCAACATAATTTCGACATCAACACTGTAGAATATTAACATGACTTCATGACATTACCACTGCAATGTATTAAATATAGATTATAAAACAGCATGAAAGATTTCTGTGCTCTGCTTGGTCATAGATACAGAGATACTGTTGGCAGATAAGAGCCACCAGGCCCATCCAGTCTGCCCATTTATATTACCTGATGAAGTGGCCAGTGACCCTATCTGGTTACTGGCTTTAGCTTTTCTTCCCATCTCTAAGGTCAGTGATGACCTTCAACAGGGATGTTATCCCAGCACAACTTCATGACTGTTTAAAAGCAACTTAAAATATATTTTAAAAATGTATTTTAACCACTATTTTTCACTAGCAAGCCATTTTATCATTGTAATAATGCACTCAAGGGCCTGTGTCATTGAGTCAATGTCACTTCTCAGGTGTTGGACACACCCAGACTGCGCCTGCCCAGCCACTAGAAGTGTGATGTTATCCCAGCATAACACACAACCTGTCATGCCTTATTGTTTAAAGACTATAGAAACATAGAAACATAGAAGTTGATGGCAGATAAGGACTGCAAGGCCCATCCATTCTGTCCATTTTTGCTACCTATATGGGTGACCATGTGATATGAGTTTTTAAAACACCTAAGGTGTGTTTTCCATAGAAATTATGACAGCAGAGCTCAAATGGTTTATAAAGACAAAACTTACCTGACCAAGCAGTCACATAGTCACTCATAGATTTTTTAAAATTCTGTTTGTTAATTTTCAGGATTAGTAAAGGACAACGGTATGCCCCATATACGCTGACACCAACACAGCAAACTACATTCCCATCAGCAAAATCAACACTTTGTTGATAGGTCGCTGTGTTGGTGTGCCCAAAATAGGGGTACTCTGTCTCCCTGTCCTGCACCCTTCCTGAATCAACTCCGACTGGAGTTGAGAATCCTATAGATGGGAGACAGATAGCCCCCGATAGAAAAAACAGACGGAGACACACTGGAATCATGTATACCACAACTGCGGTTGACATGATTCCAGTTGGCGAATGTTGGTCAACAAAGGGTTGTCGAACCAGCATCGTAGAGCCCAGGACAACAATTAACATCAACGTGCAAATTACATTATTCAAAACCATTATTATGTTGATTGCACGCATGTGCAAGAAACATATTGTGGCAGCTTTCCTCCAGAAGCAGGTTGTGGAGGCACAGCACTGTTGTGGCCAATGCCCCACAGCCTTTAAAAGGCTGGCCGCTTTCCCCAATGCCGTGTACGCTGCTGCTGACACTAGTTCAGCCAGCGTGCCACAGCCCTAAAAAATTGGCTGCTGCAATCAGGGCCCACCTGCGTCATTGCGGCTCGGCCATTTGCTGTAATGAGGCCATTGCTGTGCAGAACCTTGGTACTCTGATATTGTTTGTGAACATGGCGGCGGCTTGCTGCCTTGTTCAAAAACAATATGAGTAACCCCTCGTGCGAAGAAGGTGCCCAATCCCCTCGGCAGCATGTGTGCCCCCACCAGTGTTTAGCGCGTTAGTGGGGCCCCAATCTCGTCGGCTTCAGTGCCCATAAGTATGCATTCTTTTTTGCGGGGAGCCCCACTCCATCGGCATTATGTCCTCCCCAATGTTTCATTTGCCAATGGGGAGCCCACTCCGGTCGGCATAATTCCCCAAACACCCAGTGCAGTTGTGCCGAGGGTGCCCAATCCCTCTCGGCTCTTGTGCCTCCCCTTTTGTGCCGACAGGGCGCCCAATCCCCCATCGGCTAGAGCCGCCCCCAAAAGAAACACTGTGTTGGCATATTGGGAGCCCATCCCAGCGTGCCAAATAGCCCTGTAAAAAAGGAAATCGTCCCATGATGTTTTTTCCTGTTTAACCTGTAAAGAAAGAAAACGGTCCCTCGCCTTCTCCCTGCCCCCTCTCCCACAACCCGTGCTCACCCTCTGCGACCCTGCCTCCCCACACCCCTCACTCCATACTACCTCCAGAGCATGGCGCTGACGATCTTCGGTGACTCAGAACACGCCTGCAATCTTCAAAGCCGACTCCGAACTGAGGAAATGCTGATAAGCTGTATAATGGCATAGATAGGGTTTTTCAACTTTGATGCATATCTCAGGCAGTTTTGGACTTTGGCACCAAATTTTCAACATGGGGTTTTGGACCCCCTCATGAATTCTGCCACTGTCAGGGCATTATTCAGCCCCAAAAGGTGATTTCGCTGTCACTGCATGGGATCACCTTTTGGGACCGAGTCATGAAACGACAGTGCCAGTGTTCACGAGGTGGGCTCTCAAAAGGCCTATGTTGCAAATTTGTGGAAAAGTCCCAAAATGACTGTTTTAGGAGCGTGTGCTGCACAGTTGCTATGCACTCAGAACTTTATGAATTTGCAATATTTTGATGCCAGATTTTCAACATTGGCATTTTGTCACACCTCCTTGTGAACAGTACAGCTGTCATTTTTACATCCTGGCCAAAATGTGTTTTCACACTTCCAGCGCACAATAGCGGTCGCTGTGGGACATCAATGTTTGAGACAGATTACAAAATGACAGTGACACTGTTCATGAGCGGAGGGCCAAAAATGCCAATGTTGAACCTTGGTGATGATACATTATAAATGACATGAGCGTTATGCAGTTTGCATGCACGCACACCGTAAGTTTGCGAATTTATATTTTCATGCCAGATTTTCAACATTGCCATTGTTCTGCACCTCCTTATGAACAGTACAGCTGTCACTTTTCACATCCTGGCGAAATGTGTTTGCGCAGTTCGGCGCAGTATAATCGCGGTCGCTGTTTGAAATCCATGTTCAGGGCACATTATGAAAATGACCATGACACTGTTCATTAGCAGAGGTCCTAAAATGACAATGTTGAAAATTTGGTGATGAAAGTCCATAAAATGAGTGTGTTCCGAGGGTGCATTGCCCAGTTTCCACACACGTCGTACCTTTGCAACTTTGTAACATTTTCACTCCAGATTTTCAACATTGCCATTTTCCCACATCTCCTTATGAACAGTGCAGCTGTCATTTTCACACCCTGCCAAAATGTGTATTCACTGTTCCGTAGCGCATACCAGCACGGTCGCTGTGGGAAATCAATGTTGGGACACTTTAAGAAATCACACTGACTCTGTTCATGAGCAGAGGTCCAAAATTCCTATGTTGAAAATGTTGTGATGAAACTCCATAAAATGACTGTGTTACATGCATGCATTGTGCAGTTTCCACGCACCCTTGTAACTTTGCAAATTAGTAATATTTTCATGCCACATTTTCAACACTGGCATTTTTCCACACCTCCTTATGAACAGTACACCTGTCATTTTTCACATCCTGGCTGAAATGTGTTTTCACACTTCTGGCACAGAATACCACAGTCGTTGTCAGAAATCAGTGTTTGGGACAGATTAGGATCGAGCGAGTAAGGGAGGGGAGTGACTGAGCTCAACTGAGCTCTGTCAGGACTGCTGCGGATTTCTTTGTGGGCAGAAAAAGGTGCCAACGCAGGCAGGAGACCAGTACAAAAGAGCAGCCTGCAGCATGGGAGACACAGAATGACCAAATGAGCTCAATGAAGCTCTGTCAGGACTGCTGCAGATATCTTTGTGGGCAGAAAAAGGCAGCAATGCATGCAGGGCCCAGTACAAAGGGCAGCCTGCAGCGGTGGGAGAAACAGAATGAGCGACTGAGAGAGGGGAGTGAGCAAGCTCAACAGAGCTCTATAGTGACTGCTGCAGATTTCTTTGTGGGCAGAAAGGGTGCAACTGAGCAGGAGCCCGTACAAAGGGCAGCCTGCAGCGCTGCAGAAACGAACGCGCGAGTAAGAGAGGGAGGAGTGAGTGAGGTCAAGGAGTTCTGTCAGGACTGCTGCAGATTTCTTTGTGGGCAGAAAAAGGCAGCAATGCAGGCAGGAGCCCAGTACAAAAGGCCAGCCTACAGCACCGGCAGAAAAGAATGAGCGGTGAGAGGGAGACTGAGGCGAGCTCCAGCGAAGCTGTGTCAGGACTGCTGCAGATTTCTTTGTGGGCATAAAAAGGCAGCAATGCACACAGGGGCCCAGTACAAAGGGCAGCCTACAGCAGCGGGAGAAACAGAATGAGTGAATGAGAGAGGGAGTGAGCGAGCTCAACGAGCTCTATCGTGACTGCTGCAAATTTCTTTGTGAACAGAAGAAGGCAGCAATGCAGGCAGGAGCCTAGTACTACAAAAAGCCAGCCTGCAGCACTAGCAGAAATGGAATGAGCGAGTGAGAGAGGGGAATGAGCGAGCTCAACGCATGCTGTGTCAGGACTGCTGTAGATTTCTTTGTGGGTATAAAGCTGACAACGCAGGCAGGAGCCCAGTACAAAAGGCAGCCAGCAGCAGCGGAGACACAGAACGAGCGAGTGAGGAAGGGGAGTGAGTGAGCTCAACGAGCTCTGTTGAGATTGCTGTGGATTTCTTTTGTAGGCAGAAAAAGGCGCAATGCACGCAGGGGCCCAGTACAACAGGGCAGCCTACAGCAGTGGGAGAAACAGAATGAGTGAGTGAGACAGGGGAGTGAGTGACCTCAATGGAGCTCTGTCAGGACAGCTGTGATTTCTTTGTGGACGAAAAAGGTGCCAATGCAGGCAGGAGCCCAGTACAACAGGGCAGCCTGCAGTGCCAGGAGAAACAGAATGAGCATGCGAGACAGGGGTGAGCAACCTCAGCATCTATCAGGACAGCTGCAGATTTCTTTGTGGGCAGAAAAGGTGCCAGCAGGCAGGAGCCCAGTACAAAGGGCAACCTGCATTGCTGGGAGAAACACAATGAGTGAGTGAGAGAGGGGAGTGAGCGAGCTCAACAGAGCTCTATTGTGACTGCTATGGATTTCTATGTGGGCAGAAAAAGGTGGCAACACAGGCAGGATCCCAGTACAAAGGCCAACCTGCAGCGCTTGGCAGAAATGGAATGAGGAGTGAGAGAGGGGGAGAGAGGGGAGTGAGCAGGCTCAACGGACCTGTGTCGGGACTGCTGCAGATTTCTTTGTGGGCAGAAAAGCCACCAACAGAGGCAGAAGCCCAGTACAAAAGGGTAGCCTGCAGCACCAGGAGAAACAGAATGAGTGAGTGAGAGAGAGAGGGGAGTGAGTCACCTCAACAGAACTCTGTCGAGACAAGCTGGAATTCTCTTATGGACAGAAAAGGTGCCAGCCTGCAGGCAGGAACCCATGCAAAACAGCAGCCTGCAGCACTGGGAGAAACAGAGCGAGCAAGTGACAGAGGGGCAGTGAGCGAGCTCAACGGACTAAAGCAATCAACATTTGGCATAGGCAAATGTTTTGTTTTCATAGATACTACATGCAATCCTTATTCAAATACTCAAAAATGTCTCTATGCAAATATATATCAAATTACATTTGCAATCCTACATAAAGCTCTCTATTCTCTTATAACTACACAGCATTACTTAATAGTCTAGTATTGCAGTATAACAGACTTTGTACTGCCCATAAGTCAAACAGACTGCAACAGCTTATAAACATCTCATTTCACACAAGACCATTATTACAAAACTTGACCCAGGTAATGAACAGACATAAAGTTATTACATTTAACAAGGAAGAGAGAAAGAAAAAAAAAATTTTTTTGCTAAACACACATATACTTTAAAACAACTTTAAAGGCTGACATGTTCTTAGGGCAAGTATTTACCTCTGGTCAAAAAGCTGTGTTGTACAAAGAAACTCTGGAACTGGTGACACCAAGGGCCAGATATCCCACCCTTCACCCTCGCCAAGCCATCAGTCCTTTGCATGGCCTGTTACAAGCAAGAGAGCAGCTTCTTGTCTGGCAAGTCTGATCAATGCAGCATCCAGGGGAGATAGCATGTTCAAATAGGGGCCCAACATCTCTCAAATCTATCCGCCCATCCTCTTAGCTCAGAAGTGAGATGCTCCAGTGGGAGCATCCTTTTCATGAGGTCTTGCCACATGCCCTTAGTGGGTTGGTCATGGGACACCCAGGTATTCAGGATACACGCCCAGGCTAATAATAGCATAATGCTCACTACCCTTGGGTAGAGAATCCAATAACCCCTTTCCTGGGCCTCCACCCCAATAGCATAGATGACAGATTGACATCAATCCTGATCCCTTGTATGGTACTGATTGTTTGAGCGATATCCGCTCAAGTAGCTTGTAATTGTGGGCAGGTCCGAAAGTTTTATTTTTATTTTATTTTATTTAAACAGCAGTTTGAAACCTTTGAGCCATAGGCTCATTTGCAAAGATACCTTGTCACAGTAAGACAAACGAAAATACACAGTATAACAGTACAACACATAAGTATAACAGTAACTTAAGACATAGATACAAACAAGCTGGTACAGGTAGGATTGATGCAAACAATACCAGAGTTATGTTGTCCTTAGCAGCTTAGTAATAAGCTTTGTCATAAGTATTGAGTACTGCTTTGACTAGTAGTGGAAATATGTTCCCATGGCCCCATTACAGAGTCCACATATTAATGAGACCCCACATTAAACTTATTCAACACTTGTGTGCAACATATACAGTCTATGAAGGAATTTACATTAAGCTTCCTTGAATTTATTGCAAGCTGGGAGTCCTATGTGTGATTGACATATAGTGATACAGGCTTTTTCTGGAATGCAGAAGCCCAGGTCTATCTCCCACTACCATGTTACCTTGTCTGAAAGGTCCTGTGCATGTTCATGTAAAGTTTGTATACACTTGCCAGAGCCCTTTCAGATTTACTCTATTCTGGAGTACACTTTGCTGAATGCTAAAAGTGGGTAGAGTCAGGGGACAATCTGTCCATCCCGTGCCAGTCCCAGGCTTGTAAGTATCTGAACCGATAGTTGCTCTGTATACCAAGTTAGTTCCAAATGGTATCAAAACCTTTAAACCGCCACTCTGGTATAGATTCCCCAGACAAGTCACTCCTCCTTGTTCCCATTTTAGAAACCTTGGATCCTCCAGACCAGGCAAGAATTCCAGGTTTTGCACTATTGGGGCTAGAATTGTCCTAACCTCCCTTGCCTTGACATATTTCTTTACTTTTGCCCACATTGCCAACATGTGGCTCACCAGTGGTGTCTCCTCTGCCAGTCATTTTGAGACCTCCTGTTCTCTTGGTTCAGGTATGAGATACACAGGGATGGTGTCTCCATTTGGTCCAGAACCACCCAAGCAACCCCGCTCCTCTCTTTCACCCATTCCAACAGTGACCTGAGTTGAGCTGCCCAGGAGTATAGCACAAAGTCCAGAAACCCAAGACCCTCTTTTGCAGTGGGTCCCCGTAAGTGAGTCAGTTTAGCCTTGGTCTTTGCCTCCCCAGATGAACTCAGAGCACCATTTATCAATTTTTTTTAATCTTTATACTTAGGCTGAATGATAACATTTGCAGAGGATACAGAATTCTAGGAAGGATGTTCATCTTTATAAGACCCATCCACAAAAACAGAAGGCTCTGCTATCTACTCAGATAAGACTTTATAGTCTCCAGTATTGGTTTGTAGTTTAATTGTACAATGACGAGAGGATGGGCCCTCTGTATGCCAAGATATTTCAAGTGGGTGGTCACTAGATTATACCCACATCCTCTCATACCCTCAGAGACACTGCCCCAATGCCAATCAGTTCAGACTTCTTGAGGTTAATTTTATCTGGTTAATTTCTGGAATAGAAGTACTGGATTCAACAAAACAACAGCATCATCAGCATAAGAACTCTGCATGCCATGTCTGAGCCCCTTCCCCGATACTCCGCACTGCCTCACTGCTGCAAATTGCCTCTGCCAGGGGTTCTATAACCAACACAAATAGCAGTGGGGACAGTGGGCTACCCTGCCGGGTTCCTCCCCCAACTCAAATACTTGCAAAGGTTCCCCATTAACCAATATATCCACCTGATGCTTATGAAACAAGAGTTTGATCATGTTAATAAATTGTTCCCCTAACCCAAAGATCTCAAGTGTCTTAAGCATGTACCCAATTCTAGCCTATCAAAGGCTTTTTTGGTGTCTAGGGAAAGCACACAGGCTCCCCCAGATGCTTCACCCCAACTGGAGGACACTCAATAGTCTTCTCACATTGTGAAAAGATTGTCATCCCCTAACAAACCCCATCTGAACTGGTCCAACAAGATCAGGTAGGATTTCCTCCAACCTATGGGCTATGGCCTTTGCAAAAATTTTAATATCACAATTTAGGAGAAAAAATTGGTCTATAGAACATGCAGTTGGAGGGGTCCTCACAGCCTTTGGGATCACTGTAATGGCTGCAAGCTCGCAGGACCGGGAGTGCACTCTTCTCTCGGCCTCCTGAAATATCTCCAACATATCATGCCAGATCTCCTCTCTCAATGCCCAGTATTCTACTTGAAGACAGTCAGGACCCACCACCTTACCAGTTGCCAGCCCAGCAGCTGCCTACATATCTGTCCCACCACAAGCAGTGCACGAGATGAGAGGCATGTTCCTGTGTCGGGGTTAGGAAAGTCAAGGAGCTCAAGAAATCTGACAGACTTGCCTTCCTATTAGAGCATTCACTAGTATAATGCCTCTGATAGAATTGTGGAAACTCTTCTCCTGATCTCCTCCCCTTCCCGACACTGTCCCTGTTTGCTTCTTAATAGAAATAATGGTATTACATTTTCTAAGCCTTTTGCTAGTTTAGCTAAGAGGGGCTGGGTTTGTTGCCCCATTTGTAGAATTTTGTTGGGAGAAGAAGAAGGAGATCTTTGCTTCTCTCCTAAGCTCACAGTCACCCATATTTTTAATAATATCTGTTATGGTCTGATATCCACCAGAACTAGGAGTTAACAAGTGAGTATGTATAAAAAGAGAGAAAGAGAGCAAGCAGGCTGACAGATATTGTCACAGAAAATTTCAGTGAGTGTGACAGTATAATTGCTTCCCACAGGGTGATTGATCAGCTGTAACCTTCTCTGTATCAGCCTGTTGTGATGTCTCACCAGGTTGATACAGAGATTTTCTCCTTATCAAACTGGTGTGACATCATATCTGGTTGATATGGAGAATACAGGGTCTGATTTCCAGTTAATATCAAACTCTACCAGTTATTATCCAATGACTCATATTTTGCATCTTGACAAAGCCTATTATAAGCTGCCTGTGTCTATCTACATATTGCCAACGTCACACATTTTCATGTTGACAAAACTTACTGTAAGCTGCCTGTGGCTAACAACATACTGTCAACATTATAGGTGTAATCCATGTATATCTTGCTGAATGTTGCTGTAAACTCACTGTTTATGTCACTTAGCACTAGACTTGATGTTTGTTGCTGTGCTCTGTTGAAGACAAGAAACCTTTGTAAACGAGCTGTTACAGCTCAAAGGTGTTTGTCCGAACTAATAAACAGATAAATAAAATAAATAAATTATCATGACTTTCTAAAATTGTCACTGTGGTAGATTAACATGACATTCTAATATCACCACCGTAGTATATTAACATGACTTTGTGACATCACTAATTTGGTATAGTAACATTACTTTTGACATCACCACTGTGGTTTATAAACATGATTTTCTGATGTCACCACTGTGGCATATTAACATGACATGTAGCGCCATCACTGAGTTTATATTAACATGACTTTCTGATATTGTCACTGTGGTATATTGACATGAATTCTAGATATCTTTATTTTTAAAGTGTGTCTATGTATTTTTCACCCGTGTGTTCATCCCTGTCTCTACTCACCTAATTGTTGTCTCCCCCTTCTGACGGTACCTTTGTAAATGAGTCCATGACTCAAAGGTTGTAAAACTGATTGTCTCAATAAATAAATAAATAAATAAATATCACCACTGTGGTATAGCGACATGACTTTTTATGAACATCACTGTGGCATATTAACATGACATTCTGACTTCACCACTGTGGTATGTTATTAACATGACTTTCCTGACATCACCACTGTGGTATGTTATTAACATGACATTCTGACTTCACCACTGTGGTATGTTATTAACATGACTTTCTGACTTCACCACTGTGGTATGTTATTAACATGACTTTCTGACATCACCACTGTGGTATGTTATTAACATGACATTCTGACTTCACCACTGTGGTATATTATTAACATGACATTCTGACTTCACCACTGTGGTATGTTATAACATGACTTTCTGACATCACCACTGTGGTATGTTAACATGACTTTCTGACTTCACCACTGTGGTATGTTATTAATATGACTTTCTGACATCACCACTGTGGTATGTTATTAACATGACTTTCTGACATCACCACTGTGGTATGTTATTAACATGACTTTCCTGACATCACCATTGAGATGTGTTATTAATATGACTTTCTAACATCAACATGTTGTATTATAGCTTTGCAGCAAGATACTTGTAACCCTCTATGCGCCCACATTTGTAGCATGGATATACATAGGGTATCTACGGGTTTGGGGAAGGATGAGGCTACTTGGCACAAGAGACCTAGGTTTGACTATTCTGCACAGGGCAATCCAAGAAAATCCAACTACAGGAAGCAATAATTGTAATGTCCAAAACCAGAATTGGGATTTTTCAGTGTGACTTTATTTATTAACTCACTGAACATAAACAAAGCTCTGTATGGTCTCACAGGGCTACGAACTGTAATGCAGATTAGAGGTTAAACACAGCGGTCCATTTGAGGAATGAACACTATAACAGTTGTCTGGCTTTGGACCCACCAGGCACTCAGCCCGGACTTTGCATGCGCATTGGATACACAGCCCAACTGGCCTGGCTCCCCTGCCGCCACTCGATTGACGCATCCACTTGACAAGTGAACCCAAACTCTACTTGGAAAGACATCCCATCAAACAAGGAGGCTCCCAAAACTGTGGCTCCCCACACCACTTGAAGTCTGTAATTCCCAGAGAGATTTTGTTTTCGTACTTCCAATCTGAAACTCCCATCAAACAGGGAGACTCCCATCAAACAAGGAGTATGTTCCCATCCTGTGGCTCCCACACCACTTGAAGTCTATGACTCCTAGAGAGATTTTCAAGTTGCAACTCACATCTGGGTACCCACCCCATCACTGGCCAAGCGCATGAGGCAAGTAGCAAAACACAGAAGAAATCCGTAGAGGTGGACCTGGTTACTAAAGATGGGGATCTATCCACCTCCAGCTCCCACAGCCCATACCCGCCATTTCTCTTGACACACAGAACTTTAGACTTTAAAATGTAGATTGACGGTGGATGACCTGAAGCACCCCTCTACAATGAGCTTTAACACTTTAAACAGATGACTGCTCTATTTGTTTGTCCTAGTTGACATAGTTCTCCCAAATAGCAGTCCCCAATACTTGAAATCCATCTGAAGAAAATAGTTGTTTGCCCTTCCAATGAGGCCAAACACTCACCCATTCATTGCAGGTGCCCACAGGCTAAGAAATGTAACCTTTGCTGTTATACATGAACAGACTGAACTTAAATTAAAACAGGCAGCTTTCTTCCAAGGTGGGAGAAGGGGATTGCCTCTGGAACCCACAAAGAACTTTTCTCCCCCAGAGGGAGGGGGGTAAACAGACACTACTGGTGTCCTTCTTGTTTGCTTAAGGACAAACTGAAGACTGACTTTGAATTCCTAAGATTCTAGAACTACTCTGAGCTGAAGATTCCAACTGTGGCTCATGCAGCTGTGACAATTTATAATGATGTCATCCCTCTAGTCTCAGCTGTGACTGAGGACAGAGTGAGACAATGTGAAACCCATTTAACTGGAGTTTCACAAGCTGCCTTCCCTGCCTACCACTAGGTCTTACTGGGATTCTAGTAACCCCTGTAACAAAGGGTTAAGACATTACTACTGACAGGCAGTGTCCCGCTGCAGTCAAGAAAGCAAATGCAGTGCTGGGATGTATTAGGAAGGGGGTCAGGAGCAGGGCATGGGAGGTGATTCTCCATTAAAATTTCCTGATTTTGACTAATATCGTGAGTACAGTACTGTGTACAGTTCTGGCTGCCACAGTACAGAAAGGACATTGAAGAGATTGAGAGGGTCAGGAATAGGGCAATTACACTGATTAGTGGCTGAAGAGGCAAGAGCTATGAGAGATTACATACAGTACTCAAATTATTCAGCTCAGAAAAGAGAAGAGTGAGAATGACATGAACACTGTTTCTAAATACTCTGCTATAGGGGACATACATGGCATAATGTACACCAGTGTTTCAGCTGGTGAGTGGAAGCAAAACTTATGGGCATGCCCTCAAACTGAAGGTGAAACATTTAGAAAGCACTACTTCACACAGAGGGAGTTACTAGTGGAATAGTGTATCTGGTGATGTAAAGCTAATATGTTTCAGACTTCCAAGCAGGACTAGACAGATTCACAGGGGAGAATGGTGTTGAGGGTTACACAGCAGGAGCAGAGATAGCACTCCAGCAGTTAAGCTTGGATGTGGGCCTTCTGCTTCCTGAATGTGAAATCCAGGCAGGCCTCATACGCTGTGGCTCCAGGCAGCAACTCTACTTCTGAGCTGTTCTCCTGGCCAGACCCAGATGCAGACTAACTAGTTCTGAACAGCCCTGCTGCTCGCTCGGGGATCCATACTCCAGATTGCCAGAGTCCTTCTGTCAGTCACAATGGAGGGTCTGTCTGGCTGATCCCCAAAGGCTAATTAGTAGCCTGACTCACAGTTGAATTCAATCACAGTCCCTTTCGCCCTCTTTGGCTTGTGGTAGGCTTTGGATCCTGATTGGCTGTAATGTTGGCCTCTGATCAATTGCCATGATAATGGGAGTCAGAGGGCAATATGATGGCTGCCTGGCTTTGTAGTCCTTGATGCTTGGCTCCCAAAATGTCCATATTCAATGGGCTCTTGCCCTTAAACAGGTCTGTGCAATTATCAGGTTCAGCTGGATGGTCAACAGCTGACCGTGAATTCTTCAGTGGATTCCCTGGTCCAAAGCATGCAATCATGTTCCTTTCTTCAGTGACAGATGGCCACATTGATGTGCAGCTGACAGCAGCTGCTGAATGAATGGCGTGGTCATCAATTAAAGGACTGCAACTCTCTCGTTCCTTTCGCCTCAACAACCTGTTACAACAGCAACAGACATTTGTTTGGACAACCTGTTCCAATGATAGTCTCGGGGACCAGAGGGAGCTACATGGATGGCTGGCCAGAGGAGCCTAAGGTAAGCTCCCACCTATTGAAGCTTACTCCCTCCATCAGAGCATGCTTTGTAACCAAGGGCAGGCAAGAGGCTCACCCATGCCATAGGAGGAGGGGAGGTCTCTAGGAAGAAAGCTAACTCTCACCGTAAACAATGGCTGCCACATGCCATGCAGCCCACCACCTGCTATCAGATCCTATGATGGGCCAGGGGCAGACTGCCCTTCCACAGACCTCTCTGTCACAGATGGGAAGCCTCGGGATAGCAACAGTGTTGGGTTAGTAAAGAGATGCCTTGATCAAAATAACCTCATGGCTATATATGAGGGGTGGGGTTATACACCCAAATGGTTATCTGTAAGTAAAACTTTCATACTGATATTCCTACCCTGCTCACTCTTGCAGTGCCTTTATAGCTGCAAAACATAGTTTACTATACTTTACATCACATCACATCACATTAAAAATCATAAACAACTTACTTCTATATAAACAAACAACTTCAGTTATATAAAATACCTTTATAACCTGTCTAAAGTTCAGCAAAAAGAGATAAACTATCTGCAATATTTATCATAGCATAAAACTCATAAATTCATTTGTAACACCCCTACAAAATGAGGTTTCTATAATGTCTTCCTGGGCTTGCCTAATGCCCACTGCCAGGATGGTGTTCTGTGTCCGCAGTAGTTGTGACTGTCTGCAAGAGAGTGCTCTATTTAGCCTCCGTGCCTGTCTCTTTAAGAGCTATCTATTCTGTCTGAGATAATTTGTCTGGCTGGGACCAAGTAGTTTAAGGCTCACAACCCACCCAGTGAATGGTATTTCTGCTCCATTCTGCCATCGCTATATGTGTAGAGGAGCCCTCTTAGGATCTGTGATTGTTTGCTGTTTATCTGCTTTAATAATAATAATATAAGAGTTTGTCTAACCTGCCTTCCATTGCAGTTTGAACTTTTGCATAGGAGCCACCATTTTGGTTCTGGACTGCCAGAGGTGGACCAATCGAACCTCAGGGGACCTAAAATGTTTTAATGTCAGTGTCAGTGGCTCAGTAGGTAGCACACTGCTTCTGAGGCCAGGAGATCAGAGGGCTGTTGGTTCAGTTCCCACATCTGGCACTTGGGTTAATATCCCAGTACTGACACTGTAGTACAGCATGAGAGGGTGTTGCACTTCGAGGTGCCGCCTCTTGATGAGACATTAAACCGAGGTTCCATCTGCCTGGATTGGTGGTAGTTCAGGTGGATGTTAAAGACCCCAAGGCACTTATTGAAAAGAGTAGGGTAAATTGCTTCTTTATTGAAATAAAGCATGGAAAAACACATCAAGAAAACAGCAGCAAAAAGCACAAAACATATACAAATCAACAAAGGAACTGAACAAAAAGCAATTGATACACAGTTATCTTTTAACAAAAGCATAAAAGAAAAGAAAGTAATCCGTCATTTAAATTTTATCATATGCTGAAACCCCTTCCACCAGATTTGAACTTTCCTATTCCATGAATCTGAGCATCTTTTAGATATACTTTATTTAATTCACAAATAACATAGTGGCTGAAGCCTAAAAAGTTGGCTTTTTGATACAAAACCCACTGGCATCTAACGTGCCATAAACAAAATCTAAGACATGCTAAGAAAATTTGTACAGTCAAGTATGAAATTTAGCAAGACATGGGGTAAAGATCCCAATACTAACAATTCATAAGAAATATGTTTCAACCATGGAAGTGCCAGATAGTTGCCAAATACACCCATAGTTTAGAGGCAAAAGAACAATGAATAAAAATGTCCCATGGTTTCCTCTTGTGCAGTACACTCTAAATAAGGACAAAACCTTTTTCTTTCATTTTTATACTTAGCTGTCCCTCTAACTTGTAACAGACCATACATTATCAGCCATTAGTCTCCCACATGTAAGGGGTAAACGGGGTTATTTAATTGTGCTAACACCAGATGGGTCATATTACCTGGGCAGTTTTTAAAAGCGGGGAAAGAGGATAGATTTGAGAAATAATAGTGGAATATAGTTTTTTGAGAATTAATAATTTGTGATTTGGACAATTGCCACATATATAATTTCCGAACAATCGGTTTAAAGAAAAGGGAGTAGAAAAGGAAATATTAGGTTTTGGAGCCAATCCAATCCATTTCGATAAATACTTGGATAGTAAGAATCTCAACCAGCTAAATTCTGGAATATTGGGGTTAGAGTACAGTTCCAAAAGAAAAGCAAGAAAAAAGGAAGAACAGAAAACCACAGGATCTACCATCCCGACCCTCCCTTGGCTTTATCCAGGTAAGTATAATACCTTTTAATGGGATTTAACCTATTTCCCCAAAACTGAAAACTAATACTGTACAGTTTCACTTCCAGGTTAGTTGGGACAGGGTACAGAAATGCCAAATATTGTAGACAAGGTAACAGGAATTGTTTAAAAATCTGAACTCTCTTCAGTTTCGAGAAGTTATAATGTTTCCCCTCTGAACTTTATTTTTATCCATTTTATTTAAAACTGCAAGCCAATTCTGCTCAGGTAAATTTTGGGGAACCGAACAGAACCCCTAAAATGGAAATAGGTGTTGTAGTGAATGAAATAGTTCTGTGCACAAAGGGGTTAATGTACTGCCCTATTAACAACCCTTTAGATTTTGAAAATTAATTTTGGCATTTGATAAGTTCGCATACCTGTGAAATAACTTAAAGAAAACTTCCAGCTGGCCTTGTTGTTTAAAAAATAAACAGATGTCATCCGAAAACTTGTATATTTCTAAAGGAGTTAGAAAGGGAATGTTTGGACCCTCCCAACCAGAAACCGACTGTAAATGTCTAATAAGGGTTCTAAGGAGCAAATATATAATAAAGGGCTGCGGACAGCCCTGGCGGACACCAGCTTTAGCGTCCAACCTTTCCCAATTTTCCCTTTAATAACTGGACAGATTATTGAATTAGAATATAAATTTTGTAAAATTGTAAGAATCTCAGGGGCATTCCTAAAAGGCCAAGGTTTGGAAAAGGAAGGAATGACTAACCCTATCAAAGGCTTTTTCTAAGTCTAATGATAGTAGAATACCAGTTTGTTTGCTGTGATGTAGTATTTCAATAAAATCTCTAATATAACAAAGTACCGAATGTATTCGTCTTTGAGAAACACCACAGAACTGAACTGGAGAAATCACTAGATTAGCCAAGATCGAAGTCTGTTATTAAGCAGCATCGCAAAGATTTTATAGTCAGAATTTAACAATGTGATAGGTCTCCAGTTCTTGATCTCACTTCTATCTCCTGTTTTTTAAAGATATAAACTTGTAACCCTTTTGTGAATGCAGGATAGATCTGTCCTCCAGAAAGAAAGGAATTAAAAACACAAACTAAACAGGGACCAGCTCATTTGCAAAAGTTTTATAAAAGGCATTAGATAACCCATGTACCCAGGAGACACATTAAGCTTAAGCTTAGAAATAACATCCACAATTTCTTGTAAAGAAAAGGGTTCAGAAGAACAGCTGCCATTGAGGCATCAATGACAGGGCCTGTTACACCTTTCAGAAAATCCTGAAAGACTTCAGTTTGTAAGTCTATATGAGGACCAATTTTGGAAATGTCGGAATATAATATGGCTTATATCCGAAGGGTCAGTATAATACTGTGAATTACTAAATAAACATTCTAGTGTAGAATTATCTCGCACGGATTTACACAAACTATAGGGTCCCCTATCACTGTTTTGCTGTAGTTGTTAATTAAGGCTTGCAGGGATCTGGCTCTATCATATTGAAACTTCCTCATCTGCAATTTAACATGCTTAATTAAAGGAGATAAATCTTCTGAAGAAGTATTAGCTGTAGTTAATAGAGACTGTAATTTTGAACGTAATGTGAGGTAATGAAGAAAATTATCATTCTATGCTTTTGTCCATAAGTTCTAAACCAATCCATACAGTCTAGTTTAGTTTCTTCCCACCAGATCCCTAAGTCTGAATATAAACATTGCACCGATAGCGGGCAGTTAGAATTTTAACTATAGAATGTTTGACAAAGTCATTTTGTAAAGATGAGGTATTTAGTCGCCATCTACTTTTGTATGGCTTATAATTCACTGGGATTTCTATTATAATTTTAAGTAGGAGATGGTCTGAAAATTCAAAAGGCTGTCTAGAAAACTGTGAAGTAGATATATTTTTGGAGGTGAAAAGGTAATCAATACAGGTACCGGTCTTCCCTTTATAAAATGTATTTTAGGGGTTGGATTCTAAAGTATTGCAGACTCTGAGGTCTGCCTCTCTAATAACAGATTGTAAAAATTAGCATCACAATACATTTTTTCCACTAGATCTCCTGTCAGTAAGAGAACAGTTGAAATCCCACCCACAGCACTGGCCTTGTAGTGAGCAGAAAAGGTTGTATAGTTTTCATACACGTTATTCTGGCTGTTTTACCTGTGGATTATAAATATTAATAAATCTATAGGACAGATTCAAGAAAACAGTCCACAATCAAAACCCTCCCTGGAATGCAATCTATTAATTTATGGAGTTTAAAATGGAAGGTGGAAAAAGAATACCAATGCCGTCTGCCTTATCCTGACCAAATGACCAATATGAAGGGCCCCAAGGCCAATCCTTTTTAAAGGCAGTAACATGTTCTTAGAGAACATCCAAGTTTCTGTAAAAGCAAACAGAAATTCTAGAGTTATGTAACGTGAAAATAGCTTTCGTTTAGCTCCATTTAAAATGCTATGAACATTCAAAGAGCCCACAGAAAACCCATATGAGTACCAAAAAGAAGGAATTTATTTTATTTTTTCTTTCTTTTTCTTTTCCTTATAAGAACCTTGGGAGGGTTCCATGGGGTCTTGGGTAGAAATTTGAGAATCGAATCCACAACAGCCATTGCTGTATCCCCCAGGAAGAAAGAAGGAGAAAGGATTAGAAGTTTCCACTGAATCTGTAACTGCCTCAGGTACTGATTTCACATTCCTCTGGACCTTCTAGGAGGCAGAGAGAGGGGTCAATTTGGGAGGGGTACTATGCTCTGATCTGAAGTCTTAGCAATACCACCGATTTCACACTTGGGACAAGCGGAGGGTCCTGCAAAGCAGAACTATTAGGCTGTACAGGCCTTGACAATGATGAAGAGGAGGGGAGAACTAAATTCATTGTCACAGGAGTTACAGGTTTTCTTACATCAAGAGGGGTTCCCCAGGAAAAGTGGGAGATGAATGAGAGTAGGTCTTCCTTGCTTTCTGTAAAAACTGTTCAGTACAATTCCCTGATACTTTGTTTTGCAGCCACGGACATGTGTTGAATGTGTGAGAACTACCCTCGCATGATCACATTTCGTTGGGTAAGAACATTGAATTAGTGAATGCCCAATTTCGCCACAAGTGTCACATCTAGGACTATCACAAACACTAGACAAATGCGTCCGTGAGCCACATTTATAGCAGGCCCTTGGCTGACCACTATAAAACAAACACTTCTATCATGGCCAAGCAAGAAGGAGTTTGGGATATGCACAAAACCATGTTCATTTTGCGTATTTGACCTTATATTTCCATCCGCCTGTCCAAAAGCCCTCTGAGTCTAAAATAGGCTCTGGATCTCCCTGTACATCACATTTATTGGACAACCAGTATGTAATATCATCCACTGATACCCCTTCATTTCGAACATTACTGTAACAAACTTGATAGCTGGTTGAGAGAGGAATAATCAAAAACGGGTCCAAAGGGAGAGAACTTTACCTGGGAATACCTAATCCAAAATAATTCTAACAAGGCAGCTGATCTAAAACTGACATCGTAATTATCCTCTCCTGAAATATTTATGATGGCAAACACATCTCTAGGAGAAAAATGCAAGGATTCCTAATTAAATGTCTCCCAACATAGTTTCTATCAGGCCTTTCAGCCATGCCCCTTTATATCTAATCAAATACGCATTCTGCCTGAGGTGGATTCACGTTTGTTTTGCAAATAAGTCAGATAGTAAAGGTCCTTTATCAGCTACAGCATTATGAGACTTTACAGAAACAGGACTAACAGTATCATTAGAGACATTAAGAACCAAATCCTAGAGTCTGAGCCCCTTTTTCAGCAGATTGAACAGGCTTTTCTGGGTTCCACTTAGGGGATGAGAGTTTACGTCAAATGAAGAATCCCAGGCTAAGTCAGCAGCCCATTCTCCCGAGGATTTGTTTCCACCCTGCTGCCATTAAAGCTGAAGCAGGAGTCCAGTCACTCTCATGTGTGAAGAGGAAGTCAAAATATCAGAGTTAGGCATAATGGGCTGAGGAACAGAACTTTTAACCTGCTGCAAAGATGTAGAAGCATTCCCCATATTTCGGTCACCAAAAGAAAAAATAGTTGCTTCATCCTGCTCATTTGGCTGTTTTGATAAATAATCTGAGCAGTGGAAGAAGAAAAACAAACCCTGCTTGTTTAGTCAGCGTTGGAGCAGTTCCCACCACATAATTTTCCCTGGTTTCAGTTTCATTGTGTATCTTGCTGCAGTCCGTTTTCCCCACTCCCAGCTAATCCCCAAAATATTTGAAACAAGTAGCGCTTCAGTGCTAGGCAGGAGACCCCAACTGACCTGTTTTTGTGCTGGAGTGGAAATTTTTGATCTTGGTACTGCCATTGCTCCTGTAAACAGCAGAAACACCATTCTCAAGCTGAATTCCTTCCTTGTTCAGTAGCGTGATGTCATCCACAGGCAGTGCAGGTCTGAAAGGGCAACACCATCTATAGGCTTTGTACAAGAAAGTAGCTGAACAGACTTTAAAGGCAGCGTTTTTACTTTTCAGGCTCTGTAAGGCTCACAGGAACTTGTGATTCCTCAGAAGAAGATAAGGCATCCAGAAATAACTCTGCATCTTCTAACTCTGCTGAAGGAAAATTAACCTTTGTAGAATCCTTGTCTATGGTCTCCTTCACATCTGCAGACTGAACCTGCTGTAGCTCCTCTACAGCCGTCCATCTGAAAGCTGACCAGCACTCCTGCTGGCGGCCATGCACTATCAGAGTAGGGGAATTTCTCCGTGTCCTGGCCAAATTTCTCTCATTCACTAAAAATACCACCAACAACTTAATCTGGTTCAAGGTCAGTTGGCATTCATCTGTATCCCCTCCCCGGTCATGCCTGAAAATAGGCAGGATTTGTCTAGTGCACTGACCCGTCAACAAAAACTAAATAAATAAAAATAAATAAAAATGGAAACAGTCTCCAGTGGTCTTGTGGGACTGAATTTCTGTAGGAATTGTAGTTTTCAAGGTTTGGTACCTAAATGGACCTGGAGGGGACCCTTTCTGTGATAGACAGTTGGATCAGCCAACCAAACCTTTTTGGATCACTGGAAAGCCCAGAGCTGCCTGCAGCAGTGAGACAGTTGAGAGTTGGAGTTTGAGAGTGAACAGCTCGAGTAATCTCGAGCAGCTGCTCCTGTAGTAGCTCAGGGAATCAGTGGAAGACTGTGTTTGGCATGCCTGCCGCCATCTTCCAGTGTATAAGAGTAAAATTGGACTTAATTCCAATAACTTCTATTGAGACCTGAGACCTGCAGAGAAAGTGAGTGAACATTGCCTGTGTGTGGACTGAAGACTTGCTCCAGAGCGATCGGCCTGTCAGGTGCCAAAGAGCCTGAGACAAAAGATTTGCTAGAAACCCTGTTAAATTGTAAATGGACTTTATCCGATCTGTGGCTAATAGCTGTGCTGCTTATAAGTATGCTGAATGTGTAGTGTGGGTCACAATTTGGTTCCCTCTATTGCTTGTGTTATGCTAGCTGGAAGCTGCTCCAGCACTCGCTCCAGACTAAATCAAACTGCTTGCTCCCTCTGGGCCTGCCACCTCAGCCTAGACTACCGCTCTCACCACAGAGACTTTTCCAATTAAAACCTGCTCAGGGATTTGGCTCCCTGCTCAACACTATTGAACAGGTAGCGACCACCACAGTGAGTCATGTGGCCCTGCTTCCCTGGCAATCCAGTACAACATCAGAGGTCTTCATCTCATCAGTTCTGCCTCTTGGTCTGGGTAGCATGAGTACTAAACAGGGTAGCTCCTGCAACAAAGCTGCAATCATTGTGTGTCATCTGATTTATTTGTTTGGGTTTGTTACAACGAACTGAGCCATCCGCCTCTGGATTACAAATTCTGGGTTGATGTGCATGCTAATTGTTTTTCTTTCCTAAGGGCCCCAACAACAGCTGCAATGCCGGCCTACCTGAAATGCTTCAGGCTAGCCTGCTTAACAACTGGGTACCGAAGGTGGGTGACTGTAACAAAGGGACTCCTTGTGCATGCATGTTCAGCCTGAATTAATCAGATCTAACAATCACCTGCTAGATTTCTGCCCCACCCTTATTCAAGTCCCCTGAATAAATCAGCTTTTGTTCTTTCTGCATTTAACCTGGCTATTGTGTAACCTTCTTGGAGGCATATTGTACTGTCATTGAACTGTTGCATTACAGGTCTTATTTTACAGGGGTCTCCAGGGCATTTGTAGCTGATCCAGCCCTGGTGGTAAGTGCAAAGAGTGTGGGTTCAGTATTGCTATCATATGGTATATGTGATTGTTTATCTGTTGATCTGTTTAGGCCACTAGGAGGGTTGGTGCGTGGTTATAGCATCCCAGAGGGCAATACCAACAGTTGTTACCCCAAAACCATTCCTCCAGGTGGAGGTGCCCGTTCACCGAGCTCAGGACCCTCAACCTGTGCCTAGTCATGCAGGCAGGGTAGTAGCCCATAGGATAGCACTACCTAGGGGCTACACATTTATGCCAACATTTCCTTGATAGCTTTAAGCACACTATTAATATAAAACACAACAAAATGTTTCTTACAATTACACAATTGCAACTTTATACACCAATATAAAACATAGGCAGCTGTTGTTGACTCTAGTCAATTCTTGTTTTAACAGTAACAGATTTATTTATTTATTTGAAAATTGTTAACTGGGAAAGGTGCACTGACTCGAAGCTCAATTCTGGGTATGTCCCAAAGGAGGAAACAGGTGAGCAAACAGTTCAAGCAGTTGACACTACTAAACAGTGAAGGTTTGTACAGTAATATTGCAAAGTAATGGCTCTGGTGGGTTAACAACTCATGTGTACAACAGTATTGCAATATAATGTTTAGCACTATAAGATGGAAACAGGCTAGATCAGGTGACAACTAAGTCAGGACAGGAGCAAGCAGGACAGAAGTGGGCCCACAGAAGCACCTTAAAGGAAAGGTAAAAGGGATCTAGACACCTTCTAGTTTTATTTCCTGGTAACATTGTCCAGTTCTACTAGAATTTAGGAATATTAAAGATTTTAAATGACTTCTTTCTCAAGAAAAAAGATGACCACTACATTTGGTTTAGAAATAGCAATGTAAAATTGACAACAGAGTAAGGTAAATAAATAGCAAACTAGAATCCACATAGAAGTGGATTTAGCATGTATGCTAATGTTTTAGTCATGAAAACTGGAAACTAACTTTTAGGAACATTTTCCTTTTTGCTGCACTGCTGCTTTAAAAGCAAATAACCTCTTCGATCAAGAAAAGAAGCTGAGATGTGTAGAGTATAGAGAATGGGTGAGCATTAGGGATGACACCCCATGCCTGATTAAGCAGAGGCACAGGAGAGGGTGACACTGTAATGCTTTTCCTGTTGCGGCCTGGTGGGTGGGGTGAGATGTTAGGGGTTGGAACCCTAACACCACATCTCTCTACTTTTGTTGGTTTAACTCTAACTAGTGCATTAACAAAGTTTTTCAAAGAATTTCCTTACTTTTTGAGATAGTCTAATTGCATCCTCATTTGCCTGTGAGAGGTGCAGGGGCCTTCTGGGCCCTGCAGCCCATCCCCTCCATAGATACATACATATATGTTGCTGTGTGCATCCATTTCTGCTAAAACAGCAGCAAATTGTCAGCATGACATTGTTATTACCCTACCTCATGAACCCTGTACTGAGAATTTTCAAATCCCCACTGAAAGATCATTCCTCATCATAGAAATGTCATTCTGTGCCACAGGAGTGAAAAACATTTTGGACAGGATTTGAAAATGACATCTATCACATTCATAAGGTGGTGTAAAAATAGCTACTGTATGTTGAAAATTTGGTGTCAAACATTTAAAATTACCGGTTATAAGCGAGCATAGTAAAATGTCAAAGTATGTACATAACTTTGACATTTTATATTTGACCACACATTTTCAACATAGCCTTTTATGATCTCACCTCATGAATAAGGATGGTAAATATTTTAAATTCTGCTTGAAAGTAATTTCACTAAGTGACAACAAAATTGCCTTTCAGACAGATTTGCATAATTCTACCGCCATTGTTCATGAGGTGGTGTCCCAAAAGGCCATGTTGAAAATGTGGACTCAAGATATGCAAAAGGGCAAAGTTAGGCAACAAAGTTGAAAAACCCCATTGAAATACATTGACCCACACTTACCTTAGTGTCACATATTGCAGTTGGCAGGTCCAGCAGCAAGACGTGTCTTCAGTTGGAGAGTGGATCTTTGCCCTGTGACCTGTTCAGGTGAATGAGGGTGTAGAGGTGTACTTGGGGTGTGGGGTGTAGTGGGTGCTGAAAGGAAGGTGGGGTGGGGGCACATCAGCAAGAGATGGTTTTCTTTTTGAGGTTGAAAAAACCCACACACATCATGGGACAGATTTCTTTAGTTTAGCCGGGATGGTGATCGGATTGTAGGGGTGCTACTAGACACCAGGAAACTCATACTAATATGAGGATGGTGATTGGAGGGTGGGGTACCACTAGACACCAGAAAAGTGAAAGCATTATGAGGATGGCGATCAGAGGGTGGGGGTGCTACTAGACACCAGAGAAAGTGAAAATAGTATGGGGACAATGATTGGAGGATGTAGTGGGGGTGCCACTAGGCACCAAGGAAAGTGAAAATCATTAAAGGGATGGGTAGCTGGAGGGTGGGGGTGCCACTAGTCACTAGGGAAAGTCAAACCATTATGGGGATGGTGATTGGAAGGTGGGGGAGGTGCCACTAGTCACCAGAGAAAGTAAAATCATTATGGGGACTGCGATCAGAGGGTGGGGTGCCACTAGACACCAGTGAGACATTGAAACAATACGGGATGGCAATCGAGGGTGGGGGGGTGCCACTAGACACCAGGGAACTAAGTCCAAAATGTTTTTGCGTATGAAGGTGTGTGTGTGTGTATGTGTGGCCTTGGAAATGTTAATTTTATGACTGGATGACAAAATGATAATTTACTATAATGGAAATCCAGTCTGAAAAGCAAGATGTGGTCTGAAGTTGCAACAGTCGCCTGCCCACAGGTTTCAGGCTGCCTGCTGGGTCAAGAAGATAAGTAGAATCTGTGCTTTCAGCATAAGCACTGATATATAGTTACTGGAGAGCATCTTCCAGCTTAGCAGAACTGATAACACCAAATACCTGGCTGCATCTATACAGTTGTTAAATATGTTTATCAGTTTATCAACAATATACCTGTATAATCCATGGCATACATAATGGACTGTAGTAGGGTTAACCATATCCCTCTAGTGAGTAAGACATAAACACAGTTGTGGCTGTGCCCCTCAAATTTAGGTCGTACCCTCACACGTGGTAGAATATGTTTACTTTATCTATTATTTATGGATTGCAAGTGAGAAACATTTAATATATCACAGTGTATCTGTGAGTGAAACTAAAATCAGTTGCCTATAGAACAAATGTAAAGCACAGGTGTATAGATTGCAAGTTCTGCTTTTTAACAACCGTGTGCAGAGTCTCACATGCAATGGGAAAAGTATACTGGGAAGGTTCTGTTCTGAAAATCATCCTAATAGTGTCTATAGGTGAGAGGAACCAAAACTGGTTTTGCAAAAGAAGTGTTTCGAACAAAATCTGATGCACAGATTGTTTTCTGGACAGATTTTCTTTTCAAAACTCCATAAATCTTACAACGCAGAAGTCAGAAATACTGAATACAGTCAAACGAAATGAAAAATAAGGCACATTTTTTCCTTTACCTGTGCATGGCAGAAAAGTAAAAATTAAAGGCTCCATACCTGTCACTCTGTTCAATTCTGTTATTTTAGATATTAAAAAATGATTGCTGCTGTTAGCGGCTCTGTAACAACTTATTCACTGTATAAAATGTTGAATGGAAATTAGTATAGCGCTCGGAGCTCATTCCTGACTTTACAAGTAACAGCATGCAGTCTAATATTAACAATACCTCGTGCAAGAACGAAATGGTGGTGGGAGGATTGATATATTTTATTTTTAAGTATCAAGTTTCAAATCTGCATCCCCTTCTTTCAGAATAACCTACTGACCCATGTATGTGGTCGGAGAAAATAAAAAACTTTTCTGTACAAGGAGTTATGCAGGCTCTACCAATTGGAATGCAGCCCAGTGATTTATTAAAAATGTAAGGTGCGCTCTTAACTCCTCCTCCTACTCACCTCTATCTTCCCTTTCAACTGCCACGTAGATGCACCTCTGTCCCAGATAAACTCCTTATCTCACTGTTACTCTTTGTTGCAGGAATATCGAGTCCAACCTAGACTTACTCACTCTGCTCCTATCTGCCTCCTCAAAAGGTTGAGAGTAGCTCACTTCAATACCAGAAGCCTCCTCCCAAGATAGACCTTCTACAACTGCTCATGGTTAACTTTCAACCTAACGTGTTAATTGTCTCTGAATCTTGGCTTTCCCCAAAGATTCCAGACTCTACAGTCGCCATACCAGGGTACTCTCTTACCTGCCAGGATCATACCAATAGGGGTGGTGGTGTTGCCATATACCTCTCCTCTGCTATTCAGTCCATCCCTATTCTCTCTGTCTCTCCTTCTGCCTAGGAACTATTACTCCATAAACTCTCCCTCCCATTCTCTCTCCCCATCTATGGCTGGCATCTACTGCTGCCCAGGCATCTTCCCTCTTCTATCACTGACCTCCTTACTACTATCTACCTATGCCTCGTCCAGTGAATTAATCATTCTTGGGGACTTCAATATAAATTGGCTCTACCTGCTCAATCCAAATTCTGCCACAACATTAAGTGCCTAAATCTTTCTTAATAGATCACTGACCTACCACCACAACTACAAATTGCTCAACCACACCCTACTGGACTGGGTTCTTGCCTCCCATCCCCACCAAATTATTGCTGCCAGTACCTTCTGGGACACCTCAGTGACCACCATATGGTTTACAGTGTTTGCAAATAGCACCACCCAAGGCCCCACAAGCTCCTTCAGATCTGGTCCTCCCTCCATGTGGGTTTGGCAGCTACTGACTGGTCACCCATCTCCTCTGCCAGCACCATCGTCTCTGCCCTCAATTACTTCAAGACCAAATTCCTGTCTATTTGGGATCTACACTCTCTCCTCAGGAAAACCAAGGTCCATGGTTCCCACCACCCCTGGATCTCAGCCAAACTGTTTGCCTGCCTGCAAGCTCAGGATGTTGCCTGAAAGGCCCACAAGTCTCCTGGCTCTCTTGATGATCTGCTCAGATACACGCCATGCACAATGCCTGTACCAAAGCCACTAGGCTTGCCAAGGCTGAGTACTTTGCCTCCACCTTCCAGAACATCATTAACCACCCCTCAAAGTTTTGGAAGGTCATCCATGACCTCTTCTCCCTCCAGTCCAGTCCCTGCACCAATCCTCAAGGTTAGAGATGTCACTGTTTTGGACCCCTCTCTGTTGCCTCTGAATTCAACACTTTCTTCACCTCTTGTGCCTCCAGTCTTCTCTCCTCCTTCCCCCCTCCCTCTCCCCGCCTGCCTCCATCTCCCCTTTCTCCTTCTCTACCTTTCTCTTGCTGACACCCTCAAGTCCCTCCTAGCTCTGAACCATCTCAAGAGTACAAGACCTGAAGTGTTTGATCCTAAACTACTCCATCTATCCTCCATAGCCATAGCTCTTCCTATCACCTTTCTCCTCAAACTTTATTTCTCCCTTGCCTCTGTCCCTGACACTTGGAAATGTGCTATTGTCATACTCCTTTCTAAAGGAGGTGACTCCTCCTGTCCTGGCAACTACTGCCCTATATCCCTGCTCCCCACCCTTGCTAAACTGCAGGAGCACCTGAGTGCTTGTTCAGATTTCCCTTTCCTTGATTTGCCCTCCTTCTTTACCACTTTCCAGTCTGGCTTTCATAAATCCCTCCACCTCCTCCAGTTTACTAAATACATTCTCTCAGGCATGGACCAAGGCATTATCACCTCTGCCATCTTTGTAGAGTTGGCCAAAGTGTTTCAACACCGTAGCCCACCCTCTTCTCCTGACAAACTTACAGCAGTGGGGCTTTACATCTCTGCTACCAACTGGTTCCATTTCTACCTTAAGGGTAAGACTCAATCAGTTAGAATCAGAGATTCCTTATTCCCTCACTCCCCAATCAACAATGGCATCCCCAAGGTTCCATCACTGGCCCTATACTCTTTTCAACTTTCCTGAATAATCTGCTGCTGCCTGTACCTCTGCATCTATCCATGTGTATGCAGATGATACAGTTCTTTTGCTTCTGGTTCCACCTCTTCTGATCTGATGGCCAGGCTCCAGCTGGACTTTGACAATGTCTAGCACTGGTTCTGTTCAAATCAATTGTCCCTCAGTGCCACAGAAATGGTCTCCCTGGCCTTTGGCTTGAGGAAGAAGCTCTCCAGGCTTGCTGTCCTCCATCCTTCCACACCCTTGATGGGTATACAATCGACAATTTACCTCCTTTAAGTACCTCAGGGTCTGGCTCAACCAACACCTCAACCTTTCTGGTCATGTGGATGCCATCCACAGAAAACTTCACCTAACAAGGGCCCTGTGCAGGAACTGTGATTACATCTCCCTGCCGGCTCGCACAACCATAATCCAGAAAATGATTCTCCCTATTTTTGACAATGGAGACATTGTCTACAGTGATGCTCCTATATCAACCCCTGACCAGACTGGATTCCCTCTTTACTCCTTCTGTTGCTTTGCTCTGGACTGCTCTGCACCACCATTGCTCCTTTATACCTCCCTCTCCCTTTCCTCCCTCAAAGCCAGGTCGTTGCTCATTGTACCTCCTATGCAACAAAATACTGGCTAGGCCTCTACCTCCTATCTCACCTCTCTCTCCCCCTTCTCACTACACCCTTTGGAACACTGGATTTTGTTCCCTGGCACTCCCCTACAGGACATCCTCAGCTGGGCAAGCTGCCTTCTCACTGCTTCCCCAACCTTTGAACTCTCTTCCCTTTCTATTTGCTCTGCCTCCTCCCTACACTCTCTCTCCTCACTTCTCCTGAAATTCACATCTTACTCCTGCAACTGCACTTGATCCCCAGCTCTGTACCACTCTTCCCATCTTTCCACCCTTCCCTTCCCTTCCCTCCCCTTCTTGTCTCCCCAACTTCCTGCCTAACCCCTGCTGCAAACCCCATTTCTCCCTTCTACATCTGTGCTTTCTTGATTACCTGTGGATATCTTCACTTCCACATGCCTACATTTATTGCACTCTGCACTTTAATTAGCACCCTCTTGCTACCCTCCTGGATGCAGTCCTACTATATCCATGCCGTTATACATAATGCTTCAATAGCCTATCTGTTGTAGCTCATTTGTGATGCTTAGCCAGTTGTACATATTTGTATAAATTGCTTATCTATTGTAGCTTGTTTTTTGATGCTTAGTTCTGTTTCTTCCTGCTATGTAATTATTCTGCTCCTTTATTTACCGTGACCCTTCTTAACCACCCCCAGGATGCATCTGAAAATGAACTGCTATCAGCTCAGTGTGTCTTTCCTGGCTAAACTTTTTAAATAAATAAATAATTAACTCCTGAAAATCATCAGCCAAAGGTATAACAATAATAAAAATGTCATTTTGCAATTCATACTTAATGAGCAGAGTCTGTGTGTTTTGGTCACAGACAGGAATTGAAGATGCTCTTTTGAGACAACACATGTGGGGTAAGTTGTGAGGAAACTTGGTGAAATAGTGTCTTTATTATTGTCCAAGAGGAGCCAATCAAAGGAAGACTGCACCTACCGGTTCAGGGTGGACCAATCAGAGGCCTGCCTTGCACATCTGACTGCTTCCTCCTACAAAAGGAAGAGATTATCAAGCGGACCTCTGTGCGAAGGACCGGTGCAAAAGATCAAGAGAGTCAGCCAAGAAGGAGTCAGCCAGGGAAGGCAGCCAGTGGCCGTACACTCTGCACCTCAGCAGGGGCAAGTGAAGGAGGAGAACAGCTGTCTGGAAGCAGCAGGCATCCACTGGAGGAAGCTGAGGACCTGGAGGTTCTAGTGTGATTGTCCCTGAACTGCAAAGACTGACAGACTTATAGCTTGTTCATGGGGCTAGGGCCTGCTAGATAGTTTTGTTGTGGAAACTGAGAATGTGAAGGCTTGCCAGTACATAACCCTGGAAAGTAGTGAGTGTGGAGAGGTACTTGCTAGAATTTCTGTTGTGAAACTGTAAGTGCAGGGAAGAGATAAAACAGTTGTGTGGGGTGTGACAAGGTTAAATAAGGCTCTGTTTCATTTGTTATGCAGAAAGAGTTTAAATACAATAATCTGTTCTATTCTCTCTTTTTCTGCCTCCTGTCTATCTGGTTGCGTAACCAAATTTTCTTGTGAGACCTAGGAACTGATCATTCTGATTGGTCTCATGATTCTCCACCTCTCGCTGGCTCTCTGCCTTCAATTGCTGTTTCTGATAGTCTTTTCTTCCCCTTGCATATCTGCAGTTATAAAATATATGTGAATCTTTATGTGCAAATGTAACTGATACTGGGATCCTTTGTTCAAAACTGTATATAGTTATAATGTTGAAATAATTGCAAAGCTATTTGGAACTCAAGGGGTTAACCTAAGAATGCTGGATGCAAAATCTCTACAAGAGCTGACTGCAAGAAATCACTTCTGGGTCATTATGATTTTTGCTACACCTACACTGAAACTTACAAGAACATTGTGTGAGAAGCATGCTGTTTTCTTAACAAGTTTCCCAGGCACAAACTAATAAAAAGCAGCAATGATTTTGTTAAGATGACAAGGAGAGTGAGAGACTGAGAGACTGAAACTTAGAATTAAGAGATACCCTCAGAATAAAGACTTAGTTTTCTCTGTTTGTGCTGCCTTTGTAAATATTTATACTGAATATTTTTTTTATTTTGCTGTTAATAATAAAATGCTATTTGTGAATTTTGAAACTGCTTCTGGTTTTCCTCTGCTTCCTGACGGTGCCTCGACAACAGATGGTGTCAGCCTAAGTGGGATTTATACGTGCACACTGTAAGCCAGGAGTTTTGCATGGGTACTAGACCTGGTACCAGGGAAGCATAGAAGAAAGGTGGGATTCTGCAGCAGCAAGTCCAGAAGTGATTACCAGAAGAATGGCAGCCAAACTAGCAGAGACAGAAGTCCAAGTTGAGACTGTATAGCCACCACCAGTGATGGAAAAAAGGACAGGCAGTGGCAAAACCTGAAAACCTGACTGCCTTTTTCAGATGGCAGGCTATACAACAAACAGAGATGGAAAACAGAAAAGAGAGCGATCAGCAGACAGAAAAAGAGATTCAATATTTAGAGGCACAGAGAAAAGAAGAAATGCAACAACTCGAGAAGTGGAGAAAAGAAGAGATGTAGCGACAGGAGCAGCAAAAGAGAAAAGATCCAGCGATGGATTGATGCCTTGCAAGTCATCAAAGTTGAGGATCTGGTGCTGGTCCAGCAGAGCAACAAGACACAAACAACTTAAAATGCATTAAACTTACAAAGTTGTATTCTTTGGATGATATCGAAGCATTCCTGACAACTTTTGAAAGGTTGCGCAACCTGCCAGTGGCCAAAGCAGCAATGGGCAATCAAACTGGTAGCTTACCTGACAGGAAAGCTCAGCTTGCTACAGCAATATGGACATTGCACAGTCAGAAAACTATGACTTGGTGAAAAGCAAAATCCTGAAAAGGTATGACATCTCAGGAGAGACCTACAGGTAAAGATTCTGGTCCCTGAGTATAACTCAGTGGACAATCCTCGAAGCCTTCACCCATCTCAGAGAACTTATGAAATGGCTCCAACCAGCAGGAAAAACAGTCCCACAGATCATCGACACATTTGCAATGGAGCAATTCATCAACATCCTGCATTCAGATGTACAACTTTGGGTAAGAACACTGACCAGAAAGTGTGGAAAAGGCTGTTTCTTTGGCGAAGACTACCAAATGACCAGACAGATGCCACAGCAGTGAGGTAACAGCCAAGCACTGGTAAGACACTCTTTTTCCATTTAAACTCCAAGTCTAATAAGAACTCTGGTGGGGTTAAAATCTGCACCCAAAGACTTTATTTGCTATAACTATAATAAGCCGGTCATATTGCAAGACATTGCCATAGTAAGAAGAGTGACACTGGAGCAGATTTGTTCTTAGCAAATTGGGCAAGTATTTAACAGATATGAAGGTGGGAGATAAGACTGTGAAAGGACTTATAGTTTCAGAAACAGACAGACCCTAGTGCATATTGAAGTGCTGGGAAAACCACGTCCAAAAGGACCAGGTACTGGTGTCATCTATCTGCATCCATGGGGACACTTGATTCTATCCCACCACCCAAGTGACTCTGAATATTAAGGGTGTATGTCGCACCAAATGAAAGTGGGGGTAGTACCTAAGTTACCTGTACCTGTGATTACTGGAAATGACTTTCAGGATTTACTAATTAATCAAACAGGGAGTAAATCCTAATGTTTCAGCAACTGTGGTGACAAGAGCTCAGGCAAAGAAAATCTCAGATGGTGGGAACTTTTTTCCTTTCATTGATTTTGATTTAGACTTGCTTGAGCACAGCTCCAACATCCAGAAGTCTAGGAAAGAAAGACAACGCCTAAAAGAAATGGTGGCAACAAAAGACTGATGGACATAAGGGTTAACATATGAAAATGCTGAAACTGAACTGATCTCTGATGTGATTTTCTTTCAGAACAAGATAACAATGTTTCTCCAGGGTTATTTTAAGGAGCTGGAGGTGAAACCAAAACAGGTGAACCTATGTTTAAAAATGTAATGGGCTACTTACAGCATTTGGTTAAACCTCAGACACAGGACCAGATAGAACAATTGGTTATACCACAAAAGTGTAGATCTGAGTTGTTACAGATAGCACATGATAGTCCTATGGCTGGTCACTCGGAGGGATCGCACCCTTGCAGTTTGCTGTACAGATTTTACTGGCCTGGAATTCATGAAGATGTTGCTACCTATTGCAGTTCCTGTGCTGAGTGTCAGAAAGTAGCCCCAGAGAGTAAAAAGACAAGGTGCCCCTGGTGCCCCTACCCTTGATAGATCGTCTTCTGAGAGAATTGCAATGGATGTGGTTGGCCCCTTAGACAAAAGAATAAAGGGCATCACATAGCTCTTAAATGTGTGTTCCAGTTATCTTACAATGTTCAATCAATATTTATATAGCCTGCTCTACTGTATTAGTTATCTTGAAATGTATAATTGAGTATACTTGTGTACATGTTGTTGACAGTTGTACTTGTATATTTTGATCCCATGCTCCCTGTTCCCTGGTCGCATTCCTGGAAATAAGCCTTGGTTCAACGTGCCTTTCGTGGTCACCAAATGTTTAAAATAAAAGATAAAATATAAATTTTGGTAGTATGTGACTATGCTGCTTGATACCCAGATGTAGTTCAATGCGTACTGTCACAGCCTCAAAAGTGGCAGCAGAGCTTGCCAAAATCTTCAACAGGGTGGGCATATCAAAGAGATTATTACTGATCAGGGTATAAATTTTGGTGCTGCATTACTGAAGGAGCTGTACCAATTACTGAGTATCACTGCCATAAGAATCTCCCATATCACCCTCAGACAGATGGTTTTGTTGAGCGTTTTAATCAAACCCTAAAACACATGTTAAAAGGTTTGTAAAGGGAAGGGAAAGACTGGGACCAATACTTACCTTACCTGCTTTTTGCTTACAGAGAAGTGCCACAGGCATCAACAGATTTTCACCATTTGAAATGCTATATGGTAGACAACCTAGAGGGCCACTAGATGTAATTAAAGAAACATGGGAAGATAACCCCATTAGAAACAATCTATTACATCTTACATGTGTGCCCTGAGAAAGAAGCTGGCAAAATATGTTGGAAATTGTACATAACTAATCAGGAAGAGGCCCAAAACCAGCAGAAGGTATATTATGATCATGGGGTAAAGAAAAGTTTTTGAGCCAGGTGAAAAGGTCTTGCTACTATTACTATCCACAAAAATAAACTGTTAATGAAGTGGAAAGGGCCTTATAAGGTGCTTAGACATACTGGACACAGTTAAATATGAGATTGAGACCCCTGAAAGGAAAAATCCTACTCAGATATACCACGCCAACCTCCTCAAGAAATGGGTTGAAAAACACCAAAACTGTTTTGCTAGTTTTACAGAAACTGATAAAGAAGATATTGATGTAACTTATGAAAGACTGGAATAAACAGTAACTGCTGATGCCATCAAGGTAAATGTTTCCTTAACCTCTGAACAAACTGCAGAAATTCATAACTTGCTAAAGACATTTAACAGTACTTTTACCACAGTACCAGGCCAAGCAAAAGGTGTCAAGCATGCAATAGTGACAAGGAATGCTTGTCCTATTAGGCAAAAGACATACAGATTACCAGAACAGTTAAGAACAGACGTGGCTAAGGAAATACAAAAATGAAAGAACTGGGTATCATAGAAGAGTTGAGAAGTGCTTGGTCATCACCAATGGTGATTGTAAACAAAAATGAAGGGTGCGTAAGATTCTGCCTTGATTTTAGGAAACTTAATCATGTGTCAGAATTTGACAGTTATCCTATGCCCAGGATAGATGATTTGGTGTACAGATTGGGGAGTGCCAAATATATCAGTACCTCGATCTCACCAAGGGTTACTGGCAAATCCCCTAGCTAAAGAATCCAGAGACAGAACTGTATTTGCCACTCCTATAGGATTTTATCAGTTCACCACTATGCCATTTGGTTAACATAGTGCACCTGCTACATTCCAATGGTACATGGATGTAATTTTATCCCTCACATTGGTTATTGTGCTGCATACCTAGATGATGTCATGGTGTACAGTCCAGACTGGAAAAAGCCACCTGGAACACCTACAAGCAGTTATCCAATCGATCACAACACAGGTCTGATGATTAGTCCTACCAAGTGTGCATTGGGCATGCAGGAAACCAGATATTTGGGTTATGTTTTGGGAAATGGAGAAGTCAAGCAGAGGTTTCCAAAATAGAAGCTGTAGTTAACAGCTCTGTTCCCAAAACCAAGAAACGTGTCAGGTCATTTTAGGGCTGGCTGGTTATTATCAGAGATTTGTTCCCAGCTTTGCTGAGTTAGATACTTCTCACTGAATTCACCAAGAAACGGTTCCTGAATACTGTGAAATGGACCCCAGAGTGTGATGAAGCTTTCTGAACCATTAAGGCTGCATTGTGTTCAGCCCTGTTTTAAGAGACCAGACTTTGAGAAACAGTTTCTGTTACAGACTGATGTATCAGAGGTAGGCCTTGGTGCAGTCTTGCACCAGCATATAGATTGGAAGGAACATCCTATTGTATACATAAGTAGGAAGTTGCACAACAGAGAGAAAAGGTACTCCACCATTGAAAAGGAATATCTTACTGGCAAAGTGGGCCATGGAGTCCCTTATGTTTTACTTACTAGGAGACGACTTTGTACTTGTAACAGATCATAATCCTCTCCGTTGGCTTAACCAAATGAAGGATAAAAATTCTAGAATCACACGGTGGTACCTGGCACTACAGCCATTTAAATTTAAAGTGATGCACAAATCTGGAAAAGAGAATGTCAATGCTGATTTTCTGTCAAGATATGGATCAGGACTTGAGAATTTCAAAGGTTGAAAAATGTGAGTTGAAACTTCTCTGTTTGCTATAATGCATATGCACTGAACTGTAAAGATTATAAACTACTGTAATGTTAAAGGAGAATTTAAAGAATAATTTGGAAACCTGTTTTTGTAAAACAGGTTCCCTCTTAAAGAGGAGGGTATGTTACAGGGTTGAATAAGGCCCTCTCCCATGTGTTATGCAGAAAGAGTTTAATCACAAGGATCTGTTCTATTCTCTCCTTTTCTGTCTCCTACCTGCCTGGTTGCGCAACAAATTTTCTTGTGGAGACCTAGGAACTGATCACTCTGGATGGTCTCAGATTCTTCACCTCCCGCTAGCACTCTTGCCTTCAATTGTTTCTGTCTGTCTTTTCTTCCCTGTATATCTGCAGTTATAAAAAATATATGTGACTCTTTATGTGGAAATGTAACTGATACTGGGATCCCTTTGTTTAAAAATGTATATACTGTAGTTGTACTGTTGAAAGATTGCAAAGCTATTTGGAACTCAAGGGGTTAATATGAGAATGCTGGACGAAATTTCTGCAGAGCTGACTACAAGAAGTCACTTTGAGTCATTACATTCTTTTTGCTGCACCTGCAAGAACACTGGAAACTTCAAGGACATTGTGTGAGAAGCATGTTGTTTTCAGTAAGAGTTTCCCAGGCACAGACTTATAAAAATAGCAGCAATGCTTTTGCTAAGAAGACAAGGAGAGTGAGAGACTGAGAGGCTGAAACTTGGAATTAAGAGATACCCTCAGAAGAAGGACTTAGTTTTCTGTTTGTGTTGCCTTTGTAAATAGTTATACTGAACAATTTTAATTTTGTTTATTTTGCTGTTATTAATTGTAAAACACTATTTGTGAATTTTGAAACTGCTCTCAGTTTTCTTATGCTTCCTGACCTGTGCCTCAACAACAGGGGGTAAGGGTCTTGCTGAAAAGTGTTGTGCAAGTGTGAGGGTGCAGACTGGCTAAGTGTGTGGGGGTTAAGGGGCTTGTTGGAACGTGTTGTTTAAGTGTGAGGGTGCAGACTGGCTGGTAAGGAATTCTGGAAGCAGTGAGAGTGGGTATGTGCTGGAAATTCATTGTTGTGTTTAACACCCCCCATTGGGGCTTATCTTTGACAGTCTCTTGTTTCTTCTGCCTGCTGTGGAGCACCTCCTGAATGCCTGCAGGTCCTCTGAAGTGTGTCCCATTTCACTGCCACTGCCCAGGTCAGAAAGGTGCCCTGTTTTCCTCTGACAACCCCAGTGATCAGTTTAACCCTTTAGGGCTCCAGTGCTAAGTCACAATTCCCGCTGCTTTCTTTAGCACTCTGGTGCTAGTGGGATCATGCACTGCATAGCGCCATTGATCTCCCAACTGCTGACTTTGGTCAATTAGAGACAGTTCAGTGGTTCTTGTCCCAACTTTGAGCAGTGTGGGGACCAATGACCTTGAAAGGGCCAAGAGAGCCCTCTTTCTATTTTAAATAAAGAGTGCATGAGCGCTGTCACAGAGTGGCTCTGTGAAGGATTAGGAGCCTTGGAAGTTTTGGCTTGGTTCTTTATTTAAACCTCTTTTTGGTAAATGAAAAGAGTAGTGGAGAGCAGCGAGGTAATAAAGGTAGGGGCTGAAGTTACAATTAGTTCTTCAGTATTCTTCCCTCCATGTAATTATGAGTGCCCTGCTAGCTGCTGCTTTGAGGAGCTGCGATGGTGCTGTGTGTTGCAGTTCAGCAAGGTGAGAGACGAAACAAAATCTAAATGACCCACATGGAGAAAAGAAACAACACTAAATGTGCTTGCTTTATGGTGGCTTCTCTACTTTTACTTTGCCTTTGTGGTTAAGGCATTTGGTGAAATGCCTGTATTAGTAGTCCTGCTATTACGAGGTGCCTATTAACTGAAAGGGTAGCTGAACTGGGGTTATGCCCTGTAGTTAATTACACCCTGCAGTAGTTGTAGCCTGACAGAACAGTTAAAATGCCTAAAGGAGTCAGCAGCTGAACTGTGGGTTTTGTTAATTTAACTGTCGCTCTAGCACTTTAGAAGCAGTAGTGAAAATGCTGAATTCGTATGAACTGCTTTTGATAAAGTTTAACTGTCAGCCCTTACCCCGAGAAGGAAAAGAAATAAAAACAAAGGTGATTCCTTAGTGCATGCGGTGCTGCCTAAAGGAGCCCATTTTACTAAATGAATTTGGGGTTGCTCTAGTGAAGAAGAAACAAATGAGTACTGGCTATGTTAAGATTGGTCAATTTCAGCTGTAGCATATGAAGGTTTTAAACATTTCAAAACCCTAGTTTGGGTTGTTTATTTTAAAATGGGTACATAGGTATGTAAAGGTTTGCAAATAAGGGGATTATGTGATTAAAGGTAAAAGTAACAGGAAGAAGCATCTAATTACAAATGCAGCATTTGTGCTCCTGAATGTTTGTCACGTTTAAGTTTAGAAGGTAAAATGCAGTAGCCAAGTAAGGAAAATGAAAAAGGAAACAAAAGTGGCTGCCCTGTTCTTGTTAGACTGAATGCTTGTTATCTTTAAGGTTAAAAGGTTAACAGTCACAGATGGTGTTAGGCTCTGTAGTAAAATAAAGAAATACATGTATATTTTGGAACAAAACCAGGTTTTAGGAAGTATATAAAGTGATACAGGGTTATATGGGTTTTGTTAAACAAAGTACCTGTTGTTATGCCTGTGTCTGGAAATGTTTGGGGAGTGGTCCTGTTCCTTCTTCACTCTATCATGCCTCAGTTCCCTTTAGAGCTGGCCGACCATCTTAGACTACTTTTATCCCACAGTCAGAGGTGGGTGGTGCTACCTGATGCTGGGAGACTGTTTGAAACATTTAAAGACACATAATATCATTGTAGGGATTGTATGAAAGTTCCATTATTAAATAAAATGGTGACTAGAGTGTTTGGGAACCTAGAAATAAATAAAACACTTTGTATATAAAAATATTGTATTTGAAATGTTCAGGTGGGTGAGTTTTCATGTCACATGAGCATTAAGCTGTATAAAAGGGCAGAGAATAACCAGAGATGTTAGATGTGATCCAGAGAGTAAATGGAAGGATTAAGGTCTGGAGGAACTCCAGGGAGTGATGTTAATTCCAAGAAAGATATGATCTGAGGAAGTGCTCCAGTGTTATGAATTGGGTGATGTACACTGTATGTAAAGTGTCCTGCTTATGAAGAAAACCACTTCTGAAATAAATTTTGGACTATAAAAGAAAATCAAATATTGAGTCATGCTACCCGTTTCTGTCCACGAAGCCTGTGCTCTATCACAGATGGGGCTCATGAATGTTAATGAGAGCCTCAGGAGAGCCCTATACATATTAATGAGCTCCCATCCTAGTGCAAGAGCTGACTAAATATTGGCATTAGTGACAGGTAATAGCTTGTAAATAAACATAAACTAGGGCAGAAAAGGAAAAAAGGACACTGAGGAGGTTATTGTAAAGGGAAAACGGTAAATAAAATGTATTCTCTAGCTGCAGCAGGTTTACTGTGGGACTCGGTAATTATGTTTGTCTGCTGCCTGGAGGCACTTAATCACAACAGCAGTGACAGGCACAGAACTGAACAGCAATGTTTAATCTGGACACAAATCAAAAGGGCACCAAACCAGCTGTTAATCTGTGGGGCAAGAAATTTAGTAAAGCTAATAATCTGGCTGCACCAGGACTTTTATTTGGGATTGTGTTTAATCTGCCTTGGGACTGTAAATTTAGCAGCCATTATACTGCAGCAACAGCCAATTGGAAAGCAAGGATTTCCAGCCAGGATTTATGGGACTTTTGCCAGAGATCATGGGACATAAGCAAAAGGCTCATGGAGAAGCTGCAGGGACCTAATTTCAGGTGCCAAAATAGGAAGCCTATAGTGCATCAAGTAGAATTAATGAATATTCATTTTCTGGACTGACAGTAGGTTACCACTTGTCCTGATTTTCAGAGGACAGTCCTGATTTGGGCAGTTGTGTCTTGCAAAAACATGAAAAATATTACATGTCCTGACCTTATAGCAGAAAAAATATTTTCTAACTTTCCTCTAAATGTTGCATGAAACTATACTACCTGACTAAAATACCTTAAAAGGATAAGAAACAATAGAACAACTAAAAACTACAACACTTAGTTGTAATTCTGATTATTTAGAGAAACAAGTCTGTTGCATTGGTCAGGGTTACATCTTGTCCTGCGAATAATCATGTTTCAGTAAGAAATGTCCCACTTTGGGCTTCTTAAAGGTGGTAACCTAACTGACAGGCAGGATCAGCCAACTGTTGTGGGAGCAGCCAACAGCTTCAGCCAATGGGGAGCCACAGGGAAGCTACATATAAGGCAGTTTTCTGGCTGTGCAAGCAGTTCGAGCAGGAGCCCCACAGGGTGGGGTCTCAGGCCCTCAGCAAGTGAAATGGGCCTAGCAATGAAGCATAAGCCCTCCACAGGAGAGGGGCTTTTCCTTCTGCCAAGAAAGAGAGCAAGTGGCTGCCTGAAATAAAAGTCGCTAGCCTGGAGGTTGCCAAATTGTCTTCCAAGGCTAGCCAGAGCCTTTCACATTCTGGAAAACATGGGCCAGGAACCTGATGAAGCCAGCTGTGAGAGAGCTGAACCTGCCTCTATGGTGAGGCTTGACAAAAGCCTGAAACCTCAGAAGGAGGAAAGCAACTTCTGCAAGACACCTGAGTGAGTAAATTGCTTTTGCCAAGTGCAATTCTGAGAAAGTCTTTAAGAGGCAGAGAAGCCCAAAGCCTACCAATAGTGACGTCTGTCTGTCTGCACCTTGCATTCACAGCAACATTCAGAGGGTGGACATCTGCCAAGTGACCAGGATGGTCCAAGTATTGTGTATAAATGTGTCTGATTTGAAAGTGCCTACAGGACTGGAAGGGAGTACTCAGAGCCAGGGCTCTTCTAACTTGCCTGGGAGGTCCAGTATTTTGCCTGTGGAAGCTGCAAGCGCCAGTGTGTACCACAAGAGACTGCATGTTGTACTTGAACTTAGAGAGCTACAGAAACAGTTTGCTGCCAAATGCAAGTTGGTATTAAAAGAGCCTGAGAGCTACAGTAAACAGTTTACTACCAAGAGCAAGTGTTTTCGTTGAAATAATTTAATGTTTCTGTTGCAGCGAAGTCTGGAGAATGGTAGTGGGCCTTGTCACAAACCCAGCCAAGTCAAGTATCTTAATTGGTAGTGAGCCCAGCCTCAAGCTTGGTCTAGTGTGGTAACAAAGTTGTACTTTAAGCTCCGGCTTTAATCGACAAGGAAGATGAAAGTTGTCAAGAGACTGTGTCCTAATGTCCGTGGTGGGAGTTGTAACCTGGGTTCTGGTTGTTCACTCTGCTGTGCGTAGTATGGGTGCTTGTTCCTAACATGCTTATGATGCACCTGTTTGTAAAAAGTTCTGGCCAACCAGAAAAGGGTCTGCGTCTGCTGTGACCAACTGGGACACCTTGAAAAGAAACTGCGACTAAACTGTAAATGTGCTGAATGCCCAAATGTGCTGAATGCAATGTATCCAGAGGCTGGGATATTCAGACTGTGCCAGGCTGGAGCAAGCCTGGGCGCAGTGCAACTGGGATACACAGGGCACATGATCTGGGTGATATTCAATGGTGGTGCTGCACCATGCAGCTCCAGCACCATTGAATATGGCGTGGCTGCCCCATTGCATGGCATAGTGGCACCATGCCAGCACAAGTGGCAAGAGAGGAGCAGGGGATGCACCAGCATAAGTGCAGTTGTGCTAGGCACAGGAACCACGATATTCAGCGGTGGGTATGAAAATGGGGCCATTGTGCATGCAAGGTGCAAATGGGGCCATTTGCATGTCATTATAACCCCATTTGCATGCATGTGCACCGATCCCAGCGACTTGCACCTGGCGCCTGCAGAGCTACAGCCGTCGGGACATGCCCCCCTGCTCCTAGGCAGCAAAAGCGCCAACACCTTATCATGGGCATTGCAAAAATAATCTTATCCCTGGTGGTCCAGTGGACCTTCTCCACAGCCCGATCGCGGCGTAGTTAAAGAATAGTATCCTGGTGGTCCAGTGGACCGAATCCAGCCGAGTCGCTGGCTTTAGAATAAAGCTGTTTTGGGTCCGTGATTCAGCCCGCGTTGCGGTTTTGTAATTTAATCTTGCGGTCCAGCATTTCTTTCGCCTGTCTTTTACCGGCCCTCGTCAGCAGTGGGGGTTGCCTCGCCCCCGCCGTCGGTACTGGGCTAACTGGATGCGCCGTATGCCATTGGTCCACAGCGGGTCAATGGTCATGCAGATCATATTGGTCCTTGTGTGGAATGCCTTCATTGCTATCGATTGTGTAGTACAGCACGTCTGCACGCCCATGGGTCTACGCCAGTGGGACCCATGAGCCGTACAGCCGTACTCGTACACTGTCAGTTGGTGGCGCCAGGCGGCTTGCAGGTGAGCTGCCGCCTCACCGCTAACCGGGGAGCCGGGTACGGACTGAGGGGCGGGTGGGGAGGGGGTACCTCGCTGGACCACCAGGGATTGTTAACTTACAAAGCCCACGATCGGTTTGGAGCGGGTCCACTGGACCACCAGGGATAAGCATTTTATTTCACAAAGCCCAGACCACCAGGGAGTTTCATCTACTGGAGCCCGCTGAACGGGGCGCCGCCATGACGGACCATGGCTCTGGAGGTCGGTGGCCAAACTACAGCTGGCAGCTGCGTGTTGTGCCCTGCAATATGGCAGCTCACCTGTGGGTGGCCAGGCTTTGCCTTTTCTTTTGGGCAGATCTTTGTGCTCCGCTGTGCGTACAAGGTGGGTGTGTGCTGCATATGCACCGCACATCCAGGAGCTGAATATCGGGATGTGCAGAATATGCACATAAACCCTTCCCACTGTACGCATACATTACCTAGTCTTCTCTCGGCGCGCCAGGGATTCATGCGAGTCAACATCCCTTTGAATATCGCGCTTAGGTGCATCAGTGGTTGAGCACGAGCGCAACACTCGCTGGCCAAGGCGCAACACCTTGAATATCCCGCCAGCCTGTTCATCCAGGAAGTGTTCTCAGCCTGGAAGAGGGCTAGCCTTCAGACTGTCAAAGTGTTGTTTTCCATTTGCAAGAGTAGAAAGACCTTTGCAGTTCTGGTATTGGGGGCTGGCTGTCAGCTTTGCCAGCATTTTAGCCTTCAGGGACAGAACCCACCTGATGAAAGCACTTGATCCTGACTTGTCTAAGCCTATGAAGATGGCTAACTATAAGTAATGTAAGATCAGCCCTGCACCACCATGGAAAGGACTTGTAAATAATTAAAGTTGGTAACTCCTGCAATCTGCAGTTGAAGTTTAAGGATGCAACCAAAAGTTAGCCTCTGTACATCTGTTAAGGGACCCAATTTTCTGGCCAATGTACAGCTGCACTGTCCATCAAGCCTGCACCTTTTAAGAACTATAATTACTGGGTACCCAGGTTGTGTGGGATTGCAGGTTCTTATGCAATATGGGAAACTGGTACCAGTGTGGCATTAATGATAAATGTTTTGCCTAAATGCAGCTAGATAGTCAGGAGCTGACTAATCCAGAGGTTGGTGGGGGGCCACTGTGATTGCAACTGGTTTCAAATGTAAAATGTTTATTATACCTCAAAGCAAACCCAATCTACTTCAAGTATAAACAGCATAAACTCTATTTCATTTGCACCCTTCCTAGTCCTTCCTATGTAAATAAACTTGTTGTTGTTTGTTCTTGCAGATATCTGTCTCGTGATTATATTATTAGTGGTAAGTCACTAATTACCAGAATGGTCTGAATTGGGAAAATGTTATTGGGTCATGCTTGGGGTGGCATCTGATAAGGTAAGTGGGTACAGCTTCCCAAAAGGGCTGTAATGATTTAGCTCTAGCCCACTAAAAGGTAAACTCTGGTGGAGGCACTGCATGATGTACTAACTAGGGAAAGAACTTGATTAATGTTAAAATAGGAACCCAGGCCTCCACCTTGTTCAGGCCTGCAAGGTAGGGATAATAGCCCTTGGTATAGTGCAGCCTAGGGGTTACATGTGTAACTGTGGGTGAGGGGAGCTGGAACTTCTCTGTGGGTGATAATGAGCAGGGTGAGGGGCTTGCTTGAAAGAGTTGTTGAGGAAGGGGGAGTATGGGAATTTGCTATTCTTTTAGGTAACAGGCAGGGCCTGCTGGGCAACCGCTCAGTGTGGGCTGGAGTTTGTGGACACAGGAACCTAGGGATAGGGTGAAACTCCCTATAGGGTAAGGGAATAAAAGGAATTCAAGTGGCTAAAATTACAGACAGAGTAGGAACTATAGGACGATAGGAGTAGTACAGCGCAGTGGCTGTGGAGTGGCAGTCTTGAGGGAAACTTTCTGAAGCTGCGCTGCTGCGCATCTGCACACCACCTCTCTGGGTTGAGAGAAGGGATGCCAGACACAAGATCAAGTTGGCTTGGGTTGGAGGACCTACTCCCCACCCACGGACCACCTAGTCCGCCACAGCTACCTCAAAGGATGCCAAGACAGGGAGGAGGGCTGGACAATGGTGGGCTCAGAGAGGGTAAGGGCAAGAGGCGCAGGCACATCCTCCATCTGATATCACTAAGAAACTCCCATGCTGCACTTGCTGGGTGGGAATGTCCCTCAGAGGCACCAGAAGTAGTGACCGGGGTGGATGTGGGGTCCCCATAGTGAGACTCCCAAGGGGTGGGCAGAGCACCCCAGAGGTGAAGGAAGTGAATCCTGGTGGTGGACTCCAAGTGAGGGGAATACAGTTAGGGCAGATAGAGAATGAGGAGAGGGAGGTTAGGTGCCTGTCTGGTGCCACAGCATGAAGGGATGGAAAGAGGATCCATGGGATCACTGGGACAGAAGGAAGGAAGGAGAGCTGGATGTCATTGTCCATCTGGGGACTAATGAGCTGGCTAGGGATGAGCCAGAAATAGTTCAGGAGGCATTCAGGGAATTGGGGAGGGTCTTAGGCAATTAGCACAATCTGTGCTTTCTAGGAGGTGCTACCTGCGTATGACATGGGGGAGGAGAATGGGACTTCTCTGCATCAGGAACTTCGATGCATGATTGAAGGAATGGTGCAGAGAGAAGGATTTGTATTCATCTGGGACTGGGACACCACCTGCAGAGATAAAGGCCTGTACAGGGCAATGGCCTGAATACATCCAGGAGGGAACTGTGACCCTCAGTGAATGGTTTAAATGCTACATTGGTGAGCATTTAATCTAGCGAGAGGGAGGTGGAATGAGGCAGGAGACAGAAACTGTACCCCCACAGGCTTACAAGGTCAGTAATGGGAATCTGAGGAAGAAAACCCAAAAGGAACCAATGAACATAAGAATCCAGGGGTAGAAAGAAGGGAGATAGTAAGAAGAATAGTGAGGAAATAAGGGAGGGCAAATGGGTAAAATGAGAGGGGTGGCAGTACAATCTAGAGAGCCATGTGTGCATATGCTCAAAGTCTGGGCAATAAGATTACAGACCTAGAGGCCACCATGGCAGAAGCGGAGCTGGACATAGTTGCAATTACTGAGTCCTGGTGCAATGAAAACCAGGACTGGATGTAGGCATACCAGGTTATTCTCTATTCAGAAGGGACAGGGCAGGTAAAAGGGGAAGAGTGGCTCTATGTAAGGGAAAACATAAAAGCCATGGAAATACAGGGGAGCAGGGAGGGCAGAAGTACTGTGGGTCACCCGCAGACATGGAAATGAGCTGCTGTTCACACAGCAGTGATCTGCTGACCTCCAGTACAGGGGAAGAAGTGAATAAGGGTATGTTGTAAGCAAGCCCATAGGATGGTAAGCAAGGGGGAGGTATTGGTGGTGGGGGACTTCAATCTACCAGATGTGGATTGGAGCCGCAGCACCAGTTAGAAGTAGGGACATCCTGGACTCCCTGCAGATGGTGTTCCTCATGCAGCTAATCAAGAAACCCACTCATGGGGGGCAATACTGGACCTGGTACTGACAAGCAGGGACAGTGTGCTAACATCATGAAGTAGCCACCTGGGACCAGTGATCATGGTACAGTGTGGTTCAGTATAAGAATGGGGCTAGAATCAAACCACACTATAAAGAGGGTCCTGGACTTCAGGAGGGCTGATTTTAAGAAAATGGGAAAATTCCTCAGGGACGCTCTAGCAGGGGTGGGGATACTGAGTGGAGTTGAAGAACAGTGGGCAAAAATAAAGGAGGGCATTGAGAAGGCAACAAAACTCTGTGTCAGGCAGGGTTAGCAGGGAAGGAGAAAAAGAGACTGCTATGGTTCTCTAAAGAAGTAGTGGAGAAAGTAAAGGCAAAAAGCTAGCATTTAAAAGGTACAGGATGACACAGGAGGTGGAGGATAGGGAGAGATATTAGGAGAAACAAAGAGAGGCAGGAAAGCAGTTAGGAATGAAAAGGCGCAAACAGAGGAGAATATTGCCAAATCAGCAAAAAGGGGATAAAACATCTCTAAGTATATAAGCAGAAAGAGGAAGACCAAAGAAGGATAGTAAGGCTTAAAGGGAATGAGGGGTTTGTGTGAAGAGGACCAAAAAACTAGCAGACATATTGAGCAAATACTTTTGTTCAGTATTTACAGAGGAAGGGTAGATGATGAGTCAGGATAAGGGACAAGGGCATTAAAGGAAGGGAAGTGGACAGTAGTCCTTTTACAGAGGAGAGGTCCTCAAGGAACTAGCACAACTAAAAGTGGACAAGGCAATGGGGCTTTACGAGGTACACTCTAGGATACTGAAGGAATTAGTGGTGATGGCTGTACCTCTGACAGCTCTGTTTAACCTATCATTAGATACAGGGGAAGTTCCAGGGCACTGAAGGAGGGCAGATGAGGTCCCACTTCACAAAAGTGGTAACAGGGAGGAGGCAGGAAATTACAGATCTGTCAGCCTGACTTTGGTGGTGGGTAAAGTAATGGAATCACTACTGAAGGAAAGGATTGGAGAATATCTTGTGACCAGTGGATTACAAGATCCAAGGCAGCATGATTTGACAAGGGGAGATCTTGCCAGACAAACCTGATCAAGTGCTTTGACTGGGTGACCAGGAAGTAGATCAGGGCAGAGCAGTGAATGTGGCCTACCTGGATTCAGTAAGGCTTTTGACACCATTCCACACAGAAGGCTGGTGAGCAAGCTGGGTAGCCTAGGAGTGGTCCAAAAGTAGTAAAGTGGGTAAGAAGTTGGTTAAGCAACAGGACACAGAGGGTGATGGTAAATGGTGCTTATTCTGAAGAAGGCAGGGTGACCAGCGGGGTGCCACAGGGATCAGTACTTGACCTGGTCCTGTTAAATGTCTTAGTGATGTTGCAGGAGGGCTGGATGGGAAAGTATGCCTGCTCGCAGATGACACAAAAATCTGCAACAGGTTGGACACACCGTGGAGGTGGAAAAAATGATGGATGATCTGAAAAAGCTGGAAGACTGATCAAGGGTTTGACAACTGGATTTCAATGCAAAAGTGCAATCATGCACTTGGGCATAGAAACCCAGGGGCATCGTGCTAGTAGGCAGGAGGTATGGCAACCATAAACAGGAAAGGCACCTGGGGTAATCATTTCTGATGACCTGAAGGTAGCAAAGCAGTGTGATAAGGCAGTGGGGAAAGCAAGCAGGATGTCTGGTGCATAGGGAGGGTATCACCAGCAGAAAGATGGAGGTAGTGTTACCCCTGTATAGATTAACAGGTGAGGCCTCACCATGAGTACTGTGTCCAGTTCTGGAGGCCCAGTCTCTGGAAGGACATAGAGTAGAGGTGGTGCAGAAGAGGGCAACCAAAATGGTGCAAGGGCCTGCATCAAAAGCCCTATGAGGAAAGACTCAAGGAATTAAATATGTACTCTAAAGGAAAGAAGGAAAGGGGGGACATGATAGAAACTTTCAACTACCCTCACAGGTATTACTAAGGTACATGAGGCTAGCATTTTACAAAGAAAAAGATGGTCGAGGACAAGGGGTCATGCTGTGACGCTGAGGGGAGACTCTGAGGAGATGTGAGTAATACTTCTTTATGGAAAGGGTGATGGGTGCCTGGAACAGTATTAATGCTGCAGCAACTCCCTACTGTGAAGACCATCACAGTGACAGGATTTAGGCAAAACGCATGTCGCTGTGATGGTCTCTGCAAGTCCAGGAGATTGCCTCGCAGGGTGTTTGCTCACCCCTCGGGTCCAACTCCAACTCGGAGTTGGAATCCTAGAGACTAGGGAGTGTGGGGCTGCGCCCCCACATGGGGGTCTGGGGCATAGCCCCCCTATAGAAACATGAAGGCATCCCCTGACACCGCATTACTGACACTGCACGCGGCTGTCGCTGTTGTTGGGGATGTCTCCATATGGGATGTTGCTGCAGCATGGTAAAACCACCTGGAACAGCCTCCCAGTGGAGGTGGTGGGTGCTAAAATGGTAACAGGATTCAAGCATGCATGGGATAGATGCAAGGTGACCTTAGAAATAAGGCAGGGGAAAGATTGGACATCAAGTAGGATCTGCGGTGGCACTGTAGGTAGGGAAAATAGGGCAGACTAGGTGGGCCAAGAGGTCTGTATCTGCCAACAAATTCTAGTGTTCTATGTTTCTAGCAAGCAATCAGTTCTTCCTCTACACCTTTTGAAGTACTGAATGATCATGTGTGGTTTTGTGGAGGAGGAAGAGGCTAACTTATGAACTAACAGCCAGTGACTCCAATGTGTCATTGTGCTGCAGATCAGTCCTGTATATTGGAGAAAATACAAAAATCACACATGCCCACACAATGCAAAGCATCATGGGCTGCATATGCAAATCACCACAGAATGTTATGCTGGTTCAACTTTAAGCAGAATTGCATGGTGCCAAAAGGCCTCCACAAGTTTGCAAAGGGTGCTAACAGATGACATAGACATGTGTTTCATCCTACCAGGACTCATCAGTATGCCTCATCTGTTTGACACCCCAGTGGTCGTGAACCAGCCACCCTAAGATGGTCTGTCTGCTATGCTGTGGTGAACCCATTAAAATAAAACTATTTAGTATAAGAGCAGAAGAATTTGTGAGCCATAGTTATGTTTCAAGAAAATAGTCATGCCTGTAATGCAAAGTCTGTGTAGTACTTCTGAAATTGGTTGTCTTTTTGCAGTATGAAAAAAGGCCTCTCACACAGTTTGAGAGGCCTTTGGCACCATGCAATTCCCCAGCGAAGTTGAAACCAGCATACATCTGTGGTGATTTGCATATGCAGCCCATGATGCTTTGCATTGTGTGGCATGTGTGATTTTGTATTTTCTTGAAACTTGGCTTCCCAGCCAAATGCCCTTTGGGTAACCCCTTGCCTCAGTGTTTGCGCACAGAGGTTCTTTTGTCTTTAAACTGTATATTGAAATGTGTCAATATAAAGCTATAAATGTGTGTGTTAGTTTTAAGAAAATTTACCAGCACTCATTGCCAGTAGGCAGAATTTTCCATGGCTAGATTCCCTAATAATCCTTTTCTGCATGCTGCTATCAAAACATTGAGGATGCTTAAGCCAACTTTGTGGGTGCTTGAGCACCCCAGCACCATGGAGTTGGCATCTATGAAAGGGATCTCTTTTCATTAGGCCATATTGTTTTTAGTTTGACCATACAAAAAAAAAAAGTGGAAGGAGTCATGAAAAGGATGCAAACTAAAAATAACCACATTTGGGGTCATTTTAACAATAGAGTGCAGAATCCAACTAACGGGTACTGATGAGCAAGATATATGTGTTGGTCTCACTGCAGCATGTAATTAGTGTGGGTTTGAAATTTTTTCCCCAAAACAGAAAACTAGATGCAGCATACAAAATGTTTTTTGTCTCACAAAAAGGATTCACCCATACAGAAAAGGATCCTTTTCGTATGACCCACTTTTGTTTTGGTGCCATGCAGCTATCCTGAAAGTGTCTACTGAGTATGCTCAGAACCAAAATTTTAAAATGAATAAGTTTGGAACAGATGAATATTTTTCACCAAACCAGCAAAGACATCTGTGGGCCAATCCTTCTACCCTGAAAATTTCAGATCAAATTTCCAAACTGTCTGGGCACTAGAGGTGGACAAAGAAAACAGCAAAAACCTGAAAACTCTTTTTTCACAGTCCAGATCTCGAATCCACACATGCGACTGGAACGAAAGTTGGCATGTCAAGAGATCTACCCACAAGACCATACATTTAAAATGTCATGCAAATCCGTTGAATGGTTGCAAAGTTATTAAAGTGCAACATTTGGGGTTTAACATTAAACACCTTCTCAACCTAACTATAGGGCACAACTGCACCCCTATAATATCTATCTGTCTGTGTGTCTATCACTATAGAGTTGTGCTGGTCAGCTTTTCTGGCTCTGACAGGTCAGGCGGCTCAGGTTGGGCATATCAGAATCAGAACACCTTACTGTTAAGAACTCATTGGTAACCCCACATCTCCTTAGTGTGGCAACATCATAAGGCACTTGAGCTTTGCTTTCGTGTCCATGATGTCCCCACACTAACTCGTGTGGAGTTACCAGTTTGCTGTTCACAGTGAGGGGTTAACTATTCTCTGTATAGCCTTCTCCTCCTTCCTCCCTCCCTTTTAAAGCCACGCACCAGTCCCATATTTTTATACTGCTCCTTCCTTTTGATGTCTTCAGGCACACAGCACTGTATGCTCTCATCCTTTCCCTCTACATAGAATAGAAGTTGATGGCAGATAAGGACCGCAAGGCCCATCCAGTCTACCCATTTTTCTACCTTATGAATGTGTTATAGGCCTTTACTCTGTCAATAACCTATCTATTCATACTCATCTGTATTGCTCCTTATGCCTGTCCATGCCTGTTTGAAGCCTGCACTGTATTCATATCCACCACTTCCTAAGGTAGGCCGTTCCATGCATCAACCCTTTCTGTGAAAAAGAACTTCCTCACATTATTCCTTAATCGGCCTTCCTCTGATCTCATGCTGTGTCATCTTGTCCTGCTATTTTTCTTATAGTGAAACATGTTAGACTCTTCCACCTAGTTAATGCCCTTAAGATGTTTGAATGTTTCGATCATATCACCTCTCTTCCTCCTTTGCTCTAGGGTATACATATTGAGCTCTGTTAGTCTGTCTTGATATGTTTTCTGATGCAGTCCCTGCACCATTTTGGTTCCCTCTCTGGACTTCTTCCATTTTGTTAATGTCCTTGTGCAGGCGTGGCCTCTAGTACTGCACACAGTACTCCAGATGGGGCCTAAGCAGTGTCTTGTAAAGAGGAATTATTACCTCCCTCTTACGACTTGTGATACCCTTACTAATATACCCCAACATCCCCTCAGCCTTATTTACTGCTTTAGTGGTCTGCTTGAATGATTTCGGTCATCTGTGATGATGATGCCCAAATCTCTTTCTTCCCTTGTGATTGCCAGCAGCTCCCTCCCAACCTACAGGTAGCTTCAGGTTTCTCTTCCCTATGTGTATGATCTTGCACTTCTTTATTAACCCCCAGTTGCCACTCTTCAGTCCAGTTTGCCAGTTTTTCCAGATCTTGTCTCATTCTGCCCACCCCATCTGGATCATCTACTCTGTTGCAGATCTTGATGTCATCTGCAAACAGGCAAACCTTACCCTCCAGTCCATCTGCAGTGTGACTGATGAAGATATTGAAAGGACTGGCCCCAGGACTGATCCCTGAGGTACCCCACTTGTGACTTGCATCTCTTCTGACTATACCGTTTACCACCACTCTCTTTTCTGCCTACCAACCAGTTTGCCACCCAGTTGACCAACTTCTGACCCACCTCGAGCCTACCCAGCTTATTAATCAATCTCTATGTGGACAGTATCAAAGCTTTGCTGAAGTCAAGGTAGGTGACATCAACTGCACCCTTGGTCCACCACTCTCGTTACCCAGTCAGAGAAATCTATGAGATTAGTTTGACAGGATCTTCCTGTTCTAAACCCATGCTGTCTTGGATCCTGTGCTCCTGTGGTTCCAGATGTTGCACTATCCTTTCCTTAAGAGTGCCTCCTAAACTTGCCCACTACTGAAGTAAGACTGACTGGTCTGTAGTCCCTGCCTCCTCCTGCTGCCACTCTTGTGGAGCAGGATCACGTGAACCCTTTTCCAGTCTTCTGAGGCATCTCCTGTGCTCAGAGACTCATTAAACAGTTCTGCTAATGGCTCTGCTAGTTCCATCCTTAGCTCCTTTAGTACCCTGGGATGTATGCCATCAGGTCCCATTGTCCTGTCCACCCTGGGCTTAGCAAGCTCTTGTAGGACCCTTTCTTTTGTGAAGGGACTTGTACACCTCCCTCCCCTGTGTCTATGGTGCTGAGCTGTGGGCCTGCCCTACCTTCTCCTCAGTAAATGTTTTCCTTGATCCTCCTCCACACCTCCCACTTATCCCCTTTGATCTATAATACCTCCTCTAGACTTTCTCCTTTCACTAATGTATCTATAGAAAGTCTTGTCCCTTTTTTATTGTTGTTACTAGTGTTTCCGGTTTGGGCCTTTGCCTGCCTTACTGCCTTCCCTGCTTCCCTTAGGGAAGTTTGGCATGCCTCCCTATCTTCGTTCCATTGTGTTCCCTTATAGTTCCTGAAGGATAATCTTTGGTTCTGAATCTTTCTGCTACTGTTTTTGAGAACCAAAGTGGTTTCCTCCTTCTTTTGCTCTTGCCTTTCTTCCTAACACAATGGGATGTTACTTCAAAATTGCATCCTTAATGCTTGCCCACTTTGCCTGTACACACTCACCTGTATTTCTTCTTGCCAGAGCTAGCTTAACTCTGTTGGCCATCTTATCAAAGTCAGCTCCTCAGAAGTCCCATATTTTTGCCTTGGCATGGGATGATTTAGTTCTAGTGGCCAAATTGAACCATACCATGTTATGGTCACTGGCCCCAGATGACCTTCTACCTGGAGATCTGTGATCCTTTCCCCGTTAGTCATTACTAGATCTAGGATAGCCCTGTCTCTTGTGGGTTGTTGTACCAATTATTTGAGGCCCTCGCCCTGCAGAATCCACTATGTGTCTAGTTCTGGCAGATGTTCCTGCAGGTATTGACCTGTCTGTATCTGGCATGTTGAAGTCTCCCACTATCAGAATCTCCCGTATAGCTGTCATGTTTTGTATATCTTCTAACAGTAATGTGCCTATGTCCTCCCCTGGTCTGGAGGCCTGTAGACAACCCCAGTTCATATGGCTATCCCATTTTCTGTTTCCAGGGTGACCCACAGTTCTTCTGGCTCCTTATGTGTATTCTGAATTTCTGTAGCTATGATATTTTTATTGACATAAGAGGCCACCCCCGTTTTGTACCTCTGAACAGTACACTAGTCAGAGTACGAAGTCTAAGTGTGGTTACTGGTGAACCATGTCCTGCTAATGGCTACTATGTCCAGTTTAGCCTCTGTCATTGTTGCCTCCAGGTCTGGGATCTTGTTTCCCACACTACAGGCATTTATGTACATGATTTTCCTATTGGCCAGAATTTGGTGCGGAAGTTGTGGGGTGAGGTCCAGCTTTTCCCTGTGTATTGTATGGGGAGCCAGACCTTTCTCCTTACCTGGTGATGCAAATGAACTACAAACATGCTGAACTCCTGTTTGATCACTAGCTGAGGGGAGGGTGTTCTTCCCATTTGATGTATCGATGCTGCTCTCTCCCCATTTGCTAGTTTAAATATTCTGCAAAGACATCAAACTTGCCCCAGTGCACTGACTCTCCTTAGTCAGATGCAATCCATCGAATTTAAAGAACTTTCACTCCCAAAACTGTTGCCAGTTACCTACAAATTTGTGTCCTTTTTCCTGGCACTAGCCCTTGAGCCACATGTTTAGCTCCCTATCTCCCTTCTCTGACCTTCTGTCCATCAGCCCCCTCTGCCAGATGAAAAGGATGACAGTTTATCTCCCATTCTGGTCAGATGTTCCTTGGTCTCCACAACTGACCAGCTGGCAAGATTATTAGTCCCTATGTGTACCAGGCGTTGATGTTTTCCCCTGCTTCCTGAATGATTTAGCAATGTGGGCAGTGTCCCTCCACACTGATGTACCTGAGAGACATCTGACTATTACCCCCGGCCAGAGGTAGGTATCAACTCCCGAATCCTGGAGTCTCCTATGATCAGAAGTGTTTTGGATTTCCTTTTGCTTTTTGTTTTGGTCCCTGTTTTGGGTGAATTTTGTAGTGCTAGATCCTGTGCTGCACTGTCCTGCTCTGTAGTGTTCTCTGCCCCTTTGTTTGATTTTTGGAGACAGAGGCAGAAACCTGTTTGTAGTTTTTATATGACTTGTGGAGGTGATACATTGGTGAGCACTGAGTGATGGGGCACCAATTTGCCCTCCTAACCACCTGCCAGTCTCCCGGACCAACTACCCTCTGCGGTGTGAGGTGCTTCAGTTAGATGTTGGGGAAATGGAGGCGATTCTTGTAATATATTTCCTCCTGAATATATGATTTGAGTGTGCAGTCTCTGCCGATGCTTCCCAGAGCTGAGCCCTTATATCTCTGATGGTCCAGCATGTAGGGCAGCATCCTAAATCCTATATAACTGCCCTGTTGAAAAGTGTCCTGCAGTACCTGTAGTTAATAATATCCATTCCAGTTGAGTTGCGAGCTTATAACCTGGTCCGAGTAATTAGAAGGAAAATGAAAGCAAAAGTTGATTTTTCTTTTTTAATATTTTTCTTTGTTTGTTTTTGTATAACTTTTTATAACAAGTTAAATTAATTGTGCCCTGTAAGTGAGGTCACTGAGTGGATACTCCTCTGATCCTCCCTTCCTGCTTTGCTACAGGAAATGGCATGACTGTGCTACTCTATAAAAGGACTGTAGCATGGAGTGGTTGGGGATGGGGTGGGTGGTTGGTTGGGCCCTTCCCCTGCTGAAAAGAAGAACCATGGATGAAAGAAACAAGGAGGTAAGAGCAGAAACAATCAACCAACAACAAATGCAGTCTCTATCCTCAGTCTGCATCTCGTATGTGCTCCTGCAATTAGCCCTGAAAGCTTAGCCTAATGATAGATAAAACTGTAAAACCTGTAAGCACCACCTGTAACAATTTCACAGAAGATATACCCTGCAAAAACACTTTGCTACAGAGAAAAATAAAGCAGTAAAAAGTAACAAAACCTTTAAGCACAACCTGCAGAACACTTTAACAGAAGGTATACCTTGCAACAAACTATTTGAATCAGAGAAGATTACAGCAGTAATCTGAAAGCACCAAACAGTAACAAACCTGTAGGCACACCCCTGTAACAATGCTGCCGAAAGTATATCCTGCAACAGCAATTTGAATCAGAGAACAATAAAGCAGTAAAATGTGAGCAAAAACATAACAAAATCTGTAAGCACAAAAGAAAATAGTAACACACAGAAAATCTGCCTAGCCAAAAGAATCCTTAACCTTTTCCTTGCTCTGATAATACTGTTCCTTGCTCTGTCCTTATAAGCAAACCTAGAAGTAAAGAGCTCAGGTGAGCTAAGTGCCTTTGCCAGCAAACCTAGTCTTCCACCTCCTGTGCTGTATTGGTGAAGAGGACTGAGCGTCTTTGCAAGCCTGATGGGATTAGGCCCCTCAGTCTCCAGGGGGCTCTGCTGTGTGCACCCCATCCTAAGTCTGCCACCACAGAGCCTCAGGTTCATAGTGACTGCTCTCTACCATGCTCCCTTATGTGGAGAAGCAGCAGAATATGGCAGCCCAGACCAACATACAGCCTCTGTAAACCCCTATCCCTATTTGGAAACAAACTGTTGAAAACTTGTGTGTTTCCCCATCCTCAGAATTCTAGCCCCTCCCATGCCTATTGGCTGCTCCCCACCCCCTCCATGCTCGGCTGCTGTCCCCCATGCACCATTGCATGGGGTAGCTCAAAACATTGGTTTTAGCCATGAGACTGACGGACCAGGCAGGAAGACCACTGAACAAGCGAGGTGTGCACTGCATTCAGTGATGTGCCTAGGGGTGGGACTCATATAGATACCTGTTGCAACTGGATCTTTGCACAACTCCACCCCCAAGTCATTCCTTAACGACACCATGCCAGGTTCTTCCTCTGTCTGTTCTTCTTACTGGCCACCTATCACCCATAGATACTGCTGCCCCCACACAAAATTGGGCATCCAGGGAACAGCAAATACACTTTGGGGATTGAGTTTGAAGGCTGGGGAACACACAGCTGTGCCCCTAAATTTTGGGCTTTTGTCAAAGGCTGAAGGAAGAATATAAAAAAGGGGTAAATTATAATAAAAAAAACTGGGTCACAAATCAGGTCGGACCAGCTCAGACCTGATTCTGAGTCAAAAGCTCGGACTGACCAATGCTGATCGGTCCAAATCTGTGACCTGACCTGCTGCTCACCCTTCATATATATTATGTACTCAGTCTCTTGGCTTGGGCATTTCAGAGTTAATCCAATTACTCCCATGTGCAAAGTAATATATTTTTCATATATGGCAAAAATGTTTAAACTAATAAAATGTGCCTTTTCAGGAATATTTAAAATGTAAGGAAGTTTTAAAAATATTGACATGCAGTATATACAGTACATCAGACACACATACATTACATGAGTTGTGCACACTCAATAGAAAAGAGTTTAATGCAGATTTTATATATTGTCCATATATTTTAAAGATATGTATCATATATACATCATATCCACACCTTTGTATATTTTGATATATAGACCAACAAGAGGCCACATTTTAATATTTAAAATTCATTTTCATATCTGATAATATATTATGATTCTTTACTGGTGTAAGATCTTCTAACTTAGTCAGTACTGGGACTTAAAAATGGGGCATTACCCTTTAAATGAGTGCATGTTCGGCTGTTTCTTTAAGTGTAGCACTGCAGGAAACAGAGGAGATGAGGTACCTTTCACAGTTCTGTCACAACAACTGACATTTTTTTCCCCTTTTAAGAATATTTCATATATCTTTTATTATTCCTACAAGCTGGTATGAAGAAAAATTAATGTGGAATTTCACCACTGAGAGACAAAAAGGTAAGAAAAAATTGCATGGCCTACTGCAGTGCTAAAATTAGTCTGGGGTTGTCACCATGGTAACTGTGCCACTAAATCACTAAACTGCTTTCGTATAGAGAAAATTTCAGATCTTAAGACCCATCGTCTCATTTTATTGTGAAACATAAACTTTGTTATATCAAGGTAGGCTGAAGACAGAGTATGACAATAAAGAAGAAATGTGTTTCTTGAAGAGGGTAAATGGACTAGACAGCAATAAAACCGCCAGCTGAAAATGAGCAGGACTTTTATTTATTTATTTGAAAGTTGGATTTACAACCTTTGAGTCGTGGACTCATTTATAAAGGCACCTCGTTGCAGGGATGGTGGACATGGTTACAGTGTGGGGTACAAAAGTGGTAACATACAGGTGCACACACATAACAATAAGAATATATATGCATCAGTGACTTACAGATAAAGTTGCATACAGTAAGTACAATCGTATAAAATAATATAATAATAGAAGGTACAACCCTGGATGTACCAGGAGGGATACCTAAGAGGAAAGGTTGGGGGAAAGACAGGGATGGGAAAAACAAGGAGGGGAAGCAGTCCAGTGGACATTGTCAGGCTGTGGGCCAGGTGGAAAGGACCCGCCATTAAAGATCATGTGCAACGGTTTTTTACATATTTTAATAAAAGCTTAAAAGTTGCAGTTCAAGTCCTTGTGTCATGATTAATGTTTCCTGAAAATTTCACATTGTTTGATTTTGTGGTTTTCTTTAAATCAGCATTTGTTAACTTGCTCTGTAGTGGCTGAAAACAGTGGAGTTATTTCTGTCCTCTCAGTCAAACTTAGAGTCCGATGACATCATTTGGAGTAGCTTGCTGTTTCAGATTCCCAATCAGAGCAGCACTCTATAGAATTTATGGTCTCCTGAGGCTCTCAGGTTTCTTACAACCCAGTCTCTGGTTTGTGTTTAGATAGATCAGCTTAAAATATAATTCTCTTCCTTTAAAAAGCTGTTAATTTTAGTTTCAATGCTGAATTGAAGTAGTGAAATCTTTTTCTGTGAGAAATCAGCATGTCTGTATCACAGCTCTGTTCTTTCTAATCAAACCTCAATTTTTTTTCTAACTACGTAACACAGGACTGTTTAATGAATATAAAATAAATCTCAATTTTGTTCATTCACAGAAAGTTTTTTTTGACATAGCCTTCATAAATATAATCATGTACGAACATTTTTTTCATGTCAGATTAACAAACAGGTGCTTTTCACATTCTGCTACAGTATTTCAAGCACATGTCCTGTCAGAACTCACAAATTTCAGTTCTTTGGTGGTTTCTGTGTGAAAATACATCATGTATGTGTATAACTAAAAACACTATGTGACTTCCGATGCACCATGTCTCTGCCCCACAGTTGAGGCAGCTGCAGTCTACTGCCACCAGTCCCCTGCTCCACAAGCCCTCTGCCTTCTGCTCCACATTCGAGGCTGCTGCACCCTGCTGCCCACTGTCTTCTCCCACACAGTCAGGGATTATGCACCCTGCTGCCTCCATCCCTTTCCTAAAGAATCAGTACTGCACCCTCCCACCCTGCTGCCTCTCTCCCCCACCTTCTCAGTTAGGGGTGCTGCACCTGTTGCTCCATTCCTGTCTCCACAGTCAGGGTTGCAGTGCTGTGCTAAGCCATAGAGTGCCAGATTCCTTGCCTCCACAGCTGGGGCTGCTGCACCATGCTGCCCTAACACCAGAGGTGGGGCTTTTGATGCACTCTTGCTACCCACTTCCATTGCCCCAAATGGTCAGGGCACCATGCTGTCTTCTATCCCCTGTCACCACTGACAGGGCTGCCTCCCTGCTCCTTTCTACACAGTTGGGTTGCTGTGGCCTGCTGTACCCTAGAGCCTCATGCCTCTGCAGTTGGGCTGCTGCACCATGCTGCCACCTGCACAGATTCAGGGCATTTGCTGCACCCTGTTGCATGCCTCCACAGTTGAGGCAGTTGCACCCTGCTGTCTCCCTGCCACCAGAGTCTGATCCTTTGCTACACCCTGCTGGAAACAGGAACAGGGGGCAACATGTGCAGTGTCCCTGATTGTGAGGGTGAGAGAGAGAAGGTAGTAGAGTTCAGCAACCCCAGCTGTTTGGGAAGGGTGCAGCACAACAGTAGGGCATTTGCTGCACCCTGTCCACTGCCTGTGGAGGCAAGGGGCTCTGTGGTGCAGCAAGGCACAATGGTGGCAGGGGACAAAGGACAGCATGGGGCAGAAGCCTGACTGTGGGGCAGGACACAGGTGTGCATCAGGGTACAGCAGCCCTGACAATAGCACAGGGTGCACATTGTGCAGCAGCCCAGACCATTTGGGGCAATAGAAGTGCGTGAGGGTTCAGCAGCCCCAACTGTGGATGAAGGCAGCATGAGACTCTAGTGTGTAGCACAGCACAGCAGCCCTGACTGTGGAGATAGGAACTGGGGCAACAGGGTGCCATGGCCCTGACTGTGGGTGTGGGACAGAGGGCAGCACTGTGCAGCAGCCCCTGAATGTTCAGGCAGGAGATAAGGGTGGCAACAGGATACAGCAGCCCAAACTGTGGGACAGGGTCCAGCAGTCATGCCTGTTTGGGACAAGGGATGTGGGAAGCAGGGTATAGCAAAATATTTGACTCTGGTGGTAGGGGGACAGCAGGGTGCAACTGCCTCAACTATGGAGGCATGCAACATGGTGCAGCAAATGCCCTGAATCTTGTGGCAAGTGGCAGCATGGTGCAGCAGCCCTAATTGCAGAGGCATAGGTCTCTAGAGCACAGCAGGCCATAGCAACCCCAACTGTGTAGAAAGGAGCAGGTGCAGCAGCCCTATCTCTGGTGACAGGGATAGAGAACAGCATGGTGCAGAAGCCTTGACTGTGGTGCAATACACAGGGAGCATCAGGGTACAGCAGCCCTGACTGTGAGATGGGGTACATGTGGTACAGCAGCCCTGACCATTTGGGGCAATGGAAGTGAATAGCAGGTGGCAAAGCCCCACCTCTGGTGGCTAGGGCAGCATGGTACAGTAGTCCCAGCTGTGGAGGCAGGGAACCTGGCATTCTAGGGCTTAGCACAGCATAGCACAGCACAGCATAGCAGCCTTGACTGTGGAGACAGGAACAAGGGCCAACAGGTTCAGCTTCCCTAACTTTGAGGGTGGGGGGAAAGAGCAGCAGGATGCAGCAACCCCAATTGTTTGGGCAGGGGAGGTAGGGTACAGCAGCCCTGATTCTTTAGGCAGGGGATGGAGGCAGCAGGGTGCACAATCCTTGACTGTGTGGGAGAAGATGGTGGAAAGCAGGATGTAGCAGTTCAAATGTGGAGAAGAAGGAAGGGGCTTGTGGGGCAGGGACAGGTGGCAGTAGGCTGCAGCTGTCTCAGCTTTGAGGCAGAGGCATGGTGCATCAAGATGCCACATAATGTTTCTAGTTACACCTAACAATGTATTTTCACACAGACACCACAAAGAACTGAAATTTGTGAGTTCTGACAGGTGCCTGTCACACTCTGCTACAGTATTTTAAGCGCATGTACTGTTTGTCAATCTGACATGAAAATAAAATGTTCTTACATGAAATCTATTTATGGAGGCTACATCAAAGACAAACTGTTTCTGTGAATGAACACAATTTAGATTTATTTTATATACATTTAATAGCCATGTTATATAGTTAGAAAAACAATCTGAGTTTTGATTAGAAAGAACTGAGAGCTGTGATACAGACAAGCTAATTTCTCAGAGAAAGATTTCCACTACTTCAATTCAGCCTTGAAATTAAAATGATCAGCTTTTATAAGATAATGTTATATTTTAAACTGATCTATCTAAACAGAAGCCAGAGACTGTGTTTGTAAGAAACTTGGAGAGCTCAGCAAACCATTAACTCTACAAACTACTGCTCTGATTGGGAATCTGAAACAGCAAGCTACTCCAAAATGATGTCACTGCACTCTAAGTTTGACTGAGTGGACAGAAATAACTCCACTGTTTTCAGCTACTGTAGAGCAAGTTAACAAATGCTGATTTAAAGAAAACCACAAAACCAAACTGCATGAAATTCTCAGGAAACACTAATCATGACATAAGGACTTGAATTTCAGCTTTTCAAGCTTTTATAAAAAAATATAAAAACCATTGCACATGATCTTTAAATAAATTAGGGGCAATTACAGCTTTGGGCATCAAAGAGGAGGTTTTGGAAGCAACTTTGAAAGGACCAATTTTGGTAAAGTTAGTGACAGAGGGCGGGAGGAGTTGAACCATATGGGGCACGGTAGTGGAAGGACCTTTGGGCTAAAGAGGTCTTGGTACAGGGCATCTGAAAGGTGGCTTTAACTGAGCTGTGGGTGGCAACAGTTGGGGATGCATGCTGCAGGACATGGTGACCCCGTGGGGGAGAGTCCTAGCAGGGATTTTTTGGCAAGTAGGCAGGTTTGTAGCGCAGGCGCTCCTCAAAGGTGAGCAGGTTAGCAGTGGAATAGTGCAGGCAAGTATGAGTGCGGTAGGATGCACCAGTCAGGACCCTGCAGGCCTTGTTGATCGAGGTCTGGATTTTGGTGAGGGCAGTGTTGTCGGCCTTGGCGTAGATGGGTAGAGCCAATCCGAGAATTTATAGCTGAGGACAGGGTATTGATGTGGGTGTGGAAGGTAAGAGCCGAGTTGAAGATGATGCCCTAGGTATTTGTAGGATGACTCCTGCTCAAGAGGGTGAGGATTACTGGAGAGAATGCAGAGGGGCATTTTGGCCTTATTCTGGTGATGAGAAAAAGCAGGATTTGGTTTTCTTGAGGTTAATAACCAGCCAGTGGTCAAGGAACCACTTTTGGTTTAGTTGAAAGTATGCTGCAGGGATTCCTGTAATGATGCGGGGTCTGGGTGGGAGGCAGAGAGGCGCATCATTGGCATAGAGGAGTATATTGCCTGGGCAGGAGCTGGGAGAGTATTGAGAAAGAGGCTGAACAGAACAGGCCCAGGATGGAACCCTGGGGATCCCAGAGTGAATGGGCAGGGTATTTGGCAGGGTGCCGTTAACCTTTACTCACTGGGATCTGGTAGAGAGGTAACTGAGTGAACCAAGCAAGGAGGCCAGGGAGAAGCCAAGTTGGCGGAGGGAGTCCAGTAGGAGGGGTGACAGATCTTGTCAAAGGCCTTGGAGGTCAATGAACACTGCTCCATAGCGTGACCAGAGTCGAGAGCAGAGTGGAGGTGCTTGGAGAACTCCAGGAGGGCTGTAGTGGTGCTGTGTCCAGGGCAGAATCCATGTTGTTCTGGACACATCAGGTCATATTTGGCCAAGTACTCAGAGAGCTGAATGGCCACTATTTTTCTAGGGCTTTGGAAGCGGAGGGAGAATGGAGATGGGCCTGAAGTTGCTAGGGAGGTTCTATCTCCACTGTTATGGATAGGGTGATTTCTGCAATTTTCCAAGCACTTGGGAACTGACCAAGACATATTGACTGGTTTAAGAGGTCAGTGAGGGGGCTAGTACAGTATCCAGGACTGGTCAGAGGATCCTGGAGTCAAAGGATCACTGCTGGGGTTGTTGCTGGCCAGGATTGTTGCATGTGGGACCTGGCTTCAAGGGGGATATAGAGCGAAGGTAGAAGGGGACAACCTAGGGTGGGGGTGGAGGCAGGGATAGGGTCAAAAAGTAGTTGGGGAGGACAGAGCTTAGATCTGAGAAAGCTGTATTGAGGCATTCAGCTATGTGGGGAGGTCAGTAGTGACAGTTCCGTCCTATGGAAAGCTGTGATGGTGGGGGGAGCATGACTTTCCATTAAGATCTTTAATATTGTCCCAGAAGGCACGGTATGAGCCCCAGGTTGATGCAAGGGTGGTTTGGTAATATTCGGCCTTAGCCTGCCTTATAGCCCAGGTGCACTTATTACGTGCTGCATTATAGGCTTGTCTGTCAGTCAGTTTGCCAGTCTCGACAGCAGCATGCCAGAGGTTATCTCTTTGTTTCAGTTTTGGAGAAGGGATGGAGAGATCCATGAGGCGTTTTGCTTCTTGATGCAGATTCTGGTCAGGGGCCGAAAAGGTCACAGGCCTTGCTGAAGACACTGGAGAAATAGGCCAGGGGCAGAGTCAACATCTGCTGCAAGTAGGATGGGGACCAGTCAAGCTGGGCTAGGTGTAATTTTAGCTTTCTGAGACCCCAGGCAGAAAGCGCTAGCGAGGTGACCTGGGGCACTGGTTTCAGTGTATGGGATTACCAGTGACAGAGGACAGGAGACTGGTCACTAAGAGAGTCAGGTAGTACATTAATGTCCTTGATTTTTGAGGGTGGTTGGATAGAATAACATCTAGGAGGGTGCTGGAGCCACTTGATTGGCTAAATCTAGTGAGACACGGTAACTAGCTGAGTCATATCTAGAACTGTGAAGGAGTCCCTAATATGGGAAGCAGTGGTAACCAGCCAATTGACATTAAGGTCACCTAGGATGAGCTTCTCTGCCTTGTGTGGGAGTGTGGTGAGGTAGTGAATGAGGGATTGGACAGCTTGTCCCTGTCCCTTGGGGTATGTAAGAGACTGTGAGGTAAAGGGGCCCTGGCTGGTGTTGGGTAACCTTAAGGGTGAGAGCTTAGGCACTAAAATTGAGCTTAGGGGCAGGGAAAAGCCATGGCCTAAGAGTGTCACGATAAAGACTGCTCACCCACACCATGTTTGCCTATACTGTCATTCCTGAACAGCATGTAGCCAGGGAGGAGGTAACAGAGTCGGGAGTTTTGGAGAGCCAGGTCTCGACTGGCTATAATATCTGGTGGGTGTTGTACAACCCAGCACTTCATGTTTACATCCTTCATGTTGTTCTGCAGTTATATCACCTCAGGTCCAACTCTCCCTTTCTCTGCAGGGCTCATGCTGTACCATGAAATCCAGTCCTTGGTATCTTGATATTTTCAAGACAGAAGGAGGCATAAGCCCAACGAGACTGTCTGCCACACTGTGCAGCAAGTTAATATCCCATGTATCTCTCCAGTTCTCTTTTGAACTCATCAAAGGCAGTAATGTTAATTAAGTATTGGGAGTCAGTTCCATAATCTGGTGTCTCTAATGGAGAAATAATTACCTCTTTTCACTGTGTTAACCTTAGGTATCTCAATTTGCCTGTTGTGACAACTGATATCTTTTGATCGTGGATGAGGTTTAAGTCCACAAATAGTGGACAGTTCAGGATCATTTATTATTTGAAGGAATTATAGATAGGTCCATCTTATTCTCCTGTGTTCAACAGTCATTAAAGAGACCTACCAAGTAAACTACATTTGCAGTTTCACCTGCCTGATCAATGCCTTACCCCTTCCATATGTTCCTGGTGTTACTATTTCCAAAATTACGTTTAACAGCTTTTAAATAATTTCACTCATAAAATTACCCCCTGGGTCTCTCCTACTTTCCATTTCTTTTTAGCTACTGACACTCCACCCCAGCGCAGCTAAAGTTATGATGTGGCCAGGAGATCGAGGACAAGCTCCATTTTAGTGTATGGGGGTACCTTTTGGGTAGTGTTTCTATATTGTAATGGGCAGTTGGCGATGAAACATTGGCACGGTTAACTAACAAGGGTATTGTTAGTTGGCCGGGTGCCACATTCATCACCAACTGCTCATTACAATATAGAAACACTACTCAAAACATCCCATATAAAATAAAGTTCATCCACTCTCTCGGCATCACATCATAATCTTGCTGTTAAGCTAGAGCATTAGCGTCAGTAGCTAAAAAATGGTAAGTAGGAGAGATCCCGAGTAATTTTATCAGTGAAATTATTTAAAAGCTGTTAAATGAATTTGGAAAATAGTAACAACAGGAATATAGGAAGGGTATAGGCGATTGATGAAAGTGCAACTGCTGAGACTAGTAAATCTCTTTAAATTTAATTCATTTAGATGAGATTCATATGACTTATTTTTTGACCTGTAATCAACTTTGTAGTTCTTCTCTGGATAGTCTCCAATACATTCATATCCTGCTTCTGGTAAGGTGCCCCTTGCCACATAGTTTTGTCCTTATAAATGTCTACTTTTCTCTCAATCCAGCAGGTTTACCTCCATACCCTGCTGTCACACACTTACTACCTCTATCCTAGCTCTACACAATTTCCACTATCCTATTCCTGTTACTTTACTACTATCCCTTATTTTAAATTTCTTTCTTTCATATCTATCCTATCTTTGGTTTGCTAAAATGTTAAATTTAGTTCTTTTTTGTTAGTATCTATCCTGTTTTGGTTGCTAAAATGTCACTGTAATCATCGTAATTTATCCTCCTCATATCAACATGTGCCTAATTTTGCAATGTTTGTGATGTTCCTGTATATCTTTGATACTGTATTACCTGTGTTGCTACCTACTTATATGTACCAATTACTTTGATTACTTCTAAAGTGTAATGTTACTGTATCTGATGTTTGTTTTTCTGTACCTCCCGGTCGTGCCTGAAAATAGTCATTGTCATGGCTAGTGCACCTACCAGTAAACAAAAACTAAATAAATAAACATAAAATAAAATAAAATAATACTATGTTCATCCCTTGTGACAAGGGTTTTCCTAATGATATTAATACATTTGCTAGCTGTTTGTGTGGATTTTCTTATGTGTGCATGCATATCTAAAGAGGCATCTATCAATATACCCAAATCCCAATCAGTACTAACTGCTAGTAACTGAATTTACATGAGCATATATGGTCTCCTGGGATTATTTTGTCCAACATGGAACACTGAACACATGTCCAGGTTTAATTCCATTTTATTTACTGTAACCCAGTGTTCAACTATTTTCAGATCTTTTAATAGCAATAAGTATTTGTCCTCCGCATCCACTTCAGTGGAGATTTTAAATATCATCCTGTTTCCAGAACTGGTGAAGCCATTGTTATTCTGTACTGTTGAATGATTTCCACCTATTGGTGGCAGCCATGAGCCTAGGCAAGAAATACTCTGAGTGATGAGTGAAATTTTTCCTTCCCTTGCCAACAAAACCCCTTCACTGAGATGTATGCCCCTACAGTGTCTGAGAAAATGCCTCCCCATGGTTAAAATCACAGAGGAGGATTACCTTCATCGCTGAGAAGGATGCCCTATGATCACTGTAAACATTGGCTCCTATCATCAAAACTTCCCACTGCCCAATGGTGAAATGGAAGACACCTCCATTGTTGAGAAAACTGAACGCCTTCACTGTGGAGGATGACCCTTCAAACTGTTGAGAAAGTTAACTTCCCACTAGCAAAGGTAACTTTTAACTTACATTATTGTGGAGGTTGACCCCTCATAACTGAGAGTAACTCCTATCACTGAGAAGGGTGGCTTCCCACCACAGAGGTGGTAAACCCCAATCCCTTGGACAGATAACTCCCCATTGGAGATATATGACTTCATGACTAAAAGAGAGGCACATCCATTCCTAACTGAAGAGACATATTCTCATCACTGAGGTGTGTCCATTGCTGAAAAGGATGACTCATTACTAAGAAGAAAGAACTGTCATTACTGAGAAGATGAAACTCAGTACTCAAAAGAATAGTCCTCATAACTAAGAGGGACTTGGCTGAGAGAAAGCTTACTCCTCTGTTACGAGAGAGACAATTTTATTGCTAAGAAGGGCAGCCTTCTTAAGTGAAAGAGAGATACTTTCTCAAGGAGAAGGATGATACTCCCATCATTGTGAACAATGACCCACCTATCACATAAGACAACCCTTTCCTATCAAAGAAAGTGACCACATCCCATCACTGGTAAGACAACAACCCCATCACCAAGAGAGATGATGCCCCTTTATTGGAATATGACTTCTGTCACTGAGAAACATAACTCCTTGATTGTTGAGAAGAACGGCACCCACATAATTAAGATGGGCAATGTTGCTGAGAAGGATAACACTATATAATTTAAATGAATGACCCCAATGACTAAGAAGTTTGAAGCTCTCATTGTCAAGGATGATCTCTAATTGCAGAGAAGCATGATCCTTCCTCATTATGAAGGATAACCTCCATTAGCAATCAAGGAAAAGAATGACCCCTTGATACACTACTTGACAAAGTTCACAGTCCAGTATTCTTTCCACTTCATTTTATTCGATAATGCAGCAGCACAAAAGAGAAACCCAGGAAATTTGTTTGATGCTCACTCAATCAGGATGGTTCATGGTTGACGGTCTGAGTGTTTGTTCAAGTTTTGAGCATATTAATGTTTAAATTTAAACGCTTATGAAATGACCATCAAGTAAGACAGCAAGTGAGTGTTGAATTTTCTGATTTTCCTTTGTGCTGCTGCATTATCGAATAAAATGAAGTGAAATGAATTAAAGAATACTAGACTGTGAACTTTGTCAAGTAGTGTAAGCTGTTTGCTAACAAGCCTGTAATGCCACCTCAGGGTTCTGATTACATCAGATCTCTCAAGCTCCACTTTCGGGTAAGTGATTTAATCTGAACTCCTATGGCAACACAGGCTTGTTGCACATGGTTGCCATCCTGAATTCTCTATGTTGTGAGTGTTCCAAATAGTGCAGTTATTCTGCACAATACAAAAGTCATAAAATTATAAATTTCAAATTCATCCAACACTCAGCTGCTTGCTAACTACCCCATGTCCAGAGATGTACCATTCAGCAACTCTATAAATTTTAATTTTGATCATAAAACTCTTCGGTTCCTGGCAACAATCCTACCATGTAAGGCTGTGAAAAGTTGAGGAGTGCTCCCTGCACTCAGGATGCACATCTTTGGGGTACCCCATGGCATTCACACCTTCGCTGAGTGTCCCTCTGCACCTGACCAATGACTGTGCGTGCAGCCCTGGGCCAGGTCTGGTAGGTATTAGTGCAGAGCATACCTGCACCTGATCCTTGTGCTGCTGAGCCAGTGGGCATTGCTGGTGTAGATGGACACCACGTGGCCTGGGGCTGCTGCAGTGTTTACACACTTCTCTTCTGTTTGACCATCCTATGTTTTCCAAGGCCCACAGCCCTCCCCACTGGTCCCCAGCTCCAGGGGCATTGGTACAGGGCTGGGGTGTCCACCTGCACTAGCTGGTGGATGTTTGTAAATTTCACTTTGACCTTTAGAAACATGGCAGCCCATGGAGGACTGACATGGACTATAATATCCCATGGCTTTCCCCTACAGTGCAGGGCTAGGGACCCACTAAAGAGCTGACCTGGGCATCTGATTTGATGCCTGATAATCACTGCTGCATCTCCTGGTGCCACCCCAAAGGGATGGGGATGAGTCTGTGCATGTAGGCCATCCCCTGGTGGTCTCGAGTGCACAGTTGCATGGCTGGGATACACTTCCTTTGAGCATATCTCAGCTGCTTTTTGTGTATCAGGCCAGAGAAATTAAAGTACAGTTTTCTGCAAGTTCAAAAGTAGGACCCTGGGCACTGGGTAGCTAGTGAACAGCTGGTGTGGGGGTGAGCTTTTCAAAAAGAAAAAAATGGCAAGTGTTTTTCTTGGGAGGGATGCTTCTGTAATTCCTGAATAAAACAAAACCAAACATATACTATAAACAATGGTACCTGTGCACTAATGGGGCATAAGATGTGCACCAAAGTGTTTTACCCCGTGCGTAGTTCTGCATTTGAACAGGAATATGGTGTGAGTATGCATGACTACAAGCACCCGTGGTGCACCTGTCCTGCGTCCTGCCTCTCTGGTGCTCAGGTTCACAGAGGGTGGCCGGGTGTGGACAGGTGGCCCCTGGCAGGTATACAATTGGATGACTGATCTGGGTCCCAGAGTGGATCCTTGCGCTCTGGGAGCAGAAATATGTGGAAGATGCAGATCCCACATTCAGCAAAGTATGGGCACTTGCCCGAATGGCTGACCCCAGACCTCCCCATCAGGGCAAAATGAGGGGTCATCTCCCAGTACCACCACAGCCCATGGGTGTTAATCTTGGGGTGTGTTCTGGATTATGGCAGGTCTTGGCTGCCATAACCTGTGTCCCAATGCCTAACACTACATGCCTTAGTAGATGGTGTGTAGTGCAGGCACCCTCGACACTCCCCAGACTGCCCATGATGTGTAGCTGCCTGTGCGGCTGGCGGATCCACCGCGCAACTGGTTGACACACTGTTTGTGAATGCATGGCATTCCCTCTTAGGGTTTCCTATGTGCCTCAGATAAGTGGCGATAGCCAATCCTTTTACTTGTGCATAGGGCCTGATATGAGCAACCACACAAACCTGGCATGTGTTCCATTTCAGGACTGTGATGGTAGCATGGACTCTCAAGCTTCATATAAACACAGAAACACAGAATTTGTTGGCAGAAAAGGACTGCTTGACCCACCCAGTTTCCCCTTTTCCTTGCCTACACTTTGCTCTCGAGGTACAGCCCTATTGTGTATGACTGCCCATACATTATTCTGCACATGGTAGATAGTGAAAGCAGCAAATTGTGCAATTCTAGTAGTAGTCATTATTTGTTTATGGCACCTTCCCCAGAGGCCCAGGGACCCATCACAAAAATAATAAAGTACATATGTCATGAACCTACTTTTGAGGGTCAGATCACTTAGCTCACAGTGCTCACCCCAAGTGCAATCCGTGACAGGGAGGGAAAACAGGGATACTCTACTCATGTCCTTCCTGAGTGTTCACTGGGTTTACAACAGAACTTTTGCCACGAGGTCCAAGAGTATCCTCTATACTTTAGATCAGGGCACAAAACCAGTCTGGGTCTTGTGGTCAAATATGAACCCTTTTACGTGGCTATTACACACAGGAGGAAGGCTCAAGTGTTACACTCTCTTCAGGGTAGCAGTGCATCACCTGATTTGGTCTTCACCCTACAGGACATGCAATACATAGCTCAGTTCATAACCGAGCAGATTCGTATGAGACTCTGGTATTCTCCCAAAATCCATCCAGATTGTCCCCACAGACCCTTTTAATTTGATTGCTATCCGTGACCCTTCTAAGCAAGTAACATTTGTCACAGATTATTAATAAATCTTACAGTCATACATATAATATAAGGAATCTCATGCAGGAAGAATTTCTGTAGAAAACAAAAGTCTTTACTAAAATAATTAAATAAATGCAGTTACAAGAAAAAGAGAACATCTACTAATTTAGGTTACAGTATGAGAAACAAATGGGAAAGTATACAGTATAAACACCTTAAAACTGTTTAACTACATCTCTACCTGTTATGATGATTTTCAAAAGTTCAGAAAAATCACTGGTTTGTAAATGTTGCAGTCTCATGCTGGCAGCTGTAGTCTTGTAGTCAGGAGAAGTCCCAAACAGAATGGCACTGAGTGACTGTGCTGAGAGTTTAACTATCCTTCTGAAAATGCACGTCATCAGTTTTTCAGATATAAGGAAACCAGTTTATTTTCCACCAGTGACCCACAGTATGGTTTATGGCTATTCAGAATTAATTTCTTTGAAGTCTCAAGTTCTGACAATAACACGCTGGAAATGAATTTCACACAGTGCTGCAAGAATGGTCTTTCTTGGCTAATATATCCTGTTCCTCATAAAATGTGATACACTATAACAGTTCCTGAGATCACAGGCAGTCTGCTTCTGCAGTGCATGTTTATGGCAGGTAAATGGCTTTTGGCACAACTCTGCTAAAAGAACCTGGGAATGAAAATCTCACTTCCTGGCAAGCAAGTGGCCTTGAGTCAAAAGGTCAAACCTTCTTTAAAAAATCTAGTCTTTTCCCTATGCCTTGAGTTCACACTGGTATTTTCTTGTGCATGTATATATATATATATATATATATATATATATATATATATATGTGTGTGTGTGTGTGTGTGTATATATATATATATATATATATATATATATAAAATAGAGTTATAGAATATAACACCACACATCTGCCCATCTGGCTGGCCGAGTCTATCTTGCCACACATAGTGGTCGCAGTGGTCGTGAGGGCCATCGTTTGCCCTGCCCTCCCCAAGCTGGACCCCACTGATTCCCTGGTGAAAACTCAGCTGTAGTGTTCATGAGGACCATCATTTGCCCTGCCCTCCTCCAAGCTGGACCTCCACCAATTCCCGGTGAAAACTCAGCTGTAGTGGTCATGAAGACCATCATTTGCCCTGTCCTCCCCAAGCTGGACCCCGTCAATTCCCTGGTGGAAACTCAGGTCGCCACACTGCAAACGGAGTGCCTGATACTTTTCTCTGTGAATGAGAGGCCCTCTGGCACTGCGCACTGGCTACCCCACCACCACCCTAGGTGAGTTAACACTTATATAGGAGGGTCACATGAGGCTAATAACCTATCAGCTCACTTTACCATTAGCAGTTTTTCAGCTTTCTCCACTAGTGGTTGCCAAAAGTCATCTATATAGCTGGGCTATAAGAAAGGGCTGTTTTCCTCCTGATCTGGCTGCAGTTTCACCCGTTGGAGCTGAAGGAGGACTAACTGCATAATCTTCTGCTAATTTAAATTGGGCCAATTAGACTGCTGCAACTGGAGCTCCTGGGGCTCAACTTGTTTATCAACTTAGGGACTTATGCCAGTCGGGAGAACTTATCCTCCATCACTGCACTCCAGCTAGGCTCTAGCTACATGTGCATAGCAATATTACCATGTAGCTGCTTCATGCTCTATTTCTAATTGACTCCCCTTCCTCCTGTCAGGGCTTGCTGTTATAGCCTTATACCTGTAACCCCCCTCATTTCAGCATGCCTCCCCCAGTGGCAGAATGCAAAGGGCCTAAAGATTGTCCACCTCAATATCCATCCGCAGCCTTCTTGCCAACCTCTCAGACCTAACGGACTGGGTTGCCCACTACAATCTGGATGTCCTGGGGATCTCCGCAAAACTGGCTAACCTGCCCATTCTGACTCTGTCTGTGCCCTCCCTGGCTACCTAGCAATTAGACAGGACAGAGTGGGTAACAAATAGGGGTGGACTGCTGCTCTACTGTAAACCTCACCTTAAAGTGACTGTCATACCTCACCCTCCCCTTTTGCAGTTCTACATGCCCTTCCTCTACTGGGCAACACTAAGAAGCTCCACCTGGCCTGTGTGTATAATCCACCAAAAGGCGGTGTTCATGGCCTCTCCCATCTCCTTCACTGTCTTAGTCCCAAGGTGGGAACTAGTGAAATCTTAGTGTTTGGGGATTTTAACCTAAACTGGCTGAGTGGCAATGCTAAAATTTATGAACCCCTTCTGTCTGGTCTCACCCTTGGCCAAATTATCACCAAGCCCACCAGACCCTCTTCCTCTGGGAAAAAGCTCTCTTCTTGACTGGATGCTGAGTAATAGGCCTGGCCGTATCTCAGCCTCTGGCCTCTTCTCCAATTCCATCTCCGACCATTCCCCTACCTATTGTATCTGGAAGGTCCCTATTCCCAGGGTCCCCAAAGTCATTCAGAGGAGGGACTACTCAAAGTTTGACCTCAACAACTTTCTCACTGACCTCAGCCACACAGACTGGTCCCCGATCTTTGCTGACTGTGACCCTCTGTTGCTCTTGACTGCTTCCTAACCATATTTGCCCCATAAGTCAGACATGCCCACTCATAAAAGAGGAGAGTGAGGAGCACTGTCACAAAATGGTTGCAAGGGGACCTGTTTGCCCTGATGAAGCTTAGGGACAAAAGCTGGCAAAATATAAGTCCTCCGGGGACAGATCAGACTTTGAGGTCTATAGGCAACTCAGGAACTCATGTAAGCAGGCAATTTGCTCGGCTAAGCATGAATTCTGCAAATCCTCCCTTGAAGTGTCTGCCAAGAACCTAGGAGCTTCTGGCGCACTATCAACTTACTATTAATGGTCCTGCCTGCCCCCAGGTCTCTGACATGCTAATTGGCGAGTCAGCTGCAACAATGCCCTAACTATAGCCAATGCCTTTAATGGCATGTTCTCTAACCTGTCTGACTTCTCCTCCATGCCTTCAGTTACAAATGATCTGGGTCCTACCAGTGGTGCTGGGTCCCATCCTCCCTCTCCCTTCTATTTTAAATCTGTCTCCTGTAAAGAGACACAGAAACTCCTAGCTGGTCTCTCCCTCACTCTAGCACTGGGCATGACAACCTCGAGCCCAAACTACTCAACCTGGGGCCCCCCACTTGGCCTGGCCAATCTCCCACATTCTCAACTCCTCCCAGTTATCTGGGTCTATCCCAGCCATATGGAAGGTGGCTCATGTGATCCCAGTCCTCAAGCATGGTGATCCCAAAATATTTAAAACTATCACCCCATAGCAATTCTATCTGCAGTAAACAAACTGCTTGAAAAGGTAGTGGCCTCCCAACTTGCTTCCTTCCTCCAAACCTCCGGCCTCCTCTCCCCTGTGCAACATGGTTCTGCAAAGGGCACAGTACCTCCACTGCCCTTGCACAGGTGGCTGTCCGAAATCAGAACTGTGGCTGACCATGGCAAACTCATGGTGGCCATCTTCATCGACCTGTCTAAGGCCTTTGATCTGGTCGATCACACTGTCCTGGGCTCCACCCTTCAGTCCCTTGGCCTTTCCCCCGTCCTAGCCTGGTTTACCAACTACCTATCGGGTAGGCAATAGTACACAAGGTTCCAGAAAGCCCTCTCTGAGCTAGCACGGTAACTTCAGGGTGCCTCAGGTCCGCCCCTACTGTTCTCCCTCTATCAATCAGCTGCCCCTCGGTCCCTGTCTCCGGACACGTCCTCATATGCTGATGACCTTGTGCTCTTGCTAGCTCCCAGCATATCAGAGCCATAAACACTAGACTAAACTCCGATTTCGAGCACATCCAACCCTGGCTCAAGGTAAATAAGCTTGTCATCAACCTCCAGAAGATGCAGGCCATGTTATTCATCTCCCTTTCCAAGGTTAGGCGCGTCCAGCCGATCTCAAAGTTGTTGGTACTGATGGCATCCCTGTGTTGGTGGTTGACTCTTTCAAGTACCTGGGAGTAACCCTTGACCCTCAGCTTGACTTCTCCCTGCACATATGCAACTCCTGCAAGGCCACTAACTGTAAACTGGGTCTGGTACAGAGCAAAGCTGCCTCACCCCAGCTGCCCGACTTGCCCTTGCAAAGGGTCTTTCTTCCACTCTTTGCTATGGGCTCCGCCTCCTTGAATGCTCCTAAATCATGGCTCACAAAATGGGACACTGCATACAATAACGTGTGTCGCTTCACCCTGTCAGACCCCGTCTCTCCCATCACTGCCAGTTCTACTCCAGGCTGGGGTAGCTCTCCCTAGTAATCGTTGATCCTTTGTTATGGGCAATTTTACAGACAACATCATCTGATTGTCCACTCTTCGGCACTTGCCCATCTGCTCCAGCCTGCCCCCTCTGGCTATTGGCTGAAGTCCAGCGACTCCCAGGCTCTCATGGTCCCCAAAACTCACTCCCTCACAGGGATCGTGCCTTTGCGGCTCTTGCCCCCAGAGCCTGAAACCTCCTCTCTGCTCATGTAAGAGCTGCTCCTCCCACAGCTGCTTCAGGTCCTCCCTCTGGGGCTACCTAAAACAAGCTTCTGCCTGCCTTTGCTCTTAGCCATCCTCCATGATGCAGCAGCAGCAGCAGGTGTCGCAGTGTCCCTCCTTTGACCCCAAGGTATAAAATGTTTATTTTTTATTTTTAGTTATTTAACCAGGTATAGCACACTAAGCTGAAAGCTTTTTTACAGGAGCGACCTGGAGCACAAGGAGGTTAAGTGACTTGCTAGGGTCAAGAGTATGCAAGTGGAAGCTGTGGGATTCAAACCCAGGTCTGGTCTGCTGGATGTCACCAGATATGCAGCTCAGAGCCTTAGACCACTGCGCCATACTGCCTCCTTACTGTTACAGTAGTCAAGTCCAAGGTCACAAATGCGTTGTACTAGTGTGGCCAGGTCATCAGGCAAGACACGGGACTTAATCCGGCTGATATTTCATAAATGATGAAAGCCACTCCAGACAACCACTGCCACCTGAGCCTCCAGTGTTAGCTTTTTCTCCAGAATAACTCCCCAATTTTTCACCTTGGTGGAGGCTGACAACCTACAGGAGCTGAGCCAGAGCCCAGTCTCTGCCTCAAATCCTCCACTCCTGCACTTTGACCCAGCTGTACCACTAGTACTTCATTTTCTCATGGTTCAGTCTCAACCAGTTCAATGACATCAGGACTGACTCTCAGGCAAGCACTTATGAAGCACATTGACTGCACCCTGTGTTCCAGGTGCAAAGGACAGGTAGAGCTGAGTATCACTGGCATAACAATGAAACCCAAGCCCATATCTTCTAATGATCTCACCGGGGAAGCATGTATACCACGAACAACATAGGCAACAAGACCAAACTGTGGGTGCCCCATAGGACAGAGCCACTGGGTGTGAGGAGTATTCCCCTTCACAACCTTCTGGGTCCTGTCCTTAAGATGGGACTCAAACTAGCAGATGGCCTTGTCAGTGAGACCTACATATCCCTGAGTTGATCCAGTTACAGCCCATGGTCCACAGTATCAAATGCTGATGAGAGATTGAGGAGAATGAGAATTGACCACTTTTCTCATCCCTCGCCCTGAGCAAGTCATTAAGCACCTGAACCAGTGCCACCTCTGTGCTATACATTGCCCTAAGCCCAGACTGGAGGAGCTCACAGATGGTGAAGGCAGTAAGGTGTGCCTTGAGCTGTGGGAAACCACCTTCTCTATAACCTTTCCCAGAAAGGAAGGTTAGAGACAGAGACGGTAGTTCGCCAAGGCATCTGGATCCAAAGATGGCTTTTTCTGCAGAAGCTTCACCAAAACACTTTTCAATGACTTTGGAAACCCCTCCAATAAAGAGCACCAGACAGTCTCAGTAAACACTGTACCAAGATGCCCCACACAGCTCACTAGTAGTTGCGTTGGTACTGGATCCAGATTACAAAAGTTGGCCACAGCTCAGAAATCACCTCACGCACCTCATTTATTGTCACTGATCGAAACTCTTCCCAGGACCACGAGCACAACCCTGCCTCCCAGGCTCCACCCTGCTAAGGCTGTACCAACCCACTTTGGGAAATCCCAGCCTTAATGGAGGACACCCTGTCCGAGAAGAACCAAGTGAAATTCTCACACTTTGCGGTAAAATGGCTCAAACAGACTCCAGACAGGCTGGATGCAAAGACTGTCTTCTGTTCGGAAGAGCTGAGCTGGTCGGTTCCTCCCTGCAGCAATTACCCCAGACAGAAAACTACCCTTCTTATGGTGATTGCTTTCTGATTTTCATCGCAATGAGACATCAGAACCAGTTTATCCACCTGGGCCCTGTACTGTCCATTCTCCAATTCTATATGATATGTGTAGTAAGTGATTCTATAATGTAGGCCCTATGTTTGTGATAGAGTTCAGGCTCCATCCTGTTGCAATGACTCTGCACATTGCTAATATCCTGTAACCTACTCTCCAGAATCAAAGATAACTATCCCCATTCTTATCATATTGTCTTGACCCCATAAATAACTAGTTTTGCATAGCATCCCGCTATTCTGATCCTGTTCACTGATCTCTGTCACCTTAAACAGTAACTGTCACCCACAGGAAAACTTTGAAACATTTCATCAAAATATAACTTTAATTAAACTATTTTCAGTATTAGTAACCCCTTGTTCTTTTTTGTGTGCGTCGAACAACAAAGTGGCTCTGAAAACCCTGCCATGGTACTTTCAGTGTACATACAAGGTAAAAGCAAAAAAATAATTAGAGCAGGGCACCCATGTAGTCAGCAACAATAAAGTCTATAATCCCTGGAAATGTGAAAGAAGACTTCATTTAAGTGTTAGGATATCACAGATAAAAATTACTGCACAGCAAACCTGTAGCTACAACCACCAACATTTCACACCTATAATGGGTGCTTTATCAAGGCTGTGGTCACAGGTTTGCTACCCTGTAATGAGTGCCGTTCTCTTGTCTTTTTGTGTCAGCAACAGTGTGGCTTAGTTGGTAGCACAACTACCTCTGGGTCAGAAGGTTGAGGTTTTAGTTCCACACCAGATTGGTCTTATTTATAACCACTGGCCCAGAGTGCAGCACTAGGAGGATGCTGTACTGTTGGGGGCACCCTTTGGATGAGACATTAAACCAAGGTCCCTTATGCCTATCTCTGGTGATGTCCAGGTGGCTGTCCAGGTAGAAGTAAGAGAACCCAAGGCACTTGTCACAAGAGATGGGGATTTTCCCCAGTGTCCTGGCCAGCATTCCCTTTCCCACAAAATCAGTTGAGGCATTTGTCCAAGGCTGTGTGTAGGTGTTCATGTGCAAAATGGCTACCACTGTACAGTTACAGTCACTTCACTACCAGTCTCTTGGGATACGATGTGTATGAAAACCGTCTTCTCCTTCTCCCTTCTTCCTTCTTACACTTTAGGGCTCATCTACTCATTATGTTGATCACTTACTTGAAATTATAATCCTTTCCTTCTGATATCCTAATCTACTACCAATAAAGCAGCTGTGATGTCTCAAGCAAAGGAGTATGGTTTCCAGTGGGATAAATAATAATAATAATAAATGTATTTGTATGGTGCCTTATCAAAGCCAAAGCGCCTCAGATTTTAAAACAGCAATAACAGTATAAAATATAACAAACTTCAGTTAAATCGTCAGTACAGATATCCATAAAAACAAGAGGCTTAATTATCAAAGGTTTGATGCCACAAATATACGAACATACAAAATTTGCCAGCAGATAAAGGCCTAGAGGTCTATCAAGTCTGCTTCGAATGTGCAGCTAGCACCCTTATTCTGCAGCTGCCTCCCTTCCACCCTTCCCGTCATTGACCCTCCTCCTTGTCCTATCCATCCCTTTTGAAGCAGTCCACTGTTCTACTGGATACCACTTTTGCAGGTAACACATTCCACCCAGCCACCACCCTCTCTGTAAAAAGTGTCTCCTCATCTCCCTCCTGAACCTTCCTCCCTCCAGTCTCATATCATGGCCCCTGTGTCCCTTCCCTCCCTTACTTTGGACAGCCCTCTGTACCTGTCTTGTTTATTCCTTTCATGTACTTAAAGGTTTCAATCATGTCCTGGTCCTCCTCTCCTCCAGTGAGTACATGTTCAACTCCCTCAGCCTCCTCTCATATGATAAGTCCCCCAGCCCCTTGATCACCTTTGTCACCCTCGCTGCACCCGCTCCAGTAACTTAATGTCCCTCTTCAGATACGAGCCAGTACTGCATGCAGTACTCCAGGTGCGGTCTAACTAATGACCTATACAGTGGCACAATCACCTCCTCCCTCCTCAGAATATACCCTTGCAATACAACCCAGCATTTTGTTGGCCTTTGCAGCTGCCTTCCTACATTGTTCCGAGTTGTTCATTGACCCTGTAATGAGCACCCCAGATCCTTCTCCTCCTCTGTCTGGGCTAGCTACCCCCCAGCTGGTAACTCCTCCTTGGGTTCTTCATCCCAAAATGCAGCACCTTGCACTTTTGGCATTAAACCCCAGTTGCCAGGTGTCTGACAAGGTTTCAAGTTTGCCAGATTGCAACCCCTGCTATCCCCAGGTCATCCACCACGCTCCTACCTTGGTGTCATCAGCAAACAGACTGATTTTGCTCTTGATGTCCAGTGATATGTCTGCAATGAATATCCCAAACAACACTAGTCCCAACACTGAGCCCTGTGGAACGCAGCTCGTCACTACCCTTGGGTGTGAAGCTCCCACCCACCACCACCCTCTGTTGCCTTCCCTGAAGCCAGTGCCCTACCCATCTCACTAGCTTTGCACCTGCCCCTGTGCCTACTAACTTACTTCCCATCCTTCCATGCGGCACTGAGTCAGATGCCTTACTGAAGTCCAGAGACAGGACATCCCTCCATGGCCCCTGTCCAGCTGCCTAGTTACCCAGTCATAGAACTCCACCAGGTTGGTTTGGCAGGATCTGCCCCATGAAGCTATGCTGTCTGCTGTCCTGTAGTCCTTTGGCCTCTAGGAGGCACCAGCTTCTCCTTCAGGATACTCTCCATTAGCTTACCCACGATGGATGTGAGGCTCACTGGTCTGTAGTTTCCGGTTCATCCTTGGGGCCACTCTTGTGGAGGGACCACATGAACCATCCTCCAGTACTGAGGTACACACTCCGAATGTAGTGAGGCATTAAATAGGTCTGCCAAGGTCCTGCATGGACCTCTGCCAGCTCCTTCAGTACCCTGGGGTGGATGCCATCTGGACCTGGTGCCTTATCCACCCTCAGTGCCATCAAACCCTCCTGAACTCTGCCCTCCATGATTTCCCCATCTGTCACCCCTTCCCCCTGTTCTGCCATTTCTCCCCTTGGGTGTCACCCCTCTTCTCTTTAGCAAATACTGAGCAGAAGTACTCATTTAGTGCTTCTGCCTTATCAGCACCCCTGCTTCCACCCAACCCCTCCATCTTAATCCTTACTATGTGGTCTTTACAGCTCCTTTTCTCCTGATGTACCTATAAGTCATTCTCCCCTTCTTAATGCCTTGTACCAACCTGAGTTCCGTAAATGTGGCTCCCTTACTGCCCTTGTCACCTCCCTTGATTCAGTCAAGTACTCCTCCCTGTCCTCCCCTCTTCCTGTTTTCATGTACTTCCTAAAGGCAGCTCTTTTCCTCCTTACCTTTTCATGACCTTGCTCAACCAGCTCGGTTTCTTAGCCCTAGCCTTCTTGCTCTGGGCCTTGCAGCAAGTTTTGGTTGCCTCACTATCCCCAGCTTTATAGCTCCACCTCTGGTTGAGTATCCCTACTAGACTGAATTCTGGCAAGGTACCTTTTACCACTTCCCCATCCTCCCAAGTTGGCCCTCCTGAAGTCCAGTACTCTTGTGTCAGATTCCACTCCTTCCTTGCCCATATCCAATGTGAGCCATACTGAGTGGTGGTCACTCTCTGACAGCGGTTCCTCCACTGTAAGTTCTCTCACAAAGTCCCCATTTGCCAGCACAGGGTCAAGGGTATTCTCTAACCTGGTTGGTTCACTGACCATTTGCAGCAGGAAGCTGTCCTGGAAGGCATCCAGCAGTACCTGCTCCCTTCTGTTCCTGGTTGTTGGGTACTGCAGTCCACTCCTGGCATGTTGAAGTCCCCACAATCACCACACTACCCTTCACTAGGTCCTCCTGATCTGTCCCGCTAGTTCCCTGTCTAACTCCTCCATTTGAGATGGCGGCATGTACACCACTCCCATTCTAAGAATCCTATTTTTGGAATCCTGGATTTGCATCCAAAGTAACTCCATACTATCTTCCTCCTCTTCTCCTACACACTTCAGTCCTTCCTTCACATATAGTGCCACACCCCTCCTTTCCCAATCATCCTGTCCCTATGAAATAACCTGTACCCAGGTACAGACAGATCCCAGTCACTGTTTTGGGTGGCCCATGTTTCTGTGATGGCTGCAATGTCCACCTCTCCCTCTGCCATGAGCACCTGTAACTCTGCAGTTTTCCTCCCAAGGCTCCTAGCATTAAGGGTAACTATCTTCCACCCTTCCCCACCTCCCATCCTGCCTTCCTTTACCAGTATCACCAATAGTACTTGCCATTTGTCCTTTGTCACTGTTATGGAGTAAGCTCATATGGTTTCCCAACCTGTGGTCTCTGCATGTCTCTTGGCCAATTACCCCCCGCTCCTAGTTTAAATTCTCCTATCCTATGTACTCCTCCATCCTCTGTTTCAACACTTTCTTTCCTCCTCACTCAAGTGTAGTCTGTCCTTGGCATAGAGACTACTGTCCTCCCAGGTCCTCTCCCCCAACAGTCCATACCCTTTAGCACAACACCAGGTTCTTAGCCATCCATTAAATTCCTCTATTCTCAGCTTTCTTGTTGTGCTTGCCTTGGGCACTGGAAGTATCTCGAAAAAGTTACTGATCTTCCTGCCCCTCACATAATTTTCCTAGTTCCTCAAACCTCCTCTGGACTATATCTACTGTCTTGTCAGCCAAGTCATTCGTCCCAAGATGTATAATTAAATGAGGCTTGTCTCTACCCTTCTAGCATATTTCAGAACAGATTGTCCACCTTTTCCACTGTTATTCCTGGCATGGCCTCCACCCAAATGTGACTGTGCCTCTCCTCCTTGCTACCCCACCTGACTCCTCTTAGTATTGGGTCCCCAGCACTAGATTCCCCTCCTTACTCCTGCTTGCTTCCATTCATCTCCCTCTCTCATTTCCGGCTCCTCTTCTTCCTCCTGCACACTATTTCCCCTTTTGCCCTATTGCAATTCTCCCAGCAGAACTTCCCCGACTCTGGTTTGGTCCAGGCATTTATCAATTACTCATCTAATTTCATCATTTCCTCCTCCACCTTCTTCCTCTCTAGCAGTGCAAAACTATTTTCTGAAGACCATTCATAAATGCCTGCTCCTCTCTCTTCATAGAAACCTGTTCTCTCCTTTCCACTGCATGACTTTTGCCACTTCTTCACCTCCCTCAAGTCCCTATCGCCTCCTTCCATTTGTTTTTGTCTCCTGACCTGGTTTCCCGGCAATCATTCTTCCTGGTCTGGGTCCCTTGTCCCTGCTTCCTTCTTCTGACCCTCTCCTCACCACTGTTGGCTTAAATCACCCTCCCTCATCTCCCATTCTTCCTCCTCCAGTACTGGGCTAAACCCACCCCAGTCTGCCTTGCCTGTCTTAGTTACTCCTGCAGACCCTCAATCTCCTTTCTAAGTGTCTCTGTGTGGTTGCACTAAACATCCTCCCACACTCCAGGCAATGTTTAGAAAGATTGGTGCACCGCAGTTGTTGCAGCCTACCACCCTACCCATTGCTGTGGTTGCCCACAGCGACCCCACCTTCCAGATGCAGGATACCAACACTCCCCAAGTCTCCCCTCCCCCTCTATCAGTGCAAAACATTATTTCTTAATTTCCTTTACCCCTTTGTTGTACACGTTTAGACAGACTGAGCAACTGTTTTTTATATTCCTAACCTTTCTATCCACATTCAAAAAAATACTTTAAGTAGCTATTACACAACCTTCTTCAAACTCCTACTCCTCCTTTCCACAATGCAATAGCAATGCAAGAAGTAATAAAGAAAGCTCCTTGATTTGCAGTTACTTCCTTCCACTGAGATAGCAGTCACCACTTCACTCGCTACTGTTCCTTTCCTGGATGTCTGCTTCTGCTATGACAGGTTCATATCCTTTGCCCGTTTGAGAAGTGATGTCAGAACCCTGGTATAAAAATCATGGGCCAGGGGTGGTTGGGGAGGGTTGGGCAGTGGGACCAACCCAAGTCTTCCAGAAACAATCAGGTAGCTGAGGCCCCAGGTTAGAACAATTAGCACCCTTCTCCACTATGTACTAACCTTTGCAGCTAGTGAAGCCAGCAAAATGAATCACAACTCTACTCAAAGCCTCCAAAATAGGTTTGCTACCAAAAGAAGCAGGTCTCCAATTCAAACAGCTTCACCAACAACACATCAAAATAGGCTTGAAATTAGAAGATATAGGTCTCTGATTCAAAGAAACAGACCCAGTTAAATGACACGAAATAGGTTTTAAATCAGAAGAAATAGGCCTCTACAAATGCAGCCTGCTACACAGTGAAACATCAAACAAATGAGCCCACTTATAGCCACCAAAACAGTTTCTCAAAATTCCAACTGCCCCAAAACAATAACCTGCTAGCCCCTTAGAAGTAGTAAGTGTAACCCCTCACCCCTGCCTTTTTGCCAAAACGACAGGTGGCATGCTGTTGAAGCTGACAGCAGTACCTGGTGGGGACTGGGTTCAGGGAGGATGAGGTTACTAACACTGGGGACCTAGGTTTGGCTACTCTGCACAAGGGCACCCAAGTAAATCCGAACACAGGAAGCAATAACTGTAATGTCCAGAACCAGGAATGGGATTCTTCAGTATGGCTTTTATTCACATCCAAGCTGAACAAACAAAGAATAGACGGACCCCATGGGGCTACATTTCCTAGTAGTGCAGATTAGAGACAACAGAACAAACACTTTATCATCATTTCCAGCCCTCAGGCTCTAAACCACCAGGCACACAGCCCAGACTTGCACGTAGCTTTGGGTACACAGCCCGACTTGTACACTACTTGGGCTTTTCCCACTGGTCCGGCTTCCCCGCGGTCACTTGATCCGCAGGTCCATTTGAGGAATGAACCAATTGTCCTGTTGTGGCTCCCATACCAAACTAGAGTCTTCGACTCCTAGAGAGAATTTTCCTTACAATCCCACATCTGGGTACTTCCCTCATCACTGGCTAAGTACCTGAGGTAAAGTAGAAATCCACAGAAGAAATCCGTAGAGGTGGACCTGGTCACTAAAGATGGAGGCCACCCACCTACAGCTCCCAAAGCCCATACCGCCATTTCTCTGGAAACTGAACAATTCCTTTACTGAACTTTCAAATGTAGATTCTGGGTAGGCGTCTGTCACATCTCCTACATATCATTTGCATTCAACAAACTCTGGACTTGAACCTACTTTTAGCTTGCTTAGCCCATTACTCTAGGCTTCCCAATATTTAGTAGTTCAATCCCCATATTGTCACTCAAGTCCCAGGGTGAAAACATAGGCCCTTTTAGCAAGAGAGACATTCACCCTCACGTTGCAGGTGCCCCACAGGCGACTCACAAATCTTCTTGTTCTCCCAAATAAACTCTAGAACAACCAGGCAGCTTTTCCTTCACAAGCAGAATTAGGGGTTGCCCCAGGAATCTGCAGGAAACCCTTCCCCCCCCGAAGGAAGGGGCACTGAGACAAAACAGCAGTCTCCACCACTTCAATTATCTTCTGTGTCTCTCTTTAAGGTGGTGAGACACACCCTTTAAACTAAAAGTAGCCCTCTGTCAGGGCTGAGGCTCCTAGAGCCTTCACTGAGCTGATTACCAGCAAGCTCCCAACTTTCCCAACTTCTCACATGCTCACTGAAGACTGACTGAAGACTGCTGCCTTCAAAACTTCCCAGCGTTCTAACCAACTCCCTTGCTGCAGATTCCAAGGTGGCTCATGCAGCTCAGATAGTTCTATTGGTGATGTCATCCTCAGTCTTAGCTGAGACTGAGAACAGAGTGAGACAGTGTGAAACCCATTTAACTGGAGTTTACAAGCTGCCTCCCTGCCTACCACTAGGTCTTACTGGGATTCTAGTAACCCGGGTAACAAGGGTTACACTCGCCCTGACCAGGAAAATGACTGTCCGCAGTCATTGTTTACCAGGCTTAGGCCATCCCACCCTATGTGCTACCTGTGGAGGGGGTGATCAGGCCCCCTACCATGTGCAAGCACAGGCAAGGAACACTAAGGGCCTAGAGGCCTTTAGCTGACATATCAGCCTCTACACTATCCACTTACTATGGACGCCTAGTGGCTGTGGTAGAACTTTCCAGAGTATAGCCCTGATTGATCAGCACTGTGGTCCCAATGGCCATTCAGGACCACAGCCTGTCTATCCCCAATCCTCTAGGGAAAACCTATCTGCTTCTAACCTAATACCCCAAAACAAAACAACCCAGGGACCTCCCCAACCTTGGGCAACCTGCAACCACACACCACTGAAATACACATTTTATACCAACTTACTGCCTCCTCCCTAACCCCACAACCACACCTGTGGAAGGAAAGGGTTAATACAGAAATAACAACAATAACACCACAGTACTTTAATTTCTACACACTAAAAGTACTAATGAGGAACTCTGATGAGCCTCCTCCTCTTCTTGTCTTCTCTTCTGTCTTCCCAGGAACACCTGTAAGAAAGAAAGACAACACGCTCCTAATCTGCATACACAGTCTACCTAGACCCCTACCATCAAAACACTGAAAAATCCCAAAAGATTTTTTAGAAAAAGAAAACAGTATTTACATTAGAAAACAACGACACTATTAACAATACACATTTGGGAGATGGAGTGCCTAAACGTCCCAACTAGTGACAACAAGGCCGAAGGCTAGTCCAATAAAGAGTCTGTCCTGGGCCAGAGCCGGTGAAGCACAGTTCTAACAGGCCTAAGTCCCGAAGGGGAGTTTTGTGGACAGTTCACACATTTTGAAGTCTGCTAGTGTGGGTGTGTACTGCAATGTCATAAAGACAGAAAAGTTTGGACTTACCAGCCACTTGTAGAATGGAAATTTTGGGACGAAGTAGGTGTGTACTGCAATGTCATAAAGACAGAAAGTTTGGACTTACCAGCCACTTGTAGAATGGAAATTTTGGGACGACCTGCACCTCTGATGAAGACTCTCCTGGCAGCATTTCTTCCGATACAGCTGGGCGGACATCTTCCAGGAACCACAGGAGGGCACATCTGGGAGCAGCTGGGCTGATGTCATCTCTGGAGAGGAACCTTAGAACAGGAACAAAAAGAAAACAGCTGGTCCGGCGTCATCCGATTACCAGGCGATGGCTCAGGATACAGCTGGGCTGGTGTCCTCTCTGGATCTGAAGTCATCTGGTGGGCCAGTCGATGGATTCTGGAAAGGCCAGTACAGTAGAACTGATGAATGTGGGGCACCTGGGTCCTTGATGTCCATATTGGTGAATCAATAAAGGCACTTCACAGTCTGGTGTGGCAGTATTGACTACCACTGCTTGGCTTTCCATTTTGTAGGCATGGGCATGTTTGCTGGGAGGTCCTTGCACTGGGTCCAATAGTCCGGGGTCAGGAGCTTGAATTATTACCCTGTCTGGGCACACATAATTCACACAGTGGGAGATTTCACGTCCCTCTCCGTCACTATTCGCACTCTGTCTATAAACAGTGTCCTGCCTCTCTTCCACTGGGTATACTTCTCATGAAACAGTCTGTTTTTCACATGCTGGTTGGCCCCAGGATGCACACTTTCATTGCTTCATCCCAGATCCAGAATTTCCTGCTGTTCTCAATCTCCTCCCAGACTTTTCGAGGAAAGGTAGGAAGGTCATACCATAGATCTCATTTGCCTTTCTACGACCAGTCTCTCCTCTTTACTTGCTTTGGTCAATCTAAGACCGCTGGCCTGGCTTGGGGTGGCCAGTCCTGGTTCTGCCAGCTCGCATCCTTAAAGAAAGTAGAAGCGGATCCTGACTTCTTCCCTTGCAAAGCCAGGGCAGTGACATCACCACTTTCTTCCATACATTCCTCCAAGGCAAGATCTTGAGGCTGTGTACCTGTTCCTTTTCACAAGGCCACATAGCTTCCCTCATCTTCCTCTTCACTGAGGATCTGAGCCCAGGAGTGAGCAGTCCTTCTCACTCCTGAGACTATCCACTAATCACTAGGCGAGGTCGACACCTCCCACTCAAGGCCTCCGCATCTCATCTTCGCCTAAGACTCTTGGGCTAGGCCCCCCCTTTCAGAGGTCTATTGAGGCTTTATCAAACTTTCCTTCTGGGATCCAGCATCCAAAACTTCAACCCGGGTTCTGTCTCTAACTCTTCACCCTCTAGCTTTGTGCCACACTCCCCGAGGCCTTCCTCCACAGGCTCCGCCTGGTGCTGTGTGCTGCCAACTGCAGATTCCTGAACCTTTGTCCATGTGGAGCCAACTGGATTGGAGGCACTTTATACAAGCCATATTTTTCTAGGCATCCAGCACAGTGAGGAATCTGAAGACATACCTTCCAGCTCTCAAGCATATTTGACATACATGCACTGGAAAACTAGGAATCGCCTACATGAGAGCAGTTGCCCTCCATAGCACCACTTTCAATATCTCTCAGTCTATTTACTGCTGCTGTTACTGCAACCGGGCATGATCCGGGTAACTAGCTAGTCCTGAGGCCATAACTGCAAAAACAAACAAAAGTTCACTGTAACTGAAAGTCCCACTTTACTGAACACACTCTTTAGTTGTAAAATGGCTCCTCTGCTGCTGTGTTTACTTTACTACCCCACCCTGTAAAGAAGTGACAGCAACACTCTTGTCATCAACATTCAGAATCTAGGTCAAGCCACTGCACACCGATTTAACAAACTACTGATAACTTTTGCTCAAACTGCAAACTTGCTCTGTTCTTGCTTTAAACACATTTACAGGATTTTCCATGGACTTTTCACATGCTGGTAACATTTATTTGATTCACAGTCCTTAAAGCTTCAGGTTTTAGCACAGGATTGCCTCTATAACTAGTGCTGCACATTGGCTACAACCCACAGTCTCTCTCTGGCTTTAAACTTTAAATTCAGGCTGAATTCATTACTATGCACAGATCAACGGCTTAACATACTTGCACTTGCTGGCAGGACTTTACACAGTCATTACTTAAAGCGACTACACTGCTGCACACATTTATATGGCATAGGGCAGAAAATCACTGTTTGAGCAGTTTTAGGTTGTTACTTACTGTTATCAGTAGCAATTTTGCTGCGATGGGGAAAAACGACCTGCAGCCAGTTCTTGAGGCCTCAGAACAGAAATGGGCGAGACAGTCCTACCGATCGTCTTCTCAATCACCAAACTTGCAATTCCGACAATTGATTAGCGGGTTGAGCCCGATTTTAAACTAGAAAGTCTATTTTTCAACTTTACAATGTTTTAACACTCCGCGATGCTCCTCCACTAGCCAGTACATGCACTCACTCACTCCCTCTCGAATGTTGGGGTAGTCACTGTAGAGCTGGGTGAGGGGGACTGATTGCAGCCTGACCAATCACACAATGCCATGCAAATGAGCCTCTTTCTTCCTCACGAGGCTCCTCTCCTCACAGCGATCGTCGAGCAGGCAAATTTAAACTGCAGAATGCAACATTTTCTTTACCAACTGACTCCGCAATGAGCCCATTTCAGCCATTTAACATAGCCATTACACCTGTAAGTCTTTCTTTCATTCAAAAGCATTTCCAACATCCAGAGCACAATTTTCCTGTTGCTACCCTAGTCTTCCACACTTTTCCTTATCACAGTTCATTTTAAAAGCATTTCAAACATCCAGGGCAAAATTTTCCTGTTGCTACCCTAGTCTTCCACAGTTTTCTTTACCACAGTTCATTTTAACAAGCAGGCAAAATGCTGTAAACAATTTGATGCAGGACAAGGGCACACTCTTTGGCTTTTCTGCTCCTTGGTAAACAGTTGGCATTTTAAATGGCAGCATAAGATCCATAGCACAGCAACACACTAGAAATTGCTTCAGCTTTTGGGCTACCCACTGCCAGATAGCCAAACGCTAGCCCCTTGGCCAAGACACCTTCCTTCCCAGAACAAAATCCCAGTGGTGCCTCCATTTTGTAACCCTTCACCCCTGCCTTTTGCCAAAATGACAGGTGGCATGCTGTTGAAGCTGACAGCAGTGGCTGGTGGGGACTGGGTTAGGGGAGGATGGGGTTACTCGGCACAGGGACCTAGGTTTGGCTACTCTGCACAGGGGCACCAAGTAAATCTGAACACAGGAAGCAATAACTGTAATGTCCAGAACCAGGAATGGGATTCTTCAGTGTGGCTTTTATTCCATCAAGCTGAAAAAACAAAGCATAGACGGACTCCCATGGGGCTACATTTCCTGGTAATGCAGATTAGAGACAACAAAGCACTTTATCACCATTTCCAGCCCTCAGGCTCCTAAACTCACCAGGCACACAGCCCAGTTTACACACAGCTTTGGGTACAGCCCAGCAGCCACTGCCCAGGTTTCCCCACTGGCGGCTCCCGCCCGACCACTTGATCCACAGTCCATTTGAGGAATGAACCAATTATCCTGTTGTGGCTCCCCAAACCACACTAGGGTCTTTGACTCCTAGAGAGAATATGTTTTTAGTGATTGTTTAAATCCCTCCACAGTTGCACACTCTCGAATCCGACCCGGATAGAGAATTCCAAGGGTGGGGCTGCAAACTCAAAAGCTCTTGCCCCAGAAGATTTTAAACATTCCTTGGAATCTCTAGCAACCCTTGCTGGCTGAGGAGAGTGCATCCAGGGCAGTAGGGAATCAGGGCTCTTTCAGGTAGTCTGGGCTCCAGACCGTGTAGGGCTTTAAAAGTCAGCAGACTGACTTTAAGGTGATCCGCCACTGTACTGGCAGCCAGTGCAGTTTGTGCAGCACTGGCAAAATATGACAGGATCATGAAGATCCCACAAAAGCCGGGTTGCTGCATTCTACACACTAGCTGCAAGCGGTAGTTTCTCCAGGAAGCCCTAGGTAAAGGTATTTGCAATAATCCAAGTCACGAAGAAACAAAGGCGTGGATCAATGTAGGAAGGTCATCGGACGAAACAAGATGCCTAATCCTGGTGATATTCTAAAATGGTAAAGGAAGTTTGTGACAGCCAACACCTGCAAATACAGGGTCAGCCCTTTGTCAAAATTACCCCAGGTTACGCACCTGTTCAGAGGTCAGGAGTGAGGCGTCACGAGAAAATTTCCGAGTCCCTACAATCCTACTGTCAGTCCTACTCTCATTCCCTCTTAGGTGGGAGCCCACTGCAGTAATCTGCCCACTGCTTGCCTCATCTCCCCAATGATGTAGTTAAAGACAGTGGCCTTATGCCATCCAGCAGTAACCCATTGTGCACACACCTCACCATCTTGGACCTCCTGATCGCAGAGGGGTTGGGACTGGGAGATGAAGTTGGCCAACTCGAAAGACAGACAAGAACCGAAGGTTCAAATACCCATAAAAATACCTTGAACCTTGTCAGATCCTCTGGCAGCTCAGCTCTACTTCTCTCTCTCTCCTAAATGAATGTGAATTGCTTGGTTTTACCTTTTCCCTCACTTTTATTTCTTATATATTTATTTAATCTCATATTACAAGTACCTTTGAGTTAACGTAGCTTATTTACAAAGGTTCCATGTCAAGGATGGGGAACAAACAGACAAAGGGGCTAACTAAATAATAAACAAGCAGTTAACTAACAAAGGACATCATAAATCATAATAAACAGAAGTAGGTGGAGCTTAGCAACTAAATGGTATCCAAATAAACATTTCTTGCTTTCCAGAACCACCTGCCTGCCTGCTCACTCCCCCAAAAGAAAGTGGCTTTATTGTTTGTTTTTAATCGAAATAGGGACTGAATGAAAGGACTGTACCTTTAGTGGAGATAGGTGACACTTCAACTCTTGTCTCCCTCCTGTCCTGCTTGTATATTAGTCTGTAAAACTTTGTACACTCTTGTACCGCATCAGTTCCGGTGCTGCCCTGGCTGTGTTCCAAAAGCAGTGTGCTGGTTTCTCTAGAGAGTTCCATGACTTTTATGGTTCATCCTGGTCCCTGATAATTGTCTTTTCTCTCTCTCTGGTCACTTGTTGTGGCCCATCCCAGTCTCAGCTCTGGTGGTCACAGCCTGAGATGGGTGCACTGCAATGGTAGCAGCTCTTGACGCTCCTCTGATCTGCTGAAACTTGAAACAAACTCTCCAACAGGCAGGCTCTGCTGGCTCTCAGATTCTTCTGATACAAATGATAGTGGTCCCTCAAATGCAAGATGAGGCAAGTAGTGGAAAACTACTGCAGGAAGCCCCATTTAAGATTTGCACCAGTTACTCCTCCCTATGAAGAACACCAGTCAGGAGGCAGGGACCTTTCTAGCCACTTCTCCCCATGTGGAATACCAGGATGGGAGTATACCTCTCAGCTGCTATGAATTTCTCATAGCACTATATGATTTTAAACTCAAATTTACTCTTGCTCTGCAAAGGTTTACTGATGTTCTTAATAATGTTAGAGCTAGTTTTGACACACAAATAGTTAAACCACTGAACTAACTTGATAGAAACATTCCTTAACACTAAATATATATAAACATAGAAGCTGATGGCAGAATAAGGACTGCAAGGCCCATCCAGTCTGCCCATTTCTTTTTCTACCTTATAAATGTGCCATCGGCCTCCTCTGTCAATGGCCTATCTATTCATACTCATCTGTATTGCTCCCTTATGTCTATCCCATGCCTGTTTGAAGCCTGCACTGTATTCATGTCTACCACTTCCTGAGGTAGGCGTTCCATGAATCCACCACCCTTTCTGTGAAAAATAACTTCCTCATAGTACCCTTAATCAGCTTCCTCTAATCTCATGCTGAGTCCTCTTATCCTGCTATTTTTCTTATATTGAAACATGTTTGACTCATTCACCTTGTTAATGCCCTTAAGGTGTTTCAATGTTTTGATCATATCACCTCTCTCCCTCCTTTGCTGTAGGGTATACATAGTGAGCTTGTTAATCTGTCCTCATATGTTTTCTGATGCAGTCCCTGCACCATTTTGGTTGCCCTTCTCTGGACTGCCTCAATTTGGTTAATCTCCTTGTGAAGGTGTGGCCTCCAGTACTGCATGCAGTACTCCAGATGGGGCCTAACCAGTGTCTTGCAAAGAGGGATTATTACCCCTTCCGACTTGTGATACCCCTACTAATGCACCCTAACATCCCCTAGCCTTACCTACTGCTTTAGTGGTCTGCTTGGATGATTTCAGGTCATCTGTGATGATGATGATGCCCAGTCTCTTTCTTCCCTTGTGACTGCCAGCTCCCTCACAGTCTATAGGTGGCTTCAGGGTTTCTCTTCCCTATGTTCATGATCTTGCACTTCTTTGCATTAAACCCCAGTTGCCACTCTTCGACCATTTTGCTAGTTTATCCACATCTCTTCTCATTCTGCCCACCCCATCTGGATCATCTACTCTGTTGCAGATCTTGGTGTCATCTGCAAACTGATAAACCTTACCCTCCAGTCCACCTGCAATGTCATTGATGAAGATATTGAAGAGGACTGGCCCCAGGACTGATCCCTGAGGTACCCCACTTGTGACTTGCATCTCTTCTGACTGCATACTGTTTACCACCACTCTGGGTTTCTGCACATCAACCAGTTTGCCACCCAGTTGACCAACTTCTGACCCACCCAGAGCCTACCCAGCTTATTATCGTCGGTCTATGTGGAACAGTATTGAAAGCTTTGCTGAAGTCAAGGTAGGTAACATCAACTGCACCCCTTGGTCCACCACTCTGGTTACACAGTCAAAGAAATCTATGAGATTAGTTTAACAGGACCTTCCTTTCGTAAACCCATGCTGTCTTGGATCCTGTGCTCCTATGGATTCCAGGTGTTGCACTATCCTTTCCTTAAGAGTGTCTCCATAATCTTGCCCACTACTGAGATAAGACTGACTGGTCTGTAGTTCCCTGCCTTCTCCCTGCTACCACTCTTGTGGAGCGGGATCACATGAGCCCTTCTCCAGTCTTCTGGGACCTCTCCTGTGCTCAAAGACTCACTAAACAGTTCTGATAATGGCTCTGCTAGTTCTACCCTTAGCTCCTTTGGTACCCTGGGATGTATGCCATCAGGTCCCATTGCCTTGTCCACCCTGAGCTTATCAAGCTCTTGTAGGACCCTTTCTTTTGTGAAGGACTAGTGCTCACCTCCTCCCCGTGTCCATGGGTGCTGAGCTGTGGGCCTCCTTACCTTCTCTTCCGTAAATACTGAGAAGAAGTATCTATTTAGGATAGATGCTTATACATGGTCCTCCTCCTCACACGCCCCCTTATCTCATTTGTTCTTAGCAATACACCCTCTGGACTTTCTCCTTTTACTAATGTATCTATAAAAGTCTTGTCACCTTCTTTTACTGTCTGTGCTAGTGTTTCCTCGGTTTGGGTCTTTGCCTGCCTTACTGCCTTCCCTGCTTCCCTTAAGGAAGTTTGGTATGCCTCCCTATCTTCATCCAGCTGTGTTCCCTAATATTTCCTGAGGCAAGCCTTTGGCTCTGACCTTTTCTGCTACTGTTTTGAGAACCAAAGTGGTTTCCTTCTTCTTTTGCACTTCCTTTTCTCTCTAACACAATGGGATGTTGCTTCAAGTATTGGATCCTTAATGCTTGCCCACTTTGCCTGTACCCCCTCACCTGTATTTCTTTTGCCAGGGCTAGCTTAACTCTGTTAGCCATCTTATCAAAGTCAGCTTCTCTGAACCCCATATCTTTGCCTTGGAATGGGGTGATTTAGTTGTAGTGGCCAAACTGAACCATACCATGTGATGGTCACTGGCCCCAGGTGACCTTCTACCTGGAGATCTGTGATCCTTTCCATGTTATTCAGTACTAGATCTAGGATAGCCCTGTCTCTTGTGGGTTTGTTTACGAGTTGTTTGAGGCCCACTATTAGTGGACATGTTATTCTTTAAAATAAGAAAATGCTACATATTCTGGTCATGTGCTATGAATTATGACATTTTAAACCCAGTCCTATGAATTTTAATGCTGAGAGGTAGAGACAAAGCAAATGGGCCTGTCTACACCTTAAGGTCTCAGGCCAGGGCCCCTGAAGCTATCAACAGCACTTAACACCTAATCAGGAGGTGACAGTCATGTCACAGTTCAACCACTGCCTTGCTCAGATTACCCAGTGGCTGAGTCCTTTACAAAAAATGCAGCCCAGGCGAAGAAAAGGACAGTATGTAGTAAATATATTTTAGGATTGCTGAGGGCCCCTGGCAATGGGTGCCCTAGGCCCAGAGCCTATTTTGTCTATGCCTTAATCTAGCCCTGATAAGAAAGAATAATAGCCATAAACATATGGAAAATATATGAAATATAAACTGAGTTTTGTCTAAATATTACATTTTCTAAGTTGATTAGGAGTGGAGAGGTGGTGGGAGGGTTGGAAGGAAAGGGATGGTCAGGTACCTTCTTGGTACATCAGCCATCCAGGATTTAGACAGGATAGGCAGGATGGCATGGAGCAGAGGGCATTGAGGGTGCTGGTACATTAGGATACCAATGATCTGGTGAACCAGTCTGTGGAAATGGTGAAGCGGAACTTTCATAGACTGGGGACAGATTAATGGTACACTTGGCCTCCTGCTTTTTCTGAGGTCCTCCTAGTTTTGGGCAGGGAGGGAGAAGAACAGAATTAGGAGGGATGAGACAGAGGAGTTTAATAGGTGGCTTAAGGGATGGTGTTAGAAGAAGGAGCACCACTTGGGGACTGAGGGACTTCTGGATTAGGAGGCTCTTCAGGTGTGAACTCCACCCAACAAGAGAAGTGGGCTGCATGTTGGGGCAGAAGTTTGACATCTATATCACATGTTTAAACTGACTGCTGGGGAGACTGGGGTGAGGGAACCATGGCAATAGGTGAGAAGAGGGATCCTAGCTAGTACTCTCCCACATCTGGGGGCTAATGTCAGCTCAGCTTAGCAAATAGGGATGACGCATAAACTGGGCCAGGTGAGGGGACATTAGAGAGGGGGGTCACAAAGTGTGCAAATGCCAAGAAAAAACAAGAGGCCAAAAGAACAAGGAAAACACAAAGGTCATAGACAGGGAATAGCAAAGTGGGTACAAGGGTCAGATGGAAGGTGCAGCTTTAGTGCCAGGAGTCTAGATAATAAAAACAGTGAGCTACAGGTACTGATGGCAGACACTGAGGTGACCTTGTGGTCATCACAGAAATGTGGACTACAAAAATAATGACTGGGACATGATGGTTCCAGGGTACTTATTGTTCAGAAGGATAGAGGAAAGGTAGGGGGAGGTAGCCCTCTGTATCAGCGATGACATGCAGAAGGTGGAAGATGGGTGCATTAGGGATAATAATAGGAAGTTAGAGTCACTGTGGGTAGGGGCACCGATAGAAATTTCTGGGCCGGGACTTATCTTTAGGACTGGGTCCCCTCACCTCCATCTCTTTGTAAGTACAGACTAGAGAGTGTAACTTAGTGCCCCCACCTTCCTGGCCCACCTTATAATTTCTTGTGCTAGCTAGGTGGTATGGTACTGGTGTCACAAATGCACTCTGCAGGCCAGGCCCTCTGCTCCCACAGTACCAATCTCAGAGTGCAATAGTGTGAACAGGCAACAGATAGGGTAACACTCCTGTCTGCTTTTGTGTCCAAATCACCTTTGGTCTCAAGTTCTGGGGGTTCAAACTGTGAACCTTATGCTAGCATGCCCAAATATACAGGATCAGATAATATCTCTTTGAAGGATGCAATATATCTTTCTCCTAAGGACATCTAACCAGGTATCCAAAATGAACCCTTTTAACTCTATTAAAGACCTTAGGTATATTCTTACCTTTTTTACTCAAGCTCAGTAACACCATCAAGCTGTTGAACAATTGTCAGACTTAACCAACTATACATCATGCAAAAAGAACTGGCAGGCACCCAGGCAGTCTTTCAAAGAAAAGGTACTTTACTAAAGATGATAAAATATGAAAATGTAAAAATAGAACAATATATCAAAGAGCTCACAATCACATAAAGAACAAGGGAAAAGTACAAAACAAACTCCTGCCACAATACATTTAGACGTTGCTGTCTAAGGTATTACCTCTGGAAGTGCTTAAGTTAGATCAGAGAACTGTTCTTCTCTCGGAGTCCCAAAATAATATGACATATTCCCCAGTAACAAGGATACATTTCAACCCCATCTCCCCGCCCCTTGGTGAGTCATCTAGCTCCTCGCTTTCAGAATAAAAATTCCAAACATGATTTTCTAGCAGAAAGTATGCTAAATAATGTCACATCAGAAAGAAAAGCACTTCCTAAATATGACTCCTTAATTAAACATTTTATCTGTGATCTTGTGTGGTTCTGTTTCAAGGCAGATCAAAGGGTTTTACAACTTTTAACACCATGTTGGTATCAATGGCCTGTTTCTCTTACAAGGACATAAAAGTTTATTAGGCTCATTCTCTGGCAGACTCATGAAGTTACATTTCGTTTTCAACTTCAAGCAACAACAGGCTGTAAAAAATAAATGCCTTCTGGGAGGAAGGTAATTAAAGTAAAACCATTGCCTTTGTCTTGGTTGTATTGAGCACAAACTTGTGGTCAATAGCCTTTATTAATAGCAGGAGGAACTGACCTGCTGACTCTGAGTTAATTGGGACTTTTTCTGTTTGGTTTCACATATTTCCATGCTGGCTCTCAGATTCATCCCTGTACCATTTAAAATAAAGTTGTTTAAATAGATTGTTTTCTGTATTCCATTTTAGCTAAAACCTTAATATTTCTAAGTTCATGACTTCAGGTCTTTAACTTTTGGCATTCCAAATCTGGTTCAGTATAAGTTGCTAAAAGTTTTAGTACTGAAATCAAATTTGCCGCCACATTGAAGACTTGGTAAGTGATGAACTTCAAAAGCTTTATTTTAAATATTACAGGGATGACTCTGAGAGCCAGCATGGAAGTATATGAAAGCCAGAGAAAAACAGTTAACTAGAATCAGCAGGTCAGTTCCTCCAGCTAATAATAATTTCACAGCACTGAAAATTGATGCAGAGTTCAAAAGAAAATATAAACTTTTTGATTACCACATACATACATAGATACTGTCAGCAGATGAGGGCCTATGGCCCACCCACTCTGCCCATTTGAGCGTGTAAGATCATTTCAGGTTTTCTAGAAGTCTGTTGCCCATTCCCTGACCTCCAGGATTCCCTTACATTGTTCCCATGCATTCTAAATCCTGTGATTGTTTTAGCCCACCACTTCCTCAGGCAGGGTGTTCCACTTGTCCACCACCCTTTCTGTGAAGAAATTCTTCCATGTTTCCTTTGAATTGCCCTCCTCCAACTTCATCTCATGCCCTCTAGTCCTGGAACATCTTTTCGATGGAAAATAGTGTTTTCTGCACCCAGTTCCTCCCATAAGGTGCTTGTATGTCTCTATCATATCCCTCTCTCTGCCTCCTCTCCTCCAGGGAGTACATATTCAAGTCCTTCAGTCTGTTTTCATAGGACTTCTGATGCAGTCCCTGTACCATCTTTTGTTGCCCTCCTCTGAACCTTCTCCACCCTGTTTTTTTTAACCGGAGAGACACTCTAAGCTGAAAGCTTGTTTACAGGTGCAACCTGGGAGCACAAGAAAGTTAAGTGACTTGCTCAGGGTCACACAGTATGCACAGAGGGTTGTAGGATTCAAACCCAGGTCTTCAGGTTTGCATTTCAGAGCCTTAGACCACTGTGTATCTGCCTCCTATCTATGTCTTTACATAGGTAAGGTTTCCAGAACTGGACACTGTACTCCAAGTGGGGCCTTACTAGTGTCTTGTATAGTGGAATTATGACCTCCCTTTCTGCTGGTGATGCCCCTGCCTATGCATACCAGCATCCTATTTGCTTTACCTGCCACCTTGTCACACTGATTCTCTACCTTGAGGTCATCAGAGATGATAACCCCAGGATCCTTTCCTGCTTGGTGCATGCTATATCCTCCCCCGACTGATATGTCGTTCCAGGGTTTTTGTGCCCCATTTGCATTATTTTGCAGTTTGTTACATTACATTTCAACTCCCAAACCTTGACCATTCTTTAAGCTTCTGTGGGTCTATTCTCATTCTGTCTACACCCTCTAGCATGTCCACTCTGTTACAGAGCTTTGTGTCATCATCAAACAGGAAATTCTGCATTCTAGGTTCCGTGCAATGTCACTGATGAAGATGTTGAATAGGACCAGTCCCAGCGCTGATCCCTGCAGCACCCACTGGTCACTCTTCCCTCTATGGGTGACAGCCATTCACCACCACCCTTTTACTTCTCTAACCACCCTCTTTGCCTCCATATTTCTTAGTAAATATTCACCCCATTCTTCCTCTCTCTGCATTTCTTTGCACTTGTAGAAGCTCTTTTCTTAACCCCACTGACCTTTGCCAAGGACCATAATGGTCTCTTGAACTTGTTCCTTTTGGTTACTGTTCTCATGCATAACTTAAATGCCTTGAGAATGGACCCTTTATTATCATCTCTCTTCCACCCTACCTAAATTATGTACCCTAACTAAGTTTTTCCAGTTCCCAGTTCCCTCAGCCTGCTGAAGTCTACTCTCCTAAAATCAGGGACTTTGGTTCTCGAGTGGGGCTTTCCAGTTCCAAGGGCCAGCTCAAACCAAATGGAGTTATAGTCATTGTCCCTTATGGCTCCCTACTCCACTGATCCTACTATCTCTGAACTGGTAAGCACCACATCAAGAATGGCAGTCTGCCTGGTGGGTTCCCTAACTAGCTGTACCAGGAGACAGACCTGAAGTGCATTCAGCAAGGCCTGACTTCTGGTACTCCTGTCTACCAGAACATCCCAGTCTATGTCAGGCATGTTCATATCACTCATTACCACTACTTCCTCTTTTACTAACACCCTCTTTTGATTTTTTCATGAGCTCTCTGTCCCTCTCTTCCCCTTGCCCAGAGGTCTAGAAGCCACCCCCAAGACAAGTTTCTTGCTGAAGGCTGCCATGAGTTGGACCCACAGTTGGGGTGCCAAATGGGGGGACGAACAGGACAACTATCGCGGGCCCGGTGGCTCAGGGGTCACAGCCATCTGACGTTATTCACCCCACAATTGTCTAACAGGTGGAAAGGTACAGGGCCCCAATTGTGGCTTACTCCCGTGAATTGCTGAGCTGCGCATTGGTAGCCACCAGAGATGCTGAACCACCCCCGAGGCTCCTGCACACCTCCCGACAGTCGACCTGTCACACTGGCTCCTCCTTGGCTCATCAGGCCACTGCAGGCAGCTCGCGGCTCTCTCTGCCTGGTTCTGCTGCCCTGTTCTCTCTGCTGCAGGTTGCAGCCTGCTCTCCTAATACCGCTCCCAAGGGCAAAGGCTGCCAGCTGGCACTGCTGGGCTGGCAGGTCACCCGTCTCCTGCTCCTAGGCTTCTACACTCTACTTCCTGGACTGGACAATGCTAGAGGTCAGGGGTCACCCAGGTCAGGTCAGGAGGTCACTGAGTGGGTTGGTTAGGTCACATCGGACAAGCCACCACACCACACCACATGATGTTGTGACATGCGCTCCATCTCATGTTCCTCAGTCGAATCCTCGAGAAGAAATAGTAGTCAGCATCAAGTCGGGACTCACTTCTGTAAAGTGGCGCTTGCTCGTGTACTGATTGCTACTTCTTTTATAAAGTTTCATTTTTCGAATCAATCAGATGACTAACGACCCTGATGACAAGGACAACAAGGAGGCCACTGAAGTGGGGATTCCTCATTCTGCTGCTGCAACAGGGCCTTGGCTAGGCAAGCTGTGTGGTGGATGGGGTTCCATGTCATAATGGCAATTGTGGAATAGTGACTCCATTTTGTCCACGCTGCGTGTGCATCACTGAAGATGAATTTTGGTGATGCACACTCACAGTGTGGACAAAAATTTCACCAGATCTATGGGCCCACACTCTCTATTTATGGATTCTCAACTCCAGGGAGGTGCATGTGAGGTGGTGAAAAACTTAAGAAATGTAAAGCCGCCTGCAGGCAAAACAACTGTGTGCCGTGCTGGACCCAAACCCTGCACCTCCCAGCCGACCACCCTCCCCACCATGCTAGCAGACCAGCTCAGCAGCTGCCCACCACACATCCCCAACAGACCATCCCTCCCTGCCCTCCTTCGCCTCTCCCCCGCACATGTGCTGCATGGTATACCTGAGTACTTCCTGTTGTGGTATTTTGCCCACCCCAGTATCTGGTTGCTCCCCGGTAGGTAGCTGTGAACACAGGAGCTGTAACTGAGTCACCATTTTTGTAGGCATCCAATTTTGGTTGCCTTGTTCACTGGAAACTGGTGGATGGTGGTGGTGGATGTGGACAGGACATGGAGGAGCCTCTAGCGATAGCCAGTGTGGGGATCCACCTGGAGGACTGGTGTTTATTTAGCTAAAGCTAAGTAAGTTTTAAACGTACTTAGGAGGATTCTTCTTGGAACTTGGAAGGAATTAAGAGGGGGGTCAGGCGGGCGGTGGAGGCTGAGGGCTAACTGAATAGTCTACCTCCTCCCCAAAGATTACCATACCAACCTCACTCTAGCCTCTACCAGTCCTGCTTAGTCTACCAGTATCCTTACATACCAGAGGCAGTGTGTACCACCTAGCTAGCACCTATAAAAAGAATTATAAAAGCGAGCCAGGCGGATAGGGGCTAACCGAATAGTCTACCTCACAGTTATATACCAACCTCGCTCTAGCCTCTCACCTGTCCTACCTAGGCTACCAGTACCATGCCAGAGTACCACCTAGATAGCACCTGCTATATAAGGAATTATAAGGCAGGCCAGGTAGGTGGGGACTAACTGAATATTCCTTCTCAGCCGGCTTGAGGGTCCTGTGCACCCAGTCTATCTCACCAGTTATGAATGTTACCATTGATATACCCTGTCTGACATTCACCAATGTTACATCCACCCTAGTTCACTAGAGTAGGAAAATGCTCTATATTATATCATAGTGTAGGAAAAAGCTCAGAATGTCTTACGATATCAACGCCTGTGTGAGCCAAAATTGTACATAATGTTCTGTAAGAATTTGTCCATCAGATAACCCGTATACTCTGGTATCCACATGACTGTGCTACAACGTTGTACATAATGTCCGAGAATCTACCCAATGGACTACTTGTATAATTCTTGTATCTAACATGTTGACTGTATATGTTGCAGTTTTCTTTTATACATAGAGTCCTAGTATCTGTTCTGATTACCTGTATACACATGTAAATAACATATGACTGTATTCTATGTCTCCTTGCTATGAAATATGAATGCCATATTACTCCTATACCTCATTTGTATGTAACTAATCGGGCGCCCCCTGAAAAAGGGACCTGTATTGGTCTCAGTGGGCCTACCCAGTCAACAAACTTAAATAAATAAATAAAAATAAATAAATAGTGTACCTCTCCACAGTTATACCAGCCTAACTCTAGCCTCTACCTGTCCAGCTGTCCTGCCTAGGCTACCCTACTAGTACCATACCAGTTTACCACCTAGCTAGCACCATAAGGAATTATCAAAGAATTCCAAGCATTTGACTTGATAGAATAGGCAGGAAAGGTGGCGTGCCTCCTATATGCCAGAAACTCACTGAGTTGCTCCATCCTCCCATCTTCAAAGTTGTGGAAGATTATGAGCTACTAGTGGTAAAAATACAAGTTGGCCTAAAGGAGAACCCTTACAATCACAACCTACCTGCCCCCCAAGAAAGCCAAGGAAGGCCTTCCTCTTGTTATGGAAGAAATTAGTGCATTCAGAAAGGGCTCACAACTCATCTTGACTGATGACTTTAATATTAACTAGTTATGTAAGGAGGTGACACCCTCCAGAGACCTAATCACTCCCACAATCTCACGCAACTGTAACTCACCCCACCAGGCAGAACTACAAGGCTGGTACCAGCACCCTCATTGACTGGGTCTTAGCTAGCTCACTGACTCGATTCTCTGAACTCAGGGTTCTCCAGATGTGCTAATTGACCACTCCCAATCTCCTTTATCCGGACCACTAAACTTGAAAAGCCCACCCTGCCTCATCGAGAGCAGGGTTCTGTGAAAGCAATCTTGGATCCCTCAAATTGGCCCTGGCTGCCTGCAACTGGTCCCCCATCAACAAGACACCTACGCTGGACCAGGCCTTCATTTTTTTCACTGAGGGCTTCAATTCCATCTGTGATATCTATGCACCATGCACAAAATGGAAAATTTGGGGGAGGTTAACGGCTGGATTGATGGCAAGCTCTCTCTCTCCTAAAGGAGGGACTGCCTCTGGGAAAAACCTTAAACTCAGGCAGCATGCATGACCTACAGTGCTACAAAACAGCTAGAAATCGGTGCACCAAACTTATCAGGCTCGCAAAAGCCAATTTCCATAAGACCCAGCTTAACAATGCATGGGGAGATGAAAGAGGTTTGGGACAACATCAAGAGCATCCTTGAGAAGATAAAAAGCAGCACCCTAAGATGCTCAACATTAATAACTCATCTTCCTCAGATCTGCTAGCCATTGCTGATGCCTTCAACCAGGCCTTTACAGAACTGTCCTCAGTGCTGCCTCCAGACTACCTTCTGCCTGTGGAGGACCAAGGTTGTGCCAACTGGCTCATAACTAACCACCCAGCCTTCTACTTTAAGAAGGTGACGGTGAAGGAGGCCCTAACGATGGTCAGGAAATTTCTAGGCAAAACCAGACTAGGGCATGATGGGCTAGACATGAAGTTACTATCTTTCACCCTAGATGTTCTTATCATACCCATAACAATGCTATTTAATAAATCTTTGGCCTAGCTCAATTTCCAGAGGTATGGTAGCAAGCCCTGGTAACTCCAGTGCATAAGAATGGTGACAAAGGCGCTGGTGTCAAACTACAGGCCAATATCTATCCCTCCCCACTATCCAAAGCTTTGGAAAAATTGTGGCAAGTCAACTCACAGAATACCTCAGTAAGTACAATCTGCTCTGCCCAAGCCAACATGGCTTCAGGCAAAACACACAGTACCACCACGGCACTGCTGGGATACACTGACTATGTGCACAAGGCACTGGATGAAGGTAAATTGGTGGGGTCCATCTTCATTGACCTCACCAAAGCCTTCGACACCATCAACCACCTTCTACTAGTACTCCAGCTCCAAAGATTGGGTGTGGCACCAAACACTGTGAATTGGTTCAATGACTACCTAACACACAGGAGCCAGTGAGTCAAAATTGGGCAGACGTTATCCAGCTCCAGAGATGTACTCCTAGGAGTCCCTCAAGGATCAATTCTAGGGCCCTGCTTTTCAGCCTCTTTGTAAATGACCTACCCACAGTCTGTGACACCAAACTTATTCTATCACGGGCGATGCCATGCTGCTGAGCAGCAGCACTCTCAGGTTGCCCTACAAACAGAACTACAGAACTCCTTCAATAAACTCGAGGACTGGTTCAGTAGGCAAAAGCTGCTACTAAATTACAAGAAAACCAAGACCATGCTACAATCCAGCCCTACAACAAACACAAGCATGCTCCTCTTGTAATCACCAACAAGGCTGGTGAGCAGATTGAGCAGCTGCACTCGTTCAAGTACCTTGGAGTCTTCATTGATGACTCTCTCACTTATCGCACCATGTAGACTCCTTGTCAGGTGGTAAAGACAAAGAACAGGCTCTCTATAGGCATAAGAAATCCCTCACCCTGGAAGAACTCCGAATCTCAGTCTTCAGCTCCATACTCTCCACGATAGACTACGGGCTGGTGGTCTAGGAGCTGCTACTGACAAGTGCTCAAAGGGTCCAAATTGCACTCAATAAGGCATGCTTCCTCACCCTGTGTGCAGATCACGACACTCATACTTGCAGCCTGTATGAGTGTACAAACTAGCTTAATCAAAAGACAGGATCAAATACCAAACTTCTGGGACAGAAAGCATTCATCGGAAAACCCCACCCTGTATGGAAACCTGCTCAAGGCTTCTCTCTCAACACACATCACCAGATGGAGGAAGAATGGAGCTCTGGCCATACCATTCACGAACCTCTCTGGGACGGTGTCCTTTCTCCTATTAGGCCCCTCTGGATAAATGAACTCCCAATGAAATTACAAACAAACAACAGCCTGTCTCAATTCAAAGTAGGTCTCAAACAGCACCTAATATCTAACTCAAAATGCACCTGCTTCTCAGGCCCCACTTGATGGAGGCTACCCCAAGGTAACACCCAGCAGGGCTACCTAGAGAACCCTGCCTCCATTCCAGCCTAGCCAAGGGCTTAAGTAAGCTATCAGTCCTGTTTAAATGCACTTGGTACTGCCCCTACCAACCCCCACACACACACACCATACTCGACAGAGCCCTCTGGAGCTGCTCCCCATCACAGCCCCATTTCACTATCCACACCTCTTACTCTCAGTGGTTGGTTCAAACCCAATTCCCTTGTTTCACCGTCACCCAGCCTCGTGCGATCTGGGAAAGTGTTAAACCCTATGCAGTTACTCTGCCATAGTCTATCAATGGATTTGGAGGTTTCCAGTGGTGTGCTACCTAGGGCAACTGATTAGAAATAACTCAGTATTCAATTACAACTGCTCAATTTTTTTCTCCTATGTGTCTAATTGTCATGTAATTGCTCTTTAATGCCTAATGATCAGGCCTTCTAACCACTGAATATGTGATGTCTATTGTCCACCCTGACTTGGAACCTTTGTAAAAGAGCCACGCTCAAAGGTCTTTCCAAAATACTAATTAAATAAATGAAAATAAATTAAAGAAATTAAATAAAGGCAGGCCAGATGAGTGTGACCTAACTGAGTAGTCTACCTCTGCACAGTTATACCAATGTAGCTCTAGCCTCTACCTGTCCAGCTGTCCTACCTAGGCTGCAGTATGATGCTTGGCCAGCTTGCTATGATTATTGTATGATATTTGCAAAATAAAAATATAGTATGTGATTGTCTCATAAGACAGCTGGCTTCCCTGGTGCCCCCCAGGTTTCAGTGTGTGAAGCTACAGGATATGTGTAAACTGATCAGGAACCAGTTACTCAATTACCTTCCTTGCAGAGGGCATTTTATTATCTTTATGGCCTGTTGCTGCTTTGAAGTTGAAAACCAAATGTAATTTCTTGAGTCTGCCAGAGGATGAGCCTAATAAACTTTTATGGTGTTTTAAGAGGAACAGGCCATTGATATCAAGATGGTGTTAAAGTTGTAAAACCCTTTGATCAGTCATGGGAACAGGAACCATGCAAGATCAAAGAGAACATATTTAATTAAGTCATATTTAGGAAGTGCTTTTTCTTCAGTTGTGACATTATTTAACATACCTCCTGCTAGAAAATCATGTTTGGAATTTTAATTCAGAAAAGGAGGAGTTAGATGGCTCACCAAGGGTTGGGAGATGGGGTTGAAATGTATCCTTGTAACTGGGAATGGTAGCATGTGAGGTGGGTGCCTGAAAGACCGGCACTGTCTGAACGCAACGCGATGTGGGTGAAAACCCGAAGGCAAGGGGGCAGGAGGCGGCCGGATGTGGGGTTGGGGCAACACTAGTGACAGGATGTCGCTATATGTACGCACATGGAGGGCGAGCACGGGGCGTGTGGCCTGGAATGGGGTGGAGGGATGTAGGGGTGGCACTGCAGTCAGCTGCCAAGCTGCACCGTGGCATCAGGGGTTGGTCTCTGCTTGCAGTGCATGGGGTTCGGGTTCAGGTCTGGGTCAGGCGCTACTGCATTTTGTTGTGCGGGCCCAAAACTTATATTTTTTTGCTTTTGCACCCACCTGACATGCACCCTCTGGAGCTGAGAATCTTTAAGTAGGGGTGTGGGGTGAGAAATCCTCACGTGGGGGTGTGGGCAGCCCCCAGAAAGCAAGTATTTGAATCCCCAGCACCATTCTTCCATCTTCAGGGATGTCAGGGTGGTGAGGTGTTCGCCACCCTGATGTCGCGATAATCGCCGTTTAGGCTCGATTATCACATAGAACCCTGGGGAATATGTCATATTATTTTGGGACTCGAGAGAAAAACAGTTCTCTGATCTAACAAGCACTTCCAGAGGTAATACCTTAGACAGCAAATGTCTAAATGTATTGTGATAGGAGTTTTTGTTTTGTACTTTTCCTTGTTCTTTTATGTGATTGTGAGCTCTTTGATATATTGTTCTGTGTTTATATTTTTCATATTTTATCACCTTTTAGTAAAGTACCTTTTCTTTGAAAGACTGCCTGGGTGTCTGCCAGTTCTTTTTGCATGTTATCGTATAGATGGTTAAGTCTGACAATTGTTCAATAGCTTGGTGGTGTTACTGAGCTTGAGTAAAAGGTAAGAATATACCTAAACTCTCTTATAGAGTTAAAAGGATTCATTCTGGATTCTTGGTTAGGTGCCCTTAGGTGAAAGATATATTGCATCCCCGAAGAGATATTATCTGAGCCTGTACATTTAGATGCAGCTAGCATAAGGTTCACAGTTTGAACCCCCAGAACTTGAGACCAAAGGTGATTTGGACACAAAAGCAGACAGAGTGTTACCCTATCTGTTGCCTGTTCACACTATTGCACTCTGAGATTGGTACTGTGGGAGCAGAGGGCCTGGCCTGCGAGTGCATTTGTGACACCAGTACCATACCACCTAGCTAGCACAAGAAATTATAAGGGGCCAGGCGGGTGGGGGGCACTAAGTTACACTCTAGTCTGTACTTACAAAGAGATGGAGGGTGAGGGGACCCAGTCCTAAGGGTGTGTCCCGGGCCCAGAAATTTCTATCGGTGCCCCTACCCAGTGACTCTGACTCCCCATTATTATCCTAATGCACCATCTTCCACCACCTGCAGGTCATCCCTGGTACAGAGGGCTACTCTCCCCTCTACCTTTCCTCTATCCCTTCTGAACAATAATTACCCTGGAACTGTCATGCCCCAGTCATTATTTTTGTAGTCCACATTTCTGTGATGACCACAAGGTCTACCTCAGTGTCTGCCATCAGTACCTGTAGCTCGCTGATTTTATTATCCAGACTCTAGCCAAGGCCCTGTTGCAGGAGCAGAGTGAGGAATCCCACTCCAGTGGCCTCCTTGTTGTCCTTGTCTCCTGGGTTGGTTAGTCATCTGATCAATTCGAAAAATGTAACTTTATTAAAAGAAGTTGCAGTCAGTACCTACGAGCAAAGCTTGACTTTACAAAGAGTCCTGACTCCTGATGCTGACTACTATCTTCTTCGAGGATTCGATTGAGGAACACAGTGAGGAGAAAATGTCCAATGTCATGTGCGTGGTGGCCATGGCCCGATGTGACCTGACCAACCTACTCAGTGACCTCCTAACCTGACCTGGGTGACCTCTGGCCTCTAGCATTGTCCATTCCTCCAGGAAGTAGAGTGGAGGAGCCTAGGAGCAGGAGACTGGTGACTGCTGCCAGCCCAGCAGTGCCAGCTGGCAGCCTTTGCCTGGGGAGCCAGTATTGGGAGGCAGGCTGCAGCCTGCAGCAGAAGAATAGGGCAGCTGAGCCAGGAGAGAGCTGCCGCAGCTGCCCGCGAGCAGCCTGAGGAGCAGGAGGGTGTGTGATGGGTCTACTGTCAGGGAGATGTGCAGGAGCCTCGGGGGTGACTCAGCATCATGGTATTGGCTACCAATGCGCAGCTCAGCAATTCAGGGAGTAAGCCACAATTGGGGCCCCACAGCCTTCTCAGCCTGTGAGCAATTCGTGGGGGTGGATAATCTATCAGACGGCTGGGACCCCCTCAGCCACCGGCCCCGGAACAGTTGTCCTGGCTGTCCCTCCCCATCGGCACCCTGACTGTGGGTCCAACTCATGGCAGCCTTCAGCAGAAACTTGTCTTGAGGGTGGCTTCTAAACCTCAGGGCAAGGGAAGAGAGGACAGAGAGCTCATGGAAAAAAATCAAAGGGGTGTTAGTGAAAGAGAAAGTAGTGGTAGTGAGTGATCTGAACATGCCTGACATAGACTGGGATGTTCTGGTAGACAGGAGTACCAGAGGTCAGGCCTTGCTGAATGCACTCCAGGTCTGCCTCCTGGTACAGCTAGTTATGGAACCTACCAGGCAGACTGCCATTCTCGATGTGGTGCTTACCAGTCCAGAGATAGTAGGATCGGTGAGTAGGGGAGCCATAAGGGAACAATGACTATAATTCCATTCGGTTTGAGCTGGCCCTTGGAACTAGAAAGCCCCACTCGAGAGCAGAGTCCCTGATTTTAGGAGAGTGGATTTTAGAAGGCTGAGGGAACTGGTCAGGAAAAACTTAGTTGGGATACATAATTTAGGTAGGGTGTAAGAGATAGGGATAATAAAGGGGTCCATTCTCGAGGCATCTAAGTTATGCATGAGAACAGTAACCAAAGGAACAAGTTCAAAGAGACCATTATGGTTCTTGGCAAAGGTCAGTGGGGTTAAGAAAAGACCTTCTACAAGTGCAAAGAAAAGCAGAGAGAGGAAGAATTGAATATTTCTGATTAATAAGGAGGCAAAGAGGTGGTTAGGAAGTAAAAGGGTGGTGGTGAATGGCTGTCACTCAATAGAGGAAGAGTGACCAGTGGGGTGCTACAGGAATTAGTGCTAGGATCAGTCCTATTCAACATCTTCATCGGTGACATTGCACAGGACCTAGAATGCAGAATTTCTCCATTTGTTGATAACATGAAGCTCTGTAACAGAGTGGTCATGCCAGAGGGTATAGACAGAATGAGAAGGACCCACATAAGCTTGAAGAATGGTCAAGGGTTTGGGAGTTGAAATGTAATGTAACAAACTGCAAAATAATGCAAATGGGGCACAAAAACCATGGAACAACATATCAGTGGGGGAGGATATAGCATGCACCAAGCAGGAAAGGGATCTTGGGGTTATCATCTCTGATGACCTCAAGGTAGAAATCAGTGAGACAAGGTGGCAAGTAAAGCAAATAGGTTGCTGGTATGCCTGAGCGAGGGCATCACCAGCAGGAAAGGAAGGTCATGATTCCACTATACAAGACACTAGTAAGGCCCCACTTGAGTACAGTGTCCAGTTCTGGAAACCTTACCTATGTAAAGACATAGATAGGAGGCAGTATACCACAGTGGTCTAGGCTCTGAACTGCAAACCTGGAGACTTGGGTTTGAATTCCACAGCCCCTTGCATACTGTGTGACCCTGAGCAAGTCACTTAACTTTGTTGTGCTCCCAGTTCACACCTGTAAACAAGCCTTCAGCTTAGAGTGTCTCTCCTGGTCAAAAAAAAAAAATAGGGTGGAGAAGGTTCAGAGGAGAGCAACAAAGATGGTACAGGGACTGCATCAGAAGTCCTATGAGGACAGGCTGAAGAACTTGAATATGTACTCCCTGGAGAGAAGGGAGAGAGGGATATGATAAGAGATATACAAATACCTTATGGGAGGTACAGGGTGCAGGAAAACACTATTTTCCATTGAAAAGATGTTCTAGGACTAGGGGGCATGAGATGAAGTTGGAGAGAGGGTGACTCAGAGGAAACATGAGGAAGAATTTCTTCACAGAAAAGGTGGTGGACAAGTGGAACACCCTGCCTGAGGAAGTGGTGGGGGCTGAAACAATCACAGAATTTAAGAATGCATGGAGAACGATGTAAGGGAATCCTGGAGATCAGGGATAAGGGCAACAGACTTCTAGAAAAACTTAAAGTGATCTTACGAGCTCAAATGGGAAGATTGGGTGGGCCATAGGCCTTATCTGCTGACAGTATCTATGTATGTATGTGGTAATCAAAAAGTTTATATTTTCTTTTGAACACTGCATCAATTTTCAGTGCTGTAAATTATTATTAGCTTGGAGGAACTGACCTACTGATTCTAGTTAACTGTCTTTCTCTATTTGGCTTTCATATACCTGTCGTCCATGCTGGCTCTCAGAGTCATCCCTGTAATATTTAAAATAAAAGCTTTCTCAAGTTCATCCTTAGCAAGTCTTCAATGTGGCGGAAATCTGATTTCAGTACTAAAACTTTTAGCAACTAATACTGAACCAGATTTGGAATGCCAAAAGTTAAAAGACTTGAAGTCATGAATTTCATGAAATATTAAGGTTTTAGCTAAAATGGAATACGGAAACAATCTGCTTAAACAGCTTTATTTTAAATGGTACAGGGATGAATCTGAGGCCAGCATGAGAAATAAATGAAAACCAAATAGGAAAAGTCCCAATGCTAGAATCAGCAGGTCAATTCCTCCTGCTAATAAATAATTCACAGCACTGAAAATTGATGCAGTGTTCAAAAGAAAATATAAACATTTTTGATTACCATAACATAAATGAAGGAGAATTCATTTAGATTTGTTGGTTCATTTGTAGCATATAAAAGCCCACTAGCTCTGAAGAAGAAACCAGATAGGTTTGAAACATTAGCGAGCAGCTTTGTATTTGGAATGGGCCAAGTTAGTTTAAAATGCAAAGCTCACTTGAACCGATATGAATGAAGATATGTAATGTGAAAAGATAGAAAATGTGAGAAATATTTATAGGGTTGTATGTGCATAAGAACGAAATTACAAATAAAAATAATTTTTAAATACATCACTTTATTGAAAACCTGAGATTCGGTTAAACACCTAGCAACAGTGACAAGTTCTGTTATAGTCAAGGCCCTGGAATTCTGAGATTCTGCAGTTGTGAAATTTTCTACAGAATTTGTATCATGTCTCAGAATTCATATAGTGCTGCAGAATTCGTTGTTTAATGAATTTTCATTCAAATATACAGTTTTTCCACAGTGACAGGCTCCCATATCCATCTTGTTTATCCTGAAGCCCTCCTCTATGCTTGGCAGGTTATGTCATCTATGACATCACATCATATTTTAGCCAATGGCAGGACTACATTTAGCCACAGAAATGAATAAATCATGCAAGAAATCAGAAAATGCTGCAAGAGAAGCTTAGGAGCCCTGCCGCAGAAATGAGAAAATTCTGCCAGAGAGCACTAGGGGCCTTGTTATAGTTCTTCACTTAATGTTGTTTCTTATACCCTTTGTACTCCTACCCTGGATAGGGTGTTGCTCCTATTCCCAATTTAGGCCTACTTTTTACCTTCTGCTCTTCCCAGCTGTGAATGCAACCACAGGAGTGAACAGGTGCCTTACCTTAGTTAACTGGCAGAGTTCCTGCTTCTCTACTTCCTTCTGCAGATGCCTAAGATGCAGACATATTCCACTTCTTTGCTATTCTACTCACTCGCTGGCACATGAGCGTGCAAGATGATAAAAGCTGAGAGTCACTGCACACGTGACACACCAGGTAATTTCTACCTTAGCTCCTTATATTGTTTTGCCACTAGAGGAGCCTGATTAAGTTGAACAATTTGCTCCCAATACCTCACTTGTCACATTTTACTGCTCTCTAGTAGCTGTTTTCACTTGGTGATCACCCCTCATCACCCTCATCACCCCTCTCCAATCGTCGAAGTTATCCGCCATTGTGCACTCCCCAGATCAGCCTCCTCCTCCTCCTGCTCCTGTCAGGCAATGTCCACCCAATCCTGGGCCTGGCAGCCTGGTCCTCCCCTGAAATCTCCTGGGCTGCGCATTGTTTCTATGAACATCTGTAGCCTCCTGAAAAACTGGACTCTCTACACTGCTGGGTGGCGCTTCATAAACCTGATGTTGTTGCCCTGGTTGAAACCTGGCTGTCTCCCTCCACTCCTAACTCTCATGTCTCTCTCCCGGCTACCTCTCCACTGGTTGGACCTTGTCGGCAGGAGGTGGGGCTGTGTCTTCTATTTGAAGGATTCTCTCATGGGACTACCACTCCCCTGCCTGACCTTGACCATAAGGCCCAGGCACTTACTCTAAAGCTGTCCCCTGACCCAGCTAGAGGCCCATTATTCCTAACCGTAGCCTACATACCCTCCAAGAACCAATCCCAGGCCCTGGGCCCACTAATTGACTACCTCACCTCCCTACCCAACCTCTGCCGAACCAAATCTTGTGGCGACTTGAATATAAACTGGCTCTGCCCTCGTCCTCCTCCCACCGTGAGGCTTTCAATTCAATTGACCTAACTCAATTGGTCACACAGCCTACTAGAAAACCCTAGGGGGACAAGCACCCTCCTGGATGTGGTCCTCACCAACAGGCCAATCCGCATACACAACATCCAAATCCTCCCTGACTGCCTCAGTGACCACTCCCTGTGCTTTTCAACTGGGAAACCCCTCGGCCCTCATCCCCATCAAAACCACCTCTAAGGCGGCTTAGGCCTGGGGACTCATAGGCCTTAAGTGCTTCCTTGCCCACACTGATTGGTCCCCTCTGGCCGAGGGCAACCAACATTGACTTAGCCCTGGCCTTCTTTGTAAGCACTTTCAACTTGCCTGTGATATCTTTGCTCCTATAACTGCTAGGAGGTCCAAGTGAAACATGCCCCTTGGATCACCCTGCCCTACTGTGGCAACTAAACAGCAGCGACAATCTTTGGCACCTTGCTGTTGCTACTGGCCGTTCAGCTGACAGGCAATCCTATGCTGCCGCCCTAACCAGTGCACCTGGGCCATCCACAAAGCAAAGGCGGAATACTACAAGCCTCTCTTACCTCCTCCTGGGGATCCCCAGGTGCTTCTGGGACAACATCAAGCAACTGAATGGTCACTCCCAGTCCCCTCTCCTTCTCTTCTCAACATTAATGGTACCGTCTCCTCTGATCCTGCCCTCATTGCCACCCACCTCAATAACTCCTTTACCGACCTTAGCTCAGTACTTCCTGGTAACTTTTCAGTCCACCTCCTCCATCTGTACCACCACCCATTGCCGCCCCTCTTTCCACCTCGTCGTGTCACCATGCAGAAGCTAGGCCTTACTTGCTAAAAGCCCTAAAAGGTAACACCATCGGTAATGACTCACTTGATCCCTGCCTTTTCGTCAGGTCCTGGATCAGGTCCTCTCAACTATTCGTGCATTTTCAACAAATCACTCTGTCTCGGACAATTCCCTCTGCCTGGAAGATTGCCACAGTTACCTCTGTCCATAAAGGTGGTGACAGGACTCTTCCAGGTAACTACTGACCCATCTCAATCCTCTCCCCCTCTCTAAGGCGTTAGAAAATTGTGGCGTCCCAAGTCTCTGACTACCTCTGTAAGTACAATGTTCTCTGCCCTGAACAACCGGGTTCAGAGCAGGTCATAGTACCAATACAGCACTCCTGGAATTTTCCAACTTCCTCCATGCCTCCTTGGACTCTGGTGCCCTGGCTGGTGCTATATTCATTGACCTGTCTAAAGCATTGATGCCGTTTCGCATCCTCTTTTGCTCTCCACCCTCGACCTAATGGGCTTTGCCTCAGGACCTGTTCCTGGTGCACCAGCTATCTCTCTCCGCTCCCAATGTGTGAGCGTCAACAGTACTCTCTCTGAAACATGCCCCATTCGCTCTGGGGTGCTGCAGGCTCAATTCTTGGACCCCTACTATTCTCCTCTTTCTTAACTCCCTACCCAGCAGTTGTAAGGGTAAGGTGCTTCTCTATGCTGATGATGCTGTTCTCGTTGCCTCCACAATGACCCCATGCTGCTACAGAACTCCCTCAACTAGTCCTTGACTCTGCAGCTACCTGGTTCACTGAGCACTGACTTATCAACCTTAAGAAAACAAAAGCGATGCTCTTCTCCCACCCCCAAAATAAGTACAGCAAGTTCCCTTAGCTGTCCACTCCACACCAATCTCGTCATTGACCAGGTGCAGTCCTATAAATATCTTGGTATAACCTTTGACCCTGCACTTTCATTCCATGGACATATATCTGCCCTAAATTCTGTTGCCAACTCACGGCTAGGCATTCTTTACCGGCACAAGAAATGCCTCCTCCTGATGCCCTCCGCCTGGCTGTCACCTCCTCTGTCATGTCTCTCATTGACTATGGCCTTCCGGTCTATGGCTCAGCAGATCAGACTGCCCTCAACAAGGTTCGCCTCACCAGTTAATAAGGCCTGCAGACTTATCACTGGTGCTCCCAGACTCACTCACACATGGGCTGTACACCCTGGCTACCCTACTCAACCTGGAAGAGCGACTCATGTATCAGACATGCCAGCTCACCTGTAAAGCCCTGCGTGGCCTATCCCCATAGGCCTATCCAACTCCATTCGCCTACTGCCGACCCTGATCACGCGCAGCTGCGTCAAGAGCTACCCTAGTTATTCCGAGAGCCAGGACCTCTCAAGGTCAGAGGGCATTCCCTACCTGCATGCCCCACTGGTATAACTCCTCCCTGCCAGTGTCTCAAACTCACTAACCTTAGCTTGCTTTAAGCCCAGGCTCAGAAACTTCCTGCTTAGCTCTACGCAAATGCAACTGCCGCTAGCCTAGTGTAAAAAAAATAAATAAATATATATACTCTGTTTGACAATGCTCACTGTGCGCTCCCCCCCTTCCTTTTCCTATGAATTCCTCCTCCCCTCTCCCTCCTTCTACCCACCAGCTCTCCCCGACCATAAGTTTGCACCTTTTGTTATCTTTTGCTTCGTTGGAATTGTATTCTATTGTAACAAAATTGTAATTGAACTGTAACTTTTTTGTTTGTAAGTACTGTGTCCCTTGTACTACTGTTCTGATGTCCTCTTTGTGATGAGGTACCTTTGTAAATGAGCCTCTGGCTCAAGGTTTCTAAACTGATGTTTAACTAACTAACTAAATAAATAAATAAATAAATAAATAAGACATGTTAGAGTGGAATGGTTGTATACAGGACTTCATGCTTCCTTGTTTGCTGCTAATTGGCTGAGGGTTATGTGCTGCCATGTGCCCTTCCTACAGCCATTCACAAAATGTCTCTAGTGAGGCTCCCAGACCTCACTGCTTTAGGCAGCTGCCAATACCAGACAAGCCCCAGTTAGTGATTCTTTAGCTCTTTTCTTCCTCTGTTCAGTAACCGTATCTCTGTCCACACTGCTCCTGGAAGTCGAGCTGTTATTCAACTCTCTCCTTCACCCTATCTGTTTATCAATCACTGCTTCCTCTTATATTTGCTGCTGGCTTCTGCTTCTTTCTGATTGGCTGAGGGAAGTCATGTGCTACAGTGTACCTTCTCTACAGCCATTTGCAAGATGTCTGTCACCTGGTTCCCTAACCTCCTTGCTTCAGATGCTGTCAATATGGACAGCCACCAGTTACTGATTTACAGCTCTTTTCTTCTTCTGTTCAGTAACTCTGCTCTGTCCATGCTGCTCCTGGAAGTCAATAGGTTATTCAGCTCTCTTCTCCTACCTAGCTGCCCTACCCCAGTGTCCTGATCATGAACATAACTAGTAGGCTGTCCTGATTTCTTACCCCATATATAACTAGTCATCTGATTTATCTGCCCCATTCCTGTGTCTGATCATGAACACAACTAGTGTAATTTCTAGACTTGGACCCTATATACAACTAGTCTCCTGCTCCATCACAGTGTCCAGATCATGCTGCGTAGCTATTTTCTCATTTTCATTTTTTTATGCTTGTTAGAAGATGAGCTAAAATCCCATTTTCATAAGTGACAAGTTACAATTAACAATCAATAAACAGGGACATCGTCATTAATTAATACAATAAATAGTAACACTTCACAAACCAATAAACAGTATCAAAAATAAAAAACAGACAATTCAACAAAATACAAATATTCAAATATCCTTTCATGTTTTCTTAAAACACAAACACTCACTAGTCAGATTAGCCCACTTTAGATTTTTACCTTAAAGGAATTCACTGTTCCACAATTTACAACATCTCTTGGCATCTTATTAAAAATGGCTGTAGCCCTATAAGACACACATCTCTGGCCTATTGTTTTTAATAAAAGGGACCTTTAAGAGACCCAAGGCTAAGGACTTTATGATTTTATTTTACCACTTAACCTAACAAATAAAGGTTGAATAGAAAAGAGAGTAAGACTTTCAAGCTTTTAAATACAAAGGTAGATAATTTAATGCTAATTCTATGCTGAAATGTGGGACATTTTGCTTTTATTAACAATTCACAATAGTGTGTTCTTTGAGTAAGGCCAGTCATAAACCTCAGAACTGAGTGATATGTTGATTGTAATGTTTTAACACCCTATTGCTGGTTCCTGAATAAACTACTAATCTGTAATCCAATGTGCTCATTAAAAGCTATGTGCCAATAATCTATGTGATTCTGGAATTAAATATAATTTTATTTAAAATAACATTCCCAACCTTTGATGTATCCACTTGATCAATTTCTTTACATGAAATTCAAAGTGAGATTAGATTATCCCTAAATAAAAAAGCTATCAACCAGCTCAATTTTATTTCCCCAAGATCAACAATTGACATATTTATGTCTCTGGTCACTCTTGGGCTAGTAAAACCATAGCCTTTGTCTTGGTTGTTTTGAGCCTCAAGCTTGTGCTCCAGCCACCTCTGAAAATGTCAGAATTTTTTGAACCTTTGATAACACCTGATCTGGATTTGGGCCTGTTGCATATAGAACTGCAACATCTATTATAATGTTATCTTAGATTTAGCACAAGATTTTGGTGCCAAGTTCATAAATAAAGAAAGAAAAGTGGGCCTAAAATTGAGCCCTGTGTTACACGAGGTGTCAACCCCAGATCCTAATATTCCTGTCCTATAGATGTTCTATACTCCCTATGCGACAAATATCTCTCAATCAAGTTATCACTTCTGCAAAGTAAAACTTATGCAGAGAGTCCAGTAGAAAGCGATCCACCAAATCAAAAGTCTTGGTGAGGTCCACAAATACCCGCAGCGGGTGCCCTAAATCATATGCAACCTGTATGATGTCTATGAACCCCACCAAGGCTGTCTCTGTATTATGTTGTGATCTAAATCCATGCTGTGAACCAGTTTATAAGTCATACTTTAACAGAAATTCTTGAATTTGATCAAATACCACTCTCTTCATAATCTTTGATAACGGTGATAGATGAAAATAAGTCTATAATTTGAAACCACATTTTTTGCTCTGGATTTATGTATTGGCCTTATAATAGTGGACTTCAACATCTTGAAATACTCCATAACAAAGTGAAAAGTTAAAGATTGTTGTTAGTGGCCTATGCGGGACATCTATCCCTAATTTCAAAATTCTAAAATCAATTTTGTCCTGGCCCATTGATGGCCTTGGATCATATCTCAAAATATAATCTTTTACCTGCTCCAGGTGACCACACAAAAATAAAATTTGGAATGATTCACCTCAATTTAATATCAGTAGAATTTTGTTTCTTAGTTGGAATATTGTTTATTTGAAACCTAGTTAGATCCCCAAAATATTCATTAAAATTTTAGCCACCTGTGATGGGTTCCTTACCAATTGATCACCGTCCATTAAAGAAATTGTATTATCCTGTACACCCTTTCCTACCAGAGTATTTATTGTGTGCCAAATCTTCTTTGAGTTGCCTGATGCATTTAACTGCTCATTTTAAAAAAATCAATTTTGCCTTTCTAATCAAGATCTTACATTTATTCTGAACTGTTTTATATGCCTGGAGCAAATACTGACTTCAACTTTTTATATTGCTTCAAGCTTTGTCTGTCTGTCTCATCCAATTCATTAAATCTTTAGACATCCATTCATTTTTATTTGCCATAATCCTCATTTTTTTCAGTAGGGCCAATTGATCTATTACATTATTTAATAACCCCCAAATGTTTCCAACATCGTATCTATATCAATCATTGAGTCTAATATGGACCAATCAACTTTCTTACAGGCCTTATTAACAATTTCCTCTGTTAAGGACTTTAAATTTCTGGTTTCAATATACAAGTATTCTGTCCTGATTCTGTCCCTATGTATAACTAATCACCTGCCCATCCCAGTGTCCTGATCATAAACATACTTAGTGTAATGTCTTGACTCCAGACCCTATATGTAATTACTGTCCTGCTCCATCCCAGTGTCCTGATCATGAACACACTTAGTGTAATGTCTTGACTCCAGACCCTATATGTAATTACTGTCCTGCTCCATCACAGTGTCCAGATCATGCACACAATGAGCATTCTGTCCTGACTCTGTACCCTCATATTTTCTTTATTTATTCATATTCGGAAGACCTTTGAGCCAAAGGTTCTTTTACAGAGTTCCACGTCAGGGATAACAACATTGGATACAACTGCAGAGGGTACAGAATACAAGCATTTGCATATAGACAGAGGCTTTCACTACAAAAACATAAAGGACAAGAAAAAAAGCAGAAAACAATAATTTGCCTAAACACAAAGGTGATATAAAAGAGATTAATGTAAGCAGGAATATGTTATACAATAACAGATTCTTTTGTCAAAGTGTACTTAATGTCAGTACTTACACTTATTACGCTAATTGACATATTTAAGCCAATATCACATTTTGCCATATTAATACATTAATCGAAGCAATTCAAAGAGGAAAGCGTATAAGGGTAGTAATATACTAGGGAAGGTAGGGAGGAACATAGTCCTGAGAAGTATAAAGGGCAGACAGATGGTTGAGGGTGGTGGAAGGAGGAGAGCTACACCAATTAAAAGGAGGGTGAAGGATAATATGATAGGGTAAAAAGGGTAGAAAGAGGAGAGGAGACCATGGGTTGAGGGATACAGAACTGAGCGGTAGAAGGGGGGTGCAGGGGGTGAGGAGGTGCTTGTGACTAAGATAGCAAAGGGTCAAAGAGGACAAAACCTGGGTGGTTAGGGAGGGAGGGACCTATGAAATGCTGGGAAGGAGAGGAATAGTATGGACATTAGAACTAAATGATGAGTCGACAAAACTAAGGAGGGGAAGATTAGATTCTGCAGTCACATTTACTGGAGGATGCAAGTATCACACACAGCTTTGATTTAAATGGCCTCCAATTAAGTTCCTTCTGTGTCTCCTCCCTGAGTTTAGCCAAGTGGTGCACGTGCTCATAGGACTGTTGGCCATGAGTGGTCTGGCAGAAAGGGACTTTTAGAGGCTGTTTTTTCATGCATCTAGTACATCTGGCCGAGTCAGTAAGGTAGCGGAGGTTAGTTACACCCAGAGGAGTGAGCCCTAGTAATGATTTCTTGGCAAGGAGGCAGATTTGGTACTGTATTCTACAGTCCAAGTTGAGCCAGCCAGACTGAGCATACAGTTCACATGTGAGCTAGTCTGTTTGCTCCCAGAACAAGCCTACAGGCCTTGTGAGTGTAGCCTTGACTGGTTTGAGGGCCGTGAGAGATGCGCGCCATAAAGCATGAGACCATAGTTAATGACTGACAGTACTGAGCTTGAGACACCCAATTTTAGAGCTTCATTAGTTAGACATCGTTTGTTCCTAAAAGCAGACCCAACTTAATGTTGGCTGTCTTGGCTACCAGGTCAGTATGTTGAGAGTAAGATAGTGTGCTGTCCAGGGTGACTTTTAAGTATTTGAAGTTATGCAACTTCTCAAGGGGTGAGTTAAGATTGATACATATTTGAAGGTGGTAGGATGTATGTCTGTTATGGGCAGAGGCAAACATGGTCTTCACCTTTTTGTAGTTTAACAGTCTTTTAGATTTGAGAACCACATTTCAACTGCTGAGAAATTGGCCTGCAACTGTCTTCTAGCACCGTAGGGTCAGAGTGAGATGAGTAGATAACTGCATCATCTGCATACAATGGTATGTTGTCCTCAACGGCTAAGAGGAGGTGGTTAAGAAACAGGCTAAAGAGGAGGGTCCGAGAATGGAGCCTTGTGGCACCCTTGTAGTAATAGGTTTAATATCAGAGAGGATATCATGGGTTTTGACTTTTGTACTTCTCCTGTGAGGTAGCTCCTGAACCAGGCGACCAATTCAGGGAGAGACCAAAGAAAGTTAATTGATTCAGAAACAGTTTGTGGTTAATGTATTGAAGGCCTTGGTGAGGTCTATATAAGTAGCCCCACCAAGAGTCCCCAATCAAGTGCAGTATGTATACATGCAGCGAATTCAACAAGAGCGGTAGTGCTGCTATGTTGCTTCCAGAAACTGTATTACTGTCGACATTGTAGAAGCTATTTGTCTAGGTAGTCTGTTAATTAATCAGAAACTATACCTTCTAATGCCTTTGAGAGAGAAGGATTAATATAGGGTGATAACTTGATTGTTCAGTTCTGTCCCCATTTTGTGGATGGAGTAACTTCTCGCAGCTTTCAGAGTCGAGGAATCCACCTGAAGTTAGTGATAAGTTTAGGATTTTGGTAAAGGATCGTAAGTTGATTGAGAAAAATTTCAAGGATGAGCTTAATGAGTTTAAGGTCAAGTATATCGCTACTGGCTGTTGATTTACCAAGTGCTTTTAGAAGGTATTTTTGGCTTCTATGCGGTGATGATTTTGCGGTAGATGGGAAGAGTGGAGCCGTGAAGGTCACAGGGTCATGAGCAGAACTGCTATCACTTGAGGGTTGGAGGAAGTCTGGGCAGCACACCACTGAGGTTGGTAAATGCCTTATTAAATTAGTTGGTGATAATGCTTGGATCCTTGGTGAGTACCTCCCAAATTTAATTGGAAGGGTGGAGTCTTAGTAGCTTTACCTGTGAGTGTTTTGATGTTGTCTCAGAATCTACTACTATCCCCCATGAGTTAGCAAGTTCAGTATTGAAATGTTGACCTTTAGCATTACAATTGCCCAGCTGCAGCTGTTCTTGGCTGCATTATATTCCTGAAAATTAACAGAACAGCTTGAGCTTTTCACTTTATACCACAGATTGTCTCTGTGTTTCCTTAATTCTAGGAGTTGGGAGGTGATTCAAGAATTATTGGCATCCTGAATCTTCTGTTTTGTAAAGGGGCATAGATATTACATGCTGTATTAAATTTGTGGATGAAGCCTTCAAGTGCAGAGTCTTTGTCTGTACCAGTGTCAGAAAGCTCTAGTCTTGGATGGATTTATGTGATAACAGTGACTCTGTTACAGCACCAATCACATAGAGTGACAAAGTGCCTGACATCAAAAGGGTGAACCGCACAACACCGACCATTGCAAACAGCAACAGTCACTTCATAACTCAAAATATCAGTAGAAAACAAGTACTTTTATGCAGGGACAAGCCTCCACCCCCCCAAAATAAAAGATTACCAACTCCAGGAGAGTGGGCACAGACGAAATAGCAAACTCACAGAAAGCAAAAATGTCCTGCACCAGGATCCAAACCTGGCACCTCAGGCACCAGGGCAGTGGTTCAAGCCACCATATCACACAACTAGCTTAGCAGGCTTGGCCAAACTAATTTCCATATACCCTGTCTAGTGAGTGCAGCAACCATAGCTCAACGCTACACTTGCTATAACCATTCCTAGCTCTTTTCTTCCACTTGTTCTAAATGCAAACAGTATTATTGAGTTGCTCCTATTGAGCGCTCAATAATACTCACTCTATAACATGCTACTGTCTTGGAGTGTTAGATTAGCCTAAGGCAGCTAATTTCCCTTTTTTAGAAGCCTGTTTGTGATGATCTTATAAGGACCTTTAGGGACCTGTTTGACAGAGATGAAAATATAGGTGAATGGTCACTTAGGGAATCTGGGAGGACTACCATGTTAGTAATTCTCTCTAGACAGTTAGTAATAAGTCAGTCAATCAGTGTCCATGTTCCAGTACAATAATTTATAGGTAGAGTTCACTATTTGTGTCATGTTAAGGGAGGATAAGGCATCCCTATAGGTGCTGCCTCTGGGGATGCCAATTAATGATAAAGTTACCCATTATCATTAGTTCTACATTCTAGCTAAGGTCAACAAGGTAGTCATGGATAACCTTAAAGCCACTAGGCTGGTCCTTGGGCAGGATGTAGACCAGTGCTACAGTTATTGTTTTCCCATTTGTGCCCAGTAAAACTTTTATTGCTAGGAGTTGGGTGTTACACCTGGAAGTGATGAGAGGTATCTCTTGACCTCGAATCTGCTCTTTAAGTAGCTCACACAGCCACCACCATGCTTGCCAACCCTGTCCAGTCGGAGCGAGATGTATCCAGGAAGCTGACTGGCCGTGTCGGCACCTTCGGTTCAGCCACATTTCCACTACTGAGAGAATATCAGGCTTGTGTTGGGTGATCAAACTTGTAGTAGTCAAGTTTTGCCAGGAGACTACAAATATTTATGGAGGCTAAAGTCAGGCCATTGTGCTTTCTGGGTGGAGCCATTGAGCATGTCTTAGGGCCAGGGTTTGGGTGGATATTCCGGAAAGAAGCAACAGTAGCCAGGACATGCATATTGCCTGCCACGTTAGGTTCATGAGGGCCGAGAATGACTAGGATTTTGATTTATTATGTTTAGTTATGGCACAGGTAATTATCATGTTGATGATTGTTGGGGGAGGGTACACTTGATATGCATTACCCAAGACTAATCTGTGTGTGTGCTGTATTGCTGAAGGTTGTTGTCACTGGGGTAGAGGTGGATATGTGGCAGTGTCTATAAGGTATCATTTCACATACTTTGGATGAGTCATGACTTGTGGGGCTCTTTGTCATGGAGGGTAGGTATCAGTCACAATGCTAGAAGGCAGACTGTTTTAGAGTAGCATTGTGTTTGGGGAGGACAGAGGATACTGAGAAAGAGAGGATCAGTGTTTAGTTTTAGACATACCTGAAATAGTGTTCCTGTGCTGCCTTATCGGGGATGGAGGGTGGGAGAAAGCACTGACTCCAGTTAGGCTGTGAGATGGGTTTGGTCTGGATTACCAGTTTAGTGTAATTAGCCCAGGAGCAGCTAAATTTAGAAACTTGCAACAGAAGGGTAGTGAATTGACAGTGTATGTGTAATTAAGGAGTGTCTATGGTGGGTCCTGGAGATTTGAACCAATGGGACAAAGGACAGAAAAAAAAGGAGGCGCTGAAGTGTATTTAATAGAGGCCAGGTCGGGGCACGAGGCGAGAAATTACAGTTACAACAAATTCCTTTCTCTCTCAGCTGGCTTAGCAGCATAATATCCTGCAGTTTCCACGGACAAGCAGACAGAGCTCACTGATCTTCAGATCAGGCTGAGCAGAGTTGGTAGAAACATAGAAACATAGAATTTGACAGCAGATAAGGACTGCTTGGCCCACCCAGTCTGCCCATTTCCCTACCTAGTGGATAAGATGCAGATCCTAGTTAACCAGCAGCCTACTTCTTCCTACCCCACCCCCTAGAATGGCCTTATGACTGTCCCTTACATGCTTGAATTCCACCACTGTTTTTGACTCCACAGCCTCCTCTGGAAGACCGTTCCATGCATCCACAACCCTCTCTGTGAAAAATACTTCCTTAAATTACCTCTAGGCTGCCCCCTTCTTCAAATTGCCCCTTGTTCTTACACCTCTCTTTTTGAAGATGCTACCCTCTTGGACTTTGTTGATTCCTTGAGGTACTTGAAAGTTTCTATCATGTCTCCCTCTCCCTCCTTTCCTCGAGGCTATACATATTAAGCTCCTTTAGTCTCTCTTCATATGTCTTCTGGTGCAGACCCTGCACCATTTGAGTGCCCTCCTCTGGAAGCTTCCATCCTGTCCATGTCTTTGCAGAAGTGGGTTTCCAGAACTGCATGCAGTACTCAGATGGGGTCTCACCAGCTGTCTGTACAGAGGATAATAACTTCCTGTTTTCTACTGGTGATGCCGCTCCCTATGCATCCCAGTATCCCCCAACCCTCCTTGCTGCCCTCTCCATTGCTTGCCACCTTTAGGTCATCTGATATGACTACCCCAGGTCCCTTTCCATTTTGTTGTTGTTAGTAGTATCTCCTCCCCATTGTACTCTTCCCTGGGTTTTGTTTCCCAGGTGCATTACCTTGCACTTCTTAGCATTGAATCTAAGCTGCCATACATTTGACAATTCCTATAACCTTGCCAAGTCCCTTCTCATCCTTTCCATCCCACCCTGTGCATCAACTCTGTTGCAGATCTTTTGTCATCTGCAAAGAGACATACTTTCCTTCAGTCCCTCTGCAATGTAAACTATAAAGACATTGAAGAGGACCAGTCCAATACCGAACCCTCACGGTACCCCACTAGTAACCCCCTTTCTTCTGATTGGACTCCATTTACTATTACTCTGTGTCCTATTCTCCAGCCATTTCTTTACCCAGGCTGTCATCTTGGGACCCACTCCCATGCTGGCTAACTTGTATATTAATCTTTTGTGTGGGACTGTGTCAAATGCCTTGCTAAAGTCTAGGTAGGCCATGTCCACAGCCCCTCCCTGATCTACTACTTTGGTCACCCAGTCAAAGAAATCTATCAGATTCATCTGGCATGACCTTCCGCTGTGAATCCATGCTGCCTAGGGTTCTGTGCCCCTCTGGCCTCTAGATACTCGACAATTCTTTCCTTCAGAGTGATTCCATCATTTCCCTACCACTGAGGTTAAACTAACAGGTCTGTAGTTTCCTGCTTCTGCCTTGCTCCCACTTTTGTGAAGGGAATCACATTTGCCCTCCTCCAGTCCTCAGGTACCACCCATCCTCCCATGATTTGTTAAAGAGGGTAGTCAGTGGTGTCACTAGTTCTACCCTTAGTTCTTTTAGAATTCTGGGATGCATCCCATCAGGCCCCATTGCTTTGTCCACCTTCAGTTTTAAGAGTTCTTTCATAACCCTTTCTTCTGTAAATGGGCTGGTATCAACTTCTGTATCCAGAGTGTTTCTACTGTTTGTTTTAGGTACCTCCCTCTTCATTTTGTAAATACTGAGCAAAATATTTGTTTAGTATCTCTGCCTTTTCACAGTCTCCCTCTGCCCACCCTCCCTCCCTTTAAGCTCACTATCCCTCCCTTGGTCTTCCTTTGCTCCCTGATGTACCTATAAAGGTTTTATCCCCTTCTTAACTGAGTTGGCTATCTTTTCCTCGGTTTGGGCCTTTGCTGTTCTGACTGCCTTCCCAGCCTCCTTTTGCTTTAACTGATACCGTTCTCTGTCCTGCTCCTTCTACGATTCCTTGTACTTCCAGAATGCTTTCTTTTCTCTTGAACCTTCACTGCCACTTCCTTTGAGAACCACAGTGGTTTCTTACATCATTTTGTTTTGTTTATTTGCTTCACACAAAGGCTTGTTACCTCTGTGATGGCAGTTTTATTATTCCCATTGTTCTTCCACCACTCCTTCCTGCCCACCTGCTAGTGCATTCCTTAGGCACTCACCCATTTTGGCAAAGTCAGCCCTCCTAAAGTCCAGTACTTTTGCCTTTGTATGGCTTGACTCTATTGCTGTGTTTATTGTGAACCATACTGTTCAATGGTCTCTAGTTCCCAGATGGCTACCCACTTCTACATCTATGATCCTCTCTCCATCTCCATTTGAGAACCAGGTCTAGATTGCTCCCTCTCAAGTGGGCTCCAATACAAGTTGTCTAAGGCATGCCTGTGGGGCATCTAGAATAACCCCACTCTTTGAAGTGGCTGCTGCAACTGCACTCCAGTTAACATCTGGCATATTCAGATCACCCATAAACAATAGCTCCCCTTTTCTGCCATTCTAAGTATACTTTCTATCATTTCCTTGTCCATTTCCTCTCCCCCTGAGAAGAGGTCTATGCTCTAACCCTGTCGTGGAATGTGGTGCCATTGCCTGTCTCCAAATTTACCCACAGTGCTTCTTCTCCTCCCTGTTTACCCTTTTGTTCTGTTGCTTTGATTCCTTCCCTTATGTAAGAGCTACTCCTCCTCCTCTTTTACCTCCCTGTCCCTCCTGTAGATAGTGTATCCTGGTATGTTTATGTCCCAGTCATGGTTTGTGTGTACCATGTTTCTGTGACTGCCACGATATCAGATGTTCCTCCTCCATCAAGGCCACTAATTCAGGAAGCTTGTTACCCAGACTACGGGCATTGGTGCTCATTGCTCTCCATTTTGATGGCTTTACCTTCTGTTGCAGCATCCCCACTGACCTTTCTACCTCAGTCTTTTCTCATTTAGTACCCTGTTTTGTAGGGAGGCTGGGATTTTCCTGCTGATTATCAGTGCTCCCCTTTGACTAGTTTAAAAGCTTGCCAGTGAAGCATTTAAACTGATTGCTCAAAAGACTTGTTCCCTTCCTGGACAGATGCAGACCATCCTGCCAGTATAGGCTGGTGTCCCTCCAGGTGGAACCCCAGTCCCCAATGAAGCCAAACCCTGTGCTCCACACCATTTTTCAACCATTCATTAAACTGCATGGTGCAAATTACCCTCACCTCCCCATGCCATTGACAGGCAGCACCTCTAAGAAGGATACTGTGTGTGCTACTTGTCTTAGGCCCCTCCCCAACTCTACAATGTCCTCCTGCACTGCTCTAATCTCATGATGAGCCAAGTCATTTGTCCCTAGGTGGACAATGGCGTCCAGCTCAGACTCCCTTGCAGCTGTTCTCATGATCCTGAGGATGCACTTCCTGTCCCTCAAGCCATGGCACCAGGCAGGCACCTCTTCAGTTTTCCCTGCTCGCCCCAGTTCTATCCCCTAATAATTGAGTCCCCAACCAGAAGCTGCTTTCTTTCCCTGTGGTGTCCTCCGCCTCCTACTGTGGGCCTCCTTGTGACAGTTGTCATCAGTCTCCTCTGTGGTGCATCCATAGGGGAGCTATGCTTCCCAGAATGGAGTATGGATTGTGGAGTGGAACAACTGACTGGGTGTGCCTCTGTTCCACCATCCTCACCCTCCCTGAGCCCTGTGGTCTAACTGCTGTGCTTTCTTCGCAACCTCTGAGGTAGTGGTGGTGGCTCTGGTGCTCCCTGGATGGGGAGGTTCCTTCCTACTGTCCAGTGTGGCCTGGGCAGGTTCCCTACTACTGTCCAGTGCGGCCTGAAGATGGGCAACTTTCTCCCTCAGGGCAGAGAGTTGTCTGCAAATAAGGGCAACATCTCAGCCTTCAGAAAGACTCCTGGAAGACTTCTGCCCCAGCCATTACATTGCACTATTCCCACATGTTTATCTACTTTTTTGTTTGTTTTGTGTGTGTGTGTGTGTGTGTGTGTGTGTGTGTGTGTGCATGTGTGATTGGTTTGTTATATAGAAATATTTATATTATACAATGTGTATGCTTATATTGTCAGTGCAGTGTGCTAGAGAGGATATGACAGTGATATGCACCTTGCACTCTTGAGAAATGATGTCAGAACCCCAGGTATAAGGAACTATTTCCAGGGGTGGGTGGGGTGAGAGGGTGGGAAGGGTTGGGCCTAAACTGTGCCCTCACAAAACAATCAGCTAAAGTTCTCACCCACGCTGCGATGAGTGCCTTCCTGTCGGCAAGATGCCCTACACAACAACCTGACAGAGAAAATACCCTGCTAATCAAACACAGAAAATCCAGACATCCAAGTCAGAAACAGGTAAACCTCCCCAGCCCCAAAACAGCCTGGTGGTTTGTTAGCCACAAAGGAAAATCAAATATGCTGTTATTTCAACCCTTCTGAAGATGCTGACAAAGATAAGCAGTTTTGAAAACCCCTTCCTGAATTAACAACTAAAATAATTAAACACAAAGCAATACCAAAATAAAAGTAAGGAAAACTTCCCTCAGATGTAAGCAAGAGAGAGATTCGTTGCAGATATCTAGTCCAATATAGTATATCCCATGCAGCTTCTCAGTTGTTTCAAAGCACACCCAGTTACACAACTTGGAAGAAGATGGTAGATGGAAGAAGGTAGGATTCCTGATTGCCTGGCCTGTGTTCAGTACTGCAGCATAAGGCCAATTGGAGGGCAAGACATGGATGTGCCAGAGTTTGAAAGGAAAACAGAGGAGAGAAGCAGCGGTGGTTCACCGTACCTCACTAGTCCAGGAAGGGCGGAGGCAGGTTGGAGTGGCAGTCGTGGCACAGGAGGCAAGCCAAGCCACCTTCTGTGTGGAGATCGCCCGGTCAGGAGGAGGACCTAAAGGGAAGGAGAGAGGTTCTGAATAATTATGAGGGGAAGAACAAAAGAAAATTAAGTTGAATAGGTGCTAAATTGGTGGGTGGGAGGTAGACAGGAGAGACAGTGAAGCAGTGGTAGGTCGAAGGCTGTGAATAGCAGGAAATGAAATAGCCACGAAGAAGCTCCAGAGGGCATGAAACAAAACAGGTGGGAATATAGTAAGGAGGGGCTGTAGGGGAGACAAGTAGACAGGCAGAGGGAGGATTAAATGCAAGGCATTGGGTGGAAAGCAGATCAAGTGCACTACGGTGAGAGTAGAAGTGGTGCTAAAGGGGTTGAGGCAAGGGCATTGATTGGGGAAATGAGGTAGCTATGGAGCTCCTTTTTAAAGGCGTTATAGGAGGGTGCTTGGTGGATCGCTAAAGGGAGGTGTTCCATAGCTGAGGAGCACGGTGGGCAAAGCACTGGTGCCTTGATGGTGTTACTTTTCAGGACACATAGAAGGGATTTTCCAGCCAAGCACAGGCCATAGCTGGACATCTGAGGGCAAGTAGATCAGCTAAGGTTTTGGAGTTTGAGACTGCATAACACTGTTGACAGTTGACCCAAGGGAGTAAAATCTAGCAGTATTTGGTGATAGCCAGTTTAGATCTGAGTAGAGGAGGCAGTGGTATTTCCATCAATGGGAGAAGGAGGCATACCAACAGATATTATTATAGGTGACATCCATCTATGGATTGGATTTAGGTAAGGCAGTATAGGTCACAACTCTATATGTAAGGATAGGCAGAAGAATAGCATGAGCAATGGTAAGCCTCACTGAAGGGGTTAATGCATACCTGGTCTGGTACACTGTACTTAATTTAAAGTTGAAAGATTTACATGAGTTCTGGATATGAAGATCAAAGTTTAGGATTGGTCCAGTGTTATCCTAGGTACTTAAACAAGATCACTGAACCAATAGGAAACCATCCGGACAAGAGACCATGAAATTATTTTGGCAGGTTTTGAGTATAGTATCTGTCCGAAATAGTATGGATTGGGTTTTGGCCTCATTAAGGACTAGTTTGTAATGTGAGAGCCAGGCTTGGCGCCAAAAGTCAGTGGAGAGCGATATGTGATGTCAAAGACATTTTCGTGCTGGTGTATGGACTATATTGTCAACATAGAGGAGGGAGAAATTGGAAGTAAGATTGCGGTGATGTTATTGATAAATATAGAAAATAACAGTGGCCCCAAAACTGAGCCTTGTGGCGAACCAATATTCACTGTTGCCAAGTGGAATAGGTGTATTTTACAGCTTGGATCCTGTTTGACAGGTAACTACTGAACCAATTGACAACATTATGCACGAAGCCCAAAGACTTCAGGGTGGCAAGGAGAATGGAGTGGTTCACAAGTTGAAGGCCTTTGTCATGTCTATGAAAACAGCTCTAGTTAGAAGGCCTGAGTCCATAGCAGTGAGTGTGTCAGTAATAAACTTAAGCAGAGCCGTGGAGGTGCAATGACTCTTGTGCAAACCATGCTGGTCAATTGTGAGAAGGTCATTTTGAGAAGGAATTCGATGGTTTGTGTAGCAACAAATTTTCCATGATTTTGCTCCGAACCGAGGATAGCAATGGATTTGTAGTTAGACGGGTCTTTGGGTCACCTTTTGAAGACAGGAGTGACCCTGACTATCTTCCATATGTCAGGACACTACTTTGACATAGAGAGAGCATGAACATTTTGGCTAAGGGTGCTAATTTTAGTAGTCTGGGTTCAAGACTGTCTGAGCCTGTGGCTGTGCTGTGTGAGATTCAGCTAAGTAGTTTAGAGTCCTCCTGTCACATGATAGCCTTTAAGTAGAAGGAGGGCCAATGTCTTCTTGGCTGGAGGTCGAGTAGGCAGTGGTGTTGTGAGGCAGGGAAGGAGGATGTGTATTTATTTAGATCTGAGAATTGATTACTACAAAACTTAGCTATGGTCTGAGGATTGTTACAGTGAGTACCACTGAGGACCAGGTCACTTGGGGTGGTGGAGCAGGCAGACCCCAGGAAGGTTTGTCTGTGTGACCAGAATATTTGGTGGTCACCTGAGGCATTCACTAGTAAGCTTTTGCAGTATGAGCCTTTGGCCATTCTAATTTATTTTTGCAGGCATTCTGCTGCTGCCTGTAGGTATTACAATCCACTGGCAGGCAAGAAGACTTAAAACGGTTCTAGCTCTTGTCCTTTGCTCTTAGCTTAGCAAGTAGTTCCTTTTAGTCATCTAGTCTGTGCTAATGACAGGGAAGTGTAGGTCCTGCAGTGCCATGAATTCTGTCAGAAAAATGTCAGGGGCGAACTGTACATTATTGGCATTGTAAAGATTGGATCAGTCATTGTTAGATATGTTATGCAGAAATTGTTGTGTATCTAAGTTAGCATAATCCTGGAAAGTGATGTAACGAGGTTGTGAAGGGGTGCAGCCGAGCCCCAAATGCAAATAATAGGGGAATAGTCAGTGATGGCATCTGTGAGATTGCCAGCAGCTTGGATGTGTTCAGTACGATTTGCTAGTACCCAGCTGATCAGTGCTAGAGGTTGAGTGGGAGCAACTCTAGTGGGCGTAGTGATTAGCTGATACAGATTATGGCTCTGAATTTTGGAGATGTATGAGGCTTGGCACTTCTCTAACCAGTTTAGGTTAATATAGCTAAGAATGATAACTTCATTTTACGGAGAGTTTGGACGTATGGTTCAGTAGTTCATCCAGGCTGGCATGGTCACTGTTTGGGGGTTGTAAGCACATACAACATATAGCTTTTTAGCCCCAAAGGTTAGAACACATGTAGAGATTCACAGGTGGGTCAGGGTTGGTTCTTATGTTGGTGAGGCAGAGGTGTTCTTTGAAGTAGATGGCAATCCCCATCTCTTTTGGGGATGATCTGTCCCTCCATAGGACTCCACAATTGGGTATGGAATATGAGGAGACAGAGTTAGATGATTTTAGCCAAATTTCTGATAGGCAGAGTATGTCCCGGGTGGTAGAGGTAATCCAAGCCTCAAGTTCAGAAGGTTGTGCTCAAGGCTTCTAATGTTGTGATGTACAATAAGGAGGCCTTTAAAATGACTACTAGTAGGAATTTGATTAAGAGAGATGGTGTGTTGGGCCTGGATTGGTTTCAATATCACCAGAGAGAAGGATTGCCAACAGCAGAATATACAGAGTTTCCAGTGTATCACAGGGGAGGTGGCCAGCGATGAAGGAAGCATTTTTTGGATCATAAATGGTTAGATACATAAAGCCCTTGTGCACTAGCAATGGGGTCAAGTCAGGCTGTGTGGAGAGAGGAGTAGGATGAGATTGAAGAAATGGAAGTTGTCCAGAGTCGGCCAGACTGCTGTTGCTGATAGTAATAGACTAATAGCTGAGAGGAAGAACAGCAGTAAGACCTCTGTCTGGATGACCAGGAGTCCTCAGCAGCTCATGACACCAGATGCCCACTTCAACTGGTATGACTTGGGTACAGGAAGAGCATAATTAGAAGGCATTGAGTGTAAAAGGTGCTTTACTGGTTATCCTTGGAGACTGTTTTTACCAGAGTGGTACCAGAGCGGTAACTTTCTGTTAGTAGATGAACAATTACAGCATAGGAACCCCTAGCAGTCAGGCAATATAAGGGACCAATGAAAAACAGGCACTTGGTCATCTGACCACAGTGTCTATATAACAGGGCCCACCCAGGGTGGGTGGGAGCTGGCACGGCGCTGACAGGGTAAGACTTTCGGCCGAACCAGTGGGGTGGCTCAAGGCTGCTATCCAGCAAGGGAGGCTTGGTCTGTGGTCTTTGTTTGTGTTTGTAGCCCTGCTCCACCAGCGTGGAAGTGGCACGGGCAGGCATTCAAGTCTTGTGACTTTTAGAGGGTGAGCACAGTCCAGCCGAAACAGGTGGGAACCGTGGCTCATGCCCTGGGGATGGTCCTCAGAAAGAGCAGTGTCCAGGGTCCGCTGGAGGCGGAAGAGGAAGGAGTAAATATTAGGTGTTGCCCTTTAACAGAACAGATGGCTGTTGTTGCCTCCAGTGGCATTGCAGTATAATTAGCAAATATGAAAGTAGACCAAAAAGAGGACAGCGGCCCTTTCTTGCTTTACAAAAGATAAAGATTGTCTCGGGGAGCAGCCTGATAAGCGCTTCTAAAGAAGCAAGGTAAATGAAGACCAGCCTGAGAGAAGTCAGTGAGACTGAGATCCTCCAATCAGAGTGTTGGCACTGAAAATTTAAAATGTCCAAAGATGCCAAACACCAATGTACTTGAGGGGTATACAGCTTTCCAACCCCAGCTCAACTGAGCCACCACAGCATGGTTCAGTACAGGCTGGGCTAGTGGGTCCTAATTCAGCTGTTTCTGTAGATTAAGAAAACTGAGACCCCTTAGTTCCAATTCAAGAATGCTTCAATATTATCAAAACTTTGGAGGGCCTCAGGCTATAAAATTAATGAAGACAAAACAGAAGTTATGCTATTAGCTAACTGTAGAAAGAAAATGCTGCCTATTACACTGCAAAACAAAGTAGTTCAACTATTAATATAAGTCCCCTCCACCCTATCAAAGGCATTTTCCGCATTGACTGTTATATGAGGGCATTGTTTTGTTTACATGAATCAATTACATTAATTACTCTGCCTGTATTTGTTCCTATTTTTCTTCCCTGTATAAATCCATTTTGGTCAGTTTCTATAATTTTGGTAGTATTTTTCCAATCTTTTGATATGAGTTTTGCAAATATTTTTATATCAGTGTTGAGTAGTGAGACTGGTCTGTATGATGTGACTTTATGTATTTCTTTATCTTTCTTTAAAAACTGAGATTTTTGCTTCATAGAATGATGGGGAGTGTACTCATGTTTCAACCATGGTTATATAATTATTCTAGGTGTTCCTTTAGCTGTTCTGCAAATTCTTCATAGAACTCTGAAGGTATCCAGTTGGGGCCTGGTGGTAGGTCTCTTAATACCTCTGTAATTTCTTCCATTGTGAAGGGACCTTCTATCCAATCTGCTTCTTCTTGAGTAATTTTAGAGGTTAATGTCCGATAGGAAGTTGTTTATTTATTTAGTTTTTGTTTACCGGGCAGGGTGCACTAGCCCTGGCAATGACTATTTGCAGGCGTGTGTTACAGATACAGTACAGTTGAAATTAACATTTGAATCTACAGGGTAGAGGCAAAAATACAGAACATTAAATACAATAAGATAAAAGCATAGACAGTAGCAAATTCAGAGAAGTCACAAAACAACATGATACAGATTACATAGGCAATAACATGGAGTGAAAAAGTGCAATAAATAAACCAATTAAGCAGTTATCAGGTGGAGAAAATGGTATAATACACAAATCAAAGATGCCCCCAAAAGTAAAATTATGCTATAGAGGAATAGAGAAAGCCAGGATATGGCTAGAGAGGCGCAGTAAAAGGAGAAGATGGAAGGCAGAAAATGGGGGGATAGGAATTAGTTAAAAAGTAAGGTGCAAGTAGACGTATGGAGGCAAATAAAGTGCTTACCAGAAGTGAGAGAGTGAGCGGATCAAGGAAGTGATAAAAGGCTATGGTGGTTTGAAACAGGAGCATGACCCAGAGTCAGTAAGATGATCACGAGCAGTTTCTTGAAAGTGGCATGAGAAGGTGCTAACCTTATAGTTAGTGGGAGGGAATTCCAGTGACAGGGGCATAACAAGAGAAAGCATTAACCCCTTTAATAGAGTGATGCCAGGAATAAGACAGGGGCATTAGCAGTCGAGCGAAGACCGTATTTAGATGGCTAGATGGGGAATAGATCTGCCAAATGTTTAAAGCATTTGGTATTCTTGTCTCTCTGATGTACAGTATATACATTTTGATAATAATCTGAGAATGTTTTATTGATTTCTTTTGGACTGAAAGTCAAAATTGGTTTGCATTGCTAGGGTTGTTACTAATTTGGAAAATCGCTCTATCTTGTTTTCCTTTCTGTAGTTGGTAGGCCATAATTTTGCCCGGTTTGTCCTCCAATGTGAAGTATTTGGCTCTGGTTCTTAGTATGCTTTTTTCTGCTTGTTTCATTGGCTGAGATCAGATTTTTAAAGGTGCTGTGATTGTGATTTATCATTGTAGATTTTCTAGTGTATTAATTTCCTTCTCTGATGCTGTCTTTCTCTGTTTCTTTCTTTTTCCTGTGGAGTAACTTATAATGACCCTCTTAGTACAGCCTTAAAGGCATCCTAATTAGTATTATATGAAATTTGGTGGGATTTATTAAGTTTAAAATAGTCTTTCATTGCAGACTATCTTTTGTATGTATTGTTTGTCCTGGAGTAATCCTGGTTCCAAAGACCATTGTCTATCTCCTACTATTTGGTTTGTGTTTATAACAAATTCCATTGGGCGTGATCTGAAATTATGATGTTATAATAACTGGTTATCTTTTCCCATTGGAAACTGGGTTATAATTCTGTCATTATAACCAGCTGGTTATAACGGCGAACACTTGTCCGGTTTCCCATTGCATTGGCATGCCAGCTCCTGCTCGTCCCTTGTGGTAGCCAGTAGCCATGAATTTCCTCTTCTCTGCCATCCTGCTCCTCAAGCCTATGCAGTTTCCCAAAGTAGGAGACCGGGGTAAGTTAGTTTTTAAACATAAATATGTGTGGCACAACGCTTAGTTTCCAGCTAGAAAAAACAAACAAAAACACATTACTTTACATCTGGTGCGAGTCAGCAGACCATGCTGAAACCCCAATGGTCTATAGCTCAGCTTTGAAGAAATGCATTTATTTTGTATAATTGCTGTGGCAAATAAATGACTGCCAGCAATTAAACAAAATAAAACATGGTAGAAGTTAAAATCTGGATTTAACCCCACCACCCTCAGAGTGGGATGCCTGAATAAACCCCTTGAGCTTCACTCTAGGGGTTTATGTGGCATCCCACCCCTGAGGAGGGGTGTAAAATCCTCGTTATAACTCCCTCCCATCCAGTATTCTCTGTATAATATTTGACTGAGTTAGTACAGTGTTGTAATTGTTATGTAATGATAAAGAGATCTATTCTTGTATAACTCTGATGGGGTGCTGAAAACAGGAATATTGTTGTGTAGATGGGTTTAATTCCTCCACATGCCTGTTAGACTTAAATCTTCCATATGCCCACATAGCTGTTTTCTAGTACCTATCAGGTTATCTGGGAATGAAGAAAATTTGTCCAGTCTACTATTTATGGCTAGGTTAAAGTCACCATCTATAATCTAAGGGCCTTCAAATGTAGCTAACTGTAGAAAAAAGTTGGTATCAAACTTTTAATCGTGGGTGTTAGGGGTAAATATTCACTACAGTGAGCATCCGATTTAAGGTTCTGATTTCCACTATGACAGATCTGCTCTCTGCATTTGTAATTGACTTGCCAAATTTAATCGATTTATTGTTTTCATAATGAATATGGCTGTACCTCTTGCTGTGTTTGTGTAATTTGAAAATCTACTTTCTCCCCATTTGTTTGCATGAAAAGTAGGTTATTTTATACAAAATGATTTTCCTGTAGTATATCTGCTTTCTTTCTGTCATACTTTTCACTTTGTGTCTATCATTAAGTTCTTTGACATTCCACGTCAAGATTTTAACCATTTTGAATTTTCTCCAAATTGTTTGCTTGCTTTTTCCCTTCAAGAATCCAATGTGTTTTATTTCTGTTTGACTTTCATCTAGTTTGTTTGTGTCTGACTCCTTTCTTTTCTGTTTTGTACTTCTCCTGTTAGTAATGAATTATGCTCAGATTTTTTATAAATGTACCCTTCTCCCTAATACTACTATTATTTACGCCTGTTGCTGTCCTTTCTTTCTGTACCCTAAGTACCTGCCCCCCCAGAAATCATCTCCTTGTTGCCCATTGCACCAACAAAGATGGCTTCCTGATTCTCTCCTATGTTTGGGGGTTTCAGGAAGCTCTTATCTTTAACATATTGCAACTACACTCTTGTCACATATATATGGATCGAGCATTGCCTTAGCAACAAGGCATATATCAGGGTATCCAGTGTTGCACTTGTCCAGGCATTGATTAGTGTCATGGCAACTGGCAGGGTCGAAAATAAAAAAAGCAGAAAAATTATATTCGTATATTCATATGATCGTCATTCAATTTCTGTGAAGAAATTCTTCCTCACGTTCCTCTGAATCGTCCTCCTCCAACTTCATCCTATGCCTCTAGTCCTGGAACATCTTTTTCACTTAAAAATAGTGTATTCTCGCACCCTGTTCCTCCCTGTAAGATACTTGTATGTCTCTATCATATCCCCTCTCTCCTCCTCTCCCTTCTCTCCTCCAAGGAGTACATATTCAAGTTCCTGCAACCTGTCCTCATAGGACTTGTGATGCAATCCATGTACCATCTTTTTTGCCCTCCTTTGAAACTTCTCTACCCTGTATATATATATATATATATATATATATATATATATATATATATATATTTGCCCCTCTCCTTCTTTTTGTATATCATAACATAATCAATAAAGAATGCTTGAATATATCCATTGGTCACAAAAGATCATTCTTAAATCTTTTGTTCTAGTTCAGTGTAGGTCTGGATTTGTACAGGCAGTATTTTCTTCTCTTGGATTTTCCCCATGGTTTCTTCCTTGTTGTTCCTTTGTCAAAATGGAGAATCTATTTTTAAGGGTAGTACTTGTTGTAGTGACATTGATATTCTTGCAAATTAATTTTCATCTGGGGTCATTGTCTTGGGGATAGAAATTAATTTTCTTGATGACTGTTTTCATTGAGCAATTTTCTGCTTCTCTTGGGTCCAAAAGAAGAGCATCCTGCCTTTGTAAAAAATCTTAACTTGGCGGGGAGTAAGGCATATCTGATCCTCTTTCTTACAAGGTAGCCATCACCTGATTTAATGATCTTCTTTAGTTCAATGTTTCAGAGCTAAAATCTGGAAAGTCTTGGACCCTGTATGCCTTTGCTTTTGAACTCTTTTCCATTCTTGGCTTCCTTAAAATAAATTCTTTGTCTTGAAATGTATGCAGTTTACATGTAGACAAACCCAGGTCTGTCTAGTGCTTGTTGTGGTTTTGCTGTCCCTGCTCTGTGACCTCTGTCCAATAATATTTTCTACCTGGGTAATCCAGGCCCATGGCCTCCATTAGAATTTCTTTGAAGTATGGAAGTGGATCGCCTGTACCTTCATCCCTTTCTGGTATGTGACCTAGCATTATATTCCCCTAAAGGCATGGTCCTCTTGGTCTTGAACTTTTCTAATGAAGCACTCTAGCCGAGCTGTGTGTTGAACTACTGTTTTACTTAGTGGGGCCACAAATTCTTCTAAATCACTGACTCTTTACTCTGCTGCTGTTGTCCTTAATGTCAATGCCTCTAACTTGAATTTATCCCCACCACTGCTTCTGTCAAATTCCTCAGGGTGCTCTGTATGTTTGATATGCCTTGTAAAACATTGTTTTGAAATCCTATGGGAAAGGGTACCTGTGAGCATGAAGCTGTGTAGGTGAGAGCCTGCATTTTATGTTTGCTTGCATGCATGTGCAAGAAACATAGTGCCATCATCCAAGTTTTCGGAGGTATGGCAGCCATCTCCAATTCAGTCAGTATGTTTGCAGGCGCGGTCACAGTTCTCCAATTAACGCTGCAGGTGCCTATGACAGCAGTTGAAAATGCAGTGCCATACAATTGAAGGAGGCTCAACTTCAGTGAGCAGCGTTCCTCCCACGCACTCACGCACATTGTGCTCATGTAGTCACCACACTCCACATACTGTATGGCTGGCAGAGTTGCCCAATCTCAGACGGCTCCACCCTCCAAATGAAAAGCTTTCAGGTGCCACGCTGGGAACCCACCCCAGTGTGGCACACATCTGTATGGCTGGACGGGTGCCCAATCCTCTTCGGCTCCAGGCCCCCAAACAGCTTCCTTACAGCTGCCATGCTGGGAGCCCACCCCAGCGTGGCACACGTCCATATGGCTGACGGGGTGCCCAATCCCCATCAGCTCTAGCCCCCCAAACAGCCTTCCAGCTGCCATGCTGAGCTCACCCAGTGTAGCAACGTCCGTGTCATCTTTCTTTAAAAACAACAACCTGTAAACAAGAAAATGTTCCCTTCACGGCCTCCCAACCCACCCGTGCCCACCCACTGCACACCCTGCCTCCCACACCCCTCACCCCATACTTATCTCAGACTCAGCATGACAATCTTGCGTGGACTAGGAACACGCTCACTCTTCAAAGCCGACCGCTGAACTGAGAAAATCCCGGTAAGCTGTATAATGCAATAAATAGGTTTTTCAACCTTAATGGATATCTCAGGCATTTTTGGAATTTTTGCGCAAATTTTTAACATGGGGTTTTTGGGACCCTCCTCGTAAATTCTTGAACTGTCATGGCGTTAATCTGTGGCCGAAGGGGTGATTTCGCGAGTCACAGCGTGAAATCACCTTTTGGGACTGATAAAACAAAACAACAGTGCCAGTGTTCATAAGGTGGGCTCTCAAACAGCCTATGTTGCAAATTTAGTGCAAAAATCCAAAACTCCTGTTTTACTAGCGTGCGGTCAAGCAGTTCCTATGCACCTCGTAAGTTTGCAAATTTTTAATATTTGCACTCTGATTTCAACATTGCCATTTTACCATACCTCCTTATGAGTAGTACAGCTGTCATTTTTCACATGTCGCCCAAAATGTGTTTCCCTGCATGTAGCACACAATGGTGCAGTTGGTGTGTGAAATCAATGACAGGACAGATTAAGAAAATCACAGTGACACTGTTCATGAGCAGAGGTGTTAAAATGGCTATGTTGAAAATTTGGTGAAAAATTCCTAAAATGCACTGTTTTACAACCCCACGTGGCGCAGTTCCAGCAGACTCACAAGGTTTCATGAATTTTTACATTTGCACACCAGATTTTCAACACTGCCATTTTATTACATCCTTATGAGCAGTACAGCTGCCATTTTTCACATCTCACCCAATGTGTTTCAAGACACGTAGCGACAATGGTGCAGTCGGGTGCGAAAGCAATGTTTGGGACAGATTAAGAAAATCAAAGTTACGCTTGTTCATGAGCAGAGGTTTTAATTGGCTATGTTGAAAGTTTGGTGACAAAAGTCCATAAATGACTGTGTTATGAGAGAGCATTGCACAGTTTCCTCGCACCTCATAAGTTCATGACTTTGTAATATTTTCAGTCCAGATTTTCACCAGTGACATTTTCCACACTTCCTTATGAACAGTACAGCTGTCATTTTTCACAACATGGCCAAATATTTTTTCATACTTTCAGCGCAGAAATGTGTGGTCGCTGTGGGAAATCATTGTTCGGGACAGATAAAAAAATTACAGTGACACTGTTCATGATCGAGGTCCCGAAATTCCTGTGTTGACAATCTGCTGTAAAAAATCCCCAAACTAATTACATACGGGTGTGCGGCACAGTTTCTACACACGCCAGGACTTCACCAGTTTTTTAAAATTTCATTGCAGATTTTCAACATTGCCATTTTTACACCTCCTCATGAACAGTACAGTTGTCATTTTCACATCCTGTTCAGAATGTGTTTTGCATCTGTGGTGCTAAATGTCATAGTTGCTGTGCAAAAGCAGGTTTTGGCTAACAAACTGATACTGCCACTGTTCATGAGGTGGGGTCACAAAAAACACCATGTTGAAAATTTGGAGTGAAAATACCGACGAATGCCTGAGGCATTGGGTTTCTGACGTAACACCCACCCTGTGGAGAATGACAGGCATCGGGTGTGACTTGGGATTCTTGCCTGTAATGCTCATACCATTCCACACCCTGCAGCCATTGAGAGGCATCAGGTATGCCTTGGGCTCTTCGCCCCAAAGTTCACCCCATACTCCTATACCGCATCCATCTCAGTGCATTTTCTGATGGAATGGTGTGCATATCAAGGCAAAGACCCTAAGGCACACCGTGACACTTGTCGGTGTCTGCAGGGTAGAGTGTGGTGAAATGGCATGGCCATTATGCCTGATGACCAAAGGCACACCCCAATGCCTGTCAGTCTCTGCAGGGTGGTGGTGGGGTTGGCTTCAGTTCAAATACTTCATTGCCATTCCTATTATGCAGCTCTGTAACTCCTACACTACCAATGCCAATGCCAGCAAGCAAACATTCGGCATTGGCAAATGCTTTCTTTGTTGATCTGCTTTTCTCTAAGTGTTTCAGTAGTCCTGCTGCCTTGAAGTTAGTTGTTTATGCTTTTTGATTGATTGGTTGTGACTCCTCATTCATTGGAGTTTCTTTCTCACTTTGCTCAGTTGAAGTTGGCTTCGGTATGATTCCGTTGAAGCAGGCAGTGAGTCAAGCTCCACTGGCTCTGCTGAATTCCTTTGGTCATTGTTGACTCCTCCCTGGGTGTTGCATCTGTTGTCATGGATCAATTCCCAGTCTGTCTCTCCATCTTGGGCTCTTGTTCTCCATTATTCCTCTCAAAATGGCAGCCGGCTGCAACTTAGTTGTAAACCTGAGTACCTTGAATTTATTCTTTGACCGAATTGTAATTATTTGTCTCCCTTTCCTCCTGCCATCACTGCCAAAGTCAATTGTCGCCCTCCCAGTATTGCAGGTGAAAGTGGAGACAGCAAGGTCAGTAGAGCTTTGTTTGTTTCCTCCACTGATCCAGAAAGAATTTCGTGGCTGAAGGAGATTTTGTTGGGAGATGTTCCATGCCTCCTTGGTCATGTTGGGGTGTTGGCATGCACAGTATCACTTAGCTCCTTAGTTCTCCTTACATGCTTTGACATATAGTATTTTCATTCTGGCAGGTTGGGGCAGAAATTTGAAGTGTGGCGTCAAGTCTGATTTCTGAATGTTAAAGCTTCCGGTCCTCCCTAAGGACAGCTCTACTCTGAGATCTTGGATCACACCAATTGTGTTTGCCTGTTTTGTAATCCTGTTCATATTAAAAGTTTACTCTTTCTGGAGAAAGAAGAGTTCAGTAAGGTTTCTATTTGGCTTTTTTTTTAGTGCTGCAGCATGGGGGGAGGGCATCAGAGAATTTGTTCTCTGTGATCTGACGCAGCACTAGATTAGATGTTCAGATGGAGCAGTGGTGAAAGGGGTATTTAGAATGTCTTTTGCTTCAGAGATAGTAGAACCTTGCACCACTTTCAAACTGTGATGGCACTGACAGCATTTTCTGATGAAAAATACTTTTGTGTTGAAAGTTATTAGGAAAGTCCCAAACTGAGTCAGCTCTGTCAATGGAAAAAGTCAACTTCTGGTGATGTCACCCACAAGATGGCAGCTTGAGGGACATAGTAGAGAGTTACTCTTATACTAAAGCCTCCAAAAGACCATTAAAATGTTACAATACTTTGTCAGACAACCAAAAAGGATTGTACTTACCACTGTGTGATGACTGGGAGAGAAGGATCAAGCCTCAGTGGCTGAGGATGCAGCAGACATGAGGTGGGTGGATCTGAAAGTGAATACCCTGAGGCTTCACTGACACCATCACAATCTGGTTGTTGCAAAACTACTAAACACAAGGCCAGTACCCTACCAGCAGAACATGTTCATTGAAAGCTGGGTCTCTTGATTGCTGAAATCAAGACTTCAGGAGACAAGTCAGAAGTGGCCATGGCTGCCCATGGAACAGACGCTTCCAAGCTTGAAAACAGGCAGCTGGACCACGAGGCTCAGCTAGCCACAGACCACCACATTGCACATAGACACCATGGAAGCAGCCCTCATATAAAGGAAAGTCACAACACAGAAAATAGAGGAAAAGCCTGACAGATGGAAACCCTGCTGGTGGACCAGGGAGGTTCAGTAGGTGGTGAGGGAAAGAAGACAGCCTGTAGGCAATTCAAGTGCTCAAGGAGTGAAAGGACAGAGGAGGTATGAGCTGATGGCCAGAAGGGCCACTAGGGTGGTGAGGGTAGCTAAGGCAAGGAAGGAGCAGAACCTGGCCAGGAAATTAGGAGAGAGGAAGAAGGGTTCTTTAGATACACTGGGGAAAAATGAAGGGTGAAGGGCAGATTAGCAGGATTAAAACAGGAAGGGATGGGCACAAGACCTGAGGAGCAGGCGAGTACTAAATGAGTACTTTGCCTCAGTTTTTACCAAGAAAAATGGTAGTGTTGCATCATATGGGAGAGATGGTGAAACTGGGGGCCTTACTGATCGGTGGTCTGGAGAGGGGGCATCACTGGCAGGTGGGGGAAGGCAAAGCAGGGGCGAGGTAGTGGAGGTGGAAATCACAGCAGAGAGAGAGAGTTAGGGAAGCCCTCAGGTCCCTTAAGATGAAGAAAGCACCAGGGCCAGATAAATTACATTCCAGACTGCTGAAAGAACTGGCGGGTCTCCTTGAAACCCTGGCGGAGCTCTTCAGCATCTCTCTGAGGACAGGGTGGGTGCCCCAGGACTGGAAGGTGGTGCATATAATTTCTCCACAAGGGGGATCAAGGGAGGTGACAGAGAACTACAGGCTGGTCAGCCTGACATTGGTGGTGGGCAAGGTGATGGAGGGCATTGTCAAGGAGAGACTGGGGAGGGACCTGGAAAGTTGTGGTGCCTGGATGATAGACAGCATGGATTCATCCTAGGGAAATAGTGTCAGACAAACCTTGTGGAGTTCTATGACTAGGTGACTAGTGCCTTGGATATGGGTAGACCAGTGGATGTCCTCTTTTCTTGACTTCAGCAAGGCGTTTGACTCTATTCCTCACGGGGCCTGTTGGATAAGCTGGGAGAAATGGGGATGGGGAAACAAATGATCAAATGGATAGGCAATTGGCTCCAGGACTGGACCCAAAGGGTCATGGTTGGCGGATAGTCTCATCCCCAGGGGTCATTAGTAGGGGTCCCTCAGAGATCAGTCTTGGACCCCTCCTGTTCAACGCCTACATCTCTGACATAAGGAAGGGTATCAGGAGTGAGATGAGTCTCTTTGCAGATGACTCAAAACTGGGGGTGGTGGTGGATGGGGAGGGTGGTCTACAGGGGACCTGGAGGCTCTGGAAAGGTGGTCTAATAAGTGGAAGCTGAGGTTCAATGCAGGGAAATGCAAGGTACTGCACCTTGGAGCCAAGCCCAGGCCTAGTGTACATCCTGGGGGAAATACAAGTCTTGATGACTGAGAGGGACCTGGGGTGGTGGTGGATGTCAAGATGAACAACTCGGAGACTTGTAGGAGGGCAGCGGCAAAGGCCAACAGGATGCTTGGATGCATTGCTAGGGATCACCTCAGAAGGAGGAAGTGATACTCCCACTGTATAACTGCTTGGTGAGGCCACACCCTAGTACTGCATGCAGTTTGGAGGCCACATTTAAAGAGGGACATTGAGCTTCTGGAGAGGTTCCAGAGGAAGGCAACCAAAATGATTTGGGGCTTGAGGGATAAGACCTGTGGGGAGAGGCTAAGAGCTAAATATGTACACATTGGAAGAGAGAAGGGACCGGGGCATGATAGAGGTCTTCAGGTACATGAAGGGGTAAATAGGAAGGGCAGTTAGGGTGCTCCGAAGGAAGGAGGGGGGCAACTAGGGGACATGGGTGGAAGCTGGAGGGACAGATTCAGGGAGAAGGAGGAGGTGCTACTTCACTGAGGAGGGTGGTGGAGCCATGGAATGTGCTGCCCAGGGGGCTGGTGGAGGCAGAGATGGTGTAGGGGTTCAAGGGGTGGGACAGGTACAGGGAAGGGTTCTGGAAGCAAAAACCAGTGCAGCAAGAATATCTGGGACTGGGAAGGAAGCAGAGAGGAGGAGGGGGCAGCAAGGTCAGCTGCCAGGGTGAGGCTGACCAAACTAGCAGACACGAAAGACCATTAGGCCTATTCTGCTGGCATTTTAGTATGTTAGTATGTATCTATGTCTGTGTGGCATACTGGAGGGAACAGAGGAAACTGCACTGGTGCTGTTTATGCAGCAGTTTTTCTAACACTAGAGCTTCCTCAAGCCTTCACACTTAAGACAGAGTCTGCACATCGGGCTGTCAGCCTGAAACCTGCAACAGAAACAGCAGACTATGCCCAATCATTGCCCATTTTATCTGCTATAATGAAATACAAGAAATAGTGACAAAGCCTGGCAAGCTAAAATTGTGATGTTTCAGACCCACAGAATGGTCTAATAACAATTACCCCCATCGTTGAAGGCAAGAAGGCATGTCTAGATTCCTATCATGAAGGCACTCAGAGCCCAGGGCATTTTATTTTACACACTTTATCCTGCTAAACTGATAGCCCTGTTTCCAGATGGACAAAAACATGCACAACAGCAGAGCAGGCTAACGATGATGTACATTTAGTCACTTGCTTGTAAAGCACTTTGGGATACAATGTGTATGAATAGCGCTTATATAAATGTTGAGTTCTAGTTCTTCTTCTGCTGAAGAAGAAGAAGGAACCAGCAGAGGAAGGTCATTTGATCTATCAAGTCTGCTTATATTGCAGGTTCACAGCTTGAGCAAATGTCCCTGCCCTCCCTCCCCATTCCTCCCATACTCCCTACCCATGATCCTTACCTCCCCTATGCCTCTCCCAGCCTCTCTTAATGCTGCCCACTGTCTTCAACAAGATGACCTTTCCAGCAGCGCATCTCAAGTGTCCACCTCATCCTCTTGTAAAGAAATGCTTCCTGACCTCCCTCCTAAACCTCCCACCCTCCAGCTTAAGACTGTGTCTCCTCAGGTTATGCCACTCAGCTTAAAGAGACTCTCTTATCAACCTTATTTATCCTTTTCAAATAGTTGAAGGTCCCAACCATGTCCTCCCTCCCTATCTTCCAGGGAGTACATGTTCAGTGCCCTCAACCTCTCCTCGTATGGTTTACCTTACTGACCCGCAATCATCTTTGTAGCCCTCCTCTGGACCTTCTCCAGTACTGAACTTTATATTCTTCTTCTTCTTCTTCCTCAAACAGCAGCACAGACACCCCTCCTCCATAGCCTCAAGACAAGCCTGAAAACTGTGGATGCCAAAAGCATCCAGCGACCACTATACAACAAATTAAACAGCACCTGTGAGGCACACCAGAACAAGATGGAGAGCAGGGTCACCCTCTACCTGGACCATACTTGTTAAGCTTCCCTCATTGCTTGCTTGTCAGCAGGACAGCTGGACTCAGATTAGTCTCATGGCTGGGTACCGGGTTCTCCATTCTCTCCCTCTTTGAGACACTGGTTTGGCAGGCTTGAACCCTGTCTTCCTGGTGGTTCAGGCTAGAGCTCCCAAGCTCCTTAGTGTGATCCTGTGGGCCTGACTCTGGGTACTACACTCAGTACTGGGAGCTGCTATGTAGCAGACGTAGTGATTCTTGCAACTCCTGAGTATGGCAGGTTGAGTTCTAGTCTCCAACTATATATCTATGATGGGAGTTTTTCACATGGTGATGTATGCTGACCCTGTGTATCTATTAGACACTGATGTATCTCTGCTAATTATCGTTACCTGGGTGTGATCTCCACTCCTGCACACCCAACTTAACTTGGGGGTTGGGGCTGGACACCAGGTTCTACTTTGAACCATTGGCAGGTGCTCGCCACACTAAGGCCCTAATTGCTTATGGGTTAAGCAGTAGCTGCATTAATTCAGCCAAGTTCCTTATCCTGCCCTAACTTGGGGTTCTGAATTGACTCTAGACAAAGCACACAGGTGGTGTGCAGAAATGTTCGCACAGGAGTCTGTGGTTGGCGAGTGCTACATAAATGTTTTTCAATAAAATAGACTTTGTAAGTAAGGAAGTAAAGTAAGTAAGTAAAATTGTATTTATCAGCACCCAATCGTGGATGCTCTGGGAACTTTACAGGTAATAAAAAGCAGGGTTAAACAGACAACATACAAAATATATAAATACATAGTATATACAATTGTATCATATGACTATATCCTTATCTTTCACTTTCAGAGTGCATTAGCTATTTTTTCAGCTTTTTCAGTGATTGTTACATTTGGCTCCATATGTGTTTTCCTGAGCTGCCTTTTGTATTCTGTGCTGAGCTGTCAGCTTACTGGCTTAGTGAGCAGGGGTGTGTGCTAAGGGGCCCAAGGAGGCTGACCTGGCGGGGGGGCATTGCCAGGATGGCGGGTGAGGGATCACAAACTAGGGAGACAGGGACTGTAGTGTGCAGGACTTAGATCACTGCCTGCTATTGAATGTATTTGAGATCCTGCCTGAGAGTCCTGTTTTGCCCATAGCTTGACAGTCCACCAGGCCTCGTGGAGTCTGAAGGACTTTCGATTTCTTAGGGACTACTATTACCTCTAAGAGTTATAGAGTTACTAGACATGTTTGGGACGTTACTGCAGGACCTAACAGTTCTGAGGTCATTGATATTTGTTTCCCAAAGCAGTGGCCCTGAGGATTAGGAGGGATTACCAGTACTTTATTCGGAGGGGATGACTACTTGCTTTCCAGCCTATAAGTGTATCCTCTAACCTGTGCTGAATATGACATGGGATGGGAGCTGTAATAGAAGGAGAGGGATTACCTTCCCACTTCTATAACTGTTTATTTTTTTGGAGGGGTGGGATGTCACATGGTCTGCAGTCCAGACCTTAATTCCAGGAGCCAAACCCAGCAACCCAACTTCTTAGCATAAGGGTGGGTCTATACATACTGATGACATCAATCCCATACACCCACCTTCCAACACGAGACACTGAGCCTCCTGACAGGAGACATCCCATCCCTCCAGGGGTATCCTGGATACACAAGGCTCAATTAGAGGTCACACTCTGCTACCATGTGTGGTTGACAACCTGTGGTGATTTGTTATTGTGAGTTTGTGGTTTTTCTGGTTGGCTGTTCAAAGCTATGCACTTCTAGAGAACCAAAATTGTTACAAAGGTTGTAAGCAAAGCAAAGCAAAGCAAACTTTATTTATATAGCACCTTTTCAAAATCAAGGTGCTTTACACAATATAAAATCACAATAAAACAAATAATAATATAAATTATTTAAAACAGTCAATTAATTAATCAGTTAATCAGGAAGGCCAGAGAAAATAAATACATTTTCAACATAGATTTAAAACTGTATACTTGTGTGTGCTGGGTGGGGTGGGGAAAGCCATGGGGTGTGTGCAAATACTTACCTACTCTTGTAACTGTGGACTCCAAAGTCTTGTGGTATTCTTTAAGTGTTAGTGGGTTAAATAACCTTGAGAAGAGGTCCTAGATACTCTCATGTATTAAAGACAGCAACCCAATGTGACATTGGGCACTCAGGAGCATAAGATGTTAAAGAAGGTTGGCATCAGTCATGCTTTTAGTTCAGAACTTCCAGGGATAAGCATAGGGTGTCATCATTTTAGGTTCACATAGCACTCCATTTCAAGAGAAAAAGGTAATTATGGATAAGTAGGGACAGCTGTTCATTGTCCAGGGTGCACTGTATCAAACAGAGGTCAGGCTAGCCAACCTCTGTATCCCCCAGGCTCTAGGACCCAGGAGGTCTGGAGCTCCTCGTGCTGCTTAATACAGTATGTATACTACTGTTGGCAGGTGACGTAAACATGATCAGCTCACCTGCCTGTGACGCATCCAACCCATGCCCCTAAACAACCAACGCCTGTAAGGCCATGCTGTCGACTTCTGCAGGAGTTAAAATCGAGACATCTAGTGGGTCCTCTGCCCATTATCCAAGAATTACACCCATTATTCGTCAGTGCATTGTATAGGTATACCCATCAGGAAAACATGCACTGTGTAGTGAATTGCCAGCTTGCTGACATCCTGCTTTCCGCCACGCACTCAGTCTTGACAGTCATAACTTTGGGAAAAGAAAGGCTTTCCTCACAATGGCACCTAAACCCATACTATTTTAATTCAATTCAGTTTTATTCAATTCAGTTTCATCAATCCAGTAAAGCAACAGTGGGCGACATGGCCCTTTCAGAGGCTTGACCTGGATACAGAACAATACATAACATTAACAATACTAGTTACATAGTTAATAATTAAACCAACAACAAGAACATCACTACTAAACATGTACATTGGCCCAGATATTCAAAGGATTGCATGGCCAACAGTGTTGCGCCATGCACAACCCACTGATGCTCCGGTGCGATATTTAAAAGGAAAAGTGCACTGTAATAAATCGATGCGCTTGGAGCCGACCAGTAATGTGTATGCAGGCACAGGTAGGGTTCATACATAACCTGCACAGCCTGATATTCAGCCGGGCTGTGCAGAGTCATGCATGCTAAACCCTACCTGTGCCTGCACAAAGTTATACCCCAAAAAAGAGAACGAGTGATGGCCACCCACAGGTGAGCTGCCGCATTGCAGGGTGCAACACAGCAGCTGTCACCCGTGGGTGCCACCTAGTTCCTACCACACCTGGCGGTGCCCCCATGCCCGATCGTGGGCATCTATGCACCCCCAAGTCCAATATCCCTGGTGGTCCAGTGAACGCTATGTGCCCGATCCACGGGCATCACTGTTCTCCCCAGTCCAATATCCCTGGTAGTCAGTGGACCTTGCACTAGGCCAGTGCGAGCATCATTCATCACCCCTCCAAGTCGATATCCCTGGTGATCTAGTGTACCCCACCCACCGCCCACTAGGCCTACCACGCTCCCCGTCAGCGGCGGAGCGGCAGCACCCACCCGCCTGCTGCCCGCTGCCCGCGACTGACAGCTCAGTGGACTGCACCCCATTGGTTCAGAGCAGGCCAATGGGCGTGCAACCCCTACGGCTAATCGGTCGGCGGTGTAGTGGCAAGCAGTGAATGCTACGCCCCACCGGCGCTGACGAAGCCAGTGAGTGAGCTCAGTGAAAGTGAAGGCTACCCAAATCTGTCGGGCAATGACCACCCTTGACCAAACTCCAGTATCAATCACTGAACCAGAATATTGAACTGAGAAGAAATACAGTGATGCCAGCAATCAAGCACGAAAATCACTAGACCACCAATCATTTCTCTTGCAGGACTTCCACCGATCGGGCTGCAGAGGCGCCGGTCCCCGATGGCTGCTGCCTGGCAGGCGCCAAGCGAAGTCATTGGGGTCGGCGCACCTGCATGCTAATGGCATGCAAATGGGGCTGTAATGGGATGCAAATGGCCCCTGTGTGCCTTGCATAACTTATGGCCCATTTGCATGTCCCCGTTGAATATCGCAGGTGCTGTGCATGGCGCAATGGCACTTGTGCCACTGCATCTCCATGCTCCATTCTGACCACTTGCACTGGCACAGTGCCACTGCACATGCACAGTGGGGGTGGCCCAGTGCGATATTAAACTGTTGTGCTCATAAGCAGCTCCGTTGAATCTCGCCTTGGCCACACCTGTGCAATAAAGTTGAGCTGGCGCTTCAGGCTTGACGCCACAGCCTGGCGCAGTTTGAATATCCGGCCATTGTGTACAAGCAGACTCTTAACAGCACATTAAAATGAATAATACAAAGGTTAAAATTGTGTCAGTGTTTACTAAATTACACTATAAACACATTGTTCAAAAAACACCATATCAGGGATCAGTTTATCTACAGTTACATTGCACTTCTGATGTTAATAAATGTTTCAAAGACAATTTAAACTGGGAAGGATTTTGTATAATTTTTATGTCTAATGGCAAATTGTGCCAGAGTTTGGCTGCTGATTGCTTAAGAGCAGCTGCGCCTTCAGGAGAACTTTAGCAAAACATAATATTTAGACACAATTCAGCTTGTATTTCACCTTAGTTCTGTATTTCTTCTCCCCATTATTTATTACTGAGATCATTTGCATTGAAAGAAGATCTTTGCTCCTGAAGAGTTAATCTGTTCCTGTTGCTTTCTCCCCACCTGAAGTCATAATGCACCACTTGTGACATCACAGTTGCTCCAATGGCAACAGATTGTGATGTCACAACAGAGGATTATGACTTAAAGTAGGGAGTAAACTATAGAGGCAAATGAACTCAAAGGATAAATATTGTGCATTCATGCTAATTTCCTCTGTAATGCATAACAGAGAGCAGAAAGCTATAGAATATATATATGGAATGCAAGTTGAATTGTACCTAAGTATTATGTTTTTAAAATTTTCTGTGAGGCATCAGCAGCTCTTTAAAATACCTTTATTTTTGTAGTTTTACACAGTGGCACAATGAGAGTCACAGAATCATTTGACCTAAGAGATTTCAGATTTTGTTTTGTTCAAAATGTGCGGCACAAGGTTATTTTCTGTATTATTCATAATTTTATGCAGACAAGATTTGTACAGTTTGCCTCTTTGGACAAGAAGGAGAAAATTTAATTTTTGTATAGTGTACAATAATGCTCTCTTTGCATCACTCTTAGGGTAAATCTACATATCATGTTACACAAGCAAGTACATCATTTAACATTTTTCAGATCCTCCTCCCCATATAATGCTCTCTTATTCAGCAGAGGGAAGGAGACAGCTCTGTGCCAATACCCTCCTGGTTATGTCAGTGAAATAATCTTTTATTGTATACAGTACTCCTAACCTTTTATGTAACTGCTTAGTAGTATGTTCAACATGTATGTTAAAACTTAAATTAGAATCCAGACAAATACTCAGATATTTAAACTCAGTAATTGTCTCCAGGTAGTCTTCTTCTCTAGCTGAAATGTGAAGCCTTTCATTCAAACATTTCAGTTTTGAGTTTACAGAAATCATTGCCTTCATTTTTTTTGTTCAGCACAAGCCTATTATCTTAGAACCAACTAACAATTCTCCCATATTCAGTTTCCAATATAGAGTTGAAAGTCTTTATATCTTTGTTTGCCATATAGATTACAGCAACATCAGCATAAAGTAGCAATTTTGCCTCATTACATACCAAAGGAAGTTCATTTATGAATAGGAGAATAAACTGTGGTCCCAATATGGGTCCCTGTGGAACTCCATATACAATATCTATGGGTGAAGACAGGGTTCCATTTACTCTTACCTGCTGTTTACTATTTGTTAAATAATTACCTACCCAATTTACCATGGGATCCCAAAGGGATCCCAAAGCAAATTTTGCTTAACTTGGTCCTCAAAGGGAAGAATTCTGAACCTCTTTATCAAAACAAATATTTGAAATCCTGGAGAGGAATCAGGGAGTGACCACTCTGAGGCAGTCCACTGGGATACACTTAAGACCATCTTGTGTGGCCACATCATGGAGTACTCTACCCAGAAGCACAAGGTGAGGCAGCAATGTCTGTTACACCTGCAAGACACGTACCACTTTCTGCAGGATGCTCATAAACAGGGAGATAGAACTGTGCAGGTATAAATGGATCAGGTGAAGCAGGAATTAGATAAACTCTACCTTCACAAAAGCAAAATAGCTGCTGCATTTGAGGCATAGGTACTATGAGGCTGGCCCCAAGGTCACCTGGATCCTCACTCACCAAGTGCGATGGCAGAAGGTCGTACCACAGTTACCAGCCTTAAACATCCGGTCATGGCACAAGCACTGAACAGCACCAAATTGATAGTGGATGCCTTTCATGAATACTATGTTAAACTCAATGCACCAGAGACACCTCATGAGGGCCAGACAGAGGCCTTTCTGGTGCTTCTTACCCTCCCTTCACTTATGCCAGAGCTAGTAACTTCCTTGATTCAGCCCATCCAGTTGGAGGAGTTGGAGGGAGCTCCACATCAAGCAAAAACACAAAAGCCCCAGGACAGGATGGGTAGTTTATTGAATTTTGTAAGCAACAGAAGGAGCAACTTGCTTGTCCCTTTACTGAAGGTCTGTAATGTAGGTCCTGGGGAGATCCCTAGAACTTGGAATTATGTGACTATCTAGGTCATCCCGAACCATGTAAGGCCCCATGGAATGTACAACCTGTAGGCCAATATTAGTGCTAAATGCCGCTTATAGCTTTTTATGTCAGTCTTGGCACCCTGGCTAGACCACCTCCTCCATTCTTTAATCCATCCCAGTCCAGAACAACTTTGTGTGGACCCAACAAACAGGATGTAGCGTGGGCATCAGTTGACTAACAAGGGCCCATGTTTCATCATCAACTGACCATTACAATAATAATAAAAAAATTGAAAAGCTGCCACCTATAGACTATAATGGTGCTTGTCCTGCACTCTCCCTAGCATCACATCACAACTTTAGTAGCGGAAGTGTGGGTGGCCCTAGTAACTAGGAAATCCAACTGGCCGGTGGGGCTAATTTTATGCAGCTGGCATTTTTAACAACTGATTCTTTTACATACACACTGCATCAATATCAGCTCAAGGGGTAAGGCACTGATCCAGCCAATGCAAAACCCATTTATTTTAACTGGTGGATATCTTTAAGTAAGGTACAGCAATCCTGGATGAAAAAGGTAATAACCTTCCCAATAATCCCTAGGGTTCCAGGATGTTCCCTGTTGAAAATAGGTCCCGTATCACCATTAGACTCCCATGCAGTGCCAAGTAATTCCAGTTGTAATAACCAAGTACAGAAATGCCAATCGGTATTTATAGAAAACAGAACAGGAATCAGGGCATGCCACAGGCAAAACAAACAGTAGAAACAGACTGAACAGGTCAAGTCTAACCTGCATGTCCATTAGAACCATTAGGGAGGAAACAGTCAAGGAGAAAAAAAACCTGAATGAGGAGAGAAACCAGAATAGGCAAATACAATACTGACCTTTAAGGAGAAGAGTGGCAAATACCTATTCTCCTAACCAAAGTCTCTGATGGGCATAGCGTTGAAAAGGAATCAGAAATCCTGGTCCCCTGCACAGGTTTCTGTGTAATAAACACATCACTCAAATAGTCCATAGAAGTCACCATCATGGAGGCGATATATCATGCAGATGCTGACTCTCCATTTGGGAGGACAGGACAGGATAAATCAGAACAGTCTCCACCCACGGTGGTCCACACTCTCCAGCATGAAAACTCACTTTATAAAAGACAAACAGTTGTATCAGCCCTCTTATCAAATGGCATAAAGTGCAGCAAAGACACACCATATTTATTTACTATTAGTTATTTGAATTTTGGTAACCAGGTAAGCCCACTGAGACAATACAGTCCCTTTTTCAAGGGTGATCCGGGACAGTACACACAAATATAATAAAGTTTACAAACAAAGGGCAGGATACCTTGGCTTAGGTGACAACGATTTCAAGGACAAATGGGCAGCGATATATAAACCACATAAGTTATGCAATAACACAATAGGCAAACATAATATAAAATATATATCACATATGTTACACAATAACACAATAGGCAAATGCAAAATAGAAAGTTATTCTTACAGTGGTAGACACAGAGAGCATACAAAACAATGCAAAAGCAAGCCAACAAGACCAGGCAAGGCTTAATATAGTTAAGTATTCAATCTGGGAGTAGTAACTTCAGAATGATAGGTTAGGAGAGCACAGATCAGATTCCATGAGGGAGATATCTATATAGTTAGGAAGTAGAGGAAGTCATCTGGGGCAGGTGCATAGAGAGGAGGCAGTGAGGTGGGAAAGTAAAGAGGATTTAAAAATGGGAAGGAAGAACAAGATAGTATTGGGTAGGTGAGAATTCCAAGCACGGATAACATAGTAGGCAAACGATCTATGGGCCACTACTAGCCGTGGTTTGGCATAAGCAGGGAGTAAGGAGAAGACCTAAGGGGCTCGCTGAAGTTGTCTAAGCCAAACAAATTCACCAAGGCAAGGGGAGTGTATTATGGGACCAGTAGGCAGAGGGTGCAAGGCGAAGTTTAGCTCATAGGTTAACCAACCCAAGGAAAAAAGGACATCACAGTGGTGATAACGGGCATTGACTCCCCAAAGCAAATCTACCCACCCTGTGATATAGCCTGTTTAAGGTAGGATATGACTGTGAATTGGCTGCAAGCAAAAGGAGTCAGTAATAGGTAAGTGGAGAAGAAGCGAGGCAGCTGCGATCTTATGATGAGAAGCCAATGTAGTAGGAGACTGATACAAGTAAAGCAAGCCAAGCTTTTGGTTTATAGATTTTGTAAGGCAGGTGACATATGCATCAAGAGAAAGTGCTGTATCAAGGGTAACACACAAGTATTTAAAGGATACAACAGATTCCAGGGTATCACCGTTGCAGCGAGGATTGCAAGGGGGATAGCTACGCAAAAGGGAGGGAAGAAGGGAGAACACAATTGTTTAGTCTTTTGTGTCCAGGACAAGTTGCTGCTCAAGGAACCAGTTCTCAAGAACACAAAATCCCACGCTAACATGTTGTTAATCCACCCAATGTCAGATGAGCAGCGGTAGATAATGGAATTATCCACATAGAGATGTACAGAGACCCCTCCACAGCTGTTAGGTAACTTGTTAATGAAGAGGGAGAATAGAGTGGGCCCAAGATGTAGCCCTGAGGTACTCCATGGAAACATGTTGGAGATTGGAGAGAAACCAGCACACTTGACCCTTTGAGAGAGCCAATAAGATAACTTTGTACCCAAAGCAAGGCATTGGTGTCAAGACCAAGAAGGTGCATCTGACAGAGCAGAAGGTCATGGTTGACCAAGTCAAATGCTTTAGTCAAATCCGACAAAGACAGCCCCAGTGGCCAGGCCTTTGTCCATGGTATGGAATGCATCCAGAGGTGACCTTGATTAAGGCAGTAAGCGTGCTATGATTTTCCTGAAACCATGCTGGAATGGTGAGAGCAAATGATGGAGGTCAAGGTATTCCTGCAGGTGGTCATATAGAATGCACTTTTGAGTTTTGGCAAGGGCAGAGGACTGAGATGGGCCTGTAATTCTCAGCTGTGGTATTTGGGCCACCCTTGTGTACTGGGACAACCATGGCAACTTTACACTTATCCGGGACAGTGTTTGAGAGAAAGGACCTGTTGAACAAGTCTCAGACCGAGCAAGCTAGGGCAGCAGCCCCAACTTAAGAAATCTATGTTCAAGGGTATCAACGCCAGAGAACCATCAGTTTTCAGGTTAGCAAGTAGCTGGTAAACTTCTTTAAGGGTGGCAAGTTTCAGGTGGAAGGGTGGGCATGTACCAAGATTTTCTAAAGGGGACAGTCAGGTAATAAGGAGTGGAATTGGTAAAATTGTAAAGTATAGCTATGAAGGTTAGTGAAAATGTATTGAAACTGGCAGTGATGGAAGGGGTCAGAAAGAGTGGTATCCTGGACAGTGATGGAGCAAAGGGGCTCCATGGACTTGCCCTTGATTAATGAATTCACTTACCTCCGGAATTCCTTAGGGTTGAAGAGGTGTTCTGTTTGGAGGACCTGTAATACTGGCATTTGGCCTTAATTGTTGCCCTTTACACTGTTCCTGAGCTGCCTGTAGACTTGCCAGTCAACAGGCATCTCACTGCATTTATAGTTCACCAGGCTTTATCTCTTGAGGACTTTCATTTTCTGAGCTCCCTGGTAATCCAAGGAGCTTTTAATCCTCTTGATCAACACTTTTCAACGGAGGATGACCATCAACTATCGCTGTGAAGGTAGCTATAAAGTCAAGGGCTTAATTAATGTCAGGAAGAGTGTTAATGGGTCCCCAGTTGGCTGCATTTAAAGATACAATAAAGGCTCTTGGGTCAAAATGGGACATATCCCATACCTGGGAGATCTTTGCAGGGATCTAGGAGAGTTATTGTGCCAGATGCAGTAGGTGGGGAATGGTCACTTATGCTGTCAGGAGAACACCAACATCTTTAACCCATGAGCACAACTGGTGATTACAATCAAGCAAGGAGAGTTACCTGATTAATGTTAACTCGAATCGGTTCATTAATAAGTTGAACTAAATTGTGATCAGCAAGTACAGTACACACCATCTCCAAGCAGGGGTTCAACCATTCAATATTAAAGTCACCGCAAAGCACGTGCTCAAGATGAGGGAGGTTAGCTAGTAAGCTAATGAAGGAGGGGAGGCTGAAGGGCAGGTGGCAGGTACCATAGCCCACAACTATTTTCTTGGTAGATGCAAGGGTCAGGATAGGAATAAGGATTCCCCAATTGTGGGGGGCCTGGACCAGATAAGTGAATTTCAGCAGGATTAGGTCGGACTGGACATACATGAGGACCCCACCACAGTACGTCATGTTATGTAAGAATGGCAGTCCATGCATCTCCATAGTATTGTCCTTCACAACTGCACCTGATGTAAAACAAAGTAGACAGGAGACAAAGGCATGAGGAGGCAACCACCCCACCAAAATCTGTGAAAACCTCATAAAAGACAAACTCAGTTTGACAGAAGGAGCCAGACCCACACATGCAGCCCACCTATACAAAATACTGTGCTACACCTTTGTTTTTCCTTTCAGTTTCCTGTTTTGTGTCCACTTGGAACACCTGTGGGTTGTAAAATACTAGGCAAACCATAGAAACATAGAAGTTGTCAGCAGATGGGGATTGTATGATCCATCAAGTTTGCCCTTGGCTTTCTACCCCCTACTTAGATGCCTGCTTGTGTATCCCACAGTGTCTGTCCCATGCCCACTTGAATTCCCCATTGCCATGACTCCCCACCCCTCTAGCAGGCTATTCTATGGTTCCACAACACGCTCTGTGAAGAAGAATTTCCTTGTATTGCTTCTGAACTTTCCTCCCTTAAGTCGAAGGCTATGCCCTCTAGTTTGCTGTAGTCCTTTAACTGAAGAGTTCTGCATGTGCACCCTGTTGTTGCCTTTAAGGTATTTGAATGTTTCTATTATGTCCCATGATTCCTGCATTGTTCTAGGGAGTATAATTTGAGGTCATCCAGTCTTGCCTCATACGGTTTCTGAAACAAGCCCTGCACCACCTTTATTGCTCTTCTCTGTACCGTCTCCAGCCTATCTCGTCCTTCCTGAGGTGTGGCCTCCAGAATTGGACACAGTACTCCAGGTGAGGCCTGACCAGGAAATGATACAGGGCATGATTACTTCATGCTTCTGCTCGTGATACCCCTCCCTATGGATCCCAGGATACCACTAGCCTTTAGTGCTGTCTTTTCACATTGTGTACTGATCTTGAGGTCATCTGATATGATCATCCCTAGCCTCGCTCCTGCCTGGTAGCCAGCAGCTGCTCCCTCCCATTGAGTACAGTTTCCCTGGGTTACGCTTTCCCAGGTGCATGACCTTACATTTTGGCATTGAATTTCAATTGCCAGGTCTTGGACCACTCCTCCAGTTTTAATTCGATCAGCTTCCATGCTTTGCTGTCCATCTGTTGTGTCTACCCTGTTGCCGATTTTGGTGTCATCTGCAAACAGGCACATCTTTCCCTCCAGTTCATCTGCAATGTCGCTGATGAATATGTTGAAGAGGATCGGCCCCAGAACTGAGCCTCCTGTGGGACCCGCTAGTCACCCTCCCTCCACAGACAGAGTGCCATTTACTAATACTCTCTGAGTTCTCCCATGTAACCAGTTTCTGACCCAGTTTGTAACCTTGGGCCCATTTCCCATGTTCTTCAGTTGTTTGACTAGTCTCCAATGCGGAGCGAGTCAAAATCTTTGCTGAAGTCCAGGTAAACCACATCCACTGCGCACCCCTGATCCACTGTTTTGGTGACCGAATTGAAAAAATCAACCAGGTTTGTCTGGTAGGACCTCCCTACCGTGAAACCAATTGATTTTTGTCGAGCTGACCAGTTTGCTCCAAAAACTTGATTCTTTCCTTCAGCAGGTACTCCAGCAGTTTTCCCACGACTGATGTTAGACTAACTGGACGGTAGTTACCTGGCTGTTCCTTGCTTCCACTCTTGTGGAGTGGTACTACTGTTGCATTCTTCCAATCCTCTGGCACTTCCCCGCTCATAATGATTTGTTGAAGAGCACTGCTAAGGGCTGCCAGTTCCCTCCCTAGTTCTTTCAGTATTCTTGGGTATGTCCATTTGGCCTCATAGCTTTGTCTACCTTTAACTTGTCTATTTCCTCCAGGACCATTCCCTCTGTGAAGGGACCGTGTCTATTCCTTCAATGGGGCATTTCTTTATGCCTATTGTTGGTCCGTTACTGTCTGCTTCCTGTGTGAAGACTGAGCAGAAGTACTCATTGAGTGACTCTGCCTTCTCCTTGTCTTGCTCTCGATTTGTCCGACTTTTTGTGATTCTAACAATGCCCCCGTGGTCTTCCTTTTTCACGTATGTACCTGTAGAAGGTTTTGTTACCTTTTTACTTCCTGAGCTATCCTAACCTCTGTTTGACCTTTGCATTTCTTATCACTTTCCTGTCTCTTTAGTTTCTGTTTTATATTCTGTTTTGTCTGCCTCGTTCCCTGACTCCTTGTACTTTCTGAAGGCTATGAGCTTTTCTGTCACCATGGTTGCCACCTCCTTGGAAAACCATAGTGGGTTTTCCTTCTTTTGCTCTTACTAACCTGGCGGGCACACTGTGATGTGACTATAGTTGTGCATCCTTCAACCTTGTCCAATATTTCTCAACGTTTCCTTCTGTCAAGTTACTAAGGTTGTCTCTTACGAGGCCTTCATGTTTGTGAAGTCTGCCCTCCTGAAGTCAAGGACCTTCAGTTTGGAGTGTGTGGAGTCTACAGTCCTTTTATCCTGAACCATACTGTGTTATGATCACTGTTGCCCAGATGTTTCTTTTGACACCCACAATTCTATCGCTATTTGTGAATATCAGATCTAGAACTGCATTACCCTTGTGGGTGATGTCACTAGTTGACTTAGGCCTGCTTCCTGTAGTGTGTCTAGGAATTCCCTGCTCTTCTGTGATGCAGCTGTGCGGGTATTCAATCTATGTCTGGCAGATTGAAATCCTCCACCAGAACCATGTCCCTTTGCCTGACATCTAGAGGATGGTTTCCAAGATTTCCTTATCCCTGGTTTCCTCCTGATTTGGGGTCTGTAGATTATTCCTACCCAAATGGGTTTCTGACTTCTGGCCCCTATTGATCCATAGATCCTCTGGTTCCCTAGTGCCTGCTGCATTTCTGTGGCATTGATGGTATCCTTAACATAAATAGCCCCCCTCCCTTTTCCCAGTCCTATATCTCCTAAACAAGTTGTACCCTGGGATAGTCACCTCCAACCATGATTATTTGTGAACCATGTTTCGGTCACAGTCACCCAGCCTAGTTCTGCCTCAGCTATTGTGGCAGTAAGGTCAGTCATCTTGTTAGCCAGGCTGCGTGCATTGAGGCATAGTGCTGACCACCTTGCTGTGTCGCTTTGATCGCTATGCCTCCTTGATCTTATTGTCTGTCTCTTTGTAGTTTTCCTGTTTATGGTTCCTCCTTTCCATAGTGATGGTCAATGCTAGACTCGGAAAGGTTTTATGTTCCTGGCTATCTGCTTTTGTTATCATAGAGTGTAGATTTAGTGCTAGGTGGAAGGGGACAGACAGCTGGCTCTATGTGTGCTTCTTCTAGAGCTACCATCATCTCCCTCCTGCTAGTTTAAATGTCCCACGAGACATCAAATTTCTAGCCCAGTGCTCTGACTCCTCTTTAGTCACGTGGAGGCCATCCCCTGGCCTGGTCATTCTCTGGGGAAGAGGTGTACTGGTTTGGTGTTGGTTATGTGGAGGTTCACTCCTAAAAGAAACGTTTCCCTGTATGTGATTACACAGGATGCTGATCTCACCCCATGCCTCCTGCAGCTGAGCCCTGAGGTGACATATCTCCGAGCATATGGGACAGCGGCCCTGCCTTTAGGCGACATGGCCATTGAAGAGTGTCCTGCAGTACTGGCATCCAATGATATCCATGTGTGTGCCAGTGGACAGAAAGAAAGAGTACATAATTATTCAAATTTAGAGAAAGATGATCTATTTCAGGTGGACAAAAGAGAAACAGGCTTTTTTTGCCTTCTAGTCAGGTCAGGCAGAAAGTGGCAGTGACATGCAGAACCTATATAGGAAGAGGACCCGGGGGTGGGTGGGATTAGAGTTGGGGCGGGAGGGCAGAACCTTTGTTACTCCTTCCTGCTGAAAAAACAATCAGTTTGTTAAGGTCTGCCACTTAGTAACACAACTAAAGATTGGAGGAGAGATGGTCTCTTTCCCAGTCAGTGAAGCTCAATGAAGCTCAGCAAAGTGTAAAGCTAGGGGCTGGACTGCACTTGATGTATGCCTCCTAGGTTTGCCCTTTGTGCCTGAGCTGTTGCTTTCAGCTGGAGAGCTTTCTGTTAGTTGACCACTAGTTCAGTAGTGGTACAGCAGTACAAATGCTGATTTACATACAGCAGCTAGGAATTATGGGTAAGTGTTCCAGCTGCTTATAATGCTGAGAGCAGCGCTGGATGGGTCTGAGCAGAGCGATCAAGGAAAGAAGTCACCTCAGTAGAGATAGGAGCCTAGGCTGTGCACTTCAAGGGGATTCAGCCAGGTAGAACTGCTGTCAAGCAATCCCTGCTTCTGCACCTATCAGAGTGCCTTCCTCTGTGATTGGTCTCTCTCTCACTGTTGGTGAAGATCAGTGAAGTTCAGCAGAAGAAAGCAGCCACTGGCTGGGTCTGAGTAGAGTGATCAAGGAGAGAAATTGCCTCAGCAGAGATAGGAGCCCGGACTGTGCACTCCAAGGGGATTCAGCCAGGTAGAACTACTGTCAAGGAATCTCTGCTTCTGCATCTATTAGAGTCTGCCTTCCCTCCGTGATTGGTCTTTTCCAGCCCGTGAAGATCAGTGAAGCTCAGCAGACAGTAAGGCTAGGGCCTGGACCACACTTGGCATATGCCTCCTAGGGTTGCCCTTTGTTGTCTGAGCTGGGACTGACTGGCACCATTCCAGAACCCCCAAGATCAGCAATGCCACCCAACCACTAGAACCAAGAACAGCCCCTTGGACTCAGAAATTTATGGAACATGAGTCAAGCATGGCCAATCTGCTAGCTGGAGTTTCCATCCCGGACCACCCAACAGCTTGCAGTATGATCAAATTTCTAGTGGTCATTGCAGTCAGTATAATTATTGAAGGTGGAATCAGAGTTATAGCCCTCAGCCACTAGTCCACCGTAAATTACCCCTCCTGCTGATAATGCCACCAAAGAAAGTATACGATTAGGCACAGATTGAGCCCCCAGTAGACCAGCAGGTATGGAGGCTAGGGCATTCTCCGTAATCCCCAACAGCACCTACCTGGATTTAGAGCCACAACCCACGAGGTGCAAGCAAGGCATATTCCGCTGGGTGCCCAACTGGATAGTCAGCTTAATAAGAAAGTGCACATCCAGGATATAGCATCTGCACTGGAACAACAAAACTGAGAATGGATGGGCTGAAACAGTATGAAGGAAATGCTGAAAGAGTTCAAACATTATCTCATCCTTAGGTGTATGTATAGATTCCAGCAGTTCATGTTTAGTGACATATTAAAAGTGGTTTAATATGTCTTTGATAGCCTGCAGAGTATCTGGAACTTGTCTTTTCATTGCTGCCATGGTGGAGAGCTGGCTATGCAGTCTGTTGTCTCTGGGCTCAGATGTCGGTGGATCCCTGAGGCCTGCACTTCTCTCCTCTTCTCTAAGTCTGCTCGCATGGTGACTGGAGGAGTTCAAAACCCCATCTCTGCATATTAGCCAGTGGGGAGAAAAAACTAAGGGCAGTACAATCCTATATTTACTTAGGTCTTAAATTGACTAATAATAGGAAATGGAACAGTTATATTAAAGCACAGTTAACAGTTAAAACAGATGCATGAGCATTGACTAGGTTTAATTTTCAATATGGTGGTAGTACCATCGCTCCTTTAATTAAAGCTGTTGAAGCTAAATATTACTGTCAAACACTATGTCAAGGTGAAATATAGGGTGTTGTGGAAATGTGTCCATTATGGAAGTCCCGTTAAATAAATTACTTCTTTCAGCCTGAGCAATGGAAAACAACACCTGCTGCGTTAGTGAGAGCTGAACTGGGTATTCGTACACTAGGGGCTTTAGCAGAAGAAAGATTGTTTAACTATTGGATAAAGGTATCTAGAATGAACCCAGACCGACTACCATATAAATGCCTAAGGGAAAACAATAAGTGGTATCAGATGAAATGCAAGGTTTCGAGTGGTATGAAAATTTGTCTATGATCCTGAGAAGTATGAATTGATGTTCCTAAAGCAATATGTGGAAAGGAACATCAAAATCAGTCTTATTATAAAGCTTTTGTACCAGGAAAATAGTTAATTATAAATGAAGATTTGCACAAATATCTAATTGAAGTACAATTCCCTGCTGTCCCTTAATGATGACGTGCATTGTTACAGATACTATTTGAATGTCCTGACTGAAGAATCCTTGTGGAAACACTATACAAAGTTTAGAATGGAAACATTTTTTTTTCAATTGTTTAACCAGGAAAGGCACAGTAAGTTGAAAGCTTGTTTACAGGTGCAATTTAAAAGTAACAGCTTGAAAGCTAGATTTACCAAGTCAATAGATCCTATTGCAAAACTATGTAATTGTGGTATTGCAGAACCAGAAAATCTGGATCATGTTTTTCTTTTGTCTTAAGATACACTAAACAAAGCTCTTTCCTGTTGCAACCATTATGGGCAGAAATACAGTTAACAGACAGGGGTTTGCTTTTGAATATTATGTTAATGTCAGAAGATGAGACAATCATAAGGAAGGTAGCTGAATATTTTAGAGTAATTACAAAAATACGTTTAAAGTTTGATTAAGGAGTATGTATGATAAGTATGCACATTATGCCTAACAATTTGCACATGGGGCTAGAAGACTAATTTTTCTTTCTAGTTTTCTAAGTCATATTTTCTTTCACACGTTTATATGAAATGTGTATTTTTATGGATTCACGAAATGGTATAGTATACATGTGTACTCTTGTACAATGCTTGATTATACAGTATGTTTATGTGTGCAATGGATTGTAATGGTCTTATGACCAAACAATAAACTTAAACTTAAAATTAGCCAGTGCCTCTTGAGCTGTGTGGTGCAAGATAATCCCCTCATAATGAACTCTAAAGCTTGGCAGCACACAGGGTTTAGAATCAGATTCCTGCTCACGGAGGATTTTCAAACAGGTGAGTAGGCCAGTCTTTGGGCTTTCAATCAATCAATCAAACTTTATTTAACCAGGCAGTTACATCATTGAGCAAGCTCATTTTTCAAGATGGTTCTGGCACAGAGGACACTTTTGCTTACAGTAGAACAACACTTCCTACAAAGTAGACATCAGTACAGGGCAGTTACAATATACAAACTCAGTACTTGGATGAATCAGACATGTAAAAGCAAATGTAAATATAGACATTTTAAGTGCAATGTATACAGGTTATAGCTTATAGAGTACAAGTGAGGAGAGGAAGGAGGGACATAGAGAAAGGCAGTGGGAAGAAAGGGTATCAGACACATAGTAGAGAGGAAAATAGGGCAGCCTAATAGAGCAAGCCCCTGAGAAGCTAATTGATGAGAGGGGAGGTGGGGGGTGGTTGCCCTAAAGGGATGCTGGCCGACAGGAAATAGGTGACCCAGGATTACAGAGGTTAAGGGACTCCAGTTGAGCGGGGTAAGGCTTTATCTGAAACAAACACATGCCATTTTCAGGCCTCTATAGAACACCCCTAAATATAAAATGGATGGGCAGTAGGAGATTTTAAGTAATTTTTGCATGTTATTCCAAAGCACTGGTAAAAGAAGCTAATGGCAGTTAAGCCAGAACATCCTTGTTAGTAAGCCCAGCAAGGACAAAGGGAGGAGTTTCTTAGTCCATAGGCACCCTTTGAACATTCAGACAGGTCACAGATATAGAGCAGTAGTTTGTTGGACAAAGCCCAGAATAGCTACATGAGAGCATTTATTTGCCTCCTCGTGGAGCGGGATGGCCAATCTAATGCTTGGTACAATGAACAGTAATGAGTCTGCAAGGCAAGTCAAGAACAAATCTCGATGCGCGATGAGAGTGTATCCAGCTTTTGGAGTGCATACTGGGGCAATGGCTGTATAGGAAGTTGATGTAGATCCAATCAGGAAAGAATCCTTGATGGAAGAGGGTTGCCTGGATATTGTGGCAGTCACAGAAACGTGGTACACAGAGAACCATGACTGGGATGTCATCATACCAGGATACACATCTACAGGAGGGACAGGGAGGGTAAAAGAGGAGGAGGAATAGCTCTCTATGTAAAGGAAGGGATCAAAGCAACAGAGCTAAAGAGTAAACAGGGAGCAGATGAGGCACTTTGGGTCACCCTGGAGACAGGAAATGGTACCACAACCGCATGGGGTTGTATACAGACCCCCATCTCAGGGGAGGAGTGGACAAGGAAATGATAGAAGGCTTTTAGAATGGCAGAAAAGGGGAGATATTGTTGATGGGGACCTGAATATGCCAGATGTTAACTGGAGCACCTTTGCTGCAGGCACATCCAAAGCAGGGTCATTCTTGATGCCTTACAGGGGCATGCCTCAGACAGCTAGTATTGGAACCCACTCGGGAGGAGCAATCTTAGACCTGGTACTCTTAAATGGGGACGGAGAAAGAATCTCAGATTTAGAGTGGGTAGCCATCTGAGACAGCGACCACCAAACAGTGTGGTTCACGATAGCACAGCCATACAATCAAGCCATACAAAAGCAAGAGTACTGGTCTTTATGAGGGCTGTCTTTGGGAGAATGAGAAAGAGCCTCAGAAAAGCACTAGCAAACAGGCAAGAAGGAGGGGTGGAGGAACAATAGGAGTGATCAAAACAGCCATCACAGAGGCAACAAGCCTTGTGTAAAGCAAATCAATAAAACACAATGAAGGAAAAAACCGCTATGGTTCTCAAAAGAGGTGGCAGGGAAGGTTATGAGAAAGGATAGCATTCAGGAAATTTAAGGAAACTCAGAAGGAGCAGGACAGAGAACTTTATCAGTTAAAGCAGAAAGAGGCTGGAAGCAAGTCAGAACAGCAAAGGCCCAAACCGAGGAATGGATAGCCAATTCTGTTAAGAAGGGGATAAGACCTTTATAGGTACATTAGGGAGCCAAGAAAGACCAAAGGAGGATACTGAAGCTTAATAAAGGGAGGAATGTGGGCAGAGGGTGACAGTGAAAAAGCAGGATACTGAACAAATATTTCTGCTCAGTATTCATAAAGGAAGAGGAGGGGAGTTACCTAAACCAAACAAGAGAAACACTCTGAAGGCGGGGTCGATACCAGTCCATTTACAGAAGAAAGGGTTCTGAAAGAACTAATAAACTTGAAGGTGGACAAAGCAATGGGGCTTTGATGATTCACCGAGAATTCTAAAGAACTAAGGGTAGAACTAGTGACACCGCTGACTACTCTCTTTAACAAATCATGTAGAATGGGGTGGTACCCGAGGACTAGAGGAGGGCAGATGTGATTCCTCTTCACAAAAGTGGGAGCAGGACAGAGGCAGAAAACTACAGACCAGTTAGTTTGACCTCAGTGGTAGGGAAAATGATGGAATCACTTCTAAAGGAAAGAATTGTTGAGTACCTAGAGGCCAGTGGGCACAGGACCCAAGGCAGCATGGATTCATGATGGGAAGGTCGTGTCAGACGAATCTAATAGATTTCTTTGACTGGGTGACCAAGTAGTAGACCAGGAGGGGCTGTGGACATGGCCTACCTAGATTTTAGCAAGGCATTTGATACAATCCACACAAAAGATTAATACACAAGATAGCCAGCCTTGAGTGGGTCCCAAGGTGGTATCCTGGATAAAAATTGGCTAGACAACAGGACGCAAAGGGTAGTAGTAAATGGAGTACACAGTGAAGAAAGGAACGTTACTAGCGGGGTACCGCAGAGTTCAGTACTGGGACCGTCCTTTTTAATGTCTTTATAAGTGACATTGCAGAAGAACTGGAAGGAAAAGTATGTCTCTTTGCAGATGACACAAAGATCTGCAACAGGGTTGATACACAAGATGGAGTGGAAAGGATGAGAAGGGACTTGGCAAGGTTGGAGGAATGGTCAAATGTATGGCAGCTCAGATTCAATGCAAAGAAGTGCAAGGTAATGCACATGGGAAACAAAACCAGGGAAGAGTACACAATGGGGGTGAGATACTGACAAAAGTAAAAATAGAAAGGGACCTGGGGTAATTATATCAGATGACCTAAAGGTGGGCAAGCAATGTGAGAAGGCAGTAAGGAAGGCTGGGGATACTGGGATGCATAGGAAGAGGCATCAATAGAAAACAGGAAGTTGTTATCCTTCTGTACAGACAGTTGGTGAGACCCCATCTGGAGTACTGTGCAGTTCTGGAGACCCCATCTCCATGAAGACATAGACAGAGTGGAGGCTGTCCAGAGGAGGGCAACCAAAATGGTGCAGGGTCTGCACCAGAAGACATAATAAGAAAGACTAAAGGAGCTTAATATGTATACCCTTGAGGAAAGAAGGGAGAGGGACATGATAGAAACTTTCAAGTACCTCAAGGGAATTAACAAAGTCCAAGAGGGTAGCATCTTCCAGAAAAGAGATGTGCAAGAACAAGGGGCACAATTTGAAGATAGAGGGGGACGGCTCAGAGGTAATGTGAGGAAGTATGTTTTCACTGAGAGGGTTGTGGATGCATGGAACAGCCTCCCTGAGGAGGTTGTGGAGTCAAGAACAGTGGGGACTTCAAGAATGCATGGGACAGGCATAAGGCAGTCCTAGTGGGGTGTAGGAGGAAGTAAGCTGTTGGTTAACTAGGATCTGCAGCTTATCTGTTAGGTAGGAAAATGGGCAGACTGGGTGGGCCAAGCGGTCCTTATCTGCCGTCAAATTCTATGTTCCTATGTTTCTATGTTTCTAAGAACGGTTGTTGAACCAGCCGCTTTCTAACTTCCAGGGTGAGTAGCCTTTATGAGGTAGAAAACACTGAGGCATTGCCTTAGCTTTTTGTTAACTCGCTTAGATGTATACTGAAGGTGAGTTTATTATCCAACCAGATTCCCAGATATTTAAATTTATCCACTAGCTCTAGTGGTTCATTAAGGGGGTAATAATCTGTAGAGTCCCAGGTATCCCTGTATTGTGGATGGAGAGATAATAATAGCTTTTGTTTTTGCATTTAACAAGACTTTAGATTCAGCAGGTTGTGCTGGAGGATGATAAAATCCTGCTGTAGCTCCTTGTATGCAATGTCCAAGGACGGGTTGGTCATGTAGAGGACAGTCATCTGCGAACAGATGAGCATTTCCAGCAACCAGACCAGGGTTTATGCTGTTGATGTAAAGGGCAAAGAGGATAGGTCCCAAATGGAACCTTGTGGAACACCTCAGGGCAGTGATTTTAGTGGGGAGAATTTCCTTGGGCTTTAATTTGCTGTATACACTTTGAGGTAGCAGCAGAACCACTTTACTGCAGCAGAGGTTAGACCAATGCTACTCAGGGAATCAAGAATATGGAATGATCAACCGTATCAAATGCTTTGCTGAGGTCAAGGAAAAGTGCATAGATGTGCTGTTTACTGTCCAGGGCTTTAGCCAATCATTTGACACTTTGGAAAGAGCAGACACAGTACTGTGCTTGGGTCTGAAACCTGATTGGACTGGATGGAGAATTTTCTCATGATCCAAGTACTCCCTTAATTGACAGTTTACAATTTTTCAAGTCGCTGGATAAAACAGGAAGCAATGAAATAGCCTATAGTTGTTCAAGTTAGTGGGGTCTCCTGACTTGAACAGGGGGATAATGCATGGTTTTCCAACTAGGGTGGCAATTCTCCTTGGGATAATGAGCTGTTAAAGAGATGGGCAATTGGAGCTGCCAGATAATAAGAACCTGCTTTTAAGAAGAAGGGTTCAAGTGAATCGGCACCAGCACTCTTTTGGTGTCCGGTGAGAGGAGCAGGTCCTCCACCTGTTTGTAGGAGACCGCTGGAACTTGAAGAGAGGGTGGTCGGTGGGGGACTATGGCTGGTCTAGTAGTTATGCTGGCAGTGCTTGTGGTGCTCAGTTTACTAACAGGCGATGTGTCAAATCCGAGGCCTGCAGTGACAAAGAGGTTATTGAGCTGATCGAGGATCTCGGACCTATCTGTATAGGAGATGTTATTTCCACCAATTTTAGTTGGTAGCGGAGTGGCAGGGAATGTCCTCAACCCTCTCAGTATCTGCCAAAAATTGGTGGAATAGTTTTGTTTGCCTCCAGGGCTGACTGGAATAACTGTTTTTTTCCAACCTTACCAGTTTGGTATAGGCTTTTCTGGCTACCGGAAGGAAACAGTCTGAGTTAGACTCATGACATCCTAGCCCTTTTCCAAAGGGTGTCTTTATGCTGTAAAGCCCTCTGAAGTAGTGGGCTAAACCAATCAGGTGCTCATTTCCTGGATTTGATTTTCCTTAAGGGTGCGTGTTGGTTGATAATGTTTACTAGCAGATCCTGGAAGATACAGAATGCTTCAGACACAGAGGGTGTAAGGTAGAAATCCTGCCACTTTATGTTCCCAAGATCTGTCAGGAAGGCCGGAAACTGAAGTATTTTAGGTTGCGCTTAGCTTGAAAGTAGAGGTAGAAGAGATGTTGGGGCACCTAGCGGGGCGACTGCGCAGTGATCACTCAGATCATTGTGAAGACCCTAGTGAGAGATATTATGTGGCTTTTGAGAAGTATAAGGTCCAGAAGTGAACTTGGTTGGGATTTTATTGTTGGGTCATGTAACGTCAGAGATAATCTGAGTGAGCCCATGCTCGTCACACAAGTCCTAAAGCTTGTTTGCAATGGCATCATTCCAAATAAGGTTAAGGTCACCCATGATAATGCATTCGTGTTCACTTTTTCCAGGAGAGAGTGAATATGGGGCAGTATACACAGGCCGCTGCAGGGGTTTATAGCATGCAGCTACCAATAAGGCTATATCAGGCGGCAGGGTAATTTTGAAGGCAAGACATTCAAATTTTGGGGACTGAGTGCAGACAATATCAGTGGTTAGGAATTTATCTTTAATATATATGGCAACACCACCACCTCTGGTCAACCTGTCACACCTGATCAAGTTGTATCCCGGTATGTTAAACGCTTTGTCAGGTAAAAGTATTTTCAGCCAGGTTTCCAAGAGCATTGCTACATCAGACTTGGCATGTGAGTACCCAGGCGTGGACCTGGTCAAGTTTGTTGGCAAGGCTGCATACGCTCATATACAGGAAGCTCAGACCCTTTAGTTGTGGGAGTTCTCCCGGTAGTTAGCAGTAGGGAGGGGGCCTGGGTTTAATTCCACACTGCCTGCACAGAGTAGCAGTAGTACTAGTAATTTCCTGAGACATCTTACCAGGAATCTTAGGAAGGCTTTGTTTGGCTGTTTGCCTTGGACACTATCAAGGTCAGTGGAGCGGGGTTTGTGGGCAGCGGAAGCTGATCAGAGCAGATAATACTACCCAACAGAGAGGGTAAGGGGGTCTGCTTAGACTGTTGGGCAGTAAGAGGTATGAAGGGTTGAAATGTGTAAGGATTACTGCCTTTGGAGGAAGTTAACTGGTTGGCAGACACCGTTGGGCTTATTTACAGTCTAATAGGAGTATTCAGGCAGGATGAGTCTTTCATGGGGTCTAAAATTGGCTCCACTGTCAGAAGAAGGATGTAGCCAATGAGGAGAAGGGGTCTGCAGAAGCCATCTCTTGGATTTATTACAATAGCTAATGAAACCGTATTATCCAGAACTGTAAAACCACAGCCAGGGAAATAGAGAGGAGGGCTTTAAGGAGAAAGTGTCTTATAGCGAGGATGCCTTTAAGAGGAGGTCAGGATCAACAAAGATCAACAAAGGGGTGGGGAGACAGAAAGCTTTAAACTCAGAGCACTAGTACTGGGAGCCAGTGGAGCAGAATGGGGTAGGGGAGGGAGGAGCTAGTGTATTTAAGGCTGGTCTGGGAGGGGGAGGGGTGGGGAAAAATTTGGCAGCAGGAGCAGCAGCCAGCAAGACTGGGGCTGTTTATAGGATGTACCTGATGCTTGATTCCAGGGGCTGGTGGCAGCAGGCTCCTTGGTGCTGAGAGAGGCACAGAGTGGTGTCCAGGCATGCAGGAGGTGAATCGTGGTGTGGTAGAGTAGCCGAGTGGGCTACAAGGATGTCTATTAGAAAAGGGACAGAACAGGGATTTATAGCACTCCAAAGGGGTGGGGTGAAACTAAGATTAGCACAGAGACAAAGAGTTGCAATTTACTAAAGAGGGACAAAATGGGCAGGAAGCAGACAGATAGGCACCAGCTCTGTAACTGGAGATTTGTAAAACAGTGGGGGTAACTAAGGAGAAATTAAAATGGTAGCTGCATTGGATTAAAATACAACAATTCAGTATGCTATGCAGACTTTCAGCAAAGAACTCAAAATTATGTACATTAATAAACAAAGACATAGCAACTGAGATGACAAGTTAAATACAATACAAAACAAGCATTTGTCAATGGGAATGTTTGCTTGCTGGCGTTGGCATTGGTAGTGTAGGAGTTACAGAGCTGCATAATAGGAATGGCAGTGAAGTACTGAACTGAAGCTAACCTCACCACCACCCTGCAGAGACTAACAGGCATTGGGGTGTGCCTTTGGGTCGTTAGGCATAACGGCCATGTCATTTCACCACACCCTATCCTCCAGACACTGACAAGTGTCACGGTGTGCCTTGGGGTCTTTGGTTCTTATCTTCACCCCATTCCATCAGGAAATACAGTGAGATGGGTGCTGTATAGAAGAATGGGGTGAACTTTGGGGCTGAAGAGTCTAAGGCACACCTCGATGTCTCTCACTGGCTGCAGGGTGTGGGTGGGGTGGAATGGTATGAGCATTACAGGTGACAATCCCAAGTCACATCCCTGATGCCTGTCAGTCTCTACAGGGTGGGGCATTATGGTCGGAAACCCTAACGCCTCAGCGTTCATTGGTATTTTCACTCCAAATTTGCAACATGGTTTTTGTGACCCCACCTCATGGACAGTGGCAATATCAGTGCATTAGATGAAAGCTGATTTTGCACAGCGACTATGCCATTTGGCACCACAGGTGCGAAAACACATTTCGAACAGGATGTGAAAATGACAGCTGTACTGTTCATGGGGAGGTGTAAAATGGCAATGTTGAAAATCTGCTGTGAAAATATTAAAAAACTGGTGAAGTCACGAGCGCAGCATAGAAACTGTGCAATGCACACCATAATGTAAATAGTTTGGGATTTTTACAGCAGATTGTCAACACAGGCATTTTGGGATCTTCTGCTCATGAACAGTGTCACTGTGATTTTCTGAATCTGTCCCTAAACAGTGATTGCCTCAGCAACCACGCATTTCATGCTGGAAGTGTGAAACACATTTTGGCCATAGTGTGAAAAGTGGCAGCTGTACTGTTCATAAGGAAGTGTGGAAAAATGGCAGTGGTGAAAATCTGGACTGAAAATATTACAAATTCATGAACTTGTTAGGTGCGTGGAAACTGCGCAATGCTCTGCTCAGAACACAGTCATTTTATGGACTTTGTCACCAAATTTTTAACATAGCCATTTTAAGACCTCTGCTCATGAACAGTGTCACTGTGATTTTCTTAATCTGTCCTGAACATTGATTTCGCACACCAACTGTGCCATTGTGCACTACATGCCGGAAACACATTTTGGGCGAGATGTGAAAATGACAGCTGTACTGCTCATAAGGAGGTGTGGTAAAATGGCAATGTTGAAAATAATGAGTGAAAATATAAAATTTTGCGAGAGCTTCGGTGTGCGTGGGAGCTGCACAATGCATGCTCGATAATCAGTCATTTTAGATTTTTCACCAAATTTTCAACATAGGGTTTTTGGGGCCTACTCATGAACTGTGACACTGTCGTTTCTAAATCAGTCCCAAAAGGTGGTTCCACACAGTGACTGCGAAATCACCTTTTGGGGCTGATTAACCATGACAGTGCCAGAATTCATGGGGAGGGTCCCAAAACCCATGTTGAAAATTGGTACCAAAACATGCCAGAGATATGCATCAAAGTTGAAAACCCGATTTACTCCATTATACAGCTTACCGCATTTCTTCAGTTCAGGTCGGCTTTGAAGAGTGCAGACGTGTTCCTGGTCCACCAAAGATCGTCTCGTCCAGCCTCCAGAGGTAAGTATGGGGTGAGGTGGGGTGTCGGGAGGTGGATGCGCAGAGGGTGGGCGCGGGTTGGGGAGCAAGACAATCAACGAGGACCATTATTTTCTTTTAGGTGTTTGTTTTCTTTTAGGAAGACAATGTGGGACTTTGCCACCTGGGTGGGCTCCCCAGCGTGGCAGCTGGAGGTTTTTTGGGAGGGGTCAGTGGAGCCGACTGGGGATTGGGCACCCCGTCGGCCATACAGGCGTGTGCCACACTGGGTGGGCTCCAGCGTGGCAACTGGAAGTCTGTTTTTTGGGGTTTAATTGAGCCGACGGGGATTGAGCACCCTTGTCAGCCATACTGTGTGCAGTGGGCGGGGGGTGCAATTCAGAGACACTCAGAGGGTTGGGGAATATTATAACAATACTGATCAGGTGTGCCAACAGATGACAACTGCGTTTACTTTTTCAGTCTCTTTGGGGTTCTGTTTTCCTGCTTTTGTCAATGCCGCTCCTACCCTGAACTCTGACTCAACATTCCAAGGATGGCAATTAGATCTTTTTGAAACATTCAAAGGCTGTAATTTTAGTCATTTGCCTCCTCCTGAAAGATAGTCCTAGGAAAAGTTCACATCAAACTGAATTTATGTTCCAGGAAGAGAAGCAGAGACATATACAAGCAGGATTGCCAGCAATATGCTAATCAACACTATCTTATCGCTGCTCCTTTCAACTGTACGCCACTGCATTTTCAACTGCTGTCATAGACAACTGCAGCATTCATTGGTGAACTGTGGCGTGCCAGCAAACACACTGACTGAATTGGAAGACAGGGTGCCACGTCTACAAAACTCAGATGATGGCACTATGTTTTTGCACATGCGTGAAGCAAACATAAAAAGACTGCCGGTAGAAGCACAGGGAAAATCAATCGAGGGAAGCTGTAAAGAACAGCTTGGCACACTGAAACTGAAGACTGCACTCGCAGTCATTTACTACTGGAGCATAATCTTGGTCAAAATAGAGTTGGTGCTCACCCCATCAAACTGTCTTTTATTCCAGGCAGCAGGCAAAATTCATTTGTTAGCTTTGTAACTCAGGAACCACATAATAGACCATGGTTGCCCCTCTGCATGGATTTTGTGCCCAGAACTCTGTGAATGCATTCTTTGGCAGGAAATCTGAAGTCTCATATATCAGTTTTTCAATATACTTCAACATAGGCTGGCCTTCTGCCCCTTTGGCAGTCTGTAGAGTCTTAGATTTGTTCTATGGATCCATCCTCTAAATCTCTGCATTTTTGTGCTGATTGTACCTGTCTGTGGTGCATATTTAGAATCACATTGCTGATGGCGTTGGTACAATCTGAGAGGTTTGTGAGGGCTCTCTGCATTAATTTCAGCTCATTTTGTAATTATCCACATTGGAGCAGAGAGACTGCATAGATTAAGCAATTGTGGACTGAAAGGCTCTTAATTCCATCATGAGTTGGGTATTGATGACTCCTGCCCCTCACCTCATATTGAGCCATGCAGAGATGATACCATGCTTGTAGTGGGAGAAAAGCCACTGGATTTAGTCATATGAAAGTCATTGGCTGTGAGTGGTGGAGTTGTCTTATTTTGGATTTCTTGCTGCCTCCCATTCTTATCTGCCACCTTCACCAATGACACCGAGGTAGGAGCACTTTTACAGAAAATGGAAGGTCTTTTGTAACGATGATTCAGGAGCTCCTCGGGCTCACCGTCGCAGGTTGTTGATGTCACTGGAAGTCCCATAATATTGACTTCCACTGTAGGCAGTATTGGTTAGTGCCTTAAGCAGAATCTGCCTGCACTTGCCACAGGGGAAAAAGGCTTGTGTTTTGGAGACAACATAGGTGGGGTAAGTGGTGGTGACACTTGTTTGAATTGGTGTATTTATTACTGAGTGAAGGGTACATCTGAGACCAGTTGGAATATCCCGGATTTAAGGGCCATATTATAAGAACCATTTCTAGCGTTGTAGTTTGCAGGACGGATGATGATTGCCTGGCCTAGGGCCTCAGCTATTTGATAACTGAAGGTGGGATTGAGTCAAATTTCTGATTACAGGTTGGTTGTGGCAGGATGAAGTGGCTGCCAGGGGACCAATCAGGGACTCAGTAGTCCAACAGGAAGTACTGCCTTAAGGGGCTGTACAGGAGGGATAAATGGCTACCATTCCTAACATTTCCCCACACACGTTTGTTTCCCAGCACGTGAGTGGAACTGCACAGGGTGGAACAGGTGTAAGTTTGGCATCTTAGTCATCTGCAGGAGGAAGCAGGAAAGCAGGGGACTCTGCGGTCGACTAAGGTAACATACCTGTTCACTCTTGTAATATTCATTACAGCGATAGAAGGAAGACCAAAGTTAGGCCATAACAGGAACAGAAGCAACACCCTATCTAGGGTAGGACTGTAAAGTGATTGGGGTTGTAGGAGAAAGCTAAAACATTCTGTCTAGGGCAAGAGTATAAAGGGATTATGTGGGAATGGGAAACTAAAACACCTTATCTAGGATAAGAGTACAATGGAGAAAGAAATGTAACCCCTAGACGGCACTATTCCAAGGGCTACTACCCCTGCCTTGCAGGCCTGAACAAAGTTGAGGGCCTGGGTTCCTATTTTTAACATAAAACAGTTTTTTCCCCAAGATTATACATTGCTCAGTGCCTCCACCCAGAGTTTACCTTTAAGTGGGTCTGGAATTTAGATGATAAAGCCCTCTGGGAAGTTACATCCATCCATTGGCAACTGGGAAAGACACCATGAGCAGAAACTTGTTTCAGGTGTGACCTGGGGTGGGGGTAACAAAAGTATGATAAATACAAATGAAATAACACAATAACAGGCTAAACAAGAAAACACAACAGGTAAAATGTACAATCAAATACAAACTAGGAAACTAGGTACAAATAGATGAAAGATGGATACAAAATAGAAAACTATGTACAATAAATATAAAGAAGTGTGCAAGCTATTATACAGTGGTCTAATCTAAGGCATGTTGTGGTCAATGGCAGACTAGGAGGGGAACAGTTGCAGGAGGTGACGGCATAGTCTGAGTAGGTGCTTAAGATGGAGGAAGGGGAGAGAGGGTTAGAGGAGGAAGGTTATTCCAAAGGGAAAGAAACTTGTAGGAGAAAGAGAGTTTGCTTGCTGAGGTGCGGATAAGAGGGAGAGAGAAGGTGCAGGCACAGCTAGATCATGAGTTATAGGGAGAGGGAGGAGCAGGAGAGAGGAGGGAGGTAAGGTATGAGGTAAGAGACCCAAACCAATACTTTGCTATGATGGTGGACCAGTGAGAGGAATGCCTCTGTGCAAGTAGTGAAGAGAGAGGAAGAGTAGAGGTTGCAGTGGTGAGTTAGTGGGGGTGAGGGATAGAAACATAGACTCTGATGGCAGATAAGGACCGCTTGACCCACCTAGTCTGCTCATTTCCCTACCTAGAGGATAAGCTGCAGATCCTATTTAACCAACAGCCTATTTCTGCCTACCCCCACAAAATTGCCTTATGTCTGTCCCATGCATTCTTGAATTCTCCCACAGTTTTAGACCCCACAACCTCCTCAGGAAGGCTGTTTCATGTGTCCACCACCCTCTCTGTGAAAAAATACTTCTCACATTGCCCCTGAACCGTCCCCCTTCTATCTTCAAATTGTGTCCCCTTGTTCTTGCCATCTCTTTTCTGAAAATGCTACCCTCTGGACTTTGATGATTCCACTGAGGTACTTAAACGTTTCTATCATGTCCCCCTCCTCCCTTTCCTCAAGGGTATACCTATTAAGCTCCTTTAGTCTCTCTTAGTATGGCTTCTCTTGCAGACCCTGCACCATTTTAGTTGCCCTCCTTTGAACTGCCTCCATCCTGTCTATGTCCTTGTGGAGATGGGGTTTCCAGAACTAGTAGCAGTACTCCAGATGGGGACTCACCAATTGTCTGTACAGAGGGATAACAACTCTGTTTTCTGCTGGTGATGCCTCTCTCATACATCCCAGTATCTCCCCAACCCTCCCTACCGCTTTCCTCATATTGCTTGCCAACCTAAGGTCATCTGATATGATTACCCCCAGGCCAGTTTCCATTTTTGTTGTTGTTACTACCTCCCTCCATTGTGTAATCTTCCTGTAACCCCTAGGTGGTGCTATCCCAAGGACTACCCCTGCCTGCTTGGCTAGTAGCAGGTTAAGGGGCCTGAGTTCTAAAATGGGTGCCTCCACCTGGAGGTCAGGGTTAGTAGTGGTCAATCTAACCTGGGCACAGCCCTCCTGGACACTGTAACCCCCTCTTCCCCTCTAGTGGCCTGAACACTGTACAATAATCACTTTCACAATACCCTGGTACACCACACAAGTATCCACACTGTTTGCACTTACCACCAGGGCTGGTTCCTCTGGCTCGACCCTGGGGACCCCCTGTAAAACAAGGTTATGCACAACAAATAGCAACAGTACAGTACTCTGAGCACAAACTGGAACCACAGTCAGATTACATGCAGAAAAAGTTAGATCTGATTTATTCAGGGGACGTGAACAAGGAGGGGCAAAATCAGGTTAATTAGCTTAAAGGTTATATCAATCAAGCAGTTATGCATGCACTTTGAGTCCCCACACAGTCCACCTCTGGGTACCAGGTGGAGAAGAGATGGGCTAGCCAGGACCGTTGCCCAGGGTTTGCAGTTGGTTGGAGTCCTGTGATGGAAAACACAACATGCATAGTACACAATATTTGTAATCCAAGCCAGATGGCTCAGTTCATAAAGAAACAAAACAACAAGACAATCAGATGACACACTCATGTAACCCCTATAAATGGGGTTCCTAAAACTTCCCGGAGCTTGGGTGAATGCTCGCACCTGATTGGTGTTAGGCGTTAAAGCCCGTTTAAATGTGTCACTAGTGAGCACTTTTGAAGCCTCCGTGTGCTGTCTCTTAAGAGCTGCCTGTTGCAGCCGTAATTAACTGAAAATGGAGGGGGCCTGTGTGGTTGTATGCCCGCAGTCCCACCCGACACTGGAAAATTGCCCGCTTTCTGCCATCGTTAAGTTGTGCAGAGGGAGCTCTGCTGGGGATGTGATTGTTGCTGGAAATAACGAGAATGATAATGATAATGTAGTTGTTCTGACCTGCCTTCCTTTGCAGTAGGACTGTTTCGACTGTTTCCTTCATTTTGATCCAGAACTGCTGAATTGGACCAATCAGTACCTCAGGACCCTACAGAGTCGGCTGACCAATAGAGGGACTGCTTGTATTTTGGGAAGGTATTATGGGCTATGGCGCTTTTCCGCACCACTGAGGGCAGGGGAAATGACTGGCATGTTCAGCCAGCCAATGGAAATGGGTAGCGCCCGATCTGTAAGGGAGTGCTTAATGCTGCCAAGGTCAGATGCGTTGTGGCTGTTGAGAAGAGAGGAGCTCTGTGCTTCTGCGCTAGTGGAGTGTTCGCTGGCGAGGCGCGTGAGCCTACATCGGCCATTTGTCTGCCATGGGCGAGTGGATTAAATCCGCTGCGTGCGGTCGGAGGAGGCTGGTGCCAGCCCAGCTACCCACCAGGCTTGACCTGTCTGGAGGATTGGAGAATCTGCTGAATTGCGCTGGTCCTCGGGAAAGCTGAAACTGCCATTGCAGCACCTTAGCCAGCTGAGAGTTCGTGTAAGCCTTGGAGGCTGCGGCCGGTGTGGTACCCCTCTGTTATTTGCCATATAAAATGTGTGATGAGGCTGGTGAAATTCAGGCTCAGCCCTGTCGAGTGGTGAAGAAATCGTTACTTTGTGGGCGTGAGTACTAAATCAGGGTAGCTCCCTGCCAAGTGTGCCAAGATTGGTTTCAAGTCGTGCTGTTCTACTGCTGACTGCCTAACTGAACCTTTGCTTCTTCTGACCTTTTAGAATCTTTAAGGTTATCTGTGTAAGGGCCCCAACCAGCTGCCGCTAGGGCTTGGGTACCCAGGGACAGCAAATCTTAAGGGTAGGCCTGTGCACAGAGCCCTAGTTAGATAATTATAGCGATAAGCCAATTAACTTGATTTTCCCCTTTCCTTGTTAGCGGCCCCTTTAATAAATCAGATTGTGTGTTGCAACTACACCCTGGCTGGTTTGTGCATCCCTAGTGAACTGCTGCATAGTGACTGTGCTATAACTGTACCTTACTTTACACGGGTCCCCGGAGTGAGCTGAAAGATACTGTCCCGGGGGTAAGTGTACTGGTGAAAAGAATTGTTGGTGCCCAGTGTGAGCCACTAGTGGGACAAAAGAGGGTGCTGTAACCCAGAGGGCTGTAGCCGAGGCAATCTCGACCGTATTAACCCCGACCTCTGGGTGGAGGCACCTCGTTAACGGATCTGGGCCCCTCACCCTGTCCAGGGAGGCAGGCAGGGTAGTAGCTCTATGGGAGTAGCCCCTGGGGGTTACACTCAGATTAAGCTGTTGTTGCAGGGAGCTACCCTGGTATTTACTCACACGATACCCAAGACTGGACACAGGCTGGGGAAAATCGAGACTGCAGGTGGTTGATCTGGAATGCCAGGAGAAGCAGGGCCCACACGAGTCGCAGAGGCATCGCTCCTGTTCAAGCGTGGAGCAGGGGGCTGATCCCCAGGCAGATCTCTTGTCGATGGCTTCTCTGTGCAGTGGGTAGTCTGGCTGGGTCAGTCTGGCAAGGCCCAGACCGCACGGAGACAGATTCGGATGCAGTCTGTTTTGGGCTGGATACAGCTGCCAGCAAGCAGAACACAGTTCACACAGTGGGGAACCAACTCACAACCCACTAGCAGCTCATAGCAAATTTACATGTATGGGAATTCTACTGTACCAGGCAAAGTGCTCCTGGTTACAACTGCAAACTCTCTGCACACCGGGGCTTAGGGGTAGCTGGAACTCCTGACAGTCCAATCGCATTCAGCAAAATCTTTGGTCTTCTTAGGTTGAGCCTGGCCCACTTCGAGTAGCTTACTTTAGTCACACAAACTTGAATTTAGTCCAAAATAATTCTCTTCTCTTCTCTCCCTCTCAGGAGCAGCAGGCAGACATGGAGGCCAAACTCTTAGCCTTTTCATAGTTCTCCCATGTGAATCCACTTAGGATTGCTCTCAGAATCACTTCAGAATCACTTTAGCTCCTCTCCTTTACTTCCCAGCTCAGAAAACTAACTGAAACTGCAAGCAGCCCGGGACTTCCCCAAGATCCAAAAGATTTGGTTGACTGATTTGGCTGTCAGTCAGAGCAAGAGCTCCCCTTCAGTTGCAAAAAAGGTGCAAAACTCAAACCACAGTTCCTATAGATTTTGAATTCAGACAGCTTCTATAGTCCGGCTACATTTTAGGTCCCACCAGAACTGATTGGTCCAATTTGCAGTCCAGGACAAAGATAGTGGAGACAAACGAAACAGTCCTTGCTACAAAGAAAGCAGGTTAGACAAACTACATTTTCATTATCATTCTAAATGGTTTTCAGCAAATGGTTACATTTTCAACAGAGCTCCATCTCAGATTACTTATGCTGCAATCAAGCAGCTCTTAAACAGGCAGTACACAGAGGCTACACAGACTCTGGTAATCACATTTAAACTGCTAAAATGCAGGACACCAGCCTGGCAGTGAGCATTTAGGCAAGCTCAAGGAACACTTTCTGGGAACCCCATTTGTAGGGGGTTGCACCCTTCCTGCCTAGGAAAACTTGGGTCCTCGTCAAGTCTGTACCATCATAATATTGAAAATGCAACATATACAAGACATTTATACCATTAGCATGCTATACAAGTACTATTTGATTCATCAATTGGCAGAACTTGTCACTTTACTATACATTTCAATGTACTTCACTATATAATTTCCATTCTGACAATACATTATGCATATTTCACACAGGTAAATTGAACATTACTATACAGAATCATGTAATAACTTCTTGCATTTTAAACAATGCAAGAGGGGCCCTTCCTTATCGCTAACTTGGGGCTGGATGGGGCAGGGCACCATGGTGAGAGGGCAGAACAAGTAACCTGGAATAGCCGTCAAGCTCAATTTGGGCAGTGAGCTCTGAGAGACATAAACACCTTTGTGTACTACATTGAGTGGCAATCCACTGGCCTCCTGGGAATCGTAACTGAAGTGCACCACTGGCTTGACAGCTCGGCCAGTCTTTCTGGGGTGAACAACCACAGTTTCTGTACTTTCAGCAATGGTCTTGGAGCTTCATCACTTATGAGGGGTGCCTCTGCATGAAGGGGAATGTTCAAGCTGGGAGCACTGTCAGCCCCTTGCTCTGTAGTCTCTGTTTCTACAACACTTGGCTCAGTTTGAAGACACTCTGGCACTGAAGGGGGTTGTCAGCACTCTCATAGTGTTCCTCAAGTTCTGGCATGACACCAGAAAGACTCATACCATCAGCCCTCCTTCCAGGCAAATCCATACAGTTCCAGGATACACAAAGACTCAGCATCCTCAGACGTGATACTTGCGCTTCACCTTCAGGGGCATTGGCTCCAAGGATGATGCCGGGGTGTTAGGCAGTCCAGAAGGCCCAGCTTCATCCCCATAATTCAACATAGGATTTCCATGAAACAACTGACTCAGTTCATATGAGGGGTAATAGGCATTATCACACTTACTGTCATCCGAGTAGACTGGCAGTCACTATCATTCTGGGCCTCCAAGGCGGAAAGTCTTAAATCGGCAATCACGGGCAGGCTGACTCCATTTCTTTCTTGCAGCAGCACGAGTCACTGGTCCAGGGAATCAATCTCAGTGGGTTCAGCCTCAATTATAACTTGACCAATAGGTAGCAAGTGGTTACGGTGCATAATCTTGACAGCTTTTGAGTTGTTCTCTGGGTGCACTTTGTACACTGGCAAATCATCCAGCTTTCCAACTATGACATGAGGAAGATGGTGCCATCGATCAGCAATTTGTGTTTACCATGCAATCCTAAATTTTGCAACGACTCACGGTCTCCAGGCCTAAGCTCTTGAGCCTTTACTTTTCTATCATGTCTCTCTTTGTTGGCTAGATTTCTTTGATGGCCATTGTCTGGGCCAGTTGATAGGCATGGTTCAATTGAGCTTTCAGTTTTTGTACATATTGCAGGTAGTCTTGGCTCAGACCCCTCTGGGAGAAACCCCAAAACAGACATCAACAGGCAGCGTGGGCCTCTCCTGAACATGAGGCGGTAGGAGAGAACCCAGTAGCATCATTCTTCATGCAATTGTATGTGTACCAAGGTGCTAATCTGCTGGCTCCATTTATGCTTATCTTTTGGTGAGGGTGCCTAGCATGTCTAGCAGAATGTGGTTAAAGCGTTCTTGGTTGAGGATCCCCTGAGGGTGATAAGGGGTGGTTCTTGATTTGCACCCCATAGAGAGAGTATCTTTGATTAGCGACTCTCCAAAGTCCCGGCCCTGATCAGAGTGAATTTGCTGGGGCACCATAGTGGATGAAGAAATTTTCCATCAGCACCTTGGCCACGGTAGATGCTTTTGATCTTTGGTGGAAAAAGCTTGTGCATACCATGAGAAATGGTCCGTAACCACTAACACATTGCTAATGTTTCGCTGATCAGGCTCTAAACTCAAGAAGTCTATGCAGACTAGTTCCATTGGGGTGCTGGTAGTAATGTTGACAAGTGGGGTAGCCCTCTGAGGCAGGGTTTTTCTCTGCAGGCAGCGACACAAGTCCTTACATGGTGCTCAACATCGGCCCCCATCTTGGGCCAGTAGAATCGAGATCGTACTAGGTCAAGGGTCTGGTCGATACCAAGGTGGCCCATATGATTGTGGAGGGACCTCAGTACCAAATCTTTGAAGGCTGTGGGCAGACCAATTATTGCTTGCTTATTTGGCCATCTCAATCTACAGTCTCTATACAACAATTGATTAAGCAGCTTCAAACTGGGGCCTTCTTTAAACAACAAAAGCGGTTCGCAGATCGAGAGGAAGCGCAACTTGGACACATTCTTTCCTGCAGAAGGGCATCAAGTGCAGGCTGAATCATAGGATCTCGGATTGAGCCCATTGAATGCTGTCATTGTCAAACTGAGATAGTGCACTAATATCTAGAGCAGAAAAGTGGCAATACTCAGCCGGTATGCAGATGTCAGAAGGGCCCAAGCAATCTGCTAACAGTCCACTGTGTCCATAGACATCTGTTCATTTCTATCAAACTTTTGGCACAATGCTCGGATGTCATGTTCAGACACAGCCTGACCCAGTCGCTCTTGGAAATAGGCGCTCCGGATAGGGCCTACATCAATATGATTTAAGCCCGTCTGTATTCGACAACATAATCATATGTTGGCAATGCAGAAGCCACCAGTGCCCCATGTCTAACTTAGCTGAAGTCTGTACATAGGTCAACGGGTTATTATCAGTCCTCACCAATATTTTCCCATAGAGGTTATCATGAAACTGGTCGACAATGGCCCATTTTAACGCAAGGGAACTCCTGTACAGGGTAGTTTACGCTTGCCGGGTCAAGCTCCTACTGATGAATGCCACTGGTCTCAAACCATCCTCATGGTCTTGATACAGTACAGTTCCTAGACCCTGCAGACTGCATCAGTATGCAGCACATAGGGTTTGTGGGGTCAGCATAAGCCGAGGATGGGGCATGGGTGAGCTGGTATATGACTTTGTGGAGCTGTTTCACATCAGGCCCAACGGGACCCGAAAAGTTCACCTGGGTGGAAATATGCTTTGTTTGGTTCTTTGATGGACCCTTTTGTATTTTTGATTGGTAGGAGGGTAACCCTGCAGATTCAAGAGTGGTCAAATCACTTTAGAATAGTCCTTTATGAACCGCAGTAGTAGCCACAGAATCCCAGGAAACATTGTAGTTCTTTCAAATCGTGGGGCTGGGGTCAAGTAGTCAAGGCTTCAACTTTACTAGGATCAGGCTCTATCCCTTTGTAGACACTATGTGCCCCACATACTTGCAGAGGTTTGGAAAAACTGGCACTTGTCAATGGACAGCTTGAGGTCAAATCTTCCAGTCGGTCCAGTACCTTGAACAGTCGACTCTCATGTTCCTCTAGGGAGCTCCCAACACAATGACATCGTCCAAGTACACCAAAGGCATTCCAGCAAATTTATGTCTCCCACCGCTTCGTTCCATCAGTCGCTGGAAGGTGGCTGGGAACTTCATATCCCCTGTGGCATTCTCAGGAATTTGTAGAACCCCAAAGGACAGATGAAGGCTGTCTTCTCACAGTTCTCTGGAGCCATCGGAATCTGGTAATATCCACTGCGAAGATCCAACACTGAGAACCATTTGCTCCCATTCAAACAATCCAGAGCATCTTGTATACAGAGCATGGTGTATTGATCAGGGATGGTTCGCCTGTTCAGGGTCCGATAATCTATACACATTCTTATTGTTCCATTCTTCTTATGCACAACCACAATGGGAGAAGCATATGGGCTCCTGGATTCTTGTATCACACCAGCCGTGAGCATTTCCTGCAAGTGTCTTCTCACATCGTCTATGTCTGCAGGGGCTAGGCATCGAGACTCTCTCGAAATGGCCATTCATTGTGCAGGTATGTGATGTTCCGCACTCTAGACACATCCCGTCCCATTCCTTCAATGAAAACACTTGATCTCCGGGCATTTTTCTGCTAATTCTAGTCTTCCATTCAGCTGGCAATAGGGAGTCACTAAATGAAACGAGTCAGGAGTCACTCTATCTGTCTTGCCAGGGGCTTGTTGCTGGGCAACACTGCAGTGTCTGCACAGTGTACCATAGTTAGGTGCATCCTTTGTTCACCGGATCTCCCGATCTGACATTATGAATCTGGACCATCACTCATCATGCACAGGCTTGAGCATGAGCTGGCAAGATGCTGGCTAACCAATAATCCTTCCGCAATTTTCCATCACCTGGCACGTCCAACATCAGTATTTTGTTCTTGACATCTTTGCAGAGGCGGACCTTCCTTGAATGGTACACTGGGTGTTAGGGCCAGTACCATTGAATCAGGATCCTTCTTCCACAGGACCCCACCGTTCATCCTGGTCCACTTCCTTGGGGTTCTGTTGCAAATCATAGGCCCTTGATCAGAGCAGGAATTCTTAGGGCCCTCCCAGTCCGTCGCCCTTGTTTCTCATGACAGAGTTGGCAGTCTCCCAAACATATGGGCGTTGGTCCCAATTAACAGGGGAACCCCATCATACAGTCCAGTAGGGGACACACTAGGCCAGTGTCTCGACTTGCTCCTCTCACACCAGTTACAGCTGCAGGAAATGACAACCAGAGTGGACATATCCAAAGTAGGAAAAAGACTTGTCGCTCAGGCCCCACACATGGGCCTTCCAGGGATTGTAAGGGCACAGCAGATAAGTGTTTGTCATACCAGTCCTTAAATACAATGGTCACTTGTGACCCACTGTCAACACAGCCTAAGTAGGAATACCATTCAAAGCCATGGTAGTCTGCATTGAAGGCCCACTATTTTGGACCAGTCTGGAGGGACAGTGTGAGGTCTGTACAGATGACTTAGCCACATAGGGATTTGGTTACTACTTCTTGAACCCTCCCTGCGGTCATTTTGGCTCCCGACAGCTGGTTCGTTCTCTGAAGCTCACTTGAAGCCTATATACAGCTTTATCTAGGTCTTTTGTGGACCTGCATTCTCTTCATGTGCCCATCCTTCCCACAATTATGGCAAAATATGTTTTCTGGGATATGGGGTGGCGAGGCATCACACTGGGATCTGGTGGTGGTACTACCAACTGAGAACCTTGGTGCCATCTCTGTATGCTGTATGGTGAGCATTTGGAGACATCTCTTCAATTCCTCTTTACTCGTAGTCAAGACATCGAGTTTCGAGCTGCTGTCAGCAGGAGATGCCTGGGTAGACACCCCCACCTATAGGAGATGCAGTTGGATAAGGGTTGGTGCCTGTACTGCAGGAGGCGGCCTTCATAAAGACTGTTTTTATTTCCCTAAACTCCCTCAGCAGTTCATCCCATGGTGGCACACGCTTGTTGTCCCACTGGAAGGGCCTTCCGATGCCCTGATCACTTGGGCTGTGCTCACCTAAATTAAAATCCCCTCTTCATCTTCAACCTCCCGGAGTTCTTCTATCAAGTCATAATAGTCGTGGATTACCCTTCTTTCTGGGAGCCTTAATTGAAGGTGCTGCAATTTAGAATGCTTTGCATGTTTGCAGTATGTGCCCCAACCTCACATGGTTTAAGTCACTGCCAGCTACCGCACCTTTCAGTAAGCCCTCTGCAGCTCTTTCCAGATGAGTAACATATGCAGACAAACTCTCTCTGGCCATTTTTTGTACCTTGAAATTTCCACATCAAGTTCTCCCTGACTCAATGTCTCCAAAATTGCCTTCAAGTGCAGATAGGTACTTCTGGGCAGATGCATCAGGGTTTGTGGACCTCAGAAATGTTTTGTCAGCTAGGGAGGGGACCCTCAAACTTTCTATGATCCTTTTCCATTTCTCAGCCTCCGCACACTGCAATTCAGGTACCAAAGAGGCAACACAATCTATCCAGGTCTCCCAATCATCCTCCCTTGGGGGTGGGGGAGGTGCGGACAAGATTCTCAACCTTGGGTGAGAGTCGTGACTAATGGCAGGTACAGACATAGCAGCCAGCATTGGCATGGGCACAGAAGGAGAGGCAATAATGGGTGCTGGAGCGGAGGGGCTGTTGGGGGAGGAACACCCAGGTGGCAGGAATAGTTTCTTTAAGTCCTCCACAGTTTTCCCTCTCTCCAGCAACAACTTAGCAAATTTCTCCTCAAAATTCTCAGATAGTTGGGAGGGCTCATTCTCCCCGGGTCTTACTGTCTTTAGTTATCACTCTCCAGGCAGTGAGGGCTCCTTCGGGGTGATAGTCCGTGGCACTTTGGAACTGTCTACTGGGTCCTACACTCTACTAATGCCATGAAACTTTGGGCGAGCAGATTAGCCTGTCGACCCACCACCACAGGGTTTTGTAAACATTCAACCTTGGAAAGTACTCCTCTACAGTGTCCTTATTGGTGCCGAGGGAATATCCAGGATACGATAGCATTTTGGACATCGATCTCCTGCCCAGTACACCACCCCACTAACTGGTGTACAGCCACTTCTGTTGGGGTAACCATTTATTTTTAACAGCAATTCAATAATTTGGCCACTAGAAGACACAAAATCCCAGCGGTGAGCCTCCAAGATGTAACCCCTAGGTGGCGCTATCTCAAGGACTACTACCCTGCCTGCTTGGCTAGTAGCAGGTTAAGGGGCCTGAGTTCTGAAAGCAGGTGCCTCCACCTGGAGTCAGGTCAGGGTTGGTCAAGCTAACCTGGGCACAGCCCTCCAGGATATGTAACCCCCTCTTCCCGCCTAGTGGCCCAAACACTGTACAATAATCACTTTCACAATACCCTGGTACACCACACAAGTACCCACACTGTTTGCACTTACCACCAGGGCTGATTCCTCTGGCTCGACCCTGGGGACCCCCTGTAAAACAAGGTTATGCACAGCAAATAGCAATAGTACAGTAAATTGAGTACAAACTGGAACCACAATCAGATTACATGCAGGAAAAGTTAGATCTGATTTATTCAGGAAATGAACAAGGGAGAGGCAAAATCAGGTTAATTAGCTTAAAGGTTATATCAATCAAGCAGTTATGCATGTGCTTTGAGTCTCCCACCAGTCCACCTCTGTACCCAGGTGGAGAAGAGATGGGCTAGCCAGGACAGTTGCTCAGGGCTGCAGCTGGTTGGGACCCTGTGATGGAAAACACACATGCATAGTACACAATATTTGTAATCTGAAGCCAGAGGGCTCAGTTTGTAAAGGAAACAAAACAACAAGACAATCAGATGACACACTCAGATTAAGCTGTTGTTGCAGGGGAGCTACCCTGGTATTTACTCACAATACCCATGACTGGACACAGGCTGGACAATCGAGACTGCAGGTGGTTGATCTGGAATGCCAGGAGAAGCAGGGCCACTACGAGTCACAGAGGCATCATTCCTGTTCAAGCGTGTATAACCCCTACAAATGGGGGTTCCTAAAAGTTCCCGGAGCTCGTGTGTGCTCCCTGCCTGGTTGGTAATCGGCATAAAGTCGCGGATTGGGGTCCGTGGAGTGCTTTATAAGGCCTCCGGTGTTGTCCCTTTAAGGGCTGCCTGTTGCAGTCGGAATGGGTTAAAATGGGGGGTTGAGCATTATCATGCTTGGCTCCCACCTGGGCCGTAGAGTAAGTGCCCCTTCTGCCATCGCTAGTAGTGCAGGGGAGCCCTGATAAGGGATGTGAATGATTGCATGAAATGACATGTAAAAATAATGATAATGTAGCTGTGCTAACCTGCCTTCCTTTGCAGCAGGACTGTTTTGACTGTTTCCTCCATCTCGGTCCTGAACTGTGAAATTGGACCAATCAGTACCTTGGAATCCCACAGAGTGGACTGACCAATAGAGGGACTGCTTGTATTTGGAAAAGGCATTATGGGCTATAGGCTTTCACCACTGAGAGGCAGAGGAAATGACTGGCATGTGCAGCCAGCCAATGAAAGCAGGTGCGCCGAACTGAAGGAAGAGCCCCTTGCTGTTGGGGTTAGATGCATTGTGGCTGAGGTGAGGAGAGGAGCTCTGTGCTTCTGCGCTTGGGAGTGTTCGGCGTGAAAGGCCCTAAGGGCGGACGTTTGTCTTTTCAAGTGAGTCGGACTAAATCTGGCGAGGGCGGTCAGAGGAGGCTGTGTCCTGTACAGCTACCCACCAGGCCTCGACCTGTAGGAGGACTGGAGAAAATTGCTGAATTGCGTCCGGTCTGTGGGAGAGGTAAAAGCTGCCTTTGCAGAGCTGGAGTGACTGTGAAAGCTGAAAAGCCTGGGAGCAGCTGCCTGGTGTGGTACCCTCTGCTATTGCTGTTATCAAATAAATGTGAGTGAGTTCAAGTTAATCCTGCTGCTAGAGAGGATTCTGTCTTGATTGAGATAACCATATAAATGTACTATGAGACTTGTGAGTTCAAATTAATCCCGCTGCCAGAGATGGATTCTGTCTTGATTGAGATAACCATATAAATGTACTAGAGACTTGTGAGTTCAAGTTAATCCTGCTGCCGAGAGGGATTCTGTCTTGATTGAATAACCATATAAATGTACTATGAGGCTTGTGAGTTCAAGTTAATCCTGCTCGCAGAGGGATTCTGTCTTGATTGAGATAACCATATAAATGTACTATGAGACTTGTGTAGCTCAAGTAAATCCTGCTGCAAATTAAAGGACTTTTGCCTGTTGCTGTTTACCATATAAATGTGTGGAGGCTTGTGTAGCTCAAGTAAATCCTGCTGCAAATTAAAGGACTTTTGCCTGTTGCTGTTTACCATATAAATGTGTGGAGGCTTGTGTAGCTCAAGTAAATCCTGCTGCAATTAAGGACTTTTGCCTGTTGCTGTTACCATATAAATGTGTGTGGAGCTCAAGTTGAATCTTGCTGCCATTAAAGGACTTTGCCTGGTGCAGTTTGCCATATAAATGTGTGAGGAGACTCGTGGAGCTCAAGAGTAGCCCTGTTAACGTTTAAGGACCCTATCTTGTCTGAGGTCATGAGTACTAATTCAGGGTAGTTTCCTGTTGATTTGCCATCTGGAACCAAATGGAATTACTGTACTGCTGACTGTTTAACTAACTTTTCTTTCCTCTGTGTGAAGGGGCCCTACCAGCTGCCACGGTTTGGACTAGCCACTAGGGCTTGGGTACCCAGGGACAGTAATTGATAGGGATAGGCCTGCACAGAGCCCTAAGGAGATAAATATAGTATAAGCTAATCAACTTGATTTCCCTGCCCTTGTTATATTCCTCTTGAATAAATCAGATTGTTTTTCACAGCTACGTCCTGGCTATTGTGACGTTAATGGTGAACTGCTGTTTGGTGATTGCAACATAACTGTGCCTTACTTTGCAGGGGTCCCGAAGGAGCTGGATAATATTTTCCATGGGGTAAGTGTACTGGTGAACAGAATTTCTGCCACCCAGTGTGAGTCACTAATGGGATGAAGGGGTTGCAGTAACCAGAGGGCAGTGACCGAGGCAATCTCGACAGTATTAACCCCGACCTCTGGGTGGAGGCACCCGTCCCACGGATCTGGGCCCCTTACCCTGCCTCAGGGGGGCAGACGGGGTAGTAGCCCTAAGGGTAGCGCCTTAGGGTTACAAATTGAGGCACCGCTGGGATCAGCGTCCCTAGTGGCTCAGTAAGGAGATACCCCAAAGATGGAAAAAATGGAAGGGGATATGTTGGAAAAGATTAAGCTGGGACCCATCAAAACCATGGTACATAAACTGATGGGTTGGGGTGAAGCAGAAGAGCTAGATTCCCAGAAGATTGTATTATTGTTAGATGTGCCCTTGGGTACCTTGATTGCTGATATTGTCTCTGTTGCAGAAGCGTGTAAAGTGTTTGGGTAAGGTTGAAGTGAAAGGCGTATGGCTGATTTGCTTGACCAGACATTGCAGGTACTATTCTTATGCAGTGTGGTCATCGACCCTGAGAAGGTACCTCCTGTACTTTACCTGTAGGGTGCGTCCCGGGTGGAGGCTAATCCATATCCGAAGTGGGTCAGTCACTCCTGGGGGTCTCCTCAAATGAACAGTTTTAAAGATAAGCTGCTTAAATTGTTAGCTGTGGAAGGGAGGACTACCCAGGAGTTGCTACAAGCCTTGGATCTGTCAGTGATACTACCCTCGGGGTTCTCCGGTGCCTCCCTGGCCCGCCCAAAAGCTCCGTGCTTGGCTTTTTTTGCCTTGGCAGTCCCATCCATACAGCTGATTCCTATCGTAAGTTAAAGCTTTTCTCTGGCATGGTACCAGTGCCTTCCGGGAGGATGACCTGGAGCGTGGATGGACTCACGCCACCCCTTAGTCCAGGAGTGGCAATCCCGAGGGAGAAAAGGAAGAGACTGATGGAAAGTTTGGGGGTCCTGCCTTGAGCCATTAGATTCTTCGGGGCCACTCATCCAGAAGCCACTGCTGCAGAGTATCTCTGCTTTAGAAGGGGTTTTTGAGTACAGAGACTGGTGAAGATTTATTATGGAAATTCAGGTCTGCTAAGCAGTGGAGAAATGAAAAACTGTCTGCTTTTGTTACTAGAGTGGAGCGGCATTGCAGAAGGCTTGTAGAAAAGGGGAATCACTGCTGCAGCTCTGAATCAGGTTCAGCTAGAACATATTTTAAAGTCTGCCAGATTCTCTAGTGTAACTCTGTTGAAACTTAAGTTGCATGATCGGGCCACCCGCCTGAATATTATCAGTGTTGCGAGGAAATTCGAGAAGTGGAGACTGATGAAGAGGGGTAGGAACCTTGTGTGGGGGCAGTGAACCTAGTGGGACCCCTGGTCTAATACCCTGAGGAGCCTGGCTCACCTGGAGGCCGAGGGGTCCCCAGATTTCCCAGGTACTGTGGGGATGCGGGTTGTTTCCTCCTGACCCCTCGTGGAGGGTGAGTTGAGGAGCTGAGATCAGGAATTTACAGGAATTGGTGAGGGACTTAAAGCGGTCTACTGTGTACCCTACTCGGCGGGACCCTGGGTCAGGTAGAGCCCGAACCCTAGCCCTAGAGACTTTCTCCCTCCCTCAGGGCCCCCCCTCAGTAGTGATCCCGAGACCTAAGTTTTGTTATCACTGTCGGAAGATGGGCATTTCCAGCCTGACTGCCAGAGGCGGAGAATTTAAGGAAAGTTAACAGCCAGACTGATGCGCTCGACACCGCCAGACCCAGTCTCGGGCCCCTAAGAGAAAGTTGTGTGACTCAGGCCCATGCCTGCCGGACTAACAATGCTGCTACCCCCAACTGGTCTGATGTGGTCGGGCCATCTATGAGAACCGGGTGCAGGTGAATGGAATTCCCACTAGAGCTGTATTGGACAGTGGCTCCCAGGTGACCATCATGTTTCAGGACTGGTACCAAGCACACTTATCTGAAGTGCCCCTGCAGCCTCTAACTGGTCTACATGTATGGAGGTTGACGACAGGCCTATCCATATTTGGGGTACATCCGTGTATGGTTATCTTTCCTGCAACTGTAGAATGGAACAGATGAGCAAGTGGAAACCTTGGTCTTGGTCTGCCCACCACTGGACTGTATGATGGGGTGCCCTGTTGATTGGAACAAATGCGCACATGTTTGGACGATTGTGGCCCAGTTGTGTTCAGAGAAGCAGGCATTTCGGACTGGGTGAGTTTTGGTGTCTGCTGTAATTCAAATGGTCAGGGCCACTCCAGAAGGGTAGGCCGGAGGAACCTGAAGGCCCAGTGGGAGTGGTATGGAAGAAGGATCTGGCCCCTGTAGTGCTTGCCCCAAATGCACAGTGTGTTCATGGAGAAATGCGATTAAAGACAGATGTCAGAATAAGTTGTTGATGTTGGATGCGCCTATGGAGGAGAACTACCTGAGGGTTGTTGCTCAAACCCAACATTCTGCCGGCCAGAGCCATGCCTATGTTAAAGGGTGATGGTTCAAGTGCACATGTGTGTCTGATAAAGAGATTCGAATAAAAGAGGTGTACCCTGGCTGGCGTCCATTGTGCGGATACTGCTGTCCTACCAAATAAAAGAGTTCCTGGACAGGTGATAGGTTGCTCCTGATCTGTTTGACTTTGGTGACTCTCCGCTGCTGACTGAGTGGAAGCCGGGGTCAGTGAGAGGCTTGCCAAGAGGAACCAGGTTTTCCCTGAAAGAGTGGGATGTAGGATGTGTACCCAGGGCTGAGCATCACATTCGATTGCACGACGAAGACCCTTCGAGAGATCCCATGTCTGGCTCCTGCTGATATAGATGATGGAAGGTGGCATTGCAAGAAATGTTGGCTGCTGGTGTAATTCAAGAGTCTAGAACTTCCTCATCCCCATTGTAGTAGTAAGGAAAAGAATGGCGTAGTTCGGATGTGTGTAGACTATCTTACTTTGAATAGGCGGACCATTCCAGATCAATATACCATGCCACGCATACAAGACGCCTTGATTGTCTGAATGGTAGTAAGTGGTTCTCTGTATTGGATCTTCGGAGGATACTACCAGATCCTGATGGCCTCAGGCGATCGGGAGAAGACTGCTTTCATTTGCCCTTAGGCTTCTATGAATTTATTCGGATGCCTCAAGGAATTTTGGGTGCCCCAGCCACTTTTCAGCGCTTGATGGAACGAGCTGTGGGGACATGAACCTCTCGAGTGTTTGGTCTATTTAGATGGCATCATAGTGTTCGCCAATCCTTGAAGAACATGAGCAACGATTATTCAAAGTCCTGGATCGATTGGAGGATTTTGGCCTCAAGTTGTCTATCGACAAGTGTCAATTCTTCCAGACTTCAGTGAAATATGGGCCACATAGTGTCCACTGAAGGCATAGAGACTGACCCTAGCAAGGTGGAGGCGTTGACCACTTGGCCTCAACCTAGAAATTTGAAAGAGCTGCAACAATTCCTGGGGTTTTGTGGCTACTGTAGGCGGTTTGTCAGAGACTATTCACGAGTGATTGCCCCTCCTTAATCTCACCCAGGGTATCCGCCTTACTCACAAAATATAAGAAGGGTGTGCACTGACATAGAAAAGAGTATTTTCTGCCAAGCGATATGTTCGGGGATCGATGGACTGCTGAGTGTGAAGCTTTCCATGACATCATATATCAACTCACCCACGCACCCGTGTTGGCCTATGCTGACCCAGCCAAACCTTACGCTCTTCATACTGATGCCAGTCTGCAAGATTGGGGGCTGTATTATATCAGGAGCACTCTGAATGGGCTGAGACCTGTAGCGTTTGCCAGTAGAAGTCTGGCCGTCAGAGAAGAATTACCAGTGCACAAATTAGAGTTTTTGGCTTTGAAGTGGGCCATTGTTGATCAGTTCCACGACTATTTGTATGGTGCCAAGATATTAGTAAAGACTGATAACAATCCTCTGACCTATGTGCAAACCTCCGCCAAATTGGATGCTACTGGGCATAGGTGGCTCTCTGCCTTGGCCACCTACGATCTGCCTGTAGAATACTGGCAGGGCCTAAACCATATAGATGCAGATGCTCTCTCTGGGAGCCAGTGTCCCAGACTGAATGGGTCCGGTTGTCTGAACCTGACATAAGAGCCCGTGCCAGAAATTTGATAAAGAAGAACAGGTGTCTCCTGACACAGTGGACTGTGTGGTAGATTGTTTGGGGCCGGGCGGAAAACTGTATACCTGCCGCCTACTGCCATTTCTCTGCATTGGACACCAGCTCTCTCGCGTAACTCAACAATGATGATCTCCAACAGGCTCAATCCTGTGACCTATGATAAGAACAGCCGTAGAAGTTTTTGCGGGCTGGAAGGATGTATCAAACTACGTTCCACTGACTTGCGGACTACCTTGTTGTACAAAGAAGGGCCCAAATTAAAGCTGATCAACCAACTACTATATAGAGACTGTGAGTAAGGAGGGCCGGGTGCAACGACAACAACTGGTGCTGCCCTCAGTTTTCAGAGAACTAGTTCTAAGGTCATTGCATAATCAGATGGGGCACCTGGGCATAGATCGAACACTTGATTTAGTGCAGGCGCGATTCTATTGGCCAAAGATGAGTGTGGGCGTGGAACAGTATGTCAAGACCTGTGGTCATTGTTTGCAAAGGAAAGTGTTACCTCAAGCTGCTCCTCGGTCAACATTACTACTAGTGCTCCTATGGAACTGGTCTGTATTGATTTCCTGAGTTTAGAGCCTGATCTGAGAAGTGTTAGCAACATATTGGTGGTCACTGATCATTTTACCCGGTATGCAGAGGCTTTCCCGACCAAGGATCAGAAAGCAACTACAGTGGCTAAGATACTTGTTGAGAATTTTTCATCCACTATGGGGCTCCGTGATGGATTCATTCCGATCAGGAAGGGACTTTGAAAGTTGCTTGATTAAAGAGATGCTATCTTTGTGGGGGTACGCAAATCATGAACCACCCCACCACCCGTAGAGACCCTCAGCCTGAAAGGTTCAATCGTACATTGCTCGACATGCTGGGCACCTTACAATCCAAGATAAATTGAGATGGAGCCAACAGATTAGCACTCTAGTTCACGCCTACAATTGTACGAAAGTGATGCCACAGGGTTCTCCCCTATCGTCTAATGTTTGGAGAGAGGCTAGATTGCCAGTAGATGTGTGTTTTGGGGTTTCCCTGATGGGGTGTGAGCAGAGAACCATCTACAGTATGTACAGAAATTAAAGGCCCAATTGAATCATGCCTACCAACTGGCCCAGACCATGGCTGCTAAACGAAATCTGGCTAACAAGGAGAGTATGACAAAAAAGTGAAAACAGTAGAGTTGAGAAAGGGGATAGAGTATTGTTGAGAAATCTGGGACTGCATGGCAAACATAAAATTGCCGACCGATGGCATCACCTCCCTCATGTTGTTGTGGGACAGCTGGCAGACCTACCTGTGTATAAAGTGCGGCCTGAAAACAATTTGAAGATGTGAAAACCATACACAGAAATCATCTGCTGCCAATTGGGCAGATCTTGATTAATTTGAACCTTCTCTACCTCTCCTTCCAGGCCCGTGACTAGATCTGTTGCTAAGAAGGAATCAAGCCCGTGGAGCCTTCTAACAAGTCCACCAAAGGAGCCTTGTCCAAACCTCCCTGCAGAAGGAGATGATCAACACTCAGTGTCAGAAGACAGCAAAGATGATATTGAATACTATCCCTCTTATGAACTAAGTCAATTGTTTGGGGCAATCCCTTGTTAACTCAGGAACTGAAGCTGGTCCATCTGTGTTAGTGGAGCCCTTTACTTTATCCCGAGAATGCCTCCAGAAGATGAATGGGGTAGCAGATGAACTCAAGGGGCTGAGTCCTTAGGCTTGGCTGAACCATCTGGCCTGGCTGAATTATCTGACTTTTCAGAAGAAGAGAGTGAGGCAGGGAACAAGCCAGTGATATGCCGAATCGGAAGACTATTTTGAATACCCTGATGGTTCCCCTCTAGTACCTACACGCCCCAGATGAGCCCAGTGGGGTGGGTTCAGGGATAGAAGGTCAAGCCCCTGATAGTATTATGGTATCGAGCCTGATCCTTGAAGGGATCCCTGTTGCTAATGTCTCTGACATGGGAGTGGAGTCAGGGCCTGGTTCAGAATCCCTGAAACCCCTAAGCGATCCGGCCGACAAATTCGGCCGTAATAAAGTTAAGCTATGAATCTTTAGGTCAGCCAGTGGACCTGCCCTTAAATGTGGTCCACAAGGGGTGTATGTGTCCCCCAGTTCTTTGCCAAAGTTAGCCTCGGGGATAACTCCAGATTATTAGTAAAACCTTTTGAGTGTGGTGCACCTGTCACGGGTAGGACCCTATGACCTGAGTTAAACAAGTGTAAGATTCTATATGTGTGATGTGTATACACTATAGTGCATTGTATATCTAATGTTTATGTAGGTAGATAAAATGTAATATGATGTTGCTGGAATGTTTACCTACTTTGCCTTAGGGTGATTACTTGGCGTGGGCGCCAAGCTTTTCAGAACCAGGAGGTGTAAACTCCCTACAAATGGGGTTCCTAAAAGTTCCCAGACTCATGTGTGCTCCTGCCTGGTTGGTAATCGGCATAAAGTCGCCAGAATGAGGGTCCGTGGAGTGCTTTATAAGGCCTCCATGTGTTGTCCCTTTAAGGGCTGCCTGTTGCAGTCGGAATGGGTTAAAATGTGGGGTTGAGCTTTGTCATGCTTGGCTCCTGCCCGGCCGTAGAGTAAGTGCTCCCTTCTGCCATCACTAGTAGTGCAGGAGCCCTGATAAGGGATGTGAATGATTGCATTAAATGACATGTAAAACTAATGATAATGTAGCTGTGCTAACCTGCCTTCCTTTGCAGCCAGGACTGTTTCAACTGTTTCCTCCATCTTGGTCCCGAACTGTGAAATTGGACCAATCAGTACCTTGGAATCCCACAGAGTTGACTGACCAATAGAGGGACTGCTTGTATTTGGGAAAGGCATTATGGGTTATAGCGCTTTTCGCACCACTGAGAGGCAGAGGAAATGACTGGCATGTGCAGCCAGCCAATGAAGCGTGTAGCGCCGAACTGAAGGAAGAGCCCCTTGCTGTTGGGGTTAGATGCGTTGTGGCTGAGGTGAGGAGAGACTCTGTGCTTCTGCGCTTGGGGAGTGTTCGAGCAGGGAAGCGTGAAGAGCCTAAGCGGACGTTTGTCCTTTCAAGTGAGTCGGACTAAATCCGTCGGCGGGCGGTCAGAGGAGGCTGTGTCCTGTACAGCTACCCACCAGGCTCGACCTGTAGAAGGACTGGAGAAATTGCTGAATCGGGCTCGGTCTGTGGGAGAGTTAAAAGCTGCCTTTGCAGAGCTGAAGTGACTGTAAAGCTGAAGAGCCTGGGAGCAGCTGCCTGGTGTGTACCCTCTGCTATTGCTGTCATCATATAAATGTGTGTGAGTTCAAGTTAATCCTGCTGCCAGAGAGGATTCTGTCTTGATTGAGATAACCATATAAATGTACTATGAGACTTGTGAGTTCAGGTTAATCCTGCTGCCAGAGGGATTCTGTCTTGATTGAGATAACCATATAAATGTACTATGAGACTTGCGAGTTCAAGTTAATCCTGCTGCCAGAGAGGATTCTGTCTTGATTGAGATAACCATATAAATGTACTATGAGACTTGCGAGTTCAAATTAATCCTGCTGCCAGAGAGGATTCTGTCTTGATTGAGATAACCATATAAATGTACTATGAGACTTGTGTAGCTCAAGTAAATCCTGCTGCAAATTAAGGTCTTTTGCCTGTTGCTGTTTACCATATAAATGTGTGGAGCTTGTGTAGCTCAAGTAAATCCTGTTGCAAATTAAAGGACTTTTTGCCTGTTGCTGTTTACCATATAAATGTGTGGAGCTTGTGTAGCTCAAGTAAATCCTGCTGCAATTAAAGGACTTTTGCCTGTTGCTGTTACCATATAAATGTGTGTGGGCTCAAGTTGAATCCTGCTGCCATTAAAGGACTTTGTCTGGTGCAGTTTGCCATATAAATGTGTGAGGAGACTCGTGGAGCTCAAGGTAGCCCTGTTAACATTTAAGGACCCTATCTTGTCTGGAGGTCATGAGTACTAATTCAGGATAGTTTCCTGTTGATTTGCCACCTTGGAACCAAATGGAATTACTGTACTGCTGACTGTTTAACTAACTTTTCTTTCCTCTGTGTGAAAGGGCCCCTACCAGCTGCCATGGTTTGGACTAGCCACTGGGGCTTGGGTACCCAGGGACAGTAATTGATAGGGATAGGCCTGTGCACAGAGCCCTAGGTAGATAAATATAGTATAAGCTAATCAACTTGATTTCCCTGCTCTTGTTATATTCCCTCTTGAATAAATCAGATTGTTTTTCACAGCTATGTCCTGCTATGTGTACATTAATGGTGAACTGCTGTTTGGTGATTGCAACATAACTGTGCCTTACTTTGCAGAGGGTCCCCAAGGGAGCTGGATAATATTTTCCATGGGGTAAGTGTACTGGTGAACAGAATTGCTGCCACCCAGTGTGAGTCACTAGTGTGATGAAGGGGTTGCAGTAACCCAGAGGGCTGTGACTGAGGCAATCTCGACAGTATTAACCCCGACCTCTGGGTGGAGGCACCCGTCCACGGATCTGGGCCCCTTACCCTGCCTCAGGGGGCAGACAGGGGTAGTAGACCTAGGGTAGCGCCCTAGGGGTTACACATGGAGCAGGGGGCTGATCCTCAGGCAACCCTCGAACATAGCTTCTGTGCAGCGGGTGGTCTGGCTGGGTCAGTCTGGCAAGACCCAGACCGCATGGAGACAGATTCGGATGTAGTCCGTTTTGGGCTGGATACAGCTTCCAGCAAGCAGAACACAGTTCACACAGTGGGGAACCAACTACAACCCACTGGCAGCTCATAGCACATTTACATGCAGAATTCTACTGTACCAGGCAAAGCGCCTCTGGCACAATCGCAAAGTCTCTGCACACGGGAGCTTAGGGGTAGGTGGAACTCCTGACAGGCCGATCGATTCAGCAAAAATATTCGGTCTTCTTCAGGTTGAACCTGGCCCACTTCAGTAGCTTACTTTAGTCACACAAACTTGGATTTAGTCCAAAATACTCCTTCTCTCCCTCTCAGGAGCAGCAGGCAGACACGGAGGCCAAACTCTCAGCCTTTTCATAGTTCTCCCATGCGAATCCACTTAGGATTGCTCTCAGAATTGCTTCAGAATCACTTTAGCTCCTCTCCTTTTACTTCCAGCTCAAAACTAACTGAAAACTGCAAGCAGCCCGGGACTTCCCAAGATCCAAAGATTTGGTTGACTGATTTGGCTGTCAGTCAAAGCAAGAGCTCCCTCTTCAGTTGCAAAAAGGCACAAAACTCAAACCACAGTTCCTATAGATTTTGAATTCAGACAGCTCCTGTAGTCCGGCTACATTTTAGGTCCCACCAGAACTGATTGGTCCAATTTGCAGTCCAGGACCAAGATAGTGGAGACAAACAAAACAGTCCTTGCTACAGAAAGCAGGTTAGACAAACTGCATTATCATTATAATTCTAAATGGTTTTCAGCAAATAGTTACATCTTTCAACAGAGCTCCATCTCAGATTACTTATGCTGCAATCAAGCAGCTTTTAAAGAGACAGTACATAGAGGCTATACAGACTCTGGTAATCACATTTAAACTGCTAAAATGCAGGACACCAGCCTGGCAGTGAGCATTTAGGCAAGCTCAAGGAAGACTTTTGGGAACCTCCATTTGTAGGGGTTACATTCCCTGGGTTTTATTTCCCAGGTGCATTATTTTGCACTGAATCCAAACTGCCATAATTCTGACCACTCCTCCAACCTTGCCAAGTCCTTTCTCATCCTTTCTACGCCTCGTATCAACCCTGTTGCAGCTCTTTGTGTCATCTGCAAAGAGGCATACTTTTCCTTCCAGTCCTCTGCAATGTCACTTATAAAGACATTAAAATTACTGGACCCAGTACTGAACCCTGCAGTACCCCACTAGTAAACCCTCTTTCTTCAGATTGGACTCCATTTACAATTATCTTCTGTGTCCAGTTGTCCAGATAATGTTTATCAGGCTACCACCCTGGGACCCACTCCCAGGCTGGTTAATTGACTATTAATCTTTGTGTGGACTGTGTCTAATGCCTTGCTAAAGTCTAGGTAGGCCATGTCCACAGCCCTCCCTGGTCTACAATTTTGGTCACCCAGTCAAAGAAATCAATTAGATTCTGTCTGACATGACCTCCACCCGCTGTGAACCCATGCTGCCTTGGGTTCTGTCCCACTGGCCTCTAGGTACTCAACTGTTCTTTCCTTCAGAAGTGATTCCATCACTTTCCTACCACAGAGGTCAAACTGACAGGTCTGTCATTTCCTGCCTCTGTCTTGGTCTCACTTTTGTGAAGGGGAATCACATCTGCCTTCCTCCAGTCCTCAGGTACCACACCATCCTCCCATGATTTGTTAAAAGGGTAGTCAGTGGTGTCACTAGTTCTCTGTTTAATTCTTTTTAGAATTCTGGGGTGAATTCCATCGGGCCAAATTGCTTTGTCCACCTTCAGTTTTAGGAGTTCTTTCAGAACCCTTTCTTCTATGAACAGACTGGGATCGACCCCCTATTCAGAGTGCTTCTGTTAATTGGATTAGGCACCTCCCCCACCTCCTCTTTTGTGAATTCTGAACAGACGTATTCATTCAGTATCCCTGCTTTTTCACTGTCCTCGCTGCCCACCCACTATCCATTCTATTCAGCCTCACTATCCCTCCCTTTGTCTTTCTATCCCCGATATACCTATAAAGGTTTTATCCCCTTCTTAACCGAGTTGGCTATCTTTTCCTTAGTTTGGGCCTTTGTTATTCTGACTACCCTCCCTGCTTCCTTCTGCCTTAACTGGTACAGTTCTCTGTCCTGCTCCTTCTGTGTTTCCTTATACTTCCTAAATGCTATCTTTTTCTCCCTAACCTTTACCGCCACTTTTGAGAAACCATTGTGACTTTTTCTTTCATTTTGATTTGTTTATTTGCTTCACACAAGGCTTGTTGCCTCTGTGATGGCAGTTTGATATTTCCCATTGTTGCTCCACCCCTCCTTCTAGCCTGTTTTCTAGTACTTTTCTAAGGCACTGTCCCATCTTGCCAAAGTCAGCCCTCCTGAAGTCCAGAACCTTCACTTTTGTATGGCTTGACTCTGTAGCTGAGTTTATCGTGAACTACACTGTTTGGTGGTCACTTTTCCCAAATGGCTACCCACTTCTAGATCTGAGATCCTCTCACTGTCCCCATTTGAGAGTACGAGGTCTAAGATTGCCCTCATGAGTAGGTTCCAAAACTAGCTGTCTGAGGCATGCCACCTGAAGGCATCAAGAATGGCTCTGCTTTTGGATGTGGCTGCAGCAAAGGTGCTCCAGTTAATATCTGGCATATTAAGGTCCCCATCAACATTATCTCCCTTTCTGTGCCATTCTAAGTATGTCTTCTATCATATCCTTGTCCATTCCCTCCCCTTGACATGGCGGTCTGTATACAACCCCTGTGCGGATTGTGGTGCCATTTCCAGGAGATTTGAGGCGAACCTGCAAAAAGCATGGGAAAGGACATCCAGTATGGCAAGGGAGGTGACTGGGGCAGCGCTGAAAACTATGTCAGCATACTCAAAGGCAGAAAGGATCCATTTGACTATCAGGTTCGTCTTACAGGGATGGAGAGGGTGGCTTTGTGGTGATAGAGTAGCCCAGGTCTGGGGCACAGTTTGGCATGGAGCATGCTGAAATGGGAGGAAAAATAGGAGAAGAATCAGGCCAGGCACCAAGGTGCTTGTAAGTGCAGATGTTGTCAAGAGGTGTGTTAGCTGACGAGAAGAAGAGAGGTAGGGAGGAAGTTTGGCAGGTTTTTGTTTGGAACCAAAGGTCATGGCAACAGTGTTCTTGGTGTTAAGTCTTAGGCAGTTTGTTTCAAACCAGGAAGTGACTGCTGACAGGTAATTTTGAAGGGGTTGGACAGCTTGGGTAGACAGGCCAGACAGGAAAAGGACAGTGTCGTCCACATACATATGGATATTGGAGTGGGTACATATGGACGGAAGGTCATTGATGAAGAAAGAAAAAGAACCTGCCCTAGAATAGAGCCCTGGGGCACACCAGTGAGGATGGGGAGGATAGGGATGAGATATTGTTAATTGAAACTGACTGGGAGCGGTCATTAAGCTAAGAACTGAACCAGGACACTGAGGCAGGAGATAGGCCAATGGAGTGTAGCTTAGAGAGTAGAAGGGTGGGAGACCGAGTCAAAGGCCTTGACTAAGTCAAAGAATATAGCTGAGGTGATGTGGCCAAGATCCATAGCAGTGTGGATGGCATTTGTAAAGTGTAGTAGTGAGGAGGTGGTAGAGTGGGATTTCCTGAAGTTTGACTGGAATGGGGAGAGGGTGTTAGAGGTGGATAGGAAATTGTTTAGCCTGGACAGGATGAGGGATTTTGGACTTTGGTGATGGTGGGCAGTGGGGAGATGGGGCGGTAGTTGCCAGGGATGGTGGGATCACCACCTTTGAAGACAGGGAGAACTGTGGCAGACTTCCAGGCAGTGGGAACTGTGGCAGTGGAGAGCGAGAGGTTTAGGATGTAGGTTAAAGGGGTAATTATTGAGGGAGAGGAGACTTTGAGGAGCCTAGGGTACAAACCATCGAGGCTAGACTTAGTAGGGTTTAGGGATGTGAAGGCCTGTGCACTCTGAGGGTAAAATTGGTTGCAGTTGAAACCTGAGGGCTGTGGGAAAGACTGGGGTGCAGAGGTGGGAGGGAGGACTGGTTCCCAGGTGAATAGCACTAGAGGTGAAATACTTGTTTAGAACTTCAGCGACAGGGAGAGGTCAGAGATAAGTGAGCCAGGCTCCTGGATGGGGGAGTCAGATTGGGTGCAGGAGCGAATGGAGATCCCGCCAGAAGGAGGAAGGAGTATTGTTTGAGGGGTGCAGATGGGATTTAAAGAAATCTGATTTAGCATGGCAGATGCTTTGGGTGCAAATGTTCTGGAGGGTATAAAGGTTTGAAGGAGGCTTGGTCACCTGAAGATTTAGAGTGGTGCCAAGCATGGTCACACTCTACACTTAGCCAGGATGTCAGGGTGATCCAGGGATGGTGGGCGCGCTTAACTCTGGATGTTTTTAGAGGGGCATGGGCATCCCAAATACTTAGGAAGATGGAAGAGAAGTTGTCAAGGGCAGTGTCTACTGAGAGGGAGCAGAGGACTGGGGACCAGTCAGCCAGGCCAAGTCATGGAGGAGTTTATTTACATCTAGGGATTTGAGGAAGCAATGCTAGATGTATTTGGGAGGGATAGAAGGGGATGGTACTTCCTGACACAGAAGGTAGGACAGTGGTCACTTAACACATCAGGGAAAGTACCAGTAGAGCAAATTAGGTGGGGGAGTGATGAGAGTGCCCAGTTGAGAAGGGACTGTGATTGACTTCTGAGAGTTGGGACAGGTTGGTTCTTTAATCAGTTGGGAAATGGTTTAAAGCTTCAGTTTGGTGGCATGAGCTTAGAGAAGAGTGGGCAAGTCAATCTAAGTTGAAGTCACCAAGAAGGATTAATTCTCAAGAGTTCGCTAAAGTGGAGATGGCGGGATACAGGAGATAAGGAAGGTGGAATAAGTTTAGAGGAGGCGTATAAGACCCCACTAAAAGGGGAGAAGAGGAAGGAAAAAGTGAGATTAACTGGAGGAGTTTGTGGGAGTGGAATTGCTTCACGATGGAAGATGGCGCAGTTTAAGGAATTGCAGAGTAGATAGCCCCCACCACCACGTTTACCCCAGTCTTGCTTAAGGAGGCCAAAATTTGGTAAGGCCAATTGGGAATCGGGGATTCGAGAGGATAACCAAGTTTCCAAAATCCAGAGAATGTTGGGGAGTGTTGAGTACCCACACTTTCAGGTCATCAAGTTTGGGGAGAAGGCTGCGTACATTGGTGTGAAAGATCCACAGGCCTTTATGGAGAGCCTGCAGAGGGGTGGTGGCAGGGCTGATAGGGCCAGGATTTGGTTCCATGTCCCCAACTAGAAGTAACAGGAGGACCAAAAGGTGTAGGGGTGAAGCATGGCTTTTTCACTTGATGCAGCAGACTGATGGGGTATACGCAAGGGGGTAGAGGGGGAGAAGCTGATGGATAGCTGCTAGGTTAAGAAGAGAGTGGCTGAGTAGCCCAGGGTGGATTGTGACAAGGGGGAGGGTAGCAAGGTAGGAGGGGAGGGGAGATAGTGGTGGGAGTAGAATGGTTGCAGAATGGGCAAAAGAATGGGTGAGGAGGTGAAGTTTGGAAGGGGATGGGCAGGTGGGCAGAAGGAGGGAGAAGAAGAAACTAGGAGGGGAGGGACAACAGGAGGTCCCTCATTTGGATGATGTGAGAGAGGAGAAGATAGGGGGTGGAGGCCAGTAAGTAGCAAGTAGTGGGGATGAAAGGTAGAGAAGGGCGGTACTTATGTATTCAGGAAATGACAGATGAGGAGGGGTGCAGAGATGAATAAGGAGCACAAAAAGACAAAACAAATTGAGGCTGCTGCAGTGGTGCAGTGATAGTGTTGATGCCTCTGGAGCTAAGGGTCAGGGGGTCAGGTGAGCAGAAGACAGAAGGAGTAAGAAGAGAGGCTAGGGAAGGCAGGATCAGAGTGTAGATGAACAAAAGTGGTTACTTGGACAGGGAAGAACAGGCAGGGAAGGAGTGCTCAACAGTGACTCCTAGTGGTAGCTTAGTATAACCTTTAAATGGAAAAGTAGGGAGATAAAACAGGCAGAGGAGGCCATGTGACCAGGTCACATGACAGGATATGATCTACATAAGAGGAGATGGACCAGAGTGGGTAGGGCAGTTGTTGTGCAGCAGCGGAGGGCTAGCTCAATCCAGTAAAGCACAATGCAGGCTGCTTACTCACCTTGCTGTTCAGCACAGGGGTCAGGCAGGAGAGGAGTCCCAGAGCTCTGTTCGGCGAGCTGGAAGTGCCTGAGTCCATGTGGAGGAAGGAAGAACAGAGGGTTAAATCCAGGGCAAACAAAGGGGTAATTAGGATGCAGTGGAAGCTGGATGTGGAACTTTGTTGGGTGGGCAGAATGCACTGTGCATGTGTCACCCAGATGGATCCCAACCATTGTCCAGAACACCAAAGACTGGAGAAAGTAAAACTCTAAACAAGCAAGGTAAAATAGCTAAAAATCACAGTACAGCAGGAACAGTGATGTAATAATTCAGACAGTCAGAGCTCTTAAAGTTAAGTTTAGTGAACACGAGAAAACGGCAGATAAATGGAGAGTATGCACACAGTAAAACAATCACTTGTATTGAGCCAACAAGTGCAGCTTAAAGAGTTTAGGTAGTGTAGATAATTCTTTAGCCCAGTACAATAAAGCACAACACAGGCTGCTTGCTCTTCTTGCTGTTCAGTGCAGGGCCAGGCAGAAGAGGAGTCACAGAGCTCCATTCTGGGAGCTGGAAGTGCCTGAGCCCCTTGCCATTCAATGCAGGCCAGGCAGAAGAGGAGTCACAGAGCTCTATTCAGAGAGCTGGATTTGCCTGAGTCCCTGCTGTTTAGCGAGGGCCAGGCAGAAGAGGAGTCGAGAGCCCATTTGTGGAGCTGGAAGTGCCTGAGTCCCTGCCAGTCAGCAGGGGCCAGGCAGAAGAGGAGTCGAAGAGTTCCATTTGGGGAGCTGGATGTGCCTACATAACCAACCTAATAATATTAATAATATAATATTTTTATTTATATAGCACAATTCGTATTTCCAAAGCGCTGCACATACAAAAAATATCATAACAATTTAAAATTTAAACACAAATACATCATTGGTTTAAAACCATCCCCAGTTAAAATATCAGTCATCAAAAGCGTGTTGGAAAAGGTTCATTTTCAGGCTAGTTTGAAGCTGTCCACGGTCCTGCACTCTCTAATCTGATGAGGTAGAGAGTTCCACAGGATGGTGCTGCAAACATAAATGCCCGGCCCCAGATGTTTTAAACGCATCTCTGGGACCTCTACAGTAACAGCCCCTCGCTAGATGAGCGGAGAGACCGGCCGGGCTGTAGGGAATCAGGAGCTCTTGCAGGTAACTTGGTCCCAGTCCATGCAGGGCTTTATAGGTCAACAGACCAATCTTGAAAGTGATCCATGCGTTATATAGGCAGCCAGTGTAGAACACGCAGCACAGGAGTAATATGACTACAGCGCGATGTCCCAGTCAACAACCGAGCTGCAGCATTCTGCACCAGCTGTAAGTGGCGGATATCAACTCCAGGAAGCCCAGGTAAAGGAGTTACAGTAATCAATGTGTGAGGTCACTAAGGCATGGCTCAACATGGGCAAATCATTGGATGGAACAAGGTGCCTGATTCTGGAGATGTTCTAAAATGGTAAAGGAAGACTTGATGACTGCTGACTTCTGCCCGCAGTGTTAGCCCATCATCAAGAACCACCCCAGATCATGCACCTGTTCAGAGGCAGGTAGCTGTACACTATCCAGCCAAAGCCCAGATGGTAGACCTACCACCGACCTCTCTATACGGCGTCCCAGATCCACTACCAACACCTCAGTCTTCCTGGAGTTCAATTTCAACCAGCTAGACTTCATCCAGTCACGGATCTCCATCAAACAGCTGTTAAATGAGACCGCACTATCCTGGTCGGGTGTGAAAGACAGATAGAGCCGCGATCATCAGCATAACAATGAAACCTCAGCCCATATCATCTTACAATGTCTTTGAGGGGTAGCAAATACAGTGTGAACAGCATGGGGACAACACCGAGCCCTGAGGGACCCCGCAAGGCAGAGAGAATGGTTCGAGTAAAAATCCCAGACACCACCCTCTGGGACCTGACGGCGAGAAAAGAATGAAACCATCTGAGAACTGGACCAGCCAGACCACAGATAACCCTCAGGCATTCAAGTAGCACCCCATGGTCCACAGTGTTGAACGCTGAAGAGATCCAAAAGTACCAAGATGGAATGGTGTTTTTGGTCCCTTGCCATCAGGAGATCACTGAGCACCTGAACCAGAGCTGTCTCAGTGCTATGTCTCTTCCTGAAGCCTGTCTGGAGAGGGTTGAAGATATCATGGATGGTAAGATGGTTCTCCAGTTGTAGCGCAACCACTTTCTCAATCACCTTGCCAACAAAGGGAAGGTTAGAGAAAGGTCTGTAGCTGGCACAGTTGTTCGGGTCCACGGAAACTTTCTAAGAAGCGGTGTCACCACCGCCTCCTTCAGGGAGCTAGAGAATTCTCCCACAGCTAAGGAGCACCAAACAATCTGTGCCAGGATCGGGCCGATAAAATCAATACACCTAACAAAAGGCGATAGGGCCCGGATCCAAACCACAGTACATCAGCCGCAAATTCTGGACAATCTGCATGATATCGTCAGTCTCCGCCAGTCAAAAGAACTCCAGGTTGACCGAGAGAGTGACCAAATACCAACTGCCATCAACTCCATAAAGATGCTAAGCGGATCTTGGCCCTGATGTTGGCCACCTTATCCGCAAAAAATCGAACAAACTCATCACACTTGATTGTGAAAATGCTCCTCGAATCTGCAGACAGGATGGGTCGCACAACCTGTCTACGGTTCGAAGAGCTGAGCTGGTCGATTTTGAGTCACAGCAATCTCACCGACAGGAATTCTGCCTTTATCAGTGATTGCTGATTGATAGCAATGATAATGTTCTATCAATCTAAGGTGGTCGGCATCAAGGGCGATTTCCACCAGCGATGTTCTAACCTTCGTGCAACTCATCTCATCTCCCCAAAACTCCGTTAAACCAGGGAGTCGGGGCGAAGACAGAGCGGCTCTAACATGGACTGGGCAATGGAATCCAAGCCCTAGTGATGGCCTTGTTATAGGCCAACACCAGATTCTCTGGATCCTTGCCTGCCTGCATAACTCCGAAAGGTCCAACACCACCAGAAGGCCTTCAGGGTTACTCCCTCAATGGGTGGTATTTGACTATTTCCACCGAGGCAGGCCTATGGGGGCTGGAAACTGAATCTCACCATGTAGTGATGGCCACCTTGAAAAGCAAAACAAAAACGGGGCAGTTTTTCATTTGCGTCACTGTGGAGGGAACCTCACTATCATGAGCCGGCGGCTCCTAAGCTGAATATATGGGGGGGATTGACTACCACTATGCTGGCTAATGTGGTCTTTTGTCATCCTTGGGGTTGCTGGCTGGCTGGGCAGGAGGCACTAGATGCTTGACTGGCAAAGGCGGATAACCCCTAAACTTTGGGGTGCAGGAAGTTGCAGTCTTTGTAGGGCAATTAGTTGGGTGGTGGGACTACCACAGTTGGGCAGTCCGACCACTTTCCACAGCAACAGCTCAGACTGGGAGTGGAGAGGAACCATGGCTTGATGCAGTTGGTGATGGGGCAGGCAGTTTGAGACCCTTTTGGTACAGGTCAGGAACCAACTGGCTGAGGTGCAGGCAGGCAAGTTAACCCCAATGTGGATAGGTGGCTATGGTGGGTGCAGGGCAGGCAGTTCAGGCCATGTTGCAATTTTGCTCAGACCCCGATGTAAAATAGTTTAGTCAGTCAGGGTCAATAACGCCCTGGGTGCAACCTGGGAAAACACTGTAAATTATAATTACACAATAACAACTTGTTCTTTTACCAGAAACTGGGTTTACCTCATGGCCAGGGTCAGGGTGACAGGCAGCACATCATAGGCGGACAGTTTCTACAGTTGTCAGGTATGCACGCAATCAGCAAACAGTCTGGGGAAAAGGGTGCCTGATAAGGGTAGTTGGGGCTCCCAGTGAAGAGGTTAAGGCCCTAGGGTGACCTTTTAAAATGGGGTACTGGCCCTTTTAAATATTTGAGGCATCCCTTTCTTGCTCAGCAGGCCTGGTGGGAATTTACCTAGGCCCGGCACCCACCCAGGCCTATGTATGGAGTGGTGGTAGCTGGTCTATATAGTGGGCCCAGCCTGAGCTCCACCCCTCAGAATTTTAATTTTTGGCCATAGCTCACCATGCAGGGCCGAGGGGCTTAGCTCTGCCCACTATGCCTGCAAAAAAGGCGTGTGCCTTGAGTTCCAACCCTGCCCTTTAGGCACCAATTTCCATTTTTCCACCCTATTTATGCCCACCCTAGCCTTTTTTTCTGTCCCCTACCACTGAGGCACTGATTTAGCACCAAAATTAACTGCCCTGGGGCTCATGCTCCGTGGTGCTTATTGGTGGAAGCTCTGCCCACTCATTTCTATTTGCCTCTGCTTTCCCTCTTAGGTGCCTCTGGTGCTAAGTACAATAATTTTGGGCTGCTGCCCACCTACCTTTTCAGCCTGGGTCCTCTGCCCACCGGAGGTCATTGGTGGTGCTGGTGGTAAGGGCCGAGGAGCCATGCTCACTCGGTGTTTTTTTTTTTTGCCCCAAGGCTGCAGAGTAGAACATTGTATGTTGACGCTCTTCCCTTAGGCATAAAACTTTGCCACACATTGGGGTCCACATCAAAATAGGTCCTCTCCTCTCCCTTTCCCTAGACACTGCACGAATTGGCGGTCGCCCTTGCAAACTTCAGTGAGCCAGCGGTTGGCAGGAGGAGGATGGACAATCTGAGGATTTCCAATGCCACCCGATGCGCCTACTGGAGATTTTGAGTGTGGGGTGGTGGACAGCTTTAGGAAGTGGCCACAGCTGACGCTCAGCAGGAGAGCATGAAATTAGTGCACAGGAATAAAACAAAACTTTAATGGGCACAGATGCACAACGGGCAACCTGCTGGCTGCAGCTGGCACTAAGGCCTGCTGGAAGGGGATGGATGGGGCCCATCCACTATGTTGGGTCCCAAAGCTTGCAGCTGGAGGAACACACTTGGAAGACTGCCAAGGTAGGGTGCAGCACAGGGCACCCCACGAACACCCAGACACCCATAAAAGAGAAACGAGGGAAACCCACCAGCTCAGGGGCAGACAATTAAAGGTAGATTACTCTATGGGGCTGGCTGCAGCTGGATGTTGGGGACTGCTGGACTCCTTGAGTCTGGAGGACGACTGCTGCTGCTGCTGAAGACCTCTTAAGGGACTAGGAACAACTGCTGCTGCTGGACACCCCAGGATCGCTGGCTACAGAGGACCAGCCACCAGGGAGTATGGACCCGAGCTACAGGTAGCTTCCAGGCATCTGTACCTCTGTACTCTCCACTCTGTAAGTCACCCAGTGCAGAACTGCCCTCCGGCTAGCAGGGATGCCCTTTTCTAGCCTGGGGTGGACTTGACTTCTGGTCAGGCAATTGGGTCCCTGGGGCCTAGATCAGCCCCTTGAGCTGATTTATGGCCCTTTAGGCATTGGCCAGAGCTCTGGCTTGGCCAGGACAAAGGCCAAGCCCAGGAAAAGTCCAGGAGAGGGAGGAGGAGAGGGGATGAGGACAGAAGGTGGTCAGCCAGCTAGCTTGGTCAGCAGCCAGCTGGCTGTGTGTGGGGTGGGTGGAGGGTTAACCATTTCCTCCCTGAGGTTATTCCTGCTGGCTTGTGATGCAAGTAACAAGTGGGGTACCTCAGGGATCAGTCCTGGGGCCAGTCCTCTCAATATGTTTATCAGTGACATTGCAGATGGACAGGAGGGTAAGGTTTGTCTGTTTGCAGATGACACCAAGATCTGTAACAGAGTAGATGATCCAGATGGGGTGGGCAGAATGTGAAGAGATCTTGATAAACTGGCAAAATGTTTGGAAGAGTGGCAACTGGGGTTTAATGCAAAAGTGCAAGATCATACACATAGGGAAGAGAAACTCTGAAACCACCTATACTGTAGGTTGGGAGGAGTTGCTGGTAATCACAAGGGAAGAAAAGAGACTTGGACGTCATCATCACAGATGACCTGAAATCATCCAAGCAGACCACTAAAGCAGTAGATAAGGCTAGGGGATGTTAGGGTGCATTAGTAGGGTTATCAGAAGTTCGTAAGAGGGAAGTAATAATCCCTCTTTACAAGGCGCTGAGATTAGAGCCCCATCTGAGTACTCGCGCAGTACTGGAGGCCGACTTGCACAAGGACATTAACAAAATGTGGAGGCAGTCCAGAGAAGGGCAACTGAAATGGTGGAGGAACTGCATCAGGAAACAATATGAGGACAGATTAATGGAGCTCAGTATGTATACCCTAGAGCAAAGGAAGGAGAGGTGATATGATCGAAACATTCAAACATCTTAAGGGCATTAACAAGGTGAAAAGAGTCTAATATGTTTCAATATAAGAAAAATAGCAGGACAAGATGACACAGCATGAGATTAGAGGAGACCAATTAAGGGGTAATGTGAGAAGTTCTTTTCACAGAAAAGTGGTGGATGCATGGAGCGTAAAGCTACCAACTTTGAGGTCTAAAACTGGGACAGTTCATCCTGATCATAACCCCCCACCATGTCACTCCATGGACACCGCTGCAGTCAACGCTACGCACAATCAGTTAAATTTTGACGCTTGCTCTGGCCATGCCACCCTCAGTAACACCAGTAGCAAACATTCAGATTAAAACAATACATAATTCTGCTGCAGCAAGTTCCAAACCATGATGTACAGAAAGTTTATTAAAGCAAACCTGCATTAAATTGTGATCAGACATTCGAGCTGCATGTATTGCTCCTCCTGACAGTCCCATCCAACCTGCTTACACTCACCTCATTTGCTGAGCAAACTTCACTTCAGTGACTCCCACCACCACACCAGATTGTTTTCCACGCTTTCTACAGCTGATCAGGTTCAGTACCTTAGTTCCCTGCTGCGGTCTCATCTCTGTCTGGAGTCCCTCTAAGCTGCTGGCAGGCAGACGTCCACATGTGTTTGTTTGCGCTACTACCAATTCTAATCTAACAGGAAGAAACATGCTTTACTGCACTCCCACTGACATACTTGCAGTGCAACACAAGTGCAGGGATTGAAATTGCCAACTGCTGTCCAGCCCGAGCAGTGCCACAGTAGTGCTGAAATAACTGTCACTCACGGATTAGCAGTCAGCAAAAAAAAGGGTGACAAAACTGGGACAAGTAAGCAAAAACTGGGACAAAAGTGACATTTTGCAAAACTTGTGGGGACACTGGGACATGCTGCCTAAAATAGGGACTGTCCTACAAATAAGGACAGTTGGTACCTTTAATTAAGAATGGCTTACCTCAGGAAGTGGTGGATATGAATACAGTGCAGGGCTTCAAACAGACATGGATAGGCATAAGAAAGCAATAAGATGAGTATGAAAAGATAGGCCATTGACAGAGTAAAGGCCTATGGCACATCCATAATGTAGAAAAAATGGGCAGACTGGATGGGCCTTGTGGTCACTATCTGTTGTCAGCTTCTATGTTTCTTATGTAACCGCTGGGTGCTACAGTCTGCCCCTCTTAAACATACATGTCCCCATGTATGGGGCTGAGTACCATTTTATTTGCACAACATAAGGAATTAGACACACTAATGAACTGGTCTACCACATGCAGTGGGAACTACTACAGCATGATAAACATTAGTAACACATTAGACAGTATCAATACAGCAGGTTACCTCTGGCTGAAGTCAGCATAACCATTAAGCAGGATCTACTGCTTATGCTTTGATCGGCCCTCAAACAGGGCTCTATATTTTGTAATAAAACGAGCAGGGCACTCCTGTAGTGCACTGTGACCACCTAGAAGGTGGCTCAGTGGGCAACACGCTCCACGGGGTCCCAAGTGATATGGTGGCTGGTTTCACCAATGGGTTTTTTGGGAAACATTGATTGGGTCTCACACCGTGCAGTCTCCGTGGCATAGTAGCTGGGATAGTGTGCACCCAGGGCCATGGGTAAGGGCTTTTGGGAAAAGTCCTAGAGCCCATTGGATCCTTATACCTGCCTTTTTCAGGTTCGCATCTTTAGGATTCAGGTTGACATCTTTTGCAGGTGGTACGGCTTGGAAGGTGCAAGGTTTAAGGATGTTTTGGTGCACAGTCTTTTTTTTTGATTGGAGGGATTTGACTTCAGCTGTATTTGGTAGACAGGAAGTTCTGGAAGGGGTGTCTACAGTTAAGCATGGGTCAGGCTCTCATTTGCTTTTGAGTTTGTGGGTATTTGTGTCCTTTTGTGGGACTTGTATCTTTAATGACAAGCAGTTCAGCTTTGGTTGTGTTACTATATATGTCTTTTGCTGTCTGTGCACTTCGTCCATGTGCTGGGAGACTACTGACTTTAAATTGTCTGTTGGAAGCTGAGAAACATACTGCAAAGAACAAACTACAACTCCATTTAGGACCTGGAAACCTGATTAAGGCATAATACTACAGAGCACTTGGTAAGAAGGGAGGTACGCTTTCTACAAAAGTTTTATTTTTATTTTTATTTTCCTTATTGGCATTAAGCAGTGAATTGCAGGATTCCATTAAAAGTGTAGTAATTTTATAACCAGAGGAGTGAGATACAACTGAATTTGCTTGAGTGCTGGGGTTGAGACCTAGGATTTGGAAGGATATTTTGTAACATTTTAAGTGTCCTGCTGGCTGAGGAGTGAGTTCATTTTATCCCTGGACTCAGTAGAGTGGTTTGTGTTGGAGCTGTGGTCTAGTAAATTGTGGTGTTAGTTGAATTACTATAAAGGACAGTACTCTCCAGGGTGGTGGAGCAGTTGTGTATTTGATTGTTTCTAACAGTCACCAGTGGCTGTGCACTACCCACCCCCCAGGCGTGGCATTTCCTTTATAGCCACAGTTCTGACATCACTTCTCAACAGGTCTTGGGGCAGAACTGTCATATTCTAATAACCCTGCAACGTGCATAAAGAGTAGGTACACAAAACAAATAATAAAATACATATATATATATAATTACATATTGTATATAATAAGGAGCGGGACATGGGGAGGGTGCAATGCACTGGCTGTGGGGCAGCAGTTTCTCCGGGAGACATTCTGGAAACTGCATTGCTGTCCATTTGTAGGCAACTGTCAGCTCTGAGAGAGGAGGTTGCCCACTCCATGCTGAACTAGCAAGGACTAAGGAGGCCTCCCTTCCAAAGAGCACCACTGCCATAACCACTGAGTCAGGAGGTTTCGAGTATGAAGAGCAGTTGACCACAGTGGGTTCTGGGAGGGTGCGGGTGGTGGACCAGAGGTGAAGCCCTAGTTGTACCTCTACACAAATCATATGCCATTCTGGCAGAGCAAGGTTCCTCTATGATGGCACCCTCGGTGGAGACCCAGAAGAATGCTGAGGACACCCACAAGGGAGACCCACAAAAGGGTGGCAAGGGACACCACAGGGAAGGAAACAGCTACTGATAGGGACTCAATTGTTAGGGGGTAGAACTGGGGAAGGAGAGAAGGAAGTAAGCTGCCTGCCTGGTGCCATGGCTTGGAAGGACAGGAAGCGAATCCTCAGGATCGTGGGAGGAGCTGCACGAGGGAGGGAGCTGGATGTCATTGTCCACCTGGGGACAAATGACCTGGCTAGGAATGGGATCAGAGCAGTGCAAGAGGAGTTTGTAGAGTTGGGAAGGGCCTTAGACAAGTAAGCGTACACGGTAACCTTCTCAGAGGTGCTGCCTGTCTATGGCAAGGGAGATGCTAGGCACTTCTCACCAGGGAATTACAAGTGGTTGAAAACTGGTGTGGAGCCCAGGGTTTTGGCTTCATTAGGACTGGGAGCCACTCTGGAGGAATGCAGACCTATACTGGTGCGATGGTCTGCATCTGTCCGGGGAACCAGGATCCTAGGTGAGAGGTTTAAATGCTTCATTGGCAAGCATTTAAACTAGCCAAGGAGGAGGCACTGAAAAGAAGCAGGAAATCCGAGCCTTCCCACAAAACATGGTGATTAGTGAGGTAAACACCAAGGTACAGAAGTTATTAGGGAGCAGAACAGATTTAAATGTAAAAAGGCAAAGGCAGTAAGGACAGAAATGGGGCTAAAGGGTAAGGCTATCAAAAAGTGGAGGGTGATGAGTACCAATGCCCGTAGTCTGTGTAACAAGCCCCTGAACTAGTGGCCTTGATGGAAGAGGTTGCCTGGATATTATGGCAGTCACAGAAACATGGTACACAGAGAACCATGACTGGGATGTCAACATACCAGGATACACAATCTACAGGAGGGACAGGGAGGGTAAAAGAGGAGGAGGTAGCTCTCAATGTAAAGGAAGGGATCAAAGCAACAGAAATAAAGAGTAAACAGGGAGCAGATGAGGCACTTTGGGTCACCCTGGAGACAGGAAATGGCACCACAATCCGCATGAGGGTTGTATACAGACCCCATCTCAGGGGAGGGAATGGACAAGGAAATGATAGAAGGCTTTCTTAGAATGGCAGAAAAGGAGATATTGTTGATGGGGGACTTGAATATGCTGGATGTTAACTGGAGCACCTTTGCTGCAGGCACATCCAAGAGCAGGATCATTCTTGATGCCCTACAGGGGGCATGTCTCAGACAGCTAGTATCGGAACCCACTCGGAGGAGCAATCTTAGACTTGTACTTTCTAATGGGGATGGAGAAAGAATCTCAGATGTAGAAGTGGGTAGATATCTGGGGAATGAAGACTACCAAACAGTGTGGTTCACTATAAACACAGCAGCATACAATCAAGCCATACAAAAGCAAGAGTACTAGACTTTAGGAGGGCTGACTTTGGGAAAATGAGAGAGTGCCTCAGAAAAGCACTAGCAAACAAGCAAGAAGGAAGGGTGGAGGAACAATGGGAGTGATCAAACAGCCATCACAGAGGCAACAAGCCTTTGTGTAAAAAAAATCAATAAAACACAACGAAGGAAAAAACGCCTATGGTTCACAAAGAGGTGAGCAGGGAAGGTTAAGGAGAAAAGGACAGCATTCAGGAAATATAAGGAAACACAGAAGGAGCAGGACAGAGAACTTTATCAATTAAAGCAGAAAGAGGCTGGGAAGGCAGTCAGAATAGCAAAGGCCCAAACCGAGGAAAGGATAGCCAATTCTGTTAAGAAGGATAAGACCTTTTATAGGTACATTAGGGAGTGAAGAAAGACCAAAGGAGGGATACTGAAACTTAATAAAGGGAGGAATGTGGGTAGAGGTAGACAGTGAAAAAGCAGGGATACTGAATGAATATTTCTGCTCAGTATTCACAAAGGAAGAGGAGGAGTTACTCAAACCAAACAAGAGAAACACTCTGAAGACGGGGTCGATACCAGTCCATTTACAGAAGAAAAGGTTCTGAAAGAACTAATAAAATTGAAGGTGGACAAGCAATGGGGTCTGATGGGATTCACCAAGAATTCAAAAGAACTAAGGGTAGAACTAGTGACATCGCTGACTACTTTCTTTAACAAATCATGGGAGGATGGGGTGGTACCGAGGACTGGAGGAGGGCAGATGTGATTCCTCTCACAAAGTGGGAGCAGGACAGAGGCAGGAAACTACAGACCAGTTAGTTTGACCTCAGTGGTAGGAAAAATGATGGAATCACTTCTGAAGGAAAGAATTGTTGAGTACCTAGAGGCCAGTGGGGCACAGGACCCAAGGCAGCATAGATTCATGATGGGAAGGTCGTGTCAGACGAATCTAATAGATTTCTTGACTAGGTGACCAAAGTAGTAGACCAGGAGGGCTGTGGACATGGCCTACCTAGATTCTAGCAAGGCATTTGATACAGTTCCACACAAAGATTAATACACAAGATAGCCAGCCTTGGAATGGGTCCCAAGGTGGTAGCCTGGATAAAAATTGGCTAGACAACAGGACGCAAAGGGTAGTAGTAAATGGAGTACACAGTGAAGAAAGGAGGTAATTAGCGGGTACCACAGGGTTCAGTACTGGGACCGGTCCTTTTAATGTCTTTATAAGTGACATTGCAGAGGAACTGGAAGGAAAAGTATGTCTCTTGCAGATGACACAAAGATCTGCAACAGGGTTGATACACAAGATGGAGTGGAAAGGATGAGAAGGGACTTGGCAAGGTTGGAGGAATGGTCAAATGTATGGCAGCTCAGATTCAATGCAGAGAAGTGTAGGTGATGCACATGGGAAACAAAAACCAGGGAAGCTATACACAATGGGGGTGAGATACTGACAACAGTAAAATAGAAAGGGACCTGGGGTAATTATATCAGATGACCTAAAGGTGGGCAAGCAATGTGAGAAGGCAGTAAGGAAGGCTGGGGGATACTGGGATGCATAGGAAGAGGCATCAATAGTAGAAAACAGGAAGTTGTTATCCTCTGTACAGACAGTTGGTGAGACCTCATCTGGAGTACTGTGTGCAGTTCTGAGACCCCATCTCCGCAAAGACATAGACAGAGTGGAGGCTGTCCAGAGGAGGGGAATAAAATGGTGCAGGGTCTGCACCAGAAGACATATTAAGAAAGACTAAAGGAGCTTAATATGTATACTCTTGAGGAAAGAAGGGAGAGAGGGGCATGATAGAAACTTTCAAGTACCTCAAGGAATTAACAAAGTCCAAGAGGGTAGCATCTTCCAGAAACAAGGGGTACAATTTGAAGATAGAGGGGGACGGTCAGGGGTAATGTGAGGAAGTATTTTTCACTGAGAGGGTTGTGGATGGATGGAACAGCCTCCTGAGGAGGTCGTGGAGTCAAGAACAGTGGGGGACTTCAAGAATGCTATGGGACAGGCATAAGGCAAACCTAGGGGCGGGTAAGAGGAAGTAAGCTGTTGGTTAACTAGGATCTGCAGCTTATCTGTTAGGTAGGAAAATGGGCAGACTAGGTGAGCCAAGTGGTCCTTATCTCGTCAAATTCTATGTTCTCATGTTTATACTGACCTGCACAGTGTGCTTCACAATGAACACAACCAAGGAGAGAAGCCATACAAAACAAGGATACTGGACTTTAGAAGGGCTGACTTTGGCAAAATGGGTGAACACCTGAAGAATGCACTAGCAAATGGCCAAATAGGAGGGTGGAAGAACAATGGAGAAAATCAAACTGCCATCATAGAGGCAACAAGTCTTGTGTAAAACAAATCAAGAAAACAAAGCGCAGTAAAAAACCACTATGGTTCTCAAAAGAGGTGCAGGAAGGTTAAGGAGAAAAAGGCTGCATTCAAAAAGTATAAGGAATCACAGAAGGCAATACGACAGGAACTGTATCAATTAAAGTAGAAAGAAGTAGGAAAGGCAGTCAGAATAGCAAAGGCACAAACCGAGGAAAAATAGCTAACTCAAGTTAAAAGGGGGATAAACCCTTTATAGGTACATTAGAGTATAGAAAGGTTAAGGAGGGATAGTGAAGATTAATAAAGGAGAGGGAGGTGGGCAGAGGGAGACAGTGAAAAGGCAGAGATACTGGAATGAATACTTTTGCTCAGTATTCACAAAAGAAGATGAGGAGAGTACCTCAAACCAGAGAATAGAAGCACTCTGGGTAGGGGTTGACACCAGTCCATTCACAGAAGAAAGAGTCCTGAAAGAACTCCTAAAACTCAAGGTGGACAAAGCAATAGGACCTGAGTGGAGTGCTTTATAAGGCCTCCGTGTGTTGTCCCTTTAAGGGCTGCCTGTTGCAGTCGGAATGGGTTAAAATGGGGGGGGGTTGAGCATTATCATGCTTGGCTCCCACCTGGGCCGTAGAGTAAGTGCCCCCTTCTGCCATCGCTAGTAGTGCAGGGGGAGCCCTGATAAGGGGATGTGAATGATTGCATGAAATGACATGTAAAAATAATGATAATGTAGCTGTGCTAACCTGCCTTCCTTTGCAGCCAGGACTGTTTTGACTGTTTCCTCCATCTCGGTCCTGAACTGTGAAATTGGACCAATCAGTACCTTGGAATCCCACAGAGTGGACTGACCAATAGAGGGACTGCTTGTATTTGGGAAAGGCATTATGGGCTATGGCGCTTTTTCGCACCACTGAGAGGCAGAGGAAATGACTGGCATGTGCAGCCAGCCAATGAAAGCAGGTAGCGCCCGAACTGAAGGAAGAGCCCCTTGCTGTTGGGGGTTAGATGCATTGTGGCTGAGGTGAGGAGAGGAGCTCTGTGCTTCTGCGCTTGGGGAGTGTTCGCGCGTGAAAGGCCTAAGGCGGACGTTTGTCTTTTCAAGTGAGTCGGACTAAATCCGTCGGCGGGCGGTCAGAGGAGGCTGTGTCCTGTACAGCTACCCACCAGGCTCGACCTGTAGGAGGACTGGAGAAAATTGCTGAATCGCGCTCGGTCTGTGGGAGAGGTAAAAAGCTGCCTTTGCAGAGCTGGAGTGACTGTGAAAGCTGAAAAGCCTGGGAGCAGCTGCCTGGTGTGGTACCCCTCTGCTATTGCTGTTATCAAATAAATGTGAGTGAGTTCAAGTTAATCCTGCTGCTAGAGAGGGATTCTGTCTTGATTGAGATAACCATATAAATGTACTATGAGACTTGTGAGTTCAAGTTAATCCTGCTGCCAGAGATGGATTCTGTCTTGATTGAGATAACCATATAAATGTACTATGAGACTTGTGAGTTCAAGTTAATCCTGCTGCCAGAGAGGGATTCTGTCTTGATTGAGATAACCATATAAATGTACTATGAGGCTTGTGAGTTCAAGTTAATCCTGCTGCCAGAGAGGGATTCTGTCTTGATTGAGATAACCATATAAATGTACTATGAGACTTGTGTAGCTCAAGTAAATCCTGCTGCAAATTAAAGGACTTTTGCCTGTTGCTGTTTACCATATAAATGTGTGGAGGCTTGTGTAGCTCAAGTAAATCCTGCTGCAAATTAAAGGACTTTTGCCTGTTGCTGTTTACCATATAAATGTGTGGAGGCTTGTGTAGCTCAAGTAAATCCTGCTGCAATTAAAGGACTTTTGCCTGTTGCTGTTACCATATAAATGTGTGTGGAGCTCAAGTTGAATCTTGCTGCCATTAAAGGACTTTGCCTGGTGCAGTTTGCCATATAAATGTGTGAGGAGACTCGTGGAGCTCAAGAGTAGCCCTGTTAACGTTTAAGGACCCTATCTTGTCTGGAGGTCATGAGTACTAATTCAGGGTAGTTTCCCTGTTGATTTGCCACCTTGGAACCAAATGGAATTACTGTACTGCTGACTGTTTAACTAACTTTTTCTTTCCTCTGTGTGTAAAAGGGCCCCTACCAGCTACTACGGTTTGGACTAGCCACTAGGGCTTGGGTACCCAAGGACAGTAATTGATAGGGATAGGGCTACTGCACAGAGCCCTAAATAGATAAATATAGTATAAGCTAATCAACTTGATTTCCCCTGCCCTTGTTATATTCCTCTTGAATAAATCAGATTGTTTTCACAGCTACGTCCCAGCTATGTGACGTTAATGGTGAAGCTGCTGTTTGGTGATTGCAACTAACTGTGCCTTACTTTGCAGGGGTCCCCGAAGGAGCTGGATAATATTTTCCATGGGGTAAGTGTACTGGTGAACAGAATTTCTGCCACCCAGTGTGAGTCACTAATGGGATGAAGGGGGGGTTGCAGTAACCCAGAGGGCAGTGACCGAGGCAATCTCGACAGTATTAACCCCGACCTCTGGGTGGAGGCACCCGTCCACGGATCTGGGCCCCTTACCCTGCCTCAGGGGGGGCAGACAGGGTAGTAGCCCTAAGGGTAGCGCCCTCTAGGGGTTACAAATTGGAGGCACCGCTGGGATCAGCGTCCCCTAGTGGCTCAGTAAGGAGATACCCCAAAGATGGAAAAAATGGAAGGGGATATGTTGGAAAAGATTAAGCTGGGACCCATCAAAACCATGGTACATAAACTGATGGGTTGGGGTGAAGCAGAAGAGCTAGATTCCCAGAAGATTGTATTATTGTTAGATGTGCCCTTGGGTACCTTGATTGCTGATATTGTCTCTGTTGCAGAACGTGTAAAGTGTTTGGGTATTGGTTGAAGTGAAGAAAGGCGTATGGCTGATTTGCTTGACCAGACATTGCAGGTACTATTCTTATGCAGTGTGGTCATCACGACCCTGAGAGTACCTCCTGTACTTTACCTGTAGGGTGCGTCGGGGTGGAGGCTAATCCATATCCGAAGTGGGTCAGTCACTCCTGGGGTCTCCTCAAATGAACAGTTTTAAAGATAAGCTGCTTAAATTGTTAGCTGTGGAGGGAGGACTACCCAGGAGTTGCTACAAGCTTGGATCACTGTCAGTGATACTACCCTCGAAGGGTTCTCCGGTGCCTCCCTGGCCGCCCAAAAAGCTCCGTGCTGGCTTTTTTGCCTTGGCAGTCCCATCCATACAGCTTGATTCCTATCGTAAGATTAAAGCTTTTCTCTGGCATGGTACCAGTGCCTTCCGGGGAGGATGACCTGGAGGCGTGGATGGACTACGCCACCCCTTTAGTCCAGGAGTGGCAATCCCCCGAGGGGGAGAAAAGGAAGAGACTGATGGAAAGTTTGGGGGGTCCTGCCTTGGAAGCCATTAGATTCTTCCGGGCCACTCATCCAGAAGCCACTGCTGCAGAGTATCTCTCTGCTTTAGAAGGGTTTTTTGGGAGTACAGAGACTGGTGAAGATTTATTATGGAAATTCAGGTCTGCTAAGCAGTGGAGAAATGAAAAACTGTCTGCTTTTGTTACTAGAGTGGAGCGGGCATTGCAGAAGCTTGTAGAAAAGGGGAATCACTGCTGCAGCTCTGAATCAGGTTCAGGCTAGAACATATTTTAAGTCTGCCAGATTCTAGTGTAACTCTGTTGAAACTTAAGTTGCATGATCGTGAGCCACCCGCCTGAATATTAATCAATGTAGGGGGAAATTCGAGAAGTGGAGACTGATGAAGAGGGTAGGAACCTTGTGTGGGGGCAGTGAACCTAGTGGGACCCCTGAGTCTAATACCCTGAGGAGCCTGGCTCACCTGGAGGCCGAGGGGTCCCCAGATTTCCCAGGTACTGTGGGGATGCGGGTTGTTTCCTCCTGACCCCACGTGGAGGGTGAGTTGAGGAGCTGAGATCAGGAATTTACAGGAATTGGTGAGGGACTTAAAGCAGTCTACTGTGTACTCCCACTCGGCAGACCCCTGAGTCAGGTAGAGCCCCGAACCCTAGCCCTAGAGAGCTTTCTCCTCCCTCAGGGCCCCTCAGAGTAGTGATCCCAGGACCCAAAGTTTTGTTATCACTGTCGGGAAGATGGGCATTCCAGCCTGACTGCCAGAGGCAGGAGAATTAAGGAAAGTTAACAACAGCAGACTGATCGCACGAGACAACGCCAGACCCAGTCTCAGGCCCCAAAAAAAGTTAATGACTCAGGCCCATGCCGGACTAACAATCTGCTACCCTGGTCTGGATGGACATCTGGAACAGGTACAGTGGAACGATTCCATAGGCTGTGATGGACGTGGCTCCCAGGTGACCATCATGTTTCAGGACTGGTACAACATATCTAAAGTGCACCTGGTACACATGTGAGTTGAGCGACAAGCCTATCATATAGGGTACATCCGTGTATGGTTATCTTTCCCTGACTGTAGATGGAACAGATGAGCAAGTGGAAACCGCAGTCCCAGTGCCCACCTGGACTGAGTGGGGTGCCTGTTGATGGAACAAATGCGCACATGTTTGGACGATTGTGATTGTGTTCAGAGAAGCAACATTCAGACTGGGTAAGTTTGGGTGTCTACTGTAATTCAAATGGTCAGGGCCACTCAAGAAGGGTGGCCGGAGGAACCTGAAGGCAGTGGGAGTAGTGGAAGAAGGATCTAGCCCTGTAGTGCTTGCTAAAAAACACACAGTGTGTTCTGCATGAAGTGATTAAGACAGATGTCAAGAATAGTTGATGTTGGATACGCCTAGAGGAGAACCTGAGGGTAGTCTCAAACCAACATTCTACCGGCCAGGCATGCCTATGTTAAAGATGATGGTTCAGTGCACATCTGTCTGATAAAGAATTCGATAAGGGTGTACCTAGCTGGCATCATTGGGTCTGCTGTCCTGCAAATAAAAGTTCCTGGACAGTGATAGGTTACTCCTGATCTGTTTGACTTGATGACTCTCCGCGCCTGACTGAGTGGAAGCAGGGGTCAGTGAGGAGGCCTGCAAGAGGACCAGGTTTCTCCTGAAAAGTGGGATGGGATGTACCAAGGGCTGACATCACATGGATTACAGACAAGACCCTGAGAGGATCGATGTCAGGCTCCTGCTGACACAGATGATGATGTGGTGGCACTTACAAAAATGTTGGCTGCTGGTGTATTCAAGGTCTAGAAGCCCTACTACCTCCCCATTGTAGTAGTAAGGAAAGAATGGCACAGTTCGGATGTGTGAGACTATCTACTTGAATAGCGGACCATTCCAGATCAATATACCATGCCACGCCATACAAGAGCGCATGGATTATCTGAATGGTAGTAAGTGGTTCTCTGTATTGAATCTTAGGAGTGGATACTAAAGATCCCGATGGCCTCAGGCAGTCCAGGGAAGACTGCTTTCATTTGCCCTTAGGCTACCAGTTATTGGATGCCTCAAGGAATTTTAGGTGCCCAGCCACTTTTCAGCGGCTTGATGGAACAGGCTGTGGGGACATGAACCTCAGGAGTGTTTGGTCTATTTAGATGACGTCATAGTGTTCGCCAATCCTTGAAGAACATGAACAACAGATTATTCAAAGTCCTGAATGATGGGAGGATTTTGGCCTCAGTTAATCTATCGACAAGTCATCAATTCTTCCAGACTCAGAAAATAATGGGCCATAGTGTCCACTGAAGACACAAGACTGACCCTAGCAAGGTGGAGGCGTCGACCATGGCCTCAACCTAGAAATTTGAAAGAGCTGCAACAATTCCTGGGGTTTTTGGCTCTGTGAAGACTTTATCAGAGACTATTCACGGAGTGATTAGCCCCCTCATGTCATCACCAGAGTATCAGCCTACTCAAAAATATAAGAAGGTGTGTACACTGACATAGAAAAAAGTATTTTCTGCCAAACGATATGTTCGAGGATCGATGAACTGCTGAGTGAGGAACTTTCCATGACATCACTATCAACTCACCCACTTACCGTGACCTATGCTGATCAGCCAAACATAAAGCTCTTTCATACTGATGCCAGTCTGCAAGGATTGGGGCTGTATCAGGAGCACTCGAATGGGCCTGAGACCTGTAGCGTTGCCAGAAGTCTGACGCCGTCAGAGAAAGAATTACCAGTGCACAAATTAGGAGTTTGGCATTTCAGAAGTGGGCCATGTTGATCAGTTCCCGACTATTTGTATGGTGCCAAGATATTAGTAAAGACAGGATAACAACTCTGACCTATGTGCAAACCTCCGCCAATTGGATGCTACTGGGCATAGGTGCTCTCAAGTCTGGGATCACGATGATGAGAATACTGGGCGGGCCTAAACCATATAGATGCAGATACTCACAGGACCAGTGTCCCAGACTGATGGGCCCAGTTGTCTAAAGCCTGACATAGAGCCCCTGTGCCAGAAATTTGATAAAGAACAAAGGTGTCTCCTGACACAGTGGACTGTGTGGTAGATTGTTTGGGGCAGCGGAAAACTGCATACCAGCCTACCGCCATTTCTCTGCATTGGACACCAACGCTCCGGCGCAACTCAGCAATGATGATCTCCAACAGGCTCAATCCTCAGACCCGCGATAAGAACAGCCGTAGAAGTTTGGCGAGCTGAAAGGGATGTATCCAAACTCGTCCACTGACTTGCGGAACTACCTTGTTGTACAAAGAAGAACCCAAACGAAACTTGATCAACCAACTACTATATAGAGACATGTGAGTAAGACTGCCAACTGACAACAACCGGTGCTGCCTCAGTTTTCAGAGAACCCAGTTCTGAGTCATTGCATAATCAGATGGGGCACCGGGCACAGATCGAACACTGGATGGTGCAGGGAGCCATTCTATTGGCCAAAGATGAGTGTGGACGTGGAACAAGTGTCAAGACCTGTGGTCATTGTTTGCAAAGGAAAGTGTTACCTCAGAAAACTGCTCCTCGGTCAACATTACTACTAGTGCTCCTATGGAACTGATGTATTGATTTCTGAGTTTAGAGCCTGATCTGAGAAGTGTTAGCAAATATGAGTGAGGTCACTGATCATTTTACCGGTATGCACAGGCTTTTCCGACCAAGGATCGAAAGCAACTACAGTGCTAAGATACTTGATTGAGAATTTTTCATCCACTATGGGGCTCGCAGATGGATTCATTCCGATCAGGAAAGGGACTTTGAAAGTTGCGATCAAAGAGATGCTATCTTATGGGAAATTCACAATCATGAACCACCCCACCACCTGGAGAGAACCTCAACCTGAAAGGTTCAATCGTACATTGCTCGACATGCTGGGCACCTTACAATCAAAGATAAATTGAGATGGAGCCAACAGATTAGCACTCAGTTCACGCACAATTGTACGAAAAGTGATGCCACAGGGTTCTCCCCTATCGTCTAATGTTTGGAAGGAGGCTAGATTGCCAGTAGATGTGTGTTTGGGGTTTCCTGATGGGGTGTGAGCAGAGAACCATCTGGTATGTACAGAAATTAAAGGCCCAATTGAATCATGCCTACCAACTGGCCCAGACCATGGCTGCTAAACGGAAATCTAGGTTAACAAGGAGATATGACAAAAGGTGAAAACAGTAGAGTTGAGAAAAGGGGATAGGTATTGTTGAGAAATCTGGGACTGCATAGCAAACATAAAATTGCCGACCAGATGGCATCACCTCCCTCATGTTGTTGTGGGACACTGGCAGACCTACCTGTGTATAAAGTGCAGCCTGAAAACAATTTGAAGATGTGAAAACCATACACAGAAATCATCTGCTGCCAATTGGGCAGATCTTGATTAATTTGAACCTTCCCTCACTCTCCTTCCAGGCCCGTGACTAGATCTGTGTTGCTAAGAAAGGAATCAAGCCCGTGGAGCCTTCAAACAAGTCCTGGAGCCTTGTCCAGCCTCCTGAAGGAGATGATCAACACTCAGTGTCAGAAGACAGCAAAGATGATATTGAATACTATCCCTCTTATGAACTAAGTCAATTGTTAGGGGCAATCCCCTTGTTAACTCAGGAACTGAAGCTGGTCCATCTGTGTTAGTGGAGCCCTTTACTTTATCCCGGAATGCCTCCAGAAGATGAATGGGGTAGCAGATGAACTCAAGGGGCTGAGTCCTTAGGCTTGCTGAACCATCTGGCCTGGCTGAATTATCTGACTTTTCAGAAGAAGAGAGAGTGAGGCAGAGGAACAAGCCAGTGATATGCCGAGATCGGAAGACTATTTTGAATGCCCTGATGGTTTCCCCTCTAGTACCTACACCGCCCCAGATGAGCCCAGTGGGGTGGGTTCAGGGATAGAAGGTCAAGCCCTGATAGTATTATGAGTATCGAGCACTGTCCTTGAAGGGATCCCTGTTGCTAATGTCTCTGACATGGGAGTGGAGTCAGGGCCTGGTTCAGAATCCCTGAAACCCTAAGCGATCCGGCCGACAAATTCGGCCCGTAATAAAGTTAAGCTATGAATCTTTAGGTCAGCCAGTGGACCTGCCCTTAAATGTGGTCCACAGAGGTGTATGTGTCCCCAGTTCTTTGCCAAAGTTAGCCTCGGGGATAACTCCAGATTATTAGTAAAACCTTTTGAGTGTGGTGCACCTGTCACGGGTAGGACCCTATGACCTGAGTTAAACAAGTGTAAGATTCTATATGTGTGATGTGTATACACTATAGTGCATTGTATATCTAATGTTTATGTAGGTAGATAAAAATGTAATATGATGTTGCTCGGAATGTTTACCTACTTTGCCTTAGGGTGATTACTTGGCGTGGACGCCAAGCTTTTCCAGACCAGGGAAGGTGTAAACTCCCTACAAATGGGGGTTCCTAAAAGTTCCCCGGAACTCATGTGTGCTCCCTGCCTGGTTGGTAATCGGCATAAAGTCGCCAGAATGGGGGTCCGTGGAGTGCTTTATAAGGCCTCCATGTGTTGTCCCTTTAAGGGCTGCCTGTTGCAGTCGGAATGGGTTAAAATGTGGGGGTTGAGCTTTGTCATGCTTGGCTCCTGCCCGGGCCGTAGAGTAAGTGCCCCCTTCTGCCATCACTAGTAGTGCAGGGGGAGCCCTGATAAGGGGATGTGAATGATTGCATTAAATGACATGTAAAACTAATGATAATGTAGCTGTGCTAACCTGCCTTCCTTTGCAGCCAGGACTGTTTCAACTGTTTCCTCCATCTTGGTCCCGAACTGTGAAATTGGACCAATCAGTACCTTGGAATCCCACAGAGTTGACTGACCAATAGAGGGACTGCTTGTATTTGGGAAAGGCATTATGGGTTAAGTACGCTTTTCGCACCACTGAGAGGCAGAGGAAATGACTGGCATGTGCAGCCAGCCAATGAAAGCGGTAGCGCCCGAACTGAAGGAAGAGCCCCTTGCTGTTGGGGGTTAGATGCGTTGTGGCTGAGGTGAGGAGAGGAGCTCTGTGCTTCTGCGCTTGGGGAGTGTTCGCGCGGGAAGCGTGAAAGGCCTAAGGCGGACGTTTGTCCTTTCAAGTGAGTCGGACTAAATCCGTCGGCGGGCGGTCAGAGGAGGCTGTGTCCTGTACAGCTACCCACCAGGCTCGACCTGTAGAAGGACTGGAGAAAATTGCTGAATCGCGCTCGGTCTGTGGGAGAGTTAAAAAGCTGCCTTTGCAGAGCTGAAGTGACTGTGAAAGCTGAAGAGCCTGGGAGCAGCTGCCTGGTGTGGTACCCCTCTGCTATTGCTGTCATCATATAAATGTGTGTGAGTTCAAGTTAATCCTGCTGCCAGAGAGGGATTCTGTCTTGATTGAGATAACCATATAAATGTACTATGAGACTTGCGAGTTCAGGTTAATCCTGCTGCCAGAGAGGGATTCTGTCTTGATTGAGATAACCATATAAATGTACTATGAGACTTGCGAGTTCAAGTTAATCCTGCTGCCAGAGAGGGATTCTGTCTTGATTGAGATAACCATATAAATGTACTATGAGACTTGCAGTTCAAGTTAATCCTGCTGCCAGAGAGGGATTCTGTCTTGATTGAGATAACCATATAAATGTACTATGAGACTTGTGTAGCTCAAGTAAATCCTGCTGCAAATTAAAGGTCTTTTGCCTGTTGCTGTTTACCATATAAATGTGTGGAGGCTTGTGTAGCTCAAGTAAATCCTGTTGCAAATTAAAGGACTTTTGCCTGTTGCTGTTTACCATATAAATGTGTGGAGGCTTGTGTAGCTCAAGTAAATCCTGCTGCAATTAAAGGACTTTTGCCTGTTGCTGTTACCATATAAATGTGTGTGGAGCTCAAGTTGAATCCTGCTGCCATTAAAGGACTTTGTCTGGTGCAGTTTGCCATATAAATGTGTGAGGAGACTCGTGGAGCTCAAGAGTAGCCCTGTTAACATTTAAGGACCCTATCTTGTCTGGAGGTCATGAGTACTAATTCAGGATAGTTTCCCTGTTGATTTGCCACCTTGGAACCAAATGGAATTACTGTACTGCTGACTGTTTAACTACTTTTCTTTCCTCTGTGTGAAAGGGCCCCTACCAGCTGCCATGGTTTGGACTAGCCACTAGGGCTTGGGTACCCAGGGACAGTAATTGATAGGGATAGGCCTGTGCACAGAGCCCTAAGTAATAAATATAGTATAAGCTAATCAACTTGATTTCCCCTGCTCTTGTTATATTCCCTCTTGAATAAATCAGATTGTTTTTCACAGCTATGTCCTAGATGTGTACATTAATGGTGAACTGCTGTTTGGTGATTGCAACATAACTGTGCCTTACTTTGCAGAGGGTCCCCGAAGGGAGCTGGATAATATTTTCCATGGGGTAAGTGTACTGGTGAACAGAATTGCTGCCACCCAGTGTGAGTCACTAGTGTGATGAAGGGGGGGTTGCAGTAACCCAGAGGGCTGTGACTGAGGCAATCTCGACAGTATTAACCCCGACCTCTGGGTGGAGGCACCCGTCCACGGATCTGGGCCCCTTACCCTGCCTCAGGGGGGGCAGACAGGGGTAGTAGACCTAAGGGTAGCGCCCCCTAGGGGTTACACATGGAGCAGGGGGGCTGATCCCCAGGCAAATCTCTCGTCAATAGCTTCTCTGTGCAGCGGGTAGTCTGGCTGGGTCAGTCTGGCAAGACCCAGACCGCATGGAGACAGATTCGGATGTAGTCCGTTTTGGGCTGGATACAGCTTCCAGCAAGCAGAACACAGTTCACACAGTGGGGAACCAACTTACAACCCACTAGCAGCTCATAGCACATTTACATGTACGGGAATTCTACTGTACCAGTCAAAGTGCTCCCCAGTCACTATCGCAAACTCTCTGCACACACCGGAAGCTTAGGGGTATCTGGAACTCCTGACAGGCCAATCGCATTCAGCAAAATCTTTGGTCTTCTTAGGTTGAGCCTGGCCCACTTCAGTAGCTTACTTTAGTCACACAAACTTGGATTTAGTCCAAAATAATTCTCTTCTCTCCCTTCTCAGGAGCAGCAGGCAGACACGGAGGCCAAACTCTCAGCCTTTTCATAGTTCTCCCATGCGAATCCACTTAGGATTGCTCTCAGAATTGCTTCAGAATCACTTTAGCTCCTCTCCTTTTACTTCCCAGCTCAAAAAACTAACTGAAAACTGCAAGCAGCCCGGGACTTCCCCAAGATCCAAAAGATTTGGTTGACTGATTTGGCTGTCAGTCAAAGCAAGAGCTCCCCCTTCAGTTGCAAAAAAGGCACAAAAACTCAAACCACAGTTCCTATAGATTTTGAATTCAGACAGCTCCTGTAGTCCGGCTACATTTTAGGTCCCACCAGAACTGATTGGTCCAATTTGCAGTCCAGGACCAAGATAGTGGAGACAAACAAAACAGTCCTTGCTACAAAGAAAGCAGGTTAGACAAACTGCATTATCATTATAATTCTAAATGGTTTTCAGCAAATAGTTACATCTTTCAACAGAGCTCCATCTCAGATTACTTATGCTGCAATCAAGCAGCTTTTAAAGAGACAGTACATAGAGGCTATACAGACTCTGGTAATCACATTTAAACTGCTAAAATGCAGGACACCAGCCTGGCAGTGAGCATTTAGGCAAGCTCAAGGAAGACTTTTTGGGAACCTCCATTTGTAGGGGGGTTACATTCCCCTGGGTTTTTATTTCCCAGGTGCATTATTTTGCACTGAATCCAAACTGCCATAATTCTGACCACTCCTCCAACCTTGCCAAGTCCTTTCTCATCCTTTCTACGCCTCCTCGTGTATCAACCCTGTTGCAGCTCTTTGTGTCATCTGCAAAGAGGCATACTTTTCCTTCCAGTCCCTCTGCAATGTCACTTATAAAGACATTAAAAATTACTGGACCCAGTACTGAACCCTGCAGTACCCCACTAGTAAACCCTCTTTCTTCAGATTGGACTCCATTTACAATTATCTTCTGTGTCCAGTTGTCCAGATAATGTTTTACCCAGGCTACCACCCTGGGACCCACTCCCAGGCTGGTTAATTGGACTATTAATCTTTTGTGTGGGACTGTGTCTAATGCCTTGCTAAAGTCTAGGTAGGCCATGTCCACAGCCCCTCCCTGGTCTACAATTTTGGTCACCCAGTCAAAGAAATCAATTAGATTCGTCTGACATGACCTACCCGCTGTGAACCCATGCTGCCTTGGGTTCTGTGCCCCACTGGCCTCTAGGTACTCAACTGTTCTTTCCTTCAGAAGTGATTCCATCACTTTCCCTACCACAGAGGTCAAACTGACAGGTCTGTCATTTCCTGCCTCTGTCTTGGTCTCACTTTTGTGAAGGGAATCACATCTGCCTTCCTCCAGTCCTCAGGTACCACACCATCCTCCCATGATTTGTTAAAAGGGTAGTCAGTGGTGTCACTAGTTCTCTGTTTAATTCTTTTAGAATTCTGGGTGAATTCCATCGGGCCAAATTGCTTTGTCCACCTTCAGTTTAGGAGTTCTTTCAGAACCCTTTCTTCTATGAACAGACTGGGATCGACCCCCTATCCAGAGTGCTTCTGTTAATTGGATTAGGCACCTCCCCCACCTCCTCTTTTGTGAATACTGAACAGACGTATTCATTCAGTATCCCTGCTTTTTCACTGTCCCTCGCTGCCCACCCACTATCCATTCTATTCAGCCTCACTATCCCTCCCTTTGTCTTTCTATGCTCCCCGATATACCTATAAAAGGTTTTATCCCCCTTCTTAACCGAGTTGGCTATCTTTTCCTTAGTTTGGGCCTTTGCTATTCTGACTACCCTCCCTGCTTCCTTCTGCCTTAACTGGTACAGTTCTCTGTCCTGCTCCTTCTGTGTTTCCTTATACTTCCTAAATGCTATCTTTTTTCTCCCTAACCTTTACCGCCACCTCTTTTGAGAACCATTGTGACTTTTTCTTTCATTTTGATTTGTTTATTTGCTTCACACAAAGGCTTGTTGCCTCTGTGATGGCAGTTTTGATATTTCCCCATTGTTGCTCCACCCCTCCTTCTAGCCTGTTTTCTAGTACTTTTCTAAGGCACTGTCCCATCTTGCCAAAGTCAGCCCTCCTGAAGTCCAGAACCTTCACTTTTGTATGGCTTGACTCTGTAGCTGAGTTTATCGTGAACTACACTGTTTGGTGGTCACTTGTTCCCAAATGGCTACCCACTTCTAGATCTGAGATCCTCTCTCACTGTCCCCATTTGAGAGTACGAGGTCTAAGATTGCTCCCTCATGAGTAGGTTCCAAAACTAGCTGTCTGAGGCATGCCACCTGAAGGGCATCAAGAATGGCTCTGCTTTTGGATGTGGCTGCAGCAAAGGTGCTCCAGTTAATATCTGGCATATTAAGGTCCCCCATCAACATTATCTCCCCTTTCTGTGCCATTCTAAGTATGTCTTCTATCATATCCTTGTCCATTCCTCCCCCTTGACATGGCGGTCTGTATACAACCCCTGTGCGGATTGTGGTGCCATTTCCAGGAGATTTGAGGCGAACCTGCAAAAAGCATGGAAAGGACATCCAGTATGGCAAGGGAGGTGACTGGGGCAGCGCTAGAAACTATGTCAGCATACTCAAAGGCAGAAAGGATCCATTTGACTATCAGGTTCGTCTTACAGGGATGGAGAGGTGGCTTTGTGGTGATAGAGTAGCCCAGGTCTGGGCACAGTTTGGCATGGAGCATGCTGAAATGGGAGGAAAAATACAGGGAAGAATCAGGCCAGGCACCAAGAGTGGCTTGTAAGTGCAGATGTTGTCAAGAGGTGTGTTAGCTGACGAGAAGAAGAGAGGTAGGGAGGAAGTTGGCAGTTTTTGTTTGGAACCAAAGGTCATGGCAACAGTGTTCTTGGTGTTAAGTCTTAGGCAGTTTGTTTCAAACCAGGAAGTGACTGCTGACAGGTAATTTTGAAGGGGTTGGACAGCTTGGGTAGACAGGCCAGACAGGAAAAGGACAGTGTAGCCCACATACATATGGATATTGGAGTGGGTACATATGGACGGAAGGTCATTGATGAAGAAAGAAAAAGAACCTGCCTAGAATAGAGCCCTGGGGCACACCAGTGAGGATGGGGAGGATGAGGATGAGATATTGTTAATTGAAACTGACTGGGAGCGGTCATTAAGCTAAGAACTGAACCAGGACACTGAGGCAGGAGATAGGCCAATGGAGTGTAGCTTAGAGTAGAAGGGGTGGGAGACCGAGTCAAAGGCCTTACTAAGTCAAAGAATATAGCTGAGGTGATGTGGCCAAGATCCATAGCAGTGTGGATGGCATTTGTAAAGTGTAGTAGTGAGGAGGTGGTGAGTGGGATTTCCTGAAGTTTGACTGGAATGGGGAGAGGGTGTTAGAGGTGGATAGGAAATTGTTTAGCCTGGACAGGATGAGGGATTTTGGACTTTGGTGATGGTGGGCAGTGGGAGATGGGCGGTAGTTGCCAGGGATGGTGGGATCACCACCTTTGAAGACAGGGAGAACTGTGGCAGACTTCCAGGCAGTGGGAACTGTGGCAGTGGAGAGCGAGAGGTTTAGGATGTAGGTTAAAGGGGTAATTATTGAGGGAGAGGAGACTTTGAGGAGCCTAGGGTACAACCATCGAGGCTAGACTTAGTAGGGTTTAGGGATGTGAAGGCTCTCAGTACCTCTGAGGGTAAAATTGGTTGCAGTTGAAACCTGAGGGCTGTGGGAAAGACTGGGGGGTGCAGAGGTGGGAGGGAGGACTGGTTCCCAGGTGGAATAGCACTAGAGGTGAAATACTTGTTTAGAACTTCAGCGACACGGGAGAGGTCAGAGATAAGTGAGCCAGGCTCCTGGATGGGGGAGTCAGATTGGGGTGCAGGAGCAATGGAGATCCCGCCAGAAGGAGGAAGGAGTATTGTTTGAGGGGTGCAGATGGGATTTAAAGAAATCTGATTTAGCATGGCAGATGCTTTGGGTGCAAATGTTCTGGAGGGTATAAAGGTTTGAAGGAGGCTTGGTCACCTGAAGATTTAGAGTGGTGCCAAGCATGGTCACCTCTACACTTAGCCAGGATGTCAGGGTGATCCAGGGATGGTGGGCGCGCTTAACTCTGGATGTTTTTAGAGGGGCATGGGCATCCCAAATACTTAGGAAGATGGAAGAGAAGTTGTCAAGGGCAGTGTCTACTGAGAGGGAGCAGAGGACTGGGGACCAGTCAGCCAGGCCAAGTCATGGAGGAGTTTATTTACATCTAGGGATTTGAGGAAGCAATGCTAGATGTATTTGGGAGGGATAGAAGGGGATGGTACTTCCTGACACAGAAGGTAGGACAGTGGTCACTTAACACATCAGGAAAGTACCAGTAGAGCAAATTAGGGTGGGGGAGTGATGAGAGTGCCCAGTTGAGAAGGGACTGTGATTGACTTCGAGAGTTGGGACAGGTTGGTTCTTTAATCAGTTGGGAATGGTTTAAAGCTTCAGTTTGGTGGCATGAGCTTAGAGAAGAGTGGGCAAGTCAATCTAAGTTGAAGTCACCAAGAAGGATTAATTCTCAAGAGTTCGCTAAAGTGGAGATGGCGGGGATACGGGAGATAAGGAAGGTGGAATAAGTTTAGAGGAGGCGTATAAGACCCCTACTAAAAGGGTAGAAAAGGAAGGAAAAGTGAGATTAACGAGGAGGAGTTTGTGGGAGCAGGGAATTGCTTCACGATGGAAGATGGCGCAGTTTAAGAAATTGCGGAAGTAGATAGCCACTCCACTGCCACGTTTACCCCGGTCTTGCCTAATGAGGTCGAAATTTGATAAGGCCAGTTGGGAATCGGGGATTCGAGAGGACAGCCAAGTTTCCAAAATCCAGAGAATGTTGGGGGAGTGTTGAGTACCCCACACTTTCAGGTCATCAAGTTTGGGGAGAAGGCTGCGTACATTGGTGTGAAAGATCCACAGGCCTTTATGGAGAGCCTGCAGAGGGGTGGTGGCAGGGCTGATAGGGCCAGGATTTGGTTCCATGTCCCCAACTAGAAGTAACAGGAGGACCAAAGGTGTAGGGGTGAAGCATGGCTTTTCCACTTGATGCAGCAGACTGGATGGGGTATAGCAAGAGGGGTAGAGGGGAGAAGCTGATGGATAGCTGCTAGGTTAAGAAGAGAGTGGCTGAGTAGCCCAGGGTGGATTGTGACAAGGGGAGGGTAGCAAGGTAGGAGGGGAGGGAGATAGTGGTGGGAGTAGAATGGTTGCAGAATGGGCAAAAGAATGGGTGAGGAGGGAAGTTTGAAGGGGATGGGCAGGTGGGCAGAAGGAGGGAGAAGAAGAAAAACTAGGAGGGGGAGGACAACAGAGGTCCTCATTTGGATGATGTGAGAGAGGAGAGATAGGGGGGTGGAGGCCAGTAAGTAGCAAGTAGTGGGGGATGAAAGGTAGAGAAGGACGGTACCTTATGTATTCAGGAAATGACAGATGAGGAGGGGGTGCAGAGATGAATAAGGAGCACAAAAAGACAAAACAAATTGAGGCTGCTGCAGTGGTGCAGTGATAGTGTTGATGCCTCTGGAGCTAAGGGTCAGGGGGTCAGGTGAGCAGAAGACAGAAGGAGTAAGAAGAGAGGCTAGGGAAGGCAGGATCAGAGTGTAGATGAACAAAAGTGGTTACTTGGACAGGGGAAGAACAGGCAGGGGAAGGAGTGCTCAACAGTGACTCCTAGTGGTAGCTTAGTATAACCTTTAAATGGAAAAGTAGGGAGATAAAACAGGCAGAGGAGGTCATGTGACCAGGTCACATGACAGGATATGATCTATATAAGAGGAGACAGACCAAGGTGGGAGGGGCAGCTGTGATGGGGTTAGCTCAGTCCAGTAAAGCACAACGCAGGCTGTTTGCTCACCTTGCTGTTCAGCACAGGGGTCAGGCAGGAGAGGAGTCCCAGAGCTCTGTTCGGCGAGCTGGAAGTGCCTGAGTCCATGTGAGGAAGGAAGAACAGAGGGTTAAATCCAGGGCAAACAAAGGGGTAATTAGGATGCAGTGGAAGCTGGATGTGGAACTTTGTTGGGGTGGGCAGAATGCACTGTGCATGTGTCACCCAGATGGATCCCAACCATTGTCCAGAACACCAAAGACTGGAGAAAGTAAAACTCTAAACAAGCAAGGTAAAAATAGCTAAAAAATCACAGTACAGCAGGAACAGTGATGTAATAATTCAGACAGTCAGAGCTCTTAAAGTTAAGTTTAGTGCACACGAGAAAACGGCAGATAAATGGAGAGTATGCACACAGTAAAACAATCACTTGTATTGAGCCAACAAGTGCAGCTTAAAGAGTTTAGGTAGTGTAGATAATTCTTTTAGCCCAGTACAATAAAGCACAACACAGGCTGCTTGCTCTTCTTGCTGTTCAGTGCAGGGGCCAGGCAGAAGAGGAGTCACAGAGCTCCATTCTGGGAGCTGGAAGTGCCTGAGCCCCTTGCCATTCAATGCAGGGGCCAGGCAGAAGAGGAGTCACAGAGCTCTATTCAGAGAGCTGGATTTGCCTGAGTCCCTTGCTGTTTAGCGCAGGGGCCAGGCAGAAGAGGAGTCGCAGAGCTCCATTTGTGGAGCTGGAAGTGCCTGAGTCCCTTGCCAGTCAGTGCAGGGGCCAGGCAGAAGAGGAGTCGAAGAGTTCCATTTGGGGAGCTGGATGTGCCTACATATACCAACCTAATAATATTAATAATATAATATTTTTATTTATATAGCACAATTCGTATTTCAAAGCGCTGCACATACAAAAAAATATCATAACAATTTAAAATTTAAACACAAATACATCATTGGTTTAAAAACCATCCCCAGTTAAAATATCAGTCATCAAAAGCGTGTTGGAAAAGGTTCATTTTCAGGCTAGTTTGAAGCTGTCCACGGTCCTGCACTCTCTAATCTGATGAGGTAGAGAGTTCCACAGGGATGGTGCTGCAAACATAAATGCCCGGGCCCCAGATGTTTTTAAACGTACCCTGGGAACCTCTACAGTAACAGCCCCTCGCTAGATGAGCGGAGAGACCGGCCGGGGCTGTAGGGAATCAGGAGCTCTTGCAGGTAACTTGGTCCCAGTCCATGCAGGGCTTTATAGGTCAACAGACCAATCTTGAAAGTGATCCGCCGTTATATAGGCAGCCAGTGTAGAACACGCAGCACAGGAGTAATATGACTACAGCGCGATGTCCCAGTCAACAACCGAGCTGCAGCATTCTGCACCAGCTGTAAGTGGCGGATATCAACTCCAGGAAGCCCCAGGTAAAGGGAGTTACAGTAATCAATGTGTGAGGTCACTAAGGCATGGCTCAACATGGGCAAATCATTGGATGGAACAAGGTGCCTGATTCTGGAGATGTTCCTAAAATGGTAAAAGGAAGACTTGATGACTGCTGACTTCTGCGCCCGCAGTGTTAGCCCATCATCAAGAACCACCCCCAGATCATGCACCTGTTCAGAGGCAGGTAGCTGTACACTATCCAGCCAAAGCCCAGATGGTAGACCTACCACCGACCTCTCTATACGGCGTCCCAGATCCACTACCAACACCTCAGTCTTCCTGGAGTTCAATTTCAACCAGCTAGACTTCATCCAGTCACGGATCTCCATCAAACAGCTGTTAAATGAGACCGCACTATCCTGGTCGGGTGTGAAAGACAGATAGAGCTGCGTATCATCAGCATAACAATGAAACCTCAGCCCATATCATCTTACAATGTCTTTGAGGGGTAGCAAATACAGTGTGAACAGCATGGGGGACAACACCGAGCCCTGAGGGACCCCGCAAGGCAGAGAGAATGGTTCGGAGTAAAAAATCCCAGACACCACCCTCTGGGACCTGACGGCGAGAAAAGAATGAAACCATCTGAGAACTGGACCAGCCAGACCACAGATAACCCTCAGGCATTCAAGTAGCACCCCATGGTCCACAGTGTTGAACGCTGAAGAGATCCAAAAGTACCAAGATGGAATGGTGTTTTTGGTCCCTTGCCATCAGGAGATCACTGAGCACCTGAACCAGAGCTGTCTCAGTGCTATGTCTCTTCCTGAAGCCTGTCTGGAGAGGGTTGAAGATATCATGGATGGTAAGATGGTTCTCCAGTTGAGCGCAACCACTTTCTCAATCACCTTGCCAACAAAGGAAGGTTAGAGAAAGGTCTGTAGCTGGCACAGTTGTTCGGGTCCACGGAAACTTTCTAAGAAGCGGTGTCACCACCGCCTCCTTCAGGGAGCTAGAGAATTCTCCCACAGCTAAGGAGCACCAAACAATCTGTGCCAGGATCGGGCCGATAAACTCAATACACCCCAATAAAAGGCGCATAGGGCCCGGATCCAAACTACAGTACATCAGCCGCAAATTCTGGACAATCTGCATGATATCGTCAGTCTCCGGCCAGTCAAAAGAACTCCAGGTTGACCGAGAGAGAGTGACCAAATACCAACTGCCATCAACTCCCATAAAAGATGCTAAGCGGATCTTGGCCCTGATGTTGGCCACCTTATCCGCAAAAAAAATCGAGCAAACTCATCACACTTAAGTTGTGAAAATGCTCCTCGAATCTGCAGACAGGATGGGTCGCACAACCTGTCTACGGTTCGGAAGAGCTGAGCTGGTCGATTTTGAGCCACAGCAATCTCGCCGGACAGGAATTCTGCCTTCTTACCAGTGATTGCTGATTGATAGCAATGATAATGTTCTATCAATCTAAGGTGGTCGGCATCAAGGGACGATTTCCACCAGCGATGTTCTAACCTTCGTGCAACTCATCTCATCTCCCTCAAAACTCCGTTAAACCAGGGGAGTCGGGGGCCAAGACAGAGCGGTCGAACATGGACTGGGGCAATGGAATCCAAGCCCTAGTGATGGCCTTGTTATAGGCCAACACCAGATTCTCTGGATCCTTGCCTGCCTGCATAACTCCCGAAAGGTCCAACACCACCAGAAGGCCTTCAGGGATTACTCCCCTCAATGGGTGGTATTTGACTATTTCCACCGAGGCAGGCCTATGGGGGGCTGGAAACTGAATCTCACCATGTAGTGATGGCCACCTTGAAAAGCAAAACAAAAGCAGGGCAGTTTTTCATTTGCGTGCCTGTGGAGGAACCTCACTATCATGAGCCGAGGCGGCTCCTAAGCTGAATATATGGGGGGATTGACTACCACTATGCTGGCTAATGTGGTCTTTTGTCATCCTTGGGGTTGCTGGCTGGCTGGGCAGGAGGCACTAGATGCTTGACTGGCAAAAGGCGGATAACCCCTAAACTTTGGGGTGCAGGAAGTTGCAGTCTTTGTAGGGCAATTAGTTGGGTGGTGGGACTACCACAGTTGGGCAGTCCGACCACTTTTCCACAGCAACAGCTCAGACTGGGAGTGGAGAGAGAACCATGGCTTGATGCAGTTGGTGATGGGGCAGGCAGTTTGAGACCCTTTTGGTACAGGTCAGGAACCAACTGGCTGAGGTGCAGGGCAGGCAAGTTAACCCCAATGTGGATAGGTGGCTATGGTGGGTGCAGGGCAGGCAGTTCAGGCCATGTTGCAATTTTGCTCAGACCCCGATGTAAAATAGTTTAGTCAGTCAGGGGTCAATAACGTCCCTGGGTGCAACCTGGGAAAACACTGTAAATTATAATTACACAATAACAACTTGTTCTTTTTACCAGAAACTGGGTTTACCTCATGGCCAGGGTCAGGGTGACAGGCAGCACATCATAGGCCGGACAGTTTCTACAGTTGTCAGGTATGCACGCAATCAGCAAACAGTCTGGGGGAAAAAGGGGTGCCTGATAAGGGGTAGTTGGGGCTCCCAGTGAAGAGGTTAAGGCCTCTAGGGTGACCTTTTAAAATGGGGTACTGGCCCTTTTAAATATTTGAGGCATCCCTTTCTTGCTCAGCAGGCCTGGTGGGGAATTTACCTAGGCCCGGCACCCACCCCAGGCCTATGTATGGAGGGTGGTAGCTGGTCTATATAGTGGGCCCAGCCTGAGCTCCACCCCTCGAAAATTTTAATTTTTGGGCTACAGCCTCACCATGCAGGGCCGAGGCTTAGCTCTGCCCACTATGCCTGCACAAAAAAGGCGTGTGCCTTGAGTTCCAACCCTGCCCTTTAGGCACCAATTTCCATTTTTTCCACCCTATTTATGCCCACCCTAGCCTTTTTTTTTCTGTCCCCTACCACTGAGGCACTGATTTAGCACCAAAATTAACTGCCCTGGGGCTCATGCTCCACAGTGCCCCTGTTTCTGCTTATTGGTGGAAGCTCTGCCAACTCATTTCTTTTTGCTTCTGCTTTTTCTTCCTAGGTGCCTCCGTGGCTAAGTACAATAATTTTGGGTTTGCTGCCCACCTACCTTTTGGCCCTGGTCCTCTGCCCACCGGAGGGTCATTGGTGATGCTGGTGGTAAGGGCCAGGGAGCCGTCTTCGCACCGGTGTTTTTTTTATGCTGCAGGGCAGGGGGCGCATTGTACATTCAGGTGCTTGTTTCGGCTGGAGCAAAACTCTGCCACACACTGCGTTCCACCTCAAAAATAGTTCCTCTCCATTTTTTTACACACCGCACGAATTGGCAGTTGCCTTTGCAGACTTTGGTGAGTCAGCGGTTGGCAGGAGGGAGGATGGACAATCTGGAGGGGATTTCCGCAATGCCACCGATGCGCCTACTGGAGATTTTGAGTGTGGGGTGGTGGGACAGCTTTAGGAAGTGGCCACAGCTGAGCGCTCAGCAGGAGAGCATGAAATTAGTGCACAGGAATAAAACAAAAACTTTAATGGGCACAGATGCACAACGGGGCAACCCGCCGGGCTGCAGCTGGCACTAAGGCCTGCTGGAAGGGGATGGATGGGGCCCATCCACTATGCTGGGTCCCAAAGCTTGCAGCTGGAGGAACACACTTGGAAGACTGCCAAGGTAGGGTGCAGCACAGGGCACCCCACGAACACCCCAGACACCCATAAAAAGAGAAACGAGGGAAACCCACCAGCTCAGGGGCAGACAATTAAAGGTAGATTACTCTATGGGGCTGGCTGCAGCTGGATGTTGGGGGGGGGGACTGCTGGACTCCTTGAGTCTGGAGGACGACTGCTGCTGCTGCTGAAGACCTCTTAAGGGACTAGGAACAACTGCTGCTGCTGGACACCCCAGGATCGCTGGCTACAGAGGACCAGCCACCAGGGAGCTATGGACCCGAGCTACAGGTAAGCTTCCAGGCATCTGTACCTCTGTACTCTCCACTCTGTAAGTCACCCAGTGCAGAACTGCCCTCCGGCTAGCAGGGGATGCCCTTTTCTAGCCTGGGGGTGGACTTGACTTCTGGTCAGGCAATTGGGTCCCTGGGGCCTAGATCAGCCCCTTGAGCTGATTTATGGCCCTTTTAGGCATTGGCCAGAGCTCTGGCTTGGCCAGGACAAAGGCCGAAGCCCAGGAAAAGTCCAGGAGAGGGAGGAGGAGAGGGGGATGAGGACAGAAGGTGGTCAGCCAGCTAGCTTGGTCAGCAGCCAGCTGGCTGTGTGTGGGGTGGGTGGAGGGTTAACCATTTCCCTCCCTGAGGTTATTCCTGCTGGCTTGTGATGCAAGTAACAAGTGGGGTACCTCAGGGATCAGTCCTGGGGCCAGTCCTCTTCAATATGTTTATCAGTGACATTGCAGATGGACAGGAGGGTAAGGTTTGTCTGTTTGCAGATGACACCAAGATCTGTAACAGAGTAGATGATCCAGATGGGGTGGGCAGAATGTGAAGAGATCTTGATAAACTGGCAAAATGTTTGGAAGAGTGGCAACTGGGGTTTAATGCAAAGAAGTGCAAGATCATACACATAGGGAAGAGAAACTCTGAAGCCACCTATACTGTAGGTTGGGAGGGGAGTTGCTGGTAATCACAAGGGAAGAAAGAGACTTGGACGTCATCATCACAGATGACCTGAAATCATCCAAGCAGACCACTAAAGCAGTAGATAAGGCTAGGGGGATGTTGGGGTGCATTAGTAGGGGTATCAGAAGTCGTAAGAGGGAAGTAATAATCCCTCTTTACAAGACGCTGGTTAGGCCCCATCTGGAGTACTGCGTGCAGTACTGGAGGCCGTACCTGCACAAGGACATTAACAAAATGGAGGCAGTCCAGAGAAGGGCAACTGAAATGGTGGAGGAACTGCATCAGGAAACATATGAGGACAGATTAATGGAGCTCAGTATGTATACCCTAGAGCAAAGGAAGGAGAGAGGTGATATGATCGAAACATTCAAACATCTTAAGGGCATTAACAAGGTGAAAGAGTCTAATATGTTTCAATATAAGAAAAATAGCAGGACAAGATGACACAGCATGAGATTAGAGGGAGACCAATTAAGGGGTAATGTGAGGAAGTTCTTTTTCACAGAAAGAGTGGTGGATGCATGGAACGTAAAGCTACCAACTTTGAGGTCTAAAACTGGGACAGTTCATCCTGATCATAACCCCCCACCATGTCACTCCCATGGACACCGCTGCAGTCAACGCTGCGCACAATCAGTTAAATTTTGACGCTTGCTCTGGCCATGCCACCCCTCAGTAACACCAGTAGCAAACATTCAGATTAAAACAATACATAATTCTGCTGCAGCAAGTTCCAAACCATGATGTACAGAAAGTTTATTAGAAGCAAACCTGCATTAAATTGTGATCAGACATTCGAGCTGCATGTATTGCTCCTCCTGACAGTCCCATCCAACCTGCTTACCTCACCTCATTTGCTGAGCAAACTTCACTTCAGTGACTCCCACCACCACACCAGATTGTTTCACACGCTTTCTACAGCTGATCAGGTTCAAGTACCTTAGTTCCCTGCTGCGGTCTCATCTCTGTCTAGAGTCCCTCTAAGCTGCTGGCAGGCAGACGTCCACATGTGTTTGTTTGCGCTACTACCAATTCTAATCTAACAGGAAGAAACATGCTTTACTGCACTCCCACTGACATACTTGCAGTGCAACACAAGTGCAGGATTGAATTGCCAACTGCTGTCCAGCCCGAGCAGTGCCACAGTAGTGCTGAAATAACTGTCACTCACGGATTAGCAGTCAAAGCAAAAAAGGGTGACAAAACTGGGACAAGTAAGCAAAAACTGGGACAAAAGTGACATTTTGCAAAACTTGTGGGGACACTAGGACATGCTGCCTAAAATAGGGACTGTCCTACAAATAAGGACAGTTGGTACCTTTAATTAAGAATGGCTTACCTCAGGAAGTGGTGGATATGAATACAGTGCAGGGCTTCAAACAGACATGGGATAGGCATAAGAAAGCAATAAGATGAGTATGAAAAGATAGGCCATTGACAGAGTAAAGGCCTATGGCACATCCATAATGTAGAAAAAATGGGCAGACTGGATGGGCCTTGTGGTCCTTATCTGTTGTCAGCTTCTATGTTTCTATGTAACCGTTGGGGTGCTACAGTTCGGCCCCTCTTAAACATACATGTCCCCATGTATGGGGCTGAGTACCATTTTATTTGCACAACATAAGGAATTAGACACACTAATGAACTGGTCTACCTACATGCAGTGGGAACTACTACAGCATGATAAACATTAGTAACACATTAGACAGTATCAATACCTTGGGTTACCTCTGGCTGAAGTCAGCATAACCATTAAGCAGGATCTACTGCTTATGCTTTGATCGGGCCCTCAAACAGGGCTCTATATTTTTGTAATAAAACGAGCAGGGGCACTCCCTGGGTAGTGCACTGTGACCACCTAGAAGGTAGCTCAGTGGGCAACAGCTCTACGGGGGGGGGGTCCTGCGATATGGTGGCTGGTTTCACCAATGGGTTTTTTTGGGAAACATTGATTGGGTCTGCCACCGGCAGTCTCCGTGGCATAGTAGCTGGGATAGTGTGCACCCAGGGCCATGGGTAAGGGCTTTTTGGGAAAAGTCCTAGGAGCCCATTGGATCCTTATACCTGCCTTTTTTTCAGGTTCGGCATCTTTAGGATTCAGGTTGACATCTTTTGCAGGTGGTACGGCTTGGAAGGTGCAAGGTTTAAGGATGTTTTGGTGCACAGTCTTTTTTTTTGATTGGAGGATTTGACTTCAGCTGTATTTGGTAGACAGGAAGTTCTGGAAGGGGTGTCTACAGTTAAGCATGGGTCAGGCTCTCATTTGCTTTGAGTTTGTGGGTATTGTGTGTCCTTTTCTTGGGACTTGTATCTTTAATGACAAGCAGTTCAGCTTTGGTTGTGTTACTATATATGTCTTTTGCTGTCTGTGCACTTCGTCCATGTGCTGGGAGACTACTGACTTTAAATTGTCTGTTGGAAGCTGAGAAACATACTGCAAAGAACAAACTACAACTCCATTTAGGACCTGGAAACCTGATTAAGGCATAATACTACAGAGCACTTGGTAAGAAGGGAGAGTCGCTTTCTACAAAAGTTTTATTTTTATTTTATTTTTCCTTATTGGCATTAAGCAGTGAATTGCAGGATTCCATTAAAAGTGTAGTAATTTTATAACCAGAGGGAGTGAGATACAACTGAATTTGCTTGAGTGCTGGGGTTGAGACCTAGGATTTGGAAGGATATTTTTGTAACATTTTAAGTGTCCTGCTGGCTGAGGAGTGAGTTCATTTTTATCCCTGGACTCAGTAGAGTGGTTTGTGTTGGAGCTGTGGTCTAGTAAATTGTGGTGTTAGTTGAATTACTATAAAGGACAGTACTCTCAGGGTGGTGGAGCAGTTGTGTATTTGATTGTTTCTAACAGTCACCAGTGGCTGTACCTACCACCCCGGCGTGGCATTTCCTTTATAGCCACAGTTCTGACATCACTTCCTCAACAGGTCTTGGGGCAGAACTGTCATATTCCTAATAACCCTGCAACGTGCATAAAGAGTAGGTACACAAAACAAATAATAAAATACATATATATATATAATTACATATTGTATATAATAAGGGAGCGGGACATGTGGGGAGTGGTGCAATGCACTGGCTGTGGGGCAGCAGTTTTCCGGGAGACATTCTGGAAACTGCATTGCTGTCCTATTTGTAGGCAACTGTCAGCTCTGAGAGAGGAGGTTGCCCACCTCCATGCTGAACTAGCAAGGACTAAGGAGGCCTCCCCCCTTCCAAAGAGCACCACTGCCATAACCACTGAGTCAGAGGTTTCGGAGTATGAAGAGCAGTTGGACCACAGTGGGTTCTGGGAGGGTGCGGGTGGTGGACCAGAGGTGAAGCCCCTTAGTTGTACCTCTACACAAATCATATGCCATTCTGGCAGAGCAAGGTTCCTCTATGATGGCACCCTCGGTGGAGACCCAGAAGAATGCTGAGGACACCCACAAGGGAGACCCACAAAAGGGTGGCAAGGGACACCACAGGGAAGGAAACAGCTACTGATAGGGGACTCCAATTGTTAGGGGGTAGAACTGGGGAAGGAGAGAAGGAAGTAAGCTGCCTGCCTGGTGCCATGGCTTGGAAGGACAGGAAGCGAATCCTCAGGATCGTGGGAGGAGCTGCACGAGGGAGGGAGCTGGATGTCATTGTCCACCTGGGGACAAATGACCTGGCTAGGAATGGGATCAGAGCAGTGCAAGAGGAGTTTGTAGAGTTGGGAAGGGGCCTTAGACAAGTAGCGCATACGGTAACCTTCTCAGAGGTGCTGCCTGTCTATGGCAAGGGAGATGCTAGGGCACTTCTCACCAGGGAATTCAATAAGTGGTTGAAAACTGGTGTGGAGCTCAGGGTTTTGGCTTCATTAGGGACTGGGAGCCACCTGAGGAATGCAGACCTATACTGGTGCGATGGTCTGCATCTGTCCGGGGAACCAGGATCCTAGGTGAGAGGTTTAAATGCTTCATTGGCAAGCATTTAAACTAGCCAGGGGGGAGGCACTGAAAAGGAGCAGGAAATCCCGAGCCTCTCCCCACAAAACATGGTGATTAGTGAGGTAAACACCAAGGTGCAGAAGTTATTAGGGAGCAGAACAGATTTAAATGTAAAAAAAGGCAAAGGCAGTAAGGACAGAAATGGGGCTAAAAGGGGTAAGGCTATCAAAAAGTGGAGGGTGATGAGTACCAATGCCCGTAGTCTGTGTAACAAGCTCCCTGAACTAGTGGCCTTGATGGAAGAGGGTTGCCTGGATATTATGGCAGTCACAGAAACATGGTACACAGAGAACCATGACTGGGATGTCAACATACCAGGATACACAATCTACAGGAGGGACAGGGAGGGTAAAGAGGAGGAGGTAGCTCTCAATGTAAAGGAAGGATCAAAGCAACAGAAATAAAGAGTAAACAGGGAGCAGATGAGGCACTTTGGGTCACCCTGGAGACAGGAAATGGCACCACAATCCGCATGAGGGTTGTATACAGACCCCCATCTCAGGGGGAGGGAATGGACAAGGAAATGATAGAAGGCTTTCTTAGAATGGCAGAAAAAGGGGAGATATTGTTGATGGGGGACTTGAATATGCTGGATGTTAACTGGAGCACCTTTGCTGCAGGCACATCCAAGAGCAGGATCATTCTTGATGCCCTACAGGGGGCATGTCTCAGACAGCTAGTATCGGAACCCACTCGGGAGGGAGCAATCTTAGACTTGGTACTTTCTAATGGGGATGGAGAAAGAATCTCAGATGTAGAAGTGGGTAGCTATCTGGGGAACAAGCGACCACCAAACAGTGTGGTTCACTATAAACACAGCCATACAATCAAGCCATACAAAAGCAAGAGTACTAGACTTTAGGAGGGCTGACTTTGGGAAAATGAGAGTGCCTCAGAAAAGCACTAGAAACAAGCAAGAAGGGGTGGAGGAACAATGGGGAGTGATCAAAACAGCCATCACAGAGGCAACAAGCCTTTGTGTAAAAAAAATCAATAAAACACAACGAAGGAAAAAAACGCTATGGTTCACAAAAGAGGTGGCAGGGAAGGTTAAGGAGAAAAGGACAGCATTCAGGAAATATAAGGAAACACAGAAGGAGCAGGACAGAGAACTTTATCAGTTAAAGCAGAAAGAGGCTGGGAAGGCAGTCAGAATAGCAAAGGCCCAAACCGAGGAAAGGATAGCCAATTCTGTTAAGAAGGGGGATAAGACCTTTTATAGGTACATTAGGGAGTGAAGAAAGACCAAAGGAGGGATACTGAAACTTAATAAAGGGAGGAATGTGGGTAGAGGTGACAGTGAAAAAGCAGGGATACTGAATGAATATTTCTGCTCAGTATTCACAAAGGAAGAGGAGGGGAGTTACCCAAACCAAACAAGAGAAACACTCTGAAGACGGGGGTCGATACCAGTCCATTTACAGAAGAAAAGGTTCTGAAAGAACTAATAAAATTGAAGGTGGACAAAGCAATGGGGCCTGATGGGATTCACCCAAGAATTCAAAAAGAACTAAGGGTAGAACTAGTGACATCGCTGACTACTTTCTTTAACAAATCATGGGAGGATGGGGTGGTACCCGAGGACTGGAGGAGGGCAGATGTGATTCCTCTTCACAAAAGTGGGAGCAGGACAGAGGCAGGAAACTACAGACCAGTTAGTTTGACCTCAGTGGTAGGAAAAATGATGGAATCACTTCTGAAGGAAAGAATTGTTGAGTACCTAGAGGCCAGTGGGGCACAGGACCCAAGGCAGCATAGATTCATGATGGGAAGGTCGTGTCAGACGAATCTAATAGATTTCTTTGACTAGGTGACCAAAGTAGTAGACCAGGGAAGGGCTGTGGACATGGCCTACCTAGATTCTAGCAAGGCATTTGATACAGTTCCACACAAAAGATTAATACACAAGATAGCCAGCCTTGGAATGGGTCCCAAGGTGGTAGCCTGGATAAAAAATTGGCTAGACAACAGGACGCAAAGGGTAGTAGTAAATGGAGTACACAGTGAAGAAAGGAGGGTTACTAGCGGGGTACCACAGGGTTCAGTACTGGGACCGGTCCTTTTTAATGTCTTTATAAGTGACATTGCAGAGGAACTGGAAGGAAAAGTATGTCTCTTTGCAGATGACACAAAGATCTGCAACAGGGTTGATACACAAGATGGAGTGGAAAGGATGAGAAGGGACTTGGCAAGGTTGGAGGAATGGTCAAATGTATGGCAGCTCAGATTCAATGCAGAGAAGTGCAGGGTGATGCACATGGGAAACAAAAACCCAAGGGAAGCATACACAATTGGGGGGTGAGATACTGACAACAGTAAAAATAGAAAGGGACCTGGGGGTAATTATATCAGATGACCTAAAGGTGGGCAAGCAATGTGAGAAGGCAGTAGGAAGGCTGGGGGATACTGGGATGCATAGGAAGAGGCATCAATAGTAGAAAACAGGAAGTTGTTATCCCTCTGTACAGACAGTTGGTGAGACCCCATCTGGAGTACTGTGTGCAGTTCTGGAGACCCCATCTCCCAAAGACATAGACAGAGTGGAGGCTGTCCAGAGGAGGGCAAACAAAATGGTGCAGGGTCTGCACCAGAAGACATACGAAGAAAGACTAAAGGAGCTTAATATGTATACTCTTGAGGAAAGAAGGGAGAGAGGGGGCATGATAGAAACTTTCAAGTACCTCAAGGGAATTAACAAAGTCCAAGAGGGTAGCATCTTCCAGAAACAAGGGGGCACAATTTGAAGATAGAGGGGGGACGGCTCAGGGGTAATGTGAGGAAGTATTTTTTCACTGAGAGGGTTGTGGATGCATGGAACAGCCTCCCTGAGGAGGTCGTGGAGTCAAGAACAGTGGGGGACTTCAAGAATGCATGGGACAGGCATAAGGCAGTCCTAGGGGCGGGTAAGAGGAAGTAAGCTGTTGGTTAACTAGGATCTGCAGCTTATCTGTTAGGTAGGAAAATGGGCAGACTAGGTGAGCCAAGTGGTCCTTATCTGCCGTCAAATTCTATGTTTCTATGTTTAAGCGACCACTGCACAGTGTGCTTCACAATGAACACAACCAAGGAGAGAAGCCATACAAAAACAAGGATACTGGACTTTAGAAGGGCTGACTTTGGCAAAATGGGTGAACACCTGAAGAATGCACTAGCAAATGGCCAAATAGGAGGGGTGGAAGAACAATGGAGAAAAATCAAAACTGCCATCATAGAGGCAACAAGTCTTTGTGTAAAACAAATCAAGAAAACAAAGCGCAGTAAAAAACCACTATGGTTCTCAAAAGAGGTGGCAGGGAAGGTTAAGGAGAAAAAGGCTGCATTCAAAAAGTATAAGGAATCACAGAAGGAGCACGACAGGGAACTGTATCAATTAAAGTAGAAAGAAGTAGGAAAGGCAGTCAGAATAGCAAAGGCACAAACCGAGGAAAAAATAGCCAACTCAGTTAAAAAGGGGGATAAACCCTTTTATAGGTACATTAGGGAGCATAGAAAGGTTAAGGGAGGGATAGTGAAGATTAATAAAGGAGAGGGGAGGTGGGCAGAGGGAGACAGTGAAAAGGCAGAGATACTGAATGAATACTTTTGCTCAGTATTCACAAAAGAAGATGAGGAGCAGTTACCTAAACCAGAGAATAGAAGCACTCTGGGTAGGGGGGTTGACACCAGTCCATTCACAGAAGAAAGAGTCCTGAAAGAACTCCTAAAACTCAAGGTGGACAAAGCAATAGGACCTGATGGGATTCACCCCAGAATCCTAAAAGAACTAAGGGGGGACCTAGTGATACCACTGACCACACTTTTTAACAAATCATGGCAGGATGGGGTGGTACCTGAGGACTGGAGGAGGGCAGATGTGATTCCCCTTTACAAAAGTGGGAGCAAGACAGAAGCAGGAAACTACAGACCTGTAAGTTTGACCTCAGTGGTAGGGAAAATGATGGAATCACTTCTGAAAGAAAGAATTGTTGAGTACCTAGAGGCCAGCGGGGCACAGGACCCAAAGCAGCATGGATTTACAGCAGGAAGGTCATGTCAGACTAATCTAATTGATTTCTTTGACTGGGTGACCAAAGTAATAGACCATGGAGGGGCTGTGCATATGGTCTACCTAGACTTTAGCAAGGCATTTGACACAGTCCCACAAAAAAGATTAATAATCAAGTTAGCCAGCCTGGGAGTGGGTCCCAGGGTGGTAACCTGGGTAGCGAACTGGCTGCACAACAGGACACAGAAGGTAATAGTGAATGGAACACATTCCGAAGAAAGGGGGGTTACTAGTGGAGTACCTCAGGGCTCAGTACTGGGTCCAATCCTCTTTAACATCTTTATAAGTGACATTGCAGAGGGTCTGGAGGGAAAGGTATGCCTCTTTGCAGATGACACAAAGATCTGTAACAGAGTTGATACAAGAGGGGGTAGAAAAGATGAGAAGGGACTTGGCAAGGTTGGAGGAATTGTCAGACATATGGCAACTTAGATTCAATGCAAAGAAGTGCAAAGTAATGCACCTGGGAAACAAAAACCCAGGAGAAGAGTACACAATAGCAGGGAGGTACTAACAAAAACAAAAATGGAAAGGGACCTGGGGGTAGTCATATCAGATGACCTAAAGGTGGGTAAGCAATGTGAAAAGTCGGTAAGGAGAGCCAGGGGGATACTGGGATGCATAGGAAGGGGCATCACAAGTAGAACAAGCATTTGTCAATGCCAAACGTTCGCTTGCAGGTATTTGCAGTGGTGTTTGGCATGTATGGTGCTTTACCCTAATGCCCTGTGCAATTGCTGGTATTTGCACAATAAATTGTCAGCATGATCTTTTTGTTACCCCCATTGTGTGCTACATAGGTGGAAACACGTTTTGGGCAGGATGTGAAAAATGACAGCTGTGCTGCTCATAATGAAGTGTGGTAAAATGCCAATGTTGAAAATCTGGAGTGCAAATATTGAAAATTATACCTCAGTGTGCGTAGGAACTGCATAGCAGCGCTCATAAAACAGTCATTTTAGAATTTTTCACCAAATTTTCAACATAGCCATTTAAGACCTCTGCTCATGAACAGTGTCACTGTGATTTTCTTAATGTGTTCCATACATTGATTTCACGCACCGACTGCGCCATTGTGCGCTACATGGGCAGAAACACGTTTTGGGTGAGATGTAAAAAATGACAGCTGTACAGCTCATAAGAAGGTGTGATAAAATGGCAATGTTGAAAATCTGGAGTGAAAATATTGAAAATTCGCGAACTTACGAGCCTGCGTAGGAACTGCGCAACGCACACTCGTAAAACAGTCATTTTTTGGAATTTTTGCACCAAATTTTCAACATGGGGTTTTGGGACCCCTTCTCATGAATGATGTCACTGTCATGGCGTTATTCGAGGCCAAAGGGTAATTTCACACAGTGACTGCGCAGTGCCTGCGAAATCACCCTTCGGGCCCGAATAACGCCATGACAGTGACATCATTCATGAGAAGGGGTCCCAAAAACCCCATGTTGAAAATTTGGTGCAAAAATTCCAAAAAATGACTGAGATATGCAATAAAGTTGAAACCCCCCTATGTAGCCCAATATACAGCTTGCCGGCATTTCCTCCAGTTCGCGGTCGGCTTTGAAGAGTGCAGACGTGTTCCCGGTCCACCGAAGATCGTCGCGCTGGAGTCCGGAGGTAAGTATGGGGTGGGGAGGTGTGGGGAGGCTGGGTGCGCAGTGGGTGGAGTGCGGGTTGTGGGAGGGGGTTGGGAGGCGTGCCGCAGGACGTTTTTGTTTTACAGGGGAAAAAAAAAAAGACGACGTGGGACGTTTGCCACGCTGGGGTGGGCTCCCAGCATGGCAGAAGATGGCTGGGGGCGAGGAGCCAGCGGAGATTGGGCACCCCATAAAACAAACAACGTTTGCCACGCTGGGGTGGGCTCCCAGCTGGCAGGAAAGCTTTGGGGCGGCATGATGTGCACGGGGGGGGGCGCGTGACAGAGGGGATGGCGGCGGCACTCAGTATGGCAGCAGTGTTTTCCTTTGAAGCAGAGGAACACCGCTGTCATACTGAGCTCCTGCACCCATTGGTGCAGGACCACCACGCCTGCTCAAGGGAGCAGTGCATTGGATGGGAGAGGCACACCTCCAAGTGTGCTACTCTCCCAAAACGTTCTTTGAGCATGCGTGCAAGCGAACGTAAGAAGGGAAGTGGTTATCCCTCTATACAGACAGTTAGTGAGACCCCATCTGGAGTACTGTGTGCAGTTTTGGAGACCTCATCTACGCAAGGACATAGACAGGATGGAAGCAGTCCAGAGGAGGGAAACTAAAATGGTGCAGGGTCTACATCAGAAACCATATGAAGAGAGACTGAGAGAGCTTAATATGTATACCCTTGATGAAAGGAGGGACAGGGGGGACATGATAGAAAAGTTCAAGTACCTCAAGGGAATCAACAAAGTCCAGGAGGGTAGCATCTTTCAGAAAAAGAGATGTATAAGAACAAGGGGGCACAGTTTAAAGATAGAGGGGACGGCTCAGGGGTAATGTGAGGAAATTCTTTTTCATGGAGAGAGTGGTGGATACATGGAACAGCCTTCCTGAAGAGGTCATTGGGTCTAAAACAGTGGGGGAATTCAAACATGCATGGGACAGACACAAAGCAATTATAGTGGGGGGTTGCAGGAAGCAGGCTGTTGGTTAACTAGAATCTGCAGCTTATCCAGTAGGTAGGGAAATGGGCAGACTGGGTTGGCCAAGTGGTCCTTATCTGCTGTCAAAGTCTATGTTTCTATGACTAGTTTACCGGCCATTTGCAGCTGTTTGTGGTGCTTTCTGACCCAGTCAATCATCGGGGTACTTTTGGACTGTACTGGTACTCCTAGAACCATGTCCATGGGTAAGCTGCCTTGGCGCTCAAACAACAAGTAGTAGGGGTTGTGACCCATGGAGCTGTGGGTGGTGTTCTAGAAGCAAGCCAGCTCTGGGAGGATGGTGGGTCATTGCAGGCATGTCTTATTCGGTAGGGGTCTGAGTAGGTTTATGATGGAGTGGTTGGCACGTTTGCAGAGCCCACTGATTTGCAGGTGATAGGCAGTTGTTTTTAGCTTGCGGCTCCCGTACAGCACACAGAGTTTCTGGAAGAGTTGCGATTCGAAAGGACCTTGATCAATGAGCATTTTGGTGGGGAACCCATGGTTTTACAAAGTGATCCCAGAAGGCTGTGGCAGTGGTTTTGGCTGTGACATCTTGGACAGGTACTGCCACCAAGAATTTGCTGCAGTGTTCAATGATGGTCAGGATGTAGGCTCGCCCATTACTACTGGGGTCCAGTTTGAGGTGATCCATGGCAACTAGCTTTAGTGGTGCACTAGTAATGATGGGCACCAGAGGTGTTCGCTCTGCAGTACTGTACCTGGGTTGTGTTTGAGGCTGCATGGCTTACAGACATTGCACCAGTTGACGTCTTTTTTTATGCCAACCCAGTAGAAGTTTTTCCTGAGGTTGCTTTCGGTTTTGTCATGGCTGAAGTGTCCGGACTGGTTATGGAAAGCTTTCAGAACAACTCGTGCAGATTTTTTAGGTAGTGTGATCTGGACCAGAGGGAGGTGAGTCTTTGGGCCACAGACTTTTTGGAGCAGCCTCCCTTGCTGGATGGAGAGGTGGTCCCTGTGTTGGAGGAGTTTGGGGAGTTTTTTTGGTGCTTGTTGCCATGCCTGGGGTGAGAGGGTGGCCCCAGTTACCAGCATTTCTTGCAGCTGGTTAAGGATCAAACTTTTTGTGGGATTAGGCCCCACTAGCCCTCATCTTGAGAAAAAAGAGGGAGTTCAGCTTCTTGATTGGCACTTAGCCCTTGCAGGAGACTGTGACAGCAGGCTTGGACTACCTCAGCTGGCACATTGAGGAATGGTTTAATCTCTAGGCTCTCTTGTGCTGTTTTATCCTTTTTCAGTTTATCTGTGGAGGTAACCATGACAGGGCTTTTGCATTGGCATTGATGCACCCTGACCGGTAGTGGATGGCGAAATTGAAGTTTGCAAGTCGGGACGATCACCTCTGTTCTAGGGCTTCTAGTTTTGCAGTATGTAGGTGCGCCAGGGAATTATTGTTTGTGTACACCAGGAATGGGGTAGCTGCCAGGCAGTGCTTGAACTTTTCAGTCACTGCCCGCACCAGCACCAGGAACTCAAGTTTGAAAGAGCTGTACCTTTTGTCAATGTGCTCCAACCCTTTTAGCCCTCAGCTGGCATAGGCAGTGAACCTTTCATGCCCCTCTTGGACTTGGGGCAGGACTGTTCTGAGCCAACAGTTCCTGGCCCCCATGTATACAATGAAAGGTTGGGTGTAGTTGGGATAGGCGAGTATAGGGGCTGTGGTGAGGATGTCTTTCAGTTGCTGGAATGCTGCTTGTTGGGGTTCAGCCCAGACTACTGAGGCATTACGGGGAATTTTCTGGACCTTGGGTCCTCTGAGGAGCTCATGCAGTGGGGCTGTAATCTTGGCAAAGTTTTTGACAAAGTGGTGGTATTACCCCACACGAAACCAAGGAACTGTTTTGTGGATAGACCAGTCCTGTAAAGCTTGAATTTTTTTATGGGTCAGGGGAGATCCTGCTGCACTGACGATGCGGTCCAGGTAATTGACTCTGTCCTTCAGGAGATGGCACTTGGAGGATTTGATTTTGAGCCCATATGCTGCAAGCCACTCAAAGACTGTCTTCAGATGCTGTAGGTGCTCTTGATAGGTGTGCTAGAGTAGACAATGATGTCATCTAAATACAGCAGGACAATGTCAAAGTTCTGGCTGCCCAGGCAGTGTTTGATTAGTCGTTGGAAGGTTCCAGGGGCATTGCACAGACCAAAAGGCATCCTGTTAAATTTGTACAGGCCCATGGGGGTGGTGAAGGCAGTCTTTTCTTGATCTTTTGTGGCGATGGCCACCTGCCAGTATCCACTGGCCAGATCCAGGGTGGAGAACAGGGTTGCTGACTTCAGTGTGGCAAGGGAGTCTTTGATCTGTGGGAGGGGGTAAGCATCTTTGTGCGTGACTTGGTTTAGTTTGCAGTAGTTTACACAAAACTGGAGCTGGCCATCTTTTTTTTTTTGACCAGCACTATGGGAGTGGCCCAAGGGCTGTGGCTCTCCTGGATAACTTCCGCTTTCAGCATTTCCTTCAACAGATCTTTGGTGGGCTGATACAAGGCAGGGGGTATGGGCTGAAATCGCTCTCGAATGGGGGCAAGGTCTTTGGTTGGGATGTGGTGTTGCACTGGGCTGATACATCCAAAGTCAAGTGGGTGCTGGGAGAATGCCATGTTGTGTTTGTGGATTAGCTCAAGCACTTTTTGCCTTTGCTCTTTCATGGTGGCTGGGGTCCCCAGGTCGATTTCGTGTAACCACTGCTTATGGAGATCATTGTTTGGTACACCTGTGGCCATTGTGGAGGTGGTTGCACTCACTGGGATGGGCGTGGTTGTAGGTGAGGCCTCTATGATGCTGTCCGGATCCATCTGTACCAGCTGCCCAATTTGTTGGTGCCTGTACAGCTGAGCTGGGGTCGCTCCACTGGTCAGGATCTTTACAGGTACTTGTGCGTTTTTTACCACCACCACCAGGCTTTGGGCGATAGCAACAGTGCTGTCTTTGATGTTGATGTAGGGTGTCAGTAGAGTGAGGTAGTCTTTTTCTTTCACTCACTTTTTGGGCTTGCAAAGGACAAGGGTCTTGTGCCCTAGATGTAGTACAATGGGGCGGGGGTCTACTACCCATATGAGGCCTATCTCGCCTTGGACAGTGGCGAACTGTTGGTGGCTTTTAATGACTTGTATTGCTTGGTGCCAGACACGCCTCTCTGGTCTTGGTATCTGGGTGGCAAGGTTCTTCAGGACATTTATTAGCTCTTCATGGCAATTGAGCAGGCAATCCATTTTAAGGATAACTGGGGGTAGGCTATCATTGGCCCTTTGGATTACAATGATGTCCTGGCTGGGGTACGTGGTGGCACGCAACCGGACATCGACTTCTTGGTATCCATGGTACTGGATGTCAAGGTCATTCCCTGCAATTAGGTTAAGCCACCTTTGGGGTGGCTTTTGAAGTGGTGCCTCAGACCAGTGCTTTAAGAAGTACTTTTCCTGGATAGTGTACACCTGGGAGCCAGTATCGAGAAGTGCCATAAGTTTGAGGCCGTTGATCCAAACTGGTATGATGGGGCACCTTTCAACGTATCTACGGCACTCTGATGCAGACTTTGAGCATATCTCCGGTCTTTCTAGGGGTTGTCCCACTGCCCGAGGACTCTCTGTTTAAACTGGCCACTTCTGTTGGCTGTTGTGAGCACTTCCGCTCTATGTGGCCAGTGACTCCACACCTCCTGCAGATGGGTCTGCCGCGCTCATTAAACCGATCAGTCAGTCTTCGTCCAGTACCCCTCTGGCCCCGGGCAGGTGGGCGCCCCCCTCCATCTCCTTGGCCCTCTCTCCCATCCTTCATCTCTCACCTCATGTCCTCCAGCTGCCGAGTGAGCTTGGCCACCTGGTTCTCGAGCTCTTGGATGCGGTCCATGGGCGAAGCGGCCCCTCGGATGGGGCATTGGTCGGGCACCTAGTCCGTTTGCTGTACTGCCGACAGGCACTTGGGGTGGTCGGGTAAACTGGGGTGTGAATTGCATCTGTCCACCACTCCTTTTGGTAAAATGCGTCCACTGGGCCCATGCTGTTGGGCCACATTATTAGTGAGATGTTGGTGCACTGTATGCCAGCGGTGACCTCCTTGGTTTGCCAGTTGTCCCCCAGGATCCAGATGGCCTTTTCCTTAAAATCCAGGAAGGTCTCACCAGGTTCTTGTGACTGGAGTATCAGGAAATCCTTCCTCTGAGTGGCACTGCACACTCCCTCAATGAATTTGTTTTGCAGCATGCAGTCGGGCTCCTGCATTGCTTCTGGATCTTTTCACTCTATGGCCTTTAGGGCCTCCTGGAGGCTGAGCATGAACTCTCTTAGGTTCTCTCTTGGGACTTGGGTTCGGGAGAAGAACTTCATCTTTAGTTGGGACAGGGTGCAAGTATCGAAGGTCTGGCCCAGTCTGGTTAGGATTTTGTCAGCAGTGTCCTGCTTCCTTTCAGGCTAGCTGGTAACCTCTCGGTGTGCTGCACCTCCCAGTTGTCCAATCAGGACTGCCACCTTTTGGTGTTCAGGGATTTGGTACAGCCAGAACATGGCCAGCATCCAATTTTGGAATTTTCCCAGGCTTGTTCCCTTAGGGTTGGTGGGGTCTCCGGTGTACTGAAGAAGCCAGGGGGCACCGAAGTAATAGGGCATTGTGAGTGCTGATCGCTGGTCTCCTTCTTCATCACTGGAGTCAGAGTGCTGGCTGCTTGCCATTTTGGAGCTATCTGTGGGCATGTGGACCTGCTTTTGGCTCCCTCAAACCCTGCTCACTGTGCCAAGTTGTGGTGACCGGACTTAATTGGGTGGTTTGTCTCTTCTGGTCAAGGAGAGGCAGGCACAATGGTTTCAGATACAAACAGATAGCTGTTATTGGTTGCAGCCACTGGTTCCACTGAAAAATAATGGGCTAGGTGATTGTTATGCACAAAACAGTGGTTAGCAGTAGAAGGCAATTATACAGGTCTAAAAGGAGTAACTGTAGGGGTAAACAGTTATACATATACCATTAATATTCAGTATACCTCTAACAGGGTCACCTAATGCCCTACGTCTATAGACGTCAGTACTAATAATCTATCAATACTCAACCACCTTGGCCAAGGATAATTAGAAAAGAGACACCAGTTATAGCCTGACAGTCCCATAGGAGGAGCAGTCTTTTGGGTGCAGCGCAGGTGGTTGCTAGCTAGCTTTGAGGAATTTGGTACAGTTTCTGAGTGACGGATCAGCCTCATTGGCTGGTGGGAGGGCTGAGGACAACAAAGTGAAGATGAAGATGAAGAGGATGCAGGCTGATCCAGAGCTGGAGATGCAGGTGATGAGAGGATGGAGGACTGTCGAGGTGATGTCCTTCGGTGGTGATGGCGGGTCCTCTGGAAGGCTTCTGATGAGTTGCTGCCCAGCCAGGGAAGGGAGCTATGGCCACCTCAAAAAAGCAAAACAAAAATGAGGCAATTTTCTATTCATGTACGGCACGGGGAACCTCATTATCATGAGCCAGGGCAGCTCCTAAGCTGACTATACTTGGAGGGGGAGACTAACTGCCAATATGCTGGCTAATGCGGTGTTTTGTCATCTTCGGGGTTGCTGGCAAAGCTGGGCGGGAGGCACTAAATGCTTGACCAGTGAAAGGTGGATGACCCCTGAACTCAGGGGTGCAGTCAATTGCAGTCTTTGTAGGGCAATTAGTTGGGTGGTGGGACTACGACAGCTGGGCAGTCTATCCACTCCCCCATGGCAACAGCACAGACTGGCGGTGGATAGAGAACTGATGTGGCTTGATGCAGTTGGTGATGGGGCAGGCTGTCCGAGCCCCTTTCGGGACAGGTCAGGAACCAACTGGTTGAGGTGCAGGGCAGGCAAGTTTAGCCCTGATGTGGATAGGTGGCTATGGTGGATGCAGGGCAGGCATTTCAGGCGCTGTTGCAATTTTGCTCAGACCTCGATGTAAATAGTTTAGTCAGTTAGGGGTCAATAAAGTCCCTGGGTGCAACCCAGGAAAACACTGTGAATTACAATTACACAATAACAACTTGTTCTTTTTATCAGGAACTGGACTTACCTCATGGCCAGGGTCAGGGTGAAAGGCAGCACAGCGTAGGCCGGACAGTTCCTACAGTCATCAGGTATGCACACAATCAGCAAGCAGTCCAGGGAAAAAGAGGTGGCTGATAAGGGGTAGTTGGGGCTCCCAGTGAAGAGGTTAGGGCCTCTGTGGTAACCTCCTTTTAAAATGGGATACTGGCCCTTTAAATTTCTGAGGAATTCCTTTCTTGCTCAGCAGGCCTGGTGGGGAATTTACCTAGGTTCGGCACCCACCCCTTGCCTATGTATGGAGGGTGGTAGCTGGGATAAACAGTGGGCCCATCCTGAGCTCCACCCCTCATAAATTTTAATTTCTGGGCTATAGCCTCACCACACAGGGCCTATTCTTAGCTCTGCGTACTATGCCTACACAAAAAAGGCATGTGCCTTGACCCCCAACCCTGTCCATTAGGCACCAATTTCTACTTTTTACCACCCTATTTATGACCACCCTAGCCTTTTTCGTCTGTTCCCTACCACTGAGGCACTGATTTAGCACCAAAATTAACTGCCCTGGGGCTCATGCTCCGTGGTGCTTATTGGTGGAAGCTCTGCCCACTCATTTCTATTTGCCTCTGCTTTCCCCTCTTAGGTGCCTCTGGTGCTAAGTACAATAATTTTGGGCTGCTGCCCACCTACCTTTCAGCCTGGGTCCTCCGCCCACCGGAGAGTCATGAGTGGTGTTGGTGAGTGGGACAGGAGCCATGCTCACTCGGTGTTTTTTTTTGCCCCAAGGCTGCAGAGTAGAACATTGTATGTTGACATTGCTTCCACTTAGACGCAAAACTTTGCCACACATTGGGGTCCACATCAAAAATAGGTCCTCTCCCTCTCCCTTTCCCTAGACACTGCACGAATTGGCGGTCGCCCTTGCAAACTTCAGTGAGCCAGCGGTTGGCGAGAGGGTGAACAATGCTGGAGGGGATTCCACTATGCCACTGATGAGTCTACCTGAGATTTTGAGAGCAGGGTAGCAGGACAGCTTTAGAAGGTGACCACAGTTGAGCGCTCAGCAGGGGAGCCTGAAATTATCGCACGGGAATAAAATAAAAACTTTAATGGGCACAGATGCATAACGGGCCAACCCACCATGTTGCAGCTGGCACTAAGGCCTGCTAGAAGGGGGATGGATGGGGCCTATCCACTTTGCTGGGCCCCAAAGCGTGCAGCTGGAGGGACAAACAGGAGGACCACCCAGGCGGGGTGCAGCACAGGGCACCCCACAAAAGAACACCCCAGACACCCACAAAAAGTAAAACAAGGAGAAACCCATCAGCCTAGGGGCAGACAATTAAAGGTAGCTTTCCCTATGGGGCTGGCTGCAGCTGGACATTGGGGGGGGGACTGTTGAACTCCTCGAGTCTGGAGGATGACTACTGCTGCTGAAGACCTCTTAAGGGACTAGGAACAACTGCTGCTGCTGCTGCTGCTGGAGACCCCAGGACCCCTGGCTACAGAGGAGCAACCACCAGGGAGCTATGGACCCGAGCTACAGGTAAGCTTCCAGGCATCCTTACCCCTGTGCTCTCCACTCTGTAAGCCACCCAGTCCAGAACTGCCCTCCGGCTTGCAGGGGAGACCCTTTTCTAGCCTGGGGGGTGGACTTGACTTCTGGCCAGGGAATTTGGTTCCTGGGGCCTAGATCAGCCCCTTTAGGTGTTGGTCGGAGGTCTGGCCTGGCCAGGACAAAGGCCGAAGTCCAGGAAAAGTTCAGAAGGGGGAGGAGGACCGGGACAAGAGGTGGTCAGCCAACTTGGTCAGCAAGTCACCTGGTTGTGTATGGGGTGGGTGGGGGGTTAACCATTACCCTCCCTGAGGTCCTTCCTCCTGGCTTGTGTAGCAACCGTTGGGGTGCTACATAACTATCTAGCTGCATTAAGGCAGAACATTTACCATTAATGCCCACACTGGTACCAGTTTCCCATCTAGTGTAAGACCCCACAATCCTACACAAACCTGGGTACCCAGCAATTACAGTTCTAGAATGGTACATAGATACATAGACAGTGTCAGCAGATAAGGGCCTATGTCCCACCCAGTCTGCCCATTTGAGCTTGTAAGTTCAGTTTATGTTTTCCTAGAAGTCTGCTGCCCCTTACCCCTGACCTCCAGAATTCCTTTATGTCTATCCCATGCATTCTTAAATCGTGTGATTGTTTCAGCCCCCACCACTTTTTCTGGCAGGGTGTTCCACTTGTCCACCACCCGTTCTGTGAAGAAATTCTTCCTCACGTTTCCTCTAAATCATCCTCCCTCCAATTTCATCCCATGCCCTCTAGTCCTGGAACATCTTTTTCGCTTAAAAATAGTGTATTCCTGCACCCTGTTCCTCCCTGTAATATACTTGTATGTCTCTATCATATCCCCTCTCTCCCTCCTCTCCTCCAGGGAGTACATATTCAGTTCCTTCAACCTGTCCTCATAGGACTTGTGATGCAATCCATGAACCTCCACAAAGGAGACCTACAGGAGGGTGGCATGGGACCTCACAGGGGAAGGAAACAACTCCTGATGGGGTACAGACCTGATAGACTGTGCAGCTGTACGTTGGCCAGCTAGTTGGGGCCCTTAAGAAAGTAAGGAGATTATTATTAGGTTGCATGCCCACTAGGCACAAGTGCCTGTTTTCAGGGGCGACCTGGGAGCACTGGGGGGTTAAGTGCCCACTACCAGCACTATTGCAGCTTGTAGAATTTACCAACTTTGAGCTATTTACATGTCCCTTTTTATGGTGGTGCAGGGCTGACCCTGCATTACTTATAGTTAGATGTCTTCATAGGCTTAGGCAAGTTAGGATCAAGTGTTTTCAGAAGGTGAGCTCTATCCCTGAAGGCTAAAATGCTGGCAAAACTGACGGTCAGCCCCAATACCAACTGCAAAGGTCTTTTTGCTCTTGCAGGTGGAAAACGACACTTTCACATTCTGTAGGCTGGGCCCCTCTTCTGGGCTAAAAACTCTTTCTAGATGAAAAGGCTGGATAAATTGCATTCAACACATTTATACATTCCTTGCATTTATGAACAAAAAGAAGAAAAAAGAAAAGCATCTGTAACAGGAAAGGACACAGACATGTGGGGAGTGGTGCAATGCACTGGCTGTGGAGCAGTAGTCTTCCGGGAGACATTCTGGAGACTGCATTGCTGCCCTATTTGCAGACACCTCTCTGGTCTGAGGGAGGACGTTGTTTGTCTCCATGCTGACCTGGCAAGGATTCGGGAAACCTGCTCCCCCACCCAGGGACCACTCAGGCCACCGCCACTACCTCAGAGGTTGCCAAGAAAGAGGAGTGGTTGGACAATAGTGGGCTCAGGAAGGGTGAGGGTAGTAGAATAGAGGCACATCCCTCCAGTTGTGCCTCTCCACAATTCATTCACCACTCTGGTGGAGCATGGTTCCTCTATGGAGGCACCCGCAGTGGAGACCAAGGAGGATGCAGGGAACCTCCACAAAGGAGACCTACAGGAGGGTGGCATGGGACCCCACAGGGGAAGGAAACAACTCCTGATGGGGGACTCAATCATTAGGAGGGTAGAAATGGGGGAGGATGGGGAGAGGGAGGTAAGGTGCCTGCGTGGTGCCATGGCTTGGAGGGACAGGAAACGAATCCTCAGGATTGTGGGAGCAGCTGCAAGGGGGAAGTGAGCTGGATGTCATTACCCACCTAGGGACAAATGACCTGGCTGAGAATTGGATCAGAGCAGTGCAACAGGAGTTTGTGGAGTTTGGGAGGGAACTTAGACAAGTAGCACACATGGTAACTTTCTTGGAAGTGCTACCTGTCTATGGCATGGATGAGGCTAGGGTACTCCACACCATGGGATTCAATGACTGGTTGAAAAACTGGTGTGGAGCTCAGGGTTTTGACTTCATTGGGGACTGGGGCTCCACCTGGAAGGATGCAGGCCTATACTGGTGCGATGGTCTACATCTATCCAGGAGGGGAATCAGGATCCTAGGTGATAGGTTTAAATGCTTCATTGGCAAGCATTTAAACTAGCCAAGGGAGGAGGCACTGAAAAGAAGATATATCCTAGTCCCCCCAAAAAATCAGGGTAGTTAGCGAGGTGAACACCAAGATAGAGCAGTCGATAGGGAGAAGGGGAAGGGTAAATGGAGAAAAAGACAAAGGCAGTAAGGACAGGGATGGGGCAAAAAGAAATAAAGCCATAAAAAAATGGAGGGTAATGAGTACCAATGCCCGTAGTCTAGGTGAAAAGCTCCCCAAAATGGTGGCCTTGATGGAAGAGGGATGCCTGGATATCGTGGCAGTGACAGAAACATGGTACACAGAGAACCATGACTGGGATGTCAACATACCAGGGTACACAATCTACAGTAGGGACAGGGAGGGAAGAAGTGGAGGAGGAGGAGTAGCTCTCTATGTAAGGAAAGGGATCAAAGCAACATAACTAAAGGGTAAACAGGGAGGAGAGGAGGCACTGTGGGTCACCCTGGAGAGTAGAAGTGGCACCACAATCCGCACAGGGGTTGTATACAGACCCGCCCATCTCAGGGGGAGGAAGTGGACAAGGAAATGATAGATGGCATCCTTAGGATGGCAGAGAAGGGGGGAGATATTGCTGATGGGTACCGGAATATGAAAGATGTTAACTGGAGCACCTGCGCAGCAGCCACATCCAAGAGCAGGGCCATTCTCGATGCCCTACAGGGGGCATGCCTCAGACAGCTAGTTTTGGAACACACTCAGGAGGGAACAATCTTAGACCTGGTACTCTCAAATGGGATGAAGAAAGGATCTCTGATCTGACTCTATGATCTCTGATTGTAGAGTCAAAAACAGTGAGGGAATTCAAGAATGCATGAGACAAACATAAGGCAATTCTAGTGGAGAGTAGGAGGAAGTAGGCTGTTCGTTAACTAGAGACATAGAAACATAGAATTTGACAGCAGATAAGGACCGCTTGGCCCACCTAGTCTGCCCATTTCCCTACCTGATGGATAAGCTGCAGATTATAGTTAATCAACAGCTTACTTCCTCCTGCTCCCCCACTAGAATTGCCTTATGCCTGTCCCATGCATTCTTGAATTCTCCCACTGTTCCTGACTCCACAACCTCCTCAGGAAGGCTGTTCCATGCATCCACAACTCTATCTGTGAAAAAATACTTTCTAACATTACCTCTGAGCCGTCCCCCTCTATCTTCAAATTGTGCCCCCTTGTTCTTGCACATCTCTTCTTCTGAAAGATACTACCCTCTTGTACCTTGTTAATTCCCTTGAGATACTTGAAAGTTTCTATCATGTCCCCCCTCTCCCTCCTTTCCTCAAGGGTATACATATTAAGCTGCTTTAGTCTCTCCTTGTATGTCTTCTGGTGCAGACCTTGCACCATTTTGGTTACCCTCCTCTGAACAGCCTCCACCCTGTCTATGTCTTTGTGGAGATGGGGTCTCCAGAATTGCATACAGCACTCCAGATGGGGTCTCACTAACTGTCTGTAGAGAGGGATAACAACTTCCTGTTTTCTACTGTTGATGCCTCTCCCTATGCATCCCAGTATCCCCCCAGCCCTCCTTACTGCTTTCTCACATTGCTTGCCCACCTTTAGGTCATCTGATATAATTACTCCTAGGTCTCTTTCAATTTTTGTTGTTATTAACTCACCCCCATTGTGTACTCTTCCCCTGGGTTTTTGTTTCCCAGATGCATTACCTTGCACTTCTTTGCACTGAATCTGAGCTGCCACGTATTTGACCATTCCTCTAACCTTGCCAAGTCTCTTTTCATTCTTTCCACCCCACCTTGTGTATCAACCCTTTTGCAGATATTTGTGTTATCTGCAGAGGCATACCTTCCCCTTCCAGGTGCTCTCCAATGTCACTTATAAAGATATTAAAGAGGACCGGTCCCAGTACTGAACCCTGCGGTACCCCGCTAGTTACCCTTCTTTCTTCACTGTGGACTCCGTTTACTATTACCCTTTGTGTCCTGTTGTCCAGCCAGTTTTTTATCCAGGCTACCACCTTGGGACCCACTCCAAGGCTGGCTAACTTGTATATTAATCTTTTTGTGTGAGACTGTGTCGAATGCCTTGCTAAAAACTAGGTAGGCCATATCCACAGCCCCTCCCTGGTCTACTACTTTGGTCACCCAGTCAAAGAAATCTATTAGGTTCGTCTGACATGACTTTCCTGTTGTGAAACCATGCTGTCTTGGGTCCTGTGCCCCACTGGCCTCTAGGTACTCAACAGTTCTTTCCTTCAGAAGTGATTCCATCATTTTCCCTACCACTGAAGTCAAACTAACTGGTCTGTAGTTTTCTGCCTCTGCCCTGCTCCCACTTTTGTGAAGTGGAATCACATTTGCCCTCCTCCAGTCCTCAGGTACCACTCCATCCTCCCATGATTTGTTAAAGAGAGTAGTCAGTGGTGTTACTAGTTCTACCCTTAGTTCTTTTAGTATTCTTGGGTGAATCCCATCAGGTCCCATTGCTTTGTCCACCCTCAGTTTCAAGAGTTCTTTCAAAACCCTTTCTTCTGTGAATAGACTTGTATCGACCCCACTATTCAGAGTTTCTCCCTTGTTTGGTTTGGGCACCTCCCCCTTCTCATCTGTTGTGAATACTGAGCAGAAATATTCATTCAGTATCCCTGGTTTTTCACTGTCACCCTCTCCCCACATTCCCTCCCTTTTATTAAGTCTCTGTATTCCTCCCTTGGTCTTTCTTCACTCCCTAATGTACCTATAAAAGTTTTTATCCCCCTTCTTAACAGAGTTGGCTATCTTTTCCTCAGTTTGTGCCTTTGCTATTCTGACTGCCTTCCCTGCCTCCTTCTGCTTTAATTGATAAAGTTCTCTGTCCTGCTCCTTCTGTGTTTTCTTATATTTCCTGAATGCTATCCTTTTCTCCTTAACCGCCCCTGCCACCTCTTTTGAGAACCATAGTGTTTTTTTCCTTTGTTTTGTTTTATTGATTTGCTTTACACAAAGGCTTGTTGCCTCTGCGATGGCTGTTTTGATTATTCCCCATTGTTCCTCCACCCCTCCTTCTTGCCCATTTTCTATTGCTTTTCTAAGGCACTCTCTCATTTTACCAAAGTCAGCCTTCCTAAAGTCCAATACTCTTGTTTTTGTATGGCTTGACTGTATGGCTGTGTTTATTGTAAACCACACTGCTTGGTGGTCACTTGTTCCCAGATGGCTACCCACTTCGAAATCTGAGATCCTTTCTCCTTCCCCATTTGAGAGTACCAGGTCTAAGATTGCTCCCTCCCGAGTGGGTTCCAACACTAGCTGTCTGAGGCATGTCCCCTGTAGGGCATCAAGAATTACCCTGCTCTTGGATGTGCCTGCAGCAAAGGTACTCCAGTTAACATCTGGCATATTCAGGTCCCCCATCAACAATATCTCCCCTTTTTCTGCCATTTTAAGGATGTCTTCTATCATTTCCTTGTCCATTTCCTCCTCTGAGATGGGGTTCCGTAAACAACCCCCAGGCGGATTGTGGTGCCATTTCCTGTCTCCAGGGTGACCCACAGTGACTCATCAACTTCCTGTTTACTCTTTAGTTCTGTTGCTTTAATCCCTTCCCATATATAGAGAGTTACTCCTCCTCCTCTTTTATCCACCCTGTCCCTCCTGTAGACTGTGTATCCTGGTATGTTGACTTCCCACTCGTGGTTCTCTGTGTACCATGTTTCAGTGACTGCCACAATATCCAGGCATCCCTCTTCCATCAAGGCCACTAGTTCAGGGAGCTTATTGCACAGACTGTGGGCATTGGTACTCATCACCTTCCATTTATTTTTTATGGCCTTACCCCTTTTAGCCCCATCTCTGTCCTTAACACCTTTTTCTGCATTTATCCCTGTCCTGCTCCCTACTGACTTCTCTGCTTTGGTGTTTACCTCTCTAACTACTGCACTTTGTGGGGGGAGGCTGGGATTTCCCTGCTCCTTTTCAGTGCCTCCCCCCTTGGCTAGTTTAAATGCTTGCTAATGAAGCAATTAAACCTGTCACTTAGGATCCTGGATCCACCCCTGGACAGATGCAGACCATCGTGCCAGTATAAGCCTGCATCCCTCCAGGTGGCTCCCCAGTTCCCAATGAAGCCAAAACCCTGAGCTCCACACCAGTTTTTCAACCATTCATTGAATCCCATGGTGCGGAATACCCTAGCATCATCCTTGCCATAGACAGGTAGCACCTCCGAGAAGGTTACCGTACATGTTACTTGTCTAAGTCCCCTCCCCAACTCCACAAACTCCTCTGGCACCGCTCTGATCCCATTTACAGCCAGGTAATTTGTCCCTAGGTGGACAAGGACATCCAACTCCCTTCCTCGTGCAGCTGCTCCCGTGATCCTCAGGATTCACTTCCTGTCCCTCCAAGCCGTGGCGCCAGACAGGCATCTTACCTCCCTATCCCCTTCCTCCCTAATGACTTCCCCCCTAATGATCGAGTCCCCCACCAGGAGTTGTTTTCTTCCCCTGTGGGGTCTTGTGCCACCCTCCTGTGGGTCTCCTTTGTGGAGATTCCCAGCATCCTCCTTGGTCTCCACTGCAGGTGCCTCCATAGAGGAACCACTCTTTGCCAGAACAGCATATGAATTGTGGAGAGCTACAACTGGAAGGGTGCACCTCTACTCCACCACCCTCTCCCTCCCTGAGCCCACCTCGGTCCAACCTCTCCTCTTTCTTGGCAACCTCTGAGGTAATGGTGGTGACTCTGGTGGTCCCTGGGTGGGCAAAGAGGTTTCACGAATCCTAGCCAGGTCAGCCTGGAGACGGGCAACCTCCTCCCTCAGACCAGAGAGGTGCCTGCAAACAGGGCGGCATCGCAGCCTCCAGAATGTCTCCCGGAACACTGCTGCTCCACAGCCATTGTACTGCACCACTCCCATTTTGACTTATTTTGTGTCCCCTCTCCTGTTGCTTTGTATGCTTATTGTCTCCTCCATCTATGTATTTTTACACTTACTTTCCTACTGCCTATGTGCCCTTACAACTAGGATCTGCAGCTTATCCATTAGGTAGGGAAATGGGCAGACTAGGTGGGCCAAGCGGTCCTTATCTGCCGTCACATTCTATGTTTCTTTGTTTCTATGATCTTGAAGTGGGTAGCCATCTGGGAACAGTTACCACCAAACAGTGTGGTTCACGATAAACTTAGCTGTAGATTCAAGCCATACAAAAGTGAAGGTACTGGACTTCAGAAGGGCTGATTTTGTCAAAATGGGAGATTGCCTTAGAAAAGCACTGGCAAACAGGCAAGAAGGTGGGGTGGAGCAACAATGGGGAAACATCAAAACCGCCATTACAGAGGCAACAAGCCTTTGTGTGAAGCAAATAAACAACTCAAAACAAAATAAAAAAACACTATGGTTCTCAAAAGAAGTGGCAGGGAAGGTTTGGGAGAAACCGATAGTATTCAGGAAGTATAAGGAAACACAGAAGAAGCAGGACAGAGAACTGTACCAGTTAAAGCAGAAGGAAATGGGGAAGGCAGTCAGAATAGCAATGGCCCAAAAATGAGGAAAAGATAGCCAACTCAGTTAAGAAGGGGGATAAAACATTTTATAGGTACATTAGGGAGCAAAGAAAGACTAAGGCAGGAATACTGAGGCTGAATAAAGAAGAAGGTGGTTGGGCAGAAAGCGACAGTGAATACGCAAGGATACTGAATGAATACTTTTGCTGGACCTAATCCAGTCAATAGAAGCACTCTGGATAGGTAGGTTGATATTAGTCCTTTCACAGAAGAACGGGTTCTGAAAGAACTCTTAAAACTGAAGGTGGATAAAGCAATGGGTCCTGATGGGATTCACCCCAGAATTCTAAAAGAACTAAGGGAAGAACTAGTAACACCACTGACTACCCTTTTTAATAAATCATGAGAGGGTGGTGTGGTACCTGAGGACTGGAGGAGGGCGGATGTGATTACCCTTCACAAAAGTGGGAGCAAGACAGAGGCAGGAAACTACAGATCTGCCAGTTTGACCTCAGTAGTAGGGAAAATGATGGAATCACTTCCGAAAGAAAGAATTGTTGAGTACCTAGAGGCCAGTAGGGCACAGGACCCAAGGCAGCATCGATTCACAGCAGGAAGGTCATGTCAGACAAAGCTAATAGATTTCTTTGACTGGGTGACCAAAGTAGTAGACCAGGGAGGGGCTGTGGACATGGCCTACCTAAACTTTAGCAAGGCATTTGACATAGTCCCGCCCAAAAGATTAGTAAACAAATTAGCCAGCCTGATAGTGCATCCCAGGGTGGTAGCCTGGGTAAAACACTGGCTGGACAACAGGACACAGAGGGTACTAGTAAATGGAGTCCACAGTGAAGAAAGGGGGGTTACTAGTGGGGTACCGCAGGGTTCAGTATTGTGGCTAGTCCTTTTTAATGTCTTTATAAGTGACAATGCAGAGGGACTGGAAGGAAAAGTATGTCTCTTTGCAGATGACACAAAGATCTGCAACAGGATCGATATGCAAGGTGGGGTGGAAAGGATGAAAAGGGACTTGGCAAGGTTGAAGGAATGGTCAAATGCATGGCAGCTTAGATTCAGCGCAAAGAAGTGCAAAGTAATGCACCTGGGAAACAAAATACCAGAGGGAAGAGTACACAATGGGGGGTGAGATACTGACAACAACAAAAATGGAAAGGGACCTGGGAGTAGTCATATCAGATGACCTAAAGATGGGCCAGCAATGTGAGAAGGCAGTAAGGAGGGCTGGGGGGATATTGGGATGCATAGGGAGAGGCATCATCAGTAGAAAACAGGAAGTTGTTGTCCCTCTGTACAGACAGTTGGTAAGACCACGTCTGGAGTACTATGTACAGTTTTGGAGACCCCATCTCTGCAAAGACATAGACAGGGTGGAGGCTGTCCAGAGGAGGGCAACCAAAATGGTACAGTGTCTGCACCAGAAGACATATGAAGAAAGACTAAAGGAGCTTAAGATGTATAGCCTCGAGGAAGGGGGGACATGATAAAACTTTCAAATACCTCAAGGAAATCAACAAAGTCAAAGAGGGTAGCATCTTTCAGAAAAAGAGATGTGCAAGAACAAGGGGGTACAATTTGAAGATAATGAGCGGTTGGCTCAGAGGTAATGTGAGGAAGTATCTCTTCACAGAGAGGGTTGTAGATGCATGGAACAGCCTTCTTGAGGAGGTCATAGAGTCAAAAATAGTGGGGGAATTCAAGAATGCATGGGACAGACATAAGGCAATTCTAGTGGGGGTAAGAGGAAGTAGGCTGTTGGTTAACTAGGATCTGCAGCTTATTCATTAGGTAGGGAAATGGGCAGACTAGGTGGGCCAAGCAGTCCCTATCTGCCATCAGAGTCTATGTTTCTATGTTATGCATTCAACACATTTATAAATTCAGCTCATTTGTAGTTTAGTCACAGTTCCTTTTCCAGGTGTCTCAGCTGGTCATTGCAGACATAGACCCTTTTCTCTGGTCGGCCAGAACTTTAGAACCAGGTGCACTCCCAAGCATTTTAGGGATGAGCACCCACACTCCGCACAGCAGAGAGAACAACCAGAGCCCAGGTTATGGCTCCCACATGGATATCAGATCACAGTCTCTTGGACAACTTTCATTTTCCTTGTCAATTAAAGCCGGGGCTTAAAGCACAACTTTTGTTACCACACTAGACCAAGCTTGAGGCTGGACTCAATACTTTGACTTGACTGGTCTAGTGGCAAGGCCCACTACCATTCTCCAGTGGTTGGATTTCAGCTTGCCATGCCAGTGACCCAGGTTTGGGAATGGTCTCGGGTACTGGAGGGTCGGCCATGGAGAGAGGGTTCGAGCTTCAGATGACTGCTTGCCTTCTCTCAGGGGGAGGGCAGAGAAGCAATCCAGCACTGGATGACCCCTGGTGGAAGCTGTGAGCATGCAACATGTGGGGTCTCACTAACTAATGGGGCATGGTGAACATTGACATATGCCTGACATTAGTGGCATGCCATGCCCCTGGGGAGCAAAACTTGAAAAGAACCCTGTGGCCAACTGGATGATGGTCGCCAGCTCCCACTGCCACAAGACTTTGAGCAGTGCACAAACCATTCCAGCAGCACCCAGGCCAAGAATTGTTCTGGTTTCCTCACCGGTGCCTTCCCCCAGGAGGAGAGGGACCTGCCCGGTGAAGGGTTATGTCCGGGTTACCTGGGGGGGGGGGCTGCAATATGGGGTGATGGGTGGCTGCATCAAGGCAGTGTGGCAGTGAGGGGCATAGGAAGGCCTGAAGGAGAGGCCGACCTGGAGCTGGAGGGAGCAAAAAAAAAAAAAACTTAGGATGCTGACAGTTAGTTGCTATCAGCACATTTGCTCTTGGCACATGAGATACATTTATATACAGTTAAACTGGATCATTCACAGTCACTCAATCGGTGGGTGTCCCCCCCCCGAACACTGATCAGGCACAGGGTGCAAACAGTCACAGAAGGCAGTATTGCGCACTGGTTTAAGGCTCTGAGCTGCAAACCTGGAGACCTGGGTTTCAATCCCATAGCCCCCACTTGCATACTGTGTGACTCTGAGCAAGTCACTTAAAATCCTTGTGCTCCAGGTTGCACCTTTAAACAAGCTTTCAGCTTAGTGAGTCTCTCTTGGTGAAAAAAAAACAAAAAAACATTTTATCTTTGCAGCATTGCTACCCCTCTCAGATGTTCACAGACGTACTAGTAATCCCCCCTTGCAGGAGGGACTTATGCTCCCATTTAGGATCTCCTTTCCCCCTCCTACCCCTCTCCAGAGCTAGGACTTTTATTAGTGCTCTGGGGGCAATACCTGCTGGATGTCTCAAGGCGGTAGCAGAGGGCAGGTTAGAAAAAGTATATAAGGCTGGAAACAGAAAGTTTTGGGGCATTTTCTAGCTTGGGTGTTCAGCCTGGGGCTGGAGGGGGGCAGCTGGAGGAGCAGAGTAGGTAGTCAGGAAGGGAGTTCAGTGATCTGGGTGGGCCTGTGGGGGGCAACCCCCCCAAAATGGCACATAAGGATGGCCTCTGCAGCAACGTGGCATTGAGGAGCTGGGGGGGAAGCTCCATGTGTAGGATGGTCAACCAGGTGCCTGCAACATTGGGCTAAGGGAGGTGCAGGTGGTGGTATGATGCCAGGATAGGCAAGAGCCCTTAGAGATCCTATGGATTAGTTGGTCAGGCTGCCAGGACTGTGGGGACTGTGGCAGGGTCCCTACAGGGGGAAGGCCGGTGGCAGTGGCTCTTCTCCATACCCAGTGTGGCAGGGTGGCCTGAGGATAAAGGGAGCCAATGGGCCCTTCTACCATTTCTGGGGACCTGCTTGGAGGGGCACATCCTAGGGCACCGGCATTAAAGGGCCCGGCAGGTCGCAGGTCTTAGGACAGGCCTTGGAGGGTGGCTTCTGGCTGGAGTTTACCACAAGCCCAGGATGAGTTGACAGGGATGTGAGCCAGGAGCTGTGCCCCCCCACCAAAAACAAATGGTCATCAGGGAGCCCAGAGAGGATTTGAGGCGCTATCCGTAGAGGTGGCTGCTCGGAGGGGCCTGGGCGGTGACAGGGCCCTGGGCTCTCCTGTGGCAGGGCAGCCTGATCAAGGTAGTTCAGGTGCTGGAGCAGGGCTGGGTTTGAAGGCTGCTGCATCAGTGGAGAGCAGTAGAGAGAGAGCGAGAGAGAGATGAGCCAAAAGTGTGGGAATTGGTGCTATGAGATTGAAAGCACCAGCAGGTTTGGGTTCCCTGTAAAGTGAAAGAGAGTGTTTTACAGGGCCTTGGTCGGAGGAGAAAATCCTGGTACCCCTCGAGATTTGGGCCAAAGTCCAGGGGTGAGGTGGGGGAAGGAGCACACTTTTCCATGCCAGAGATAGGGCAGCTGACCAGTACCAGACCAGACAGAGATGGACGAGAATGTGTAACCCAGAATAGAAAAAAGATAAATTTGGCTTACCAGTGCCTGTGAGCCAGGAGCCTGTGGGTTTTCCAAGTAAGGAGATTCCTTGGATAAATCATTCAAGAGGTTAGAGGGAAGAAGCCCTACGTGTACTGCCTGTAAATTATTTGTACTGCTCAGAATGTCCAGCTTTGGGTATGTTGTAAAAAGTTCAGATAGCCCCATGGAGCTGCTTTATTTATTCAATGAAGGATGTGACTGTGTCGCTTGGCCAGCTGGTTATGATTGTTGTATGATATTTGTAATATAAAAATATAGTATGTGAGTCTGTGCTCCATGAGTGCCACCCCCCCTTCCAGGTTTCTGTTACAGTAACTGTTTCTTGAGAAGTTGCATTTTATGGCCTTTTTATGACCTCCTGCCTCTAAAGCTGGGAAGCTAAGTACACATTTTATGACTTCAGAAACAGGACAGCATTAAGCTGATTCCTGTCAAGCTATCTTGAACTTAGGTGACAAATTGCAGGGTTGTAAACTTCCAAGGAAAAGCTTGCTCAAAGACTCATAATTTGGGAAGTTAGTCTTTGCTGATGTCACCTTATTTAATACACCTCCTGATAGGACATCCTGTTTGTATATTTTTTATATTCAAAAAGAAGGAGCTAGATGACTCACAGAAGGGGTGTGGAGAGACACAGTTTAAACTAAGACTTGTGTCTGATCTTTGACACATATCATTTTGGGACTCAAGAAAGACAGTTTTCTGATAAGCACTTGGAGGTAATACATTAGATAGAAACAGTATAAATGTACTGTGGTAGGAGTTTTTGTTTTGCACTTTTCCTTGTTTTCTTTTAAGTGATTGTATGCTCTTTTATATAGTGTTCTGTGTTTACATTTTACATATTTGTATCCATTTTAGTAAATCTTTGTTTCAAGAGACTGCCTGTGTGTCTTCCAAGTTCTTTTTGCATGTGATGTATACATGGTTAAGTTTGACAACTGTTCAAAAGCTTGATGATGTTACTAAACTGGGAAAAGGTAAGAATATACCTAAGGTCTTTTATAGAGTTTTAAAGGGTTCATTTTGGATACCTGGTTATGCGCCCTTTGGCGAAAGATACATTGCATCCCCCTGAAGAGAATATTATCTGAACCTGTACATTTGGGTATACTAGCATAAGGGTCACAGTTTGAATCCCCCCAGAACTTGAGCCTAAAGGTGATTCGGACCCAACAGCAGACAGGAGGGTTACCCTGTCTGTTACCTGTTCACACTCTTGCACTCGGAGGTTGGCACTGTGGAAGCAGAAGGCCTTACCTGCTGAGTGCGTTTGAGACAGATTTGGTTGGCAGCATTGTGGATAAATTTGGTAACACAAGCTTCAACTGTTCTGTGTGTCAGCTTAATACTGTACAGCTCACTTGCAAAATAAGGCAGTGATTTATTTTTAAAATGGAAACAGAACTATATCATTATGCTTACAATCAATTTCCTACCCATTTTATTTTTTTTCTAAAGTGCAAGTTAGAGTAGCCGTAGTTATGGAAGAAGATGGCTTCCAACTATAGCGGGCACACTGTAGACTACTTGAGGCAGTTGTGCCAGGACAGAGGAGTCCTGTATGAGGGGAGAGCCACCAAGCAGAACCTCATGGATGCCCTGATGGCAGCAGATGCCCAGAGCATTGAGTCACAGACTGTGACAGTAAAGGACCAAACCTTGAGCATGGAGGGGCCAGCGGCCAGTGCAGTGTCCAGATCCCGTGAGAAGGGCAGCAGTGCCAGTCCAAGCCAAGGACCACAGCAGCAGGGGAAGGTCACCAGCATTCTGGTGCCAGAAGCAATCAGGCTACAGATTGAGTTATGCAGAATGGAGCTGAAGTTCCAGAGACACACTGAGCGAGAGAAACGAGACGCAGAGGAGAAGAGGGAGCGAGAACAATGAGAAGCTGCCCGTGAAAAGCATGAGTGCCAGCGAGCCATGGAGGAGAAGAGGGAGCGAGAACAGCAAGAGGCTGACAGGGAGCAGTGGGAGGCTGACCGTGAAGAGCGTGAGCACCAGAGGCGACATGAACTGGAGAAGCTACAACTCCAACCACCAGCACCAGAGCAGGTAAGTGGCTTGGATTTAACTGGAACTACAGAACTGGGTTACAAATTAAATTCCAAATTGATAACTGAATTTAAAGAATGGGAGGATAGGGATGCTTTTTAAATTCCTTTGAAAACATTTATATTCAGGCAAAAATTCCTAGAAGGTACTGGAGCTTCCAGCTATTCCCGCTACTTACCGGGAAAGCTCAGGATGCATTAGGTCAAATGGACACTGAGGACAGTAATGATTACAGCAAACTTAAAGCTGCACTTTTAAAAAAGTTTGATTTAAATTCAGAAGCATACAGAGCTAAATTCCGTAAGCTCAGGAGAAGCCCTGACATGAGCTACGAGGAGCTAGCCACGAAACAACGTCAATGTTTAAAACGTTGGTGGGAAGGAATTGAAGCAAACTCTGTAGATAAACTTGGGAAAATGCTATTTTGTTAGAACAGTTTTTCTGGGCATGCCCAGCAGAGCTGAAAACCTGGCTTTAGGCCCGAGATCCCAAAATAGTGAAAGAGGCTGCTGAAATCTCGGACCGCTATGCCAAAAGCAGACCTGCTCTGAGAGTGATGGGGCGGGCATGGCAGTGCAGAAAGGGAAAAGCGCACCTTCAGGGCAGCTAAAACCCTCACTGTCTCCACCGAAACCAGTTAGCCCCAGGTTTCAAAGAAAAGGGTTCATTGAGAAAAGAAATGAATGTTGGGTTTGTAAAGAAACTGGGCATCTTGCCAGACAGTGTCCCAAAAGGACAAGCAATACGCAACATGGGGCTGGGAAAGAAGTGGGTTGTTTATGTGTCCCTGGAAGCATGCCTGTGAACATGAGGGAACACATGCACCCAGTCACAGTGAATGGTGTACAGACACAAGAGTTAAGGGACACAGGTGCATCCCTGACATTGGTAAAAGGGGATCTGATAGAGCCTGGTTAGCTTATACCCAATACATTTGTAACTGTACAAGACTTCACTGGTGAGGAGAAAACATTGCCCCTTGCTAGTATTCTCCTAGACTGGGGTGAAACACGGAGAACTGTGCCACAGGTGGCTGTAGCCAAAACTTTAGCAGTTGATGTCATCCTTGGCAACAATCTCAAACAGGGGATGATGTGTGCAGTTACTCATAGCCAAGCGGCAAGGGAAAATTTTACTTCCCTGGACCCCACTGAAGCCATTGTGAAAACCACTGGGAGGCTGGTTCCCCAGCCTGTGTCTCCTGATATGGAGACTTACGAAAAGGGGGTAGACATTTCCCCAGTAGCAGTTAACCACGCAGCTATGGAGGGTTACTCCGAAGAAGGAGGAGTGACCCATTGTCAGAGGGGTAGGGATGACAGGGATCCTGAGTGCCCTGACACTAGTGCTAGGGACCCTAGTTTAGAGACTGAAGGGAACCTGTCCCCTGCCTTGGGAATATGTAAGGAGTTTGCAGCTGCTCAGAAAAGTGACCCTAATCTAGAGAAGCTGAGGGCTTGGGCAGACTGTGACAGAGCGCAGGGAGGTGACGGTAAACATAACGTTTATTGGGAAAATGGACCGATGTAGACTCAGGACGTGAAGATCGAGGGAGGGGTGATAGGAAGACAGCTTGTCGTTCCCCAGGGGTATCGTGAACAGTTGCTCAAGATTGCACATGATATTCCCTTGTCTGGTCATCTGGGAATCACGTGCACTATGCAACGGTTGGCCCAGAATTTCTATTGGCCCAATTTCACCCAGCATGTGAAGGAGTATTGCAAGTCTTGTCACTGGTGCCAAGAAATAGGGAAGGCAGGTAAGAAAACCAACCCACCCTAATTCCATTGCCCATAGTGAAGGAGCCATTCCAGAGCATTTGAATGGATATTGTGGGGCCTTTAAATACCCCGAGCTCCTCCGGGAAGAGGTTCATCCTGATTGCCATGGATTATGCCACCCAGTATCCAGAGGCAGTCACCCTATCCTCACTGAGGACAAAGTGGCAGATGCCTTACTTGGGATTTTCTCCCATGTTGGGTTTCCGCAGGAGGTTATCACTGATCGAGGGAGTTCCTTCATGTCAGACTTGATGAATTGTTTATGGGAGAACTGTGGGGTGGTACAGAGGTGCACAACACCTAATCACCCACAAGCCAATGGGCTTGTGGAAAGATTTAATGGTACCCTGAAGTCAATGCTCTAAGCTTTTGCTGAACAGCATGGGAGGGACTGGGAGAAATACCTTCACCATCTGTTGTTTGCATACAGGGAGGTGCCCCAAGAGTCGACATTCCCAAGTGTTCTAGTGGTTCCCCACACCCCCAACATGAATCCCGACCCCCGTTGCCTGTAGCATATCTTAATTTCCCTGGTAGTCTAGTGGTCCCCCCCACCCAGCATGTTTCCCGACCCCCATTTCCCTTAGAATATCTTAACTGCCCTGGTAGTCTAGTGGTTTCTCCCAACCCAGCACATTTCCCGATCTCTGTTCCCTGCAGAATATCTTTAGTTCCCTGGCAGTCAAGTGGTCCCCCCACCCGGCAGCACCACCCCCGCTCATCCCACCCATCTGCCACGAATCGAGCCAGTGACCGGCTCAGCCCTTCTCACACCACCACGACCGGCCACCGACTAAGGAATGAATGAGATGTACTGCATTCATTACTGTGCAGCTCATTCATTCCTCAGTCAATGGCTGGCCATGGTGGTGAGGAGAGCTGGGCGGTCGCCAGCCTGATTCTGGCAGATGGGTGGGATGAGGGGCGGTGCTGCCGGGTGGGGGGTACCACTGGACTACCAGGGAAATTAAGATATTCTATGGGGAATGAGGGTCGGGGATCATGCTGGGGAGGTGGGGGAGCCACAGAACACCAGGGAATTTAAGATATACTATGGGGAATGGGGGTCGGGATATGTGCTATGGGTGGGGGAACTACTAGACTACCGGGAAATGAAGATATTCTATGAGGAATGAGGGTTGGGGATCATGCTGGGGGGGGCCGGGGTACACTAGAATACAAGGGATATGTGTTGCTGTTACTGGACATGGGGGCCGGAATTCGTGATGGGGAGCACCACCGCCATTAGCGCTGCATTACCGGCAGCTTTCTTTCAGCGGTAACTAGTGCCATGCTACAGGTCGCCCTATTGCCTGTAGCACGGCACTATGGTTTTGAATATGCCGGTGCACCGGCATTCAGTGCCCCCTTCCCTCTGTCTCTCCCCTGTATACATTATAGTTTAGTGTTGGTGCTAAAACCTAGTGCCGATGCTAACTGTACCTTTCAATATTGCAGTCAGGTGCAAAGTCGGTGCTAGTCCAGCACAACGTCTTTGCGCCCAGCGCTGAGCTTTGAATATCTGGGCCTAAATGTACTGTGATAGGAGTTTTTGTTTTGTACTTTTCCTTGTTTTCTTTTAAGTGATTGTAAGCTCTTTTATATAGTGTTCTGTGTTTACATTTTACATATTTTTGTCCATTTTAGTAAATCTTTGTTTCAAGAGACTGCCTGTGTGTCTTCCAAGTTCTTTTTGCATATGATGTATACATGGTTATGTTTGACAACTGTTCAAAAGCTTGATGGTGTTACTAAACTGGGAAAAGGTAAGAATATACCTAAAGTATTTTATAGAGTTTTAAAGGGTTCATTTTGGATATCTGGTTAGGTGCCCTTAGGTGAAAGATATATTGCATCCCCTCGAAGAGAATATTATCTGAGCCTGTGCATTTGGGTATGCTAGCATAAGATTCACAGTTTGAATCCTCCCAGAACTTGAGTCTAACGGTAATTTGGACCCCAACAGCAGACAGGAGGGTTACCCTGTCTGTTACCTGTTCACACTCTTGCTCTCAGAGGTTGAAACTGTAGGAACAGAGGGCCTGACCTGCTGAGTGTGTTTGCAACAGTGACCCTTGCATTCCTGGAATCATTTGGGATGCAGGAACTAAAATAAAGAAGCTAGTTGGGAAGAAACTTGGAAATTATTCTTTTTTTATTTAAGTTGGAAGGGGGATAAATGAAATGGAAAAACCCTTCCCTTGTATCTAATTTATTTCATAAGTCGTAATTCCAGAAGGGTTCCATCAGGCTGCATCAGGACTGAGGGGCTCTAGGGCTCAGAAGAGACAGGAGGTTGAAGTTTGGGGGATAAACAGATCCAGAATTGGAGGTGAGATTGAGAGTGTACCTGGAAATGAAGCAGACGAGAGGTAGGGCAAATATTTTTCATATCTTATTTAGGGGTACACTGGCTCGGGTGTTGCACTTTTTGTTGTCCTTTCCAGTGCCCCTTAGAACAACTGTGATGATAATTCATGCCCCTAAATGAGGGGGCCGGGAGGGTTACATTGTGGGGGCTCATCCGGTATATTCTCTGTGCCCTGAAACTCCACCAGACCCAGAACCTTAAGGTCTAATGTGTTTGCACGCTTCCTGGCCTGGTTGGGCTGAGTGGCACAGAAAAAAAATTGGTTGTGGGGTAGGCCTAAATCAAAAGTAGGCCTCAGCCTGCCTGGTGTAGTGTGTGTGCGTGACTTACTGGTCACATGATCCTCAGGTTAATTCCGATTGGATGATGGCTAAAGTAAAGCTACAGCACCTGCAGAAGAAGTGCCTTCTTAAAAAAAAGAAATTGGAGAGTGCAGAGCCGAGAGGGAAATAAACAGAGAGCCAGAGATTAGAGCCATTGGAGTGAGTTATTGCACACTCACACCAAAGCAAACAGACAGTACCATAAAGGAAAGAAAGAAAAATCAAAGAAGTGAGTGGGTTCCTTTTTGTGGGTGCTGGGAGGCATAACAAAAGAGACGTGAGCAGACTACCCCATGGATTGGTGGTGGATAGTGTCTGGCGGAATGAGACTGGAGCAGAGGTGACCCCCCAGGAGGAGCCACTGGCCATGGTTCCTGCCTCACTGCTCTCCTGGCTCTGGAAAGCTAGGGGTAAAGGACAAGCAAATGGTCAATGTGTGAGGTGTGGGTATCAAGAGGAAGTCATTAACAGAATGCCTGTGTGCAAAAGTTGCACAGGTTTTCCGCCAGTTCCAAATTTGGGGTTTCCTCCCAGTTCCACTGCAAGCTTCTGTGTACTGTGGTCACCCACTAGTGGGGATTTGGGAGCCTTTGCTAGACTCTCCCTGGGGGAAAGTACTTTGTGCCCACATGGAGGAGACCAGGAGCATTTCCCCAGATGTCATCGTGGAGGCTGTAGAAGAGGAAGGTGCAGGGGAAAAAAACAGGAAAGGAGGTGAAGGGGAACACAGCCTCTTTCCCGCTTCCTGCCATCGGCTACCGGCTATCCCAGTGGCAGAGGGAGGGGCAGGGGTCTCAGATAATCGGTAGGAGATCCTCCAGGGCCTGGGGGGGTCCCTGCCTCGGCCACTGTCTGGCAGTAGCCCACAGGCCCTGTCGTCTAAGTCACAGCCTACTTCAGGAGCCAAGTTTAAAATAAAGCCCAGCGGGTTTGACTCAAGATCTGCCTCTGCACCAGCCGTATCCAGGGAGAGTACTAGTGATCAAAGAGAGTTGGAGGAGTTGAATGAGGAAAAGTTCACTGGTAGCACATTCCAATTCCAGGACTACCAAGTAACTAGGGCAATCCCCCGGGCCTTACCATCACCCCTTGATCACCTTGGTGGACTGCATCCCACAGCTCCCGGTCCAGGCAAAGATCCTCTGGACCCAGATGGATGGGTTAAATCCCAGTGACCCATTGAATATAAAGTATGGAAGAGGGATATGGTTATCAGTTGGGCTAGCCAGGAGGACCAGTATCAGAGACCTGCCACAATTAAGCCAGGCAGAGAGAGATGGGTCCGTAGGAGGCTACGTGTGGAGTATCCCCATATGAATTACCCTTACGTGCCTGAGAGGATATGGGATATTATCAAGGAGATGAGGGAGGAGTGGATTTTCAAAGAACAAATGGCACACTTGAAGAGTTGCTCTGGAGAAGGAGTGCACCATCTCAGCAGTTAATACAGAAGGCGTGGTCAATGTGTCACACAGGGACTTGGTCTGGCCTGACTCTGTTTAAACACTTCACCTTGGTCCAGGACTTGGCTGGGACACAGACCTTACATACTAGCTGCATACTCGCCTCCCTCCTTCCTAGTTTAAACCCCTTCCATGATGCTATATAATCCTCCAGCTTGTGCTTCAAGACCCCCTGCCCCGCACTACTCAATTGTAATCTGTCCTTTGCATACAGGTCGTTGTTGGCCCATCTGTTCCCCCAATCTCCCACACTCCCATACCCACGAGTATGACACCACCCACCCAGCCAAGAGTTGAACTCTACTATCCTGTCCTTCCTCACTTTTCTCACCCTGGGTACCAGTAGCACTTCAGAGAAGGCCACTGAGCTCCTCATCTCTGTACACAACTTCCCCAGTTCCTCAAATCTCTCCCTGACCAACTCCATCATGCTATTCCCCAAGTCGTTAGTACCTACATGCACTACCATGTGAGGTTTCACTCTTCCCCCCTAACACACCTAATCAGAGCTTGCCCCACGCTATCTGCTGTCAAGCCCGGTACAGATTACACCCACATCCAACTAAGCTGTTCACCCCTTCCTCCCCATCTGATCCCCTTCAGAATAGAGTTCTCTATCACTACAACTTCACCCCCTCCTTCACCCCCATTTGCCTGAACCTTCCAGCTGTCCCCATCCCTCCCATGAGCATCCACCCTCTCCTGTCCACCAGCGCCTGGACCCAGTCCCCCTGCTCTTCCCCCCTCCATTTCCCGCCAGACTGCTCTACTTGCTGTGCTTACCAACCCTCTCCTAGTAGCCAATGCATTGTCTATGATCCCTGCACCTCGCTAAGTACCGTTCCATCCCCCCCGGACTGCATCCCCTCTCTGCTGCCCCAGCCCTCTCCTCCCTTCCCCCACACCTCCCCCTACCTGTTATACCTTCCTCCCCAATATCCTGAACCCCTCTCCATCTGGACTGTTGCCCCCTGCATACCCCCTACCTTCATGGTCACCTGCCACATCCCGGAGAGTCCCACCCTCCTCATCTGCCACTGGCACCAGTACTACAAACCTGCTACTTGATCTTTTTTTTTTTTTTAACCAGGAGAGACACACTAAGCTGAAAGCTTGTTTACAGGTGCGACCTGGGAGCACAAGGAAGTTAAGTGACTTGCTCAGGGTCACACAGTATGCAAGTGGGACTGTGGGAGTCAAATCTTGGTCTCCAGGTTTGCAGCTCAGAGCCTTAAACCACTGCGCTATACTGCCCTCCTGCTACAGGCATTACTTCTGCTGCTAACCCAATGCGGTCCCATATTGCTACTTGGTTTCCTCATCCTCTTCCCCACCCCCATAGACCCCATAGTCTGGGCTTCCCTGTATGCCCGAAGGGGTGCCCAGCCTACCCCCTCTCTTCCCCTTTCACCCCTTATCCTCCTTAACTTCCCTGTCAGCCTCTGAACCTCTGCCTCCAGTTCCCCTAGCCTGCGGCAAATGGGATATTCCCGTAGCCTCCATAATGTGCCCATCCAGACTGCGACCCCACAGCCATTGCAGCTTGCTAATCTGTCCCTCCTGGTTCCCTTTCTTTTTTTTTTTTTTTTTTGCAGTTATTTAACCAGGACTAGCACACTAAGCTGAAAGCTTGTTTACAGGTGCGACCTGGGAGCACAGGGAAGTTAAGTGACTTGCTTCTGCCACCCCCCAAACCAGCACCCTCACAGAATTGTACCCTTAATGAGCAAATAACTCACCCAATAAAACTGTGACACTCCAAAAGAGCATATCACCCCTTGAAACAATCAATTCCTCCCAAAATAGCTGCCACAGAGTCCTTAGCAGCTACAGCTAACCCTTTAAGCTGCACAGTACCTTGAGTAGCAAATTTGCACAGTACCTTTAGTATGTTTCACTTCCCAGTCCTCAGTGCTCAGTGTCCAGGTTATGTCCCCTTGAGACAGCCTATCCTGCAGGCTGTCAATCAGTCTGAAACCAAGCACTCCTTGATGTCACCCCTTCAGGGTACCTTGCTCCCTGCTGCTCCTTTCCTCATTGGTGTACCCCTATGGGGAGTGGTTCCTGCAGCCCATTTAATAATGGTGGTGGAGCAGGGTGGGGGGAAATTCAAGCTGGGAGCCTGCTGCCTTTCCGATCAGCTCCCAGCTGCTGCTCCTGTAGATCTGCTGCTGCTGAGCTGCCGATGCAGCCCCGCTTCCCTCCCTTCCATCTGCTGACCCCCCTCTGGTGGCCCAGCCGCTTGTAGCTGTTCATTGCTGGTGCGGCTCTGGGCCCAAATTACTGCTCTCTTAGACATGTTGGGATGTCCCTGCAGGACCTAACAGTTCTGAGGTCATTGATATTTGTTTCCCAAAGCAGTGGCCCCTGAGATTAGGAGAGATTACCGGTACTTTGCTGGGGAGGGGGGATGGCTGCTTGCTTTCTGGCCTATTAATGTATCCTCTAACCTGTACTGAATATGACATGGGATGGGGGCTGTTTATTTTTTTTGGGGGGGAAGAATGTGACAGTCTGCAGTCCAGACCTTATCTCTGGGAGCCAAACCCAGCAACCAAACTTCTTAGTATAAGGGGTGGGTCTATACATACTGATGACGCCAATCTCGTACACCCACCTTCCAAATACAGGGATCACTACTGGGGCCTCTCCTTGACAGGAGAGATGACCCCTGCTCCAGGGGTATCCTGTATATACAAGGCTCAATTGGAGGCCACTCTCTGTTGCCGTGTGCTGCAGGGCTGTGTGGTTGCCAGCCTGTGGTGATTTGTTATGGTGGGTTTATGGTTATTCTGGTTGGCTGTTCAAAGTTATGCACTCCTAGAGAACCAAAACTGTTACAAAGGTTGTAAGCTTGTGTCATGCTGGTGGAGCGGTGGGGGGGAGCCGGTGTGTGTGTGCGCCTTGCGTGTGTCTTGTGATGTGTCTTTGATGTGTGTATGTGTGTACGTGTAAAGCGCATGCGTGTGTGTGTGTGTGCGCGCAAATACTTACCTACTCTTGTAGCTATGGACTCAAAGTCTTGTGGTATTCTCTGAATGTTAATGGATTAAATAACTCTGAGAAGAGGTCACAGATACTCTCGCATATTGAAAGGATGTATCCCAGTGTAATCGTGGGCACTCAGGAGCATAAGATGTTAAAGAAGGTGGGCATCAGTCATGCTTTTAGTTCAGAACTTCCCAGGGATAAGCATAGGGGTGTCATCATTTTAGGTTCACATAGCACTCCATTTCAAGAGAAAAAGGTAATTATGGATAAGTAGGGGCAGCTGTTCATTGTCCAGGGTGCACTGTATCAAACAGAGGTCAGGCTAGCCAACCTCTATATCCCCCCAGGCTCTAGGACCCAGGAGGTCTGGAGGCTCCTTGTACTGCTTAATATAGTAAGTATGCTACTGTTGGCAGGGGACTTCAACATGATCAGCTCACCTGCCTGCCACACATCGAACCCATGTCCCCTAAACAACCAACGGCCTGTAAGGCCTGTTACCGACTTCTGCAGGAGTTAAAATCGGGAGACAGCTAGTGGGTCCTCTGTCCACTGTCCAAGAATTACACCCATTATTTGTCAATGATTGTATAGTTACACCCAACAGGAAAACATGCACTGTGTAGTGGATTGCCAGCTTGGTGACATCCTGCTTGCTGGCCACGTGCCAGTCTTGACATTCATAACTTTGGGAAAAGAAAGGCTTTTCATACAATGGTGTGTAAACTCATACTATTTTAATTCAATTCAGTTTTATTAACTGGGTAAAGAAGCATTGGAACATATGGCCCTTTCAGAGGCTTGACCTGGATACACAGAGCTATACATAACATTAACAATACTAGTTACGTAGTTAATAATTAAACCAACAACAAGAAAATATCACCACTAAACATGTGCATTGTGTACAAGCAAACTCTTAACAACACATTAAAATTAATAATATAAAGATTAAACATTGTGTTAGTGTTTACAAAAATTATACTATAAACACATTGTTCAAAAAGCACCATATGAGGGATCAGTTTATCTACAGATACGTTGCACTTCTGATGTTAATAAATGTTTCAAAGACAATTAAAATTGGGAGGGATTTTGTATATTTCTTATGTCTAATGGCAAACTGTGCCAGAGTTTGACTGCTGATTGCTTAAAGAGCAGCTGATGCCTTCAGGAGAACTTTAGCAAAACATACTACTTAGACATAATCCAGCTTGAATTTCACATTAGTTCTATATTTCTCCCCCATATTGTTTATTACTGAGGTCATTTGCATTGAAAGAGGCTCTTTGCTCCTGAAGAGTTAATCTATTCCTGTTGCTTTCTCCCTACCTGAAGTCAAAATACACCACTTGTGACATCACAGTTATTCCCATGGCAACAGATTGTGATGTCACAACTGAGGGTTATGACTTGAAATAGGGCGTAAACTATAGAGGCAGATGAACTCAAAGAGATAAATATAATGTATTCATGCAGATTTCCTCTGTAATAATGGAGAGGAGAAAGCTATAGAATATATATTGAATGCATGCTGAATTGTGCCTAAGTATATTTTCAAAGTTTTCTTTGAGGAATCAGCAGCTCTTTAAAAGCCCTTTATTTTTGAAGTTTTACACAATGGCACAATGAGAGTTATAGAATCATTTGACCTAAGAGATTTCAGATTTAGTTTTTGTTCAAAATGTGTGGCAAGAGGATTATTTTCTATAGTATTCATAATTTTATGCAGACAAGATGTGTACAGTATGTCTGTTTGGACAAGAAGGAGGCAATTACATTTTTCATACAGTGTACAGCTATACTCTGCATCACTGTTAGGGTAAATCTACATATCTTATCCAAGCAAGTACATCATTTAACAATTTTTTCAGATGCCCCGCCATATAATGCTCCCTTATTCAGTAGAGGGAAGGAGACAACTCTGTGCCAGTACCAACCTGGTTTCATCAGTCAAATAATCTTTTATTGCGTACAGTACTCCTAACCTTTTATGTAACTGCTTAGTAGTATTTTCAACATGTACGTTACAACTTAAATTTTAATCCAGACAAATACCCAGATACTTAAAATCAGTAACTGCCTCCAGGTAGTCTTCTTCTCTAGCTGAAATGTAAAGCCTTTCATTCATGCAGTTTTTTTTTTGTACTTTCCCAACACCTCGGCCCCTCCAAGGGGGCCTTGTACCCCCTCTGACTCCATCCACTAGGTCCCACTAGGGTCCCTGTCTTCATTGTGCTCGTTTCTGCTGGAGATGTATGCATTTCCTCCCATTTTTTACCTATCCCATGAGAGCGCTGGCATGAAGGATGTTCATCCAGATGAACGACGTGCTGACACACACCATTCTTGAGTGCCCAACAGTGTCCTCCCCTCCCTGACTCCATAGAGCCATATGTCCCACTGCCTGTGCTTCCACAGGCAGAGGAGCTGTGGGTGCATATGCTACCCAGTAACCCACCCTGGTTCTAGGAGGAGTGCATCCGTTAGGATGCTTAATCCTGCTCCCCATCTGACCCATGACGACCTGAGTTCATTCCCAAACCTGGGTCACCGGCATAGCACGAGGTGTGGTGTCCAGTGCCTCAACCCTCTGCACCACCGGGCTGGCCCTCATTCGTACATTTCAATTTTTGAGTTGTAGAGAAATCATTGCCTTCATTTTTTTTTTTGTTCACCACAAGCCTATTATCTTTGAACCAACTAGCCATTCTCCCAGATTCAGTTTCAGTTTAACATCTTTATATATTTGTTTGCCATATACTGTACATTACAGCATCATCAGCATAAAGTAGCAATTTTGCCTCATTGCATACCAAAGGAAGTTCATTTATGAATAAGAAGACTAAACAGTGGTCCCAATATGGGTCCCTGTGGAACTCCATATACAATATCTGTGGGTAAAGACAGGGTTCCATTTACTCTTACCTTCTGTTTACTATTTGTTAAATAATTACCTTCCCAATTTACCACAGGATCCCCAAAGCCAAATTTGCTTACCTTGGTCCTCAGGAGGGAAGAATTCTGAACCTTTTTATTAAAACAAATATTTAAAATCCTGGAGTTGAATCAGGAGGAGACCACACTAAGCAGTCCTCTGTGATACACTTAAGACCATCTTGTGTGGCCACATCATTGAGTACTCTACAGACAAAGGTGAGGCAGCAATGTCTGTTATACCTGCAAGACATGAACCACTTCCAGCAAGGAGATAGAACTGTGCAGATGCAGGTGAAGCAGGAGTTAGAAAAACTCTACCTTTAAAAAAGCAAAATAGCCTTGCTGCATTTGAGGCATAGGTACTGTGAGGTTGGCCCCAAGGTCACCTGGATCCTCGCCCACCAAGTGCGATGACAGAAGGTACATGCCACAGTTACCAGCCTTAAACATCCAGTCATGGCACAAGCACTGAACAGTACCAAACTGATAGTGGATGCCTTTCATGAGTACTATGTTAAGCTCAATGCACTGGAGACACCTCATGACGGACAGACAGAGGCCTTTCTGGTGCCTCTTATCCTCCCTTCACTTATGCCAGAACTAGTGACTTCCTTGATTCGGCCCATCCAGTTGGAGGAGTTGGAGGGAGCTCTACATCGAACAAAAACACAAAAAGCCGCAGGACAGGATGGGTAGCTTATTGAATTTTGTAAACAACAGAAGGAGCAACTTGCATGTCCCTTTACTGAAGGTCTGTAATGAGACCCTGGGGGAGGTCCCTAGAACTTGGAATTATGTGACTATCTCAGTCATCCCCAAACTATGTAAGGACCCCATGGAATGTACAACCTGTAGGCCAATATTGGTGCTAAATGCCACTTACAGCTTTTTATTTCAGTCCTGGCACCCCGGGTAGACCACCTCCTCCCTTCTTTAATCCACCTGGTCCAGACCAGCTTTGTGTGGACCCAACAAACAGGAGATAAATCAAGGCTCACCCTTCTTCTCCTCTACAAGATCCATTCAGAGCACATGCCATCCCTAGTCCTTAGTTTAGATGCTGAAAGAGCAGCACTTGATAGGGTATCCTGGCCCTGTCCTTTCTTTGTACTGGGGAAATTTGGATTCGGGTGGACTTCACCTCCCTACTCCGGCAGATACATCACACACTGCAGGACTTTACTAAGGTTAATGGCCATGCCCCCCCCCCCCTTCTGTTTAGGTAGAGGACCCAGCAACACTGGAAGAAGTGATTCATAACAGTTTTTATAAAATTCTGCCAGATACCCATACAGGCCCAGATATTTTCCGGTTTTAGAATTTTTAATGCTTTCTATTATTTAACTTGAGGAGATCAAGGCTTGGAGATGGGTCTGGTATTCTGGAGACAGTTGGGGAAGGTTTAACACAGTCAAGAATTTTTCTTAGTTCCAGAGGTCCAGTAAGTTGCCTCTAGGGTGTAGAGAGCAGAATAATAATTTGCTAAAATCTGTCTAATGGAGGCATGGTCCCTAACTAGTTGGCCAGAGGCTGGGTCATGCATCTGTAAAATGCAAGCCTGTTTTTTGTTTGCAAATGGAGCTGCCAGGCAAGTCTACACCCCGGCTGTCCCCTCATAATGATATTGTTTCAGTTAAAGTAAGGCCTAATTGTTCTGCTGATCCATAATATTTTGTAAGTCCTTCTGGGTCTGAACAAAATGATAGGCTACAGCTCTGTCTCCAGGGGAATATAGGAGGTGTGAAGTAACTAATTTGTCTGGAGATCCCTATGTTTCTATTCCTTCTGTTTTGTTTTTTGGGAGGCCAATTCTACTGATGTCGCTCTTAAGACGGTTTCTACTGTGTCCCGTAGAACCATGGAGGAGACTACCTCTGTGTTATTTTCTGATATTGCTGTAGCTATCAATTCTTCAATTAAGGTTACCAGTTTGGAACCCTTTAATAAAGCTAAATTCAACTACCAAGTTTTTTTTTTGTTATGGTTCTCAAAATTGATTTTCAAGAACACTGGGGCATGATCGAAAAGAAGTCGGGTACCATAACTTAAATCCTGAGCTTTTTCAAATTGTTTAGCCACTACAAAAAACTAATCTAGCCAGGTAGAGGATTGGTGTCTCAGAGAATGATGGGTATATGCGCAGGTAAAGGGGAACAATTGTCTCCAAACATCCAGAAATTCCAAATGATTTACTGAGGTTCTAAAATATTTCTGAGTTGCTTAGGTTCTATGCTGATTGGAGTTTGTAGTGTCCAAAGCCACATTCATAGCCAGGTTTGAGTCCCCCAAGAATCACTATACCCTGGGACATCTCTAAATATTTATCAAAAACCGATTTATCGAAAATCAATTACAAACCGTACTGAAACTAACTAGCACAGTTTCAATAAACTTCTACAAATCGCTAAGTTCAGCCAAAATAAAAGACACCTGTAACTGTCATTAAGTCTCTTCCTTCCCCATGTGTGCAATATTTATCCACTGGTAAGGTATAATTGATTTGTCATATTAACTGCTTTCCCTTCCCCTTCTACTCCTGGCTTTATCTTTGCTTACGCTCCACTGCTACTCTATCAAATCTCTCCTCCCTCCCATATCAGTTGTAGACTGTTGTTTGTTCTAGCTGCCAAAATACTGTATATTTGATTTGATTTGATTAAATCAAATCACACCAGTCATCATGTTTCATTTATCAGTATGCGACCTATAAGTCGCTTCCCTGTCTCATATCAATGTTTACCACCTGCGGTCACCCTATGTGGTACCCTTACTGTTATTACCTATCTGTGTTTGTACTTTAAGTGTTTATGTCACAGGACCTCCTTGTGAATGAGCTTGCTCAATGGAGTTTTCCTGCAATAAACTTGAACTTGAACTTGAACTTGAAAAAGGTTTTTAGAAACCCATTTATCACATCCTGGGGGAAAATATACAGTTGCCAAAGTAACCAGTTCAGCATAAAGTCGTCTAATCAAAATTACAAAACCTACCCTCCTTAGCAACTTTGTCTGTAATAAGAACAGTGTTGCCCTGGGAATAAGGATCACTGTGCCCCACCTCCTGACACTTTTGTGAGATGATGCTTCCACCATATTGAATCTGAACTGCAAAAATATTTGGTGTTCTGATGGAGGCAGATGAATCTCCTGTAAAAACAGTAAAACCGAACTTTCCCTTTGGTACATTTGAAATAATCTATAATGCTTAATGGGATCATGAATCCCACTGATGTTGTTATAAGACAGTATTTAAAGAGACTTGCCAGTCTCAGCTGTTGCACCAGCTGGATCGGTGCCTTACTCCCTTGAGCTGATATTGATGCAGTGCATATGTAAAAGAATTCAGTCATTAAAAAATGCCAGCCCTCGTAAAATTAGCCACACTGGGTCCCTTGGAGTTCCTGGTTCCTGGGGCCGCCCACGCTCCACCCCCACGCTCACTAAAGTTGTGACGCAATGCTAGGGAGAGTGCAGGAATGAGCATCATTATAGTCTATGGGCGGCAGCTCTTCGATGTTTTTTTTTTATATTGTAATAGTCAGTTGGTGATGTAATGGCACCAGTCGGCTAGCAAGGGCTTTGTTAGACAACCGGTGCCTCTGTTTCATCACCAACTGACCATTACAATAATAAAAACAAGCATTTGTCAATGCCAAATGTTTGCTTGCTGCCATTCTCACTGGAAGTGCTGGAGTTAGACAGATGCAGAATATGAATGGCAGTGAAGTATTGAACTGATGCCAAACCCACCCCCACCCTGCAGAGATGGACAGGCATTGGGGTGTACCTTTGAGTCATCGCCCATAACATTCATGCCATTTCACCGCACTCTACCCTGCAGACACCAACAAGTGTTGAGGTGTTCCTTGGGGTGTTCGGGCTTCACACTCATTCCATTCCATGAGGAAATATGCTGAAATGGGTGCAGAATAGGAGAATGGGGAGTGCGACATTACGCTCCTGTCATTTCCCTCCCATAACTTCGCTCCCTACATAGAAACATAGACTTTGACGGTAGATAAGGACCACTTGGCCCACCCAGTCTGCCCATTTCTCTACCTATTGGATAAGCTGCAGATTCTAGTTAACCAACAGCCTACTTCCTGCAACCCCCCACTATAATTGCTTTATGTCTGTCCCATGCATGTTTGAATTCCCCCACTGTTTTAGACCCCACAACCTCTCCAGGAAGGCGGTTCCATGCGTCCACCACTCTCCCCATGAAAAAGAATTTCCTCACATTACCCCTGAGCCGTCCCCCCTCTAACTTTAAATTGTGCCCCCTTGTTCTTACACATCTCTTTTTCTGAAAGATGCTACCCTCCTGGACTTTGTTGATTCCCATGAGGTACTTAAAAGTTTCTATCATGTCCCCCCTGTCCTTCCTTTCATCAAGGGTATACATATTAAGCTCTCTTAGTCTCTCTTCATATGGTTTCTGATGTAGACCCTGCACCATTTTAGTTGTCCTCCTCTGGACTGCTTCCATCCTGTCTATGTCCTTGCGTAGATGAGGTCTCCAGAACTGCACACAGTACTCCAGATGGGGTCTCACCAACTGTCTGTATAGAGAGATAACCACTTCCCTTTTTCTACTTATGATGCCCCTCCCTATGCATCTCAGTATCCCCCTGGCTCTCCTTACTGACTTCTCACATTGCTTACTCACCTTTAGGTCATCTGATATGACTACACCCAGATCCCTTTCCATTATTGTTGTCGTTAGTACCTCCCCTGCTATTGTGTACTCTTCTCCTGGATTTTTATTTCCCATGTGCTTTACTTTGCACTTATTTATTTATTTATTTATTAGCTTTTGGTAACCGGGTAAGTACGCTAGGCAACAGACCTGCCTATTTTCAGGCATGACCCGGGAGAGCACAGGACATTGGTTACAATATGCAGAAATGCACAGACATAATATAGGTGTACAGGAGCAAAACAAGATATACATTGGGTAGCACAGTAATAGTTACATAAGGGTACATTTTAGGCATAGATCATAATAAGGATGTAAAATAAAGTAATTAGGGTAACCATAAGACAGCTGAGGACAGTAAAGACATCAAGGTTCATAGCCACCTAGACAAGCATATTGCATGGGAGAACATTAGTGTAGTACTCAGGGTCAGACCCGACAGCCTGCAGTGGGACAAAGCAAATTAAGAGCATTTGCATTGGCCAGAGGCTAGAAGGTGGGTGAACAGCGAGTTTTTGAATTCTCGATGGAGGCTGAAGTTTTCACCATAAGGGGAGTGAGTTCCAGAATTTGGGAGCAAAATGGGCAAATGCCTGTTCACCCATTTTTGTCATGCAAGGTCTAGTGGAGAGCATGGGGACAGAGGAAGACCTGAGGGTACGGGTGTGTGAGGCAGAAGTCAGGAGGTTGGCAAGATAGACAGGGCAGGGAGGTCTAGACAGGGAGTCGATAAAGCAGCCCAGGGAGTAGGCTTGAATATCCTTAGGTGACAGCCAATTTAAGCCAGCGTAAAGGAGACAATGATGGGTAAGACATGGGGCAGTTAAGGCGAATCTACAGATGTTGTTGTAGACAGTGTCCCATTTGTGGAGTGTAGCAGAGTTTGCAGCAAAGAGGAGGGGCAGAGCATATTGGAGCTGGGGTAAGAGAATACCTCTCGCAACAGAAAGTTTAGCGGAAGGAGTGAGGGAGTGGGCGACGCTGACAAGCTCACTAATTTTAGCATTGACGGCACAGCACACCATTGACACGTTGAGACAGGTCAAGTGTGGGATCCAAAGTGACCCTAAGGTACTTGAAGGACTCAGTGTTTAAGATGAGGGAGCCATCAAGGCATTGAACCCGGAGCCAGTTTGCAGGGGCAGACAGTTTCTTTGAGGATCCGAATAGCATAGCACAGGTTTTTTCTAGGTTCAGGACTTGGTGGTTGCTAGAGAGCCAGGTCTGCAGGAATTGGAAGTCATTAGTGAGAGTGGAATTGATGGCAGCAACCGATTTTGACCCAGAGTAGAGAACAAGGTCATCTGCGTACATAAGAGTGCAGCTATGCCGGGACATGGTGGGAATATCATTTAGGAAGAGGGAGAAGAGTAGAGGTCCAAGAGTGGATCCCTGGGGAATTCCACGGGAGATGTTTAGGTGGGAGGAAAGGGCCTTGTGAAATGCTACTACCTGAGTCCAATTGTCAAGATAGCTATGGAACCAGGAGAGGGCTTGGTCAGATGCTCCAATGGATTGGAGTTTCTTTAGCATGAGAGGATGGTGTACCATGTCGAAGGCTTTAGACAGGTCGATAAAGACGGCCCCAGTGAGTAGGCCATGGTCCATATTATTTCTGATGTCATTTGTAAGTTGTGTAAGTGCAGAGGTGGTACTGTGACTGGGCCGAAAACCATGTTGGCACGGGGTTTGAAGATTAAACATGTCAAGGTGAGCAGCAAGCTGGCGGTGGACTATTTTTTCAAGCAGCTTACTGAGAGTGGGCAGAAGAGATATAGGCGGTAGTTGGACATGAGTTTGACATCACCCTTTTGTGTATAGGGATGGTTCCGCAGTTTTCCAGGTGGATGGGACAGTAGACGTATGAATCGAGAGGTTAAAAGCCAGGTGATAGGTCTGTTCAGCCAAGGTGCATACTGCTTAAGTATGCAAGGATGGATGCCCTCAGGCCCTTGACCCCCACGTGCGGAAGGGAGTTAAGTAGCTTCAAGCACTTCAAGGTATGGTTTGGAGCCAGAATGAAGGGAGGGGTGGGAGGGTGAGGAGAGAAGAGGACAGTCAGGTTGTGGGCTAGTTAGAGTACCGACTGGTGGAGAAGAAAAAAGGGCATTGAAGGCGTTGGCAATGAGTGTCATGGTTGGTGCAGTGAACACCTTGAATGTTCATGTCAGCTGGATTCTGTTGCTTGTCATTGCCGAGAATGTCCTTAATTTTGGACCAGTACCTGCACGGATTTATAGAGGATGTTATTAGTAGGTTCCTATAGTAGGTGCTTTTGGCAATACGAATTTGTCTTTTGCAGTTGTTACGTAATGCACGATAGTCTTCAAAGTCTGCACGGAGATGGGAGATCTTCCACCTGGACCAAAGTTCGTCCCTAGATTTGAGAAGTTGAAGCAGGGGGCGTGTTAGCCACTTGGTTACTTTCCCTGCCATCCTACGTGTGGTGACCGGGATGTGAAGGTTTTGAAGAGAGAGGAGGACGGAGTTGAAATATTCTGTGGCTATGTTAATGTCCTCTGTTTGGTAGAGAGGGGACCAGTCAACCTGGTTAAGGTCAGTTAAGAAGTCCTCGTGACTTAGGCGGGAGAGATTAGGAAAGGTTACAGTTTTAGCAGGGAGGGGAGGAATGACAGTGTTCCAGACACAGTAGATGGGATAGTGGTCACTAATTGTGTCAGGTAGCACACCGGCTGAGGCAACATATTCCCGTCCTGTTAGTAGTATCCAGTCAAGGAGGGGTGGCTGATTTTGCCCCGTGAGACCCTTGTGGGTTCATGTATGAGCTGGATAGATTTGCCTTGCTAACTAAGGAGGATAGGTTAGCTGAGTTTTTTTCGGACCAGTCAAGGTTAAAATCACCAAGGCAGATAATGTCATTCTTGCCTGTAACTGTAGACAGAAACCCTAGGAGTTCAGTGATGCCTTGTGTAGCATTTTTTTGGGGGATATAAGTACAAAAAATATGGAGTTTCTTTACACCCCCAAGAAGCAGTAGGGAGTGCAGGATTTCACAGTTTGGTAGGAGGGGGTCCTGCAGAAGGGTAATGTTTAGGTGAGTTTTGAAGTAGAGGACATTGAATCTAAGTTGCCATATGTCTGACCATTCCTCCAACCTTGCCAAGCCCCTTCTCATCCGTTCTACCCCCCCTTGTGTATCAACTCTGTTACAGATCTTTGTGTCATCTGCAAAGAGGCATACCTTTTCTTCCAGACCCTCTGTAATGTCACCTAAAAAGACATTAAAGAGGACTGGACCCAGTACTGAGCCCTGAGGTACTCCACTAGTAACCCCCCTTTCTTCAGAATATGTTACATTCACTATTACCTTCTGTGTCCTGTTGTGCAGCCAGTTTGCTACCCAGGCTACCACCCTGGGACCCACTCCCAGACTGGCTAACTTGATTATTAATCTTTTGTGTGGGACTGTGTCAAATGCCTTGCTAAAGTCTAGGTAGGCCATATCCACAGCCCCTCCCTGGTCTATTACTTTGGTCACCCAGTCAAAGAAATCGATTAGATTCATCTGACATGACCTTCCTGCTGTGAATCCATGCTGCTTTGGGTCCTGTGCCCCGCTGGCCTCTAGGTACTCAACAATTCTTTCTTTCAGAAGTGATTCCATCATTTTCCCCACCACTGAGGTCAAACTAACTGGTCTGTAATTTTCTGCTTCTGCCTTACTCCCACTTTTGTGAAGGGGAATCACATCTGCCCTCCTCCAGTCCTCAGGTACCACCCCATCTTCCCATGATTTGTTAAAAAGTGTGATTAGTGGTGTCACTAGGTCCTCCCTTAGCTCTTTTAGGATTCTAGGGTGAATCCCATCAGGCCCCATTGATTTGTCCATCTTGAGTTTTAGGAGTTCTTTCAGGAATCTTTCTTCTGTAAATGGATTGGTGTCAACCCCACTACCCAGAGTGCTTCTACTGTTTGGTTTCGGTAACTCCTCCTCTTCTTCTTTTGTGAATACTGAGCAAAAGTATTCATTCAGTATCTCTGCCTTTTCACTGTCTCCCTCTGTCCACCTCCCCTCTCCTTTATTAATCTTCACTATCCCTCCCTTAACCTTTCTATGCTCCCTAATGTACCTATAAAATGTGTTATCCCCCTTCTTAACTGAGTTGGCTATCTTTTCCTCAGTTTGGGCCTTTGCTTTTCTAACTGCCTTCCCCACTTTTTTCTGCTTTAATTGATACAGTTCCCTGTCGTGCTTCTTCTGTGGTTCCTTATACTTTTTGAATGCAGCCTTTTTCTCCTTAACCTCCTCTGACCTCTCTTTTGAGAACCATAGTGGTTTTTTATTCCGCTTTGTTTTCTTTATTTGTTTCACACAAAGGTGTGTTGCCTCCGTGATGGCAGTTTTGATTTTTCTCCATTGTTCTTCCACCCTTCCTTTCTGGCCATTTGCTAATGCATTCCTCAGGTATTCACCCATTATGCCAAAGTCAGCCCTTCTAAAGTCCAGTATCCTTGTCTTTGTATGGCTTGTCTCCATGGTTGTGTTTATTGTGAAGCACACTGTGCAGTGGTCGTTTGTTCCCAGATGTCTACTGACTTCTAAATTTGTGATCCTCTCTCCATTTGAGAGTACCAGGTCTAATATTGCTCCTCCCGAGGGTTCCACCACTAGCTGTCTAAGGCTTGCCCCCTGCAGGGCATCGAGAATGACACAACTCTTGGATGTGGCTGCAGTCCATGTCGCCCAGTTAATATCTGGCATATTCAGGTCCCCCATCAACAGTATCTCTCCTTTTTCAGCCATTTTGAGAATGCCCTTTATCATTTTCTTGTCCAATTCCTCCCCTTGAGACGGGGGTCTACATCTCGCTTCCCCTCCAGTTCGCCCCATGTCATTTTGCTCCCAATCATTACACTCCCCCATGATTAAGCTCTCCTTCCAGGTCACCTTGTGCAGCCGCAATTCAAAGGAGAATGGGAACTAATAGGTATTAATTGGAAAATACTGTATCAGGAAAAGGACCTATTGCAATTACCACCGCCACAGCACTGCAGTTCTGGCACTGAATAAAACTGCTTGGAGACTGCAGTGCTTTTATATTTTCCTCCTGATTCTGCCCCTTTCCCCTGCATTGCTATCTTATATTTTCATTCCTGTTTTACAAGTGCCTTTGTTCTAGCTCAGAATTGCCATTTTGTCCCGAAGCAGCTGCACCACAGTGTTCTCCCATGCTCCTGTACTCAAAATAATTTTTAAGGTAAATGTAATGAATACACTCTCTGGTAGCTCCTCTTTAGTCTGGGGAATGGGGTGAACTTTGGGGCCAAAGAGTCCAAGGCACAGCTCGAAGCCTGTCAGTGGCTGCAGGGTCGGGGTGGGGGTGGATGGCGTGAGCATTACTGTCGACAATCCCAAGTCACACCCCTGATGCCTGTCAGTCCCTACAGGGTAGGGCGTTATGGTCGGAAACCCTAATGCCCTGGGCATTTCTTGATATTTTCACTCCAAGTTTTCAACATGGGCTTTTTGTGACCCCACTGCATGAACAGTGACACTATCACCTTGTTAGCAGAAAGGTGATGTTGCAAGCAACACCGCCATTTGGCGCTACAGGTGCAAAAACACATTTCTGGCAGGATGTGAAAAATGTCAGCTGTACTGTTTATGAGGAGGTGTAAAAAAATGGTAATGTTAAAAATTTGGAGTGAAAATATAAAAAAATTGGTGAAGTCATGTGTGTGCGTAGAAACTGTGCAGCGCACACTTGTAATGCAATAATTTGGGGAATTTTTTACACCAGATTTTCAACATAGGCATTGTGGGACCTCCGTTCATGAACAGTGGCACTGTGATTTTCTTAATCTATCCCAAACACTGATTTCACGCAGTACCCCGTGCCCATTGTGTGCCACAGGTGTAAAAACATGTTTCAGGCAGGATATGAAAAATGACAGCTGTACTGTTCATAAGGCAGTGTGCAAAAATGACAATGTTGAAAACCTGGAGTAAAAATAAAAAAAATTGGCGAAGTTACGCACGTGCATGGAAACTGCGCAATGCACGCGGGTAAAGCAGTCATTTTTTGGAATTTGTTCAGATTTGCAACATGGGCTTTTTAGGGCCTCTCCTTATGAACACTGCCTCTGTAATTTTGTTAATCTGTCCCGAACATTGATTTCGCACAGTGATTAAGCCATTGTGCGCCAGATGTGCGAAAACACATTTCAGGCAGGATGTGAAAAATAACTACTAAACTGTTCATAAGGAGGTGTCAAGGAAAAATGTCAATGCTGAAAATCTGGAGTTAAAATATTAAAAAGTCTCAAAGTTACAAGCGTGCATAGGAACTGCACAATGCACACTCGTAACACAGTCATTTTTTGGAATTTTTTCACCAAATTTGCAACACAGGCTTTTGGGAACCCACCTCATGAACAGTGCCACTGTCATTTCATTACTCAGTCCCAGAAGGCGATTCTGCACAGTGACTGCGAAATCACCTTTCGGGACCAAATAATGACATGACAGTGACTGAGTTCATGAGGTGGGGTCCCAAGAACCCAATGTTGAAAATTTGGTGCCACAGGTTGCAAAAATGGCCGAGATATCCACCTAAATTGAAATCCCCCCATTTATGCCATTATACAGCTCACTGGCATTTCTTCAGTTTGTGGTCAGCTTTGACGAGTGCAGACGTGTTCTCACTCCACCAAAGATCACGGCACCGGACCTCAAGAGGCAAGTATGTGGTGAGAGGGGTGTGGGGAGGTGGGGTGCGAAGAGGGTGGATGCGGGTTGGAGGAGGGGTTGCAATGCAACAGACAGCAAGGGACCATTTTCTTGTTTACAGGTAAAAACAGGGACATCACGCCGATGGGGATTGGGCTTCCCCATCGGCAGATGAACTGGGGAAGGTGCATGCTGACAGGGAGATTGGGCACCCCCGACGTCGGCTTTCACGGGACCATGAGAGGTGGACAGCGACAGCCACTGCCATGTTTATTGAAATGTTGCACCAGGCAAGGCACGCCCTGCAATGAGGGTGCGCTCCCTCATTGCAGTGGCAAATTTCTTTCAAGTTGGTGGTACGCTTCTGAGCTGCTGTCATAGACAGCGTGCTCATTCATTGGTGCCACAGAGACAAGCCCCAAAAAGCAGTGGCGGCATTGGCCACAACACTGCCACACCTCCACAACCTGCTACTCCAGCAAGCTGTCACATTTTTCTTGCACATGTGTGCAAGCAAACATAAAAAACATCAAAAAGCTGTAGTGCATTGGCTATAATGGTGCTCAGACCGCACTCTCCCTAGCATCTCATCACAACTTTAGTGAGTGCAGGAGCAGAGTGTGGACGGCCACAGAAACTGAGAAACTGAGAAATCCAAAGGACCTGGTAGGGCTAATTTTATGAGGGCTGGCATTTTTTAACGATTGGATTCTTTCACATATGCACTGCATCAATATCCGCTCAAGGGGGTAAGGCACTGAGTGGCAATTACCTATTCTCCTAACCAAAGTCTCTGATGGGCATGACGTTGAAAGGAGGAAATCCAGAGAAATCCTGGTCCTCCTGCACAGATGTTCCTGTGTAATAAACACATCACTCAAATAGTCCATAGAAGTCACCATCATGGGAGGGCGATATATCGTGCAGATGCTGAAACTCCATTTGGGAGGACAGGATTAATCAGAACAATCTCCACCCACGGTGACCCACACCCTCCCAGCATGAAAACTCACTTCATAAAAGATATACAGTTGTATCAGCCCCCTTATCAAATAGCATAAAGTGCAGGCAAAGACAAATGATATTTAGAACCAGTACGTCACGTCATACAAGAATGGCAGTCCATGCCGTATCCATAGTATTGTCCTTCACAACTGCACTCGATGTAATCAAAGTAGGCAGGGTGCCCTGGCAAGAGAGAAAGCCCCCACTCCCACCACAATCTGTAAAAACCTCATAAAAAACAAACCAGTTTGACAGAAGGAGCCAGAGCCACACTGCAGCCCACCTATACAAAATACTGAGCTACACCTTTATTTTTCCTTTCAGTTTCCCTGTTTTTGGTGTCCCACTTGGAACACCTGTGGGTTGTAAAATACTAGGCAAGCCATGGGGCTGTCTGCCACCATTCCAGAACCCCCAAGATCAGCAATGCCACCCAACCACTAGAACCAAGAACAGCCCTCTGGCTCAGAAATTTATGGAACGTGGGACAAGTATGGACAAGTCTGCCAGCTGGAGTTTCCATCCCCAGACAACCCAACAGCTTGCACTATGATCAAATTGCTAGTGGACATTGCAGTCAGTATAATTATCAAAGGTGGAATCAGAGTTATAGCCCTTAGCCACTAGTCCACCCTAAATGACCCCTCCTGCTAATAGGGCCACCAAAGAAAGTATGCAACTGGGTACAGATCAAGCCCCCCCCCAGTAGACCAGCAGATATGGGTGTCAAGGCATTCCCTCCAACTCCCAGCAGCACCCACCTGGATTCATAGCCACAACTCCATGAGGTGTACGTAAGGGCATATTCCGCGGGGTGCTCAATTGGATAGTCAGCTAACAAGAAAGTGCACATCAGGATATAGCATCTGCACTGGAACAACAAAACTTAGAATGGATGGGCTGAAACAGTATGAAGGAAATGCTGAGAGAGTGCAAACATTATCTCATCCTAAGGTGCATGCATAGATTCCAGCAGTTCATGTTTAGTGACACATTAAAAGTGGTGTAATATGTCTTTGATAGCCTGCAGTGTATCTGAAGCTTGCCTTTTCACTGCTGCCGTAATAGAGAGCTAGCTACTCTGTCTGTTGTCTATAGGCTGAGATGTCAGTGGGTTCCTGGAGGCCTACACTTCTCTTCTCTCCTCAAAGTCTGATCTCAGGGTGAATGGGGGAGTTCAAAACCCCATCTTAGCATATTAACCAGTGTCTTTTGAGCTGTGTGGTACAAGATAATCCCCTCATAATGAACTCTTAGCTTAGCAGCACATGGGGTTTAGAATCAGATTACTGTTCCACGGAGGACTTTCAGACATGGCGAGTAGGCCAGTCTTTGGGCTTGTACTGCTGGAGCATAATCTTGGTCAAAATAGAGTTGGTGCTCACCCCATCAAGCTATCTTTCTATTCCAGGCAGCAGGCAAAACTCATTCTTTAGTTTTGTAACTCAGGAACCACATAATAGGTCATGGTTGCCCCCTTTGCATGGGTTTTGTGCCCAGAGTCTGTGAATGCATTCAAGGACATATCGGCAGGGAGATCTGAAGTCTCATGGATCAGTTTTTCAATTAACTTCAAAAGATGCTGGCCTTCTGCCCCCTTCAGTATTCAGTAGAGTCTTAGATTTGTTCTATGGATACATCCCTCTAAATTGCTGCATTTTTGTGCTGATTGTACCCGTCTGTGGTGCATATTTAGAATCACATTGCTGATGGCGTTGGTACAATCTGAGACATCTGTGAGGGCTCTCTGCATGAATTTCAGCTCATTTTGTAATTATCCACATTGGAGCAGAGAGACTGCATAGATTAAGCAATTGTGGACTGAAAGGCTCTTAATTCCATCATGAGTTGGGTATTGATGACTCCCTGCCCCTCACCTCATGTTTAGCCATGCAGGGATGATGCCATGCTTGTAGCAGAAGAAAAACCACTGGATTCAGTCACATGAAAGTCATTGGCTGTGAGTGGTGGAGTTGTCTTATTTTTGGATTTCTTGCTGCCTCCCATTCTTATCTGCCACCTTCACCAATGACACTGAAGTAGGAGCACTCTTTTACAGAAAATGGAAGGTCTTTTTGTAATGATGATTCAGAGCTCCTCGGGCTCACTCCATGCAGGTTGTTGATGTCACTGGAAGTCCCATAATATTGACTTCCACTGTAGGCAGTACAAGCAGAGTCTGCCTGCACTTACCACAGGAGGAAAAAAAAGGCTTGTGTTTTTTGGAGACAACATAGGTGGGGTAAGTGGTGGTGACACTTGTTTGAATTGATGTATTTATTATTGAGTGATGGGTACATCTGAGACCAGCTGGAATATCCCAGATTTAAGGGCCATATTATAAGAACCATATTTAGCTTTGTAGTTTGCAGGATGGATGATAATTGTCTGGCCTAGGGCCTCAGCTATTTGATAACTGAAGATAGATATTTTATTTATATAGTGCCCATCTCCGAAGACTCTGGGTGATGCAGAGTATAAAACACATAATATACAAAAACATTTTAAAAATACAATAAAACAAATTTGAAACAACAATATACAAGATACAGCTTGGAGCAACAGCTTAATTAACCATCATAAAATATATTATTATTTTAAAACATCTTCAATTAAAAGCTTGATTGAATAAATATGAATTGAGGCCCTTCTTAAAGGCTTCCAGCGAGGGGGCCCCTCTAAGATTACCAGGCAAGGAGTTCCACAGGGTTGGTGCAGCTGCCACAAATGCTTTATCGCCCGAATGCCGCAACCTAACCCTGGGAGCTCCAAGGAGGCCACGCCCGGCAGAGCGGAGAGCCCGGGTCGGGCAGTACGGCACAAAGAACTCTTGCAGATAGACTGGACCCCTCTTGTACAGGGTCTTATAGGTTAACAGCCCTATCTTGAAGACAACCCTCCACCGGACTGGCAGCCAGTGCAGTTCATGGAGCGCCGGCGTGATATGTTCTCATCTTTTCACCCCCAACAATAATCCCGCCGCCGTGTTCTGCACCAACTGCAGTCTGTGGAGGTTGCTTCCAGATATCTCTAGGTACAGGACATTACAGTAGTCCAACCTGGAAGTGACAAAAGCATGTACCAGTGTGGGCAGGTCACCAGACGGGATCAGGGCTCGAATTCGGGCAATATTCCTGAGATGATAAAACCCAGTTCTCACCACGGCTGACACCTGTGCATCAAGTGTCAGACCACTGTCCAGGATTACTCACAAATTCTTCACCTGCCTAGAGAGGGTTAAAGGCACACCCCCCAGCACAAGGTCAGGGGGTAATGTCATGTCCCCCCTCCGCCCTAATGACCTGGCTCCACCACCAGTACCTCAGTCTTGTCTAGGTTAAGTTTAAGCCAATTGTGAGTCATCCATGTCTGGATTTCCTCAAGGCAGCTGTTAAATACAGAGTCTGACACCTGGCTATTGGGAGCACAGGACAGGTACAACTGGGTAGCATCTGCATAGCAGTGAAAACCCAGCCCATACTGCCTGATAATGCCCCCCAGTGGCAACATATACACCATAAACAACAGAGGCGACAAGACTGACCCCTGTGGAACACCAGAGCACAGGGGCTTTGGATTTGATGAGAAGATTCCCATGGTCACCCTCTGCACCCCATCTGTCATGCATGACCTGAACTAGTTGATGACATTTCCAGACAGGCCACACCAAAATCCCAGTCGGACAAGTAACACCTCATGGTCCATGATGTCAAATGCTGCAGAAAGGTCTAGAAGGACCAAGATGGTACGGTCCCTTCTATCCCTCGCCATCAGGAGGTCATTAAGCACCCTCACCAAGGCTGTCTCTGTACTGTACCCAACTTGGAACACAGACTGGAAAGGCTCATAGGCGGAGGAAGCAGCAAGATGTCTCTCCAGCTGAATGGCCCCCACCTTTTCTACAACCTTCCTTAAAAATGGGAGGTTCGAAACAGGTCTGTAATTGCTGAGGCAGTCCGGGTCCAAAGATGTTTTTTTCAAAAGAGGTCTAACCAAAGCCTCTTTCAAGGCTAAAGGAAAGATCCCACTCCTTAATGAACTCTAGACTACCCCAGCAATCACAGGTCCAATCAGGTCCAAACATTCCACCAAAAGGCGTGTTGGTCCTGGATCTAAATCACAATGGGTCGGCCGCATCTTAGAAATTATCTCTACCACCTCCCCAACCCCAATCAGCTCAAACTCATCCCACACAGGAATAGTGCTCTGACTCAACTCAGGCTGGACCCTGCAGCCCTTTCGAGAGTCGTTTGACGAGACCTCAGCCCTGATGGAGGACACCTTGTCAGCGAAAAACAGAGCCAGCTCCTCGTACCTTGTGCTCGAACATATCACTCCAACACACAGACAGGCAGGATATAAAAGCCTGTCCACTGTGCGGAAGAGCTGAGCTGGTCTGTTTCTTGCTGTAGCAATTTCTGTAGACAGAAATTCCGCCTTTTTTGCGGGAAATTGCCCCATGGTAGTCCATGTAATGTGCCCTCAGTGCCAATTTGTCTTCACCAGACCAGATCTCCTCCAATGTCTCTCTAACCTCTGGCCCCTAGTCTTTAAACCTCGGAGATTCTCATCATACCAGGGAGATCTTTGATGAGTAGACAGGGGTCAGACACACAAAGGTGTGATTGAGTCAAAGGCCGCACCAACCGCCCCATTATAGGCCGCTACTGCCTCCTCCAACCCAATTGCACAAGCTGCCCCATCACCTGATAGGTCCAGCACTGCCAAAAGGTCCTCTGGGGATACTCCCCTTTAACGACTGGTACTGGACCATCTCCATAGGGGCAGGACCATCTGGGGGGGGCCTTAAACGTGGACCCAATGGTGCTATGATCCGACAAACCACTGGAACTATATTAAGGTCCACAACATCCAACTCATAAGAAAAAAACAGATCCAGTGTGTGGCCGTCTGAGTGCGTCGCTGTCATTACCTTTGGTGTCAGGCCCAGTGCCCCCATGCTCTCCAAAAAGGTCTCTCCCAAATTTTGATAGCCCCCTGTCGACCCAGGCATTGAAATCCCCCATGATCAACCACCTGGGGGACTCCAATACAAGGCCTGTGATGAGCTGCTCGACCTCTCGCAAAAAATCCCCATCGCTACCTGGGGGACGATACAGCAGGAGGACACTAAAGCTCACACCCATACCCCCTTGGGCAGCCACACATTCAAAGGACCTTATAGGACCCATAGGTAGCACCATGAGGTTCAGGCTACATTTAAAACAAATGGTCACAACCCCCCACCACTATGATCCTTCCTCGGGCTGTGTATCATGGAGTATCCAGCTGGCACCCGCCGCCTCTAAAACTGGGGCAGCATTTTCATCCAGCCAGGTCTCCGTGATGCAAGCCAGATCAACAGAGGATATCAAGTCCACCATTATAGCCATCTTGTTCCTTATCAATCTGGCATTGCACATCACAACCCGAGTAGAATGAGGTGAAACAGCTGGACCAGTCATCTACCCACACTGTAAGGTGGAGCCCTTGGGTATGGGGGACCAGGCAGGGAAAACCCCATTCAAGCCCCCATTTTGCCCCAGGGCGTCTCCTTGACTTCACCACCGGAATCCCAGACACTCCGACAGCCACTCGGGGGACATCCCGCTGGGCCCCCCCCCCGAGCTATCCCTAAAGCCCTACATCTAGAGTAGGCTTCCCACGACAGTACAGGAAGCTTGAAGGGACAAAGACCCCGGAGGTCATCACCCGAGTAGCTGTGCCTTATGGGCCCCAAACCCCAACACATTTCTAAAAACCAAAACACCCACTCAATAATTCAAATTTCTCAAATACCACACCCACACCACTCACAACAATACACCTTCTATATTAAACCAAAATTAACTTAAAAGAAAAAAAAAAAAAACAAGGTATGACAGATTATAACAGTAATTACTAACATAGAAACATAGACTTTGACGGCAGATAAGGACCACTTGGCCCACCCAGTCTGCCCATTTCCCTATCTACTGGATATGCAGATTCTAGTTAACCAACAGCCTACTTCCTGCCATCCCCACTACAATTGCCTAGAGTCTGTCCCATACATGTTTGATTTCCCCCACTGTTTTAGCCCCAACAACCTCCCCAGGAAGGCAGTTCCACACATCCACCACTCTCTCCGTGAAAAAAGATTTCCTCACATTACCCCTGAGCCGTCCACCCCCTATCTTTAAATTGTGTCCCCTTGTTCTTACACACCTCTTTTTCTGAAAGATGCTACCCTTCTGGACTTTGTTGATTCCCTTGAGGTACTTGAACATTTCTATCATGTCCCCCCTGTCCCTCCTTTCATCAAGGGTATACATATTAAGCTCTCTCAGTCTCTCTTCATATGATTTCTGATGCAGACCTGCACCATTTTAGTTGCCCTCCTCTGGACTGCTTCTATTCTGTCTATGTCCTTGCGTAGATGAGGTCTCCAAAACTGCACACAGTACTCCAGATGGAGTCTCACCAACTGTCTGTACAGAGGGATAACCACTTCCCTTTTTCTACTTGTGATGCCCCTTCCTATGCATCCCAGTATCCCCCGGCTCTCCTCACTGACTTCTCACATTGCTTACCCACCTTTAGATCATCCGATATGACTACCCCCAAGTCCCATTCCATTTTTGTTGTTGTTAGTACCTCCCCTGCTATTGTGTACTCTTCACCTGGGTTTCTGTTTCCCAGGTGCATTACTTTGCACTTCTTTGCATTTGACTAAAGAAAAGAAATCACATATAATCTCACAAAAATATTAGCAGTCCCCAGGGGAGCTCCAACCTCCCCGGCAGAGTCTGTCACCTGGCATTAACTCTCACCTAGGCCAGGAACAGTTAAGTAGAATTCCAGATTAATCAACCAGTATAATTAAAGGGAGCATTCTCACTGCCCCCCCAAGTCCAGCTGATATAAACAAAAGAGTCTGACCATCCAACAGGTAAAATGACAATGTTCTTAATTGTAAATCCTCCACCAATTTTCAAGGCGCTCTCACCAAAAACTGACAACACCTTAGTCCAACCAGGAAAGCCTCCCACAACCGGACACCACAGTGACCCTACTGTTCCCCCAAGAGGTCACCACACCAAGTCACTGGTACCAGTGAAGAACAGGCACTCCTGCCCGCCCCCCTGAAGAATCCTAGGAGCACCAGGCAGTACAATGCTTGCCCTCCAGCGGTGTTGAACCCAGGCTCCCTGACGACCACACACCCCACGTGATTCCTCTCCTGGGTTCAGGCAGGTACAACTCCACTCCAGTCAGGAAAAGTGGCTAAAAATAGTGGGTCCCAAACAAAGGTCCCACAAGTTTCTTGGTCCTCAGTCCTTTGGAAAGAAAAACTGGCAGTGAGGTTCCGGTCCTAGTTCTCCAGTAATACCACCATCAGCAGATTCTCCATACCACTGTTCCTCTGGAATTCAAAGGCATCTCAGTTTCTCCAGGCTCCGATATCAGAGAGCAGCACCGGACTCTTGCATCACTCTCCAGACAGTCAGAAAAACTCTTCTTCACCTTTCCCAGCCGGCCCAGAAAACAATTGGCCAGGTAGGAAAATACAGAAAGCGATTGCAATCATCGCATTTGTCGGGGTGATAGCAAAAAAATGATGCCCCTGAGATAATACAAACCGCTGGGGCAACAAACGGGCAACAAACAGAAACAAACAAAAAAACAAAGTTTCTCTTACAGCTTGAGGCTTCTAACATAGCACAATTCTTTATCCCGATGCACTCCTCTCACTAAATACCTCACTGCTTCACCCCTATTTGACTGCCGCTAGTTCAAATATCTAATCGTAGACCACAATTAAAATAAAAAAGCCTAAAATACGTAAAAACAAAACAAAATGACACAATAACACTGCTTCTGCTTCAAGTGCCTAACCCAGGTGGGACTGAGTCAGATTTCTGATTGCAGGTTGGTTGTGGCAGGAAGAAGTGGCAGCCAGGGGACCAATCAGGGACTCAGTAGTCCAACTGGAAGTACTACCTTAAGGGGTCTGTACAGAAGGGATAAAAGGCTACCACTTCTAACATGTCCCCATACACATTTGTATCCCAGCACGTGAGTAGAACTGCACAGGGGTGGAACAGGTGTAAGTTTGGCATCTTAGGCATCTGCAGGAGGAAGCAGGAAAGCGAGGGACTCTGTCAGTTGACTAAGGTAACATACCTGTTCACTGCTGTTGTAATAATCATGCAGGGACAGGTGGAAGTCCAAAGGTAGGCCATAACTGGGAATGGAAGTGACCCCTATCTAGGATAGGATTAAAAAGTGATTAAGGGGGAAGGGGATAGGAGAAAACTAAAAACATTCTGTCTAGGGCAAGATTACAAATGGATTAAGGGGGGGAATGGGGAAAACTAAAAACACCTTATCTAGGATGGGCACCATGTGGTACCCATTCACAAAAGTGGCCCTAGGGATGAGCCGGGGAACTACAGAGCAGTGAATCTCACATTGACTGTAGGAAAGCTCATGGAGACAGTCCTGAAGGGGAGGCTGATGGCAATTTTGGAGGACAATGGACTCCAGGATGTTCAGTAACATGGGTTTGTCTCGGGAAGATCATGCCAGACAAACCTTGTTGAGTACTATGACTGGGTGACCCGGGAACTGGACAAGGGCCATGTGGTGGATGTCCTATATTTAGATTTCAGCAAGGCCTTTGATTCGGTGCTGCATGGGAGGCTGGGAGGGGGAGCTGAAGGATACCGGGGTGGGAACAAAATGGTCAAATGGATCACCAGTTGGCTGAAGGGAAGGTAGCAGAGGATGGTAGTGGGGGGGAACTCTCATCACCAAGGGATGTCACAAGCAGAGTGCCAAAGGGATCGGTACTGGGACTGGTGCTGTTTGGGATATTCATAGCAGATATCTCACATGGAATGTGGAGTAAGATCAGTCTGTTTGCAGATGATACTAAAATGGGAGCTGTAGTAGATGATGTAGATGGGTGGAAAGGGCTGCAGGACGACCTGACCAAACTACAGGAATGGTCAAAAACATGGCAGCTGGGGTTCAACACCAAGAAGTGCAAAGTACTGCACTTTGAAACTAGGAACCGGGGAGGGGCTATCAGCTTGGAGGGGTTCAGTTGGAAAGCACTGGGAGGAGAAAGATCTTGGGGTAATTATAACGGGGAATATGAACAACTCAGCACAGTGCAGGAAGGTGGCAGCAAAAGCTAATAAGATGCTGGGGTGTATAGTGAAAGGCGTCTCTTCCAGGAATAGGGAGGTGATCCTTCCCCTGTACAAGTCACTGGTCAGACCGTACCTGGAATACTGCATGCAGTACTGGCGCCCATTCCTGAAGAAAGACGTCAGATTATTAGAAGGGATGCAGTGCAGGGTGACAAAGATGATCCAGGGTCTGGAGGGTATGTCCTACGAGGATAGGCTGGGTGAGCTGAACGTGTATTCACTCAAGGAGAGGAGGGATGGGATGGGGGGTATGACTGAAACTTTTAAATACTTAAAGGGTGTTAACTAAACTGACATAGATAGGATCTTCCAGGTTAGAAGTGGGAGGGACACAAGAGGGCATAAATTGAAACTGGTGGGAGGAATTCAGGAGGGAAATCAGGAGACACTTTTTCACTGAATGGGTGGTGGATAAGTGGAATGCCCTACCTGAGGAGGTGGCAGCCTGTAGTATGGGTTTTTTAAGAGGGGTGGGACAGAGTGAGGAAGGGGTAATTAAGAGGAGTGGGAGGGAGGTGGGGCAGCAGTAAGTTGAGGGGCTAGCTGCACAATCGAGTAGACTCGAGACCATTAGCCTGTTTCTGCTGGTGTTTTCATATCTTTGTATGTTAATAAAGGGGGAAAGAAAGTTAGAAAAGTCTAAATAAACGCTCAAGGAGAAATCAAATTAATAACCTACCTAGGGTAGAGCAACAGGAGGAATCCAGTTGCCTGCACTCTGCAAAGAATGAACTCACCAACAATATATGTTAATTTCAAATGCCTTATTACAAATTTTTTTTTGAATGCTTGTCAGAGTTCAAATGAACTTACGGATGTCCACAATGGCACCGACGCTTCAGGTCTGGCAACCCTTCGTCAGGGGGCATGGTGAAGTCAAGGGATCTGTGTTCATTTAAATACCACCATCTCAATAATACATGGGGTGGTGGTTAATGGAGTCAGATCTGTGGGAGGGTCACAATTGGGGTGTCGCAAGGATCAGTCCTGGAACCTGTTCTATTTAACATGTTCACTATAGACATAGGGGAAGGTATCCAGGGTAAGATATGTTCTATACTGATGACACAAAGCTCTGTGGTATGGTGGACAGTGAGGAAGCTTCAGAGATAACTAGAAAGTCCTCCTTCCTTGAGAATCCTCCTCCTTTTTAACCACTTTTCAGTCTGGTTTAAGGAAGTCTCACTCCACTCCAGAGGGAGGCAGTATAGCGCAGTGGTTTAAGGCTCTGAGCTGCAAATCTGGTGACATCCAGCAGACCAGACCTGGGTTTGAATCACACAGCTTCCACTTACATACTGTGTGACCCTGAGCAAGTCACTTAACTTCCCTGTGCTCCCAGGTCACGCCTGTTAAAAAGCTTTCAGCTTAGTGTGCTAATCCTGGTTAAACACAATAAAAAAAAACAAAAAAAAACTTCCATCTCCCTCCACCAGATTACTGTCTGTATCTTGTCCGGCATGGACCAGAGTCAGTTCACTTCTGCAATCTTTGTCGAGTTGGCAAAGGCTTTCAACACTGTCTCACTCTTCCTCCTGGATAAGTTTAAGGCAGCAAGATAATTTGCTTTCTCACTCAGCTGGTTTCCCTCCTACCTTAAGGGCAGGTCACAAGCTGTCTGTTTTGGAGACACCCATTCCCCCCACTCCATATCTGCCCAGGCATTCCCCATGGTTTTGTCCTAGGCCCCATACTCTTCTCCATATTCCTAAATGACCTCCTCTCATCCTGTTGTTCTGTGTCCATCCATCTGCATGCAGATGGCATTGTGCTGTTTGCTTCTGGCTCCTCTGCTGCTAACTTTGCTGTCCATTTCCAACAGAATTTTGGCAATGTTTGGCCAAGAATATAGTCTCCATGACCATTGCCTCCCGGCAGAGGCTGGCCAAGCGCCGCCCCTTCACACCATGGATGATAATGAGATTGTAGGTGTCTCCTCCTTTCAGTACCTTGGGGTCTGGTTGGGCTAGCACTTCCACTTCTTGGCACACATTGATACCATCTGCCTAAAGCTCCATCCTAAACTGAATGTGCTGTATAGAAAAAAGCCAGTGTACCACTCCCTGCCTGCTGTGAGCTTGTCATGAAGATGATCCTTCCTATCTTCGACTACAGTGACATTGTCTACAGTGCAGTTCCCAAGTCCACCCTTGCCATACTAGACCTAATCTTTCAGTCTTTCTGCTGTTTTGCCTTGGACAGCCCTCCTCATACACACCAGTTCTCTCTGTACTCCTTCCTCTCCCTCCCTTCCTTTAATGCCACATGCTTTACCACTGTGCCACCTTCACCTCCAAATTCTGGTTTGGTTCTTTCCTTTCCTATCTTTCCACCCTCCTTGTTTCCCCCCATGTCCTCCTACCCCCTCCATAACATTGCTTCCCTATCCCTCTCCCTCCTCTCCAGGAAAACTATGAATGGGCCAAGCAGCCTTCTCATGTTTTGTTAAACTCCAGTCTTCGTTTCCCCGTCTATCTGCTCAGCCACATCCTTTTCCTCCCTCAAGTCCCTTCTTTGTATCTTCTCTACCTCCCTCCTGCAACTGTTCCTGACCCTTGTGTTCCCCCCTCCTTGTTTGTTGATGGCCCCCACTCACCCCTCCCATGTCTCAGATTATCTGCGCCTAGTCGGTTGTCATATCAGGAATTGTTTTGCTCCTGTACCTACCCTGCTGCACTGGCATTGATAATCTACCTCACCTTTGTAATCTGGGTGGCAGTTTTCTACCCCTCATCTGGCATTGCTCCCAGAACTACATTGCACTTGCACCTTAACAGCACTGTTTTCATCTTTATTTTGTTTGTCCTGAATACATACCCTGTTTATCATTCCTGCACAACTGTACTGTACTATTTTGGGGAGCATCACAAGATAGATTATCCAAGTTAGACATTTTTTATAATAAACTGGCCAGATTGATTTTAAAGTGCTCAATAACTGTTCATCACTGTGATTTGTACCAAATGTTAAAATAGATATCATTGCCCATAGGAAGGAATATACATATTAGCCTTTTTGCATACAAGGCAGGGTTGGGTCTTGTCCCAAAATATCTGAGAAGTAGGCTTAAATTTAGGCAAAAGGCTCCATCCTTGAGAAATTCTGAATTTTTACAAATGGATATTCCAAACAATTTCTCTAAGAAAACTCAACAGTGTTTTAGTTACATGGTCCCAAAATATTGGAATGCCTTACCCAAATACTTTAGGGTACGCTCAAATAAAACCTCTGACAACTTGTGTTTTAAAAAGCCATCTGTTGTTGAATGTAGATGTTTGTAAATGTTTCAATTAACGTTGTATATTTATTTAGTGAGTTTGTAATTTGTAAATTAGTAATCTTGTAACTTTTTGTATGGAATGAATTGATGTGTTTTGTAACTGTGCAAATGAGGTCACCATTGTAAATGAGCTTTAAGCTCAATGGTTATACCTAATAAAACAAACAACTGTAATGTGTTTATTACTTTTATTTTTTTTATTTTTTTTTTTAATTTGTGTTTAGTGATTCTGCAAGAAAAAAAGACTTACAATAGTTACACAAGAGGATAACTGTAGCATTTTACAGATAAAAAGTTATCTTACAAAGGAATCAGTGAAGACACCTCTCCATGAGTTACCACACGGGGGAAGTAGATAGATGATCCTATTCATGTGTCATATAAATGCATGAAACCAGAGAACGATACTAGGGGATCAAGCTGACAGCATCTGACAATTTAGCCTTTTACCATTGTGACACTTTGGTCTGTAGATCCTCTCACTGCAAAAGATGTACCTTCTCATCCAAAATGTTCTCAACCCCCTTGAAGAATTTTACAGTAAGAATAAACACACCCCCAGTTAATAGGCATGTGAGTTATTAACTTTCTGTTGAAGCTCAACTATCAAAATCTGGCACCTGTCCCTCCTGGGAGAGAGACTATTAATGCTATCATGACTAATGCTTTAGTTATTGTAAAAAAGTATAGAACTTCTAACCAATTTGATAGTATTGAAACTTTCCTATTTGATTAAGGTACCAGTCAGTGGAAATGAACTGAGCTGCTAGGAATGAAATAACACCCTTACAGCCAAATAACATGCTGATTGTGAAAGTCCATAACATAGAGGCACCACGTGATGAGGTAGGCAAGAGAAAGCTGAGGGGAATGTGTTACAATAACTATTGTATTTTATTTTTTATTTTTATTACTACTGTACCCGTTATTTTCAGTATCGCACCCTGCATTGTTTACTTCCCTCCCCCTTCCCCGTTACTTCTCTGGAAATTAGCTGTTACTAGCTCAGTATGTCTCTCCAGGTAAATCTCTTGAAATAGATAAATATAATAAGAACCCATGCATGGAGTACTGGATGGGGGGGGGTTATAAACATAGAAACATATAATTTTTCGGGAGAAAAGGGTCACTTGGCCCACCCTGTCTGCTTGGGTCTAGCTGGCCACTTCCTCACAGGAGCGAGATCTGGGAGTTCTCATCACTGACTCACTTAAGCAAACCAGACAGTGCAACAAGGCATATAGCAAGACATGTAGGATTCTGGGGTGTATAGGGAGGGGTTTTGACAGAAAGAGGGGGAGGTGAAACTCCCGCTATACAGATCACTGATGAGGCCTCACCTGGAGTGCTGTGATCAGCTTCAGAGTCTTCACCTGAGAAAGAACATTGATAGGCTGGAGTCAGTGCAGCAAAGGGTAACAAAAGTTATTCAGGGCCAGCAGGGCAGATCATACAAGGAACGTCTGAAGGCCCTAAACATGTACTCGACTGGAGTTCAGATGGGTGAGATGGGAGATGATAGAAACTTAGAAGTTCTTAAGGGGTATAAATAGGGTAAATGCAATGACCTGTTTGTTAACCCTAGAGGTGCAGTCACAAGGGTCATGATTAGAGATTAGTGGGAGGTAAATTCAAGAAGGATGTGAGGACATGTTACTTCACAGAAAGGATGGTGGAACCCTGAAACAGATTACAGGCAGAGGTTGTGGGGGCAACAACCATTATTGGGTTGAAACATGGCTGGAAAAGGGCCAGGGGACTCATTATCCACTTGGGGGAACCAGGAGCTGGAAGGAAGCAGAAGGTAGGGAGGGTATGAATAACTCACTGCACCACTAGGCTTAGAGTAAAGTGGTACTAGCTGTGGGCAGACTGGTCATGGGTCTGCTTCTGCCATCAGATTGTATGTTTCTGTGGAAAAAAAATGACTTCACTGCTGCAGTCCTGCTACAAAGGCACTCAGGGTAGAAAGGGTCTTTGCTTCCAGGATCGCCCTCTCCACACACTGCACCACTAGAGCATAATTTCTGCAAGCTGCATGAAGTTCAGTAAACTGAGCAGTTCTGAGGATCATGGTTGCACCAATCAGCGGATGCACAGAAGATAGGTGCACCTGCGTTGCTACTCCTCCACCAATCAGGAACCACCTGTGGGAGCTGACTGACAAAGACTTTTCCTTCTTAAAGCCGAACCCTTCATGGCCCTCAGTACTTCAGCCAGAGCACTACTGACAAGTGCAAAGGATATCAGGAGAGTCTGTCAGAAGAGGCAACTGGCAGCCAGGAACTCTGCCCGTTGCATCACAAGTAGAACTGTTTAAAAAAGGTAACTGGATTACTTGTTGAGTGTACTACAACTAGGTCTTCACTGCTACCTATGTGGGTGATGGAGTAGGATGCTTCTGCTACACTTGTGCTAATACTAACATAGGTGTAATTTTTTAGGCTGTTTTTGTGTTATAATTAAGTGTTGCAGCTATATCCTAGCTTGTTGATCACTTCTGTAACCCCCTCTGGGGCTTACCTCTATTGCCCCCAGTTTGTCCCATTTTAAACTTGGGCACAACTGGCCAAGAGTGGGGTCGCTTAGGAGGGCACAAGAGGGGCTACAACACCATGAGGTTTTGTTTAAATAATGTATTTGTCTTGGCTGCACCAAAGCTGAATGGGGGGAAGGGACTGTGTTGAACTGCACCAGGCTGAATGGGAGCAGCCATGTTTGAGACCCTATGACCCCCCCAAACAGCAGCCAGTCATATAGTTAGGTGCCTAAAACTATGATAAAGGGACTACTGGGAAAAGGAAGGGACTAATTCTGGTGCCTAAACCATGCCCCAACAAGTCCCCCGTAAATATTGATCACTATGGTTATGAACGATTGTTAGGCTCAATCAGCCAATTGGAACCTTGGATTTTCGAGTGAAACTCAGTGGACTTTATGGGATTTCTTCAGTCTGTCCCCGGTCTCTGTATGAGTCAGAAGACACCTGTGAGAGTGGATCTGGACTAGTGAGACCTTTCCCATGCTTCCAGAGGAGATTGTTGTGTTCAGGAAAGGGTTCAGCAAAGGAAAGGAGGTTGAGAGACCGAATGGAAACCTTGATTCCCCAGGTACTGTGAGCTGGATAATTCTTTTGGAAAAGTTAAGAGCTGCAGAGAACCTGCACTGCTGGCCTGAGTTGAGCTGAGAGGACTGAGCTGATCTGTTTGAGTGCCACAGTTGTTGCTGAGAGCCTGTTTTACCTGTTGTGGGACTGTAATTGGAATTCAGAAGAGGGAAAGTGTCTCTGGACACCGGGGTGCTAGCCAAGTGCTGTACATTTCCTGAGTGAACTGGCTGTAAGGGCTGAGGGCTGTGCCATCACTGCAGCTGAAGAAAAGGTTGTGGATGGTTTCTGACTTTAAAACGTGAACTGATGTGCAGGGGCCTGTTGTGTTTGGATTCCCCCCTGTCGATTGCCCTTGGGCTGCATTGAACTAGACCTAGCACCCACTCCACGTGGCACTGGACTTGGCTTGAGCAACAGCCTGTGATTGCTGCTGGCTTCAAACTCAGTGCAGGGACTGCAGGATGATTCTCTCACCATTTGGGAGTTCTCACCCAGTGCCAGGGAGGGAAACAGCTGACCCCTTCCAAGTGGGACTCACCATCTCAGGAGGTCACTGGCACCTGCTGGGGTGCTAGGGCACCTGGGATTCATTGTGGGGGCCGGGCTGTGGAGATTCCTGGGTCTGGGCCTTTTGGGGCTGGTGTGATCCTGCCACAGAGCTCTGCAATTAGCCAGAAGCAGCTGAAGGTGACAAGCAGCCAAAACTACAATCAAGGTGACCAGCTGCAAGATCCTCAAGCAAGCTCCATCCTGCCAGAGGAACCAAGCCCAGCCTTCACCTGCTCTGTGCTGCACTGACCGAGGAGCTCCATACTTCAGGCAATTGAGGTCTACAAACAGTGAGTACCTAGGACCTGGCTCCTGGAAAGGGTAAAGGGAAGCTTAAATTTCTTGATAAGCCAAGCGTTTTATCGAATTTCAGGGCCCCAACAGCCGGCCACCCCGCAGCACTGATCAGGCCTGCACCTAGTGGGTACCTCTAAGGATCTTCAGGGGAACACTGGTACCAGTGGGGGAGGACTTGGCCTGTGTGCCCAAATGTTTGTTGTTATCTGTCTTTACTAACCGATTTTCTATCCGCAGCACCCTCTGTCCTGTTATCCCCTTCCTAGTCCTTACCCCAAATAAAGCTGTGGTTTACCATTTGAAATTGTGTGTGTAGAAATTCTCTGAGTCCGTCAAAACATTACTGTTCATGGTATATGGTGCTATTGTACTGTTGGACATCCAGTGTGTGGGGTGGTTGGTAGGGGAGGTGCGTAGGTGCAGCATCCCAGGGGGCTGTGCCAACCAGTCACCTGACCCACTTCTAATTCTCACTGGGTGGAGGCACCATGCTATTTTTATTATCTTTGGGCTAGAACTCCCGAACACCACCATAACGGGACCCAGGCCCCTTAACCTGTTAGAGGGTCAATAGGCAGGGGTAGTAGCCATTGACACATGGAGCTTGGGCTACAGCACAAAGTAGTTTTATTCCCATTTTCTGTGCTATTGCTGAGCCGTACAGCTACACTCTATCTGGGTGAGCATTACAAGTTGATTTAGTCATTAGAAGTAGTACTTTACCAGATTAGCTTGCTGACTTCTGTTCAATATCATAGGCCAGATGGATACCACACATTGTAAACTCTGAATCTGTTGTTGGAAATCCACATCAGCTAGGTTTAGTCTCATTCATAGGCCTGTATAGGGATGTTTTTCTGAGGGGATGCTGTCAGTCATGGCAGCTGTGGGATGCTCTTTTTTAAGGATGTGCTCTGGAGGAGGGTGCACTGCCCCATCTGCAGAACCATGGCAGAGCTCCAGGCCCAGCTGGTGGCAGCAAAGCTAGAAATATCCCTACTGCATCATCAACTCAACTGGAGCCCACTCCCCACATCCCCACTGGTCCGGGGGAGTGGAAAGTCATAGGGGGACAGGGGTAGCCATAAGGAGGACACATAGACCGAGTGATTATAGTGCCCACAGGTAAGGGGAGTGATGCAGGTTGAGGGTTTGTACACGCAAACTAATAATCAGTCACAGGGAATTTCAGCCATACTAAGGAGCCCTATGGGGTTTTGGTGTTTGCAGATTTAATTAAAAAATTGAACTTGAAGTCAGTATTCTTCAAGTATAATGCCCAGTTTATTGGTGGAATCACCACAAATAAACCTCACAGACAATTTCAATCAGTGAGCCATTGGGACCACTACCCAGATACCCTGGTGCTTCGCTCCCTACAGCTTCCTCAGCAGGCCAATAAACTGGGCATTATTTTTGAAGAATACTGACTTCAAGTGCAGTTTTTGCTTTAAATCTACAAACACCAAACCACACAGGGCTACTGAGTGTGGCTGAAATTCCCTGTGACTGAGTAGCCATAAGGAGGTTGTCCAGCCCACCATTATCCAGATGACAAACTGTTTTGCGCCCCTAGAAAAGGCTCAGGTAACTGACTTAGCTGGGGGGTACACTGAGTTAGTCGATGGGAAAGGGAAGGACAACTTGATGGCACCCAAGGGGAGAAAATCTACCAGGAGAATCTAAGTTGATGGGGATTCACTTTTTTTGGGTGGTGGAGTAGAGAGGGTGGTGGTGGGGGTGGATGGGAGGGATGGTCCAGTGTCTTCCTGGTGCCTTGGCCATCTGGGACTTAGACAGGCTAAGAAGGATGGTGGAAAGGTAGTACAGGGATCTGGGGATGCTGGTACACCTGGGTGCCAATGATCTGGCAAACCAGTTGGTGGAGATGGTTAAACAGATGTTCCTTAGACTAGGGTATAGATTGGCAGCACCTTCAGTCTCCCTGGCCTTTTACAATGTCCTCCCTGTGGGGGCAAGGAAGGGAAGCAAGTTAGGATAAGGAGTGATGTAACAGAGGAGTTTAATGGGTGGCTTAAGGGATGATATAAGGAGAAGGGGTACCATGTTGTGGTGGATTGGGGGTATGTCTGAGACAGGAGACTGCAAGGGTGAGGGACTTCACCTGACAAGAGAGGGTGACCTGCATGCTGGGGCAGAAGTTTCATGTCTATATCAGATATTTAAGCTCTCTGTAGGGGAGACTGGGACTAGGGGAACCACAGTGGCAGGTGTAAGGAAGCAGATCCTAGCTAGTACTCCCCCATACCTGGAGGTTAGCAGCAGCACAGAATGTACAAAGAGAGTTGTGCCCTAACTGGACTAGGTGAGAAGACATAAAAGAGGGGGACTACAATGTGTGCAAACACCAAGAAAAACAGGAGGATGAGAGGACAAAAAAAGCACAAGGTTAATAGCAAAGTAGGGTCAGGGGTTAGATGGGGGGGGGTTATACCGTAACATCAGGAGCCTGGGTAACAAAATCATTGAGCTCCAGACGTTGATGGCAGACATTGAAGTGGACCTTGTGGCCATTACAGAAACATGGGCTTCAGAAAATGATGACTGGCACCTGAGTGTCCTTGTGTACTTAATGTTCAGGAGGGATAGAGGAACAGGTAGAAGGGGAGGAGTAGCCCTTTTTGTTGAGGATGGCATGGAGGTGGCAAAAGATGGGTGGATCAGTGGTAGTAATGGGGGGACAGAGTTGCTGTGGGTATAGCTCACAGCAGCCTCAGGCATGAAACTGCACTTGAGGGTGATCTATAGACCTCCAGAGCAATGGGAAGAGGGGAACAGAGAGCTCAGAGAAGAACTTAAAAGAGGGGTGGTGAAGGTGAAGATAGTGTAGGTGGGTGATCTAAACCTGCCAGACATAGATTGGGATGTTCCAAAGGCTAGGAGCACCAGAGATAAGGTCTTGTACACTTTCCAGTACTGTCTACTGGTATAGCTAGTTAGGTATACCACCAGGCAGACTGCAATTCTCAAAGTGATGCTCACCAACTTGGAGGTGATAGGAGCTGTGAGAATAGGGGAGACACTGAGGGACAGCAACCATATTTCCAGTTGATTCAAACCAGCTCTTGGGTCTGGAAAATCCTAATCGAGAGCTGAAGTCCTTGATTTTAGGACAGGCTTCAACAGGCTGAGGGAGCTGGTCAGGAAAAAGTTAGTTTGGGTGGACAACATGAATGGAGTAGAAGAGAGATGAGGGGTAATTAAGAGAGTCATTCTTAAGGCATCTAAGTTATGCATGAGAACAGTAACCAAAAATAACAGGTTCAAGAGACCGTTATGGTTCTCAGCAAGAGTCAGGGAAGTGGTAAGAGCAAATGACAAGCATTTGTCAATGCTGAATATTTGCCACTGGTATTGCTGTTGTACCAGGTCTTGTTTGTACACATTTTTACTATATATTTACCCAGGATAGAGCAGATGAGATTCAATATCTCATTTTCAGTTGTATCCTGCTTTGACACATTGTTAGATCATAATTACCCAGGATAGGGAAGCTGAGAGGCAATATTTCACTTTTAAGTGGGCTCCCACATTTTGACCCCAAATATCTGTAAGCACCCTCTCTTCAGAGGGGCATATGCTCCCATAAGGGACCCCCTTCCACCTCCTACCCCACCACCCCAGCTTAGGGATTTAGCGCTCTGGGGGTTAATCCCTGCTGGATACCTAAAGGTGGCTGCAGAGGGCAGTGAGAGAGGGGTATAAAAGAGGAAGAAACAGGAAGTTCAGGGCTTTTTCTAGCCCAGGCAGTAGGTCTGAGGTTAGTGGGGACAACTGGAAGAGCAGGAGAGGCAGGCAAAGAGGGAGCTCAACGGTCCGGGTTGGGCCTGTGGGGAACCCCCCCATAAAAGTTAGTAGTTAAGGATGGCCTTTCCAGTGACATGGTGTTGAGCAGCAGGTATGGGAGCTGTGAGGGAGGATGGCCAGCTAGTCTGAACTGTGTCACCAGGATGGGGGAGGCCTGGTTAGTGGGCAGATGGTAGTGTGGGTTGGTAGGAGCCCCGGTTTGATCCTGTGCAGACATTGCTTGGGCTGCCAGGACTCCCACAGAGGAGGGGCCAGTGGCAGAGGTCCCCTACTGAACTCAGTGAGGCAGGACAGCTCAGGCATGGAGGGGGCCAGAAGTGTCTTTCACCCACAAAAAAAGGGGCCTGCATGGAGGGGCAGGTCCCAGAGCACCAGCATTTTAAGGGCCGGGCTGGCCACAGGTCTTTTGACAGGCCATGGAGGGCAGCTCTTTGGTGGAACTTAGTTCAAGTCCAGGATGAGATGGAATGGACATGTAGAGGAGGCTGGGGCCTTGCCTGGATGATCATCTGGGGGCATCATGGAGTAAAAGGACACCAGGGTGCCAGATAGGAGTTCTGAGCTGTTCATATGGCCTGGGTAGTGGCAGTGCCCAGTTTCCTTTCTTGGCTGGGCAGCTCAGAGATGCAGCTTGGGCATTGGGGCTGGTCCTGGGTAAGGGCTCCAGCACAAGTGAGAACAGGAGATTGAGGACTAAAGGAGTTACAGAACTGGTGTGTGGGTTGTTTGGTAGGTAGGTAAATGTTTTATTTCTTCAACATAAGTCATTACAAAAGTTTAAAACATATAAGATTATGTAAAAACATCATCAACCTTTGTCATGATACATTCTTAAAATATCGCACCTGGAAACAAGCTTTGGCTCAGTGTGCCTTTCCTGGTTATCCATTTTTAATCAATAAATAAATAAATAACATTTTACATACAAAATTACATATATGTACAGTAATGCTGTATAAGCATAAAGTTTACAATTTTAGTGATTTCAAAAAATTAGAGACATGGCTCAGTATCTTAATATTTTTTGAGACAAAAAGAAACTTAATCAGTTCATCAGAAGGGAGACTGAGGGGTGCCAAAATTGATTGAGTTCGTACTTTGGGCAATGAAGAACTATATGTTTAAGATCATCTTCAAAGCCCAAGTTACAATCACAATGGAATTTTGTCTCAAAACCAGGTCTTCTCTGTGAGCAATATATATAGTTTGATATGAATAATTCCATTCTGAATCTAGTAAAAATTCTTCTATCTTCTGGATTGGATAATACTAACAAGTAAGGTTCTAGGTGATGTTTGATTGTTCAAATTTTTATACCATTTATTGTTTTTAAGTGAATTAATTCTCTTTATGTTTATTGAAATTTCTATGTCTCTAAATCTTAACTTGACCTGAGTTAATATGATTTCAAAAGGAGTACTGTAAATTTTGTATAAAAGTTGTCCCAAACCATTCTGAAGTAACAATTTCTTGATTAGAGTCATTGTCGGTGAATCAAAGCCCCCTTTTCTGATAATCTAGTTCCTCTTTGAGGCATTGTCTTGGAAGACAAGTTTCACTTAAATGAAAAAGTTTAAGTGTAAATAATGTGATTCTTTCATGAACCAGCGTTATTAAAGAATATTGACCTAGTTCAGTTCTTACAATTTCCACCAGGACTGCTCGATTAACCCTTCGGATGTACCTATACATTTCAGTCAAGATTTTTTCCAATGGGAATAAAGCGATGTTATTAGCCCGGAGTTTCATTACATATAATATACTGGTAGTAATTTTAGCATTGATGACTTTAAGAAGACCAAGTATGGAGCGATGTCCCAGCTTGGTGCTAAAACATTTAAAGTCATTAAGGGATGTTGATAACTTTTGAATCATTAAGTTTAAACGTAGTGACCATTTTGAATTATTCAAAAGTCTTATTCCTAGATAATTGTAATAATTAACTGTTAAAATCTTGGATTTATCAATAAAAAATGAGGGTTGAGATATTTTTTATTTCCAAATATTACTAAATTTGTTTTTTCAATATTTATTTTTAATTTGTAGTTTTTACATAATTCAGCAAAGTGATTTAGTTTTCTTTGCAAACCAAGCAAGGACAAGGGCATCAATACAAGATCGTCTGCATAGGCCAAACAAGTGACAGGCTTATTAAGTATTTTAGGTGAGTGAAAATCATCATTATTTAGGCATTCTAGAATATGATTTATATAAAAATTAAAAAGAATTGGTGCTAACAGGCAGCCTTGTTGAACTCCTAAATTTGTTGCAGTTTAGGATGTTAAAGCATCAGACTGAGAATAACGGACCTGAAGCCAGGTATCTGTATGCCATCTTAGTATAATATCCAGCAATGTGGGATCAATTTTATAGTTAGACAAAGTTTTCCACAGTAGGGTCCTGCTTATCGAATCGAAAGCTGGTCTTAAGTCTATGAAACAACAGTAAAGTTTAGCACTTTTAACTTCTGTGTATTTCCATATGAGATGTTTTAAGACATAGCCATGTTCTGCTGTGGACCGGTGTGGTCTGAATCCATTTTGTAATTCACTCAGGATGTTATTTTCTTTGGTCCATGTTTGAATCCTAGTCAATATAATTCTGGTAAATAATTTCTGGGTGGAATCTATTAAGCTAATAGGCCTGTACATTAAAGGCTTATTACTATCACCTTTTTTTTATGAAGTGGGTAGATTATACTGCTTAGCCAACTTTCAGGGAAAAATTCCCATTGTATAAAATAGTTAAAGATTATGTAGAGTATGTGTATCCACCAATCGCTGAATGTTTTAAATATATCTGCTAATATTTTATCTGGACCAGGAGCTTTGTTTAAGGAAATTTTGCTTATAGCTAATATTATTTCCTCTGTTTGAATGTATGGGAGTTTTGGATAGTGAAGATTAGAAGAATTAATATTTTTATCAAAAGCTGTTCCTGTTGGAGAGAAATACAGTTTTGAGATTTGATTTATCCAAACTGTAGGGGTGATAGTCGCTTTTATATTTCCGGTATATTCATTGAAACCTTGTCTTACTAATATCCAAAATGTTCTGGTGTCTTTAGAAAGAATTGCCTGTTTTAATTTTTGCCACATTTTTATTTGATACTTTTTCTTTTCTACTTCCAATGTCACTTTGTACTGTTTCCTTGTTTTAATTATTGTGTGATTAGTTATTACCGCATGTGGTTTCTTTGAAATATGAAGTATTTTATTCATATTTCTTTTTGCTATTTTACATGAATTGTTAAACCAGGTGTTCCCCCTATTCTTTTGTACAAAGGATATTTGGAGAAATAATGGTCCTAAATGTTTAATCAAATCTTTCCAATGTCTTGGTGTCTGACCAGGTTCTTTAGTGGAAATTAATTCTTTTTTTCAGATTAGAAACATAATGAGACTCCAAGACATCAGTAAATTTGGTTATAGTAGTGTAATTCCAGCATATTCTTTTACAATTTATTACTTCACTGTTTAGTAATAAGGGCATGGTTGTTACAACCTTCAATTGCTTGTGAACCCAGGTAGTTGCAATGGGAAGATGTGAGGACTCTGGACATGAGATAAATTTAAGATCAGAGAATAGATTAATGGCCGGCATATTAGACATACTAAATCTAAAATGGAAGAACCTGTTGGACCTAAGAAAGTAAATGATCCGATTTGGTCGCTTTTGGCTCTGCCATTTAATAAAATAAAATTTAAAGCATTCATAATAACAGAAAATGTTTTACCTTGTTTATTTGTATTTTTGTCTAATGATTTTCTGTTATAAAATAAAATAGGATTTAATAAAGTTATCTCTTTTTGCTCATTATCTAATGTCTTACTATCCCCTAATCTAGCACTGAAGTCTCCTATCATAATAATGGGTAAAGATTCATCACTGGCAGTTTCCCTTTCTATAAATGGTTTAAGCCCTTCCCAAAAATCTTCCTTGAAAGTATTTTTATCACCTGGGAGGATGAAAGTACTTATTACTAATAAATGAGTATTATTATAAGATAATTTAATGGGTAGTGTTGCTCTTATTTGTATTTTTATTTGAGCTATTTTAAAATTTAGTGATGTGTTTGGAGTAGGTTATCAAACCTTCTTTAGCTCTACCACTATCTCTGGAGGTATATAGATGGTGTAGGGCTCTGGGGGTTGTAAGGAGGAGGAGGAAGACGGGGGCAGAGCCTGGAGGGGGAATGGAAAGGAGTGGATGGATTGTGATAGTGAGGACAAGAGGATGCCAAGGGGCAAAATGGGTTCAGGAGAGGGGTCCTCTCTACCTGATTCTCATACCCAAGGGCTCTGCTTGTGCAGGCAGGTAGCTCGGTCTTCACCGGTGACTCATCCTACATGGACATTGTTATGTAATGCCAGGTCCATTAAAAACAAGACTGCTATAACAACCAGTCTGTCGGGTCATTGGACCTGGCGTGCATCACCGAGACCTGGCTGGATGACAACGCTGGCCCTATTTTGGCTTCATCTATACCAACCGGGTACTCGGTGATACACCATCTGATGTTGAATCATAGGGGCAGGGGAGTGGCAATCTGTTTTAGAATGGAACTGAACCTGATGGAGGTACCAGCAGGACTCACCAACTCATTTGAATGTATTGTTAGGTTCAGGATTCTTCTCATTTACTGTCCACCAGGTAATGGGAATGTTTTCCTGTGGGAAGTTGTGGACTTCATTGTTGACATGACATTGAGATCCTCCAGATGGCTGATCCTGGGGGATTTCAATGCCTGGGTCGACGATGAACTCTCGCAGTTTGGTCAGGACTTCCTCCAGCTGATGAATTCGCTGGGCTTCACACAGGTTATTTCCTCCTTGATCCATATAGATGGTCATTCATTGGACTCGATGTTCCTCCTGGGGATGGAGATATCTGACTTGGTGTTGGAGCCAGTCAGATGGTCTGACCATCACACCATTGGGTTGAGTTTCTTGGCCCTCCCTGGTAGGTTGGCCACTACGGAGATGGCACGGTACCGCCCTTTGAGGGGTGTTACCCCAGAGGGCCTGATGGTGGTGCTGGACCTATCAAGTCTACTGAGTGAATGCATGGATTCTGGGGACCTGGTTCTTGCCTAAAATAAGGCAGTAGTAGGGGCTCTGGGTTCCATTGCTCCTGTTTGTGTTCATCCCCTCACCCTTTGCCCCAAGTCTCCTTGGTTTGACAAGACTTTGAGGGAGTTGAGGAGAGTGGGAGGAAGGCTTGAGAGATGTTGGTGGAAGTCGGCTCTGGAGTGTGACAGGCTTAGTTTGATGGACCATTATCTGGTCTATTAATCAGCAATTACCCGTAAGAAGGCAGAATTCCTGTCCAGGAAAATTGCTGCTGTGCAGAATTGACTAGCCCAGCTCTTCTGGACCATGGACAGATCGTGCAATCCAATCTGTCTTCAGCCCAAGAGAGCATTTTCACAGGAATGATGTGAAGAGTTTGCTCGATTCTTCGCGGATATGGTTGCCGAAATCAGGTCTGATCTCCTCCTAACTCTTTCAAATAGGAGTTGTGGTGGTCAGCAGGAGATGTCGGACACCCAGTTTGTGTGGTTTGACTTTGACCTGCCCACAATCAATGACATAGTGATGATCATCCAGTCGCTGCGACCGACTACCTGTAGTTTGGACCTGGGCCCCACTCGCCTTTTAGTAGGATGTGTGGATAAAATCGGCCCAGTCCTTGCCAAGATAGTCTGCTTGTTATTGGAGAAGGGACTCTTTCCTGATCCCTTGAAGGAAGCTGTAATTTGGACCCTTCTTAAAAAGCCTTCCTTGGACCCGGACTGTCTGGCTAACTACAGGCCTGTCTCTAACCTGCCTTTTGTGGGTAAGGTTATTGAGAAGGTGGTTGCATTGCAGCTGGATGGTCATTTGACCAGCCACACTGTCTATGATTCTCTCCAGTCCGGATTTCGGAAGAGACATAGTACTGAGACGGCCCATGTTCTGGTACTAAATGACCTCCTAATAGCGAGAGATCGAAAGACCCATTCCATCTTGGTCCTTCTTGATCTCTCTGTGGCATTTGATACCATTGACCATGGAGTGCTTTTGGAATGCCTGAAGTTTATCTGTGGACTATCTGGCCCAGTTCTCAGTTGATTTTGATTATTCCTTGAGGGTAGGACTCAGAGGGTGATGTCTGGGATTTTTTCTTTGGCATCACTCCCCCATCCTCTGGGGTGTCGCAGGGCTCCATTTTGGTGCCTATGTTGTTTGCAGTATATATGCTGCCATTGGGAGTGGTTATTAGGTGGTATGGCTTGAGTTTTCACTGCTATGCAGATGATACTCAGCTGTACATGTCTTTTTTGCCCAACCAAGGTGATGCTGTCTCAGTCTTTAACAACTGTCTCACCGAGATCCAGGACTGGATGACTGTGAGTTGGTTGCGGTTAAACCCTGAAAAAACTGAGGTATTGGTCATGGACCCAGGTTGTTGGGAGGTGGGTTTGCTGACAGGATCACCTTCGGGTCTTTGGCTTGGGGGGGACCCAGTTAGCTACCTCAGACCGGGTGTGGAACCTGGACATTATTCCATCTGAGGAATATAGCCCTTGTGAAGCACCTGGTTCCTGCTGATGACCTTTCAATGCTGGTCCACACCTTCATTACCTCCTGCCTTGACTACTGCAATACCGTTTACCAAGGGCTACCGGGGTTGATATCCACCACTTGCAGTTAGTGCAGAATGCGTCAGCCAGGCTTTTGACTGGTACGTCTAGGACCAGTCATATAACACCTGTCCTCCGCAGACTGCACTGGCTGTCAGTACAGTGGCAGATTACCTTCAAGGTCAGTTTGCTGACCTGTAAGGTCCTACACAACCAGGGACCTAGTTACCTGCAAGATCTTCTTCATCCCTACTGTCCCCCCAATCCTCTCCAATCCACTGATGAGGGATTGCCAGAGATTCCCAGGGTCCGTTTGAAGACATCTGGGGCCATATCATTTAGTTTTATGGCCTCGACCCTGTGTAATTCTCTACCTCATCAGGTGCGAGATTGCCTGACTGTCCAAAGTTTTAAATAAGCATTAAAAACGTACCTATTTAGCCTGGCGTACTCTGATTTTTAAGTATATTTTTGTGACTGATTTTATGATACTGTTTTAATTATATGTATTTGATTTATTTATTGCAAAAGCACTTTGGTCTTGGAAAGGCACTTTTTAAAAATAAAGAGTTGATTGATTGATTGATAGATACCATATTTTTGGTTCTTAGAAGCAGGAATAAAATATCCTGTAAAATCTGGAATTAGAGGGGGAAGGGGATTATTCCATCAGGTTACTTGTAAACATACTATATCGAATTCTTCAAAAAGGATATTATGTCATTATCAACCAATTTATTACTAATACCCTCAATATTCCATGTTAGGATTTTTAGTTGTAGAGAATTACTGTTAATTATGTTTTCATTTACTTGATTTGGTCAAGCTACAGTCGGGTTTTCCAAGACTTCGTAACAATTATTATCTGTGTGGTCTAATAAAATCCATGATATTTCTAATTGATTAAATGATTTTGGTTCTTGTATCTCAAATATTTGTTAGTCAACAATGTGTAGCCCATATTCATCAAGTAAAGGGACTGCTTTCAGAACAAGAGTAGACCATTTAACTAGACCAGAAGGTCAGGTCTATCTGTGGGGTATTTTTAAAGCCCTTGTTGATTTTTATATATTTTATAATTGAAGGCAATATATTCATTTTAAGTGCAATAGAAAGAAAATTTGTAATGTCATTTTTTTAAATTGCCTATTGATTGGCCCTTAGTAATTTCCCAGCCAGATAAGGATAATGTTTTATTTTTCTACTCTTTTTCTTGAGTTGTAGTGAAAGATGAGATTACATTTTTGGTCTTTTTCAGCTAATTTCCTTCACCTTTCTCAGTTTTATCAGGACCTATTATGTCCAGGATTTCACTCTCTTCTCTATCAGCCAAGATAGGTACCTTTTGAGGGGGTGGTAGTCTAATAGGGACCTTTTGAGGGGGTGGTAGTCTAATTCCCTTCTGAGCTAGATAATTTTCCATTTTCCAGATCTTTAAGGCCATATTTTCAGAGTTGCAATAAAACAGTACACAATCTGGTATTTTTAAAGGGAATGAATGTAGTGCAAAGTAATCTGAGAACTCATCTGAAATATGGAATCATAAAGATGTCTAATTCCATATATGTCAATCATATACTCATGTTGTCTTGATTTTTTGCACTTTATACCATTACTTTGAAAATCATTCAATATCTTGGGATATTCATTCCTCTGATTGGCCTGAAATTGGGGACAAAACCCCTCATGTTCATTTTGATTATTAACATTTCCTATACTAGGTATTATATCCTTGTTTTGTACATCCTGATTCATTTGTCAAATCCACCTGGGTATTGTGGCTGGACCCCTCAGTCTCCTTTCCAGTTGTAACGTTATAATAATAATAATAACATTTATTTGATTAAGCACCTTTCAAAGTTTTCAAAGCGCTGTACATTAAGAAAGACACAGACATATTCAATACATACAATAAAGCAACTCTAAACAAATATTACAAAACTACAGTATACAGTTAAAACAAAGCAGAAAATGCCTTCTCCCATAGAAAAGTCTTTAGAGCCTGCTTGAAGCTCCCCACCATCCTGCTCTCCCAGAGATGACAGGGCAGAGAATTCCAGAGGGTAGGTGCAGCGAATCCAAAAGCACGAGCTCCAGAAGACTTCAAATTCACCCTCAGAATCTCCAGCAACCCCTTGTCAGCTGAGCGGAGCTGTCTCAGAGGGGTGTAGGGCACCAGGAGCTCTTTCAAACAGTCGGGACCTAGACCGTGTAGAGCTTTGTAGGTCAAAAGACCCACCTTGAAGGTGATCTGCCACTGTATTGGCAGCCAGTGCAGGGTGCACAGCACAGGGGTAATATGAGTACTTCTGGATGCCCCAGTCAACAAACATGCTGCCGCATTCTGCACTAGCTGCAAGTGGCGGATATCAACTCCAGGAAGTCCTAGGTAAAGGGAGTTACAGTAATCAAGGCGAGATGTCACAAAGGCATGGACCAAAACTGACAGGTCGCTAGGTGAAACAAGGTGCCTAATCCTGGCAATGTTCCTAAGATGAAAAAATGCAGTCTTGACAACTGCAGACACCTAATAATGGAGGGTCAGACCAGTGTCAAGCTCCACTCCCATGTTACGCACCCGTTCAGAGGTGAGGATCTGGTCCACCCCCAGGATTAATCCAGAGGGGAGCCCAGTCCTCAAACCCTCTACCCTGTGACCCGGGTCCACCACCATAACCTCAGTCTTTCCCAGGTTCAACTTTAGACTGCTGGTGTTCATCCAGTCTTGGATATCAGTGAGGCAGTTGTTCAGTACCAAGATAGCACTAACCTGGTCTGGTGCAAAAGACAGGTAGAGCTGGGTATCATCAGCATAGCAGTGAAACCTCAGCTCATACCATCTTACAGTGACTTCGAGGGGTAGCATATATACTGCAAATAACATGGGGGAAAGCACCGAACCCTGAGGTACCCCACAGGGCAGAGAGAAGACCCCAGATGACTACAAACCTGAGACCACTCTCTGCATTCTCCCTTCAAGGAAAGATGAAAACCATCTGAGGACCGTACTCGATAGTCCACAAATGGACCTCAGGTGTTTGAGCAAAACCCCATGAGCCACAGTATCAAAAGCTGATGACAGATCAAGGAGAACCAAAATAGAACGGTGTCTTCGATCTCTCGCCATCAAGAGATCATTGAGCACCCGAACCAGAGCAGTCTCGGTACTATGCCTCTTACGAAAACCAGACTAGAGAGGTTCGTATAAACTATGGATGGTCAAATGGTTATCCAGTTGGACCGCCACAACTTTCTCAATAACCTTCCCCACAAAAGGGAGGTTAGAGATTGGTCTGTAGTTTGCTAGGTCATCCGGGTCTAAAGAAGCTTTCTTCAGAAGGGGGGTCACCACCCCTTCCTTCAGAGAGCTAGGGAAGACTCCCGTATCTAAAGAACACAGGATAATCTGAGCTAAGGCCTGGCCGATGATCTCACTACAACCCATAATCAGGGAAGTAGGGCCACGGTCCAAACTACAGCATGTTGGACGCATCTCATGGACAATCCTCATAGTGTCTACGAAATCCGGCAGGTCAAAGGTACTCCAGGAAATTCCGGGCTCTGCGACAAGACACTGATCAACTGCAACAACCTTGGAATGAGGTTGGAGGCACTGTCTGCTGATGTCTTCAACCTTATTCGCAAAGAATCGAGCAATCTCCTCGCAATCAGTTTGCGTAAAAGCTCGACAGATCTGCCGACAAGCTGGGTTGCACAGTCTGTCAACAGTTCTGAAGAGCTGAGCCGGTCGATTCCGTGCGACAGAAATTTCCCTGGACAGAAATTCTGCCTTCTTATGGGAAATTGCTGTTTGGTAGAGTTTATAATTCTCTAGCAAAATAAGATGGTCGGCATCAGAGGCAGTCTTCCTCCAACGACGCTCCAACCTATGCCCCAACCTCCACAGCCCTCTCAAAGCCCCATAAAACCATGTGGCAATGGATGACGCGGGAGGGGTGAACACGGACTTGTGCAATCTGATCGAGTGCCACTGATATGGCCCTATTATAGGCCACCTACCAGCTGCTCAGGATCAGTGCAAAACTCATCAAACAACGAGAGGTCAATAAGCACCATCAGGTCTTCAGGGACAACGTCCCGCAATGGGCGGTACCTGACCAACTCCACAGGGGCCAACCTACCCAGGGGGGCCACAAAATTGAACCCAACTGAGTAGTGATCGGACCAACTGACTGGTTTCACCACCAAATTGGAAGCCTCAATCCCCAGGAGGAAGACCAGGTCAAGAGAGTGACCTCCCTTGTGTGTAGCTGTGGAAACAACCTGTGTAAAGCCCAGAGATGTCATCACCTGGAGGAAATGTTGACCAAAAAGCGAAGATTCGTCATCGACCCAAGCGTTGAAGTCATCCAGAACCATCAATATGGGCGACTCCAAGGCCACGTTGGCGGCAAAATCTGCTATTTCCTGCAGGAAAAGCTTCTCATCACCTGGTGGACGATAAATGAGAGCAATCCTGCACCCTACACTAGCTACCACAGTACACTCAAATGACCTGGCCTTCTCAACTGGTACACCAGTTAGACCCAATTCGGTCTTGAAACAGACCGCCACCCCCCCCCCGCGATCCAATCTCGGGTGGTGTATAACTGAGTACCCAGTGGGAACAGCAGCCTCTAAAAAAGGTGCCGCATTCCCATCCAACCAGGTCTCGGTAATGCAAGCCAGATCTGCCCTTGCAACAAAATCTGCAATAAGACCAGTCTTGTTGCAGACAGATCTGGCATTGCACAACTACGCCCGAGTTGGATGAGGTTGGCGAGTTGTCCCAACCACTTGCCCTCCAAAACTGGAGGTGCCCTTGGGTATGGGAACCAGAACGGGATTACCACGTTCCAGAAGCCATTTCGTCCCAGGGCGTCTTCTAGGCCTAACCACCCCTATGGGAAAGCACCACTCACTCTGCTGTCCACAACCCCCCCCAGTTCCCCCTCCCCCTTCGAGCAATCCCTGCGCCCTACACCGATGATAGATATGAGTGGGCGGGGGGGGCAAAGAGAAGGGGTGGAGGGCATGGAGAGTGGAGGCCAAATAGCACAAAGCAGGCAGGGTAGGCAGGCACCTTAAGCTGCTCAGAATTAAAACAATAAATACAATAAAACTACCCACAATCTTCCTACAACTAAAAACTAACTAAAATAAAAAATTAAACTTAACCGGCACTCTAACACAAAACCTAATTAATTATTTTATCCCACAAGCCCTCTCACGGCCTGGGGGACAACCAAAACTTAACCAACACAATTCTAAATTATTCCCTGGTCCTCTCACTACCTGGTACTTAAAACAAAAACCAAAAACAATAATAATTAAATCATAATACTAATGATAAAATAGTAAACAGAGGGAATAATTTAAAAACCGCCCTCCGGGACTCTCTCACCGAACCAGATACAGGTGGAATAAAAGATGTAATAAAGCATTCTCACTGCTCAAATTGTTCCCTCAAATGAAATATAATTACTAAACAAAATTATAACTACAAACAATAAAACATCATATCTATATACAACAAAATATAAATATAATGTAACCCACCCAACATCAACAAATATAGTTCGGTTTCTGAAAATCCAAGGTTTCAGAATCACATCGGTTTGGCTCAAATAAAAGGCCACCAGCGGGCCACAGGATCCAGCCAGCCCAAAAGATCAGTGGCCCACTACTTCCACTTCAAGAGAGGCCAGCCCCCCAGCCGGCTGCCTCAGGAGTGTAGAGGAAGGGGAGATTAAGGACAGGCCCTCCAGCCTACCCCGCTCCCCACCTCTGTGTGTAACACCAACTCAGGGCCCACCAGAACACTGCAAGCCCAACTAATAGGCCAAGTAAAGTCAGTTTCTCAGAATAACATTTAAACAGTCAAAAATGTCATTAAAAGTTTCAAAGTTACTTATCTTGCATGCTTTTCAGGACAGCTCTGTCAAATCACTAATCCCCACGATCCAACTGACCAGGAATAGATCCAGAAATAGACAAGGAACACAGCCACATAGATAAAATCTCAGAATCCTGTAGATAGATTCCTCATGGCAAAAAACCTCCCGATATAATCCAAGTCTTCTTCAGAGATGAAAACCACCCAGTAACAGTCCAGGTACTACTTGGAAACCAAGCCTGACACCCCAAAGCCCTATCTGTAGGGGCTGCCCCTTAAAAATGTCTGCCCCACCACCTCGGCACCCTTGCCTGCACCAGCCCACCGGCTGGCCAGTGAGAGGCCTTGGAAGAACCACAGGCCCACCGGCCAGCTCCCCGGTCAGTCAAGACCTGATCTTCCCGGATAGAAGCAGCCTTCAGCAGCTAACCACCCACAATTACAGGGTAATGCTTTTTTGGTCAGGCAAACTCCATGGCAGTCTTAAAATGTAAATCCACTAAGCCAACGATAGATGAAACTCCCCTTTTAAAAACCTCTGCTCCATGTTCTTGGCTAAATGCACCCTCTAATGCATGGCACACTCCAAAACACAATCCTGGAGAACACTTCTCCACAGGTTCACAACACTCCTCCTGTATACCAGTAATCACTTCGCACTCACGACTGAGCATTCCTTCCACTGCACACCTCAACACAATTGCCACACTCTGCAGCGAGCTCAGTCAGAAGGTCGGGTGGACTCCATTATCGATATCGATTGAGAAAGCACAGTCAAAAGACTTCTTCTCCACCAGCTCCATCGGCTTGCACACTTTACTCCCGTCTTCAGGAAGCAGCAGGCCCAATCACACAACCCAATGCAGACTCTGTGGCCGGTCGAGCGGTTCCAGCAATACTCCACACTAGGAAAGTTAACTATAAAACTTAATTATACAACCGTACAATTTTTTTTTTGGAAATTAAAGTTTATTGAAGAGCTTTTTTTCCTTTACTCTTACAATTAAATCCATGCATTAACAAACAGACATAAGTCCATTCCTACTCCTATGCACAAATATATATTTAAAGACAGAGAAGTGAGACCAAGAAAAGAAGAGAGAATTCAAAAAAAAGTAGACAGGAAAAAGAAAGGAAAAGAGAGGAAGAAAAAGAAAAGTCCTAAGGGGGAGAATGTCTCCTTTTCTTCAAAGAAATAAATAGGAGAGATAGGAAAAGCAAAAAGGACAACCAAGAACTTAATCATTTACAAATCATACGTACATGCATACTACCATAACTTTAAGCAATTAATTGATAATAGGGTCATTGTCTAAGAGGGAGACCAACCCAAGCACCTCATTCCTAGTTATACACTAGTATAGCAAACTCCCCGTAGAGGGAGCAAGGATCAGAAGCTATTACTATGTATATGATGCAACTTTAATGTGATGGAGCCTCCCATCCCCATCCATCAATCCACCCTTATGAACCGGAGCAAGGAGACTGCATCATGTGTATCTTGCTAGAACTTCTAATACAGATTTCTTTTCCCGGGAAGCCATGAATTGCATAAAGGGATACCATTTATCCTTGAATTTCTCCATGGAGAATCTTAATTTGGCTGTTAGATACTCCATATCTAAAATCCTGGTGCAAATTCTAAACCAGGAGGAGAAAGTAGGCTTGTCAGGAGTCAACCACAGCAAGTTGATGGACTTATATGCTGCCGTTACTAGGATCCCAAATAATAGACGGGAAGATCTTGATGATGGGGGGGGGACACAGTCCCAGCAACCAATATTGTGGGAGATCTGGCAAGCTAGTCTCAAAAATCAACTCAAAAGCATCTTTTATTCCCCTCCAGTATTCCTGCACAATATTACATTTCCAGTAAATATGGAAATATGTACCTACCAGCTGGCAGTTCCTCCAACAAAGGTCAGAGTAATGTAATCCATAATGCTTAGTTACCACTGGGACCCTAAAAAATCTCATAATAATTTTCCAACTTTATTCCTGCCAGTAAAGAGATGAAGTAGTGGTCTGTACTGCCTTCCAAATTTGAGACCAGTCTGTCTCAGAAAAACAATAATTGCAATCTCTATGCCACGCCTCTTTAATACTCTGTACTGGGTCTGCCTCTACATTGTAAATCGCTTTGACTAATTTAGAGATCATATTTTTTTGATGCGGGGATCTAATTAGGGAGGATAAGACTGAATGCACTGGGTTAGTTAGGAACTCTGAGTTAAATTCAGTCGCTTTTACATTTACTTGAATGTAATGTCTTAGCTGAAGGTATCGGAAAAAATCCTTTTGTTGTAAACTGAATTCTGTTCTTAATTGCTGGAAGGATTTAATTGAGCTTTGCTCAAAAAGTTGACCTAAACTAGAAAGGCCCACTTTTGGCCACTGGTGGAAACCCAAGTCCCACTTAAGTGGTTCAAAATCTGAACAGCTTAATATAGTCGTATTTGGGTTAAGCTTTAAACTGATGCCCAGCTTAAAGTGTATGTCCCTCCAAACTTGGGGAAGAACCCTCGTAAGGGGATTCTTAAACTCCAGCCGTATCAATCTAGGGGAATCTAAATGTATTAAGTCACTGGTCTTTCCCAAGGGAAGATCGGCCTCCTCAATTTGGGCCCATTTTGATGGGGGATCCCGGTCCAGGGCCACCAAGGTCTGCAACTGAGAGGCCCAGAAATATTTCTGAATATCAGGTATCCCAAAGCCACCCTTCTCCCTAGGAGCCACCATGGTCTTCCACCTTACCCGTGGCTTTTTTCCGAACCAAAGGAATTTGGAAAGGGTGGATCTCAAGTCCTGACAAAAGTTTCTCGGGGGCTTATATGGGATGGCGCTCAATATGAACAGTAAACGTGGAAGAATATTCATGCGTATTGTTTCCCCCTACCTGAAACTGAGAGGGGGAGCTCCCTCCATCTGTTACAATCCTCTCTAATCTCTTGAAGTACTTTCAAGTGGTTTGTAGAATATAAGGTTTGAAAATCCCTAGGAATCCACACCCCAGATATCTGAACCCAAACTTACACCATTTAACTTGCTGTACCTCGGGCAATGGATGGCCCCTAACACCCCCTAGAGGAAATAACTCCGATTTATCTGGGTTAATTTTATAACCTGAGAAGGATCCAAACTCCTTAAGGAAGGTAAGAATTCTGGGGACCGTGTTTAATGGGTCTGAAACATATAACAGAGTATCATCTGCGTATAACGAAATCTTGACCTCCACACCCCTAACCTGGAGGCCTGTGAAAAGATCTGATTGCCTAATATACAGGGCCAGAGGTTCTAAACTAAGGGCAAATAGAAGAGGGGAGAGAGGGCAACCCTGTCTAGTGCCCCTCTCTATTTCAAACTGGGTGGACATCATCCCATTCACCCGGACCCTGGCTCTAGGCCTAGAATATAAATTGGAAATCCATTTACGAAATTTGTCCCCAAACCCAAAGCCTCCCATTATTAAGTCTAGATATTGCCAATTTAAGCGATCAAAAGCTTTTTCAGCGTCCAGCGCTAATACGGCTGAAAGTGGCGAATTTAGAGGGTGTTGAACTGAGGCAATCACATTTAGTAATAACCTAATATTGTCTTGTATGTGTCTACCGGGTATAAACCCCGTCTGGTCCAGATGAACCAGGAAGGGGACCACTTTTTGTAGTCGTACATCGATTATTTTAGTAAATATTTTAGCATCCTGGTTAAGCAATGAGATGGGTCTATATCCAACACAGGATGAGTGGTCTTTTCCAGGTTTGGGTAAAACTGAAACAAGGGCCTCCCCCTGTGTGTCCGGCAGGGAATCCGGTTCCTGTGCCACATTACAGACTTTGGCGAAAAGTGGGGATAAAAGGTCCGAAAATCCTTTATAGAATTCCGAAGTGAATCCATCCAGGCCAGGGGCCCTGCCGGATCGCAGGGTTTTAATGGCCGCCCCAATCTCTTCCACGGTAAAGGGAGCCTCTAATACTTCCCTCTGGGCTTCCGACAAGACCGGTATTTCCAACCCTAATAAAAAGTTCTGAATTTTCTCCCTATGTTCTTGTGTTTCTTCTTTTGAATAGAGTTGTCTATAAAATTCTGCAAATTCTTGAGCAATCTCCCCCGGGAGGCTCTTGTAAGAAGATTTCGGGGGGTCTTTACTAACCTTAGCTACATATCTGTCAGCTGCCTGCTTATGAAGCCTCAAAGCAAGTAATTTGCCCACCCTCTCCCCCCTCTCGTAATAACGTTGCCCCGTATATCTAAGGGAATTTTCCACCCGTCTCTGCAACAAAGCATTATAAGTATTCCTGGACTCTATCAACTTTTTAAGAGTAGATTTGGATCCTGTGCATTTATGTAATGTTTCAAGGGTGGCAATTTCAATGAGAACTTCACTAACACAGGCTTGATGTTGTTTATACTTATAGGAGGAATAGAAAATTGTATGACCCCTCACCACTGCCTTCAGAGCATCCCATATATATTTAGGCTTGGAGAGAGCCTCCGTATTTTCCACTAAATAATGCTGAATAATTTTTTTAGTAGAATCGATATATTGTATGTCATTAAGAAGTCCAGGATCAAACCTCCAGATGCAACCCCCCTTCCTTATACCCCAATGAAGTTTGGCCTTAACCATGGCATGATCGGAAATTGTAATCGGGAGGATGGATACATCTTCAAATGTATGCAAGTTGCTTCTGTGTGTATAAAATCTAACCAGCCTAGAATACATCTTTGAGGCTGGTGAATAGAAGGTAAAGTTCTTGACCGAGGGATTAAATTGTCTCCAGGGGTCGGTTAACCCAGCCTCTACCAGCAAACTTCGAAGCAGTTTAGAACAGGATTTAGAGTTAGGGGATTTAGTTGAGTTCCTATCCAAACTGACATCCTCCACACAATTCCAGTCCCCCATTAAGATAATTTGTCCCGGTGGGAACTTTGCAATTGAATTAAATAGGGATCATAGGAACTCTCCGGAAGGTGGGGTAGGAGCGTAAACCCCAACTAAATGTAAAGTTTGGCCCTTATAATTCCCAGTGATTATCAGCTGATGACCTGTACCAGAATTGTTTATTGATTGGATCTGGAATTGGAGACCTCTGAGGAATAATATGGCCATGCCTCCTTTTTTAGAATGAGGGTGCTCATCAGAACACACCGAGCCCACCCAGTCCCTTCGCAATTCCATATGTTCTTCCCGGGTTAACTTAGTCTCCTGCAAGCAGGCAATGTCACACTTTTCTCTTTTAAATTCAGTTAATACCTTAGCCCTCTTAATGACATTATTAATGCCCTTAACATTTAGTGAACAAATTATCATATCAGACATATTAATAATTCACAATTATGACAACAATTTGTATGCATCCTATTTTCATTTGTATAGTTGTGACATTGATTAATGTCACGAGGCATCCTCCCCAAAACAAGAAATAAGAGAAAGAAAGAGAAGAAAGGAAGAAAGATAACACAGTAATAAACACAACTTTTAAGACCAATACTTGGTTTAGGAATCTGAAGTATCCCGCCATGGAGAGTAAAAACAAACCTTCAGTGTGGGATGGCATCGACAACAGGTCTATGCCAGAACTAGAATTATCAGCCGAGGCACCCGTCCTAGCCGTCCTTCAACAGCCTGGCAGGTGCACCAGCATGGATTAGGGGGGTAAAGATGTACCAACCCCCCTTAAGGGAACAACACTCCGTCAGGAGTGAAAGGGCTGGAAATAACCCCAGAGCCCTGGGGTGTTACCCGCCTGTGCCCTCAGTAGTCTTAGATATGGATCTTTCTGGGAGGGGCAGAGATACCTAGCTTACCCCTCAAGGTACCAACATATTTGTGAAAAAAGTAACACTTTCCATGAAAAGAGAATCCGATGTAACCAAAATTAAGGGATGGGAGAGAGGAGAAAAAAAAAGGGGGGGGAATCCAACCTCTACATTGGGTGATCACCCTGTGGTGTGATGGCCAAAACATTAATTGTCAAAATAGCATAAGACCCACCCTGATCCCCCTCTATCCTTCCACCCACGAAGGGAGAAAAGGGGAGACTACAACCACAGTCGCTGGCCATTGAAACATCCAACCCTGATTCGTGACTCAGACAATATGAGTCAGTATAACTTGGTGATACCAAAAACAAACCCGACCCTACCCTCCCCAGCTCCACAAGAAACACCACCCACCTGCTTGTAAGCTTATCATCGGAATTGGAGGAAAGCGCACTCTAACTCCGCGGTGGTCCCGCTAAACGAAACGAGAACCAAACCGAGAAATCAGAAAGGCCCACCTCCAATAGGGAGACCTCAATCTTTATCGGACTCGAGAGGGTCTGACCAAAAAGCTTATCCGTCATCCCCAGGGGAACAAAAGAAGAGGGCCCCTTCAGTCAACCTCTGGAGCGCCAATCTATATTACAGGCTCACCCGGGCCCAACCCATCTAAGGGGAACCGGAGAGATACACAGGATGCCAGGGTGGGGGAAACAGTTCCATGGATCCAGCCCAAAAGGAAAAAGAGGAAATTAAATATAAGCAGAAGGGACCCCCCCCATTTCAACCAAATAAGTCCTGCGAACATCCTTTTCCTCTGCCATTAAAAGATTTAAAATTATAGCTGGTGAGGTCTATACGTGTTCCATCCTCTGGCAAACCAGATAGGCAGGTAAGTGATCAGTTAAGACTCTGGGTACGCAAGGTCTGATCTGGGAGCTCGCTTCTGGAAAATGGTGAGAGCATTAAATATTGTATCCCCCAGCGACATCAGATTGAAATGTGAACAATGCTGACTGGCACAAGTTCACTCCCTTTATGTTGAAGGCTTCTCTCTAGTGATCCATCTGGCAAGGTCTGCATGCAAGGGCAAAACAGTATCCGCTCTCCGGTAAGCCTGAGTACTGTTCTTTGATCCTGTCACTGTTGCCCATAGCAATCTCTCAATTTCTTTTTCAGCTATTTCTTCTTTCATGTCTGGAATCTGGACATCATTTGAGCACAGAAAGTCTTTGGCCAGGAGGAGCATGTCATATGTTTTCTGTCCCTCCGGTAGGTCTACCCACAGTCTGGCCGGATACTGTAGTTGGGCCCTGAAGCCTTTCTCTCTAAGTTGTTTCACTACCCCGTGCACTTTTCTCTGGCACTGGGCCAAGGAGGGAAGGGATCCTGATCCACAAACACCTTCATTCCATCGAAATTAAGGTCTTTCTTTCCCCACACCAGACACAGAACCTTTTCCTTTGTAGTATACTGGAGGAATTTAATTAAAATTGCTCTCGGGGGAGCCCCTTGTTTGGGCTTAGGGGCGAGGGTTCTATGCGCCCTCTCAATCTCCAATGGAGTTTCTTCCTTGATCTGTAACTCCATTCTCAGCCAGCAATCCATAAAGGAGATCATATCTGCCTGCTCAGCTCCTTCCGGGATTCCCACAACCCGAATATTGTTACATCTGGAGCGAGCCTCAGCATCTTCAGCTTTGGCTGACAGCGCTTTCTCTCTTCCATACAGAAATGCCAATGATCTGCCAAATGCCATATGTTCAGCCTGCAGCCCTTCTACCTGCTGTTCAACCACCATAGTTCTGGACTCCAACTTTTTAAAATCCTTTTGGATATCTGATACTTTGGCATCAATTTTGTGCAGCAACTTGATAATCTTCCTAGACTCTGCCCTCGTATTTGTAGACCCAGAGTCCGAACATGAATCATCAGCTCCTGATGCGGAAAGCACCGATGAACGCGAGGGTGCTCGGCTGAGGCCTGCTGGTTGTCTACTCGAGGTACTCATCAACGCCATTTTTTGCACTTGGGAACCCCTTTTTTTTCGTGCGGACCATCCCTAGTCCTTTCTTGCACCTTTATCGAGATCTATGGATGCAAGATGCGATTGATAGATGTCGGATTCTCTCAGAAAGCTAATGTTGGTTACCGGTGCGGGAAACTAAGCAGCCATTCCCGCCTGCTACATCACCGGAAGTCCTCCACGACCGTACAATTTTAAAGGAGAGAATTTAAAGGCAGTAATAAAAATAAAACACAGTAATAAAAGTTAAACACCAAAAACTAACGATCAGCAAAGCTATGCTACTTCAGCACGCCCAGCGTGGCGGCCATTCAGCTCCTCACTAGCAGATGACCTAAAGGTCCATTGTCCAAAATAAAACAGCTGTCTGGGACTGAGTCATTTATTAACCTGGATTTCTCTCTATTATTTTTTTGAGATATTTTTTCAAAACTGGGATTCACTGGACTAAACTGAATGAGCAAATGTTGATGCTTTATACTCTGAACATTCTGTTCTATAACTTCCTAACTTTTTCTTTCAGTAATATTTTCTTGAGTTTCTTTATTATTTTTAAATTTCTGTTCTTTATTATTAATGTTATTGCCCTGGTGGCTGGCTCTCTTTGATTTATTTTTCTTATGACTTTTATTATTCTTTTTGGTTTGATGTGTTCTGTGTAAACTAGGCTGGTAATCATAGAAACATAGAAACATAGAATTTGACGGCAGATAAGGACCGCTTGGCCCACCTAGTCTGCCCATTTTCCTACCTAACAGATAAGCTGCAAATCCTAGTTAACCAACAACTTACTTCCTCCTACCCCCCACTAGGACTGCCTTATGCCTGTCCCATGCATTCTTGAAGTCCCCCACTGTTCTTGACTCCACAACCTCCTCAGGGAGGCTGTTCCATGCATCCACAACCCTCTCAGTGAAAAAATACTTCCTCACATTACCTCTGAGCCGTCCCCTCTATCTTCAAATTGTGCTCCTTTGTTCTTGCACATCTCTTTTTCTGGAAGCTATACCTCTTGGACTTTGTTAATTCCCTGAGGTACTTGAAAGTTTCTATCATGTCCCTCTCTCCTCCTTTCCTCTAGGGTACATATTAAGCTCCTTTAGTCTTTCTTCAGATGTCTTCTGGTGCAGACCCTGCACCATTTTGTTGCCCTCCCTGACAGCTTCCACTCTGTCTATGTCTTTGCGGAGATGGGGTCTCCAGAACTGCACACAGTACTCAGATGGGGTCTCACCAACTGTCTGTACAGAGGATAACAACTTCCTGTTTTCTACTATTGATGCCTCTTCCTATGCATCCCAGTATCCCCTGCCTTCCTTACTGCCTTCTCACATTGCTTGCCCACCTTTAGGTCATCTGATATAATTACCCCCAGGTCCCTTTCTATTTTTACTGTTGTCAGTATCTCACCCCCCATTGTGTTTTTGTTTCCCATGTGCATTACCTTGCACTTCTTTGCATTGAATCATCTTCTGGAATGACAAAGACCTCCTTTCCCTTTTCAAAAGGTGGAGGTAAATTTACTTGCATTGCTTTGTTTAATTTTGTAAGTTTTGGTGTTTTCTGAAGAATACTTTCAGATACTTCTAATTGATCATTTCCATCAATAATGAATATATCTAAGATTGCTGTATTATAAAAATCAGTTTATACATTTTTAACAACTTCTTTTAGTGCCCAGAGATTCTCAAGTATTACAATATTCGCATAGTAAGGATTTTATTTTATAATTTCTAAGATCTGTTTAGAAAGAGTGGATGTTGTAACAAAATTACTGCTATCCATGAAATCTGGGCCATAAGAACTTTGTTGATTTAACAAAGCTGTGGTGTTTGAATCCTTACTTCCCTGAGTAGGGAAGAATGTTAAAATGGGTGATTTATTGTAACTTTGTTCATGCATGAGCTTCTGGACTTTTTCTGTGAGTTTGAAATTGCTAGCTCAGGGCACTAGCCTTTGAGTCACGTGTATGGACTAGAGATTTTAAACTCTCTATAGTATGATCTGGGTCCCTCATAATTAAAGATAGCTCTTCATTATTAACATTTCCTATTTTTTCCCCTCTTTCTGTTACAGTTAAAATTGATTCTCAAGATGTTTCTAGTAAAGATTGAATACATGGGGTTGTGGTCTTATTTTCCTTTATAGAGGTGTTAATATCTATATTAAAATATTCTGAAGTTTCTACTGGACTTGATTTGCCCTTAGAAAGGGTTTCCCTTGTTGCATCAAAATTAAATGACAAATTATAATTCAGCATAATCCACAGAATTATAACCATCCAGAGAAATTGATTTTACTCCTTCACTGGAATGTAGAAGACTTTTACAGTCATTTTTTGTTTTATCATTTTGGAATTCTTTCATCATCTCTTTTTTTTCCTTCCAGTAAGGGTGTAGAGCAATTAAACTCTTGACTTAACGAATTAGTTGTTTTATCCAAAAAAGTTGTTATTGTCAGTTGATTTGCCTTTTTTACAATTATTTTTTGATTAAGACTTTTCACTTTCTTTAGCTCTTTCTTTATGTGCAAATCAGTTTTTTTTGGGTACAAACCCATTCACTCCTAGTGCTAACCATTTTAGTAGTTGTATGAGTATACGACTATACAGCTGTATAACTATACAACCCCAAAACTGTATGTCACAGTATAATGTTTAACCAACAATATACAGTATGCAAAGTATACAGTTGGTAATATAGCTTGTTACCAAATTAAAATGTTAAATGTGTACCCTGGGGATAAATAGTTATATACCGAAATACTCACAAAATGGTAAAATGAGAGATCTTGTATATACTTGTAAACAATCAGGAAAAATGACACTTATGTCCAAAAAGTATGATATAATATTATGATTAAAGCAATATGGAGTAATAAATATCAATAATGTTAAAGACCCCTATATAAGTGAATAAAAATAAATGAAATAAAATACAGGACCAGGTAATATTTGACCTTAGATTATAAACAGATATAGATCAAAACTACCGAAACAGTGGGTTCCTAGTTTGATTATAATAAATAACCAAGTCCCATAGATGTTCAATTCAACTTCAGCTAATCCAACTTGAAGAGCTATTTTCCGAGTTTCCAAAAAAGCTCCAAGTTGCTTTGTCATTTTTCTTCAATCTCACAATAATCTTGTAGGGTTATACCTTTTTTCCTGTTATGGAGAAGTCAGGAAGTAGAAAAGTATTGCAGTAAAGAAAAGCAGCCGGTCAGTAATCCCCTCGAGGCTCGCTGTAGGACCAAATCATTTTGAGGCCGATGGGTAAAAATATGAGGGAAATAATAATAGGAGCAAAAAGAAGCAATTCTCTAAGTAAACCTAATTAAAACACAAGAAGTAAGTGCGTAAATAAATCTTAAGATGGTATAGTCAAACGTGTTCACTTATTTTTTATTTGTTTTTTTGTTAATACAAACTAAGCAGTATGAAAATGTAAACTTGTTCTCAGTATTGGTAAAACTGCCAACAAATGAAAGCTATAGAAGAATTACTGTATCAAATGCTTTTAGACCTACTTAAAATGAGATGCTTTAAAAATGTAGCAATATAGCTACAGCTGCTTACCAAAGTTTTTATGTAGTGCTTAAGTGTATTTCAGCTGAACACACTGTGGTGAATATAAGTACAGTTATACTTTCTTCAGGCTCTCCTTGGTCAAGACAAGGAGCAGAACAATGGCCATCTTCAAAAATTGGAGATAGACGAATGGTAATCTAAATAAAGGAATATAAGATATAAAGTATAAATGGTAGTTCTCCTTTATATGAACTATTAGCTGTTAAATTTCTTTCAAGTAAATCTAAGAGTTCAGTGTTAGGAGCTATCATTAAAAACTTACCATTATTCAAGTACAGCTAAACAAATATTGGAATTTTGGTACTTCAAAATAGTCTAATAGGTTAAGTTTGTCCTTTAGAATAGCAAAGAACAGAGGGACGTGCAGAGTCAGAAACTTTGAGTAGAATGCCTGATCAAGTAATTTCTGAGAAATGTGGTTCAATATTACTTGGATAAGGTTTGATCAGGGTGATCCTTGGTCTAGACACAGATAAGCTGTGTATCTGTATTAAAATTCTGGAATGAATTACAGTTCTAGTTCAAGGTAGCATTATGAGAGCAGAATAAGGGCAAAGAGAATCTAATTAATTGCCTTAATATTTGCCAGCTGGACTTCTAAACTGATAGCATGAGTAACTCATGCTCCAAGTATATAATTAATTGTACAATTCAGTAGTTTAAGTAATTACCAGTAATGAAGATTCATGTTTCGGCTACTTGTCTTAACCGACCAGGGAATCCAACAAAAGTTAATTAACTAATTATTGAATTCCAGTTGGATTAATCTTAACTATTAATTAAGATTTTGCATGCCCCGTGGAGATAGAATCTGCTTCCTCATGGGTTAGCCAAATTTTTACTTGATTCAGCTTAATTTAAATTAAACTGCTGCATCTCAATTCAAGAGCCAGTGATTTTCCTAATAATGCTTCTGATAATCGCATGTGACTCAGCAGCATTATTACCTAATTTAAGCCGTATCCTTCAGCTGTTTATTGAATAATGTGCTAAAATGGGCAAAAAGAACTTTAGTGCACACTAATACAAACTAATACAAACTAATACAAGCTAAAGTGGCAAACAGTAGCAATAAATAATAACTGAAATCTCCCAGAAACAATGGTACTTTCAGCCCTCCGCAGGGCTTACCACAGGCCTCCTACCCGAGGCGCTCCTTCCACCAATGGACTCCTCTCCTCACAAGCCAGAGGACATGGGACACACACAGAATGGGAGAAAAACTCAAGTGCCACAAGCTGGTCTGGAAAGGCTGTGAATTCAAGATTCTGGTCTGGTAAGACCTTTTAACTTCTTAACAGCAGTAAGTCGCACAGCAGCTAGAGAGACAGAAAGCTAGTTCACAAATCCGCTTTAAAATAAGGCAACAACGGCATACCTTTCTTAGACTAAGAAAGCACTTTACACAGTCCTGCTAACTCGGTGCTTCTCTTCAGCAGGACAGCATGAACGACACACCTCTCCCAGAATCCTCGGGTTGTTTGGTACACTGGGGTTCAGGCTCGAATAAGAGGAAAAAAGATAAGGGTTACAGGGCCTGGGTCAGACAGAAAAAAATCCTGGGGCCTGTTGAGATTTGTCCAAGGTCCAGGGGCCAGGCGGGAGAAGTAGCTTGCTTCTCTGTGCCGGAGATAAGGCAGCCGACCAGTGGCAAGAACAGGAGATCAGGAACATGGTAACCAAAAGAAAGAAAAGTTTCTCTTACCAGCACCAGTGAGAAAGGAGTCTGATGATTCTTCAGATTCAAAGGATCCACTTGGGTAAATCAGCCGAGTTTCCAGAAATTGAAAACAGCCTTGCTTGTACTGCCTGCATACCATCTTGTGTCTGCTCAAGAGTTCCAGCTGGGTGAGCTTGTACAAAGTTTAATAGCCCCATGGAGCTGCTTTATTTTCTTGGAGTAAGATGGTACCCCTGTGCCTCTGGAATCATTTGGGGGCACTAGCAAATAAAATAAAGAGCTGTTTGGGAAGAAACTGAGTACTGATTTCTTTTTATTTAAGATATGAGTGGGGTTAAAGTAAATGAAAGGCCCCATATATTTATTTGTTCAATGAGTTGTAATTTCAGAAGGTGTCCAGCAGTTTGCACCGGGATCATGGGGCTCAGAAGCCCAGGGGGAGCTGAAGGCTGCAGATGAATCAAGGTCCTGGATCTGGTGGCAAGAGGTTTGGGGCAGAGTCAGATTGCAGAGGTAGAGATCAAGAGTGTACTGAGAGCTGAAGCCATCAAGAGGTAGGCTATCTTCCTATCTTTTATATTGGGTGCATAGGTTCAGAGTGGTTTTGCATTTCTTTCGTCCCTTCTTGTTTCCCCTGGACCATCTGAGATTAATTTATGCACCTAGATAGTGGGAGAAGGAGGGCTACATGTGGGGGCTTGTCCGGGATGGTCCCTATACCCCCCAAATCCCTCTGGACCTCGAGTCCCTGGGTCCGAAGTGCTGCTAGGCTTCCTGGCCTAAGTAGGCCCTGTTGCACGGTTAAAATAAGTTGTGGGGTAGGCCTGAAGAAATAGTAGGCCTTAGCATGCTTGGTGCAGTGGGCTCACGTGTGACCAGTTGGTCACGTGACTCTCCGGTGGCATCCGATTGGTGGATGGCGAAGAAGAAGCTAGAGCAGCTGCTGAGGGAGTGCCATCTTTAGACAGCAGTTGGAAGGGAGAAGGTGCCAAGAGAGAGAGAGACAGAGAGAGAGAGAGAGAGAGAGAGAGAGAGCAGGCAGAAAAAGCAAGATTGGGATAGCGCATACCCACACAGGAGCAGGAAAAAAGAAAGCTCCATCGAAAGTAAGAGTGCCCTTTTTATTGTGGGTACTGGGTGGAGCAGCAGAGATGAGACTTGAGCAGCTGGCCACGATGGACTGGCACTGGATCATCTCAGGCAAGGGACAGGAAGGTAGAGAGGAGGTATCCCCCCAAGAGGAACCACTTGCCACAGTTCCCGCATCGTTGCTCTCCTGGCTGTGGTAGGCAGGTTGAAAAGGACAGGCTAACGAACAATGCGTGAGGTGTGGATATTGTGGGGAAGGCATCGCCAGATTGCCTGTGTGCAGAGTCTGCTCAGGTTCAGCCCCAGGAGAAAGTTTAAGTTGTGCTCCACCTGTTTCAAATTGGAGTCTCCCTTCCAGTACCACAGACTGCTCCTATGTGTTGAGGTCACCGGCTAATGGGAATTCAGGAGCGTTTAATAGACTTTCCCTGGGGGACAGTGCTCATGGTCATGTAACCCAAGCCAGGAGTGTTTCCCCAGATGTCATTGTGGAAGCAGTAGAAGAAGAGGGTGCAGGAGTGAAATCATGGTTAGGGGGTCATGGGGAACACAGCTATCGGCCCAGCTTCCCGCCACCAGCTACCAGCTATCCCCATGGCAGAGGGAGGGGCAGGGGTCTCATAAAACTGGCAGGAGATCCCCTAGGGCCTGGGGGAGTCCTGGACTTGGCCTCTGTCCTGTGGTAGCCCACTGGATCTGTCTACTAAGTCAGAGCTTGCATCTAGAGCTGAGCCGAAGATCCTAGAGCCCAGAGGGATTGGCTCCAGGTCTGTTGCTGCATCAACAGTGGCCAAGGAGGGTGCTGAGGCTCAGAAAGAGCTGGAGGAGCTGGATGAGGAGAAATGTATCGGCAAAAAGTTCCAGTTCCAGGACTACCAGGTGTATAGAGCCATCCCCAGGCTTTTTCATCATCTGGTGATCACCCTAGCAGACTGTACCCCACAGTTTCTAGTCTGCGCCAAAATCCTCTGGACCTACATGGACAGATTGAACCCTAGTGACCCACTGAACATCAAGTACAGAAGGAGGATGTGATTACCACCAGGGCAAACCAGGATGACCAACGTCAGAGACCTTCCAGAATGCAGCCAGGCTGAGAGGTGGGTCCGCAGGAGGCTGCGTGTGGAGTATTCTATATGGACTACCCATATCTGCCCAAGAGGGTTTGGGACATCATTGAGGAGATGAGGGAGGAGTGGATCTCCAAGGAGCAGCTGTACCAACTGAAGAACCGCCCCAGAGGTGGAGGTGTTCAATCTCAACAACTGATCCAACAGGCTCTGACAATGTGCCGCACAGGGACTTGGTCTGATTTGACCCTTTTCAAGAATTTTGCTTTGGTCCAGGACTTGACTGGGACATGGACCAAATATTACATCATAGATCATGATTCTTTTGGGGACTTGACCACCAAACCAGATCCGGAATACTATTTCCCACTGGGATGGGGACCTGCAACTTAGGCCTCCTGAAAAACAGATTTATGGACTGCACCAGGACAGTTGCTCTACGTAACAGGACATGGTGACTGTAAATAGTTTTCTTTAAAGAAAGAAAAAATGGGACTTAAAATTATGTTCTACTATTACAAAATGCAAAGATCATGGACAATTAACAGTGTGAATGCTGGTTGAGAGTGGCGTGAGAATGCAGGAGTGAGTGTGTCAGGGGATTGTTCACAGAGTAACCTGTTTCTATTTGGAGGGAGGCATATTGGGGTTTATTAAAATGTCAGAACTACCTCAGTACTGTTTGCAATGTTGATTATAAAGTTTAATGATTAAGAAATCAATGATTATGATTGTGTAGTGACAGAGAAATAGCTTAGGCTTTTCTAAAATTTTACAATTGTCTCCTGGCACAGGTATGTTTTATTTTATAGAGTAGAACTGGGTTTAGAGAGTTTGGTTTGGGTAATGCTTTTGGCTAGACATGGTGTGTTTGCTCTTGGTGGGCTGGGGAGAGTGCATACCCAGTTTTGCTGGGAGGAGACCATCACTGGGCCTTTGCCATCATTCTCAGGAGGAAATGATTCCTTGGGTGGGGAAGAGTGTACGCCCCCTCTCTTCAGAGGGGCTTATGTTCCCATTAGGGACTCCCTTCCACCTCCTACCCCGCCCCCTCCAGAGCTTAGGGATTTAGTAGGGCTTTGGGGGTTAATCCCTGCTTGATACCTAAAGGTGGCAGCAGAGGGCAGTGAGTGAGAGAAAGGTATAAAAGGGGAGGAAACAGGAAGTTCGGGGCTTTTTCCAGCCCAGGCAGTAGGCCTGAGGCTGGAGTGGGCAGCTGGAAGAGCAGGACAGGCAGGCAAGGAAGGAGCTTGATGGTCCACGTTGGTCCTGTGGGCTACCACCCCCAAAAAGTCAGTAGTTAGGGATGGCCTTTCCAGTGATGTGGCATCGAGGAGCAGGGATGGAAGCTCTGAGGGAGGATGGCCAGCTAGCCTGAACTGTGTCATGGAGATGGGGGAGGACGGGTTAATGGGCATACATTAGCACAGGTAGGATCCCCGTTTTAATTCTGTGCAGGTGTTGCTTGGGCTCCCAGTGCTGTCGGGGACTGTGGCAGGGTTCCCACAGAGGAGGGGCCGGTGGCAGAGGTCCCCTCCTGCACCCAGTGTGGCAAGGCAGCTCAGGCATGGAGGGGGCCAGGAGTGTCCACCCACAAAAATGGGGCTTGCATGGAGGGGAATGTCCCTGGGTGCCAGCATTTTAAGGGCTGGGTGGGCCACAGGTCTTTTGACATTGAGGGGCAGGTCCCAGGGTGCCGGCATTTTAAGGGCCGGGTGGACCACAGATCTCTTGACAGGCCTTGGAGGGCAGCTCTTGGTTGGAGCTTAGTTTAAGCCAAGGATGAGATGGCAGGGACATGGAGAGGCAGCTGGGGCCATCCCTGGATGGTCATCTGGGGGCACCTTGGAGTAAAAGGAAGCTGGGGTGCCCGAGAGGAGTTCTGAGCTGTTTGGAGGGCCTGGGTGGTGGCAGAGGTGCAGCTTGAGCATTGGGGCTGGGCCTGGGTAAGGGCCCCAGCACAAGTGAGAGCAGGAGATTGAGGACTAAAGAGGTGACAGAAGCAGTGTGGGGGTTGTTTGGTACACTAGGTTTCAGGCTCAAATTAGAGGAAAGAGGATAAGGGTTACAGGGCCTGGGTCTGAGAGGAAAAATCCTGGGACCCTTTGAGATTCGGGCCAAGGTCCAGGGGCCAGGTGGGAGAAGCAGGCTCGCTTCTCCACGCTGGTGATAGGGCAGCCAACCAGTGCCAAGGACAGGAAATCAGGGACATGGCAAGCAAAAGGAAGAAAAGTTTGGCTTACCAGCGCCAGTGAGAAAGGAGCCTGACGATTCTTCAGATTCAAAGGATCCACTTGGGTGAATCAGCTGAGCTTCCAGAAATTGGAAACGGCCTTGCTTGTACTGTCTGTATGTCATCTTGTCTCTGCTTGAGCGTGCCAGCTGGGTGAGCTTGTACAAAGTTTAATAGCCCCATGGAGCTGCTTTATTTTCTTGGAGTAAGATGGTACCCCTGTGCCCCTGGAATCATTTGGGGCACTGGCAAATAAAATAAAGAGCTTTTTGGGAAGAAACTGAGTATTGATTTCTTTTATTTAAGATGGGGGTTAAATTAAATGAAAGGCCCCATATTTATTTGTTCAATGAGTTGTAATTTCAGAAGGTGTCCAGCAGTTTGCACCGGGATTGTGGGGCTCAGGAGCCCGGGGGGGGGGGCTGAAGGCTGCAGATGGATCAAGGTCCTGGATCTCGTGGCAAGAGGTTTGGGGCAGAGTCAGATTGCAGAGGTAGAGATCAAGAGTGCACAGAGAGCTGAAGCCATCGAGAGGTAGACTATATTCCTATCTTTTATATTGGGTGCATAGGCTTGGAGTAGTTTTACATTGTTGTGGTCCCTTCTTGTTTCCCCTGGACCATCTGAGAATATCCCTCCTGAACATTGTGTGCCCAGGGACCGTCAGGTCCTAGTCATATTTTCCAAAGTTCATGCTTCAGTGATGGGCAGAAGTTCCACCCCAATGTCCACCATAAACAACTGAAGCTCACTGATTTTGTTACCCAGGCTCCTGGCGTAAAGGCATGCCCCCTTCCATCTGATCCCTGATTCTACTTTGCTACTACAATTGTGCTTTACTTGCCCTCTGCTCTTCTTGTTTTTCTTGGTGTTTGTGCACTTTGCATTCTCTCTCTCCCTCTCTCTCTCTGATGTCCCTTCACCTAGTCCATTTAAGGTCACAGCTCTCTTTGTACCCACTGTGCTGCTACAAGGCCCCAGATGTAATGGAGTACTAGCTAAGATCCCCTTCCTCTCACCTACCACTGTGGTGCCTCTTGTCACGGTCTCCCCCTCAGTCAGTTTAAATGTCTGATATAGACGTCAAACTTCTGCCCCAGTGCACAGGCCCCCTCACATGTCAGGTGAAGTCAGTCACCCTTGAAGAGTCTCCTGTCCCTGAAGTCTCCCCAATCACCTACAAAGGGGTACCCCTTCTCCTGACACCATCTTTTAAGCTACCTGCTAAACTCCTCTATTGCATCACTCCTTATCCTATCCTGCTTCCCATTCCTGCCCAACACAGCGAGGACTTTGGAAAATGCCAGGGAGGCTGAGTGTGCCACAAATCTGTCCACCAGTCTGTAGACATTATGCTTTACCATCTTCACCGACTGGTTCACCAGGTCATTGGTACCCAGGTGCACCAGCACCCTAAGCTCCTCCTGCTCCCTCTTATCATCATCCCTATCCTGTCTCTAATCTCGGAAGGTTGGTGCACCCGGAAAGCACCAGACCTTCCACCTCCCATCCAACCCACCCTCTCTTACACCCAAATCACCAAGTCCCCACCCACTAAGACTCTTCCTGTAGGCTTGCTCCCATTGGTTGCCATCAAATTGTCCTGCCCTTTCCCATTGATTGACTTGGAGTCTGCTCCAACTATAGTCAGGTGCCTGGGCCTTCTCTAGGGGTGAGAAGTGATTTGTCTTCTGGATGGTGATGGGTTGGACGGCCTCCTTCTGGCTACCCCTGCCCTCCCTCCCTTCCCCTCCTCCCACCACTCTCCCCCCCTGGACCAGTGGGTGTCTTGGGATTGGGGAAAGCTGGGGGTTGGTTCTGGTTGAGCTGGTGATGCAGCTGCAATAGTTCCATTCCTACTGCCACCAGCTGACCCTCCAGATGGGGCAGTACCCCTTCCTCCAGAGCATATCCCAAAAGATGTGCGCTGCACAGCTGCCACAACTGACTGCTTCCCCTCTGAACTCCATCCCTATACAGGCCTATAAAATAAGGCTAACCCTAGCTGATTTTTTTTTTTTTTAAGATTTACTTTATTGAAACTTAAGAATATCCAACAGCAGCAAAATATACAAAGCATCAAAACAAACCACCTAGGACTATATATAATACAAGAGATACATTTGTTTTCTCATTTACAATGACAAAAATATAAAGAAGCTATGAAATATTCCTAAGTATGCATACTTAAGTAGATAAAGCTACCAGAAATAGATATACAATAAACATCTAAATCATCCATGGCCCCAGAACCCAAACTATTATCCCAGTTATACCCCCAAAAAAAAGATAGAGAGAGAGAGAGAGAGAGGAGAATGAATGGGGAGAGGAACAGATAGAGAAGGAAAAAGAAAAATAGGAAAGAAATGTATGAGGCTCCAAACAAACAGATTTACTCAAAATTAAACTAGAAAAAAATGGTCAGACAAGCCCCATAGTATGTCACCCAAGCTCTGTCCCTAAGGTCTGAACACCATATCCCAAGTCCAATGTGCAATAAATGTATCTTGCCTGTTTTGCATCTGATAAGTTAGAGCCTCCAAACATTGTATATTCCTAATAAGTTGTGCTCATTGATCTACCATCGGAGGGGTCTGTTGAAGCCAACATCGGGTAATGACCTTATTATGGGCCACAACACAAATATACCACAAATATAAAGATGCAGCCCCCTTGATTCCCAAAGGGGTAAGACCCAAAACTAAGTTATGAAAAGTCAGAGGAGAAGGAAGCTTAAACAGATTATAAAGTCTCTGTGAAACTTCTCATCTGAAGGTGTTAAGACCCATACAATAATAAAGAATATGAGAAGGTGAAGCAGAGGATGACCCACAAAGTCGCCAACAATCTGGGGAAGAAGTCCCACTCCATTTAGCAATTCTAGTGGGAGTCAAAAAAAATCTCACCTTCATCTTCCACATAAACTCTTGCCAAAGAGGAGATGATGTAACTCTAGAGTGACTCTCCCAGATCTTATGAACATACGAATGTGCCAGCTGAAACAGACCACCCGGTCTATCTAAGTCTGCTGGCATGTGCAGCCAACACCCCTAGTTTGCAGCTGCTCTACCCCCCTCCCCTTTTATTCCACTTTTTTTCCATTTTATTTATCTTATTCCACTCCAGCTCAGATAAATGAAAATGAGCCTCCTGTTTCCATATCACCTCCATATTTCATTTTTCATTTTCATTTATTCTTTGGTAACCGGGTAAAGGCACTGTACCAAAGGTCCCTTTTCAGGCCCGACCCGGACAAAAAAAAACATACAAAAATATACAAATACAATCAGCAACAATACAAAACCAAAAAATACAAATTACAAATCGCAGTTACAAACAGATTTATGTAATAAATAACTTTTTAACCTTTGTTTAAAAGTTAAAACAGAGGGAGCAATCCTAACATCAAGTGGGAGTGAATTCCAATACAAGGGTGCTGCTATTGAAAAAGCTCTAGAGCTTAATCTAAGCTAAGACCTGGGGACAAAATATAGGGGGCCATCAGCCAACCTTAGGCTGGGAAGCAATTCTCTCATTACAACAAGATCAGAAAGAGGAAAAAGGGAGCCAAAGTAAAAACATTTATACATCAGACAGCCAACAAAATAGTCTATTCTGCAACTAGGGGAAAACCACCCCAACTGAGAATAAAGATTACACCAATGTGTCCTATTGGGGGCTCCTAAAATAAAGTGACAAACATTATTATAGGCCACAGTTAGTGCTTGCATTTCTTTTGTACCTATGTTGTAATATAAACAAGAACTGTAATCAAAATATGGAAGAAGAGAACCAATAGCAGTTGCTAATCTAGTTGCTTGTGAGAAGAATGACTTGAATTTGAATAACACCCCTATTCTATGATTTACTTTCTTAACCATTGACTGAATCTGAGCTGGAAGGGTCAAACTAGGATCCAATAGTGTGCCCAAATACTTAAATTGAGACACTTGTTCAAGCAGACCACCTCACAAATCAGATATCCTCAGTTCCGGGGTGTACACCAACATAAATTGCATGCCAAATAAAATAACTTTTGTTTTAGCTGAGTACAAAACCATAGCATTTAAAGTAAGCCAAGAACAGATGGCACCAAAATCCTTTTCTAGGGAACAAGAAAGTTCAGACACAGAATTTGACTGAGCACAAATTACAAGATCATCTGCATAAAGCAGTGATTCACTAAACTTACAAACTCAAGGAAGCTGATTAATAGAAATAGAAAATAACAGGGGTCCCAAAATAGGCCCCTGAAGAACACCACAACTAATTGGCAAGACATCGGAAATCACAGAACCTACTTGAACAAATTGACACCTGTAACTCAGATAATCATAGAACCAAGAAACAGCGACATCAGAAAACCCCAGATCTTTCATTTTTGTGCAGGCCAAACCATGAGCAATCAAATCAAAAGCCTTGGTTAGGTCCATGAACACTGCCCCAGTCATCAAACCCTTCTCAAACCCATGTAGGATGGTGTTTGTGAACCCAACCAAGGCTGTGCCCGTACCAAAGTGCTTACGGAACCCATGTTGTAGCCTTGACAACAAATCATGGGTAACCAAATAGGCATCAATTTGCTTAGCCGCTAAACGCTCTAGTAGTTTGCTAAGGGGATTCGGTATTAATATTGGCCTATAATCCTCCATGGAAGTAGCACAGCTCTTTTTTGGAATAACGAATCATCCTTCCTTTATGAGAACCCCAAAAATGACATAACTGTGAAATGGCATGTTTAGGTTTTGATATGGATAAAAGATCAAATAAGGTAGGACCAACTATAGAGTCCTGTCAGCTCAGATACAGATTATTTCAGCTTCATTTGCACATATGCCTGTATCTGCATATAGTACAATTTATCTCTAGGGGACCATCCAAAATGGGCAGAGCACTCCTCAAAGGTAAACAGAATCTCCCCATACAACCTGAACTGGATTATGAAACCTTCGAAGAGGCTAGCATTTATACCAGGGGTCCAACCACCCAGGTAGAAAGTCCAGGACCTCAGTAAACCTGCAAAGCCTCCAAAAATCTTTTCCCACCTTACTATATTTCTTAAACTGTTCCCAAGCCCACAAAGACACTTGAACCGTAGACTACAGATCCCAAATGGAAAAAACAGATTGAGGAGGAGCAAATAGAAAGGAGGAGGACCTGGGACTTAATAGTTGTTCCCATTCCATATCTTGGCAATGTGACCAGGATGGTACTATAGACCAAAAGAGAGTCCATTGCACCTGAGTTGCTAACCAATACTCTCATGTCTGGAACCGCTCTCCCACCAAACTGCTTCTCTATCAGAAGATGAATTTTATGGACCCGCGGGTGCTTATTAGCCCAAACAAATCAGAAAATCCTAGACTGAGAATCCTTAAACCAACCCAAAGATAAATGGACTGGGACACATTGGAATAGATACAAAATTCTAGGCAGAAGGTAAATTTTAATGGCCTGGATTCTGGCATACATTAGGAGGGAAAAGAGAGACCAATGTTTAACATCATGCCCTATCTGATGAAGAATGGGCAAATAGTTATCCATATAAAGATAAGCAGTGGAGTTACATAATCTAACACCCAAGTATTTAAGTGTACTCAAATCCCGATGCATCTAAGATTGAGATCGGAGAGAAGAAGGAAGATCATAATGGAATTCCAACACCTCTGTCTTAGTAGAGAGTAACCTGAAAGGACAGAGAATTCAGCTATCATATCCATTAATCAAGGGAGAGATGTGGTTGGAGAAGTTAAATATAATAACACATCATCTGCGTAAAGAGCAGTCCAATGCTCATGTTCCCCAACCATGACTCCCCGCAAGACCAGATTCAAATGGATCCACTGGGCTAACGGTTCAATGTACAAAGTAATAAAAATGGGGAAGAGGACAACCTTGTCAGGTACCTCTACCTAAATTAAAATTCTTTGAGAGGGTCCCGTTAGTTCAAATATAGGCCTGAGGATTAGTATATAAGCACTGAATAACAGCTACAAAAGCATCAGGGAACCCAAACCCAGCAAGGACACTATACAGAAAATCCCAGTTAAACTGATCAAAAGCCTTTTTGGCGTCTAAACCCATAAGCAGAGCAGGGATTTTAATCTAATTTAAATAATTAATAGTATTTAAAGTCTGTCAGGCATTATCAGGTGATTGTCTACTGGGAACAAATCCCGTCTGATCCCTATTAACTAAAAGTGGGAGAACAGACTGTAACCTAGAAGCCAAGATTGCCGTCAAAAATGTATAATCTATATTAAGAACTGATATGGGTCTATAGGATGAACATAAAGTGTGGAACTTGCTGGGCTTGGGTATCACAGAAATAACTGCCTGACGCCAAAAGGGGGATAAGGTAGAACCATCTTCTAGAACCTCCTGGTACACAGGTCTTAAAATAGGGACAATAGTCTCCTGAAATGTTTTATAAAATTTGACCGGTAAACCATCTGTATTGGGAGACTTCCCTGTTTTGCCTGCCGCAATTACTGCCTTAATTTCTACCTCCATGATAGGTGTCATTAAACGGAAGCCTTGTTCAGCAGATAAATGAGGGAGGGTAAGACCCTCCAGAAAATTAAGGATCTATTCCTCACTCACTCCCTGTTGCTGGGAGTAAAGTCATGTATAGTAAGCTGAGAAAGCCTCCTTGATTTGTTCTAGTGTATTAACTTGAATCTGAGTCTGAAGGTGCATGAAAGTGTAATTTGTGCCTTAGCCTGATGGACTCTAAGCCTAAGAGCCAATCACTTTAAAGCTTGGGGACCTTCCTCATAATATTTTTAAGATCTAGGATTCGATTTAATTCCTTTCATAAAGCACATAATTCTGTCTCCCTGCGTTTATCAAATTTGTCATGTTGGAGCCTATCTAGGGCCTGGATCTGTTGCTCTATAAACCTCTGACATTCAGAGTGCTGCTTTTTCCTCACCACCCCTATGGCTATGCTTTTACCATGCACCACTGATTTAATGGTATCCCAAACCATACTATAAGACACCCCACTAGTAACATTATCCTGAAATGTTTGAGTAATAAGTGGAGGATTTGTTGCAGAACCTCTGGATTATTTAAAATAGATAAATTTTACCTCCAAAAGGTAGACTTTTTGGGAAGAGAAAGATCAACCATCAGAGTCAGCGGGGAGTGGTCAGACAAACCAATCGGACCTGTAACACAGTTCTTCACCTGAGATAGAAAATCTCGGGGCATAAAGAAATAATCAAGCCTATAGTACATGTAATATGTAGCCGATTAGTGTGTATAACCCTTAGTAGAACCTTCTAAATATTTCCAAAGATCTTGTAGCCCCAACTTCTGTAAGAGCAAGAAAATCTGTCGAGAAATCTTTTATGGTTTATGGGGAATTTTAGCAGATGCATCTGTCAGAGGGTTCAATGTCATATTCCTGTCCCCATCCAAAATCAGCCTACCTTCTGCCTTCCTTGAAATATGTAATAAAATATTTCTATAAACCGCAAATGGGGAATTTGGAGGTATATAAACTGAAGCCAGTGTGATTACTTGTCCATTTAAAGTACCATTTTTTATTTTTTACAGTTAGTTTATTTTATCTTCCTCTGTCCCAGGCCACTTTTTCCTTCATGCCTGATCCCCCAGCCCTGTCCCCCGCTCACAGATTACCTTCCACTTCCTCCATGGCTTGCCCCCCATGGCGGGGCAGCGGGGATCCCTCAACCCACTGGAATGGATCTGGTGAGGAGGTTACTGCTTGTTCATGGAAGTGGGGCCTGTGGGGATCAGCTTAATCCTGCTGCACCCAGGACACTTTTCTCCTCCATTTCCTCCCCTTAGGAGAGAAGGAGTGCAATGAAGCCCTATGGAGAGAGCACGCATGTGCCCACACACGCTCCTCCAAGCATCTCCCTCCTCTCCTCCCCTTTTTCCTGGAGCATCAGTGCACTGTCCCTCACTCGCCACTAGGGGGCAGTTAAGCACTGAATGCTGGTGCCCCCCCTCCCCATAGAAGGAGAGCAGTCCCTCAAATGCTCGAGCCTTCTCCTTCCCTGCTGACCCCGGTGGCCCGTGCTCATTCCCGAACATGGGTCGCCGGAGTAGCATGAGGTAAAGTGTCCAGCACCTCAGCCTTCAGTGCCACCGGGCTGGCACTATTTAAAGTACCCTTAACAAGGGTAACTCTAACTTCAAAGTCCACCAACCTATCTAATACTTCAAGAAGAACAGATTGTAGAATTAGCACTGCTACCCCATGCCTTCTACCCTTCCCATAAGAAGAAGAGCACACCTGTCCATAACTGAACCCCAAGAGTTTCTGATGTTCTGAGACAGAGAGTTGTGTCTCCTGTAAAAGCACAAAATCAACTTTTGATTGCCTAGTGTATGTTAAAATGTTCTTTCGCTTACTAGGGCTTGTCAAGCCATTCATATTGTAAGTTAAGACCTTAGAGTCCATAATACCACATCAGCCCACCAACCCATAAACCAGAAATGGAGCTGTGAAGAAAATAGGTAAAGAAGAAATACCCTTCCCCATGTCCCCAACTCACTAGAGCCATGCACGAACCCCTAAACATCAAATCCTCTATAACAACCTACCACCCCCAAATCCTATAAGCTAAGGACAACTACATACAATCATAAATTAAACATGTAGATAAAAAAAAAGCAAGAAGATATTTCTAAGGTAAAGGGCCCACTCAAAATTCCAGGCCTTTGATCCCACCTTGTATGCAGGGAAACCCTGACCAATAGGAGGAGGATAAGGGAGATCTAAAACCCCAAATCCAAAGAGGATCTCACTTACAGATATCCAAAAGGAATATCTCTAGAGAAAGGAAAACTAAATTAAACCACACAAATGCAGGTGGAGCACTAAAAATGTTAACTGTCTGGAAGCAGAGAACATCAAAGACAAAAAAAAAAACGAGACCAAAAGAAGTAACAATTAGAGAAGAAAGAAAAAAGGACAGAGAAATAGCTCAGTAATAAGAATATAATCCTAAACTGGCAGGCTAGAGCTAAGGCATAAATGGAAGACAAAGGCAAAATACAGAAATCTGAAAAGAAAGAAAGAAAGAAAGAAAGAAAGAAAGAAAGAAAGAAAGAAAGAAAGAAAGCCCCCAACCCAGAACCCTCAAAGTATCATCTTAATATAGATTAACCATATAGAAAAAATCCCATGAAATATCACTATGAGCATAGCAACTCTAACTAATACAGGGACTGTAAGCCTAATATAAAGAAAATCTCTACATAAAAAATATTCCAGAACCTGAACAGCTGAAGGGCCAAAAATAAAAAAAGGAAAAAAAACCTTATTTGAACTTCCAAAACACAAGAAGTGCTGAAGAAAATAAAAACAATTTCTATGAAAGTTGCTAGGCCCAAAAACATGTGGGCATGATACAGCAGAGCGTATATTCAAACCTATATATATATATATAGCCCCCCCAAAAAATATATATATATATACCCCACTATATTGGGGAGAATACATCAATCTCAAACAGTACCTATAATAGAAATAAATCAAATCAAAGCCATTCTGGCACAAACAATATACGGTACTCCAAGGTTCAGAAATAAAATCCAACAGTCAATAAAGTCTGCAGAAAATCAGATGAATAGAGCACTGAAACAAGATAAAATCCAACCATCTGTGTATTATGTCCATCCATCACAGAGTTAAATCAGTTACAGTGCTGTCACAATAAAATGTAAACAGTTATCATAAATTGAATGGCTTAAAGCAATTGAAAGATCCCCAACTGTAAAAACCCAAAAAAGCCGAAGAAAGAAATAATAATAATGTCCAATTAAAACCTTGCAACCAGTAAATTTCGGGAGTGTCCAAGCCTTAAGGAATATGTAGCATGATGCGCCAAAGCAAAAAAGGAGGCGGCATCGTAAGGAAAGTTCGAAGAATAAAGAGAATAACCATTTCCTCTGTGAAAGTCTAAACAAAGTGCAGTGGCTGCTCTGAAGTAGGATCAAAGGACCCAATTCAATGCAAAATCCTGAAGCAAATGACAAGGGTCTTTCAAAGGAAAACCTGGGATGCAGAGCAAGCAACTAAGTCTGTAGAGGAAAAATACCTTGCCAGATCCATTGGGAGAGTCTTTGAGGAAAGGAGGGGATAGGTCAGCCCTGAGAGGTATGAGGCAGCACAGGGAAGAAAAAATACCACAAAGCAAGACTGGTAACTGGGTTCAAATGGAGCAAACAGCATTATTAAAATCTGAACAACCAGACTAGTTCAGAGCTCCCAAACAATTAAATGTGCTCCCTATCCAGAGACAGTAGAGGGTAAAGAAAAGACAGCAGTCCTTCCCTTGTCTCCAGACATTAAAAGTGGCTCAATCCGTAGCAAATCCAGCCTAAAGCCATATAGCTGAGCCAAGTAACACCCCAATAAAAAAGAACTGGAGAGAAAAATCTCCTTCATTGGGCCGGCTCCCATCTGAAAGTCTGGAGCAGAAACTTTATTTCTTCCAGAGTTTGTCCCTTTTTTTTTTCTTGCCAGCTGGCGATACCTTATTCCATTATTCCATTGTAAGTCCCCACTTATTTCTGGATTCCTGAACTTCCATAGCTTCAGCAGTATTGATCCCTTGCTCTTGGAGAGCCTGTACAGCCGAAGCATGATTGTCAAAAACTCTCGGACCACCGGGGAAACATTTTTTAAATCGGGCAGGGTAGGGGGTCTCAAAGCACAAGTTGTGAGCCACGAGGGTGGGAAAAAGAGGTACAAAAGCTCTCCATCATTGTTGAATTAAAGGAGAGTAGTCATTGTCTATAGTAACTCCGTGCTCTTGGTAGTTTAATGATTTCTTCCACCAGGCCCAGACCAACAGGACTTGCTTTATTGCAAAATTATAAAATGGATGATAATAGCCCAGAGCCTGGCCCCTGACCAGAGTGCTGGTGCAGAGATGGAGCGGTGGGCTCTTTCTGTGGGCAGGGGGGACAAATCCTCAATATCCATTAAGGAACCTAAGAGATCCTAAGTAAAATGAAGAAAATCAAAATGAGCTTCAGACCCCTCGGGCATGCCATAAATTCTTATAGAATTATGGTGTGACTGATTTTCTAAATCATCACATTTGTCGGCTACAGCATGTGTGTCCTGAAGTAATTTTGCAAACGGACACTCTAGGCAATCAACTTGGGAATCAGTGGCTGAAATGTGCTGTTCCAACTCTTGCATTCTGGTCTCCACTTGAACAATGGATTGTTGGAGTCCTTGGTATAGGGACCACGTTTCTTCTCTGAATGCCCAAATTTCAGCAAGAAGAGCTGCATTAGTTGGTTGTGCAACATCAGGGAGCCCCTCCGTCACCATTTTTACCACCACAAAAATCAGTATAAAACACAAACAAAAATTAGGAAACCTAACCACGATATCTCAAAGTCAAAAACTCACTCTCGTTCCTGAAGCAAAATAGTCCTCAATACAGAAGGTAATACCAGGTTGAAGGAGTCATGGTGAAGAAATAGCTCAAAGCCCACTGGAGCTCCGAAACTAAGCTGCCATTCCTCCAAAGCTGGAACTGGAAGTACGGCTAAACCTAGCTAATGTGGAATTCCAACACAGTTTCAGAGTTTTCAATGTGTGGTATTCACCTGGCTTATGACAGTACACAGAAGTCAACAAGCTCATTTGGTAAAGCACTAAGCAACTGACTAAAATAACTCACAGTGCTCAACCAGACAGGGTGTGTCAGCAAGGCTCAGCTATAGCACAGAAGCAGAAATAGAAACTACCTTGTAGCGCTCTCCCAGATAGGCTGTAGCCATAAGGCTTAGCTGTAGTACAGAAACAGCCTAGTACAGAAACAGCTCAGCAGATTGAACCTAAACTAGTTCTAGGATAGAAAACAGGTATGATACTAACCCTACATAAGCAATTAGAAACAACTGTAGCAGGAGCAGACTACTTCATTAATATGCAGTGCACACCCTGATAGGCTGAAGCTAAGACCTAGTTGTAGTACACTAACACAAACAATGCAATTAACTTTTTAAATACAGTATTATCCGAGATGACTCAGGCAGGGTTTCTGGCTGCTTGCTGTTTCTTTTGGCTGTCTCTCCCTGGCAGACTCTCCCGTTGCCCTTTGCACTATGGTTCTCCTTAGCGTAGAGGCTTGCTAGTGGCAACAAGGAGTTGTAGGAATCAGTGTCCGAGGGTGCAAGTGGCTTTGATTGGCTGCAGAGGTGGGATAGGAGGTGCAGCTTCTCTGGGATTGATTGCCTAACAAATCCTCTGAAACAGGGACAAGCCTTGCAGCCCATACATGAAGTACCCTCATGCTGGATTCAGGAGCTTCTTCAGGCAGATATGGCTGATAGGGGTTGGGGAAGGGTACCATCAGCTATGAGACTGCCCTCTCAACCTCGTGGTTCTGATGTGAATTACAGCTGAAAACTGGCTTGGAGAAGCAGCGCTCTATATAGGAAGCAGTGTCCAAGCGTGCAGGCAGCAGGCGGCTCTGATTGGGTGCAGAGGAGGGATAGGAGGTGTGGATTCTGTAGGACTGGTTGCCTCATGAATCCTCCTCTGAAGCATGAACAAACCTTGCAGCTGGTGCATGGAGTGTCCTCAGGCTGGATTCAGGAGCTTCGTCGGGCAGGTATTCATGGTCTGGCATGGGGAAGGTAATGTCAGCTATGAGACTGCCCTCACAATCCCTTGGATCTGACATGAATTACAGCTGCTATGACCTGTTTTAAAAAACAGCTATGGGTCAAAATATAGTGGATTGGTGTTAAACTCCGTAGGCTTGTTCAGCTCTCATACCCCCTTCCTCCAGGAATCCCCAACATTAAGTAAAGGAACTTAACAGCTTGTAATCACATATTTCTATTCACTCATACTTATTATCAAAGAGTTAATCAGTTTGTCTTTGCCTGACCTGGGCTCCATAAGAGTGGTAATCTCACGTATTATAAGAAAGAGTTCAACAGTCCAACTAGGGAGAACACCTGTGGAGCAAAGATTGAACAAAGACAGAAACTCTCTGCAAGAGAACATAACTTCCTTGCACTGTACATGAACTGATCCCAATATTTACATACAAAGGCTGTTGATGTAAAAATATGGGTTTTTCCATATTTATTAATAGGCCATGGGGGGGGGAAGGTCACCCTTCAACTCACCATTTTTAGCTATGCACGCCCAGCTTTCCACCACATCGGTGTCTCTCATACAGGATTACATTTTATTACAATATATGACTTTAAAATCACATGTAAACAAACTGGATATAACAATCCTGGGCAGGATATAACCAAAGAGATATACCCTACATGAGTATATATCTCATTTGCTGAGGCACTACCAGCAAGGCTCAAACTACCAAACCCCTTCCCCCATTCCCTCTGTACTTAGATGTAATTTACAGTGCCATTTATTACTCCGAGTCCCAATTTTGCTCATTCTGGTCCCTAATGTCTTATTTTATCCTTTCCACTAGCTTGCCTTCATCTTTTGGATTATTGAAGACACAGTGTTTCTCAGAATAAATTATTTTAAGTTTTGCTGGGAGCTGCAGGACGTGTGTAACACCTTGTGATCTTAATGTTGCTCTCAGACTGTCATATCCCTTTCATTTGCCCTAGGTTGCAAAATTGAGATTCGAGAATAAGGAAAGCTTAATGGCCACCCTCCTGCTCTATGGATCCTTTCCTCCTGGCAGCATTCAAAACTTTTTCTCTCTAATGCTCCCCTGCCATGGTGATCAAAAGAGTTCTGGGTCCCTCAGAGTCCTCCAGTATGGTGTGGTATTATCCTGTAAACCCAGAGTACAACAGGGTAGGGATTAATTCAAATGTTTCCTGCAACCATTTTCAGCAAATGTTTGTGGCTGGTCTCCCTTCTGCACCTCAGCCAGTCCCACCAATCTTAAATTTGCTGATTGGACATGATTATTCAGAGCTTCCAACTGGAATCTTAATAATATATTTTCTTTTTATAGACCAACGGCTATTGATGGTGCCCTGCACGCCGAGCTTAATGCTGCCTTTTCTTCTGCTAAGGCTATTGACAATTGGGTTTCACAAGTGGTTAGTCTGGAGTTAAAGTCTTGTATTTTGTTATCTAGGGTGGCTACCCACAAATCAAGTGCTTTAATTGCTCTCATAAGATCATTAATTATGAAATTGGTAGAGGAGTTTTCACTTTCTGGCACTGTCTTTCCAGACTCACTCGGTCCTGAGGACTGATGCCCTTGTCTCCCACCACCGTCTCTTGAAGTTTTCGTCAGATTTCCCATCTTAATTTCACATTCTTGTCAATCTACACCAGCCTACACCAATCACACACTGTATTTCTCCTTGCAGGAAAACTACAGACCTATCTCAATACTCCCGCCTTTATCATAAATACTTCAAAAAATAGTAGCAGATTAACTGGTCGAATACTTTGAGAAGTAAAACTTGCAATGCTCGCAGCAACACGGGTTTTGCAAAGGACATAGCATGACAACCGCACTACTGGAGTTTACAGGGTACATCCACAATTCTTTGGCTCATGGATCATTAGTTGGCTCTTCTTTTATCAACTTAACAGAAGCGTTTGACATGGTTAATCATGTCCTACTGGTCAAACAGCTTGCCTCCATGGGTCTAGCTGAAGATACAGTTGCTTGGTTCAAAAGCTACCTCTCAAGATGTTCACAGCAAGTTAAGATTGACAATGTACTATCAGATAGAAGACCTGTCCTTTCCGGTGTCCCCCAGAGGCCCATACTGGGACCCTTACTGTTTAGCATTTTCCTGAACAAGCTCCCTTCTACCTGTCACTGCCAAGTCCTGTTATATGTAGATGATGCTGTCCTAAACATCAGTGACCCTGACCCAATGTCCTTGGAACACAAGCTGCAATAAAGTTTCTCTGCAGTTGAAAAAATGGTTCGGTGAGCAGAAACTCATCTTGAACTACAAGAAAACAAAAGTTATGTTGTTCTCCAGTCCCCAGAACAAACATTGAGCACAACCCCCTCACCATCACAAATGAGGTTGGTACTCCCTTGGAACTAGTCCAACACTTTAAGTATCTGGGGGTCACGATTGACAGTACAATGTCTTATGCTTACCATATTGACAATACCACCAAAGCAGTCAATACTCAAATTGGACTGCTTCACAGGCATAAGCATCGTCTAACCCCAGAGGCTCTTAATCTGCCCATCCTCAGTTCTGTGGTCTCGTTTGTTGACTATGGACTAGTAATCTATGGTTCAGCAACTGACACAGCACTCCACCGTACCATAGTCACGTTAAACAAAGCTTGCCACTTCTCCACCAGCTCAGTTCGTTTAACACATACATGTGACATGTATACCCAAGTGGACTGGCTCCACTTCTCAGGCAGTCTGTGATACCAAATCTGCCTTATGACAAAAAATGTGAGTCTAGGCCTGGTGTCTATTGGGGTACAGAAACTCCTCTCCTCCATGAATGTAACTGCTCCACCAGAAGTTCTGGCAACATGGTTTTTAAGATTCCTCGATGTCACACCTCTTTAGGACAGAGGGCTTTTGCCATCATGCCCCCAAATGGCTCAATAGTCTACCCCCTGAGCTTTCCTCTTCAACTACTTTAGGCCACTTTAAACACGAGCTCAGAAAACATCTCATCTCCTGTGCCAGCTGTGACTGTTTTCACAAGCCCGCATTGGTTAGCCTGGTTGGAACTTACCCAACACTCCCCCCTCTTATCCTATTATTTTGCACTTAGTGTCCTCACCCGACATGTGTATCCCCTGGCTCACCTAACCATTCAGGCCTGCCCCCCCCAATCTCTTCTCCCCCCACTGCGTCCTTCTCCACCTCAGCTCCTTTCCTCTCTTCCTTGTTACAAAAAAGTGACGAGGCCTCATGAGTTGAATTATTCACCCCCCCAAACAAAAAAAACCTTACTTTTGCTGCTGCACTCCCTCTGTTCACCCACTCCCAGATACCCTGTGCCCAGCCTACCTCTCCCACTATTGTTCACACACAGCTACCTCACACTTGCTATGTAATTATGTAACTGGCATACATTGTCCAATGCTTTGCAATGCTATTTTGTCATAATTTGTATAGGATTGCTCATTTCTAAAATTACTACATAACAGAATTGTTATGTTTGTGTACTGTTCATTTCCTCTGATGCAGAACCTATGTAATGAGCTTGTTCGCACAAGTGCTAATCCAAGATCATAATAAATAAATAAATAAATAAATATTTGACAAACTGAAAATGTTAGATCTAAAAAAAAAATAAAGTTTAAATATTTTTAATCTTGAAATTGGATTCCACGAGGGAGAGCGGACTGAAAGTGTGACCTGTCTCTGTGGCTGCTGGCTCTGCCCCTCAAACAAGCAGATTTTACCTCGATGAGAGAAGGGGTCAGGGAAAACTTGGTGAGGGTAGACCAGATCAAGGGGAAAGAGGAAAAGTAGGGAATGATTAAGGGGCAATGCTGGAGGCAACAGACTCTTGTGTAAAGAAGGTCACAAAAAGTGACAAGAATAAAAGACAAATCAGGTTCTCTCTTGAGGAGGCGGAGGCTGTGTGGGCAAAAAAGAAAGCCTTCATAAGGTACAAAGTGGGCAAATGGGAGAAGGAATAGGAGGAATATCAGGCAGAGTTAAGGGAGAGGAAGGAAGCTGTAAAAAAGCATTTATCAATGCTGAATGTTGATTGCTTATACAGTGGCGTGAAAAAGTATTTGCCCCCTTCCTGATTTTCTCTATTATTGCATATTTGTCACACTGGATGTTTTCAGGTCTTTAGACAAAATATAATATTAGATAAAGGGAACCTGAGTGAACAAATAACACTTTTTTTTTTTACTTATTTCATTTATTTAATGAAAAAAGTTAACCAACACCAACTGGCACTGTGTGAAAAAGTAATTGCCCCCTAGTTAAATCAACCCAATTAAAAGGATAATTAGAGTCAGCTGATTGAACACAGCCAGGCTTGATTACAGCCAGCCTGCTAAATATAAACTCACTTATTTTGACCCTTACCATCAGAGTCACGTTGCCAGCACAAAGATTCAACCAGCACATTATGCCATGATCAAAGGAAGTTCCTGAAAAGATCAGAAAAAATTTGTTGCCCTCATCAGTCTGGAAAGGGTTACAAAGCTATTTCTAAGGCTCTGGGACTCCATCGAACCACAGTGAGAGCCATAATCTCCAAATGGAGAACACTTGGAACAGTAGTGAATCTTCCCAGGAGTGGGCGGCCTGCCAAAATTACTCCAAGGGCGGCGTAAAATCATCCAGGAAGTCTCAAAGGATCCTAAAACAACATCCAAAGAACTGCAGGCTTCTCTTGCCTCAGCTAAGGTCAGTGTTCATGACTTCACAATCAGAAAGAGACTGGGCAAAAATGGGCTTCATGTGAGAGTAGCAAGGCGGAAACCACTGCTAACCAAGAAGAACATAAATGCTCATCTCTCATTTGCCAAGAAGCACCTGGATGATCCACAAGCCTTTTGGGAAAATGTTCTATGGACAGATGAGTCCAAAGTGGAACTTTTTGGATGACATGGATCCCATAATGTCTCGTGTGAAGCAAACACAGCATTCCACAGTAAGAACACCATACCAACAGTCAAACATGGTGGTGGTAGTGTGATGGTGTGGGGATGCTTTAGCTGCCTAAGGACCTGGATGACTTGCCAAAATTAAAGGAACCATGAATTCTGCTCTGTACCAGAAAATTCTTAAGGAGAATGTCCGGTCATCCTTCCGTCAGCTGAAGCTGAAGCGTAGTTGGGTCATGCAGCAAGACAATGATCCAAAACACTAAAGCAAGTCCACATCAGAATGGCTAAAAAGAAGTAAAATTAAAGTTTTGGAGTGGCCTAGTCAAAGTCCAGACTTAAACCCAATAGAGATGCTGTGGCAGAACCTGAAACGAGCAGTTCATGCTCGAAAACCTACCAAATGTTGCTGAATTAAAGCAGTTCTGCAAGGAAAAGTGAGTTAAAATTCCTCCACAGCGATGTGGAAGACTGATATTGAATTATAGGAAGTGTTTGGTTGCAGTCATTGCAGCTAAATGTGTGAACCAGTTATTAAGTGTAAGGGGTTACCATTTTTCACACAGTGCCAGTTGTTGTTGGTTAACTTTTTTCATTAAATAGGTGAAATAAAAAAAAAAAAACAAGTGTTATTTGTTCACCCAGGTTCCCTTTATCTAATATTACATTTTCTCTAAAGACCTGAAAACATCCAGTGTGACAAATATGCAATAATAGAGAAAATCAGGAAGGGGGCAAATACTTTTTCACGCCACTGTATGTGCTGCTTATGTATTTGGAAGTGATAGTACCATGCCTAAGAACTGTAATGTGCCTCCTCCAAGACATCCACTGTGTCTTTCTGTTCAGTATTCACAGAAGAGGGGGAAGGGCAAGGACCACAGCAGTTGCAAAGGCATGAAGAGGTGGACAATAGTCCATTTACAGGCAGAAGAATCCTGCAGAAGGTGAGTAAAGTGAAGGTGGACAAAGTGATGGGACCAGATGGCATACACCCAAGGATATGAAAAGAACTGTGATGGAAAATAGCAGTACTTGTGGCAGCCATGTTCACTGAGTCATTCAACAGAGGGGTGGTACCAGAGAATTGGAGGAGGGCACATGTGGTCCCTCTATTGAAATCCAGCAGTAGGGAGGAGGTGGGGAGCTATAGGCCATTCAGCCTCACTTCAGTAGTGAGGAAGATCATGGAGACATTGGTTAAAGAAAGGATAGCGGGGGCTTGTAGAAACCATCGGAGCCCAGGGCCATAGGCAATATGGATTCAAAGTGGGGAGGTCATGGCAGACAAATCTGGTTGATCTGTTTTGGTCACAAAGGAAGTAAATCAGGGTGGGACAATGGACAATGCTGACCTTGATGTAAGCAAAGAGTTTGACACCGCCCACATAGGAGGCTGATGAACTAGCTAAGTAGTGGACATGGGGGAAAGGGTGGTAAAGTGGGTTAGAAACTGGGTAAGAGACAGGAGTCAGAGAGTGGTGGAAAATTGGGCACAGTCTGGGGAGAGGGGGTGACCAGTGGGGTGCTGCAGGGATTGGTCCTGGGGCCAGTCCTGTTCAATGCCTTCATTAGCAACATTGCAGAAGGGGTGAAGAGAAAGGTCTGCCTGCTTGCAGATGACACCAAGATCTGTAACACAGTGGATACCACAGAGGGAGTGGAGAAAATAAGGAGGGATCTGGGGAAGGTTGAGAAATGGTCCGAGGAAGCTGGCAACTGAACTGTAATTCAAAAAAGTGCAAAAATATGGACCTCGGACACAGAAACCCTGGGGAAAGGCACAGAATGGGGGAGTTGGTGACAGTCACAAAGAAGGAAAAGGACCTGGGGGTTCTTATCTCAGATGACCTGAAAATGTCAAAGTGGTAAGGCTGCTGGGAGGGTCAGTGACATGCTGGAGTGCATGGGCAGGGATATCACCAGCATAAGGAGGGAGGCAGTGATGCCATTATATAAAACCATGGTCAGGCTTCACATGGAGTACTGTGTGCAGTTCTGGAGGTTGCACCTTCGTAAGGATATTAACAGGCTGGAGATGGTCCATAGAAGGGCAAATGAGATGGTGCAGAGCTTGCAACACAAGACTTATGAGGAGAAATTAAGGGACCTCAATATGTACTCACTGTAAGAGAGCAGGGGAAGAGGGGATATGATAGAAACATTCAAGTATGTCAAGGGTATAAATAGAACTACTGAGAATCAGGAGACAGCTGCTATAGGCATATGTGCCAGCTTCTGTGTGATATTCTTTGGTTCTTATAAATCTGTAATCTCCAGTATTTCAGTAACCACATGACCACACTGCCTTCTATAGGCAATTTTATGCTGGTTGATGCCTGGTGTCAGATGTCAGACTGAGAGTTCACCAGATTGTGTTGCCATTTGAAAAACTTCATAGAGTGTTCTTTTACTGGTAAGCATTTTGGAAAGCTGATAAAGGTCTCACAATTTTTATTAAGATTTTATCTCCTTATGTCTGTCCCCTTTGTTCCCCCCATCCCCACACCCCAACAGTCATCAGTGGCCACATCTTCAGCCTTCTTCTTGCCAAGATGGTGGGTGAGAAACATAGAAACATACAAGTTGCCAGCACATAAGGACCGCTTGGGCCACCTAGTCTGCCCATTTCCTTACCTGATGGATAAGCTGCAGATTCTAGTTAATCAACAGCTTACTTCCTCCTACCCCCCAGTAGAATTGCCTTATGTCTGCCCGTGAGCAGCTGCCTTCACAGTCTGTGAAGTCTGACGTCTTTCAGTGCCGCTTATTGTTCATCTTCCAACAGAGGCGAGGTGCTGTCAGCCCAAAAGTAACTCAGGACAATCAGGTTTCAAAGTGGGGAAGAAATGGCGTGAGCAAGAATCAAGTACTCATTCAGATGTGGTGTCAGTTTTAAGATCAGCATACGGGTGTGGACATTGCATATGGAACCCCAGCTGTTTAAGCAGCCTTATGAAGAGTAAAGGCTTCTCAAAGTACTGGGGTTCTGTTTATTGCACTGTAAGTGGGCTGCATCTAATTCAGTACGTTACTGTACCTTACATGTGGATGTATGGTAGGCCCAACTTTAAATAAACACTGTACCTGAATTAACACATGATGCAATAGTAACATAGAATTTGTCAGCAGAGAAGGACCACTCAGACCACCCAGTCTGGCCAAGTGTTCTCTACCTATGAGTAACTCCTGCCTGTATATGTTAGTGCATGTCTTATTCTACCTGCATCCATCAGGACCTCCTTGTGAATGAGCTTGCTTAATGGATTTTTCCTGCATTGAACTTGAACGTACTCCACTTCCATGGCCCTATTGATCTCCGTTGACCCCCTCCTTCTCCTTTCTGTAATATACCCCTATGTTTATCCCATGCATGCTTAATGCCCCCTACCATTTTAGCTTCCACCACTTCTCCTGGCAGTCTGCTCAAGGCATCTACCACCCTTTCAGTAAAGAAATATTTCTTCACATCTATCCTGCATGCCCCCCCAAGCTTCATTGTATGTCCCTTGGTTTGGGTGCTTATCCTCATTTGAAGGAAACTCCCCAACTGCACCCTCTTTACCTCTGTGAGGTGCTTTGTAGATCTTGATCATGTCACCTCTCGGCCTCCTCTCCTCCAGAGAGTACATGCTGAGATTCTTCAGCCTTTTCTTGAAGGGATTCCTGTGAAAATTCTGAACCATTTTAGTTGCCCTCCTCTGGAAAACCTCCACCTTATGTCCTTTGTGAAGTGTGGACTCTAAAACTGGACACAGTAGTCCAGCTGGGGGTATACCAGGAAGTGAGTGATACAATGGCAGCACAACATCCCTCATCCTCCTACTGGAGATGCCAGTCCTTATGCACCCCAGAATCCAATTTTCCCTGCCCATAGTCTTGTTACGTTGTTCTGCCATCTTGAGGTCCTCTGATATAACAACCATAAGGATCCTTTCATGTCTAGTGAGTATCAGTACCTCCCTCCATCGTATACCCAGCATCGGGGTTCCTGTGCCCTAGGTACAGGATTTTACACTTGTTGGCATTGAACCCGAAGTAAGTAAGAAAATGGAATTGATTTGAATGAATTGCAGGCTTTTAAGCAGCTTTTCAGGGAGTGTGTATGTGTGTTGTTCGCGGGGGCTCTGGTACTGGCAGTAGCTCCAAGAATACCACTGACATCCTCACCCCCTCACGCTGCCTACCCAAGTACTCAAACCTCCCCTTCACTACTTCCACAGTGTCCCCCAAGTTGTTTGTACCCATATGTAACAGTAAATGAGGTTTCTTCCTGCCCCTCGCTGCACGCTTGAGCAGTGCCTGCCCTGCCCCTCCTGCACTCAACCTGGGGACAGCTTCAATCCAAATATGGCTGTGCCTTTCCCCCTTTCCACCCCTTCTCACCCATTTCAGTATAGAATACCCCAGGACGAGAACTCCCTGCCCCCTACCCCCTTTCCCTTCTAATGCCCCTTCCACCACCCCAGTATTCGTTCTTCCCTGTCCCTTACCCCTGCCACCTGCACCCTCTGTGACTCCTATATCTGTACCCCCTACATCCGCCTCACCCCTTTTTTCTGCCTTATTCCTCCCATTCCCCTTGAACCCCTTCCCAGCCTGACTACTTCCTACTGGGCTTCCCCAGTCAACCTCCCCTCCTCCCCTGCTGATTTCCAACCCCTCTCCTATCCCTGCTGTTGTCGATTTAGAGCCCCCATTCCCTTTTACCCCGATAGTGATGCCCCTCCCATCCTTCCCCCTTCTCGTAGCCTTCTCTCCTTCAGTTACAATCCTCTCCTTCCTTACTAGCCTCCTTCTACCTTTTTGTCCTTGCTATCTCTTCCCCCACCTGTTGCCATCTCTCTCATGCCCCTCCTGTCCTCCCCCCTTCAGTATGTTCCTGCTCCCCCTCTCTGTCCCATAGCAGAGGTTCGAATCTATTCGTAATCAATACCTGTCCTACATCGCTTCCCCCTATCGTTTCCTCCCCTCCTACTTGTTCCCCTCTGTGCCACCCCTGGTGCCTCCCTACCCGCAGCCATCTGCTCTCTCCTCTGGTGTCTTCCTCCCCATCAGGAGGCAGCCCCGCCCTCACCTCGGGTACCCCCTTCCTTCTCCTCTCTTTCCTGCTAGTACCTCTGATACTTTTTATTTATTTATTTATGGCTTTGATAACTGGGTGAGTGCACTGATCCCAGGGCCCGTTTTCCAGCACGACCCGGGCCATAACACATGGCGCAGGGTGAAAGTGGAGTACAAGGTAACAGTAATAACACATGAAACAGATTTGATACAAGCAACAATAGTAAGCACAATATACAGGTTTGATGCATAGGTCCATTTGAGAACAGTGAATACAAGGTTTCAATATCGGACATGAGAAGATTTGGTACAAAACAAACAATCATAGGCACAGTGTACAATGTGTGACTGCATCGTCCAGTAAGCAGGTGCAACCCCCCTACAAATGGGGGTTCCCAAAGTCTTCTTTGAGCTTGCCTAAATGCTCACTGCCAGGCTAGTGTCCTGCGTTTTAGCAGTTTAAATGTGATTACCAGAGCCTGTATAGCCTCTGTGTACTGTCTCTTTAAGAGCTGCTATATTGCAGCTTAAGTAATCTGAGATGGAGCTCTGTTGAAAGATGTAACTATTTGATGAAAATCATTTAGAGCGATAATGGTAATGTAGTTTGTCTAACATGCTTTCTTTGCAGCAAGGACTGTTTTGTTTGTCTCCACTATCTTGGTCCTGGACTGCAAATTGGACCAATCAGTTCGGGTGAGACCTAAAATGTAGCCAGACTACAGGAGCTGTCTGAATTCAAAATCTGTAGGAACTGTAGTTTTGAACGTTTTGTGCCTTTTTTGCAACTGAAGGGGGAGCTCTTGCTTTGACTGACAGCCAAATCAGCCAACCAAACCTTTTAGATCTTGGGAAAGTCCCGGGCTGCTTGCAGTTTTCAGTTAGTTCTAAGCTGGAAGCTGAAAAAGAAGGAGCTGAAGTGATTCCGAGCAGCAATCCTGAGTGGATTCGCATGAGAGAACTGTGAAAGGGTTAAGTTTCGGCCTGCATGTTTGTCTGCTGCTCCTGAGAGGGAGAGAAGAGAATTATTTTGGACTAAATCCAAGTTTGTGTGAGTAAAGTAAGCTACTGAAGTGGGCCAGGCTCAACCTGAAGAAGACTGAAGATTTTGCAGAATGCGATCAGCCTGTCAGGAGTTCTAGCTACCCCTAAGCTCCCGGTGTGTGCAGAGACTTTGCGATTGTGACCAGGGAGCGCTTTGCCTGGTACAGTAGAATTCCTGTACATGTAAATGTGCTATGAGCTGCTAGTGGGTCGTGAGTTAGTTTCCCACTGTGTGAACTGTGTTCTGCCTACTGGAAGCTGTATCCAGCCCAAAACGGACTTCATCCAAATTTGTCTCCATGTGGTCTGGGCCTTGCCAGACTGACCCAGCCAGACCACCCACTGCACAGAGAAGTCATTGATGAGAGACCTGCCTGGGGATCAGCCCCCTGCTCCATGCTTGAAAAGGAACCATGCCTCTGTGACTCGTGTGGGCCCTGCTTCTCCTGGCATTCCAGATCAACCACCTGCAGTCTGCAGTCTCGATTTTTATCCAGCCTGTGTCCAGTCTTGGGTATCGTGAGTAAATACCAGGGTAGCTCCCTGCAACAACAGCTTAATCTGAGTGTGTCATTTGACTGTCTTGTTGTTTCATTTCCTTTAAGAACTGAGCCCTCTGGCTTCGGATTACAAATATTGTGTACTGTGCATGTTGTGTTTTCCATCACAGGGCCCCAACCAGCTGTGACGCCGGCCAACCCCGGGCAACAGTCCTGGCTAGCCCATCTCTTCTCCACCTGGGTACCCAGAAGTGGACTGTGGTGGGGGGGGGACTCAAAGCACATACATAACTGCTTGATTGATATAAACTTTAAGCTAATTAACCCGATTTTTCCCCATCCCTTGTTCAAGTCCCTTGAATAAATCAGATCTAACTTTTTCTGCTTGTAATCTGACTGTGGTTCCAGTTGTGCTCAAAGTACTGACCTGTTACTATTTGCTGTGCATAACCTTGTTTTAGGGGGTCCCAGAGGTTGAGCCAGAAACCAGCTCTGGTGGTAAGTACAAACAGTGTGGGTCCTTGTGTGGTGTACCAAGGGTATTGTGAAAGTGATTATTGTACAATGTTCAGGCCACTAGAGGGGAAAGAGGAGGGTTACAGTGTTCCGGAGGGCTGTGCCCAGGTTAACTTGACCACTACCAGCCCTGACCTCCAGGTGGAGGCACCAGTTTCAGAACTCAGGCCCCTTAACCTGCTACTAGCCAGGCGGGCAGAGGTAGTAGCCCTTGGGATAGCGCCACCTATGGGTTGCACAAGTAATACACAGAATACTCAGTAAAAAAATATATATATACAATATGTACAGGCAAGGAAGTCAAATATTGCTGTGAAAAATACAATATAACAGTTGTAGACAGGGGAGTTGACTAGTGTGGGTAGGTGGGTAACCCCTGGGTTGGGGAGTTGACTAGTGTGGGTTGGTGTCAGACCCCAGGGAGCAGCAGCAGGATGAGTTTGCCAGGAACCAGACTTTAAGGCAGGACTTGAAACTGGAGTGTGTGTCAATGAAACGAAGTTTAGCCGGTAGTTTGTTCCACTGCAAAGGGGCAACTGCAGACCAAGCTCTGCTATCCATGTTGGTGGATACCTTAATAACAGCTAGAGGGGGAGTACCATTAGAGCAGAGGTTGCAGAGGAGCATTCTGGTTTGCAGAAGGACAGTTAGGGGGATTATGGAGCGGTGCGGATGACATTGTCTACCATGCAGCAAAGGGCTAGGTCAAAGTAACCTTGTAGTGGTAGCCATCCCAGGGTATTATAGAGTGTACAGTGGTGGGTGGAGAATGGGCCCAATAAAGCAAAGCAACAGGCGCTGTTGTAGGCAGCAGAGAGTTTAGCCATGGCAGTAGCTGAGGTCCTGGCATAAATAGGGGAGCAGTAGTCAAGAATAGGGAGAAGATTACCCTGGACAATGGCTAGTCTGGCTTCAGGGGTAAGGTATTGCCTGAATCTATAGGCGGCACCTAACTTTTGATGGAACCTTCTGACAAGGGAATTTGCATACTCATTGAAAGTGGGGGGGGGTTTGAGCAGTACTTCTAAGTATTTGTAGGTTTGACATCCTCCAGGGCTGGGCCGTCTGGGGTGAGAATGTGTAAGGGGGCATGGTTTTTAGTTTTGGCCAGAAAGGGCTTAGATCCGAACAGCATGGATTTAGTTTTTTTGGCATTTACTAAGAGGATTTTTTTTTGAGAACCAGCTGTGGGCCGCAGCATAGTTGTGTGAGAGAACTGAGGAGATTGCGGCCATGAATTTGTCACTGTGGAAGAGGACAAGGTCATCGGCATGCAGGAGAGAGTGACAGTTGAGGCAGTTGAAGGGAAGCACATTAACAAATAAGGAGAAAAGGAGGGGACCCAGGATTGAGTCTTAAGGTACCACCACAGAGACAGGCAGGGTGGGGGAGCAGGTTTGACCAATACACACGAATTGTGAGCGATCGGTAAGGTAGTTAGTGAACCAGCTTGTGACATTCTGAGAACAACCAAGGAGGCTAAGCTTGGAGGCAAGGAGAGCATGGTTAACCATGTCAAAAGCCTTTCAGAGGTCGATGAAGACTGCCCTGGTGGCTTTACCATTATCCATGTTAGAGAGGATGTAGTCAGTCAGAAGGGCAAGGGCAGTGGAATGATTCTTGTGAAAGCCATGCTGTTGGTTGCATAGGAGGGTGTATTTGCTTATGTACTCAGTGAGCTGATTGTGGACTGCTCTTTCACGTAGTTTACTGAGATGAGGGAGGATGGATATCAGACAGTAATTGTCGGAGGATTTGGGGTCACCAGATTTAAGAATGGGAATAACCTTAGCTATCTCCCATGGGTCAGGCATGGAGGAGGTGGAAAGGGCAAGGTTAAAGATGAAGGTGAGTGGCCTGGCAATCGCTGGAGAGATTAGCTTAAGGAAGACTGGAGATAGCCCATCAGATCCGGAGGAGCCATGGTTAGGTAGACTTTTAAGTAGCTTCACTGTGTCGTGTATGGAGAGGGCTTTAAAATAGAATGGGGTATTTGCGGGTGAGTGGCAGAGCTGGAGGAGGATGGCAGCGTATCAGGTATTAGGGCTGAGCTTTGAGGTTGGGCAGTTGGCGGCTTATTTAGGTACATGGATAAGTTGGTGAACTTACAGTTGAAGACACTGGCCACACCGTGAGGGTCGGTCAGCAGCCCATCCTGGGAGTTGAGATGTGGTGCAGCATAGCTGGGGCGGGGGTTTAGGAGGGAGCTGATTGAGCCCCAGAATTTTCTAGGGTCTCCAAGGTTGGCCTTTTGCAGATTGCGGAAGTGGGTCTGTTTCAAAAATTTGGCCTGTTGTTTACATTTGTTCCTTATGCACCTGTAAGCATCCCAGAGGGCAGGAGAGGGGGTCGCTTTGAAAGTGGACCAGGCACGGTCTCTGGCCTTCATAAGGGTTAGGAGGTCTTTAGAGACTTAGCGCAAGCACCCGCCTCTTACCCATCTGGTAGTGACAGGGAAAAAGCAGTCCTGGAGTGTTAGTAGAGTCTGGGTAAATGTGGAAATTGCCGTGGCTGCATAGGAAAGGGAAAAAGCATGGACCAGTCCAAGGACTGGGCCTCCTTGAGGAGATTTGTGGAGATTGGGCAGCTGAAATTTCTGGGAGATAGGCATTTGGGTGGGGGGCGCTTTAGTTTGGAAGACCAGAGGAGATAGGTCGGTGAGTGATCGCTTATAGAGTCAGCCATGGTGCCAGCATGTAATGCTCGGTCCTCCCAGTTTATGAGGATCCAGTCTAGTAGAGTCTGGGTGGCCGGGCGTAGATTAAGTCTGGTGGGGAGAGTGATCGCCTGCACCAGGTTGTGCTGCTTTAACATGGATACATAGTCAGGCTGGTGGCAGCTCAGCCAGTTTAGATTAAAGTCGCCAAGAAGGATAGATTCCCTATGGGGAGTTAGAGAGCTCAGGCCTTGGAGGAGGCTGGTGAGTCCAATGGTTCCAGTCACGGGGGGGGGGGGTTGTAGCAGCAGCCAACATAGAGTTTCTTGCAGGATCCCAGGATCAATTCAGAGAGTAGCCATTCACTAGGTGAGGAAGTGCCAGAGTGTAGGACAATGCTAGCTGAGAGGGGATCCCTTAGGAGCAGGGCCACACCACCACCTTTTTTCCAGCCTGGCCTGTCGAGGCGTAGGTAGGAGTAGCCAGGTATTCTGAAGGTGTTTTCAGTGTGGCTTTAGCCATGTTTCAGTGAGTCCCAGAATATGGGGCTTGTGTAGCTCAATCCAAGCCTCAAGGTCAGTGAATTTAGATGGAAGGCTGCAGACACTGATATGTGCGATTTTAAGACCGGGGCATTTGTCCAGATGCTGGATGAGGGGGTGATATGGGAGTTTGTTGGGCCAGGGTTGCACTCAATGTCCCCAGAAAGGGAGAGTAGTGATAATAGGAGAATGTATGGGCAGGAGAGAATAGTAAGAGAATACTGGGGTTGGTTTTAGTCCCTAGTTATTCTTCCTCTGTCCCTCTTTGCCATCCCCTATTCCTGCCCTCAGGATGCCTATCATACTCATCTGCCTTGCCACTTACACACCTCCCTAACCTGCACAGTTCCTCTCTCAAATTAGCCAGTCATCTACAGACCATACATCCCCCCCATCCTCCTAGCCCAGTCCAGGATCATGGCACACCCACACCCTGTACACCCCTCCACCCTTCCAATGATGCCCGTCCTAGTGACATGTGGCACCCACCCCATTTTGGCCTCCATCTTATACTAGGGGCTCTTACTCCCAGGTTCTATACCCTACTACAACTGTTAGACCCCTATTTACTCAAATTCCTGTCCCCCCCAACACTAGTCCCCCTACTGACCCCTTGACGGGGGTAATTCAGGCTCAAATGTCATCCATTGGGCACTGTATTACTGTAGAAATCCAAAAGCCTCCTTGTCTGTTTTTCACTCCTCAGCTACCATACTTTTTGTTCTCAGCTCTCACATAGTGTCACTTAGCCCAGTTAGAAATCCTATTGCACTCTAAGACCCTGTCCACACTACGCCTCTGTAACGTTACAGAGTTCCCAAACCGTTACCACAACAGTTTGTGTTTACACCTGTAACATTACAGCAGCCGTGTTCATAGCCGTTATTGAAACTACATATGAGGTGGTTTCAACAACGGTTATGGAAATGGTTGCAACTTGGTAACATTACTGGGTGTAGTGTGGGACATGTGGCACCAGTCCCCTAGCCAAGGCCGAAGGCATTGTGGGATCAGGCACCACCATAACGGTTGCCCGCCCCGAAGTAGGTGTGGATCGGCGGTGCCAGTCCCATAACGGACACCACCGCAGTGTGGAGGCACTGCACTGCTTCCTGGCCGTAATGGTTTATGTCCGTTACCGGGCCCGAGCAGTGTAGTGTGGACAGGGCCTAAGTATTACTCAGTTCAGTTAGAGAAATAAACAGAACAAATAAATATGTATTATTACAAGATCATAACAGTATAGCTCAGTACTTAGCTCAGTTAGAGAAAGAAACAGAAGAAGTAAATCTGTATTAGTACAGCAATCCTAAAGCATCCAATCATTGCTTTGTCTCCACTCCAGAGACCCTGCTGTAATAGAGGATCACAGAGGACCCTGGACAGGAGGGTGGGCAAGTGTAAAGTCCCGACAGAGCTCCATTGAGCTCGTTCACTCCCCCTCTCTCACTCGCTCATTCTAGTTCTCCCGATGCTGCAGGCTGCCCTTTTATACTGGGCTCCTACCTGCATTGGCACCTTTTTCTGCCCACAAAGAACTCCGCTGCAGTCCTGACAGAGTTCGTTGAGCTCGCTCATTACCCTCTCTGTCACTCGCTCATTCTGTTTCTTCCGGGCTGCAGGCTGCCGCTTTGTACTGGGCTCCTGCCTTTGTTAGCGCCTTTTTTTTGCCCACAAAGAAATCTTCAGCAGTCCTGACAGAGCTCTATTGAGCTTGCTCACTCCCCCTCTCTCACTCGCTTGTTCCATTTCTCCTAGCACTGCGGGCTGCCCTTTTATGCTGGGCTCCTGCCTGCATTGGTACCTTTTTCTGCCCACAAAGAAATCAGCAGCAGTCCCGACAGAGGTCCGTTGAGCTCGCTCACTCCCCCTCCCTCACTTGCTCATTCTGTTTCTCCCAGCACTGCAGGCTGCCCTTTTGTACTGGGCTCCTGCCTGCATTGGTGCCTTTTTCTGCCCAGAAAGAAATCTGCACCAGTCCCAACAGAGCTCAGTTGAGCTCGGTCACTCCCCCTCTCTCACTCACATGATCCTAATCTGTCCCAAACACAGATTTCCCAAAGCGACTGCGCTGTTCTGCGCTGGAAGCGTGAAAACACAATTTGGCCAGGATGTGAAAAATGTCAGCTGTACTGTTCATAAGGAGGTGTGAAAAAATGCCAGTTTTGAAAATCTGGCATGAAAATATTACTGATTTGGAAGTTACAATGGTGTGTGGGAAACTGCACAACGCATGTTTGTAAGACAGTCATTTTATGGACATTCATCACAAAATATTCAACATAGGCATTTTAGGACCTCTGCTCATGAACAGTGTCACTGTTTTCTTAATGTGTCCCAAACACTGATTTCCCACAGCGACCGCACTATTCTGCTCCGGAAGTGCGAAAACGCATTTTGCCCAGGATGTGAAAAATGACAGCTGTACTGTTCATAAGGAGGTGTGGAAAAATGCCAATGTTGAAAATCTGGAGTGAAAATATTGCAAATTCATGAAGTTATGAGCATGTGTAGCAACTGCGCAACACAAGCTCGTAAAACAGTCATTTTTTTGATTTTTTTCTACCAAATATATTATTCAGCTCAGCTAGAGAAATAAACAGAACAAATAGATATGTGTTATTACAGCAATCATAACAGTATAGCTCAGTACTTAGCTCAGTTACTGAAATAAAAAAGAACAACTTAATCTGTATTAGAGCAATCCTAAAAGTATCCAGTCATTGCTTTGTCTCCACTCCAGAGACTCTGCTGTAATATAGGACCACAGAGGACCCTGGGCGGGAGGATGGGCAACTCTAAAGTTCCAGCACAGCTCCATTGAGCTCGCTCACTCCCCCTCTCTCACTCGCTCATTCTATTTCTTCCGATGCTGCAAGCTGCCCTTTTGTACTGGGCTCCTGCTTGCATTGGTGCCTTTTTCTGCCCACAAAGAAATCCACAGCAGTCACGACACAGCTCCGCTAAGCTCACCTACCACTCTCTCTACCGCTGCCTTCGTCCCCGCGTAGCAGGCTGCCCTTTTGTACTGGGCTCCTGCCTGTGTGGCACCTTTTTCTGTCCACAAAGAAGTTCACAGCTGTCCTGACAGAGCTCCATTGAGGTTGCTCACTCCCCTTCTCTCACTCACTCATTCTGTTTGTCTTGGCACTGCAGGCTGCCCTTTTGTCCTGGGCTCCTGCCTCGTTGGCGCCTTTTTCTGCCCACAAAGAAATCTTCAGCAGTCCTGACAGAGCTCCGTTGAGCTCACTCAGTCCTCCTCTCTCACTCGCTCATACTGTTTCTCCCACCACTGCAGGCTGCCCTTTTGTACTGAGCCCCTGCCTGCACTGACACCTTTTTATGCCCTCAAAGAAATCTGTAGCAGTCCCAACAGAGCTCCATTGAGTTCGCTCACTCCCCCTCCCTCACTCACTCTCTCGTTCTGTTTCTCCTGGTGCTGCAGGCTGCCCTTTTGTACTGGGCTCCTGCGTTGGGGCATTTTTTTGCCCACAAAGAAATCTGCAGCCGTTCTGACAAAACTCTGTTGAGCTCGGTCACTACCCCCTCTCACTCGCTCAATCTTAATCTGTCCCAAACACTGATTTCCCACAGTGACCATGCTATCCTGCACTGGAAGTGCAAAAATACATTTTGGTCTGGATGTGAAAAATGACAGTTGTACTGCTCATAAGGAGGTGTGAAAAAATGCCAATGTTGAAAATCTGGTGAGAAAATATTGAAAATTCGCGAAATTACGAGCATGTGTAGCAACTGTAGCACGCACTTTCGTAAAACAGGCATTTTGGATTTTTCCACTTGAAATTTGCAACATAGGCTTTTTGAGAGCCCATCTCATGAACACTGGCACTGTCATTTTGTTAATCTGTCCCGAAAGGTGATTCCGCGCAGTGACTGCGAAATCACCTTTCCGGGCTGAATAATGCCATAACAGTGGCTGAATTCATGAGGAGGGGTCCCAAAACCCCCATGTTGAAAATCTGGTGCCAGAATTCCCCAAAATGCCTGAGATATGCACCAAAGTTGAAAAAACCCATTTGTGCCATCGTGCAGCTTACCAGCATTTCCTCAGTTCGCTGTCGGCTTTGAAGAGTGCAGACATGTCCCCGGTCCACCAAAGATCATCGCCCGAGCTCCAGAGGTAAGTATGGGGTGAGGGGGGTGGGGAGGTGGGGTACATAGTGGGAGGGCATGGGTTGGGGGAGGGGTGCAGACGGCGCGGACTTGTTTTCTTCTTTTCAGGGTTAAAAAAAAAATAGACATTGCAGGACTGTTTTCCATTTTATCAGGTACTTTTGGCATGATGGGGTGGGCTCCCAGTGTGCTACCTGCATGTTTTGGGGTGGGGGACTGGAGCCAATGGGGATTGGGCACCCCCGACGGCACATACTGGTGGGGGGGTGGGGCTCATGAGCCGAGGGAGATTGGGCAACCCCTCGGCACACAAGAACTGGGGGGGGACATGCCGATGGGGATTGGGCACCACTGTCGGCAAAGAAACAGGGGACATGATACCGAGGGGATTGGGCACAGAACACAAACCGACAGGAACTGGGCTCCCCATCAGCAAACTGGTCGGGGAATGCAAGGGAGCCCTGCAATGATGGGTCACTCCCTCATTGCAGCGGATGATGCTGCAATGACGAGGCGGCCCCTGATTGCAACGGCTGAAACTTTTCAAGGTTGTGGCATGCTGGCTGAACTAGTGTCAGCAGCAGCGTGCCACAGCATTGGGGAATAGGGGCCAAGCCTCAAAAGGCAGGGGGGGCATTGGCCACAACAGTGCCGTGGCTCCACAACCTGCTTCTGCAGCAAGCTGCCGCAACATGTTTCTTGTGCATGCGCGCAATCAACATAAAAAAGAGAAGGCAGACACAGAACTACATATCACTGAGGGTGTGAAGGGGAAAAGGAATTTTTTAGATATGTTAGTGTAACCCCCCTGCAAATGGGGGTTTCCAAAAGACTTCCAGGAGCTTGCTTGAATGCTCCAAGCCTGAATGGTGTTTGACGTTTAAGCCATTTATCAGTGAGTGTTTTTAGAGCCTCTGGTACTGTCTCTTTAAGAGCTGTCTGCTTGCAGACATAATTAGTTTGTATGGGGGACTGTGTGCTTCTCTGTTTGAGTACCACTCGAGCTGCTGCCAATTCACCCATTTTTGCAGTCACTAGGAGTGCAAAGGAACCTATCTGAAAGATGTAACTGTTTGCCAGAAATCATTTAGAGTAATAATGAAATTACAGTTTGTCTAACCTGCTTTCTTTGCAGTCAGAACTGTGTCTGCCTAGTTCCCCATTCTGGTTTTGAACTGGTGAACTGGACCAATCAGTGTGGTGTAGCTAGCTCTAAAATGGTGCCTTGGACGAATCAGAACTTGGACTCATAATCTGAGCCAGCCACAAGAGGATTGTATGGGCAGTGACTCTGGGAGATGTAGTTTAGACGGCGCCTTTTTGGACCAACAGCAGCAGTCTATTGTGAGTGACAATAATCAGTCAAGAACTGGGAGGAACTCAAAGGAAGTGCCCGGTTTTGTCTGTTGGAGTTTCAGTTTAGCTCTGGCAGTGAAGGGGAAAGAAACCCTGTGCTCCTTCAGTGCACAGTTTCAGTCAAAAAACGTGTGTAAGGCCCAGAGTTCCGGTCTGCAGCTTGTGTAACTGCTTGTTGGGACTGAATCCGTCCTGTGAAAAGAATCAAAGGATCTCTGAAGAGTAGAAACCAGGCTCACCCTGTAGAAGACTGGAGAAATTGTTGAATTGCACTCGGTCTGTCAGGAACTGAATCTGCTGTGTGTTCTCCCGGTATTGTGCAGTAATTGCGATCGGATGAGAAGCAGCCTGCCTGATATAGTACTTTCTTTTTACCATATAAATGTGTAAGAGTCTCGTGGAGCTCAAGAGTAGCCCTGCTGACGTTGAAGGACCCTAGCTTGTTTGGAGGTCATGAGTACTAATTCAGGGTCGCTCCTGTTGAATTGCCACATTAAATCCAAATGGAATCACTGTACTGCTGACTGTTTAAACTAATTTTTCTTTCACTGTGTGAAGGGCCCTACCAGCTGCCACGGTTTGGACTAGCCACTAGGGCTTGGGTACCCAGGGACAGTAACTGGTAGGGATAGGCCTGCACAGAGCCATAGGTAGATAGTAAAGTGATAAGCTAATTAACCTGATTTCCTTGTCCTTGTTATATCCCCTAAATAAATCAGAGCTGCTTGTTTCAGCAAAGTTATACTGCCTGAGGTATTTGTCTATGTTAAAGTACTGTACTGTGATTGTTGCACTGTATCTTATTTCACAGGAGGTCCCAGTGCCGAACTAGTCCTGGGGGTAAATGTATATTGTGAAGGTAATTCTGATATATTGTGTGGGCCACTAGTGGGAAGAAAGGGGGGTTGCAGTGTCCCAGAGGGCTGTGACCAAGTAAGTTTAACTATTGCAAACCCTGACCTCTGGGTGGAGGCACCCGCCATTGGATCCAGGCCCCTCAACCTGTTAGTGGCAAATCAGGCAGGGGTAGTAGCCCCTGGGATAGCGCCATCTAGGGGTTACATTAGGTTGAAAAGAAATGCTAGAAGAGGGATTGTTAGGCTATCTGAGGGGGGAAGGATCATGGAAGATGATGAGCAGAAGGCCAGTGTCCTAAACAATTGGTTCTGTTCCATGGTAAAGGATGATGGACCTCTACCACAAAGTGGGATCAAGGCAGTAACACTCCCTGTGGACTGCTGGAAATGGGGAGGATGGTGATCGTGGCTGAATGAGTACGGAGAAGGTCTAGGTCCTTAGGGTAGATAAGGCCCCAAATCCAGATGGCCTGCACCCAAGGGTACACAATACATGGGGATCTTGCTTCTGAGCTGGCAGGGCTATTTAGCAACTCAATGGAGTTGGGATTAGTGTCATGGGATTGGGACGTGTGGACATTGTCCACTCCACAAGGGGCGACAAGGAAGGTCCAGGCAACTGCAGACCAATAAGCCATACCTCCATCATGGGAAAACTCATGATAAGCATTGTGAAGGGTATACTATTGGCCTACTTAGAGAACAGCAGGTTGCAGACTGCAGGTAGCATAGGTTTATTTTGGGAAGATCGTTTCAGACAAACCTGATTGTGTTTTTTTTGACTGGGTCACTACGGTGGTGGACAGAGGCCCGGGGGCAGATTTGCTATACTTTGACTTCAGCAAAGGCTTTCATTCCATACCACTCAGCTGCTCAAAAAGCTGGAGGACATTGCAGTAGCACAGGGATCAGTCAAGTGGATGGGAAACAGCTTAGGGGACCGGCAGCAAAGGGTGGTGATTAATGGGGTCAGATCTGGGGGGGTCACAAGTGGGGTGTCACAGGGATCAGTCCTAGAACCTGTTCTATTTAACATGTTAATTAGTGGCAAAGGGGGAGGTATCCAGGGTAAGATATGTCTCTTTACTGATGACACAAAGCTCTGTGGTATGGTGGACAGTGACGAAGGGGTGAGGAAGCTTCAGAGGTAACTAGAAAGTCCTCCTTCCTCTACTCCTCCCCCTTTTCACCCCTTTTCATCTGGTTTAAGGAAGTCTCACTCCACTTCCACCTCCATCCACCAGATTACTGGTTGCGTCTTGTCCAACATGGAATGGAGTCAGTTCACTTCTGCAATCTTTGTTGAGTTGGCAAAGGCTTTCTGCACTGTCTCACTCTTCCTCCTGGATAAGCTCAAGGCAGCAGGATAATTTGACTTCTCACTCAGCTGGTTTCCCTCCTACCTTGAGGGCAGGTCACAAGCTATCTGTTTTGGAGACACCCATTCCCCCCACTCCGTATCTGCTCAGGCATTCCCCAGGGTTTTGTCCTAGGCCCCTTACTCTTCTCCATATTCCTAAATGATCTCCCCTCATCCTGTTGTTCTGTGTCCATCCATCTGCATGCAGATGGCATTGTGCTGTTTGCTTCTGGCTCCTCTGCTGCTAACTTTGCTGTCCATTTTCAACAGAATTTTGGCAATGTTTGGCCAAGAACATAGTCTCCATGACTGTTGCCTCCTGGCCGAGGCTGGCCAAGCCCCCCCACCGCCCCTTCACACCCTGGATGATAATGAGATTGTAGGTGTCTCCTCCTTTCAGTACCTTGGGGTCTTGTTGGGCCAGCACTTCGACTTGTTGGCACACATTGATACCATCTGCCTAAAGCTCCATCCTAAACTGAATGTGCTGTATAGAAAAAAGCCAGTGTACCACTCCCTGCCTGCTGTGAGCTTATTATGAAGATGATCCTCCCTATTTTTGACTACAGTGACATTGTCTACAGTGCAGTTCCCAAGTCCACCCTTGCCATACTAGACCTAATCTTTCAGTCTTTCTGCTGTTTTGCCTTGGACAGCCGTCCTCATACACACCAGTTCTCTCTGTACTCCTCCCTCTCCTTCCCTTCCTTTAATGCCACATGCCTCACCCACTGTGCCACCTTCACCTCCAAATTCTGGCTTGGTTCTCTCCTTCCCTACATTTCCATCTCCTTGTCCCCCCCCAGTCCTCCTACCCCCTCCATAACAACTCCGACTGGACAAGCTAATAACAATTTCCTGGTTTTACCAATATTGTTTTACTCACAGTACTACAGTGTATATTATTGCCATTATTGTTTTATTCTCAGTACTACATTGTATATTATATCGCTGTATATCCGTGTTTTCCATGGTAGATCCGGGTTACTTCCACTACCCTCAGACTTTGTTGTATCAGATTGTGTTCACCATGCTGTACATGATTTTCTACTCTTTGTTTTATTGTTATATTCACATGGAGCCTTTGCAAAGGAGTCACTGGCTTAAAGGTTTGTAATTCCAATACTTTTATAAATAAATAACACTGCTTCCCTATCCCCTCTCCCTCCCCTCCAGAAAAACTATGAATTGGCCAAGCAGCCTTCTCATGTTTTCCTAAATTCCAGTCCTCTCTTCCAGTCTATCCACTCAGCCTCTTCCTTCTCCTCCCTCAAGTCCCTTCTTCGTATTTTCTCTACCCCCTCCTGCAACTATTCCTGACCCTTGTGTTCCCCCCTCCTTGTTTGTTGATAGCCCCCATTCACCCCCTCCCATTTCTTGAAAAGGTAATCCCCCCATACACCTAGTCGGTTGTCATATCAGGAATTGTTTTGCTCCTGTGCCTACCTACTGCACTGCCATTGATAATCTACCTCACTTTTGTTATCTGGCTGGTAGTTTTCTACCCCATATCTGGCATTGCTCCCAGTACTACATCACATTTGTACTTTAATGGCATTGTTTTCATCTTTATTTTGTTTGTCCTGAATACATCCCCCATTTATCATTATTGCAGAACTGTAATGTATTTATTACTTTTATTTTTTGTAATCTTGTGGAGGGGTTGTGGGCTAACATATGGACCAGACACCAGACTTCAGGTGCAACACAATCTCTGTGTGATGTTTATTCAAAATACAGATGATAACCTTCAGCAATGGCATATCCATTCTTCAGTACATCAGTTTGCAACAACAGACTATTCATGTCCTTCCTCTGCACTTGTCAGCACGTAATGACTCACTGATCTCCGATCTAACTTATCAGTTGAGATTTAGCCTCCCCTATGCAGGCCTTGTTTGCTTGGGTAGCAGGAGCTCAAATAAAAAAAAAAGCAAAAGACAAAGAACCTCAGTGCAGAAGTACTGAAGCAAGGGTTATCCCAAAGGGCACTGGCAATAAAGCCAAGTTTCAAAGAAACACAACATCACATATACTCCCAAAATGAAAAGCATCATGGAATATGTGCAAAATCACCATGAAATTTTAGACTGGCTCAGTTTACAGCAATTCACATGCATTTGAAATAACACAACCAACTTAATTTTTATAATACAGTCTCCTTGTAACTTTTTACCTTTATCAAAAACACCTAGTGCCATGGTATTTTCAACATTTACAGGTTCCATACACATAAATTATATACATCAAGGTATTTTATGGCATAGTGCGATTGCATACTAAATCCAACAATGAGGAACACAGCCTGTTGTTTTGCTTCAGCTTGGAGGTCACACCAATAACCTCCCTGTACGAGGACCTGAGAGGGAAAAGGAAAATTAAAGAGGACATTATAGCATAGCCAAGAAAGGGAAGGGGTGCCCATAGGTGGCCAGCCTTATGGACTAGAAATAGTAAAGAATAGATTAGGCTAAGAAATAGAAGAACTGTTGCAACAGATTTAGGAAAAGGTTGGTCCTCAAGAGTGGCAGGATCTCCCTGTCACAAATGTAGTTTTTTTAAATTGTGTTTAGTGATTTTGCAAGAAAAAAGACTTACAATAGTTACACAAGAGGATAACTGTCTGGCATTTTACAGATAAAAAGTTATCTTACAAAGGAATCAGTTGCGGACACCTCTCCATGAGTTACCACACGGGGGAAGTACATAGATGATCCTATTCATGTGTCATATAAATGCATGAAACCAGAGAATAATACTAAGAGATCAAGCTGAGAGCGACTGACAATTTAGCCTTTTACCGTTGTGCCACTTTGGTCTGTATATCCCTTTACTGCAAAGGATGTACCTTCTCATCCAAAATGTTCTCAATCCCGTTGAAGAATTTTACAGTAAGAATAAACACACACCCAGTTAATAGGCATGTGAGCTATTAACTTTCTGTTGAAGCCCAACTATCAAAATCTGGCACCTGTCCCTCCTGGGTGAGAGACTATTAATGCTATCATGACTAATGCTTCAGTTATTGTAAAAAAAATATAGAACTTTCTAACCAATTTGACAGTATTGAAACTTTCCTATTTGATAAAGGCACCAGTCAGTGGAAATGAACTGAGCTGTTGGAACGAAATAGCACCCTTACAGCCAAATAACATGCTAATTGTGGAAGTCCATAACACAAAGGCACCATGTGATGAGGTAGGCAAGAGAAAGCCGAGGGGAATGTGCTACGATAACTATTGTATTTTATTTTTTATTTTTATTACTACTGTACCCATTATTTTCACTATCGCACCCTGCATTGTTTACTTCCCTTCCCCTTCCCCTGTTACTCCTCTAGAAATTAGCTGTTAACACCTCAGTATGTCTCTCCAGGTGAATCTCTTGAAATAGATAAATATAATAAGAACCCATGCATGGAGTACTGGATGGGGGTTATAAACATAGAAACACAGAATTTTTCGGGAGAAAAGGATCACTTGGCCCACCCTGTCTGCTGGACTAAGCTGACCACTTCCTCACAGGAGAGAGATCTGGGAGTTCTCATCACTGACTCACTCAAGCAAACCAGCCAGTGCAACAAGGCATATAGCAAGACATGTAGAATTCTGGGGTGTATAGGGAGGGGTTTTGACACTAAGAGGGGGGAGGAGATACTCTCCCTATACAGATCGCTGATGAGGCATCACCCGGAGTGCTGTGATCAGCTTCAGAGTCTTCACCTGAGAAAGAACACTGATAGTCTGGAGTCAGTGCAGCAAAGGGTAACAAAAGTTATTCAGGGCCAGCAGGGCAGATCATACAAGAAACATCTGAAGGCCCTGAACATGTACTCGACTGGAGCCCAGGTGTGGGGGGGGGGGAGATAGAGACTTATAAGTTCTTAAGGGGCAAACTGGGCAAATGCAAGAACCTGTTTGTTAGCACTAGAGATGCAGTCACTAGAAGGCATGATTGGAGATTAGTGGGAGGTAAATTCAAGAAGGATGTGAGGACATGTTACTTCACAGAATGGTGGTGGAGCCCTGAAACAGATTACCAGCAAAGGTTGTGGGGGCAACGACCATTATTGGGTTGAATAATGGGTGGAACAGGGCCGGGGACTCATTATCCACTTGGGGGAACCAGGAGGGAGAAGGAAGCAGAAGGAAGGAGGGCATGAATAACTCACTGTACCACTAGGTTTAGGGTAAGGTAGTACCAGCTGTAGGCAGACTGGTCATGGGTCTGCTTCTGCCATCAGATTGCATGGTTCTGTACAAAAAAAAAAAAAAAAATTACTTCACTGCTGCAGCCCTGGTACAAGGGCACTCAAGGTAGAGAAGGTCTCTGCTTCCAGGAACACCCTCTCCCCGCACTGCACCTCTACAGCAGCATTCCTGCAAGCCGCTTGAAGCTCAGTAAGCTTGTTGAGTGTACTACAACTAGGTCTTTACTGCTACCTATGTGAGTGATGGAGTAGGCTCCTTCTGCTACACTTGTGCTAGTACTAACATAGGTGTAATTTGTTCAACTGTTTTTGTGTTATAGTCAAGTCTTACAGCTATATCCTAGTTTGTTGAGCACTACAAAATAGTTTTATTCCCGTTTTCTGTGCTATAGTTGAGCCCTACAGCTACACCCTATCTGGGTAAGCACTACAAGTTAATTAAGTCATCTGAAGTAGTACTTTACCTGATGATTTTGCTGACGTCTGTTCAATATCATAGGCCAGGTGGATACCACATGTTGTAAACTCTGAATCTGTTGTTGGAAATCCACATCAGCTAGGTTTAGCCTCATTTATAGGCCTGTATAGGGATACATTTCAGAGGGGATGCTGTCAGTTGTAGCAGCTGTGGGATGCTCTTCTCTAGGGATATGCTCTGGAGGAGGGGGTACTGCCACATCTGCGGGACCGTGGCAGAGCTTCATTATCCTTGACAGAGATGGCCACACCACCGCCTCTACCTTGCCTGTCTGTTCTAAATATAGAATAGTTGGAGATATTCACTTTGTTGTCAGGTGTACCTGCTCTAAGCCATGACTCTGTGACCATCAGAACATCAGGTGTGGTATGGCATATCCAGGCCTGGATAGACGTTATCTTCTTTAGCAGGCTGCAGGCATTGACGTGCATAAGGTTTACCCCTTTAAGACTAGGCAGGTCAGACAGAGACGCGATGGCTGTTGGAGGGCCAGGGTTAAGTTCAACATTGCCTGAGCACAACAATAAGAGAAGCAGCAGTTTCCTCATGGCACATAGGGATAGTTTGCAATCCCTTCCCTTTACAGGTCTGCAGGGATTATTGGAGATGGTTGGTGGAGCACTTTGACATGGGCATTGTTGTCCTAAGGCTGCTTCGATTAACACCCTCACTGCCAAGGTTAAGGAGGAGAGGCTGGCATAGTCAGAGTGAGGCATGCCCTGTAACAGCAATTCTGCACATGTTCCCGCAAAGTAGGGTATCTGAGTTGAGGGCCGAAGGGAAGGGAGGTTATAGATGCATAGATATTGTTTACTGCCATTAGAGCTCACCGGGCAGGCCAGTAGGGTAATGCCCTCACTGGTTTGAGGAGATTGAGGGAGCAAGTATACATCAGGATAGGCAAGTAACACAATGGTTAGGATGGAGAACCAGCAACAGCCCCTTATATAGGGGCCATGGCACCACATTCTTAATATCGGTTAATGGCAAAGGTACCTAGTCATAAAGTACAGTGGAATTGCAGCCTTGCTTTTCTACTCCTTAACTCATTATACCCTGGGTGGCCATTCTGTATCAGGAGAATCAATGGATGGTTCAGACTTCATACGGAGCTATTGGGTACAATTAGTTAAGCCTGCATAAGCTGTGACAAGCCAGGTAGCAATTGTACCTCCAAGCAATATCAAATTCCTATCTCCAAGATAGTGTACAAGAATATATTAAGTTGAAGAGCTTACTATGAACACAGAGCAACTTGTGAGTGAGAAGCAGTCTTAGAAGTGATGGAACAGAGGAGTTTAATGGGTGGCTTAAGGGATGGTATGAGAGAAGCGGTAACACTCTGTGGCGGATTGGGGAGACTTCTGAGACAGAAGACTCTTCAAAGGTGATGGACTGCACCCGAAGAGAGAGGGGGGCCTGTGCACTGGGACAGAAGTTTCACGTCTGTATCCAACATTTAAACTGACTGCAGGGGAGGCTGGGACTAGGGGAACCACAGTGGCAGGTGAGAGGAAGGGGATCCTAGCTAGTACTCCCCAATACCTGGAGGGTTGTAGCAGCACAGAAGGTACAAAGAGAGTTGTGCCCTGACTGGACTAGGTGAGGAGACATAAAAGAGGGAGACTACAATGTGTGTAAACACCAAAATAAATTGGAGGATGAGAGGACACAAAAAAAGCACACAGGTAGTAGCAAAGTAGGATCATGGGTCAGATGGAGGGGTATGTATTAATGCCAGGAGCCTGGGCAAAAAAAAAATCAGTGACCTCCAGGTGTTGATGGCAGACACTGAGGTGGACCTTGTGGCCATCACGGAAACATGGGCTTCCGAAAATAATGATTGGAATTGGAGGGTCCTGTGTACTCAATGTTTAGGAGGGATAGAGGAACAAGTAGAAGGGGAAGAGTAGACCTTTTTGTCGAGGATGGCATAGAAGTGGCAGAAAATGGGTGGATCAGAGGTAGTAATGGGGGGACTGAGTTGCTGTGGGTGCCGCTCACAGCAGCCTCGGGCAAGAAACTGCGTTTGAGGGTGATCTATAGACCTCCAGGGCAATGGGAAGAGAGAGAGACAAAAAACTCAGAGAAGAACTTGAAAGAGGGGTGGTGAAGGGGGAGGCAGTGTTAGTGGGTGATCTATTTATTTATTTATTTATTTAATTTTGTTAACTGGGTAGGCCCACTGGGTCCAAGAGGTCCCTTTTTCAGGGGAGACTCGGAATTAATTACATAAAAACCTATTGGATATGGGACATTTTGGTAAGACAAGACAGTTTTTGGAACAATCATGGCAATTCTAAGTGTCTACGTTACAAAGGAACATACCTAGATATTACATAATCACTTACAGCTTTACAGGAGGTGGCTTCCGACAAAGACAGAGAGTTAATACAAGTTACTACGGTTACAGGTAACAGACATCAAACCACATTGATCGTTTTTGAACTATTCAGCTTAACAATCAATCAATCACTTTATTTAACCAGGCATAAACACCATTGAGCAAGCTCATTTTTGAGGTGGTCCTGTGCATTAATACAATTTAGATAATGGTTAAAGCAAAACTCGATTCCTGATTGGCTGAAGCAGCCTGCCACCCAGGCTGTTATTTCTTAACAACGGCCTGCTGTAAAACAAGTTTTAATTCTAGAACTCGCCACCGCCATTTTTTTTCCTCGCTAAACGAGCTGCTCGCCGATATAGCCCACTTCACATTCATTTCACTCATCTCACTTGACTTCAACACAAACCACAGCACGAGTAAATAATACATTTTTTTTACCAAAACACTTTCCTGCCTCACAACTCTGCTCTGCTTCTTCTAACCCGCGAACACCATTTCGGGCAGTCTGCAGACTCAGCTTTCACTCATAGACTACATCCTTTCACCACGTAGTCCGTTCTGAAGTCACGTTCATTGTGACAACACTCTCCCACAACACAAACAGCAGAAACACCAAACTCAGTTTCTGTTTTCTGTAGTAAATAAAAAATTACTTTAGTGCCGCGCGTATTTCCTCCTACCCGCGCTCCTTTCTCATTTGCCAGTAGCATTTTACTCAGTCTAGCAAGCACACTCACAGTGACTTCCTACCTATAAGAAACAGCAGCAGCACCCTCTAGTGGCAAGGGACTATTTTACAAACCCACATTTCTGTTCATTTGTAATAATATTTGACACTCTTTTTTTTTTTAATAAAAACATTATTTAAAAAAAAAATAATGTAACCCCATTATCTAAGTATAATAATACCTCCAGGGTGGGCGTTATGGGATATAATGGACCATCCAGGTTGTAAGGCCCTCCGCCTGCGGTGTTGGGCCTCATTACACTCCTGGGTCGTCCATTATATCCCAATAACGCCCACCCTGTCGGGTATTATTACTTACAGTACATAGTATACTTCATAAGATTACAATTATGGTGGACAACGGTGCAAAAAAAAATTGTGAAGGTGCCAGTCAATATGGGCCTATACGTACTGGTCAACATAATTAACATGCAAAGGTACATAATGATATGCTTTACTGGAATGAAAAGAGACAACAATCCCATATAGTCTCCACTAAGTAAGAGCTCATACCTAAATGATAAAAAATAAGGAGGTATTAAGGAATAGGGTAGAAATTGGGGTGAAAGAGTAGGCAGCCAAGAGGGAGGCCAGAATAGATAAAAGGTAGAGAATAGGCAGGGCCATCTTGGATTAAGGGAACTAGGCTTGTAGGTTCTAGGTTTCTGTTGTTAGGAATGTGGGGTGGATGAGATACTTATGTAGATGGGCTTTTTCTTGTTGGGGCCTTTACATTTCATGCTGAGTAGGTTGTTATGGGTCTATAGCCGAATAATTACTGGCATGTGCAGAGGCCGTTTTCCAGCAGGTGCTCCCTGAGCTCTTTTCTGAAGGAGGCCAGGGAACCGGCATTTTGCAGATGGTCAGGGAGATTGTTCCAGAGCATTGGAGCCGCATGGAAGAAGGACTTGCTACCTGCTGTCGTCCTTACCCCAGGGACCTCTAGGAGCTTCCTGCATGAGGTGTGGAGCAGTCTGCCTGGGTGCTTGGGAACCAGGAGACCAGCAAGGCCTGTCAGGTGAGTGTCATTTATTATTTTGTAGGCAATGCACAGGAGAGGGTACTGGAGGCATTGAGAAAGGGACAGCCAATTTAAGGAGTCAAGTACCTCACAGTGATGTTGCCTCGGGTTGGATTTGGTTACAAATTGAGCAATTTTATTATATAGTGTTTGCATCCCATGAAGTTCCATTGCTGTCAGTGACTGCAGTACTGGGGCAGCATAGGGAAGGTTGAGTAGGAGGATGCTGCCCGCTATAGCTATCTTGGTTTCTGGGATAAATTGTGAGTTCAGTCTATATAGTAAGCCTAGCTTTTGGTGTATGGATCTGATCACTCTGGTCCACATGGCATTTGATAGTGACATCTTGGTCAAGGACAAGGCCCAGGTACTTGAAGGAGCTCATGACCTCTATGGCAGTACCATATGAGGATACAAGGGGGAGCAGTATGGATCTGTCCGAGTCTAGAGTTATAGGCCCATACAACATGGCTTTTTTTTTTTGCATTCAACAACAGCCTATTATCCAACAGCCAGCTTTCTAGGGTCTTGAAGTCCTCCTGTAGCTGTGGCTCGAGGGCCGATATGCTGTCTGAGGTTCTGTATAGTACAGAGTCATCAGCGTATTGAATTACTTAGCTGCCACCACAGTTATTACTGAAGTCATTAACAAACAGGGAAAACAGGAGTGGTCCCAAGATAGAACCTTGGGGTACACCCTCCTTAATAGTGAGTTGACTGGATATGATCCCCCTCCACTTGACCTGTTGAGTGCAGTGGGACAGGTAACTCCCAAACCAGGTTAGGGAGTGTTAGTCAAGGCCAATGAGTTTCAGCTTGTCTACCAGAAGGTTATGATCGACTACGTCAAAGGCCTTAGTTAGGTCAATAAATATAGTGCCAGTAGGGGTGCCATTGTCAAGGGCCTTGAGGATGTCAGCTGTGAATTTAGTAAGTGCAGTGTCGGTTCTGTGATTTCGTCTGAACCCGTGCTGGTTAACTACCAGCATTTGATTCATTTACCGATACTGTAGTTACGGAGTTGGTTGTAGACAAGCCACTCCTGGATCTTGGCCAGGATGCAGAAGAGAGAAATTGGTCTATAGTTTCCGATAGTAAGTAAGTGTTTATTTGTAGGCACTCAATCCCGGAAGCACTGGGTGATGTACATAAAATCAGAATTATAGTAATTAAAATACACAATAAAATTACAACAGTCTGTAAAATCAAACAGTCAGCATTAACTAGTATCTTTCGCATATGCTAACTTAAATAGGTGAGCTTTTAAGCTCCTCCTGAAAGTCTCCACAGTAGGGGCCTCCCAATAGGTTTCTTGGGGCCTCCTTTATGTATTGGCATTATGCAGGCCTCTTTCCATTTGGCTGGTATTATACCTTCTAGTAGGGACCTGTTGATTATCCAGGTGATGCTATGGCAGGTGCAGCATCTTTTAACAATCTGGGGACCAATCCAACAGGTCCTGCTGTACCTCTGACTTTTATTTTCTTTAGGAGAGGGAGCACATCTGTTTGCCTTACCCTCTTTAGGTAGAATTCTGGGTGTGTAGGTTCTGGTCTGGGGGTGCGTGGATGGGCAGAGGCCAGGGGCAGGAAGAGCCTTGTATACTTCTAGGTCAGTAAAAAAGCTGTTTAAGGCATTGGATGCCTCATGGCAGTCACTAATGGTTTGGCCATTTGAGACAATTAGACCTTGCGGGGGGTTTACTACCTCCTTTTATCAGCCCATTGATTTGCTGCTAGAAACTCCTAGGGTCCGTTAAGCTGGTCTGTTGGAGATTCTTATTCCCGCTTTGTTGCCATAGCATATTTTTTTACTTTGGTTCCTTAGCGCCCTGTAGGCAACCCAATCTGAAGGTGTGCCAGACTTCATGTATGTATCCCAATCCTTATCCTACTGTGTCATAAGGGTCTTAAGCTCAGGGGTAAGCCATTTCTAGCATTGCCCCTTGACCCAAAGCTTCCTTAGGGGAGCATGCTTGTTGGCCGCTGACATGAAGCTATTCTGGAAGAATTCCAGAGCTTTGTCAATGGTTGAAAGATATGGGATAGGGCTCCAATCAAGGCTGAATACATAAGACTGGAAAGCAAGTGCTGAGAAGTTAGAGAAGTTCCTTGCAGTGAAGATCCTGGGGGGGGGGGATTTGGGGAAATTGGTTCTTCCACCAGCAGAATATGGGAGAGTACTCGCTCGAGGCATCTGAGAAAATGCCCACCGCCTGTATCTTGCATGGTTTGAGACCAACACACAGTCAATAATCAAGTGGTTGCCTGTTTTGGCATTGTGCCTGATTGTTCTGGTGATGACCTGGGTCAGGTGCAGCACGTCCAGTAGAGACGCTGTGTAACCCTGTTCTAAGTCTGACACCCAGTGGTGGTTAAAGTCTCCCAAAAGGATTACTTCAGAAGGGACATGTTTGGCCAACATCCTCTAAACCTGCCAGACATAGACTGGGATTTTCTAAAGGCAAGGAGCACCAGAAATCAGGCTTTGTTAGGTACCTTTCAGGATTGTTTAATGGTATAACTAGTTAGGGATCCCACCAGGCAGACTCCAAGTCTTGATGTGATGCTCACCAACTCAGAGGTGGTAAGAGCTGTGAGAATAGGTAAGCCACTGGGGGACAGCGGCCATTTTTCCAGTTGGTTCAAACTTTCTCTTGGGTCTGGAAAACCCTAATCAAGACCTGAAGGCCTTGATTTTAGAATGACAGACTTCAACAGGCTGAGGGAGCTAGTCAGGGAAAGGCTAGTCGGGGCAGACAACATAAGGGGAGTAGAAGAGAGATGGGGCAAGTAAGGGAGCCATTCTCAAGGCATTTAAGTTATGCATTAGAATGGTACCCAAAAATAACATGTTCAAGAGATGGTTATGGTTCTCAGCAAGAGTCAGGGAAGTGGCAAGAGCAAAGAACAAGCATTTGTCAATGCTGAATGTTCACCACTGGTATTGCTGTAGTCTTGCTTGCACACATTTTTACTATGTATTTACCCAGGATAGAGTAGATGAGATTCAATATCTCATTTTCAGTGGTGTCCTGCTCGGACACAATGTTAGAGTGTAATTACCCAGAATAGGGCAGCTGAGAGGCAATATTTACTTGTAAGTGGGCTTCCACATTTTGACCTCAAATGTCCGACAGTCTTTTTACGACCTGACGTTATGATCAAGACAGATGGAATTTTTAAAATCCTATCCAAAAGGTGATTTAGGTGTGCAACTGTGGAAACAGTTTTTGGAAGGGATTTGAAAAATGACACCTGCTATGTTCAGGAGGTGGTGTAACATAAGGGGTATGTTGAACATTAGGGGCCAAAATCTGCAAAAAATAAAGTTATGAGTAAATGTTGGAACAATTTGTTTACTCATAACTTAGTTGGCTTTTCACATTTTTACCCCACATTTTCAGCATAATCTTTTTATGACCACTCCTTCTGAGCATGTCTTAGTAAACCTTTCCTGGTAAAACTTTTAAATAAATAAATAAATAAATGACATGTATCATTCATAAAACAATAGCTGAAACGTCATTTTGTGCCACAAGTGTTAAAACACATTTTGGGTAGGATTTGAGAAATTACAGCAGTCACATTCATGAGGTGGTGTGAAAAAATGGCTATGTTGAAAAGTTGGGCTCAAAATATTGAAAATTACCACAGGTATAAGCATGCTTGAAAAATTGCAACATAGACTCATATATTTGTTGTTTTCTCATATTTTTACCCAAATTTTCAACATAGCCTTCGTAAGACCCCCACATAGCCTTCTTATGAACCCACCTCACGAACCAGAGCGGAGAACATTTTAAAATCCTGCCCAAAAGGTGATTTTGTGCCACAAGTGCAAAAACATATTTTGGCCAGGATTTGAAAAATGACAGCTGTAACATTAATGAGGTGCTGAGAAGAAATGGCTATGCTGAAAATCTGAGGTCAAAATATTGAAAATTACCAAAGTTATGAGCCTGAATTTGTAAAGTTTAACGTAGGCTCCTAACTTTGTTGTTTTGCAATACTTTTACCCCAAAATTTTCAATATAGCCTTCTTAGGACCCCAACTTTCAGGATGTGAAAACATATTTTGGCAAGGATTTGAAAAATGACAGCTGTCACATTCCTGAGGTGCTATGGAGAAATGGCTATGTTGAAACGTTGGTGTCAAAATATTGAAAATTACCAAAGGTACAAAGTATGTTCGTAAATTTCAATATAGGCTCACAACTTTATGTTTTTTAATAGTTTTACCCCATAGTTTTAACATAGCCTTCTTAAGACCCCACATCATGAACAAGGATGGAGAAAATTTTCAACACCTGCCTGAAAGGTGATTTTACGCAGCAATCGCAAAATCGCCTTTTGGGACAGATTTGCTTAATTTCACTGCCATTGTTCATGAGGTGGGGTCCCAGAAAAGGCATGTTGAAAATCTGGGGCAAAAGTATTCAAAAATGGCCAAGTTATGCCACTAAGTCCAAAATTCCATTGAAATACATCCTGTTTCTTCAGTTCGTGGTCCGTCTTTGAAGAGTGAAGATATGTCTGCAGTCCAGAAAGGATTACGGTGTTGGACCCCAATGGGTAAGTAAGGGCTTGGGGGGGTGCGGGCTGGTGGGTGCTGAGTGGGAGGGTTGGTTGAGGGGTCAGGAACGGTAAGCTCAAAATCCCATTGAAATACATTGAACCGCCTACCTGATTTCCTCAGTTCGCGGTTTGGCATTGAAGATTGAACACGTGTCTGCGGTCCATTGAGGATTACAGCATTGGACCTCTGTCGGTAAGTAAGGACTTGGGGGGGTGTCAAGTGATGGATGCTGAGTGGGAGGGATGGATGGATGGAGACACAGTAACAGCTGCGACAGACATCGATGGATGGTTTTCTTTTTTGACAAGGTCTATTAAAAAAAAAAAAAAAGCAGTTTTCTTTATTTCAGGTGGCAACACTTGGGGATTGGGCACCCCCAGTGTCAGCGTTATATTGGGCAGGGTGGGGAGTAAAAGCTGGCACAGGGGATTTGGGCACCCCCTTGCTGGAAGATAAACGTGGTTTGGGCTTGGGGGGCAGTTACGGCAGGACAGCAACAGATTTCGATGGACATTTTTCTTTTTTACAGGGTGTATGTATAAAAAAATACTATGAGGAATGGTTATCTTTATTTCAGGTGGCAACACTGAGGATTGGGCACCCCCAGTGTTGGTGTTATGTTTGTGGAGGTGGTGGGGTGGTGTGTGCTGAGTGAGAGGGTCAGGTGGAGGAACAGTAAGGGTGAGAACAGCAACAGACATCAAAGGACACTTTTCTTTGTTACAGGGCATAATTCCTCAGCAGACTAATCATGACATATCAGCTATGCTTGCTGGGCTGCGTAGATCACAGGAACGAGCCGACCTTTGATTGGGTCAGCTCTTTCCTTTGAAATACATAAAGTTTCCACCCTACAAGCCAGAACACTGTCATGACCAGCCTGGCTGATTGGTGTGGCACTGACAACCCCCTTGCAGACTACTCTGCATTGGACTGGCAGTGTCACATCCCTCAAAAGTCACTCTCCTAACAAAATGCTTGCTGCCCATGCGCACATGGCAAACATAAAAAGGCCTTCTACAAGTATAGAGAAAAGCAGGGGGAGGAAGAATGGGGAGAATGCATACTGAAAAAGAGGACAGTCAGGGAGGCAAAAGCAGATATAGAGCTGCTATTGCGGAGGGGGTCAAGAACAGAGAAAAGCAGTTCTTCTGATATGTCGGGGAAAGAGGAAGAAAGGAGGGGCAGTTTTAAGGTTAGCTGAGGGAAGGAGGGAAGGTGATAGAGGAGGACAGGCAAAAGGCCACTATCCTTAATGATTACTTTTGCTCAGTTTTCACAAGGGAGGACTGTGTACCCTTGCCAGAGAGTGACATCAAAATGGCCACTAAGGGGGTCCCAGAGATGAGGTAGCCCTAGTGAAAGGATCCAGAAAGGACTGGTAGACCTAAAGATAGATAAGACCCAGGACCAGACGGGTTGCATCCAAGGTTACTCAGGGAGCTGGCAGTGGTACTGTCAGAATCATCCAAAAAATACAACCACGAATATCACAAGCAGGGTGGTGCACTGTGTTATCGGGGGCCACCCCTTAAACCGAACTCTGACTGCTGAAATACGATGCACTTCTGTGGAGAATTCACAGATGCTTTCACCTGAATTTTAATCAGGCAATGCTCTGTTCTGTGTATCTGTCAGCTAGATTAATCAGCTAGCGAAAAAAAGTTTATCAGAATCCCTGGTAGGTCTATTTAATAGCTCACTTAGGATGGGGTTAGTTCCAAGTGGTTCGAAGGTGGCAGACATAGTTCCACTCCATAAGTGGGGGGCAAGGAACAAGCGTGGAACTATAGACCTGTCAGTCTAACCTCTATTGTAGGGAAGCTGATGGAGTTACTGGTCAAAGAGGACCTTGTGGAATACTTGAAGAGCAACAGTCTCCTGGATAGTAAATAGCACAGATTCATAGGAGGGAGATCTATCTGACTAACCTATTAGTTTACTTTGGAAGACAAGGGAATTGGATGGGGGCCATGATGTGGATGCACGCTACTTTGACTTTAGCAAGGCTTTTGACTCGGTGCTTCACAGATGCTTGATGAAGATGATGAGGATCTTGGTGCAGCTGAGATCATTGTAAACTGGGTAGATAACTGGCTAAAGGGGAGGCAGCAGATAGTCATGGTCAACGGAGTCAAATCAGAAGTGAGGGAGGTCATCATGAGCAGGGTACAACAGGGATCTCTCCTGTGTTTTGTCTTCTTCAATGTGCTCATCAGCAACACTGGTGAGGGAATCCAGGGAAGGTTGTGTCTCTTCACAGATGACACTAAGCTCTGTGGGAGAGTAGATAGTGAAGGGGAAATCAGGAAATACAGTGTGACTTACAAAAGCTAGAGAGGTGGTCTAAGGTTTGGCAATTGAAATTCAGTGTCAAAAAGTGCAAGGTAATGCACCTAGGAAATAAGAACCCTAGAACAGAGTACTGGATGAGTGGGGTGAGACTTAGCACTCTGAGGAACAGGACCTTGGAATTATCATCAGTGTCTCCCTCAAATAAATGAGTCAGTGCAACAAGGCATATAGCAAAGTGAGTAGGATGCTGGGATGTATAGGGAACGGTATTGATAGCAGAAGGAAAAAAGTAATACTTCCTCTACATAGATCCTTAGTGGTGAGGCTACACCTAGAGTACTGCATGCAGTTCTGGAGTCCTCACCTTAGGAAGGATAGGGATAGGCTGAAGACGATGCAGTGCAAGGTAAGAAAAATGATTCAGAGCCAACAAGGCAGGTCCTATGAGGAGTGCCTCAAGGCACTGAACATGTACTCCCTGCAGATGAGAAGGGAGAGGGGGGATATGATAGAGGCCTTCAAGGTCAACTGCAGGGAACTATTTAGCTTGAATACTAGTTCACAGTCATGTGGACATGAGTGGAAACTCACAGGAGGGAAGTTCAGGAGGAACATGAGGAAGTATTATTTTACAGAAAGGGTGATGGAGCCCTGGAAGAGTCTTCTAGCCAAAGTGGTGGGTGCTAAAACTGTTGATGGTTTTAAGCATGGTTGGCACAGAATGAAAGATATAGGGGGTGCTTGGGGTGGCAGAAACTGGAAAGAGAATGGTATTGGGTTAATATAGCACTGCTGAAACAGTGCAAGGATAACCACGCAGTCTAAAGTGAGGAATGAATTACGACAGGGGTATAATAGTGGTAGAAAACTACTGCTACTCCGGTTGCAGACTAGGAATTGGAGAAAGGGCTGAAGAGGACACAGCTGCTGTGCCTGGTTGAGACTGTGGTGGAGTGGTTAAGGCACAAGCACCTGACACACTGGAGAGCCAGGGATCGGGGTTTGATTCCCCGTTTCCCAACATGTTATTTTTTTTGTTGTTGTTGCAAAAAACCCTAAGTTTTCCGCTCCTGAGTTGCCCCTTTTCCCCTCGATCCACACCCCCCTCGGAGTTGATTAATTTAGTTAGGGGGATGTGAGGAAGGAAGAAAGGAAGGAAACTCCTTTTTTGACCTTGCTAAATGTGAGTCACACAGCCTTTTGCTGCCTGACAGACAGACAGTCCAACCAATGGACAAACTGACTACAGAAGTAAGAAGGCTACCTAGAGGCATGTGCTGTGACAGAATAAAGAAATGCTGTAAGCTATAACAGGTGCAGGGCAATGTCATGTCTTCACCTTATGTCTCGCACACCTGAGAAGTGCCATTATCCTGTTGTCACGCACACCTGCACTGCCTATTGTGATAATAACTACTCCTGATGATTTTTATTATATATTTAGGCATTCAGTTCAACATCTCTTACAACGAATAATTAGAATGCCTTCTTGTGTTCTTTAAGTGAGAGAATTGGGAAGAAAAGCTGAGAAAGTTCTGGCACACAAAAGACTTAAGAAGGCATGCTTCTAATCACAAGAGATGCCGGAACTGTAACTGCAGATAAATAATAAATCATGTTAAAAACTATTTTAAATGGAACTTGAGTTTAAAACCAAACAGCTTTATTTTGTAAAAAACTAAAGAAAACCTTTTGTGGGAAATGGACTTGGCCAACTGAACTTAAAACTTCAGAATTTTAGAACTGCTTGCATGAAACACCCTCTCATGGTTATCAGAGTGTCTGGAATGTTTAGAAATCCACACTGCTGATTGACTAAAAAAATGTGCAATGATTTATAATGATATTTCCTCTCTACTCTGAAGTCTGGGGCTTCATTCTTTGCCTTGGACCTGGATCCTCTCCTACTCCTGACAGAGTCTCCTCAGCTTCTAATCATCCTACGGTGGCTTATCACCCTAGATAACACCCTAGCAGCCCACTGCACAGTAGAACACCACCTTTATTCACCAGGATCTAGCATGAGGTGGAAATTTCTGAAATCACTAAGTGGATTGACAGAGTGTGTGAGTCAGGCTGACATCATCTTGCTCAGTATTCCCCATTATTTTATCTCCACTTGTCCCTTCTGTCATCCAGTGCTGGGACCACCCCTGTCATGCTTATCTCATGGGTGAGAAGGGTGGGATATCATGAGATCATCTGTAATGTCTAACCCACTGTGGAGCCAGCAACAGGACGCACTGTAATAGCGCTACAGTCATCACTCCTACCCCCTTGGAGTCAAGGAATCCTGTCTCCATAGTGCTCCCCAGGATTATCCATCCCAGGGATGGGAGTCCGGCACAGTACTCAAACCTGGGTCTGCTGCACAGTTGTGCAATGCACTACCCCCAGCAATACTGGGCACAACAGATTCTCCTAATTTTTTTATTTTATTTTTAAAATTTGTCATTGCATATTTCACAAAATATCAAAAATGTCCTGTAACACCTTTCTTGAAACTATGTTTGCATCTCATCTAGGGATGGGCTACCCATTGAGTAGCTAGAATGGGTAGGTTGGGCATTATTTATTTATTTTTTGCTGGGTAGGGTAGTCGGGTAATTTACTACCCTTCCCAACATAACAGTGTACTTCGCATGTTGGGTACTGTTGACACAGGTAACAGGTCAGGTAACGGGTAACTTAAATTTTAAACTGGCATTACAGGCAGCCTGTGGGGTCCTGGTAGCAGAAAGGATCACATGACACCAGCCTGACAATCTGATTGGTCAGTGCAGTTTTCAAAGTAATGTGTTCTGGGGGCCCTTTTAAGAATCATAGACTTCACAACGCTTAAAAGTTTTTCAACCTTTTACTGATTTCCCTTACGTTTCACTCGGTGCCAGATCTTGTTCACAGGGTTCATTTTCTTCTTTTAATCTAGTCAAAAGTATACATAAATTTTATCTTTCCATTCTCAGTTTTTCTTTTTTACAAAGTTTAATTTATACATTTATTCTGTACCAACACATACCAATCCTAAGGCTGTCATTATCATGTTTTCTGTCCTGCTTTTTATTCTTAGTTTATACAACAGTCTGTATTAATCCTGTTTGAGGTACCTTCCACCCTCGCTGTATCCCTCATACCTGCTGTCCCCTCCTACCATCTAAGATCCAGTGACTCCCATGTCCTCCTAGTCCCAAAAACCCGCACCCAAATAGGCGACCGGGCCTTCGTAGCACATGTACCCAGACTATGGAACTCCCTTCCAGCTAGCACTCGCTCCTCCTCTTCCCATCCCTGCTTAAAAGCCTCCCTCTGGGGCTTCCTCAAATTGACCTCCTCCTGCCACTGCACTTCATTGAACCCCCTCAACCACTCCACGGTGACTGGCTGAGTCGTTACTGAACTCCTTTGCCTAAGGTGGCAGGTCCCTGCACCTTATACACTAGTAACACATGCTGCTACTTACTGAATTGATTGTGATGGGTCCCCTTTGGCCCCACTGCTTAATAATCATGTATATGTTACTGTTCTATCTACTGCTCTGTCTTTAGGGGCATTGTTGCCCTGATATGTTGGTTACTGCCTCGACCATGCTGTTTATCGCCCTCCCGCTTGTAATGTCAATCCCCTGATGCTCGTGTATTACCTCTGCTTTGTTGTTGCTCTTGACTATACCGTGTACCTGTCTCTGCCTGATGTGTTTGAATGTACCTTTGTAATCTCCCAGGTCGCACATGAAAATAGGCACTTGGTTGTCTAGTGTGCTTACCCAGTAACCGAAAGCAAATAAATAAATACAAATTTGCTTCTGTAATTTAAAAAAGAATGCAAGACATTTACAGTTGCTATGACTGAAATGTTTGCTGGCAAATGATTCTAATTCTATGCTGCCTAACAGGCTTGCCACTTTTTAACTGTGCATTGTCATACCTTTGTTTTGGTTTTTAAGCTGCTTAAGGTGGAGACTTTCTGGCATTTGCCCTTTACTGTTGAGACATAAAGTGATTCATGCATGTTTTACTTTGCCAATCCATGGAGCTTGCTTAGTATGCAACTCAGTTTACTTTTTACATTCTTAAATGCTTTGCTAAGTTTTAAGGACTTACCTCCACCTTGCTTTTTATCTCCAAATCCTTTAAATTCATTAGTGCACAGTGAAAGACACTTGCTGCTTCTCCTGTGGGCCTGTGCACTGTTGCCTCTTGCCTGTTTTTGTGCTAAACCTCGGTCACACTAGTTATGACATCATAACCAGGTGGCGAGTGTTTTCGCACATGTGGTTGGTGGATAGGTTGGGCAGGCTTGTTCATTTGACTGGCTTCATTTCAGTTATTACTGTCTACAACTAGGGCGGCCAAGGTTTAGCACAAAAGCAGGCAAAAAACAAATAACTGGCACACCGTTTAATCCACAAAGGAGCAAGGGTTGGGGACTAATTGGGGGATCCAGTGCAGTGCTCGGGAAACAAGGGGAAAGGAGGGGGGAGGTGCTTGTTGCCAGCAGCAGCTATGAAAGCCATCTAGGCTGAGTGTATACACACTGTCTGTTAAGTGCCCCAAACCCTGTCTATGACATAACTACACTCTGTCTGCAGTATAGTGAAGCCATTTAGTCTGTATTACATACTGTTTGTTGGATGCCCTGACCTGTCTGTGACATAACTACACTCTGTGTGTCTCTGCAGTATAGTGAAAGCCATTTAGGCTGTATATTTACACACTGTCTGTTAGGTGCCCTGTGCCCTGTCTGTGACATATAGCTACTCTGTGTGTCTTTGGCCCTGTGCCCTGTCTGTGACATATAGCTACTCTGTGTGTTTTTGCAGTATAGTGAAGGCCATTTAGGCTGTATACACACTGTCTGTTGTTAGGTTCCCTGAGCCCTGTCTGTCATATATACTCTGTGTCTCTCTGCAGTATAGTGAAATCCATTTAGGCTGTATTATACACTGTCTTTTACCTACCGGGTCACTGTCTTGCACGCTCAGCTGCGCACGTCAAAACCACGCAGAACAAACAGCGCAGTCTGGATGAGTGAGAGGGTGCAAAACTGCGAATGGGTGTATGTACAGTAGTGCACACTGTCACTGTTCCCAGGCAGAGGATGAGACCTCTGCTGGGAGAAGGGGCCAGCGAGCAGCTGCCGTGGCTTGACAGGATGAGCCACGGGCAACAAGGGAAGCAGTGTGTCTATGGACCGGGTTTTGATTCCCAGTCCCAGATGCATGAAATTTTTTTATTTTTCACACTTTGTGCAATATTAAGTGTTATCCCCCCCCCCCCGGATAAATGGAGGCAAGACATGCAGTAATCAAGTTGGCAATATACCGTACTGTATTGGTAGTGTTGTATATTGCTATGCTCTAATGTCTTGCAACATTATGATCCCATTCCATCTGTTAGGTACCCCGAGCCTTATCTGTGACATATCAACTCTGTGTCTCTCTGCAGTATAACGAAAGTCATTTAGACTGTATTAGACACTGTCTGTCAGGTGCTCCAAGCCCTGCCTGTGACATAGCTACTCTGCGTGTCTCTGCAGTATAGTGAAAGCTATCTCGTCTGTATTACACAGTGTCTGCTAGGTGCCAAGAGCCCTGTCTGTGACATAGCTACTCTATGCCTCTCTGTAGGGTAGCAAAAGCCATTTAGGCTATATTACACTGTCTGTTAGCCTGTTAGGTGCCTTGAGCCCTGTCATAGCTACACTGTGTGCGACATCTCTCTGTGGCATAGTGAAACCCATGGCTGTGTCTATTATGTCTGATATTTCCCAGAGTAAGTCTGCTAAAAGGAAGCACAGTGCTGCTGCCCTGCAACTAAAAATGATGTGGACAATATGAATCCTAGCACTAATGAAGACCATAGCGACAATAATAACAATATCATCATTAGGACACACTAAACGTCGTCCTGAACCAAAAAAGCATGTTACTGATTTATTTATTTATTTATGAATGTATTGATTGAAATCTTGGATTAATACCTTTGAGCAGATGCTCTTTACGTACAGTAGGGTCCACGTCAGAAGATAAACATAACAACAAATAATGCAAGTGTCAGATTACATTTCAAGTGAGTACAGGCGGTCCGCTATTATTACAAAGCAAGGAGTGAATGCAAAAGAGGGAGCACAGTTAACATAGGGAATATATGACATAATTGAGGACAGAGACTATAGCAAGAAGCAAAGGAGGACATGGACAATTACTTGGGCAATGAACAAGGTATGCCCGCTTCAAATGAAATGAACCAATGAAATGATAGTAGAGTTTCAGAAAGAACTGACTGGAGTTACTTGTAGAGGTACTGAACATTTTGCCACATGTGCCAGGCGATTTCCAGCTGCTGAAGCTGCATGCAAGGAAGGGGAGGCATCCTACTCAGATATAACCTTAAATGCTGAGGCAGCGAATGCTGATAAAAATGGTGGTGATAGTGTGGACTGGGAATGGGATAGCCTAGGCTATGTCCTACCTGATGATGACAGCACTTCCAGTTCTGAATCTTGTGGCAATGAGGTCAGTACTAGTTTCAATGAGGCTGTTGAAGAGGATGCCATTGTAGGGCATGAGAGGCAAGTGCAGAAAAAAAAAATCATATGCTAAACATAAAAATAAGACGACGACCATGAATGATAAAAATTCATGTGAACAAGGAAATGGCAGAATAGGGTTTCCTCCAGGTCCCTTGACTGTAGAAGAAATAGTGCCAGGCACTGTAGTACAAAGCACAAAGGGTAAATCTTTTTTTTTTTATGTTATTTCTTTATCATCATTTTTTTTTATAAACATACATTCACATTTACTGTATGTAGAATATATACTAGTCCATTACATAGAGAATAGCAATATTGAGAGTAAAAGAAAATTATCAAATCATCAAGCACTTAGCACCTAGCACCATAAACTTATTTCTTCAAGCCTTTTTAACATTTATATATATTTTCTCCACATAATAAAATGCTAAATGATACTAATCATTCACTCAGGGAATTTGTGTAATAGCATTTTACAGAACAGATGATTATATAATCAGTGTAAAATAAAGAAAACTAAATAATCACTCAAACAATTTCATCTACAGCCTCCAACATAATTTGCCACTTTTCAGAAGCTAAATAATCGCTCAGATGATCTCATCAACAGCCGCTAACATAATTTGTGACATTTCGTTTTCTGAAGAGGTGGGGGACACTCCATTTCCTGTCTGTTCTGATGCATATTGAGCTTTAATGAAATCAACAAGTTGGTCAATTTCAAAGAAAATATATTGCTTCCCTCAATATCTAATCCTGGCCTTCGCAGGTGCCAAAAGTTGGAAAGTTCCTCCCATCTCTAACACTTCTTGCCGATAGTTCAAGAATTTTCTTCTTCTTTGTTGAGTTTGAAAAGAGAAGTCTGGATATATGTAAAAATGGTGCTATTTATAAAGAAGAGGCCCCTTCACTCTTGAAAGTTTAATCAATAAATCCCGATCTGATTCAAAAGCGAAACTCAAAAGAATAGAGTTTCTTAAAGCAACATTCATTTTAGTCTCAGCTTGTTCTGGTAACGCTGATCGTGCAGCTTTAACAATCCTGTAGGCTTTAGTAATGAAAGGCAAATTCTCCAAGGGTAAATCAAAAACTGTAATGAAAATATCCTTAAGAAGATCCCGTACTGAGTCAAACTCTAGGTCCAAGCTATCTGGCAACCCAACTAATCGTAAATTCTTGTATCTCAGTTGGTTCTCTAAAATTTCAGTTTTTCGGTTCATATTATACATTTCTCTAAGTTGTGCCACATTTGTTGCTTCCAACGTTATAATCTTGCTTTCTTGTTTCTTTAACTTATCACCATTCCGAGCAATATTCTGTTGATTTTCAATAGCCATTTCTTTAGTAATTTTAAGTTCTTTTTGTATGAAATGTAATTTGGCATTAAAAGCGTCTTGCTTGCATTCTTGCCTTTCCAACGCTGCAAGCACGTGGTCTATCGATTTCCCTAGCGTTTCAATAGTATAGTTTGTGTGACTTGCTTGCAATTCAACAGGGTGAGGGGTCACCTGCTGAGACGCCATAACTTTATTTATATTAGTATCAATCTCCGTGTTAATCTTCAATGACTTCTGATCCGCAACTTTTGGATAAACCGCTATGGTAGAACTGCTACACAAACTTCCCTCTATAATAGAATGTGAAGAAGATAACACCGGAGCGGTCTCCGCAGGTTGCAAACCACCAACTGGGCTGATAAACGGCTGTAACAGTCTCTTCTCGAGTGGTCTGACATTCGGTGAGGCAAACTCCTTGTTAGAGGATGAGGTAGGTCTATCTTTACGCTTCTCTCGTTTCTCAGCCATAAAAAGGAAATGTTCACACCAAACAACAATACAAGAGAGTGCAAGTTTAGTTTCTGCTTGTCGGAGATCCCCACAGTGCGTCTAAGCGCTAGGACGCCATATTGCTACCTCCAAAAAAGAAAATCTTTAGTGTGGAATGTTTATTATATTGACCCTGCAGACAACTCTCATGCTGTATGCAGTCTGTGCAAAATGAGTGTCAGTCGTGGTGGCAAAGCGGGACATTTTGGAACATCAGAAATGGTATGACATGCAAAACACCTAATTGAGTGGGGCTGGGCAAGGGACAGTGTGGTTGGCAAACATGGTAGTGGAGTTGGTGGTGATGGTGACCATAGTGACAATAAACTAGAAGCAGGAATTGACACTTAATCACTTGATGTGTCCTTGCAGTCTTCCCAGACAAACATACTGTGGATTGTTTTATTCTGACACCATCAAGTACTGCAAAATCCCACAGTAGTTCTCCACCTGAAAAAGGTGTGAACAAAACAATTCCCCCTTCCCAAATTAAAAATATCTCGTCACTCTTGTCAACTTTTAGAGATGATGTCCAAGGGTCAGAGTGCTGGGGCGTACCCCTTTGAAATGATTGGAGTTATTTTTATTGCTATTTTATACATCATGATGGTGAGTTGGAGAATAATGAAGGCCACTGTTCTACTAACAAGACCCTTGTTAGTCGAGAGGTGGCCTTCATTAATCTCCAACTCTCCATCAATAATGTATGAAACAGTAATAATAAAATACCCCCATTCGTTTCCATGGTGCACGCCCCTGCAGTCTCTCTTGCCCTATATCACAATGAAACATAGAAACATAGATTTTGACGGCAGATAATGACTGCTTGGCCCACCCAGTCTGCCCATTTCCCTGCCTAACGGATAAGCTGCAGATCCTAGTTAACCAGCAGCCTACTTCTTCCTACCCCCACCCCCTAGAATTGCCTTATGACTGTCCCATGCATGCTTGAATTCCACCACTGTTTTTGACTCCACAACCTCCTCCGGAAGGCCGTTCCATGCATCCACAACCCTCTCTGTGAAAAAATACTTCCTTAAATTACCTCTGAGCCGCCCCCTTCTGTCTTCAAATTGTGCCCCCTTGTTCTTGTACACCTCTTTTTTTGAAAGATGCTACCCTCTTGGACTTTGTTGATTCCCTTGAGATACTTGAAAGTTTCTATCATGTCCCCCCTCTCCTCCTTTCCTCGGGCGATACATATTCAGCTCCTTAAGTCTCTCCTCATATGTCTTCCGTGCAGACCCTGCACCATTTTAGTTGCCCTCCTCTGGACAGCCTCCATCCTGTCTATGTCCTTGCGGAGATTGGGTCTCCAGAACTGCACGCAGTACTCCAGATGGGGTCTCACCAACTGTCTGTGCAGAGGGATAATAACTTCCTGTTTTCTACTGGTGATGCTTCTCCCTATGCATCCCAAAATCCCCCCAGCCCTCCTTGCTGCCCTCTCACATTGCTTGCCCACCTTTAGGTCATCTGATATGACTACCCACAGGTCCCTTTCCATTTTTGTTGTTGTTAGTATCTCACCCCCCATTGTGTACACTTCCCCTGGGTTTTTGTTTCCCAGGTGCATTACCTTGCATTTCTTAGCATTGATCTAAGCTGCCATACATTTGACCATTCCTCTAACCTTGCCAAGTCCCTTCTCACCCTTTCCACCCCACCTTGTGCATCAACTCTGTTGCAGATCTTTGTGACATCTGCAAAGAGACATACTTTTCTTCCAGTCCCTCTGCAATGTCGCTATAAAGACATTGAAGAGGACGGTCCTAATACTGAACCCTGCGGCACCCCACTAGTAACCCCCCTTTCTTCAGAGTGGACTCCATTTACTATTACTCTCTGTGTCCTATTCTCCAGCCAATTCTTTACCCAGGCTGTCATCTTGGGACCCACTCCCTGGCTGGCTAACTTGTATATTAATCTTTTGTGTGGGACTGTGTCAAATGCCTTGCTAAAGTTTAAGTAGACCATGTCCACAGTCCCTCCCTGATCTACTACTTTGGTCACCCAGTCAAAGAAATCTATCAGATTTGTCTGGCATGACCTTCCCGCTGTGAATCCATGCTGCCTTGGGTCCTGAGCCCCTCTGGCCTCTAGATACTCAACAATTCTTTCCTTCAGAAGTGATTCCAACATTTTCCCTACCACTGAGGTTAAACTAACAGGTCTGTAGTTTTCTGCTTCTGCCTTCCTCCCACTTTTGTGAAGAGGAATCACATCTGCCCTTCTCCAGTCCTCGGGTACCACCCCATCCTCCCATGATTTGTTAAAGAGGGTAGTCAGTGGTGTCACTAGTTCTACCCTTAGTTCTTTTAGAATTCTGGGATGAATCCCATCAGGCCCCATTGCTTTGTCCACCTTCAGTTTTAAGAGTTCTTTCAGAACCCTTTCTTCTGTAAATGGGCTGGTATCAACTTCTGTATCCAGAGTGTTTCTACTGTTTGTTTTAGGTACCTCCACTTCCTTTGTAAATACTGAGCAAAATATTTGTTTAGTATCTCTGCCTTTTCACAGTCACCCTCTGCCCACCCTCCCTCCTCTTTATTAGCCTCACTAGCCTCCCTTGGTCTTCCTTCGCTCCCTGATGTACCTATAAAAGGTTGTATCCCTCCTTAACTGAGTTGGCTATCTTTTCCTCGGTTTGGGCCTTTGCTGTTCTGACTGCCTTCCGGCTTCCTTTGCTTTAACTGATACAGTTCTCTGTCCTGCTTCTTCTGTGATTCCTTGTACTTCCTGAATGCTTTTTTTTCTTGAACCTTCACTGCCACTTCCTTTGAGAACCATAGTGGTTTTCATCGCTTCATTTTGTTAATTTGCTTCACACAAAGGCTTGTTACCTCTGTGATGGCAGTTTTTATTATTCCCCATTGTTCTTCCACCCCTCCTTCCTGCCCATTTGCTAGTGCATTCCTTAGGCATTCACCCATTTTGGCAAAGTCAGCCCTCCTAAAATCCAGTACTTTTGCCTTTGTATGGCTTGACTCTATTGCTGTGTTTATTGTGAACCATACTGTTCGATTGACGCTAGTTCCCAGATGGCTACCCACTTCTACATCTGTGATCCTCTCTTCATCTTCATTTGAGAGAACCAGGTCTAAGATTGCTCCCTCTCGAGTGGGCTCCAATACTAGTTGTCTAAGGCATGCCCCTTGTAGGGCATCTAGAATAACCCCACTCTTTGAAGTGGCTGCTGCAACTGCACTCCAGTTAACATCTGGCATATTCAAATCACTCATCAGCAATATCTCCCCTTTTTCTGCCATTCTAAGTATTCTTTCTATCATTTCCTTGTCCATTTCCTCCCCCTGAGAAGGGGGTCTGTATACAACCCCTGTGCAGATTGTGGTGCCATTGCCAGTCTCCAAATTTACCCACAGTGCTTCTTCTCCTCCCTGTTTTCCCTTTTGTTCTGTTGCTTTGATTCTTTCCCTTATGTAAAGAGCTACTCCTCCTCCTGTTTTACCCTCCTGTCCCTCCTGTAGATAGTGTATCCTGGTATGTTTATGTCCCAGTCATGGTTTTGTGTACCATGTTTCTGTGACTGCCACAATATCCAGATGTTCCTCCTCCATCAAGGCCACTAATTCAGGAAGCTTGTTACTCAGACTATGAGCATTGGTACTCATTGCTCTCCATTTTTGATGGCTTTACCTTCTTTTGCAGCATCCTCCACTGACCTGTCTACCTCGGTCTTTTCTCATTTAGTACCCTGTTTTGTAGGGAGAGGCTGGTATTTCCTGCTACTTATCAGTGCCTCCCCCCTTGACTAGTTTAAAAGCTTGCCAATGAAGCATTTAAACCGATTGCTCAAAAGACTTGTTCCCTTCCTGGACAGATGCAGACCATTCTGCCAGTATATGCTGGTGTCCCTCCAGGTGGAACCCCAGTCCCCAATGAAGCCAAACCCCTGTGCTCCACACCATTTTTTCAACCATTCATTAAACTGCATGGTGCAAAGTACCCTCGCCTCACTCATGCCATTGACAGGCAGCACCTCAGAGAAGGATATTGTGTGTGCTACTTGTCTTAGGTCCCTCCCCAATTCTACAAAGTCCTTCTGCACTGCTCTAATCTCATGATTACCAAGTCATTTGTCCCTAGGTGGACAATGACGTCCAGCTCAGACTCCCATGCAGCTGTTCTCGTGATCCTGAGGATGTGCTTCCTGTCTCTCCAAGCCATGGCACCAGGCAGGCACCTTACTTCAGTTTTCCCTGCTCCCCCCAGTTCTATCCCCCTAATAATTGAGTCCCCCACCAGGAGCTGCTTCCTTTCCTTGTGGTGTCCTCTGCCTCCTTCCTGTGGGCCTCCCTTGTGACAGTTGTCCTCAGCCTCCTTAGTCTCTTCTGTGGGTGCATCCATAGGGGAGCTATGCTCCCCCAGAATGGTGTATGGATTGTGGTGTGGAACAACTGACTGGGTGTGCCTCTGTTCCACCATCCTCACCCTCCCTGAGCCCACTGTGGTCCAACTGCTGTGCTTTCTTCGCAACCTCTAAGGTAGTGGTGGTGGCTCTGGTGCTCCCTGGATGGGGGAGGTTCCCTTCCTACCATCCAGTGTGGCCTGGGGGAAGGTCCCCTTACTACTGTCCAGTGTGGCCTGAAGACAGGCAACTTCCTCCCTCAGGGCAGAGAGTTGTCTGCAAATAGGGCAGCATCTCAGCCTCCAGAAAGACTCCCAGAAGACTGCTGCCCCACAGCCATTACATTGCACTACTCCCCACATTTGTGTGTGTGTGTGTGTGTGTGTGTGTGTGATTGGTTTGTAATATAGAAATATATATATATATATTATTCAATGTGTATGCTTATATTGTCAGTGCAGTGTACTAGAGAGGATATGACAGTGATATGTACCTTGCACTCTTGAGGAAATGATGTCAGAAACCCAGGTATAAAGGAACTATTTCCAGGGGTGGGTGGGTGAGGGGTGGAAGGTTGGGCCTAAACTGTGCCCTCACAAAACAATCAGCTAAAAGCTCTGACCCACTGCTGCAATGAGTGCCTTCCTGTCAGCAAGATGCCCTACACAACAATTTGACAGAGAAAATACCCTGCTAATCAAATAGAGAAAATCACACATCCAAGTCAGACACAGATAAACCTCCCCAGCCCCAAAACAGGCCTGGTGGTTTGTGCTCTGAAAGCTGTCAGCCCCAAAATAAGTCAGCTGTGCTTTAAACTCTTCCTGCACTGAAAATGTTAAGAATTGTAACAAACAAATGTAAACCTAGATCCACCTTCCTCTGTTGCTTGAAAGACTTTTTTCTGTTTCACACTGGAGGTATTTCTACGACAACTCCTTAACCACAGTGACTTATTTAAAAATAGTTTAACTATCACAAACTCCTTCGCACCAGTAAATTATTTTAAAATAGTTTCTGTCCCAAAATCCTAGTAGTCAATCCAGCTACCCCCAAGGGACAACCAAAATGCAGTATTCAAACACTTATGCAGTTACTTCCAAGATAAGCAGAGTTTGCAAGCTTCTTTTTAAACTCCTCAGCCACCTGTAATTTATTTAAAAATAGTTTAACTGTCAGAAAAAAAATCCTAGTAGACAATCTAGCTACCTCCAAGGATCTACCCAAATGCAGTATTTAAATCTTTCTGTTACTTATACAAGATAAACAGAGTTTGAAAGCCCTTCTTGGTTAAACACTAAATAAATATGTGAATAAAAAGCAATTACCAAGGGTAGTTAGTTTCACCTCCCACAGAATTAAGCAAAAGTGCACGTTTGTTGCAGATATCAAGTGCAATATAGAATTTCTCACACAGCTCACAGCTGAATAAAGAAGTAGTGTCCTTCCAGGTCAAGAAAATGTGCTTTGTCCTGTAATGTACCTGAGCATGGGGATGTGGAGGTCAGCTTCACTGGGGGGAGGCATAAACCTGACTATTGTGGATCTCCAAGAGTCTGAGCATACCATACCGCTCAACTGTCCCTTAATGTAAGGGGCAGCCCTCATTTTACCCCTGAAAACTGCTCTGCTCCTCATCCATCCCTCATGGAAAAACTGCTGCTCACACAGAGGATGTCCTGTAAATTTAGACTTTATGACAGGGGTACCATTTCAGATTTCAACAGGGGACGCTAATAACCAGTGGAGGCCAGGTGCTAGCTAGCCCCTAGGTGGCATGCCCTAGAATATCTGGAACGTCTCTAAAAGGTAAAACTTATTTGTTGTAACTGAAAAGTGATATGCAAATCAGGAAAAATTCAAATGTCTAAGATTCATCTGTCTATACCACCCAGCAGTGCATCAGATTTAGGCTTAAACCCACCTAGTTACTAACCAAGTTTTTTCATGGCTGAAGTTCTGACCGCCCCCCCAACTCCATTCCATTCCATTCAATACCCATCCCATATGGATTGTGAAGCTCGCAAAGGTGCAGAAATGTGAAAAACACATCAGTATTTCAGTCCTTCCTCCTTCCTTAATCCCCCTCTAAAATAAATTATTTAGCTTCACGTACCTGGCCATCTGGCTAGAACCTCTGGCCCAGCCCAGTGTGCCAGCAGCCCAGTTTTTAGTTTACTCCTCCTCCGTCCTTCTACCAGAAGCTGGATGCTAGAATCAACCATCCCAGGTCCCCAGCATGGTCCGCGATCGTGTCACCTCACCAACTGAACCCATTCAACGTGTTGCTTGCTTCTTGCTTGGCTGCTGCATGGCTGCTGCTGCACTGCACTGATCAAGGCCTGTGAAGGTCACCCACACTGCTGTCACTGCTGCTGCTAGGCCTAGATTGCTGCCGTGGAGAGCCTGTGCTGTTTTTTATGAGAGGCAAGCTTAGTAGAGTATGTAGGTAGCCTAGTCTCAGTTAACTTCTAGCTCACCTCTGCCCCTTCTGCCACAAGGGGAGAAGGAGGCTCAGTAAGAGTAGACCAACAAAAATATGTCACCACAACACTGCCATTGCGAGTTCAGTGCTCGCTGAATCCTCCAAGCTGTGGTGTGCAGCCTGTCTACTCTGTGGCGGGAAAGACAGTGTCACATTCTCATGACTCATGTGCTCTTGCTTGGTTGGAGCTCCTCCATGTCACGTATGATGGTACTGCTGCTAATAGATGGAGAGAGTGAATGACACGATACAGACACAGTCGAGTTAGGAGTGCACCTGCAGCATGAACGCACACAGGCCAGGGGGCACCCATTGTTCAAAAGATTAAATCCAAATTTGATGCCATTATTGCCACACCATAAGAACAACCCAGGCACAAATGCGGGGGCAGGCCCGATGCCAGGTGGGCTTCATCAGGTTTTAACGAACCTCCCTTGGAACCCGGTGATTTTATTTTTTGCCCGACTGCTGAAATCAATTCACTCACTCTGTCCCTTTAAATTTTCTCCACTCCTTATAGATGACAGCCGCTAAGGCTTGCCTCTCCCTCTCTGCTGTGACATTTGAACCCCCCCCTTCTCCTCAGCTGTTCCACCTCTTGTGACAATGATGCCCCCCCCTTCCTTGTGCGTGCCCAATCAGGGTTCCAGGTGATCAGTTTGAATCTCGAGCCATGCACCCCCCACCCCGTCTGTGGCCAATCAGTTGCCAGGTTAGAAGTTTGTCACTGCATCCACGTAGCATGTTGGGACTGCCCATTTCCCCTACAGACACAGAAGTGTGAACTTGAAGTGAAGAGCTGAAGAAGAGGAGATCGAGAATGGAGCGTCTACGACAGTCCATGAAGAAAACTCCAAATGGCAAGAATCTGCGGGTCAGGCATATCACCAATGTTTTCTGCCAGCTGCTGCCTGGTAAGTGTTCTATCTGGGTGGCTGCCACAGCACCAGACATGAATTATGTTTTCTGAGGCAATTCAGTATAGTTGCTACTCTGGCTGGTGGTCTGGAGATGTTTGTTGTTTGGGGGGGGCGACCGAGGACCGAGTTGTAGAGCACGAGAAGTGGGTCCAAGCATAGTTGCTGGTGACAAGTTACGGTGCCCGGCAAGTCTAGGACAAAAATCAGGGACAGCTCAGCTGAGCAGCTTAAAGATATCCAGTAGTTAGAACAGGAGCTTGCTTTAAAGAATACATGCAGGGACAACTGAGAGTTTGCTGCCGCTACCTGGAGTCTTTTTAACCTGGACCTGAGGGCGACACGGGGTGTGGGAAGGGGGGGGCAGAAGGACAGAGTGGCTGTCTTTCCCATATTCTGAGCATACTGTCCTTGGTCCCCTTGCATTTGAGCATCATTTGAGTCTAGAGCACCCTGTGTCTGTGACAGGATCACAGGACATGCCTGGTTCACTTGTGTGTTTGCTATGCTATAATCAATGAGTAAACTCAGTGATGTTAGATCAGTTTCCAGCCTCTGTATGCCTGCTTGCCTGAAGGTGAATGAAAAAGGATCAGACTAGATCACAAAACTCTACTTGGTATGCTGCAAGTAGAGAGGATGATGTGTCTTCATGGGCATGTGTACAAGTCTAAATGACGTTTTGTAGCCATTTGGGCTGGTGATGGAAGAAAATACGTTGGTCCAGCTGATGTAGTAATTGAAATGTTGCCCTTCCAAAGACAAGTCTGCAGGACTAGTTCAGGGAAAATTTTCATCAGCCAGATACAGAACATACCAGCATTTGGCTAGTGTGCCAGTGTCCTCGCAAATGTTTTGAGATAGGAGAACTCCATAGAAACAGAATTTCCCAGCAGTAAAAGGTCCATTGTTTCTGCAGCTTCTCAGCAGATAGGAGTTAGGAGCTCTGGACGAAATTAAAATGCAGCGTATTTTAATTATGGAATATAGTAACAGAGGAGAGATATATGCACACATTGTTAGATTGTGTAATAAGATGGTGATAGACAAACGTTGTAATATCCTGTGCAATACCTTAATAAACTTGAAGTTAAAAAAAAACACAGGGTATTGCTAGACCTTTCTGGCAAGCTGGGATGAGGACAGTTTGAATCAGTGAAGTTCCTTCTTGATGGAGATGAGGGCGGGGGGGCAGGAGAAAAGAACAAGTGCTGAGTTACTGCCTGTATTGAAAAGTGGAGCAAATCGATGTCTGACCAATTGATTTATTTATGGCTTGTTCATCAGGGATTTACATTCAGCTGCTGGGGGTGGGGCTCTGGACAAGTTGGGGAAAATAAGGGGTCATTTTATTGTAATGGTTTAAAGTGGTGTGGCTGACCAAACCTTTGATTTTTATGGCTTGTTCAATTTATTGGGGAGGAGGCTTGCTTTCAGCTTCTGGGGGTTGGGGTCTGGATGAGTAAAAAAAAAAGGGGGTATTGTAATGGTTAAAGTGCTAAACTGCCTGGGGAGTACTGTGAGAGGACTGAATTTGATATCTGAATACACAGTTCTTGCCCAGTGCTAACAGGATGATGGAGACTGGATGGGGGGGGGGGGCAGTACACAAACTGGATGCAAGCATTGTGAATATTTAATTATAAAATGGCTGGCAGTGCTGAAGTCGACTTTTGACTAGTAGAATATATTCCCTGGGAACCATTTTAGTTACTCTCCTTTGGACTGCCTCCATCCTGTCTATGTTATTGCGGAGATGGGGTTTCCAGAAGAATGTTATACTGGTGGTGCCTCTCCTTATGCATCTCAATATCCCCTAGCCCTCCTTGCTGCCTTCTCACATTGCTTGGCTACCTTTAGGTCAACTGGTGTGACTACCCCGGTCCCTTTCCATTTTTGTTGTTGTTGGTACCCCCATTGTGTACTCTTCACCTGGGTTTTTGTTTCCTAGGTGCACAACGCTGCACTTCATGGCAATTAATCTATTTTTTATTTATTTTATTTAGTTTTTGTTGACCGGGTAAGTGCACTAGACAAATCCTGACTATTTTCAGGCACGACCCAGGGGAAGGGGAATACAGATGAATGCCAATTGACCTTGAACCAGTTTAAGCTGTTGGTGGTATTTTTACTGAATGTTTAGAGTTTGTGAAAATGTCATTGTTTTTGAGCTCTAGAGAGAGCTCATCATTCCTGGCTGCCTGAAATTTTGGACATGGTCCAGAAATCTCTGTAAAAGGGGCTAACAATAAGAATGTGAACTCCTCTTCCTTAAGCAAAAATATTGGCCTCTAGAGCACATCATCCCTGTGTGGCAGCATCAGCCTTTGCTCATCCAGGCTTTAGTCTGCAGCAAAAGCTAAGAGAAATAAAAACTGAACTCCTCCATTTTCCAGGTTCCTGTAAATCTGTGTTTGAGACCCTGTGTGTCTGCCTGAATTTTGCACAGTGAGTCTCAGTCCTACTGCTGCTGAGCAAACGTATGCTGTATTTTTATTTCTCGCCTATTGTAGTGTGTAGATCATTGTTTTTCTGCATTTGCCTTATGGGTCAGAACAGGTGTGTGGATTAAGATGCTGAAGTACTCTTTTGTCCTGTATTATGTGTAGATATGTTTCTGCAACTAAGTGAAAATACTACAAATTATTGGCTCCTACAGGTTTTTTTTTTGTGTCCAGCCCTTTGATCTAGCTACAGGGGGTCTGTCACTGTTTAATTAAGATAGGCAGTAATGGTTTAAGCACACCAGCTTGTGAACCAGGGGTAAAGTTAGCATTCAGAGCCAAATACTATGTAACATTGGGCAAGTCACAGTAAAATCCCAGTGCTAGTCCACCCAGATACATATTCAGGGTTCATTTCAGACATTTATCTTGATGGAATAATTGAGCCTTTGGGTAGAAAAGTAAGAGTCAAATGAAAAAATTAATGGACAGGGCTTGCATTAGTATTAGTAAAATGGTGGACAGTACACTGACACTGACTCTTGCTATGGTCAGATAATGAATATGTTATTATTATACAGTTGTGAGCCACACGGATAGTAATTGTCCTGACAGCCAGGAGCGGAAGAGAGATGACAGATGACTTCTTGAGCTTTACAATTAATCACAAAATGAAACACAGTAACCAGGGCTTCTCTGGACCTAGCATCCCCCAGACCCCTAATAACTGGCTGGCTGCAGGGTGAAATCATGCTTCAGTTCTGTACGTGAGGTTAGCAAAATGCTAAAATTAGCCTGGCCTATGTCAAGACAGCAGGTGACAGCTGCAGCCAATGTATATGTCAGTTATACTACAATATCAGCATTTTGCTAAACTCACATACAAAATAGTATGTATTCACCCTGCAGCTACACACATCACCATTTTAGAGCAAGGGGGTGGAGAAGAACTAAGATAAGTTACTTAGCTTCAAAATAAGCCAGGAAATGCACCACAGAGCATCTATAACCCCTGGACTTCTAAGGGCTGCTGGCATTTTTTAAAGAGTAACAGTCTATATAAAAGGAACACCACTTGAAAAAATCCTGGTTAGGTCCTACCATAGAAACATAGAAACATAGACTTTGACAGCAGATAAGGACTGCTTGGTCCACCTAGTCTGCCGATTTCCCTACCTACAGGATAAGCCACAGATCCTAGTTAACCAACAGCCTACTTCTTCCTACACCCCACAAGAATTGCCTTATGTCTGTCCCATGCATTCTTGAATTCCCCCACTGTTTTAGACCCCACAACCACCTCAGGAAGGCTATTCTATGCATCCACTACCCTCTCTGTGAAAAAATACTTCCTCACTTTGCCCCTGAACCACCCCCCATCTTTAAATTGTGTCCCCTTGTTCTTGCATGTCTCTTTTTCTGAAAGATGCTACCCTCTTGGACTTTGTTGATTCCACTGAGGTACTTAAATGTTTCTATCATGCCCCCTTTCCTCAAGGGTATACATATTAAGCTCTTTAGTCTCTCCTCGATCGCTTCTGTTGCAGACCCTGCACCATTCTAGTTGCCCTCCTCTGGACTGCCTCTATCCTGTCTATGTCCTTGCGGAGATGGGGTCTCCAGAACTGGACGCAGTACTCCAGATGGGGTCTCACCAACTCTCTGTACAGAGGGATAACAACTTCCTGTTTTCTGCTGCTGATGCCTCTTCCTATGCATCCCAGTATACCCCCAGCTCTCCCTACTGCCTTCTCACATTGCTTGCTACCATTAAGGTCATCTGATATGATTACCCCCCAGGTCCCTTTCCTTTTTTGTTTTTGTTACTACCTCCTCTCCCCAATTTGTTACTACCTCCCCCAGCACCCAGACCCCTATTATTTGGCTGGCTGCAGGGTGAATAAATACTTCTGTCCTGTATCTGAGGAACAAAAGTACTAACATTCATTGCCTGGCCTACGTCAAGCCAGCAGGTGACACCTGCAGACAATAAATATATCACTTGTACTATAATATCAATAAGAACTCTTAGGGGTGAATGATGCTTGATATATAAAGCATTTTAAGATCCACTGTTGTTTGAGACAATCTGTCTTGTTAGACAAGCTCCTATGGATAGTACAAGATCTCATAAACTCAAATTACATGTTGATACTAACAGGACTACAAAGAGAAATGACTTCATTACTCAAAGAATACCCCCATTATGGAACTCTTTACCTGCTACTGTAGTAACAAGTAATAATATCGAACAATTTAAACACAGACTTCATCTGTATATGGGCAATAACATTTTTTTTCCACCATTAAGAAACAATGGTGGCAAGTTCATGTTGGGCTTGCCATCAAACTTGTACTATCTATGAACCTATGGACCATATCAGCATTTTGCTAACCTCATGTACAGAATATAAGTATGTATTCCACCTGCAGCTAGACAACACATAAGATTAGAGCAAGGGGGTAGAGGAGAGCTAAGATAGGAGTTATTTAGCTTCAAAATAAGCTAGAAAATGCACCACAGAGCATCTAGAACTCCTGGGCTTCTGGGGGCCTGGTGGTCCCCAGACCCCTGATTTTTTTAATTTTTTTAAGAAGTCACAGACTCCAAAAAAAGAAACCCCCCCTTGTAACAATCCTGGCAACAGCCCAGGGAGGCAGTCTCCCCCCCGGCCCACCTAAATGACACCCTTGCTTTTATGGTAGAAATTAATTCTCGGGTGCTAATATTGGTACAAGTAAATACAGTGGTTTCCACTGTGTTCTGAGGTACTGTATCTCCACCTTGCAGGATATGTCCTGATCATTGTGAGGGTTAGTGTCCCTCATTGTCCCTGTTGTACCTGCCTCAGCAATGCCCCCATGGGTATAATGGATCGGGGCACCTAACAGATAGTGTAATAGTCTCCAAAAACTGTTTTTACATGATCTTTGTTATGGTCAGGGTTGGGTAATCAGGTAGCAGAATAGGTCAGGTAGTCACTACCTGACTAGTGTTGCTCGGATAGTGCTGCTGTGGATCTGTCAGCGATCTGGCAGATGGCGGCACTATTCGAGTTGGATCCGTCCTGGGATCCGGCTAAATACAGAGGTCGGGTCAGGTCCCAGGTCAGATCCTGTGTTATCCAGTGATGGATTCAGGGATCCAGCAGTTGGATAATATGGGATCTGATGGCCGGATCCACAGACAGATAGTGGAAGTATCTGGTAGATCCACTATCCTGACGCAAAAGGACAGATATCTGTGGATCCAGATTTGTCCCAATCCATCTGAGCAACACTATACCTGAACTGATCCGACTACTCGTTTTACATCTGTTTGTCTGTTTTTTTTTTTAACTTTTGGGGTACTCTCAGGTTTTCTTAGTGGTTGGGTATTTTAGAACCCTCCCAATCCTAATCTCATCACATTTACGTTCATATGTCATCTCATCAGAGCAATTCCTTTTTATGCAGAGAAACTGAGATTTAGATATGTTGCTGATGGTGTGGTGTGGGTGACAACTGCTGGAGTGCAGGAGACTGTTTCTAGCTACTAGTTTTTGGAACAAATCGGTTATTATTGTATTGTCTGATGCTGTAGGGATATCCAAATCCAAAAATTGCACATTTTCATAACTATATTTTACAGTAAATTTCAAATCGGAATTTGACATCTCCAAAAATTCCACAAATTTGAACTGCTCCTGCACTTCCCCATGTCACTATTTTGAGGATACATTTATTTATAGCATGGGTTGCATGAAGGAGAGCAGCCAATTGGTCAAACAGCATCAGGTGACCGTGGATTAAATTCCCTTTTTAATCCACACTTGGGTGACCTGCACTTCTTCCCTCAAAGCAAATGATGTGGTTATCCCACCAAAATCACATCCCTACCCACAGATGCAGTATAGTGGTGACACAAAATGTTACTGATAACTGCAAAATTGTGAGCAGAAATGGAAAGATTTTCAGCAATCCTGCACATATTTACATGTGATCATTAGCAGTAATGTGTCTACAATGTTTTTGTTTAATTACCTTGTATTGTGCTAGCTGCTAGTTAAAAAAGAATCCAATTGAATCCTTCTATTATGAAGTCAGAAACTCTCTACTGGGAAGGCTATTTACATATCTATAATGCAGTGCTTGCAAGTCATGGAAGTAATGAATTCTCATACATGGTAAAAAGCAAGTAAAACAGATATTCTAACGTGTTGTATTGATTACTATCGGAAATGAGCAGTGTTACTTTGCTCTCCTTTGTTTTGAACACTAAAAAAGAAGTATTAACGTATTTATGTCATTACAATATTAATAGTCTGCTCATATACCCTAGGAAGCAAATTACAATGCTAAGTAAAGTGTTATATATGTGTTCTGTTGCTGATTTAAGAATACAACGGATTCCCTCAGAATAGTGTAGTTCACAGCGAGCTTACCAGTGCTTAGTTGTGTTTTCTACTAGCTGTGTTTCACTTAGTTTAGATATGATCATTAGTAGTAATGTGTTTACAATGTTTTTTTTTACTTTACAGAAACATTAAGTATCTACATGTTATCTTTACATTACAGTACTTTTTTTACTAACTTACTGTCGAGATCAACTGTTCAGAAGTTTATTTCTCAGAGAATGACAGAGCTACTGCATCATACAAATTATTTATGTACCCACAATGTGATGTGTGCAACTCATGGAAGTAATATATTCTCAAACATGGTAAAAAGCAAGTAAAATAGATGTTGTAACATGTTTTTTTTTTTATTTACTTTAGGAAAGGAGCTGTGTTACCTTGTGCTCCTGTGTTTTGGACACAAAAAAGTATTAAAGTATGCAGGTCATTACAATATAAATAAACAAAACTGTACTCGTATACCACAGAGAACAAATTAATATGTTAGAAAATGTGTCATACACAATTATTTTGCAATTTATTAAAAATAGAACAAATTTCCAAATAATTGTGCAGTCCTCAGCAAGCTTTCCAGTGCACACTTGTATTTTCCACATGTAGTGTTTCACTTAGATTACATGTGATCATTCGTATTAATGTGTCTACAATGCTTTTGTACTTTACAGAAAGGTCTAACCGAACCATAAAATGTTTATCCTCAGTCTACATGAGGAACTGTTTTTTTCAGATGAAAGGATACACAATAAAAATTGTCTTTTCCAGTCTTAAAATCACCCTTTCTGAGCATAATTTGTGCCCTTCATGCAACCCATGTTATAAAAGCAATAGCCCACTCCAGGGTGTGGGGTTATAGGCATTTAATCCACACCTGGGGTACTGTGAGGACACTCGGCCTGTGGCCTTTTCCCTCACAACACACCCCAATGTGGACTAAATGCCTATAACCCCACACCCTGTCATGGGTTATTGCTAACTTTATTTTTTTCCATACAGAGTTTTATCAGCTTTTTCTCCCTCATTTTCTCCCCCTCCAAGTGACCCGGGCATGTGCACGCATGTGGAGGCTCGAGCACGCCATGCCTCAGGATGCCCTCCCACTATGCTGCCACCCCCTCCCATCTATGCTACCCTCCGGGTCTCCACCCGGTTGGAGCAGAACTATGGGGAAGGGAATGACCTCCCGGGGAGAGGAGAGCCACCTTTCAGCTGCTCAATCCTGCTCCCCCCCTCCCTCCTCCGTGTGCCGGCTTCCCAATGACCCAAGGTCATTCTCGAACCCGGGTCACGGCGTGGCACGAGGTAAGGCGTCTAGCACGTCAACCCTCAGTGTCACTGGGCCAGCATGAGGATGCATTTAAAAACTCTCTGCAAGCTAGCAGAATTTGTCTTAAAGTGTAACACCTTTGTTTTCCAGGGGCAGTATTTTTGCAAGTTAAAGGCACTGCCATGGGGGCAACTTTTGCCCCTAATTATGTAAACTTATATTTAGGCCTTGGGGAAAGGAATGTTGTTCTAGATGTGGAGAAAAATCCATGTTATGCAGTTTTATATCTTTGGTGATGATTTATTGATGATATGTTGATGGTGAGGTGTGGGGGAATGCATGAGCTGTTTGGAGAAGTCTGAACCAAATTTGAAATTACTATAAAATGCAGTTATGGAAATATGCAATTTTTGGATTTGAATATCTGTACCGCACCAGACAATACAGTAAAATGTATTACCCCTTCCCTGTTATCTAGGGGTATGATGGTGGAATGTCCATGAGGGGAGCGACCACAACAGAAACAGTGCATAGAAACCTATTAACATAGAAGTTGATGACAGATAAGGACCACAAGGCCCATCCAGTCTGCCCATTTTTTCTACTTCATGAATGTGCAATAGGCCTTTACTCTGTCAATGGCCTATATATTCATACTCATCTGTATTACTCCCTTATGCCTATCCCATGCCTGTTTGAAGCCCTGCACTGTATTCATATCCACCACTTCCTGAGGTAGGCTGTTCCATGCATCCACTACCCTTTCTGTGAAAAAGAACTTCCTTACATTACCCCTCAATCAGCCTCCCTTTAGTCTCATGCTGTGTCCTCTTGTCCTGCTATTTTTCTTATATTGAAACATATTAAACTCTTTCACCTTGTTAATGCCTTAAGATATTTGAATGTTTCAATCATATCACCTCTCTCACTCCTTTACTGTAGGATATACATATTCAGCTCTGTTACTCTGTCCTCATATGTTTTCTGATGCAGTCCCTGCACCATTTTGGTTGCCCTTCTCTGGACTGCCTCCATTTTGTTAATGTCCTTGTGCAGGTGCAGCCTCCAGTACTGCATGCAGTACTCCAGTTGGGGCCTAACCAGTGTCTAGTAAAGAGGGATTATTACGTCCCTCTTACGACTTGTGATACCCCGACTAATAAACGCCAACATCTCTCTGGCCTTACCTACTGCTTTAGTGGTCTGCTTGGATGATTTCAGGTCATCTGGTGATGATGATGCCCAAGTCTCTTGCTTCCCTTGTGATTGCCAGCAACTCCTTCCCAACCTATAGGTAGCTTCAGGGTTTCTCTTCCCTATGTGCATGATCTTGCACTTCTTTGCGTTAAACCCCAGTTGCTACTCTTCAGACCATTTTGCCAGTTTTTCCAGAGCTCTTCTCATTCTGCCCACCCCATCTGGATGATCTACTCTGTTGCAGATCTTGGTATCATCGGCAAACAGGAAAACATTTCTCTCTAGTCCATCTGTAATGTCACTGATAAAGATATTGAAGAGGACTGGCCCCAGGACTGATCCCTGAGGTACCCCACTTGTGACTTGCAGCTCTTCTGACTGTATACCATTAACCATCACACTCTGTTTTCTGCCCACCAATCAGTTTGCCACCCAGTTGACCAACTTCTTACCCACCCTGAGTCTACCTAACTTATTAATAAATCTTCTATGTGGAACAGTATCAAAAACTTTGCTGAAGACAAGGTAGGCAACATCAACTGCACCCCTCAGTCCACCACTCTGGTTACCCAGTCAAATAAATCTATGAGAGTACTTTGATAGAACCTTCCTGCTGTAAACCCATGCTTCCTTGGATCTTGTACTCCTATGGATTCCAGGTGTTGCACTATCATTTCCTTAAGGAGTGCCTCCACAATCTTGCCCACTACTGAGGTAAGACTGACTGGTCTATAGTTCCCTGCCTCCTCCCTGCTGCCACTCTTGTGGAGCAGGATCCCATGAGCCCTTCTCCAGTCTTCTGGGACCTCTTCTGTGCTCTGACTCACTAAACAGTTCTGCTAATGGCTCTGCTAGTTCCATCCTTAGCTCCTTTAGTACCCTGGGATGTATGCCATCAGGTCCCATTGCCTTGTCCACCCTGAGCTTAGCGAACTCTTGTAGGACCCTTTCTTTTGTGAAGGGACTTGTGCAGACCTTCTCCCCCCCCCCGAGTCCATGGTGCTTAGCTGTGGGTCCTGCCCTACCTTCTCCTCTGTAAATACAGAGCAAAGGTATCTATTTAGGATAGATGCTTTTCCTTGCTCCTCCTCCACACATTTTCCCTTATCCCCTTTGCTCTTAGCAATACCCCCTCTGGACTTTCTACTTTCACTAATGTATCTACAAAAAGTCTTGTCCCCTTCTGCTGCAGATGACTTGTATTTAATCATCGGGGAGGTATGTTGCTAGCAATAGAAAAAATGGCTCACAGGGGAAATGTATTGCTAGCAGGGGACTTCAATCTACTGGACATGGATTGGAGCCTCCCTGCTGCAGCATCAGCGAGGAGTGGGAACACCCGGGACTCCCTGCACAGAGCATTCCTCAGGCAACTGGTTATGGAACACACTCAGGAGGAGGCATTGTTGGATGTGGTGCTGTCAAAGGGGGACAGTGTCACGGAAGTCATAGTAGGGGCAAACCTGGGGAATAGTGATCATCATTCAGTGTGGTTTGGTATAAAAACTGGATCGGAATCAAATCATACAAGGACGAGGGTCCTGGACTTCTGGAGGCTCAACGTCAAGAAAATGGGCAAATGCCTGAGGGACAACCTGGCAGGGTTAGGGGAAGTGGGAGGTAGAGGAAAAATGGGCAAAAATTAAGGAGGGTATTGAGAAGGCTATAAATCTCTGTCAGGCAGGTTAGCAAAGGAAAAAGGAAAACAAAATCGCTATGGTTCTCCAGGGAGGTGGCAGAGAAAGTAAAAGCAAAAAAAACGTCATTTAGCAGATACAAACTAAAACAGACAGAGGGGAACAAGGGAAAGTTACCAGAAGAAGCAAAAGGAGGCAGGGAAGGCAGTTAGGAGCGCAAAGGTGCAAAGAGAGGAAAATATTGCCAAATCAGTGAAAAGAGGGAATAAAATAATAACTTCCCTAACTTCCCACTAATTTCTTTAATGACGATGACTCTCCCGAAACCCCCAACTCCACAACTCCCAGCAGTCACCCTCCCTTCTACTTTAAAGTAGTACATAAGAACGTTGTTCGTAAGTACATCACCAAAGCCATCAGCAAATCAAGATCTAGCAATGATACACTCGACCTCAAGCTGCTATCCTCACCCTAGAAGAGGTGCTGGGCCTCTACCAAGATTTTTACCTCTCCTTACACTCAACCAATTCCCAGAAAATGGAAGTCAGCCACTGTCACCCCAATAAAAGTGGTGACAAGACTGACCATGGGAACTACCGCCCAATCTCAATCTTGCCACCCCTCTCAAAAGCCCTGGAACACATAGTATAGGACCAGCTTACCGAATACCTGGACAAGCACAAGATCCTCTGTAGGCAACAACATGGTTTCAGGAAAGACCATAGCATTGCTTCCACATTACTTGAAGTCACCGGTGCAATCCACAGCTCTCTGGACAAAGGACAACTCACTGGCGCTGTCTATATTGACCTAACCAAGTCATTTGATACTGTCCACCACTGCTTTCCTCTTGCCCAGTTTCAAAAGGCTGGGCTCTCCCCTTTTTCTATATCTTGGCTCAAAAGCTACCTTGCAAACAGGTCACAATGTGTAAAAATTGCTGACGTGCTCTCTGAAGCCAAACCTGTTTGCTCCAGTGTCCCACAGGGATCCATCCTGGGGCCACTCCTCTTCAGCCTGTTCCTAAATCAATCAATCAATCAATCAAAATCTTTATTTATCCAGGCGGGCACCATTGAGCAAGGCTCATTTGCAAGGTGGACCTGGTCACGAATACATCAAAGTACAGTACAGAAGCAGGCATACAAAAAGCAATAATATGCAAGGAAGAAAAAGTATATGCAGTGTATACAGTACAGTACAAGGTTGAAATAAATAAAAAAAACTGCATTATTTTACAATTGAAGAAGTCAGCAGATGTACAATCAACCATAGGTATACAGGGGTTATAAGCAGAGATCTTTGGAGTGAGGCAGCTGGCAACTACACATATAGGGCAATGAGGCAGTGTATGGGGTGGCAGGTTAGAAAGGTAAAGAAGAGGAGGGATATATTACCGATGACTGGAGGAAAAATTGATCTAAAACAACAGAAAGTGACGATGGCTGTCGTGTACTTGTTTATTATGATTATGACGGAGGAGGGGTAGATAATTGGGACATGCTGGATTGGACAGGGAAGGGTGGATGCAGTAGGAAGAGTTAATAGGGAAAGAGTGAGAGCCAGGGGTAGAAACCTTCTGCTCTCAACAAATTGTACTCTACGCCTATGATGCAGTAATCCTAGCCTTACACCAGGATCCAAACCAGCTGCAAGGCAACCTCCAGCATTGCTTCTCCACTATTGAAAACTGGTTCTCTCAACACAAACTGATCCTCAATCAGAAAAAAAAATAAGACCATGATCTTCAGTAGCTCCCACAATAAACATAAACTCCATCACCTCTCCATATATACCAGTCATGGCGGCCTACTTGAACAGGTCCAAACTTTTAAATACCTTAGGATCACCCTAGACTCGCACCTCTCCTACATTGACCACATCAACAACGTCGCCAGAGCTGCCAACTCCAGGCTAGGCCTGCTGTTCCGCCACAGGAGACATTTTCCCCCTACAGCCCTGGCTGCTGCCATCCAGTGCTCCACCACTGCCACCATTGACTATGGCCTCATCATCTATGGCTCAGCCACTGTTACTGCGCTCAAACAGGTAACCACCTCTCTCAACAAGGCTTGTCGGCTCATCACTGGCACTCAACGTCATACACACACCTGTGACCTCTACTCCAAACCAGCTGGCTGCAACTTGATAAGCGTATTAAATACCAAACTTGCATAGTGGCTAAGAAAATTCTGATGGGCCTTGCCCTACCTGGTGTTGCTACTCTCCTACAACCTAAAAAAAGCAGCCGGTGCACCCAGGGATCCAAACCACAGCAGTTCCAAATCCCCTACTGCCGCACAACCCATGGTCAAAGAGCTTTTGCCTACCGGGCTGCTAGCTGGCTAAACGGACTCTCTAGTGATATCACCATCACCCCCATGCTCAGTGCCTTCAAAACCAGGCTCCGTCACTCACTCATTGCCTCCAGCACCTGTGACTGTAATGTCTAGCAATGAAATCTCCACAGTTTGGCCTCCCGAATTTTGAACAGATTCCTACACTGTGGCTCCCCTTGTTCTCTCTACATCTATGAGAGCCACAGCCTCTTAGCACTTGCAGACACCACCCTGCACAACTCCTGCACTTCTAGTGTTCTCTGACATTGCCCCCAGGCTACATCCTCCTCCTCCTCCTCCACCGCCCTACCATTTCTTCCCTCTACCCCACCAAATCTCCCATTGCTGTCCCCCACACCCTTCCTCCGCCCCACCCCCCTCTATTGCTTTTCTTTTCTTTTCGTTTCTTCATTTAAAATGCATCAATATATGTTTCTCGTAGGCAGTTTTGTATGTATATCCATTTACTGTTTTGCCTGTAACGTTTTGTCTAACTGTACCTCATGACGTGGAACCTTTGTAAAAGAGCCTTGTCTCAAAGGTATTTGTAATCCTAGAACTCAATAAATAAAAATAAAAAAATAAAATTTTTTTTTTTTTTTTACTATGCTTTTTTCTAGTGCTGTCTGCCCAGCACCTCACAGGCCCTGGCTTCCACCTCCTCACTGTTTACCATGACCCTCCAATACCCCCTGGCTTGCCCCCCCAGGGTGGGGTTGTGGTGCTGAGCCTCTAACAGAGCCGCAACAATGGGACTAGGTGGGAGGGCAGGTCTGTAGGAGGTTAATCGAAGCCAAGGCAGCTTCATTAAGGACAGCCAGCAGCAGTTATTTTTTCTGTGTTCCTTTTTTTCTTGGGGGGCAAGGCCGTGCAATGACATCCTGCTTCCACCCCGCCCCTTGAGAACTCTCAAATGCTGGTCACTGCAGTACTCCCGTCCTCCGCTAGGGGTCTGTCAAGCACTGGACATTCTCCCCTCTCTCCCCCCCCAGGAAGGACAGCAGTCCTAGGGATGTTCCATCCTTCTCCCCTGGCCAGCCATCCTACAAATCCAGTTCCATTTCTGAACCCGGGTCGCCAGCGTTGCAAGCGGAAATCCATCTGCTGCGCTGATGGGCCGGCTATATAAAACATTTTTTGGGTACATACAGTAAGTGAGAACAGATAGACAGGGAGGAATACTAAGTCTGAAGGATGAGGGAGGGGGTAGTGTAGAGGAGGACCACCAAAAGGCGAACATATTGAACAAATACTTCTGTTCAGTGTTCACAGAGGAGGGTGCAGGGGATGGGCCAAGGTTAAAGGACAAGGGAATTAGGGGCAGCAAGGTGGACACAAGTCCCTTTACAGTGGAGAGGGTCCTTAGGGAACTAATGATGCTAAAGATTGATAAGGCAATGGGGCCGGACGGGGTGCACCCCAGGATACTGAGGGAACTTGGAGAGGAGCTGGCAGCACCTCTGACTTTCCTGTTCAAACTGTCATTTGAAATGGGGGTGGTGGTACCAGGGGACTGGGGAAGGGCAGATGTGGTTCCTCTACACAAGAGTGGGAATAGAGAAGAGGCAGGAAACTACAGGCCTGTCAGTTTAACTTCAGTGGTAGTAAGGTAATGGAATCACTGTTAAAAGAAAGGATTAGCAAATGTCTTGTAATAGTGGGCTTCACAGGGGGGAGGTTGTACCAGACTAACCTGATCGAGTTTTTTGACAGGACATCCAGAGAAGTGGATCAGGAAGGGACAGTGGACGTGGTCTACCTAGATTTCAGCAAGGTTTGTGACACCGTTCCACATGGGAAATTGATAAACAAGCTGAAGAGACTAGGTACTAAGGTTGTCAAATGGATAGAGAGTTGGCTGAGTAATAAGACTCAGAGGGTGGTGGTAAATGGCACCCATCCTGGAGTAGACAAAGTGATCGGTACTGGGCCCGATCCTCTTCAATGTCATTATTAGTGACATTACTGATGGACTGGAGGGGAAGGTATGCCTCTTCGCAGATGACATGAAATTCTGTAACAGAGTGGATACACCAGGTAGGGTGAATAGAATGAAGGGGGATCTAAAAAAACTGGAAGAATAGTCAAGAAACTGTCAGCTGGGTTTCAACACAAAAAAGTACAAAATAATGCATATTGGGCACAAAAATCCAAGAGCAACATACAAGCTGGGGAGGGAGGGAGGTACTGACAGACACAGATCAGGAAAGGGACTGGGGGTGATCATTACAGATGACCTAAAGGTGGCAAAACAGTGTGACAAGGCAGCGGGGCAGGCTAGTCGGATTCTGGGATACATGGGCAGGAGCATCACCATTAGAAGGAGGGAGGTAATAATTCCCTTGTACAGACAAATGGTGAGACCACACCTCAATACTAGGGCCTCCAGAACTGGACACATCTTCAAAAAGACATAGCTAGGGAGGAAGGGGTTCAGAGGAGGGTAACGAAAATGGTACAGGGAATGCATATGAAGACTTACGAGTAAGGTATCCCATAAATAAAGCAACTTGATTTAAGCGAGTCAGTTTCAGTGACGTCAAAATAGTGAATGTGAAATGTGCTATGTGTGCTTTATAGCACATTGTAATTTCAGCGATTTTCATTTGGTAGGGAGTGCTACTGTTGTGGAATACATAGGGATTTGTTGGTTGGGCCATTTTCAAGCTGGCCATTTGGTGCAGTGGTGAGAGTCACCACTTTTTTAGTTGGCGGATCTGGGTTTGGGGCTGGCTATGGGACATACTTTTTTTGTTGTTGGCTCATTGATTTTATTTTTCTTTCAACATCTGTTTTCCCACCCTCCTAACTTCGTCATCCCCCCACCAGCAGGTTGCCCCCCTCCAATGATCTCCCTCCTGCCAACTTCTGTCCCCCCTGGGAGTAGCCCTCCCCTGAGTTTTCCCCAATTCTTCGGTGTACCCCCCTCCGGTGACAGTTAGTTTAAGATGGGGGTGCAGAGGGGGCATTGCTCCCCACATAAAAGTTTAGTACACATTGCACCACCCTTAGAAGAAGTGGCCACTGTTCGCTGTTTTTGTACCACACTGTAGTGCTCATCACAATTTTGATTTTCAGCAATGTGCACTCGCAGTTTTTGGTTTTGCTATTATAAAGTTGCTCTTATCACATAGGACCACAAGGAATGGCTTAGGGAATTGAACATGTATTCCCTGAAAGATAGGAAGAGGAGAAGGGAACCACTAGCGGCAAGAATGAGGAAAGTAGGTTCTGTAGAGGAGATTCCTATAGCAGAACAAGAACATAAAATAAATACATTTACAGATGATATTCTCTTGACCCTGTTTTCCTCCTCTCAATCAATTCCGGCAGCTTGGCAAATATTGAAACAATATGAGAAACTGGTGGGATTTAAGTTAAATACTACAAAAACGGAGATCCTGGCCTTTAACTTTATCCCCACCCAAAGACTGAACAAAGAATATGCATTTAAATGGCACACTACCAAAATAAAATACTTAGGAATTAACATTCCTCTTAACCCAGAAGTATTGGAGATTTTAAATTATGAACCCCTCACGACTATAATACAAAATGACCTGGAAAGATGGTCCACCTTTCTTACCCCCCTTCCACCAATGGATAGAAATAGTGCGAATGAATATGATACCTAGATTACTTTATCTAATTCAGAATATACCCTATTTACCAGCAACTTATTATTTTAAATCATGGGACGAGTTAATTTCCATGTTCATTTGGGGTAAAGAACATCCTAGGATATGACTATCGGTTCTTTAATTGTCCCTGGCTCGGGGGGGATTTAACCTTCCAGACTTTAAATTATACTCTAGGGTGTCTTTCCTTAGGATAGTCCTGATCTGGATGACGGAATCCTATTCGACCCCTTGGAAGGATATTGAATTTCATCTTAATGATTTATTTGCTATCAAAAAAATTCTTCTCTCTTCTGCTGAAAGGTCTGTTACCTGCTACCCTAAAAGGTATTACAGCTCAAATTTATAAATGTTGGAGAAGCTTGAGGCAAATGGGACCACTACGTATTATATACAAATATATTAAATGTTTATCAGAAGGTGATTCATTTACACCCATAAATATGGACTCCACATTTTGGGAATGGAGAAGATTAGGCCTTTCACATCTTCTCCAGTTTTTGTCCCCTCAGGGGATACTCCCCTTTGAAAAATTACAGTCCCAATATGGCCTTAGCAGATCAGATTTATTCCGTTATTTCCAGGTCAGGAACCATGTACTCAGAAATCGAATAATTCAACCCAAAATTCAAGATCCAACTCCAGAGTTACTCAACTTATTTATGGAAGCCATAAGGGGGAACTTGGGTAAGCATTTAATAGGCACAGCATATAGAAAATTGAGAAATTAACAAAAGGAATCAACTGAATCCATATTACAGGAATGGAGCAAAGATCTCCACCTAGAAATAACCATGGAGGAGTGGAGGGGATCAGCTGTGAGTACGGTAAAGATCACTTCCTCTCCATTTTGAAGAGAATTTGCGTAGAAGTGTTGTTCCCACTTTTTTAGAGCCCCAGCAGTCCTGATCATATTCATTCTGGAAGAGTATGGAGTATGCTGGTGAAAGTGTGGATGTCTGAGGGTGACACTGGGACACATATTCTGGGAGTGTCCTTGTTTGAAGCCCTTTTGGCTATCCTTACAAATCGAATTAACCAAATTAATAGAACAAGGGATAGAATTGACAGCTGAACAGGTTCTGCTAGGGATCTTTGCAGACCATTCCTCTCCATGGGAAAAAACTCTTACCTCCCAGTCTTTTGGCGGCCAAAAAGTCCATTACTCGTAGATGGATAACCAGTATAATTCCAACAGTACTAGAATGGAGATCAACCATGTCTGAATTATATGAAATAGAAAATTCTAATGCTAAAATTCAGGGTAAAGCTCCAACATACATGATGAGATGGCAGAAGTGGGTTTTCTATCATACTGAGGTGGATCCACACTCCTGTCCTTAAGTTTGGTGGGGAAGGTAACGGGGGATGATCGAACAACTACCAAAGATCTGAAGGGAAGAAAATTTAATTAAAGAAGGAGGAGTTAACCAAAAAGAGAAAATTACTCATTTGTTTATATTAGAAATGAAGGAGTAAACAAAACTTAAGGGGCAAACAAGGTGTGAGCTAAAATAGAAAAGAGTTGGAGCTTTACCTTCTGTATGGTCTCTGACCAAAAGAATGCATAAGACTGTATATCAAACCTTTAAACCTCAGGGTGAATTACAAAAAATGTCAATAATACACATAGAACTTAAGACATGTGACAATATAACGAAATGTATGAAATGCACTCTTGACATAAGTGTAACAAAAGCCATTTAATAAAAAAAGAAATTTTAAAAAAAGAAAAAAAGAAGGTGGGGGGGGGGAATATGACAGAAATGTACAAATACCTCCCAGAGGAAAAACAAGGTACAAGAGGGCATCATTTTTCAGAGGAAAAGATGCTCAAGGATGAGGGGACATGATATGAAGTAAGAAGGGGGAAAGTTCAGAGGAAATGTGAGGAAGCACTTCTTCACTGAAAGAGTGATAGATGAGTGGAACAGCCTGCCTGCAGAGATGGTGGGGTCAGAAACAGTTGCAGGATTCAAGAAAGCATAGGACAGGCACACAGAGTGTGCCGTTCATGCTGAAAAATCCTTACAGTGACAGCAGTGTGGGTGCTGCAACCTGATTGATAATCATTCTGTCAATTGGGATTTTGAAGCACCCGTCATCTTGCCACCCCAGGACTGTTGTTCTGTTCACCCCCACGCCTCTGACATGGAGGTGATAATAATATTTTGGGTGGGGGAGGGGTGCAGGGGGGGAAGCAGGGATGTGCCCTGGTGCTTTGTCACAATGGCGGTTGGACAGCATGATTGCCAGGTGATATGGTCGTTGTTGGCAATTTGTTGTCGAAATAGTGTTAGTCAACCTGATGGATGTTGAACTAACATGATGGAACTGGCACAGAGGGATCTTGAAAATAAAAGTGGGAAGGGGAGAGGAACGGGGGGCAGAGTAGGGTTTACAGAGTCAAGGAGAATATAGGGCAGACTTGGTGGGACTTAAGGCATTTGTCTGCCAACACCTTCTATGTTTCTATGACTGGGGCCCAGGCTTCTCCATTGGGTGCTGGGTTAGGAGGTAAGTTGGTTAGTGGCGCACAACAGAATGCAACAGGCATGAACAAATCAACAGTGCAATTACTGAACAAACCAGAATCCTTTAATAAAAGAATGTGGTGCTCCATGGAGTTTGAGGAATTCGATAGTACATCATCCTGATTGAGAGGAATGGTATGGAAAAGTGACCACTGACTCAGTGTCCAAGCATTGTCCATTTCTGTTCCATATTTGCAAAGTCCCTTCTCATCAGGTTGCAGCACTCAACTCTGATACTATATACGTAACAGCCAAACATATAATCGCAAATGCTGGTAGATTAATTTTTCCCACACTCAGTACACCTGTTACTGGCAGCTTCACTTATCCCACACTTGGCACAGTTTTCCTTTCCTTTGAAACAGGCAGCTTCCCTCTGCTGTCTATACTTCTGATAGGGAACATTTTCTCTCTACCTCATCTTTCTGTGACTCTGCTGTCCATACCCAGACCATAGTCACTTGCTTGAATACTGACTGCTTTCATCCCATGCTCCCTTATAAATGGGCGGCATGTACCTATGGGTGCTCTCACCACACACCCCCTTACCTGGTTGCTGACTCCCTCTTTATTCCTTCAACTGCATATTAGCTCCCAATGCCTCTGTATACCACAAAGACACTCTGATAGTGGGGGCTATGCCCACCATGGATGAGCTGTACAACTCTGATGTCACTCTGTGGACTAGGCAGTCCATTCTCTCTGGATTTGAATCTCACTGAACAAGGTATTTTGCTTCCCTCACTTTTGGAGGCAGGTTGTTCCCCACAGGGGTTTCAAAAGCTATGTTTCCTGCCACATCCACTCTGTTCTCTGTCTTTGGCCTCTCCCTCAGAAAAACCAAAAGGGCTCTTGAAGGAGCAGGCAATCGGCGCTCCTCCAACCTAGGGACGAACTTCCTTCCAGCCTGCACTCTCCTTCCCGGGCCAAGTGAGTCCCACCCTCAAGGGGTGTCCCAGTCAATGCAGACAGCCTCCCCAGAAGGAAAGAAAATGTTAACCCTTTAGGTGTTAGGCCAAGGACCTCCAAAGGGATGACCTCTTCTAACCAGCTCCTTGCGATTCTACCCCCCCCCTGTGGTTACACTGATTTGTTCCAAACACCAGCAGATAGAAACAATCTCCTGCACTCCAACAGTTATCACAAATGCCACACCATCAACAACATACCTAAACCTCAGTTTCTCTGTAAAAAACAAACAAACAAAAAAAGCACCGTTCAGAAGAGGTGACATATGAACATAGATGTGATGAGATGCAAACATGGTTTCAAGAAAGGTGCCACAGGACATCTTTGATTAGTGGTGTGAGAGATTTGATGCATCATATCCCCAGTCAGGAACAGTTACAATACAGACCAAAAAATAGAAAGTGGCTATGGTAGTGTTACCTTTGTTGCATAATGTACTGTAAATAGTGGAAAAGTGAGGGAAATACTTAATAGAAATTTGCATATTTTTGCCACTGATCCCACACTGCATGATACTGCCAACAACCCACCCAAGATAACATACAAAAGGGGACCCACTCTTAGAGTTTTGCTTGTATGTAGCTATTTCCCAATAGAGAAAGTACAAAGACATCATTGGCTACCAGATACACCAGTAGTAGGGTTTTATACTTGTGGAAGATGCAAATATTGTAATGTTATTCCTAAGTGTAAAACTTTCAGTACAGTGAATGGCAATAGAGAATATAATATTAACAAGTTTATTAATTGTAATATAGACTGTGTCATTTATCTGGCCAGCTGTTCACACAATGCCTGTTATGTTGGGAAGGCAAAAAGGGCACTGAAAGCAAGGGTAGGGGAACACCTTAGATCAATCGGTACTAGAGATGGCCACAATGCTCTGTATTGCCATTTGGTACAAGCCCCTAGTACTGAGAAGCAAGAGTTCCATTTTTGTAGAATTGCAAAAATTTGTTGTGGGACCAAGGGTGGGGAGAGAAATATTGAAATGATGATTTCAGAAGGTGAATCATTTTAGATTTACTCATTAGGTGCTTTGAGATTCCCCAGTCTGAAGGATGATACTGAACTTGTTCCATTCTTGAAACAACCTTAACATTTTTGAGTATTGATGTGCAATAGGTTCGACGTTGCTTTATGTGTAGTTATGAAATGATTTTTGTGGTTATTTAGGCTGTCTATTAGAAATGCAAATTATGGGGGATTATTGGTAAGGGGGGTATGTGTCACTTGCTTTTGGTCTGTGTTTTGCATGATAGTGCATGAATATTTTGTCTTAACAACATTATTTAAGCATTCATTATAATTTAATGAGAAAATACAACGTTAAGTAATGGGATTGTTGTTGGCAATATACATGATAATTCTCTTTAAATAGTCTTCTTGAATTGCACTCAGTGCATGCATATACAGAACCATGTATATTTATAATGGCAACTGTTTATTAAGGATCATGTTACCATTACTGTGTTTTTATCACTGGGTGTATGAACTGCATTTAGTAATGTATTAGCAATTTAAGATACACTATCCCTTTATTGGACTATTTATGGGTGACGTACATGACAACCAGCTACTCCCTGATGAAGCTTTATGTGAAAATGGTCTGAGTTTTCATGGCTTTCCACAGGTGTTTCTGAAAGGGTTCAACACTTACAGGTACTTTCTGCATTTTAATAAAGCATTAGAAGTTGTCTCTTTTTATGTGTTAGGACCTTTTTTAGCCTTTATGTTGGGTGGTGCTGTATTTGTGGCGGGGCGGCCATACATGTTTTGCTGCCCTGTAATGTTCCCTGAATCAGTCAGCCATGTGTCTACCATGTTTCTCCAGTGTAGACAACAGCACACTTCCTGCAAAGAATGCAATACATCACATTGCTGGAAATGCATGAGAACTCCTTGGTGATGCATAAAAACACCTGAGGTACCTTGAATATCCATAACACTAGAAATAAATTTGCAGGTATTTTATCAGGTTTTGTTGCAAGCTTTGGTACAAGGTAGGAAGGAATTGAATCACAGATATCTGCAGTGGCCAAAGCTTCTTTAACTGCTTCAGCTTAGCCACATGTTCAGAGGCTGTCAGATCAAGTAGGTGATGCTATGACTATTTTCCCGCTTCATAAATCTTTCATGCCATGGCTCCCTTAGGACAAAAAATGGTACTTTAGTCCTGTCAGCTCATTACAGGTGGTTTTCCACTTTCTTTTGTGCTGTTTTTGTTCTATTTTAGTCTTCTTTGATGACTTTTTCTGATAGGGCCTCCCATCAGGTTCAGCCCTGGTCATGGCCCCCGGACTTCCACCTACCATCTTTTTGCCGTCACTCTCCCAGTCACCCCCGGCTTGCCCCCCAGAGGGTGGAGCCATGGCACTGGTCCCCGCTATTTCCAGTGCCACAGAACCTGTATCTGGTTTGGGAGAGCCAGCGATGGAGGCTAATTGAAGCCTGAGGAGGGCTTCATGCAGACGGAGGCCCCACCTTGCTTTTTTCCCCGTATGCTGGGGCAGAGACGTGCAATGATGTCCAGCATCTGTCCCGCCCCAGAGAGCATCAATTATGCATCATCAGAGGGTGGTCACCCGGCCTCCTCCAGGTGTCATTCCTGTGTGATCACAGGTCCCCTCCTTTCCCCTGGAAAAGGAGAGCAGTCCTGGGGATGCTCAATCCTGCTCCCCCTGGCCAGCCCTCCGTCTTCCCGGGTCTGTTCCCGAACCCAGGTCACTGGCGTTGCAAGCGGAAATCCAACTGCTGCGCCGATGGGCCCTTTCTTCATAGTTCGAAGGATTCAGAGTTTGGCAAACATTACGGAGATCACCCTAACAAGCTGCATCTAGTGGCGTCCTTCTTCCCACCCACCCCCTGCTCTTTAATTTTAAAACAGAATAATAGGTGCAAAAAGCTAAGTGGTCCTGACCCATGCTGAAAGAAGGATAATACATGGTTATGTGATCATATTTGCCCAGTTACATTTCCTGCTTTATTTTAACCATTTTATGATGTATTTTATTTGTCATGTGCTGTAGCAAACTACTCTTTATTTTATTTTAATTTTTGTTGGCCAGGAAAGGAGGGCTAGGCTATTCTTTTTTTTACATTAATTTGTTTCTCTCCTTTGGTCCCCACCAGTCGGCCCACATCTGCAGCCACCCAAACAGCCCTGCACCCCGACATCAGGCAGACAATCCTGATCTTCCCCCATGGTTTCCTCTCCATGGCAGGGCAGCGAGGAGCCCCCAACTCAACTCACCTCAAATAGTATCCAGCGTCCGGGCAAGCGCCATTCAGGGTTGGATCCTGCAGTGGGTGGCTGTTCACTTTGCTTTGACCTGCGACCAGTTTTCCTAGTTCGACTGGTCCCCTGGAGATGTGGCATGCTATGACGCCAACGGGGGGAGCAAGGATGCATCCACACATGTTCCCTCCAGACGTCTGCCCATCTCCACCCCTTTTCTGAAGCATTGGTGTGCTGCCCCTCAGACTCCACTAGGGGCCAGTCTAGAACCGACCACTGGCATCCCCCCCTTCCCGGAGAAGGTGAGCAGTCCCTCAGATGCTCGATCCTTCTCCTCCCCTGCCAACTCCCGGTGGGCCCATGCTCGTTCTCAAACACGGGTCGCCGACATAGTGTGAGGTAAGGCATCCAGTGCCTCAGCCCTCAGTGCCACCGGGCCAGCTAGGGCTAGGCTATTCTGCTTATTTTCAACCTCATCCCAGGGAGGGGGTAGATACAGATGGAAAACAATTGAAATTGAACCAGATTAAACTGTTGGTGGTAATTTTACTTGAATGTGGGAAATTTGGCCAGGACACTAGTGAAAATCTCCTATTCTTTTCAAGATGAGCCATGGGATATTTAAGGTTCACCTGAATGATCTCCAGAACAGGTAGACTGGACCTCCGTTTTCACATCTCATCTGAAAGACGGCACCTCTGGAGTGCAGCCCCCTCCCCTATGCTGCACTAGTGTCAGTAATGGGATTGTAAGCACCCCTTCCCGATGTCCAGGGGCCTGATGGAAAGTTCTGGGGAGGGGGCACCACTTAGCAGCAAACACATCCAGAACAAGTAAAAGCTGGCAAATACCTGGGCCCGTACTGGTCTCCAGAAGGCAGTCACTGAGAACAGTCCAAAACAGGGTGTAGAGGGAAGTAAAGAGAGGCTGTGGAGGCAAGATGTTAGCAGGCAGCCAAGGTTAATTCATACAGCAACTGGAGGCCCACTCCAAACTCCATTTAACAAAAAGGTAAAATGTAATTTAAAATGCAGCTTAAAACAGTAAATACAGCTCTTGGGAGCTGGGGACACGACTTTAAAGAGAATGGCAGTGTTCTGTGGCACCAAGCCACAGCACAATACTTATGGCCATTAAGGCCATGATGATGAGACCCCACGGAGCCAAACTGGCTCCCCAAACAAAAAGTGACGGCAGCAGCACATCTGAGGCCATGCAGAATCTCATTAGGCCTCACACAGCTCGAATCCCAGGCCTACCGCTCTCTCCTCTCAAACATTCAAGTGGCTGTACACAAACTGCAGCACCTCCCACAATGTCTCCTCAACCTGCAATTTAGAGCCTACTGAACTGGGCCCCCAGCATCCCAGCACATCTGGGTGCAGGCAATCTGATGGACTCACCAGTCAACTTCTTCGCTCTCTGCAAGCCATCTTCACTCGGGCAGAGTGCCACACGGGTAAGGGGAGGTGGGCTGTCACCATCGCTCTCCCCACAATGCAGGCTGCCACCACCATGCCGTCCCCACTGCTTGAGACTCCTTCCCTGGCACTACATTACTGACATCTAGGCTCTCCCCACCCCTGTGCCATGGTGCATGCAGGTGGGCGCCTTACTCCCCAGGCCATGGTTCCCACATTGGGCCAACATGCTGCAAACTCTCCCCATTGCCACACAAAACTCTGAGTGGACACTCCCAATGACAAACCACTGAGACCCGAATCGGGCCAGGGCCAATGCTCCAGCCCCACTGTGTGTCTCTCCTCTCTCTCTCTCCTGCCAGCCTCTCCCTAACCACCAAAACACCTCCCTTAAATATCAACTCAGGGGCACTAGCCCCACCCAACCAGTGGGCAGGCCAGCCCCCAACCTCCCAAAAAGGGCAAAAGGGCAGAGAGGATTACAATAGTAAGCATCCCCTGAAGGGGGTGCTTACAGGATTTTGCCCCAAATTCCTGGTGTGGGGCTAGAAAGGGAAAGGGGGAATTGTTTAACCAGACAAGGCACACTAGGCCAGAGTTTGTTTCCAGGTGCAACCTGGGAGCACAAGGAAGTTGAGTGATTTGCTCATGTCACACAGTATGCAAGTGAGGGCTGTGGGATACAAACCCAGGTCTCCAGTTTTGCAGCTCAGTGCCTTAACCACTTTGCTGTAACCTACAATCTTCTGATCTTCCAGCCTTAGAGATGAGTGTGCAACCTGCTGAGGCACTGACTGAAGGCATCTGTGGATTAGAAGATACTAGACTGATTATGGAGCTGTTAAGGTCGCAGCTCTTACAGTTCAGAGCTGCTGACCTAACAGCCCTGATCTCTGAAGCGATCATTGCAGTATTGTTGTTATGAAGAACAGACTGATACAGACTCAAGGAGCTGTGAAGAAACTGTCACCTTTGTTCTTAGTCTGAATAAAGATGGCAGCTTCCTCACAGCTCCCTCATTCTGTGTTAGTCTGTTCTTTATAACAAGAATGCTAAGTCATGTCTAACCCCAAGTCACTGGTCATACTCTCTGATCCCTGAACAGAGGGGAGGCCTCCTTCAGCCTTCAGAGCCTCAGCCTGCCCCTGATGGTAGAGTCTCTTTTAGGAGAGGAGAGGGGGAGGAACCCGAGGGTTGTGTGGCCCAGTGGGTAGGGCAGCATCTTCATTTGGGAGGGCACTCTATTTTCCATTTATTCCCCAGTTCTTCCCCCAAGGACATAGAAACATAGACTTTTTTTGGCAGATAAGGACCGCTTGGCCCACCCAGTCTGCCCATTTCCCTACCTATTGGTTAAGCTGCAGATCCTAGTTAACCAACAACCTGCTTCCTCCTACCCCCCCACTAGAATTGCCTTATGTCTGTCCCATGCATTCTTGAATTCCCCCACTGTTTTTGACCCCATGACCTCATCAAGAAGGCCGTTTCATGCATCCACCACCCTCTCCATGAAAACAATACTTCCTCAAGTTGCCCCTGAGCCATCCTCCCATCTTCAAATTGTGCCCCCCTGTACTTGAACATAACATACTGTATAGGCAAATTAATTGCCTGATAAACTGCTGAATCTCCCCAAATTTAATCACTTTAAGAGATCTTTGTGGTCTGCCTTTGCTATCCAATGCAACTGTAACCATTAAACAGTTTTATTTGGTTTCTCTCTGTACATTACCCTTGACTTTTTATCCAGTGATCTGTGGGAGTTTTTTTTTGTTGTTCAAAATTGTATGCAACTGTTCTGCTTTAAGTGTTTTGAGCCTGACTGAACTGCATCTCCTCTGGACCTGCTTTTTGTACTTGTAATGTTTTTTGTGACTATGTATTTGATGTGCAACCTTTGTAAATGAGCATCTGTGCTCAAAGGCAACTCTCCAAAGTTTTCAATAAATAAAAGTCAATCAGGGAGCACCGTCTGTGTATCAAGAAGTCCCTATGTCCTCTCTACCATCTAAAGGCTTTCTGTTACACCAGCGTCTCTGGACACAGAGCGGAAGTATTGTTGCAAATGATCCTGCCCACCCTCCATGGAGGAAGAGGGCATTTGGTGCTCATGTTGGTGGCCCAGGTGTAGTACATGATAAACCTAAATCACTGACATAACAAGAGTTGCCCACCATGACTAATGCTATCTAGCTGGCCCTTGAATCTTAGTTTTAATTGGTTTGACTCAGGTTTACATTAGTACAAAGTTTTTCAGTTCCCTGACATCAAACTGCTCTTCTACTCAAAGAGAACGATTCCCCCAAGATTCAAGATGCTGAATTCTTTTTTTTTGTACTTAAAGTTTATTGAACTTATGCATATACAGAACAGGGCAGGAAAGTGAGGTAGTATGCAGTACATAGCCACATTATTCATAAACTTCAAATTTACATCTAGAGGCCCAGAAGAAAAGGGCATCAACCCCTGTGGGAGTCCTAAGGTGCCATTGAACCAAAATAAAACAGTGCAACTCCCTTATGATGAAAATGACTCTCAACTGCAAAAATAAAATGCCCCTCAACCTCCCCATCTGGGGACCTGGCAAAGTCCCCCCACCATGGAGGAAAGGACGTTACAGAATCCAGCTGCCCCTCCCAGAGTATCCCCCTTCCTGTCCCATCCAGGGTGGCTATGGGAGGGATGCTGAATTACACTTCTCCTGATAAAAACACCCATCTCCTCCAGAAATCTAAGAAATTCTGGCATTTATCATGGAGTTGCATTGTTGTTTTCTCTATTCAATAAATAGCATTTACTGAGAGAGTAGGGATCTTAATAGTCAACATGCTCTAGTTATCCCTTTTCTTGCCACCAACAGCAAAATGTTCTGTTCATTGATGTGAATGATCTCTGGGGAGTCAAAAGTAAAACCATAGGGACAGTCACCTGACCTTTGTCTACAAAGATCATATCTAGTTGTTGAAGCAAAGGATAGCTCCAAAATAAATGCCCCATGTCCACTTGCTTGAACCCACGTTGCCTCCAACAAAGGCTAGACTCCTCCCTGTGTGCTTCATCTATACTGCCAGAATCTTGAAACACTGGCTACGGCATTTCCAGGCATATTCCCGGCATGAAAACATAGATAGTGATAGCAGAATAAGACCACAGGTCCAACCAGTCTGCCCATAAATCCTAACAAACCCAGGACCTAGTCTCCATACAGGGTTCACCCTATCCACCTACCTGCTCCCTGCTCTACCGCTACCAACTTGAGCAACCACTAAGCCCTTCACTCATCCCAGCCGAGTTTGAAACCATTGATAGTTTTGGCACCCACCCCATCAAATGGCAGATTGTTCTATGGCTCCACTACCTTTTCTGTAAAATAAAACTTTCTCACTTCCCTCTTGAACCTTCCCCCATCAGTTTCCACTCATGCTCCTGTGTTCTTAATCCATTACTTATGCTAAATAGTTCCTTGCAATTTATATTATACATTCCTTTCAGGAACGTGAAGGTCTCTGTTGTATCTCCTCTCTCTCATCTGGCACAGCATGAGATTAGAGGGAGGCGATTAAGGGGTAATGTGAGGAAGTTCTTTTTCACAGAAAGGGTGGTGGATGCATGAAACGGCCTACCTTAGGAAGTGGTGGATATGAATACAGTGCAGGGCTTCAAACAGGCATGGGATAGGCATAAGGGAGCAATACAGATGAGTATGATTAGATAGGCCATTGACAGAGCAAAGGCCAATGGCACATTCATAAGGTAGAAAAAGAAATAGGCAGACTGGATGGGCCTTGCGGTCCTTATCTGCCATCAACTTCTATGTTTCTATGTTCCAGTGAGTACACGTTCAGTGCCTTGAGCCAATCCTCATAAGATCTGGCTTGAATCATTTTGGTCACCCTATGTTGCACTGTCTCCAGCCTGTCCTTATCTTTCCTTAGGTGAGGACTCTAGAACTGGGCACAGTGCTCCAGGTGGGGCCTCACAAATGATCTATAGCAAGGTAGTTATACTTCCTTCCTTCTGCTGTCAGCACCCCTTCCTGTATGTCCCAAAATCCTGTTTGCCTTAATGTAGGCCTTGTTACACTGGTTTGATTGTTTTAGGGACTCAATGATGGTGACCCCTAGGTCTCTTTCCTCACAGGTCATGCCCATCTTTACCCCCCCCCATTCAATACTCTGTCCTTGGGTTCTTGTTCCCTATATGCATAACCTTGCACTTTATGGCATTGAATTTCAACTGCCAAATCTTTGACCACATCTGTAGCCTTTGTAAATCTCTCTGCATCTCCCTAACCCCTCCTTGCTGTCTACCCTGCCACAGAGCTTACTGTCATCTGCAAAGAGACACATCTTGCCCCGGATTCCTTCTTCCATGTTGCTGATGAACATATTGAAAAGGGCTAGACCAAGGACCAGTCCTTGTGGCACCCCACTGGTGGCCTTCCTCTCTTTTAATTGATTTTACTCTACTGATGATACCCCTCTGCTGTCTCCCTTCCAACCTGTTTCCCAACCATCTTACTGTGACCTGTGCTGTCAGGCCATGGCTCAGATGTTATCAGCTTTATGTCAGTAGAACGAATCAGTCCTTGATGTGCATCGTACAAGTCTACTGAAGCAGCTTGCTCTTTATCTCACTGTGTCAAGATTGAGAAAGTGGAGTTGTTGCTGCTTGCAAATAAACCCTGATAAGAATTCCCCACCGAATAACTTCCCTGCAATCTACTGTACAATATATGGTCTGGAGCCTGTGAGAGCATTTGCACTTGCAAAATGCAAGGAGTTTGCTTGGTTGTTCTTTAACAGGATGTCCTCCATTAGGGCCAGGATCACTTGAAGTGGGCCATTACAACCCAACAGTGTTGAGCCTTTGAGTCGAGGATGCATTCAGTGGTCTGATAGAGTTTCAATCAGTAACAACAGAACAGGTGTGTGAGGTGATCTCTGAGCTGTGCTCAACATTCTGTAATCTGGATCCAGGCCCAACGCAACTACTTGTAAGCAGTGTCGGGGATCTGGGCATGGTGATCGCTGAGATTGCCCGGTGCACCTTGCCAGAGGGAGTGTTCCCACTGGCACCAAAAACTGTACCAGTGAAACCTCTTCTGAAGAAGTTAGCTCTGGACCCAGACATCCTGGTAAATTACTGACCCATCTCTAACCTCCGCTTTTTGAAAAAGGTTATTGAGAAGGCTGTTGTGCTTCAGCTTGAGGCACACCTCACTGCCTTTTACTTCTATGAGCCTCTCTGGTAAGGGTTTAGGTCCAGGTGTGACACAGAGACTGCACTAGTTAGGGTGCACAATGACCTGCTCAGGGTGATAGATGGAGGGGAACAGTCAATTCTTATCCCCCCTTGATCTCTCATCATCATTTGACGCTGTGGACCATGGTCTGCTTTTGGACCAGCTTGGGAGTGTGTAGGACTTGCCGGCAAAGTCATCTGCTGGTTTGAGTTGTATCTCAGGGACAGGACTCGAAGTGTAGTGCTGGAACAGTTTTCCTCATGCACAATAACTGTGTCCTGTGGCATACCCCAGGGATCAGTTCTGTCACCCATGTTGTTCACAGTGTATATGCAACCCCTGGGTAAGATCATTAGGCAGTGTAGGCTTGGGTTTAATTACTGTGCTGATGATACGCAGCTCTTCATGTCCTTTGCACCTGGGACAATGGATGTAGCTGATGTGCTTGATAAGTGCCTGACTGAGATCCAGAACTGGATGTCATCAAGCTGCTTGAGTCTGAACCCAGAGAAAACTGAGGTGCTAGTGACTGAGCCAGGTCATGGGGGGGGGGTGGCAACTACCGAAAGGGAGACCAGGATTTTACTTGGCTCCTCTAAGCTGTTGGCTGCCACAAAGGTGAAAGGTCTGGGAGTCATTCTGGATGAGGGGCTGATACTTGAGGCTCAGGTGCCTGTAGTAGTCTGGAATGGCTTTTACCATCTACAGAACATCAGCCAGATTAAATCCCATAGAAACATAGATGTTGACGGCAGATAAGAACCACAAGGCCCATCCCTTTTGGTGATCTGGTCACACTGGTACATGCATTTTTGACTTCGAAGCTGGACTACTGCAACGCTCTTTGCCTTGGGGTCAATGGAAGTATGCTATGACACCTGAAGCTGTTGCAGAACGCAGCTACTCAGCTGCTGACTGGCCATCTGAGGTCACTTCATGTCTCTCTGGTGCTGTGTGATCTGCACTGTCTGCCGGTCAAGTGGTGTATCTCCTTCAAAGTTGGATGATTAACTTATAAGGCCCAAAACAGGCTGGGCCCCGGCTACCTGGCAGAGCTCCTGCATCCTTACATACAGTACCTGTATGTCCTCTCTGTTACATTGAGGAGGGCCTTCTGGTGGTTCCAAGGGCAAGATTGAAGTCCTTGGGGGAAGGGGGCCTTTGAGGTGGCAGGTCTGGTCCTCTGGAATTCCTTGCTGAAAACTTTGAGGGAGGCCCCCTCATTGAAGGCTTTTAAGCAGGGACTGAAAACCTTTCTTTGTACAGGCATTTGATGTTTAACTCCCCTTAACATTATCATCTTTTATAATAAAACTTTGTTGTTGTTTATTTATTTTTTGGGATATTGTGTTGTTTTAAATAATTTTAGATAGGCAGTGTAAAGCTGGTTAATATGTTTCAATATTGCTGCTGTATATTATTGTAATGGCACCCAAGCCTCCAGGGAAGGGCACCGCATACAAATAAAGACTACAACTTCTACTACTATGGGAGGGCTTGCCCAAGGTTCAATGTGGAGAATAGCTCCTCCCACAACCTCTACTTAAGCCCTCCTCTAACGCACCTCCCTTGCTTAAGGAGTGTTTTTTGTCTGAGCTCCCTGTGTGGCTTGAGTGCTGTGCTGCCTTGTGCTGCTGCTCGTTTGTGCTCCCCTGCTTCTCCTGTCTTGTGCATTTATTTTACTCTTTTGGTTTTTCCTCTTCCTCCTCCTTCTTCTCTTGCTCTTCCCTCCCTGCATTTCTTTGCTTCCCGAGGCCTCAGTCTACCCTCCTCCTCCTATCCTTGCTCCATCCCTACCGGAAGTCCTAGTGTTCTCCTGCTCAGTGTTTCTTTTTGGGCTTTCTTTCCCCACAGTTGATGCCTCCCCATTTGACTCGCTTCTCAGCATGGTCGCTTATGAGCATCCTTGCTCCTCATTTCTTCCAATCCTCGACTAGTGTTGCTCGGATAGTGCTGTCATGGATCTTCCAGCGTTCCGGCAGATGGCGGCATTATTCGAGTTGGATCCATCTTGGGATCTGGCTAAATACGTAGGTCGGGTTGGGTCCCGGGTCAGATCCCGTGTTATCCAGTGATGGATTCAGGGATCCAGCAGTTGGATAACGCAGGAACCGATGGCCAGATCCACAGACAGATAGTGGAAATATCTGGTAGATCCACTATCCTGCCGCAAAAGGGCAGATATCTGTGGATCCAGATTTGTCCCAATCCATCTGAGCAACACTATACCTGACCTGATCCGACTACTCGTTTTTCATCAGTTTTTTTTTTTTTTTGAACTTTTGGGGTACTCTCGGGTTGTCTTGGTGGTTGGGTATTTTAGTACCCTCTCAATCCTAATCTCATCACATTTACGTTCATATGTCATCTCATCAGAGCAATTCCTTTTTATGCAGAGAAACTGAGATTTAGATATGTTGCTGATGGTGTGGTGTGGGTGACAACTGCTGGAGTGCAGGAGATTGTTTCTAGCTACTAGTTTTTGGAACAAATCGGTTATTCTTGTATTGTCTGGTGCTGTAGGGATATCCAAATCCAAAAATTGCACATTTTCATAACTATATTTTACAGTAAATTTCAAATCTGAATTTGACATCTCCAAAAATTTCACAAATTTGAACTGCTCCTGCACTTCCCCATGTCACTATTTTGAGGATACATTTATTTATAACATGGGTTGCATGAAGGAGAGCAGCCAATTGGTCAAACAGCATCAGGTGACCATGGATTAAATTCCCTTTTTAATCCACGCTTGGGTGACCTGCATGTCTTCCCTCAAAGCAAGTGATGTGATTATCCCACCAAAATCACATCCCTACCCACAGATGCAGTATAGTGGTGACACAAAATGTTGCTGATAACTGCAATATTGTGAGTAGAAATGGAAAGATTTTCAGCAATCCTGTACATATTTACATGTGATCATTAGCAGTAATGTGTCTACAATGTTTTTGTTTAATTACCTTGTATTGTGCCAGGTGCTAGTTAAAAAGAATCCAATTGATTCCTTCTATTATGAAGTCAGAAACTCTCTACTGGGAAGGCTATTTACATATCCATAATGCAGTGCTTGCAAGTCATGGAAGTAATGAATTCTCATACATGGTAAAAAGCAAGTAAAACAGATATTCTAATGTGTTGTATTGATTACTATAGGAAATGAGCTGTGTTACTTTGCTCTCCTGTGTTTTGAACACTAAAAAGAAGTATTAACGTATTTATGTCATTACAATATAAATAAACAGTCTGCTCATATACCCTAGGAAGCAAATTACAATGCTAAGTAAAGTGTTATATATGTGTTCTGTTGCTGATTTAAGAATACAACGGATTCCCTCAGAATAGTGTAGTTCACAGCGAGCTTACCAGTGCTTAGTTGTGTTTTCTACTAGCTGTGTTTCACTTAGTTTAGATATGATCATTAGTAGTAATGTGTTTACAATGCTTTTTTTAATTTTCAGAAACATTAAGTATCTACATGTTATCTTTACATTATAGTACTTTTTTTACTAACTTACTGTCGAGATCAACTGTTCAGAAGTTTATTTCTCAGGGAATGGCAGAGCTACTGCATAATACATATTATTTACGTACCCACAATATGATGTGTGCAACTTATGGAAGTAATATATTCTCAAACATGGTAAAAAGCAAGTAAAACAGATGTTGTAACATGTTTTTTTTTTATTTACTTTAGGAAAGGAGCTGTGTTACCCTGTGCTCCTGTGTTTTGAACACAAAAAAGTATTAAAGTATGCAGGTCATTACAATATAAATAAACAAAACTGTACTCGTATACCACAGAGAGCAAATTAATATGTTAAAAACGTGTCATACACAATTATTTTGCAATTTATTAAAAATAGAACAAATTTCCAAAGAATTGTGCAGTCCTCAGCAAGCTTTCCAGTGCACACTTGTATTTTCCACTTGTAGTGTTTCACTTAGATTACATGTGACCATTCGTATTAATGTGTCTACAGTGCTTTTGTACTTTACAGAAAGGTCTAACTGAACCATAAAATATTTATCCTTAGTCTACATGTAGAACAGTTTTTCTCAGATGAAAGGATACACAATAAAAATGGTCTTTTCCAGCCTTAAAATCACCCTTTCTGAGCATAATTTGTGCCCTTCATGCAACCCATGTTATAAAAGCAATAGCCCACTCCAGTGTATGGGGTTATAGGCATTTAATCCACACCTGGACTACTGTGAGAACACTCAGCCTGTGGCCTTTTCCCTCACAACACACTCCAGCGTGGATTAAATGACTATAACCCCACACCCTGTCATAGGTTATTGCTAACTTTATATTTTTCCAAACAGAGTTTTATCAGCTTTTTCTCCCTCATTTTCTCCCCATACCAATGACCAGGGCATGTGCACGCATGTGGAGGCTCGAGCACGTCATGCCTCAGGATTCCCTCTCACTATGCTGCCACCCCCTCCCATCTATGCTACCCACCGGGCCTCTACCCGGTGGGAGCAGAACTATGGGGGGGGATGACCTCCCTGGGAGAGGAGAGCTGCCTTTCAGCTGCTCAATCCTGCTCCCTCCCTCCCTCCTCCGTGTGCCGGCTTCCCAATGACCCAAGGTCATTCTCGAACCCGGGTTGCCGGCGTGGTACAAGGTAAGGCATCTAGCACGTCAACCCTCAGCGTCACTGGGCCAGCATGAGGATGCATTTAAAAACTCTCTGCAAGCTAGCAGAATTTGTCTTATAGTGTAACTGCTTTGTTTTCCAGGGGCAATATTTTTGCAAGTTAAAGGCACTGCCATGGGGGCAACTTTTGGCCCTAATTATGTAAACTTATATTTAGGCCTTGGGGAAAGGAATGTTGTTCTATATGTGGAGAAAAATCCATGTTATGCAGTTTTATATCTTTGGTGATGATTTATTGATGATATGTTGATGGTGAGGTGTGGGGGAATGCATGAGCTGTTTGCATTTGTGGAATTTTTGGAGAAGTCTGACCCAAATTTGAAATCGCTGTAAAATGCAGTTATGGAAATGTGCAATTTTTGGATTTGAATATATGTACAGCACCAGACAATACAAAAAAATGTATTACCCCTTCCCTGTTATCTAGGGGTATGGTGGTGGAACGTCCATGGGGGGGGGGAGCGACCACAACAGAAACAGTGCATAGAAACCTATAAACATAGAAGATGATGGCAGATAAGGACCACAAGGCCCATCCAGTCTGCCCATTTTTTCTACTTTATGAATGTGCCATAGGCCTTTACTCTGTCAATGGCCTATTTATTCGAACTCATCTGTATTGCTCCCTTATGCCTATCCCATGCCTGTTTGAAGCCCAGCACTGTATTCATATCCACCACTTCCTGAGGTAGGCTGTTCCATGCATCCACTACCCTTTCTGCAAAAAAGATCTTCCTTACATTACCCCTTAATTGGCCTCCCTTTAATCTCATGCTGTGTCCTCGTGTCCTGCTATTTTTCTTATATTGAAACATATTAAACTCTTTCACCTTGTTAATGCCCTTAAGATATTTGAATGTTTCAATCATATCACCTCTCTCCCTCCTTTGCTGTAGGATATACATATTCAGCTCCGTTACTCATATGTTTTCTGATGCAGTCCCTGCACCATTTTGGTTGCCCTTCTCTAGACTGCCTCCATTTTGTTAATGTCCTTGTGCAGATGCGGCCTCCAGTACTGCATGCAGCACTCCAGTTGGGGCCTAACCAGTGTCTTGTAAAGAAGGATTATTACCTCCCTCTTACGACTTGTGATACCCCTACTAATAAACGCCAACATCCCTCTGGCCTTACCTACTGCTTTAGTGGTCTGCTTGGATGATTTCAGGTCATCTGTGATGATGATGCCCAAGTCTCTTGCTTCCCTTGTGATTGCCAGCAACTCCTTCCCAACCTATAGGTAGCTTCAGGGTTTCTCTTCCCTATGTGCATGATCTTGCACTTCTTTGCATTAAACCCCAGTTGCCACTCTTCAGACCATTTTGCCAGTTTTTCCAGATCTCTTCTCATTCTGCCCACCCCACCTGGATGATCTACTCTGTTGCAGGTCTTGGTGTCATCTGCAAACAAGAAAACATTTCCCTCTAGTCCATCTGTAACGTCACAGATGAAGATATTTAAGAGGACTGGCCCCAGGACTGATCCCTGAGGTACCCTACTTGTGACTTGCATTTCTTCCGACTGTATACCATTAACCACCACACTCTGTTTTCTGCCCACCAACCAGTTTGCCACCCAGTTGACCAACTTCTTACCCACCCCGAGTCTACCTAGCTTATTAATAAACCTTCTATGTGGAACAGTATCAAAAATTTTGCTGAAGACAAGGTAGGCAACATTAACTGCACCCCTTGGTCCACCACTCTGGTTACCCAGTCAAAGAAATCTATGAGATTAGTTTGACAGGACCTTTCTGTTGTAAGCCCATGCTTTCTTGGATCTTGTACTCCTATGGATTCCAGGTGTTGCACTATCATTTCCTTAAGGAGTGCCTCCACAATCTTGCCCACTACTGAGGTAAGACTGACTGGTCTATAGTTCTCTGCCTTCTCCCTGCTGCCACTCTTGTGAAGCAGGATCCCATGAGCCCTTCTTTAGTCTTCTGGGACCTCTCTTGTGCTCAGACTCACCAAACAGTTATGCTAATTGCTCTGCTTGTTCCATCCTTAGCTCCTTTAGTACCCTGGGATGTATGCCATCAGGTCCCATTGCCTTGTCCACCCTGAGCTTAGCGAGCTCTTGTAGAACCCTTTCTTTTGTGAAGGGACTTGTGCAGACCTTCTTCCCCCCCCTGAGTCCATGGTGCTGAGCTGTAGGTCCTGCCCTACCTTCTCCTCAGTAAAAACAGAGCAGAAGTATCTTTTTAGGATAGATGCTTTTCCTTAGTCCTCCTCCACACACTTCCCCTTATCCTCTTTGATCTTAACAATTCCCCCCTCTGGACTTTCTACTTTCACGAATGTATCTACAGAATGTCTTGTCCCCTTCTGCTGCAGATGACTTGTATTTAATCTTTGGGGAGGTATGTTGCTGGCAATAGAAAAAATGGCTCACAGGAGAGAAGTATTGCTAGCAGGGGACTTCAGCCTACTGGACATGGATTGGAGCCTCCCTGCTGCAGCATCAGCGAGGAGTGGGAACATCCTGGACTCCCTGCAGAGAGCATTCCTCAGGAAACTGGTTATGGAACACACTCGGGAGGAGGCATTGCTGGACTTGGTGCTGTCAAATGGGGACAGTATCACGGAAGTCATAGTAGGGGACAACCTGGGGAATAGTGATCATCATTCAGTGTGGTTTGGAATAAAAACTGGATCGGAATCAAATCACACAAGGACGAGGGTCCTGGACATCTGGAGGCTCAACGTCAAGAAAATGGGTGAATGCCTGAGGGACAACCTGGCAGGGTTAGGGGAAGTGGGGGGTAGAGGAAAATGGACAAAAATTAAGGAGGGCATTGAGAAGGCTGTAAATCTCTGTCAGGCAGGTTAGCAAGGGCAAAAGGAAAAAAAAATCACTATGGTTCTCCAGGGAGGTGGCAGAGAAAGTAAAAGCAAAAAAAATGGCATTTAGCAGATACAAACTAAAACAGACAGAGGGGAACAAGGGAAAGTTACCAGAAGAAGCAAAAGGAGGCAGGGAAGGCAGTTAGAAGTGCAAAGGTGCAAACAGAGTAAAATATTGCCAAATCAGTGAAAAGAGGGCATAAAATAACAACTTCCCCCTAATTTCTTTAATGACGATGATGCTCCCGAAACCCCCAACTCCACAACTCCCAGCAGTCACCCTCCCTTCTACTTTAAAGTAGTACATAAGAATGTTGTTCGTAAGTATATCACCAAAGCCATCAGCAAATCCAGATCTAGCAATGATACACTCGACCTCAAGCTGCTATCCCTCACCCTAGAAGAGGTGCTGGGGCCTCTTACCAAGATTTTTAACCTCTCCCTTACACTCAACCAATTCCCAGAAAAATGGAAGTCAGCCACTGTCACCCCAATACACAAAAGTGGTGACAAGACTGACCATGGGAACTACCGCCTGATCTCAATCTTGCCACCCCTCTCAAAAGCCCTGGAACGCATAGTATCGGACCAGCTTACCGAATACCTGGACAAGCACAACATCCTCTGTAGGTAACAACATGGTTTCAGGAAAGGCCATAGCATTGCTTTCACATTACTTGAAGCCACCGGTGCAATCCACAGCTCCCTGGACAAAGGACAACTCACTGGCACTATCTATATTGACCTAACCAAGGCATTTGACACTGTCCACCACTGCTTTCTTCTTGCCCAGTTTCAAAAGGTTGGGCTCTCCCCTGTTTCTATATCTTGGGTCAAAAGCTACCTTGCAAACAGGTCACAATGTGTAAAAATTGCGGTTGTGCTCTCTGAAGCCAAACCTGTTTGCTCCAGTGTCCCACAGGGATCCATCCTGGGACCACTCCTCTTCAGCCTGTTCCTAAATCAATCAATCAATCAATCAGAATCTTTATTTATCCAGGTGGTCACCATTGGGCAAGGCTCATTTGCAAGGTGGACCTGGTCATGAATACATCAAAGTACAGTACAGAAGTAGGTATACAAAAAGCAATAATATGCAAGGAAGAAAAAGTATATACAGTGTATACAGTACAGTACAAGGTTGAAATAAATAAAAAAAAACTGCATTATTTTACAATTGAAGACGTCAGCAGATGTACAATCAACCATAGGCATACAGGGGTTATAAGCAGAGATCTTTTGAGTGAGGCAGCCGGCTACTACACATATAGGGGAAGGAGGCCGTGTATGGGGTGGCAGGTTAGAGAGGTAAACAGGAGGAGGGATATATTACTGAAGACTGGGGGAAAATTGAGCTAAAACCGTAGAAAGTGACGATGGCTGTCGTGTACGTGTTTATTATGATTATGACGGAGGAGGGGTGGATAATTGGGACACTACTATGGATGGGGTGGGACTTTAGCCAGGCTGGAGTGGACAGGGAAGGGTGGGTGCATTAGGAAGAGTTAATAGGGAAAGAGCAAGAGCCAGGGGCAGAAACCTCTTGCTCTCAACAAATCGTACTCTGTGCCGATGATGCAGTAATCCTAGCCTCACACCAGGATCCAAACCAACTGCAAGGCAACCTCCAGCATTGCTTCTCCACTATTGAGAACAGGTTCTCTTAACACAAACTGATCCTCAATCAGAAAAAAACTAAGACCATGATCTTCAGTAGCTCCCACAATACACATAAACTTCCTCACCTCTCCATATATACCAGTCACGGCAGCCTACTTGAACAGGTCCAAATTTGAAATACCTTGGGATCACCCTAGACTCGCACCTCTCCTCCACTGACCACATCAACAACGTCGTTAGAGCTGCCAACTCCAGACTAGGCCTGCTATTCCGCCACAGGAGACACCTTACCCCTACAGCCCTGGCTGCTGCCGTCCAGTGCTCCATCGTTACCACCATTGACTATGGCCTCATCATCTATGGCTCAGCTACTGTTACCGCTCTCAAATGGGTAACCACCTCCCTCAACAAGGCTTGTCGGCTCTTCACTGGCGCTCAATGTCATACACACCTGTGACCTCTACTCCCAAACCAGCTGGCTGCAACTTGACAAGTGTATTAAATACCAAACTTGCATAGTGGCTAAGAAAATTCTGATGGGCCTCGCCCCACCCGGTGTTGCTACTCTCCTACAACCTAAAAAAAAGCAGCCGGTGCACCCGGAGATCCAAACTGCAGCAGTTCCAAATCCCCTACTGCCGCACAACCCATGGTAAAAGTGCTTTTGCCTACTGGGCCGCTAGCTGGCTAAACGGACTCTCTAGTGATAGCACCACCACCCCCACGCTCGGTGCCTTCAAAACCAGGCTCTGCCACTCACTCATTGCCTCCAGCACCGGTGACTGTAATGTCTAGCAACAAAATCTCCACAGTCTGGCCTCCTGGATTATGAACAGATCCCTACACTGTGGCTCCCCTTGTTCTCTCTACATCTATGAGAGCCACAGCCTCTTAGCACTTGCAGACACCACCCTGCACAACTCTTGCACTTCTAGTGTTCTCTGACAATGCCCCAGGCTGCATCCCCCTCCTCCTCCACCACCCTACCATTTCTTCACTCTACCCCACCAAATCTCCCATTGCTGTCCCCCACACCCTTCCTCCGCCCCACCCCCTCTATTCCTTTTCTTTTAGTTTCATTTCTCCATTAAAGATGCATCAATATATGTTTCTCATATGCAATTTTGTATGTACATCCATTTACTGTTTTACCTGTAATGTTTTGTCTAACTGTACCTCATGACGTGAAACCTTTGTAAAAGAGCCTTGGCTCAAAGGTATTTGTAATCCTAGAACTCAATAAATAAAAATTAAAAAATAAAATAAAACTTTTTTTTTTTACTATGCTTTTTTCCTAGTGCTGTCTACCCAGCACCTCACGGGCCCTGGCTTCCACCTCCTCACTGTTTACCGCGACCCTCCGATACCCCCTGGCTTGCCCCCCAGGGTGGGGTTGTGACACTGAGCCCCTAACAGCGCCACAATGATGTGACTAGGTGAGAGGGCCAGTCTGTAGGAGGCTAATCGAAGCCAAGGCAGCTTCATTAAGGGCAGCCGGCAGCAGTTGTTTTTCCGGTGTTTCTTTTTTTCTTGAGGGGCGGGGACGTGCAATGACGTCCTGTGTCCACCCCGGCCCTTGAGAACTCTCAAATGCTGGTCACTGCAGTACTGACGGCCTCTGCTAGGGGTCTGTCAAGCACCGGACATTCTTCCCTCCCTCCCCCCAGGGAAGAAGAGCAGTCCTTGGGATGCTCCATCCTTCTCTCCCCGGCCAGCCCTCCACTGACCCAGGTCCATTCCAGAACCCAGGTCGCCAGCATCACAAGCAGAAATCCAACTGCTGCGCTGATGGGCCAGCTATATAAAATATTTTTTAGGTACATACAGTAAGTGAGAACAGATAGAAAGGGAAGGATAGTAAGTCTGAAGGATGAGGGAGGGGGTAGTGTAGAGGAGGACCACCAAAAGGCGAACATATTGAACAAATACTTCTGTTCAGTGTTCACAGAGGAGGCGGCAGGGAATGGGCCAAGGTTAAAGGACAAGGGAATTAGGGGCAGCAAGGTGGACACAAGTCCCTTTACAGTGAAGAGGGTCCTTAGGGAACTAATGATGCTAAAGATTGATAAGGCAATGGGTCCAGACGGGGTGCACCCCAGGATACTGAGGGAACTTGGAGAGGAGCTGGCAGCACCTCTGACTTTCCTGTTCAAGCTGTCATTTGAAATGGGGGTGGTGGTACCAGGGGACTGGGGAAGGGCAGATGTGGTTCCTCTACACAAGAGTGGGAATAGAGAAGAGGCAGGAAACTACAGGCCTGTCAGTTTAACTTCAGTGGTAGTAAGGTAATGGAATCACTGTTAAAAGAAAGGATTAGCAAATGCCTTGTCAACAGTGGGCTTCACAGGGGGGAGGTTGTACCAGACTAACCCGATTGAGTTTTTTGACTGGGCAACCAGAGAAGTGGATCAGGAAGGGACAGTGGACGTGGTCTACCTAGATTTCAGCAAGGTTTTTGACACCGTTCCACTTGAGAGATTGGTAAACAAACTGAAGAGACTAGGGTACTAAGGTTGTCAAATGGATAGAGAGTTGGCTGAGCAATAAAGACTCAGAGGGTGGTGGTAAATGGCATCCACCCTGGAGTAGACAAAGTGATTATTAGTGACATTACTGAAGGACTGGAGGGAAAGGTATGCCTTTTCGCATATGACATGAAACTCTGTAACAGAGTGGACACACCAGGTAGGGTGAATAGAATGATGGGGGATCTAAAAAAAACTGGAAGAATAGTCAGGAAACTGGCAGCTGTGTTTCAACACAAAAAAGTACAAAATAATGCATATGGTGCACAAAAATCCAAGAGCAACATGCAAACAGGGGAGGGAGGGAGGGAAGTACTGACAGACACAGATCAGGAAAGGGACCGGGGGTGATCATTACAGATGACCTAAAGGTGGCAAAACAGTGTGACAAGGCAGTGGGGCAGGCTAGTCGAATGCTGGGATGCATGGGCAGGAGCATCACCATTAGAAGGAGGGAGGTAATAATACCCCTGTACAGACAAATGGTGAGACCACACCTTGAATACTAGGGCCTCCAGAACTGGATACATCTTCAAAAAGACATAGCTAGGGAGGAAGGGGTTCAGAGGAGGGTAACCATAATGGTACAGGGAATGCATATGAAGACTTACGAGGAAGGTTTCCCATGAATAAAGCGACTTGATTTAAGCGAGTCAGTTTCAGTGACATCAAAATAGCGAATGTGAAATGTGCTATGTGTGCTTTATAGCACATTGTAATTTCAGCGATTTTCATTTGGTAGGGAGTACTACTGTTGTGGAATACATGGGGATTTGTTGGTTGGGCCATTTCCAAGCTGGCCATCTGGTGCAGTGGTGAGAGTCACCACCTTTTTTAGTTGGCGGATCTGAGTTTGGGGCTGGCTATGGGACATACTTTTTTGGTTGTTGGCTCATTGATTTTTTTTTTCTTTCAACATCTGTTTTCCCACCCTCCTAACTTCATTGCCCCCCAACCAGCAGGTTGCCCCCTCCAATGATCTCCACCTTGCCAACTTCTGTCCTCCCTGGGAGTAGCCCTCCCCTGAGTTTTCCCCAATTCTTCAGTGCCCCCCCAGGTGATAGTTAGTTTATCTCTGTTTTTCTCAAACATAATGTATTTCCATGCACTTCACTTTATTGATTGATTATATTGTCTGCTTCTACGTTGTATGTTTGTACTTTTTATATTGTGTTTCTAGATTTGAACTTGTCTCCAATGAAAAAGGGCAGTTTTGCTTATCTGGGTTTACAAGTGTAACCCCTCACCCCTGCCTTTTTAGCAAAACAACAGGTGGCATGCTGTTGAAGCTGACAGCAGTACCTGGTGGGGACCTGGGTTCAGGGAGGATGAGGTTACTCGGCACAGGGAGCCTAGGTTTGGCTACTCTGAACAGGGGCACCCAAGTAAATCTGAACACAGGAAGCAATAACTGTAATGTCCAGAACCAGGAATGGGATTCTTCAGTGTGGCTTTTATTCACATCCTAGCTGAACAAACAAAGCATAGACGGACCCCCAAGGGGCTACATTTCCTGGTAATGCAGATTAGAGACTACAGAACACTTTATCACTATTTCCAGCCCTCAGGCTCTAAACCCACCAGGCACACAGCCCGGACTTGCACGCAGCTTTGGGTACACAGCCTGACTAGCACACTCTTGGGTTTTACCCACTGGCCTGGCTCCCCCGCCGGCCACTTGATCTGCGGTCCATTGGAAGAATGAACCAATTTTCCCATTCGCATGGTCCATTGGAGGAATGAACCAATTATCCTGTTCATGGTCCATTGGAAGAATAAACCAATTATCCTGTCGTGGCTCCCCAAACCACACTAGAGTCTGCAACTCCTAGAGAGAATTTTCCTTACAATCCCACGTCTGGGTACTTCCCCTATCACTGGCCAAGTGCCTGAGGTAAAGTAGAAATCCACAAAAGAAATCCGTAGCAGTGGACCTGGTCACTAAAGATGGGGGGCCACCCACCTCCAGCTCCCACAGCCCATACCCGGCCATTTCTCTGGAAACTGAACAATTCCTTTACTGAACTTCCAAATGTCTGTCACATCACCTCTACATTTTATTTGCATCCCAACACACTCTGGTCTTGAAACTACTTTTAACTTGCTTAGCCCATTACTCTAGGCTTCCCAACATTGTAGTAGTTCAATCCCCACATTGTCACACAAGTCCCAGGGTGAAAACATAGGCCTTTTAGCCAGGGCAGACACTCACCATCTCATTGCAGGTGCCCCACAGGCGACTCACAAATCTTCTTTTCTCCCAAATAAATACTGGAACGAACAGGCAGCTTTTCCTCCACAAGCAGAACTAGGGGATTGCCCCAGGAATCTGCAGGGAATCCTTCTCATCCCCCCCCCGGAGGGAGGGGGCACTGAGACCCGAAAACAGCGGTCTCCACCACTTCAGTAATCTTCTGTGTCTCTCTTTAAGGTGCAGACACACACCCTATTACTTAAAAGTAGCCCTCTGTCAGGGCTGAAGCTCCTAGATCCTTCACTGAACTGCTTTAACAGCAAGCTCCCTACTTCATACACATTCACTGAAGACAAACTGAAGACACTGACTTCAAAACTCCCAACGTTCTAACTAACTCCCTTTGCTACAGATTCCAATGTGGCTCATGCTGCTGAGAAAGTTCTATTGGTGATGTCATCCCTCAGTCTCAGCTGAGACTGAGAACAGAGTGAGACAGTGTGAAACCCATTTAACTGGAGTTTCACAAGCTGCCTTCCCTGCCTACCACTAGGTCTTACTGGGATTCTAGTAACCCCAGGTAACAAGGGGGTTACACTCGCCCTTGACCAGGAAAATGACTGTCCACAGTCATTATTTACCTGGCCTTAGGCCATCCCACCCTATGTGCTACCTGAGGAGGGGGGTGATCAGGCCTCCTCCTACCATGTGCAAGCACAGGCAGGCAACACTAAGGGCCTAGAGGCCTTTAGCTGACATATCAGCCTCTACACTATTAACTTACTATGGACACCTAGTGGCTCTGGTAGAACTATCCAGAGCATAGCCCTGATAGATCAGCACTGCAGTCCCAATGGCCATTCAGGACCACAGCCTGTCTATCCCCCTAACCCTCTAGGGAAAACCTATCTGCTTCTAACCTAATACCCCCAAAACAAAAACAACCCGTGGACCTCCCCGACCTTGGGCAGCCTGCAACCACACACCATTAAAATACCACATTTTAACCATTTTACTGTCTCCTCCCTACCCCCACAACCACACCTGTGGAAGGAAAGGGTTAATACAGTAACAACAACATTAACACCACAGTACTTTAAATTTCTACATGCTAAAGCACTGATGAGGAACTCCGATGAGCCCCTCCTCCTCTCTTTGTCTTCTCTTCTTTCTTCCCAGGAACACCTGTAAGAAAAAGAAAGACAACGCACACTCCTAATCTGCATACACAGTCTACCTAAACCCCTACCATCAAAACACTGAAAAATCTCAAAAAGATTTTTTTTAGAAAAAGGTAGAAAAACAGTATTTACATTAGAAAACAACGACATTATTTACAATACACCTTTGGGGGGATGGAGTGCCCTAAAAGTCCCAACTAGTGACCACAATGCCTGAAGGCTAGTCCAATAAAGAGTCTCTCCTGGGCCGGAGCCTGGTGAAGCACAGTTCTAACAGGCCAAAGTCCCGAAGGGGAGAGTCTTTGCGGACAGTTCACACATTTTGAAGTCTGCTAGTGTAGGGTGTGTACTGCAATGTCATAAAGATGGAAAAGTTCGGAGTTACCAACCACTTGTAGTATGGAAATTTTGGGACCGACCTGCACCTCTGACGAAGACTCTCCCTGGCAGCATTTCTTCCGATACAGCTGGGCGGACATCTTCCGAGAACCACAGGAGGGCACATCTGGGAACAGCTGGGCTGATGTCATCTCTGGAGATGGAACCTTAGAACAGGAACAAAAAGAAAACAGCTGGTCTGACGTCATCCGATTACCAGGTGATGAACAGGATACAGCTGTTGGTGTCCTCTCTGGATCTGAAGTCATCTGGTGGGCCAGTCCATGGTTTCTGTAAAGGCCAGTACACTGTAGACTGATGAATGTGGGGCACCTGAGTCCTGGATGTCCATATTGGCGGATCAATAACGGCACTTCACAGTCTGGCGTGGCAGTATTGACTACCACTGCTCGGCTCTCCATTTTGTAGGCACGGGCACATTTGCTGAGAGGTTCTTGCACTGAGGGCAATAGTACCGGGGATCAGGAGCTTGAATTATTACCACGTCTGGGCGCACATAATTCACACAGTGGGAGATTCCACGTCCCTCTCCGTCCACTATTCTCACTCTGTCTATAAACAGTGTCCTGCCTCTCTTCCACTGGGTATACTTTTCGTGGAACAGTCTATTCTTTACAAGCTTGTTGGCCCTAGGATGCACACTTTTCATTGCTTCATCCCAGATCCAGGATTTCCTGCTGTTCTCAATCTCCTCCCAGGCTTTTTGAGGAAAGGTAGGAATGGTCATACCATAGATCTCATTTGCCTTCCTACGAACCAGTCTCTCCTCTTTACTTGCTTTGGTCAATCTGAGACCGCTGGCCTGGCTTGGGGGTGGCCAGTCCTGGTTCTGCCAGCTTCGCATCCTTAAAGAAATTAGAAACAGATCCCTGACTTCTTTCTCTTGCGAAGCCAGGGCAGTGGCATCACCACTTTCTTCCATGAATTCCTCCGAGGCAAGATCTTGAGGCTGTGTACCCGTTCCTTTTTCACAAGGCCACATAGGTTCCCCCTCATCTTCCTCTTCACTGAGGATCTGAGCCCAGAAGTGAGCAGTCATTCTCACTCTTGAGACTATCCACTCATCACTAGGTGCGGAGGTCGACACCTCCCACTCAAAGGCCTCCCACATCTCATCTTCGCCTAAGAGACTTGGGCTAGGCCCCCCTCTCCAGAGGTCTATTGATGCTTTATCCAAACTTTCTTTCTGGGATCCAGCATCCGAAACTTCAACTTCAGGTTCTGTCTCTAACTCTGCACCCTCTAGCTTTGTGCCACACTCCCTCGAGGTGCCTTCCTCCACAGGCTCCACCTGGTGCTGTGTGCTGCCAACTGCAGATTCCTGAACCTTTGTCCATGTGGGAGCCAACCGAATTTGAGGCGCTTTATACAAGCCATATTTTTCTAGGCATCCAGCACAGTGAGCAATCATGAAGATGTCCCTTCCAGCTCTCAAGCAGATTTGACATACATGCACTGGAAAACCAGGAACTGCCACATGAGGAGGTAGTTGCCCTCCATAGCACCACTTTTCAATATTCCTCAGTCTAATTACTGCTGCTGTTACTGCAAACTGGGCATGATCCAGGTAACGAGCTGGTTCTGAGGCCATAACTGCAGAAAAACAAACAAAAGTTCACTGAAACTGAAAGTCCCACTTTATTGAACACACTCTTTAGCTGTAAAATGGCTCCTCTGCTGCTGTGTTTACTTTACTACCCCACCCTGTAATGGTGGCGGCAGCACTCCTGTGCATCAACATTCAGAATCTGGTTCAAGCCACTGCGCACCCGATTTACACAAACTACTGAAAACTTTTGCTCAAACTGCGCAACTTGCTCTGTTCTTGCTTGAAACACATTTACAGGATTTTCCACGGACTTTTTACATGCTGGAAACATTTTTTTTTTCACAGTCCCTTAAAGCTTCAGGTTTTTAGCACAGGATTGCCTGTATTACTAGTGCTGCACATTGGCTACAACCCACAGTCTCTCTCTGGCTGCAAACTTTAAACTGAGGCTAAATTCATTACTATGCACACAGTCAATGGCTTAACAGACTTGCACTTGCTGGCAGGACTTTACACAGTCGTTACTTTCAAAGTGACTACACTGCTGCACACACGTTTATATGGCATAGGGCTGAAAATCACTGTTTGAGCAGTTTTTAGGTGGTTACTTACTGTTATCAGTAGCAGTTTGCTGCAATGGGGAAAAAATGGCCTGCAGCCAGTTCTTGGAGGCCTCAGAACAGAAACGTGTGGGCAGTCCTACCGATCGTCTTTTCAGCCACCACTCTTGCAATTTCAACGATCGATTAGCAGGTTGAGCCCGATTTTAAACAAGAAAGTCTAATTTTTTGACAAGTTTACAGCGATTTTAACACTCCACGACGCTCCTCCACTGCCAGTACACGCACTCCTCTCACACTCCCTCCCGAATGCTGGGGCAGTCACTGTAGAGCTGGCTGAGGGGCGGGACTGATCTCAGCCTGACCAATCACATGACGCCATGCAAATGAGCCTCTTCTTCCTTGCGAGGGCTCTTCTCCTCACGGCGATCATCGAGCAGGCAAATTTAAACTGCAGAATGCAACTTTTTTTTTCCCCCAACTGACTCCACGGCCGGAGCCCATTTCAGCCATTTAACATAACCATTTACACTGCAGTCTCTCAGTCAATTCAAAAAGCATTTCCAATGTCCAGGGCACAATTTTCCTGTTGCTACCCCTAGTCTTCCACACTTTTCTTTACCACAGTTCATTTTAAAAGCATTTCAAACATCCAGGGCATAATTTTCCTGTTGCTACCCCTAGTCTTCCACACTTTTTCTTTACCACTGTTCATTTTAAAAGCATTTCAAACGTTCAGGGCACAATTTTCCTGTTGCTACCCCTAGTCTTCCACACTTTTCTTTACCACAGTTTATTTTAACAAGCAGGCAAAAACGCTGTAAACTTTTTGATGCAGGACAAGGGCCCACTCTTTGGCTTTACTGCTCCTTGATTAACAGTTGGCAATTTTAAACAGCAGCACAAGATCCACAGCACACAGCAACACACTAGGGAAATTGCTTCAGCATTTTGGGCTACCCACTGCCAGATAGCCAAAACGCTAGCCCCCTTGCCCAAGCACCTTCCTTCCCAGAACAAAATCCAAAGCGGTGCCTCCATTTTTGTAACCCCTCACCCCTACCTTTTTACCAAAATGACAGGTGGCATGCTGTTGAAGCTGACAGCAGTACCTGGTGGGGACCTGGGTTCGGGGAGGATGAGGTTACTCGGCACAGGGGAGCCTAGGTTTGGCTACTCTGAACAGGGGCACCCAAGTAAATCTAAACACAGGAAGCAATAACTGTAATGTCCAGAACCAGGAATGGGATTCTTCAGTGTGGCTTCTATTCACATCCTAGCTGAACAAACAAAGCATAACGGACCCCCAAGGGGCTACATTTCCTGGTAATGCAGATTAGAGACTACAGAACACTTTATCATTATTTCCAGCCCTCAGGCTTTAAACCCACCAGGCACACAGCCCGGACTTGCACGCAGCTTTGGGTACACAGCCCGACTTGTACACTCTTGGGTTTTCCCCACTGGCCCCGCTCCCCCGCCGGCCACTTGATCTGAGGTCCATTGGAAGAATGAACCAATTTTCCCATTCGCACGGTCCATTGGAGGAATGAACCAATTATCCTGTTCATGGTCCATTGGAAGAATGAACCAATTATCCTGTCGTGGTTCCCCAAACCACACTAGAGTCTGCGACTCCTAGAGAGAATTTTCCTTACAATCCCACGTCTGGGTACTTCCCCATCACTGGCCAAGTGCCTGAGGTAAAGTAGAAATCCACAGAAGAAATCCGTAGAGGTGGACCTGGTCACTAAAGATGGGGGCACCCACCTCCAGCTCCCACAGCCCATACCCAGCCATTTCTCTGGAAACTGAAAAATTCCTTTACTGAACTTCCAAATGTAGATTAAGGGTAGATGTCTGTCACATCACCTCTACATATTATTTGCATCCCACCACACTCTGGACTTGAAACTACTTTTAACTTGCTTAGCCCATTACTCTAGGCTTCCCAATATTGTAGTAGTTCAATCCCCACATTGTCACACAAGTCCCAGGGTGAAAACATAGGCCTTTTAGCCAGGGCAGACACTCACCCTCTCATTGCAGGTGCCCCACAGGCGACTCACAAATCTTCTTTTCTCCCAAATAAATACTGGAACGAACAGGCAGCTTTTTCTCCACAAGCAGAACTAGGGGTTTGCCCCAGGAATCTGCAGGGAATCCTTCTCATCCCCCCCGGAGGGAGGGAGGGGGCACTGAGACCCGAAAACAGCGGTCTCCACCACTTCAGTAATCTTCTGTGTCTCTCTTTAAGGTGCAGACACACACCTTATTACTTAAAAGTACCCTCTGTCAGGGCTGAGGCTCCTAGAGCCTTCAATGAGCTGCTTTAACAGCAAGCTCCCTACTTCACATACACTCACTGAAGACAAACTGAAGACACTGACTTCAAAACTCCTAACGTTCTAATCTAACTCCCTTGCTGCAGATTCCAATGTGGCCCATGCAGCTGCGAAAGTTCTATTGGTGATGTCATCGCTCAGTCTCAGCTGAGACTGAGAACAGAGTGAGACAGTGTGAAACCCATTTAACTGGAGTTTCACAAGCTGCCTTCCCAGCCTACCACTAGGTCTTACTGGGATTCTAGTAACCCCGGGTAACAAGGGGGGGTTACACAAGTATAAAAATAAAATAAAAAAAAAGATGGGGGTGCGGGGGCATTGCTCCCCACATAAAAGTTTAGTACACATCGCACCCCCCATAGAAGAAGTGGCCACTGTTCGTTGTTTTTGTACCGTGCTGTAGTGCTCATCGCAATTTTGCTTTTCGGCAATGTGCACTCGCAGTTTTGTTTTTGCTGTTATAAAGTTGCTCTTATCACATAGGACCACAAGGAATGGCTTAGTGAACTGAACATGTATTCCCTGAAAGCTAGGAAGAGGAGAGGGGAACCACTAGCAGCAAGACTGAGGAAAGTAGGCTCTGTAGAGGAGATTCCTATAGCAGAACAAGAACATAAAATAAATATATTTGCAGATAATATTCTCTTGACCTTGTTGTCCCCCTCTCAATCAATTCCGGCAGCTTGGCAAATATTGAAACAATATGAGAAACTGGCGGGATTTAAGTTAAATACTACAAAAACAGAGATCCTGGCCTTTAATTTTATCCCCACCCAAAGACTGAACAAAGAATACCCATTTAAATGGCACACTACCAAAATAAAATACTTAGGAATTAACATTCCTCTTAACCCAGAAGTATTGGAGATTTTAAATTATGAACCCCTCACAACTATAATACAAAATGACCTGGAAAGATGGTCCACCTTTCTTACCCCCTTCCACCAATGGATAGAAATAGTGCGAATGAATATACTACCTAGATTACTTTATCTAATTCAGAATATACCCTATTTACCAGCAACTTATTATTTTAAATCATGGGACAAGTTAATTTCCATGTTCACTTGGGGTAAAGGACATCCTAGGATACGACTTTCGGTTCTTAAATTGTCCCTGGCTCAGGGGGGATTTAACCTTCCAGACTTTAAATTATACTCTAGGGTGTCTTTCCTTAGGATAGTCCTGATCTGGATGACGGAATCCTATTCAACCCCTTGGAAGGATATTGAATTTCATCTTCATGATTTATTTGATATCAAAACAGTTCTTCTCTCTTCTGCTGAAAGGTCTGTCACCTGCTACCTTAAAAGGTATTACAGCTCAAATTTATAAATGTTGGAGAAGTTTGAAGCAAACGGGATCACTACGTATTATATACAAATATATTAAATGCTTATCAGAAGATGATTCATTTACACCCATATATATATATGGACTCCACATTCCAGGAATGGAGAAGATTAGGCCTTTCTCATCTTTTCCAGTTTTTGTCCCCTCGGGATACTCCACTTTGAAAAATGACAGTCCCAATATGGCCTTAGCAGATCAGATTTATTCCGTTATTTCCAGATCAGGAACCACATACTCAGAAATCGAATAATTCAACCCAAAATTGAAGCTCCAACTCCAGAATTACTCAACTTATGTATGGAAGCCATAAGGAGGAACTTGGGTAAGCATTTAATAGGCACAACATATAGAAAATTGAGAAATGAACAAAAGGAATCAACTGAATCCATATTACAGGAATGGAACAAAGATCTCCACCTAGAAATAACCGTGGAGGAGTAGAGAGGATCAGCTGTGAGTGCGGTAAAGATCACTTACTCTCCATTTTGGAGAGAATTTGCATGAAAGTGTTGTTTCTGCTTTTTTAGAGTCCCGGCAGTCATGATCAAATTCCTTCTGGAAGAGTATGGAGTATGCTGGTGAAAGTGTGGATGTCTGAGGGTGACACTGGGACACATATTCTGGGAGTGTCCTTGTCTGATGCCCTTTTGGCTATCCTTACAAATAGAATTAACCAAATTAATAGAACAAGGGATAGAATTGACAGCTGAACAGGTTCTGCTAGGGATCTTTCCAGACCATTCCCCTCCATGGGAAAAAATTATTTTACCTCCCAGTCTTTTGACGGCCAAAAAGTCCATTACTTGTAGATGGATAACCAGTATAATTCCAACAGTAGTAGAATGGAGATCCACCATGTCTGAATTACATGAAATAGAAAATCTTAATGCTAAAATTCAGGGTAAAGCTCCAACATACATGATGAGATGGCAGAAGTGGGTTCTCTATCATACTGAGGTGGATCCACACTTCTAACCTTAAGTTTGGTGGGGAAGGTAACGGGGGGATGATCGAACAACTACCAAAGATCTGAAGGGAAGAAAATTTAATTAAAAAAGGAGGAGTTAACCAAGAAGAGGAAATTACTCATTTGTTTATATTAGAAATTAAGGAGTAAACAAAACTTAAGGGGTAAACAAGGTGTGAGCTAAAATAGAAAAGAGTTGGAGCTTTACCTTCTGTATGGTCTCTGACCAAAAAAATGCATAAGACTTTATATCAAACCTTTAAACCTCAGGGTGAATTACAAAAAACTGTCAATAATACACATAGAACTTAAGACATGTGACAATATAACGAAATGTATGAAATGCACTCTTGACATAAGTGTAACAAAAACCATTTAATAAAAAATAAATTTTAAAAAAAGGAAGGGGGGGATATGATAGAAATGTACAAATACCTCCCAGGAGAAAAACAAGGTACAAGAGGGCATCATTTTTCAGAGGAAAAGATGCTCAAGGATGACGGGACATGATATGAAGTAAGAAGGGGGAAGGTTCAGAGGAAATGTGAGGATGCACTTCTTCACTGAAAGAGTGATAGATGAGTGGAACAGCCTGCCTGCAGAGGTGGTGGGGTCGGAAACAGTTACAGGATTCAAGAAAGCATAGGATAGGCACAGAGGGTGTGCCGTTCAGGCCGCAAAATCCTTACAGTGACAGCAGTGTGGGTGCTGCAACCTGATTGATAGTCATTCTGTTGATTGGGATTTTGCAGCACCCGTCATCTTGCCACCCCAAGGGTGTTGTTCTGTTCACCCCCATGCCTCTGACATGGAGGTGATAAATATTTTTCGGGTGGGAGAGGGGTGCAGGGGAAGCCGATGTGCCCTGGTGCTTTGTCACAGTGGCGGTCGGACAGCATGATTGCCGGGTGAAATGGTCGCTGTTGGCAATTTGTTGTCGAAATAGTGTTAGTCAACCTGATGGATGTTGAACTGACATGATGGAACTGGCACAGAGGGATCTTGGAAGTAAAAGTGGGAAGGGGAGAGGAATGGGGGGCAGAGTAGGGTTTACAGAGTCAAGGAGAATATAGGGCAGACTTGGTGGGCCTTAAGGCATTTATCTGCCGACACCTTCTATGTTTCTATGACTGGGGCGCAGTCTTCTCCACTGGGTGCTGGGTTAGGAGGTAAGTTGGTTAGTGGCACACAACAGAATACAACAGGCATGAACAAATCAACAGTGCAATTACTGAACAAACCAGAATCCTTTAATAAAAGAATTTGATGCTCCATGGAGTTTAAGGAATTCAATGGTACATCATCCTGATGGAGAGGAATGGTATGGCAAAGTGACCACTGACTCAGTGTCCAAGCATTATCCATTTCTAGTCCATATTTGCAAAGTCCCTTCTCATCAGGTTGCAGCACTCAACTCCGATACTATATACGTAACAGCCAAACATATAATCGCAAATGCTGGCAGATAAATTTTTCCCACACTCAGTACACCTGTTACTGGCAGCTTCACTTATCCCACACTTGGTACAGTTTCCCTTTCCTTTGGCACAGGCAGCTTCCCTCTGCTGTCTATACTTCTGATAGGGCAAATTTTCTCTCTCCCTCATCTTTCTGTGACTCTGCTGTCCATACCCAGACCATAGTCACTTGCTCGAATACTGACTGCTTTCATCCCATGCTCCCTTATAAATGGGCGCCATGTACCTACGGGGTGCTCTCACCACACCCCCCCCTTACCTGGTTGCTGACTCCCTCTTATTCCTTCAACTGCATATTAGCTCCCAATGCCTCTGTATACCACAAAGACACTTGATAGTGGGGCTTTGCCCACCATGGATGAGCTGTACAACTCTGATGTCACTCTGTGGACTAGGCAGTCCATTCTCTCTGGATTTGAATCTCACTGAACAAGGTATTTTGCTTCCCTCACTTTTGGAGACAGGTTGTTCCCCACAGGGGTTTCAAAAGCTATGTTTCCTGCCACATCCACTCTGTTCTCTGTCTTTGGCCTCTCCCTCAGAAAAACCAAAAGGGCTCTTAAAGGAGCAGGCAATCGCTCCTCCAACCTAGGGACTGACTTCCTTCCAGCCTGCACTCTCCTTCCCGGGCCAAGTGAGTCCCACCCTCAAGGGGTGTCCCAGTCAATGCAGACAGCCTCCCCAGAAGGAAAGAAAATGTTAACCCTTTAGGTGTTAGGCCAAGGACCTCCAAAGGGATGACCTCTTCTAACCAGCTCCTAGAGATTCTACCCCCCCCCGTGGTTACACTGATTTGTTCCAAACACCAGCAGATAGAAACAGTCTTCTGCACTCCAGCAGTTATCACAAATGCCACACCATCAACAAAGTCAAAGTCAAAGTCAAAGTCAACTTTATTTAAAAAGACGCCCAATCCCGAAGGCTCTGGGCGCCGTACAAAAACCTTTACAGTTTATCATACTGTATACATTCAAATAAAATCCCAAACATATAACTTAAACCCCAAAAGCCTGCACAAATAAAAAGGTCTTTAGACCACTCTTAAAAGCCTCTACAGTGGGGGCCTCTCTCACTTCAAACGGCAACGAGTTCCAGAGAGCTGGAGCAGCAACTCCAAAAGAGCGATCCCGCTGATTTCAACCTAGATCTCGGAACTGTGAGGAGGCCACCACCAGAGGAGCGAAGATCCCGGACAGAGGTGGATGGTACCAGTAGATCAGTAAGGTAACCAGGGCCCTGTCCATATAGGGTCTTATAGGTGAGAAACCCCACCTTGAACAAAACTCTCCACCTGACAGGCAGCCAGTGCAAATCGCGCAATACCGGAGTTATATGACAAAACTTACTTTGTCCGGTCAAAAGCCTGGCAGCAGCGTTTTGCACCAGCTGCAGTCTGCGAAGAGAAGTTCCAGAGACCCCGAGATAGAGCGCATTACAGTAGTCAAGTCTCGAAGTGACCAAGGCATGTACCAAAGTAGGGAGGTCCAGAGCCGGAACAAGCGGCTTAATCCTGGCGATATTCCTAAGATGAAAAAACAGGAACGCATTCACGGAGGATATTTGAGCCTCCATGGACAAGCTCCTGTCAAAGATCACACCAAGATTACGACCCTTGGGGATGCCATCAATGACACAGCTCCTAGCTTAATGCCAGTCGCTGAATCAGAGGCCATCCCATCACGAGCTCTGTTCGACTCCACCACCAGTACCTCAGTCTTATTAGGGTTAAGTCGCAGCCAGCTGGAAGACATCCAGTCATTTATCTCAGCCAGACAGATATTCATCACATCCACTGCATTTGATGTTCCTGGTGCAAAGGATAGGTATAGCTGAGTATCATCAGCATAGCAATGAAAACTCAAACCATACCTCCTAATGATCTCCCCCAGGGGCAGCATGTACACTGCGAACAACATTGGGGCCAATACCGAACCCTGAGGGACTCCACATGAAAGGAGGTAGGTCGTAGATGAGAAATTACCCATCACAACCCGCTGCCTCCTGTTGGTAAGAAATGACTCAAACCATTTGATGACAATACCGGTGAGTCCACACAACTCCCTCAGGCGGAAAAGCAACACACAATGGTCCACAGTATCAAATGCTGAGGAGAGGTCAAGGAGGACAAGAATTGTCTTTTCCCCCTGATCTCTAGCCCTAAACCTCAGTTTCTCTGTAAAAACAAACAAAAAAAAAAACACCATTCAGACGAGGTGACATATGAACATAGATGTGATGAGATGCAAACATGGTTTCAAGAAAGGTGCCACAGGACATCTTTGATTAGTGGTGTGAGAGATTCGATGCATCATATCCCCAGTCAGGAACAGTTACAGTACAGACCAAAAATAGAAAGTGGCTATGGTAGTGTTACTTTTGTCGCATAATATACAGTATATAGTGGAAAAGTGAGGGAAATACTTAATAGAAATTTGCATATTTTTGCCACTGATCCCACACTGCATGATATTGTCAACAACCCACCCAAGATAACATACAAAAGGGGACCCACTCTTAGAGTTTTGCTTGTATGTAGCTATTTCCCAATAGAGAAAGTACAGACATCATTGGCTACCAGATACACCAGTAGGGTTTTACACTTGTGGAAGATGCAAATATTGTAATGTTATTCCTAAGTGTAAAATTTTCAGTACAGTGAACGGCAATAGAGAATATAATATTAACAAGTTTATTAATTGTAGTATAGGCTGTGTCATTTATCTGGCCAGCTGTTCACACAATGCCTGTTATGTTGGGAAGACAAAAAGGGCACTGAAAGCAAGGGTGGGCGAACACCTTAGATCAATCGGTACTAGAGACGGCCACAATGCTCTGTATTGCCATTTGGTACAAGCCCCTAGTACTGAGAAGCAAGAGTTCTATTTTTGTGGAATTGCAAAAATTTGTTGTGGGACCAAGGGTGGGGAGAGAAATATTGAAATGATGATTTCAGAAGGTGAATCATTTTAGATTTACTCATTAGGTGCTTTGAGATTCCCCAGTCTGAAGGATAATATTGAACTTGTTCCATTCTTGAAACAACCTTAACATTTTTGAGTATTGATGTGCAATAGGTTCGACGTTGCTTTATGTGTAGTTATGAAATGATTTTTGTGGTTATGTAGGCTGTCTATTAGAAATGTAAATTATGGGGGATTATTGGTAGGGGGGGTATGTGTCACTTGCTTTTGGTCTGTGTTTTGCATGATAGTGCATGAATATTTTGTCTTAACAACATTATTTAAGCATTCATTATAATTTAATGAGAAAATACAACGTTAAGTAATGGGATTGTTGTTGGCAATATACACGATAATTCTCTTTAAATATTCTTCATGAATTGCACTCAGTACATGCACATTTATAATGGCAACTGTTTATTATGGATCATGTTACCATTACTGTGTTTTTATCACTGGGTGTGTGAACTGCATTTAGTAATGTATTAGCAATTTAAGATACACTATCCCTTTATTGGACTATTTATGGGTGATGTACATGACAACCAGCTACTCCCTGATGAAGCTTTATGTGAAAATGGTCGGAGTTTTCATGGCTTTCCACAGGTGTTTCTGAAAGGGTTCAACACTTACAGGTACTTTCTGCATTTTAATAAAGTTGTCTTTTTTTTATGTGTTAGGACCGTTTTTAGCCTTTTTGTTGGGTGGTGCTGTATTTGTGGTGGGGCGGCCAAACATGTTTTGCTGCCCTGTAATGTTCCCTGAATCAGTCAGCCAAGTGTCTACCATGTTTCTCCAGTGTAGACAACAGCACACTTCCTGCAAATAATGCAATACATCACATTGCGGAAATGCATGAGAACTCCTTGGTGATGTGAAAAACACCTGAGGTACCTTGAATGTCCATAACACTAGAAATAAATCTGCAGGTATTTTATCAGGTTTTGTTGCAAGCTTTGGTACGAGGTAGGAAGCAATTGTATCACAGATATCTGCAGTGGACAAAGCTTCTTTAACTGCTTCAGCTTAGCCACATGTTCAGAGGCTGTCAGATCAAGTAGGTGATGCTATGACTATTTTCCCACTTCACAAATCTTTCATGCCAGGGCTCCCTTAGGACAAAAAATGATCCTTTAGTCCTGTCAGCTCATTACAGGTGGTTTTCCACTTTCTTTTGTGCTGTTTTTGTTCTATTTTAGTCTTCTTTGATGGCAGAGATGATACTTTCTTCATAGTTGTGGCTTTTTTTAAGTATTTATTTTGCTTTTTCTGGTAGGGCCTCCCATCCAGTTCAGCCCTGGTCATGGCCCCCGGACTTCCACCTACCATCTTTTTCCCATCACTCTCCCAGTTACCCCAGGCTTGCCCCCCAGAGGGCTGTGCCATGGCACTGGTCCCCACTATTTCCAGTGACACAGAACCTGTATCTGGTTTGGAAGAGCCAGCGACGGAGGCTAATTGAAGCCTGAGGCAGGTTTCATGGAGATGGAGGCCCCACCTTGCTTTTTCCCCCTGTAGGCTGGGGCAGAGACGTGCAATGATGTCCAGCATCTGTCCCGCCCCAGAGAGCATCAATTATGTGTCATCACAGGGTGGTCACCCGGCCTCCGCCAGGTGTCATTCCTGTGTGATCACAGGTTCCCTCCTTTCCTCTGGAGAAGGAGAGCAGTCCTGTGGACGGTCAATCCTTCTCCCTCTGGCCTGCTCTCCATCGACCCGGGTCCATTCCTGAACCCAGGTCACTGGCATTGCAAGTGGAAATCCAACCGCTGTGCCAGTGGGCCCTTTCTTCATAGTTCTAAGGATTCAGAGTTTGGCAAACATTACGGAGATCACCCTTACACGCTGCATCTAGTGGCATCCTTCTTCCCACCCACCCCCTGCTCTTTAATTTTCAAACAGAATAATAGGTGCAAAAAGCTAAGTGGTCCTGACCCATGCTGAAAGAAGGATAATACATGGTTATGTGATCATATTTGCCCAGTTACATTTCCTGCTTTATTTCAACCATTTTATGATGTATTTTATTTGCCATGTGTTGTAACAAACTACTTTTTATTTGATTTTAATTTTTGTTGGCCAGGAAAGGAGGGCTAGGCTATTCTTTTTTTTACATTAATTTGTTTCTCTCCTTTGGTTCCCACCAGTCAGCCCACATCTTCAGCCACCCAAACAGCCCTGCACCCCAGCATCAGGCAGACAATCCCGATCTTTGTTTGTTTGTTTGTTTATTTTTATTCTGTATAACCAGTGAGCAACAATATGCCCATTTTCACTGGTGCCCAGTCACAACACAAAAAACACATATATACAATATTCAAAATACAATACATACAAATAATACAACATCATTTAAAACAACAACACTTTGATTCATCTAACATAAATCTTTTTAAAACTCTCTTAAATAAAGAAATTGTAACACATTGTACAATATAACATGGTAGTTCATTATATAATTTTACTGCATAATATTGTAAAGAATTCTGAGCAAATGCATTTTACAATAGGGAATCCAAATTTGAAATTTACCTGTGACCTGGTCCTTACTCCATTTACCAATTTGGAAACATTTCACAAATAACACTGCAAAATCCCAAATAAATTTTCTGCAAAAATACCAAAACACGTAACCTAAATCTATCAACTAAAGACAAACACCCTATAGAACTATAAAGCAAACAATGATGAGTCCTTTTATTCTGACCTGTAACAAAACGAATAATATTATGATAAGTTGATGTAAGCTTATCACGCATTCTATCTGATGAAAATAAATAAATTAATAAACCATAATCAATAACTGAAAACAACAAACTGTTAACCAAAATTACCCTAACTTCATAAGTTAAGTACTTTTTTACCCGATATAGCATTCCTAATCTTTGATGCAATTTACCAATTAATTTCCGAATATGTATTTCAATGATAAATTACTGTCAATGACCAGGCCCAGGTAACAAATTTCAGAAACTTTTCTATATTATTTCCATAATTATCTTTTAAAGTCAGCTCAAAATTCACATTAGATCTTACATTTCTAAATACCATGCATTTTGTTTTAACATGATTCAACACTAAGTTATGCCCAATGAACCAACCATGCAATAAACTAAAGTCCATCTGTAACTGTTGTTGTACAATTTGTCCAGAATCACTAATACACAATAAAACTGCATCATCTGCAAATAAAATAAGTTCTGTATCATTACATATTTTAGGCAAAGAATTTAAAAATAAAGAGAACAACAAAGGACCTAATACTGACCCTTGTGGAACACCACATATCTAATTACCCTCATCTGACGTTACACCATTCATAATAGTTTTCTGTACCCTACCAGTTAAATAATCATTAATCCATAGTATAACTTCATTAGAGAAATTAACCTCGAGCAAACTCAATAACAACTTCCCATGGTCTACCAAATCAAATGCCTTAGTGAGGTCCACAAAGCCAGCAGCCACCACCTTTCCCTCATCTAGAGCTTTGTACACCTGGCCCGTGAACCTCACCGAGGCAGTCTCCGTACTATATCCCTGCCGAAATCCATGTTGGGAAGGGGACCAAAGGAAATATTTATCCAAATAACTTTTAATCTGATCTGAGACTATTCTCTAGCAATTTAGATAAGGGAGCTAAAAGTGTAATAGGTCTATAGTTATTAATGTTAATCTTACTTCCCATTTTATATATAGGCCTTACAACACCACATTTCCATTTTGTAGGAAATACATTATTAGTGAGGGAATAATTAAAAATTTTAGTCAACATTGGAACAATGAGTAACCCAGCTTTTTTAAGAATCCTATAATCTATTCCATCAACCCCCAAATATGGCCTAGGATCTATCTTCAATATATACGTCAAAACATCCTTCTCAGTAAGTTCCTGAAAATAAAATTTAGGCACTCCACCCTGTTCCTCTTCTATTTTCAGCTAGTAACTCTTTAATTCTGAATTTGCCACACGCCTTGAATATTAAACCTCTCTAAATTAGTAAAATGAGAATTAAACCCATTTACTACTTTGACTGGATCATTAACCAATTGACCATGTAATTGCAATGAAATATTATCCAATCTCTTACTTTTTCCCATTAGCCCATTCAAAACTTTCTAAAGGGCCTTGGTATCACACAATCCATTACCCAATTTATTTTCCAAATAAACCCTTTTCGCTTTCCTTACCTTGCTTTACATAAATTACTCAATTCTTATATTCTGCTGATGACCAATTGTCTTATGTTTCCTGAACCTTTTCCAAGCCCTATTTCTATCACTTATTATCTTCCTCAGATCAAGATTAAACCATATTTTCTCCTCTGCTTTTATTTTAACAATCTTAATCGGTAATAACTTATCACAAATACCAATAAAATAACAACAAAACTTATAAAAAGCTTCGACAATATCATAAATAACATCTAGGAAAGACCAATCAATTAACTGGACTTCTTCTTCAAAAGACTGCAAGTGAAAATCAGAGATCTTCCCCCATGGTTTCCTCTCCATGACAGGGCGGCGAGGAGCCCCCAGCTCAACTCACCTCAAATAGTATCCAGCGTCCGGGCAAGCGCCATTCAGGGTCGGGGCCTGCAGTGGGTTGCTGTTCACTCTGCTTTGACCTAGGACCAGCTTTCCTAGTTCGACTGGTCCCCCGGAAATGTGGCATGCTATGACGCTGACGGTGGGAGCAAGGATGCATCTGCACATGTTCCCTCCTGATGTCTGCCCATCTCCACCCCTTTTCTGCAGCATTGGTGTGCTGCCCCTCAGACTCCACTAGGGGCCAGTCAAGAACCGACCACTGGCATCCCCCCATTCCTGGAGAAGGTGAGCAGTCCCTCAGATGCTCGATCCTTCTCCTCCCCTGCCAACTCCCGGCAGCCCATGCTCGTTCTCGAACACGGGTCGCCGACATAGTACGAGGTAAGGCATCCAGTGCCTCAGCCTTCAGTGCCACCGGGCCAATTAGGGCTAGGCTATTCTGCTTATTTTCAACCTCATCCCAGGGAGGGGGTAGATACAGATGGAAAACAATTGAAATTGAACCAGATTAAACTGTTGGTGGTAATTTTACTTGAATGGGGGAAATTTGGCAAGGAAACTAGTGAAAATCTCCTATTCTTTTCAAGACGAGCCATGGGATATTTAAGGTTCACCTGAACAATATCCAGTACAGGTAGACTGGACCTCCGTTTTAGCATCTCATCTGAAAGACGGCACCTCAGGAGTGCAGCCCCCTTCCCTATGATGCACTAGTGTCAGTAATGGGATTGTAAGTGCCCCTCCCTGATGTCTAGGGGTCTGAGGAAAAGTTCTGGGGAAGGGGCACCACTTAGCAGCAAACACATCCAGAATAAGTGAACACTGGCACATACCTGGGCCCGTACTAGTCTCCAGAGGGCAGTCACTGAGCACAGTCAGGAACAGGGTGTAGAGGGCAGTAATGAGAGGCTATGAAGGCAAGATGTTAGCAGGCAGCCATGGGTAATTCATAAAGCAATCGGAGGCACATTCCAAAATCCATTTTAACAATAAGGCAAAATTTAATTTAAAATGCAGCATAAACAGTACATACAGCTCCCGAGAGCTAAGGACACAACTTTAAATAGAAAGGCAGTCTTTTGTGGCACCGAGCCATGGCCCAATACTTATGGCCATTAAGGCCATAATGCTGAAGTCCCTGCAGAGCCAAAGTGGCTCCCCAAACAGAAAGTGATGGCAGCAGCATACCTTAGACCATGCAGAATCCCATCAGGCCTCACAGAGCTCGAATTCCAGGCCTATTGCTCTCTCCTCTCAAACATTCGTGGTGGCTGTACATAAACTGCAGCACCTCCCATGATTTCTCCCCAACCTGCAATTTAAGGCCTACTCAACTGGGCCCCTGGCTTCCCAGCACATCTGGGGCGCAGGTGATTTGAGGGATTCACCAGCGGACTTCTTCGCTCCCTGCAGGCTATCTTCATTCAGGCAGAGTGTCATACGCTTAAGGGGAGGTGAACTACTACCACAACCATGCAGACTGCCACTACTATGCCATCCCCACAGCCCAAGACTCTGTTACTGGCACTACATTACTGGCATCTGGGCCTTCCCTACCCCAGTGCCATGGTGCATGCAGGTGGGTAACTTACTCCCCAGGCCACGGTTCCCGCAATGGGCTCAGCTTCCAGCACACCACAAACTCTCCCCATGGCCACACAACTTTAAGTGAACACTCCCAACGATGAACCGCTGAGCCCAGAACTGGGCCAGGGTCAATGCCCTGGCCCCACTGTGCATCTCTCCTGTCTCTCCTGCCGGCCTCTCCCTGATCGCCAAAACATCTCCCTTAAATACCAACCCAGGAGCACTAGAACCACCTGACTAGTGGGTGGGCAAGCCCTCAACCTCCTAAGAAGGGCAACAGGGCAGAGAGGGTTACAATAGTAAACATCCCCTGAAGGGGGTGCTTACACTCTCCCCCTCTTTAAACGATTCACCTCCTGGTGAATGGGACACCTGGCTACCCCCAAAACAGGTTCTGGAAAGGATATGCACACTCTCCATTCCCTGCCTGCCAGGGAAAGACCCCTAAACCTACACCCAGGGATATAAGGACCCCAAATACCCCACAAACAAACCCAGTGCTGCTGTCACCACAAAATTGTGGGACTCAAAATCTTTCTGCGGGTTCAAAAGCCAAAAAACATTGCCCACAAGATTAATAAAAACAGCAGATAATAATAATATTAAGTAAAGAAGTGCTTCAGGACAATTAATATTTATTCCCTAATTCTAGTAAACCACTCTACCACACACACACACACACACACACACACACACGCATGCACGCACACACGCACACACACACCTACTGCCACCCACACTCGCAGACACCACCCATACAATTAATATATAGACCAGACACACACACACACACACACACACACACACACCCCTCCAACTTTCGGTTCTCTCACGTACTGTCCCACCTACTCAAAAACATTGGGCAATAACATGCTGATAGTCCTTGAAAGATTTTTAGCCCAAAGAATATAGTCCCAAGAGTCCCATGGTACTAGATCGTCTTTTGGTCAGTAAGAGATGCTCACAGATATATAAAAAAAAAGAAAATAAAATAAACTTTTTCCCTCATAATTCCTTTTTAAACACAACAACTCTAACATTGGCAATAACAACAGCTAACAGGTAAACGGGGGGTTTTAAGAAAGATCTCACCCATTTTAAGAAAAAAGTCCCAAACATTTCAAGGGTATCCCAGTAGAACAGTCCTGCAGCACTAATTAAAGTAGTCACAGTACTTGGTCCAACAGAGGGATTACAACCTTCTACAGAGCAAGTCATCCATCGCAGGGACAGTGGAACCAAGGATCTGGTGTAGTAGTCTTGGCTCCAAAGTTGTCAGTGGAAACAACGTAGTATTTGGTGCACCATCCCATTACATCATGGATCAAAGCAAAGTGTTTAAACAGTGTTAGGCCAGTCCACACAGTTGAATTACAAAGAGGACGAGCCTTGATGATGGTGGCTGCAGCAGAGGGTCCAGACTGGCAGTTTCTAAGATGGATTTTGTCCACAGCTCCACGAAACACCCAGTCAGATTTTTTTTCTCCTTGATGATATCCAAGATCTGTTCTGACACATAAAGGTACCCCTCCTAAGGGTACTCAGTATGGATCCTCCTCCTGAACCATCTCTCCACCTGAGACCACTCTGGGATACTAAGTAGGCTGGTTTGTGGGGCCATATCTTCCTCCAGCCATACCCCAGAGTGGCACTTTACATTCGGGAGGTCATCTGGAAGCTGCCCATCCATCTTTTCTCTCAGACGGATGCAAAGCTGGGGAAGCCTTGGGATCCTATCAGGCTGCATCAGACATGGGTGGTGATAGGGCTGTGGGATGGCACACTCAACATCCTGATCTTTGAAAGCCAAAGGCGATGGCCACTTTCCAAGGGGTAACACTGGGGGGGGGGGACTACATTGTCAGAATTGCTAGAGCAGACCTTGAACATTTTGCCTTCCGGTGACTGTGTTCCAGTGGCAGGAATATTATGGCCTGAAGAGCTACAGGGTCTGGCGACCATGGGGGCAGACCCTGACTGCTTGGGCCCTAAGAAGCCAGCCGGTTTTTAGGTTCTCTCACAGCCTTTTCCCCTGCCATGGACAGGCTCCGGCACCTTCAATGGAGAAGGGCTGGGCAGACATCTAGGCCCGCTCTCTGCCTGAGTATCCTCATCCTCAGGCCTAGCTTCTGTCACAGACAGCTCTATGGGGTTGATGGCAGATTGCAGGTCATCCCAGTTCTTCAAATGCCCATAGGAGTGGTGGTGGTAGTCCCTGGAGACACAGATGCTGACCAAGGACAAGGAAGCAAGTACGGAGGCATGGTGTAAACATTTGCCATGGGTGGCACTCCATGGGCACACAAGCAGCACAAGGACAGCTGGGCCACTCCTACCCACTGGTAACTGCAGATCACACTCTTGTCCAGCGGGGCCCCCCTCCCCACATTACTCTACAACCAAGAGAGCAGCGATGCTGGGACAGCCACTATTGGATCGATCTATCGTGGAGCTTCAGCCATCTTGCCCAGTTCACAGTGCTGTTTGGTACAAACCTAACCTCTCAAGATGGCAGTTTCAGTTCTTTCACCCACAAGCCCCTCGCCTGACACCAGCCAATCCCTGAGCCCAAAGAGTAATTAGCATGGAATTGACTATGTAGATGATCTCCCACTTTGGTGCCAGATGAAGAAAAGGCGCAAAGCACTAATCTAATATGGTGGGACTCAGGAACAGCACAACCAAAATCAGGCCTCAGTCCATTACAAAATACTGCAACAGCCCTCTAGCAGCCAAGGTACTGTAAATCTTTATCCCAGATGAGCCCCCACGTTGTAAGCCTCCCCCGATGTATAGGGGCCTGATGGAAAGTTCTGAGGAGGGGACACCACTTAACAACAAACACATCCAGAACAAGTAAAAGCTGGCACATACCTGGGTCCATACTTGTCTCCAGAAGGCAGTCACTGAGCAGAGCCAGAAACAGGGTGTAGAGGGAAGTAAAGAGAGGCTGTGGAGGCAAGATGTTAGCAGGCAGCCAAGGTTAATTCATACAGCAACTGGAGGCCCACTCCAAAATCCATTTTAACAATAAGGCAAAATTGTAATTTAAAATGCAGCTTAAAACAGTACATACAGCTGTCAGGAGCTGGGGACACGACTTTAAAGAGAACAGCAGTCTTCTGTAGCACCAAGCCACAGCACAATACTTATGGCCATTAAGGCCATGATGATGAGACCCCGCGGAGCCAAACTGGCTCCCCAAACAGAAAGTGATGGCAGCAGCACGTCTTAGGCCATGCAGAATCCCATTAGGCCTCACACAGCTCGAATCCCGGGCCTACCGCTATCTCCTCTCGAACATTCAGGTGGCTGTACACAAACTGCAGCACCTCCCACAATGTCTCCTCAACCTGCAATTTAGGGCCTACTCATCTGGGCCCCCAGCATCCCAGTGCATCCAGGTGCAGGCAATCTGATGGACTCACTTGTCAACTTCTTCACTCTCCGCAAGCCATCTTCACTCGAGCAGAGTGCCACATGGGTAAGGGGAGGTGGGCTGCCACCACTGCTCTCCCCACGATGCAGGCTGCCACCCCCATGCCATCCCCACTGCTCAAGACTCCTTTCCTGGCACTATATTACTGACATCTAGGCCCTCCCCACCACTGTGCCATGGTGCATGCAAGTGGGTGCCTTACTCCTCAGGCCGTGGTTCCCACATTGGGCCAACATGCTGCAAACTCTCCCCATTGCCACACAAAACTCTGAGTGGACACTCCCAATGACAAACTGCTGAGACCCGAACTGGGCCAGGGCCAATGCCCCAGCCCCACTGTGTGTCTCTCCGCTCTCTCTCTCCCGCCAGCCTCTCCCTGACCACCAAAACGCCTCCCTTAAATATCAACCCAGGGGCACTAGCCCCGCCCAACCAGTGGGCAGACCAGACCCCAACCTCCCAAAAAGGGCAAAAGGGCAGAGAGGGTTACAATAGTAAGCATCCCTTGAAGGGGATGCTTACAGGATTTTGCCCCAAATTCCTGGTGTGGGGCTAGAAAGGGAAAGAGGGAATTGTTTAACCAGACAAGGCACACTAGGCCAGAGCTTGTTTTCAGGTGCAGCCTGGGAGCCCAAGGAAGTTGAGTGATTTGCTCATGTCACACAGTATGCAAGTGGGGTCTGTGGGATTCAAACCCAGGTCTCCAGTTTTGCAGCTCAGTGCCTTAACCACTATGCTGTAACCCACAATCTCCTGATCTTCCAGCCTTAGAGGTGAGTGTGCAACCTGCTGAGCCACTGACTGAAGGCGTCTGTGGATTAGAAGATACTGGACTGATTATGGAGCTGTTAAAGTCGCAGTTCTTACAGTTCACGGCTGCTGACCTAACAGCCCTGATCTCTGAAGTGATCACTGTAGTATTGTTGCTATGAAGAACAGACTGACACAGACTCAAGGAGCTGTGAAGAAACTGTTACCTTTGTTCTTAGTCTGAATAAAGATGGCAGCTTCCTCACAGCTCCCTCAGTCTGTGTTAGTCTGTTCTTTATAACAAGAATGCTAAATCATGTCTAACCCCAAGTCACTGGTCATGCTCTCTAATCCCTGAACAGAGGGGAGGCCTCCTTCAGCCTTCAGAGCCTCACCCTGCCCCTGATGGTAGAGTCTCTTTTAGGAGAGGAGAGGGGGAGGAACCCGAGGGTTGTGTGGCCCAGTGGGTAGGGCAGCATCTTCATTTGGGAGGGTATTCTATTTTCTATTTATTCCCCGGTTCTTCCCCCAAGGACATAGAAACATAGACTTTGATGGCAGATAAGGACCGCTTGGCCCACCCAGTCTGCCCATTTCCCTACCTATTGGATAAGCTGCAGATCCTAGTTAACCAACAGCCTGTTTCCTCCTACCCCCACAAGAATTGCCTTATGTCTGTCTTGAATTCCCCCACTGTTTTTGACCCCATGACCTCATCAAGAAGGCCGTTTCATGCATCCACCACCCTCTCAATGAAAAAAAGTACTTCCTCATGTTGCCCATGAGCCATCCCCCCATCTTCAAATTGTGCCCCCCTTTTCTTGAACATAACATACTGTATAGGCAAATTAATTGCCTGATAAACTGCTGAATCTCCCCAAGTTCAATCACTTTAAGAGATCTTTGTGGTCTGCCTTTGCTATCTAATGCAATTGTAACCATTAAACAGTTTTATTTGATTTTTCTCTGTACATTACCCTTGACTTTTTATCCAATGATCTGTGGGAGTTTTTTTTTTTTGTTGTTCAAAATTGTATGTAACTGTTCTGCTTAAAGTGTTTTGAGCCTGACTGAACTGCATCTCCTCTGGACCTGCTTTTTGTACTTGTAATGTTTTTTGTGACTATGTATTTGATGTGCAACCTTTGTAAATGAGCACCAGTGCTCAAAGGCAACTCTCCAAAGTTTTCAATAAATAAAAATCAATCAGGGAGCACCGTCTGTGTATCAAGAAGTGCCTATGTCCTCTCTACCATCTAAAGGCTTTCTGTTACACCAGTGTCTCTGGACACAGAGGTGGCAGTATTGTTGCAAATGACACTGCCAGCCCTCCATGGAGGAAGAGGACATTTGGTGCTCATGTTGGTGGCCCAGGTGTAGGACATGAAGAACCCAAATCACTGGCATAACAAGAGTTGCCCACCATGACTAATGCTATCTAGCTGGCTCTTGAATCTTAGTTTTAATTGGTTTGACTCAGGTTTACATCAGTACTCAGTTTTTCAGTTCTCTGACATCAAAATGCTCTTCTACTCAAAGAGAACGATACCCCCAAGATTCAAGATGCTGAATTCTTTTTTTTGTACTTAAAGTTTATTGAACTTATGCATATACAGAACAGGGCAGGAAAGTGAGGTAGTATACAGTACATATCCACATTATTCATAAACTTCAAATTTACCACTAGAGGCCCAGAAGAAGAGGGCATCAACCCCTGTGGGAGACCTAAGGTGTCATTGAACCAAAATAAAACAATGCAACTCCCTTATGATGAAAATGACGCTTAACTGCAAAAATAAAATGCCCCTCAACCTCCCCATCTGGGGACCTGGCAAAGTTCCCCCACCATGAGGGAAGGACATTACAGAATCCAGCTGCCCCTCCCAGAGTATCCCCCTTCCTGTCCCATCCAAGGTGGCTATGGGAGGGATGCTGAATTACACTTTGCCTGATAAAAACACCCATCTCCTCCAGAAATCTAAGAAATTCTGGCATTTATCATGGAGTTGCATTGTTGTTTTCTCCATTCAATAAACAGCATTTACTGAGACAGTAGGGATCTTAATAGTCAGCATGCCCTAGTTATCCCTTTTCTTGCCACCAACAGCAAGATGTTCTGTTCATTGATGTGAATGATCTCTGGGGGAGTCAAAAGTAAAACCATAGGGACAGTTAGCAGACCTTTGTCTACAAAGATTATATCTAGTTGCTGGCCTATGTCCTACCAATATTGTTGAAGCAAAGGATAGCTCCAAAATAAATGCCCCATGTCCACTCGTTTGCACCCACGTTGCCTCTAACAAAGGCCAGACTCCTCCCTGTGCTTCATCTGTACTGCCAGAGTCTTGAAACACTGGCTACGGCATTTCCAGGCATATTCCTAGCATGGAAACATAGATAGTGATAGCAGAAAAACACCACTGGTCCAACCAGTCTGCCCATAAATCCTAACAAACCCAGGACCTAGTCTCCATACAGGGTTCACCCTATTCACCTACCTGCTCCCTGCTCTACCGCTACAACCTTGAGCAGCCACTAAGTCCTTCACTCATCCCAGCCGAGTTTGAAACCATTGATAGTTTTGGCACCCACCCCATCAACTGGCAGATTGTTCCATGGCTCCACCGCCTTTTCTGTATAAATAAAAGTTTCTCACTTCCCTCTTGAACCTTCCCCATCAGTTTCCACTCGTGCTCCTGTGTTCTTAATCTGTTACTTATGCTAAACAGTTCCTCGCAATTTATCTTATACATTCCTTTCAGGAACATGAAGGTCTCTGTTGTATCTCCTCTCTCTCATCTGGCACAGCATGAGATTAGAGGGATGCCGATTAAGGGGTAATGTGAGGAAGTTCTTTTTCACAGAAAGGGTGGTGGATGTATGGAACGGCCTACCTCAGGAAGTGGTGGCTATGAATGCAGTGCAGGGCTTCAAACAGGCATGGGATAGGCATAAGGGAGCAATACAGATGAGTATGAATAGATAGACCATTGACAGAGCAAAGGCCAATGACACATTCATAAGGTAGAAAAAGAAATGGGCAGACTGGATGGGTCTTGTGGTCCTTATCTGCTGTCAACTTCTACGTTTCTATGTTTCTATGTTCCAATGAGTACATGTTCAGTGCCTTAAGCCAATCCTCATAAGATCTGGCTTGAATCATTTTGGTCACCCTATGTTGCACTGTCTCCAGCCTGTCCTTATCTTTCCTTAGGTGAGGACTCTAGAACTGGGCACAGTGCTCCAGGTGGGGCCTCACAAATGATCTATAGCAAGGTAGTTAAACCTCTTTCCTTCTGCCGTCAGCATCCCTTCCTGTATATCCCAACATCCTGTTTGCCTTACTGTAGGCTTTGTTACACTGGTTTGATTGTTTTAGGGACTCACTGATGGTGACCCCTAGGTCTCTTTCTTCACAGGTCATGCCCAGCTTTACCCCCACATCCAGTACTCTGTCCTCGAGTTCTTGTTCCCTATGTGCATAACCTTGCACTTTATGGCATTGAATTTCAACTGCCAAACCTTTGACCACATCTGTAGCCTTTGTATGTCTCTCTGCATCTCCCTAACCCCTCCTTGCTGTCTACCCTGCCACAGAGCTTAGTGTCATCTGCAAAGAGACACATCTTAGCCCGGATTCCTTCTTCCATGTTGCTGATGAACATATTGAAAAGGGCTGGACCAAGGACCAGTCCTTGTAGCACCCCACTGGTGGCCTTCCTCTCTTTTAATTGATTTTACTCCACTGATGACATCCCTCTGTTGTCTCCCTTCCAACCTGTTTCTCAACCATCTTACTGTGACCTGTGCTGTCAGGCCATGGCTCAGATGTAGTCAGCTTTATGCCAGTATAACAAATCAGTCCTTGATGTGCATCGTACAAGTCTACTGAAGCAGCTTGTTTTTTATCCCACTGTGTCAAGATTGAGAAAGTTGAGTTGCTGCTGCTTTCAAATAAACCCTGATAAGAATTTCCCATCAAATGACTTCCCTGCAATCTACTGTACAATATATGGTCTGGAGCCTGTGAGAGCATTTGCACTTGCAAAATGCAAGGAGTTTGCTTGGTACTTCTTGGACAGGATGTCCTCCATTAGGTCCAGGATCACTTGAAGTGGGCCATTACAACCCAACAGTGTTGAGCCTTTGAGTCAAGGATGCATTCAGTGGTCTGCTAGAGTTTCAATCAGTGACAATAGAACAGGTGTGTGAGGTGATCTCTGAGCTGTGCTCAACATTCTGTGATCTGGATCCAGGCCCAACGCAACTATTTGTAAGCTGTGTCGGGCATCTGGGCATGGTGATTGCTGAGATTGCCTGGTGCTCCTTGCCAGAGGGGGTGTTTCCAGTGGCACCAAAAAGTGTACCAGTGAAACCTCTTCTGAAGAAGTTAGCTCTGGACCCAGACATCCTGGTAAATTACTGACCCATCTCTAACCTCCGCTTTTTGAAAGAGGTTATTGAAAAGGCTATTGTGCTTCAGCTTGAAGCACACCTCACTGCCTTTTACATCTATGAGCTCTCTGGTAAGGGTTTATGTCCAGGTGTGACACAGAGACTGCACTAGTTAGGGTGCACAATGACCTGCTCAGGGTGATAGATGGAGAGGAACAGTCAATTCTCATCCCCCTTGATCTCTCATCATTCGCTGCTGTGGACCATGGTCTGCTTTTGGACCAGCTTTGGGAGTGTGTTGGACTTGCCGGCAAAGTCATCTGCTGGTTTGAGTTGTATCTCAGGGACAGGACTCGAAGTGTAGTGCTGGGAAAGTTTTCCTCATGCACGACAGCTGTGTCCTGTGGCATACCCCAGGGTTCAGTTCTGTCATCCATGTTGTTCACAGTGTATATGCTGCCCCTGTGAAAGATCATTAGGCAGTGTAGGCTTGGGTTAAATTACTGTGCCGATGATATGCAGCTCTTCATGTCCTTTGCACCTGGGACACTGGATGCAGCTGATGTGCTTGATAAGTGCCTGACTGAGATCCAGAACTGGATGTCATCAAGCTGCTTGAGTCTGAACCAGAGAAAACTGAGGTGCTAGTGACTGAGCCAGGTCATGGGGTGGCAACCACCGAAAGGGAGACCAGGATTTTACTTGGCTCCTCTAAGCTGTTGGCTGCCACAAAGGTGAAAGGTCTGGGAGTCATTCTGGATGAGGGGCTAATACTTGAGGCTCAGGTGCCTGTAGTAGTCTGGAATGGCTTTTACCATCTACAGAACATCAGCCAGATTAAATCCCATAGAAACACAGAAACATAGAAGTTAACGGCAGATAAGAACCACAAGGCCCATCCCTTTTGGTGATCTGGTCATGCTGGTACATGCATTTTTGACTTCGGAGCTGGACTACTGCAATGCTCTTTGCCTTGTGGTCAATGGAGGTATGCTATGACATCTAAAGCTGTTGCAGAAAGCAGCTACTCGGCTGCTGACTGGCCATCTGAGGTCACGTCATGTCTCTCTGGTGCTGTGTGATCTGCACTGGCTGCCAGTCAAGTGGTGTCTCTCCTTCAAAGTTGGACGATTAACTTATAAGGCCCAAAACAGGCTGGGCCCTGGCTACCTGGCAGAGCTCCTGCATCCTTACATACCTGTGTGTCCTCTCTGCTCCATTGAGGAGGGCTTTCTGGTGGTTCCAAGGGCAAGATTGAAGTCCTTGGGGGAAGGGGCTTTTGAGGTGGCAGGTCTGGTCCTCTGGAATTCCTTGCTGAAAACTTTGAGGGAGGCCCCCTCATTGGAGGCTTTTAAGCAGGACCTGAAAACCTTTCTTTGTACAGGCATTTGATGTTTAACTTCCCTTAACATTATCATCTTTTATACAGTGGCGTGAAAAAGTATTTGCCCCCTTCCTGATTTTCTCTATTATTGCATATTTGTCACACTGGATGTTTTCAGGTCTTTAGACAAAATATAATATTAGATAAAGGGAACCTGAGTGAACAAATAACACTTTTTTTTTTTACTTATTTCATTTATTTAATGAAAAAGTTAACCAACACCAACTGGCACTGTGTGAAAAGTAATTGCCCCTAGTTAAATCAACCCAATTAAGGGATAATTAGAGTCAGCTGATTGAACACAGCCAGGCTTGATTACAGCCAGCCCTGCTCAATATAACCTCACTTATTTTGCCCTCACCATCAGAGTCACGTTGCCAGCACAAAGATTCAACAAGCACATTATGCCATGATCAAAGAAGTTCCTGAAAAGATCAGAAAAATTTGTTGCCCTCTATCAGTCTGGAAAGGGTTACAAAGCTATTTCTAAGGCTCTGGGACTCCATCGAACACAGTGAGAACCATAATCTCCAAATGGAGAACACTTGGAACAGTAGTGAACCTTCCCAGGAGTGGGTGGCCTGCACAAAATTACTCCAAGGGCGCAGTGTAAAATCATCCAAGAAGTCTCAAAGGATCCTAAAACAACATCCAAAGAACTGCAGGCTTCTCTTGCCTCAGCTAAGGTCAGTGTTCATGACTCCACAATCAGAAAGAGACTGGGCAAAAATGTGCTTCATGTGAGAGTAGCAAGGCGGAAACCACTGCTAACCAAGAAGAACATAAATGCTTGTCTCTCATTTGCCAAGGAGCACCTGGATGATCCACAAGCCTTTTGGGAAAATGTTCAATGGACAGATGAGTCCAAAGTGGAACTTTTTGGACAACATGGATCCCATAATGTCTCGCGTAAAGCAAACACAGCATTCCACAGTAAGAACACCATACCAACAGTCAAACATGGTGGTGGTAGTGTGATGGTGTGGGGATGCTTTGTTGCCCTAAGGACCTGGATGACTGCCATAATTAAAGGAACCATGAATTCTGCTCTGTACCAAAAATTCTGAAGGAGAATGTCCAGTCATCCTTCCGTCAGCTGAAGCTGAAGCGTAGTTGGTCATGCAGCAAGACAATGATCCAAAACACAAAAGCAAGTCCACATCAGAATGGCTAAAGAAGTAAAATTAAAGTTTTGGTGGCCTAGTCAAAGTCCAGACTTAAACCAATAGAGATGCTGTGGCAGGACCTGAAACGAGCAGTTCATGCTCGAAAACCTACCAAATGTTACTGAATTAAAGCAGTTCTGCAAGGAAGAGTGGGTTAAAATTCCTCCACAGCGATGTGAAAGACTGATATTGAATTATAGGAAGTGTTTGGTTGCAGTCATTGCAGCTAAATGTGCAAAACCAGTTTTTAAGTGTAAGGGCAATTACTTTTTCACAGTGCCAGTTGGTGTTGGTTAACTTTTTCATTAAATAAGTGAAATTAAAAAAAAAAAACAAGTGTTATTTGTTCACTCAGGTTCTCTTTATCTAATATTACGTTTTCTCTAAAGACCTGCAAACATCCAATGTGACAAATATGCAATAATAGAGAAAATCAGGAAGGGGGCAAATACCTTTTCACGCCACTGTAGTAAAACTTTGTTGTTGTTTATTTTTTGGGGGGATATTGTGTTGTTTTAAATAATTTTAGATAGGCTATGTAAAGCTGGTTAATATGTTTTAATATTGCTGCTGTATATTATTGTAATGGCACCCAGAGCCTCCAAGGAAGGGTGCCACATACAAATAAAGACTACAACTTCTACTACTATGGGAGGGCTTGCCCATGGTTCAGTGTGGAGAATAGTTCCTCCCACAACCTCTACTTAAGCCCTCCTCTAACTTACCTCCCTTGCTTAAGGAGTGTTTTTTGTCTGGGCTCCCTGAGTGGCTTGTGTGCTGTGCTGCCTTGTGCTGCTGCTCGTTTGTGCTCCCCTGCTTCTCCTGTCTCGTGCGTTTATTTTTCTCTTTTGGTTTTCCCTCTTCCTCCTCCTTCTTCTCTTGCTCTTCTCTTCCTGCATTTCTTTGCTTCCCGAGGCCTCCGGCTGCCCCCCTCCTCCTATCCTTGCTCCGTCCCTACCAGACGTCCTAGGGTTCTTCTGCTCAGTGTTTCTTTTTGGGCTTTCTTTCCCTGCAGTTGATGCTTCCCTGTTTGACCTGCTTCTCAGCATGGTCACTTACGAGCATCCTCTCTCCTCAACCCTTCCAATCCTTGTCTCCCTCACAGTGTGCTCCCACTTCCAGGCTTTCCCACTCTCTTTCCATCCCTTCCTTGTTGCCGCCCATGACTCCATCTCCTCCTGTGCCTCCTGCTTTACTTGGCCCTCTAGCTCAGCTTCCCTTGCCCTTCTCCCCCAAGACACCATAAGGACTTTACCAGCAGCTTTCAGATGCTCCCCCATAGGTACATTACTCTTCTACCTTATCGATGCACTCGTTTTTTGTTTTTTTTACTACCTATATGCCACTGTCATCCCAGGGCACATCACTCTTCAGCTCACCTCATATACCTCACCAGTGTATGCCGTCCTGGGACCTTGGCCTACTCAGCACCAACCTGCCTATCCTGTACCATATCGTTTACTGCATATCCACATAGCCTACACCTGTGGCTTACTTACAAGCTCCTTAGCTACTCAGTTTACCTCCAGGATGGGAGCTATCCCACTCACCGAACAGACATGATTTTTCCTACATTCATTCATATGACCTCTTGGAGTACAACCTACAGACAAGCGCATTTATGCAGGTTCCACATCATGGAACCAACCATCGAGAATTTATGCTACCTTTCAGTCGTCCAGCTTTAGTCAATCCCCAGTTTTCAGCCATTGCCCTATATTCATTTTATATCTCCTTCCCCTCTACAGTACATGTATTCACTTCAGCGATGGTGACGCTATAAGGCAGGGGAAGAGCAGATGGGATCCGTGTGGGGGTGTGTTTCAAGCTCATTTGTAAATTAATTCCTGCATGCTTCAGCTCTCCCATGCCTCACTCTGTCCCTCTTCAGGTTGCTCTCATTCCTGCATCGTTAGATTATTGGTGATTTCCCTTCACATGATTGCAGCAACATTCAGCCCCCCAGCTCTATCACTTACTGCCCCTACTTGTACATCTTCATTCCATGGCCAACCCCACATTTTTATTTGCAGCTTTTCTTTGACATTGTTCCCTCCTCTTACTCACATGTGAGACACTTCCCTCTTCATCGTCCTTACCTGATGTTACCATTATTACTTCCCTTCCTATATCTCAATGTCACTTACTTCTTTCTCATGCCATTTCTGTTCCATATCCTGATTCTCCGCTCTCTCTACAGCAGCGTTCACACTTCAGCCAGCTCATACCAGCAGTATTCCAGCCTCCGTCCCTAACTCACAACTTCTGAGGTGCTGAACAAAGGTAGGCTTCCCCTGTCTACCAGGGATGGGAGTCCATTATAACCACTACCTCCGCCTTCCAACTTGACATCCTCCATCCCTAATTCTGCTTGGCAGCATCGAGTGCAGGTTAGCTTGCCCTGACTAATGGGGATGGGAGCCATGTCTACAATCTACAGACTGTTACCATACCTTCTCTACCTCATACTAGTTGCCACTTCCCTTTGAGAACAGAACTTCCTCCTCCTTACCAACTTGATATCCTCTGTCTCTAACCCTGCTTGGCAGCATCGAGTGCAGGTTAGCTTGCCCTGACTACCAGGGATGGGAGCCATGTTTACATTCTACAGACAGTTACCATACTTTCTCTAACTCATACCAGTTGCCGCTTCCCTTCGAGAATGGAACTTCTACACCCCATGTACCCTCATCATTCTAACTAGGCCTGGCTGCTCCAAGTTACTATCATTCATCTCTGCAGTCCCTGATGGTTGCTTGAGTCTACAGTCTACTGCTTCATCTTATATGTTCTCAGCCTGATACCCAGCTGCCGCTTCCCTTCCGGAACAGGACTTTGCTCAACTTGCTTGTCCATCTTACCTTGTCTGCAGCCTAGATTCATCTTTCTATCTGCTGACTTCCATGGCGAGAGCCTGACTCTGACCTGCACTGTTTCCAGTATTTGTATCTACGCCGATGTGGACTGCCATTTCCAGTCGGGAACAGAACTTCAACCAAGTTCTCATTGTCCTACATTCACTAGCAGCATCCAGTCCACATCATCTTGCCTTGAACATCCCATCTGGATGCATGTCCCTCCATTCCACTGCTTCACGTGAGTTATTCTCCATCTACTACCCGATGCCTCGACCCTTCTGGACCTGGACCTCCTACTGCTAGCGGTCTCCATTTCTCCTTGCTGCAGCCATTCTTCCAGCCTCACCACACATGCAGTACAGTGACTACCCTACCTGGTCCTTACCTCGAGCTCACATCGCTGTGTCCACTGTCTGCTTCTCTACCCAATGTAGGTTGCCACTTCCCTTCAGCACTGGGGCCTTTTCACTCCTCCAACCTTCCTTCTCTCAGCTCTGTCTGTGACTTCGACTGTGGAATCAGGACCTCATCGACTTGTTTGCCTCCATCCTGCCAGTTTGCCCCTTCCCTTCCATCGCAGGACCCTTCTGCTTTGAATGACTCCACTCACCATCCTGTTCTTCCATGGACCTTCGTTATCTAGCCCCTTTGGCCTCTTTTCCCTCATCATATGGATCCTGCTTACTTGTTCAGTCCCTCTCTTACTCTAGGTCGACTACCTCATGGACTTCTTTGCTGCAGGTCCCCCGTCTGGCTGCTGTATGAACTTGTTTTCTTTTACAGATTTGGGACCTCATCCTTCATCGCTCCAGTGCCTTCCATCATTTTCTCTAGTCGTTTCCAGCCTTTGTCAGATTTGGGACTCCTGTTGCTCACGGTGTTTGGCTTGGCTCCTTGGCTTTCTGTGGGTCGTCATCTGATGCCTTGCTTCAGCTTTCTTGCAATTCGCTGCTGTTCGCCATGGATCTGACTCAGTCCTGTACCTTCCTGCTCTGGATGTCATCCGGCTTCACCTAACCCATAGCTTCCTCTGCTTATTCCTTCAGTTCCTCAGGATTCACTCCGAACTTCCTTCCTGTTTTGAATGGCTGCCTTCTCATCTTCACCTTGCTGGCTCGGGGCTTCGTATTGTTTGCTGTGGCTCTTCTGGGCCTTGTATCCTATCTCCGATCAGTACTCCTACCCAGTCATCTGCTCTTACATATGTTCCATCCCATACTTCAACTCCAGCCCTTCTAACAGTACTCTTCCACTACTCTTTAGATCATTAGTTCATTACTCTGGAATAATACTACTGCCGAAAACATTCCTTGGCTTAGGTGTCTCATAGACTCTTACATTATTATAGAGTTTTATACTGCCCAATCAGTTTTTCACAATCATTCATGGAATCCCATTCGCCTGGACAATAGGAAGATCTTCTCCGTCTCTATTGGATATACCCTTAGATTCCTGTCCATCCAATCACCATGACTTCCCTGTATGCCTTGTCTCATTGGCTATCCTCATACATGGAAAGGACTTAAACTTAAGGATACCGGGAATTGCAAGATAATTAATTCAACTGCGGACATCATCCATTTTACCTTCTGACGCCTCTTCTTTCAACATTGACTCTGACGACCAAGTTACTCAACTCCTACTTCTCAACAGTCATTGCTATTTTTGGGAATTTCACAGATATCTTCCAGAATATTCGTCGAGAGATCTCCACAACCTAGCTGTTTACTGACTCCACATCATCCAAACCTTCGATTTCACTCCCGGGCATCGTTATTTCTTATACAATCATCTGCACCTTTTCACCTAGTACCTTTAGCTGGGTTAACCTCTCTTCCAGCGGACCCGTCAGCCTCTTCTTCTCAAAGTACCTTTGTTAATATCCACAGTAAAGACCAGCACCTAGAACTGGCTCTCCTGAATTCTAATTGGCAATCCATAACAGCCAAGACAAATTCACCAACTCAGCCTTGCCTCCTAGTAGGTAATAATCAGCCAGAGCACTGAAATCATATGGCATCCTGCACTAATCGATCTCACTACCAATCCAGCCTACAGACTCTTCCTCACATCCACCCCCAAGCTTCTCTCAGGTACTTCAGCATCGGGATTACCTGTAAACCTAACCAACCTATGCCACCACAGTGCATCTCCTAAATGATCACACCACAGAAATACCCACACTTACTTCAGGCAGCGTACCAGCAGAGGATTTGAGTATAAAGTCATGAACATCATGACCAAAGAAGCCATCCATTCCTTATACCGAATTTCCAATCATTCCCCATATATATTAGGCTACCATCTGGACGGCTCTGTAAATCTTCCTCTAGTGCTTTACTAATCACTTATGGCTTTACTCTCATCAGTCACTCAGAATCTCTTCCACTCATTTTACTCTGGGATGCTTACCTAGTAACTTATCACAGTAATCGATTTTTTACCTCCAAACTACCTACGATCCCTTTGGACATGCATCCTCCATCACCTCGGAAACATGGACTACATTAGCCCTTCTTTAACTGGATCTGCTCCACACATAGGATTCTGCCATCCCAATGGAAAAGAAGTAGCCTTCATCCTCAGGATCATAATTCAGTCTGTATCATCCTTATATCGTTCATCTCCAGGGCACTCAAAGACTCTTCTACTCATTTCTACTCTATGGATGTTTCCTTAGTGACTCCTTGTTCAATACAGAGTTCCTTGCCTCCAGACCATACCTTTACATTCAAACCTTTCACACGTTGGATCATTCACCAATGACTTCTTCTACCATTGCATTTCCACCATTTCCAGTTTAGTACCTTATTGATCCAGTCATGGTCCCTCAGCTCATTACAGTCTTGCAGTTCCATTGGACAAGCATCATTCATCATCTTGGAAACTTGGACTTTCTTCACCCTCCTTCACCCAAATTTTCTTCATACTTAGGATTCTATCACTCATTCAGAACAGATCTATTCTTCAACCTCAGGATCATCATGCAATCGACATCATCCATGGATTGAGGATGGATTATCGTCTCTCCAAGCAACTCACCAACCTCAAATTAGCTATGGTTACTAGAACCTAGGTCCTTCTCCATTTAGCATGCCCAGAGGATGGGCAGACCTCTGGCCATGGGTCCTCAGAGGTTTCCTCTGCCTGGGTTTTGTTTCCCTCTCCTGAGTGCCAGGGGGTCATACTCTCCATGAGTGGGAGGAGGTATCTTTTTGAGCCTTCTGTTTCCTACAAATTACTACCTACATACCTACTATTCAAGGGTGGGAATAGAGTAAAGCCACAAAAAGTACTACAAGTTACACAAGCACTATATACGCCATATTTCCCTATTGCTATTCCACAAACATTGAATGGGAGGGCTTGCCCGAGGTTCAGTGTGGGGATTAGCTCCTCCAACAACCTCTGCTTAAGCCCTCCTCTATTAGGGAGTGTTTTTTGTCCACCACCATCCCCTCCTCCTCCTGTGCTTTTCTCACCCTTGTTCATGGGCCTTCTATTCCCTACAAATTACTACCTACATACCTACTACCCAAGGTTGGGAATAGAGTAAAGCCACAAATAGTACTACAAGTTTCACACGCACTATATACCCCATCTCTCCCTATTGCTATTATACAAACATTGAACTACTACTGCTATACACTGGTCAACCAGCTAAGAACCTTTGGAAGTATGAGGGAAAGCCATTGGATGTCTTGTTCCCTCCAGATACAAGTGGATCCACAGCTATGAAAAAAGGACTATTTCAACAACTGATATATCTGTACTAAACCCTTGAAGGGGATGAGCACCTGCAGGTCAAGAAGTTGAAAAACTTAAGTCAGATCCAGACAGTCCCAATCTGCCATACCCTGATCCACCTGATTTGGGAGAAAAGTTGAGTCATAGCATAAGGCTTTACAATAAATCCATGATTCTACCAGTGAAGGATTTCTTCTGATGCTTCACCACGCTTCTGATACTACCCTTGTCCCTCGGTGCCCTTCCCTTCCCGTACACCTTTGCCCACTCTGTACTCCCTCCTTTTGTTTTGTATGTCCTTGATGCCACTGCTATTGATTGAAATCAGGTATTGTATTAAAACAGTTGCTCTTTTCTAATACTCCCTGACATATCATTGTACTTGATTAATTGTGTTTGTATCATTCACTGTAATGTTTTCCCTGTTGCTGTCATCCTGTACTATTCCATGTATCTAGAACTGATTACTGTAACTATCAGCACTTGTACTGTAGCTGTACCTACATTGTAGTGCCACTATTCTCCTGGGTCGTGCCTGAAAACGGCCCCTTGAATCAGTGCACTTACCAAAGACTAAATAAATAAAAGTGAAGTGTTTTGGCAATAATCATGTGAAAGACTCCTTGAGAAAGAGTATGTAAAAAGGTGCCAAGGCATGTCATATAGATCATTAAGGACAAATTCAATCTGCTTCCAGTAAACCTGGTAACCTGGCTGAAGGCAACATACTATTACACACAGTTGCACTGCCTGAGCATATAGTTTAAAAATGGCAAGACTACCCACCTTTTTCCCATGGCAACTGGAGAATGCCCAATGAAATTCATGGATGGCTAACTGCCCAGATAAACCTAGAGAGTAATCTGTTCAAGATGCCAGACATATCACACCGGGACTGGCCGTGAACGTCTGAAGAAAATATAAAACGTGGGGAACATGTTCTTATGAACCATCTCCACCCATGAAAGGAAAGCTCAGTGATAATAAGTTCCATTAGTGCAAAGCCATAGTTATCTGGCAGGCTAATGGTTCACAATTTAGAAGATCAAGCGTATTCAGGTCACAGGGTATACAAATCCCCAACTATGGCAAGGATACCATATGCCACTTAAACAAAAAACTCTAATGAAGTGCCAGGAAGACATGAAAAAAAGGGAACAATTCCATTTTTGAATACTAAGTCGAAACTTGCAATGTGTTTATGCAGAACCAATACTCTTATCAGCACTCTCAGAAAGTCTTCTCGAGAAAGCAACAACAAGAGAAGATCATCCATATACAGGGCTATTTTATATAGATACAGTTGGCAATTGAGCAGAAATACATTTGAGGTGCATAAGGCAGCAGTTAAATACAATGCTCCCTATGCACTAATGGGGTGGAGTGGCTACGCGTGCGTATTTGGGGAGTGCAACTACTCTGCACCCATCGCGCCTCCCATGCATCCAGCCGTGGGATGCACCTAGGGGGCATGTAGCCCCACCACTAGGCCGCGTGGAGGGCAACGTGGTCAGAGCGAGAAGGGAGTGTGTTGGGGGCATGCTTGCACTCCACGACATTCACTGATTCGCAGAGCACTGGGTGTGGGGGGTGCACAGTATGCAGGGGAAACCCCTGCCATAAGGTCTGTGTGCCCACCAGGATGTCACCCCCTCTGGTCATCGACAGACAGGTAGGGACTGTGTCCCCCACACCATGCTGCCCCAGATCATGGACAGCAAATAGTGGTCTGGGGATGGCTGACCAGGCACCAGCCCGAATCTTTGTTGCAGCATGCTGCCCAGGGGCAGCCATATCTCCACACTCATGGGCACAAGGGATCGAGGTCGGGCAACCCATTGGATTCCCACCCGGTCCACATATCTGGACTCTGTGCTCCCCAGGGCCGTGGACAGGTGGCCAGCGGTCGTGCGTAACACCAGTGTGCACCTGTCTGTGGGAGCGCAGCTACATGGGTGGGGTACACGTGGATTCTGCATACCTCCGCCTGCATAGTGCATAGGGCCCAATGAACGTACAGTTGGCAATTACTGTAAATTGCCAAATGTACGTTCATTGTATGTAACTGATGTCTTATGCACCTAGAATGTATTTCTGCTCAATTGCCAACTGTATGATCATTGTATATAACTGTTGTCTTATGCACCTTGAATGTATTTCTGTTCATTTATTTATTTATTTAGTTTCTGTTGACCGGGAAAGGAGAACTAGACAATTCTGCCCATTTTCAGCCTTGTCCCGGGGGAGAAGGATACAGATAGATGCCAACAGATATTCATCCTCTGTTTCCCTTCCCCCCAGGTTGCACCGGGAGATGAGTAACTTGTTCAGTGTGCTTTACCGGTAAAACATTTCAATAAATAAATATACACAACCTCCTACTGGAAAACCTTCAATCTCTGGGTTAGCCTGCGCTGCCACAGCCAATGGCCTACTATAGAGTGCAAACAGCAGAGGCAAGAGGGGACAACCCAGACAGGTGTCCCTCTGCAAAACTATAGATGGACAAAGAATGCTGTTAACATGTAAATAGGCTTGAAGAGAATGGCAGAGGTTCCAAAGCATCTGGGTAAACATTGTGGGGAAACTAAAGTGTGACAGAGTGCCCCACAGGAAATTTCAGGATGCCCTGTCAAACACCCTCTCAGTGTCAAAACTAAGAAGGAGAGAGGGGAGGCTATGCTGATGAACAGAGTCTAATAGGTGCAATGTACAATACACATTATTATGTGTCTGTCATTGGTGGATAAACCCTTCCTGATCCTGATCAATAATAAATGGCAGGAGTAAATCAGCTCTGTGTACTACCATCACCATATATAACATAATTCACATTTAATATGGATATCAGATGATATGAAGTGGGTCACTGGGGATTTTTCCCAGGCTTCAAGATCATGGATATGGTTACATATTTTCATGAGGGAGAGGGAGGACACCCATCCTGCACCTCACAGAAAGTCCAGTAGAGCAAAGGGGCTACCTGATCTTGAAATGTCTTATGAAATTCAACTGGGAACCCATCAGGTCCTGGGCAGTTTCCTGACTTCATGTAAGTTAAGGCCACCTGTAGTTCTTCCTACATAAGCAGGGCCAGCAAACTCTGCTGTTGCTCTTCTGTTAGCTCCAGAAGGGATATCGGCTAAAATAACCAGAAAGGTTCTGAGGACACCCTGCCATGTCATTCATATATAACTCAATTGTCTGCATATAATATCTAGCTATGATCTCCATTATTGGGGGTGCACTACATTCCCAGATATTGGATCTTTCATCTGGGTAACACAGGTCTGGCAGCTCCGGGCTCAAAGTCGTTGTGCTAAATTTCTAGTACCATGAGACCCCCTCTCATAATAATATTGCTTAATATAAAGCAAGGCTCATTCTGTATTACAAGTCAACATGTTCTGCAGTTTCCCTTTGACACGAGCTAGATGGGCTTTTACTGCCATGTCCTCTCGCAGATTTAAATTCCTTTTTTGACTCATTTTGCTTCTGCTCTAGTCTTAACTTTCAAACCCCATCTGCATGATTTTTTCATCTTCAGTACATATTTGGTTTCTTTTTCACCTTTTATTGACAGTATGTTATCTCTTTACATTGTATAGGAGAGGATTATTCAGGAGTTGTTATACCCCCTTAAATATGTCACAACAATAGCGTAACAACATCAGTGACTTTGCGCATGCACGTGTCTCGGTCTTCCTGCATGTCAGCTTCGGATTAATGCTGTCCCCAAAGAACCCGGAGAGCCACAACATGAAAGACCTGGACTCAGAGAGACCCTGTGGGATAAAAAAGGTACACATGCTTCGGGGGGGTTGGTTCATGATCATAACAAATTAACTTATTTAAATAAATAAGTAAATAAATATAGTCTGTAATACAGTGGGAATGGATAAGGGCTTGAACATGGCGTGGGGGTGGAATCTGAAAACAGTCAGTTGGGCAGTGCTGAAGTGCGGCAGAGCGGGATAGGCGGGGCGCGAGGGTGATTTCAGTGTAGGTGCTCAAATGCTGCCCATACACTATAAAGGATAATGAATGGGCAACATTTAACAACAATGCTGGGTTTCCTTCTTGAGGCTGTCATGCCAATGGTAAACCTCTCAAGCTTCACTCTCAAGGTTTACTAGATTGGGATAACACTCTCAAAGGGAACACAGCATTGTTATTAACTGTTGCCCATTCATTATCCTCTATGTCTTAGGTTGGCTTGTTGTTTTCCATTCCTGTATTGTTTTTAGTTGTTACTGCTTTCTGAGCCTCTGAGTCTTTGTGGACTGCAACCTAACTCTTGAACGTCATTATGTGTTAGCAGCAGTCCATAGTGGCTTTTTCATATGTATGTAACATTGCCCAGATTAAACTCTATTTAGAACCAGGTGACCCAATCACGATCGTGCATACTTTTGTCACATCAAGGCTGGACTGTTGCAATGTTTTGTACCTAGGGGTTATCTGTGGATTTGGTACATCACCTGCAGCTGGTCCAGAATGTGGCAGCCTGGCTGATATGTGGAACCTCGTGGTCTCAGCATGTCACGCCAGTGCTCCATGAACTGAACTATCTGCCAATTCAGTGTCGTGTCCACTTCAAGAATGACTTGTTGGTTTACAAGGCCTTGCACAGTTTGGGCCATCATTGTCTAGAAGATCTCCTACCCCATTCACCCCTATCCATCCACTCCACTCCACTCCACTCCTCTGAGTTGGGGCTGCTTGCCATCCCTTGTTCAAGGCTGATGCTCTTAGGGGATAGAGCTTTCAAGGTTGCTAGCCTTTTATAATGGAAGTCTTCTGGCTAGGGTATGAAATGCCCCCTAAGGACACTGTTTGAAAACTGCCTTTAAAGGGCAGGTGTTTACTTCTAATAAATAGACAACTTACTATTTTATTTACTGTATTTTGATGTGTTAGTAATTACTTTCCGCCTTTTATTTATTTTTTTTAATTCAGTTTTATTGTAAGTTAATGCACAGGTCTAAGTTACATTTCCATTTTCACAAGGATCATTTTATAACAGATTTATCTTGCCTTAACTATTTCTTCACACCAGTTCCATTTCTTAAGAGCCAGAAAGGTCTCAATGTTAGATTACTACAGACATCTACTTATTTCTTACTGGGTTATTTACAATTCATATAGGTTATGTTACAATTCCTCTCTTATACATTTCCCCAGTTCCCTTGTCCTGCTTCTTCAGACATATACTGGTCTTTCCACATCACCCATTGGGCCCACTTATTGATGTAAGACCTTGTACATGAGTTAATGGAATGTGTTAACTCCTCCATCTCCTGTATTTCCTGTACTATCTCCATCCATTGCTGTATGGTAGGTGGTTTAACCTTCAGCCATTTTCTGGTGATTGCTTTATGTGCGGCTGCTATAAGTATGTTCCACAAATATACATTATCCCTTCCCCTAACCCCCCCAAGGGGCAGCCTCAAGACCATGTGCCTCGGCCCAGTGTCCTCAGTTACAGTTAGTATTTCCCCCATAACCTGATTAATCTGAGTCCAAAAGCGGTTCAAGCATGGGCACTGCCAGAACACATGGAGGTGGGAAGCCCCTGTCTCTTGACATTCCCTCCAACATGTTGAGGGGTGGATTCCATCCCATTTATTCTGTATTACCAGAATGATAAAAAAGCATGTTCTGACTTCCCACTCAAATTCTTTCCACCGTGGGGAGTAGGTGGTTGTATCTGCTTGTAGAAAAATGAGTTCCCATTCACTGTCTGTCAGCCTCTCCCTTATTTTACCTTCCCATCTTTTTTTGGGTGGCACCGGGTGGGTGGCTTCCCTTTCTCTGAGGGCCCCATACAGGGCCGAGATGTGACCCCTGACTCTTTGATGTGTCAATATCTCTCTAATACTGTTCATCAGGTTGCCTGAGGCTGGGCTCAGGGCTTTCAGGGGCCCGAGTGTTTTTAAGTAGGTCCTAATTTGTAAGAATCTGTAGTGGTCAGTTTGTCTTAAATTGTATTTTTCTTTGATCTGACCAAATGTCAATATATTATCTCCATCCATAAATTGTTGAAGAGTAGTCAGACCCATTCTCCCCCAGTTTCTGAATGTTAGATCCTGTGTCGAAGGGAGAAAGTCTGGGTCCCAAGCAAACCACCTCAGTAGCCATAGTTCTTCACTAAGTTTATATTTGGTCCATAGTCTCCTCATCGTCCACAGTGTATTTCTCACCATTGCTAATATTATGGTGTCATCCTGTTGTCCCAAACTGGGACTAGCCACCCTAGCTCCCAGTGGGGCTCCCCCTGTACTTACTATTTCTATGTTTTTCCAGTGTGCGTTATAACCATGAGTCAACCACAAGAGGGCATTTCTGGCCTGGGTGGCAAGATAATAATCCTCAAGATTTGGAGGTGCCCTCCCCCTGTGCCTTTTACTTGTAAGCATGATTACATTTTTAATTCAGGGTCTTTTGTTTGCCCAGCTAAACTTTGTTATGATTTTCTGCCAATCCTGTAGTCGATTGCAATGTATTTTAATAGGAAGGCACTGAAAAAGGTACAGGAACCTGGGTAATATATTCATAATTACTGTTTGTATCCTGTCACAAAGGGGGAGGCTGAGAAGGTCCCATCTTTCCATGTCTTTTTTAATTTGACTCACCAAAAATTATTATGTTTGCTTGCATGCATGTGCAAGAAACATAGTGCCATCATCCGAGTTTTCGGAGGTGTGGCAGCCCTCTTCCAATTCAGTCAGTGTGTTTGCAGGCACGGCCGCAGTTCTCCAATGCCTGCTGGGGCTGCCTATGACAGCAGTCCAGCAGTGCAAAAATGCAGTGGCGTACAGTTGAAAGGGGGAGCTACGCTTCAGTGAGCAGCGATAAGATATCACCTGCTCATGCGCGCTCCCCCTACACACACACACATGCATACTGTGTGCTCGCCCCCCCCAAGCACACACTGTATAGCCGACGGGTGCCCAACTCTGTCGGCCAGCTGTACTTTTCCCTAAAAGTGTTCCACATGCCCCACTTGGTGCCCACCCCAGCATGGCTACACATGTTAGCCGATGGGCGGCGCCTAATCCCCGTTGGCTCCACTGTCTCTCTCCCCCAGAGTACAGGGTGCCACACTGGGAGCTCATCCCAGCATGGCAACAGATGCTGTGGCCGACAGGGGTGCCCAATCCCCCATCGGCTCCACGCTCCCCAAATAGCCCTCCTTGTGCCCGCTGGGAGCTCACTCCAGCGGCAACAGATGCTGTCGCCGAAGGGCAATCCCCTTCAGCTCCATGCCCCAAAAAGCTGTTATTTGTGCCACGCTGAGCCCACCCCAGCGTGGCAAACATCCCCGCTGTCCTTTGTTTAAAAAAAAAAAAAAACTGAAATTGGAAAATGGTCCCTCGGTGTCTCTGCCCCACCGCGCCCACCCACTGCGCACCCTGTCTCCCCACCCCTCACCCCATACTTACCTCCGGACTCTGGCGCGATGATCTTCTGTGGACCGGGAACACATCTGCACTCTTCAAAGCCGACCGCGAACTGGGGAAATGCCGGTAAGCTGTATAATGGGATAGATACTTTTTTTCAACTTTGCTGCATATCTCAGGCATTTTTTGGAATTTTTGCACCAAATTTTCAACATGGGGTTTTTGGGACCCCTTCTTTTGAATGCTCTCACTGTCATGGCGTTAATTGGGCCCAAAGGGTGATTTCGCAGTCACTGCACGAAATCACCTTTCTGTACCAAGTAATGAAATGACACTGGCACTGGTCATGAGCAGACGTCTTAAAATGGCTATGTTGAAAATTTGGTGAAAAAATTCCTAAAAATGACTGTTTTATGAGCGTGCATTGCGCAGTTCCTACGCACGCTCATAAGTTTGCGAATTTTCAATATTTTCACTCCAGATTTTCAACATTGCCATTTTATTACACTTCCTTATGAGCAGTACAGCTGTCATTTGTCACATCTTGCCCAAAACATGTTTCCACCCATATAGCGCACAATGGCGCAGTCGGTGTGCGAAATCAATGTATGGGACACATAAAGAAAATCACAATGACACTGTTCATGAGCAGAGGTCTTAAAATGGCTATGTTGAAAATTTGGTGAAAAATCCGTGAAATGTTGTTTTACGGCGTGCAAATGGCAGTTGCTACGCACGCTCGTAAGTTTGTGAATTTTCAATATTTTCACTCCAGATTTTCAACATTGCCATTTTATTACACTTCCTTATGAACAGTACAGTGGCCATTTTTCACATGTCACCCAAAATGTGTTTCCGCACATGTAGCGCACAATGGTGCAGTCGGTGTGCAAAAGCAATGTTTGGGACAGATTAAGAAAATCACAGTTACACTGTTCATGAGCAGAGGTCTTAAAATGGCTATGTTGAAAATTTGGTGACAAAAGTCCATAAAATGACTGTGTTACGAGTGAGCATTATGCAGTTTCCATGCACCCTCGTAAGTTCATGACTTTGTAATATTTTCAGTCCAGATTTTCACCAGTGGCATTTTTCCACACTTCCTTATGAACAGTACAGCTGTCATTTTTCACAACATGGCCGAAATGTGTTTTCACACTTTCAGCGCAGAGATGCGTGGTCGCTGTGGGAAATTATTGTTCGGGACAGATAAAGAAAATCACAGTGACACTGTTCATGATTGGAGGTCCCAAAATGCCTGTGTTGACAATCTGCTGTAAAAATTCCCAAACTAATTACATTACAGGTGTCGTTGCACAGTTTCTATGCACGCTCGTGACTTCACCAGTTTTTAATATTTTTACTGCAGATTTGCAACATTGCCAATTTTTACACCTCCCCATGAACAGTAGAGCTGTCATTTTTCACATCCTGTTCGGAATGTTTTTGCACCTGTGGTGCTAAATGCTGTAGTCGCTGTGCATAAGCAGCTTTCGGCTAACAAACTGATATTGCCACTGTTTATGAGGTGGGGGTCACAAAAACACCATGCTGAAAATTTGGAGTGAAAATACCAACGAATGCCTGAGGTATTAGGGTTTCTAACCATAACGCCCAACCCTGTAGAGAATGACAGGCATCAGGGGTGTGACTTAGGATTCTTGCTTGTAATGCTCATACCATTCCACACCTTGCAGCCAGTGAGAGGCATCGAGGTATGCCTTGAACTCTTCGGCCCCAAAGTTCACCCCATTCTCCTATACCGCACCCATCTCACCGTATTTTCTGATGGAATGGGATGCGCATAAGGACCAAAGACCCCAAGGCACACCATGACACTTGTCAGTGTCTGCAGGGTGGGGTATGGTGAAATGGCATGGCTGTTATGCCTGATGACCCAAAGGCACAGCCCAATGCCTATCACTCTCTGCAGGGTGGTGGTGGGGTTGGCTTCAGTTCAGTACTTCACTGCCATTCCTATTATGCAGCTCTGTAACTTCTACACTACCACTGCCAATGCCAGCAAGCAAACATTCGGCATTGACAGATGCTTGTTTGTGAATAACGTGGTAGTAGTTTTAGTGATAGTAGTACCCAGATATTTTAGTTTCAAAGCATTCCAATTCAGGGGGACGAGTTGGGTAATTTCTGGGGAAGGGCTATAGTAAAATGTGAGTAACTCTGTTTTTTGTTTAATAAGGGCATATCCCGAGTACTCCCCAAATAAGTCTAAAAGGCTCCACAACTTGGGAAGGGATTCCTCTGGTCTGGACAAGTAAACAAGGACATTGTCCGCGTAGAGGGAGACCTTGTGTTCTGTATCCCCAATTGTCATCCCATGTATCCCGTTTCTCCCTAATGGCTTGAGCCAAGGGCTCAATGTAGATAGCAAAGAGGAGGAGTGAGAGTGGGCACCTTGTCAAGTACCCCTCCCTAGCCCAAACCTCTGGGAGACACCCCCATTGACCCTGACATATGCATGTGGGGAGGCATGCAAAGCTTTATTGGTCCCTATAAATTTCTGGGGGAAGTTCAGTCTTTCTTAGACCACCAATAGGAAGCTCCATGTAACACGGTCGAATGCCTTTTCGTCGTCAAGACTCATTATACATGAGGGGATATGTTGTCTATTAAGTATATCTATTATATTGATAGTTCTTCGAACCCCTTCCGGGGCCTGTCTGCTCTCTCTATAAAGCCTGTTTGATCCAGGTGTATTAGTCCTACTAGTAGGGGATTTAGGTGAGCTGCTAAGAAAAATAGCAGGACACGAGGACACAGCATGAGATTAGAGGGAGGCTGATTAAGGGGTAATGTGAGGAAGTTCTTTTTCACAGAAAGGGTGGTGGATGCATGGAACAGCCTACCTCAGGAAGTGGTGGATATGAATACAGTGCAGGGCTTCAAACAGGCATGGGATAGGCATAAGGGAGCAATACAAATGAGTATGAATAGATAGGCCATTGACAGAGCAAAGGCAGATGGCACATTCATAAGGTAGAAAAAGAAATGGGCAGACTGGATGGGCCTTGCGGTCCTTATCTGCCATCAACTTCTATGTTTCTATGCTATTATGGCTGTGAGAATCTTGTAATCTACATTTAACAGGGAAATGGGTCTATAACAACTACATTCTTTAGGGTCCTTCCCCTCTTTGGGTATAACCGTAATTGTGGTATAATTCCAAGAGGGATGGACTACTTCTTCTTCCCGCCAAACCAAATTAAAAACACATTTTAAAAGGGGTATTATTTCTGCTTGGAATGTTTTGTAAAATTCACTGCCAAAACCATCGGGGCCTGGGCATTTCCCAGCCTTCAGACTTTTTATTATTGAACTTATCTCTGCCCCTGAAATTGGGGCCGTCAGGGTTTGTTGTTGTTCTTGGTTAAGCTTAGGAAGCTTTAGTTGTCTAAGGAAGTGATCAGCTTCCTCTGGGTATGTTTCCTTCTGTGGGTGGTATAGCCCTTTGTAATAAGTGACAAAAGATTCTACTATCTTATCCCATTTATGGGATATATTTCCCTTGGGTTGGATGTCTGATAGCTGTAATATTAGCTCGGGCTACTCTCTGTCTTACTCTGTAAGCTAATTGTCTGGTGGACCTGGATCCTCCCTCATAATAGGATTATAATTACTGGTGATCCCTTTTAATACATGGTCTAGAACCATGTTTCAAACACCGTAATAACTGGCAGAACCAGTTATTATGGCGTTAGGACACCAACTCACTTTCACCTTCTTGCCAGTTGTAGCGTGATCGAGAGGCGCTCGCTTGGATAAAAACAAATTATGGAAATGCAGACAAACTGCAATGCTGTGCTTAAAAATCCTTCTCCTGGTAGCAGGTCTCCTAATTTTGCTAATCTTTCTTTATGTTAAAGATGCCGAGTATAGATTGAGGAGAGCAAGTGACTCGGCGGCTTTAGAAAACGACATTCAAGTGTAAGCGGGTGTTGCCATAGCAACGGCCACTTACACTTGAGTCTTGTTTTCTGAAGCCGCTGAGTCATTCGCTCACCTCAATCTGCATTCTGGGGCTTCAACACACAGAAAAATAAGCAAAATTAGGTGAACTCTACTAGAAACAGGATTATAAACCACCTAGTTGCCTGCATTCGATATATTTTTCTACGCGGTGAGCGTACTCTCGGTTCTGCTCATTCAAGAACCAAAGTCTGCACCACTTTGCATCAGCAATTATAAAAAATAAAGGTTAGGTCGGTGTGTGTGCATGATGCTTTTTTACACACCCTCAGTGAGTGATCAGCTCATAAACCTCTTGAGCTTCCATCTCGAGGTTTACGGCTCATCACTCACCTCGGGTGTGCAAAAAAACATCATAATACACACCGACCTAACCATTATTCTCTATGTTTTAAGTATTGGAGGGCTTTTTCTGTTTCAATTTTATTAATGTTCTGTATTTTATCTTTAATATTCTTTATCTGCGTCTCCTGTCCTTCCTTCATTTGTAGTCCTTCTGTTTCTCTAAGCTGATCATGTAATGTGTCTAGCTGTTTCTTTCTTTCCCTCTTTTTGTATGTAGCTATAGATAGTATTTTCCCCTGTACCATTGTTTTGGTTGTGTCCCACGGTATCTGGGCTGTTGCCCCCAGTCTATCATTTATTTCAATTGTTTGTTTGATAACTCTCTCAATTTCCTCCCTAACTTCTTTGTCCCGGAATAAACTGTTGTTCAGCCTCCACTGTGTTGGTTTCTTAGGGAGTTCGAGACCAACTTCCTCCATCACTGGTTGATGGTCTGACAGGGTTGCTGTGCCTACTTGCATTGAGCCAAACAAAGCCAAGTTCTTACTATATGTAAGAAACATGTCCAGCCTCGAATACAACTTGTGCCTAGCAGAATAGAATGTGTAATCTCTAGCTGCTGGATATTTGGCCCTCCATATATCCGCCATTCCCATGTCCCTCATGATTTTATTAAAGCCCTTGGTTAGCCTGCTGTCTGCCATGGGGATCCTCAATGTGGCGTCAAGCTTCCTATTTAAAATAACATTCCAGTCACCCCCTGCAATGAGGATTCCCCTGGCCTTTTCCGCTATAATCTTAAAAAGATCTATGTAAAAAGTGACCAGAGAGCCTGGAGGGGCATAAACATTAACCAAAGTGACCTGGACATCTTGTATCTGTCCCATAACCAGTACATATCTAGTTCCAGAGTCCACCACCACCTCGGTTTCCTCAAAGGGCAGAGAGGCTGACAGTAGAATTGCCACCCCCCACTTTATACCTTTATCCAGAGAGGCATGGTACATTTTAGGAAATCGTTTAGTTTTCAACTTTAGTACCTCTGTTGAATTTAGGTGCATCTAGTGGATAAAATTAATGTCTGCTCTTTGGTCTCTAAAATATTTCTGTAGTCGCTTCCTTTTGGTTGGATGATTAATCCCATTGACATTATAAGATAGTATTTTAGTGTTAACTGTCGCCATTGTGCTTTTTATATTTGCTTCCTTTTGTTCTAATCAGTGTCTGTATTTTGTGGTAGGATGTCTCCCCCCCTTCTATGACTCTTCCCATGGCCCCAATAGAATTCTATATTCTAGCCAACTGTGTCTGTCTCTCCAATATAGGTTTAGATCCTTGTGAACATACCTCCTATAGTGAATCCTGTGCTTCCAGTACTTAAACAGTATTGTTATATTTTGAAACTGATAAGTCCTATTAACTTCCTCCCAGTTTTCCCCATTTGGTGGGAGTATAACCAAGTACAAACACTTAAACCTTGTACGTTTTTCTAAACAAGAACTACAATATAGTAAAATTGTTTTAAAACTCCAACAGAGCAAGGGTACGATCTTAATTCATCCTATTCTCCTTCCCTTGTCCCTTGTTGTCCTATATCCCTGCTGAGTCTTGCAGTTGTACTTCTTTACAGGGTAAACTGGTCTATAAACATTAATAGTTAGGACTCGTTGTCCAAAACCCCAATCATACCAACTATGTACATTATTACTTCCTAGGTCAGCCCCTGTTAATAACAATGGGCTGGTCTGTGCCATACTAATGGCACTGAACCCGCTATGATGGTATCAGGCTTGCCCCATTAAAGGGGGAATCCTTAGATTAAAATTCTCTTCCCCTTGGCACGGCCAGCATCAGCAACGTGGTTATCACTAAATTAATTTCCATGGTCATTTTAGGCATATATGTCTCTCCTGCCCCCTTATTGATTGCCTTCGGGGGAAAGAGGCAGGGCCTCCATTTTCAAAAAGCCCCCCCCCCCACGGCCCCTGAGACTTAAAGCAAGGCATCCACCTTAACTGCTGCATTATTTGGATCCCCCTGTAGGTGCAGTCGACCTTTCCATGCATGTTTCTCTTTTCTTTCCCTCCCTTCAGTAATGCTCTCCCAATGTCTCCACGTGGCTAGTAATTTCATAATCAATTTAATTCTGTTCGAGAGATTCAGATATCTTGCCCCTTAAAATGATGTTCAGATTTAACATTTTCTTATCTGCTGTAAACATACCCATTACTTGTCGTTTAGGAAAGACAAATTACCGTAACACTCTGCGGGACAAAAATAGTGAGAGTTGTTAATTTTCGAATCCCCCCTCCCCCGAGAAGAGCACTTTGTATTTCCGAGCCAGTTTACCTTCATATTGTGTTATTATGGGGTCCCTGCCCCTGCATGAATCCTGTTCAAAGTCTCGGAGCAAAGCACCCAGAGTCCTTAGATCGTGCCCTATTTAGAATCCCCTGAAGGTTTCAATTTTAGTTTGAGGCAGACTCTGCAGTGTGAGCATGCTCCCAGCCCCCCCTTGCCAGCACCCAGAGTCAGCTCCCACTATCAAGAGGGCAGCAGTGTCAGAAAAAAAAAAACCCTGGCTTCCAGGCCTCACCGGTTGCACAAAAAAAAAAAGGGGAAGGAACACAAGGATTCATCACGTTTCCAAAGGTCTGTTATTTGTCAAGTTATTGGTCAGAGCCCCTTGTGTCTGTTTCCATCTCCTCTCTAAAGTTCTGTACTTCCTGACTGTCCCTCGTTGTAATGCCATCAAAAAGCACCGGGGATCCATACTTCTTTAATGTGGTACAGAGGTCATCTCTCAGCGTGGTGGCTTGTGCTGATTTAGTATGCTGTTGTTAAGGTGGTCCTTTTTGTGCCACCACCCAGGCTGCCTGCAACAACTCCTTCTCTAATCGTTCTTTGATTAGTTGGGGGACAGCACTATCCATGCCCTTCAGGAATCGGGCTGCTGCTACCAGGTCTTCATAAATTTTGATACCCTGTCCCATTTCAAGTTTTAGACGAGCCAGATAAAGAATTTGGGCCTTTACATTTTTGGCTCTCAGCTGTTTCTGTATTGGCCACATGGTACGTCTGTTCTCTTGTTCTGTTGTGGTGTAGTCTTTGTCGATAGAGATGCAGTGTCCTTTGAAAGAAATCACCTGCATTCTCCAGGCTCTCCAGAGGATCTCTTCTTTTATATTATATGATGTTATTTTGGCAATACTTGATCGGGGGCAAGCACCTGGGTTATTGGGCCATTGTACCAGGGAGTGGTGGGATCTGTCCATTGCAAGATCAAATTCAAGTGACAGGTTTAAGGATTCTCGGAGGATTTTTTGAAGGCATGAAATCATGTCCTGTGATCCCGACTCCAAACCTTCTGGTACTCCATATACCCTGATATTTTGACACCTGCTCCTGCCCTCCAAGACATCTAGCCTGCTTGTTAGCTCTCTTTCCCTGGCCAAAAGGAACAGCAGAAGCCTATCATGTCAGTCGACTTGATCTACAACATTTGACAGACCCAGTTTGAGCTGATTAGCCCGATGCTGAATTTTACTGATGTCCGCTTTCAGTTCAGTCAAAGTACCACCTATTTTAGACACAGTTTTGGCAGTTTGACGTATCAATGCCCCGAGTTGTCTGCACTCCTCCCCGGATGCATTCAGCAGCATCATTTGGGCCTCTTCTTCACCGGGCTCAGACATTGCAGTCGATTTTTCCAGTTGCAGCATTTGTTGTAATTTTTGTACCGGCGTATGCACATTCTTGGTGCTTAAAGCCTTCAACCTAGTACATTTTGCAGGTGATTGTATGGTATTTTGTGATGGATGCCAACAGATCGATCTCAGGGCTCAACGGGGAGAAGATCTAAGCCACCATCTCATTGCTGACGTCACCGGACGTCATCACTTTCCGCCTTTTATAATAAAATACTTTGTTTGTGCAGTGAACCAAGATTGTTTTAGCTGCTTCTTTTTATACTGCTATTACAAAGATTTCAATAGAATCCTGGCATTGTGATGTCAAAAACTACCAGCTACTTAGGAGCCCAGTGTATTTCAATGAGAAATTAAAAATATTTTTTCTGTCTTTTTCAAAAGAAATAAATACTTCTTTCAGCAACAAGCATTGCCTTTTAGATGTTTGCACTATTGTGGTCCATCTGTATGATTTTACTATTTTTAAAACAATAATTTTCTTCTTCCCAAGTAAAACATGATCATGAAGAAAATGTCACCTGCCAAATTATAATAAAATAGCACAGGTTTTCAAAAATCACATACTTCTATTAAATATATAATATGTTGGTGGCAGAAAGTGTTATTTCTCTTTAAAAAACACAGGTTTACAGTTTCCCATTGAAATACATTTCCAGCCTTAGCAGTAAAAATTTTCTCACATCATAATACAATAATTTCTTTTTTTTTTACTAGTAGTTGGCAAAACACAAATGAAATGATGAAAATGTAATTAAAACAATAAATAAAAGCAAACAAAATGATTACAGAGGCATCTAAAGGCCCTACACCTTCATTGTTTAAGATATACATCCTTATTCAGCACTTAAATTCAGGAGGGAAGTCAGGAGACATTATTTCATTAAGAGGGTGGTGGACAAGTGGAACACTCTACCCAACGAGGTAGTTTCTGGTAGGACAGTGGGCTGCTTCAGAAGGGGATGGGACAGAGTGAGGGGGAGGTCGATGTGGAGGGAGGGAAGGGTGGGGCAGCTGCATGCTGAGGGGCTAGCTGCATAATCAAGCAGACTCAAAAGACCATATGGCCTGTTTCTGCTGGCAATTCATATGTTCGTATGTAAACAAATATATAATATTTATATTTATTCTGTTTTAAGTCATTTATGTTTTTCTATTATCCTGTAATGCTGACTTTTTTGTAAGGCACCAAGAGCTGTAAGAATTGAGCAGGCACTGTATAAATAAACTTGCCTTGCCTCTCTACAAGTTACCCCATAGCACCTACCCACATGGCTTACTGCTCCAGTCTGCATCACTTTGTGTTCAGAAACTGCCTGCTATACTTTGCTATGCTCCTTCTTCCAGACTGACTGAGGAAGAGGTACTGGTTTAGGAGAAGGTACATGTTTGTGAATGTCTTCATGTACAAATATGTCATGTGATGTCTGTCCTTAACTAGCTTCCAACCAGCCTTGGCAGCCACCCTTACCAATCCCAGTCACTCAACACAACCCTCCCCCACTCTTGTCAACTCTGCCTTCTTGAGCTGATAAAAAGGAAAGAACAGCTATCTGTCTCCAAACTAGGTCATTGTTGCAATTCTTTGACCGGCACAGTTAATTCTACCCCTTCCCCAGACTGGTAAAACTATGACAGCTTCTAACCTCATGTGTACATAATATTGTCTTTTGACCTACTGACCCCATCACCCTATCTTCCTGACACTGTACATAACCAGCCTTCCCTCACTAACATTAATGTCATTACGACCTTCTATGAACCTAAGTTAAAGCCCTAAAATAAGAGATTTAATCTTCTACCATTATATGTGGTCCAACAGAAGAAAAAAACAGATTGCGTTGTTCATTCTCTTGTACTTAGTTATGAGTCTCCCCCCACCCTCTCTGTGTAGTGGGACCTTTTCTATACACTTTGGGTCTCTCTCTCTCTGCATAGTCAGCGAGACCGGTTGATTCCAAACTCTCCTTTTCTTGTGATAAATTTCGAAACTTCCAAACCAGTGCAAACCCCTCCTTACAATAGGAGCACGTGGTGGTTCATTGCAATCTGCCAAGTGGGGATGAATGCTTTTGCATCATCTATGAGTAGATATGCTAGGAGTAGGAGACATTGGGTGGAGCAGACAAGTAGGTTGCCTTTCTGGTGCCATGTGTGTGAGCGTGAGTGAGGAGTGGTTGAGCCAGGAGATAAGGAGGGTTACAGAGTTCCCAGATACCTCAATGGTCCAAAGATGTCAGAAACAGTTTCAGTCTAGGACAATAGTAGCCTGGCAGGGAGGGACTTCCAGCAGTGGGAACAGATCCTTGAGACCTGGAATCTGAGGGCATTTTCCCATGTGCATTATCCATAGTAGAGATATTGGTAGTGGGACCTCCAGGAGGGTGTTGGAACCTGGGAAACAACTGATAGCGTCTTGACCTGTTGACCTGTGAAATACTCCCCCACAGACATTTAGGAATATCCTGGTGGTGGTGGTGGTGGTGTTGGGGGGGGTTCTGGACTGAATGGCCCATGCAGCAACAGAGCACCTGAAGCATAAGGTTCTACAATAAATCCATGATTCCACCAGTGAAGGATTCTTATGATGCTTCACCATTAGTGAAGTGTTTTGGCAATAATCAGGTGAAGAGCCCAGATGTACTCCCTGATAAAGGGTATGCAAAAAGGTGTCAAGGCATGTCATATAAATTGTTAAGGGCAAATTCAGTCTGCCTCCCATAAGCCTGGTAAACTGGCTGAAGGCAACATTCTATTACCCACAGCTGCGCTGCCTGACAGTAGTTTAAAGTTTGGCAAGGCTATCCCACCTTTTTCCTGTGGCAACTGGAGAATGCCCAACCAAATTCATGGATGGCTACCTGCCCAGGCAAACCTGGAGATTAATCTGTCCTAGGATGCCAGATAGATCATACTGGGACTGACCAGGAGAGTCTGAAGAACATATAAAATGTGGGGATCATGTTCTTGTGAACCATGTCCACCCATGAGAGAAAGGTCAATGGTAATAACAACAGAAGAGGATGGGGAGGTACCTAAACCAAACAAGAGAAACACTCTGGATAGGGGGGTTGATACCAGTCCATTCACAGAAGCAAGGGTTTTGAAAGAACTCTTGAAACTGAGGGTGGACAAAGCAATGGGGCCTGATGGGATTCACCCCAGAACTCTAAAAAAACTAAGGGCAGAACTAGTGACACTATTGACTACCCTCTTTAAAAAAATCATGGAAGGATGGGGTGGTACCTGAGGACTGGAGAAGGGCGGATGTGATTCCACTTCACAAAAGTGGGAGCAGGGCAGAGGCAGGAAACTACAGATCAGTTAGTTTGACCTCAGTGGTAGGGAAAATGATGGAATCACTTCTAAAGTAAACAATTGTTGAGTACCTAGAGGCCAGTGGGGCACAGGACCCATAGCAGCATGGATTTACAGCGGTAAGGTCGTGTCAGATGAATCTAATAGATTTCTTTGACTGGGTGACCGAAGTAATAGACCAGGGAGGGGCTGTGGATATGGCCTACCTAAATTTTAGCAAGGCATTTGACACAGTCACACACAAAATATTAATATACAAGTTAGCCAGCCTTGGAGTAGGTCCCAAGGTGGTGTCCTGGATAAAAAATTGGCTGGACAACAGGACGCAGAGGCTAATAGTAAACTGAGTCCACAGTGAAGAAAGGAGGGTAACTAGTGGGGTACTGCAGGGTTCAGTACTGGGACCGGTACTCTTTAATGTCTTTATAAGTGACATTGCAGAGGAACTGGAAGGAAAAGTATGTCTCTTTGCAGACGACACAAAGATCTGCAACAGGGTTGATACACAAAGTGGGGTAAAAAGGATGAGAAGGGACTGGGCAGGGTTGAAAGAATGGTCAAATGTATGGCAGCTCAGATTCAATGCAAAGAAGTGCAAGATAATGCACCTGGGAAACAAAAACCCAGGGGAAGAGTACACAGTGGGGGGTGAGATATTAACAACAACAAAAATCGAAAGGGACCTGGGACTCGGGGAGTAATTATATCAGATGCCCTAAAGGTGGGCAAGCAATGTGAGAAGGCAGTAAGGAGGGCTGGAGGCATACTGGGATGCATAGGGAGAGGCATCAACAGTAGAAAACAAGACGTTGTTATCCCTATGTACAGACAGTTGGTGAGACTCCATCTGGAGTACTGCGTGCAGTTCTGGAGAACCCATCTCCGCAAAGACGTACACAGAGTGGAGGCTGTTCAGAGGAGGGCAACCAAAATGGTGCAGGGTCTACACTAGAAGACTTATGAAGAGAAACTAAATCAGCTTAATATCTATACCCTCGAGGAAAGGGGGCATGATAGAAACTTTCAAGTACCTTAAGGGAATTAACAAAGTCCAAGAGGGCAGCATCTTTTAGAAAAAGAGATGTGCAAGAACAAGGGGGCATAATTTGAAGATGGGGGGGCAGCTCAGAGGTAATATTACAAAGTATTTTTTCACGGAGAGGGTTGTGAATGCATGGAACAGCCTTCCTGAGGAGGTTGTGGAGTCAAAAACAGTGGGAGAATTCAAGACTGTATGGGACAGACATAAAGCAATTCTTGTGGGGGGGGGGGTTAGGAGGAAGTAAGCTGTTGGTTAACTAGAATCTGCAGTTTATCCATCAGGTAGGGAAATGGACAGACTAGGTGGGCCAAGTGGTCCTTATCTGCCATCAAATTCTATGTTTCTAATAAGTTCCATTAGTGCAAAGCCTTTGCTATCTGGCAGGTTAACAGTTCACAATTTCGAAGATTCATAGATTCATAGACGTGTGCCGACGGAAAAGGACCTTCTTGGCCCATCGAGTCTGCCCTTCCCTTCTCTTTACATGCCTACTGCCTCTTAGAGTCCCCCCTCTGTCTCCTAGACAGCCCCTAGTGGTTTTCCCAAGCCCTCTTGAATCCCTCCAGCGTTCCTGTCTCTACCATCTTAACTGGCAGACTGTTCCAGGGTGCCACCACCCTCTCAGTAAAGTAGTGTCCCCTCACATTCCCCTTAAACCTATCCTCCTCCTCCACCCTCAGTTCATGCCCTCTAGTTCTAGTGCCTACCTTCCCTGTGAATAAGTCCCCCTCGACACTTTATTGATCCCCCTTCACATACTTGAATGTTTCTATTATATCCCCCATCTCCCTTCTGGTTTCCAGCCGGTACAAATCCAACACCCTCAACCACTCCTCATACGGCTTCTCACTTAGCCCATGCACCATCATTGTGGCCCTTCTCTGTACTCTTTCTATGGCATATATATCTTTGCATAAGTGAGGTATCTGAAACTGAACCCCATACTCCAGGTGGGCCTCACCATGGAACTGTAGAGTGGCATCGGCACCTCCCATCTTCTACTAGTTATCCCTCTCCCTACGCATGTCAGCATTCTGTTCACTTTACTCACCACCCTGCTGCATTGGGTCCCTACCTTAAGGTTATTTGTGATTATGATTCCTAGGTTCTTTCCTCCCCTCTCCTCCCAGTGTGTATTGCACACGTGGATTATTTCTACCTATGTGCATTACTGTGCATTTACTGGCATTGAATTTCAGTTGCCATGTTTTTGACCACGCCTCCAGCAACCTTAAATCTTCCCTCATAACCTCCACTCTCCCCGTTGCAGATTTTTGTATCATCTGCAAACAGGCAGCTCTTCCCCTGTAGTCCCTCCGCTATATCACTGACATAGATATTGAACAGGATGGGCCCCAGTGTTTTCAAATCACAGGGTATACAAATCCCCAACTATGGCAAGGATACCATGTTCCACTGAAACAGAAAACTCTGATGAAGGGCCAGGGAAGGCATAAAAAAGGGGAACAACTCAGTTTTTGAATACTAAGTCAAAACTCGCAACGTGTTTATGCAGAGCGAATACTCTCAACAGCACTCTCAGAGAGACTTCTGGAGAAAGCAACAACAAGAGAAGGTCATCCATATACAGGGCCATTTTATATACACAACCTCCTACTGGAATACCTTCAGTCTCTGGGTTAGCCTGCACTGCCACAACCAATGGCTCAGTACAGAGTGCAAACAGCAGAGGCAAGAGAGGACAACCCAGACAGATGTCCCTCTGCAAAACTATATGTGGAGAAAGAATGCTGTTAACATGTAAATAGGATGCTCTGTCAAACATCTTCTCAGTATCAAAACTAAGAAGGAGAGAGGGGAGGCTATGCTGATGAATCTATCGGGTCCTAATCTCATGGATAAAAATGCGCACATAAAGACTGTGCTGTTAGTGGTGGGTGAAGTCCCAACAGTTCGCTACGTTCTGAAATTTGCGAATTGTGCTCAATTCGCAGAGCGCAATTTGCAATTTGGATTTCAGTAACTTGCCAGCGCCACCCCCACCCTGTTAGGTAGTGAACCCAGACTCCCCTTCCTGCTTCCCCAACCCCGAGTCCCATCCACCCATGTTGTAAAAAAAAAAAAAAATTCCTTTCCTGGTGTTTAGTGGACCTCCCACCCCACCATGCTGTCAGGTAATTCCCCCACCCCACCTCCCCCAGTCCCGAGTCCATCCATGTTTAAAAAAAAAGAAATATTTATTTTATTCCCACCCTTATTCCCTAGTGTCTAGTGGACCCCCCACCCGCCATTGCCCTGTCAGATAATTTCCCCTACCCTGCTCCCCTCAACCTCTAGTCCATCCACCCCCAGGGTCCACAATGCCATTCCCCCCATCCCACCACTCCCCTGCAAGACACCGGAGCAGCCAGCTACCCTTCTCTACAACCCTAATCTGCAGTGTAAATCACTGTGAGTTGTCAGTGAATGAGCGTGTGCTTGTACAAGCACACGTTCATTCATAGAGCTCAGTCAGGCAGGTTGCCGGCCGTGGAGGTAAGTGGAGGGTTGTGCTGGTGGCCCACTCCAGTGGGGGACTGGGGGTTGGGGGAGCGGGGGGCACTACCAGACAGGGTGGTGGTGGGTGGGGGGATCCACTAGACACCATGAATGAGGGAAGGAATAAAATAAATATTTATTTTTTTTAAACATGGATGGACTTGGGATTGGGTTGAGCGAGGTTGGGGAATTACCTGACAGGGTGGTGGCAGGTGAGGAGTCTACTAGACACCAGACACCAGGGAATGAGGGAAGGGATAAATAGATATTTCTTTTTTTTTTTCTAACCGTAGGTGAACTCATGGTTGGGGGGATTCATGTTATTATTTTTCTGTTATTGGTGAATAAATCCTGCCTAATCCTGATCGATAATAAATGGCAGGAGTAAATCAACCCTATGTGCCACCATCACCATATATAACTTACAATCCACATTTAGTAGGGATATCTGGTGATATGAAATGGGTCACTGGGGATTTTCCCAGGTCTCAAGATCATGGATATGGTTGCATATTTTCATGATGGAGAGGAAAGACCCCCATCCTACATCTCACAGAAAACCCGATGGAGCCAAGGGGCTACCTGGTCTTCAAATTTCTTATGAAATTCAGCAGGGAACCCTTCAGGTTCTGGGCATTTTCCCAACTTTATGTAAGTTAAGATCAGCTGTATTTCTTCTTACGTATACAGGGCCAGCAAACTCTGCTTTTACTCTTCTGTCAGTTCCGGGAGGAATATCTGGCTAAAATAACCAGGAAGATCCTGAGGACACCCTGCCATGTTATTCATATATAACTGCATACAATATCTAGACATGATCTCGATTATTGCAGAGAGAGTGGGTGTGCACTACATTCCCAGATATTGGATCGTTCTTCTGGGTAACACAAGCCTGGCAGCACCGGGCTCAAAGTCGTTGTCCTAAATTTCTAGTTCTATGAGATCCTGTCTCATAATAATATTGCTTAATATAAAGCAAGGTTCATTCCGTATAACAAGTCAACAAGTTCTGCAGTTCTCCTTTGACACAAGCTACATGGGCTTCTACTACTGCCATGTCCTCTCGTACATTTAAATTCCTTTTTTGCCTTATTTTGCTTCAGCTCTAGTCTTACCTTTCAAACCCCATCTGCATGATCTTTTGAGTCTTCAGTACATATTTGGTTTCTTTTTCACCTTTTATTGACAGTATGTTATCTCTCTATAATGTATGGAAAAGGGTTATTAAGGATGGATTTCAAAGAATTCCTATCCTTGTTACATAGATACATAGACAGTGTCGGCAGATAAGGGCCTATGGCCCACCCAGTCTGCCCATTTGAGCTTGTAAGTTCAGTTTGTTTTCCTAGAAGTCTGTTGCACCTTACCCCCTGACCTCCAGAATTCCTTTATGTCTATCCCATGCATTCTTAAATCCCATGATTGTTTCAGCCCCACCACTTCCTCTGGCAGGGTGTTCCACTTGTCCACCACCCGTTCTGTGAAGAAATTCTTTCTCATGTTTCCTCTGAATCGTCCTCCTCCAACTTCATCCCATGCCCTCTAGTCCTGGAACATCTTTTTGCTTAAAATAGTGTTTTCCTGCACCCTGTTCCTCCCTGTAAGATACTTGTATGTCTCTATCATATCCCCTCTCTCCCTCCTCTCCTCCAGGGAGTACATGTTCAGTTTCTTCAACCTGTTTTCATAGGACTTGTGATGCAATCCATGCACCATCTTTGTTGCCCTCCTCTGAACCTTCTCTACCCTGTCTATGTCCTTACATAGGTATGGTCTCCAGAACTGTACACTGTACTCCAGGTGGGGCCTCACTAGTGTCTTGTATAGCGGAATTATGACCTCCCTTTTCCTGCTGGTAATGCCCCTGCCTATACATCCCAGCATCCTATTTGCTTTACCTGCTGCCTTGTCACACTGTTTCCCTACCTTGAGGTCATCAGAGATGATAACCCCAAGATCCCTTTCCTGCTTGGTGCATGCTATATCCTCACCCCCCAACTGATATATTGTGCCAGGGTTTTTGTGCCCCATATGCATTATCTTGCACTTCTTTGCATTGAATTTCAACTGCCAAACCCCTGACCATTCTTCAAGTTTCAAGTTAATGATTGTTATGCAATCATTGTGACATCAAGAGGTTATAGTGTATGTTGGAACGTTGTTGTTGGCTAAATTCAGTAGAAAGACACAGCTGTTGTACCATCGTGGCGATGTCAAGATGGTGTTGTACCATCCTGAGGATGTCACCACGATGGTACAACAGAATAGAATGCCATCATGTGCTAAATATTCCCAAAGCTTCAGTGAACACTAGTTTCCCCAAACATTTAGCCTTAGTATTTTAAGTAAAAAGCAAACATTTCCTAAATGAAACAGTTTTAATTTTCCCTAGATACCTTTTACACCGCAGCATCCAGCTTTGACCTCGTGAAATCTGCGCAAACAGGCGGAAGTAATTCAATCCTCTAAACTTTGACCCGCTTCAACTTGTGACCTGTAACGACGAGTAATGTCACATGCTATGTTCGTTGTATGCCTTGGGCTGTAGTAGTTCCTTTTTTGGTTTTTCCTTGAGATCAGAAAGCTTGTTATCCTATGTTCGGTGGAATTCAAATAAAAAAGTAAGTTTAATAGACTAGTGACTCCACAGCATTTCATGCTTGATTAAGATTCATGCTGCTTGTGTGCGTGTTTGAGGGAGGTGTCTCATGGCGCACAGCACAAGGGTTCAGTCAGCATCATCTCAGTGTTGCAGTATTTCTGCAGTAAAACTTGCCTCCTTTGCGCCATACATTATACAAGATAACAACACTGTGTATGGTTCTCAAGGTTGACATGACAACCACAGACCTCTCGAGCTGCGCTCTCGAGGTCTATCAGGTTGCCATGGCAACCGCTCGAAGCATACACAGTGCTGTTGGTAACTGTTGCCCATGCTGTATCCTCTATGTTATACCCTAATGAGTATGTCACAGTGATATGATAACCACATCAGTGATTTTGCACATGCGCACCTCTCGGTCTTCCCGCATGTCAGCTTCCGATTAATGCCATCCCCGAAGAACCCAGAGAGCTACAACATGAAAGATCCAGACTTGGAGAGACACTGCGGGATAAAAAAGGTTCACATGCTTGCAGGGGGTTGGTTCCCGATCATAATGAATTAACGTTTAAAAAAAATATATAGTCTGTGATAAAGTGGGAACAGATCAGGGCTTGAACATGGTGGGGGTGGGTGGAATTTAAAACAGTTAGTTGGGCAATACTGAGAAGAGGCAGAGAGGGATAGGCGGGGCATGAGGGTGAACTCGACATAGGTGTTCAAAGGCTGCCCGTACACTATAAAGGACAATGAATGGGCAACATTTAAGAACAATGCTGGGTTTCCATCTCAAGGTTGTTATGCCAATGGTAAACCTCTTGAGCTTCGCTCTCAAGGTTTACTAGGTTGGCATAACAACCTCTCGAAGGAAACACAGCGTTGTTATTAACCGGTGCCCATTCATTAACCTCTGTGTCTTAGGTTGGCTTGTTGTTTTCCATTCCTGTATTGATTTTAGTTGTTACTGCTTTCTGAGCCTCTGAGTCTTTGTGGACTGCAAGTTAACTCTTGAACATCATTATGTGCCAGTGGCAGTCCACAGTGGCTATTTTTAAATACGTAACACCACCCAGATTAAACTCTATTTAAATGCCGGCCCAGTGGCACTGAGGGATGAGGCGCGGGACACCACACCTCACGCCACGCTGGTGACCCGGGTTCAGGAATGAGCCAGGGTCATCGGAGGCTGGGGGATGTGAGATGCTGCCAGCAGGCAGCACTGCACTTTGGGAGGCGAACCTCAGCTCTCTCTGAGCTTGGCCTGCCCCTGGTGGAGGCCGGAGGGATGGTGCAACTTACGAGGAGCTCAGACATTAGGTCAATGTGGAAGGCAGAAGGGACCTGGTCTGGAGCTGTGGTGCAGATGTGTGCCTCCACGCACATGTGCCACCACTTCTAGGGGTCCCGGGTAGTAGCCATTGGAGAAAACGGAGGAAATCATGGGGGCCAATGTGGATGATGCCCCCAGATCGACTCTGGGGATCTGCCGGAGCATGCCTGGCAGTAGAAGCCCCCGAAGGATCCCGAGTTCAGTAGACTCGATGGACACAGAAGTCGACCCGCCACAGGAGGATAAATACAATTGACAAAAAAAACCCTAAAAATTCTATTTAGAACAATGTGACCTGATCACGATCGTGAATACCCTTGTCACATCAAGGCTGGACTATTGCAATGTTTTGTACCTAGGGTTTATCTGTGGATTTGGTACATCACCTGCAGCTGGTCCAGAATGTGGCAGCCTGGTTGATATCTGGAACCTCGTGGTCTTAGCATGTCATGCCAGTGCTCCATGAACTGAGCGATCTGCTCATTCAGTGGTGTGTCCACTTCAGGATTGACTTGTTGGTTTACAAGGCCCTGCACGAGTTGGGCCCTCACTATGTGGAAGATCTCCTTTCCTGTACATCCCTACCTATCCACTCCACTCTCCTGAGGTGGGACTGCTTGCCATTGCTTGTTCAAGGCTGATGCTCTCAGGGGATAGAGCTTTCAAGGTTGCTAGCATTTTACTATGGAATAGTCTTCTGGCTAGGGTACGAAATGCCCCCTAGGCACACTCTTTGAAAATTGCCCTTCAAGGGCAGGTGTTTTCTTCTAATAAATAGACAACTTACTATTTTATTTACTGTATTTTGATGTGTTAGTGATTACTTTCTGCCTTTTATAATAAAATGTTTTGTTTGTGCAGTGAACCAAGATTGTTTTAGCTGTTTCTTTTATACTGCTATTAAAAGGAATTCAATAGAATCCTGGCATTGTGATGTCAGAAACTGCCAGCTACTTGGGAGCCCAGTGTATTTCAATGAGAAATTAAATATATATTTTTTTATCTTTTTCAAAAGAAATAGATACTTCTTTGAGCAACAATCTTTGCCTTTTATATGTTTGCACTATTGTGGTCCATCTGTATGATTTTACTATTTTTATGTTGGCTTGCGCGCATGCCCAAGCAACATCTTGCGTAGTGCAGGTCTTGGGGACGCAGCTGCTGTTGGGCAAATGCAGGGCACGCATCAGTAGGTGCATCCCTCATTCCCCAATCAGCCTGCATGCCACCGCCAGACCATGCATTCATAATGGGGTGAGCACATCAAAGCAAAGGTCTGCTGCAATCCGAGCAAAGCTCGTCATATGCAGCGGTCCTTTGCTTGCCGTGCTCGCCACCATTTGTTCCATGGTTGGCGTGCTGACGGATGCCTCACATTTCTCGACATCAAGGGTGCCCAATCCCCTGTCGGCCTTTATGTTTTGCGTGCTGTGGGAGCCTACTCCCGTCGGCATCCCCACCTGCAATGTGGAATGCCAAGGGGATGCCCAATCCCCTCGGCTCGCGGCCCACCCGCTTTGCTCGCGACGGGAACCTACCCTGCTGGCATCACCCCCAACTGTTGAATGCCGACTGGGGTGCCCAATCCCCTCAGCTCGTGCTCCCCTTTCTTGTTGCTGGCGGGGTACCAATCCCCCGCGGCATTAGCCCCTGTGTTGTGTGGCCGACGAGGGTGCCCAATCCCCTGTTGGCTACTGACACCCCCACAAAACTCCACTTTGGTGCCATGCTGGGAGCCCACCCCAGCATGCCAAATGCCCTGTGATGCAAAACTGTCTCAGAACGGTTTTCCTTTTTTACCTGCAAAATGAAAACCGCCCTCGTAGTCTAGATGCCCTTCCCACCCGCACTCCACCTACCGCGCACCCTGCCTCTCCTCACCCCTCCACCCCATACTTACCTCCGGACTCCAGCGCAACGATCTTCCATGGACCGGGAACACGTCTGCACTCTTCAAAGCCGACCGCTAACTGAGGAAATGCCGGTAAGCTGTACAATGCAATGAATAGGGTTTTTTCAACTTTGCTGCATATCTCAGGTATTTCTTGGAATTCTGGCACCAAATTTTCAACATGGGGTTTTTGGGGCCCCTCCTCATGAGTTCTGTCACTGTCATGGCGTTAAAAGGCCTCGAAAGATGATTTCGCAGTCACTGCACAAAATCACCTTTCAGGACCCATTAATGAAATGACAGTGCCAGTGTTCATGAGGTGGCCTCTCAAAAAGCCTATGTTCCAAATTTGGTGGAAAAAAATCCAACAAATGCCTGTTTTCACGAAGCGCATTGCGCAGTTGCTATGCAGGCTCAGAATCCTCAAGACTCACATATTTTAATGTCGTATTTTCAGCATTGGCATTTTGTGCACCCTCCTTGTGAATAGTACAGCTGTCATTTTCCACATCCTGCCCGAATGTGTTTCCGCACTGGCGCATAAATTTGCGCAGTCGCTGTGAGGAATCAGTATTTGGGCCAGATTATGAAAATGACAGTGACACAGTTCATGAGCAGAGCTCCTAGAATGCCTATGTTGAAAATTTGGAGCTGATACTCCATAAAATGACTGTGTTATGAGTGTGCGTTGGCAGATTGCACGCATGCTCGTACCATCGTGCATTTGTGATATTTTCACTCTGGATTTTCACCATTGCCATTTTTACACACCTCTTGATGAACAGTACAGCCATCACTTCACATATCCTATCCAAAATGTGTTTCTGCACTTCCGGCGCAAAATAGCGTGGTCGCTGTGCGAAATCACTTCTTGGGACACTTTGAGGAAATGACAGTGACACTGTACATGAGCAGAGGTGCTAAAATGCCTATGTTGAAAATTTGGTGCCGAACGCCCATAAACTGGCAGTGCTGCAAGCGTGCCTTGCATATTTCCCACGCACCCTTGCAACTCTGCAAATTCCGTATATTTGTATGCCACATTTTCAGCACTGGCATTTTATTACACCTCCTTATGAACTGTGCAGCTGTCATTTTTCACATCCTGCCCAGCATGTTTTCCCGCACTGCACTAACAAACACCCACAGGGACACCCTAATGCCTCTCACTCTCTGCAGGTCTGCAGGGTGGGGGTGGGTTGGCATCAGTTCAATACTTGACTGCCACTCCTATGCTGCATCTCTCTAACTTCTGCACTGCCAATGGCAGCAAGACAACATTCGGCATTGACAAATGCTTGTTAAAACAGTAATTTTCTTCTTTTCTTCTTCCCAAGTGAAATCTGCTTATGAAGAAAATGTCACCGGTTAAATTATAACAAAATATCACAGGTTTTCAAAAATCACATGTTTCTTTTAAATATATAATATTTTGGTGATAAAAAGTGTTATGTCTCTGAAAAAAAAAACGAAAACAGGTTTCCAGTTTCCCACAGAAATACATTTCCAGCCTTGCCAGTAAAACGTTTCTGACATCATACAAGAATTCCATTGAATTCTTTTTTTACTAGTAGTTGGCAAAACACAAATGAAATGATGAAAAGGTAATTAAAAGAACAAATAAAAGCAAACAAAATGATTACAGAGGCATGTAAAGGCCCCAAACCATCATTCTTTAGGATCTACATCCTTATTCAGCACCTGCTTTTTGAAACACACTTGTTTACTCAAGCCTTTCTTGAGAATGCATGCAAATGGTGGTGCTGAGGGCTGAGGCATCCACGCCTTACCTCACACTACGCTGGCTCGGGGATGACCTTGGGTCATCGGGGAGCTTGCGCAGGGGGTGGGAGTGGCTCGAGCATTGGCTATCCTCTCCCAGGAGGGAGGGTCACCCATCCACAGTTCAACTGTCACCAGATGGAGGTCCAGTGGCAGGAGCAGGCAGTAACAGAGTGACTGGTAGGATGAGACATCCCATAGTGCATGATGCACGTGTGCCTTCACACGCGCACGCTTAGTCGGGGACATGAGGGACTGGGATCATTGAGAAAACAGAAAAATACCTAAAATACCCAAGGGGAAAAAAAAAAGAAAAAAAAGATTGCATGCAAATGAATTTTTAATATTTATATTTATTCTGTTTTATGTCATTTATGTTTTTCTATAATTCTGTAATGCTGACTTTTTGTAAGGTGCAAAGAGCTGTAAGGATTAAGCAGCCGCTGTATAAACAAACTTGCTTTGCCTCACTATAAGTTACCTCACAGCACCTACCTACATGGTTTACTGCTCCAGCCTGCGTCACTGCTGGTCCAGGAACTGCCTGCTATACCTTACTATACTCCTTCTTCCAGACTTACTGAGGGAGAGGTAGTGGTGTAGGAGAAGGTACATGTTTGTGGATGTGTTCAGGTACAAATATGTCCTGTGATGTCTGTCCTTAACTAGCTTCCAACCAGCCCTGGCAGCCACCCTTACCAATCCCAGTCACTCAACACAACCCTCCCCCACTCCATCAACTCTGCCTTCTTGAGCTGATAAAAAATAAAGGAACAGCTGTCTCTGGGCAAACTAGGTCATTGTTGCAATTCTTTGACCAGCACAGTTAATTCTACCCCTCCCCCAGATTGGTAAAACTATGACAGCTTCTAACCTCATGTGTACATAATATAGTCTTTTGACCTACTGACCTCATCACCTTATCTTTCTGACGCTGTACATAACCAGCCCTCCCTTTTCAATATTAATGTCATTACGATCTTCTATGAAACTAGGTTAAAGCCCTAAAGCAAGAGATTCAATCTTCTACCATTATGAATGGCCCATGCAGCAACAAAACACCTGAAGATGGCAGGTGAGGCTGCTGCAGAAAAGACAGCTGCCAGACAAGGTGGGAGATTAGTCTCCAGGATAAATGGCAGCAGGACTATAGAAGCCAAGTCCCTCAACCGCAGTGCTGTTGGCCTGACCCACGGCAGGCTGGCTGATGGTAACCACGTCGCACACACAGTCATGTGTGGTTCTAACCAAGCGGATACTCGCTTGAGTTAAAGTAGGTGGAGACTTGTTGGGTGCTGTGTGGAGAAAGGTATCGGGCCCCCAGTTATCTCCTCTGGCAGACACAGTTTGAAGATATGATGTGCACACTCACAGTGTTGTACCAGAAAAAAATGCTAAAGCTGGAGTCTGGGAAAGCTGCTAAGTGATAGAATTCAGTCACTAAGGGAAATACGCCAGCATCTAGGTTACATTGTACGGAGATGCATTTCGATTGAATATTGCCAATCAGTTACTGTGAGGATAGAGAGGAACAGAAAACCAAGCAGAGCCCTGCTCTGGCAGACATGAATAGGCCTGTTCATGTGGTATAAGTCGACATGCTAAGAAAAAACAATGTGTCAAGTCAACAGTAAGTACTAACCATATTGGAGGGAGTTTGCCTGGAAGGTGAGAAATAGATTTTTCATCACCCCTGCTAAACTTGCAAAATTTTCAGACTCCTTTCAGGGTCGATGTTGGAGGGAGTGTGGGGAGCACATGGCCAATCACGTTCATATATTGTGGACCTGTAGGAAGTTGACACAATATTGGACAGAGGTGAGGGAGGCATTAGTGGAGTTGGTGGGTGAAAAAGCAATACTAACACCTGAACTGGTGCTTCTCCCTGTCCCTCCAGAGTGGGTACACATCCTAAAGGGTTCTCTTCTGGTTGCTTACTTACTGGCTGCTTAGAAGGGAATTATATGCCTGTGGGGTAAAACATCTCCCCCAACAATCCTAGAGTGGCACAGGGTCAGGGGGGGAACTGTATACCATGGAGAGGCTGATTGCCAGGGGCGGGAACAGAGAGGGGCCTTTTGAGCTCAGGTGGCGTAAATGGGTGCTATACATATCTCAGCATGACCCTGACTTTGTGCCCTAATGATTTCCCTAAAAATGTGAACATTCTGGAGGGATTTAAGAATAGATAGAACTGGGATGGGTATGATGCTAGAATACTTCTCTGGAAAATGTAGAATAAAACTTATCTCCTAAGTTTTATTTGTTGAGGTAGCTGAGATCTGTGTTCTCCTTAGTTTGCTATTAATTCAGAGCATTCATTTTATCAATTATAATGTACTGAACCTGCTCTTAAGATGTATTCTAGAATTTTTACCGGAAAATGATATTAGTGAAGTATGTCTTACATTTACTGTATATGTATTCCTTGTTTATAAAGAAAACAATAAAAAATTACAGTTTAAAAAAAGAACAGTAAGTACTAAGATGAACAAGAAAGCATCAAAGTGAGACAGGGTTATCATGCATCTCACTGAGAGGTTGTGTTTGGAGATTAGCCAGACCAGTGCCAGCCTTATAGCTGGGATGAGAATTAGTTCAGGACCCCATGAGGAACATTTTAATAATGCTGAAAATGAGCAGGGAAATGAAAGAATTCTGAACTGGAGTGGAGGCCTGACACTATAGCCTGATGTATTGTGATCTTTGGATCTGTGCACCATGTGTAATTGAACTTGTACGGTTTATTTACCAGTAATGAAATAAGTGCTAGAAGCTTTTGTGTCCATAGGTTTGATTTTTCCAGTTACTTGTGTAACAACTGCCTCGTGCCATTAGAGCATGGGTATTGGTTACCAGACTGCCAGACCGAGAGCCTACCTTCTAGTAGTGACTCTGAGTTAGACAGCCTTGTAGAAGTGGCTTAGTGATAGAAAGGACAGTTCCATGTTGAATCCAAACTGGTGAGATCAGATCAACTCAACGCCTAGCCAGCTGGGAGCCTCCCAGACCAGGCCAAAGACAGCAGTGCAAATTAGAAGAAATATGGGGGCATTTAATGTAGATTGATAGTAATTTTAGGATCCATGTGAGGGACATGCTGGGAGGGTGTGGGGAACCTGACAGACTTCCCCTCAAGGAGGGCTTCAGGCATCTTTGTGGTGCAGGAAGGGTCCCCCATAACTGTTCCTTGGAGTGGCATTTGGGGTCCTGTGCCTGAGCAATACTACCAGCTGAGCTGCTGATGGATAAAAATCTGGTGACGATACAAAACTGCTGACTAAGGTAGAAAATATTCCTACACTTCATAAAACGAGATCCCAAGCTAGGCGGGGTATCAGAGCTGCTGCCTCTGTCAGGAGGCTAGGCTGATGACCAACTGCTGCCAGTAGGCAGGCTAGATTATGAGTCACCATGCTTTGCTCAGCGCACACTCCATTCTGTTGCAGAGCTGTAAAGTTGGACTTCCGCCACAGGGGTAACCTCCTGGCTCCAGAGGAGAGATGGATCTGGTATAGGGGGATGCCCTCAAGATCACTAGATCCATGGATGCTACAACAGCCAACCAAGTAGTGATCCTTGCTTAGTGAGCCACCAAACTGTACAAGTGTGAATAAATTGTTCCTCCAGTAGTAGATGCCTCCTGCGTCACTGCCTGACAATGTGTCACAATACTGAAGTATGTGAATTTTAAAGGTGTAGCACAGTGAGAGAACAATAACTTTTACAGAGTAGATCAGGCTGTGACTGATGTGTAACCTCATCCACTGGTGTGTGTGTGTGTGTGTGTGTGTGTGTGTGTGGATCTGAGAGTAAAAAAGAAATAGAGCGAGTCTTGTGGTTCCAAATATGTGTGCAGGGTACAACCTTTCTAATAAAGGGTACCAAGCGTCTGACTTATGTCAGGAGTCTGAATTAGACCTGTTTGTACAGTGCCAATATGGCAAATGACCAGGACTGTAATTGCTGAGATGTCAGTAAAAGCGTGATCACTGCTTATTCCACTTAGTTCAAGTGATTTTGTTCCTGTCAGAGTAGATGTCTGAGGTGTACTCGCCCCGACAGTTGTGGAACTGAGATGTGAAGTAGAACTGAGATGTAAAGTAACTGCAGTTGATTTGTAGGGAGACCCTTCAGCAAGCATACCAACATTACTCCTAGACATGCAGGGTTTTCCCAGGCCATGCCTGCCCTAGCTAGTGTCCAGTGGAGCCAGAGGCACGGAACAGGAGTGTTCAGAGAAACAGGGCTACATCTACATGGGTCTTGGTGAGTCTTAGTGCACTAAAGTCCTGGTAATGAAGTGTAATGGGATGCAAGGCAACTTCCAGTGAGCTTAAAATATTTATTTTTATTTATTTATTGATTCTCAGAATAAAAAACCCTTGAGCTAAAAGCTCAATAACAAAGGTTCCGCGTCAGTGAACAATACAATACAAATAACAACAGACATATTGCACTGATATAAACAATCAATTGATGAGCTAGTACAAAGTCATCCTAAGTAAAGTGCAGACAAAAATTTAGAGGAACAGCAGCCATAGTGGATAAGAGAGGGGGAGGGAAAATACAGGGGTCAGGTGGGAGAAGGTGTGGTAGTGTATGGGAGGGAAGGGATGGTAGGAAGGGGAACAGGAGGTGAAGAGATGGGAGGGAAGCAGCCCTAGGCCTTGTCAGGGGAAAAGAGAGGAGAGTGGGTTGCAGGTGGAACAGTTAACTGGGGGGTTTAAGAATTGCAATGAGGTTAGGTGTGGTTTCAGTGGAGGTGGAGAGGTACCTCCCTGCTACCAAGTGGCGACATGCAATGTTCAATGACAGCAGTCTCTTTGAGGCGTTGTTAGATAGCCAGGCTCTAGTTACATTACAGTGGATCTTGATGTGTCTCAGTGATCTAAAGGCCTAGAAATGGGAGGTTCCTTAGGCCATGCCTGTTTCTCTCCCTGGATGGAAGGATGAGGAAGAATGGAGAAAATGGGATTGCCACCAGCCAATGTGGAACAAACTGAGAAGCATTAGCAGCACCCATCTGGAAATACATGGGAAGTCATTAAGTTCCTTTTGTCCCTTCCATTTCGGAATCTTTTCCAGACTGTTTAATATGTGGACAGGCCTATTGCTAGGCTTGAACACTATTCATTACACTAGAGCACACTCCATCTGGACAACCTTCAAAGCAGCAGTATTGGTTAGTTGGCAACAAATTTCCTAATAGTTTTTTAGCATTACTATGCATCAGATGGCTACCCAAATTGAGTCAATTTAAATCATCACTGAGACTAACACCTCGCTTTACGACACATATGCCAGTGCAATCATTAGATAAGTCCTCTAAAATTTGCCCCTGGTTGTCCTACCTGGCATGCCTGGATTACTGCAGACAAATGTATTTCCTTGCAACTGCCCCAACAGTTGACAAGGCAAAACCTACTGCTGCACCTTGTATTATTCTTGAGCATAGCAACTAGCACCTTACTGATCCTTTGTTTATTGTAAATGTTGTATACATATCCCGGATCCTGCACAATCCTTTTTCTCATGTTTCTTCACTGTACTGTAACTATATATCTTACCGTATCTCTAACGTGGAACCTTTGTAAACGAGCTCTGCTTAAACGTGTTACTCTGAACATTCCAATAAATAAATTAATTAATTAATGAAATGTATGTCTGACATAATATTTCATTTCACTTTTCATTTTGTTTTTTGGTTTTTAACTGGTAAGCCAGTGGGCATGACTGGCCTTTTTCACAATGGCCAGTATACATAAAAAACAATACAATAGACAAGACATAACATGTACATTCTGATCCCTTGGTAAAACATTTTCAACAACTGAGTTTTAAACAGTCTGAGTTTGTTACAACCTAATGGAGAACTGGGCAATTTGTTGCAAAAGCTAACTGCTTTGAATTTAAATGCTCTCTGGCCAAAGGTAGAAATAAAGAGTGGGCTGCAAACGCAAGTTTTGCTTAAGTCCTGGTGAAAAAGGTATTCAACCATCTAGTCCATAATGGACTGTGGCATCATACCCAGACAGATTTTATGCATGGAAATCAAAGCCCTACAGTTAAACCCATCTTTTAGTGATAAACAGTGCAACTCCTGATATAGAGCACAATGTTGAGTCAATCTAGGCTTTCCATGGCAAACCTACATATACTATTATAAGCTGTGATCTTTGTCGATGTTATCTCTTTCATCAAGCCACACCAATGGAACTTATAGCTGCCAGGTGCTAGGACCATATGGAAACTTTTACAAGCAGTCCACCAGGGCGACATCAGACATTAGCTGCTACATAAACGTGGGCGTCCCCTTCCCTCTTCAGTTCTTTTCCCACCGTCGACCATACTCATCAGACCACTGACAGAAACACCGCTGCCATTGCCACCATTTTATATTTTATATACAGTAAAGCAATGACAAGTGATTTTCGATGACCAGTATGTCATCAACTAAACCATCAAAACTGTGCTAGTATTGTAAATGTATTGAGAAGATTTAACCGGTGAGTCTCACAATGTCTGCATCTGTTGCCGCAGTTCTCAAGCTGCCCACAACGTGCAAGCCTACCCAATCTTCAGGGGTTTCAACATTGCCACCCAGTGATGTCAAAAAGGGGCCCTAGAAAAGCATTTATTGAAACAGCAGATAGTCTGCATGGAGAAGGAGCGCCAGTAAAAGAGCACCACTGTGTCGCTGGCCCACTCTTCTGGGTCCAGGTCCTCAATATCCTGGGAGAGTAATGTGGGCTCCATAAGCACAAGCACCGGGAGAAGGAGAAGCAGAAGGGGAAAACTTCCCATGTGCATTCCAGGTCACTCCACCGCACAGCAGGTTACAGTCTCCACTATGCCATCAGCCTTTCCGGTGGTGATGCTCTTTGCGCCCCTGACCATCAGCATAATTCCCAGGTCGGGGCATGGAGTGGGTGCTACCAGGCCCAGTACAGCTGATACATCACCACTGATGTTGAGGGCTCTGCCTCCTCTGTCAACTTCTACCAGCGCACACATTGACTAAACAGGCGCCGACATCCAGGCAGTTCTATTGTCCTTTACAAACATGCTTAGACACCTACTGCCTCCTCCTCTTTTGCCAGGAGGCCTGTTTATAGGCTTACTACTCAACCCACCCCCCGTGATGACACACACTAGGGCCATGCCTTAGCCACCTCCTCGAGTACCACCGACCTCTCCGGCACATTCCCTGATGCCCATCAACCAAGCTGATGATGATTTTGAATACAGTCCTAATCTGATAATGTAGGATGAAGAGGAGGACCCTGAGGACTATATTGAAAGTCCCTATGGGAGGGGCACTAGTTCTACTGTTTCCACCTGCAGCGAGGATTCGGTGGTCCAGATACCAAGGTCTCCCCAGAGGTCCCAATGTTCCTCACCATGATGCAGCAGTAACAGGCTGCCATGTGTTTTGACTTAGAGGAGGAGGATACCACCATAAAAAAGGTGGTGTACCGAATGTATGTTGACACTGCCACAGTGAAGACCGTCACAGCAACAGAATTCGACAAAAAGTGTCGGGTCACTGTGATGGTTCCCGCAGGCACCGGTACTGCATCTCCCGGTGTTTTGCCGCCTCCACGAGACAACTCCAACTTGGAGTTGTATATCTAGAGACTGGGGGGTTGGAAGATGCAGCCCCCTGAAGAAAACACACCGACATCCCTGACAATATAATGCCGACACTCGGCATTGTGTCTGTCGCTGTCTGGGATGTCGGTGAGAAAGGTGTCGATTCGTGATAGGTAAACCAAAAAAATGTAATAGATTTCAAAGAACTGCCTGATGCCACCCCCAATTTTGATACCACTTCTCCTCCCTGCTCTAGAGGATGCCACCTTTGCTGCCTGACATAAGTCGAATGTCATTCCAGCCATACCAAGAAAGGTAGACAAAATGTACATGGCCCCTTCGGAGAAACCCTTTTCTGCTACCCAGCCTGAGGCAGACTCTGTGGTCATTAATGCTGCCCATGATAGGTCAAGGGCACCAAAACACCTGAGCTCTCTTCCTCCTGATAAAGAATCCAGGAGGTTGAATATGCTAGATAACAGGACTTTTGCCTCAGCATTCCAGGGCATTAGAATTGCTAACTTTCAGGCCCACATGGTCAAGTACCAGAATACTCTCTTTAGAAAGGCCAAGGCAGCTGCTTTAGCTTTGCCAGAGATACTCCCAAACAAGAGATCCTAAAGACTCTCACAACTGGTGCTGATGTAGGAAAGCACCTGCTTCGTACACCCTATGATGTTTCTAATGCCTGTGCCAGGGCTGCTGCCTCAGGCATATGTCTAAGGAGGTACTCCTGGCTTAGGGTGGCAGGGTTTGTGAATGACATACAATAGTCCATTCCACAGGCCCCATGCAGAGGCTATAAATTACTTGGCTTGGGTGTTCAAGATATCCTTTCTAATCTTCAGGCCTCAGGCAGGACCCTGAAGTCAGAATACTCCCTCTACCATAACCAACCAAGGGGTAGGCAGAGGGTATCTTTTCATCCAGCTGGTGCTAGACACCATCCAGCCACCAGATAGCAGGGTAAGAGAGCAGGAGCCTTGCCCACCCCAGGAAGCACTCCAGTTGCACATTCAAAAGCCCCTAGATGTGGTGGCGCAGCAGGAGACACCACAACTGTCTCTGCCTGACTCCTTGTACTTCCACTAACCACCATTACCTCCTGGAGTGGTTGTAGGGGGTCATCTCTCCCTTCACCTAACTCAGTGAAAGGAAGTGACATTAGATTCCTGGATCTTGAAAATCATAGCACAAGGTCATGTTCTGAAACTTCTGGACACACCTCCACATCATCCACCGGTGCCAACCCACTATCCTCCAGACCACATTCCTCTGCTCTTGGAGGCATTTTAGACTTTGCTTCAGAAGCTGGTTATAGAGATTGTGCTCTTTGATAAAAGAAAGACAGGGTTCTATTCTTGCTACTTCCAAGTCCCAAAATGGACAGAAGACCTACGGCCTCAGGTACCTGAACTTTTACACAGAGTACAAAAAGTTCAGAATGGTCACCCAGCAAGGCCTGTTTCTGCTGCTGCAAACAGGGGATTGGATATATTCCTGCAACATGAAGGATGCCTATCTTCATATCAAAGTTTGCAAACCTCACAGAAAGTATGGGAGGTTCCTGTTTAGGGGGAACACTACCAATTCAGAGTATTGCCCTTTGGCTTGTCCTATGTGCCACAGGTCTTTAACCAATGCTTGGCAGTGGTGGCAGCAGCTCTTCACAGGGAAGGCCTTTATGTCTTTCCCTACCTGGGTGACTGGCTATTGAAAGCTCACCTCAGATCATCAAATCAGGCAGATGCTCGATGCTCTGGGGTTACTGTCAATGTACCCAAGTATGTCTTGACACCTTGTCAATACCTGCAGTACATAGAAGAGTCTTGGACACAGCTCGAGGCTGAGCCTTTCTGCCTCTGGAGAGGGCTGAATATGTGATTGCCTAGGCCCAAATGGTTCACAACAGCCGGTATGTTCGGCTCCTGAGCCTTATGGCAGCGGCCACTGTCACAGTACCTTTGTCCAGACTGCATATGAGGATCCCTCAGTGGACCCTAAGAGTCCAGTAGGACTAGCTCACTGACAATCTACAATAAAGTGTTCTAGTAACTTCTCCTGTAAGCAAAGTGCTCAATTGGTGGATGGGACCCAGCAACCTGTTAAAGGGGGTTCCTGTCCTGCTCTCCTCCAACAGATGCTTCGGTGGTTAGCTGGGGGGCACACTTAGGGCCCCATCAGATGCAAGATTCATGGGTCACAGTGGAGAGCACTCTGTACATAAATGTTCTAGAAATGCGAGCTGTCCTGTGTGGGCTACAAGCCTTTCAGTTTCATCTGTCCCTGGGTCCTGTGTTAGTACAGACAGACAATGTCAGTGTGATGCATTACATAAACAAGCAAGGGTGGAACTCACTCTTACCCCCTGTGCAGGGAAGCAATGAGAGTCTGGGATTGGGCTGAAGAACATGGTCTAGAACTGTCAGCAGTACATGTCTCAGGTGCCCAAAACATTTTGACAGACAAGCTAAGCAGGTCACAGTCTAGGATGCATGAGTGGGAACTGCTGACCTCAGTAGTAGAAGACCTATTTGACAGATGATGTCATCCAGAGTTGGACCTTTCTGCATCCCCACTCAATGCAAAACTGTCACTTTTCAGCTCTCTCGCTCCAGGGCCTGGAATTTTCTGGTGAAGCATGTTGTCTCTCTGTCTTGGAAGGGGAGATTTCTGTACACCTTTCCTCCCTTTCTTCTAATTCAGAGAATGCTACTCAAGCTCCAAATGGAGGTGGCAACTCTGATCCTCATTGTTCCCCATGGCCTTGTCAGATCTGTTTTCCCCTACTAGAACAGCTGACAGTGCAACCACGAGTACCCCATCTCTTATGCAAGGGCCTACTCTCACAGGAACAGGGAACCCTGGTCCATACAGACCTCAGATCCCTTCATCTCCATACATGGCTCTTGAAAACATAGCCATTGCCTGGTTTGGGGTTTCCCAAAAGATGGCTGACCACTTGGTGGCTGCCAAAAAGTCTTCCACCAGATCCACTTCTTCCATGAAGTGGAAGCAGTTTGCTCTGTGGGCCACTTCTCATCACTTGGATCCATTTACCTGTCCAGCTAACCAGGTTCTGGACTATCTACTGTCCTTATCAGATGTAGGCCTGCAGTATTCCTCAGTCAAAGTGCACTTGGCTGCCATTTCAGCTTTCCATGTTCCTATTGGGTGTCGTATGGTTGCCCGTTTGGAGTTGGCCCATATATTTTTGAGGGGCATTCTACACTTGAAGTCTCCTATCTACAATTCAGTCCTGGCTTGGGACCTGAATTTTGTGTTGGAAAAGCTTACTTTGGCTCATTTTGAGCAAGCCATAAATTGTGGCTTACATTTTCTTTCATGAAAAGCAGTTTTAGTTACAATTACTTCTGCTCAAAGGATTTCAGAGCTATAGGTTCTAATGTGTGTCTCCTTATTTGATTTTTCACAAAAACGGGGTGTCTTTGCCTACCAATCCTAAGTTTCTACCAAAGGTAGTGTCTGCGTTTACTTTAAATCAAACCATCCACCTGCCAGTTTATTTTCTTGAGCATGCCAATCCATGGGAAGCACTGCTCCATACTCTAGATGTACAGTATATAGAATACTCGGGTACTATATACACCACATAAAGGACTATAGAAAGTCCTCACAGCTATTTGTTTCATTCACCCTGAGAAAGAGAGTGCCACAGTTTCTAAACAGTGGCTGTCCAAATGGTTAGACAACTGTATTACTTTCTGTTATAGGAAGTATGGTAAGGAACTTCTTGGGGTTGTTCATGGTCATTCCACTAGAAGCATGGCCACATCTGTTGACTATTTTAAAAATGTGTCTGCTGCAGGAATCTGTGCAGTTGGCACCAGGAGTACTGTCCACACTTTCACTAAACACTACAGTCTGTACATTGCCTCTCAAAAAAGGGCTGGCCTTGGCCAAGCTGTGCTTCAGGGCCTGTTTTCTGAGGACTGTAGACTCCAGCCACCCAGACTGTTTATGGTCAGTACTGCTTGGTACTCATTCCATAGATGTGGCCTGATGAAAGAGATCCTCGAAGAAGATAGGATAGTTACTTACTGTAACTGTAAATCTTCCAGAGAATCTCTTTCATAAGGCCATGCTGTCCCACCCTCCTTCCCCCAACAGGGTCCTGGGACTCTAGGTAGTGCTGTCTCGTTCTCCATGAGGGTCTACCTGTTGTTGTCTGCCTCACCTGGTTGGTAGAGCCTCTACATTCTCTCCTGGTTCCCTAGAGGGAGGTCCGACGAGCATGATCTCTGGCAGGGAACTGAGGAGGGAAGGGGCTGCCCTCGTTTATGTAGCAGCTGACATCTGACGTTATCATGGGTGGCCCGTGATGGACTGCTTGCAAAAGTTTCCACGTTGTCCTAATGCCTAGTGGCTATAAATTCCATCAGTGTGGCCTGACGAAAGAGATTCTCTCAAAGATTTACAGTTACGGTAAGTACCTACAGCAACTGTTCTTTTAGTCTACTGAAAAGTTTATCACTGATAGAAGAATAAAATAAACGCCCATAGTCAAGTTTTGAAAGTAACAAACTAGCTGCAAGCAATTTATGTGATTCAGGTATAAAAAACTGATTAATATGATAACGCATACCAATTATTTTGCATGAGGTCTGGATTAACTGAATTACATGATTCTCAATGGAGACACACTTGTCCAAATGTATGCCCAAATAACAAAAATTATCAACTCTTTCAATCAGTTCACCTGTCAAATCAAAAATATTAAAATCATGTGGGTAAAATGTATTTGACCTTGAGAAAAAACATAGATTTTGTTTTTTTAAAGTTCAGTAACAATTTTTGTCAGAAACCGATTATGCAAATGATAAAATTCAGTTTCGGATTTTGTTTTTTGCAAATTTAATGTATCCTTACTAGAACTGAAAATAGTGGCATTTTCAGCATACAGAATTAGTTTAGAGGAAGTGCAAACTATGAGCATTGAGTTTAAAAAAGAGAAAATAAGGGGCCCAAAATCAACCTCTGTGGGTTTTTCCATGAACTACTGCCATCTATAACAGTACAATGCATCTTTTCATTCAAGTACCCTCCAAACCGGGACACAGCACCTTCCATAAAAACAGCATGGCCAAGGAGCACAAAAGAAGCTTATGATCTAAAAGGTCAAGGCCATGGTGAGGTCCACAAGGACTGATGCCACATTGAGCCCCCTGTCAAGGGCTCCATGTACATAGCCAGTGAACCCCACTAAGGCCATCTCAGTATTATGTTTTGTTTGGAAACCACATTGTGACCCCGTGAGGAGGTAGAACTTGGTCAGATGGTCATTGATCTGATCAAATAACTATCAATAACTTAGATGGGGGAGGGGTAAAAGAAAACTAAGTCAATAATTGCAAATTAAATTAACAGAACTAGATTTGTGTATAGGCTTAATAATTGCAAATTTCCAACTTTTTGGTACAACTCAAAAACAAAGGGAAGGATTCATAATGCAGGTTAGGGGATAAGCCAAAGTGGCAGTAGCCATTTTAACTAATCAAAATCAATTGAGTCAGAACCAATGCAAGATTTAGGATTTCATTTTTGAAATGTTTATTTAGAAAACTAATGCAGGGGACAAAATCTTGAAGTGGAAAGAGGGTTATGAATTATGAACATTTTGTTTCATGCTAGCAGCAGATTCCTGAAAGTTTTTCTGATAATTTTCTAAGTTCCCCTGAATAAAATCATTAAATAACTTAAAAACTTCCAGTGGAGCATTTGTCAACTCACCATTATTCTCAATTACTCAGATAGGAGATGACTTCTCAGTTCTACCAGTCATTTAATTCAATGTCTCCCAAACATTTTTAGAATCTCCGATATTATCAATCTATTTTTGTAGAAGTTAATCTTAGCAAGTCTGCAGGTTGGTTTATATTTTTTTTCCGAGACACCTGTACTGTGCCACAAGTTTAGGGTCCCTCACTTTCCTATACCATTTCCAGTTTGTTTCTGCTTCCAAATAAATTAACTTTTTCTTTAATTATCCACTCATTCCCAACACCCTTAACTCCAGAAAAAATGCACAGCAAATTGCCAAGAAAACTGAGAAAAATTTAGAACATGCCTCACCAATGCTCTCAGTAAAATTAAGAAAGGTCCAGTCCATTGTAAGCATCTCATCATTAAAAACATCAGATAGGACATCCTGAATTTTTCTAATGGTAATACAGGATGGAACAGCTTTCATTTTTTTAATATCCCAGAGACACTAAACTGGACAGTGATCACTCAGACATTCTGCTAATACACAAGAATTAATTATCCTTAATGGCTAAGTGACCACTATCCAGTCAAAACTGTTTCAGTGCCAGTTCTCTAACTTGTCCAAGTAGTATCAGAAATAATTTGTTGAGCACCCAATTCAACAAATCATTCCCTTACACCATTAATACTTGTATCAGCCCAATTACAATTAAAATCAGCTAATATGATCCATTCTGTCTCTTAAAGGGAAGAGTTTTTTTTTAAAACTCAGACAAAATTCCAAGACCCTCCTTGAGAAAGCCTGGTGGGATGTAAATAGTACTGCCCCTAGTAACAATTCAATTGAGATAAATTCACAACTCCCATGTAATTGATTAGACATTATTTCAGTAGCTGATTCACAGACATTTAACATCAGCAAAGGACCACACTGGCCCATCTAGTCTGCCATTATTTACACCCCTTCCCCCTCCTTCTTTTACTGGCTCAGAACTTTCCCCCCTCCTCCCAACCCCATGTGTCTGTCCCATGCCCTCTTGAATCCCCCACCATTTTGGATCCCACTGTCACAAATGCACTCAGCAGGTCAGGCCCTTTGCTCCCACAGTGCCAACCTCAGACTGCAATAGTGTGAACAGGTAACAGACAGAGTAACCCTCCTGTCTGCTTTTGGGTCCGAATCACCTTTAGTCTCAAGTTCTGGGGGGATTCAAACTGTGAACCTTATGCTAGCATACCCAATAAACAGACTCAGATACGTATCCTGTTTGGGGATGAGGTACAATCTTTCACCAGGGGCACCCAGCCAGGCTTCCAAAATGAACCCTTTTAACTCTTTAAGATACCTTAGGTATATTCTTACCTTTTCCCAGTTAGTAACACCATCAAGCCCTTCAAACAGCTGTCAGACTTAACCACATATACATCACATGCAAAAGGAACTTGGAAGACACACCCAGGCAGTATCTTAAGAAAATGTACTTTACTAAAAGATGATACAAATATGAAAAATGTAACCACAGAATAATATATCAAAGAGCTCACAATCACAGAAAAGAACAAGGGAAATTTACAAAGCAAAACTCCTACCACAATACATTTAGATGTTTGCTATCTAAGGTATTACCTCTGGAAGTATATTTTAACATCAGATCAGAGAGCTGTGTCTATCTAGAGTCCCAAGATGATTTGACATACATTTCAAACACAAGTATCAGTTTAAACTCTGTGTCTCCACACCCCTTCTGTGAGTCCTTTAACTCCTCCTTTTAGAATATAACATTACAAAAAATGATTTCCTATCAGGAGGTATTTTAAATAAGGTGCTATCAGAAGAAAAATACATTTTCTATATATAACTCCTTAATTACACATATTTCCTTTGAACTTAGCAATCCCACTCTGGCACCAATGTGTTAAAAAAACACACAAAAAAAACAGGACTCAGCCTAATGATGTCCTGTTTCTGTTCTGAAGCTTCACTGAAACTGGGGGGGGCACCCATGGAAGCACATGCTGTCTTATGTGAGACAATCACATACTATATTTTTATTTTACAAATATCATACAATAATCATAACCAGTTGGCCAAGCATCACACTACACTCCTCCCCACTTAGCCTGAATTTGGGGGCTCTATGCCCAGCATGGGATGAGCTCCACAAGTCAGTTCACTACTCATATAGACACAACAAGCCATTTGTGTTCTGATTGGTTCCTCCTGCCCTATGTAAGATCGTCATGTCATACCCTTGCAAGACAAGACTCCATCTTAATATACCATTAGTTTTTCCCATTTGTGTCAGCCAAACCAGGGGGTTGTGGTCAGTTTTAACTCAAAATGCTGCCCATATAAGTATTGCTCTAACTTCTTTAGGGCCCATACTGTGGCAAGACTCTCTTTTTCCACAGTAGAGTAAGCCTGCTCCCTTGGAAGTAACATTTTACTCAGGTACACTATGGGGTGATCTTTTCCTTGGTTGGATGGATGTCTGACTCAGTACTGCCCCAATACCCATGTCTGAGAAGTCAGTCTGGATTATAAAGGGTCTGCTATAGTCAGGACTTGTCAACACAGGAGCACTGCACAGTGCCTCCTTCAGTCTGGTAAAGGATTTTTTCACAGGCTGATTCCCAGGTAATTTTCTTAGCCATTTTTTTCTTTACCAGGTCAGATAGGGGAGCAGCCAGGGCACTGTAATTGGGTACAAATTTCCTATAGTACCCTGCTGTCCCTAGAAAACTCTGGACCTACTTCTGCATTTCTGGTCTGAGCCATGCCTTGAGCACTTCCATTTTTACTTGGTTAGGATGGAGCTGTCCCCGGCCTACAACATGACCGAGGTATGCCACTTCAGCCAAGGCCACCTGGCACTTCTCAGCTTTGACAGTGAGCCTGGCCCTCTGTATCCTGCCCAGCACTTCCCCAAGATAGGACAGGTGTTTCTCCCAGCTGGCACTAAAGATGGCAATGTCTTCCAGGTACGCCATGGCATACTCCTCTGCACCATTTAACACCTGGTTCGCCAACCTTTGGAAAGTGTCCGGGGTGTTCTTCATTCCGAAAGGCATTACTTTAAATTCAAATAAGCCTATCGGAGTGATGAAGGCTGACATCTCCCTTGCTCTGTCAGTTAACTTTACCTGCCAATACCCCTTTGTCAGGTCAATAGTCATAATGTATGTCACCCCTCCCAACTTGTCCAGGAGTTCATTTGTCCTGGGCATCGGGTGGGCATCTGACTTCGTGACTGCATTCAGTCCATGATAGTCCACACAGAAATGAGTACAGCCATCTGGCTTGGGCACAAGGATTACAGGTGAGGCCCAGGGGCTGTGGGATCTCTGGATTACCCCTAAATCCAGCATTTCCTCCACCTCCCTCCTAATGTCCTTTTGGACAGCCTCTGACACCTGATATGCTGTCCGCCGTATGGGCATCTGTGTCCCTGTCTCAACATCAAGCATTGCTAAGGGGGTTAGTCCAGGCTTGGTGCTAAACAGTGGGGCAAAGTCTGCTAACACCTCCCTTACTTCCTGGATCTTGTCCGGAGCCAGCTGGGGTGACAATTTAACTGCCTCCACAGAGGACTTCCACTTGCTTTCTTCCAGGAAGTCCAGAAGGGGGTCTCCTCCGTCCATCCCCTCCCCAAGTCTACACACTGCAAACACCATGTCAGCCCTATTAGCATATGGCTTCATCATGTTGACATGGTACATTCTTTCTGTATGTCTTCTGTCAGGTAACTCTATGATATAGTTCACGTCATTTACCTTTCTAACTACTTTATATGGTTCTGCCCACTCAGCCTGCAGCTTGTCTTTCTGGACCAAGATAAGGACCATGACTTCCTGACCCACCGAGCATGAGCGAGCTCTGGCTCTGTGGTTGTACCAAACTTTTTGTTTCTGTTGGGCAGCTGCCAGGTTGTTCTGGGCTGTCCGCATAAGCTCCTTCAGCCTTTCCCTAAACCTAAGGATGTAATCCACTATGGGCATTCCTTGGGTGGGTGCTTGCCTTCCCAGTCCTCCCAGATCAAGTCTAGAGGCCCATGTACCCAGCGTCCATATAAGAGCTTGAAGGGGGACAATCCTGTTGACTCTTGGGGCACCTCCCTGTATATAAACAACAGGTGGGGAAGGTACTTCTCCCAGTCCCTCCATGCTGTTCAGGAAGCGCTTGGAGCATTGACTTCAGGGTACCATTAAATTTTTCCACAAGCCCATTGGCTTACGGGTGATAAGGTGTTGTGCACCTCTGCACCACCCCACACTTTCCCCACAAACATTTCATTGGGTCTGACATGAAAGAACCCCCTCGATCAGTTTTAACCTCCTGTGGAAACCCAACACAGGAGAAAATCCAAATAAGGCATCTGCCACTTTGTCTGTCCTCAGTGAGGATAGGGCAACTGCCTCTGGATACTGGGTGGCATAATCCACCACAATATGGATAAACCTCTTCCAGGAGGAGCTGGGGGTATTTAAAGGCCCCACAATATCCATTCCCACCCTCTGGAATGGCTCCTCCACTGTGGGCAATGGAATTTGGGTGGCTTGGGTTTTCTTACCTGCCTTCCCTATTTCTTGGCACCAGTGACAAGACCTGCAATACTCCTTCACCTGCTGGGTGAAGTTGGGCCAATTCTGGGCCAGCTGCTGTGTAGTGTGTACAATTCCCAGATGACCAGAGAAGGGAATATCAAGTGCAATCTTGAGCAACTGCTCACTGTACCGCTGGGGAATGACAAACTGTCTGCCTATCACCCCTCCCTCTGTCTTAGCATCCTGAGTACATGTTGCTCAGTATGCCTTCCTGGTAAATCTTGTAAATAAATAAATAAATAAATAAAACATCAGTCCATTTTCCCAATAAACCTTCTGTTTAAAGTCACCTCCCTGTGCTCTGTCAGAGTCTGCCCAAGCCCTCAGCTTCTCTAGACTAGGGTCACTTTTCTGAGCAGCTGCAAACTCCTTACACAATCCCAAGGCATGGGACAGGTGCCCTTCAGTCTCTAAACTAGGGTCCCTAGCTCTAGCATCAGGGCACTCAGGATCATGGTCATCCCTAACCCTCTGACAATGGGTCACCCCTCCTTCTTCAGAGTAACCCTCCATAGCTGTTTGGTTAACTGCTACTGGGGAAATTTCTACCCCCTTTTCGTTAGTCTCCATATCAGGAGACACAGGCTGGGGAACCAGCCACTCAGTGGTTTCCACAATGGCTTCTATGGGGTCCAGGGAACTACAGTTTTGCTGTGCTGCTTGGCTACGGGTAACTGCACACTCCATCCTCTGTTTGAAATTGTTGCCAAGGATGACGTCAACTGCTAAAGTTTTGGCCACAACCACCTGTTGCACAGCTTCCCCTGTTTCACCCCAGTCTAGGAGAACACTAGAGAGTGGCAATGTTCTCTTCTCACCAGTGAACCCTTGTACAGTTACAAATTTATTGGGTATAAGCTGACCAGGTTCTACCATATCCCCTTTTACCAGTGTCAGTGATGCCCCTGAGTCTCTTAACCCTTGTGTCTGTACACCATTCACCCTGACTGGGGGCATGTGTTCCCTCATGTTCACAGGCATGCTTCCAGGGACACACAAACAACCCACTTCTTTTCTAGCCCCATGTTGCATATTGCTCATCCTTTGGGACACTGTCTGGCAATATGCCCAGTTTCTTTGCAAACCCAACATTTGTTTCTTTTCTCGGAAAAATATTTTTTTTGAAACCTGGGGCTAACTGGTTTCAGTGGAGGCAGTGAGGGTTTCAGCTTCCCTGATGGTGTGCTTTTCCCTTTCTGCACTACCACAACAGCCCCATTCACTCTCAGAACAGGTCTGCTCTTGGCATAGCAGTCTGACAGTTCAGCTGCCTCTTGCACTTTTTTGGGATCTAGGTACTCCAGCCAGGTTTTCAGCTCTGCTGGGCATGCCAAAAAAAACTGCTCTAACAATATAGCATTTTCAATTATATCTACAGAGTTTGCTTCAATTCCCTCCCCCCAATGTTTTAAACATTGATGTTGTTTCATGGCTAGCTCCTCTTAGCTCATTCCAGGGCTTCTCCTGAGCTTATGGAATTTAGCTCTGTATGCTTCCGCAGTTAAATCAAACTTATTTAAAATTGCAGCTTTAAGTTTGCTGTAATCATTACTGTCCTCATTGTCCATTTAACCCAATGCATCCCGAGCTTTCCCAGTAAGTAGCAGGGATAACTGGAAGCTCCAGGACCCTCTAGGAATCTTTGCCTGAATACAAACTTTTTCAAAGGAATTTAAAAAGGCATCCATATCCTCCCCCTCTTTAAATTCAGCTATCAATTTGGAATTTAATTTGTAACCTAGTCCTGTAGTTCCAGTTAAACCCAAGCCACTTACCTGCTCTGGTGCTGGTGGTTGGAGTCGTAGCTTCTCCAGTTCATGTTACCTCTGGCGCTCATGCTCTTCATGGTCTTCTCACTGTTCATGCTCCACTTCCCACCATTTTCGCTCCACCTCTTGCTGAAGTTGTCGCTCCTCTCTCTGGAACTCCAGCTCCATTCAGCGAAACTCAATCTGCAGCCAGATTGCTTCTGGCTCCAGAATGCTGGTGACCTTCCCCTGCTGCTGTGGCCCTTCGCTAGCACTGGTACTGCTGTCCTCCTCACTGGATCTGGACACTGCACTGGCCACTGGCCCCTCCACTTCCAAGGTTTGGTCCTTTATAGTCACAGTCTGTGACTCGATGCTGTGGGCATCTGCTGTCATCAGGGCATCTGTGAGGTTCTGCTTGTTGGCTTTCCCTTCATACTGGACACCTCTGTCCTGGCACAACTGCCTCAAGTAGTCTGCAGTGTACCCACTGTAGTTGGAAGCCATCTTCTTCCCTAACTATGGCTACTCTAACTTGCACTTTAGAAAAAAATAAATAAAACGGGTAGGAACTTTGGCTGTAAGCAGATATAGTTCTGTTTCTTTTTTTTTTTAAATCAATGCCTTTTTTTGCAAGTGAGCTGTACAGTATTAAGCTGACACACTGAACAGTTTAAAGCATGTGTTACCAAATTTATTGTACCACTGCCAACCAAATCTGTCACAAACACACTCAGCATGTCAGGCTCTCTTCTCCCAGAGTGGCAACCTCAGAGTGCAATAGTGTGAACAGGTAACAGACAGGGTAACCCTCCTGTCTGCTTTTGGGTCCAAATCACCTTTAGTCTCAAGTTCTGGGAGGATTCAAACTGTGAACCTTATGCTAGCATACCCAATGAATAGGCTCAGATATGTACCCTCTTCAGGGATTGTGGTACAATCTTTCACCAGGGGCACCAGCCAGGCTTCTAAAATGAACCCTTTTAACTCTATAAGAGACCTTAGGTATATTCTTACCTTTTTCCAGTTAGTAACACCATCAAGTCCTTCAAACAGCTGTCAGACTTAACCATGTATACATCACATGCAAAAAGAACTTGGAAGACACACCCAGGCAGTATCTTAAGAAAATGTACTTTACTAAAAGATGATAAAAATACGAAAATTGTAAACACAGAACAATATATCAAAGAGCTCAAAATCACATAAAACAAGGGAAAATTACAAAACAAAACTCCCACCACAATACATTTAGATGTTTGCTACCTAAGGTATTACCTCTGGAAGTGCGTTTTAACTTTAGATCAGAGAGCTGTGTCTCTCTAGAGTCCCAGGATGATATGACATACCTCCACACCCTTTCTGTGAGTCCTCTAGCTCCTCCTTTTAGAATATAAAATTACAAAAAATGATTTCCTGTCAGGAGGTATTTTAAATAAGGTGCCATCAGAAGAAAAAAAGACATTTCCTATATATAACTCCTTAATTACATGTTTCCTTTGAACTTACGAATCCCACACTGGCACCAATGCGTTAAAAAAATAAAAGAAACAACAGGAATCAGCCTAATGATGTTCTGTTTCTGAAGTCATAAAGTCACAATTGAGTTCCACTTCAAAAAGCCTAGGCATGTCATAAAAAGGTAATAAAATGCCAATCTGAAGGAAGTCCATTAATTAAATGGTTCCTGGTCAGTTTACATATCCTGTAGCTTCACTGAAACTTGGGGGGGCACCCATGGAAGCACAGGCTGTCTTATGTGAGACAATCACATACTAGATTTTTAATTTACAAATATCACACAATAATCATAGCCAGCTGGCCAAGCATCACACCCACCACCTCCTCTAGTAGCCTGTTCTAGGCCTCCACCATCCTCTCTGTGAAGAACTTCCCCCTCACATTGTCTTTGTATTTCCCTCCTTCCAATCTGAGGCTATGCCCTCTTGTTTTAGCTTCTTCCTCCCTTTTGAACAAGATCCCCTCCTTCATCTTATTGATCCCCTTCAAATACTTAAAAGTTTCAATCATGTCCCCCCCCCATTCTAGTCTCTAGTGGGTAGAGATTCAGCTCCCCCACCTCTGTTCATATGTTTTCCCCGCATCCCATGCAGCATCTTGGTTGCTCTACTCTGAACCCTCTCCATCCCCTCAATGTCCCTACGTAGGTGCGGTCTCCAGAACTGTACCCCGTACTCCATGTGCAGCCTCACCATTGTTTTGTACAGTGGCATTAGAACCTCCCTCCTTCTGCTAGTTATGCCCCTTCCAATGCAGACCAACATACCATTTGCCTTTTCCACTGCCTTGCTGCACTGGTTCCCCACCTTAAGATTGCTTGATATAATAATCCCCAGATCCCTCTCCTGCTCTGTTTCCTTGATTTCCTCCCCCTTCCCCAGGGTATAAGCTGCTCAAATGTTTTTTCTGCTCCAGATGCATCACCACACACATTTTCGCATTGAATTTTAGTTGCCAGGCTTCCGACCACCTCTCTAGCTTCTCCAGATCTTGGCCTCATGGCCTCTACTCCACCTTGGGTGTCCACCCTATTGCAAACCTTCGTATCATCAATGAATAGGTACACCCTACCCTCTAGTCCTTCTGCTAGATCGTTGATATAAATGTTAAAAAGTAAGGGTCCCAATACTGACCTCTGAGCATCCCACTCGTTACCCTCTTTACCTTGGAATGTACCCCATTTACCACCACTGTTTGGCTCCTTCCCATCAACCAGTTCTCCACCCACCTAGTTACCTTCTGGCCCACCCCTAAGCTCTCCAGCTTATTTACTAGCCTTCTGTGTGGGACAGTGTCGAAGGCCTTACTGAAGTCCAGATAGGTCACGTCCACCACCCCTCCCTGGTCCATTACCTGCATCACCCAATCAAAAAACTCTATCAGGTTGGTCTGACATGACTTCCCATTCATGAAGCCATGATACCTTTCATCCTGCATACCACTGGCTACCAGGTAGTCTACCACCCTTTCTTTTATTAACGTCTCCATTAACTTTCCCACCACCAATGTGAGACTGACAGGGTGGTAGTTTTCGACCGCCTCCTTGCTTCCCCCCTTGTGCAGTGCCAATAAGCCATATAGCCTGATATCTCAATGTCAGAAGTATCTATTTTCTGAGCTAGCCAGGCCTTCAAGTGTATTGTAACATCATAATAACTCTCTGAGACCCGAGCTTGAAAACAATTTTTTTTTAGAATGGAGACTTTGTACATTAGGATGAACCAGGCAAAGGGTATGATCCATTCTATTCTCCCTTAACTCGGAACTATATGGGGACCCAGATGAGGATGAACTGTTCCAGACAAAAGCAATAGCAATAGTGGTGAACATCTTTGTCTTATTGATTTAAAAGATTTTAGGTTAAAAGTATGTGATGACTTCAGTTTAAAGGGCTGAACCCTGGTATTAGAAAGCTGATGGCCATTACAACAGTAAATCAGATTTTGAAGGAAATTATAAACCAAAAAAGGGTAATTTAGTAACATACTGGTAACAGTATCTGCAGAACCTGAGCGTCACATACCCTGAACCTGCCTGACATTACTATTCATTTCCCCAGGAATGGGTATCGACAAACATTATTTGCCACGACTTTCATTTTCTCCAGTGTATGAGCCAGTGTTATTAAAGCAAAGGAATGACTAAGCAGTACAAACACAATCATTTCTAAAACTTAAACACAATTCAGTTTATAAAGAAACCTAAAACAAAACTAAAATAAAACCTTAAGATACATTAAAAATAAAGGAAGCCTCCCTGCAGCCTCCTGCTATAGACTCCCCACTGATGACTCCTGGCACTTCTTATTTTTTTTCATAAAGGTTTTTATTAGAAACATAGAAACATAGACTTTGACGGCAGATAAGGACCACTTAGCCCACCCAGTCTGCCCAATTCTCTACCTATTGGATAAGCTGCAGATTCTAGTTAACCAACAGCCTACTTCCTGCAACCCCCTACTATAATTACCTTATGTCTGTCCCAGACATGTTTGAATTCCCCCACTGTTTTAGACCCCACAACCTCTCCAGGAAGGCGGTTCCATGCATCCACCACTCTCTCCGTGAAAAATAATTTCCTCACATTACCCCTGGGCCGTCCCCCCTTTAACTTTAAATTGTGCCCCCTTGTTCTTATACATCTCTTTTTCTGAAAGATGCTACCCTCCTGGACTTTGTTGATTCCCTTGAGGTACTTAAAAGTTTCTATCATGTCTCCCCTGTCCCTCCTTTCATCAAGGATATACATATTAAGCTCTCTCAGTCTCTCTTCATATTGTTTCTGATGTAGACCCTGCATCATTTTAGTTGCCCTCCTCTGGACTGCTTCCATCCTGTCTATGTCCTTGCGTAGATGAGGTCTCCAAAACTACACGCAGTACTCCATTCCAAGTATTCTCTTGGGCTGAGCCGGCACGAACATACGAACATATGAACAAGCCAGCAGAAGAAGGCCATTTGGTCTATCAAGTCTGCTCTTATTGCAGGGTCCACAGCTTGAGCTAATGTCCCTGCCCTCTCTCCCCACTCCTCCCTACCCATGATTCTTATCTTCCCCCTATGCCTATCCCAGCCTCTCTTAAAGTGCTCACTGTCTTTAACGAGATGACCTCTTTTCCAGCAGCGCATTCCAAGTGTCCACCACCCTTTCTGTGAAGAAGTGCTTCCTGACATCCCTCCTAAACCTCCCACCCTCCAGCTTAAAACTGTGCCCCCTCATGATATGGTTGCCACTTAGCTTAAAGAGACTTTCCTTATCAACATTATCTATCCCTTTCAAGTACTTGAATGTCCCAATCATGTCCCCTCTCCCTCTCCTGTCTTCCAGGGAGTACATGTTCATGTGAGTGACACACTTTCAGCGCCTGTTATGTGGGCTACCTTGCAAGGGTAGCAACAAGCAAAGAACAGGATGACAGGAAGAATGGGAGGGAAACAGGAAGAGGAGGGAGGGTATGTAAAGGGTAGTGCAGCGTGAGGCTGCTGAGCTGGCTCCTTGGTTAAGTGGTGAAGGTGACTGGCTACAGTGGGGAGGGTGCAGAGTTTGGGGCTAGGGAGGGATAAAGTATGCTCTTTTTTTTCTCTCCATACTGGTTTTTTTTCTGAGTTTCACCCCTTCCCCAACACCCCAACATGCTCCCCCCTCCCGGGATTAGTAATCCTTAGTTAGGGGGGCATGAGGGCAACAATCTTTTCCGTGTTTGCCCGGTTTTGTTGCTGCAAGTGTATGTCACCTTTTTTTTTTTGGGCGCCGATCACTATTTCGTGATCGCTGTTATGACATGGAACCAGTTGAACCTGGTATTTTGGTCAGCCCTGTCCCAGGTGCCATCAGCTGGCCTCCTTACTTATCTTTGCTTTGTCCCTCCTGCTTCCTTGGAGTGGCAGGATGGGCTATGGTGCCTCAGACAGGGATTCATGAGCCTGGTCCCCCATCCATTTCCCTCCTCTTTTTTTCTCCCTGTGGCCATGGCAAACATGGATAGCACATGCACATGGAGATGCACGCCTCTGGAACCCCCAGCCCACTCCACTCACCCGGCATACCCAGCCCCAGTAGCATTTGGCACGGACCTCCACCGGTGGCAGCCAAGAGCTGGAAGAGCTTACCTTCCCAATCCAGGAGAGGAGAGCCTCCAGGTGGCAACTCAGTCCTCTCCTACCCCTCCCCCTGACCAAAGGGTAAGTATTTTTAAACAGCTGGAATCCTGACAGTGTGGTAAATTTAGAGTTATAGGTTACATCATGGTTTGCCAGAAAAGAGCCCAGGGAGGAGGCTTGAAAGGCCCCGAACCACATCAGCAACAGGCCCATGAGGCGACAGGTAGCTCTGTAACTAGTAATTCTGCACCTAGCACCGCTGAACCTTCTTGGATAGCATTGATGAACTCTGTCTGGGCAGTGGATGTAAAAGTTGAGAAGGCACTGCAACAACTTGAATCACATGATATGCAGTTAAAGCATTTTAAAACTGGGGTGGACTCTGCCATTAAAATGTCAGTCTCCACACTTGCTGCAGCTGTGACCCTCACTCAGGAAAACATGCAACTTAAGCATCACATTGAAGCTCTTGAAAATGAAGTGCTGGCCTTGAATGTAAGAGTGGAAGGAGTTCTTGTGAGGGATGAGAGCCCAGATCTGTAGAACTTTATAAAAGTATGCATGACAAACAATTTACAGTTACCAGATGGTTTTGATATGGAGTCCATCAGGATGGTGTGCAGTTAATCCCCACAATGCTTCAGGGGCTGCAAACCAACTTCGGTCCCTTATTCTGTGCACTCTGGGAGTGGATATTTCGGACATCCTTCTCAGAGTAGCCAGGACAGCATTCCTGCTTACTGTGGAAGGAGGTGATGCAAAATTGTACCCTGACTTGTCACATTAGAAAAGAACATGGTGAAAGAAATTCAATACCATCAGACTTCACCCTTGACCACTTGAAATTACTTATTCTTTTCTCCTCCCTGCTTATCTGTGCATCATCTATAGAGGGAAGACTTAAGCAATAAGACATGACAGGGTGTGCATTGTAGCGGTGTGTTATGAGGCACAAGGCATCACTAAGTGCCTTCAACCACCCGAGAAGTGGCGTTATCCCCCCACAAAGCACACCCTGGAGTATTTTACTGCAATTATAAAATGGGTCCAATATTTCTATATGGGGGGTGGAATGTACAAAACTAAAAAAAGAAACATTTTTTATTAGTTATGTAACCCCCCTATAAATGGGGGTTCCTGAAAAATCTTCCTCTACCTTGCCTAAATGCTCAGTGCCAGGCTGGTGTCCTGCGTTTTAGCAGTTTAAATGTGATTGCCAGAGAGTGCCTGTATAGCCTCTGTGTACTGTCTCTTTAAGAGCTGCCTGGATTGCAGTCATAAGTAATCTGAGAGGGAGCTCTGTTGAAAGATGTAACTATTTGCTGAAAATCATTTAGAGTGATAATGATAATGTAGTTTGTCTAACCTGCCTTCTTTGCAGCAAGGACTGTTTTGTTTATCTGAACTATCTTGGTCCTGGACTGCCGAATTGGACCAATTAGTACTGGTGGGACCTAAAATGGAGCTGGACTACGGGAGTTGTCCGGAGTCAAAATCTGTAGGAATTGTAGTTTTGGGCGTTTGGCACCTTTCTGCACATGAAGGGGGAGCCTTTGTTGTGACTGACAGACACATCAGCCAATCGAACCTTTTGGATTCTGGGGAAGTCCCAGGCTTGCTGGCAGTTGAGTCAGATCTTAGTTGGGAGCTGAAGAAGCAACAGCTTGAGACAGTCAAGCAGCCGTCTGAGTAGTTTCGCACGGGAGAACTGTGGAAAGGCCTGAGTTGTGGCCTGCATGTCTGCCTGCTGACCCTGAGAGGGAGAGAAGAGAATTATTTCAGACTGAATCCAAGTTTGTGAGAACGAAGAAGTAAGCCACTGATTTTTTTTTACCAGGCTCATACCTGAGGAAGACCGAAGACTTTGCTGAATGTGATCAGTCTGTCAGGATTTCTAGCTGCTTTTGAATCCCCGGTTTGTGCAGAGACTTGGCGATTGTGACCGGAGGGCAGTTTGCCTGGTACAGTAGAATTTCCCTTACATGTAAATGTACTGTGAGTTGTTAGTGAGCCGTGATTTGGTTCCCCACTGTGTGAACTGTGTTCTGTTTGCTGGAAGCTGTATCCAGCCCAAAACGGACTGTATCCGAATTTGTCTCCATTTGGCTGGGGCCCTGCCACACTGGCCCAGCCGGACTACCCGCTGCACAGAGAAAGCCATCGACGAGAGACCTGCCTGGGGATCAGCCCCCTGCTCCACGCTGGAACAGGAACGATGCCTAGACGATTCGTGTGGGCCCTGATTCTCCTGGCACTCCAGATTAATCTCCTGCTGTCTTGATTTTCGTCCAGCCTGTGTCCAGTCTTGGGTATCATGAGTAATCATCAGGATAGCTCCCTGCAGCAACAGCCTAATCTAAAAGTGTTTCATCTGATTCTCTTCTTGTTTTCTTTTCACGAACTGAGCCCTCCGGTTCAGGATTACAATTAGTGTGTGTGGTACATGTTGTTTTCTTCCATCACAGGGCTCCAACCAGCTGCAACATTCCTGGCTAGCCCACCATTCTCCATCTGGATACCCAGAGTGTGTGACTGTTTATGGACCCTGAAGTGCATGCACTACTGTTAGATTGATGCAACCTTTAAGCAAATTAACCTGATTACACCCCTTCCTTGTTCAAGTCCCTTAAATAAATTAGATCAAACTCTTTTTTGCAATTACCCTGACTGTGGTTCCAGATTGTGCATGAGTACTGTACTGCTGTTATTTGCTGTGTATAATAACCTTGTTTTACAGAGGGTCCCCAAGGCCGGGCCAGAGGAGAGCCCTGGTGGTAAGTGCAAACAGTGTGGGTACTTGTGTGGTGTATCGGGGTATTGTGAAAGTGATTATTGTGTATTGTTCCAGTCACTTGTAAGGAAAGAGGGGGGTTACAGTGTCCCGGAGGGCTGTGCCCAGGTTAGCTTCACCACTACCAACCCTGACCTCTGGGTGGAGGCACCCATTTCAGTACTCAGGCCCCTTAACCTGCTACTAGCCAAGCAGGCAGGGGTAGTAGCTCTTGGGATAGCACCACCTGGGTTTACACTTAAAAAAATTCATCCACCCCAGCAAAATAGTCCCAGCACATCTCAGTACTGACATGCCATCTCAGGCTAAAATATTATGCACTGCAAAATACATTTATTTTTAATTAGCCCTTAAAACCTCTACTTTCCCAAACTACCCACATTTACCCATTTCCTCACTTTTCTTTCTCCTTTTTTATATTATTACCTCCCTTTTCCCCATCTTGTTTATTTTTTGTCTTTCCTACATTCAAGAAATGGAATGTTTACTGTGAATGGAATACAATAATTCAAATATCTGCTCAGTTCTACTGACAGAATGTTCACCCCCACACTCATACAACAGAAGGCCTCAGATGGAACCAGGGCTTTTGTTTTATCTGTAGCAGGTTAAGCAGCAGAGATTTCCCTTGTAAGTAGGTATGGACAGGAGAGGGTTTTTTATGGTCAGCAAACAAACACCAGAAATTCAGATTTTCAGAACTGTAGTACTTCATTTTTTTAAATTTGCATATGTGTGTATAAGAAGAAAATTATGAGGGTAAATAACATTTCATTATTATTTATTTTAATTTAAGGCAGGCTTATTTTTAAGCCCTAGTTGAAGGTTTTTAGTGAGTAAAGGTGGCAGCCATGTTTGTAAACCCCCCTATTGTCAGCTTATTAAGGTGCTCAAGTTAGGTGCCTGCTGGGTCCCTGTAGGTTCCCGACTGGTTGGTGGGATCACAGGGTCCCCAGGTATAAATGGGGAAGTTTGGCACCAAATAGAGGTTCAAGAGAGAGACCCGGTGAGGTCCGGAGGAGAAGCGGGTTGGTGTGCCGCCTGTTTCAGCTGTGAGTGCTGAGGTTTGGGGATGGGATGCGCCATTTGCCACCCCAGTCCTTCACCCTTGAAGATCAGTGGCTAGTGTTGTGTTCAGGGATCCGGTCCGGTGGGAAAGGGGTCTCTGCACTAAACTGGGAGCTGGAGCCTGAGGATAAAGTGGGGTCCACCCCATGAACTCCGGCACCGGGGTGGGCAGTGTGCTTAGAGGCCTAGGTGTAAAAATGGAGGAAGAGCAGCCTGGAAGTCCAGTGCATGTCCTGGAGGTGGGAGCTCAGGTCACTGGCGGAGTGGTGGCGAAAGCCTGCTCCAGGGTCACCCCCTCCCAGAGTGTAGCTGCCTAGAACATGCCAAGTCCAGATCTGTTGGGGACAGTGCAGGAGGTTGCAGGGAGCCCGCGGCATCAGACTCAGTGAGCAGCCCTCCTGCGTGATAGTTCCTGGCCCTTGTCTGGTGTGCCCTCCTTGTGATCCAGCTCAGGTATCCTGCTTTTTTGGATGGACTTAGGGTGTTTGTTTGGGGAGAGCCTGTTTTGTTGACTGCCCCCCCACTGTAGCTCCCTTTACCCCCATACTGGAGAGTCTTCCAGGAGGCAGATGCCCAGCAAGTGTGCTGCTCCACGGGATGCTCTCAGTGTGTTTTGGGGGAAGGACTGTTGTTTTGCGAGCCTAAAACTGTGTGCAGGAGGGAGATGAGATTTGGCCCAGCAGCAGGTGTGCTGCATTTGTGTCTATATTCTCCCGGGTCGTGCCTGAAAATGGTCAACTTTGGCTAGCACACCTAACCAGGTTAACAAAAACGAAATAAATAAAAGAAAAAAAAAATGTTGCTGCCATCAAGAGAGCCTTATTCAGCTCCGGGAAAGCCATCCAGTAAGTGCCTATTCAGCCTCATTCAAGAGCAGGAAAAGGAAAGATCTTTGGATCTAACTGCTGTTGTCTGCAGTTTAGGTTACATTAAGTGTTTGTACCTGCCCAACCAAACTGCACTCTGTTTACTACTTGGAGCCATGTTTTACTTGTTACAGTTAAATCTGTTTTTGCAATTTTATTCTTCACGTGAACAATGGATTTCATCAAAGTAACCTGTAATGTTGTTAACCAAGATCTGCCCCTGCTGCTGTGGCATCTCTCAAGTTAATGAATTGCCTGCAGCCTTTGAAGACCTTCAGTGGAACGCTGATAAATTAGTAAAACCTTTGAGACTGTGTTCTGGCTGCAAGTACCCTCCTCCCCTTACGTAACATCTGGCAAACCCCTAGACCTGGGGGAGGGGGCTTACAACATGGGGGCTCGTCTGGGATCTCAGAACTGCTGGGGATGCAAGAATTTCATCTGGACTGTGAATTTTGGGTGCTGCAGCGCTGGAGACTTTGGAGGCCTGGTATTAGGGATTCTTTTTTTGTGAGGTGCCATCTTTCATTCATGAGTTTTTGAACCTCTGGGATTGGTTCCGTGCTGCCTCTGGGACTGTTTAGTATGCAGTTAATGTATGCAGAACTTTGGGCACTGTGCTCCATTGGCTGGAAGCTGACTGGGCTGAGGGCAGAGGTCATTGAACAGGGAGAGGGAGCACCATGTTATGATCTGGGACAGTGTTAACTGTACCACTGATTTGGAGCCAGAAAAACATTTGTGCCTTAGGTGAGAAATCGATTGTGCAGCATGGGGGAGTTTCCATCGAAGACTAGCAAGGAAGTGACTCTTTCTGCCTCCCTCCTGTCCTTGCTGTGGGAGATGGTGGGGTAAGGTAGCACACAGGAAAAGTATGTAGTAGTAGTAGTATTAGTAGTAGTAGCAGATTTTATTTATTTGCTGCGCCCTTCCCCGAAGGCTCAGTGCACCTTCACAAAACATAAATCACAAACAGCATATTGCAATACAATCATATATCTAAAATCTAGCAAATATATTATTATAAAATCTAATAAATAATTATATGCCTTTCATTCTAAAACAATAACACTGTCTATGTCTACTTAGTTCCCAAAGGCTTACATAGATACATAGATACATAGACAGTGTCGGCAGATAAAGGCCTATGGCCCACCCAGTCTGCCCATTTGAGCTTGTAAGTTCAGTTTGTTTTCCTAGAAGTCTGCCCCTTACCCCTGACCTCCAGAATTTCTTTATGTCTATCCCATGCATTCTTAAATCCCGTGATTGTTTCAGCCCCCACCACTTCCTCTGGCAGGGTGTTCCACTTGTCCACCACCCGTTCTGTGAAGAAATTCTTTCTTATGTTTCCTCTGAATCGTCCTCCCTCCAACTTCATCCCAGTTTTTGGCTTGTTGGAAAAGAAATGGCTTCAGAAGTGTGTCATTTGCAGCAGTGATGGGAGCCATGTAAAGTGTTTGCCTGTCTACCTGAATTTCATACGGGGAATGGTGCCACCTCTCACCCTGTCTGCAGCCCCTTCCAGCCTTTGTGGGGGTGGTCTACCATGTTGGCCCTGACAAGCAAGGTTACATCAAGCACAGAAAATTGGGTGGAGGTGGGATCAGCTGTAAGTGAGGTGATTCCTGGGGAGAAGGGCACTAGCTGTCTGCCCAGCCCTTCTCCCCCCAATGGAACCCTCCTCTCCTCATGGCAGTGGGAGAGGCTATGGGGTGGCAGAGAAGCCTGAGCTTTGTGGGCCCCCTGCCTCTGCTACCACCCCCTGTCATGGCAGGGACCAAGAAAACAGCCTTTGGACCTCCCTTCGGTGTTACAGGGGGCCGAAAAGACAGGTGTGGAGATTGAAGAGGTTCTCTCTGAGGAAGATTCCAGCACCCCCATAGAGGAGATGGATGGGATACATGTGGCGTCCCCTGCTCCAGGTGTCCATCCGAGGTCATTCATGTTTGATGACTCTGGTGGGAGTGAGATTTTCCAAGTCCTTATCACTTCCCCAGCCTGAGATACCCGGGTGTTGTCCCAGGTTGCCCAAAGCCTGCAAGCAAATGTGCAAGGACGTGGACACCCTCAGGCCCTCTGAACCCCGTTAGTGCCAGTACACCTTGGGGAATTGGCTGCTAAAAGGTACTGCACCCAGAACCAGTGTAAGGAGCATACCTGAGTGGTCACAGGCTAAACACTGGGTGTGGTGGTGCATCCAAAAGGAATACCCTGGAGAGCGCTACCCATATTTGAGTGAGCACCATTGGGACATCATAGAAGAGAGAGGGGAGGACTGGCCATTTCAGGGGGCTCTAGACAAGACTAAGCAGTGTTACAAGGGTGGAACCCTAAATCTGGCAGTTCATCACCATCAGACCATTAGGGAGGGGAAGCAGATGTGCGCCTCCACTGCGTGGACATAATTGACTCTATTCAAGACTTTTGCCATGCTTCAAGATGCAGAAGGACAGTTCATCAAGTACTACATAATCTGTGAGGATTCCTTCACTGAGGAGATCACTAAGCCTGACCCAAGGCTGTATTTTGCCACTGAACATCCTTAAACGCCAGGACTAAAGAAGTAGGTCTTGACTGTTTCTGGGCTGTTTCCTCACCGTGGATGATGCCAGGTCTCCCTTCATTCAGGTTTACGGTATATGGCCACTGTTATTAATTAATGTTTGCAGTATGTTCCACTGCTGGAGGCTGCCTTGCTGGTTAGTGGTTTCTCTATGTTTATTTATGGACTGCATATTAAGGATTTATTCAGTTTTAGAGACTCTTATTGTTTGGGCTAGGTTTTACTGCCTGGTTCAGAAAGAAAAAAAATGTGTTCATTCATTATTAATGTGGATGCTGTGAAGATGAGGCCTGTGTGAAAGTGTGTGGGTGTTCTGTTCGTGTGTGTGAATATGTCTTGAGTGTGTGTGTGTGCTTGTGTGTGTGTGTGGGTGTAAAAGGAAAGGGGGAAAGACATAGATAGCCTACATCAGTCACGTTAAATGTAACTTTTAAAGTTTCCAGTATTTGGCACCTCTGTTTTAGGTGCCCTTGTTTGCTGATTGTATAACTGTGCATGTGGGTATTAAAATGTTTAAGCCTCTTTGGTGGCAGCAGCATTGTGGATAGGGTGGTTAGCTAGAGTGGGGAAGAGATGCCACCGCCTTAGTACCTAGCAAGCTGTCCAATGGAAAGTGGTGGGTGGGTTGCCTGGGCCTCCAGTTCGGTAGGTTAGTGCAGTAATAGGTAGCCTCTGGGTTGTATGGGAGGTCCTACCATTGCAGCAATGAGCCAGCTATGCCGAGTGGTTGGGGAGACAGTGCACATATCTCCTCCCATTCAGCCACTTAGGGTAACTGGTAGACGTTGACTAGGGGGGGTGAAAGTTTTTTGTGAGGGGAAAGTGTAAGCCCCCTATTGGGAGCTTATTAAGGTGCCCAAGTTAGGTGCCTGTTGGGTCCCAGTAGGCCCCCTGCTGGTTGGAGTGGTCACAGGATCCCCAGGTATAAATGTAGAAGTTTGGCACCAAATAGAGGTTCAAAAGAGAGTCCCCACTGGGTCTGGAGGAGGAGCAGGTTGGTGTGTGGCCTGTTTCAGCCACGAGGGTTGAAGTTCAGTGCCAGGGTGGGCCATTTGCCATCCCGGTCTGCAGCCCTTGAAGACAGGTGGCTAGTGTTGTGGTCAGGGATTTGGTTCGGTGGGAAAGGGGCCTCTGCACTAAATTTTGAACTGGAGCCTGGGAAGAAAGTGGCACCAACCCTGTGAACTCTGGCACTGGGGTGGGCAGAGTGCAGAGAGGCCCAAGTGTAGAAATGGAGGAAGAGCAGCCTGGAAGTCCAGCGCATGGCCTGGAGGTGGGAGCCCAGGTCATTTGTGGAGTGGTGGTGAGAGCCTGTTCCATGGTCACCCCTCTCAGAGCATAGGTGCCTAGAACAGGCTGAGTCCAGAGCTGATTGGGACAGTTCAGGAGGTTGCAGGGAGCCCAGATCATCAGACTCAGTGGGCATCCCCCCTGCATGGTAGTCCCTGGCCCCTGCCTGGTGCACCCTCCTTGTCATCCGGCTCAGGTACCATGCTTCTGTTGATGGACTTAGGGTGTTTGGGGAGAGCCTGTTTTGTGGACCAGCCCCCTGTAGCTCCCGTTGCCCCCCATCCTGGAGGGACAACCAGGAGGCAGCTGCCCAGCAAGTGAGCTGCTCTGTGAGGTGCTCTTGGTGTGTGTTGGGGGGAGGAGTGTTGTTTTGGGAGCCTAAAAGTGTGTGCAGGAGGGAGAGGAGACCTGGCCCAGCAGCAGGTGTGCTGCATAAAAGGAAAAAATGTTGCTGCCATCAAGCCTTATTTGGCTCTGGGAAAGCCATCCAGTAAGTGCCTTATTCAGCCTCATTAAAGATTAATGGCAACCATTTTACACATTGTTTAAAAAAGCCTGAATTCAAGTCCCTGTGTCTTGAGTAGTGTTTCCTGAAAATATCATGCTATTTGGTTTTGTGGTTTTCTTTATATCAGCATTTGTTAACTTGTTCTGCACTAACTGAAAACAGGCTGTTTCTGTCCCTTTGACTGAGCCTTGAAGAGTGATGACATCATATTGGAGTAAGCTGCTGCTGTAGCAGTGCAAGTCCCTGCTTGACTCAAGAGCTATAAACTTCCTAATAAGAGCAGTCTGTAGAGTTAATTGTTTGCTGTCCAGGGCTTTTACTAACTCAGCCCATAGTATGTGTTCAGATGAATTAGCTGAAAATCTATCATTTTGTTTTTCTAAAAAGCTGATCATTTGAGTTTCAGTGTTGAATTAAAGTGGTATGCATCTGAGAAATCAACTCACAGATGTTAGTTCTTTCTCATCAAAACTGTTTTTTCTAGATATATAACACTGGGTTGTTTATTTAGTGGATATAAAATAAATCTAAAGTTTGTTAATTCATACAAGTAGTTTGTCTTTGATGTAGCCTCAGTGCATAGGTCCACATGAGAACAATTCTTTCCTCTCAGATTGACAAACAGGTGTCTGCAACACTCTGCTATTTCAGGCACACGTACTATAGTAACTCACAACTTTCAGTTCTTCGTTGGTTTCTGTGTGAAAGTACATAGGCCCAGATACTCAAACTGCTCCCAGCTGTGGCACAAGCTTGGGCGCAGCTCAACTAGATTGCGCAGGGGTGTGGACTAAGCGATATTCAAAGGAGCTGTGCCATGGCTCAGCAGCTTTGAATATCGCACCCTGGCCACCCCCAGTGTGCATGGCGCAGTGGCACTGTGCCAGCACAAGTGGCCAGAGTGGAGCATGGAGATGCACTAGCGCAAGTTCCATTGCGCAATGCACAGCACCCACGCTATTCAAAAGGTGACATGCAAATGGGGCCATAATTTATGCAAGGTGCACATGGGGTCATTTGCATGTCATTATGGCCCCATTTGCATGCAGGTGCACCGATCCCCGATGACTTGCACCTGGTGCCCTGCCAGGCAGCAGCCATAGGGGACCGATGCCCCCTACAGCCCGATTGCGGACATCTGTAACAATAAAAAAAAAGTCCAATATCCCTGGTGGTCCAGTGGACCACACTCTGCCCGATCATGGGCATCTGTATTAATAAACCCCCCCGTCCAATATCCCTGGTGGTCAGTGAACCGCACTCTGCCCAATCACGGGCATCTGTGATTAATAAAGCCCCATCAATATCCCTGGTGGTCCAGTAGGCGTTTTCTTTTACAGATGCCCGTGATTGGGCGAAATCGACCACCGAAATCAACCAGACGAAATTGTCGCCTGAAATATTACGATCGAACGAGTGCATCCACTAGACCTGGTATAGGAGCGAGGGTTATTAATACAGATGCCCGTTGATCGGGCAGAGTGCAGTCCACTGGACCACCAGGGATATAGGATGAAATCTTATTTTACAAATACCCGCGATCGGGCATAGGGGCGCCGCCAGGTGCAACCGGAACTCGGGTGGCCACCCACATGTGGCAGCTGCCCTGTTGCGCCCTGCAATGTGGCAGCTCACCTGTGGGTGGCCATCAGTTGTTCCTTTTTTTTTTTGGCCTAACTTTGTGCTGGCACAGGTAGGGGTTGCACATGCATGGCTCTGCATATCCTGGGCTGAATATCAGACTGTGCAGGTTATGCATGGGCACGCCCCTCCTACCTGTGCCTGCATACAATACTGATGTGCTCCAGCGCATCCCGGGATTTGTCACCGCGCACTTTTCCCTTTTGAATATCGCACCGAGGCGCATCAGTGGGTTGCACATGGTGCAACACTGTTGCGCCATGCGCAACCCTTTTGATTATCTGGGCCAAAATGTATAACAAGAAACAATATAGAGCATCCTGATGCCCATTGTCTCCTGTACCATAGTTGAGGCAGCTGCACTCTGCTGCCCCATCCCCCCCCACAAGCCCCCTGTCTCTTGCACACATTCGATGCTGCTGCAATCTGCTGCCCACTGTCTTCTTCCACACAGTCAGGATTGCAGCACCCTGTTGCCCCCATCATCTGCCTGAATGGTCAGGGCTGCTGCACCATGCACACTCCATCCCACAGTCAGGGGTGCTGTACCTTGATTGCCCCCTTTGTATTGCTCCACCGTCAAGGCTTCTGCACCATCCTCTCCACAGTCCCCTGCCACCACAGCCAGGGCTGCTGCAACCTTCTCCTGCCTACTCATGCAGGGCTGCTGTGACCTGCTGTGCTCTATAGCCCCTTGCCTCCACAGTTGGGGCTGCTGCACTATGCTTCCACTTGCCACAAGAGTTATGGTATTTGCTGCACCCTGTCCTCTGCCCCCAAGGCTGTGTCATTTCCACCCAGATGTGACTGCTGCACCCTCTCCCACAGTTTGGGCTGCTGTACCCTAATGCCTCCCTTGTCTTCTGGCCAAACAGTCATGACTTCTGCACCTTACTGCCATCTGTCCTTCACCCTCATAGCACAAGATAAAAGTATTTTTCAGTTTTTTTCTTTTGGGCAGTGGAGCACAAAACCTGACTTTGGTGGCAGGGGGCCGCATGGTGCAGCAACCCTAACTGTGGAGTCATGGGGCAGTGGAGGCATGGGACTGTAGGGTGCAACTGGGCACAGCAGCCTTGACTGTGTAGACAGGTACAGGGTGCACTAGCTCTGGCTATGGTTGCAGGGGACTGACTACAGCATGGTGCAGAAGCCTTGGTTGTGGGGCAGGACATAGGGGGCATCAGAGTATAGCAGCCCTGACTGTAGGACAGGATGTGCGTGGTGCAGCAGCCCTGCCCATTTGAGAAAATGGAAGTAGGTAGCGGGGTGCAATAAAAAACCCACCTCTGGTGGCATGGGCAGTATGGTGCAGCAACCCTAAATGTGGAGGCAGGGGACAGGGGACATGGGCATAGCAGAGTACAGCAGCCCCAACTGTGGTGACAAAAACAGGGGGCAGCATGGTGCAGCAGCTTTGACTGGAGGGAGACAAAGTGCAGTAGGGTGCAGCAACCACAACTGTTTAGGCAGGGGCAGCAGGGTGCAGTGGCCCTGATTGTTCAGACAGGAGATGGGGGCAACAGGATGCAGCAGCCCCGACTCTATGGGAGAAGAGTGGGCAGTAGGGTGCAGCAGCTTCAAATGTGGGGCAGGAGACAGGGGACTTGTGGGGCTGGTAACAGGGGGCAGCAGAGTGCAGCTGCTTCAACTGTAGGCAGGAGATGGGGCATCAGAATGCCATATAGTGTTTCTAGTCATACATATACATGATGTATTTTCACACAGAAACCATCAAAGAACTGAAATTTGTGAGTTCATATAGTACATGTGCCTGATATAGTAGAATGTGTCAGGCACCTATTTTTCAGTCTGAGAGGAAAACATTTGTTCTTACACGAACCGATTTATTAAGGCTACATCAAAGACAAACTATTTGTATGATTTAACAAACGTTAGATTTATTTTATATCTATTTTTATTTTGTATCCATTAAATAAACAACCCAATGTTGTATAGTTAGAAGAAAAAACACATAGTTTTGATGGGATAGAAATCACAGCTGTGACTCAGACAAGTTGATTTCTCAAATGCATACCACTTCAATTCAGCACTGAAGCTCAAATGATCAGTTTTTTATAACAGCAGAATGATAGGGTTTCATCTAATTCATACGAACACAAACCAGAGACTGGGTTAGTAAAAACCCTGGACATCAAGCAATTAACTCTATAGACTGCTCTAATTACGAAGTTGACAGCTTTTTAGCTCTTCAGTCAAGCAGGGACTTGCACTGCTGAAGCAGCAGCTTACTCTAATATGATGTCATCACTCTCCAAGGCTCAATCAGAGGAACAGAAACCGCCTGCTTCCAGTTAGTGCAGAACAAGTTAACAAATGCTGATTTAAGGAAAACCACAAAACCAAATAGCATGACATTTTCAGGAAACACTACTCATGACACAGGGACTTGAATTCAGACTTTTTTTAAAGAGCAGGAAAAGGAAAGATTCTTGAATCTAACTGCTGCTGTCTGCGGTTTAGGCTGCATTAAGTGTTTGTACCTGCCAAACCAAATCTGCACTCAGTTTACTCTTTGGAGTTGTTTTGCTTTTTGCAATTAAATCTGTTTTTGTGATGTTATTCTTCATGCGAATAATGAATTTCGTTGGAGGAACCTGTGATGTTGTTAACCAAGATTTGCCCCTGCAAGTGCAGCACCTCTCAAGTTAGTGAATTGCCTGCACGCCCCGAAACCCTTCAGCGGAACTCAGGTAAATGAATAAAATCTTTGAGACTGTGGGCCAGATTCACAAAAGATGTCACAGGGCTTGTGCCAAGCCCTGCACCATCTGCAGTGTTCACTGCAACTGCGCCAAAGCTGTTTGGTGCAACGCAGCCTGATTCAGGAAGGGCTGGCTCAGTTGCACCATTTTTCTCGGTTTACAGCAACTTGCGCCAAAGGTTTGGCACAAGCCCCATAAAATGTATCCCCCCCCAGAGACACAAAGTTGGACCATGGGGTAGCTGGTTTAACATGATGCGTCCAGTGCAAGGGACTCTTTGTGAACTGCACTGGTCACGGAGTTGATGCAAGTCCCTTGCATCATTCCAAAGGATTTTGTGAATTGGGCCCTGTGTGTTCTTGCTGCAAGTACCCCCCTCCCCTTACGTAACATCTGCCATACTCCTAGACTTGGGGGGCTCACATTTGTGATGGCAATCAGGGATGTGTGGTTAGTATTGACTTGAGTGTGAAGAGGCTGCTGGATCTTTATCTAGTGCTGTTGTGCTGAGAATAACAGCACTGCTAAAGATGGCTCTCAGCCAATCAAAATTTATGATTTTTAAAACCCATTTTATAATTTTCATAATGAAATGGATAAAAAGAATGCTGGCCATTGACTGGCCAGGAGGTACTCTCAGCTGGACCATTATCCCAGCACAACAGCCCAGCTGAAAGAAGCTGAACAATAATGTTTAAAAAAAATACATCCAATTTATTAAAAAGGACCCATTTCATAATCACAGTAAGACACTCCAGGTGGTGCATTACCGTAGACTAAAGGTCTTTCTAGGGTGGTAGAAATTCTAAGCTTCGCATCGTGCTTTAACCCACCTGAGGTAGCCCGTTATCCCACCATAGCACACCCCCTATCATGCCTTATTGCTTAAATATCATGACTAACAGGATGCCAGATGCTAGGTGGAGAAAGTGGAGCAAGAGGTTCAGCCTAGGGATGAACACCACTCCATTTACGGAGATGAGTGACAATGGTTTTAATTGACGTTCAGCTTTGTTTGCTTTTTACAGGTATGGCGCAGTCATGGTAAGCCTGGTTTTATAGTTTTCTATACTTGAGCAGTTTGGACTATTTACTATTAGAGACTACCATGCTTTTCATGTTGGACTATGGGGCCCTGAATTGCTTAGGTGGGTTGATGACGCTGGTCGCATGGTTCCCTAGAGCTGTATGGTTGTGGCTTTTCAAATGGGACATTTGGCTTCTCCATCAAAGCAGAAGAGAATGAACTGTTAAACGTTTCATATGGACTGCTTGTCAACCTTCTAAATAGTTAATTGTTCCAGAAGGATTAATACATATTATTTAATGCCATGTCTATGGATCACTGGGTTAACTGGCTCCAAATATAGGTAGAAGCAGGGGTTCATAGGCATTGTGGGGTACTTAGAAAACATTTTGATGCATTGTGAGTGACTAATCCTTTCTTCAAGTTACTATATCTTAGTAGAGGGTATTTTACCTGAACATCAATGTTTTTGGATTTATTGCCACCTGTCTGTATTTAGTCAAATGTGTACCATTTGGTATTACTTTGATGGTTAAAGATCAACTTTTAGGTTACATGCTTGTAGTTTGCTTTCTAACTGCAAACTGAGAGTCCTTTGAGGCCAAAATACCTTTTTTATTATCGGCATTAAGGTTAAATAGCAGCCTATAGTGGCTGCATCTGCAGTTTTTGTTATGCATGCCTTTGTTCAACACCACAGCCTTTAAGATGTATGTTTTGGGGTGTAATATTTTATACTTTAACTTCTCCCCACTTCTCTCTTACGAGAACTGGACGCTACCAATTTCTAATGACTCATGTATGGATGTGGGTTGGTTTTATTAACCATGTCTGTATTTCCATTTTCCTATGCCTTTTCTGAGTTCTACATTGCATTATAATGCTGTACTTGAAAACAACAAAATGAGCTAAAAAATACATTACTATGCTGAAAAATATGTAATATGTTTTTCCACTAACAAATGTTGCTACTTTAAAATGGTGAAGTTAAATTTATAAAATGGCATTGGAAAATCCACAAACATGATTGACTGAAACATGTCACATGATCATGCATTAAAATGCTATAATTACTAACTGAGCTTGAGTACACACTGATAGCTGAAAGCTGTCAATCACAGTACAGCAGCATAAATGCACTGTTTTAAAATGCTAATGTTCTCCTCATCAGGCAGAAAAGTGAGTCAGAAGGGAAGTGATAAAGTTCTATTTTACAGAGAGAGAGAGAGAGAGAGAGAGAGAGAGAGAGAGAGAGAGAGAGAGATACTGAGCTGTGGAACAGCCCGCTAGCTGAAGTGGTGGGTGCCAAAACCATCAACAGCTTGAAACATGGTTGGAATAGAGCTAAGGGCTTATTGGTGATCCAGGGGTAGCAGTAAGGCAGGAAGCATGGGGGAGAGTTAGCAAAACCTGTATAGACACTAGGGCTTACAGGAAGACTAGATGTACTGAAAGTCTTTTTCTGCCTTCATTTGCTATGTAAACATCGTAAGACTGCTAGAGCTGTATAACACATAAAAACATTAAAGAACTGATCTTCATGTAATCTGTCTACAAATCAGTAATGTTTAAAATGTTTAACTGTACTTGGAGCATGCCAAAATGTCTACATTGCTCTATTTTATTTTCATTTAATTTCATTTTTTATTTTATACTGAAAAGTCTGTGGGCTAAAAACCCATTTTCACAGACGTCTAGTTTAGACACATACAAATACATAAAAAAAACATTTTAACAATGTCATAAAACACATTTAAAAACTACAGAGTTGCAAGGTCTAGGTAAAATACTTACAAACAGAATTCATAAGCATATTCTTTTAAACACCATCTTAAAAATTGTTATCTTTGAGCAACGTGCTCTAGTTCTCGGTATTTTATTATAAAGTTTAGGAGCTGAGAAAGTTAGAGTTTTGAGCAAACACAGTATGACAGAATGGAATCTGGAAATAATTTTTACATTGCAGTCGTGTATGAGTAGTTATGGGAATTCTTGAGAACAAGCTCGATATACTATTAGGAAGTATACCCAACTTAATCTTATAAAAAAAAAAAAAAAATCAAAGACCTAGAGTTGAACCACTCAACCAATGATGGATATTTAAAAAATATGTACAAGGCTGACCCAGTGGCATTGAGGGTTGAGGCGCTGGATGCCACACCTTGCACCACATTGGTGACCTGGGTTCGGGAGCGGACTCTGGTTGCTGGTGGGTCGGCAGGGGGGAGATAGGCTTGAGTGTCCTATGACAGCTTGCCTTCTCCGGTGAGGGTACAGGCCAATGCCCGCACACTTGTCTGACTCTGAGCGGTGGCTCAGAGTACTGCAAGCCCTTCAAGGGATGGCTGGCCAAGGTACAGTGTTGATGTCGGCGCTCTGCTCCATGACGTCAGGGGAAAAAATCATGCTGTGTGGGGAGGGCAAAAATGGAAACTGAGCCTGCCAGCCTGGAAGATGGGGAATTGTGCCATGCCCACGATATGCCTCTGCCCACCTGACAGACCCAGGACTGACAAATGTAAGTTCAGCCCCCTCCTCTTCCCCACATGGGGGGGCACAACCGTGGCCCCATGGGGATCTGGGGTCCATCTGGGTAGGGTAGAAGGCAGTGGAATGTCACTTGTCTCCCCTGAAGGGTCGGGGGTGGCAGACTGGGGAAAGGAGGCAGAAAAATGCAATTTCAGAAAAAAATAAAAAAATATGTACAAAAGACAATGATGTGTTGTTCTAGGCTGACCCTTAGCAAAATGTATTGCAGAATGGTAAGTTGCCTGAAGTTTTGTTAATAATCGTTCAGATGTATATGAATAAACTGTTGAACCATCATCAGTAATAGAGAAAAGAAGGCTGTGTGTTAAATTTCTGGTATCAACCGTAAGATGTTTTCTTATACGATATAAAACCCCAATATTTTGTGTAATCTACTGATTAAATCCAGAGTGTGATAATCGTATTATAGATGTGAATCTAATATTAACCCCAAATACTTGACCTCCTTAACTTGTTCAATAAGGTTACCAGCATTATCCAAAATATTAAACTCAGTGGAAATTGGTTTGCTAGAAGTGGAAAAGACCATAGTCCTAGTTTTGGCTGAATTCAAAACTAATTTATATGTTTCAAACCAGTCAGATTGAAGTGACTTTTGGAGAGATGCTAAATAAGCCCCTGAACAAAAATATACAGCATTATCTGTGTAAAATATTAATTCTGGTTGTAAAAAATTAGTGGGTAATGAATTCACAAAAAGGGAAATAACAATGGTCCAAGTATGGAGCCCAGAGGGACTCTACACCTGAGCTTTGCTTCATTTGAAAATGAACCATTGATTACTGCTTTCTGACTCCTTTCTGAAAGGTAGTTTCCAAACCATGAAATCACTTCCTTGGAAAAGTAAACATCAAGCAAACATTTCAGGAGCTCTGCAAGGTCCACCAGACTGAATGCCTTGGTGAGGTCCACCAAAGCCGCTGTTACTATGCTTCTCTTTTTAGTTGCTCTTTTAACAGTTTTCCCACAGACATTTCTGTACACTATGGGCTAGATATTCAGACTGCGCCAGGCAGGGGCACAAGCCTTGGCACAGCGCAACTGGATTGAGCCAGGGCATAGTCCAGGTAATATTCAACAGTGCTGCACCATGGATCAGCACCGTTGAATATGGAACTGAGGGCGCGTGTACTGCACCAGTGCATGTGGCAGCAGGGGAGCAGGGGGCTGCGCCAGCACAAGTGTGGTTGTGCTAGGTGCAGCAAGAGTGATATTCAGCTGTAGGCATGCAAATTAGGCCATAATGCATGTAAGGTGCAAATGGAGCCATTTGCATGTCATTATGGCCCCATTTTCATGCGGTGCGCTGATCCCCGGTGACTTGTGCCTGGCGCTCAGCCAGGCTGCAGCCATCGGGGACCGCCACCCCATGGTGGGCTTCACGAGAATGCCCATTCATGGACATAAGTCCATAGACACCCTGGTGGTCCAGTGGACCCTATCCCTTCGCCAGATCTCTGGCATGAATTAAATGAAGCCCTGGTGGTCCAGTGGACCGCTCTCCCTTGCCCGATCGCAGGCATGTAATAAAAAAAAATCCCTGGTGGTCCAGTGGACCACTATCCCCTGCCCGATTGCAGGCATGTAATAAAATGATCCCTGGTGGTCCAATGGACCAATCGCCCTTGCCTGCTCGCGGGCGTCTGACAAACACCCTGGTGGTCCCAGTGGTACCCTTGTCTCCACCACTCCACTTAGTCCCCTGCCACCTGTACCTCCCCAGTCAGTGACTGCAGCTCCACCACACAAGCCACTGGTCACCTGCCGACTGACAGGCGTACAGTGGGCTGTGCTCCCTATTGGTCCACTGCATGGGGCAATGGGCGTGGAACCATGCACATGCTACAGTCTGATTTGTGAATGGTGTTCGTTCACAATCGGGACTATGTGATAATGTCTGCATGCGACAGCCCGATGGACCAACCAACTGGCCTGCAAGCTGTCGGTCGGGACTGAAAGCGAGAAGAAACTGCTGCCCACCGTGACTGGGGTGAGGTAAGGGGCGAGATAAGTGGGCAGGTGAAGGCGAAGTTCACTGGACCACCAGTGTTGTCGGGCACACCGATGAGTGAGCGAGAAGAGATCAGTCACTGGACCACAGGGATCATGACTCATGCCCTGTCGAGCGAGACGCGTCACTGGACTCCGAGGATTACATTAATTCATTCCGCAATCGGGCAAGGGTAGGGTCCACTGGACCACCAGGGATTAATTAATTCATGCCCATGATCTGGCGAGAGGGCATATGCTCTGGCAGGGGGCCCATAGACTGAGTCCTGGTGGTCGGGTGACCACCCACAGCATGCAGCTGCCGTGTTGCACCCAGTGATATGGCAGCCAGCCTGTGGGTGTCCCCGATTTGTTCCAGGTTTTGATGGGCTCAACATTGCATCCCCCTGTGCAGCGCAAGGTGGGTTTGTGCCTGCATATGCGCCACACATCCCAGGCTGAATATCGGGATGTGCCGCATATGCATGGGCACGCCCCCGCACTTGTGCCGCATACATTACTGGTGCACCTCGGTGCATCAGGGGTTGTGCAACGCAACCAGCCCCTCACAACCCCTTTGAATATCCCACCCTATGTATTTAACAATTCAGTTTACTAATGTTGAACATGCTGTTCTAAGCTATCAATTTAATTATTTTAATTTAAGCAATTTAAGCAGCCTTTCAAGTATGTACTGTGTTGTTTGCAGCATAAATAGACCAGTTAAAGAAATGCAGCTTTTTTTAGCTATAATGGGAGAGTCATCAATTGTAAAAATTAATATATGTGTAGGAGTGTGTAATTGTTTGTTATACTCACCCTTGGTGTATGATGCCTTGATAAACCCCTTGAGCTTTGCTTTTAGGGTTTATGAAGAATCACGCATCTCGGGTGTGTACAAAAAAACCGTACACACCTCTACCCATACATTATTATCTAATAATAACTGGATCTTCCTTTTTTCAATAGGAAAACCATTGCATTATTTGCCATAATAAAGGAGTGTTTATTACTGCAAACACAAGCCCGGTTCCTCTCTCCACGCATACCCCAGCGCCGCTCTTCCTTTCCTGACTGCTGGCATACTGACTTACCGCCGGAGTTACAGTGCCACTCTGAATCGGGGGGGGGGGAGGTAAGTCAATTTTAAGAAAAAAAACACACACACAAACACTGCCCAAACTTGATGTTTTTTAAAAATAAAAATTAAAAATAAAATAAAGGTTTTCTTCAACATCCGCGCCTGACCGTTGAACTCATTTAAACCTGGTTGGACCACGGTGTGGCTGCACAGAGACCTCTCATCTTCTTATTTTATATAATTGCTGCGGCAAAAATAAAGATCCAGCAACTATATAAAATAAAATATAGGGTGGTGTGTGTAAACTCAAAGTTTACATACCCCCTCGGTGTTAGATGCTTTAATAAACCTCTTGAGCTTCGCTCTCAGGGTTTATGTAACATCTAACACCTCAGGGGTGTGTAAACTTCTCATTACACACACCACTCCATACTTTATTCTATATTTATAAAATGGGTCTCGAAAATCCTGTAGCCTCATTGATGAAAACGTGTCACATGACCATGTGTAAATCCTGCAAATGACAATGGGTAAGGATCCTGCTGATCAAATGTTTACTTTCTTTGGACATAATTATTTTTCTTTTTTAATAAGATTCATTTTATAATCACAATAATGCACTCCAGGGCATGTGTAGTAGTGGATTTAAACACTTCTTGTGTAGTTAAAGTCATTCAACTGCGCCTCGTGACACACCGCACAAGGCGGGTGTTAATCCCTCAACAACACACACCCTGTCATGCATTATTGCTTAAATGCACAGCTTACTGTGTGTTATTGCTTACTTCTGCCTTGTGGAACTGGTACTTTTGGGGCTGAGATGGGGAATGCATTTCATGCAATGTAGAATGCATTAGAGGTGCATCTTAACACATTCTGATCGGTGCTGATCTATTTTTACCTGAAGGTGAGACCTTTTTAGCTTTTAGTGTAGAAGAGTAATTACAATAAAATAATGACCTAGAAAAACTGTGTTAAAATTTTATTTTTAGTTCCCAACTCTGGGAGTTTGAAGTGAGTATAGTGCGGTCAAATCCATGTGCTGACTCCACAGGCTCACACAGCCATGCTAATGTTGGAAAGAATGGCATTGGAAACAATGATTATAACAAGCTTTAGAATCTCCAGAAAATAATTGGACACCTTCTGCTCTTTTTAAACTTTTGATAAGTTTAGTGTATATGTGAAAGACTTGAGTTAAGACTGGAGTTCTGTACTGACGCATTGACAAGGTGCAAAATGCTTGAGTACAGGCCTAACCAGCTCTTCCTCTACCAGTACCACATACCCACTATGTAACCTTGTGTGACTAACCTCACTGTGCTCCCACACTCTTCCTTTCTCAGTACCTAATTCCTCTGAGCTCTCCTTGACCTCACTGTACCTCCCTGTGCATGCTTACTGGCTAATGCAATGAGCAATAGCTTGTAACACACTTTAGGCTACAGTGTATGAAAGACACTATATAAAACCAAATCCCTTCCCTTCTTCCACCTTACACATTATCTGGGTGTTGACAGGTGTGTCACTGAGCTGGAGATGTCTTTGGCCTCTTCTCAGCAAGGACCAACCAGATGGTCAAGTTGGATCTCATTTATTTCCCATGCTGGTTTGATCATGAGGACCACTGTTCTTCAGTGTGAGAGCTAGGACTACCCATCCTATTTCAAATGGTCTGAACCAAAATTCAACCCTAAGAAGTATATGGTCAAAGCAATGAGCATCTGTGCATCCACCACTCCCCCATTTTCCAGTCTAACTGCATGTCTTTCTCTTTCCTGATGGCAGTATCTGTGATTAGCGGCCAACAGGGTTTCATAAGAGGCCATCTTGCAAAAGAGCAAGGCTCCACTGCACTGGTATGGCAGCAGTTAGCTCACACTACCTGCAGTTCCCTGTCATAACCATTGGTTGGGCCATCCAGGATTTTTAAGGTAGACATAACACAAGAGCAAACGATTTCACGTGTACACAAGTTTAATGAAGGAGTAACAGGTAGGGGTTTCCAGAATGGAAAATCCCACTTATATTTAACAATCCTCCTTCCAAAAGCTAACCTCCTGATTAGCCCTTTATCATCTTAAAGGAACACTGTCAGCTTTTTAAACAATTTTCATGATCTCTCTACTATTTGTTCCTGTAAACAGTACTCTCAAAGCAATTTCTTACATGACCTTCTAACTGTACATGTTTTCACATAAACATAAAGTCTCAGTGCTGTGAAGGCATTTGACATGGTCTCCTGGCCCTTTTTATATGCCACCCTGGAGAAAATGGGTTTTCCAGAAGCCTCTATAAAAGTCATACAAAACCTCAATGAGTGCCATGCACCTGTGTTAAGGTTTCCGGTCACCACTCTGAGGACTTTCCTTTGTTTCAAGATACCCGACAGGGCTCTCCAATGTCACCCTTGCTGTCTGCCATCTATATTGAACCTTTGGTCCAGGCTATTCGAGAATCCCTACACTTATCGATATAATATTGGGTGGAGAGGAACACTGGATAGCTCTTTATGCAGATGACATACTCCTCTACCTTGATAACCCTAAGAGGTCACTTCCTGCAGTGTTCAAGATACTGGAGCAATATGGTAAGGTCTTAGGGTATAAGCTCAACACCACAGAAACAGAAGTCCTTAATTTCCACTATCAATCAACCCATGAGATAAAAAACAGATTCCAATGTTGCCGTTACTTAGAGAAATTAAAGTGCTTGGGGGTATACTTACCACGCTCTCCGATGGCCGCTATGAGTAACAATTATACTCCTTTCTATAAAAAAATGAGACAAGATCTCATTAGATGGAACTTGCTGTCCCTTAGCCTTTCCAGAAGAATAGAAGTGATTCATATAGTGATCTTACCAAGGGATGTGTATCTTTTTCAAAATCTTCCCCTAGCTGTAACTCTTAACACATTTTGACAATGGCATAAAACTATGACCAGATTCCTTTGGGCGGGGCTCTGCCCTCATATTAAACTCTCAACACTGTTCCTTCCAAAGGACAGAGGGAGCCTTGCCCTTCCAAACCTTAAGCTCTACTATTGCGCTATTTAAGCTATAAACAATAAACATGATGATAACGAGAAGCAGAGAAAAGAAGAGATGCAGCGACAGGAGCAGCAAAGAAGAGAAGAGGTACAGCGACAGGAGCAGCAAAGAAGAGAAGAGATGCAGCGATGGATGGATGCCTTGCAAGTTATCAAAGCTGGAGGATCTGGCACTGGTCCAGCAGAGCAACAAGACACAAACAACTTAAAATACATTAAACTTACAAATTTGTGTCCCTCGGATGATATCGAAGCATACTTGACAACTTTTGAAAGGGTTGCTGCAGCCAATAGTGCTCAGGTGCTAAAGTGCTATTCATGAAAGAAGGCATACAAATGAGCCTATTGGACATGAAAGGCACTAGTGGCCATTAGCATGCCCATTATGGACTCATTTGCATGCCATTAGTGTGGCACACACACCACACCAACTCAAGCCCCATGCAGCTGCATTCCCCCATAGTTTAGTGGTGCCCCACAACCCCAATCATGGACCCGATGGTAAAAGAAAATGTATTTCCATAGTGTAGGGTCCCATTCCAGTCCCCAGTCATCCGATCACCCACCCATTAATAAAATAAAGTATTTTCCAGAGTGTAGTGGTTCCTCCCCAGTTCCCAATTGGCAGATCACCCACCCATTAATTAAATAAAGTATATTCCATAGTGTAGTGTTCCCCCTTCAGTCCCTGATCACCTGATTACCCACCTTTTAAGAAAATAATGTATTTTCCATAGTGTAGTGATCCCACCCTGGTCTCCAATCGCCAATTACCCACCTGTTAAGAAAAGAATGTATTTTCCATAGAATGGTGATCCCACCCTGGTCCCTGATTGCCTGATTACCCACCTGTTAATAACAGGAAGCATTTCCCATAGTGTAGATTCCCTCCCCAGTCCCTGATCCCCTGAGCCCCCACCTGTTCATGACAAAAGTAGTTTGCATAGTGTAGGGTCCCACCTTGTTGCCCGATCTCCCACCGCATATGAAATGCATCATCTTTCCATAGTGCAGTGGTCCCCCCCAAACCTGTTAACGAGTGGGTAATTGGGTGTTTGAGGACTGGGGTGAGACCACTACACTATGGAAAATGCATTCTTTTATTAATGGGTGGGTAATCAGGCGATCGGAGACTGGGGCAGGACCACTATACTATGGAAAATGCATTATTTTTTTTGTATCATTCTTTTTATTAAAACATGATAATAAAAGTGTGACCCTGAGCAAGTCACTTAACTTCCTTGTGCTCCCAGGTTGCACCTGCAAACAAGCTTTCAGCTTAGTGTGTCTCACCTGGTAAAATAATTGGTTAAAAAAAAAAAAAAAGCATACTGACACAGTATTTCATAGCAAACAATACAACAGATTGATAAGGTCTAAAATAGAATGCCAAAACCTATTAATATGTACATCAAACTTCACATTATCCTGTAACATTCTTTTATTAATGGGTGGGTGGGTGATTGGGTGATCGGGGACCGGGGTGGGACCACTACACTATGGAAAATATTTTTCTCTTTAATGAGTGCGGGATCAGGAGATTGGGGACTGGGGACCAGGGAGGGGGGCCGCAGTACCTACACTAACCACTAGGGTTGTGCAGATTACCACTAAGTTTTTTTTTCTGCTGTAATTTGCTCCAGGCAAGGACCTTGACAAAGGCGCTTACGTGGAGAAAATCATTAGTGAATGGGATTGCGGGGATATGCAGGTTCCCTTCCCCTCATTTGTACTGCAGCCCCCCTCACTACTTTGCTCAGGTGCAAACCCAGATTGTAGGGGCAAACTGGGCTTTGTGAATACCAGCTATTCACAAAGCCCAGTTTGACCAGAGCAAACTGAGTTTGCGCCTGGGCAAAGCTTTGTAAATCCTGGCCCTTGCCTCTGAGCATCCATCAGCGCACATCATTTGAAAGGCAACAATAAATTGTCTTCTTCAAAATTCTCTACTTCCACTGTATTTACACTGCAGCATAGAAGAGGTATTACTCTTTCCATGTCTGTGACATCCTTCTCGTAATCCTCTTCTTTGCTTTTCTCAGCTGCGCATGACAGATGATCTGCTATCACATTGGAACTTCCTCTACAATGTTGAATTTTGAAGACATATTCCTGCAAAGGAAGTGACCATCTTCCCAACTTTACAAATGCACTGTGATCTGTATACAATATGAAAGGCTTGCTGTCCAGGTATCCTCAATGCCATTTAATGGTCCATTCTATGGCTAAACACTCTTTCTCTGAGGTATGATACTTTTTTTCCGTAGCATTCAATGTTCACCTTGCATATGAGATTACTTTTTTGTCTCCTTATTGCTCTTCAAACAATACTGCTCCAAGTCCCAAATCACTTGAATTCCACCCCGGAACATGCTGGCGTTCTGGCGCCGGGCAATTAGGGTGCCAATTGGCAATGTTGCTGATTACTTTTTTGTGGAGGGCTATGCCCCCCCGCAACCCCCTTGTGGCGGACAGTGCCACCCACACCCCCCCTTCTTAAAGATTCCTACTGTGGGGGGCGAACCTCGGGGAAGGGGTGGCAAATCTCACATTTGGTGTCCTGATTGCCCGGCACTGCAAGTGAATCACTTGCATCTGTAGCTAAATAAAATAGTTTATCAAAATCAGGTGTAACCCTGTGACAGATAGAGGGGTTACTGGTAGGATGCCCTATTGGCATTGGGAGGAGTGTGTGCACTGCCAGGCTTGCCAAGTAGGTGAGGTTTGGGCAGCTCAAGAATTTTTGGAAGTGCCAATTGGTGTGAGGGAAAATGGTTGAGGAGTCAAGTTGAGGAGTCATCTGAAGGAGGGTGTGAGGTGCCAGCTCGAAGGCCGGAGGGAGGGCCTCCTGTGAGGGCTGGGTAGGCCTGGGGCCAGTGTGGGGAGAGTGCCCTCTGGCCCCCAGCATCTTACCACACTGCCATTGTGGGCTGAAAGAGGAAGCCTGCAGCCAGCAGAGGTACGAGAGAATGGCTGGTTAGGAGCCCGCTAGGCTCCATTTGGGACTGTGACAGCAGAGGTGGTTGCCATGACAAGGGATCGAGGTCAAGGTGGCAGTGACTTACCAGAGGGGCCATTGTGGCAGCATGGCTCTCTTGCCCTCAGTGTCCACCTCAAAGAGTGTTGGGAGGCTGTTTGGACAATTCCTGTGAAGGTAGTTCATGGGGCCATCTTGTGCGAACCCTGCCAGAGAATCGGTAGGTGGCCCACTCCTGGAGTACAGACTGTGCCCTGGGAAAGTAGAACCCCCCCCCCTCCAGGCAGAGGTTAGTCAAACCAGAAGAACAGTAGAGACATTAAGGAACACTGTTAGTGTTCTACAGACAGAATTGGGTCCTCCTATGGCTCAGCCTGCAAGGGAAGTGTGTAAAAGGGTCCAGTATTGAACCCGGGTTCCCCAAAGGAATGTGTCATGGCGCTTGGCTCTAGAGAAATGCGTGGACTGAAACAAATGAATTGTGCACCCTCCAGGGAGTATTTTCCTATTCTGCCTGAGCATTTTGGTACAAAAATAAACTGCTTGATTGCACTTGATTTATGCCTGGGTCAAATCATTCAGAGTCTTGAAATGTGTGTGCTGTGTCCTAACCAAATGTCTCCACAGATTTCTTCAGTGAGAGTAGCGACCAGTTGTGAGGGAGGAAGCACTTCATCTGCCTGCAGCTCTACCGAGCTCATGCCATCAACAAAGGAATCCTACATGTCTACAAATCTAAGGTACTGTGCAAATACCCTGCAAATTGTGCTGTTCAGTCAAGCTGGCGTCCCCTCCCTTTTCCCAGAGACAATTCCAGCTAAACCCCTAGAGAGAGAAGGGAGGGAGGGTGGCTTCCTGTAGTGTTCTTCCCTGGGACTGAGAGCAGTGGTCTGCTGCCTGTTAAATGGGTAAAAACCCAAATCTCCCAGGCAGGAGCGAAGATTTTACCAAAGTAGAAATGTTGATTCAAACTATAAGCAGGGGTAAGGAAGGTTACACAGGGAAATGAAATTTCTCAGCCTCTGCCATCCATTATTTTATTAGTTGAAAAGCTTTCTCTTGGGCAGACGTCCATCCCCATCTGGTTCTCTTTCATCTTCGCTGATTCAAAGGTTCTGCAATATCTGCCACCTGCTGTATTAATGGCCCATACCAATTGCATAGTCCGTTAAATCTCTGTATGTCTTTTACATTCTTAGAAACATAGAAACATAGAATTTGATGGCAGATAAGGACTGCTTGGCCCACCCAGTCTGCCCATTTCCCTACCTAATGGATAAGCTGCAGATCCTAGTTAACCAGCAGCCTACTTCTTCCTACCCCCACCCCCTAGAATTGCCTTATGACTGTCCCATGCATGCTTGAATTCCACCACTGTTTTTGACTCCACAACCTCTTCCGGAAGGGCGTTCCATGCATCCACAACCCTCTCTGTGAAAAAATACTTCCTTAGATTACCTCTGAGCCACCCCCTCTATCTTCAAATTGTGCCCCCTTGTTCTTGCACATCTCTTTTTTTTTTGAAAGATGCTACCCTCTTGGACTTTGTTGATTCCCTTGAGGTACTTGAAAGTTTCTATCATGCCCCTTCTCCCTCCTTTCCTCGAGGCTATACATCTTAAGCTCCTTAAGTCTCTCTTCATATGTCTTCCAGTGCACACCCTGCACCATTTTAGTTGCCCTCCTCTGGACAGCTTCCATCCTGTCTATGTCTTTGCGGAGAATGGGTCTCCAGAACTGCACGCAGTACTCCAGATGGGGTCTCACCAGCTGTCTGTACAGAGGGATAACAACTTCCTGTTTTCTACTGGTGATGCCTCTCCCTATGCATCCCAGTATCCCCCCAGCCCTCCTTGCTGCCCTCTCACACTGCTTACCCACCTTTAGGTCATCTGATATGACTACCCCCAGGTCCCTTTCCATTTTTGTTGTTGTTAGTATCTCACCCCCCACTGTGTACTCTTCCCCTGGGTTTTTGTTTCCCAGGTGCATTATCTTGCACTTCTTAGAACTGAATCTAAGCTGCCATACATTTGACCATTCCTCTAACCTTGCCAAGTCCCTTCTCATCCTTTCCACCCCACCTTGTGCATCAACTCTGTTACAGATCTTTGTGTCATCTTCAAAGAGACATACTTTTCCTTCCAGTCCCTCTGCAATGTCGCTTATAAAGGCATTGAAGAGATCATTCCTAATACTGAACCCTGCGATACCCCACTAGTAACCCCCCTTTCTTCAGAGTGGACTCCATTTACCATTACTCTCTGTGTCCAATTCTCCAGCCAATTCATTACCCAGGCTGTCATCTTGGGACCCACTCCCAGGCTGGCTAACTTGTATATTAATCTTTTGTGTGGGACTGTGTCAAATGTCTTGCTAAAGTCTAGGTAGGCCATGTCTACAGCCCCTCCCTGATCTACTACTTTGGTCACCCAGTCAAAGAAATCTATCAGATTCGTCTGGCATGACCTTCCCGCTGTGAATTCATGCTGCCTTGGGTCCTGTGCCCCTCTGGCCTCTAGATACTTGGCAATTCTTTCCTTCAGAAGTGATTCCATCATTTTCCCTATCACTGAGGTTAAACTAACAGGTCTGTAGTTTCCTGCTTCTGCCTTGCTCCCACTTTTGTGAAGTGGAATCACATCTGCCCTCCTCCAGTCCTCGGGTGCCACCCCATCCTCCCATGATTTGTTAAAGAGGGTAGTCAGTGGTGTCACTAGTTCTACCCTTAGTTCTTTTAGAATTCTGGGATGAATCCCATCAGGCCCCATTGTTTTGTCCACCTTCAGTTTTAAGAGTTCTTTCAGACCCTTTCTTCTGTAAATGGGTTGGTATCAACTTCTGTATCAAGTGTTTCTATTGTTTGTTTAGGTACCTCCCCATCTTCATTTGTAAATACTGAGCAAAATATTTGTTTAGTATCTCTGCCTTTTCACAGTCACCCTCTGCCTACCCCTCCCCTTTATTAAGCCTCACTATCTCTCCTTGGTCTTCCTTCCTCCCTGAAGTACCTATAAAGGTTTTATCCCCCTTCTTAACTGAGTTGGCTATCTTTCCTCGGTTTGGGCCTTTGCTGTTCTGACTGCCTTCCCAGCTTCCTTTTGCTTTAACTGATACTGTTCTCTGTCCTGCTCCTTCTGTGATTCCTTGTACTTCCTGAATGCTTTCTTTTCTCTTGAACCTTCACTGCCACTTCCTTTGAGAACCTTAGTCATTTCTTACATAGTTTTGTTTTGTTTATTTGCTTTACACAAAGGCTTGTTACCTCTGTGATGGCAGTTTTTATTATTTCCCATTGTTCTTCCACCCCTCCTTCCTGCCTATTTGCTAGTGCATTCCTTAGGCACTCACTCATTTTGGCAAAGTCAGCCCTCCTAAAGTCCAGTACTTTTGCCTTTGTATGGCTTGACTCTATTGCTATGTTTATTGTGAACCATACTGTTCGATGGTCGCTAGTTCCCAGATGGCTACCCACTTCTACATCTGTGATCCTCTCTCCATCTCCATTTGAGAGAACCAGGTCTAAGATTGCTCCCTCTCGAGTGGGTTCCAATACTAGTTGTCTAAGGCATGCCCCTGGTAGGGCATCTAGAATAACCCCACTCTTCGAAGTGGCTGCTGCAACTGCACTCCAGTTAACATCTGGCATAATCAGATCACCCATCAGCATTATCTCCCCTTTTTCTGCCATTCTAAGTATACTTTCTATCATTTCCTTGTCCATTTCCTTCCCCTGAGAGGGGGGCCTGTATACAACCTCTGTGCAGATTGTGGTGCCATTGCCTGTCTCCAAATTGACCCACAGTGCTGCTTCTCCTCCCTGTTTACCTTTTTGTTCTGTTGCTTTGATTCCTTCCCTTATGTAAAGAGCTATTCCTCCTCCTCTTTTACCCTCCCTGTCCCTCCTGTAGATAGTGTATCCTGGTATGTTTACGTTCCAGTCATGGTTTTGTGTGTACCATGTTTCTGTGACTGCCACGATATCCAGATGTTTCTCCTCCATCAAGGCCACTAATTCAGGAAGCTTGTTACCCAGACTACGGGCATTGGTACTCATGCTCTCCATTTTTTGATGGCTTTACCTTCTGTTGCAGCATCCCCCACTGACCTTTCTGCCTCGGTCTTTTTCTGATTTAGTACCCTGTTTTGTAGGGAGAGGCTGGGATTTTCCTGCTGCTCATCAGTTCCTCCCCCCCTTGACTAGTTTAAAAGCTTGCCAATGAAGCATTTAAACTGATTGCTCAAAAGACTTGTTCCCTTCCTGAACAGATGTAGACCATCCTGCCAGTGTAGGCTGGTGTCCCTCCAGGTGGAACCCCAGTCCCCAATGAAGTCAAACCCCTGTGCCCCACACCATTATTTCAACCATTCATTAAACTTCATGGTGCAAAGTACCCTTGCCTCACCTATGCCATTGACAGGCAGCACCTCTGAGAAGGATACTGTGTGTGCTACTTGTCTTAGGCCTCTCCCCAACTCTACAAAGTCCTCCTGCACTGCTCTAATCTCATGATGAGCCAAGTCATTTGTCCCTAGGTGGACAATGACATCCAGCTCAGACTCCTGTGCAGCTGTTCTCATGATCCTGAGGATGCGCTTCCTGTCCCTCCAAGCCATGGCACCAGGCAGGCATCTTACTTCAGTTTTCCCTGCTCCCCAGTTCTATCCCCTAATAATTGGGTCCCCACCAGGAGCTGCTTCCCTTCCCTGTGGTGTCCTCTGCCTCCTTTCTGTGGGCCTCCCTTGTGACAGTTGTCCTCAGCCTCCTTAGTCTCCTCTGCGGGTGCACCCACAAGGGAACTATGCTCCCCCAGAATGGTGTATGGATTGTGGAGTGGAACAAGTGACTGGGTGTGCCTCTGTTCCACCATCCTCACCCTTCCTGAGCCCACTGTGGTCCAACTGCTGTGCATTCTTCACAACCTCTGAGGTAGTGGTGGTGGCTCTAGTGCTCCCTGGATGGGAGAGGTTCCCTTCCTACTGTCCAGTGTGGCCTGAAGATGGGCAACTTCCTCCCTCAGGGCAGAGAGTTGTCTTAGGTTGTGGAAAGTGTCTAATTACTTGTATTGTAGCTGGTTCTGGCAATATTCCTCCATCAGTAACACCATGTACTAAAAACTTTTTTTCTGTTGCTAGGAAATCACACTTTTCTTGTTTTATGGTGAGTCCATGACTCTTCAGACTCTGTAACACTTCTCTTAAATGTTCCCAAAGTTCTTCAACTGACCTGGAGTAGATGATCACATCATTCATGTAGGTAAAATAAAATTTATGCTGTATACCACAAAACACTTCATCCATCATTCTTTGGAATGTTGTTGGTGCATTTTTCAATCCAAACAGTCATACATTAAATTCATACAGTCCCTTATGTACTAAAGTGGTTTTGCAACAGTCTTGTGTTTCCATTAGTATTTGCCAATACCCATTTCTTAAATCTATTGTGGATAATATTCGTGCTCCGGTGAGTGTATCTAACACATCCCTCATGTTCTTCATAGGATAAGCATCACCAGCTGGTAATCTACACAAAATCTCATAGTTCCATTTTTCTCAAGCACCAACACCACTGGTGATAACCATGCAATGACGGCTGAATAATTCCTTCTTGTAACATTTTGTGTATTTGTTCTCTTATAATCACTCTTTTTTTCTGATGAATAGTCATATGGTCTGTTCTGAATTGGTTGTGCACTTCCAGTGTCAAATGCATGTTGTATTGAAGTAGTTTAACTCACTGTCTCTGTGACCACTTCAGGAAAGTCTAAAAGTATATGCTCTAACTGTATCTCTCTGTTCTCTGGTTGTTCATACAGTCCCTCTAGACATGGACTTGCAAATGCTCTGACATCCTGCAATATGTCTTCTGGTTCCATTGCAATGACAGTGGATAGTTGTAACTCTTCTGCTAATAGCTTGGCAGAAGACTCCAGGAGAAAGGACTGCTGTGTGACTGAACTTCTCTACTGGGACTATATTGCCCTCCTTCCCTCCCACCCAAAGCTAGTTCTATTTTTATAGGCACAGGATTTGACTGACGACAGGAACTTCCTGTTTAGGGGCAGGAAGTGAGTGATCACAGAACCACCAAGGACCCACCATCCTAGAAGGGCAAGAGTAGTTCTCCGGCCCCCTCTAGCTGCTGGAGGTCTGCCTCTGAACAAGTAAGCGGTCTACTGAGAAATATAGGATATTCTTGTCTCAGAACAGGACAATCAGGAGCTTAAAGGGCACACAGGCAGAAAGTAAGGAGAGAGAGAGAGAAAAAAAACAGAGGAAAGAGAAAGGATTGCAAACAGTTAAGGGGCCAGAAATAAGACATGATTGGAGTGGTGCAGTGCAGTGGCTGTGGAGCAGCAGTCTTCTGGGAGATGTTCTGGAGGATGCAGTGTTGTCCCATCTGCAGGCACCTCTCTGGGCTGAGGGAGGAGGTTGCTCATCTCCAGGCTGAGTTGGCCAGGATTTGTGGGACCTCCTCTTCCATCCAGGGACCACCAGTGCCACTGCCGTTGCCTCAGAGGTTGCCAAGAAAGAGGAGCGGTTGGACCACAGTGGGCTCAGGGAGGGTGAGGGTGGTGGAACAGAGGCACATCCCTCCAGTTGTACCTCTCCACAATTCCTATGCCATTCTGGCAAGGTGTGGTTCCTCTATGGAGGCACCTACAGTGGAGACCAAGGAGGATGCTGGGAACCTCCACAAAGGAGACCCACAGGAGGGTGGCAGGGGACCCTGCAGGGGAAGGAAACAACTCCTGGTGGGGGACTCCATTGTTAGGAAGGTAGAACTGGGCAAGGAAGGGGAGAGGGAAGTAAGGTGCCTGCCTGGCGCCATGGCTTGGAGGGACAGGGAGCGAATCCTCAGGATTGCTGGAGCAGCTGCACAGGGGAGGGAGCTGGATGTCATTGTCCACTTAGGGACAAATGACCTGGCTAAGAAAGGGATTAGAGAAGTGCAGGAAGAGTTTGTGGAATTGGGGAGGGGCCTTATTCAAGTAGCACGCACGGTAACCTTCTCGGAGGTGCTACCAATCTATGGCATAGGAGAGGCTAGGGTGTTCCGTACCATGGGATTCAATCAGTGGTTGAAAAACTGGTGTGGAGCTCAGGGATTTGGCTTCATTGGGGACTGGGGTCCACCTGGGTGATGCAAGCCTATACTGGCATCATGGGCTGCATCTGTCCAGGAGGGAACCAGGATCCTGGAGGTGATAGGTTTTAAATGCTTCATTGGCAAGCTTTTAAACTAGCCAAGGGGAGAGCACTGGAAAGGCAGGAAAATCCTAGTCCCCCAAACAATCACGGTAGTAAGTGTGGCAAACACCAACATGGAGGTGTCGATAGGAGGAAGGGCAGGGTAAATGGAGAAAGTGACAAAGGCAAGAAGGACAGGGATGGGGCAAAGGGGTAAGGCCATCAGGAAATGGAGGTAATGAGTACCAATGCCGTAGTCTGGGCAACAAGCTCCCTGAGCTGGTGGCCTTAATGGAAGAGGGATGCCTGGATATCGTAGCAGTCACAGAAACATGGTACACAGAGAACCATGACTGGGATGTTAACATACCAAGGTACATAACCTACAGAGAGAGACAGGCAGGGAGAAGAGGGGAGGTAGCTCTATGTAAAGGAAGGGATAAAAGCAACTGAACAAAAGAGTAAACAGGGAGGAGAGGAGGCACTGTGGGTCACCTGGAGACTGGAAAGGCACCACAATCCGCACAGGGTTGTGTACAGACCCCCATGTCAGGGGGGAAGGCATGGACAAGGATATGATGGAAGGCATTCTTAGAATGGCAGAGAAAGGGGAGATACTGTTGATGGGAGACCTGAATATGCCAGATGTTAACTGGAGCACATTTGCTGCAGCGACATCCAAGAGCAGGGCCATTCTTGATGCCCTACAGGTGGCAGGCATTAGACAGCTAGTTTCGGAACCCACTCGTGAGGGAGCAATCTTAGACCTCGTACTCTCAAATGGGGCAGTGAGAGGATCTCAGATCTAGAAGTGGGTTGCCATCTGGGGACAAGTGACCATCAAACAGTGTGGTTCACGTTAAACTCGGCTACAGAGTCAAGCCATACAAAAGTGAGGTACTGGACTTTAGGAGGGCTGACTTGGCAAGATGGGAGAGTGCCTCAGAAAAGCACTAGCAAACAGGCTAGAAGGAGGTGTGGAGCAACAATGGGGAATTATCAAAACTGCCATCACAGAGGCAACAAGCCTTTGTGTGAAGCAAATAAACAAATCAAAATGAAGAAAAAAGCCACTATGGTTCTCAAGAGAGGTGGCTGTGAAGTCAAGAAGAAAGATAGCATTCCTGAAGTATAAGGAAACACAGAAGGAGCAGGACAGAGAGCTGTACCAGTTAAGGCAGAAAAGAAGCAGGAGGGAAGTCAGAATAGCAAGAGCCCAAACTGAGGAAAAGATAGCCAACTCAGTTAAGAAGGGGATAAAACCTTTATAGGTACATCAGCGGTGAGAAAGACAAAGGGAGAGGATAGTGAGGCTGAATAGAATAAGCGGTGGGTGGGCAGAGGGACAGTGAAAAAGCAAAGCAGGAATACTGAATGAATATTTCTGCTCAGTATTCCAAAGAGGAGGGAAGTACCTAATCCAATTAACAGAAGCACTCTTGATGAGATTGATCCCAGTCCTTTCACAGAAAGGGTTCTGCAAGAACTCCTAAAACTGAAGGTGGACAAAGCAATGGGTCCTGATGGAATTCACCCCAGAATTCTAAAAGAATTAAGGAAGGAACTAGTGAAACCACTTGCTACTCTTTTTTTTAATAAATCATGGGAGGATGGTGTGGTACCCGAGGACTGGAGGAAGGCGAATGTGATTCCTCTTCACAAAAGTGGGACCAAGACAGAGGCAGGAAACTACAGACCTGTCAGTCTGACCTCTGTGGTAGGGAAAGTGATGAAGTCACTTCTGAAGGAAAGAATAGTTGAGTACCAAGAGGTCAGTGGAGCACAGGATCCAAGGCAGCATGGGTTCTGGCGGGAAGGTCATGTCAGGCAGAATCTAATAGATTTCTTTGACTGGGTGACCAAAGTAGTAGACCAGGGAGGGCTGTGGACATGGCCTACCTAGACTTTGTAAGGCATTTGACACAGTCCCACACAAAGATTATTAGTCAAATTAACCAGCCTGGGGTGGGTCCCAGGGTGGTAGCCTAGGTAAAACATTGGCTGGACAACAGGACACAGAAGGTAATTGTAAATGGAGTCCACTCTGAAGAAGAGGACGGTTACTAGTGGGGTACCATGAGGTTCAATATTGGGTCCAGTCCTTTTTAATGTCTTCATCAGTGGCATTGCAGAGGGACTGGAAGGAAAAGTATGCCTTTTGCAGATGACACAAAGATCTGCAACAGGGTTGATACACAAGGAGGCGTGGAAAGGATGAAAAGGGACTTAGCAAGGTTGGAGGAATGGTCAGACGATGGCAGCTAGGATTCAATGCAAAAAGTGCAAATAATGCACCTGGGAAACAAGAACCCAGGGAAGAATACACAATGGGTGGGGAGGTAGTAACAACAACAAAAACAGGAAAGGGACCTGGGGGTAATCATATCAGATGACCTTAAGGTTAGCAACAATGTGAGAAGGCAGTAGGGAGGGCCAGAGGTATACTGGGATGTATAGGAAGAGGCATCAGCAGCAGAAAACAGGAAGTTGTTATCCTCTGTACAGACAGTTGGTGAGACCCCATCTGGAATACTGTGTCCAGTTCTGGAGACCCCATCTCTGCAAGGACATAGACAGGATAGAGGCAGTCAGAGGAGGGCAACTAAAATGGTGCAGGGTCTGCAAGAGAAGCACGTATGAGGGAGAGACTAAAGGAGCTTAATATGTATACCCTTGAGGAAAGAAGGAGAGGGGGACATGATAGAAACTTTCAAGTACCTCAAGGGAATCAACAAAGTCCAAGAGGGTAGCATCTTTCAGAAAAGAGACTTGCAAGAACAAGGGACACAATTTAAAGATAGAAGGAGGGTGGTTCAGGGGCAATGTGAGGAAGTATTATTTCACAGAGAGGGTAGTGGATGCATGGAACAGCCTTCCTGAGGAAGTTGTGGTGTCTAAAACTGGTGGGAGAATTCAAGAATGCATGGGACAGACATAAGGCAATTCTTGTGGGGGGCAGGAAGATATAGGCTGTTGGTTAAATAGGATCTGCGGCCTATCCTGTAGGTAGGGAAATGGGCAGACTAGATGGGCCTAGCGGTCCTTATCTGCCATCAAAGTCTATGTTTCTATGTTTCTGTTATGGTTTATTCTGATACTTCAGGTTCCTGGTCATTGTCTTCTTTCTCCATCATCTCTGGTGTCTCACTTTCCACCATCTCTGAACTCACAGTCTTTCTGTTAGCTATGTCGATAACCAACTTCAAATCCTTGAGATTGTCAATTCTGATGATGACCTCTGAGACTGCTGTATTGAAAATAACCACTATTCCTTTCCACAGCATGTCTAGAATGCTGAGACTAACTTCTCCTTGTCCCCATGGACTATATGATTCTTCTGAGGCTAGAGTAAGCTTCACCTTCAGCTTTCTCTTGAACCATTACTCAGTATTTTAAATCAGCACAGGATTTGTGATAATAGTATTGGTAGCTCTGGGATCCACCAAACCTTGAACTTCCGTATCTCCCAACTTCACAGGCAAATACAGCAAATTCGAACTTGTAACTGTGGCTACCACCTCTGTAGCTTGCTTCTTTTCTAAGATCTCTTCAGACTTTACTTTCTCATCTTTCATCAAGGTAGTTGCTGCTCTATTTGCATGTTGCTCTGTTTTATTCTTTGGACAATCTGGTTTCTTGTGTTCTAGTTCATTGCACCCATAACATCTGAGTTTAAATCTACTCCCTCTTCTAAGCAGATACAATTGCTGCTGTGCATTAGCTGAATTACTTTGTACTATGTGTCTTTGTGGTTCAGGTACTCACTCCTGAAATCTCTCAGTTCTTTTGTACTGATTATTCTCTGCTGGCTTTACTTGACACAAATTCTCATGTAAAGTTTTTCCATTTTTGTATGAGCTCTTCAATGGTTCTTGGCATGGTGCACATAAGAAAAGTCTGTAGTTCTGGTTGTAGTGTTCTGACAATGAATTTCATTATCTCTCTCACTTGAGCTCTTGGATATAGACGTTTGTAAATGTCCCATTTGTCACCAACATATCCAGCTGATCTCCAGCCCTCTGTGAATGATCCAACTCTCTTTGTAAGTATTGCCTGCTTTGACACCTGTCAAAATATTCTAAAAACTGGACTCTGCACTGTCTCCAGTCTTACAACTGCTCCTGCTTGTAGCTCCACCAATTACTTGCTACACCTCTCATTGCTTCTTCAAAATACTTCATCCACATATCCCCTGGTACTTGTGCTTGTCTCAGTGTTCTCTCAAATGTTCTTAGAAACTCTAAGGCATTTTACTTACTTTCTCCTCCAAACACTGGAAAGTTGCTTCTGACCCATAGTGCAACAATAGCAATGATTGGTGTTGTCACTCTCTCATACCCTTGCGATATATTTTCTCTTCTCTGTGGTGTCTCCTGACTTCCACCTTGACGCTTTTGAACTTTGGGCATTTTATTTCTTCTTGACAGACCAGCAGCTGGCCTACTTTCTCTCCTTCCTGGAGTTAAACTTAAATTCTGTATATTTTTCATAACTCTTTTCATAAATACTTTTAGTTTTCTTTCCATTCTCTTCTCAAACTCTTCTACATCAAACAACATTTTCTCCACTATTGTTTCTCTCAGACCACCTCTACAAAATCCCACAGGGATCCTTGTAACTCCTCTCATTGGTGACTCAGTACTTCTTGGTCTGAACTCTGGTGCATCCATTAAAGGAAAATTTGTTCCGAACACCGCCACTGGATCTGAACCGTGTGTTGCATATAAATTACTAAGTCCCTCATGCTGACCAAACATTACCAAGAGCCTCTAATTCATACCAGCTTTTCCTTTTCCCGGGTGAAAGATCCACTTCTCAGTTGTTAAGGCTGAACAAAGTAGAGCCAATTTCACTGCAACCCCTTCCTAATACTGTCTAGTGGTTTTGCAAGAGATTCACCCCTTTAGTGTCAGGTGTAACGCTAAAGTGCCTATGTACAAAAAATTTGAAAAGTCTCCAACCAAATTCAAAACAAACAATTTCTTAGACTATTCCATCATTAAGTGTAGCCTGAAATAAGTCAGTCTTGCCATTGTGTTAACCTTTACACAAAACAATGAACACATCCACAGTACAGCTTCACAGTTGGGTGCCAACTATGGCAATTGACAGACACATACATGGTGTGATTTACACAGCATTGGACCCACGTTGGGAACCAATTTTTTTTTTTAATAACAACCAGGATGTACACCACACCCACAGAGTCACCTAGACATAGTGAGGTAGATGCGTCTGTAGTTATTTGCTTGGTAGATGCAGTACCTTTACAGGAATTAACAGGGTTGCACCACCAGTAGGTTCTTTGCCTCTCTTCCCACCTACAACCACTGACTGGATACACACAGAAACCTTTACAATTACCTTCCAAATGACACAGCTGCAGAACCTGTATGAAGAGAGAGGGGCTGCACTGGACTTACATTGGAGACCACAGGAAAAATGTGAGACTCGGACAACCTGAAGAAAAAATTACTTGCCATAGTAATATTGTTTCTTACAGGGGATCTCTCAGTATGCTTAAGCTAATGCAGTCAGCCTTCTGTGTTGAACTGCCCTGGAGAAAATGGAATGTATGTAAATGATACAAGTCTCATTGGCTCGGGCCAATTACAAACTGCTGCCCCTAGTAACTGCTACATTCTGATAATGCTCAGATTCACTATGAAATTGAATAGGGTGAAGACCCTCTAACCAGCTATACTGTTTAACACTAATCCCACCTTAAAAAATCCCCCAAATCATTGTCCCTGTAAGAATGGACAAAGAAGATTGCACTAACTGGTTTAAAAACTCAACAATTAACTGGAACAAATATCAACAGATAGTGACCACCAGGGATGCAGACTACAAGATCCCTTTTTCCTGGTTCTGGAAGGGGAGGCAGGGTGGGAGCTTTAAGCATACAGAGGGATCCCCTGGAAGAAACAAGATTGCAATGGTAAGTAATTTTTTTCTTCAAACCCCAGGAATCCCTCTGTATGCTTAAACTAATGCTTACTTACTTAGCAGTGTCAGTGGCTCAGTAGGTTGAAACACTCACCTCAGAGTCTGGGAGATCAGAGGGCTGTGTGTTCAGTTCCCACATCTGGCACTTGGGTTAATATCTCAGTACTGACACTGTAGTGCAGCTTGAGAGGGATGCTGCACTTATGAGGTGCCGTCTTTCGATTGAGACATTAAACCAAGGTCCCATCTTCCTGGATTGGTGGTAGTTTAGTTGGATGTTAAAGATCCCATGACACTTACCAAAAAGAGCAGGGGAATTTTTTATTAACACTTAAAAGTAAAACATATACAAAATACTGTTACTGCACACAAATCATAATGCAAACACGAATAATAAACATAAATAAGTATTACATCATACATTCAACACAAAAATCTTTGTCAGTAGAGTCCTAAAACAGAGTGTTAAATACTGAGTACTCCCCCACTAAAAGAGCAGGGGAATTTTATTGAAATCAAAACAAAAAATTATATACAAAGCTGTATTACATCATACAAAACCAGAAACATAGGGACAAATTAAAAACAAACACAGGTACTAATTCATACTATAACCCCAAACATAAAGAAATCGTTATAGTCAGTCCCCCTTCCCCTCTCTAAGAAAAGAGTAGGGGAATTTTTTATTCATAACCCAAAAAGGACATATATACAAAATCAGTATTAATTTTACTTCATACTTTAAAGATCAGGAGTATACAAACATAAAAGGGAAAGATCATAAATATAGAGACGTAGGCATACTAAGTCCTACTTAAATCCCAGTCAGAAATTAAATTTTACTAAGAAAATTACCACCCTCCCCCACCCTACCAATAGCGTAGGGGAATTTTTTTTTAACTGGAAAGTAAAGCATCTATCTAATAGTGTTACAACACACAGAAACATAATGTAAACGACCAGGCAGAATGTTTTGGCATAATCTGAGTAGGTTATACTAAATTTAACTCAAGAAGGTTACAGCCAATCTATAGAGTCCCATCTAGACTGACAAACAGATAGAGGAAATTCCTCATAATCTTGTTTTTTCAGTCTGAAAATTGCCTCAACAACCATGTCAAATAAAACAGTTTGTGAAAAATAATGTTGTTATATAGTAAAACGACATCTCACATACCAAATATAATACTTAAAGCAAAGTAAAACCAGCTATAATGTGACTTTGTCATATTGAAAGGTTGTGACTGGTAGGATCCCTATGCACAATATTTCCAATGTTAGGGGCCATAAAGGGAAAGTGGGCCATTTTTCCAAAACCAAGCTCCAAAATTCTTTGATGTAGGGACAGTCCAAAAACAAATGTTCCATAGTCTCAACTACTTCCAAACAGGTTTCCCTAGGGCAATATTGGTCCGAAATTTGTTTATGTTTTAGATTAGCATGCACATTTAATTTACCATATAATGATAACCATAGTACATCCCACATACAAGGTGGTATGCGGGGTGAGGTTAATATAATACCAATGGAAAGTTTTATTTGAGGTGAATAGCAATCAAAGGGGGCCATATCTTGAAAATATTTCTGTATTATATAAACATAACGTTGTTTTCTACTAGAGTGCAGGAAAGTATGTCTTGAAATGTCCCATAATTTAATTTTTCCAAAACATATTTTGAGAGATTGCGGGAGATGATTTATGGATCGTTGTTTTGGGAATATCTCATATTCGGGTCAAAAAAGAGTTATATCACCTAAAGTATCCTGAAGCCATACTTTCCATAGTGTGTCTCTGTCTGCAAATATAGGTTGTAGATTTGTATACATAAACATGGTACAAAAGAAAACTAACGGATGCAACATTTTTAGTCCCCCATATTTTTTTTCCTGAAACAACAACACTCTTTTTATAGGATTAAGTCTACTGCTCCAAATGCAAGAAAAGAAACAGCCATATATCTGTGTCTCCAAACTTCTAGGAAGGCTAAATACTGCACTAACATATAAAAATATGGGCAGTAAAAAGGTCTTTACCATTTGTATCCGTTTTAACTTTGACAATCTCCATGTATTCCATATATCAACCTTGGTTTTTGCTTCTTCTACTTTAAATGTCCAGTTTAAATATGCTAGGTCTCCTGCTCCAAAAAGAAGGCCTAAAATTTTACACGTACCTTTAATCACCGGTATACCTATAACCTGTGTAAAATATACTGGTTCTAATCCTAGTGGTATGCAATTACATTTGTCATAATTTACTTGTGCACCAGTATATAATAAAAAACCTTGCAAAACCCTTTTTAACACCAGTGCAGAGGGGATATCCCCTAACAAGAAGCATAAATCATCAGCATATGCGACACATTTAACTTCAGGATCTGTACTGGAAAAGGATAGTCCACGTATATTATCATGAGCATATATCTTCCGTATTAAAGGATCAATAGTAAATAAGTATAAAAGAGCACTCAGGGGCAACCCTGATGTACACCCTGTAGTACGGGATATTTCTTCCCTATCCATCCATTACAAAATGCCTGAGCAGTAGCGTTAGTATAACAAATTTGTATCCATTTTATAAAGGTATGCGGTATACCATATCCAGCTAAACAGTCCCACAGATATTCATGTCTTACATTATCAAAGGCCTTCGCTTGGTCTAAGCTTAAAATCAGACCTGTAATTTCCCCTGTAGATCCTTTTTGAAAAAGTTCCCTTAAAAGTATAAGGCTATCAGCTATTTTCCTATGTGGAATGGAACAGGTTTGTGCAGAGTGTAAAAGGGAATGTACATTGGGTAACAATCTATTGTTTAGTATTTTGGAAAACAGTTTAAAATCCGTATTCAATAAGGTAATGGGTCTCCAGTTAATTAAATCCCCTCTATCTCCTTTTTTGTACATAAATACTACTAACCCCTCATTCATGTTGTGGGGCATTATTCCTGTTGTTAGTATTTCATTTAAAACTGCAGTGAACTCATCCAATAAATGTGGAAAAATTATTTTATATAATTCATATGGTATACCATCATTCCCTGGGGCTGTTCCAGTTCTTGTTTGTGCCAGAGTTGTAGTAAACTCTAGTGTTGTGAATGATGCCACTAACGTAGATACCTGTAAATCTGGTAGTTGAGGCAAATTAATGCGTCCCAACCAAGCATCATGTGTGTGACAAATGGGTTTGACTACTCCAAAGAGGTTCGGCACATGTACATTAACCATATTCATAAGTACTCTGGGGTCTGTACACCATACCCCTGCCTTATTCTTAAGCCCTGTCATATGTTTTTGCTGTCTTTGAGAAGCACTAAATTGGAATGAATTCAAAAAGGCTTGTGTACCTTGGGTGCCAAAACGACGTTCATTATCCAATGATTTTGCACGGTCATATTGGAATTTATTCATACATTCTCTTATATCATGTAACCTGGGAAGAACTGAGGTCTCACCATTAGCTGCCCGGAAATGCAAGTCCAAAAATTATTTTCTATATTCCAAGTACAAATCGGTTTTATATTGCCCATGTAACCTCCCTATAGATTGAAAAAAGCGTTTTATATCAGTTTTTGTGTCCAGCCACCATTCACAATAGGTGTCGTAAAGACACACAACTGATTTCCTAGCTTTTAAAATATCTAGAAATCCTTCTTCTACTGTGGGGAGAAGTAATGAGGCTAAATTCAGCCTCCAGTATCCTGGACCTCTATGCATAGGCATATGACTTGCCACTGTAACTGTTATAATGGCATGATCAGATACAGTAACAGGTACCGTCTTAGTGTCAATAGTCTGTAGAGAGTCTGAAAGAAACCAGAAATCTATCCTTATAGATTTAGTGCCCGAAGAAATGTTTTTGCTGGAGCCCCTTTAAGGGCCATAACATCAATAAGGCCCGTTTGAACCAGTAAAGTGTTCAGGCGCGTAGCATCATAAAATATTTTAGTGGTTCGACATCCTCTGTCTGTCCTATATCTACTACAGTTAAAATCACCTCCCAGGAAAACATACCTGGAGGTGATCAAATATGGTTGAAATAACCAAAATATTTCAAATTGTTCGATCTTAGTCTGTGGTGCATAAACATTTAGAAGACGGCACTGTAGGTCATTAATCACTACATCTACTAGCAATACCCGACCGGGAAAAAGATCTATCAATTGTATTACCTGCGTCATAGGGTTATTAAGGGCAATACCAATACCACTACACTGGTCTTCACCTACTGACCAATGAGTAATCCCCCATTTCCAACCAGCAGTTGCTGATTCTACATCCAATTTTGAATGTAATCTAGTATCTTGTAAAAACACCACATTGTAATATACGTTCTCCAAAAAGTGACAAAATCAGCATTCGTTTTCTTTCTGATAATATACTATTCACATTCAAGGAGGCCACCGAAAGATTATATACTGCTGACATCAAAAAAAAAAAAATAAAAAAGAGACCCATCCTATTCTTAGAACAGTTTGACCGTGTTATTTTTTCTTATTCCCTTTTCTCATTCCCAATCTGTTCTTTTGATTTTTAACCAGACCACCTTGTGGTAAGTTTTGCTCTAGATCAGAAGTAACGTCTTGTTGTGCAGAATGTACAGATAATGAATCTGAATCAGTACCTGTATCATCCTGAAGTATGGTAAACGGATTATGGGTGGATGTTGTGGGGGGGTCAGAAATCATTAGTCTGGTATTACCAGATCAGAGGCTACGTCTCCTAGAAGTTACCAGGGTAAAAGCTTCTTCAGGCGGGAGAGGTGGAGGCATTGAAGCTAAAGCATTACCTGGAACCTCTATCTGAGATACAAGATTTGTGGATACTGGCCCGGGTTCCGGGGTATCAGGATTTATTTTAAGTTGAGGTTCCTTTTGGGTCAGAGCATGTTCATGGCTAATAGAAATATGTAAATGAGACCGTTCAGGAGGTGGTAAAAATGTTTGGTGCCGTAAGGCAGCTTTGACCGCAGTATTAATGTAAAAATCTTGAACACTGTAATCTCCAGATTTATTTTGAGCCACTAAAGAGCAATCGGCAAAGGGATGTGCTTCTCCACAAAGAGAACATTTACTAGGATGGTGACGGTCAAGAAGAACATGCCCCTGTTCTCCACATTGTGCACATTTAATGACTTCACACATTCTACTTAAGTGTCTATCGATCCGCATTTGTAGCAATGCCTAGGTTGTCCAGGATAAAATATAAACCCTTATCCCATCCCAAATAGAAACAACTAGGTAGGTGCTGTAGGCCTCGTCAGTTTGGAATAAATTCACCTTGTATCTCCACCCTCCATTCCAGAACCCCTAGTGCGTCCAGTATAGGTTCAGGATTCCCTTGGACTGAACATTTTCTTCTAACCAAGATGTTATATCTTCCACATTCACACCCTCATTTCTAAAAGAACAGTTATTACCTTAAATGTTTGTTTGGTGAGGGATAAGCTGAAAGTGTAACCAAGCTGGATTAGTTTTAACAAAGCATATCTCATCCAAAATTTATTTAACAGGTCTGGTGTACAGGAAACTAATATCATAGTTATTATCCCATGAGGTATGTATAGGGCATATACACTCTCTAGGGAAAATCCCAGCATTTGTTTAATTAATGCCTTTCCTATATAAAATCGATCAGGCATACCATCTATAGGGCCGAGAAACCGCAACTGGACAGCGTTCCTGCGTTTTGCTAAAGAAACTTTTTTTTTTTAAAATAAACTAGCAAACGTAGCAGGGGTTGGAGTACAAACAGGTGTATCCTGTATGGGATTAATCTCAGCAGCTAGAACCAGCGTTTTGTTTAAAGTCTCAAGAGCACCAACTTGCATTAAACTATCTTCTGGTAACACTAAATCATGTATTTGTGAATCAAGTAACAGTTTGAGGAAGAACTACATAAGGAGAATATGGAAAGTCCTGCAGGAGAATTTGTAAAACAATGAGGTCCATAGCTAGATACATTATCCTGTAAAAGGATGTCATCTGTTCTCCCATCTTCTACGCTTGTTCAGGAGAATTACTGGATCGTATCCAGCTTCCATATCAGTTTGTGTCAGCCTGCTTCCGCATAGCGCTTTTGTGAGGACCAAGTTTATCAGGCAAAGGTTTAGAAACCTGTGGCAAAGTAACATCAGTAGGCAGAAAACTTTTCAACACTTTAGGTACAGTACCTTGTAGGCCAGAAGGGGAGTCCAAAACAGGCCGTTTCCGTTTTCATTCTTCTTCGGCTTGGATTTTTGAAAACTCGGCAATAGCAGATTCCATTATCTGCCGTTTATGCTCTAATAATTCAGAGGAAACTACAAACTCTTGCGATAGAGTTTGGGATTCATGGGGCAATGTGATTGCCTCATCAGCTTTTTCTCCCAGGACCGTGGGTTCCTCCGAAGTCATCCAACCACTTCCTGTATTCCTACTATCAACAACTTCTGTATTGTGCATCTTCAATTTGGCCCGTGGGGATTCCGGTACATTAAGCTGGCCACCACACGGGTGCATCCCAGCTGTACCATTTACCCCATATGGACGAATAACACTTTTGTTTAAAACCTTTACACCTTCCAGTGTTTCCATGGCATAAAGAGGGTTTAACTCCATTTTTGGCGGATCCACCACCTGATAGCTCTATCTCAGAGTGTGGGGGTTGAGGTACGAGATGCTGGCCACCCTGAAGGTGCAACCCAGGCATACCATGTTCCCCGCCGATTGTTTCGGGCTCAGCAGCCCCAGCACAGCCTCCTCCACTGTCCTCCTCCATTCTACTGAGAGGAAACTCGTAGACACAGCGCCACCCGACGACTCGAAAACAGTAGGGGAATGTTTTATTTAAGACCAAAAGTAAATCAGACCACAACATCAAACAAAACTTGGAACAAGAAATAATTACAAAAACAAAAGAACTGAAGCAAAATACAGAATGACCTCAAAAAAGGAAAGAAAACCAAAATTGAAAATAAAACTGACCCAATGAACTTTATCCAGTGTCCAACCATTGTATCGCTTTCCATTTTTATGAAACTGGGATGGTGATAAGGAACAATCCATATGCCAAATTTCAAAAAGCAATTATAAATCCTACAAAATAGTTGATCAGAAATAAAAAAGAGCACATAGGGACCATGTACAGCTGGACCTGCCAAACATGATACTTAATACCCCAAAAATTAATCTAACTGTATCAGCATGTAAGCAGGTCCCTCCGAGGATAAAATCACAGAAAATAAACATGTAGAATCAATAGTTGAAAGTGGAAATGTCCACGAACATAAAGCAGGGCCAAAAATTGTACAATAAAAGGACATTCAAAAACAAATGCAACATCGTCTCTAATGCTTAGCAGTGCAAGTAAGAAATCTTGGACAATATCTGTCTTCAATACTCTTATGTTTCAAATTATTTTTAACAATACCTACCATGAGCTGTAAGCAGGTAACATCCACATATAATTAGGAAGACTAGGAAGGTAAGCAAAGTCGAAACTGAGGGTAAATCAGTATGAGCAATTTCGGAAAGACACAACTGTCTGAAAGTACTGACTTAACAAAAATGATACAACTGTTTCTAGAAAGTTGGGTAGCAAAGAAAGGGATCTTCCATTTCTTAATATTACCAAAACAGAACGAAGATAATTTGGTAACTGAACAACAGGTGTTTGTTTTGGATGAGGCCAACCCTGACCAACCATCTAGCCAAGGAGAGACATGATCGGAAAGCCACACCAACCACACCTTAGAGCTGTGTAGAAGCAAGGAGAAATATTTTATATAGAAAAATACTGAAAAAGAACAGTACTGAGTTAACCATATTTAAACCACCAGAAGCAAGGGGACAATACAAAACATTCCTCCTGATGGGGTTCAAACGACTTTCCCACATCATGCGGAAAAAAAGACCATAAAGAGCTACTTCCAGGGAAACCAGTACTGCATAAACAGCACTCAAATGCAAAAAAATGCCAATGAGAAATGTATTAATCATATAGATGCATTTTTTTTGGACATATTCCATTTGGTCCAAAAGGTAACCTTCCAATTTGCCTTCTGAAGAAGCCGTTCCCAATTATATGTGGCTGTATCAGAATCACAAAAAAAAAAAAATGCCTAAAATTTTACAAACTGTATTGGTAACAGGAATTCCCATAATCACCGAATAAGAAGAAACATAAGTGCCATAATAACAGCATCTGCTCTTGAACAAATTAAAGGAGCCCCAGTACCTTTTTGAAAGCAGCAGTCAACCCGTTCAACAGCCTTACTGGAAGGGATGTCAGCCCAAAAAACATAAATCATCCACATAGCAATAACACAGAATTCAGCATCAGCAGAACCCACCGAGGAACCATAGATAATATCCACACAGGAAATAGCAGAAAGTAAGGTTCAAGAGAAAAATTATACAGCATAGGGCTAAGAGGGCACCTCTCATGCTATCTCACCGGACGTTTGCCTTTCCCAACCCTCCATTAACATACGGGATCATAACAGCATTCGATAGTAATTCTGTATCCAACGGACAAAACCAGAAGGAAACCTAGAGCCATCATGCATGACCAAAGACAGAGGTGAGAAACACTATCAAAAGCCTTAGCTTGATCTAACATAACACAAATACCAGCCATTTTGTCTCGTTTACCTCATTCAAGGATTTCGCGAATCAAAATCAGGGCATCAGAAATAGTATGGCCAGGTACAGAACTAGACTGTACAGGAGAAATAATGTCAGACAAAAAACAAGCAATCCGTAAACCCAAAATTTTGGTGAAAATCTTGCAGTCCGAATTCAAAAGCGTTATCGGGCACCAATTATGCAGATCACCCTTGTCACCTGACTTATGAAGAAAGTTTAAAAGCCCCTCATTCATACTAGGGGGGAAAGTACCAAGAGAAAGACATGCATTAAACACTGAAACTAAATGAGAACCCCAAATAGTACCAATTAAGCCATATATTTCATTAGGAAGCCCATCCTTTCCAGGAGCTTTACCTTTTGGAAGGACCTGAGTAACAGCATAAAATTCAGACACAGAAATAGGCGCTAACAGAGACAACAAAAAAAACCTCAGGAATTTGGGGTAAAGAACTATATTGCAACCAGTCAGCAATAGACTGTGAAGTAACCATAGAATCTTTAGCAAACAATGACTGTACATGGGTATCCACAATATCAAGAATTGTATGCTTATCAGAAACCCTATCACCCTCCGAAGTCAATAAAACAGTAACATCCTTCTTAGTCCTATATGACATATTAGCATCAAAGGGATTCGTATGACAAAAGGACCCTTGGGTACTAAATCTCATATCTCTCTCAAGTTGCTGTTGCTTCAAATTTTGAATCTTTGCCAATTCAGTCTTAACCACCTGTAATGCATGAGAATCAACTGGGAAACCAGAATGAAGTTGGGAGTAAAAATTAGTTAATAACTGCTGAAGAGATTTATGATATGATTTACGGGAAGCTCCCAAAATATGTCCAATCTTAAGAAAATATTCTTTAAATAACTTCTTTGAATCTTCCCACCAATCTTGCAGAGAGTCATAAAGAAAAAAAACCGAATCACGGGCTCGTAAAAGAGACAAAAACCCTTCCTGGACTTCAGGAATATCCAGAAGTGACAAATTCAGCTTCCAGTATCCCGGGCCTTTAGAAGTTTGTGCATGATCAGAAAGGGAAAAACTGAGAAGGCAATGATCCGAAGAAGCAACTAGTGAAACTTTAGGGGAAAAAAATTGAAGAGAGGCGGTTACAAACCAATAATCAATGCGTGATTTCAAGGCCTGTACATAGGTAAAAGACTAAACACCATCAAAAACATCATGAAGACCAGAAACCTTTAGCAAATCATTCAAACAATGAGTGTCACAGTAAAGTTTCAAAGTGTTAGATTTAACTGTTCGGGAGATATTAAAATCACCACCCAACAAAATATTCCTGCTAGAAAGCAAATGAGGCCGAAGAAGGTGCAAAAGTTGAACCCGATCCCATTTGGTCTGAGGGGCGTAGACATTAATCAATCTAAAGGGAACAGAATGAATAGAGACATCAAGTAACAAAACCTCCCAGGAGAAATATGAAGCACCTCTGTCACTGTAATAGTATTCAAGTGAAACATATTCCAACACCGAGCAGAGGTCAGTAACCCTGACCAATAACAAGGACCCAGCCCCATAAACTCCGTAGCCTCAAAGAAATCCTGGACAGTATACAATCTGGTATCTTGGAAAAGATAACATCATGACGTAAATCTGAAAACAAAGAAAAAGTAACTCTTTTAAACAGAGACCTAGGCTATTGACATTCAAACTAGCCAAAGTAACCTCATGCAGGAACGGGAAAGGGAGGATTAAGAGCGGGAGTTCAACTTTCTGTTACTTTTACATAAACCAACCCGGGAAGTTTTTTTTGATTTACCGGAACTACCCACCCGAGGGTCCGAGACAGATTCAGAGTCAGAGGCCATGTCAACTTGAGAGGGATGTAGTGAAGTAGCATCAGAGTCTTGGTCTGCAATGTCCAGTGAGGCTAAAACCCCAAATTTATTGGAAACCATCACAGGGGCTGGAGATTGAGCCCAGTCAAGCACAGAACTGCGGTCAACTCCTGAAAGAACAGGAGAAAAGGAAACGCTGTCTTCTCCTTCCTGCGAGTCCTTAGGAGGTCTCAGCAAAGGCGATGAGAAAACCAAAGGGAGCAGAGTCTCGAGAACTGTGGTCACTGCTGGAGAAACAGTAGGAACAGGAGTATCACTGGAAGGGCAAGAGAGGGGGACAGAGGAAGCCAAAGCAGCTGAATATGATTTGGGCTTTGGGAAGTGGAGGCCATTTCCATGCAAAAGGTTCCTAGCAGCCCGGAAAATAAGTAAATCCTGCATAGCAAACCCTGGGTCTGAAGAGTTATAAAGGCCTTTGGGCAATCAGGAAAGACATGCCCCAATTCATCACAGAAAGAACACTTCACAGGGTTCACACATTGATAGCCAGAGTGGCCACTATTCCCCACATTGAAAACAAAACCTTTCACTAAGACGGCTAATGTGCCTAGGAGAGCCACATTTATAGCAATGTCTAGTTGACCCGATAAAACAAAAACCTTTATCCCTGCCAATGAAAAACAATTCAGAAGATGCACAAATTCATCCTGGACACAAAGGAGTTTGATTTTAAAACGCCATCCCATTCCAAAGCCCTCACTATCAAAAAGAGGTTCAGGGTCACCCTGAGCATCACATCTATTTTTAACCAAAAGAATATCCACCAAGTTCACGCCTCATTGCAAAATAAAACGGTAATAACTCTAAAGGGTTGTTTAGTCAATGGCACCACATGAAAAGGAGACCATAAAGGATTAGTCTTGAGAGAAGCATATCTTGACCAAAAGGTTTCCAGCAAGGACGGAGTCCGAAAGCTTAAATCAAACTAATGTTCCCCAGAGCTGGATTAAGGCAGAACATCTGCAGGAGAAAGCCCATAGACTGCTTTACTAGGACCCGCCCACATAAAATCGATCTGAACTTCAGGCAGACCACCCAGACAACGTATTCAAATGGCATTACGCCGTTTTGCCAGTTCAAGTGGCTTTTCAAATAAGTCAGGATGTACTGCAGTAGGGAAGGACAGGTAAAGGAACCTGCAAACCCTCGGATGTCAGCAAAAGGCCGGTCCGAAGTTAAATGTTGTAGAAGAGGAAGCAATATTACCTTCAACTGGAGCTGCAGGCTCAGGGGCCAACTGTAAAACATCCGAATTGGCACTGGGTAAATGGACTGAAGTACTAGCCAAAGAAACAGAGCAAGCCAAAACAGTTTCTTTCAAAGTCGGGCCAGCTACCTAGGAACCGTCAGGATGCTGTAACCAACCTGCACTGAGAAGCGCAGATTCGGGAGATCATGCAGCAGTATTAGGAGAAAATAACGAATCTGCCAAAGGAACACTCAGATCAGGGTCCTTCTCCATTGTCTGCGCTGAAAACTCGACGTCATCATCAGGGCCAAGTTTTACAGAGCGACAAGGCCCCTCTGGAGAAATCCCTAATATGCGTTTATGCTTTTTTTCAAAAAACTCCGCTTTGGCTGTAGAAAGGGCAACATCCGACTGTGAGAGCTGGGCTCTTAATGCTGCCTGATGAACCACGATCTCTGAAACATCTTCATCAGCCAAACTTTCATCCTCCACCTCAGAAACAGGTATAGTTGTTACCACAATACTTGTTGAAATAGCGGGAGAAAAAATCCCAATACCACCCGAAGTAGTAGGATGCAGTCCGACCGTGGCCGAGCGACCTTCCTCCTCCAAAGCCGCTGACATACTGACCGCCTCCATAGACGCTCCTGTGAGACAACGCACCTCCAGAGTAGGGGAATTTCCCCAGTGTCCTGGCCAAATTTCCCTCATTCACTAAAAATACCACCAACTGGAAACCTTTTGGTCAAGATATGCTTCTCTCAAGACTAATCTGGTTCAAGGTCAGTTGCCATTCATCTGTATCCCCCTCCCCAGGGTCGTGCCTGAAAATAGGCAGGATTTGTCTAGTGCACTTACCCGGTCAGCAAAAACTAAATAAATAAATAAAAATAAAATAAAAAATGTAGACTACCAAGCAGTGCTTTGGAGGTTGGGTACAGAACATCTTTTGGGAAAAGGTTCTGCAGAACTGCTGTGCCAAATTAAGCATCATTTCTGGACTGTATGTCCAAGCAGTAGTGCTTGGTGAAAGTGTGAACAGTTTAACATGTAGCTGCTTTGCAAATTTCCAGTAATGCAATATCCATTGCTGCACCTACTGATGCAGCTGTATCCCTGTTAGAATGTGCCCTGAGGCCCAGGGTGGGCTGCTTACCAACATTACTATAACAGAACTGTATGCAGGCAGCATGCAATGGTTCTCCTGGAAGCTGGTTTACCCTTACCCATTTCGCCATAAGTGAGGAACAACTGGGTATACTATGGTCGGGAGGCTTTGATCCTGTCAAGGCAGTGGCTGAGTGCCCTTTTGACATCCAGGCTATGCAGTTTCCACCACCTGAGCTGGAATTGGCAGTGAAGAAAACTGGCAGCATGATGGACTGATTCAGATGAAAATCCAAAACCACCTTAGGATGGAATTTCCTATTTATCCTGAGCACCACCTTATCCATGTGGAAGGAAATGTAGTTTAGATCTGTGCACAGGGCCTGTAGCTCACTTACTGGCCTAGCTGAAGTAATGGCTATTGGCTACTGGGAAAACAGTCTTCCAGGTAACATACTTCAAGTCTGCAGTTGCCATAGGCTCAAAGGAGGTTCCATAAGCCTGGCAATTTAAATGTTCAGGTCCCAAGCAGGAACTGTCTCCCAAGTGGAGGTTAAGGTGAAGGAGACTTTTAAAAACTTCATGAAGACAGGGTGAGATGCCAGAGACCTGTCCTACCAGCTGAAATGTATGCTAAGATTGCAGCTAGGTGCACCTTCAGCGAGAAGGCCTAAGGCCCAGAGAATGCAAATGGGTCAGGTAGTCCAAAAGGACAGATAATTCAGCCCTAGAGGGATTGATACTACTGTGTCTGCACCAGATAGAAAACCTCTTCCATTTTGAAGCATAAGTCTTCCTGGTTGAGGGTTTATGAGAACCCTAAGGACATTCAGGACCTCTTCAGAGAGGTGCAGACTGGCCAGTTCTAAGTCTTCAAGAGCCAAGCCTTCAGGCAGAGGACTTGAGACTGGGGTAAAAAGCCTGCCGTGTGAGGATGTCAGGAGATTGTGCCTCTGAGGAAGGTGAATTGGCTGTGATACTAGTAGGGCTAGCATGAGTGAATACCAAGGCTGTCTTGCCCAATCTGGTGCCACTAGAATCATTGCTACTGATTGTGACCTGAGTTTTATTGGAACTCTGAACAACAGAGGAAAAGGAGGGACGAAATAAAGGAATCTGCCTGACCAGTTCAATACTAGGGCATTCACTGGTACAGTCCCACTGGCTGGAGGTCTGCAAGAGAACTGTGACAGCTGGTGATTGTCTGTGGGTGAAGAGATCCATCTCTGGCAGACCCCACCTTCTGAACACTGATTCGGCACCTGTGTGTTCAAAGATCACTCATGGTGGTTCTGGCTGATTCTGCTGAGGGAGTCTGCCAGGATACTGTTCTTTCCTGGTAGGTGGACAGCAGAAAGAGACACCTGCAAGGAGTAGGCCAGGTTCCATACCTTCATGCCCTCTGTGCACAGTAAGGTTGACCTGGTGCCTTCTTGTTTGCTGATGTAATACATACAGTGTTAGGTAGTACCATGTTACAAGTAACGAGTTAGTGTAATCCAATTACATTACCAAGTAACTTGTAATGGTAACGGATTACTTGTAACAAAATGTAATTTGGGGAAGTTACAGAATACATTTTTTTACAAGTAATGCGTTACTGTAATGCAATTTTCTATATTACTTTGCTAGCATTTGCAGCATCCATCTGAGCAGCGCTAGCTGGACCAATCTTCCTAATCAGGATTGTTGGGTAGGGTGTGGAATTACTGTAGTGGATTGGACTAGTTTACTCAGAGTTCTTCTTGTAGAGGTGGCACTGACTTTTGAGAAGCTGCCTTGATGCCTTGAATTCATTTGAAGTTTCTTCCTATTGGTCACTGCAGTTGTGCTTTTGTATTGTCCTCCTCCTTGCCTTGCTTGTTTCACTTATTGCCAGTGGCCAATCGCATGATCCCACCCATTTCTCCACAGCACCTGTGATGCTATGCACATGTATGAGTGGAGTCTCGTCTATTGCCTAATGCAAAAACCACCATCACAGTGCTACACTCAGTATTGTTGTTACATTTAAATTTTTGGTTGTTTTCCATTTCTATTAGTGGAACAACATGGACAACAGTCAGATAATCACTGCATGGCAGACAAGTGAAATCGGTGGTCTCTCAGTTGCCATTGCAAGTTGCTTTGTTGGTTATTCTGTTGGTTTAAGAACATGGGAAGTTGTTACTAAGGATATTTAATAATACGTGGGTTGTTGGAATGGCAATAGGTGGGGTCTCACAGAACCCCTCCAGTGCTTACAAGGAGGTCGCAAGGGCTCCTGCCAGCTCTCCCCCAACCCCACAGAAACTGGAGTGCCGATTTTCACTGTGCCAGAACCCCTGATGCTTACAAGGAGGTAGTGAGGGCTCCTGCTAGCTCTCCCCACCCACGGAAACTGGAGCGCCAATTACTGTGCCAGAATCCCTCCGTGCTTACAAGGAGGTCGTGAGGGCTCCTCCCAAGCTCTCCTCCCCACGGAAACCAGAGCACTGATTTTCACTGTGGCAGAACCCCTCCAGTGCTTACAAGGAGGTCGCGAGGGCTCCTGCCAGCATTCCTCCACCCCACGGAAACCGGAGCGCTGATTTTCACTGTGACAGAACCCCTCAAGTGCTTACAAGGAGGTCGCGAGGGCTCCTGCCAGCACTCCTCCACCCCATGGAAACCGGAGCGCTGATTTTCACTGTGCCAGAACCCCTCCGGTACTTACAAGGAGGTCGCGAGGGCTCCTGCCAGTTATCCCCCACCCTACGGAAACCGAATGCCAATTTTCACTGTGCCAGAACCCCTCCAGTGCTTACAAAGAGGTCATGAGGGCTCCTGCCAGCTCTCCTCCACCCCACGGAAACTGAAGAGCTGATTTTCACTGTGCCAGGTACTTACTGAGCAGTCTCCCCGATTGCAACCGTGTCCAGGAACCGCTGGCTTTGCCCCACCGAACGCTATGCATTCGACTCCCCACCACCCCTGCCACCACTAGCATCCTTGGTCAGCATTCCAATATATAGGTAGATTTCTGATCACATGATCACGAAATAACCTATCAGTCAACTTTCCCATCTGCAACTTATATTCTCCCACCACTAGAGGCCCCCTTCTTGCATACTACAGACCTAACTCTTATATATAGCTTCCTAGCCCAACCATGCTCCCTCTCACACTCATCACCCTCCTCTTACTACTCCTTCAAACACCTCATTCTCCCCATTGCGACAGAGTGGAGCAAACTGACACTTCCTATCCTCGTGTAGCCTGGTGCCTTCTACCCCCCCCACACTACACATGAGCTACCAGCCTTTACAAACCCAGGCAGAAAAACAGTCTGCAGCACACACACCCCATACACCACATACTTACACAGACATTTCAACATCTACACTCTCACCCCTGGTTTCCATCTCCCATGGCAAGAAACCCTCTGGGGCCTCTCCTTCTCCAGTCAACCCCCATCTACACCCTCACCACATCGAATCCCCCCCCTTTCCACACTTACTCCTCCTAGCTGCCCCCCTTACCCTGAAACTCTCTATACCCACCATAGGACACATGCTGCATAAATGCTGTAGACAATCTCCAGGAGCTAGATGCTATCACCTCAGATCACTCATACTTCTTCTGCTTCTGATGGAAATGTCCACCCAAACCCTGGCCCAATAAATCCCCACCATCCCACCCATCTCCAGGAGATGGGCTACGCATTGCCTCACTAAACATCTGCAGCCTTCAAAAAATGGGACTCTTTTAGGGGTGGGTACTCCAGCATCACCGTGATATCATTGCTCTGAGTGCGGGAAGTTACGTCTTGCTTACCAATAGAGGGGAATTTTTTTTAACTGGAAAGTAAAGCTTATCTAATAGTGTTACAAACAGAAACATAATGTAAACGACTAGGCAGAATGTTTTGGCATAATCTGAGAGTTATACTAAATTTAACTCAGAAGGTTACAGTCAATCTATAGAGTCCCATCTAGATGAAAACAGATGGAAATTCTATAATCTTGTTTCAGTCTGAAAATTTGCCCTCAACAACCATGTCAATAAAACATTCAGAAAATAATGTTGTTATATAGTAAAACTATATCTCACATACCACATATATAATACTAAAGCAAAGTAAAACTAGCTATAATGTGACTTTGTCATATTGAAAGGTTGTGACTGTAGATCCCTATGCACAATATTTCAATGTTAGGGGCCATAAAGGAAAGGGGCTATTTTCCAAACCAAGTTCAAAATTTTGATGTAGGGATGTCAAAACAAATGTTCCATAGTCTCAATTATTTCCAAATGTGTTCTTAGGCAATATTGGTCCAAATTTGTTTAGTTTTAGATTATATTTACATTTAATTCATAATGATAACTTATATTATCCACATACAAGGTGGTATGGGTGAGGTTAATATATACTAATGAAAGTTTTATTTGAGGTGAATAGCAATCAAAGGGCATATCTGAAATATTTGTATTATATAAACATAACGTTGTTTTCATTAGAGTAGTAAGTATGTCTTGAAATGTCCCATAATTTAATTTTTCCAAAACATATTTTGAGAGATTGTGGAGATGATTTATGGATGTTGTTTTGGGAATATCTCATCGGGTCAAAAAGAGTTATATCACCCAGTATCCTGAAGCTATACTTTCCATAGTGTCTCTGTCTGCAAGTAGGTTGTAGATTGTATATATAAACATGGTACAAAAGAAACTAACGGATGCAACATTTTTAGTCTCTATTTTTTTTTCCTGGAACAACAACACTTTTTTATGATTAAGCTACTGCTCAATGCAAGAAAGAAACAGCCATATCTGTGTTTCTGTTCTAGAAGGCTAATACTGCACTAATATATAAAAATATGGGTAAAAGGTTCTTTTTCATTTGTATCTGTTTAATTGATAACTCTGTATTCCATATATCAATTTTGGTTTTGTTTCTTCACTTTAAATGTTCAGTTTAAATATGCTAGGTCTCTGCCCAAAAGCAGGCCTCAAATTTTATACGCACCTTTAATCACTGTATACTTATAACCTGTGTAAATATATTGGTTCTAATTCTAGTGGTGTGCAATTGTTATTTGTCATAATTTACTTGTGCACCAGTATATAATAAAACCTTGCAAAACCCTTTAACACTAGCAGAGGGGAGTCCCTAACAAGAAGTATAAATCATCAGATATGGTTTAACTTCAGGATCTGTACTGAAAAGGATAGTCCATGATATTATCATGAGTATATATTCATACAGGATCAATAGTAAAAGTATAAAGAGCACCTTCAACTGATGTAATTCTGTAGTACGATATTTTCCTATCCATCCATTACAAAATGCTGATAGTAGCTTAGTACAATAAATTTGTATCCATTTTAAAGGTATGTATACATCTAGTTAAACAGTCCCAGATATTCATGTTTATATTATCAAAGGTCGCTGGTCTGCTAAATCAGACCTGTAATTTCTGTGATTTTTTGAAAAAGTTCCTTTAAAGTATATATCAGCTATTTTCCTATGTGGAATGGAAATGGTTTGTGCAGAGTGTGTGTTGAATACATTGTAACAACTATTGTTTAGTATTTGAAATATTTAAAACTGTGATTCAATAAGGTAATGGGTCTCCAGTTAATTAAATCCTCTACCTTTTTGTACATAAATACTACTAACCTCATTCATGTTAGCATATCTGTGTTAGTATTTCTTTTAAACTGCAGTGAACTCATCCAATAAATGTGGAAAATTATTTTATATAACTATATGGTATACCATCATCTTTGGGCTGTTCCAGTTCTTGTTTGTGCAGACCGGTAAACTCTAGTGTTGTGAATGTCTATAACGTAATACCTGTAAATCTGGTAGTTGAGGCAAGTTTCGTCCCAACCAAGCATCATGTGTGACAATGGGTTTGATTACCTAAAGAGGTTCGCACATGTTACTAACCATATTCATAAGTACCGTGTCTGTACACTATACCCTGCCTTATTCTTAAGCCCTGTCATGTTTTTGCTGTCTTGAGAAGTACCAAATTGAATGAATTCAAAAGGCTTGTGTATTTTGGGGTGCCAAAACGATGCTCATTATCCAATGATTTTGCACGTGTCATGTTGGAATTTATTCATACATTCTCTTATATCATGTAATCTGGGAAGAACTGAGGTCTCATTAGTGCCCGAAAGTCCAAAATTATTTTCATATTCTGGTATAAATCGGTTTTATATTGCCTATGTAATCTTTCCTATAGATTGGTGCTGCTATATCGTTTTGTGTCCAGCCATTATTCACAATAGGTCAGAAGACAGGGAATGATTTCCTAGTTTTACATTATTAGAAATCCTCTACTGTGTGGAGTAATGAGGTAATTCAGCCTCCAGTATCCTGGACCTCATGTATAGGTATATGACTGCCACTGTAACTGCATGATCAGATACAGTAACAGGTACCGCCTTAGTGTCAATAGTCTGTGGAGAGTCTGAAAGAAACCGAAATCATCCATAGATTTAGTGCCCCAAGAAATGTTTTTGTTGAGTTCTTTGCGTGCTATAACATCAATAAGGCCTGCTTGAACCAGTAAAGTGTTCAGGGGCCCGAGTATCATAAAATATTTTAGTGGTTTGATATCCTCTGTCTGTCCTATATCTATTATAGTTAAAATCACCTCCTATAAAACATACCTGAGGTGAGTAAATATGGTTGAAATAAATCAAATATTTCAAATTGTTCGATCTTTATTTTGTGTGTATAAACATTTAGGCTGCACTAGGTCATTAATCACTACACTATTAGCAATACCGACCGGAAAGATTATCAATTGTATTATCACAAATAGGGTTATTATGGCAATACCAATATCACTATTACTGGTCTTCACCTACTGACCAATGAGTAATCCCCCATTTCAACCAGCAGTTGCTGATTCTACATCCAATTTTGAATGTAATCTAGTATCTTGTAAAACACCACATTGTAATATACGCTCTCAAAAGTGACAAAATCAGCATCTGTTTTCTTTCTGATAATATACTATTCACATTCAAGGAGGCCACCGAAGATTATATACTGTTGACATCAAAAAAAAAAAATAAAAGAGACCCATCCTATTCTTAGAACAGTTTGACCGTGTTATTTTTTCTTATTCCTTTTCTCATTCCCAATCTGTTCTTTTGATTTTTAACTCAGACCACCTTTGTGGTAAGTTTTGCTCTAGATCAGAAGTAACGCTTTGTTGTGCAGAATGTACAGATAATGAATTTGAATCAAAGTACCTGTATCATCCTGAAGTATGGTAAACGGATTATGGGTGGATGTTGTGGGGGGGTCAGAAATCATTAGTCTGGTATTACCAGATCAGAGGCTACGTCTCCTAGAAGTTACCAGGGTAAAAGCTTCTTCAGGCGGGAGAGGTGGAGGCATTGAAGCTAAAGCATTACCTGGAACCTCTATCTGAGATACAAGATTTGTGGATACTGGCCCGGGTTCGGGGGTATCAGGATTTATTTTAAGTTGAGGTTCCTTTTGGGTCAGAGCATGTTCATGGCTAATAGAAATATGTAAATGAGACCTGTTCAGGAGGTGGTAAAATGTTTGGTGTCAGGTTGGGCTTTGACTGAGTATTAATGTAAAAATCTTGAACACTGTAATCTCCAGATTTATTTTGGAGCCACTAAAGAGCAATCGGCAAAGGGATGTGCTTCCACAAAGAGAACATTTACTAGGATGGTGACGGTCAAGAAGAACATGCCCTGTTCTCACATCATTGTGCACATTTAATGACTTCACACATTCTACTTAAGTGTCTGGTCGATCCGCATTTGTAGCAATGCCTAGGTTGTCCAGGATAAAATATAAACCCTTATCCCATCCCAAATAGAAACAACTAGGTAGGTGCTGTAGGCCCTCGTCAGTTTGGAATAAATTCACCTTGTATCTCCACCCTCCATTCCAGAACCCCTCGTCAGTCTAGTATAGGTTCAGGATTCCCTGACTGAACATTTTTTCTAACCAAGATGTTATATCTTCCACATTCACACCCTCATTTCTAAAAGAACAGTTATTACCTTTAAATGTTTGTTTGGTGAGGGGATAGCTTGAAAGTGTAACCAAGCTGGATTAGTTTTAACAAAGCATATCTCATCCAAAATTTATTTAACAGGTCTGGGTGTAATGGAAACAATATCATAGTTATTATCCCCCGGGTATGTATAAGGGCATATACTCCTCCTGGGGAAAATCCCAGCATTTGTTTAATTAATGCCTTTCTATATAAAATCGATCAGGCATACCATCTATAGGGTCGAAACTGCTAACTGGACAGCTGCCTTAGTGCTTTGCTAAAGAAACTTTTTTTTAAAATAAACTAGCAAACGTAGCAGGGGTTGAGTACAAACAGGTGTATCCTGTATGGGATTAATCTCAGCAGCTAGAACCAGCGTTTTGTTTAAAGTCTCAAGAGCACCAACTTGCATTAAACTATCTTCTGGTAACACTAAATCATGTATTTGTGAATCAAGTAACCCAGTTTGAGAAGAACTACATAAAGGAGAATATGAAAGTCCTGCAGGAGAATTTGTAAAACAATGAGGTCCATAGCTAGATACATTATCCTGTAAAAGGATGTCATCTGTTCTCCCATCTTCTACGCTTGTTCCAGGGAGGGGAATTACTGGATCGGCTATCCAGCTTCCCATATCAGTTTGTGTCCAGCCTGCTTCACGCAGCGCTTTTTGTGGGGACCAGGATTTATCAGGCAAAGGTTTAGAAACCTGTGGCAAAGTAACATCAGTAGGCAGAAAACTTTTCAACACTTTAGGTACAGTACCTTGTAGGCCAGAAGGGGAGTCCAAAACAGGCCGTTTCCGTTTTCATTCTTCTTCGGCTTGGATTTTTGAAAACTCGGCAATAGCAGATTCCATTATCTGTCGTTTATGCTCTAATAATTCAGAGGAAACTACAAACTTTATAGAGTTTGGATTCATGGGGCAATGTGATTGCCTCATCAGCTTTTTCTCCCAGGACCGCTGGGTTCCCAAGTCATCCAACCACTTCCTGTATTCCTACTATCAACAACTTCTGTATTGTGCATCTTCATTTGGCCCGTGGGGATTCTGCATATTGCTGGCCACCACACGGTGCATCCCAGCTGTACCATTTACCCCATATGGACTAATAACACTTTTGTTTAAACCTTACACCTTCCAGTGTTTCCATGGCATAAAGAGGGTTTAACTCCATTTTTGCGGATCCACCACCTGATAGCTCTATCTCAGAGTGTGGGGGTTGAGGTACGAGATGCTGGCCACCCTGAAGGTGCAACCCAGGCATACCATGTTCCTCACGATTGTTTCCGGGCTCAGCAGCCCCAGCACAGCCTCCCACTGTCCTCCATTCTACTGGAGAGAAACTCGAGACACAGCGCCTACCCGACCTACTTAAAAAACAGTAGGGGAATGTTTTGATTTAAGACCAAAAGTAAATCAGACCACAACATCAAACAAAACTTGGAACAAGAAATAATTACAAAAACAAAAGAACTGAAGCAAAATACAGAATGACCTCAAAAAAGGAAAGAAAACCAAAATTGAAAATAAAACTGACCCAATGAACTTTATCCAGTGTCCAACCATTGTATCGCTTTCCATTTTTTATGAAACTGGGATGGTGATAAGGAACGAAAATCCGCATGCCAAATTTCAAAAAGCCAATTATAAATCCTACAAAATAGTTGATCAGGGGAAATAAAAAGAGCACATAGGGACCATGTACAGCGGACCTGCCAAACATGATACTTAATACCCCCAAAAATTAATCTAACTGTATCAGCGGTAAACGAGTCCCACTCCGAGGATAAAATACCGAAAAATAAACATGTAGAATCAATAGTTGAAATTGGAAATGTGCCCACCAACATAAAGCAGGGCCAAAAATTGTACAATAAAAGGACATTCAAAAAACAAATGCAACATCGTCTCTAATGTAGCAGTGCAAGTAAGAAATCTTGGACAATATCTGTCTTCAATACTCTTATGTTTCAAATTATTTTTAACATTCAGCCTACCATGAGCTGTAAGCCAGGTAACATCCCACATATAATTAGGAAGACTAGGAAAGGTAAGCAAAGCCGAAACTTGGGGTAAATCAGTATGAGCAATTTCCGGAAAGACACAACTGTCTGAAAAGTACTGACTTAACAAAAATGATACAACTGTTTTCTAGAAAGTTGGGTGTTAAAGAAAGGATCTTCCATTTCTTAATATACCAAAACAGGAACGAAGATAATTTGGTAACTGAACAACAGGTGTTTGTTTATGGATGAGGCCAACCCTTGACCAACCATCTAGCCAAGGAGAGACATGATCGAAAGCCACCAACCACACCTTAGAGCTGTGTAGAGAGCAAGGGGAGAAATATTTTTATATAGAAAATACTGAAAAGAACAGTACTGGGTTAACCATATTTAAACCACCAGAAGCAAGGGACAATATAAAACATTCCTCCTGATGGGGTTCAAACGACTTTCCCACATCATGCGAAAAAAGACCATAAAGAGCTACTTCAGGGAAACCAGTACTGCATAAACAGCACTCAAATGCAAAAATGCCAATGAGAAATGTATTAATCATATAGATGCATTTTTTTTGACATATTCCATTTGGTCCAAAGGTAATCCTTCCAATTTGCCTCTCTGAAGAAGCTGCCCCATTATATGGGCTGTATCAGAATCACAAAAAAAAAAATGCCTAAAATTTTACAAACTGTATTGGTAACAGGAATTCCCATAATCACCGAATAAGAAGAAACATAAGTGCCATAATAACAGCATCTGCTCTTAGACAAATTAAAGGAGCCCCCAGTACCTTTTTGGAAAGCAGCAGTCAACCGTTCAACAGCCTTACTGGAAGGGATGTCAGCCCAAAAAAAACATAAATCATCCACATATGCAATAACTGGGAATTCAGCATCAGCAGAACCCACCGAGGAACCATAGATAATATCCACACAGGAAATAGCAGAAAGTAAAGGTTCCAAAGAAAAATTATACAGCATAGGGCTAAGAGGGCACCCCTGGCGCACCCCCTTACCGCACGGACGTGCCCTTCCCAACCCTCCATTAACATACGGGATCATAACAGCATTCCGATAGTAATTCTGTATCCAACGGACAAAACCAGAAGGGAAACCTAGAGCCATCATGCATGACCAAAGACAGAGGTGAGAAACACTATCAAAAGCCTTAGCTTGATCTAACATAACACAAATACCAGCCATTTTGTCTCGTTTACCTCATTCAAGGATTTCGCGAATCAAAATCAGGGCATCAGAAATAGTATGGCCAGGTACAGAACTAGACTGTACAGGAGAAATAATGTCAGACAAAAACAAGCAATCCAGAACCCAAAATTTTGGTGAAAATCTTGCAGTCCTAATTCAAAAGCTGCTATCGGGCACCAATTATGCAGATCACCCTGTCACCTGACTTATGAAGAAAGTTTAAAAGCCCTCATTCATACTAGGGGAAAGTACCAAGAGAAAGACATGCATTAAACACTGAAACTAAATGAGAACCCCAAATAGTACCAATTAAGCATATATTTCATTAGGAAGCCCATCCTTTCCAGGAGCTTTACCTTTGGAAGGACCTGAGTAACAGCATAAAATTCAGACACAGAAATAGGCGCTAACAGAGACAACAAAAAACCTCAGGAATTTGGGGTAAAGAACTATATTGCAACCAGTCAGCAATAGACTGTGAAGTAACCATAGAATCTTTAGCAAACAATGACTGTACATGGGTATCCACAATATCAAGAATTGTATGCTTATCAGAAACCCTATCATCCAAGTCAATAAAACAGTAACATCCTTCTTAGTCCTATGACATATAGCATCAAAGGGATTCAGATGACAAAAGGACCCTTGGTACTAATCTCATATCTCTCTGTTGCTGTTGCTTCAAATTTTGAATCTTGCCAATTCAGTCTTAACCACCTGTAATGCATGAGAATCAACGGGAAACCAGAATGAAGTTGGGAGTAAAATTAGTTAATAACTGCTGAAGAGATTTATGATATGATTTACGGAAGCTCCCAAAATATGTCCAATCTTAAGAAAATATTCTTTAAATAACTTCTTTGAATCTTCCCACCAATCTTGCAGAGAGTCATAAAGAAAAACCGAATCACGGGCTCGTAAAGAGACAAAACCTTCCTGGACTTCAGAATATCCAGAAGTGACAAATTCAGCTTCCAGTATCCCGGGCCTTTAGAAGTTTGTGCATGATCAGAAAGGGAAAAACTGAGAAGGCAATGATCCGAAGAAGCAACTAGTGAAACTTTAGGGGAAAAAAATTGAAGAGAGGCGGTTACAAACCAATAATCAATGCGTGATTTCCGAAGGCCCTGTACATAGGTAAAAGACGAAACACCATCAAAAACATCATGAAGACCAGAAACCTTTAGCAAATCATTCAAACAATGAGTGTCACAGTAAAGTTTCAGTGTTAGATTTAACTGTTCGGGGATATTAAAATCACCACCCAACAAAATATTCCTGCTAGAAAGCAAATGAGGCCAAGAAGGTGCAAAAGTTGAACCCGATCCCATTTGGTCTGAGGGGCGTAGACATTAATCAATCTAAAGGGAACAGAATGAATAGAGACATCAAGTAACAAAACCCTCCCAGGAGAAATATGAAGCACCTCTGTCACTGTAATAGTATTCGAAGTGAAACATATTCCAACACCCGAGCAGAGGTCAGTAACCCCTGACCAATAACAAGGACCCCAGCCCCATAAATCCGTAGCCTCAAAGAAATCCTGGACAGTATACAATCTGGTATCTTGGAAAAAGATAACATCATGACGTAAATCTGAAAACAAAGAAAAAGTAACTCTCTTTTTAAACAGAGACCTAAGGCTATTGACATTCAAACTAGCCAAGTAACCTCATGCAGGAACGGGAAAGGAGGATTAAGAGCGGAGTTCAACTTTCTGTTACTTTTTATAAACCAACCCGGAAGTTTTTTTGATTTACTCGAACTACCCACCCGAGGGTCCCGAGGACAGATTCAGAGTCAGAGGCCATGTCAACTTGAGAGGGATGTAGTGAAGTAGCATCAGAGTCTTGGTCTGCAATGTCCAGTGAGGCTAAAACCCCAAATTTATTGGAAACCATCACAGGGGCTGAGATTGAGCCCAGTCAAGCACAGAACTGCGGTCAACTCCTGAAAGAACAGGAGAAAAGGAAACGCTGTCTTTCCTTCCTGCGAGTCCTTAGGGAGGTCTCAGCAAAGGCGATGAGAAAACCAAAGGGAGCGGAGTCTCGAGAACTGTGGTCACTGCTGGAGAAACAGTAGGAACAGGAGTATCACTGGAAGGGCAAGAGAGGGGGACAGAGGAAGCCAAAGCAGCTGAATATGATTTGGGCTTCTGGGAAGTGGGAGGGCCATTTCCATGCAAAAGGTTCCTAGCAGCCCGGAAAATAAGTAAATCCTGCATAGCAAACCCTGGGTCTGAAGAGTTATGTGCGGCCTTTGGGCAATCAGGAAAGACATGCCCCAATTCATCACAGAAAGAACACTTCACAGGGTTCACACATTGATAGCCAGAGTGGCCACATTCCCCACATTGAAAACAAAAAACCTTTTCACAAGACGTGCTAATGTGCCTAGGAGAGCCACATTTATAGCAATGTCTAGGTTGACCCGGATAAAACAAAAAACCTTTATCCCTGCCAATGAAAAAACAATTCAGAAGATGCACAAATTCATCCTGGACACAAAGGAGTTTGATTTTAAAACGCCATCCCCATTCCAAAAGCCCTCACTATCAAAAAGAGGTTCAGGGTCACCCTGAGCATCACATCTATTTTTTAACCAAAAAAGAATATCCACCAAGTTCACGCTCTCATTGCAAAATAAAACGGTAATAACTCTAAAGGGTTGTTTAGTCAATGGCACCACATGAAAAGGAGACCATAAAGGATTAGTCTTGAGAGAAGCATATCTTGACCAAAAGGTTTCCAGCAAGGACGGAGTCCGAAAGCTTAAATCAAACTAATGTTCCCCAGGAGCGTGGATTAAGGCAGACATCTGCAGGAGAAAAGCCCATAGACTGCTTTACTAGGACCCGGCCCACATAAAATCGATCTGGAACTTCAGGCAGACCACCCAGACAACGTATTCAAATGGCATTACGCCGTTTTGCCAGTTCAAGTGGCTTTTCAAATAAGTCAGGATGTACTGCAGTAGGGGAAGGGACAGGTAAAGGAACCTGCGAAACCCTCGGGATGTCAGCAAAAGGCCGGTCCGAGTTAAATGTTGTAGAAGAGGAAGCAATATTACCTTCAACTGGAGCTGCAGGCTCAGGGAGCCAACTGTAAAACATCCAATTGGCACTGGTGTAAATGGACTGAAGTACTAGCCAAAGAAACAGAGCAAGCCAAAACAGTTTCTTTCAAAGTCGGGCCAGCTACCTAGGAACCGTCAGGATGCTGTAACCAACCTGCACTGAGAAGCGCAGATTAGGAGATCATGCAGCAGTATTGGGAGAAAATAACAATCTGCCAAAGGAACACTCAGATCAGGTCCTCTCTCCATTGTCTGCGCTTGAAAACTCGACGCCATCATCAGGGCTAAGTTTTACAGAGCGACAAGGCCCTCTGGAGAAATCCCTAATATGCTTATGCTTTTTTCAAAACTCCCTTTGGCTGTAGAAAGGGCAACATCCGACTGTGAGAGCTGGGTTTAATGCTGCCTGATGAACCACGATCTCTGAAACATCTTCATCAGCCAAACTTTCATCCTCCACCTCAGAAACAGGTATAGTTGTTACCACAATACTTGTTGAAATAGCGGAGAAAAATCCCAATACCACCCGAAGTGATAGGATGCGAGTCCGACCGTGGCCGGCGACCTTCCTCCTCCAAAGCCGCTGACATACTGACCCGCCTCCATAGAGCGGCTCCTGTGAGACAGCACCTCCAGAGTAGGGGACTTCCCAGTGTCCTGGCCAAATTCCCTCATTCACTAAAAATACCACCAACTGGAAACCTTTTGGTCAAGATATGCTTCTCTCAAGACTAATCTGGTTCAAGGTCAGTTGCCATTCATCTGTATCCCTCCCAGGGTCGTGCCTGAAAATAGGCAGGATTTGTCTAGTGCACTTACCCGGTCAGCAAAACCTAAATAAATAAAAAAAATAAAATAAAAATGTAGACTACCAAGCAGTGCTTTGGAGGTTGGGTACAGAACATCTTTTGGGAAAAGGTTCTGCAGAACTGCTGTGCCAAATTAAGCATTATTTCTGGACTGTATGTCCAAGCAGTAGTGCTTGGTGAAAGTGTGAACAGTTTAACATGTAGCTGCTTTGCAAATTTCCAGTAATGCAATATCCATTGCTGCACCTACTGATGCAGCTGTATCCCTGTTAGAATGTGCCCTGAGGCCCAGGGTGGGCTGCTTACCAACATTACTATAACAGAACTGTATGCAGGCAGCATGCAATGGTTCTCCTGGAAGCTGGTTTACCCTTACCCATTTCGCCATAAGTGAGGAACAACTGGGTATACTATGGTCGGGAGGCTTTGATCCTGTCAAGGCAGTGGCTGAGTGCCCTTTTGACATCCAGGCTATGCAGTTTCCACTCACCTGAGCTGGAATTGGCAGTGAAGAAAACTGGCAGCATGATGGACTGATTCAGATGAAAATCCAAAACCACCTTAGGATGGAATTTCCTATTTATCCTGAGCACCACCTTATCCATGTGGAAGGAAATGTAGTTTAGATCTGTGCACAGGGCCTGTAGCTCACTTACTGGCCTAGCTGAAGTAATGGCTATTGGCTACTGGGAAAACAGTCTTCCAGGTAACATACTTCAAGTCTGCAGTTGCCATAGGCTCAAAGGGAGGTTCCATAAGCCTGGCAATTTAAATGTTCAGGTCCCAAGCAGGAACTGTCTCCCTAAGTGGAGGGTTAAGGTGAAGGAGACTTTTAAAAAACTTCATGAAGACAGGGTGAGATGCCAGAGACCTGTCCTTACCAGCTGAAATGTATGCTAAGATTGCAGCTAGGTGCACCTTCAGCGTAGAAGGCCTAAGGCCCAGAGAATGCAAATGGGTCAGGTAGTCCAAAAGGACAGATAATTCAGCCCTAGAGGGATTGATACTACTGTGTCTGCACCAGATAGAAAACCTCTTCCATTTTGAAGCATAAGTCTTCCTGGTTGAGGGTTTATGAGAACCCCTAAGGACATTCAGGACCTCTTCAGAGAGGTGCAGACTGGCCAGTTCTAAGTCTTCAAGAGCCAAGCCTTCAGGCAGAGAGACTTGAGACTGGGGTAAAGAAGCCTGCCGTGTGAGGATGTCAGGAGATTGTGCCTCTGAGGAAGGTGAATTGGCTGTGATACTAGTAGGGCTAGCATGAGTGAATACCAAGGCTGTCTTGCCCAATCTGGTGCCACTAGAATCATTGCTACTGATTGTGACCTGAGTTTTATTGGAACTCTGAACAACAGAGGAAAAGGAGGGACGAAATAAAGGAATCTGCCTGACCAGTTCAATACTAGGGCATTCACTGGTACAGTCCCACTGGCTGGAGGTCTGCAAGAGAACTGTGACAGCTGGTGATTGTCTGTGGGTGAAGAGATCCATCTCTGGCAGACCCCACCTTCTGAACACTGATTGCGGCACCTGTGTGTTCAAAGATCACTCATGGTGGTTCTGGCTGATTCTGCTGAGGGAGTCTGCCAGGATACTGTTCTTTCCTGGTAGGTGGACAGCAGAAAGAGACACCTGCAAGGAGTAGGCCAGGTTCCATACCTTCATGCCCTCTGTGCACAGTAAGGTTGACCTGGTGCCTTCTTGTTTGCTGATGTAATACATACAGTGTTAGGTAGTACCATGTTACAAGTAACGAGTTAGTGTAATCCAATTACATTACCAAGTAACTTGTAATGGTAACGGATTACTTGTAACAAAATGTAATTTGGGGAAGTTACAGAATACATTTTTTTACAAGTAATGCGTTACTGTAATGCAATTTTCTATATTACTTTGCTAGCATTTGCAGCATCCATCTGAGCAGCGCTGCAGCTGGATCAACTCCTCCCAATCAGGATTCGTAGGTAGGGTGTGGAATCACACTGTGAGGACTGGACGAGTTTACTCAGAGTTCTTCCTTGTAGAGCTTGGGCACTGACTTTTGAGAAGCAGCCGCCGTATGCCTGAATTCATTTGGAAGTCTCTCTCCTATTGGTCACTGCAGCTGTGCTTGCATTGTCCTCCTCCTTGCCTTGCTTGCTCACTTATTGCCAGTGGCCAATCGCATGATCCCACCCATTCTCCAATAAGCACCTGTGATGCTATGCACATGTATGAGTGGGAGTCCTGTCTATTGCCTAATGCAAAAACCACCATCACAGTGCTACACTCAGTATTGTTGTTACATTTAAATTTTTGGTTGTTTTCCATTTCTATTAGTGGAACAACATGGACAACAGTCAGATAATCACTGCATGGCAGACAAGTGAAATCGGTGGTCTCTCAGTTGCCATTGCAAGTTGCTTTGTTGGTTATTCTGTTGGTTTAAGAACATGGGAAGTTGTTACTAAGGATATTTAATAATACGTGGGTTGTTGGAATGGCAATAGGTGGGGTCTCACAGAACCCCTCCAGTGCTTACAAGGAGGTCGCAAGGGCTCCTGCCAGCTCTCCCCCAACCCCACAGAAACTGGAGTGCCGATTTTCACTGTGCCAGAACCCCTCTGATGCTTACAAGGAGGTAGTGAGGGCTCCTGCTAGCTCTCCCCCAACCCACGGAAACTGGAGCGCCAATTTTCACTGTGCCAGAACCCCTCCGGTGCTTACAAGGAGGTCGTGAGGGCTCCTGCCAGCTCTCCCCCTCCCCACGGAAACCAGAGCACTGATTTTCACTGTGGCAGAACCCCTCCAGTGCTTACAAGGAGGTCGCGAGGGCTCCTGCCAGCATTCCTCCACCCCACGAAACCGGAGCTGATTTTCACTGTGACAGAACCCCTCAAGTGTTACAAGGAGGTCGCGAGGGCTCCCTGCCAGCACTCCTCCACCCCATGGAAACCGAGCTGATTTTTCACTGTGCTGCATCCCTCCGGTACTTTACAAGGAGGTCGCGAGGGCTCCTGCCAGTTATCCCCCACCCTACGGAAACCGAATGCCAATTTTCACTGTGCCAGAACCCCTCCAGTGCTTACAAAGAGGTCATGAGGGCTCCTGCCAGCTCTCCTCCACCCCACGGAAACTGAAGAGCTGATTTTCACTGTGCCAGGTACTTACTGAGCAGTCTCCCCGATTGCAACCGTGTCCAGGAACCGCTGGCTTTGCCCCACCGAACGCTATGCATTCGACTCCCCACCACCCCTGCCACCACTAGCATCCTTGGTCAGCATTCCAATATATAGGTAGATTTCTGATCACATGATCACGAAATAACCTATCAGTCAACTTTCCCATCTGCAACTTATATTCTCCCACCACTAGAGGCCCCCTTCTTGCATACTACAGACCTAACTCTTATATATAGCTTCCTAGCCCAACCATGCTCCCTCTCACACTCATCACCCTCCTCTTACTACTCCTTCAAACACCTCATTCTCCCCCCCCCCCCCCATTAAGCGACAGAGTGGAGCAAACTGACACTTCCCATCCTCTGTAGCCTGGTGCCTTCTACCCCCCACACTACACATGAGCTACCAGCCTTACAAACCCAGGCAGAAAACAGTCTGCAGCACACACCCCATACACCACATACTTACACAGACATTTCAACATCTACACTCTCACCCTGGTTTCCATCTCCCATGGCAAGAAACCCTCTGGGGCCTCTCCTTCCAGTCAACCCCATCTACACCCTCACCACATCGAATCCCCTTTCCACACTTACTCCTCCTAGCTGCCCCTTACCCTGAAACTCTCTATACCCACCATAGGACACATGCTGCATAAATGCTGTAGACAATCTCCAGGAGCTAGATGCTATCACCTCAGATCACTCATACTTCTTCTGCTTCTGATGGGAAATGTCCACCCAAACCCTGGCCCAATAAATCCCCTACCATCCCACCCATCTCCAGGAGATGGGCTACGCATTGCCTCACTAAACATCTGCAGCCTTCAAAAAAAAATGGGACTCCTTTTAGGGGTGGGTACTCCAGCATCACCGTGATATCATTGCTCTGAGTGAAACCTGGCTCTCCCCCTCTGTCCCTGACTTGGCAGTAAACCTCCCTGGATAACGCCTCTATCGCTCCGACCGAGTGGGCAAGCGAGGGGGAGGCTGTGCTATCTACCTCAAGGACTCACTTACTGGCCACCTACTCCCCCCTGCCCCAACTAACTTCCAGGGCTCAGGCCCTCACCCTAAAATTAATGCTAAGTAAGTCAACCTCCCCTCTCCTCATCACCACTGCTTATGTCCCTCCCCAAGACCAGAAGCTAGCCTTCCAAGCCATCATGTCCTGCCTCTCTACCCTTCCCCCAAAGCATGAAGAAATACTATTGGGGGATTTCAACATAAATTGTCTGGCCAAAACAGCCACCCCTTACATCAACGAGGCTGTGGCTCTCAACCTCTCACAGATCGTCAAAACCCCCACCCGGCCACATGCCCACACAGGGACATCCTCCCTACTAGAATTAGTATTCACCAACCGCTCCCACAAAATAACCAGCTCCCTATTCCTCCCTGACACCCTTAGTGACCACTCACCAGTACTATGCAACTGGACTGGTACTCCCCTCAAAACCCCTCCTAAAATTACTTAACAACGCAAACTAGGGCCTGGTAAACTAGCCCTACTCAAGGCCCACCTCAGAGACTGGGACTGGACACCCCTAACAAACACCCTCGATCCAGACCACGCCCTTAAACTATTTATCACCACTTTCAACACAGCCTGTGACCAGTTCGCCCCCTCACCAAAACAATGTCCAAGGGAAATCAAGCTCCCTGGTTCTCAGACCACCTCCAAGGCCAGCTACGACACCATGACACCCTATGACACCTTGCCAATGAGACCCAATGTCCTCTGGACAGGCAACGATATAGGGAGGCCCGAAACAAGTGCACCTGGGCCATACGCACCGCCAAGGCGAACTATTACAAAGCTACCTTAACCTCCACCTGGGGCACTGGACGCAAGTTTCTGGGAAAACATTAAGGAGCTATGAGGAAAAGCCCCAAACCTGCCACCTGACCTAATGCAAGTTGATGGAAACCTCTCCACTGACCCCCTCAGTATAGCCTCGGCCCTAAACTCCATTTTCACTGATCTCTCCCATGTGCTCCCCCCAAACTTCTTTGATTACCCCACCAGCCCATATAGCCTCCTGTCCACCCCTTGCTCCACCTTTCTACCTACAAGTCCTCATCCCAGAGGCTACTAAGCCCTACCTTACCAAAGCCATTAGCCACCATCACTATAGTCATGATTCCCTGGACCTCAGACTTCTTCATCTCACTCTCCTGGAAGTCCTGGCCCCACTCACCCACATTCTCAACTGCTCCCTCTGTCAAGGGAAATTCCCCAACCCCTGGAAAGTGGGCTACATCACACCCATCCATAAAAGTGGGGACCGCAGATCCACAAACAACTACCGCCCCCATCTCTATTCTACTTCCCCTTTCTAAAGCACTAGAACGCATAGTCGCCGACCAACTTACTGACCACCTTAATAAATACAATCTCCTATCCAGACAGCAGCATGGCTTCCATAAGGGTCATAGTACCACCACCGCTCTCCTTGAATTTACCTCCCATGTCCACTCTGCTTTAGACCATGACCACCTCACTGGCGCCATCTTCTTGGACCTATTGAACGCATTTGATACCGTAAACCATGCCCTACTACTGAACACCCTGGCTTACACGGGGTTCTCCAATAATGCCATAAACTGGTTCACCAGCTATCTCTCTGATAGATCTCAGATTGTAAAAGTTGGTCCTGTCCTGTCCCCCTGCCTCCCTATCCACTCCGGTATCCCACAGGGCTCCATACTTGGACCCTTACTTTTCAGCCTATACCTTAACTTCCTCCCATCAGCCTGCCCCAGAAACCTGCTCCTGTATGCCAATGATGCAGTCGTGTTCACCTCTGACCCTGCACCCCTCAAACTCCACCAGACTCTCCAACACTCTTTCCATGAAATTGAACACTGGCTCACCACCCAGCGTCTGATTATTAACTACAATAAGACTAAAGTTAAGATTTTTTCCCATCCTCAGAAACCCACTCAAAAACCTCTGCCCCCAATTTCACACTGCTAATTATACCCCTCTCGAACAAGTTAGCAACTTTAAATATCTAGGGAATCACGCTGGACCCTGCCCTCAACTTTAATCACCATATCTTGCACCTATCAACAGCCCTTAGCTCCAGGCTAGGCGTACTCTACCAGTACAAACACTGCCTCACCCCTGAAGCTTTAAAACTTACCATAAACTCCTCTATCCTCTCTCTGCTAGACTGACATTCTAGTCTACAGTGCCGCGCTCTCCACAGCCCTTAACGGACTCTGGCTTGTGCTTAATAAAACTTGCCATCTCATCCTTGGATGTGACCATTTCACTCACATCTGCTCCCTCTACAGCACCACAAACTGGCTAAACTTGTACAACAGAATCGGGTATCACACCTGCATAATGTCCAAAAAGGTAATCCTAGGCCTCAATCCCCCTGCCCTGGACCAAATTATCTGCCCAACACCAGCTGGTAAAACTGCCCATAGCACGAACAAACTTCTGCTATGTGTGCCCCGTGGCCGGACATCCCAGTTCCAGCAAACTTTCAGCTACAGAGCCCCTTCCTGGACTAACGCACTCCCCTGCCTAATAACTGACGAAGCTAGGCTGGGCTCTTTCAAAACTAGGCTAAGAAGTCACCTACTGGCCTCCAACCTTTGTGACTGCAATTGACCCAGAGCAGCTCTGAGTCTTCCTTGCCAATGGCCTACACAAGCAATCCTTTTTTCTGGACAAGCAGCCCCGCTTTAACACGTCCTTGCTACCTTATGGCTGTGCTAATCTCTTGTAAAGCATGTATCCTGGGCGAGTAGTGCATCCACTGAACAAATGAGTAAACCATGTTAACTAACTGTAATTTAATGTTATGTACAGTACCCTGTAAAAATATTGTCCCTGTCTCAGTCCTATGTACGACGTGGAACCTTTGTAAATGAGTCTCTCACTAAAAGGTCTTCTGAATATAATAATAATAATAACAAACTTTATTTATAATGTGCCTTTCAAAATCAAGGCGCAGTACATAATTAAAACAGTTTCACAATACATCATTATAAAACAATCAAACTATTACAGTCAATCCACATCAACACCGTCCCCATACGCCCTATTCCATAAGTACATTTTCAGTGCTTGTTAAAGCTCCCCACATGCATGACAGCACTCCCTAATCCAATGTGGTAGAGAATTCCAGAGGGTCAGTGCTGGAAACATAAAGGCTCAGGCCCCAGAAGATTTTAACAACACCCTCGGAATCTCCAGCAACCCCTCATTGGCCAAGCGGAGCAGTCGCTCAGGGAGGTAAGGAACCAGGAGCTCTTTCAGGTAGTCAGGGCCCAGTCTGTGTAGGGCTTTATAAGCCAGTAGTCTGACTTTAAAGGTGATCCGCCACTGAACAGGCAGCCAGTGCAGCTCCCACAGTACCGGGGTAATGTGGGAAGATCGAGCAGTCCCCATCGACAACCTGGCTGCAGAATTCTGCACCAGCTGCAGGTGGTGGATATCAACCCCTGGAAGCCCAAAGTAAAGGAAGTTGCAGTAATCTAAATGCGAGGTCACAGAGGCATGAATCAATGTTGGCAGGTCCCCGGATGGAACAAGGTGCTTGATCCTAGCGATATTCCTCAGATGATAAAAGGATAACTTAATGACAGCCGACACCTGTGAACATAATGTCAACCTATCGTCAAGAATCACCCCAGGTCATGCACCTGTTCAGAGATAGGGAGCTCAACATCCCCAAGAAATAAACCTAAGGACTGATTTGCTCCCCACCCCCCTATCCGGTGACCCGGATCCACAACCATCACCTCCGTCTTCCCAGGATTCAACTTCAGCCAGCTGGACCTCATCCAACCTTGGATCTCGCTAAGACAATTATTAAACTCCAAGAGTGCTCCATCCTGGTCTGGTGCAAAAGACAGGTGGAGCTGAGTATCATCGGCATAACAATGAAACTTCAGCCCATACCGTCTTACAATGTCTCCGAGGGGAAGCATATACACCACAAACAACATGGGAGACAGCACTGAGCCCTGAGGCACCCCACAAGACAGAGAAATGGGGTCAGAGGAAAAGACCCCTGACACCACCCTCTGAGTTCTACCAGTGAGGAAGGAAGTAAACCATCTGTGGACCAAACCAGAAAGCCCACAGATGCATCTCAAGCGCTCAAGCAGAACCCCATGGTCAACTGTGTCAAATGCTGATGACAGATCAAGCAGAACCAAAATGGACCATTTTTTCTGGTCTCTCGCCATCAGGAGATCACTGAGCACCTGAACCAGTGCAGTCTCAGTACTGTGCCTCTTTCGAAAACCAGACTGGAGAGGTTCGTAGATGCTATGGATGGTGAAATGGTTGTCCAACTGAGCAGCTACTACTTTCTCAATCACCTTCCCCACAAAGGGAAGGTTAGAGATTGGCCTGTAGTTGGCGAGAATGTCTGGGTCCAAAGAAGCCTTCTTCAACAATGGTGTCACCACTGCCTTCTTCAGGGAGCAGGGGTACTCACCAGAATCAAGGGAGCACCAGACTATCTGCGCCAGAACCGGGGCAATGACATCCCCACAGCCCATTATTAGGGCTGTAGGAAACAGATCTAAACTACAGCATGTAGTGCACATACCCTGGACAATCCTCATAACATCCATGATTTCCAGCCGTTTGAAGGAAATCCAGGAAAAAAGAGGGATAGTGACCAGGTGCTGATCCACAGCAACTCCCATAAAGAGCGCTGCACGGGTCTCCACCCTGATGTCAGCCACCTTATCCATGAAGAACCGAGTGAGCTCATCACACTGCGATTGTGAAAAAGCTCTACGAACCTGTAGACAAGCTGGGTTGCACAGCCTGTCCACAGTTCGAAAGAGCTGAGCTGGTCGGTTCTGGGCAGCAGCGAGTTCCCTGGGCAGGAATACTGCCTTCTTATGGGAAATTGCTTACTGATAGTCGATAGTGCTCTAGCAGTTTAAGATGGTCGGCCTCTAAGCTGGATTTTCACCAGCACCGATCTAACCTGCATCCTCATTGCCGCATCTCCCACAAGTCCCTGTCAAACCATGGGGACCGTGGGCGAAGGGAGAGAGGACGCACACGGACTGGAGCAATGGAATCCAGTGCAGAGGTAATGGCATTGTTATATGCCAGAACCAAAACCTCCAGATCCAAGCTCACCACTGGAAATTCTGATAGATCAAACACTGCAGTTAGGCCATCAGGAGCCACATCCCACAAAGGGCGGTACTTGACCATCTCCACAGGGGCTGGCCTACGAGGAGGGGTGCAAAAACTGAATTGCACAGTGTGATGGTACGACCATCTGACGGGTTCCACCCCACGTCGGAGGCCTCCATCTCCAGGAGGAAGACCAGGTCAAGGGAATGGCCATATTTATGAGTGGCAGTGGTAACCACCTGTGAGAATCCCAATGAGTTCATCAGTTGGAGGAAGTGCTGTTCAAATTGCGAGAGTTCATCGTTGATCCAAGCATTGAAGTCACCTAGGACCATCAGCCTGGGTGACTCAAACATCAGGTCAACCACAAAGTCCACCATTTCCTTAAGGAATAGCTTCTCATCTCCGGATGGACGATAGACGAGAGCCAACCTATAGCCCCCACCTGCCACAACGACACATTCAAATGATCTGGTCTCCTCAACTGGGACTTGTGAGATCCAATTCGGTCTTAGAAACAGTCAGCAACCCCCCGCGGTCCAATCTCGGTCGGTGTATCACCGAATACCCGGTTGGAACTGCCGCCTCAAGTTCGAGGCCAGCATTACCATCCAGCCAGGTTTCGGTGATGCAAGTCAGATCCACTGTACCCACCAAGTCTGCAACAATAGCAGTCTTGTTCACAACAGATCTGGCATTGCATAACATTGCCCGAGTTAGACAGAACTCCAGGGTTGCCGCAGCCACCTGCCCACTATTAATGGTGGTGCCCTTGGGTATGGAGACCAAACAAGGAGACCCACATTCTAGACTCCATTTCACCCCAGGACATATTCTGGGCTTAGCCACCCCGATGCAAACGTCCCTCTTTGCACCCTCCGTGTTCACACCCCGCCCCACCCCACCCTCCTGTGGGCAATACCCAAAGCCCAACATGGCTGGTAGATAGAAAAAAGCAGCGGTGGGTGAAAAAAGGGGCAGAGGACATGAAGAACGAAGGATGAATAGCACATGACCTGGGAGGTGGGACAGTGATACATATCCCTGATCTCAAACATGGCTCAAGACTCTAGCTTGTAGTCACTAGCATATGAAAACCAAATCCCAAATAAAAAATATAATAACAGCTAAATACTAAACAAAAAATTAAATCAAATTAAGTCGAATTAAGTCACCGTTAGAACTTGCTTTCAGGAAAAAAGGAAAAACTACATCCACATAAATAAATAAATAAATAAATATCCCTCCTCTCACAAGGTATTTCCATTAATATAACATAACATAAAATAAAATAAAAAATCACAAATTAAAATAAAGAAAATAGAAACAAATAAATAAATAATACAAAAACCAACATAAACTAACCAAACAATATAAATTAGCTAGGCACACAGGTCCTCACACTAGCTGAATGCCCAACCTACAGAGCACTCTCACTGCTCGGAAAAACAAAAATAAAAACTCTACGTAAACTAAATAGCACAAATTGATGAACAACCAGGTCCTCTCACTCCCAGGATGCCCTGAAAACCGGACACTCTCACTGCTCGGAATACAAAACAACAGTTTAGTTCCAGAAAACAGTTTCCAAAGGTGAAAACTACCAAAATCATCTTAAAAAATGTAAGACTCGGTAGCAGTCTAAGTCTGAATGCTGGATTCCTAAAGGACCCTTTTGAGCAGCCCAACCACCCAAAGAGTCAGCTGCACCACCTCAACCCCTTACCTCTGCCAGCCCTCCAGCTAGCCAGCAAGGAGTCTGGGAGAAACCTGGGTCCCAACCACCGACTCCCCGGCTTGACTGGGATCAGCCTTCCGGGTAGACGCCGATTCCCGTGGCTGGCTGGCTAAACTTCAGTCCCAGTCTAAAACATTTCATATAATCACAGCAAACATCCCAACAAACAGGGTGAAGAATAATAAATAGTAGAGTTCATACAAATTCCGGAACCTCTCAGTGCTCTAGGCTTCGCGCTCTTCTCAGTGCTACAAATCCCCAGGACGCACAGGCTGCCAACTCCACAAATATTCTTTGGCAAAGCTCAAGCAAACACTCGAACAGTCAACTCCACAAAACCCAGGGCAACAAGACCTCCCCCGATAACTGCCATAAGAGCGGCAGCCCGGGCACTCTCGAAGTAAACAAACCATTGCCCGGCAGTCCTCGCACTCAAACAGGCTGTCCATAAATCCAGGGAACCAGAGTCCTTAACCACGAGCCAACCATCTACAATTCAATAGCGTCGAAAACAGAGGTAGTACGAGACACTCCTGGGAGCTACTACAAAAAAAAACAGTCAGATGCTCCCTCAGCACACGAATTGTAATTACACACTCCTCAACTCACAGTCCAGGAGAATAACTGGAACCGGCAAAGCAGTGCAGAATCCACCGCTCCACACCCGACAGTCCAGGCAGAACAAAATGACCGTGTCTTACAATATTAAGAACTTCAAACACGATGGATCAATAGATCCAAATACATACAAATACAATAAATAAGAAATACAAAGATAAAAACATAAAACGGGCTTGAATAAAATAAAATCGAAGCGTAAAACTATACTACAGCCAGAGGCTGACCCAGCGTGGCCGCCATCTTGAAGCATATGGAATTCAGGATATCTCATTAAAAAAAAAAAAAAAAAATTATTGTCAATACACTTAATGAATACAAGAATTGCATGCCTTTTTTGGCCATAGTCATAAATAGTAACAGAATACATGGAACGTGGTGACCAGCATCCACATGGTAAGACAAAGCAGTCATGAGAGAGGAGAGATGAGATGCCGTGGCTTTAGTAGAACCAAAAGGACTAATTTACAGTTTAACTTGTAAACGCTTTTACATTAGCCTACTACAGTACTTGGATTTTACTGGTATCAATGATATGGGAAAAATATAATTTACTCATGCACTATGGACCCGGAGGCAAATATAATGAGAAAGGGATACAGAAAGGAGTTTTTTTGTAAAAACACAATTGACTGTAAATGAGGGAACCATAATATTAGGCTAACTCAATTTATAGTTAATCACAAGCCATTGCATTACGGCACATTGTTTCTTTTTTTTTTTTTTAAAATAAAGGAGTGGATCAAAGAATCAGAAGCTTTTCTTGGTGAGTGTGAAATAAAACATTTAAAACAAAATAATTTATACATCCTACTTGGACATTTCAGGGACATATTAATTTTGATTTATGTACTTTGCACATTAATTGTAGAACCCATTACACTGGCAACCCAGTAAATTTAAAGTACTATGTGTGTTTGGTGAAGTCAGTAACATTATATAAATTCCTTTTGGTATATAAGAAGTTAAAAGATTAAAATAATTGTACATTACTGTGTAATTCATTGCCACTGTTTATTTTAAAATAGGTAACACTAATCACTACTGTTGCATTGTCTGCAGGCAAATATTGAATACATACTGTTCCACCAAAAGGTGGGCTGTTATAAATATTATTTAGCAATTGCAGGTGAAAAAATGTGTTTAACAGGCTCCACCATTTTCCTAGTCATTTTTATGAACATACTATGATTTGCTAGTGCAAGCATCAGTAGAGGTGTAAAATAGCTCTGAAAGAGTTCTTAATGGTTGGCATAAACATTGAAGCTCATTTAAAGAACTGATCTACTATAAATGTATTGTGATTGTGATAGTGTTGTGAAGAGCACAGTAGATCCAAATTACTGTTGAAAATCTCTGACATTTATATCTGCATGTATATGTCCATCAATCCTGAAGAAGTAGTAGCTACTCTTGGTATTTTGAAGGGCATGTATTTTTAAGCAAATCGTAAAACATTTACCGGTGAGTAGGTCTTTTGCCTCCGTGCGTGGTTGTGTTCTGTTAGTCACCATCAGCTTCAGGAGGAGAGGACTGGAAGCTGAGAACATCTTTTTTTTTTCCTGACAGATGCAGCAAGCCACCCAGTCAGGGATGAGGAGGACTGGGAGTGAATGGTAAGGGGCAAATCGAACAGTTAGGTGAGGTCTCTACTCTAAAAAAAATAAACACCATGAGTCTATTGGAATTTTTCAGAATTACAGGTGGACATGCTTGATGTCGTTTGACATGAGAGGGCACTAAGAGTTATGCTTTTTAGTCTTGCCTATGTTTTCTTGCCATTTATGGTCTACTGGACTCAACAGAGCTATCACACCGATTTTTGGTACTGGGGACTAACAGATTTGAACTGAATGTGTCAAGTGTGTATGTGGGGGAGATTGGGAATGAATGCAGCTTGTGAGATGTGAACTTGTCTGGCATGCTTGGAGGGCACTGGTTCTGGGGCTATGCTAAGAGCAAAATTTGAGCCCATTAATTGTATGGCAATGGCTGCTGCAAACTGGTGATTGTGGCGTGGTTGGGAAGGGCCACCAACTAAGGTCAGAAACATGACTGCTTTGCAAATTGCATATTACTCTTATCAAAGTAGCAGCAATAATGTAGGAATGGCAGAGCTGCAGGGGGAGTGTTGAGGATGCCACAGTGGTGGTAAGACTTGCGCACATGGAAGCTGGGCCTGGGGGCATGGGGTGGAAGGACTGGGGGACATTGTTAAAAAATTTACCAGCACATCACTGGTGTTGAATCAGACACGTGGGCCACACTGATGTTCAGCTCGGCGCATCTCTTTCAAAGGCCAGTGAGCAGCAGTGCAACAACATTGGGCAAACAAATTGATCCAGCCTTTTTTTTCACCATAAAAGATCCCAGGCACCTTCCAATTTTATTTGATGCCAACATTTTCTGCTTACACCAAACTCTAAGTATTTTATAAATGTTTTAATTTAGTTTTTCTCACACTGTTTCTTTGATTTGTCTGTTGGAGGATTGGAGAAGACTGGAGGTTTTTGCATGGCTACAGTAGGCGTGGCAGAAGGATCACAATGGGACTGCCAGAAACAGATTGCTGTGACCTCACACCCCACCAAAGTTCTGTGCAGAGGGTCACCCGGACACAATAAAATTCCTGGGGAAAAGGATAGGAAACTATATGGGGGAGGGGATTTAACTTCCCATCATGGTTTTAGTAAAGGCATGCAAAATTGTTTACCTCCCCCTCCCCATACAGTAGCTCATTAGTCTTGTCCTAAAGTCTGTGTTGTCCTGTTGCAGTAGAGGGCTGAAGAGGTCACAGAGTGGGAGTGGGGTACACAGGGACTGGCCTGGGGAGGAACCAAGGTGGGGAGCAAGAGCAGGGGGAGGGGGTTAAAAATTTGCCATCACAGTACTGGGGTAGGGGTAAAAAAGTTCCATAGTCCAGTCTATCCAGGGATGTGCCTTGCTTGCCACTGCTGCTGCTGATGAAACCTCACAAAAGCATCTCAGCTAGCTGGGCTGATTGGACCTGTGAGATGGTAAAGAGAGCAGGTGTGCTGGATCTGAATGATTTAACTGGTAAAGGACTGCAGCCAGTGAACAGCAACAGTCTCAGACAGCCAGTATTAGCTACTGTTATTGTTTTTTTATTTTATTTTTTAAAAGCTCAGTTCATTATTAATGTTTTGCTACTACCAGTGGCAGCACCAGACCAGTTGGTGGCAGATGGAGCAAAATAATATGGTGCCTTTGCCTTTTCTGTTGCTGTCCTGTGCTGTTATGGATCTGCTGGGGTTCATGGACATTTTTTTTCTTTGATAGGCCAGACAAGAATAAAATTAAACTAGGAGGAGAAGAACATGTAACATTCTGCCAGGGTGGTATGGGTTGGTGGTAGGTGCAAGGGGTCTGCTACTGGTTCCAGTTGACTGAACTGCATGTAGATTAACAGGCAGAGGGTCAGGGACTTGTATCAAGAAATATATATATAGCCTTTAGTCACGGAAGTGAGTGAGTCTGTGTGTAGGCAAATTTTTTAATTTTATTTAAAAAAAAAAAAAAAAGACTCAGAATTCTTTGATTATCAAACTACCTGTAATGGGTGATTTGGAAAGAGTCAGGGGGAAGGAGGGAATACGATATATACATTTTGAAAGAAATGTGATTCATCTGGGGTCAAATGCTGGAGCTGCTGCTTCCTGTGCTGGGTGGAGAGGGGTTCTCCAAGACCCCCATCAGGATTTCTGGACCCTGGCTGTGTCCTTCCCAGCAGTCCAGATTCCTGGAGTGGCCACTGACGACCGTTGATCTAGTATTGCCTTTAGATTTTATTTTATTTTTTAAGCTTTTGGGGAGTTTCCTGAGCACAGGCTGCAGGTACTGTATGTTCATTAAGTGTATGTAGCCAACTGAGCAAAAGTAATATAAAGTAATATGAAAAGAAATGGATGTTGGTTACTAATTACTTTATATAGAAAAGTAATAAGTAACTGTAACTGATTACAGTTATTTCAGAGTAACTAGTAACTAGTAACTGTAACGGATTACTTACCAAACACTGAATACATGGTGATAGTGTTGTCTGTTCTGACCTGCACCACCTTGTCCCTGAGCTGAGGTGTGAATGACTGAAGAGCCAGGCAAACTGTCCTGATCTCTAACAGGTTGATGTGCAGAAGTGATTCCTGGGGGGACCATGTATCACTGGCAGTGAGGTCGAGCATGTGTGTCCTCCATCCTAAGAGAGAGGCATCTGTGGTAAGCACCACTGATGGATTTTCCTTCCAAAAGGGAGTGCCCTGTCTAAGGTTCTCTCTGTCTAACCACCATTGCAGGACCTGTAATAGGGTTTTTGTGACAGGCACCAACTTGGCCAGAGGATCACTCCTTTGAGACCAGTGAACTCTTAAGTGGAACTTGATGTCTCTCATATGGAACCTTGAACCTGGCACCATGGCCGTGGCTGCTGTCATGTGGCCCAGTCGCTGCAGGAAGTGCCTTGCTGGCCTGGGTCTGTTTAGCTTGAAGGATCCTGCCAGATCCAGGATACTGTTTACCCTGTCCCGGGTAAGGAATGCCCTTCCTTGCAGGGTGCCCAACTCTGCCCCTATGAAGTCCAGGACCTGTGCAAGTTCCACTTGAGACTTCTGGGCATTTATCAGGAATCCCAAAGATTACAGAGTGCTCTGAGTGAGAGCAAGGGCATCTCTGGTGTGCTGATGGGACTGTCCTATGACTAGCCAATCATCTAGGTAAGGGAATACTGTGATCCCTTGCCGTCTCAAGTGAGCTACCACTACAGCTTGGCACTTTGTATATGCTCTGGGGGCTGAGGTTAGGCCAAAGGGCATGGCTGCAAACTAGTAGTGGCCTGAGAGGAAGTCTGAGCCTTAGGTACTTTCAGTGGCTGGGTCGGATTGGGATGTGAAAATGTGCATCCTTGAGATCCAAAGATGCCAGCCAGTCCCCCTGCTGGAGAGTCTGGATTATCATAGCCAAAGTGACCATTCTGAACTTTGTTTTTGACAAATGCTTGTTCAGGAGTCTGAGATCCATGATGGGTCGCCAGTCCTCATTTTTCTACTGGGTGAGGAAATACCTGGACACACTTGTCTGTGATGATGGTATGCCATACTTGGAGGAGGTGAGCTAGTCTGCCACCTACTGGTAAGGGTGAGGCAACCTGTGAAAGCACATCAGGGGTTCTGCTTTGGCTGAGCCTTAGCCTGTGGTGCTGGTTAGGACCTTCTCACGGTCATTCTGACTCTACCTCTTAAGTATCCCCTGGTCTGCTGGTAGTCTGGCAATGCCTGGGCCTGGAAAAAAGGCCTGGAGTATGATCCCTTGCCTCTGCCTCCCCTAAATTGGGATCTGTAGGAAGTGGAAGGCCTATCCCTGGCAGAATTACTTCTGTAAGTGGTTTTCTACTCTTTCACTTTTTTTCATGTACTGTAGGCCTCTGTCTTGTCCCCAAAAAGAGAGTTGTTCTCACTGGGGAAATCCATGGCTTTAGCCTGGTTATCTTGGGACATGTTTGTAGCTCACAGCCATGCAAACTGCCTCATAGATACAGTGAGGGCCATAAGACTGGCAGCAGTATTATTGGCATCCACAGCCATATAAAACTGGTATTTTGTGGCATCCTGTCTCAGCCAGGTCCACTGCCACCTCCTCAGAGATCTTATTCATTATGGCTAATACAATAGACCAAAGGGCTTTCTGGTACTGTGCTGCATAGGCCATATAATTGGCCTGTCTGACAAGGAGGGAAGCTGCCAGGTACCCCTTTTTTTCCATGGCATCAATCTTCCTAGAATCCTTATCATGACAGCGGGAAGCCAAAAGTACCCTAGTTTTATCACTTGCAGCAGCCTATACCACCCCCTCATGGTCTGGGTGCGTAAAAAGAAAATCAGCATTTGCTCTATCTAGTTGACACTTTTTATCAACTTTTCTGTCTACCCCTGGAACAGAAGTGGGGTTCTGCATAATTTTTAACAAAGCTTTCTTCAGGGACTTATGGATTGGTAATAAGAGTCTCTTATTCCGGGGTGAGACCCATCATGTCCAAAAAGTCTGCTTCTTCCTTATCCTCTACTGTTTCCTGGATGGAGAGATTAAGGGTACCCCCTCCTCTTTGTCATCATCCTTCTCCTCTGGTTCCTCATATAGGTATGCCAGTCCCTGAATGGGGAGAGCTGAAGCAGGAGCCGATGGAACTGAGGAGGGCACCAAGGGACCGACGGCATGGAGATCTATAAGATTTGTAAGGCCTTAGCAATGTCCTCAGCTGAGGGCTTTGTCGGTCTGTCTGCTGAGAGCTCCTTTGCTTTTTCAGCAGGAGGTACAGCGACATTTTTTTTGTATGTGTTTCCTTTTTGCAGGAACATGTTCAGTAGCAGGTTCCACCAGTCTCTTGGATTTTGAAGAGACATGTTTATCCATGGATTTAGGGTTCACTGGCTCTTTGTTTTATCTTTTTTGAGGAGGAAGCCTCTCAGTGGGCTTAGAGGGAAAGGATGGAGTGGCCATTTTTTCCAGCTGTTTGGCCCTCTTTTTCAAAGTTTTAGGGCAAAAAGTTTTACAAATGTCACAGTTAGCAAATATGTGGCTAGTTCCCAAACACGTAATGCACAAATTGTGTCTGTCAGCTTTGGTCACAATTTGTCCACAGTTAATACAATTTGTAAACACAGTAGGTCCTGTCTTCTTGTTTTGCTTAGGCGTCTCTGACATGGATGTCAGGCACAACCAAAAAATATACCAGTAGAAAAAAAATGGTAGATGCCTCAACCAAATACAGTACAATGTAGTAAAATACAAAAAAGATCAGTTCCCTAAAAGAAATTTAAATGCAGGGAACCGATGAATGTGCTCAGTTCCTGACAGGAAAGGAACTGCTAACAAGCCCAAAAAGTTAAAATAAAGATGGCGTTGAGGGGGCACATTTTCAAAGGAGATGTGCTGGCACATCTCAAGAAATGCACCACAGAACAATATAGAAACATAGAAACATAGACTTTGACGGCAGATAAGGACCGCTTGGCCCATCTAGTCTGCCCATTTCCCTACCTACAGGATAGGCCGCAGATCCTAGTTAACCAACAGCCTATTTCTTCTTACCCCCCACAAGAATTGCCTTATGTCTGTCTCATGCATTCTTGAATTCTCCCACAGTTTTAGACCCCACAACCTCCTCAGGAAGACTGTTCCATGCATCCACTACCCTCTCTGTGAAATAATACTTCCTCACATTGCCCCTGAGCCGCCCCCTTCTATCTTTAAATTGTGTCCCCTTGTTCTTGCACATCTCTTTTTCTGAAAGATGCTACCCTCTTGGACTTTGTTGATTCCACTGAGGTACTTAAAAGTTTCTATCATGTCCCCCCTCTCCCTTCTTTCCTCAAGGGTATACATATTAAGTTCCTTTAGTCTCTCCTCATACGGCTTCTCTTGCAGACCCTGCACCATTTTAGTTGCCCTCCTCTGGACTGCCTCTATCCTGTCTATGTCCTTGCAGAGATGGGGTCTCCAGAACTGGATGCAGTACTCAGATGGGGTCTCACCAACTGTCTGTACAGAGGATAACAACTTCCTGTTTTCTGCTGCTGATGCCTCTCCTATACATCCCAGTATACCCCAGCCCTCCCTACTGCCTTCTCACATTGCTTGCTAACCTTAAGGTCATCTGATATGATTACCCCCAGGTCCCTTTCCTTTTTTGTTGTTGTTACTACCTCCCACCCATTGTGTATTCTTCCCCTGGGTTCTTGTTTCCCAGGTGCATTATTTTGCACTTCTTCGCATTGAATCCTGGCTGCCATACTTCTGACCATTCCTCCAACCTTGCCAAGTCCCTTTTCATCCTTTCCACACCTCCTTGTGTATCAACCCTGTTGCAGATCTTTGTGTCATCTGCAAAAAGGCATACTTTTCCTTCCAGTCCCTCTGCAATGTCACTGATGAAGACATTAAAATGACTGGACCCAATACTGAACCCTGCAGTACCCACTAGTAACCCCTCTTTCTTCAGAGTGGACTCCATTTACAATTACCTTCTGTGTCCTGTTGTGCAGCAATGTTTACCCAGGCTACCACCCTGGGACCCACTCCAGGCTGGTTAATTGACTATTAATCTTTTGTGTGGGACTGTGTCAAATGCCTTGCTAAAGTCTAGGTAGGCCATGTCCACAGCCCTCCCTGGTCTACTACTTGGTCACCCAGTCAAAGAAATCTATTAGATTCGTCTGACATGACCTTCCGCTGTGAACCCATGCTGCCTTGGGTCCTGTGCCCCACTGGCCTCTAGGTACTCAACTGTTCTTTCCTTCAGAAGTGACTCCATCACTTTCCCTACCACAGAGGTCAGACTGACAGGTCTGTAGTTTCCTGCCTCTGTCTTGGTCCCACTTTTGTGAAGGGGAATCACATCCGCCTTCCTCCAGTCCTCGGGTACCACAATCCTCCCATGATTTATTAAAAAGAGTAGCCAGTGGTTTCACTAGTTTCTCCCTTAATTCTTTTAGAATTCTGGGGTGAATTCCATCAGGACCCATTGCTTTGTCCACCTTCAGTTTTAGGAGTTCTTGCAGAACCCTTTCTTCTGTGAAAGGACTGGGATCGACCCCCCATCAAGAGTGCTTCTGTTAATTGGATTAGGCACTTCCCCCTCCTCTTTTGTGAATACTGAGCAGAAATATTCATTCAGTATCCCTGCTTTTTCACTGTCCCCCTCTGCCCACACCCACCGTTCATTCTATTCAGCCTCACTATCCCTCCCTTTGTCTTTCTACGCTCGCTAATGTACCTTCATTCAAATATTCAATATTCAAAGGAAGGAGATGCATTGTGCATTTCTGGCTTCGCCCAAGCAATTGATAATGTATGCAGTGCATCTTGAGGGGGTGTGCCCATGAATATGCGGCACATCCCCATATTCAGTAAAGATGTGTGGTGCAGCTGCCCACGCATCTTGGAGATGTGCCGGACGAAGTTAGGCATGGAAGAAGTTGAATCATACCTAAATCCCAGCCACCCACAGGTGGGCTGCTGTATTGCATGCAGCAGCACAGCAGCCACCAGCCACCAGCCACCAGCCCCTGCAGCTTGGTGGCACCCCCTCCGGCCCGTAGCACTGTGCCCTTATATCAAAAACCCCACCCAATGTGTAGTGCCCCCCACCATGCCCTGTCCCACCAAGGTCAGGGGTAACCCTGCACTTGTAGTCTAGTGGACCCCCCTCCCATCCCTGAACCCTGATTGTGGTGATATTTAATAAATTAAAAAAAACAAAGTGCCCTGGTAGTCCAGTGGGTCCCTCTCTCCCATCTCCAAACCATGATCGTGGTGATATTTAATAAATAAACCCCCCTGAAGTACCCTGGTAGTCCAGTGGACCCCCTCCCATCCACAAACCCTGATCACAGTGATATTTAATAAATAAAACACCCCAAAGGGCCCTGGTAGTCCAGTGGAGTCCCTTCCCATCCCTAAACCCAGATCGCAGTGATATTTAATAAATAAAAAAACCAAAGTGCCCTAGTAGTCCAGTGGACCCCCATCTAGCAACTCCGATTGCAGTAACAGACCCCACACCCCTTTTCCATAGTGTAGTGGCTCCTCACCCCACCACCCACTTGAGCACCCACATCCCACCCTGATCCCCCTGTCCCAACATGGCCAGACAGTCGGTGAGCAGAACAGCACTCCGCACACCTCCACAACTGCCCACCGACTGAACTGTCGGTGATAACGTACAGTATACACTACATGCTGTCATTGACAGTTCAGGTCGTGGGCAGCCATGGAGCTGTGCAGAGGGCTGTGCTGCTCTCTGGTTGACTGGCTGTGCTGGAACAGGGGTAACAGGGTGGGATGTGGGTGCCTGAGTGGGTGGTGGGGTGGTGGGGCCACTACACTATGGAAAATGGGTGTGGGGTCTGTTACTGCGATCGGGGTTGCTGGATGGGGGGGGTTCCAGTGGACTACCAGGGCACTTCATTTTTTTTTGTATTTATTAAATATCACTGTGATTGGGGTTTGGGGATGGAGCAGGGGTCAACTGGACTACCAGGGCACTTTTTTTATTTATTGAATATCACCACGATTGGGGCTTTCGGGATGGGAGGGGGTCCACTGTACTACCAGGGCACTTCAGGCTTTTTTATTTACTAAATATCACCACGATCAGGGTTTGCAAATAGGAGGGGGGTCCCTACACTATGGAAACAGGTTGGGGAACTATCATTATATTTCAAATGGGGTTCTTGATAGGGAGGTGGTCCCTAAACTCTGGAATTGGGTTGGGGTTTGATGTTGGATGGGACTGGGGGGGGGCAGGCCGACTGACGGATCCTGCCATGAGCCTCATGCAATTGCACCATAACGAGCATGCAAATGGCCCATTTGCGCCTTGCATGTCTAATAGCCGCATTTGTATATTCTGGCTGAATATCAAGAATTTGGGACTGGCACATCTAGGGATGTGCCGCGCATCCCAATTCCTGATATTCAGACCACCCCTGGGATGTGCTGACGCACTGTCAGCCATCCCAATTTGCACCGCCTGCTAGGATTGTTATATTCCGGGCTGATGCACAATCCATTTATTTAGATGTGCTGCACTTCCCCCGGGTTTTGAAAATGGAGGCCACAGAATGCTAACAAGTAAATAAATAATTTTTGTGGCAAAAAAAACACTGGGAACAACGGTTCCCCAAAACAGATGAAGAACCACAAAAATACAAAAAAAACAACTAAAACTAAGTTAGTTAACCTGAATAGGGGCAGCAATTGACAAATAAAGTAATAACAATGTTACTACATGAAAAACAATAACATTAGAAAAAAGTTGAGGAGAAGTCTCCAAGGCATCTGAACCAGCAGACAGAGGAATGAATCTGAGCATTATCAGAACGCAGCAGTTACTAGGAGCAGCAGCTTGAAACTGGCACAAGACAATGAGAGTTCCATCATTTACATACATTCCATTCTCTCTGAGGCAGTTCAAGACAGGAGGCTGACTGCATTAGTTTAAGCATACTGAGGGATTTCTGGGGTTTGAAGCATGACTCTGACACAGTTTCAAAGTGAAAAGAAGGTAACATTTTACTGACTGCTTTGCAATGTACAAAGACAGTTCCGTGAAAAGTTTACTGACTGCTCTGCAGTGTATAGAGACATTGCATTTGCATCAACAATAACTTCTGTTTATCTCTTATCACCCACAGGTCTGTACCTCCTGACCCCTGGGACTGTAGGCTATACACTACCCACCAGCCCTCCAGTTACCCAATAACACACCCAGCACAAGGCCACACCTCAGTTACTTCAAGTAAGTAAGTAAACTTATATTTGTATAAGGCACCCTTCCTGTGCTCAGGGAGCCTTTACAATACACATTAAAAAAAGAAAATTTCATAACATTACAAATTAAAAGCAAATGAAACGTATTAATACACACTCAATAGGTCCCTGTAAATGCCTGGTTAAAAAGATATGTCTTCAATGACTTTTTAAAACCTTCCACGGTCAGGCACCACCACGTTTACCTGCCTTTAGGTCATGCAGTGGCTACTAGGCTTCTACCCACTTCAGTCAGCCAACTCACCCCTTAAAAGCCCAGATACCATTCTGTGGTATCTACTACTTGGTACTTGGTAAAATGTCGACAGTTGTATGCATTTGCCCATCGAGTCTGTTGCCCACACCATGTGGTTTGTCAATATCCCAGATGTCGATCCAGTTCTTTCTTGGAGGTTGAGAAATCTGTTATATCAACAAGATACTGAGGTAACTTGTTCCATAATTTCGATGCCCATATTGTAAAATAAATTCTCTCCTTTTTGCATGGGCCCTATATATTTCTAGCTGCTTATTGTGTGGCCTAAGAGTAAGCGGCCTATCTTTAAATGTGATGTTACATGTTTTTGCTGCATCAGAATTGTGAATTATATGAAATAGTTGAAGAATGTCCCCCAGGTCCTTCTCAACTCTAGTGATATCATATTCAATTCATTCAACCTAACACAGTATGATTTATGTTTTAGTCTTGGGACCAGCTTTGTGGCCCTTTCCTGCACACCCTCCAATAATTTTATTTATTTATTTTTTGAAATGTTTCATCAGGAAGACATACTGAGCAAAGCTGCTCATTTCCAGATGTATCCTGTGGGACAGGAGAATGGTTGGTTACATAGGATGAGAGGTATAAAAACCAAAGTGCAGTACATAATAATAAAACATAGAGTACAGTATACAGAGACATGGTAACAAGTGACCCTACAAGCAGGGGTACAACAAGTAATATCCAGTGACCTTAAACTGATGGCAACAGTTGCAAAAATAAGTGCTGATTGTTAAGTGCAGTCATGACATTGTAACTCATCTAAACTGGAAGAGCTGCAAGGGAAGGAGGAGCTGGGTTGGTTAATGTGGCATCATGTAGGAGGCGGAGAATATGGAGCAGTTGCAAGAGGGGGAGGTAAAGGAATTCAGTAAAAAAGATAGTGAGTGAAATGATGGGGCATTTTGAATGTTAATAGGGAGGAAGTTCCATAGTTTAGGAAAGCGGTGGAAGAAAGATGCCGGTCCAACTGATGAGGACCAGTAGGGAACAGCAAGGGTTTGGGCATCACTACTCCTGAGGTAGAGGGTGGAGGAGAGACAGACAGAGACAGAGACAGAGACAGAGACAGAGACAGAGACAGAGACAGAGACAGAGACAGAGACAGAGACAGAGACAGAGACAGAGACAGAGACAGAGACAGAGACAGAGACAGAGAGAGACAGAGACAGAGACAGAGACAGAGACAGAGACAGAGACAGAGACAGAGACAGAGACAGAGACAGAGACAGAGACAGAGAGACAGACAGAGACAGAGACAGAGACAGAGACAGATAACAGAAGGTAGGAGGGGAGCACACAGAACCAGAACTTGCTAATGAAGTTGGAGCAGTGCATCATGCGTTGATCATTGAGGGAAGGTAAAACTAGGGATTGGTAAAGGGAGCAGTGGTGAGTGCAGGGGGTGGGGCAGTTGGGTTTTACCATGCCACAGCGGCTATAGAGACATCCCCAACAGCGACAGCCGCGTAGAGAGTTTAAGCAATGCAGTATCAGGGGATGCCTCCTGTTTCCATAGGGGCTGCCCCCCAACCCCCCATGTGGGGACTCCTGTCCACCACTCCCGGTTCTAGGATTCCAACTCCCGAGTTGGAGTTGGACCTGGGGCGAAACACCCTGTGAGGCAATCCCCTCGCCGTGGGAGACCATCACAGCAACAGGCAGATTTTAGCCAAATCCTGTTGCTGTGGTGGTCTTCACTGTTGGGGTTTCGATGTGGTGACAATATACAGGGCAGTTGAGTTCAAAGCAGTAGAAGGAATGGAAGAGTGTGTCCAGCCTAGCAAGGGTCATTTTGGGGGCAGCACTGTAGACTGCATCTCCGTAGTCAAATGTCGGAAGGATCATTTTCAGAAGGAGTTCTTTGCGGGCCAGCAAGGGGATGCATTCATGATTCTGGTATAAGGCCCCCAGTTTGGGGAGCAATATCTTGTGAATGGCATCCACATGATCAGAGAAATCAAAATGTTTGTCAAGCTAGACTCCTAGGTACCTGAAGGAGGTGGTGTCTTCCAACATAGACCTATCATGCATGTGAAAGGAGGGGGTGGATGGGAGCCTCAAGAGTCTCTGCCTTGTGCCAGAGGTCATGTAGACAGTCTTCTTGGCATTTAAGAATAGCTGGTTAGCATGTAGCCACTGCTGAACTTTATCAAAGTTCTGCTGCAGGGTGGCCACCACCACGGGAGTGGTAGGACCGGAAGTATACTGGGTGGTGTCATCCACATACATGTGAATAAATGCAGATGAGCAGACTGAGGGGAGATCATTAAGGAAGATAGAAAAGAGAATTGGACCAAGAGCTGAGCCTTGAGGGACCCCAGTGTGGATGGGTAAGGATGGTGAGAAGGAGCTGCCGATTCTAACTGATTGTGACCTGTGACAGTAGTGGGCAACCCAGTGGGGGAAAGTTTGTCCAGTAGAAGGGTATGGGAGACAGTGTTCAACACTTTGACTGGGCTGACAGAGATAGCAGATGTGATGTGGCCTTGATCCATAGCAGAAAGGATGGAGTCAGTTAGCTGGAGAAGGAAGGTGGAGGTGGAGTGGTACTTGCCAAAGCCAAATTGGTAAGGGGTGAAGAAAGAAGTTGCATTGAGGTGAGAAGTGAGCTGGGCAAGGACTATGTGCTCTTGCAGTTTGGCAAAAAGGGGAAGGAGGGAGATAGGATGGAAGCTGCTGGTTGAAGACGGGTCACTACCCTTATGAAGTGGGATCGTGGTAGCGTGCTTCCACGTCAAAGGGACAGTGGCTAACTTGAAGGAAAGGTTAAGTAGTGAGGCGAGGTGGAAGAAGATAACTGGAGTCAACAGATACAGTAGTTTTGCATTTAGGTCATCAGAGATTTTGCCTTTAGATGGATTAAGGGCAGGGAGTACCTTGTGCACAGTAGAGGGGGATACTGGGGAGAAGCTGAAAGGACAGCCTGGGGGCATGGTGGTCGTGGGGGGGGAGTGGGTGAGGTAGGGAGAGTGGAGAGAAAGGAGGAGGCACAAGAGGTAAAAAAAAACTTGTTGAATTCAGTGGCTAACAAGGGGGTCTGAGATGATGGAGCCAGCAACCCTAAGGATAGGTGATGGAGGATTATTAATAGGGGAGAATAGGACATTGACTACCTTCCAGAATTTGGATGGATGGGTAATATCTGCCTCAAAGGAACTTGAAAAGTAGTTAGCGTTGGCTTGCCAGACTAACCTTGTGCAGGAGTTGCCAATAACTTGATATCCTGAACTTGGTATGGTGCCCAGAATGGAGAGCCATTGTCTACATGCAGTCGTACATAAGTCCTGTAGAGACACATTAAGCAATCTTCACTTTTGTTGACAAATGATCACCTAATTATATTAATGAATGTATTTGCTCTCTGAGTAACTTTTCTGATATGAATGTGCATTCCCAGGGTGTCGTCAGTTATGATGCCTAGACTCCTTTCCGATTCGATAGGTGATAGAGTCATGTTATTTAACACGTAGGATCATTTTAGGGTTATATCGATGTAGGTGTAGAACTGTGTGTTTATCTAGGTTAAATTCCATTCTATTCCTGGATGCCCAGTTTTCAATCGTTTTCAAGTCCTTTGTCAGGGACAGACATTTTTCCTCTGTGTCTACTTCACAGCAGATCTTTGTATCATCTGCAGATTTAATAGTGTGGTTTGATAACCCATGAAGGAAGTCACTGATAAAAATGCCAAACAAGGATGGACCCAACATGGACCCCTTGGGAACCCCACTAGTTATTGGTTTTCCCGAGGATAGTTTGCCATTAATTCTTACCTCTTGGGATCTGTCTGTTAACCATGACTCCACCCATTGTACCAGATACTGACTGTATCCCATTCTTGTAAATTTATCTATCAATTCCAGGTGAGGTACTTTATCGAACACTTTTTTAAAGTCTGTTAATATTATATCCATGGATTTTCCCATATCTAAATTGGCACTTATTGAGTCATAAAAAGTTATGAGGTAAGTTGTGCAGGATCTACCTTGGATAAAACCATGTTGAGTTGGGTTATTTAGTCCCATGATGGCACTTTCTTGTTCAATTTTTTGTTTTTACCAATTTTTGTATAAAAAAGCATGGAGGTAAGGCTAATTGGCCTATAGTTTCCTGGTGTTCACTTGCTACTCTTTTTATGTATGGGCACAACAACTGCTTTCCTCCAGTCAGTAGGCACCATCCTTGATCTAAGAGACTTATTGAATAAGATGTTTAAGGGTCCACATAGGGGTTCTGTTAGATTTTGTTTAAGAATCTAGGGTGGACACCATCCATAACTGATGAAGAGTTTGATTTTAAGCCCTTATTGCTTTTGTTACTTCCTCGTCTGTAAAATCATCAATATTAGAGTTGTGAATATGTGCAACCCTTTGATCGTCTCTCATATGAAAGACAGTAGAAAAGTAATAATTGAATGTGTTACTGTTATTGTAGGGTCATGCAGAGCATTCCCATTTACTACTAAAGGGCCTATAGATCTATGTCCTCTACTCATAATGTTTACATAATTAAAGAATGATTTTTAATTGTCTTTAGTACATGCTATCCTGAATTCTAACTTACTTCTGTCTTTTCTTAAATGTTTGTTTTGTTTTTAATTCAGCCTTATACCTTCCTTTAGTTTGTACTGTATTTTTTTCTTAATATTGCATATGCTCTTTCTTTCTTTTTAATTTGTGACTTTAATTTTTTAGTCATCCACATGGGTACTCTTCTCTTTTTATTGTTAATTAGTTTGTTTGAAATATACCAGTCCTCAATTATCCTAATTATATTCAATAATGAGATCTAGCAATCCTCCACTGACAATTCTTCAAATAGTTCTTCACACCCAGTAGAGTCTAATGTTTTCTTAATGCTATTGTAATCTGCCTTAATATAATCCCTTACAGTCATCTTATTGGTGTCAATTATCAGTCTCTCTGAGTATGAAAAAGTTATGATGTTATGATCGCTGCTGCCCAAAGTAACTTTCACTGTAATATCTGAAATTCCCCTGTCTATGTTTGATAAAACCAGATCTAAAATAGTCTTGTTTCTGGTTGGTGTCCTAACTCTTTGGTCCAGTCCTACAGAAAGCCTAGAATTAACAAATTAACATATTTTAAAATGCTTAGCACTCTGCATTCTTAAACTCTATAAATTCACATTCACTGTACTGGCATCACATAGCATTACATATTTCCCCATTAAACGATACATTTCCCCCCAGTCTCTTAGAAAACATGCTCCTTCAGTATCTGGATGATAGTCCTTATAGTTTGAAGGATTCCAGCACAAAACACAGATGAGAACCCCTCTTGAACTAGTTGTTAGCTGACAAATACATTGTACTGTACTACATCCCTTTTGACTTGAAGAAAATTATGTTCTTGGACCCACAGAACTGGCAGACAATTGTTGATTTGAATCAAGGAGGCACCTGGCACTGTCATCATTGCAATCTTCTTTGCTGAAAACTGGAAACCTGTGGGGAAAAATGTCAGGTACTGAAAACAGCAGGCTTTCTAAACACTTACTCTGCTCTCACTGACTGCCCTGCTATGCCTAGCACTGGGATACAGGTGATCCCCTATATCTGTTAATTTAAACTGAAGGCTGGTCCCCATGCACTATCAACATGGTAGGCCTCTGTAGGCTGGACTGCCTTTGGTCTGGTCCCTTCAGGTCACTCTCCCTGCTCAAACTCTCATCAACTGAGCTGTACAGCTCCTTTTATACTCTCTGAGCATTCCAATTTACCCAACTCCTGATCGCTGAGTGGATACAATGCTGTTCCAACCCTCAGCAGCAATTACAAGCAACTCCTGAATGGAATTCTGCAGCAGCATAAACCATGATGGAATCCAACTTTTGAATCCTAACTGCTCTTTCTCCGAACATTCTGAGGCTGCCTTGTCCTGGACTGCACATTTTACATACATATTTTTATACATAAAAAAATACTTACTTCACAAAGTCTAAGCATCACTACACTTATACGACAAGAAAGCTCACTTTCTCAGCTTTCTCCTGAATTTTTCTCTCAGAAGTTCACTCAGGGGAACCCAGAGTCACTAAAGCTTGACGTTCACTTACTATAAAAAAAAAAAAAGCATTCATTTTGCAGTAACTCTCCCCCACTGTCTAGAGCTGAATTACATACTAACATACTAAAATGGCAGCAGAATAGGCCTAATGGTCTTTTGTGTCTGCTCGTTTGGTCATCCCCCACCCTGGGAGCTGACCTTGCTGCCCCCCTCGCCTTCTCTGGCTTCTCCCTTCCCAGTTCCGGATATTCTCGCTGCACTGGATTTGCTTCCAGAACCTTTCCTGTACCTGTCCCACCCTCTCTTGAACCCCTCCACCATCTCTGCCTCTACCAGCCCCCTGGGCAGCACATTCCATGGCTCCACCACCCTCTCAGTGAAGTAGCACCTCCTCCTTTCTCCCCTGAATCTTCCCCCCGCCAGCTTCCACCCATGCCCTCTAGTTGTCCCCTCCTCCTTCCTTTGAAGCACCCTGACTGCTCCTCCCCTATTTACCCCCTTCATGTACCTGAAGACTTTTACCATGTCCTCCCGGTCCCTTCTCTCTTCCAATGTGTACATATTTAGCTCTTCGAGCCTCTCCCATAGGTCCTGTCCCCCAAGCCCCAAATCATTTTGGTTGCCCTCCTCTGGACCCTCTCCAGGAGTTTAATGTCCCTCTTTAAGTGTGGCCTCCAAAACTGCATGCAGTACTTGAGGTGTGGCCTCACCAAGCAGTTATACAGAGGGAGTATCACGTCCCTCCTTCTGGAGGTGATCCCCCTAGCGATGCATCCCAGCATCCTGTTGGCCTTGGCTGCTGCCCTCCTACAAGTCTCCGAGTTGTTCATCTTGACATCCACCACCACCCCCAGGTCCCTCTCAGCCATCGAGACTTATAGCATTTCCACCCCCCCCAGGGTGTACACTTGGCCCTAGTTTCTAGCCCCCAGGTGCAGTACCTTGCATTTCCCTGCATTGAACCTCAGCTTCCACTTTCTAGACCATCTTTCCAGAGCCTCCAGGTCCCTCTGTAGGGCCACCCTCCCCTCCTCCCCATCCACCACTGCCCCCAGTTTTGAGTCATCCACAAAGAGACTCATCTCACTCCTGATACCTGTCCTTATGTCAGAGACATAGGCGTTGAACAGGAGGGACCCAAGGACTGATCCCTGTGGGACCCCACTAATGACCCTCCTTGGGGATGAGACTATCCCGCCAACTACGACCGTCTGGGTCCAGTCCTGGAGCCAATTGTCTATCCATCTGATTCCCCACCCCCATTTCTCCCAGCTTATCCAACAGGTCCTCATGAGGAACAGAGTCAAATGCCTTGCTGAAGTCTAGAAAGAGGACGTCCACTGGTCTACCCAGGTCCAAGGCACTCATCACCCAGTCATAGAACTCCACAAGGTTTGTCTGACGCGATTTCCCTGGGACGAATCCATGCTGTCTATCATCCAGGCACCCCGACTTTTCCAGGTCCCCCAGCCTCCTTGACAATGCCTCCATCACTTTTCCCACCACCGATGTCAGGCTGACAGGCCTGTAGTTCCCCTGCCACCTCCTTGATCCCCCGCGGATGGCACTATATCGCCACCTTCAGTGCTGGGGCACCCACCCTGTCCTCAGAGAGATGGTGAAAAGCTCCACCAGGGGTTTCGCCAGGACATCCGCAAGTTCCTTCAGCACTCTGGGATGTAATTTATCCAGCCCCGGTGCTTTCTCCATCTTAAGGGACCTGAGGGCTTCCCTCATGCTCTCTGCCATGATTTCCTCCTCTGCTACCTCTTCTCCCTGCTTAGCCTTCCCCCCTCCTGCCAGTGATGCCTCCCCCTTCCCCCAGACCCGCCGATTGGTAAGGGTCCCCCCCTCCTCAGTATTACTGTATGATGCAGCACCCCCATTTTCCTTGGTGAAAACTGAGGTGAAGTACTCATTTAGTACCTCAGCCTGCTCCCCTGGGTCTTGTGCCCATCTCTCCCCTATTTTAATCCTGCTAATTTGCCCCTTCACCCTTCGTTTTTTCCCCAGTGTATCTAAAGAACCCCTTGTTCCCTCTCCTAATTTCCCTGGCCAGGTTCTGCTCCTTCCTTGCTTTAGCCACCCTCACCACCCTAGTGGCCCTTCTAGCCATCAGTTCATACTTTCCTCGATCACTTTCACTCCTTGAGCACTTGAATTGCCTATAGGCTGCCTTCTTTCCCCGCACCATCTCCTAGACCTCCCTGGTCCACCAGCAGGGTTTTCGGGCCCTACCGCATTTTCATCTTACTCTGGCACAGGTGCTGGTAGCATCCTGCACCTCTCTCCCAATGACTTCCCACCTACTGTCAGTGTCCATGTCTGACCCAATCGCATCCAAATGCTCCTTAAGGATCCTTCCCATTTCCTTAAAATCCGCCCCCCTGAAGTCAGTTACCTCTGTCTTTGTGCATCCTTCTACCTCTCCTAGGTCCAGGCAGAACCAGACCGTGGCACGGTTACTCCCCGCCAATGGGTCCCTTACCTCCAGGCCCCCAATCTGGTCACTGTCTGCCAGGACCACATCCAGTACCCGTGCCTCCCTGGTCGGTTCCCCCACCTGCTGAGTTAGGAACGCGTCTTGAAAGACATCCAACAACCTTTGTTCCCTGGCCACCGAGGATGTCATAGTCTCCCAGTCTGTTCCTGGCATGTTTAAGTCCCCCAACACCACCACCCTTCCCCTGCCCAATCTGCAGTGTCCCAACATCTGCCACCAGACTCTCCTCCAGCTCCTCCGCCAGCACAGGGGGTCTATCCACCACTCCTGTTTTTACCTCTTGCCCCCCCTTGTTATCAAGGTGACCCAAATCACCTCCACGGTTCCCTCCGCCTCCCACTCCCCTCATGCCAATGCAGTTTTTGATCATTATTGCTCCCTCCTCCCTTCCATCCCCCTGTCCTTCCTGAACATAGTGTAACCCTCCAGGTTCGGTCCCAGTCATGTCCTCGCAGTGACCCAGGTCTCAGTGACCACTGCCACATCCACCGCTCCCTCAGTTAGCATCGCCTGGGCTCAGGCATTTTATTGCCCAAGCTCCTGGCATTTAGCATGACTACCTTCCACCCTTTCCGTATATTTCCATTTCCCCTGCTCATGTTCCCATGGGGATTCCATTTTCCCTGGTCTGCACTTTACCAGTCAGCCTTTTCCTGCATTCCTCCAGCTCCCTGGGGGGGGTGGAGACAGAGTCCTTCCTTTATCGGACCCCCCTCAACAGCCTGTACTGTTCTGTACTGTTAAAATTTCCAATTTCTCCTTGAAAACACTTACTGCACTAGTCTGTTTACATATTCATCTTTTTCTCTTAAATTCAACACTGGGGCTGTCCCATAGACTCCTGTAACACCTCCTGCCTGATCCTGAAATATTACACCCTCTCCTGGCTCCTCCTCCACTCTGCCTCCCTGCAGCATGGAACTTGATTTCCAGTCACTCCACCTTCCCAGGTTAGCGGCTCCCTTTTTCTTGACTTTTTATCCATAAATAAATATTTTTCTTATGTAGAGCACATCTTAATGTGTGTCCCTGGCACATTTGGGAAAAATCAGACAAGTAATGTAATGGCTTGACAGTACTTTTTAGTAAAAAAGGTTGCATTTTCTGCAGAAAAAATGGCTACCCCATTTTCTGTATGCTAGCTAACTTCAACTGGCTCCAGTTTTGCAATGCTGTATTTTCATATCAAATGACACACATAGCCATGCCCCTTGGACCATTTGCTAGCCCCCTGTGGCTTTATGCTATGAATTTATTGATTTTAATATGTGTTTTGTCATGTGTTTCTGTGTAGTGCATTTAGTTACTGGAGCAGCTCTCTTGCCACTTTAAAATAGTGCCTGGCTTGAGCTTTCATTCTGTGAACAAGACTCTTCCATTCACTACTCTGTGTCCCTTTGTTTATTTTAATATTAAAAAATCACTTACAGCCAGTCCCTAAAATGTTCTCCTGGTGCTTGTCACCTGTCAACTAATGTATTTTTGAGTAGATTATCTGGCCTGTTTGCCAGCGAGAGGAGCGTTCTATTGCATCTCAGTCTCTGTAAGAACTCTGCTCTGGCAGGCCATAACTTGCTCCATGACTTCTGTCGCAGTTCTTTCCAGCTACTCAGGCCTGCTGTGAGGTGATTCCCCTCCAAGTGCGCTAGCGATTCTTTGTGGAGTCGATGCTCAGCTCTCACTCTTTCACCCTTGCTCTGGCACCTCTGCACCACACTGCTGCTGCTCTGCATTAGACTACTGCAGCAGGCTGTTCACAGTCAATTAATAATGGCGCAAAGCTTTATTTGAATAAATAATCAAATGCTCTTTTACTGATTATAACAATGCTGGCCTCGTTTTACCACTGGACAACCAGAGCTAATATTTACTAGCCAGGGCAACTACTTACTAGCCCATGGCTTTTAGTTTTAAATAAATGTACGTATATGTACATGCGTGCATTTCAAGGAGGTGGAAACCCTTTCTCCCCCCCTTTTAGCTTACTATTTACCCTTGCACTACTAATATGCTCAGAGCTACTTTTCTGATTTACTCTACAGGATCCATACTCTAGCTTTCTCTCTCTCTCTATGTACTGGTGGAACCCAGTCTCAAACCCACTTCCAGGTACCCTATACTTCACTGAGGTATCCACTTTATTACTTCTTGTGGAACAGTCGTTCCATGGCTGTTACGTTGTGTTATTCTGACCCCCTCCACCGCATGCGAGTGTTAGTTTTTCACAACCTGGTAGGCTTTTTCCAAACCCACCACAAGTCACCCAGTAGCGAGGTCAATGGCAAAGAAAGAAGGACACATTTATGTTGGTGGAATCAATGAAGAAGAAGAAGAATCTGCAGCCATATAGTGTAAGATGGAACATTTTGAACAACTGACAGCACAGGGTTGTTGTGCAATGGTGGAGCAGCCTTCCAGGATGAAACCCAGTGTCACAGTTTCATTCATGACAAAAGGGATTAACTTCCATTGAAACTGCATTCTTTCCCATAATAATTATATGGCAGAATTCTTCAGAAATGGTTTTCATGACCTGGTAGGTTTGTTTCAAACCCACCACAGGTCACCCGGTAGTGGAGTCTGTGGCAAGGGATGAAAAGAACACATTCACATTGATGGGGGGAGGAGGAGGAGGAGAAGAAGAAATTCTACAACACTTTTCATACACGTTGTATACCAAAATGCAAGCAATGTGGAACTGGTAGTGAAATGAATGTAAACGTATAGTGCCATTTCACACATCAAAACCCATACACAGTCTTGGACAATTGCATGAACTAGTTTGATTGGCCAGGACACCATCTAAAACCTCTACTCATGCAAAAAAGTATCTTGAGTTCTTTTACTTCTACCTGGACAGTATCAGAGATGGGTAGAAGGGACCTCAGTTTAATGTCTCAACTGAATTACTGCATACCTTCACTGTACAGCAACCGCACAGTACCCTACTACTAGTACTGCACTCGGGTGTCAGCATTTATGATATGAGCTCAGTCCTGGTGTAGGACATAGGTACATGTTATTAAAGTGATATAATACAGCCATCCTGCTGGCGCAGCAGTTGGATTCCCGCTTGCGATGCCAGCGACCCAGGTTCGGGAACGGACCCGGTCACTGGAGGGCTGGCCGGGGAAGGGAAGAATCGAGCATCCCGCGCAGCTCTCCTTCTCTGGGGGGAGGGCAGAGGACAGGTCCAGTACCTGCTGGCTCCTAGCGGAGGCTGGGAGCATGGCAGGCTGTACGGCCCAGTTACCTGGGGGAGGAGCGGGCGTCGGTGTATGCCTTGACGTCACCACGCTGCCCCCACACAGAAAACCAGAAAAATCGCTCACTGGCCGCCTAGATGATGGCTCCCCGCTCTCTCGAGCACCTCCAGTGCCTGTCCAGGGCCTTCTGCTCCTCAGCAGCATCCCCCGGGCCCTAAATGTAGTGTGTGTCGGGGGTCTTCCCTTCCGCCTCGGTGACCTTCTCCCTCAGAGGAGGGGGACCCGCTCGGTGATAGGGATACACCGGGATATCCCGGGGGATCAGCTGTGATATGGGGACCTGAGGAGGGCTGGATAAAGGCCAGTGGGGTCGAGGAGCTTGTGGAGCCCGAAGGAGTGGGGGCCAGTGTGGCATGGGAGAGGCGGTAAACATAGCATGCAAAAAAAAAAGTGATATAATACATTATTATTATTTGATATTATATAGACAATACAGGTTGGCAACCATGCATAACTAACCTGTGAAGCAATAGAGGGGTTCTGGTTACGCTTGCTCTCGAGGTCTGATATAATCAGAAGCCAGAGGTAGCAGCACATGCTAGCTGGGCATGTGGTTTCCCAACCAGTATTTCTTATAGTGTATAGTTTTTGAGTGTGTGTGTGTGTGTGTGTGTGTGTGTGTGTGTGTGTGTGTGTGTGTGTGTTTTGGTTTGTTGTTTTTAAACAAAACTGTTAAGTTGCTAGGTGTGAGTCTCAAGATGGCTCCACTTTCACCTTTAATGCTCACTCACACTCAGCAGCTCAGTAGTTTCATTTTAAAATAAAAGTGTGTGCACATGGTAGTTATGAGCTCAGATGCAGCAGATTTCTGTGATCAGCTGCTATGTTGTTATACCACAAAAGGGTACAGCCATGTTCCATGATGTTTGACCCGTGGTATAGCAACATTTTAGCAATGATGGAAATCCAATCTGAACAAAGGCCCACTATACACTGTATAATTATTATGTTATGTCATATCATGTTATATTTGTATTGTGTTATATTATTTTATATTATTATTATTACTGAAGAGCCCTTTTAATGCTTGAATAACCAGGTTGTAATTTTGCATTACAGCCAGTCAGTTGTAACTGCGAGCTGTCAATCAAGCTTGCTGTAGTGACAGCACATGCAGCAATCCCTCAACCGCTGTCTGTTTACACAAACGAAGTTAAAAAAAATGATTTTGCTCTTTTGGTCTATGTTCAGGTTTAAAGCATGTTTTTCTTGTTTTTATTCATTCCAAGCTAAACACTTAAACCAATCATTTATTAAAAATGCTTGCCAGTAATTAACGTGTATAACTTAAAATTTTATATACACCCACAGTATGGGATGCATTTAAAAAGCACTCGAGCTTTGCTCTTGGTGTTTATATAGCATCCCACACCTTAGGTGTTTATAAAATTCTGGTTACACACATCCGCCCAAGTATTATTCTCTATATTGTATATATTATGTTATATTACAGTGTATATATCATAGTATAGAACCATAGACTTTGTTGGCAGAACAGGAACCATAGGCCCATCTAGTCTGCTCCATTTTCCTTGCCTATTTCTACATCCTGGACCCTATTTGGTTACAGGTGTCCCTTCCTCCCCCTTTCCTCTGCCTTTCATGCTCATGTGTTTATCCCACAAATGCTTGAAGCTCCACATTGTCTTCGCTCCCACCACCTCTTCTGGCAGGCTGTTCCATGCATCCACCACCCTTCCTGTGAAGAAGTATTTTCTCACATCTCTCTTAAACTTACCCCCCCCAGCATCATTACAATCACCCATGCTCTAGTATTCCTCCTCTACAGAAAGAGACTTCCCTCGGGCACATTGTTCATCCCCACGAAGTATTTATAGTTCTCAGTTATGTCCCCTCTTTCTCTTCTCTTCTTCTGAGAGTACACGTTAAACTACCACAGCCTCTCCTCATACAGCTTCTCATGCAACTCCCTCACCATTTTGGTATCTCTCCTCTGAACCACTTGTGTATTTTCAATGTCCTTGTGGAGGTTCAGCTTCCAGAACTGGACACAAGTACTCTAGGAGGGGTCTCACCAGCTAATAATACAGTGGTAACACCACCTCCTTTCTTCTGCAAGAAATCCTCCTCCCTATGTAGCCCAGCATCTGGCTAGCCCTCCTTACTCACTGGTCACACTGCACTGCAACCTTGAAATCATCAGAAATGGTTACTCTGAGATCCCTCTCTTGCTTGGTGACCATAAGTATCTTCCCCCATCTTATACACAGTCCCTAGGCTTCCCTATCCCAGGTGCATGACTTTGCACTTTTTGGCATTGAAATCATGTTGCCACATCCTAGACCACTCCTTCCTGGGTGTCCAACCTTTTGCAGATTTTTGTGTCATCTGCAAAGAGACACACATTCCCCTCCAGTTCCTCAGCAATGTCACCAAGAAGACACTGAAGAGGCCAAGACCCAGTACTGATCCCTGTGGTAACCCACTGCCATTCTCCCATCCCCCCAAGTGACTGCATTTACCACCATTCTTTGCTTCCTATCCTTCAATCAGTTTGATATCCAGTTTACCACCTTCCCTCCAAGCCCCAGGTTACTACATTCTTTAATTAGCCTCCAGCTTGGCACAGTGTCAAAGGCCTTATTAAAGTCCAGATAGGCCACATTCACTGCCTTCTCCTGGCCCACCTCCTTAGTCACCCAGTTAAAGAAATCTAAAAAATGTGTTTGACGTGTTCCCCCCACCCCGTGAAACTGCTGCCAGTGGTCTTGCAGACCATTTACCTCCAGGTACTCCATCAGTCTCTCATACAGCAGAGTTTCCTTTAATTTCCCCACCTGACTGACTGACTTGTAATTGCTAGCCTCCTCCTTGTAGCCACTCCTGTGCAGAGGGATCACATTTTCCCTCTTCTACTCCTCTGGATCTACCCCAGTCTCCAAAGAGTTGCTGAATAGTGCTGCTAGAGGAGCAACTAGCACTATGCTCAGTTATTTTAATACCCTTGAGTGGATCCAGTCTGGCCCCATGGCCTTATTTTCTTTTAGGGATTCCAATCCCCTTTGGACTCTCTCTCCACCAAAAATGGACTTCTGTCCACTCCCCCTCCCATCCCGTGTCTGATGATATATGTTGGTCCCTCTGCCCCCCCCATTCACTGTAAAGACCGAGCAAAAATACTCATTTAAAATTTTAGCTCTTCCTTTGTCTTCCTCTATACAGTCCCTCCCCATTCTCCTGTTCCTCATTATCCTACCCCTTAATTTCCTCTTTTCACTCACATACCTGAAGAAAGTCGTATCCCCTTTACTTCCTTGGCAATCCTCTCCTCTGTGTCTTACCTGTCCTCACCTTCCTAACTGCCTTCCTTTTTTTACCTAGATATACATCCCTGTCACCCTCCATCTTGGCCTTCATGCACTTCTTAAAAGTTATTTTTTTCTGCTTTACTGCCTTAGCAACCTCTTTTGAGAACCACAGTGGCCTCTTCCTTCTCTTACCCTTGCTTATTTCCTTCAAACAACTTGCCGTTGCCTTAGTTATTGCCTCCTTTATTCATTTCCATTGTTTTCCACTCCCCCATCCAACATCCCTTTCAAGATATTTACTAAGGCATTCTTCCATTTTTTTAAAATCTGCCCTCCTGAAGTCCAGAAACCTTGTACTAGTGTGTTTTTTCTTCTGCCCAGTCTGTACACTAAACCACACTATATGATGATCACTTGCTCCCATGGGGTTACCACTGTGACTTCTGTGATGCTGTCCCTGTTTGTAGGAACACGGTCCAGCACTATCCCATCCATAGTGGGTTATGTTACCAGCTGCCTGAGAAATTACCCCTGTAATGAGTTGAGGGTGGCCCTGCTTCCTGTAGCTACAGCCAGAATGCTCTGGTCTACATATGGCAGGGTAAAATCCCCCATAATCAGTACCTCTCCTTTGCTTGCCATTTTGCCTATGGCTTCCCCTAGAACCCTAACTCCTCCTCCTGTGTTGGTGGTCTATACACCATCCCCACATGGATAAAGACCCCAGACCCTGTCTCTAAGTCAACCCATAAATCCTACAGCCTTCCATGTCCCTGCTGTAACCTTGTATCTCCATGAACTGTATGCTTTCTCTCACATATAAAATGCCACCCTTTCTTCTCTGTCCTATCCCTCCAGAATATGCTGTATCCTGAAAAGGATACATCCCAGCTATGGTTGTTGGTGCACCATGGTTCTCTTAGGTCCATCAGATCCAGGTCCACCTCCACAATGGCTGCCTTCAGGTCATGACATTTATTCCTAAGGTCCATGCATCGGAGTACACGGCACTCCACTCCTTTTGTCTTTTCCTGTCCCTACCTGTTGGTGAGGCACAGGTCCGGAAGCATAGAGAAAACCCAGGAGCAGTTGTAAAATTCCACAAAACTGTTTCTTTGTAGTTGCAGTAACATAAAATAAAATAAACCTGTTCAGAATAACTATATACAGAAGCAAAATAAAATATATTGTAAAAAATCTCCCTTGCAGCTCAGCTTAGCTGTTTTTATAACTCTTTTCAACCCCATCCTTTGCAAGCATCCTGTCCTTTGTAAATTTCAGGAGCTGCTAGAACATTGAGAACTACCTGAGGTCCCCACAGCAACTGCAAAAGGCTCAGGCATTTGCACCCAAGTAACCTCTAGCTTTTTACAGTTATCTCAAATTATAAATATATATACATTTCAACAGTAACACCATATTTTCTAAAAAAAAAAAAAAAAGTGATCTCATTATCTGTTTCATTTCCATGTATTGATTTGCACATATATTTTATATTAGCAGAGATATATATGCAAGGAAGAAAGATAGCAAGAAAAAACTGAGAGACGGTGAGAGGCAAAGGATTGCGAGACTGGTTGGGTTGATCAAGTCCGAGGTCTCACAGGAAAATGTGGTTGAGCAACCAGACAGAAGAGACAGAAAAGGAATCCTTGCATTTAAACACTTTCTCCAAAACAAATGGGACAGGGTCCTATTCTATCCTGTCACATATACCCCCTCTTTAAGAGGGAACCTGTTTTATTAAACAGGTTTCCAAAACTCTTTATTTTCTAGTAATACTTGTTGCATTCAGACATTAAGCACATTTGCATCCATTTTTTTAACAATACAGCAAAAAGTACAGTTCAAACCCATACATTAGTTTTTTTTTTTTTCCAACCTTCAGAACCCTCAATTCCTGATCCATATCTTGACAGAAAATCAGCATTGCTATTCTCTTTACCAGATTTGTGAATCACAGAGAATTTAAATGGCTGCAGTGCCAGGTACCACCGTGTGATTCTGGAATTTTTATCTTTCATCTGGTTAAGCCAACAGAAAGGATTGTGATCAGTAACAAAAACAAAATCAGTTCCTAGCAAATAAAATTTGAGGGACTCCATGGACCACTTTGCTGCTAAACACTCCTTTTCAATAGTGGAGTACCTTTTTTCTCTGTCATGCAATTTCCTACTTATATACAGAATAGGATGTTCTTTCCCATCTATATTTTGGCTTAGGACTACACCTAGGCCTACCTCGGATGTATCTGTTTGTAGCAGAAATGGTTTCTCAAAGGCTGAGCTATTTAAAACAAGTGCTGAACATAATGCAGCCTTTATAGCTTGAAAAGCTTCATCACACTCTGGAGTCCATTTCACATTATTTGGGTACCGTTTCTTTGTGAGTTCAGTGAGGGGAGTAGAAACTCAGCAAAATTGGGAACAAATCTCCGATAATAACCAGCCAGCCATAAAAATGACCTGACATGTTTCTTTGTTTTAGGTACAGGGCTGTTAGCTACAGCTTCTATTTTAGAAATCTCTGGTTTAACTTCTCCATTTCCCAAAACATAGCCCAAATGTCTACTTTCCTGTGTGAACAATGCACATTTAGTAGGATTAATTGTCAGACTTGCATTTTTAATATCTTAGATAACTGCTCGTAGGTGTTCCATGTGACTTTTCCAGTCTGGACTGTACATCACGACATCATCCAGGTACGCAGCACAATAACCAGTGTGAGGGGATAAAACTACATCCATGTACTGCTGGAATGTAGCTGGCACACCATGTAAACCAAAGGGCATGGTGGTGAACTAATAGAATCCTATAGGGGTGGCAAATGCAGTTTTATCTCTGGATTCTTTAGCTAAAGGTATTTGCCAGTAACCCTTGGTGAGATCGTGGGTACTGATGTACTTTGTACTACCCAGTCTGTCCACCAAATCTTCTATTCTGGGCATAGGATAACTGTCAAATTCTGACACTTGATTAAGTTTCCTGAAATCAAGGAAGATTCTAACACACCCTTCTTTTTTGTTTACAGTTACCATGGGAGATGACCAAGCACTCCTCAACTCCTCAATGATACCCAATTCTTCCATGTTTTTGTATTTCCTTAACCACATCGGTTTTTAACTTCTCTGGCAACCTGTATGACTTTTGCCTAATAGGACGAGCATTCTTTGTCACTATGATGTGCTCAACCCCTTTTTTGCTCAGCCTGGTATCATGGTAAAAGTACTGTTAAATGGTTTTAGCACATTACGAATATCTGCAGTTTGTTCTGAGGTTAAGGAAACATTCACCTTTACAACATCAACGTTTACAGTTTGTTCTAGTCTATCATAAGCTACATCAATATCTTCCTTATCAGTTTCTATGGGAAGCCATTCAATTCAAAATTACAGTTTTCAGAATGTAATTAATAGTGAAATGTCTGTGACTAACAACAAAATGTTTACGACATAATATTATCAGAATGACAAACATGTAAATGAGTATATTACACACTGAAATGATTACGAGATCTTCTGAAATGGGGATGACCTATACCAAAATGTGTATGATGCATACCAAACTGCATATGACATACACCAAAATGGATATGACATACACCAAGATAGAAATAACACTGATTAAAATAAGTATGACTTATATCAAAATGGCTAGAACACATATTGAAACAGGTAAGACGCATACCAAAATAGATATGACACAAACCCAAATGGGTATGACATACACCAAAATGAGTATGGCACAAAATGAAAAGGATATGCTGTACCAAAAAGGGTATGATACATAAAGAAAAAAATTATAACATATTTTGAAATGGATATGGCCTATACTGAAATTAATATGACACACAGTAAAATGGGGTATGACATACTGAAATGTGTATGAGGCAAACTGGACTGGATATGGCAAACACTGATATTGGTGTGACACACACACTGAAATACTTATGACACATATTGAAATGGATATGATCTATACTGAAATGGTTATGACACATAGTAAAATGGGTATAATATAACAATGGGTATGACACACCCGAAAATGGATATGACACACATCGAAAATGGTATGACACATGCTGAAATAACAATGACACATATCGAAATGGATATGACCTATACTGGAATGGCTATAGCACATAGCAAAATTAGTATTATATACCAAAATGGGTATGAGACCACCAAAATGGGTTTGATACTAACCATAATGGATATGACATACACTGAAAATGGTATGAGACATGTTGAAATCATAATGACACATATTGAAATGGATATGACCTATACTGGAATGGCTATAGCACATAGCAAAATGGTATTATATACCGAAATAGGTATGAGACAAACTTAATTGGGTATGGCACACTCTTAAATTGTTGTGATGCACACTGAAATAGTTATTACACACAGATAAATGGATATGACCCATACTGAAATGGATATGACACATAGTAAAATGGGTATGACATACTGAAATGGTTATGACATACACCACAATGGTTATAGCACAAACTGACATGGATATGACACACAACGACATGGGTATAACAAATACTGAATTAATTATGACAAATACCAAAATTGACATGTCACATCTTGAAATGGGTATGACATTTATCAAAAAGGGTAAGACACACAACAAAATGGGTATGACAAAAACAAAATGTATGCAACATGCACCAATATAGGTATGACACATACTGAAACAATTATGACATACACCAAAATGGATATGACACAAACTGAAATGGTTATGGCACATACTGAAACAATTATGACACATGCTGAAATGGATATGAAATATAACATGTGTTAGCACATACTGAAATAATTATGGCACTTGCCAAAATATGACATACTCCCAAATACAATGCCCAAATTACTACAGCAGCGAATCAGGGAGCCCAGTAGTGGGGTAACAAACTTGACATGGTCCTCACAAATGGGGATAGTGTTGGGGGAGTGGGGGTGAGGGTCTGCTTAGGAGAAAGTGACTATAACACAGTGGGCTTCAGCGTTAGAGCAGGGTGTGAAGTGACTCAAATCATCATGAAGGCCATGGACTTCAGACAAGCAGATTTTCCCAAGATGAGGGAGGTGTTCTGGATTGAAATGAAGGGGATGTAGGAGGTGGGGGTGAGGAACAATGGAATAAGATCAAGAGGGCCTACTTAAAGCCACAGAGAGTTATAGGAGGGAGGTGAGAAACAGCAAAAGAAGGAGGAGCCGCTGTGGTTCAACAGGGAAGTGAGAGGGGCAATAGGGGAGAAGAAAAGGGCTTTCAGAGACTGTAAGAGGACACAGGGGAAGGAAGATATGGAAACTTACAAGGAGAAACTGAGGGTGACAGGGAAGAGGACTAGGAAGGCAAAAGCAGAAACAGAGGAGAAAATTATCAGGCAGGCCAAAAGAGGGGACAAGACTTTCTTTCAATATGCTGGGGAAAAGAGGAAAGCAAGGCAGGGAATATTAAGGGTAAATGGTGAGAGGGGATTACTGGTGGAAGGGTATTTTGAGAAGGTTGAAGTGCTGAATATATATATATCATCTCAGTCTTCACAATAGAGGGTGAAGAAGGGGAACAGTGCTAGGTGGAAGGGGGGAGGTAGAGGTGGAACCTAGTCCAATCAGTAAGGGCAGGGTAAGGGAGGAATTGGGTGCATTGAGGGTAGACAAGGCTATGGACCCAGATGCCCTTCACCCTAGGGTGCTCCGGGAGCTAAGGGATCAACTGGTGTCACCACTAGTAAGATTATTTAACTTGTCCTTAGATACAGTACAGGGTGGGTACCAGAGGACTGGAAGAGGGCTGACATGGTGCCACTTCAAAAAAGTGGCAGCAGGGAGGAGGCTGGCAATTATTGCCCAGTCAGCCTCACATCTGTAGGGGGTAAGGTGATGGAGGCGATGTTGAAAAAAAGGGTGGTTAATTACTTGGAAGATCGGGGATGCAGGATATCCATCAGCATGGCTTCAGTCAGGGGTGGTCTTGTCAGATGAACCTAATCGAGTTCTTCGATGGGGTGACAAGGGTGATTGATCAGTGAGGGGCAGTGGACATGGTCTTATTGGACTTTGGTAAGGCCTTTGACACTGTGCCCCACAGAAGATTGGTTAATAAGCTGGAGACTTTGGGAGTGAGACATAAAATAACAAGGTGGGTGGAGAGCTGGCTGACGGGTAGAAGCCAGAGGGTGGTGGTCAATGGGGTGCATTCTGGGGAAGTAGAGGTGATCAGCAGGGTCCCCCAGGGTTCAGTGCTGAGGCCTATTCTGTTTAACATCGGGGCTGCAGGGGATGGTCTACCTTTTTGCAGATGACACGAAAATCTGCAATGGGGTGGACATCCCAGAGGGAGTGGAAGCTATGAAGAAAGACCTAAGGTTGCTGAAGGGTTGGTCGAAAACATGGCAACTGAAATTCAATGCCAAAAAATGCACAGTGATGCACCTGGGACAGAAGAATCCATAAACCACATACACACGGGGTGCAGAAATGGTTGCATCTGAGCCAGAAAAGGATTCAGGAATCATAATCACTGACAACATTAAGATAGGGACCCAATGCAGCAAGGTGGTGGGCAAAGCAAACAGAACTCTGGTATACATAGGAAGGGGAAAACTAGTAGAAAAAGGGAGGTGCTAATGCCACTCTACAGTTCCATGGTGAGGCCACTCCATGAGCATGTAGATCAGTTCTGGAGACCCCACCTATGCAAGGACATAGATGGCATGGAAAGGGTACAGAGAAGGGCCATTAAAATGGGGCATGGGTTAGTGGGAAGTCATATAAGCCGAGGTTGAGGGTGTTGAATTTGTACCCACTGAACACCAGAAAGGAGAGGGGGGAGAATATAGAAACATTCAAATATATGAAGGGGGTCAATAAAGTGGGGGAGAGCTTATTCTCGGGGAAGGTAGATGCAGAGACTAGAGAACATGGGCTGAGCATGGAAGGGGGTAGGTTTAGAGGAAACAGTAAGGGGCATTACTTCACTGAGAGGGTGGTGGCACCCTGGAATGGTCTACTGGAGGAGGTGGTGCAGGCCAAAACAGTGGATGGATTCAAGATGGCATGGGACAAACACAAGGGGGTGACAAGGGGGAGGAGTGTGGGATCTGTGGGGGGGGCATGTAAAGAGGGAGGGTATGGCACATTCTAATATGAATATGGAACTTTCTGAAATAGATACGACCCATGCAAAAAATGCATATAACACATACCAAAAATCGATAAGAAAATACTACAATGCATATAATATATACCAGAATGAATAAAACACACACTGAAATGGATAAGACTCATACCAAAATGGTTATCATATGTACCTAAATCATTAAGATATTTAAATTATTATAATGTATACCAAAATGAATATGACACATACCGAATTGTAAATTATATTAATTTACTATTTTGATACTGTTGCTAAACGTGTACTGTAGTAAAAAAATAAAATGGTTATGAAGTACTGAAAACAAAATGATATATTAAAATGTGTATGTTGCACACTGAAATGAGCATACAGCAGACTGAATTGTTGCCAAATTTCAAGGCATAGACTGAATAGAATGTAGCATGGGAGGGCAAAAGAGGAGGGCGCCTCAAGAAGGATAGAGGGTATTCTCAAAATGGCTGAAAAGGAGATACTATTGATGGGGGACCTGAATATGCCAGATGTTAACTGGGCAACATGGACTGCAGCCACATCCAAGAGCAGGGTAATTCGATGCCCTACAGGAGCATGCCTTAGACAGCTAGTGGTGGAACCCACTGAGGAGCAATATTAGACCTGGTACTATCAAATGGAGAGAGGATCACAAACTTTAAAGTCAGTAGACACCTGGGAACAAGTGACTACTGCACAGTGTGCTTCACAATAAACACAACCATGAAGACAAGCCATACAAATACAAGGATACTGGACTTTAGAAGGGCTGACTTTGGCATAATGGGTGGATACCTGAGGAATGCATTAGCAAATGGCCAGAAAGGAGGGGTGGATGAACAATGGGGAAAAATCAAAACTGCCATCATGGAGGCAACAAGCCTTTGTGTGAAACAAATAAAGAAAACAAAGCAGAATAAAAAACCACTATGGCTCTCAAAAGAAGTGTCCGGGAAGGTTAAGGAGAAAAAGGCTGCATTCAAAAAGTATAAGGAATCACAGACTGAGCACGACAGGGAAATGTATCAATTAAAGCAGAAAGAAGTGGGGAAGGCAGTCAGAAAAGCAAAGGCCCAAACCGAGGAAAGGATAGCCAACTCAGTTAAAAAGGGGGATAAAACCTTTTATAGGTACATTAGGGAACATAGAAAGGTTAAGGGAGGGATAAGGAAGATTAATAAAGGAGAGGGGAGGTGGGCAAAGGGAGACAGTGAAAAGGCAGAGATAATGAATGAATACTTTTGCTCAGTATTCACAAAAGAAGAAGAGGGGAGTTACCAAACAAAACAGTAGAAGCACTCTGGATAGTGGGGTTGATACCAGTCCATTCATAAGAAGAAAGATACTGAAAGAACTCTCTAAACTCAAGGTGGACAAAGCAATGGAGCCTGACGGATTCACCCTAGAATCCTAAAAAGAGCTAAGGAGGACCTAGTGACACCACTAACCACACTTTTAACAAATCATGGGAAGATGGGTGGTACCTAAGGACTGGAGGAGGGCAGATGTGATTCCCCTTCACAAAAGTGGAAGCAAGGCAGAAGCAGGAAACTACAGACCTGTTAGTTTGACCTCAGCGGTGGAGAAAATGATGGAATCACTTCTGAAAGAAAGAATTGTTGAGTACCTAGAGGCCAGCGGGCACTGGACCCAAAGCAGCATGGATTCACAGCAGGAAGGTCATGTCAGATAAATCTAATTGATTTCTTTGACTGGGTGACCAAAGTAATAGACCAGGGAGGGGCTGTGGATATGGCCTACCTAGACTTTAGCAAAGCATTTGACACAGTCTCGCACAAAAGATTAATAATCAAGTTAGCCAGCCTGGGAGTGGGTCCCAGGGTGGTAGCCTGGGTAGAAAACTGGCTGCACAACAGGACACAGAAGGTAATAGTGAACGGAACACATTCTGAAGAAAGGAGGGTTACTAGTGGAGTACCTCAGGGCTCAGTACTGGGTCCAGTCCTCTCTAACATCTTTGTAGGTGACATTGCAGAGGGTCTGGAAGTAAAGGTATGCCTCTTTGTGGATGACACAAAGATCTGTAAGAGAGTTGATACACAAGGGGGGTAGAAAGGATGAGAAGGGACTTGTCAAGGTTGGAGGAATGGTCAGACATATGGCAACTTAGATTCAATACAAAGAAGTGCAAAGTAATGCACCTGGGCAATAAAAATCCAGAAGAAGAGTACACAATAGCAGGGGAGGTACTAACAACAACAATAATGGAAAGGGATCTGTGTGTAGTCATATCAGATGATCTAAAGGTGGGTATGCAATGTGAGAAGTCAGTAGGGAAAGCCAGGGGGATACTGGGATGCATAGGGAGGGGCATCACAAGTAGAAAAAGGGAAGTGGTTATCCCTCTATACAGACAGTTGGTGAGACCCCCATCTGGAGTACTGCATGCAGTTTTGGAGACCTCATCTACGCAAGGACATAGACAGGATAGAAGCAGTCCAGAGGAGGGCAACTAAAATGGTGCAGGGTCTACATCAGAAACCATAGGAAGAGAGACTGAGAGAGCTTAATATGTATACCCTTGATGAAAGGAGGGACAGGGGGACATGATAGAAACTTTTAAGTACCTCAAGGGAATCAGCAAAGTCCAGGAGGGTAGCATCTTTCAGAAAAAGAGATGTGTAAGAACAAGGGCGCACAATTTAAAGTTAGAGGGGGGACAGCTCAGGGGTAATGTGAGGAAATTCTTTTTCACGGAGAGAGTGGTGGACGCATGGAACCACCTTCCTGGAGAGGTTGTGGGGTCTAAAACAGTGGAGGAATTCAAACATGCATGGGACAGACATAAGGCAATTATAGTGGGGGGTTGCAGGAAATAGGCTGTTGGTTAACTAGAATCTGCAGCTTATCCAGTAGGTAGGGAAATGGACAGACTGGGTGGGCCAAGTGGTCCTTATCTGCCGTCAAAGTCTATGTTTCTATGTGCCAAGGTGTCGATACAGCAAACTGAAATGTTGTGATACACCAAGATGAGTATAACACATACTGAACTAAGTGTAACGCACAGTGAAAAGCACATGACTTGTGTAACCAATCAGAGTGCAGCATCACCCCGACATTCTGTAGGACTCCAGCAGTTCCTGTTCAGCTTCACTGACTGCAGGTAAGAGCTCCTTAAATTGTGTAACTAAGGAAGGAATATGCACAATGTGTATTATTAAATTGTTAGTTTGCTACTGTACCTGTTTTAGTTTTTATTTTTTAGTTGTTTTTTTAAGATCTTTGTTTTCAAAAGTTTTATTTTGCTTTCCACAAAACATACTGTTATATGTGTTCTGTGTGTAAGGTTACACTCAACACCAGATAAACCCATCCTGTACTTGTCTTCTTCCAGTGCTTTAAAAGTTATGCAGTATGTTGTGTTGTGTAATATTTTTGTGTGCCCTGTAAAAGAGGGGGCATTACCAAAAAAAATAAAAATTTAGGTCCCGGATTAGCTCATTCCTGTATGTTTTAACTGAATTTCACCTGCTTACTGAAGGTTAGAGTTTTTCTTTGCTGCCTTCTGAAAACTAATGTCAGTATTTTACCAGTTTAAGAACAGTAAAGGAAATTAATCAGCCATTTATTGTGTAATAAGAAGTGCTAGAAACACATATGTTATATCACTGGAAAGCTGTGAAACTCCTCTTTCTAATACTATAAACCAGTTGTTTGTAGCTTATGACATTATGTAACAAATAGCCCCATTATTAAAGTTCTAGGTTTTTAAAAAAATGGCAGTTTGGGAATCTAGTTATCCATCAAATGATTCATTTCACTGTATTTTGTCCCCAGGTTCCATAACTTTTTGTAAGAGGAGTGTTGCATGTTAACAGGCTTCAGTATGCTGAAATACTGAGTCATTAAAGGCTTGGGTAGCAGCCACACCCAAGTTACTGAGCTTGGGTGACATTTCCACAGCAGATGTGCTCAGTGCATCTCAGAGATGTGATTAAGTGCTATATTCAAAGAGCAGAGATGGGCCAGCGCATCTCCGGATGCGCCGAAGATAAAAGTATAATGTATTGGGCACATCTGGGGGGGGCTGTGCCAATGAACGTTCCGTACAACTCTATCTTCAGCCCAAATGGGCGGCGCGATGCTCCCAAAAGAGATAGGACTAAAAGAAGTAGTCCTATGTGCAATCCCCCGACAGGCAGCTACCAGGATCACAGGCTGTGTGAGCACCAGTGTGGTATCTGAATGCACTTGTTATCAGTAAAGACAGTACTCTGAGCAGTGTGTGTTATAGTGCAGTGCATTATGTGTGCACATTCTGATATGTACATTAAAAAACACCTTTCCATAGAAATTGGACTGCTGGTTGTGTTATCATATTGAGGGAATAGGCAGCACTGGGAATAAAGGTGGGGCACCAATCCTGATGGTGGAGATAATGAGGTGTGTCAGGAGAGTGGGGACATCCCTAGCAGCCATCTAGTGGGTCGATGTGCGGGACACCATGCCCACACAATGCACTCTGTGGCACAACACATGGCAGGAAGCAGTGCTGGGGGGGGCAATGATAGGGAAAGTGCAATGCCAACACCCATTTAGAATGGTGGAACTGGGTGGCCTGCAGGAATAGGGCCTACATACACAGTGACATTGGTGTGCTACAGCACAGGGTGGCAGGGCAGGGGCTCAGCACAACAGGCAAAGGTGGCAGGTAACACCCACCCAGGCACAAATAATGTCAGGAGCATGGAAGAGAACCGTGGTTTGACAGGACAGTAGAAGGTAGGGCCACTAGCAGGGATGGGATGGTGCAGGACACGACTATGGCAGGTGGGCCACTAGTAGGGATGGGACAGTGCAGGACAGGACAGTAGCATGCATACGCACAGTTAAAGCATATCTGGATGTGGGCCAGGTTCCACAGGATGCAGAGCAACACAAGCTAAAACATGAGGAATATAAACAAACGTACCTCCTGGGCTGCAGTACCTGTTGGTCACCTATGGTGTGGGTGTGGCACAGGGCAGCCCAAGTTTAGCTCAGCACATTCAAATGAGGTTTGGAGCAACTATAATGAGATACTAAGCAGTTCAGTTGGGCCTGAATTTGGCAATGAGGCCATTTATTTATTTATTTAAGAGATTCACCAGGAAGGCATGCTGAGCAGAGTACTGCTCGATTCCAGATGCGTCCTGGGGGTAGGGGGGTTACAGCAGAACAAGAACATACATTGGCAGAGTACAGCGGTAGGTGAGACAGTTCAGTACAGTTACAGGTACAGTTATAGATACTTAATCACTAAAATGTGCTACCAGACATGCGTAGGGAGCAGAAATACAAGTTAGTAACAGAATAAGTTGCTGCGCAACTGGGAGGATTATGGAGATGAGGGGGAGGACTAAGGGGGGAGGTTACAGTTGCAGTCGGTAGCGAAGTGCAGTCTGAGAAGAGCATTCAGTTGAGGAGTGCTTGAGGAATGTCTGATGTCTGATGATACTGTGGCTGAAAATTGCTTATTTGCTTGTAGCCCATCTCAATCTGCAGGGCACATCTGATTAGTTTGGTGCCTCTCTGGACGGTGCATTTCCTCAAATGCATGATATGTTGGGAGTATTTGATGGATTCGGGGGATATTTCTATAGGGCTCATTTCTACACATGCATGATAAGGTGTACCACACTTGATGTGCAGTGGAGCATGGCTGGCAGTTAGAGCCGTGTATTGCACATCTCTCAGCACTATGTGGTGATGCACCATTGCCCATACATTGTGCATTCCTATGACACATCTGTGACATGTGCAGAGTGTGTGCATCTATCATGCATTGTGTGTGACCCAGCCACTGTCACTGCAGTACCCCATCTTTGCTAACCAGTTCCAGGTGGACCTCTGTGACATATGCCATGTGTGCAGACTGCAGGGCCCAGGACCCTTACCTGTAGCACCACTGAGTTGGCCAACCTGTTGGCACTGGTGCTGCCCCTGGAGGGCAACCTATGTGGGACAGAGGCTTTGCAGGGGGATGAGCTGTTGTGTGGGTCAGGGTGACAGTGCACCATGTGCGCCACAGTGGGATACCGTGCACTGCAGAACAGTGTTGACGCCATTATGGTGCACCTCCTGCATGGCTTCTGCCCCAAGCAGGTTGCCCTCCAGGGGCAGCATCAGTGCTGGCACATTCATATGTTCGTATATGCAAAACTGTGGGTAGCTTTGAAAGGGCATGGGACAGAGAACAGGGGAGAGTATGGGTGGGGGAGGCTGAGAATGGCCGAGGGCAGACAAAAGGGAGGGGGGTGGGGCAGCTGCATCGTAAGGGAGCTAGCTGCACACTCGAGCAGATGTTGATAGACCAGGAGGTCTGTTTCTGCTGGCACATTCGTATGTTCATATGTAGATGACCAACAGATAACACAGCCCTGGAGGTATGTTTGTTTACATTCCTCATGTTACAGCCTGTGTTACACTGCATCCAATGAGACCTGGCCCACATCTAGATATGCTGGAACTATGCGCATGCATGCCACTCTCATGTCCTACACTACCCAGTCCCTTCTAGTGGGCCCACCTGCCACTCTCCTATCCTGCACCGCTCCATCCCTGCTAGTGGCCCCACCTGCCACTGTCCTGTCAAGCCATGGATCTCTTCCATGCCTCTGACATTATTTGTGCCTGGGGGGGTGTTACCTGCTGCCCTGCTACATGTACCTGCTGGGCTAAGCCCCTGCCCTGCCTACCCTGTGCTCTGGCACACCAATGTCACTGTGTTTGTAGGCCCTATTCCTGCAGGCCACCCAGTTCCATAGTTCTAAATGGGTGTTGGTATTGCACTTTTCCTGTCATTGCTCCCCCCCCAGCACTGCCTCCTGCCATGTGTTGTGCCACAGAGTGCATTGTGCGGGCATGGTGTCCTGTACACCAATCATAAATCAATAGAGTTTCCCAAGGTTCCTTTTTTATTTTAAACTTATTATTAAAAATAGGGGGAGAAAGGAAAATAGGAAAATCTGTGTGCACAATGAAGACCTATCTCAATCCAAACTAAATATAAGCTTCAAAACCAATATGTATGACTCTTTCATACAGAGTATATATTCTTTGAATGATACAAAATGTCTTCACACTGAGAGAAACTCTAAAAAGCTCCAATGTTTATATTATTTCTTGTTTCTTTTAATGGTACAAAATGTCTTCACATAGAGAAAAGACTAAAAAGCTCCAATATATATTTTATTTCTTGTGACGTTTCAGAACACAAGTTCCTTCATCAGACAATGGAGCATTATTTCTGAAAATGAATCAAAAGAAAAAAACTAATTAGTTTACATTCTTAATATATGAGCATTTTCATTTTATGGATACATTAAAGCTAAAAGTGGAACTAACCTGCTTACTAATGACCAAAAACAGAAAGTGAGGTCTATCAATATTTACGCGTTAGCTCAATGAAGCACAGCGGAAAGCAAACCACAATTCTCTTATTACCAATGACCCCAAAGTTGGTAAAGCTACAGAAAAAGAAAATTAAATATGCAATCCATCAATAAATTGGAAGTTTTTACAAAGATTTACCTATATATATATATATACATACAAAATGCTCCTTACTGAGTGTGCGATATTGTTTAAAGCAATGTCATAGTCCTCTGGATATAAAGTGACTTAATTATCTTTCTATCAAAGAAAGGAAAATGTATGAAAAATCTTGATTTGTTTTTAATAAAAGCTTCATTAAATTCAACATTTTTATATGCTGAGGGTATTACCTCTTATCAAATCATTTAGTATAGCCGGAATACCATTCTATCTATTTCTGTAAAGTCCAGCATCCACTAGAGAAAACCAAAGGAAATTTTAAAAACGTTTGCCAAAAATAAGGTTACCCATTTCTTTTATGTTTTAATAAAGTAAGAGGACCCTTACCTTCTGTATTTTATAAAAGAATCGCATGCTCACTCAACTGTCTCGAGCAATTTCAAGGACATTTAAGCCACCACCATTAGCAGACCATGCCAAGTAACTTTAACTTGCACCAAACAAACTGAACAGGTGCTTAGTAAAGAGGAGGAAGGGGCCGGGCCACTCAGGTAGGTATAAACGCATAACGTGTACATGTCACAATGTGACCAAACCCTGGGCAACCCGGTCAAATGAATGAAAACTCACCTACCAACAAAGTTGTGGAGAGTTTCCCCCGTACCTCCATGTACTTAACTTAGTACCAATATTCATCATTAGTATGATGCAAAATGTCCATCAAAAACAGCACCATCATGCCACAATAATGAAATAATGTTCAGACTGAGTGAAAATATGTTATACGTTGACCCACTAGCTGGCTGCTACGGATGTCCCCACTCTCCTGACACACCTCATTATCTCCACCGTCAGGAATGGTGCCCAGTCCTTTTTCCCAGTGCTGCCTTTCTATTCCCTCAATATGATAACACAACCAGCAGTCCAATTTCTATGGAAAGGTGTTTTTTATGTACATATCAGAATGTGCACACAAAATGCACTGCATTATAACGCACACTGCTCAGAGTACTGTCTTTACTGATGACAAGTGCATTCAGATACCGCACTGGTGCTCACACAGCCTGCTATCCTGGTAGCTGCCTGTTAGGGATCACACTTAGGACTACTTCTTTTAGTCGTATCTCTTTTGGGAGCATCGCGCTGACCATTTGGGCTGAAAATAGAGTCGTGCGGAACGTTCATAGGCACGTCCCCTCCAGAAGCGCCCAATACATTATACTTTATCTTGGGCGCATCCGGAGATACGCCAGCCCATTTCTGCTTTTTGAATATAGCGCTTCGGCACATCTCTGAGATGCACTGAGTACACCTCCTTTGAAAATATCACCCAAGCTCAGTAACCTGAGTGTGGCTGCTACCCAAGCCTTTAATGACTCAGTAGTTCAGCATACTGAAGCCTGTAAACATGCAACACTCCTCTTACAAAAAGTCAGGGAACCTGGGGACAAAATACAGTGAAATGAATAATTTGATGGATAACTAGATTCACAAACTGCCATTTCTTTTGAAAAACCTAGAACATTAATAATGGGGCTATTTGCTACATAATGTCATAAGCTACAAACAACTGGTTTACAGTATTAGAAAGAGGAGATTCACAGCTTTCCAGTGGTATAATATATGTGTTTCTAGCACTTACTATTACAGAATAAATGGCTGATTAATTTCTTTTATGGTTCTTAAATTGGTAAAATACTGACAGTTTCCAGAAGACAGCAATGAAAAACTCTAACCTTCAGTAAGTGGGTGAAATTCAGTTAAAACATACGAGAAAAGGGTAATCCTGGAGCTACAGATTTTTTTTTTTGGTAATGCCCTCTCTTTTATTGGGCAAATAAAAATATTACACAACACAACATACTGTATAACTTTGCAAAGCACTGGAAAAAGGCAAGTACAGGATGGGTTTATCTGGTGTTAAGTGGCTTACACAAAGAACACATAAAACAGTGTGTTTTGTTAAAAGCCAAATAAAACTTTTGAAAACAAAGATCTTAAAAAAACAACTAAAAAAATAAAAGCTAAAACAGGTACAGTAGCAAACTAACAATTTAATAATACACATTGTGCGTATTCCTTTTTATGTTTGCTTGCACGCATGTGCAAGGAACATAGTACCATCATCGGAGATTTCGGAGGTGTGTCACCTCCTCCTCCAATTCAGTCAGTGTGTTGGCAGGTGCGGCCCCTGTAAGCCAATGCATTCTGGAGCTGTCTATGACAAGCTCCAAAATGCAGTGGCATACAGTTCAAAGGGGGAGCTACGCTTGAGTGAGCAGCGATAAGATATCGCTTGCTCATCGCAACTCCCCACACCACACATAGGCATACGCGAGCATCGCGCCCCCTGCCCCCCCTTGCGCGCGCACACTGAATAGCCGATAGGGGTGCCCAATCCCGTCGTGTGCTGCGCCCCCAAATCCTTTGAAAATGCCACGCTGGTGCCCACCCAGCGTGGCAATCAATAAATATAGCCGGCGGGGCTGCCCAATCCCGTCGGCTCCACTGCTCACCCCACCCAGTACTAAGTGCCATGCTGGGAGCCCACCCAGCGTGGCAATCCATCGCATTCTGGCTGGACGAGGTGCCCAATCCCCATAGGCTGGACGACCCCCAACCGTCCTTGTGCCACGCTGAGAGCCCACCCCAGCGTGGCAAATGTCCCGCATCTTTTTTTTTTTTACCTGTAAAGAAAAACGGTCCCACGTAGTCTCCCTGGCCCCTCCACAACCCGCACCACCCACTCGCACCTGCCTCCCACCCCCTCACCCCATACTTACCTCCGGACCTCGTAGCGACAATCTTGGTGGACCGGGAACACGTCTGCACTCTTCAAAGCCAACCGCGAACTGAGGAAATGCCGGTAAGCTGTATAATGGGCTAGTTAGGGGGTTTCAACTTTGTTGCATATCTCAGGCATTTTTGGGAATTTTTGCAGCAAATTTTCAACATGGGGTTTTTGGGACCCCTTCTCATGAATGATGTCACTGTCATGGCGTTATTCGGGCCCGAAGAGGTGATTTCACAGTCACTGCGGAAATCACCCTTGGGGAACTAATCGCGCCATGTATATCATGACATTTATCCATAACTAAAACTTATTGAATGATATCATCAAAAATGACTGTTCTGGCGTCGTTGCACAGTTCCTCGCGGGCTCGTAAGTTTCTTGCGGATTTTAATATTTCCACTCCAGATTTTCAACATTGCCATTTTACCACACCTTCTTATGAGTAGTACAGCTGTCATTTTCATCTCACCCAAAATGTGTTTCCATCCATGTAGCGCACAATGGCAGTCGGTGTCGTGAGATCAATATGCGGGACAAATTAAGAAAATCACAGTGACACTGTTCATGAGCAGAGGTCTTAAAATGGCTATGTTGAAAATTTGGTGAAAAATTCTAAAAATGACTGTATTACTGATGCGGTTGCACAGTTCCTATGCATGCTCGTAAGTTTGCAAATTTAATATTTTCACTCCAGATTTTCAACATTGCCATTTTATTACACTTCCTTATGAACAGTACAGCTGCAATTTTTCATATGTCACCCAAAATGTGTTTTCTCATATGTAGCGCACAATGGTGCTGTTGGTGTGCGAAAGCAATGTTTAGGACAGATTAAGAAAATCACAGTTACACTGTTCATGAGCAGAGGTCTTAAAATGGCTATGTTGAAAATTTGGTGACAAAAGTCCATAAAATGACTGTGTTATGAGTGAGCATTATGCAGTTTCCATGCACCCTCGTTAGTTCATGACTTTGTCATATTTTCAGTCCAGATTTTCACCAGTGGCATTTTCCACACTTCCTTATGAACAGTACAGCTGTCATTTTTCACAACATGGCTGAAGTGTGTTTTCACACTTTCAGAGCAGAGATCGTGTGGTCGCTGTGGAAATCATTGTTAGGCACAGATAAAGAAAATCACAGTGACACTGTTCATGATTGGAGGCACAAAATGCCTGAGTTGACAATCTGCTGAAAAATCCCCAACCCTAATTATATTACGATTGTGCGTTGCACAGTTTCTATATAAGCTCGTGACTTCACCATTTTTTAATATTTTTACTACAGATTTGCAACATTGCCATTTTTTACACCTCCCCATGAACAGTACAGCTGTAGTTATTTACATCCTATTCGGAATGTTTTTGCACCTGGTGCTAAATGCCGTAATCACTGTGCATAAGCAACTTTCAGCTAACAAACTGATATTCCCCTGTTCATGAGGTGGGGTCCAAAAAAACATGTTGAAAATTTGGGTGGAAATACCAATGAATGCCTGAGGTATTAGGGTTTCCAACCATAACACCCAACCCTGTAGAGAATGACAGGCATCAGGGGTGTGACTTGGGATTCTTGCCTGTGATGCTCATACCATTCCACACCCTGCAGTTAGTGAGAGGCATCGAGGTATGCCTTGCACTCTTCCGCCCCAAACTTCACACCATTCTTCTATATCGCACCCATCTCACCATATTTCCTAATGAAATGGGGTGTGCATAAGAGCCAAAGACCCCAAGGAACACCGTGACACTTGTCAGTGTCTGCAGGGTGGGGTGTGGTGAAATGGCATGGCCGTTATGCCTGACAACCCAAACGCACACCCCAATGCCTGTCACTCTCTGCAGGGTGGTGGTGGGGTTGGCTTCAGTTCAATACTTCATTGCCATTCCTATTACGCAGCTCTGTAACTTCTACACTACCACTGCCAATGCCAGCAAGCAAACATTCGGCATTGACAAATGCTTGTCTTACCTGCAGTGAAGCTCAACAGGAACTGCTGGAGTCTTACAGAATCTCAGGGGGTGATGCTGCACTCCGATTGGTTACACAAGTCATGTGCTTTTCACTGTGTGTTACACTCAGTTCAGTATGTGTTATACACATCGTGATGCATCACGACATTTCAGTTTGCTGTATCGACACCTTGGCACATGTTACACTCTAGTCAGTCTATGCTTTGCAAGTTTGGCAACAATTCAGTTTGCTGTATGCTCATTTCAGTGTGCAACATATACATTTTAATATATCGTTTTGTTTTCGGTACTTCATAACCATTTTATTTATTTACTACGGTACACATTCACCAAGAGTATCAATATAGTAAATAAATATAATCTACAATTCATGATGTGCAGTATTAATTTTGGTATACATTATAATAATTTAAGTATCTTGATTTAGGTACATGTGATAACCATTTTGATATGAGTCTTATCCATTTCAGTATTGGTCATATCCATTTTAGTGTGTGTTTTATTCATTCTGGTATATATTATATGCATTGTAATATTTTCTTATCGATTTTTGGTATGTGTTATATGCATTTCTGCATGGGTCGTATCTATTTCAGAAAGTTCCATATTCATATTAGAATGTGTCACACACTCCCTTTTTGCTTGCCACCCCCCTACAGATTCCACACTCCTCCTTCTTTGCACCCCATTGTGTTTGTCCCATGCCATCTTGAATCCCTCCACTGTTTTGGCCTGCACCACCTCCTCCAGCAGACCGTTCCAGTGTGCCACCACACTCTCAGTGAAGTAATGCCCCCGTTTCCCCTAAACCTACCCCCCTCCACCCTCAGTCCATGTCCTCTAGTCTCTGCATCTACCTCCCCCAAGAATAAGCTCTCCCCCACTTTATTGAACCCATTCATATATTTGAATGTTTTTATCCTATCCCCCCTCACCTTTCTGGTCTTCAGTGAGTACATATTCAACACCCTCAACCTCTGCTGGTATGACTTCCAACTTAGCCCATACCCCATTTTAATGGCCCTTTTCTGTACCCTTTCCATGCCATCTGTGTCCTTGCATGAGTAGGGTCTCCAGAATTGGTCTACATGCTCATGGTGTGGCCTCACCATGGAACTGTAGAGTGGCATTAGCACCTCCCTTTTTCTACTAGTTATTCCCCTCCCTACGTACACCAGTGTTCAGTTCACCTTGCCCACCACCTTGCTGCATTGGGTCCCTACCTTAATGTTGTCTGTGATTATCATCCCTAAATCCTTTTCCGTCTCAGATGCAACCATTTCCGCACCCTCCATTGTGTATGTGGTTTAAGGATTCTTCTGTCCCAAGTGCATTACTATGCATTTTTTTAATTGAATTTCAGTTGCCATGTTTTCAACCAACCCTTCAGAATCCTTAGATCTTTCTTCATAGCTTCCATTCCCTCTGGGTTGTGCACCCCATTGCAGATTTTCGTGTTATCTGCAAAAAGGCAGACCATCCTCTGCAGCCCCTCTGCTATATCACTGATGTGGATGTTGAAGAGACTAGGCCTCAACACTGAACACTGGTGGATCCTACTCATCACCTCTTCTTCCCCAGAATGCACCTCATTGACCACCACCTTCTAGTTTCTACCCATCAGCCAGCTCCCCACCCACCTTGTTATTTTATATCCCACTCCCAAAGTCTCCAGCTTATTAACCAATCTTCTGTGGTGCACAGTGTCAAAGGCCTTCCCAAAGTCCAGTAAGACCATGTCCGCTGCCCCCCACTGATCAGACACCCTCAACACCCCATCGAAGAACTTGGTCAAGTTTGTCTGACATGACCACCCCCCCACAGTGAAGCCATGCTAGTGGATATCCTGCAGCCCCTGATCTTCCAAGTAACTAACCACCCTTTTTTTAGTATTGCCTCCATCACCTTACCCACTACCGATGTGAGGCTGATTGGTCAATAATTGCCAGCTTCCTTCCTGCTGCCACTTTTATGAAGTGGCACCACGTCAGCCCTCTTCCTGTCCTGTGGCATCCACCCTGTACTGTATCTAAGGACAAGTTAAATAATCTTTCTAGTGGTGACACCAGTTGATCCCTTAGCTCCCGGAACACCCTAGGGTACAGGGCATCTGGGCCCATAGCCTTGTCTACCCTCAACTCACCCAATTCCTCCATTACCCTGCCCTCACTGATTGGACTAGGTTCCACCCCTACATCCCCCTTCCCCCTAACACTGGTCCCCTTCCTTCATCCTCTATTGTGAAGACTGAGATGACGTACGTATTCAGCACTTCAGCCTTCTCAAAATCCCCTTCCACCAGTAATCCCCCCTCACCATTTATCCTTAATATTCCCTGCCTTGCTTTCCTCTTTTCCCCTATGTATCAAAACAATGTCTTGTCTCCCCCTTTTGGCCTACCTAACAATTTTCTCCTCTGTTTCTGCTTTTGCCTTCCTAATCCTCTGCCCTACTACCCTCATTTTCTCCTTGTAAGTTTTCATATCTTCCTTCCCCTGTGTCCTCTTATATTCTCTGAAAGCCCTTTTCTTCTCCCCTATTGTCCCTCTCACTTCCCTGTTGAACCAGAGTGGCCTCCTCCTTCTTTTGCTCTTTCTCATCTTCTCATACAGCTCTCTGTGGCTTTAAATAGCCCCCCCTTGATCTTATTCCATAGTTCCTCACCCCCCATGTCCTCCATCCCCTTCATTTCAATCCAGAATACCTCCCTCATCTTGGGAAAATCTGCTTGTCTGAAGTCCATCACCTATGTGATGGTTTGACTTGCTTCATACCGTGCTCTAACCCTGATGCCCACTGTGTTATAGTCACTTTCTCCTAAGCGGACTCTCACCCCCACTCCCTCAACCCTATCCCCATTTGTGAGGACCACATCAAGTATGTTACCCCACTACTGGGCTCCCTGACCAGCTGCTGCAGGAATTTTGGTATTGTATTTGGGAATATGTCATATTTTGGCAAGTGTCATAATTATTTCAGTATGTGTTATACACATTCTATTATGTTTCATAACCATTTCAGTATAGGTCATATCCATTTCAGCATGTGTCATAATTATTTCAGCATGTGTCATAACCATTTCAGTTTGTGTCGTATCCATTTTGGTGTATGTCATAATTGTTTCAGTATGTGTCATAACCAGTTCAGTTTGTGTCATATCCATTTTGATGTATGTCATAATTATTTCTGTATGTGTCATAACCATTTCAGATTGTGTCATATCCATTTTGGTGTATGTCATAATTGTTTCAGTATGTGTCATACCTATATTGGTGCATGTTACATGCATTTTGTTTTTTGTCATACCCATTTTGTTGTGTGTCTTACCCTTTTTATGTTGCTTGCACACATGTGCAAGAAACATAGTGCCATCATCGGAGATTTCGGAGGTGTGTCACCTCCTCCTCCAATTCAGGCAGTGTGCTGGCAGGCACGGCCCCTGTAAGCCAATGCATTTTGGAGCTGTCTATGACACCTCCAAAATGCAGTGGCATACCAGTTGAAAGGAGCTACAGCGAGTGAGCAGCGATAGAAGCTGCTCACGTGCAGCCCCCACCCGCTGAGCGTCTGGCGACGCACTGTATAGCCGACCAGGTGCCCAATCCCCATCAGCTGAGCTGCGTCATCTCCCTCCCCGTAGTTGGTGCCACGCTGGAGCCCACCCCAGCGTGGCAATCAGTCCTTTGCCGGACGGGGTGCCCAATCTCCCATCAGCTGAACGCCCCCCAATGTCCTTGTGCCACACTGGGAGCCCACCCAGCATGGCAAACGGTCCCACAACATTTTTTTTCCTGTAAGACAAAACAGTCCGGTGCGTCTCTCCTGCCCCCTCCACAACCGCATCCACCCACTGCGCACCAGCATCCCCACCCCCTCACCCCATACTTACCTCTGGACTCCCGGCGCGGCGATCTTGATGGACGGGAACACGTCTACACTCTTCAAGCCGACGCAAACTGAGAAATGCGTAAGCTGTATAATGGGCTAGATAGGGGTTTCAACTTTATTGCATATCTCAGCCATTTTAGGAATTTTTGCAAATTTTCAACATGGGGTTTTGGGACCCCTTCTCATGAATGATGTCACCGTCATGGTGTTATTCGGGCCGAAGGGTGATTTCACGCAGTGACTGCGCGGTGACTGCGAAATCACCCTTCAGGCCTGGATACCACCATGACAGTGACATCATTCATGAGAATGAAAACCCCAGGTTAAAATTTGGTCTAAAGTCCAAAAATGACTGTTTAAAGCATCGTTGCAGTTCATGCGCGTTCATAGGTTTGTGAATTTTCAATATTTCCACTCCAGATTTTCAAAATTGCCATTTTCCACACCTTCTTATGAGTAGTACAGCTGTCATTTTTCACATCTCACCCAAAACGTGTTTCTGCCCATGTAGCGCACAATGGCGCAGTCGTTGTGCGAACTCAGTGTATGGGACACATTAAGAAAATCACAGTGTCACTGTTCATGAGCAGAGATCTTAAAATGGCAATGTTGAAAATTTGGTGAAAGAATTCCTAAAAATGACTGTTTTACGAGTGTGCGTTGCACAGTTCCCACGCACGCTCGTAGGTTTACGAATTTTCAATATTTCCACTCCAGATTTTCAACATTGCCATTTTACCACACCTCCTTATGAGCAGTACAGCTGTCATTTTTCACATCCTGCCCAAAACGTGTTTCCGCCCATGTAGAGCACAATGGCGCAGTCGGTGTGCAAACTCAATGTATGGGACACATTAACAAAATCACAGTGACACTGTTCATGAGCAGAGGTCTTAAAATGGCTATGTTGAAAATTTGGTGAAAAAATCCTACAAATGACTGTTTTACGAGCGTGCGTTGCGCAGTTCCTACGCACGCTCGTAAGTTCACAAATTTTCAATATTTACACTCCAATGACTTCCAAATACCTAAACAGCACATAGAAGCAAGCAACATTCGGCATTGACAAATGCTTGTTGATATATGTCATACTCATTTCAAGATGTGACATATCCATTTTGGCATTTGTCATAATTAATTCAGTATTTGTTATACCCATGTCAGTTTGTGCTATGACCATTGTGGTGTATGTCATAACTATTTCGGTATGTCATACCCATTTTGCTATGTGTCAAATCCATTTCAGTATGGGTCATATCCATTTATCTGTATGTCATAAGTATTTCAGTGTGCATCACAACAATTTTAGAGTGTGCCATATCCAGTCAAGTTTGTCTTATACCTGTTTCAGTACATAATGCCATTTTGCTATGTGCTATAGCTATTCCAGTATAGGTCATATCCATTTCAATATGTGTCATTATGATTTCAACATGTGTCATACCATTTCAGTGTGTGTCATATTAATTTTGGTTAGTATCAAACCAATTTTAGAGTGTCTCATACCCATTTCATTATATAATACCCATTTTGCTATGTGCTATAGCCATTCCCTTATAGGTCATATCCATTTCGATATGTGTCATTATGATTTCAGCATGTGTCATACCATTTTCAGTGTGTGTGTGTGTGTGTGTGTGTGTGTGTGTGTGTCATATCCATTTCAGTTAGTGTCAAACCCATTTTGGTGTGTGTCACACCCATTTCGGTATATAATACCCATTTTTCTATGTGCTATAGCCATTCTAGTATAGGTCGTATCCATTTCGATATGTGTCATACCATTTTCGATGTGTGTCATATCCATTTCAATTTGTGTCATACCCATTTTGGAGTGTATCATACTCATATCCGGTGTGTGCATATCCAGTCCAGTTTGTCTCATACCCATTTCGGTATGTCATACCTATTTTAATATGTGTCATATCCATTTCAGTATAGGCCATATCCATTTCAAAATGTGTTATAATTATTTTTTTATGAATCATACCCTTTTGGTACAGCATATCCTTTTCGTTTTGTGCCACACTCATCTTGGTGTGTGTAATACCCATTTTGGTGTGTGTCATATCTATTTTGGTATGCGTCTTACCTTTTTTAGTATGCGTTCTACTTATTTTAAGAAGTGTTGTTTCTATCTTGGTGTATGTTGTATCCATTTTTGTGTGTCAGATGCAGTTTGGTATGTGTCATACACATTTTGGTATAGTTCATTCCCATTTCAGAAGATCTCATTACCATTTCAGTGTGTGATATACTCATTTTCATGTTTGTCATTCTGATAATATTATGCTGTAAACATTTTGTTATTAGTCGTAGAAATTTCACTATTAATTATATTCTGAAAACTGTAATTTTGAATTGAACGGCTTCCCATAAGTTTCTGGTAAAACTAGCAAGGCAACTTTTGGCATTTTTTCAACCCATTTCTTGAGGAGGTTAGCATGGTATATCTTAGAAGGATTTCTTCTGTCAGGGGTCTCAATTTCATAGTTAACAGTGTCAGTACATCTAATAACCGTATATGGCCCTTGCTATTTCATTAACAACTTATTTTCTGTTGTGGGTAACAGTAGCAAAACCTTTTCACCTGGCCTGAAAACGTTTTCTTTTTCCCCGTGGTCATAATAAAGTTTCTGCTGGTTTTGAGCCCCTTCCTGATTACTATGGGCAATTTCAACATATTTTCCCAGTTTGTTTCTTAGGGCACACATATAAGAAGATATAGATTGTTTCTGAGTGGGGTTTCCCACGTTTCTTTTATCATATCCAGTGGCCCTCTTGGCTGCCTACCATATAGTATTTCAAATGGCAAAAACCGTGTTGATGCCTGTGGCACTTCTCTGTAAGCAAAAAGTAGGTAAGGTAAGTAATGGTCCCAATCTTTCCCTTCCCCTTTTACAAACCTTTTTAACATGTGTTTTAGGGTTTGGTTAAAATGCTCAACAAGACCGTCTGTCTGAGGGTGATGGGGGAGGTTCTTATGGCAGTGATACCCAGCAGTCTGTACACCTCTTTAAGCAGTGCAGCATTAAAATTACTACCCTGATCAGTAATAATTTCTTTATGTATGCCCACTCTGCTGAAAATTTTGGCTGGCTCTGCTGCAACTTTTGGGGCTGCAACAGTACGTATTGGAATTGCTTCTGGGTATCAAGTCGCATAGTTGCACACTACCAAGATAAATCTATTACCCTTTTTACTTTTGTCTAAAGGACCAACCACACTCTTTGCAATTCTCTCAAAAGACACATCTATTAAGTGTGGGGGTACCAGGGGCACTTTATCTTTTCTAGTAACCGGGGCTACTTTCTGACACTCAGCACAGAAATTACTATAGGTAGCAACATCTTCATGAATTCCAGGCCAGTAAAATCTATACAGCAATCTGGCAAGGGTGCGATCCCTCCCTGAGTGACCAGCCATAGGACTATCATGTGCTATCTGTAACAATAACTGTTCTATACTTCTGTGGTATACTGTATAACCAATTGTTTTGTCTGCTCCTGTGTCTGAGGTTTAACCCAAACTCTGTACAGTAATCCGTTACATTTTTCAAACATTGGTCCACCCTGTTTTGGTTTTACCCCTAGCTGCTTGAAATAACCCTGGAGAGAAACATCATTAGCTTGCTCTGAAAGAAAATCACAATCAGTTATCAGTTTAGTTTAAGCATTTTCATATTTTAACCCTTCATGCCCATCAGTCATCTATTGCCACAGTTTTTTCAAGCTTTGTCTTTTTTTCCTGGATTTCCAGATCTTGAAGCTGTGCTTAAACAAGTCCAAATCAAAATCTCTGAAAGGAAAAATGTCCCCACTGTCTGAAATTTTCTTTGCCTGAGCTGTTGTCACCACAGCTGCTGAAACAGCAGGATTTATTCCTTCTTTGATCAATTCGGTAAATCTTGGAAAGTCATTTCCAATAATCACAGGTACAGGTAACTTTGGTACTACCCCCACTTGCATTTGGTGCGACACACCCTTAACGATCAGAATCACTTGGGTGGTGGAATAGTATTGAGTGTCCCCGTGGATGCAGATGACACCAGTACCTGGTCCCTTTGCACAGTGTTTTCCCAGCACTTTAACATGCACTAGGGTCTGTCTGCTTCCCGAATCAGTGAGTCCCTGTACAGTCTTATTCCCCACCTTCACATCCGTTAGGTACTTGCCCCAGTTTGCCAAGGGCAAATCTGCTCCAGTGCCACTCTCTTTATTACGGCAGTTTCTTGCAAAACAGCCTGGCTTGTTACAGTTATAGCAGATAACGTCTTTTGGCACAGATTTGTTACCCCACCAGAGTTCTTAGAAGGCTTGGAATTTAAATGGGAAAAATAGTTTCTTACCGGTGCTTGGCTGTTACCTCACTGCTGTGGCATCTGTTTGGCCATTTGGTAGTCCTCAGCCAAAGAAACAGCTTTTTCACCATTCTCTGGTCAGTGTTCCTTTACCCACAGCTGCACATCTGTAGGCAAGATGTTAATTAATTGTTCCATGGCAAATGTGTCAATGATCTGTGAGACTGTTTTGCTCTCTGGTTGGATCCACTTTATCAGGCATTCTTGGAGTCAAGTGAGGCTTCTCGAGGATTGTCAACAGAGTTGTACCTCAGAGATCAAAATCTCTGCCTGTAGGTCTCTCTGGAGATGCTGTACCTTTTTAGGATTTCGCTTTTCACCAAGTCATAGTTTCTGACTGCGCAATGCCATACTGCTATAGGCAAGCTGGGCTTTCCCTGTCAGGTAGGATACCAGTCTGATTGTCCATTGCTGATTTGGCCACTGGCAGGCTGTGGCAACTCTTTCAAAGGTTGTCAGGTATGCCTCGATATCATCTGAGGGACACAACTTTGTAAGTTTAATGGCCTTTTGGTTGTTTGCATTTCATTGCTCATCTGGATCTGTGCCAGATCCTCTGCCTTCGATAGCTTGTAAGGCACCCAGCCGTCGCTGCTCCTGTCACTGCATTTCTTCTCTCATCTGTTGCTTCTGTTGTTGTATCTCTTCTCTCCTCAGTGCTTCTAACCATTGAATTTCTTTTTCTGTCTGCATCTCAGTCTCTTTTTGTTGTATAGCCCACCATTTCAAAAAGTCCATCAGGCTTTCAGGTTCTGTCACTGCCTATTCTTTTTCCATGACTTGTGCTGGCTGTACAATCTCAGACTGGACTTCAGCTGCAGAATCTATACCTTCCTCTGTGCTTACCTGGTACTAGGTCCAGTACCCATAAACAAATCTCCTGTTTTAGGGTATGCATGGCTTAAATCCAACTTCTAAAACCATCTGTCGTTGACTCACAGGTTAGGAAGCATAGAGAAAACACAGGATCACTTGTAAAATTCCACAGAACTGTTTATTTGTAGTTGCAGTAACATAAAATAAAATAAACCTGTTCCGAATAACTATATACAGAAGCAAAATAAAATATCTTGCAAAAAACCTCCCTTACAGCTCAGCTTAGCTGTTTTTTTTAACTGTTTTCAACCCCCATCCTTTGCAAGCATCCTGACCTTTGGAAATTTCAGGAGCTGCTGGAACACTGAGAACTTCCTGAGATCCCCACAGCAACTGCAAAAGGCTCAGGCATTTGCACCCAAGTAACCACTAGCCATAGGAGCCGGGTTTGTAGAATCTTTGGTGGGGCTCAGGGGTCAGGGGTCAAAGCCCTACCCCCTGGCCCAGGGGGTAGAGGTCAAAGCCCCTTCACAGGAGTCTATGGGAGCACAGTCCCCTGTGCCGTAACATGGTCATCTGGGGGTTAAGTCCCTGGCCTTGGGTATGAAAAAAAAATTGAATGCACTCATTAAAAGCCTAATCAACAATGGATGTCGGGTGCACAACAAACATATCAGAACAATTATCGGTACTATAGCAGTCAAATGAAAACACAAAATACAGGGCTAAAACATCCTCTCCCACAAACGGAAAGAGCCAGTGGAGACAAAACAGGCAGACAGGCAAATCCATATTTTTAAGTAGTCAGCAGTAACTTTTTAAAATTCCGGTTTTAAAGGGTCTGGGGAACTATGCACATCTGCTGTGATGGCCTGCAAATCAGTAAACTCTACTGCAGTGGGCCCCAACCCCAAATAAATACTGTTGTATTCAGAAATGTGTGAGACTACCCATAACTGGCAAATGTGTGGATTATCGGACCGCCCCTGGAACTCTGCTATTAGCATAGCACTGAAGTTATGCCACTTTGGCCCAAAGCACAAATAAACTGACAAAACCTCAGTTACAATATGCTGTACACCATGTCAGACTATCAGTTATTTTTATTTTTTTATTCATTTGAGTAGGAGCTTTCCCCCATGCTCCCTTGTTAAAAAAAATAAAATAAATAAAAATAAAGGAACGGGGTGTGGGGTGGGAGCAGAGCCCTCAAACTCACATAAACAGACTAAACCTACATCAACAACCAGCATGCAAAGAAAGTAGCCTAGTGCCACCATGGTACAGCACAGCAAGCTTGCAAAGAGAAGTACACTGTGTTCTCTCTAGCTTTGTGTTACACTAATAGCAGTGATCTGATAACCCATGCAATCCCCCCACAACTTGCAATATGCAGAAATGCTTCCTTCATCGTGCCTCCTAACACCTCAAGATTAAAATGTGCAGTGGCCTTTAAAATATGGAGCCAATGGCCAGAAATCCAGGCAGTACCACAGAGTTGTTTCATTCATTTAGCAATTCACCAGTATACAAAGTGAAAACTAGCAAGATTCTTGTGATTGACAAAGTCAAACTGCCTAACTTGCTGGTCACTATAGTGATTGGCAACAGGACTGTCCGAGAAGAAATGTAGTTCACCAAGACTCCTCCAGTGTGTGAAAACTTGCAATTCAACATCCTCAAGTCATACAGTTAATAGCACTGGTTCAGATGGACATACAAGAGGCGGGAGCTAGTTGGTACTGAGGCCCACCTGGAAACATACAGCTCAACCTTTTGTCACTGGAATAAGGAAGACGGAAACTCGCAATGAGCAATACTGACCACCAGAATGAGGGACACATCCTCAAAATAGAGGCAGAAGCTCAGAACACTTTAGAAACCACCGTTTTTACATGTAGCATGTTTATCTTTGAATTAGCGTCTTAAGAAGAATGAATGCATGATGTAAAGGAGAAATGCAATGCATCTGCAAGTCATTTTTTCAGAATATAAGCCGATTTTTAAAAATACTGGTTCCAAGTCTGTTACTTTGTTTCACCTCTACCAGATGTTTAGTTATCCCAGTCAGTGTGTGTCTCTCTGATTTACACACAGCTGGACAGGACCATTTTAGAAGTGTATGATGTGTATGATACATTATGTCCCTTGTTCTGCTCTTCCATTGTTTAAACAGTGTATTTCAGTTCTATTTCAGCACTCTGTGGCTAGAAGGGACATAAATCAACTACATCATACCGTTCCAAATGGCCACTTGCCACCAGAGTGTCAATCAGAAATGAGCACTATGGTTACTGACAAGCTTGTAAAGATAAAACAATAATAAAATTGGAATGAGTTATTAAAACAGGCTCTACTAAGAAAATTACTTGCAGGTCCAGTGGAGGTCTCCTTTAATGTCTCAATTTACAGCACATTCTCTCTGATATGGCAACACTTTTTGTATGACAGGTGGATGAGGGTCAAGCAGTTTTGAGAGGTAAAAGTAGGAATGCCACTTGTAATCAGGGACTGTTGAGACGTATGCTTGGAATTTCACAGGGTCCAAGTGAGATGCCGGGTGTGGGCGCCAGGGCCCAAATGATCCTAGGTGCCTACCTGGAAAGTTAGTGGAGTCCCCAGAGAGCACAGCACAGTCACATCAGCGTTCAGTTGGCATATCGGTACTACTGTATCACAATTTCTTCCTGAAACCCCTTTAAATTAGTCAACAGAGGATTTAGGCACATCTTTTCATAGTTTTAAGGTGGTAGGTGCCCAACTGAGGGGACTCACAGTGTCTGTAGTGCTGACATGAGCTCATGGCATCCGTGCTAGTGAGTTATAATAGAAGAGAGTGGGTGTGGGAAGCCAAGTTTGAAAGAAAGACCCTCTGCCCCCCACCACACCCACCCACACCCCAGATCAGCAACACCAAGTAAACGGTACTCTTCCACATGTCCACCTCCACTAACAGACATGCCCAGCTCCCTGTTCAGCTAGTCCCGCCCCATCCTTGGCCTTTGCCAGCAGCTGAGCAATTACACAAATGGCCAGCTACCCCACCAGGTACCCTCCTCATGCCATGCACACACATTGCAAGCTCATTTTACATGACATGACCAGTGGTGAGCTACACACAACCAAAGTCAGCACCCAAACACACACACACACACACACACACACACACACACACACACACACACACACACACACACACACATATGTCCCTCCTCCACCCACTCAACTGCAACCATGGTACAATATGACACTAATCACTAGCATCCCATTCGCTGTTGACACCCTTTCTGTTCTGTGTTCATTCAGAAATCTATTAATGACACACAACTGGGGCCACTCATTTGATTGTACCACAACACTGACGGTCGGTGTTGGATGCATGCACAAATCCTGACAGCATGTACCTTTAAATTAATTTCAGTCACTACATACAGGGATCCTGCAATTATATAGAGGATGATGACTGATTTACAGGTAATAACCATGGTGTACTCACCTAGAGTGGTTGCTAGGGCATCACTAAACCTCAAAAGCGCAGCTCGAGAGGTTTACCATTGCCCTAGCAACCATGAGAGGTGATTACACCATGGTTATCACATGTACATCAGACATGGTCATTTATAGTGTACGGCACTAGACATGAGATGTTACACCGCCCTCCCCAAACACAAGTCATTTAGTCTTACCTTATTAATGAATCTACACTACAGTCACGTGACTGTGTGCACGTGGGTGTTCCACACAAGCAAGTTAGTGAGCAATACCCCATTTCACAGCCACTAACATCTTATGACTATATTTGTATTGTGACTCTCCTTCAGCTGCTAACTTAAAAGAACAAAAGATGGATGTGTGCACTCACCAGGTAAAATGCTGAAGACAGTCACCACCAAAAACTGACATGCAAAGACCTGTAAGTTAGCAGCTGAAGGAGACTCACAATACAATATGGTCACAAGATGTTATGGCAACACACAAAAACGAAATGGAATGGGGAAATTGCTTAACCAGGAGATGCACACTACGCCAAAGCTTGATTCCAGGTGTGACCTGGGAGCACAAGGAAGTTATGTAATTTGCTCAGGGTCACACAGCATGAGAGTGGGGTTGTGGGATTCAAACCCAGATCTCCAAGGTTGGAACTAGGAGCCTTAAACCACTGCACTATACTGCCTCGTCCAAGGATTTCAAAAGCAGGAAATTTATTGCTGTGTAAAAATTGCAGGTGCAAACATATAAAACCTTCAGTTAGTCCAAGGAGGTAGTATACACAGGTGCCATTGGGATGTGGCTCAGGAAGTGGCCAGGCCAACTGGTCCTTGTCATTCACACTATATGTATTTAAATTCTGAAAAGCTGAACACTTGAAATCCCCCTGTAACTGCAATATTTATTTAGTTTTTTTTTTTCTAAAAAGAAACTCCCCACACTGCTAACTTTCCTTTTCATGCCCTTCTGTTGTAACACCCGACATCAGAGAAATGTGGTTTCAAGTCAAGACTAGCTCTAACCTGACCTCTGAAACAAAAATAGACTCTGAAGCCTAACCATTTAACAACAGCAGCCTAATTAGCAAAGACTGGCTTGTTAACCAAATTCAAAAGTTTATGATCAATTCAGATTGAAAAGCCTTTGTATTTTGTGAAGAACTACTATCACTTGAACTTTCCCCTAGTTAATTATATTTTTTAATCGATTTTACTCTGTGATCCATCTCTTGCCATGCCTTCCCCATCCCCTTCAACAACCATGCTGATTCACCAGCCATGATGAAGGCCCCAAGTTCACATCACCGAACGACTGACTGTGCCCCCCCATGGGCCCCGGGCCCCCGACTCTCCACCAGGCAGTCACTCTCACTCCCACTGACTGCGTACAGGCCAGGCTGCCACACTATCCAGCAGTACCTGTGGCGCTTGATGCTCCCTGCACTGGCAGCTGCTAGCTGAGCCTGAGCTAGCACCTGTTCACTTGCCAGTCACCTCAGGTGGGCCGGGCCCTCTCCCTCTAGGACCGGACTGGACTCAGTCATCACCGGCTGCCCCCTGGACCGCCACACACCATCCTGATGACATACTGACCAGGCACCTCACACCATCACCATCAACTCACCTCCCATCTGCTGGACTGCATCAGCCTGCTGCTCTTCTCTCTTCCTGGACCGAGACTCCCGACCATCACCGGCACACCACGACTCGACTCCAAAACTGGCCAGTAGAAACCGAAGGGTTGCTGTTGCTTTGCTGGCTGACCGTCATTTCTCACTTCTTGTCATCCATGTGTCTCGCTCCCTTGCCACACGCCACTTTACACACTAAAACGCATGCAAATGGTGCCTAATAAACCCTCCTCCAGCCAATCACAGTGCGGCAATGCTGAACAATTCAAAAATGACACCTGCCAACCAACCAGAAGCAGACACAGTTGCCACGATGATTGTGGGGGTGGCAAGCAAAACTAAAGTTTGCATTTTAAATAATGCTAGCAGCAATGTACCCATTGCCAGCAAATTAAACGGGAGGGGGACAAATCATGCTGGCAGCCAGCGCAGGTCACAGGGCATGCACCGCATGCACATATATCCATAATTATAGGGGGAAAAAGTCAAGGCAGGCAGCAGAACTTAAAAATATTGCTGGGGCTCAGCCCAGCTCAATAAATATTGATGGGGCCAATGCCCCATGGGCCCATACAACCAGGCGCCTATGCCTCTAGCTTTTTATAGTTATCTCAAATTATAAATATACATACATTTCAACAGTAACACCATATTCTCTAAGCAAAAGTGATCCCATAATCTGTTTCATTTCCATATATTGATTTGCACGTATATTTTATATTAGCAGATATAGATATGCAAGGAAGAAAGACAGCAAGAGAAAACTGAGAGACAATGAGAGGCAATGATTGCGAGACTGGTTGGACTGATCGAGTTCGAGGTCTCACAGGAAAATTTGGTTGTGCAACCAGACAGAAGTGACAGAAAAGGAAAGAATACAGATCCTTGAATTTAAACACTTTCTCCAAAACAAATGGGACAGGGTCGTATTCTACCCTATCACATTACCTTTCCCCCATTCCCTATTCCAGCTTTACCCTTCCATTATCCCTGTTACTGCCATCACCTTTTTCATTTTTCCTCTGCTCACCCTCTTTAATTTTTCTGTCACTCTTAGAATCACCTTCTGACCCTCCTGTTTCCTTCTCACCCCTTTCCCTACAACACTCTACCCCTGGAGAATGTTATGTAATATTATATTGTATTGTACTGTACTGTATTGTACTGTACAGTACTGTACTGTAGTGTCTTGTCTTGCATTGTACTGTACAGTATAGTATTGTACTGTATTGTATTGTACTGTACAGTATTGTATTGTACTGTACTGTACTGTACTGTCTTGTCTTGTCTTGCATTGTACTGTACAGTATAGTATTGTACTGTATTGTACTGTTCTGTATTGCATTGTATTACATCACATTATATCGTATTATATAGTACGTGCAGTGTTAGTCCTATTTCCCTTTCCCTTCTGCTTTTGCCTCTATTTTCCAGTCATTTTATTGTATATCCAGTTCTGCAAGTGTTTCTCCCCTCTATCTTGTTATTTTATTTATTGTTATTTTGCTTAATTATGTAAATTCCTGATTGCCTCTAGTTTGTCTTGCTGAAAAAAAATTATCTTGCCACTAACAAATACTGCTGGTTTAAATTTTAACTTATATCGATATGAAATACAGTTACTGATGCAATGCCAGTGACCTGACAAGTCTCACTCACTAAAAGTCAAGCCTAACTAGTAAATAAATTATGAAGAAAAATATTTCTGTTTTATATTTCTGCTTTGGCATTATGCCACAAACTTACAAGAATGTCTTTCTTGAGTGCACATACTGTGCACACATATGCAGAACAAAATGGCAGCTAGCTGTGCAGAAGCAGGGGAGTCAGTTGACTAGTCCCACCCTACCGGTCACCAAATACAGTTATGCACTCACAGTCACACAAACAACTTTGCAGGGACTTGAGCCTGAGTTCAGCACTGGAAGATGTCAGATATGAAATTTAAATTATATTATTATGAAATACAGTAGTATAATCACTCACTGCAACAATACCAGTGATCAGTGACAAGTCTCTCTCACTAATAGTCAAGCCTGACTAGTAAATAAATTATGGAGAAAAAATACTTCTGTTTAAAATTTCTTCTTAGGCATGAAGCCACAAACTTACAAGAAAGTCTTTCTTCATTGCACACACAGGGCCCGATTCTGAAAGAGGCCTACATCTGGCACAGGCTGTGGCTAGTGGTGGGTGAAGTGGGCTTAATCTGCTCCGTGAAGCGATTTGCAGAGCAAAAGCGGATTCACAGAGTGCTCTACAACATGAAGCGGAGTACTTCACGTTATAATGAGGAACACGAAGTCCATTGGAAGCAATGACTTCGCGTTACTCCACCTCCCCAGGCCACTACTCTGCCAAAATTTAAGGCGAAGTGCATTGCAGGCAGTGCACTTCACCTCACTTTGCCTTGTCTTTGAGCTCCAAAGGCAAACTTTGCAGTGATTCATGAGATTTCAGGTCACATGGGCTCTATATTGATCTGCCAGCCTCAGTTTGGGGTAGTAGGAATCTTGTAAAAGCTTGAGGGGATCCAACTTTAGTTCATCGATTGTAGGAAACCCTCTTGTGCTGATATAATCGAGCGTTTTTGTTTTTGTGTGGATTTTGAATGTTAATTTACAAAATTGAGTGTGTTTGTGTGTGTGTGTGTGTGTGTGTGTGTGTGTGGTGAAAGACAGTGAAAGTGTGCTTTGGGGGAGGGGCGAATCTGTGGTGTAGGTAGATTTAAGTTGGAGAAATAGTGATTTCTTTGTTTTTTGGTTATATTTTTGTTACATAACTGACTGTTAATGTACAAACAGTAATATTGTCAGTAATAGTAGAAATTTTCTTTATGTTTGTTGTGTGGATGTGGTGCAGTAGTTCATAAGTTCAGGTTGTTTACATTACAAATTTACAATACACAACGTAGCATAGTACTGAACTTTTGCATTTGCAACGCATTCCTTGTTCAGCATTGTACACAGACTGTTCTGTATGTGTGCAGTGTTGCGTGCATCAAATAATACACCTTTTATTGTGCCACAGACTAGTGTAATTGCAGGCGCAGCAGTGTGAACCTGCTATCCACTGCAGCTGTCTAATTTTGTACTGCGATCATGTTCTCTGTTCTTAGTTTTGCTGCTTGTAGTGCCGTAAAAATCAGCACTGTCTGCAATCAATGCCCTCCCCACCCCCATGTTCAAAAAGTATTTTTTATCAGATTGGATTGTTTTTGTGACCTCATCAGCACCACTGGTTACTGAAGCTGTTTTAATTCCGTGACAATCTCAGAGTAGTCTCTTATCTGTTGCTGAAGCCACAGTTGTTTATTTGACTTCACATCCAGCGTTCCTCCAATCAGAGAGTGAACATATCAAAATCTGAATTTGGTTATAATATTTGTGGTTGAGCCCCCAAAATGCCTGCAAAGAGACATGCAAGCAAAGCTGTTTCTCGCCATGGCAATGTTGGCAGTATGATTGTCTGTGGGCGTGGTAGCCGTACGAAGACGCAGAAGTGCATTGCTGATGTGAGGAAAGGTTTTTCTCCTGCAATGTTTTTTACAGTCCAATCAGTAGCTTCACTCATACTTGGAGGAGATGATGTTTTCCCAGCCGGTGATGTTAGTGTTACTGGTGTTAGTGGTGGTGGAGGTAGTATTAGTATTGTTGCATCAAGTTCTAATTCCGACCAGTGTACCGTATCCAAAAATATTGAGTGTGAAGCAGTGCAAGTGAGTGGCAGCGTAGATGATGTCTATACTCCAGTAACTGAACCTGAGGATTCTGATAATCATGTCAACGATAGCATACAGTGTTATATTCCATCCACCGTTGCACTTAACGTCATGCATTTTCCATGCAGTGATTCACAGGGTGGTGAAAAGCTATCAGGTGATGGTGGTGTAGATGCTGATGATGAATGTGATGATGATGATGATGTTGCTGTTGTTGCAACATGCAGTCCACATGCTAGCGTCCAAGCAGAAGATGTGGATGTGTGTGATGTTGATGAATATGATGATGATGTAATTGACCCCAGTTGGGAACCGGAGCAAAAGAAATTAAAAGTGGCTGTGTCTGAGTCTGTTTGCAGTAATTCCCCCCCCCCCCGTAAAAACTTGTGATCTATCGGTTTTAGTTGATGATGATGACCTAATAATCAATATGATATGTAGTCATGGTGGTCAGTTGCAGTCAGATGTGCAGTGCCAGGAACATCATGTGCCCCCACCCCCAACCCCAACCCCAACCCCAACCCCAACTCAACCCACTTCAGTTCTTAAAATAACAGACTTAAATAAGCCACATCACAAACATGTTTTTATTTATTTTTCTTTATTTAGTTTTTGTTGTCCGGGTAAGTGCACTAGACAAATCCTGCCTATTTTCAGGCACAACCCAGGGGAAGGGGATACAGATGAATGCCAACTGACTTTGAACCAGATTAAGCTGTTGGTGGTATTTTGAGTGAATGAGGGATATTTGGCCAGGACACCAGGGAAATTCCCCTACTCTTTTCGATAAGTGCCATGGGATCTTTAACATCCACCTGAACTACCACCAGTCCAGGCAGATGGGACCTCGGTTTAACATCTCATCCGAAAGACGGCACCTCAGAAGTGCAGCACCCCAGTGTCAGTACTGGGATATTAACCCAAGTGCTAGATGTGGGAACTGAACCCACAGCCCTCTGATCTCCTGGCCTCAGAGGCGAGTGTGCTACCTACTGAGCCACTGACACTTAAATTTAAGAGCAGAGCATCACAACCCCTTGTTTGGAATTTTTTTGTTCAAGATGCAAATGATGATTCAGTTGCAATCTGCCAGGTTTGCCATGTGCGTGTGAGTCGAGGTAAAAAGGGGAGCCATCTGGGCACAGGAAGACAGCATATGCATCTTAAGAATATGCGCTTGGCATTGGGGACCCAGCACAAGCTGGCAGCTAATACCACAGTGGGGCATTCACTGGCGTCACCAGCAACCGTAGCCAGCATGTTATCCCCTTCCATGACTGTTAAGCCCAGTAGGAAATTAAAAGTGTGCAGTAGTGCGGTAATAAGAACAGAGGATTACTACATGCATGATGAGGTGGAGGACCATAATGACTTTGAAATGTTGTCCAGTGCTGGTGAGAGTAGCAGTTTTTGTGGTGGTGGTGGTGGTGAATGCAGTATGTCTAGTGCAAGTGGTACATCAACCCCAGTTGGCAAATCTGGCAAAATAACAGCATTTCTGGGTTTGTAATCATCACTTGTGCAACCGTCTTCATTAAATTGGGAGGCAGTATAGCACAGAGGTCTAAGGCTCCGAGCTGCAAATCTGGTGACATCCAGCAGACCAGACCTGGGTTTGAATCCCACAGCTTCCACTTGCATACGGTGTGATCCTGAGCACGACACTTAACCTCCTTGTGCTCCCAGATTGCTCCTGTAAAAAAGCTTTCGGCTTAGTGTGCTATACCTGGTTAAACAACTAAATAAAAAAAAAAATGTCCACACTCCACCCCCTGCCAATGCCATTCATCACAGAGCACAATCTTCTGTGATCAACACACCCCATGTAAAACTTTTGTCAGCCCATGTCACAGAGTGCTTTTGCGTATAAGATGAAGTACCCCCCAAATCATATAGTGTCACATGAACTCAGTGCTGGTGTAGTTGAAATGCTGGCAACTGATCTTCTGCTCTTCTCCTTTGTGGAGAATTCTGGGTTCCGGCAGTTTGCTGCACGTGCCCATCCAAAATAGAGAGTCCCACCCAGGACATACTTTTCTACCCGTGCTGCCCCCGAGTTGTTCCGCACTGTGTCCGACTCAGTAAGACATGCCCTTCTACATTCCTCCTCTCCATTCATCCATTTAAGTATGGATACGTGGACACGTGGCAGAACAGCAGGGAGTTCATATTTGTGTATAACTGCACACTAGGCGCAGGTGCTGAGGGTTATTTGTGATGCTGGTAGTGTGAATAATCAGTGCAGTAAGGTGGATTGTCATGGAAGCAATCTTCCAGGAATTCAACAGCATGCAACGATTGCTATGCACAGTATGACCTGTTCACACACTGGTGAGAACTTGTTGGACGTGGTACTGACTGAAATGGACAGATGGCTAAACCCTCTGTCCCTGAGAGCTGGGTTCAGAGCATGTGACAATGGATCAAATGTGGTGAAATGCATCACGAATGGTGTGTTTTTTCATGTTCCATGCATGGCCCACTGTTTAAATCTTGTGGTTCAGGAGTTTCTGCAGCACCCTGATATAAAGGAAATGCTGACCATTGCACAATGTATCTGCTCTCACTTTTCAAGATCTGGAAATGCCTGTGACCAGTTGCAGATACAAAACAGCCTGCCTCAGCACCATTTGAAGCTGGAAGTTGTCACCTGATGGAACTCCACTTTATGCATGGCAGAGAGGTTGTATCAACAGTACAAAGCCATCTCAGAATATCTTGTTATGCACACTAGCCGTCACCATAGGTGCCGGAAGATGGTAAAAACTGAGGGGGCGGAGGATCAGAGGGGCACTTGTGAGTGGAAAAGGGCACTTTCAACACTAGTTTTTGCCATACAAAAATACAATAAATCATGTACGCACATCATAACGTTATGAATGCAGTCCTATTTAGGAATAATTGTACGACATACAAAGGTGCCAGCAAAAGAGACCACCCAGTCCAAGTCTGCTCAAGTGTACAGCTATATTAAAGCTGCTGTCGACCCATTCCTCCAATAGCTCCACATGACGCTTGAACCACACATTCCTTAATCTGTTACAGTGGTTGTCCAGGTGAAACAGAGATGCCATAGTAATGTGCATGTCCAGTCCCAAGCATGCAGTCTTCACACTAATGAGTTAGGAGTTTTGGTTCCACTAACTCAGAATAGAGTTAGTAGTTAAGCTCAACCACCAGCGACAAGGTAAACTCCTGAGGCTGGGAAATAAAGACACAGAGCCATTATGTTTGTTTACACAGCTTATTTATTAATGAATCGGTGTACATCGTAAAGTGTATTTATTAATGAATCATAGTATACAATGACAGTAAATATTGTACAACGACAGGGATATAAACAGATTTTTACAGCAAAGTCTGGATGGATGAAGGAGTGGGGTACATTTGGAAATGGGCCAATTTACCATCACATCTGTACTGTCATGCTCTAGTCACCACTTCCGAATGGTAATCCTGTGCAAGCCTCCACCAAGCCCTGGCGGCCACCAAATCATCCCATGAATGCTCTGGTCACCACTTCCGGCTGGTAAGCCTTGCAAGCCTCCACCAAGCCCTGGTGGCCACCAAATCATCCCATGAATGCTCTGGTCATCACTTCAGGCTGGTAAGCCTTGCAAGCCTCCACCAAGCCCTAGTGGCCACCAGATCATCCCATGAATGCTCTGGTCACCACTTCAGGCTGGTAAGCCTGTGCAAGCCTCCACCAAGCCCTGGTGGCCACCAAATCATCCCATGATTGCTCTGGTCACCACTTCCAGCTGGTAAGCCTTGCAAGCCTCCACAGAGCCCTGGTGGCCACCAAATCATCCTGTGAATGCTCTGGTCACCACTTCAGGCTGGTAAGCCTGTGCAAGCCTCCACCAAGCCCTGGTGGCCACCAAATCATCCCATGAATGCTCTGGTCACCACTTCTGGCTGGTAAGCCTTGCAAGCCTCCACAGAGCCCTGGTGGCCACCAAATCATCCTATGAATGCTCTGGTCACCACTTCAGGCTGGTAAGCCTGTGCAAGCCTCCACCAAGCCCTGGTGGCCACCAAATCATCCCATGAATGCTCTGGTCACCACTTCAGGCTAGTAAGCTGTGCAAGCCTCCACCAAGCCCTGGTGGCCACCAAATCATCCCATGAATGTTCTGGTCACTTCAGGCAGGTAAGCCGTGCAAGCCTCCACCAAGCCCTGGTGGCCACCAAAATCAACCAATTTACCATCACATCTACACTTCTGCCATGAAGTAATCCTTGATGCTCTGGTCACCACTTCAGGCTGGTAAGCCTGTGCAAGCCTATACCAGGCCCTGGTGGCCACCAAAATCAACCAATTTACCATCACATCTACACTTCTGCCATGAAGTAATATTTGATGCTCTGGTCACCACTTCAGGCTGGTAAGCCTGTGCAAGCCTCCACCAGGCCCTGGTGGCCACCAAAATCAGCCAATTTACCATCACATCTACACTTCTGCCATGAAGTAATATTTGATGCTCTGGTCACCACTTCAGGCTGGTAAGCCTGTGCAAGCCTCCACCAGGCCCTGGTGGCCACCAAAATCAGCCAATTTACCATCACATCTACACTTCTGCCATGAAGTAATCCTTGATGCTCTGGTCACCACTTCAGGCTGGTAAGCCTTGCAAGCCTCCACCAAGCCCTGGTGGCCACCAAATCATCCCATGAATGCTCGGGTCACCACTTCAGGCTGGTAAGCCTTGCAAGCCTCCACCAAGCCCTGGTGGCCACCAAAATCAACCAATTTACCATCATATGAATTTCTCTGTAAAGTACAGAATTTCTGTATCAGATTTTTCCAAAAAAGTTAAGTCGTCTCTCATTTACGTTGCACAAAACTCCCGAACAATTAGTGTGCAATCAAGTTGTCTGTCTCTCTTTGTGAATGTTCAACAGCATTAGGTGATTGTACCTCTTCTCTGTCATGGTGCTTCTTAAGTAAGACTTTATCCTCCGCTGTGTTGAAAAGATCTCTCCCCAGTTGCTGTACTCATTGGGACGAGGAGGTAAATTTGAATGAGCTTCACTACTTCTGAATACAGTATCTGCTGCTGGCAGTCTTTTCCCACTAAGGCATCAATAATGGTGTTGATTGAAGTTACTGCCCTCACCTCTGGCAAAACCTGCTGCACAAGTCCTGGGAGCAAGTTCAGTTGTGCATTCAGAATGTCAATGTCCAAGTCCTTATCTCCATACAACTGTGTGATCTGAAGAGGAACTGAAAACGTCTTTGCATTGGCTGTTGAAGCAACAAATTCTCCATGGATGACAGCAAACTGTAGGTTTCTTGATCAAAGCGTCGGTCTAGTTCAACAAGACAAGCATCAATGGCTTCATAGTACATCTGTCGATACCAGTCCTTAGCAGATTTGGGATGGTGATGCGGTGCACTACCATGTTGCAACCTTGCTGGCACATAGTGCTGTCTGGGAAGTTTTGGCTCCTTCACTTTTCTCAGTAGTTGCGCTCTCTCGTTGATGCCTTCATAGACCTGGTCAAAGTCATCGCACTGGCGTTGTAAATTCTTCTTCAGGGAGTTTATGCTCATCATCGTAGTTTCTGCTGTCAGTGTTTTTGTTTGCAGGATTGAAGCCACTTGTTCTGATATGCTGAATATGTTGTGTGATACAACCAGTCCAAAATAGGTCCGAAACTTTTTCATCACTGACATCAGGCCTTTGACCTTAGTTAAGTACATCTGTAGCTTTGTCTCGTTTCAGCTCCTCTAAGGTGTCATAGAGTGCTCCGTATTTTTGAGAACCGACTTAATACTCTTTGTTCTTGCTGTCCATCTTGTTGGACAAAGTAAGTGCAGGCCTTCTACCATCATGTAAGGGTCCTCACTGTCATTCACTGCAATATTTTCATAAAGAGCCAGCCTCTGTGGGGATCCCTGAATCAACACACTTAAATTCTGGACAAAGCTGAGGGCATCGTCAATGGCATCACTCGTTTTGCTACAGTTTTGCAACACCAGGTCCAAGGAATGATTTGCATAATGGACATTCAATGCTAGTGGATTTTCTCTCTTAATTCTTGTTGCAGTTCCAGAAATGCATCCACTCATATTTGCTGCTCCATCATCGCCTGTCCCTCAAGTTGTTGATTGGCAAGTTACATCTTACTAGAACATCCTTAATGGCACTGGTGATGGATTCGGCATCAGTCTTCGCCATTTCATACATCCCAATAAAATCTTCATGTATAACAAAATGGGGCAGTGAAACCCATCATATACATATGGTCATCTGTTCATGTTGTCTAATATCCGTGATTCATCACGATGATTGCATACGCTTTGATTCATGCGTATCTCTTCCAGAAGGTTCCTCAGCAGCTGATGTGCCATGATTTCCATGACTTATTCACAACATCTGAACTCTGATACTTTCCTTCCTGGATCCATCCCGTAGTTCTGGCATGTCAACTGCCCTACTCAGCATTCCCACCTCAGGTTGCTTTCCTGTTCTTCGTGGCCACGGGATGCTAGTCCTTGGCGAACTAGAAGCTGTATTGCATTTACCTGTTTCAGGAACCGGTCTCGGTTTCTTGCCTGTTCCTGTGCAAGATGCTGGCTGAGCTGAGCACCAAAATTCATCCTTGCATTGTTGAATGCAGTATACTTCTCAACAGCTTCATGGTGGAATAATAATGTCTGATGTTTCTTGAATTTGTCAATTGCTTTCTTCCAGTCACTAAATCCTGCTGAAATGAATGTAGTTTCACCACAACGACTGCCTTTGATTAGTTTTCTTTCCACTGCTGCCCGACAGTAGTAGCAGAACACACATCCTTTTGAAACACAGTACGTTAGCCAGTTGAAAGATGAAAACCACCGTGTTTGACAAGTTCTTGTTTCACTTCTCCCATTGGTGCCAGAATGACTTGTTTGATGGAAGTGTCTATAACACTGCTTGGTTGAAAAACACTGTTAATATTGTGGCAACAAACAGAAGAGCAGGAGGGGAGAGACAAAGAGACAGCAGATTCAGACACGGTTGGTTCAACTGCAGTTACCCAGGTTTTCTCAGAACAGGAGGGGAGAGACAAAGAGACAGCAGATTCAGACACGGTTGGTTCAACTGCAGTTACCCAGGTTTTCTCAGAACAGGAGGGGAGAGACAAAGAGACAGCAGATTCAGGCACGGTTGGTTCAACTGCAGTTACTCAGGTTCTCTCAGAACAGGAGGGGAGAGACAAAGAGACAGCAGATTCAGGCACGGTTGGTTCAACTGCAGTTACCCAGGTTCTCTCAGAACAGGAGGGGAGAGACAAAGAGACAGCAGATTCAGGCACGGTTGGTTCAACTGCAGTTACCCAGGTTCTCTCAGAACAGGAGGAGAGACAAAGAAACAGCAGATTCAGGCAACGGGTCAACTGCCGTGAGCTGGGTATTCTCAGAGACATGCACGATATGTTGCCATCACTGTTGCTGTTCATGGGAACAGCTCTGCAGCTCTGTTTTCTGTATTGGAGAAAGAGCAGGCCTTACCATCCAGGGCACTGGAATAGCAGCTGCAGGACAATCATCTGGCAAGGAACATGTTAGTTCTAGCACTGATGCAGCATTTGAAACAAACATGGCTGCATTTGACTCTATTGAAGCCATTGGCAGAGTATGCACAGTTACATTAGCACTCATAATACCGGTACAGCTGACAGCTGCAGTGCTTGTGGCAGTGTCAATGGTATTCTTTGGCCGAAGTCCCTTGCATGCTCTGAAGCGTTGGTATCTGGGCACTCCCAAACCAGTAATTTAGTTTTCTTGGCATCTTGGCAGCAATATCAGCCAGTTGTTTCTCCATCTGTCGTTTTAGTCTCTCAGACCGTGGCATATTTGAATGCAGTGAGTCGTGCAGGCTGAGAAAAGAATTGCGTATACAGTTCAGTGAACCCATCCGATTACCATCTTCTGATAAGGTACTGCAGCATGAACATTAAGCATGCAAGCAATAAAAGTTCTATGGCAAACATTTTATATCTTGCCCTTCCTCATCCCTCCAATCTTCGTCAATTAGTTATCAATCCGCAACTACTGGGCCTACATTAGATATTCTTGGCTAGTGATCCATGCAGCAAAATGCTTGTGTACTGCACCACCAGTGTACAAGACAAGTGTCCAATAAAATTTATTAGGAGCTTTGGCTTGTAGACACTGGGGAATGGGACTGGGGCGCCCTCCTGAAGACAAGCCCGCAGCGCAGGAGAGGAAAACAAAAAAGACCTATTCTGCTTAATAAGGGAAATCTGGTCAGTAAAGCGATGGGTAGTAAGACGAGAGGGAGTATAAAGTGTTGTACTTGTTTACGCACATTCAAATAAGCTACATACTCCTCAGAATGGACGCATCTACTGGCTCTAATAAAAAGGTATCAGAGGTCTGATTTCATGTCCAGCCACCAATCAACTGGATTCGTGAGAATCAAAACCCGATTTTTTTTTTTTTTTTTTCTAACCAGGTTAACCGTTTCGAACTAGGTGGACTCGAGGGTGACGCTGGCACTGACAATAAAATTTTTGTATGCCACCAACACTGTTACTCAGCTGCCCAACTGTTACAATGGCAGGGCTTTTGTTATGTCCAGGACTTTGGTATTGTGAAATTTGCCTCCTCCCCATGTCACATATCAGCCAACCTCTCCCAGCAGCTGCAACTCAGAATTTTCACATGCCCCCAACTTCCCAAACTCTTCCTTGTCCGAGATGACCCAGCAGCAAGGGGAGTAAGCAATTCCCTATCACTGCCTGGCTCTTCAACCAAGGATGGGGACAGAGAGGCCAGCGTTCAGTGCATGCACGCACTATATGCTATTCACCCAACATTGAATTGTTTTTATACACGAATCACATCAAACCTCATTTTTATAAACTGTGCCCATAGGGAGAACTTTGACAGTGGTTTTGCTTTATAACACTTCCTATACCCCCAGTGGTCTCTCAACAAGTCATGAGAGTGCCAACTTCATTCACCACCTTCTACGCACCAGTGCCATACTCCAATCCAGTCCAACATGCAAGGCAGATTCCATGCCATTGTCTGCCAGTGTTACCACAAACAAGTGGCACACTACATAATAATGTAAAACATGCATCATTAATCATTCTAAGCACTCTTACAACTGCCTCCTCCACACCAGCTCACTTTACTGACACATTTCAACATCACTACTTTTTAATGCACATGCTCCCTAGATCCGAGATGTCAGTCCTGGAAATCCAAGCTATTATAACAATTACAGTCACTTGCACAATTTCAGTACATCTATGCTTTGTTTAACTGGGAGATTCTAATCAGTTTCAGCCATGCAAATATTTGTACACATCTGTACATAAACTGGTAGTATTTATAAGCTGCGTCAGCCAGCATGACCTGTTTGTCCATTTTGATGGCACACGTCAACAGGTCTTTAGCCTAGTGTGGCTGATCTGTTAACTGAAAAATAAAAAATGGTGCTAGAAAGACTATACATGCCTCCACCACCAAATATTTCCATTCAAACTTATTTACTCAGACTACCTCAGCTTTATTACAACATTCCACTTCCAGTGGGCTCCTGCTTTAGTTCTACCCAAGATCATATCCCAGTCAGTGTCCATAGTGGGATTTGAACCTTTGATCTCCAGTTTCAAAATCTGGTGCTCTGATCAAATGGATAACAATCACACTGTACGCCACAGTTGTACTACTTTCCTGAGCCCAAGCATAAATACCCAATAACTGGGAGTTTTCTCCCATAGGGAACAACCCCAGTTATAATTCACCATTGTACACTGGGGTTCCTCACTCTATGCATGCACCTCCCTCCACTTTCCCTCATACAGCGCCACCAGACACTTGGCCACCACCATTACTCGATGTCGGCAGTAAATGCATTTTAATTTAGAAAAAAAACTAGCCACACAGCAGTCGACTTTTCCGCCTCAGTAAACTTATACTTATATATCCATTAAAATAAAAAAGCAAGAAAAGCATTCTGCAGCTGCTTAGCCACCAATCGCAGACAGGCTTCATCTGCACAATAATGCATAATATGTATAATAATTGTATAATAAATGTATAATAATTGCCCCCCCATCTTCAAATTGTGCCCCCTTGTTGTTGCACACCTTTTTTGAAAGATGCTACCCTGCTGGACTTTGTTGATTCCCTTGAGGTACTTGACAAATCCGCCTATTTTCAGGCATGACCCAGGGGAAGGGGACACAGATGAATGCCAAATGACTGAACCAGATGTTGGTGGTATTTCCTAGTGAATGAGGGAGATTTGACCAGGACACTGGAAATTCCCCTACTCTTTTCGATAAGTGCCATGGGATCTTAAACATCCACCCTGAACCACCACCAATTCAGGCAGATGGGAGTTAAAGCAGCATTAGAAACACCAAGCCAAAATTGCATACAAACTGCTGGCAGCAGCACATGTTTGCCCTCAAAAGATGGTGGTGTGCTTTATGTGCCTCAGAAAGGGTATTGCCATTTACTCTTTTGAGTTCTGTGCCAATAATGGACACTGGTGCAGCACAAGGTGGGGTTTGTTACTGCACTGCTGAGGAACTGTCATTTTGATTGAGACATTAAACTGAGATCAAGTCTGCCCATCTCTGGTCACTCGCAGTCTAGGGTGGAAGTTAAAAATCCCATTTACTTATTGTAAAAGTAAGGGGATTTTATTCAAAATAAATTCAAAAACACACATTGTTTACAGATGCATAACAGTGGGAGATTTATATTAGGGGATACATAGTGCCCTGGATCTGGAATTCTGCGATTATGGTACTTGTTCCTCCAAAGGGCGGCAGTTAGCCACGCACCCTTTTCCAACGTCAGTTCTTCCTGCCCCCCAACACACCTCTTGCAGGCAGCCAACTCTGATATCTCCACGCCCATGTTACTGAACTGCACTGCCCCCCAAACAGGTATCATTACAACATCACAGCATGAGACTCACTTATACTGGACTTCTGAACATGAAGAATCTCTGGAAATACTGGTTTAACTGAACAAAACGTGACACTCAGACAACATTAGAGCGCTAACAAGATTATCTTCTAATATAAATAAAAGTGGGACAGTGATCAAGTGCTAATCAGAATATAACTAACACTCCCCCACCCATGTCCTCAAAGGTGAACAGAAATATCGTGAATTTCAGAACAGTCAAAATGCAAAGTAACATCAATCTTTGTACTGTGGTGGTGCTCGGCCCTCCCCACCACTGGTGTCCTCAACGTTAAACAAGAGTAGTAAGTGAGCGTCTGAATATTATATCTGTGGGGCCAAATGATGCTTTAGTACTTTGCGAGCCTTAAGTATGTTTGTTCTGTGGGCGCCGCTCCACTCCGCCTCCCAGGTCCAGGAATATATTGAACACATTCTGTAGTTTCGACTCTACTTTGCAATAGCCTTAAGTAGGGTTTGCTAAGGCTATCGCAGCGTTCATAGTCGTAAACTACAGAATATGTAATAATTACAATAGTTATTACAACAACATATTCCTGGACCCGGGGGTGTGTGGGGGTGGAGCACCCTCACAGAACAAACAAACAAAGCTATCGCAAAGTACTAAAGCCCAAACTACTATTTCATAAAGCCGGTGCCTCCCTTGTTCCTGCTAGCAAATAATGTTCAGAAGTCCAGTATAAGAATAAGCGAGTTTCATTTTGTGGGCATTGCAATATTTTTAACCATGTGATTTCGACAGAGAGATTATCATAATGATGTTACCTAGGAGCAGTGCAATTCAGCAACACTTATAACCATGTAAATTAAATAAATACAGGTAATGGGCGTGGAGATATCCGATGTGGCTGCTTGCAAGAGGTGTTTAGGGGCGGGGAGAACCGATGCTGGAAAGAGAGCGTGGCTAACTGTCGCCATTTGGATGAACAAGTACCGTAATCCGCTACATTACAGAACCAGGGTACTATGTGTCCCCTAATATAAATAATCGCCCTACTCCCTTACATAAGAAAAAAGGTCATTTTACACCAATAGTTTCTGGCTGCTGAAGATGGAGCTGGTAGAAGAGATGGAATGGCAAAGGAGAATGTGCTGGTGGCAGAAATCAATGATGGTACCTTTTAAAACTGGCTTCTAGAGAGAGGGAGAGCCTGTAGAGGAGAGCCTCCCGAGGGAGGGGAAGACAGCCTCAGCCTGGAGAGGGAGGGAAGAGCCTCAGCCTGGAGAGGGAGGGGAAGAGCCTCAGCCTGAGAGGGAGGGGAAGAGCCTGGAGAGGGAGGGGAAGAGCCTGGAGAGGGAGAGCCTCCCGAGGGGAGAGAGCCTCAGCCTGGAGAGGGAGGGGAAGAGCCTCAGCCTGGAGAGGGAGGGGAGAGCCTCAGCCTGGAGAGGGAGGGGGAAGAGCCTGGAGGGGGGGAGAAGAGCCTCAGCCTGGAGAGGGAAGAGCCTGGCCCTGGAGAGGGAAGAGCCTGGAGAGGGAAGAGCCTGGACTGGAGAAGGGGAAAAAAAAACAGTACTGCTCTGCTGGCTACCCCTACCTAGCTTCCAAATAAACAGCAGGCTGCAAATATACAAGCTTAGTCCAGCAAAACTTTGATTAGCAAGATGAAGAAACAGCTAAAGAAAACAGCACTGCAGTGCAGCTTACCCGAAAGTCTCAGAGTCACAACGCGACCAGAAAGTTCTTGCTGGCTCCTCAGGCTCCAAGTTAGTTCAAATCTGATATCTGTTAAAGCTGCTGCCCATATGCTGCCGCTCTTCGCTCTGACAGACAGTGATGAGTCCCGACTACTGCTCCGTCCAGATTAAGAAGTTCAGACTGTTAGAGGCGCTGCTAGTTGCTGCTCTCTGCTAATCTGCTCAATGCTCACGATGCCTCGCGTCGCTACCCCACGTAGCGCTCTCAACCCGACGCTGCCTGACTTGAAAGAAGACCCCGACACACACCACTGCTGGGCTGGCTGCTGTGCTGAAGTCGCCTGACTGCGACTGTCAGTCCACACTCAGCTCACTTCTCACCGCCTGGCGCCTCGCTGCCTCTGTTTCGCCCACATCTCGCTCTCGCCCCAGAAGCCCTCAGTAGTCAGTCAGGATGGGATCCGAATCCGTCCGATGCACCGATTGCAGCCAACTTGTGAAATGGATGGACTGACTGGAATGGAGAGAAGGAGGAAAAATATTGGGCATTTAAAGAGCCCGCGCGACACGCCCCCAACTCTAGGCACGCCTCCAACTCTAGTCACGCCTCTTAATTTGCTAAAGTGGACCTGATTGAGAGACGTGTTTGCCTTCTCAATCAGGTCTGCTGGCTGGGTGGGCGCGCGAAAAAAAAAAATTCAGACACTAAGACGCGTCACGCCTCTCAACTCAGGGGCACAATCTGTACTGTAAAGAAAAGTGGTGGGGCGGCCGCCCCTCCCGCCCCCCCCGGTTCCGGCGCCTATGGCCGTCACAGTTCCGGGGCCTCTATGTCTATGATGACTGAACAGTGGCACCTCATGGACTCTGTAATAACAATTTTGTGGCCTTTTGAACATGCCACACAGGCAGTGAGTGGCGAGTCTGCCTCCATTAGCCAATCAATTCCACTGATGTGGGTGCTGAGGCAGATATTGGTGAATGTACAGTATAGCATTGATGTTGCTGGAGATGGTGGTAGCAGTATGTTGCTGCAACACATGCTGACAGTATTCGATCAGAACTGTCACGTAGTGAGCATTCAGCGTAGTGACAACTTTGCCAAAGCAACAATGCTGGACCCACAATACAAATGTGGAATTGCATCAGTACTGGAGGGAGGGCCTAAACAGGTAAAAAATGGCAGTGGTCAACTGGTGCACTTGGTTCATGGGGCACAGAAGTCATGTGCCAAGGTCAGCAAACCTCAGCAGCGTAATCCAGCCGAAGGTGTACCTGGAGGACCATCAAACATATCCTGCAAGGGGAAGGGGACTGCAGTTCCAGGTGGTCTGTCATCCAAAGTGGCTGGCCTCAACCCCCTTTGGGAGGCTTTGTCCCAAGTGGGTATTTGTGAAATAAATGATTCAGGAGAACAGGATGATGCATCAACAATTGGACTTAGTGCTGCACAGAGAATGGTTGAGTCATATTTGTCTGAAAACAGGCATCTGACAATAACTGAAGATCCTCTTTTGTACTGGAGTGGAAAGGTCAGTGAATGACCAGAGCTGACTGCAGTGGCACTGAAGTACCTCACATGCCCACCCTCCAGTGGAAGTGTTGAGTGGGTATTCAGCTCAGCAGGTGCAGTAGTCAGGGACTGTCAGACAAACCTGTCTCCTGCAAATGTTAGTTTTCTAACATTCATTAAAATGAAAGAGAGGCACATACCAGCACAGACTACAACCTCAGTATTCGTACCCTGGCCTAGTCATGGTGGTCTTGCTGATGTGGAAATGGAGCACCCTGGTGGCACTGGCAGTGGCTGCCTGAAACGGCCCACCACTGACATAGATGATGACACAATGGAGAAAGAATTTCCCAGTGGTCAGACTTCAGACATCGATGACTGTGAGGGCAGCTTTCTTTATGAGGATGATGATGTGGTTAATGTTGGCAGGTTTTAACTAAAGTTTATAAATGGCAGTGTGCACCCCTGGAACACCACCACCGGGACTGATGTTAGCCACTGCCGTCATGAGTCTGTCTGCTCCCCCGGACCACCACCACCACCAGGACTGATGTTAGCCACTGCCACCATGAGTCTGTCTGTCCCCCAGACCACCACCAGGACTGATGTTAGCCACTGCCACCATGAGTCTGTCTGACCCCCGGAGCACCAACACTGGGACTGATGTTAGCCACTGCCACCATGAGTCTGTCTGCCCCTGGACTACCACCACTGGGACTGATGTTAGCCACTGCCACCATGAGTCTGTCTACCCCCCCAGGCCACCTCAACTGGGACTGATGTTAGCCACTGCCACCATGAGTCTGTCTGCCACCTGGACCACCACCACCGGGACTGATGTTAGCCACTGTCAGCATGAGTCTGTGTGTCCCCCCCGGACCACCACCACTGGGACTGATGTTAGCCACTGCCACCATGAGTCTGTCTTCCCCCCGGACCACCACTGGGGCTGATGTTAGCCACTGCCACCATGAGTCTGTCTGCCCCCCGGACCACCACCACTGGGACTGATGTTAGCCACTGCCACCACTACGCCTGAGTCTGTCCGGACCACCACATCCAGCAGCCAGAGACACAAAGCTTCTTAATATTTAAACCATAAAGTGAGTCTGTGTACTCATGTTTGTTATGCTGCTTCACTTCCTTTAGCTGTATGTTTTGTTTTCTGTAGCTTTTCAGAGTCGCAATGGTAAAATACATATGGTACACTTCTTTTGTTTCTTTTTCAGGGTAACAAAAAAAGGCTCCATTACTAAAACTCGTTGGGAATGGTACTGTAGTTGTACCATACAGAGAGGAAATGATGTAATATCCATATGAAATCCATTCTGGTAAGTATGAAGATTTTATTTCATCCATTTCATTGTTTTGTAAAGACTGCAGCAAATATTGCACACAGGCTGTGTTACTTGACAAGATGTGGGTTTGAAATGTAACTTGACTTTAGATTGAGATTTGAGAACCAGGGAGAGAATACATAACAATTAAGTTGTAAAAAGTCATTAATTTCTTTTTTTAGGAAACGTCCAGATGCTTTGTTGTTCTGTCAAAGTGGCCTTATCCACAAAAGTTTTTCAACATCAGGCACCCCCCTTCCCCAAGCTTGGGCACACATGCAAAATGCAGAAATCGCTTCATTAGATGACCATGACCATGCAAAGACAACCGGTCTCCAGAAGGATGCTGATGAAATCTGCGAAGAAGTAACAAAATAAGAAACCATTAGAGACAAACCTGCAAATATGATTCCCCCAACCCCCACAAAAAAAAATACTTACCTTCATGTGCTTGAGAGTTATCCATTTCCAATTTCAGTGCAAAAAATTCTCATTGAGCACTAGAATGTGCACACCAACAGTTTCTGTGTCACCTGCGATGCAGAACAATACCATCAATACCATGAGTACATGTCCATGTCAACCCCACCTACAAAATATAAACACAAACCATATATATATATATATATATATATATATATATATATATATATATATATATATATATATATATATATATATATACACACACACACACACACACACACACACACACACACACACACACACACTCACCAAGGCTACTATTAGTGTACAGCCAAAGGGCACCCTTCAATCCAGTTAAGATGATCACATTGCATTTGCTGGAATCGTCTCGCAGAACACATTGGACCAGCAACACGATGCTCATAGTCATCATTTTATACTGAGGGATGTGCTGAAACAGTCTCATTTCGCTGTGCAACCACTTGTCAATTTTCTGCACACAAGCAGGATGCATTTTGGGCCTGCATAAAAAATCTGGGACTCTGTGCCACCACTGCGCGCATGACTGAGTGTGCCATTAATTCTGGGGGACTTTGTATTTGCTGAAATACTCTCATTCCACTGTGTAACCACTTGTCAATTTTCTGTACGTAAGCAGGATGCATTTTGGGCCTGCAGAAAAAATCTGGGACTCTGTGCCAGTTTTATGTGTTCTGTGATTGCTGTTGTGAGTTCATGATGGATCCACGACAGGAGTCCGACAAACATTTTGTCGAACACCCCGTCAGCGACACCGGCAGGTCGACCGCATTCTGCAGTCGGCTCCTGGTTTGCTATTTAAATCTTTGTTTTCTTAGGGGGGCTTCTCCCTCCAAACCCCCCATGCAGAGGACTATGCCCCCTGCACCCCCCACTTAAGGATTTTCAACTCCAGTCCGAACTGATTGGTGGGGGTGCAGGACCCCCGGCAGACAGCGCAGAGTTCCACTGGGTCTTCCACCACAGCTAGGTGCTGTAGTCGCTGTGGGGGCCTCGCTGGCAAAATGTCGCTGTGGGGGGTAACCGGCTCAGTATGTCATACTGACATTTGTACAATTAAAGCAGCATTGCAAGAATGTCCTCACAGTTTAGAACTGTACTTTTGTATGCTACTTTACATTGCCACAGCCACCACTAGTTACCTCCGAGTCGTGACTTGAATGATACGATTCTTTTCACAATTTATGTCTGCTTTACTTACTTGACTACGTTTTTTTGTATGAAAAAAAAAATGAGAACACCTTCCAATATTGTTCGGACCAGGTTTGTATTTATTTGCAGCTGCTTTTCAATAACTATTGTTCCGTGGTGTCATAAAACACTGCCTGATGCATAACTGTTAATTAACAACAGAAGTGATGTAACCCCTAGGGGGTGCTACCCTTAGGGCTGCTACCCCTGTCTGCCCCCCACAGAGGCAGGTTGAGGGGCCCAGATCCGTTGACGAGTGCCTCCACCCAGATGTCAGGGTTAGCACAGTTAAGACTACCACGGTTACAGCCCTCTGAGCTACTGCAACCCCCCTTTCGTCCCACTAGTGACTCACACTGGTACCAACAATTCTGTTCACCAGTACACTTACCCTATGAAAAATATATTACAGCTCCCTTCGGGGACCCCCTGTAAAGTAAGGTACAGTTATATGGCAATCACCAGGCAGCAGTTCACCATTAATATACACAATAGCCAGGATGTAGCTGTACAAAAAGCAATCTGGTTTACTCAGGGGGAAAACAACAAGAACAGGGGGAATTTAGTTGATTAGCTTATCACTATACTTATCTACCTAGGGCTCTGTGCACAGGCCTAACCCTACAGCTTATTATCCCGGGGGTACCCAAGCCCTAGCGGCTAGTCCACACGTGGCAGCTGGTTGGGGCCCTTAGCACACACAAACATAACAGTTTCAAGCAGGTCAAAGTAAGAGGAAAGTTCAGTTAGGTAATCCGAAGTTAAATGGTGCACTGAAACCTCTGCATAGTCACACTACAGGGAGTGACCCTGAATTAGTACTCACAACCCCAGCAGATGATGATTCCTTCACCGCTACCAGGATGGAGCCTGTCTTTCACCAGTCTTCTTACACATTTATATGGTAAACAACAACAGAGGGGTACCACACCAGGCAGCTGCTTCCAATGCTCCCACAAACTCACAGCCACTGACATACTGCAACGGCAGCTTCCACTTTTCTTCGGACCGAGTGCAATTCAGCAATCTTCTCCAGTCCTCTTACAGGTTAAGCCTGGTGGGTAGCTGCACAAAAGCACAGCCTCCTCTGACCGCCTGCCGACAGATTTAGTCCCCTGGAGCCGACAACACAAACGGTCGCTTCAGGCCTTCATGTGCTTCCCGCGCGAACACTCTCCAGCGCAGAAGCACACAGCTCCTCTCTCTTCATCAACCACAACGCATCTGCCCTCCAGCAACAAGGGGCTCTTCTTTTAGTTCGGGCGCGACCCGCTCTCATTGGCTGGCTGCACATGCCAGTCATTTCCTCCTATTCTCAGTGGTGCGAAAGAGCGCTATAGCCCATAATGCCTTTCCCCAATTACAAACAGTTCCTCTATTGGTCAACCGACTCAGTAGGGTCCCCAGGTACTGATTGTTCCAATTCAGCAATTCTGGACCAAAATGGAGGAGACAATCGAAACAGTCTTTGCTGCAAGAGAAGGCAGGTTAGAACAGCTGCATTATCATTACCATTTCCCAGTATTTAAAGCCAACATTTACATCCTCTTGTAGAACTCCCTCTGCACCACTAACGATGGCAGAAACGGAGCAAAAATCAGCAGTCCGGACGGGACTCGAGCATAGCAACACTCAAACCCCCTTCCTGATCAATCATGACTGCAATCCCAAGCAGCCCTTAAAGAGACAGTATACGGAGGCCTTTTAAAGCGCTCACTGGCTTCCCATTTAAACGGCTTAAACGCCGAACACCAGCCAGGCAGGGAGCATTTATCCAATCTCCAGGGAAGCTTTAGGAACCCCCATTTGCAAGGGGGTTACACCCTCCCTGATCTGGAAAAGCTGACGTCCGCGTCAAGCAACTACCCCTGTGGCCATTTAGGCGAACACTCCAATTAACACTACATCACATTTTAAATCACATACAGAAATATCACATTAACAATATATTATGATTCATACACACTGTACACATAACTTTAGTTTCCCTTTTGTTTTCAAATCAAGTTACTAATTCCTGCTTATGGCACCGGGACTGGGGGAGCCCCTCTTTCTAGTCACTGGTGCAGCACCCTGAGCAGAAGCATTACACTTAAAGGGTAATACTAACAATCTGGAGTTATCCCCCAAGGCTAACTTAGGCAGGGAACATGGGGACACATATACCCCCTTGTGAACCACATTTAAAGGCAGATCCACTGGCTGACCCAGCGATTCATAGCTCAACTTTATTACTGGCCGTATTGGTCGGCCGGATAGTCTAGGGGTCTCAGGGGATCCTAAACCAGGCTCTGACTCCACTTCAGTATCAGTGACATCAGCAACGGGAATCTCCTCAAGGGGAACAGGTTCAGTGCTCATAATACTATTAGGGGCTTGACCTTCTATCCTGAACCCACCCATTAGGCTCACCTTGGGGCGGTTTAGGTACTAAAGGGGAACCATCAGGGCATTCCAAATATTCGTCCGAATCGGACATATCCCTGGCTTGTTCCCCCATCTCACTCCCTTCTTCTGAAAAGTCAGATAATTCCGCCAGGCCAGACAGTTCAGCCAGGCCTAAGGACTTAGCCCCTTGAGCTTGTGTGCTACCCCATTCATCTTCTGGAGGCATTTCCTCTGGGGACAAAGTAGGGGGCTCAATCAGTACAGACGGGCCAATGTCAGTTCCCGAGTTAACAAGGGGATTGCCCCGAAACAATTGACTCAGTTCATAAGAGGGATAGTATTCGATATCACCTTCGCTATCTTCCGGCACTGAGTGTTGATCGTCTCCTTCTGCAAGAGGGGTGGGACAAGGCTCCCTTGGTGGACTAGTCGAAGGCTCCACGGGCTTGGTTCTTCTCTTAGCAACAGATCTAGTCACAGGCCAGGAAGGAGTGGCAGTGGAAGGTTCAGCTTCAATCAGAATCTGCCCAATCAGCAACAAGTGATTTCTGTGTATGGTTTTCATATCTTTCGACTTGTTTTCAGGCCGCACTTTATACACAGGTAGGTCTGCCAGCTGTCCCACAACAATATGAGGGAGGTGATGCCATCTGTCGGCAATTTTATGTTTGCCAGGCAGTCCCAGATTTCTCAACAACACTCTTTCCCCTTCTCTCAACTCTACTGTTTTCACTTTTTTGTCATATCTCTCCTTGTTAGCCAGATTTCGTTTAGCAGCCATGGTCTGGGCCAGTTGGTAGGCATGATTTAATTGGGCCTTTAATTTCTGTACTTACTGTAGATGTTTTCTGCTCGCACCCCATCAGGGGAAACCCCAAAACACACATCCACTGGCAATCTAGCCTCTCTTCCAAACATCAGTCAATAGGGAGAAAACCCTGTGGCATCACTTTTAGTACAATTGTAGGCATGAACTAAAGTGCTAATCTGTTGGCTCCATCTCGATTTATCTTTTGATTGTAAGGTGCCCAGCATGTCAAGCAATGTACGATTAAACCTTTCAGGCTGAGGGTCTCCCTGCGGATGATAGGGGGTGGTTCATGATTTTCGTACCCCCCACAAAGATAGCATCTCTTTAATCAAGCGACTCTCAAAGTCCCTTCCCTGATCGGAGTGAATCCTCTGCGGAGCCCCATAGTGGACTAAAAAATTCTCAACAAGTATCTTAGCCACCATAGTTGCTTTCTGATCCTTGGTCGGAAAAGCCTGTGCATATCGGGTGAAATGATCAGTGACCACCAATATGTTGCTAACACTTTTCAGATCAGGCTCTAAACTCAGGAAATCAATACAGACCAATTCCATAGGAGCACTAGTAGTAATGTTGACCAGTGGAGCAGCTCTCTGGGGTAATGTTTTCCTTTGCAAACAACGACCACAGGTCTTGACATACTGTTCCACGTCCGCACTCATCTTCGGCCAATAGAATCAAGCCCGTACCAAATCAAGTGTTCGGTCTATGCCCAGGTGCCCCATTTGATTATGCAATGACCGGAGAACTAGCTTTCTAATAACCACTGGCAGCACCAGTTGTTGTCGGTGTACCCGACCCTCCTTATTCACAGTCTCTCTATATAGTAGTTGGTTGATCAGCTTTAACTTGGGCCCCTCTTTATACAACAAAGCAGTCTGTATGTCAGTAGAACATAGTTTGGATACATCCCTTCCTGCCCGCAAAACCTCTACAGCCGTTCTCATCATAGGATCACAGGATTGAGCCTGTTGGAGATCATCATTGTTGAGTTGTGGCAGGAAGCTGGTGTCCAAGGCAGAGAAATGACAGTAAGCAGCAGGTATACAGTTTTCCGGCGGCCCCAGACAATCTACCACACAATCCACCGTATCAGGAGACGCCTGTTCCTCTTTGTCAAATTTCTGGCAGAGGGCTGTTATGTCAGGTTCAGACAACTGGACCCATTCAGTTTGGGACGCAGGCCTCCGAGAGAGAGCATCCGCATCTATATGGTTTAGGCCCGCTCGGTATTCTACAGCATAATCATAAGTGGCCAAGGCAGAGAGCCATCTATGCCCAGTAGCATCCAATTTGGCAGAGGTCTGTACACAGGTCAGAGGGTTGTTATCAGTCTTTACTAATATCTTGGCACCGTACAAATAGTCATGAAACTGATCAACAATGGCCCACTTTAGAGCCAAAAACTCTAGTTTGTGCATGGGGTAATTTTTCTCTGAAGGCTTCAGGCTTCTACTGGCAAATGCTACAGGTCTCAGCCCATTCGAGTGCTCCTGATATAACACAGCCCCCATTCCTTGTAGACTGGCATCAGTATGAAGAGTGTAGGGCTTGACTGGGTCAGCATAGGCCAGTACTGGAGCGTGAGTAAGTTGATATATGATGTCATGAAAAGCTTCCTCACACTCAGCAGTCCATTGATCCCCGAACATATCATTTGGCTGAAAATACTTCTTTTCTATGTCAGTGTGTACACCCTTCTTATATTTTTTGTGAGTAGGCGGATACCCCTGGGTGAGATTAAGGAGGGGGTGAATTACTCATGAATAGTCTCTGACAAACCGCCTATTGTATCCACAAAACCCCAGGAATTGTTGCAGCTCTTTTAAATTCCTGGGTTGAGGCCAAGTGGTCAACGCCTCCACCTTGCCAGGGTCAGTCTCTATGCCCTCGGTGGACACTATGTGGCCCACATATTTTACGGAAGTCTGGAAGAATTGACACTTGTCAATAGACAATTTAAGGCCAAAATCCTCCAACCGATCCAGGACTTTAAATAATCGTTGCTCGTGTTCTTCCAACGATCGGCCAAACACTATGACGTCATCTAGATAGACCAAACACTCGAGTAGATTCATGTCCCCCACAGCTCGTTCCATCAAGCACTGGAAAGTGGCTGGAGCACCCGAAATTCCTTGAGGCATCCGAATAAACTCATAGAAGCCTAAGGGACAAATGAAAGCAATCTTCTCCCGGTCGTCTGGGGCCATCGGGATCTGGTAGTATCCACTCCGAAGGTCCAATACAGAGAACCACTTACTACCATTCAAACAATCCAAGGCGTCTTGTATGCGTGGCATGGTATATTGATCCGGAATGGTCCACCTATTCAAAATCGATAGTCTACACACATCGAACTGCCCCATTCTTTTTCTTACTACTACGATGGGGAGCATAAGGGCTCCTAGACTCTTGGATTCGCCAGCAGCCAACATTTCTTGCAGATGCCGCCTTACATCATCTATGTCAGCATGAGGCCAGGCGTCGGGATCTCTCTCTGAAAGGTCTTTCGTCATGCAGTAGAATGTGATGCTCAGCCCTTGTACACATCCTACATCCCACTCCTTCAGGGAAAAAACCTGGTCCCTCTTGGCAAGCCTCTCGCTGATCCTTCGTTTCCAATCGACGGGCAACGGGGAATCACCGAAGACAAACAGATCAGGAGTAACTCTATCACCCGTCCGGGAACTCTTTCTATTTGGTAATACAGCAGTATCTGCACAATGAACACTAGCCAGGGTACACCCTCTTCTTATTCGAATCTCTTTATCAGACACATTGTGCACTTGAACCATCACCCTCTTAACATAAGCATGGGCCATCGCCGGCAGAATGCTGGGTTTGAGTAACAACCCCTCAGGTAATCTTCCTTCCACAGGCACATCCAGCATCAACAACTTATTCTTGACCTCGGTCTTTAATCGTACCTCTCCATGCAAAACACATTGTGCATTTGGGGCAAGTACCACGGGGGCTGGATCCTTTTTCCACACCACCCCCACAGGGCCTTCGGGTTCCTCCAAACTACCCATCTTCTGAGTGGCCCTGACCTTTTGAATCACAGCAGATACGCTCAAAGCTCGCCCAGTCTGGAATGCTCGCTTCTCTGAGCACAATTGGGCCAGTCGTCCAAACGTGTGCATTTGTCCCAATCAACAAGGGCACCCCATCGTACAGTCCAGTGGGTGGGCAAACTAAAACTAAAGTTTCCACTTGCTCATCTATTTCATTCACAGTTGTAGGGAAAGATAACCAGATGCGGATGTACCCCAAATATGGATAGGCCTTGTCGCTCAACCCCCATACGTGTAGACCAATTAGAGGCTGCAGGGGCACTTCAGATAAGTGCGCTTGGTACCAGTCCTGAAACATGATAGTCACCTGGGAGCCACTGTCCAGTACAGCTCGAGTGGGAATTCCATTTACCCGCACCTGGGTCTCCATAGACGGCCCGACCACATCAGACCAGTTGGGGGTAGCAACATTGGTAGCCCGGCGGGCATGGGCCTGAGTCACAAAACTTTTCTTGGGGGCCCGAGACTGGGTCTGGTGATGTCGAGCGATCAATCTGCTGTTAACTCTCCTGAATTCTCCGGCCTCTGGCAGATCAGGCTGAAATGCCATCTTCCCCCACAGTGATAACAAACTTAGGGTCCTGGGGATCACTATTCTGAGGGGGGCCCTGAGGGGAGGGAGAAAGCTCTCTAGGGCTAGGGTTCTGGGCCCTACAGGACTCGGGGGCCCTATACCAGATAGGGTACACAGTAGATTGCTTTAAGTCCCTCACCAGTTCCCGTAAATTCCCGATCTCAGCCCTCAACTCACCCTCCACATAGGGGTCAGAGGAAACAGCCCACATCCCCACACTACCTGGGAAATCTGAGGGACCCTCGGACCCTCAAGCGAGCCAGTCTCCTCAGAGGTATTAGACTCAGGGGTCCCACTAGGGTTCACTGCCCACACAGGGTTCCCACCCTCTTCATCAGTCTCCACTTCTCGAATTTCCTCATCAATTGACAATATTCAAGAGGGTGGCCAGCTGATCATGCAACGAGTTTCAACAGTGTTACACTAGAGAATCTGGCAGACTTTAAAATATGTTCTAACATTCTGATTCCAGGGCTGTAGCAGTGATTCCCCCTTTTTCTATAAGCCTTCTGCAGGGCCCGCTCCACTCTAGTAACAAAAGCGGACAGTTTTTCATTTCTCCACTGCTTAGCAGACCTGAATTTCCATAGTAAATCTTCACCAGTCTCTGTACTCCAAAAAAACCCTTCCAAAGCAGAGAGATACTCTGCAGCGGTGGCTTCCGGACGAGTGGCCCGGAAGAACCAAATGGCTTCTAAGGCAGGACCCCGCAAACTCTCCATCAGTCTTTTCCTTTTCTCCCCCTCGGAGCATTGCCACTCCTGAACCAAAGGGGTGGCATAGTCCATCCAGGCCTCCAGATCATCTTCCCCGGAAGGCACTGGTACCGTGCCAGAGAAAAATTTTAATTTACGGTAGGAATCTAGCTGTATAGAGGGGACTGCCAAGGGCAGAGAAGCCAACACTGAACTCTTGGGCGGGCAAGGGGATGTGCCCGGGGGTAGTATCACTGGACAGATCCAAGGCTTGCAGCAACTCCTGGGTAGTCCTCCCCTCCACAGCTAACAATTTAAGCAATTTATCTTTAAAACTGTTCATTTGAGGAGACCCCCCAGGAGTGACTGACTCACTTCAGATATGGATTAGCCTCCACCCCTGGGACGCACCCTCCGGGTAAAGTACAGGACAGTACCTTTTCAGGGTCGGTAGCCACACTGCATAGGAGTAGCACCTGCAATGTCTGGTCAACAAATCAATACATCGCCCTTTCATACAACCTTACCCAAAACACTTTACTCATTCTGCAACAGAGACAATATCAGCAGCTAGGGTACCCAAGGGCACATCTAACAATAATACAATCTTCTGAGAATCTAGCTCTTCTGCTTCACCCCAACCCAGTGTTTGTGTACCATGGTTTTGATGGGTCCCAGCTTAATTTTCTACACATCCCCTTCCATTTTTTTCCATCTTTGGGTATCTCCTCACTGAGCCACTAGGGACGCTTAATCCCATGGTGCCTCAATTTGCCTAACCCCTAGGGGCTACCCTTAGGGCTACTACCCCTGTCTGCCCCCCACAGAGGCAGGTTGAGGGGCCCAGATCCGTTGACGGGTGCCTCCACCCAGAGGTCGGGGTTAGCACAGTTAAGACTACCATGGTTACAGTCCTCTGAGCTACTGCAACCCCCCTTTCATCCCACTAGTGACTCACACTGGGTACCAACAGTTCTGTTCACCAGTACACTTACCCCACGAAAAATATATTTCAGCTCCTTCGGGGACCCCCTGTAAAGTAAGGTACAGTTATATGGCAATCACCAGGCAGCAGTTCATCATTAATATACACAATAGCCAGGATGTAGCTGTACAAAAAGCAATCTGGTTTATTCAGGGGGAAAACAACAAGAACGGGGGAATCAAGTTGATTAGCTTATCACTATACTTATCTACCTAGGGCTCTGTGCACAGGCCTAACCCTATAGCTTATTATCCCGGGGGTACCCAAGCCCTAGCGGCTAGTCCACACGTGGCAGCTGGTTGGGGCCCTTAGCACACACAAACATAACAGTTTCAAGTAGGTCAAAGTAAGAGGAAAGTTCAGTTAGGTAATCCGAAGTTAAATGGTGCACTGAAACCTCTGCATAGTCACACACAGGAAGACCCTGAATTAGTACTCACAACCCCAGCAGATGGCATTCTTCACCGCTACCAGGAAGGGCGTGTCTTTCACCAGTTATCTTACACATTTATAGTGAAAGCAACAACAACAGGGTACCACCAGGCAGCTACTTCCAATACTCACAAACTCACAGCCACTGACATACTGCAGCAGCCTTCCACTTTTCTTGGGACCAGTGCAATTCAGCAATCTTCTCCAGTCCTCTTACAGGTTAAGCCTGGTGGGTAGCTGCCAGGCAGCCTCCTCTGACCGCCCACCGGCGGATTTAATCACTGGGCCGAACAACATAAACGGCCGCTTCAGGCCTTCACGTGCTTCCCGAGCGAACACTCTCCAATGCAGAAGCACACAGCTCCTCTCTCTTCACCAACCACAATGTATCTGCCCTCCAGCAACAAGGGGCTCTTCTTTTAGTTCGGGCGTGACCCGCTCTCATTGGCTGGCTGCACATGCCAGTCATTTCCTCCTACTCACAGTGGTGCGAAAGAGCGCCATAGCCCATAATGCCTTTCCCAATTACAAACAGTTCCTCTATTGGTCAACCTGACTACAGTCAGGTCCCCAGGTACTGATTGCTCCAATTCAGCAGTTCTGGACCAAAATGGAGGAGACAATCGAAACAGTCTTTGCTGCAAAAGAAGGCAGGTTAGAACAGCTGCATTATCATTACCATTTCCCAGTATTTAAAGCCAACATTTACATCCTCTTGTAGAACTCCCTCTGCACCACTAACGATGGCAGAAACGGAGCAAAAATCAGCATCCCGGGTGGGACTCGAGCATAGCAACACTCAAACCCCCTCCCTGATCAATCATGACTGCAATCCCAAGCAGCCCTTAAAGAGACAGTATACGGAGGCCTTTTAAAGCGCTCACTGGCTTCCCATTTAAACGGCTTAAACGCCGAACACCAACCAGGCAGGGAGCATTTATCCAAGCTCCAGGGAAGCTTTAGGAACCCCCATTTGCAAGGGAGTTACAGTGATATATAACAACTACTTCTAGCCGGCCTGCCCTCGAGGACACACAGACCGGAGGGGCTCCAAGCCGCCAGCGGGCGGGCGGCCACCGCACAGCCGAGAAGGGAACCAGGAGGCCAGGGGAGAAAGCCAGAAAGCCGGCCTTCCCTCGAGGACACACAGACCGGAGGGGCTCTGAGCCGCCAGCGGGCGGGTGGCCACCGCACAGCTGAGAAGGGAACCAGGAGGCATGGGAGAAAGCCAAAGCCGGCCTGCCCTCGAGGACACACAGACCGGAGGGGCTCGAGGCCGCCAGGCAGGCGGCGGCCACCGCCACAACCGAGAGGGAACCAGGAGGCCGGGAGAAAGCCAGAGGCAGCCCTCCGAGGAGACACAGACCAGAGGGCTCCGAGCCGCCAGCGGGCGGCCACCGCACAGCCGAGAAGGGAACCAGGAGGCCGGGGGAGAAAGCCAGAAAGCCGGCCTGCCCTCGAGGACACACAGACCGGAGGGGCTCCGAGCCGCCAGCGGGCGGGCGGCCACCGCACAGCTGAGAAAGGAACCAGGATGCCGGGGGAGAAAGCCAGAAAGGTACGGGATAGCTGCACAGCCAATTGGAAGGCAACCGCTGACTTTGCCAGCCTCTGATTGGTGCGCCTTCTCTCATTGACTTTTGCTGTATCTTTGCACCACCAAAACTGGTCGAGATTACTTGTCTTTTATTGAAAAGTTTAATTTCTCTAAAAAGAGCTGTTTTGCTGTTTTATTGTGTACTTCTGTGAAATGCCTACTTACCTGTTTAACTAGTGATTACAGTCTTTTGGGTCAATTTTGTGTTGGGCTAGATGCTCAAGCCCTAACCCCCCACCCTCCCAGTCTTTGTTGTACAAATTTTACAATTTAGCACCTCTTGCAAACCACTGCCTGCAAGTGCTACTTCTAGTGCCCTCTCCTCTGTCCCCTCCCTTCTAGCCGGCCCTGCCCTCGAGGACCCCACACAGACCGGAGGGCTCCGAGCCACTCAGCAGGCGGCAGCCACCGCTACAACCGAGAGGGAACCAGGAGGCGGGAGAAAGCCAGAAGAGTGCAGGATAGCTGCACAGCCAATCGAGGCGACCACCGACTTTGCCAGCCTCTGATTGATAGCCTTCTCCATTGACTTTTGCTGTATCTTGCACCACCAAAACTGGTCGAGATTACTTGTCTTTTATTGAAAAGTTTAATTTCTCTAAAAGAGCTGTTTTGCTGTTTTATTGTGTACTTCTGTGAAATGCCTACTTACCTGTTTAACTAGTGATTACAGTCTTTTGGGTCAATTTTGTGTTGGGCTAGGCTGCTCAGTGCCTAACCCCCCACCCTCCCAGTCTTTGTTGTGCAAATTTTACAATTTAGCCCTCTTGCAAACCACTGCCTGCAAGTGCTACTTCTGAGTGCCCTCTCCTGTCCCCTCCCTTCTAGCCCCTGCCCTCCGGGACACACAGACCGGAGGGCTCGACCGCCGCCAGGCGGCGGCCACTGCACAGCCGAGAGGAACCAGGAGGCCGGGAGAAAGCCAGAAAGTGCAGGATAGCTGCACAGCCAATCGGGCGACCACCGACTTTGCCAGCCTCTGATTAGTGCGCCTTCTCCATTGACTTTTGCTGTATCTTGCACCACCAAAACTGGTCGAGATTACTTGTCTTTTATTGAAAGTTTAATTTCTCTAAAAGAGCTGTTTTTGCTGTTTTATTGTGTACTTCTGTGAAATGCCTACTTACCTGTTTAACTAGTGATTACAGTCTTTGGTCAATTTGTGTTGGGCTAGGCGCTCAGGCGCCTAACCCCCACCCTCAGTCTTTGTTGTGCAAATTTTACAATTTAGCACCTCTTGCAACCACTGCCTGCAAGTGCTACTTCTGATTGCCTCTCTCTGTCCCTCCCTTCTAGCCGGCCTGCCCTCGGGACACACAGACGAGGGCTCCAAGCCGCCAGCGGTGGGCGGCCACCGCACAGCAAGAAGGGAACCAGGAGGCGGGGAGAAAGCCAGAAAGGTGCAGGATAGCTGCACAGCCAATCCGGGCGACCGCCGACTTGCCAGCCTCTGATTGGTGCGCCTTCTCCCATTGACTTTTGCTGTATCTTTGCACCACCAAAACTGGTCGAGATTACTTGTCTTTTATTGAAAGTTTAATTTCTCTAAAAGAGCTGTTTTTGCTGTTTTATTGTGTACTTCTGTGAAATGCCTACTTACCTGTTTAACTAGTGATTACAGTCTTTTGGGTCAATTTTGTGTTGGGCTAGGCGCTCAGGCGCTAACCCCCCACCCTCCCAGTCTTTGTTGTGCAAATTTTACAGTTTAGCACCTCTTGCAAGCCACTGCCTGCAAGTGCTACTTCTGATTGCCCTCTCCTCTGTCCCTCCCCTTCTAGCGGCCTGCCTCGAGGACACACAGACCCGGAGGGGCTCCGAGCCGCCAGCCAGGCGGCCACCGCTTGCAACCGAGAGACCAGGAGGCCAGGGAGAAAGCCAGAAAGAGTACAGGAAAGCCCGCAAAATTTTGCCCACCCCTTCAGGGTGTTTCTTTTATACACACCTTCCGCCAAATCTCATCCCGCCCATAGCTATTCTCCTAGACAATTCCAGCTCATTTCTTCACATCTCCTTAGTTTCTTTAACCCTTCCTACCCTCCACCATGCTACTGCACCTAATACTACTGCTTTGCCTCTCACCTTCCTTGGATCCAGAAGAGATAACTGTTGGAACCCATACCGAGGTGCTTAGGGCGACCACTCAATACTGTCCCCCTCTACTGTCCCCAGTGGATGCCCCTAAGCTCTACATACATATACTACCGCTTCTGCATACTAATCCTTGGGGAATCCCAAAAAAAGGCTCACAACCAGTTTGGAACTCCTCTATCCCCTTGCTATCATACTGGCATTACAATTACTCCCTACGCCTGTCCATTAAGCTGGTAATCTATGATAAAATCGATAACCATGCAGCAGGATCATCACCCACTATATATTGGATCCCAAGAAAGAAGAAAAAACTGCTCGACTGCTCACTACTCCTATCGCTTGGTGCCTCATCAAGCTAATCTTCTTTCTGCTGGTCTGTGTTGGCACTGTGAAATCAACCCTGGCCCCACTGTAAGCTCGATCTCTCCAACTGACCTAACCTCCATAAATGGATTGAGTTTTCTTCCATCAATGCCTGCAGCCTCCTAAAAGTTCTCATCAATACAGGCCTGGGTTGCACACACCTATCTGACTTTATGGTTATAACTGAAACATGGCTCAAATCAGCAACAAAAGATAGTGAAATAAACCTTCCCAACTACCAGCTCTTCAGATCTGACCATCTATCCAGGGGCGGTGGGGTAGCCATCTATGTCAAAGCAAACATCTCTGCATCCTGCCTCAATTCTACATCACAACCAAAGGAATTCGAATGCTTGTCAATTAAAATAACCCTTCCTAACATCATCCTTTCAACTGATTGGTTGCTATAGGCCCCTCTGCAGGCCTCAAACTCCTATCCACCTAGGATCTATACTTAATCTGGGCCCTGAAGACACCATCATCTTAGGAGACATGAACTTGAATTGGCTGACTAATGCATCTGCACCCCTGGTAACCTTCTGTGACACCTATGGATTCTCTCAATTAATCAAAAGAACCAACAAGGATCAACCCAAAGAATATTCTCAACAGCACACTCCTGGATATTATATTGGTAAATAAACCTCATCATTATCCCTGTGCAGGAGTACTATTCAGTGACATAAGTGACCACTGTCCCATAGCTGCCATTAGATCAACAATCAAACCACCCAATCCTGCAAAATTCCTCCCACGAAGGTCAAAAAGAACTTTAATATTTCAGGATATCTCCATGATCTGTGCCACACCACACATTGGCAAGAATTCTATCTCACAGCCTCAATAGAGACAGCTCTTCAAATCTTAAATGATATAATCACAAGTGCCCTCAATTCACATGCACCCCTCACCAGTGTCAGAACCAAACTCAAATCCTGTACGCTGGTTCTCTGCCGACCTTAAATCCACACTGCTTGCAGAGACAAACTCTGGAAAAGGGCAAGAAAGACAAAAGACCAAAATGACTGGCTTCAAATCAGAAGCCAGAAACTCCTGCACAAAACAAGTAAGAAAAGCCAAGGCAGCCTTCTACACAGCTGAACTAGATGCCTCCTATAACAACCCTTCCAGGTTCTGGGGTACCATAAAGGGCATCCTAGGTCAAACTTCTACCCTGTCTTACCACCCAAAATTCAATTAAATAGTATTGAAATCACCGATAAGCAAAATATCTTGAATGCCTTTAATGATCATTTCACTACAGCTGGCCTGGCTTTTGACTCTCTCCTGCAAACCTATTAAGATCATCTCTAAACCTACAATCTACTGAGGGTCAAAAGGTTGCTTCCACATTCTCATTCAAACCAATATTCTTCAAAGAGTAAAAGACCTTCTACTCCAGCTAGATACCACCAAAAGTGCAGGTGCAGACTCCTGGACCCCTACTTTCTAAAAGTAGCTCTGCATGCCTTAACCGCCCCCTCACCCACCTCTTCAATCTATCACTTGCCACTGGTTCTATCCTCAATATGGAAAACAGCTCAAGTGTTTCCATTACTTAAGGCAGGTGATCCCATGGACCTCAATAATTATAGGCCCATCTCCATCTTACCAGTACTATCCAAGATGCTTGAGAAGCTGGTAAACTCTCAGTTAACTGCCTACCTTGATACCAACAATCTCCTAAATCCAGCTCAATCTGGGTTCAGATCTATCATAGCACCATCTCTGCACTAGCAAAAGTCACAAATGACTGGCAGACTGCCCTAGACAAAAGAATAATACCTGTGCTGTGTTTCTGGATCTAAGCAAAGCCTTTGACACTGTGGATCATGATCTTCTAATCTCTCTCTGAACTCCATAGGCCTTGACTCACTCTCTTTAAATGGTTCAGATGCTATATCTCCCGGAAGATTACAACTGGTAAAAATGAAGGTGATCTATCTACCTCTAAACCACTCCTAAGAGGTGTACATAAGGCTCCATCCTGGGTCCCATCCTTTTGCCATTTATATCAACAATATTGATTCCAATCTCTCACTTTCTAATATCCACCTTTTGCAGATGACACTGTACTATATGTGAGCAATCCTCACCATCAAAAGCCTGTGAGCTCCTACAGTCTGACTTCTCCTCCTTCAGCACAACCTATTAGAAAAGAAATTATTACTAAATACCAAGAAAACCAAAGCTATGTTCTTTGCCACCAAGAACTGTTCTTCCACTATCCCATCATTCACCCTCCCACAACTCTCTACCATCCTTGGTGAAAATCTGGAATATGTTGACAAATTCAAATACCTAGGAGTATGGATAGACAATAAACTAGACTATACTACCCACGTTGAAGAGCTCCTAAAAAAGCTAAGACAAAGACTTGGTCTGTTCTATAGGATCAAGCACTACCTGACCAAAGATTCCAAACAAAGATTAATCCTAGCATCATTCCTGTCCCTCATTGATTATGCTGACTTCCTCTATGGTCATTGCTCCCTCTCCCATCTAAACAAATTAGACACCCTGTATCATAGAGCTATTAGATTCATTACTGACCTTCCTCTAGCACCCATCATTGCTCTCTACAATGCAGTCAGTTGGACATCCCTGCAACATAGAAGAAAAAAAATGCTGCTATCTGGATCTACAAAGCTCTGACAAACAAACTCCCTTCCTACATCTCAGACTGCTTCAACGGATCACATCCAGGCCCTACACCTTGAGGATCAACAAACTGATCCTGCTGAAGATTCTATCACCTGCACCCGTATGGAAGAGCTGCAATCAGTTATTCCCTGGCACTTATCTGGAATTCTATCCAAAAGTCATTGAAAATGGATACACTGATTCCTCTTACATCCTTCAAAAGCTGTATACCAGCCTAATCCAGATCCGTGCACTTGCTTCCACAAGGCCTAGTCCTCCACCCCCAACCCCTCCCACACCCTCTCCTCCACCCCTCCTCTTTTAAAGCTCCTTCCTATTCTTCTATCATTCATCTGGTCCTTTCCCCATCAAACCTCATACATATATGCCCACCCATGTACCATTATCCATGCCTTATCCCTACTAGACTGTTTGTTTTCTCTCCTTTATTAGGTTTTAGGTTTATTGTCCATTGCCATGTATATATGTAAATCTTTGTACATCTATCTCACTCATACATGGTTGTATTTGTGCTTATTCAATATCATGTTTTTGTATACAATCTGTAACCTTTTTGTTATGACCACTCAGGTCCATCTTGTAAATGAGCTATGCTCAATGATGTTCACCTGAATAAATAAAGATTTTGATTGATAAAGATTTTTTGATTGAAAAGGAGAGGAATTCCCTGCCACTAACACTTCGTCAATTGACCTCCCACATCTCCTTTAAGCGAGAACTTAGACACTACCTCTCCTCCTCCTCCCACACATGCTCCTCCTTTCAACCACCCTAGATCTTTCTCTCTTGCCCCACCCCCTCTCCTTTGGCACCTGGGTGCCTGGGCGTCCCCCCACATGGAGCACTTTCTCTCAGTTTTTCACTTCCTTCTCAACTCTTTCTTTCTCTGTTTCCTCATCTCTTTTCTGTTCCATCCTTGCTGCTTCCACCTATAAAACACTATTAGCACTTACCTTCCATTACTTGTGGCACCCTCTGGGTAGTCTGTACCCTTACTTAGCCCATTTGTACTACCTCCTCATACCTATTGCCTCTGTACTCCCTCCACCTTCTCTAGCTCCCCTTTCATCTATTTTCTGCCTGACTGGTATTCGCTCTCCCAGCACCTTATCCTTCATTTTCAAATCAGTGTCTGGATGCTTTAAATTTTTACCTAATTTATTGTCTTTTATAACCAAACTGTCGTATTTTTGGTGTATTTAGCCTTACTACCTCAATTCCTTGTCAAAATTACTACTGTTTATATGTAACTTACATTATTGTATCATGATGTTCCTATTTGAAGTTTTGTCTCTGTACTCTCCTGGGTCATGCCTGAAAATAGTCTTTCTGGCTAGTGTACCTACCCGGTAAACAAAAACTAAATAAATAAACAAAAAACCATGACTAAGACCTGGTCAACACCAATTTAAAAGGAATGCTCCTTTCATTATTTCATACATGGAAAAGGTAGTACAGCAGACTCAACTATTGCAAATTCTCATATCATTCCAGTTAGTCAGGATGTAAGTAAAGGAAGTTGTAACATAGCATTAAAAAATTTAGGTCAGAGTTATCAGCAGATTGCTGCGCTGCTGCTTTACAGAGATTCACCACATTTCATAGTTATGGCGATGCACATAAACTAACATGCGCGGGCATTACTCCAATTGGAATATTTCTTACTCCACAGAGTGCAATATATTTCTGTGAAAAAAAAAAACATAATTTCATTACAGTGAGTCACGTGACAGAGGAATTACCAATCAGAAAAGCCACCCACATTCTGCCCCCCTTTCTCAGCAACGTTAGGACGTGATGCCAGGGGGAGCGCAGGTGCATGCTCCACTATAGAGAATGTCCAGCAGCTATCCCAATGTTTCCTTATGTTATAAGGTTGGCTTTGTAGTGAAACGTGGGAATGTTTCCACTAACATGGCTCTTTTTACTGGAAACGTGCCCACACATTTCACCACAAACTGACCATTATAACATGAAGAAATATTCAGAATCCTGCCAGCCAATCGGATATTCACTGTAAGGAGCACACACACGCGCTCTCCCTGCCATCACGTCCTAATGTTGCTGAGAAGGGAGGAAGAATGTGGGCAGATTTTCAGAATGGGAATTCCTCTGTCATGTGACACACTGTAATGAAATTATGGGCGGTTTTCACAAAAATGTATTGGACTATGTGGTGCAAGAAAGATTCCCCTGGAAGGGAAAATGTGTATGATTAAACAATAACAAAGAAAAACACACAAAACAGTACAACACAGTAGTGGGTGGGGTCAGGGGTGGGGTGGGGGAAGAAAACAGTCCCCTCACTTATGGCCGTGGGATGCCGTGGTGGTCCAGCAGCAGGTGCAGCATTGACACTATTTGCTGCTGCTGTGCTTCTACTTGTTCACCTGCTGCTGCAAAGCACTGAACTGCTCATTATTTTCTTCAAGCGCTGCCCACACCAGGCGGATGTCAGACTGTGTTGCAGGGACTGAGGCGGGGTCCACTTCAGCGGGGAATCCAGGTAGTGGGGCTGGTGGTGGACAGAGTGGTGCTGGTGGCTGTGGTGGTGGTGGTGCAGCTGCTATAGTAGCCCTCCTTCTGCTGCGGCGGTGACTGCGAGGCCCAACTCCCACCCCAGCAGCACCATCGGCCACTGCCATGGAAGGGCCAGCCAGCGGATGCCTGGCCCCTTCTATGGCAGCCTGCCACTCTGCCCTGTGGTGGTTCAGCATGTGGGTGCGCTGGCCACAGGTCCCCAAATGTGTCCCATGGGGGCCACAGCGCACCAGCACACTATACACACAGCACTCCACCACTGTGCTGTCTCTCCCCACACAGTTAAAAAACTCCCACACTGGGGAGCTGTGGGGGGGACCAGACACAGTCCTCTCATGTCGGGCACGAGTCCACCCACCACCTACAATTTCTGGGGCCACCTCCTGTGGCTGTGGAGATGGTGGAGAGGGTGCTGCTGGAGCTCCAACAGCTGCTGCTGCAGGTGGTGGTGGTGGTGGTAGTGGTGGAGAAGGTGGACGTGCAGCAGCCACCGGTGGCACTGGTTTTGCAGCTGCTGCTGCTGCTCCTGTTGCTTACATGGGGGAAGCAACACCGGCCAGGAGTTGGGAGTGGTCCAACATGACACGACCGTCCTGCCCCCCCATGGGTCCGCACTCCCCTCCTACCGTGCCCATGGGCCAGCGACTCGCCTTCTTCTACGTCCATCCTCCTGAAGTCCACGGGCCGACACACACACACACACAAAGACAGTGGACACACACACACACACACACTCAGTCACACACACAAAACAAAACTTATACAAAAAAATTCACTAACAAAAAAAAAACAAATACAATACAAAAACTAAATAAAGATATAGCTTTTAAAAAAGCTGTTTTGTTCTGGAACTGAAACGCAATGAAGTGGCAACAAGGCAATCAAGCAGCAACTACTCTCCTCTCACAATTGCTTTCTCCCACTACAAATGCAAAGGAGAAAGTGAAACTGCTTCTGTGACTCACTTCCTTCCTGCCTGGCTAAAGCATGTGACTTACAGTACTACAAGCCATGTGATGTACCTACTTACTTCTCACTTCGCCTTACTTCGCATTAAGGCATAATGGCAATGTGAAGTGGTAATAGTAATGCAAAGTGAGCACTTTGCAGTGTCCACTTCATGTTGTGCTCGGTGGACGCGAAGTGCCCACTTCGCATCCTCTTCGCAGGCAGATTAAAAATTCACGAATCTCTAGCTGTGGCAAACAGCAGCTTGCTCTGAAGCCCCATGCACCAGAGACCCTGCACCCGATTCATGTATGGGAGGGGTATGGTACCTAAGTCCCCACCCCGAGGCAACCCTGCCCTTGTGGAAAATGCATGGTGCATGGACAGGGGTTGCCACAGGCCCTTTGAGGCTCTGCTATCCAGTGTGCCCCATGACAGTATGGATGTGCCCTACATGTATAGGACCCATACCTATTCGTGCGTACACTTTATTGTCTGCTGCACATGCAATCCATAGATACATAGATACATAGACAGTGTCGGCAGATAAGGGCCTATGGCCCACCCAGTCTGCCCATTTGAGCTTGTAAGTTCAGTTTGTTTTCCTAGAAGTCTGTTGCCCCTTACCCCCATGACCCCAGGGACCGGCTGTGGAGGTGTGTGGAGGGCTGCACCAGTCCCCAGCTCTAACTGGGACTGGGGGTGATGGGGGCACTACTGGTAGGTGTTGGGGGCTGGGCCACCGGGTCACCTATGGGGGGTGCACTGTATGCCACTGACGGCACCATTGGGATCCGGTGGGGTGGTACACAATTCTATCACTGTTGTGGGACACATCAGGGATTGGGGGTGCAGGTACCCATGCCACTCTGCACCCAGCGGCTCACCCAGGGCAGCAGTTTCTAAGTCCTCTTATGCCATCCCAGGCTGGTCTATGGGGACCTAGTTTCCGTTCCTCTGGGCACTGTCTGTGAATAGCTCTTCTGGGCCATGGCTGACTGCGTCTACCGCAGGGCCCCCTTGCACCTTGTTGCAGCCCGTTACTGGGTGCAAGGGTGGTGCAGGACCTGTTTAGGGTGGGTGGCCTGCATTTCCTGCAGGCCACCTTTGAGAATCACGTGGTGCGGAGTCATGGACTCAGGGTGCACCTTGCACCATATCTGGCTGGCGCAGGCACCTTGCGTCCATTGCAGGGCTTTGTGAATTTGGCTCACTGTCCACAGACACACACACACACACACACACACACACACACACACACACACACACATTAAAATGGCAGCTAGGTGCCCAGAAGCAGTGGGAGTCAGCCAACTAGTCCCACCCTACCAGTTAACAAATATGGCATGTGTCAGTGCACTTGCAGTTTCACAAATAGCCCTGGAGGGACTTGAGTCAGAGTTCCTCACAGGCAGTGTCTGTGATATTAAATTTAAATTGCATTATTATGAAATGAAATAGTTAGGCACTCCCTGTGACAATGCCAGTGAGCTGACAGGCCACTGTCTTTCTAGTCTCTGTAATAGTTTAGCTTGCCTGACTAAAAATAGCCTTTTTTTAAATTTTGTCTTTGGCTCAAAGCCACAAACAATACAACAGAACTAAAAGGTCCCTAACAGCTTGCTCTACTCCTACTGCACTGTGTTTGTACGTGTAGTAGAGTACTACATTGTGCATATTGGGCCCTATGCACTATGCCAATGCGCTGTGCAAACCAGGTACGTTGGCATCACTACAACTGAATGCCATGGAGCAGGGTCCCATGGACCATGCATGGCATTCACAGAGGGGATGCATTCCTGTCATGCGCCCAATGCCCCAGTTGCACAGACAGCAATGTGCCGGGGGCCAGTGGGAACATGGCTGCAGTAAATGCCATTCTCAATGGCATGTGGTGCTAAACATGGGGGTACAGGTTACAGCAGCTGAGACCTTGTCATAACCAGATGCATGCTACCATGGACACCCCCGTCAGTCGCAGCAGATCATGACTCAAACCCCCAGAGCTGCCCCTGCCTACAGGGCCGAAGAGTGGAGACAGGGGCAGCCATCTGGGAGTGTAGCCAGCCAATGGTGCCATGAGCACCATGCCGTGCATATGCATGGCACATGCACTAATGCCCCAGGGGCACAAGGGATTCACTCTGGGCCAGGGTCGGGCATCCCACTGGATGTCCACCTTGGACCGCGACTCCACCACCAGCCACACTGCAGAGTCCTGTGCACCGGGGGGGTGGGGCTGCGGACAGGTGGCTGCCAATAGTCCATACCAGCCAGTGCACACCTGTCCATGGGTGCCGACCCACGCTGGCGGGGTATGCGCATTTCACGCATACCTCTGCCCCATTCTTGCATAGAAGCCATTGTGTGCACAGTGCAAAATATGCACAGCACAGTACACTACTAACATATGTAAGGCACCTCTCTTCGGAGGGGCTTACGCTCCCACTAGGGATCCCCTTCCACCTCCTACTCCCCCCAGAGCTTAGAAATTTATTAGTGCTTTAGGGGTTAATCCCTGCTGGGTGCCTAAAGGTGGCAGCAGAGGGCAGGTTTAGAAGGATATAAAAGGAGAGGAAACAGAAAGTTCTAGGCGTTTTCCTGCCCGGGCAGTAGGCTTGAGGCTGGAGTGGGGCAGCTGGAAGAGAAGGAGAGGCAGTCAAGGAGGTAGCTCATTGGTTTGGATTGGGTCCGTGGGGGGACCGCCCCCAAAGTCAGTAGATAGAGACGGCCTCTATAGGAACATGGTGTTGAGGAGCAGGGAATGGAGCTCTACAGGGAGGATGGTCAGCCAGTAAAACTGTGTCATCAGGATGGGGGAGGCCTAATTGGTCAGAGAATGGCAAGGGTAGGCAGGAGCCTTGAGTGGATCCCATGCAGGAGTAGCCAGGGCTGTCAGGGCTGTGGGGACTGTGACAGGGTACCCACAGAGGAAGGGCTGGTGGCAGGGATCCCCTCCTGTACCCAGAGTGGCAGGGCAGCCCAGGCGTGTAGGGGGCCAGGAGTGTCCTTTACCCACAAAAAAGAGGGTCTGCTTGGATGGCAAAGGTCCTGGGGTACATAATGTTTAGGGCCGGACGGGTTGCAGGTCTTTAGGACAAGCCTCTAAGGGCAGCTCCCAGTTGGAGCTTAGTCCAAGCTCAGGATGTGGTGGCAAGGACATGGGTAAGGAGGGTGGGGAATCCTTAAATGGTCATCGAGGGCATCGTTAATGAAACAGATGCTATGGGACTTAGGAGGAATGTGGGCTGCTCAGAGGGCCTGGGTGGTGGCAGTGCTCAGGTCTCTCTCATGGCTGGGCAGCTCAGGATGTGCAGCTTGAGCACTGAAGCTGGGCTGGGTTTAGGGGTACCAGTGGGAGCAGGAGCTTGAGGATGGAAGGATGGAAGGAGTGAGGGAACCGGTGTGGTAGTTGTTTGGTATACCGGTGGGGTTCAAGCTCAAATGGAAGGCAAAAGGCTGGCCCGATGGCACTGAGGGTTGAGGCACTGGATGCCACACCTTGCGTTACGCTGGCAACCCGGGTTCAGAAGCGAGCCTGGGTAGCCAGGGGTTGGCAGGGATGGGATCGAGCATCCGGAGGACTGCTCTCCCATCCCAGGGAGGGATCCAGGGAATCACCGCTCTGTAGCAGCCCCTGGTGATGACCGGGGGGCACTATCAGAGAGGTGCTAACAAGGAGTGGAGTGCAGTGGACGTCAGCACATAAGTGCCTGATGTCATTGCATGCTCGCACTCCAAGGGCAATAACGAGGAGGAAAAAATGGCAGCACAAGTCCATGGCAGCTTGATGGCCTCAGCGTCACCGTCCAGAGAATGCCTGAACAGAGGCGTGTGCCGGTATTGGATCCTGGCCAGGCACGGGGGCATAGGGGAAGTCCCTCTTGATGGTACAGCTGCATATGCCAGCTGGGCATACTTAACTTTGGGGTCACCAGTGAGGAGGAGCAGTGGCTGGAGGTAAGCAGGGCTATGGCTGCAAGGAGCATAAAAATAGTGGATATAAAAAAATGGAAGGCAAAGAGAAGATTACAGGGCCTGGGTCAGAAAGGAAAACTGCTGGGACCCCTTGAGATTTGGGCCAAGGTCCAGGGGCCAGGTGGGGGAAGCAGCTTACTTTTCCATGCTGGAGAAAGGGCAATTGACCAGTGCTAGACAGGTAAACTGCAGAATGGTCACCCAAAAAAGGAAAAGAGTTGGGCTTACTGGTGCCAGTAAGACAGGAGCTTGATGATTCTTCAGCTGTGAAGGATCCACTTGGGTTAAACATCTGAGTTTCAAGTAGATGAAATCAACCTGCTTGTACTGCCTATATGCCATCTTGTCCGCTCTTAAGTTCCAGCATGGGTGAGCTGTATAAAGTTTTGATAGCCCCATGAAACTGCTTTATTTTTCTTAGAGTAAGATGGAACCCCTGTACCCCTGAAATCATTTGGAGTGCAGGTGAAAAAATAAAGTCCTGTTTGGGAAGGAACTTGGCAGTGATCTTTCTTTATTTAAGTTTAAAAAGGGGTAAATGAAATAAAAGGCCCCGTATATTTATTCCATTCCATAAGTTATAATTCCAGAAGATGACCATCAGGCTGCACCAGGATCGTGGGGCTCGGGAGCTCATAGGGAGCAGAAGGCTGTAGATTGCTTGGAGGTCCTGGATCCGGTGGCAAGGGGTTAGGGCTTGAACCAGTTTTCAGAGATAGAAATTGAGAGTGCACAGTGTGCTGAACCCATTGAGAGGTAGGGTATATACAGTAATTGGTATCCGGAGAGAATAGTGGTACATGAATAGCGCCGGTCAACAGGGTGCTAGTTTGTGCAGTGCTAGTACAGACTGCAAGAGGGAATCTACAGTGCTTTCAATAAGCACTCCCCAGGTTGCTGTCCATGATGCTCACTACAAACAACAGTACCAGAATCCAACAGGCTGGCTGAGTTGTTCTTGTGGCATGGAGGGCTACGGCATAGAGCAGCTTACTCAGCAGCAGTGGAGACCAGGGTTCTAATCCTGGTTTCCAACATTTTTGGCCCCACATATTTTAACTTTCCCCGTGATCCGCTCCCACCTCCGAAGTGAGAATCCTTCAGTCTGGGGGGGGGGGTGCAGGAAGTGGAGCCCCTGCCAAAAATATAACTGACGGCATTATTACCGTGCTATTGTTGCTGATGGCATTGTGGTCGGCACTATTCTTACCCATTGCCCATATAATCTTCTATCTTTATTTTGGGTGCACTAGGTCAGAGTTGTTTCGCATTGCTGTGATCCTTTCCATTTTCCCATGTACATCTGTGACAGAGGGGGAAGGGGGATTTACACATGGGAGCTTGTCCAGGATGTTCTCTGTGCCCCAAAACCCCGTCGGACCCCGAGTCCCTAGGTCCGATGTGCTGCAAGTAGGCCTGGATCCGGCAGCAAGAGGTATACATAGATACATAGATACATAGACAGTGTCGGCAGATAAGGGCCTATGGCCCACCTAGTCTGCCCATTTGAGCTTGTAAGTTCAGTTTGTTTTCCTAGAAGTCTATTTCCCCTTACCCCTGACCTCTAGAATTCCTTTAAGTATATCCCATGCATTCTTAAATCCCGTGATTGTTTCAGCCCCCACCACTTCCTCTGGCAGGGTGTTCCACTTGTCCACCACCTGTTCTGTGAAGAAATTCTTTCTCATGTTTCCTCTGAATCGTCCTCCCTCCAACTTCATCCGTGCCCTCTAGTCCTGAAACATCTTTTTGCTTAAAATAGTGTTTTCCTGCACCCTGTTCCTCCCTGTAAGATACTTGTATGTCTCTATCATATCCCTCTCTCCTCCTCTCCTCCAGGGAGTACATGTTCAGTTCCTTCAACCTGTCTTCATAGGATTTGTGATGCAACCCATGCACCATCTTTGTTGCCCTCCTCTGAACCTTCTCTACCCTGTCTATGTCCTTACGTGGGTATGGTCTCCAGAACTGTACACTGTACTCCAGGTGGGGCCTCACTAGTGTCTTGTATAGTGGAATTATGACCTCCCTTTTCCTGCTGGTGATGCCCCTGCCTATACATCCCAGCATCCTATTTGCTTTACCTGATGCCTTGTCACACTGTTTCCCACCTTGAGGTCATCAGAGATGACAACCCCAAGATCCCTTTCCTGCTTGGTGCATGCTATATCCTCACCCCCCAACTGATATATTGTGCCAGGGTTTTTGTGCCCCATATGCATTATCTTGCACTTCTTTGCATTGAATTTCAACTGCCAAACCCTTGACCATTCTTCAAGTTTCTGCAGGTCCCTTCTCATTCTGTCTACACCCTCTGGTGTGTCTACTCTGTTACAGAGCTTTGTGTCATCAGCGAACAGTGAAATTCTGCCTTCTATATCCTGTGCAATGTCACTGATGAAGATGTTGAATAGGACCGGTCCCAGCACTGATCCCTGTGGTACCCCACTGGTCACTCTTCCCTCTGTGGAGTGACAGCCATTTACCACCACCCTCTCAGGACCCTTTCTCATGTAAAGGGACTTGTGTCCATTTCTGCACCATTCTCACCCCTTGTACTCCCTTCAGACCCATTACCCCCCTCTTCCTTAGTAAAGACTGAGCAGAAATACCTGTTCAATATGTCAGCTTTACTGTTGTCATCCTCCACGCTGCTCCCATCCTCCCCCTTCAGTCTAACTATCCCTCCCTTTGTCCTTCTTTTTTCACTTATGTACCTGTAAAAGGTTTTGTCCCCTTTAACCACTGATTTTGCAATGTGTTCTTCTGTCTGAGCTTTGGCTTCCTTACTGACTTCCCTGCCTCCTTTGTTTCTCCTGGTACTTCTCCCTATCCCTTCTGCCTGTGTCTTTTGTATTGCCTGAATGCAGTCTTTTGGCTTTCACTTTCTTTTGCTACCTCTTTGGAAAACCATAATGGTCTCCTCTTTCTTTTCCTCTTGCTAACCTGCTTAATGCATAATTCTGTTGTTCTTATAATCCCCATTTTAAATACTGCCCACTGTTCCTCAATCCCTGATTCCTGTCCCATTCCCCTTAATGCCTCTTTCAAGCATCTCCTCATTTTCCCATAGTCTGCCACCCTAAAATCCAGGATACGTGTTTTTGTGTGGTTTGGTTCTGCTCTTTCTGTGATTTCAAACCACAATGACTGGTGGTCACTGTTACTCAGGTGCTCTCCCACTGTTACCCCCATCACACTGTCCCTGTTTGTGAGCACAAGGTCCAGTATTGCCTTCTGCCGAGTTGGTTCCATGACCAGTTGCTTGAGGAAGGCACCCTGAAGGGAGTCCAGGATAAATCTGCTCCTAGTTGATGCTGCTGCTGGGATGCTCCAGTCCACATCTGGTATATTGAAGTCTCCAACCAGTACTACCTCACCTTTGTCAGCCATCCTTTGGATGGCTAGCATCAACTCCCCTATCTGTTTCTTCCTCCTGGGCTGGTGGTCTATAGACCACACCTGTGCGGATGGCTGGCCCATTTTCCTTTCCAGCTTAACCCACAGTATCTCTCCCCATTTTGTTCCTCCTGGATCTGTGTGGCCCTTATATCATTTTTCACATACAGTGCCACTCCTCCTCCTTCCTGCCTGCTCTGTCTCTTCTGAATATGTTGTAGCCAGGTATGGCCATCTCCCAGTCATGGTTATCATTACACCAGGTTTCAGTGATGGCCACAATGTCCAGGTCTGACTGTACCATGACAGCCTCCAGATCTTCCATCTTGTTGCTAAGGCTCCTGGCATTTGCACACATGGCTTTCCATGATTTGACCTCCCTAGACTGCTTCACTGTTCTACTCCAGCCCCTTCCTTGGTTGTCATTTATCCCTGGTTCTCCTTGCTGTCTGCCCTTCTGCTGAATTTTGCCCCTTTTCTGCTTATCCACCTTTTGGACACTAATCTCCAACTTTTGCACACTGCTTTGCAGAGATAGCCACTCCTCTGGTTCACTGGTTCCATTACTAGCTGTCGGGGTGAGCAGTAGGTACCATCCTTGCTGGCCTGCACACCCCTTTGCTAGTTTAAATGCTTGTCAATGTAGCATTTAAACTTATCATTGAGTGCTTGGATCTCCTCCAGGATGGATGCAGGCCGTCAGGCTTGAACAAACCTCCATCCTCCAGATGGGTCCTCAGTCACCAATGAATCCAAACCCTTCCTCACAGCACCAGTTCTTCAACCATGAGTTAAAGTTCCTGGTGCATGCACTCCTATGCTCTCCTTGCCTCTCAGGTAGTACTTCTGAGAAAGTGACAGAAGTAGCTACTTGTTTGAGACCCTCCCAGTTTCCTAAACTCTTCCTGAACTTCCTTTGGCTCCCCATTTGCCAAGTCATTAGTACCTAGGTGGATAATGACATCCAGCTCACCCTCCTGTCTTGCCTTCCCAGTGATCCCCAGTATCTTCCTTCCAACCCTCCATGCCGTGGCACCTGGTAGGCACCTCACCTCCTGTCCTCCCCTCCTGTGTTCCTAGCTGGATCCCTCTTATGATGGAGTCCCCACCAGGATTCGCTCTCCTCCTCTGGGGTCCACTGCTTTCCCCACTGAGGTCACCTCCTTGCCTAACCTCCACATCCTTTCCTTCCACTTCCTAGGTACCTCTATTTGGTTGTCCTCATTTGCCAGTGTGGCATATGAGTTCTTGAGAGGAATAGGATCTGGGATGTGCCTCTGCCTGACTGCTCTAACCTCCCTGAGCCCACTGTCATCCAAGTGCTCCTCGTTCTCGGCATCCTTTGAGGCAGCTGCATTGGACTGGGTGGTTCCTGGACAGGGTGATGGTACTCCTGACCCAGTTTACTTCCGCTCTGAGTGTGGCTACCTCATCCCTCAGTCCCGAGAGATGCATGCAGATAGGGCAGCACCTCAGTGTCCAGAAGGTCTGCCTGAATATGGCTGCCCCACAGCCACTACATTGCACCACTCCCCACATTGTACTGCAATTCCACTACTTATCTGCTACTGAAGCTCTCTTAGTTCTCTTTTTATTTATTTACAGTATTAAAAATCCTGTAACTGATCCTCAGATATATATTTTTTAAGGAAAAAGAAACCAATAAATAAATAAATGAGTCAAAACACTTGTCGTGCTGAGGTGGTCTTCTTCCCCTTATGCCCCTCCTACTTCACACCTCTTACTATACCTGTGTTTAGCTCCTGTCAATCAGATTTATCAGGGCATATAATTAAGAGTTGGGGAAGGTGGGAGGGAGGGCACAAGTTGCAGCAATTAAAGACAGTACAGAATTACACCACCACTATTTTTTAAATTTTCAACAGCCCAAAAACAATTATAAGTAAAGACAACACAGAAAGAAAGTATAGTGTCACTACAAGCCTACAATCTAAGTTTAAAAGAAAAATACCAGTTACTCTGAAGCACTGAATTGAATATGTTTCCTTCCTTCACCTTCTGGCTTCTTCTGAGAAGATGAACTTCTGTTTGCTGCTTTAACTGTGACTAAGCCCCACCTTCAGTTATCACGTAGCTGAGGTCAGAGGCCTGACAATTAACACCCTTCACCCAGCTACAGGACAGTCAGACAAGCCAAGATAAAATTTGCAGCAATTAAAGACAGCACAGAATTACACCACCACTATTTTTAAATTTTCAACAGCCCAAAAACAATTATAAGTAAAGACAACACAGAAAGAAAGTATAATGTCACTAAAGCCTACAATCTAAGTTTAAAAGGAAAATACCAGTTACCAGTTACTCTGAAGCACTGATTGAATATGTTTCCTTCCTTCACCTTCTGGCTTCTTCTGAGAAGATGAACTTCTGTTTGCTGCTTTAACTGTGACTAAGCCCCACCTTCAGTTATCACGTAGCTGAGGTCAGAGGCCAGACAATTAACACCCTTCACCCAGCTACAGAACAGTCAGACAAGCCAAGATAAAATTTGCAGCAATTAAAGACAGCACAGAATTACACCACCACTATTTTTTAAATTTTCAACAGCCCAAAAACAATTATAAGTAAAGACAACACAGAAAGAAAGTATAGTGTCACTACAAGCCTACAATCTAAGTTTAAAAGAAAAATACCAGTTACCAGTTACTCTGAAGCACTGAATTGAATATGTTTCCTTCCTTCACCTTCTGTCTTCTTCTGAGAAGATGAACTTCTGTTTGCTGCTTTAACTGTGACTAAGCCCCACCTTCAGTTATCACGTAGCTGAGGTCAGAGGCCAGACAATTAACACCCTTCACCCAGCTACAGGACAGTCAGACAAGCCAGGATAAAATTTGCAGCAATTAAAGACAGCACAGAATTACACCACCACTATTTTTTAAATTTTCAACAGCCCAAAAACAATTATAAGTAAAGACAACACAGAAAGAAAGTATAGTGTCACTACAAGCCTACAATCTAAGTTTAAAGAAAAATACCAGTTACCAGTTACTCTGAAGCACTGAATTGAATATGTTTCCTTCCTTCACCTTCTGGCTTCTTCTGAGAAGATGAACTTCTGTTTGCTGCTTTACTGTGACTAAGCCCACCTTCAGTTATCACGTAGCTGAGGTCAGAGGCCAGACAATTAACACCCTTCACCCAGCTACAGGACAGTCAGACAAGCCAAGATAAAATTTGCAGCAATTAAAGACAGCACAGAATTACACCACCACTATTTTTTAAATTTTCAACAGCCCAAAAACAATTATAAGTAAAGAACAACACAGAAAGAAAGTATAGTGTCACTACAAGCCTACAATCTAAGTTTAAAGAAAAAATACCAGTTACCAGTTACTCTGAAGCACTGAATTGAATATGTTTCCTTCCTTCACCTTCTGGCTTCTTCTGAGAAGATGAACTTCTGTTTGCTGCTTTAACTGTGACTATTCCCCACCTTCAGTTATCACGTAGCTGGGTCAGAGGCCAGACAATTAACACCTTCACCCAGCTACAGGACAGTCAGACAAGCCAAGATAAAATTTACAGCAATTAAAGACAGCACAGAATTACACCACCACTATTTTTAAATTTTCAACAGCCCAAAAACAATTATAAGTAAAGACAACACAGAAAGAAAGTATAGTGTCACTACAAGCCCACAATCTAAGTTTAAAGAAAATACCAGTTACCAGTTACTCTGAAGCACTGAATTGAATATGTTTCCTTCTTCACCTTCTGGCTTCTTCTGGAAGATGAACTTCTGTTTGCTGCTTTAACTGTGACTAAGCCCCACCTTCAGTTATCACGTAGCTGAGGTCAGAGGCCAGACAATTAACACCCTTCACCCAGCTACAGGACAGTCAGACAAGCCAAGATAAAATTTGCAGCAATTAAAGACAGCACAGAATTACACCACCACTATTTTTTAATTTTCAACAGCCCAAAAACAATTATAAGTAAAGACAACACAGAAAGAAAGTATAGTGTCACTACAAGCCTACAATCTAAGTTTAAAAGAAAAATACCAGTTACCAGTTACTCTGAAGCACTGAATTGAATATGTTTCCTTCCTTCACCTTCTGGCTTCTTCTGAGAAGATGAACTTCTGTTTGCTGCTTTAACTGTGACTAAGCCCCACTTCAGTTATCACGTAGCTGAGGTCAGAGGCCAGACAATTAACACCCTTCACCCAGCTACAGGACAGTCAGACAAGCCAAGATAAAATTGCAGCAATTAAAGACAGCACAGAATTACACCACCACTATTTTTTAAATTGTCAACAGCCCAAAAACAATTATAAGTAAAGACAACACAGAAAGAAAGTATAGTGTCACTACAAGCCTACAATCTAAGTTTAAAAGAAAATACCAGTTACCAGTTACTCTGAAGCACTGAATTGAATATGTTTCCTTCCTTCACCTTCTGGCTTCTTCTGAGAAGATGAACTTCTGTTTGCTGCTTTAACTGTGACTAAGCCCCACCTTCAGTTATCACGTAGCTGAGGTCAGAGGCCAGACAATTAACACCTTTCACCCTGGCTACAGGACAGTCAGACAAGCCAAGATAAAATTTGCAGCAATTAAAGACAGCACAGAATTACACCACCACTATTTTTAAATTTTCAACAGCCCAAAAACAATTATAAGTAAAGACAACACAGAAAGAAAGTATAGTGTCACTACAAGCCTACAATCTAAGTTTAAAAGAAAAATACCAGTTACCAGTTACTCTGAAGCACTGAATTGAATATGTTTCCTTCCTTCACCTTCTGGCTTCTTCTGAGAAGATGAACTTCTGTTTGCTGCTTTAACTGTGACTAAGCCCCACCTTCAGTTATCACGTAGCTGAGGTCAGAGGCCAGACAATTAACACCTTTCACCAGCTACAGGACAGTCAGACAAGCCAAGATAAAATTTGCAGCAATTAAAGACAGCACGAATTACACCACCACTATTTTTAAATTTTCAACAGCCCCAAAACAATTATAAGTAAAGACAACACAGAAAGAAAGTATAGTGTCACTACAAGCCTACAATCTAAGTTTAAAAGAAAAATACCAGTTACCAGTTACTCTGAAGCACTGGATTGAATATGTTTCCTTCCTTCACCTTCTGGCTTCTTCTGAGAAGATGAACTTCTGTTTGCTGCTTTAACTGTGACTAAGCCCCACCTTCAGTTATCACGTAGCTGAGGTCAGAGGCCAGACAATTAACACCCTTCACCCAGCTACAGGACAGTCAGACAAGCCAAGATAAAATTTGCAGCAATTAAAGACAGCACAGAATTACACCACCACTATTTTTTAAATTTTCAACAGCCCAAAAACAATTATAAGTAAAGACACACAGAAAGAAAGTATAGTGTCACTACAAGCCTACAATCTAAGTTTAAAAGAAAATACCAGTTACCAGTTACTCTGAAGCACTGAATTGAATATGTTTCCTTCCTTCACCTTCTGGCTTCTTCTGAGAAGATGAACTTCTGTTTGCTGCTTTAACTGTGACTAAGCCCCACCTTCAGTTATCACGTAGCTGAGGTCAGAGGCCAGACAATTAACACCCTTCACCCAGCTACAGGACAGTCAGACAAGCCAAGATAAAATTTGCAGCAATTAAAGACAGCACAGAATTACACCACCACTATTTTTTAAATTGTCAACAGCCCAAAAACAATTATAAGTAAAGACAACACAGAAAGAAAGTATAGTGTCACTACAAGCCTACAATCTAAGTTTAAAAGAAAAATACCAGTTACTCTGAAGCACTGAATTGAATATGTTTCCTTCCTTCACCTTCTGGCTTCTTCTGAGAAGATGAACTTCTGTTTGCTGCTTTAACTGTGACTAAGCCCCACCTTCAGTTATCACGTAGCTGAGGTCAGAGGCCAGACAATTAACACCTTCACCCAGCTACAGGACAGTCAGACAAGCCAAGATAAAATTTGCAGCAATTAAAGACAGCACAGAATTACACCACCACTATTTTTAAATTTTCAACAGCCCAAAAACAATTATAAGTAATGACAACACAGAAAGAAAGTATAGTGTCACTACAAGCCTACAATCTAAGTTTAAAGAAAATACCAGTTACCAGTTACTCTGAAGCACTGAATTGAATATGTTTCCTTCCTTCACCTTCTGGCTTCTTCTGAGAAGATGAACTTCTATTTGCTGCTTTAACTGTGACTAAGCCCCACCTTCAGTTATCACGTAGCTGAGGTCAGAGGCAGACAATTAACACCCTTCACCCAGCTACAGGACAGTCAGACAAGCCAAGATAAAATTTGCAGCAATTAAAGACAGCACAGAATTACACCACCACTATTTTTAAATTTTCAACGGCCCAAAACAATTATAAGTAAAGACAACACAGAAAGAAAGTATAGTGTCACTACAAGCTACAATCTAAGTTTAAAAGAAAATACCAGTTACCAGTTACTCTGAAGCACTGAATTGAATATGTTTCTTCCTTCACCTTCTGGCTTCTTCTGAGAAGATGAACTTCTGTTTGCTGCTTTAACTGTGACTAAAGCCCCACCTTCAGTTATCACGTGAGCTGAGGTCAGAGGCCAGACAATTAACACCCTTCACCCAGCTACAGGACAGTCAGACAAGCTAAGATAAAATTTGCAGCAATTAAAGACAGCACAGAATTACACCACCACTATTTTTTAAATTTTCAACAGCCCAAAAACAATTATAAGTAAAGACAACCACAGAAAGAAAGTATAGTGTCACTAAGCTACAATCTAAGTTTAAAAGAAAAATACCAGTTACCAGTTACTCTGAAGCACTGAATTGAATATGTTTCCTTCCTTCACCTTCTGGCTTCTTCTGAGAAGATGAACTTCTGTTTGCTGCTTTAACTGTGACTAAGCCCCTCCTTCAGTTATCACGTAGCTGAGGTCAGAGGCCAGACAATTAACACCCTTCACCCAGCTGCAGGACAGTCAGACAAGCCAAGATAAAATTTGCAGCAATTAAAGACAGCACAGAATTACACCACCACTATTTTTAAATTTTCAACAGCCCAAAACAATTATAAGTAAAGACAACACAGAAAGAAAGTATAGTGTCACTACAAGCCTACAATCTAAGTTTAAAAGAAAAATACCAGTTACCAGTTACTCTGAAGCATTGGATTGAATATGTTTCTTCCTTCACCTTCTGGCTTCTTCTGAGAAGATGAACTTCTTTTGCTGCTTTAACTGTGACTAAGCCCCACCTTCAGTTATCACGTAGCTGGGGTCAGAGGCCAGACAATTAACACCTTCACCCAGCTACAGGACAGTCAGACAAGCCAAGATAAAATTTGCAGCAATTAAAGACAGCACAGAATTACACCACCACTATTTTTTAAATTTTCAACAGCCCAAAAACAATTATAAGTAAAGACAACACAGAAAGAAAGTATAGTGTCACTACAAGCCTACAATCTAAGTTTAAAAGAAAAATACCAGTTACCAGTTACTCTGAAGCACTGAATTGGATATGTTTCCTTCCTTCACCTTCTGGCTTCTTCTGAGAAGATGAACTTCTGTTTGCTGCTTTAACTGTGACTAAGCCCCACCTCCAGTTATCACGTAGCTGAGGTCAGAGGCCAGACAATTAACACCCTTCACCCAGCTACAGGACAGTCAGACAAGCCAAGATAAAATTTGTAGCAATTAAAGACAGCACAGAATTACACCACCACTATTTTTTAAATTTTCAACAGCCCAAAAACAATTATAAGTAAAGACAACACAGAAAGAAAGTATAGTGTCACTACAAGCCTACAATCTAAGTTTAAAAGAAAAATACCAGTTACCAGTTACTCTGAAGCACTGAATTGAATATGTTTCCTTCTTTCACCTTCTGGCTTTTTCTGAGAAGATGAACTTCTGTTTGCTGCTTTAACTGTGACTAAGCCCCACCTTCAGTTATCCGTAGCTGAGGTCAGAGGCCAGACAATTAACACTCCTTCACCCAGCTACAGGACAGTCAGACAAGCCAAGATAAAATTGCAGCAATTAAAGACAGCACAGAATTACCACCACTATTTTTAAATTTTCAACAGCCCAAAAACAATTATAAGTAAAGACAACACAGAAAAGAAAAGTGTCACTACAAGCCTACAATCTAAGTTTAAAAGAAAATACCAGTTACCAGTTACTCTGAAGCACTGAATTGAATATGTTTCCTTCCTTCACCTCTGGCTTCTTCTGAGAAGATGAACTTCTGTTTGCTGCTTTAACTTGTGACTAAGCCCACCTTCAGTTATCACGTAGCTGAGGTCAGAGGCCAGACAATTAACACCCTTCACCCAGCTACAGGACAGTCAGACAAGCCAAGATAAAATTTGCAGCAATTAAAGACAGCACAGAATTACACCACCACTATTTTTAAATTGTCAACAGCCCAAAACAATTTATAAGCAAAGACAACACAGAAAGAAAGTATGGTGTCACTACAAGCCTACAATCTAAGTTTAAAGAAAATACCAGTTACCAGTTACTCTGAAGCACTTTGAATTGAATACGTTTCCTTCCTTCGCCTTCTGGCTTCTTCTGAGAAGATGAACTTCTGTTTGCTGCTTTAATGTGACTAAGCCCCACCTTCAGTTATCACGTAGCTGAGGTCAGAGGCCAGACAATTAACCTCTTTCACCTAGCTGCAGGACAGTCAGACAAGCCAAGATAAAATTTGCAGCAATTAAAGACAGCACAGAATTACACCACCACTATTTTTAAATTTTCAACAGCCCAAAAACAATTATAAGTAAAGACAACACAGAAAAGAAATAGTGTCACTGCAAGCCTACAATCTAAGTTTAAAAAGAAAAATACCAGTTACCAGTTACTCTGGACACTGGATTGAATATGTTTCCTTCCTTCACCTTCTGGCTTCTTCTGAAGATGAACTTCTGTTTGCTGCTTTAACTGTGACTAAGCCCACCTTCAGTTATCACGTGGCGTGAGGTCAGAGGCCAGACAATTAACACCCTTCACCCAGCTACAGGACAGTCAGACAAGCCAAGATAAAATTTGCAGCAATTAAAGACAGCACAAATTACACCACCACTATTTTTAAATTTTCAACAGCCCAAAAACAATTATAGTAAAGACAACACAGAAAGAAAGTATAGTGTCACTACAAGCCTACAATCTAAGTTTAAAAGAAAAATACCAGTTACCAGTTACTCTGAAGCACTGATTGAATATGTTTCCTTCCTTCACCTTCTGGCTTCTTCTGAGAAGATGAACTTCTGTTTGCTGCTTTTAACTGACTAAGCCCCGCTTTCAGTTATCACGTAGCTGAGGTCAGAGGCGAGACAATTAACACCTTTCACCCAGCTAAGGACAGTCAGACAAGCCAAGATAAAATTTACAGCAATTAAAGACAGCACAGAATTACACCACCACTATTTTTAAATTTTCAACAGCCAAAAGCAATTATAAGTAAAGACAACACAGAAAGAAAGTATAGTGTCATCCTGACCTCACAATCTAAGTTTAAAAGAAAATACCAGTTACCAGTTACTCTGAAGCACTGAATTGAATATGTTTCTTCCTTCACCTTCTGGCTTCTTCTGCAGAAGATGAACTTCTGTTTGCTGCTTTAACTGTGACTAAGCCCCACCTTCAGTTATCACGTAGCTGAGTCAGAGGCCAGACAATTAACACCCTTCACCCAGCTACAGGACAGTCAGACAAGCCAAGATAAAATTTGAGCAATTAAAGACAGCACAGAATTACACACCACTATTTTTTAAATTGTCAACAGCCCAAAAACAATTATAAGTAGAAGACAACACAGAAAGAAAGTATAGTGTCACTACAAGCCTACAATCTAAGTTTAAAAGAAAATACCAGTTACCAGTTACTCTGAGCACTAGATTGAATATGTTTCCTTCCTTCACCTTCTGGCTTCTTCTGAGAAGATGAACTTCTGTTTGCTGCTTAACTGTGACTAAGCCCCACCTTCAGTTATCACGTGGCTGGGGTCAGAGGCCAGACAATTAACACCTTTCACCCAGCTACAGGACAGTCAGACAAGCCAAGATAAAATTTGCAGCAATTAAAGACAGCACAGAATTACACCACCACTATTTTTTAAATTTTCAACAGCCCAAAAAACAATTATAAGTAAAGACAACACAGAAAGAAAGTATAGTGTCACTACAAGCCTACAATCTAAGTTTAAAAGAAAAATACCAGTTACCAGTTACTCTGAAGCACTGAATTGAATATGTTTCCTTCCTTCACCTTCTGGCTTCTTCTGAGAAGATGAACTTCTGTTTGCTGCTTTAGCTGTGACTAAGCCCCACCTTCAGTTATCACGTAGCTGAGTCAGAGGCCGAGACAATTAACACCTTTCACCTAGCTACAGGACAGTCAGACACAGCCAAGATAAATTTGCAGCAATTAAAGACAGCACAGAATTACACCACCACTATTTTTAAATTTTCAACAGCCCAAAACAATTATAAGTAAAGACAACACAGAAAGAAGTATAGTGTCACTACAAGCCTACAATCTAAGTTTAAAAGAAAAATCCAGTTACCAGTTACTCTGAAGCACTGAATTGGAAGATATGTTTTGTTATTCACCTTCTAGCCTGCTGAGAGAGAAGATGAACTTCTGTTTTGCTGCTTTAACTGTGACTAAGCCCCACCTTCAGTTATCACGTAGCTGAGGTCAGAGGCCAGACAGTGCTTACCCTTCACCCAGCTACAGGACAGTCAGACAAGCCAAGATAAAATTGCAGCAATTAAAGACAGCACAGAATTACACCACCACTATTTTTTAAATTTTTCAACAGCCCAAAAACAATTATAAGTAAAAGACAACACAGAAAGAAAGTATAGTGTCTACTACAAGCCTACAATCTAAGTTTAAAGAAAAATACCAGTTACCAGTTACTCTAGAAGCACTGGATTGAATAATTACAACTATTACTTCACAGCTTCTTCTGAGAAGATGAACTTCTGTTTGCTGCTAGCTGTATTCATGCCTTTCAGTTATCCGTAGCTGGTCAGAGGCCAGACAATTAACACCCTTCACCCAGCCTACAGGACAGTCAGATAAGCTAAGATAAAATTTGCATTAATTAAAGACAGTACAGAATTACACACCACCACTATTTTTAAATTTTCAACAGCTCCAAAACAATTATAAGTAAAGACAACACAGAAAGAAAGTATAGTGTCACTACAAGCCACAATCTAAGTTTAAAAGAAAATACCAGTTACCAGTTACTCTGAAGCACTGAATTGAATATGTTTGCTTCCTTCACCTTTCTGGCTATCTTTTCTGGAGAAGATGAACTTCTTGTTTGTTGCTTTAACTGTGACTAAGCTCCAGTTTTCTTTAGTTATCACGTAGCTGAGGTCAGAGGCCAGACAATTAACACCTTCACCCAGCTACAGGACAGTATCAGACAAGCCAAGATAAAATTTGCAGCAATTAAAGACAGCACTGAATTACACCACCACTATTTTTTAAATTTTCAACTGCCCAAAACAATTATAAGTAAAGACAAGCACAGAAAGAAAGTATAGTGTCACTATTCTACAATCTAAGTTTAAAGAAAATACCGGTTACCAGTTACTCTGAAGCACTAGAATTGAATATGTTTCTTCCTTCACCTTCTAGGCTTCTTCTGGAGAAGATGAACTTCTGTTTGCTGCTTTAACTGTCGACTAAGCCCCACCTTCAGTTATCACGTAGCTGAGGTCAGAGGCCGACAATTAACACTTTTCACCCAGCTACAGGACAGTCAGACAAGCCAAGATAAAATTTGCAGCAATTAAAGACAGCACAGAATTACACCACCACTATTTTTAAATTTTCAACAGCCCAAAACAGTTATAAGTAAAGACAACAACAGAAAGAAAGTATAGTGTCACTACAAGCCTACAATCTAAGTTTAAAAGAAAATACCAGTTACCAGTTACTCTGAAGCACTGAATTGAATATGTTTCCTTCCTTCACCTTTTGGCTTCTTCTGAGAAAGATGAACTTCTGTTTGCTAGCTTTAACTGTGACTAAGCCCTACTTAGTTATCACGTAGCTGAGTTCAGAGGCCAGACAATTAACACCCTTCACTCAGCTACAGGAGGAGTCAGACAAGCCAAGATAAATTTTGCAGCAATTAAAGACAGCACGAAATTACCACCACTATTTTTAAGTTTCTGTGAGCCAAAACAATTATAAGTAAAGACAACACAGAAAGAAAGTATAGTGTCTACAAGCCTGCAATCTAAGTTTAAAAGAAAAATACCAGTTACCAGTTTACTCTGAAGCACTGGAATTGAATATGTTTCCTTCCTTCACCTTCTGACTTCTTCTGAGAAGATGAACTTCTGTTTGCTGCTTTAACTGTGACTAAGCCCCACCTTCAGTTATCACGTAGCTGAGGTCAGAGGCCAGACAGTTAACTTCTTCACCCAGCTACAGGACAGTCAGACGAGCCAAGATAAAATTTGCAGCAATTAAAGACAGCACAGAATTACACCACCACTATTTTTTAAATTTTCAACAGCCCAAAAACAATTATAAGTGAAGACAACATACAGAAAGAAAGTATAGTGTCACTACAAGCCTACAATCTAGTTTAAAGAAAAATACCAGTTACCAGTTACTCTTGAAGCACTGAATTGAATATGTTTCCTTCCCTTCACCTTCTGGCTTCTTCTGAGAAGATGAACTTCTGTTGCTGCTTTACTGTGACTGGCCCACCTTCAGTTATCACGTAGCTGAGGTCAGAGGCCAGACTAATTAACACCTTTCACCCAGCTACAGGACAGTCAGACAAGCCAAGATAAAATTTGCAGCAATTAAAGACAGCACAGAATTACACCACCACTATTTTTAAATTTTCAACAGCCCAAAACAATTATAAGTAAAGACAACACAGAAAGAAAGTATAGTGTCACTACAAGCCTACAATCTAAGTTTAAAAGAAAAATACCAGTTACCAGTTACTCTGAAGCTACTGAATTGAATATGTTTCCTTCCTTCACCTTCTGGCTTCTTCTGAGAAGATGAACTTCTGTTTGCTGCTTTAACTGTGACTAAGCCCCCACCTTCAGTTATCGTAGCTGAGGTCAGAGGCCAGACAATTAACACCCTTCACCCAGTTACAGGACAGTCAGACAAGCCAAGATAAAATTTGCAGCAATTAAAGACAGCACAGAATTACACCACCACTATTTTTTAAATTTTCAACAGCCCAAAAACAATTATTATAAGTAAAGACAACACAGAAAGAAAAGTATAGTGTCACTACAAGCCTACAATCTAGTTTAAAGAAAAATACAGTTACAGTTACTCTGAAGCACTGAATTGAATATGTTTCCTTCCTTCACCTTCTGGCTTCTTCTGAGAAGATGAACTTCTGTTTGCTGCTTTAACTGTGACTAAGCCCCACCTTCAGTTATCACGTAGCTGAGGTCAGAGGCCAGACAATTAACACCCTTCACCCAGTTACAGGACAGTCAGACAAGCCAAGATAAAATTTGCAGCAATTAAAGACAGCACAGAATTACACCACCACTATTTTTTAAATTTTCAACAGCCCAAAAACAATTATAAGTAAAGACAACACAGAAAGAATGTATAGTGTCACTACAAGCCTACAATCTAAGTTTAAAAGAAAAATACCAGTTACCAGTTACTCTGAAGCACTGAATTGAATATGTTTCCTTCCTTCATCTTCTTCTTTTTCTAGAAGATGAACTTCTTGTTTGCTGCTTTAACTGTGACTAAGCCTCTCCTAGCAGTTATCCGCGTAGCTGAGGTCAGAGGCCAGACAATTAACCTCCTTCACCCAGCTACAGGACAGTCAGACAAGCCAAGATAAAATTTGCAGCAATTAAGCAATACAGAATTACACCACCACTATTTTTAATTTTCAACAGCCCAAAACAATTATAAAGTAAAGACAACACAGAAAGAAAGTATAGTCACTCATGCTTCACAATCTAAGCTTGGGTAAAGAAAAAATACCAGTTACCAGTTACTCTGAAGCACTGAATTGAATATGCTTCCTTCTTCACCTTCTGGCTTTTCTGAGAAGATGAACTTCTGTTTGCTGCTTTAGCACTGTTATTAGCCCACCTTCAGTTATCACGTAGCTGAGGTCAGAGGCCAGACAATCAACACCCTTCACCCAGCTACAGGACAGTTAGACAAGCCAAGATAAAATTTGCAGTAAATTAAAGACAGCACAGAATTACACCACCACTATTTTTAAATTTTCAACAGCCCAAAACAATTATAAGTAAAGACAACACAGAAAGAAAGTATAGTGTCACTACAAGCCTACAATCTTAAGTTTAAAAGAAAAATACCAGTTACCAGTTACTCTGAATACTGGATTGAATATGTTTCCTTCCTTCACCTTCTGGCTTCTTCTCGAGAAGATGAACTTCTGTTTGCTGCTTTAACTGTGACTAAGCCCCACCTTCAGTTATCCATGGCTGGAGTCAGAGGCAGACAATTAACACCTTTCACCCTAGCTACAGGACAGTCAGACAAGCCAAGATAAAATTTACAGCAATTAAAGACAGCACAGAATTACACCACCACTATTTTTAAATTTTCAACAGCAAAAACAATTATAAGTAAAGACAACTTTAGAAAAGAAAGTATAGTGTCATACAAGCCTACAATCTAAGTTTAAAAAGAAAAATACCATACCAGTTACTCTGAAGCACTGAATTGAATATGTTTCCTTCCTTCACTCTTCTGGCTTTTTCTGAGGAAGATGAACTTCTGTTTGCTGCTTTAATCTGTGACTAAGCCTCCCCAATTCTTCTTTAGTTATCACGTAGCTGAGGTCAGAGCCAGACAATTAACCCTTTCACCCAGCTACAGGACAGTCAGACAAGCCAAGATAAAATTTGCAGCAATTAAAGACAGCACAGAATTACACCACCACTATTTTTTAAATTTTCAACAGCCAAAAACAATTATAAGTAATGACAACACCAGAAAGAAAGTATAGTGTCACTACAAGCTACAATCTAAGTTTAAAGAAAAATACCAGTTACCAGTTACTCTGAAGCACTGAATTGAATATGTTTCCTTCCTTCACCTTCTGGCTTCTTCTGAGAAGATGAACTTCTGTTTGCTGCTTTAACTTGTGACTAAGCCCCACCTTCAGTTATCACGTAGCTGAGGCTGGAGGCCAATAATTAACACCTTCACCCAGCTGCTATAACAGTCAGACAAGCCAAGATAAAATTCGCAATTAAAGACAGCACAGAATTACACCACCACTATTTTTAAATTTTCAACAGCCCAAAAACAATTATAAGTAAAGACAACACAGAAAGAAAGTATAGTGTCACTGCAAGCCTACAATCTAAGTTTAAAAGAAAAATACCAGTTACCAGTTACTCTGAAGCACTAAGAATTGAATATGTTTTCCTTCCTTCACCTTCTGGCTTCTTCTGAGAAGATGAACTTCTGTTTGCTGCTTTAACTGTGACTAAGCCCCACCTTCAGTTATCACGTAGCTGAGGTCAGAGGCCAGACAATTAACACCTTTCACCAGCTGCAGGACGAGTCAGACAAGCCAAGAATAAAATTGCAGCAATTAAAGACAGCACAGAATTACACCACCACTATTTTTTAAATTTTCAACAGCTCAAAAACAATTATAAGTAAAGACACACAGAAAGAAGTATGAGTGTCACTCAAGCCTACAATCTAAGTTTAAAGAGAAAATACCAGTTACCAGTTACTCTGAAGCACTGAATTGAATATGTTTCCTTCCTTCACCTTCTGGCTTCTTCTGAGATAGTGAACTTCTATTTGCTGCTTTAACTGTGACTAAGCCCCACCTTCCAGTTATCACGTAGCTGAGGTCAGAGGCCAGACAATTAACACCCACTTCACCCAGTTACAGGACAGTCAGACAAGCCAAGATAAAATTTGCAGCAATTAAAGACAGCACAGAATTACACCACCACTATTTTTAAATTTTCAACAGCCATAAAAACAATTATAAGTAAAGACAACACAGAAAGAAAGTATAGATGTCACTACAAGCCTACAATCTAAGTTTAAAAGAAAAATACCAGTTACCATTCTCTGAGCACTGGATTGAATATGTTTCCTTCCCTTCACCTTCTGGCTTCTTCTGAGAGATGAACTTCTGTTTGCTGCTTTAACTGTGACTAAGCCCCCACCTTCAGTTATCCGCGTAGCTGAGGTCAGAGGCCAGACAATTAACACCCTTCACCCAGCTACAGGACAGTCAGACAAGCCAAGATAAAATTTACATCAATTAAAGCAGCACAGAATTACACCACCACTATTTTTTAAATTTTCAACAGCCCAAAAAGCAATTATTATGTAAAGACAACACAGAAAGAAAGTATAGTATACTACAAGACCTACAATCTAAGTTTAAAAGAAAAATACCAATTACCAGTTACTCTGAAGCACTGAATTGAATATGTTTCCTTCCTTCACCTTCTGGCTTCTTCTGAGAAGATTAACCTCTGTTTGCTGCTTTAACTGTGACTAAGCCCCACCTCCAGTTATCACGTAGCTGAGGTCAGAGGCCAGACAATTAACACCCTTCACCCAGCTACAGGACAGTCAGACAAGCCAAGATAAAATTTGCAGCAATTAAAGACAGCACAGAATTACACCACCACTATGTTTTAAATTTCCAACAGCCCAAAAACAATTATAAGTAAAGACAACACAGAAAGAAAGTATAGTGTCACTACAAGCCTACAATCTAAGTTTAAAGAAAATACAATACCAGTTACCACCACTATTTTTAAATTTCCAACAGCCCAAAAACAATTATAAGTAAAGACACACGAAAGAAAGTATGGTGTCACTACAAACCTACAATCAGTTTGAAAATACCAGTTACCAATACTTGAGCACTGAATTGAATGTTTCCTTCTTCACCTTCTGGCTTCTTCTGAAGATGAACTTCTGTTTGCACTTTAACTGTGACTAAGCCCCACCTTCAGTTATGCATAGCTGAGGTCACCAAACAATTAACACCCTTCACCCAACCACAGGACAGTCAGACAAGCCAAGATAAAATTTGCAGCAATTAAGACAGCAAAGTACACCACACTATTTTTATTTTCAACACCAAAACAATTATAAGTGAACACAGAAAGAAAGTATAGTATCATACAAGCCTACAATCTAAGTTTAAAAAAAAAATACAGTTACCAGTTACTCGCACTGAATTGAATATCCTTCCTTACCTTCTGGCTTCTTCTAAGAAGATGAACTTCTGTTTGCTGCTTTAACTGTGACTAAGCCACCTTCAGTTATCACGTAGCTGAGGTCAGAGGCAGACAATTACCCTTCACGCTACAGGACAATCAGACAAACCAAGATAAAATTTTGATTAAAGACACAAATTACACCCTATTTTTAAATTTTCAACAGCAAAAACAATTATAAGTAAAGTGTACAGAAAGAAAGTATAGTGTCACTTTAAGCCTACAATCTAAAGTTTAAAAGAAAAATACACCAGTTACCAGTTACTCTGAAGCACTGAATTGAATGTTTCTTCTTCACCTTCTGGCTACCTCAGAAAGATGAACTTCTGTTGCTGCTTTGTGACTAAGCCACCTTCAGTTATCACGTAGCTGAGGTCAGAACCAACAATTAACACCTTCACAGCTACAGGACAGTCAGACAAGCCAAGATAAAATTTGCAACAATTAAGACAGCAAGAATTACACCACCACTATTTTAAATTTTCAACACCAAAAACAATTATAAGTAAGACAACACAGAAAAGAAAGTATAGTGTCTTTCAAGCCTACAATCTAAGTTTAAAGAAAATACAGTTACCAATTCTCTGAAGCACTAATTGAATAGCACTTCCTTCACCTAAAAGCTTCTTCTGGAAAGATGAACTTCTGTTTTTCGCTTTAACTGTTGAGCTAAAGCCCCCCACCTTCAGTTATCCGTGGCAGGTCAGAGGCAGACGTTAACACCCCTTCACCCAACTACAGGACGATCAGACAAGCCAAGTAAAATTTGCCTTAAAGACAGCACAGAATTACCACCACTATTTTTAATTTTCAACAGACCAAAAACAATTACAAGTAAAGACACAGAAAGAAGTATAGTGTCACTACAAGCCTACAATCTAAGTTTAAGAAAATACAGTTACAGTTACTCAAACTGAATTGAATATGTTCCTTCCTTCACCTTCTGGCTATACAGAAGATGAACTTCTGTTGCTGCTTTAACATAGCAAAGCCCAACTTCAGTGAAAAAGGTCAGAGCCAGACAATTAACACCCCTTCACCCAGCTAGGACAGTCAGACAAGAAGATAAAATTTGCAGCAATAAAAGACAGCACAGGTACACCACTATTTTAAATTGCCAACAACCAAAACAAGTATAAGTAAAGACAACACAGAAAAGTATAGTGTCACTAACCTACAATCAAGTTTAAAGAAAATACCAGTTACCAGTTACTCTGAAGCACTGAATTGAATGTTTCCAACATGCAACTTCTAGCTTCTTCTAAGAAGATGACTACTGTTTGCTGCTTCAACTGTGACTAGCCCACTTCAGTTATCACGTAGCGCAGGGCCAGAAGCCAACAATTAACACCCTTCACCCAGCCAGGACAGTCAGACAAACAAGATCAAATTGCAGCAATTAAGACGGCAAAATTACACCACCACTATTTTTAAATTTTCAACAGCCCAAAAACAATTTAGAAGTAAGACAACACAGAAAAAAAGTATAGTGTCTACAAGACACAATCTAAGTTTAAAAGAAAATACAGTTACCAGTTACTCTGAAGCACTGAATTGAATATGTTTCCTTCTTCACCTTCTGGCTTCTTCTGAAGATGAACTCTGTTGCTGCTTTAACTGTAAACCCCACCCTTCAGTTATCAATAGCTGAGGTCAGAGCCAGACAATTAACACCTTCACCCAGCTAGGACAGTCAGAAAGCCAAGATAAAATTTGCAACATTAAAGACAGCACAGAATTACACCACCACTTTTTAAATTTCAACAGCCCAAAACAATTATAATAAAGAAACACAGAAAGAAGTATGAGTGTCTACAAACTACAATCTAAGGTCAAAGAAAAATACCAGTTACCAAAGTTACTCTGAAATACTGAATTGAATATATTTCCTTCCTTCACATCACAGCACTTCTGAGAAGATATTCTGTTTGCTGCTTTAACTGTGACTAAGCCCCACCTTCAGTTATCCGTAGCTGAGGTCAGAGCGAACAGTAACACCTTCACCCAGCACAGGACAGTCAGACAAGCCAAGATAAAATTGGCAATTAAGACACAGAATTACACACACTATTTTTGTTTCAACCCAAAAACAAGTATAAGTAAAAACAACAGAAAGAAAGTATAGTGTCTACAAACCTACAATCTAAGTTTAAAGAAAATACAGTTACAGTTACTCTGAGCACTGATTGAATATATTTCCTACCTTACCTTCTGACTATACAGGAAGATGAACTTCTGTTTGCTTTAACTGTGACTAAGCCCACCTTCAGTTATCACGTAGCTGAGGTCAGAGGCCAGACACCTTCACCCAGCCACGGACAGTAAGACAAGCCAAGATAAAATTTACATTAAAGACAGCACAGAATTACACACCATTTTTTAAATATCAACACCCAAAACAATTATAGTAAAACAACACAGAAAAGTATAGTGTCCTACAAGCCTAATCTAAGTTTAAAAAAATACAGTTAACAGTTATAGAAGCACTGATGAATATGTTTCCTTCAGCCACCTTCAGCTTCTTCAGAAGACGAACTTCTGTTGCTGCTTACTTGACTAAACCCACCTTCAGTTATCATGGCTGAGGTCAGGGCCAACAATTAACACCCTTCACCCAGCTACAGGACAATCAGACAAGCCAAGATAAATTGCAGCAATTAAGACAGCACAATTACACCACCATTTTTTAAAATTGCAACAGCCCAAAACAATTATAAACAAAGACAACACAGAAAAGTATAGCATCACTACAAGCCTACAATCAAGTTTAAAGAAAATACAGTTGCAGTTGCTCCAGAGCACTGATTGAATATGTTTCCTTCATCCAGCTTCTTCTGAAGATGAACTGTTTGCTGCTTTAACTGTATTCGCCCCCCACCTTCAGTTATCCGTAGCTGGTCAGAGGCAGACAATTAACACCCTTCACCCAGCACAGGACAGTCGAAAAAGCCAAGATAAAATTTGCAGCAATTAAAGACAGCACAGAATTGCACCACATTTTAAAATTTTCCAGCCAAAAACAATTATAAATAAAGACAACACAGAAAAGAATAGTGTCACACAAGCCTACAATCTAAGTTTAAAAAAAAATACAGTGCAGTTACTCTAGCATGAATTGAATGTTTCCTTCCTTCACCTACAGCTTCTTCTGAGAAGATGAACTTCTGTTGCTGCTTTAACTGTGACTAAGCCCCCACCTTCAGTTATCACGTAGCGGGGTCAAGCCAGACAATTAACACCCTTCACCCCAGGGACAGTCAGACAAGCCAAGATAAAATTTGCAGCAATTAGACAGCACAAATTACACCACCACTATTTTTAAAGTACCAACAGCCCAAAACAATTATAAGTAAAGACAACACAGAAAGAAAACAGTGTCACTCAAGCCTACAATCTAAGTTTAAAGAAAATACAGTTACCAGTTACTCTGAAGCACTGAATTGAATATGTTTCCTTCCTTCACATTAAAGCTTCTTCTGAGAAGATGAACTTCATTTGCTGCTAACTGTGACTAAGCCCCACCTTCAGTTATCCGTAGCTGAGGTCAGAGGCAGACAATTACCCTTCACCAGCTACAGGACAGTCAGACAAGCAAGATAAAATTTGCAGCAATTAAAGACAGCACAGAATTACACCACCTATTTTTTAAATTGTAACAGCCCAAAAACAATTATAAGTAAAGACAACACAGAAGAAAGTATAATTAACTACAAGCCTACAATCCAAATTTTAAGAAAATACCAGTTACCAGTTATGAAGCACTAATTGATATGTTTCCTTCAACTACATACAACTACTACAGAAATGAACTTCATTTCCTTTAACTGTGACAAGCCCCACCTTCAGTTATCACGTAGCTGAGGTCAGGCCAGACAATTAACACCCTTCACCCAGCTACAGGACATCAGACAAGCCAAGAAAAATTTGCAGCAATTAAAGACAACAGAAATCACACCACCACTATTTTAAATTTTCAACAGCCCAAAACAATTATAAGTAAAGACAACACAGAAAAGTATGGTGTCCTACAGTACAATCTAGTTTAAAGAAAAATACCAGTTACCAGTTACTCTGAAGCATAATTGAATATGTTCCTTCCCCACCTTCATTCTTCTGAGAAGATGAACCTGTTTGCTGCTTTAACTGTGACCAACCCCACCTTCAGTTATCATAGCTGAGGTCAGGCCAGACAATTAACACCTTCACCCAGCTACAGGACAGTCAGACAAGCCAAGATAAATTTACAACAATCAAAGACAACACAGAATTACACCACCACTATTTTAAATTGTCAACAACACAAAACAATTATAGTAAAGACAACACAGAAAAGTATAGGTACTACAAGCCTACAATCTAAGTTTAAAGAAAAACCAGTTACCAGTTACTCTGAAGCACTAATTGAATACGTTCCTTCTTCACCTTCTGGCTGCTTCCAAGAAGATGAACTTCTGTTTGCTGCTTTAACCTGAATAAACCCCACCTTCAGTTATCCTAGCTGAGTCAGAAGGAACAATTAACACCTTCCCCAGCTACAGGACAGTCAAACAAACCAAGATAAAATTTGCAGCAATTAAAGACAGCCAAAATTACCACCACCTTTTTAAAGGTACCAACAGCCCAAAAACAATTATAAAAACAACACAGAAAGAAAGTATAGTGTACTACAAACCTACAATCTAAGTTTAAAGAAAATACAGTTACAGTTACTGAAGCACTGAATGAATATATTTCCTTCCTTCACCTTCTGGCTTCTTCAGGAAGATGAACTTCTGTTTGCTGCTTTAACTGTGACTAAGACCTTCAGTTATCACGTAGCTGAGGTCAGGCCAACAATTAACCCCTTCACCCAGCTACAGAACAGTCAGAAACCAAGATAAAATTTGCAGCAATTAAAGACAGCACAGATTACCACCACTGTTTTAATTTTCAACAGCCCAAAAACAATTATAAATAAAGACAACACAGAAAGAGTATAGGTCACTACAAGCCTACAATCTAAGTTTAAGAAAAATACAGTTACCAGTATACAAGCATAAAATTGAATATGCTCCTTCTTCTTCTGGCTTCTTCTAGAAGATGAACTTCTGTTTGCTGGCACAGTGACTAGCCCACATTATCACACATAGCTGAAATCAGAGGCCAGACAATTAACACCTTCACAGCTACAGGACAGTCAGGCAACAAGAAGATAAAATTTGCAGCAATTAAAGACAGCACAGAATTACACCCACTATTTTTAAATTAACAGCCCAAAAACAATTATAAGTAAGACAACACAGAAAGAAAGTATAGTGTCTAAAAGCCTACAATCTAAGTTTAAAAGAAAATACCAGTTACCAGTTACTCTGAAGCACTGAATTGAATATGTTCCTTCCTTCACATCTGAGCCACTTCACGGGAAGATGAACTTCTGTTTGCTGCTTTAACTTTGTGACTAAGCCCCACCTTCAGTTATCCATAGCTGAGGTCAGAGGCCAGACAATTAACTTTGCTTCACCAACTACAGGACAGTCAGACAAGCCAGAGGTAAAATTTGCAGCAATTAAAGACAGCACAAATTACACCACCACTTTTTTAAATTGTCCAACAGCAAAAAACAATTATAAGTAAAGACAACACAGAAAGAAAGTATAGTGTCACTACAACCCCACAATCTAAGTTTAAAGAAAATACAGTTACCAGTTACTCACAAGCACTGAATTAAGATATAACCTTCAACCACCTTAAGCCTTCTGAGAAAGATGAACTTCTGTTTGCTACTTTAACTGTGACTAAGCCCCACCTTCGGTTATCACGTAAGCTGAGGTCAGAATGGAACAATTAACACCTTTCACCCAGCTTCTGGAGACAGTCAGACAAGCAAGATAAAATTTGCAGCAATTAAAGACAGCACAAATACACCACCACTATTTTAAATTTTCAACAGCCCAAAAACAATTATAAGTAAAGACAACACAGAAAGAAAGTATGGTGTCACTGAAGCCTACAATCTAAGTTTAAAGAAAATACCAGTTACCAGTTACTCTGAAGCACTAATTGAATATATTCATTCATTCACCTTCTGGCTTCTGAGAAGATGAACTTCTGTTTGCTGCTTTAACATGACGCCCCACCTTCAGTTATCACGTAGCTGAGGTCAGAGGCCAGAAAATTAACACCTTCACCTTCTGAGACAGTCAACAAAGCCAAGATAAAATTTGCAGCAATTAAAGAAACACAAATTACACACCACTTTCTATTAAATTTTCAACAGCCCAAAACAATTATAAGTAAAGACAACACAGAAAAGAAATAGTGTCACTACAAGCCTACAATCTAAGTTTAAAGAAAAAAAACCAGTTACCAATTACTCTGAAGCACTAGAATTGAATATGTTTCCTTCCTTCACCTTCTGGCTTCTTCTAAGAAGATGAACTTCTGTTTGCTGCTTTAACAACGACTAAGCCCCCTTCAGTTATCCATAGCTGGGTCAGAAGCCAGACAATTAACACCACATCCCCAGTTACAGGACAGTCAGACAAACCAAGATAAAATTTGCAGCAATTAAAGACAGCAGAATTACACCACCTATTCTTTTAAATTTTCAACAGCCCAAAAACAATTATAAGTAAAGACAACACAGAAAGAAAGTATAGTGTCACTACAAGCCTACAATCTAAGTTTAAAAGAAAAATACCAGTTACCAGTTACTCTGAAGCACTGAATTGAATATGTTTCCTTAAACTTCACCTTCTGGCTTCTTCTAAGAGAAGATGAACTTCTGTTTGCTGCTTTAACTGTGACTAAGCCCGCCTTCAGTTATCACGTAGCTGAGGTCAGAGGCCAGACAATTAACACCCTTCACCCAGCTACAGGACAGTCAGACAAGCCAAGATAAAATTTGCAGCAATTAAAGACAGCACAGAATTACACCACCACTATTTTTTAAATTTTCAACAGCCAAAACAGTATAAGTAAAGACAACCTTAGAAAGAAATATGAGTGTCCTGCAAGCCTACAATCTAAGTTTAAAGAAAATACCAGTTACCAGTTACTCTGAAGCACTAATTGAATATGTTTCCTTCCTTCACCTTCTGGCTTCTATCAGAAGATGAACTTCTGTTTGCTGCTTTAACTGTGACTAAGCCCCACCTTCAGTTATCACGTAGCTGAGTCAGAGGCGAACAATTAACACCTTCACCCAGCTGGGACAATCCAGGCAAGCAAGATAAAATTTGTAATTACTGCAAGACGACACAGAATTACACCACCACTATTTTTTTAAATTGTCAACAGCCCAAAAACAATTATAAGTAAAGACAACACAGAAAGAAAGTATAGGTGTCACTACAAGCCTACAATCTAAGTTTAAAGAAAAATACCAGTTACCAGTTACTCTCAAGCACTGAATTGAATATGTTTCTTCCTTCACCTTCTGGCTTCTTCTGAGAAGATGAACTTCTACTTGCTGCTTTAACAACTGACTAAGCCCCACCTTCCAGTTATCCGTAGCTGAGGTCAGAGGCAGACAATTAACACCTTTCACCCAGCTGCAGGACCAGTCAGACAACCAGGTAAAATTTTTAGCAATTAAAGACAGCACAAATTACACCACCTATTTTTAAATTTTCAACAACCCAAAAACAATTATAAGTAAAGACAACACAGAAAAGTATAGTGTCTACAAGCCTACAATCTAAGTTTAAAAGAAAATACAGTTACCAGTTACTCTGAGCACTGAAGGTGAATATGTTTCCTTCCTTCACCTTCTGGCTTCTTCTGGAAGATGAACTTCTGTCTGCTGCTTTAACTGTGACTATCACCCACCTTCAGTTATCCGTAGCTGAAATTCAGAGGCCAGACAATTAACACCCTTCACCCAGCTACAGGACAGTCAGACAAGCCAAGATAAAATTTAGCAGCAATTAAAGACAGCACAATTACACCACCACTATTTTTAAATTTTCAACTAGCCAAAAACAATTATAAGTAAAAGACAACACAGAAAAAAGTATAGTGTCACTACAAGCCTACAATCTAAGTTTAAAAGAAAAATACCAGTTACAGTTACTCTGAAGCACTGAATTGAATATATTTGCTTCTTCACCTTCTGGCTTCTTCTAAGAAAGATGAACTTCTGTTTGCTGCTTTAACTTTGAGTACCCACCTTCAAGTTATCACGTAGCTGAGGTCAGAGGCCAGACGTGCTTTACTTCACCCAGCTACAGGACAGTCAAGACAAAGCCAAGATAAAATTTGCAGCAATAAAGACAGCACAAATTACACCACCACTATTTTTAAATTTTCCAACAGCCAAAAACAATTATAAGTAGAACAACACACAGAAAGAAAGTATAGTGTCACTACAAGCCTACAATCTAAGTTTAAAAAGAAAAATACAGTTACCAGTTACTCTGAAGCACTGAATTGAATATGTTTCCTTCCTTCACCTTCTGACTTCTACAGGAAGATGAACTTCTGTTTGCTGCTTTAACTGTGACTAGCCACACCTTCAGTTATCACGTAGCTGAGGTCAGAGGCCAGACAATTAACACCCTTCGCAAAGCTACAGGACAGTCAGACAAGCCAAGATAAAATTTAGCAGCAATTAAAGACAGCACAGAATTACACCACCACTATTTTGCAAGTTTCAACAGCCCAAAAGCAATTATAAGTAAAGACAACACAGAAAGAAAGTATAGTGTCTGCACTGAAGCCTACAATCTAAGTTTAAAGAAAATACCAGTTACCAGTTACTCTGAAGCACTGAATTGAATATGTTTCCTTCCTTCACCTTCTGGCTTCTTCTGAGAAGATGAACTTCTGTTTGCTGCTTTAACTGTAAATAAGCCCCACCTTCAGTTATCACGTAGCTGAGGTCAGAGGCCAGACAATTAACACCCTTCACCCAGCCACAGGACAGTCAGACAAGCCAAGATAAAATTTGCAGCAATTAAAGACAGCACAGAATTACACCACCACTATTTTTAAATTTTCAACCCAAAAACAATTATAAGTAAAGACAACACAGAAGAAAGTATAGTGTCACTACAAGCCTACAATCTAAGTTTAAAAGAAAATACCAGTTACCAGTTACTCTGAAGCACTGAATTGAATATGTTTCCTTCACTTCACCTTCTGGCTTCTTCTGAGAAGATGAACTTCTGTTTGCTGCTTTAACTGTGACTAAACCCCACCTTCAGTTATCACGTAGCTGAGGTCAGAGGCCAGACAATTAACACCCTTCACCCAGCTACAGGACAGTCAGACAAGCCAAGATAAAATTTTGCAGCAATTAAAGACAGCACAAATTAACACCACCACTATTTTTTAAATTGTCAACGCCCAAAAACAATTATAAGTAAAGACAACACAGAAAGAAAGTATAGTGTCACTACAAGCCTACAATCTAAGTTTAAAGAAAAATACCAGTTACAGTTACTCTGAAGCACTGAATTGAATATGTTTCCTTCCTTCACCTTCTGGCTTCTTCTGAGAAGATGAACTTCTATTTGCTGCTTTAACTGTGACTAAGCCCCACCTTCAGTTATCAACATAGCTGAGGGTCAGAGGCCAGACAATTAACACCTTTCACCCCAGCTACAGGACAGTCAGACAAGCCAAGATAAAATTTGCAGCAATTAAAGACAGCACAAATTACCACCACTATTTTTAAATTTTCAACAGCCCAAAAACAATTATAAGTAAAGACAACACAGAAGAAAGTATAGTGATCACTACAAGCCTACAATCTAAGTTTAAAGAAAAATACCAGTTACCAGTTACTCTGAAGCACTGAATTGAATATGTTTCCTTCCTTCACCTTCTGGCTTCTTCTGAGAAGATGAACTTCTGTTTTTCTTTAACTGTGACTAAGCCCCACCTTCAGTTATCAAATAGCTGGTCAAGAGGCCAGACAATTAACACCCTTCACCCAGCTACAGGACAGTCAGACAAGCCAAGATAAATTTGCAACAATTAAAGACAGCACAGAATTACACCACCACTATTTTTTAAATTGTCAACAGCCCAAAACAATTATAAGTAAAGACAACACAGAAAGAAAGTATAGTGTCACTAAAGCCTACAATCTAAGTTTAAAGAAAATACCAGTTACCAGTTACTCTGAAGCACTGAATTGAATATGTTTCCTTTCCTTCACCTTCTGACTGCTACAGAGAAGATGAACTTCTGTTTGCTGCTTTAACTGAGACTAAGCCCCCACCTTCAGTTATCACGTAGCTGAGGTCAGAGGCCAGACAATTAACACCTTTCACCCAGCTACAGGACAGTCAGACAAGCAAAGATAACATTTGCAGCAATTAAAGACAGCACAGAATTACACCACCACTATTTTTAAATTTTCAACAGCCCAAAAACAATTATAAGTAAAGACAACACACAAAAGAAAGTATAGTGTCACTACAAGCCTACAATCTAAGTTTAAAGAAAAATACAGATCCAGTTACTCTGAAGCACTGAATTGAATATGTTTCCTTCCTTCACCTTCTGGCTGCTTCATGAGAAGATGAACTTCTGTTTGCTGCTTTAACTGTGACTAAGCCCCACCTTCAGTTATCACGTAGCTGAGGTCAGAGGCCAGACAATTAACACCCTTCACCCAGCTACAGGACAGTCAGACAAGCCAAGATAAAATTTGCAGCAATTAAAGACAGCACAGAATTACACCACCACTATTTTTAAATTTTCAACAGCCAAAACAATTATAAGTAAAGACAACACAGAAAGAAAGTATAGTGTCACTACAAGCCTACAATCTAAGTTTAAAAGAAAAATACCAGTTACCAGTTACTCTGAAGCACTGAATTGAATATGTTTCTTCCTTCACCTTCTGGCTTCTTCGAAAGATGAACTTCTGTTTGCTACTTTAACTGTGACTAAGCCCCACCTTCAGTTATCAAGTAGCTGAGGTCAGAGGCCAGACAATTAACACCTTCACCCAGCTACAGGACAGTCAGACAAGCCAAGATAAAATTGCAGCAATTAAAGACAGCACAGAATTACACCACCACTATTTTTTAAATTGTCAACAGCCCAAAAACAATTATAAGTAAAGACAACACAGAAAGAAAGTATAGTGTCACTACAAGCCTACAATCTAAGTTTAAAAGAAAAATACCAGTTACCAGTTACTCTGAAGCACTGAATTGAATATGTTTCCTTCCTTCACCTTCTGGCTTCTTCTGAGAAGATGAACTTCTGTTGCTGCTTAACTGTGACTAAGCCCCACCTTCAGTTATCACGTAGCTGAGGTCAGAGGCCAGACAATTAACACCTTTCACCCAGCTACAGGACAGTCAGACAAGCCAAGATAAAATTTGCAGCAATTAAAGACAGCACAGAATTACACCACCACTATTTTTAAATTTCAACAGCCCAAAAACAATTATAAGTAAGACAACACAGAAAGAAAGTATAGTGTCACTACAAGCCTACAATCTAAGTTTAAAGAAAATACCAGTTACCAGTTACTCTAAGCACTGAATTGAATATGTTTCCTTCCTTACCTTCTGGCTTCTTCTGAGAAGATGAACTTCTGTTTGCTGCTTTAACTGTGACTAAGCCCCACCTTCAGTTATCACGTAGCTGAGGTCAGAGGCCAGACAATTAACACCCTTCACCCAGCTACAGGACAGTCAGACAAGCCAAGATAAAATTTGCAGCAATTAAAGACAGCACAGAATTACACCACCACTATTTTTTAAATTTTCAACAGCCACAAAACAATTATAAGTAAAGACAACACAGAAAGAAAGTATAGTGTCACTACAAGCCTACAATCTAAGTTTAAAAGAAAAATACCAGTTACCAGTTACTCTGAAGCACTGAATTGAATATGTTTCCTTCCTTCACCTTCTGGCTTCTTCTGAGAAGATGAACTTCTGTTTGCTGCTTTAACTGTGACTAAGCCCCACCTTCAGTTATCACGTAGCTGAGGTCAGAGGCCAGACAATTAACACCCTTCACCCAGCTACAGGACAGTCAGACAAGCCAAGATAAATTTGCAGCAATTAAAGACAGCACAGAATTACACCACTATTTTTAAATTTTCAACAACCCAAAAACAATTATAAGTAAAGACAACACAGAAAGAAAGTATAGTGTCCTCAAAGCCTACAATCTAAGTTTAAAAGAAAATACCAGTTACCAGTTACTCTGAAGCACTGAATTGAATATGTTTCCTTCCTTCACCTTCTGGCTTCTTCTGAGAAGATGAACTTCTGTTTGCTGCTTTAACTGTGACTAAGCCCCACCTTCAGTTATCACGTAGCTGAGGTCAGAGGCCAGACAATTAACACCTTCCACCCAGCTACAGGACAGTCAGACAAGCCAAGATAAAATTTACAAAATTAAAGACAGCACAGAATTACACCACCACTATTTTTTAAATTTTCAACAGCCCAAAAACAATTATAAGTAAAAGACAACACAGAAAGAAAGTATAGTGTCACTACAAGCCTACAATCTAAGTTTAAAAGAAAAATACCAATTACCAGTTACTCTGAAGCACTGAATTGAATATTTCCTTCCTTCACCTTCTGACTTCTTCTGAAAGATGAACTTCTGTTTGCTGCTTTAACTGTGACTAAGCCCACTCTTTCAGTTATCACGTAGCTGAGGTCAGAGGCCAGACAATTAACACCCTTCACCCAGCTACAGGACAGTCAGACAAGCCAAGATAAAATTTGCAGCAATTAAAGACAGCACAGAATTACACCACCACTATTTTTAAATTGTCAACAGCCAAAAAACAATTATAAGTAAAGACAACACAGAAAGAAAGTATAGTGTCACTACAAGCCTACAATCTAAGTTTAAAAGAAAAATACCAGTTACCAGTTACTCTGAAGCACTGAATTGAATATGTTTCCTTCCTTCACCTTCTGGCTTCTTCTGAGAAGATGAACTTCTGTTTGCTGCTTTAACTGTGACTAAGCCCCACCTTCAGTTATCAAGTAGCTGAGGTCAGAGGCCAGACAATTAACACCCTTCACCCAGCTACAGGACAGTCAGACAAGCCAAGATAAAATTTACAGCAATTAAAGACAGCACAGAATTACACCACCACTATTTTTTAAATTTTCAACAGCCCAAAAACAATTATAAGTAAAGACAACACAGAAAGAAAGTATAGTGTCACTACAAGCCTACAATCTAAGTTTAAAAGAAAAATACCAGTTACCAGTTACTCTGAAGCACTGAATTGAATATGTTTCCTTCCTTCACCTTCTGGCTTCTTCTGAGAAGATGAACTTCTGTTTGCTGCTTTAACTGTGACTAAGCCCCACCTTCAGTTATTATCACGTAGCTGAGGTCAGAGGCCAGACAATTAACACCTTTCACCCAGCTACAGGACAGTCAGACAAGCCAAGATAAAATTTGCAGCAATTAAAGACAGCACAGAATTACACCACCACTATTTTTTAAATTTTCAACAGCCCAAAAACAATTATAAGTAAAGACAACACAGAAAGAAAGTATAGTGTCACTACAAGCCTACAATCTAAGTTTAAAAGAAAAATACCAGTTACCAGTTACTCTGAAGCACTGAATTGAATATGTTTCCTTCCTTCACCTTCTGGCTTCTTCTGAGAAGATGAACTTCTGTTTGCTGCTTTAACTGTGACTAAGCCCCACCTTCAGTTATCACGTAGCTGAGGTCAGAGGCCAGACAATTAACACCTTTCACCCAGCTACAGGACAGTCAGACAAGCCAAGATAAAATTTGCAGCAATTAAAGACAGCACAGAATTACACCACCACTATTTTTTAAATTGTCAACAGCCCAAAAACAATTATAAGTAAAGACAACACAGAAAGAAAGTATAGTGTCACTACAAGCCTACAATCTAAGTTTAAAAGAAAAATACCAGTTACCAGTTACTCTGAAGCACTGAATTGAATATGTTTCCTTCCTTCACCTTCTGGCTTCTTCTGAGAAGATGAACTTCTGTTTGCTGCTTTAACTGTGACTAAGCCCCACCTTCAGTTATCACGTAGCTGAGGTCAGAGGCCAGACAATTAACACCCTTCACCCAGCTACAGGACAGTCAGACAAGCCAAGATAAAATTTGCAGCAATTAAAGACAGCACAGAATTACACCACCACTATTTTTTAAATTTTCAACAGCCCAAAACAATTATAAGTAAAGACAACACAGAAAGAAAGTATAGTGTCACTACAAGCCTACAATCTAAGTTTAAAAGAAAATACCAGTTACCAGTTACTCTGAAGCACTGAATTGAATATGTTTCCTTCCTTCACCTTCTGCTTCTTCTGAGAAGATGAACTTCTGTTTGCTGCTTTAACTGTGACTAAGCCCCACCTTCAGTTATCACGTAGCTGAGGTCAGAGGCCAGACAATTAACACCCTTCACCCAGCTACAGGACAGTCAGACAAGCCAAGATAAAATTTGCAGCAATTAAAGACAGCACAGAATTACACCACCACTATTTTTAAATTGTCAACAGCCCAAAAACAATTATAAGTAAAGACAACACAGAAAGAAAGTATAGTGTCACTACAAGCCTACAATCTAAGTTTAAAAGAAAAATACCAGTTACCAGTTACTCTGAAGCACTGAATTGAATATGTTTCCTTCCTTCACCTTCTGGCTTCTTCTGAGAAGATGAACTTCTGTTTGCTGCTTTAACTGTGACTAAGCCCCACCTTCAGTTATCACGTAGCTGAGGTCAGAGGCCAGACAATTAACACCCTTCACCCAGCTACAGGACAGTCAGACAAGCCAAGATAACATTTGCAGCAATTAAAGACAGCACAGAATTACACCACCACTATTTTTTAAATTTTCAACAGCCCAAAAACAATTATAAGTAAAGACAACACAGAAAGAAAGTATAGTGTCACTACAAGCCTACAATCTAAGTTTAAAGAAAATACAGTTACCAGTTACTCTGAAGCACTGAATTGAATATGTTTCCTTCCTTCACCTTCTGGCTTCTTCTGAGAAGATGAACTTCTGTTTGCTGCTTTAACTGTGACTAAGCCCCACCTTAGTTATCACGTAGCTGAGGTCAGAGGCCAGACAATTAACACCCTTCACCCAGCTACAGGACAGTCAGACAAGCCAAAATAAAATTTGCAGCAATTAAAGACAGCACAGAATTACACCACCACTATTTTTAAATTTTCAACAGCCCAAAACAATTATAAGTAAAGACAACACAGAAAGAAAGTATAGTGTCACTACAAGCCTACAATCTAAGTTTAAAAGAAAAATACCAGTTACCAGTTACTCTGAAGCACTGAATTGAATATGTTTCCTTCCTTCACCTTCTGGCTTCTTCTGAGAAGATGAACTTCTGTTTGCTGCTTTAACTGTGACTAAGCCCCACCTTCAGTTATCACGTAGCTGAGGTCAGAGGCCAGACAATTAACACCCTTCACCCAGCTACAGGACAGTCAGACAAGGCAAGATAAAATTTGCAGCAATTAAAGACAGCACAGAATTACACCACCACTATTTTTTAAATTTTCAACAGCCCAAAAACAATTATAAGTAAAGACAACACAGAAAGAAAGTATAGTGTCACTACAAGCCTACAATCTAAGTTTAAAAGAAAAATACCAGTTACCAGTTACTCTGAAGCACTGAATTGAATATGTTTCCTTCCTCCACCTTCTGGCTTCTTCTGAGAAGATGAACTTCTGTTTGCTGCTTTAACTGTGACTAAGCCCCACCTCCAGTTATCACGTAGCTGAGGTCAGAGGCCAGACAATTAACACCCTTCACCCAGCTACAGGACAGTCAGGACAAGCCAAGATAAAATTTGCAGCAATTAAAGACAGCACAGAATTACACCACCACTATTTTTTAAATTTTCAACAGCCCAAAAACAATTATAAGTAAAGACAACACAGAAAGAAAGTATAGTGTCACTACAAGCCTACAATCTAAGTTTAAAAGAAAAATACCAGTTACCAGTTACTCTGAAGCACTGAATTGAATATGTTTCCTTCCTTCACCTTCTGGCTTCTTCTGAGAAGATGAACTTCTGTTTGCTGCTTTAACTGTGACTAAGCCCCACCTTCAGTTATCACGTAGCTGAGGTCAGAGGCCAGACAATTAACACCCTTCACCCAGCTACAGGACAGTCAGACAAGCCAAGATAAAATTTGCAGCAATTAAAGACAGCACAGAATTACACCACCACTATTTTTAAATTTTCAACAGCCCAAAAACAATTATAAGTAAAGACAACACAGAAAGAAAGTATAGTGTCACTACAAGCCTACAATCTAAGTTTAAAAGAAAAATACCAGTTACCAGTTACTCTGAAGCACTGAATTGAATATGTTTCCTTCCTTCACCTTCTGGCTTCTTCTGAGAAGATGAACTTCTGTTTGCTGCTTTAACTGTGACTAAGCCCCACCTTCAGTTATCACGTAGCTGAGGTCAGAGGCCAGACAATTAACACCCTTCACCCAGCTACAGGACAGTCAGACAAGCCAAGATAAAATTTGCAGCAATTAAAGACAGCACAGAATTACACCACCACTATTTTTAAATTTTCAACAGCCCAAAAACAATTATAAGTAAAGACAACACAGAAAGAAAGTATAGTGTCACTACAAGCCTACAATCTAAGTTTAAAAGAAAAATACCAGTTACCAGTTACTCTGAAGCACTGAATTGAATATGTTTCCTTCCTTCACCTTCTGGCTTCTTCTGAGAAGATGAACTTCTGTTTGCTGCTTTAACTGTGACTAAGCCCCACCTTCAGTTATCACGTAGCTGAGGTCAGAGGCCAGACAATTAACACCTTCACCCAGCTACAGGACAGTCAGACAAGCCAAGATAAAATTTGCAGCAATTAAAGACAGCACAGAATTACACCACCACTATTTTTTAAATTTTCAACAGCCCAAAACAATTATAAGTAAAGACAACACAGAAAGAAAGTATAGTGTCACTACAAGCCTACAATCTAAGTTTAAAAGAAAAATACCAGTTACCAGTTACTCTGAAGCACTGAATTGAATATGTTTCCTTCCTTCACCTTCTGGCTTCTTCTGAGAAGATGAACTTCTGTTTGCTGCTTTAACTGTGACTAAGCCCCACCTTCAGTTATCACGTAGCTGAGGTCAGAGGCCAGACAATTAACACCTTTCACCCAGCTACAGGACAGTCAGACAAGCCAAGATAAAATTTGCAGCAATTAAAGACAGCACAGAATTACACCACCACTATTTTTTAAATTTTCAACAGCCCAAAAACAATTATAAGTAAAGACAACACAGAAAGAAAGTATAGTGTCACTACAAGCCTACAATCTAAGTTTAAAAGAAAAATACCAGTTACCAGTTACTCTGAAGCACTGAATTGAATATGTTTCCTTCCTTCACCTTCTGGCTTCTTCTGAGAAGATGAACTTCTGTTTGCTGCTTTAACTGTGACTAAGCCCCACCTTCAGTTATCACGTAGCTGAGGTCAGAGGCCAGACAATTAACACCTTTCACCCAGCTACAGGACAGTCAGACAAGCCAAGATAAAATTTGCAGCAATTAAAGACAGCACAGAATTACACCACCACTATTTTTTAAATTTTCAACAGCCCAAAACAATTATAAGTAAAGACAACACAGAAAGAAAGTATAGTGTCACTACAAGCCTACAATCTAAGTTTAAAAGAAAATACCAGTTACCAGTTACTCTGAAGCACTGAATTGAATATGTTTCCTTCCTTCACCTTCTGGCTTCTTCTGAGAAGATGAACTTCTGTTTGCTGCTTTAACTGTGACTAAGCCCCACCTTCAGTTATCACGTAGCTGAGGTCAGAGGCCAGACAATTAACACCTTCACCCAGCTACAGGACAGTCAGACAAGCCAAGATAAAATTTGCAGCAATTAAAGACAGCACAGAATTACACCACCACTATTTTTTAAATTTTCAACAGCCCAAAAACAATTATAAGTAAAGACAACACAGAAAGAAAGTATAGTGTCACTACAAGCCTACAATCTAAGTTTAAAAGGAAAATACCAGTTACCAGTTACTCTGAAGCACTGAATTGAATATGTTTCCTTCACCTTCTGGCTTCTGGGACTGAACCAGTTTGCAGAGGGAGAGATTGAGAGTGCACGATGTGCTGATGCCATTGAGAGGTAGGGCATATAATTTCCTGTCTTTATTTTGGGTGCACTAGCTCTGAGTTGTTTCACATTGCTGTGATGCCTTCCATTTTCCCCTGGTACATCTGCGATAAATACATGCCCCTAGATAGAGGGGGAAGGGGCAGTTACACATACAAACACAAGACAAAACGTCTGCCACCCAGAAGCAGTGGTGGTGAGAATTAACTGATTCTGGCCTCCACAAAAATAAATTAATACTAATACATTTTCTCAGCACAGTTCTGCACTTCACTGCCCATTCAGTTACACTATAAAAATGTTGCTTAGCTTACTTTGCCTTGTTCTTTTGTATCAGAGAAGTCCTACAACTAAGTTACAGACAAAAACTTACATTTCAATTTACTAAATAAACTCCTACAAAATCTCCCTTACTCCCTTTAGCTGCTTAAAACACTACAGCTTTAACACTAACACACACACACACACACACACACACACACACACACACACACACACACTGTATCTGTTTGCTGTCCTGGGTCTGGCCCCCTCTCCTGACTGTCTCTCTGAGAAAACAGCCCTTCTTTAGTTTCCCCCTTCTCTTACTCCACTCTAGCAGTTATGATTAAAATACTAGCTTTTACACCACAAGGAAACAAAAATTCATCCTCACAGATTCAGATTTAGAAAGAGAACAAAATTAAGATTTCTGCTTTTTGTCTAATTTTAACAAGTGAATGGAAGTAAATTGCTCTTTCACAGCAGCTCAGACTTTTCTTTCTCTTGATTGTAACTTCTGCAAGTGATGGATTGCATGAGTTGCCTTCAGTGAGCTTCCAGACTGGCCTCTGATTGGACAGGATGTCTTGGGAGGTCTTGAACGCATGCCGAATAGCATCCATTATTCGTTTTTCCACCAAAGTAATGAATTAAGCAATAATGCATGACGAGGTGTGTGTCATGCTGTGATAACATCAGTCCTGGAGTTGTTGGGCATGAGGCCACAGGCCGAGTGCATCCAATGCACCAGAAATGACGTTATCCCAGCACGACACACTCCCTGAAGTGCATTTTTGCTATTATACAATGGCTTTTTTATATTTAAAAAAAATTTAAAAAAGCATTTTTCAAAGACAATTTCAATTCATTTATGAATGTGGAGGTACAGGAAGGGGAAAAAATTCAGTTTTGGCCGGTAGGTGGTCCTGCTGGTAAATGAAATGAGTCGGTCTCTCCAAATGGCTGCCTCCCCCCATACACACACACACTTCTATCTTCCTGTTTGCAAGAGATGTTGTGGTAGTCTGTGACCAATATTTTCAGTCAAGTTTTAATGGTGGCAGTTTTGAGGAACACCAAGAGTACTTTAAGTGAAGAATACTTGCTGTGCGTCACAGTTTTGTCTTCACTGCACTTTGGATTATACTGATCGCGATTGATATGGTCAAGAAACAGAAAAATGCTGGCTGCTCTGGTCCCGCTGCCTACCCTAGGACTGGTAAAATGTGTCTGACTTTTTTCTGAGGGGGAGCAAGAAAGACATAATGGGTAACAAATGGTCTGTCCAGCAAGTGGAGAGTGTGGCTGTTTGAAAGCACTCATGCTACAGCCAAGGGGGAACTGAAATGCCAGCTCAGATGATGGCTTTTTTTATTAAAAGATTTTTGTTTAGGAGAATACTGTAGGGCGGGAGGATGTTGTTGCCACTGTTTGTGGCTGTGGCTGCTGGTGGCAAATGAGTTGGGTCACTGAAGGTGGCTGCCAAGTGGGAATTACTGAAGTGGACTGCCGACTTCCAGTTTGGTCTACTTCCTGTATGGCAGCTTAGCTTTGGGGCTCCACTACAACCTGACTGAAATCTGTTATAATCTACAAATAAGAAAATCCATCCTGTCAACTAAATGCAGAATAACGGATTACCTGATGCCGACTAAACATAAAATTAAAGAAAATCACTCCAGAGGGCCGGGTAAGCAACAGAAAATACTGACAGACCCAGGCCCACGAGCAATGGCCCAACCAGCAATGGAAGCCTGGAACAGTGATTCAGAGATGGCAGACCAAGGAGAGTAGGATTGCATTATAACAGCTAAACAATTATACAATACATTAAAGCAAATGAACAAAACTTTGCTGCACTTAGACAAAAATGTCTCCAGTCAATAACAAGATATTGCTGAGCTGGCCCAGAGAGCAACAAGCTTAGAGACTACAATGTTGGACTATACACATACCACAGATACCCACAACACCGTGCTCTTGGATCTCCATCAACAGGCAAACTTGAACAAAAGTTGGAGGAGCTCGAAAACAGAAACCGTCGTAATAACATCTGCATTCACGGTTTACCAGAAGGTACAGAGTCCAGAAACATGGTTGAATATATGGACTCTTTTTTACATGAGATCCTGAACGTCCCTGATGACAAAGTATTGAATATTATATGGGCTCACAGATGGTTAATTCCCCAACCCAGAGACCTGAAGGCAAGACCGCGCTCAATAGTGCTAGCCAGATTATGGGATAAAAGAAGAAATTCTAATGTTAGCTTGGGGAAAAAAAGCAATTCATTTCGGCGATGTTCACCTTTATTATGATCAGGATTACTCACCCCAATTCTTGCACAAAAGGAGACAGGTTCTGGCGGTGGTGAAGATGCTAGAGCAAAAAAACCTCATGACGTTCGTGGAGTATCCTGCCCGACTGACAATACTAAGAGAAAAGGGTCCCATATGCTTTAATGAGCTGGAAGCTGCAGAAGAGTTTCTACATGCACTGGGCATCAGTATACCCCCACTATCCACAGAACAAAATTGGAAAGAGCTACAAAAAAGAGTTGGGCAATAGTAGGTCCCAAAAGCCGTGGGGCGAGGGGGAATGGGGGCACTTCCTCTCTGTGGAACTCAGTGGAAGCTACAAATGGGGGTTCCTAAAAGCCTTTCCGGAGCTTGCCTAAGTGCTTTCTACCTAACTGGCGTTCGGGGTAATGCCATTTAAATGTGGCCACTGTGAGTGCTTTTAGAGCCTCTGGTACTGTCTCTTTAAGAGTTGCCTGCTTGCAGGCTTTATCAGTTTACAAGGGGAGACTGTGGGTTTATTGCTCGAATCCCACTCGAGCTGCCATTCAAATCGTTCTGCTTCTGCAGTTGCTAAGAGAGCAGAGGGAGCCTAATTGAAGGATGTAACTGTTTGCTGGGAAGTATGTAGCGTAACAGTAAAAATGTAGTTTGTTTAACCTGCCTTTATTGCAGCTGGGACTCTGTGTGTCTGGCCCCGCCATCTTGGACCTGAACTACTGAAATGGGCCAATTGGCGAAAGGGGAGCATCAAAATGGAGACCGCTTGAGCCAACCAGAACTTGGACTCCCACGGGGAGCCTGCCTCCAAGGAGGATATATGGTAGGTGCTTCTGGGAAGTGTAGTTTGGACCCTGGCGCTTTTCTTGTACCAATAGAGGGCGTAGGAGGTGACTGATAGAACCAAGCAGCCAACCGGAACCCTGTGGAGTGAAAGGAAACTGCCCTGCAACTGTCCTGAGGGGCAGAGTCATTGGTGATCGTGAAGGGAGAAGGGGCTCTGGCTCCTGCGCTGTGCAAGTTTTCACGTGGGAAGCGCGTGTGCAGGCCAAGAAGTCCGGGGGCAAAATTGCTGTAAAGAGCGGACAAGAACCATGGAGGAGTGCAGACAGAGGAGGCTGTACGATTACAGCTACCTACCAGGCTCACCCTGTAGAGGACTGGAGAATCTGCTTCAATTGTGCTCGGTCTATCAGGATAAGTGAAGCTGCAGTGCGTCACATAGTTTGTGAAGTGAAATTCATTAGGACTCTAAAGCAGCTGCCTGGTATGGTACCCCTCTGTTCTACATATAAATGTGTGAAGAAGCGTTTGGATCACCGGCTATGTCCTGCAAGTGGAGTGAGAGGGATTTTCCTGCAGGAGTCGTGAGTATTAAATTAGGGTAGCTCCCTGTTAGATGTTTAGTCAAGGGCAAGATCTGTCATGGTCGTTCCACTGGCTGCATGAACTGAGCCTGCTGGTTCTTATTAACCAATTTGGGTATCGAATACTTGCTTTCTCCATCAGGGCCCCAACCAACTGCACCCAATAGGCTAGCCTCTTATTGCCTGGGTACCCAGAGACAGTGACTTATAGGTCTGGCCTGTGCACAGTGCCCTGATATAGTAGAGTGTTAAGCTAATCAACCTGATTCCACCCCCCCCTTGTTACTTCCCCTTCAATAAATCAGATTTGTTGTTTGCAAGGTACACTGTCTGAACTGTATATTTATGCTCCCCTCTTGTGTATGGGTTATTGTGTCACTGTATCTTATTTTACAGGGAGTCCTCGGCACCAAGCTGGTCATTCCACTTTGGGGGTAAGTGTAAGTCATAACCATTGGGTGAGAAGTGCTCGTGGGCCACTAGCGGAAGGAAAGAGGGGTTGCAGTGACCCAGAGGGCTGTAACCAAGTCATGTTTGACTGTTACAACCCCGACCTCTGGGTGGAGGCACCCGCTAGTGGATCCAGGCCCCTCAACCTGCTAGTGGCGAAGCAGGCAGGGGTGGTAGTCCTTGGGCTAGTGCCCCCCTGGGGTTACATAAGGAACATATGGACATAAGTGTAGAACCCCCGGAGGTTCGAGAAGAACAGGGCATCTTGGTTTCACCATCGCAGGACATACTGGAGACTGCAGGGGACACCTGAAAAGTTTTTCGATTATCCGGTTTGAGCAATACAACTAAACAGTTGGCTGGCACTGTTAACAGCATAACGGCAAGTCAATGAAAGGACGAGGAAACTTTATTAATGACTTTAATTTTCCTATATACGATACATGGGATGGGTTTATTTAAATTTCAGAAAGTTGTTCAAAAACTGATGTTTACCCAGAGGGGCTGATCGATGTCCGTGGGTGATGGGGGGGGCTCTCTCTCCTGGGCTGCTGGTGGCTAGGGCATGGGGGGACTTGAATTAGGGAGCCTAATACCTCATGAAGACATAGCATAGTAAGGAGCTGTGTGTTCTGTGGAGATGGAGCTACGATCCAAAAGTACTCATACTGGGCACAAAACTAGGGGCTAAATGGACCGTACAGTGACCTAAATATCACTATGAACAAGTTAAATTGCAGAAGGTGTGGGTCGGTTTGCACTGGGAGCCTGATAGCCCCTGGGATGACTGGGATCCACTCGACTGGAAACTAAATATGGCACTGTGGAGTCGGCCCTCCTAGTCAACAAAGGAGGCCCTCTCTTCCACGTGAAGACACGCTCTCGTAAAAATGGAAAAAAAAAAGGGCTAAATATATACATTTTGCAGAAAGCTTCCTGGAGGCACAATATAAAGCTCCTATTCAAGACAACACATAGATATTGGCTTGAGGTGTTGTAACCTCACATAGAGGTCATATGTTGGCTTTCTGGGGGGAGGGCGATCGAGACCCAGAGGGCACTGTTTAAATCGATCTGGCCCATGCCATCATAAAATGAAGAAACATGTGGAAACCAGATCAGGTCAAGGGTTATTTTTTCATTTTTTAGGAGACCTAAGCTAGGTTGATAGAGAGGGAAAAAAAAAAAGGGAAAAAATATATATATACTGTGTATATGTGTGTATGTATGATATATATATATATATATATACACATAGGTATTTTATTTCTTCCTTGCTGGTTTCTCTTAATTAAAGGGCTAAGGAGGGGGGTCACCTCTGACACCCATACGGAGCTGTGTATTCTAGAGGGCGGCTCTAGGTGAGGGCTTCTGTTGCGGGGAAAAATTACCTCACCTTACTCTCCACTTGTACTATCTGGAATGTAACAATGCAGTATGGGCTGCCGCCATGGCTCACGCTGTGAACCAATGGGCATACAGCCTACCGGACAGTGTCAGTCGGGCGGGCAGCAGGCGGGTGGGGTGCTGCCGCCCGCCAGCTGACTGGGGGGCGGGCGGTGGGGCTCAGTGGGTGGGTGGGGAGTGGGGATACCCTAGACCACCAGGGATATTGGACTTATTTCTATTTTAAATTACAAATGCCTGTGATCGGGCAGATAGTGCTCCACTGGACCACCAGTGATATTGGACTTAGTTCTGACTTTACACAGATGCCCGCGATCGGGCAGATAGTGGTCCACTGGACCACCAGGGATATTGGACTTAGTTCTGACTTTACACAGTTGCCCGCGATCGTGCAGATAACGGTCCACTGGACCACCAGTGATATTGGACTTAGTTCTGAATTTACACAGATGCCCGCGATCGGGCAGATAGCAGTCCACTGGTCCACCAGGGATATTGGAAGCACTTATTTCTTTTTTTACAAATGCCCACGATCGGGCAGATAGCAGTCCACTGGACCACCAAGGATATAGGACTTATGTATGTATTTATCCAAATGCCCGCGATTGGGCAGACAGCAGTCCACTGAACCACCAGGGATATTGGACATATTCCTTATTTATTTATACAAATGCCCATGATCGGGCTGTGGAGCACATTGACGGCTGCAGGGGGTGTCGGTCCCCGATGGCTGCTGCCTGGCAGGGTGCCAGGCGCAAGTCATCGGGGATCGGCGTACCTGCATGCAAATGGGGCCATAATGACATGCAAATGGCCCCATTTGTGCCTTGCATACATTATGGCCCCATTTGCATGTCAAGTTTTGAATATCGCGGTTGCTGTGCATAGCGCAATGGAACTTGCGCTAGCGCATCCCCATGCTCCACTCTGGCCACTTGCGCTGGCGCAGTACCACTGTGCCGTGCACACTGGGGGTGGCCAGGGTGCGATATTCAATGCTGCTGAGCCATGGTGCAGCTCCGTTGAATATCACCCAGTCCACACCCCTGCGCAGCCAAGTTGAGCTGTGCCAAAGCTTGCGCCACAGCCTGGCGCAGTTTGAATATCTGGGCCATGGTGTTTAACTGTTTCTACTTTTTCTGTATTTATCCACAGGGGTTTGGAGTAGTTATTGGTGTCCCCAAATATCAATATCTTAGTTTTAAACTTATTTATCTTTAATTTTTGATTGTCACATAATTTTGAAAAATAAGTATGTTTCCTTTGTAGTCCTAAAGCAGATGTCGATATCAACACTAAATCATTAGCATACGCCAAGCAGTCTACTCTAATATTACCTATTTTTGGTGTGTGAAATGTTGGGTTTTCTACCTCTTTCAAAACATCATTAATATATAAATATATATATATATATTGAACAAATAAGGGGCCAGTAAACATCCTTGCCTGACCTCATGTGTCATTTGAAATGACCTGGACATGTTCCCACGTTGGTCATATTGCACTATTCCCCATGTATCTGAGTGCAATCTTATTAAAATATTGAGGAGTTCTGGGTACAACCCTAATTTCCTCAACTTATTCCATAATATTACTCTGCTTTGTCTTGGCTTTGTACCATTAAAGGCCTCCTCTAGGATGCGTGATCTGGGCATTATTCTTGACAGAGGATTGACACTTGAGTTTTAGGTGGCATCTGTTGTCCATACCAGTTTTTATCATCTGAGGAATATTGCCAGGATAAAGCCCCTAGTTCTGCCACTGGACCTCCCCACTTTGGTGCATGCCTTTGTAACATCCAGGCTTGACTACTGTAATGCATTCTATCTCAAGGTCTCTGGGGGTACCCTGTGCTAACTGCAGCTGGCACAGAATGCAGCAGTGAGACTGTTGACAGGACAGCCTAAGTACTGTCACATCACTCCAGTGCTGTGTCAACTGCACTGGCTGCCAGTTAGGTGGAGGGTCCTCTTTAAGGTGGGTTTGCTCACCTTTAAGGCCCTACACAGCCTGGGCCCAGGCTACATGAAGGATCTTCTTGCACCTGCTTTCTTGGTCCGCTCCCTCCGCTCTTCCTCTAGGGGCCTCCTCACGATTCCCAGGATGAGGTTAAAAACTGCTGGCGACAGAGCATTTAGTGTCGCCACCCCCGTCCTGTGGAATTCACTTCCTTTAGCCATCAGGGAGGCCCCTTCTGTGGAGGTATTTAAAGCCTGCCTCAAGGCCTTCTTGTATAATCAGGCCTTCCTGAACTGTGTTTTATAGTCCCTACCTGTCTTTTAGAAATCAAAGTTTAATTTAGTTTTTAGCTATTCTGAATTTAGTTGCTCTTGAGGGTAGTGAATTCTGTTTTAACTGTTTGGAATATTGTATATAAATGTTTAATATTATGTTGTTTTGTATTTATTCTGCTTGTTGTACGGTGCCCAGAGCCTCTGGGATGGGCATCTCTTAAATAAAACTTGCCTTGCCTTGCCTGATGCTATCAAATGTGGACGTAATGTCTACAAAACAACAGAAAAGTTTAGTCTTTTTAATTTTTGTGTATTTCCAAACCAGATGTTTTAAGTGTGTAACAATGTTGGATTGTAGATCTAGCTTTCCGGAATCCATTTTGAGCTTCATGTAAGATATTATTATAATCTGCCCACTCTTCTAATCTCTCCAGAATAATTCTGGTAAATATGTTTTGTGAGACATCTATTAAACTTATTGGGCAATACATTTTAGGATCATTTGGGTCACCTTTCTTAAAAATCTGAAATATAATACTCCCCTTCCAACTGGTAGGGTACTCCTGTCCTTGTACAAAAGTATTGTATAATTTCTCCATTACTGGGGCCCACCAGTCTGTATAATATTTGTACATATCTCTTATTATTTTATCCGGTCCTGAGGCCTTGGTTGTTTTTGCCCGCTTAATTGCTACTTTTATTTCTTCTAATGTTATTATCATGGGTATTGGGTATATTATTTTTGAATAATTTCGATTTTCTATTTTTCTTAACATTAGTTATTCTTGTTGTGAATGATAGAGTTCTGTAAAAAAATGAGACCCATGTATTTGGGTGAATATATGCTTCTATTGTCTTAGCATATTTATTGTAACCTTGACTAACCATTACCCAGAATTTTCTTCCATCTTTTTCTTTCACTGTCTTCCTTAATTTTTTCCATAAGATTTTAGTATAATTAAGTTTTTGTTCATCTAGTATTGGTTTATATTTTTTCTTTCCTTATTTATGTCTATCCTGTATTTACTATATTTTAGATGTTTATTCTTTTTATATTTTTTAATAACTTTACTCAATTCTTTTTTCGCTTTCCTACATTTTTCATTAAACCAGGCCTTGCCTTGCCTAGTCTTTATTTTCCTTCTGACTTTATTATTTGTACAAAAAGGTCTAACCAGTCTATTTAAATCAGCCCAATATTTTGATACTGTATTATAATTTGTATTCTCAATTATCACAGTTCTTATGTCATTTATTGGGCCATTAAATAAACTGTCAAATTGTTTAATCATATTAAATTTCCATTTAATTCTTCTCTGATTATTTCCAAACCTTCAGTTGTTCTTAATTCATCTTTACTTCTCTCCGTATTATTATTCTGTTTAATCTCAATTATTAACCCAATTGGGTTGTGTGTGGATTCCATCCTGTCAATTATTTTCATATAGTTAATCATTTTCACTACCTCTAAATTGCTCCATCCATGGTCTATAATTGAGGAGCCTCTGGGTCCAATATATGTAAATTTCCCTCTTTATCCCACAATGTTCTCCCATTTATTAAGAGCATGTTTTTACCAATTAAATGAGTTTATAAGTCTCCCTCTCACATTATTTGTGCTATCTTTTGTGGCTCTATTCCATGTTATTTTTGGGTTCAGTTCAGTTATAATACCCATATACCCGGACCTTCTGAGTCTGTTCTGATCCTTGCATTCAGGTCTCCTATTATCAGAGACACTGGTTTACCAGGACTGAGAAAGGGCATATTCCATTTTGCACATTGTAAATCTGGTTTTACCGGTGTTTGGTTTTGTGTACTTTATTTAACAATTTTTAACTCTGCTAACATGCATTTTAGCAATTTTGACCTACACTATTACACATCATTCCATTCTTGTACCAATTTAAAGTTATTTTAGGTACAAGATGTGATGGCAGCAGCACCACTATAGCCCCCATCCCTAAGGTGCGATGGAAGCAGCACTAAGTCCCCATCCCTCAGGTACGATGGCAGCACCAACAGCACTATGACCTCCCTCACTCAGGTGTGACAGAAGCAGCAGCACTGTGGCCCCCATCCCCATCCCTTAGGTGTGATGGAAGCAGTATTACTTTCACCATTCCTCAGGTGTGATGGCAGTATCAGCACTATGGCCCCCATCCCTCAGGTGGGACGGCAGCAGTACTACATTCCCCATCCACCAGTGCTGATGGAAGAAGCACTACAGCCCCCACCCCTTTGGTGTGATGGCAGTAGCAACAATGCAGTCCATATCCCTCAGGGGTGAGGGCAGTAGTGATAGCACTATGATCCCTTTTCTTCAACACCACACCCCACATGCACAAGTTACAAATGACTTGGTCTTTTTGCTTGTTAGAACTCAGATGTGAATTAATCTGAACCATCACCGCTAAGGTGGACTACCTTCATTTTTTCCTATCTATAATTTAACTGCCTGATTTGGATTTCTGCCTGTGACACCACTGACCGGGGTTAGGGAACAGACTTGAGTGTTGGAAGGCCAGCTGGTGGGTGAAGGCTTGAGTGTCCAACGACCACTCACCTTCTTCTGGGAGGGTGGGTGGATTCGTGGTTCAGCATTTGCTGGCCCCTGGTGGAGGCCAGAGGCATGACAACATGTCAGCCCTCACTGCAGGAGGGAGCATGATGGACGTCGGCTTGCGCCTTGACATCATGTGGCCTGTCACACTCCCAAGAATATGGGAAAACACCCGCTGACCAACTGAAGAACAGCTGTTGGTCCCTCCATAAGCCAGAAGCCCCAGATATGTGTCCGTTCTGACTGCTGCTATGCCCAGGATACAAAGGAAGCTCTTTAGGGCCATTCTCCTCCCCTGGTAGCCTCCCACAGGGGTAGGGGCCCACTCAATGAAGGTTTACTTTGGATTACCTGGTAGCACAGCAGTAAGGGCCAGTGGATGGTGGTTAGGACTCAGCAGTGGTGGTAGGGGGCCTTGGCAGGCCTGATGGAGTGAATGGGCAGGGGGGTAGGAGGAACAAAAAAAAACCTGCTTGAATTTGCTTCTTTGAAATAAAATATCTTCACCTAAAAAATCCACAAGTGATTAGTGGAGGACATTCAAATGGATTTATGCATCTCCCAGACATGTGGATGTTTTTTTTTTTACTTGGTGTCCATGAAAAGGGTATCTCCCAGTTTTCATGTCTTTCTTCAGATGTGAATTGAGCACTACTCTGCACACCAGCATCATACAGCCCCTGGGGTATTACCTTCTGTACATCATTGACTGAGCTTTCAAAATCCACTGGCCAAACATAAGTACACTTAAATACTTAACATTTGCTTTTTTTTGAAGCAGTCTATCAGAAAACATTTTGTTACAGAGACCGAAACAGCAGGTGGGAGAAAAGGTGCAAATTATCCAGTTCACCTAAATGGGGTGCTAACTGTGAAGTCTTTTAATAAGTAGTAAGGCAGTTTCTTCTTTGTGAACATACTTTCATTCAGACTAGTTTTCATTCAAACAACTGAGGATTTTGGATGGCCCTATTGATTATAAACTTGAATAAGCTAGTTGGTAACAGTGATCCTGTGTTTAGCAATCTACAACCTAGATATTTATATGCAAAGAATACAATAAAAACCTGACTAAAATCTAAAAACAAGCTTATAAAACACATAACATGTATCAGAACATTTATGTTTACCTATACAAAATCATTGCAGCCCAAATAAAACTCAGGTAAACTACATGGTACCCTGACTACTATTCTATGATGTAGTAAACATATATTGGTAATTTTTTGTTATATTCTTTGTAAAGCAAATAAGGCCCACTACTAGGCAGCACTATCTGTTTTCAGGAGTGACCTAGAAGCACTGGGGAGGTTAAGTGACTTGCTTGGAGTCACACAGTATGCAAGTGGAGGTTGTGGGAATCAAACCCAAGTCTGCTGGATGTAACCAGTTCATTCATTGTTTGTTACTCTAACCACTAGGCATGGGTGGTTAAACTGAATGACTGATTACAACAAAGCAGTGCGGGTGATTTGCTTACTGACTCTATATGCAGCAAAGAAGAAAGAATAAAAAGCACATCAGCATTCATTTTAAGATACTGAAATCTGGGTTGGCCTGCTGGCGCTGCAGTAGCACTATTGCTTGCAATGCCAGTGACCCAGGGTCAGAAGTGAACTCGGGTTGCTGAAGGTCTGGCCAGGGGAGTAGGATTGAGCACCTGGGGGACTGCTCTCCTCCTCCATGGAGGATGGGCTGCAGGTCCTGCTGCTTTACCACCACCTGTGTGACCACGGGTGGTGATGCAATGGTGCTGCAGAGTGATCAGGAAGGGAGGACTCTAGCCAGGATCTGGAGCAGTGGCATGTGTCTATGTGACCTACCTCCTTGTATCTCCTCTAGTGCCGGTGCCCTCAGGGACAGAGACCAGAAAACCAGGAACAATCACCCCACATTGGCCACTGGCAGAAGGGACCCAGGTGCCCCAGACTTCGTAACCAGGCTCCATGAGGGACCCACTGAGCTGCCCAACACACACTAAGGGAATGTGGAGGGGTGACCTGGGGTCCCCTGCCTTCCCACCTAGGGGGGTGCAATCCAGACAGGATAGGGGCAGGACCACAGGAGCTCCTGAGCATTACCTGGGGGTGAAGTTAAGGGATGTCCAGCCTAGGGATCTCTGAAAAGTGGAGACTGATGCTGTGAGAAGGGGACATACATAGATACATAGACAGTGTCAACAGATAAGGGCCTATGGCCCACCCAGTCTGCCCATTTGAGCTTGTAAGTTCAGTTTATGTTTTCCTAGAAGTCTGTTGCCCCTTACCCCGACCTCCAGAATTCCTTTATGTCTATTCCATGCATTCTTAAATCCTGTGATTGTTTCAGCCCCACCACTTCCCTCTGGCAGGGTGTTCCAGTTGTCCACCACCCGTTCTGTGAAGAAATTCTTCCTCACGTTCCTCTGAATCGTCCTCCCTCCTTCATCCCATGCCCTCTAGTCCTGGAACATCTTTTCACTTAAAAATAGTGTATTCCTGCACGCTGTTCCTCCCTGTAAGATACTTGTATGTCTATCATATGCCCTCTCTCCCTCCTCTCCTCCAGGGAATACATGTTCAGTTCCTTCAACCTGTCCTCATAGGACTTGTGATGCAATCCATGTACCATCTTTGTTGCCCTCCTCTGAACCTTCTCTACCCTGTCTATGTCCTTACGTAGGTAAGGTCTCCAGAACTGTACACAGTACTCCAGGTGGGGCCTCACTAGTGTCTTGTATAGTGGAATTATGACCTCCTTTTTCCTGCTGGTGTTGCCCCTGCCTATGCATCCCAGCATCGAACATAGAAAGAGAAAATTAAAAAAATGCTGAAATCTTAGAGATTCTGTGCAGTGACATGCAATTTCCGTGAAGCACCGGTACAAGAATTCAAAATCCGCAAACCAAGCAGGATTCCATGATTGTTACTGGTGTTACTGGTAAAAATGGAAAATCAGGGTCCCGGCCTACTATAGAAGTTGGGGTATTCATTTCCTCATCAGTCAGCTCATCAAATTACTCCAGTTAATATGTTATCTGTGTTTTTATCAATTGGTGTTAAATATACATTCACTATTACAATTTTAGTTTTTCCTTTTCTATCTTCTATTTTCAACATTAACACTAAAAATACCACCAGCAGCTTAATCTGGTTCAAGGTCAGTTGGCATTCATCTGTATCCCCCCTCCCCCGGGTCGTGCCTGAAAATAGTCAGGAATTGTCTAGTGCACTTACCCCGTCAACAAAAGCTAAATAAATAAATAAATAAATAAATAAATCTGCCAGAGTGGAATATTGTCTAGTAATTTTATAATTATTTTTACTTGTTATATATATTGCAACTCCCCCTTATTTCACCCATATTTTTTCCCCTTTAATTACAGATTTTGAGATATTTACATATCCCTGACTTTTAGGTGTCGTTTCTGCTTTACACCAAGTTTTTTGGAGGAAAATCAAGTCAAAAGTTTCAATAAATCATTCAGATTCAGGGTCTGCAATTTTTAAATGGGAACCTTCTATATTTCACAATAATATTTTTATTTTTATGTTGTTATTTTGTTCACTCTCATGAGTGTTCCTTTTTGATTTCTGTCAATTTTCTTTTTCTGTTATTTTTTCCAAGGCCACATATCTGTTGTGTCCCTTGTACTGTTTCCAACTATCCTTCACCTCCAAATGCTCTTTTCTTATTTCTGTCTTTTCATTTCCATTCTCCTTTATATTTTCTTTAGTCCATTCATCACTTGAAATCAGGTAAAGTCCTGTTTTTTCAAGTAAATAGACTTTCCTTAACAATTGTTGTACTATCTCTGCCCTCTTAAATGTGACGTCTATTTGTGATGTTAATTTCTTTTCTTTAAGTGTCATGATATATTCTTTGACATTTTAGATATGTTTAGTTTAGTAATTCTTGAGAAAAAAGATGCCAATATCTCATTTTATTTGTCCTATAGTGTCATTTTTTGTTGTTTCCCATCCAAGACTGTCAATGTCTTGTTTTTCCATTTTTCCTGTTATTTTTGTTCAAATTCCTTAATTACCTTAAGGACCCCCTCGAGGTTTTCACTATTTATTATTTTCCTATTTTCTTTTGTTTCCTCATTTTCCTCTGCTTGTGTTTCCTCAACTTTTCCTATTCCTTCGCTCATTTTTTGATTATCTTTAAACTCTACATATATGTCACCATTTGAATTGGCATAATATGCAGTCCCAAAAGTTTAGTGTAGAGTAATACACAATCTTGATGGTGGCTGTTGGGTGGCCTCATCACATGTATTTCCTCCTTAGCAAGAATGTCAGGGTGGAACACATGGATGATCCATTCCTTCAGTTTTTCTAAGCTTTCATTGTTCACTCTAACAACTCCATATATTTCTAATAAGTATTCCATACTTGTCCCCTCTAAATCTGAAAATCTGCCCTTTTTGGGTGATTTTTCTCCTTTCCTTGGTGACATCATTGCAAACTCGACCCCACCCTCTATCTTTCCTGTCTCTCTCTGTTTCCTATTGATATTTCCACAACTCCTGTTTTTCCCTATGTTAAGGACTTCCCTGGTTTCATCCTGTTTAGTTATAATTTTTTCTTCTTGTGTTGGAGATTTTTCTCTTTTCACTCCTTCAACATTTAACAAGCCCTGCACGTATTCCTCCAAAATATCTTTGTTCTTTTGGTTGACAGTAGTCTTTCTCTTTGTGAACCCTTTTGATGTTTTAAGTTCCTGATTCCCAGGCTGTTTAACTCTTAATTTTTTACCTTTATCATTCTTTATCACTTCCTGTAAAATTGTTTCAAAATGGCAAGTGCATGGTTGGTTCCTTTTGAAGGGTGATGGTAAATTAACCTGCACAGCATTATTTTCCCCTTTCCTGGTTTTCCCTTGTCTTTGCTTTTTCCCTTGAATTTTATCTTTAGTCATAGGTATCTGATCTAATATATTCTCTTTTCCCTTTACTTGATTTGAATGTATGCTGTTACTATGTATATCCATCCTAAGTCTAGTGATTTCATCCTTAATTATAGCCAGGTTCTCCAATATAACTGAAAAGAGTGAGTTGTTTATCGTCCCCTGTATATGCATAGATTTTATGCTACAGGGGACTAATTTCTCCCCTCTATTGCATGGCTCTTCAGTATCTCTGCCTACCAGCAGATCCTTTTTTGTAATTCTCTAGGGAGACATGATGTTTCCCTATTATACATAGATACATAGACAGTGTCGGCAGATAAGGGCCTATGGCCCACCCAGTCTGCCCATTTGAGGTCGTAAGTTCATGCAATTGTCCTTGAGTTTTATCTATATGCTTCAGACCATCAATAATAACACTTAAGTTCTCTTTTATATTTTGTATTTCCAACTCATTTCTACTACTAATGTGCTTGTTATAGAGCCCTGATTTTTCTAAAGCCATCCCTTCTTCATTTATTTTATTTGAGAAACCAACCGTGTCTTACCCTGATCTTTTTTGTATGCTCAATGGGGAAAAACTTTCCCCCACATAATCATCTCTACTGTCACTGCTGTAGGAGTAATAAGACACCATGCTATATATGACAGGGGTCTCTTGATCAGGGCTCATCATTTGGGAAGGAGAAACATGGGGCACAAAGGAATTCCATCCATATGTGTCTATTGAGATCCCTTCTCGCTGTAGTATGGGTGTTGAAGTGTTAACCTCTTTGAGGGATTTTTCTTGTATTTCCCCATATTATCTTTTAATCTTATATCTTGAACATTACTCATTCTAATGTTTTCCCCCTCTGTCTGAATTATTTTATCAAATTTTGGATCTCTCCATTTAAAAATAACACCCATGACAGAAGGCCACATTTCTGTGATCTTAATTTGTAAGGGGTCCTCTTCTAGTACTCTGTTTTGGCATTATTAGCCTTTCCTTCCTCCTCTTCTGCTGAAATTATTTGTTTAGCCATCTTTGTGCCCCTTTTTCTCCTCCTATTCAGTTTTCCTCTATTCTCCTCATCCATTACTATAAAAGTTTACCACTTCTAGTAATAACCATTTAAGCATGATGAAATCCAATAGGTTCAACAATAAAACTGTGCTGGCTCAATTGCCAACACAGCTTTACAAAAATCCATTCAATAAATTAAAAATGAAGCCGTTGTAAGATCAAACTGGTAAAAGTTAACTGATATCTAATAATAAAATATAAAGATGAGCCTTTAAATTGGCTATCTGTGTTAAAAAAAACAGTTATACTCAGTCCAATCCCTCATGATGCTCCAGTATTTTAATTGCTTGGATCTGAGCTCACTCTCTGTCCCTTGTTTTTGGCTCTTTTTTGTCTCTTCTTCCTTTGCCACTGAATCCTTCTTTATTTTTCGCATCAACGTCTTAGTCCAGTTTTATTTCTCCCTGTGTCCCTCGTGCAGTGGGATCTTAAGGTCTCTATAAGATATTCTTCCTTTTAGCTCTTCCTTCTTCTGCTCTTTCCTTTCCCTTTTCTTCTTTTCCGTATTCAGATTCACTGTTATAATCCTCGGGAAAGCTTAACAACACTCCTGCTCGTTCTCCACAGGAAAAGGCATTCCAACTTAGCAGTTGCGACTCTACATGATTATTCAAAATCAGGTCATATGGGAAGGAGAAGGACTTTGGAAAAAAATAGAGCAAGATTCATTTGGCTGGAATGAGACAAGGGATAATAAAATACATTCAATCAGGTGCTACATGCCAAGAACTAAAGTCAAGCAATCAGAAACTGATGGGACAAATGATAGTCAACATTCCAACGGGACTGTGGATTACAATAGCCACTGATATTGTTGGACCATTGCCAAAGACAAACAAAGGAAATTAATATATCTTAATGGTAGTAGATCAATTCATCACATGGGTGGAAGTCTTTCTCTATGAAGAGCAAATACAGATGTGACTGTAAACAAAACAGAAACGGAAGTTTTCTGCAGATGGGGAACTCCATATTTTATCAGATAATGGACCACAGTACAAATCAGAGCACTGGGAAAAAATTTGCAGTGCATGAGGAATCAAGTTGATTTTCACAGCACCATATCATCCATAATCTAACTGGTCAGAGAGAACAAACAGAAATATCAGGTCATACATGAGAACTTATGTCCATGACAACCAAGAGTGATGGGATCAGTATTTGCCCAGAATGTTAATGGCACTAAGAAGTGTGATGCAAGAATCGACGGGGAGCAGTCCAGCATTGTTGATATATGTGAGGGAAATGTTGTTACTCATAGATAGAGAACTGTCAGGAGAACCAAAAGTAGTAGAAAATATCTCAGAGTATAAAAAGGTGTTAAAAGACAATATGCAAAAGTATTGGAAGTTTGCCAGTCAGAACATGAAGAATGCCCAGAGGCATCAAAAACAATATTACGATACAGACAGAAGAAGAGTAATGTTGGAGTGTGGAGAAACGTATTTTTAAAAAGAAACCCATACTCAGACAAAGCAAATAAATGTTCTGCAAAGTTGACAAGGAGGTGGAAAGGACCATATGTAATTGCCAAGAGATGTTCCAAAGTAACGCACTGTTGGGTATTTTGCTGGGCTCTGTTGGACACCCTCTGACTTCATTATTATGATCTAACAAACCCTGGGTTACCTGCAGGGAAATGGTAGCATGATGTCAGAGTGACACCCCCACAGCAACACCACAATCCCGGCACAGAACAGCCCAACAGCCATAGCAGCAACAATGGTAACAGAGTGACTCACCCACAACAGTGTCAGCTCTGCTGGGGCTGGAATTGAACAGTAGCCTCCAGGCTTCAGCTCTGGGGTGTGGGTGGGGACACTGTATTCAACCCACTGTGTAACCCCCCATGGCTGCCACTGGTGTTGTGCATCTACCACCACAGTGCACCCTGTACAGTTCACAGAGCCAGGTGTCCGCATGCCCAACATGTGCCTTTGTGCTGTGACTGGTGTCGGCTGTTCACCGCAGTGTGCGCGTTCCTGTCTTGTATGCTGCAAACCATGCCCTGCTTGCCACTGTGCCTTCGGGGTCTGTCTGTCTGCTCCCCATGTACTGCCACTGCCCAGTGGTATCACCTGCCATGGGGGGCCCTCCTGCTTCGGGTCAGTCAAGGTGATGTCAGTTGGTTGTGCAGTATGCAGTGGCCGGTCATGATAGTGTCCGACATGGGGTCTGTGGTGGGTGATGTGTCACTGTACAGTCTGTCAGTGTAGTGTGCATCGGGTTGTTCTGCAACATTCTTTCAGTGTCGCTGTGGGGGGTGTCGATTGTGTGTCTGCCGCTGACATGTGGTGCTTCCCATGGAAATGTAGCCCTTTGGGAAATGTCAGGAGATCACTACGCCATAACAAAACATACAATACCCCTCTTACAGGTTCTAGGACTGAGAACAGATAATAAAAAGAAACTGAAGCAGTTATAAAAGCAACATAAGGTTCTTTTATCGCCCTACTAGCTTGCCTATAGGACAGTCATTACACATTGCATACTAATTATGTAACATACGTTCTTGGGAGTTTGATTTTCTTGAACACTGCAGTGTCATGCAGGGTCTGCCAGCAATTTCCTCAGAGAAGGGGCATGGGGAAGGGAGTTTTATACCCTGATAAGATCTAGGTCTGGTGATAGATAGCCAGCTCATGTGCATGTGATGATCGCACTTAGTATTACTTCTATTGTTCAGTTTGGGGGCAGCAGAATATTATGTCAGTTGCCCTTTTGAATGCTACAATTGTAGCATTCTTCTTATAAGAATACGCTTATGTAAATGATGTGTTCTTATGGATGAAACATTTTTGTAATGTATCATCATGCTCTCTGTAAGGTCCGTTTATAAATTATTGCTGTGTTTGCACATGACACCTTAGCTGTAGAGGGCTCTCTCGGGTAAATAAATCATTATATTTCTGACATTATCGCAGCAAAATAGCAGTGCAGTTCTGGCCTAGAATATTGTTTGTGGTGTTTTGTCTTTAGCCTACAGGATCATATGTAGGATAAAGGTCATGCTTCAGAAGCAGTGCAGTTTCATAGCTTGTATCTAGGTTCTATGCAAAAATAAAGAATCATGTAGCCTTATGTGTATGTAAACCTATACTAAACTTATGTAGATGTTCCCTAGCTATGTGTGTGCATCCCTTGCTCTATATGTAATGTGTTTTCCCCCAGTTGTGTGTGTGTGTGTGTGTTGCCCCACTTATGGCTGTGGGCTATGTACTTGTGTATCATCTGTATGAGTATACAGGTAATCATGACGCACCTTGTGTATGTCAGGTACATGTGGGTAAGCTTTGTAGTGATGACGCACCTTGTGTACGTCACATGTGTGTAGGTAGGTATATCTTACATTTCCCCCCATTGTTACCTGCGTGTATACAGGTACCACAGAAAAGGAGAAAGAAAGTAAGAAAAAAGAAAGAAAGAAAGAAGGAATTAGTGAGTAGAAGAGTGGGCAGATTGGGTATTATAGAGAAAGCTGAGTTGAGATTTATGAAAGTTGAGAGCTTTACAGAGGCAAAAAGTAATAATAAGAAGCATAAAAATAAGAAAAACTTGAACAAGAACAAATTCCTTAAATGTGAACTTGGCAATGGCAAATGTGACCATATGATTAATGCACTTCGTAATACATGGTATATTGTTACAATGGGAGCAATACCACTAGGCCATATGTCTGTCATTAATGATATCTGGGATCTTACTAGTTTTTAAATCTCATAGGAGATTTGTAATGCTGGGGAGTGCAAAGCTTTTATAAGCAGCCTCCCTATTATTAAAGTGTACTAACTGCGTTAACTTGTGTCTGGTCTGATTGAAAATCCTAGCATTAGAGTGCATGTTTTATGTGGTGAAACTATATTCTTGTGCTACACCAGCAATACCATGTAGCATAGGCTGTATTACATTCTGATTTAATTTACTGTTAAATAATTTAGCATACCTCCCTAATTCTGGCCCAAATCGGCCCAATTTTATTTATTTATTTATTTTATTTAAGGTCTAGGAATTACAACCCTTTGAGTCAGAGACTCATTTGCAAAGGTTCCACGTCTTACATAAATGGATTAGAACACAGTGTTACATAGAAAATACAATATAGACAACAGCACTGGTACAGAAAAAAATGACAGTACAAAATTATAATGAACACAGACAATGGAACAACAGTAATTTTTGAAATAATGGTGCATTCAACATTTTCAAAGTCTCATCTGCAGTCACAGTGGGAGTTTGACATAATGTGTTTAAGTAACTCCTGTTTGAAAAGCCCAAGCCTGGGGATTGATAAGACAGGGTCAGGGATTGCATTCATCCAGAGTGGTGCCCTGTAGCAAAAGGATCTTTGGCCAGCAGTGGTCTTTACAAAGGGAGGTGGAAAGTGGCAGTTTCAGAGTGTCTAGTGGGACGGGCCGGTAGGTTTTTTTGGAGGAGCTTAAGACAGCCTGGGGGGGTTAGGCCCAGCTGAATTTTTTTGGCCAATAGGCAGGTCTGGTAAACTAGACGCCCCTGGAAGTTTAGCCATGATGAGCGTAGATAGAGCTCACAGGTGTGCGTAAGACGATCACATCCTGTGGCCAATCTGCAGGCCTTGTTTAGGGCATGTTTGATGCTGGACAGAGCTGTGTCAGAAGAGGCCCCATAGATGATTATGCCGTAGTCTACCAGTGAGAGGATGGAGCTAGAGATAGCTAAACGTAGCACCTCCGTGGGTAGACAGGACCTAAGCCTGTAGAGGAGACCGATTCTTTTGTTTGTTTCAGTACAAGTTGATGAAATATGTTCACGATAGGTGAGGGCGGAGTCTAGAGTGACCCCGAGATATTTAAAAATGGAAATAGGTTCCAGCATGGAGCCCATCACATTGTGTGTGGCTAATTTTGTAGTGCTGTGCTTATGCTATGGGTGGGCAAATAGCATGACTTTTGTCTTTTTTGTATTGAGTACGAGCTTGTGTGAGGAAAACCAGACTTCAATTTGAGTGAAAGAGCCCTGCAAGGATTCTTGGAGCTGCATGGGGTCAGTGTGTTGACTGAAAATCACCGCATCGTCAGCGTAGAGGAGAAGCTACCCAGAGGTGGCCAGAGGTAGTGAGTTCAGGTAGAGAGAGAGAAAAGGAGTGGACCAAGGATAGAGCCTTGAGGGACACCTGATCGGACGGGAAGGCTAGCAGAGAGGGTGTTTCTTATCATCACCTGTTGAGTGTGGCCAGAGAGATAACTAGAGAACCAGCTTGTGGTTTCTTTGGAGACACCGACAGAGAGGAGGGAGTTTATGAGCATGGTGTGATTGATGGTGTCGAATACCTTGGAGAGATCCATCTGAACCAGCCAGATCTCCCTGGTCAAGAGCATCGTGAACAAAGGAGGTGAGTTCTAGCAGAGCAGTAGTGGTACTGTGACCTTTTCTGAAACCGTGTTGTTGTTTGCAGATTAGGTGTTGTGAGTCTAGGTAGTTAGTAAGTTGATCAGTCACAATTTTTTCCAGTGCTTTTGAGAGTGGGGGGAGTATGGAAATGGGCTTGTAGTTACTAGTTGCTGTACATGCACCATTTTTATGTATTGGCATAATCCTAGCCTTTTTCCATTGAGATGGGAATTGTCCTAGGCACAGGGACATGTTGAAATTTTTTGTAAGAGGTATTAGAACAGTATCAAGGGTTAAAGACAGTAATTTAGTGTCTAGTGAGTCACCACTATGTCTAGTCTTTCCTAGGAATCTGGAAATATATGAGCGGGCAACACTAGTGGAGACAGTTTTGAGACGGAAAGGTGGCGCACTGGGGGGAAGCAGGAAAATTCCTGCTTCAGTGCTGAAAAAGTCGGGGGGGAGAATGGAGCTTAGGTCTGAGAAAGCTTTATTGAAAGCATCTGCTATTTTAAATAGATAAATCAGTTCCAAAAATACCTGTGACAGACCCTAAAAATGCCTGTCACACTAGGAAGATCTAACCCTCTTTTTTATGTTTAGGTCTGAACACCCCATGTTGTTCTGTAAAATACTTTCCTGCTGCAGGGTACTGAGTATGTGTTTGAAATGCTGCCATAACGTTAAGTAACATTACTGTGTGAACTTTAGAACTGTATGTTTGGAACAATGACCGAATTCGGCCATGTTCCAGTTAGATGAATTTAAAATTACAGGCACATGCAAGTAATTTACATTATTAATTAATACACCTGGAATAGAAATAGCAGTTAGCCCACTTTTTGGGTCAGGTTTAAGTATAGGGCAATTTTTATGATTTTAGAAAGAGTTTTAGAAATTACAGTAAGGTAAATAGATTTCTCAGTTGGCTGTGTTTTTTTTTTTGTGGGGGGGGTAAATGCTCCTAGGTATTTAGTAGTGTGGGACCCTGCTACTGCATCTTGAGTACATATCTGGTATGCTGCAAGTATGTTTAGTAACATGGCACTATGAAACCTAGAAGTGTTGGTACTGTAGCAGAATCTAGATTTTGCCATATTATAGTTGGTGAGATTTAAAATCACTGGCATGTGCATGAATCACACATTTATGTAAAAGAGTACCTGGATGTGATAATGCAGCCAGACCACTAGTTGGTCAGTGTTTTTGCATTGGACATTGGGTGGGTTTTATCTTTGTTGGGGGAACAACCGTTGGAAACATGACAGTGCTAGCAATGGAATGAAGTGCACAATACTGTCTAATAGTACCATTTGGAAATTGACCACAAAAATTTGGGTTTTTGAGTTCAGTGTGTGTTTATCAACCTGTGTGTTGTGATTGGGTTTAGTGTCTAGATGGGGTACCAATAAGTGGAGCTTGTGTGTGTTTAACACAAAAAAACAAACAAACTGTAAGCAACAAATGGATTATTTAAGTGATAACATTAGGTTTTATAGAGTATACGAAGCAATAACTGGCTTCTGTGGATGATTAAACACCTCGGCAAAGCCGAGGTGTTTAATACCCACAGAAGCCGGTTATTGTGAGTATACTCTATAAAACCTAATGTTATTACTATTATACCACTAGAATTTGTGGTAAAGTTTTATTTTTATGTAGAAATTAAATTTCAGTTGGAGTGGAGATAATATGTGCTGCAAGCGTCTCTGAACTGTAGTGCCACGAGAGCAACTAGGAAGGTCATTTATAACTAAATGATGGTTTTGTGGGACTATGTCTGAAAGTAGTAATATGGAATACTTACTGGTAGATAGATTATTTTAAAGTTGGTCCTGTTGAAAAGCAAGAGCTAGAAGCATTTTTATTTTCTGTTCTGAAATCGAATCCATGATTCTGGACATGTGCATTAGACAAGGTGGTACTGCGCATGCCCAGAATCACGGATTCGACTTTGTAAGACAAAATAAAAAGGCTTGTAGCGCTTGGTTTTAAATGGGACCAACTTTATAATAATCTGTGTACCAGTAAGTGTGCCATATTACTACTTTTAGACATAGAGCCACATAAGTATCAGTTAGTTATAAACGATGTCCTTAGTTGCTCCTGAGGCACTATAGCTTAGAGACGTACGGAAGAGGAAATCTTTCGTGCAGTGCAAGATGTGAGGTGAAATTTTCTTTTAGCAGTGAAGAGAACTCGGGGAATTGTACAGATTTTAGCAGTGGGATTACACAGTTTGTATCATCGTTTGAAAATGAGTTATACAGAGCGCCGCGACAGTGTCTGTGTATGGCATTCCCTGTGACTGAGTGGATAGGAATGGAAGGGAATGTGAATAAACAACTGTGGGCATGGTTACAGATGAATAAACGACTGTGGACAGATGAATAAACTACTGTGGTCATGGCTATAGGCAAATAAACTACTGTGAGCATGTATGTGGTAGTTTGTGGGACAATAACTTACAGTTTTCTTGTGTTCTGATTGGCTGAGACTAGATACCTGTGGTATAATTGTAGGCATTTTTTGTCTGTGGCTTTGGAGAGATATTGGTATACTTTCATTATTTCTGGATCTGCCAGCTATTATGGATAAAAAGTCAGGAAAGGGGGGTCACTAACCTGGGAAGGTGGAGTGACTGGAGATCAGGTTCCAAGCTGCAGGGAGGCAGATTGGAGGAGACCAGGAGAGGGTGTAAGATTTCAGGCAGAAGGTGTTATGGGATTCTATGGGACAGCCCCAGCATTGAATTTAAGAGAACAAAAATGAATATATAAACAGACTAAGCTACAGACTAGTGCAGTAAGTGTTTTTAAATGAGAAACTGGTAATTTTAACAGTAATTCAGCTCTAGATAGTGGGGGAGAGTTACTGCAAAATGTGTGTTTTTTTATAGTAAGTGAACTTCAAGCTTTAGTGACTCTGGGTCCCCATGAGTGACTTTCTGAGAGAAAACTTCAGGAGAAAGTTGAGAAACTGAGCTTTCTCATCCTATAACTGTAGTGATGCTTAGACTTTGTGAAGTAAGGATTTATTCATGTATAAAAATATGTATGTAAAATGTGCAGTCCAGGACAAGGTAGCCTCAGAATGTGCAGAGAAAGCAATTAGGATTCAGAAGTTGGATTCCATTGTGGCTTATGCTGCTGCAGGATTCCAAGCGGGATTTTCTTGTGATTACTGCTGCTGGCTGGAACAGGGCAGTGTCTGCTCAGAGACCAGGATCTGGGTAAATTTGAATGCTCAGAGAGTATAAAAGGAGCTGCAAAGCTCAGTTGAAGGTAGTTTGAGCAGGGACAGTGATCTGAAGTGACCAGACCAGACCAGATGGAATCCAGCCTACAGAGGCCTACCATGTCAACAGTGCCTGGGGAACCAGCTTTCAGTGTAAAGTAATAGATATAAGGGATCACATGTATCCCAGTGCTAGGGATAGCAGGGCAGTCAGTGAGAGCAGGGCCAGTGTTTAGAAAGCCTGCTGCTTTTAGTACAAGTTTCCACTTTTCAGCAAAGAATATTGCAATGACTACAGTGCCAGGTGCTTCCTCGATTCACATCAGCAATTGTCTGCCAGCTCCATGAGTCCAAGAACATAATTTTCTTCAGGTCAAAAGGGATGTGGTACAGTACAATTTATTTGTCGACTAGATACTAGTTCAAGAGGGACATTCATCTGTGTTTTGTGTTGGAATCCTTCTAACTACAAGGACCACCATCCAGATACTGAAGGACTGTATTTTCTAAGAGACTATGGGGAGAAATGTATTGTGTAATGGGGAAATGTATAATTCTTTGTGATACCAGTACAGCAAATGCGAATTTACAGAGTTTAAGAATATAGAGTGTTAAGAATTTTTAAGTACAAGTTACAGTAATAGATACCAGGGAAGGGTTTCTGGGCTTTTAAAGGGCGAATAGGCTGACTGAGGTGGGTATAAGCCTAGTAGCCACTACATGACCTTAAGGCAGGTTAAAGTGAATGTGCAGTGACTGAGGTCCAGAGTATAGCCTAGTGCTGGGTGTGTTATTGGGTAACTGGAGGGCTGGTGGGTAGTGTATAGCCTACAGTCTCCAGGGGTCAGCAGGTACAGACCTGTGGGTGATGAGAGATAAAGAGATAGAAGCTGATGTTGATGCAAATGCATTTGTTTTAAAGCTAATGTGTTATTTCTTGAATGCAAAACCTTTTTTTTACACAACTGTCACTATACGTTGCAGAGCAGTCAGTAAAATGTTTGCACAACTGTCTCTGTACAATGCAGAGCAGTCAGTAAAATGTTTGCACAACTGTCTCTGTACATTGTACAGCAGTCAGTAAAATGTTTGCACAACTGTCTCAGTATGTTGCAAAACAGTAAAGTTTTTTGCACAACTGTCTCTGTACATTGCAGAGCAGTCAGTAAAATTTTCACAGAACTGTCCCGGTATGTTGCAGAGCATCAGTAAAATGTTACCTTCTTTTCACTTTGAAACTGTGTCAGAGTCATACTTTAGGGTGTCCAAGTCTCACATTTTTCCTGTGGCTTCCAAAGTCAGTTCAGTGCAGCTCCTCTCTCTCCATACAGGTTTTGCAGCTGCTCAATTTTGGGAAATTATTGTAAAGGTTCCTGTGTGTACCAAATCAGTGGTTGCAGGTGGGAAGAGAGGTAAAGAACCTACTGGTGGTGCAACCCTGTTAATCCCTGTAAAGGTGCTGCTTCTACCTAGCAAATAACTACAGGCACATCTACCTCACTATGTCTAGGTGACTCTGTGGGTATGGTGTGTGTCCTGGTTGTTAAAAAAAAATGGTGCCCAAAGTGGGGCCAATGCCGTGTAAGTCACATCACATATTTGTCTGTCAGCTGTTTAACAGAGGTACATACACTGAAGCATATGGTGACCTACTCATTTATTCAGTCATCCAGTTAGATACATGTGCATACAAAGTGCCATTGCGTTTGAAAGGTGAATATCACTGACTTGCTCCTACTGCTTGCCCCAGCGCTTCAGTCCTAAACCTTCACCATTTCCCCCTGATTATAAAGGTTTGCTATTAATTATTCCTAGGCTACCACACCACAATGGCATGCATAAAATAATATGGTGCATTTCGTGCAACATCATAAACTCAAATGTCAGAAGCATTTCTTAATTAATGTTATACGACAATCATCAAATTACAGTCTTGATTTGTTTCCAAACCTGACCATCTCAATTCTAAGTGATAATTAGGGATAGAAACTCATATCTGGAGGAGATCCAAGCATGTCTGTCCAACTGCAAAGACAGAGGGATGAAAAGTAGTGTTACCTGAAAGAAATAAGAAACACATGGCTATGCACTCATATTAACACAGCTTTTATTATGTGCTTATTGTGTGTTAACTCTTCTACTAGAAGGGCTTGAGGTCAATTATGTCATGTAATCCTATGGATTTTAGACCGTTCAACAGAAAAAATCCACCTGCTCTCATCCTGGAGCAGAGTTTCTAGTCAGTCAACACCTCTATTGGGGGGGTTGACCCATTATTTTAAAATAAATGTTAGGCCAGATAGATTTCCCCCATCCTTTTCCCTTAAGTGTAGGCCAACTGGGGTATCAAAAGTAATGGTGGGCGAAATGGGCTCAATCAACTCTGCGAAGTGATTCGCGGAGCAAAGGTGGATTCACGGAGTGATCCGAAATGCGAAGCGGAGTACTTTGTGTTATGATGGGTAACGCAAAGTCCATTGAAAACAATGACTTCGCATTACTCCACCTTCCCAGACCACTACTCCACCAAATATTAAGGAGAAGTGCATTTAGAACAATGCACTTCACCTTGTTTCTGAGCTCCGACGAAGGGGGATTTTGCAGTGATTCGTGGGATTTCAGGTCACATGGGCTCTATATTGATCTGCACAGCCTCAGTTCGGGGGAAGTATGTGTAGGAAGGAGTAGGAGACAGTGTGCTCTGAGAGCTGTCTGATTGAAACCTTTTAAAAGCTGTTAAAAAAGCGTTGCATTTTTTGGGGGGCTCAAACTTAGTTCATCGATTGTAGGAAACCCTCCTGTGCTCATATCATCAAGCATTTTAGTTTTTTGTGTGGATTTTGAATGTTAATGTGGAACATTGAGTGTGTGTAGTGAAAGACAGTGAAAGGGTGCTTTGGGGGAAGGGCGTATCTGTGGTGTAGATAGATTTAAGTTGGGCAAATAGTGATTTCTTTGTTTTTTGGTTATATTTTTGTTATATTACTGACTGTGTTAATGTACACACAGTAGTTTTGTCAGTAATTGTTGAAATTGTTTTGCTGTTTGTGTGTTGTGTGGATCTGGTGCAGCAGTTCATAATTTCAGGTTGTTTACATAACAATACATGGCATATTACTGAACTTTTCAATTTGCTATGCATTACTCGTTCAGCATTGTAGACAAACTGTTCTGTGTGTGAGTGTGTGTGTGGTGTTGCATGACATCAAATAATACACCTTTTATTGTGCCACAGACTAGTGTAATTGCAGGTGCAGCAGTGTGAACCTGCTATACACTGCAGCTGCCTGATATTGTACTGCGATTGTGGTATCTGTTCTTTGTTTTGCTGCTTGTACTGCCGTACAAATCTGCAGTCAGTGCCCCCCCACCCCCACCGGCATAAGGAATTTTGTACCAGATTGGATTGTTTTTGTGACCTCATCAGCACCTCTGGTTACTGAAGTTGTTTTCATTGTGTGACAGACGCTGAAGCTACAGTTGATTTTTTGGCTTCACATCCAGCGTCCCCCCAATCAGAGAGTGAATGTATCAAAATCTAAATTTGGTTATAATATTGTGGTTGATCCCCCAAAATGCCCACAAAGAGACGTGCAGGCAAAGCTGTTTCTCATCATGGCAATGCTGGTAGTAAGATAGTCTGTGGGCATGGTAGTACGTAGATGCAGAAGTGCATGGCTGATGTGAGGAAAGGTATTTCTCCTGCAAGGTTTTTTATAGCCCAATCAGTAGTTTCACTCATAGTTAGAGGAGATGATGTTTTACCAGCTGGTGGTGTTAGTGTTACTGGTGTTACTGGTGGTGGTAGTATTAGTATTGGTGCGTCAAGTTCGAATTCCGACCAGTGTACCATATCCAAAAATATTGAGTGTGAAGTAGTGCAAGTGAGTGGCAGCATAGATGATGTCATACTTCCCAGTAACATCCCAGTAACTGAACCTGAGGATTCTAGTAATCATGTCAATGATAGAATACAATGTGATATTCCGTCCACCGTGGCAGTTAATGTCACGCATTTTCCATGCAGTGATTCACAGTGTGGTGAAAAAATATCAGGTGATGGTGGTGTAGATGCTGATGATGAATGTGATGATGACAATGATGTTGCTGTTGTTGCAACATGCAGTCCACATGCTAGCATCCGAGCAGAAGATGTGGATGTGTGTCACGTTGATGAATATGATGATGATGTAACTGACCCCAGTTGGGAACTGGAGAAAAAGAAATTCGAAGTAGCTGTGTCTGAGTCTGTTTGCAGGAATCCACCCCCGAAAAACTTGTGATTTACCGGTTTCAGTTGATGATGATGACCCAATAATAAATGTGATAGGTAGTAGTGGTGGTCAGTTGCAGTCCAGGTGTACAGTGCCCGAATCATCACGTGCCCCCCCACTTCAGTACTTTAAATAACAGACTTAAATAAGCCACCTCATAGACATGTTAAAAGCAGAGCATCACAATCCCTTGTTTGGGATTTTTTTGTTCAAGATGCAAATGATGAGTCAGTTGCAATCTGCCATGTTTGCCATGTGCGTGTGAGTAGAGGTAAAAAGGGGAGCCACCTGGGCACAGGAGGACAGCATACACATCTTAAGAATAGGCACTTGGCACTGTGGACCCAGCACAAGCTGGCAGCTAATACCACAGTGGGGCATTCACCCTCATCACCGGCAACCATAGCGAGCATGTTATCCCCTTCCATGACTGTTAAGTCCAGTAGCAAATTAAACGTGTCCAGTACTGAGGTAATAAGATCAGAGGATTACTACAGGCATGATGAGGTGGAGGACCATAATGACTTTGAAATGTTGTCCAGTGCTGGTGAGAGTAGCAGTTTTTGTGGTGGTGGTGAATGCAGTATGTCTAGTGCAAGTGGTACATCAACCCCGGTCGGTAATTCTGGCAAAATAACTGCATTTCTGGGTTTGTCATCATCACTTGTGCAACTGTCTTCATCAAATGTCCACACTCCACCCCCTGCCAATGCCATTCATCACAGAGCACAACCATTTGTGATCACAACCCATGTAAAATGTTTGTCCACCCACTTTACAGAGTGTTTTTGCGCATAAGCTGAAGTACCCCCCCCGAATCATACAGTGTCACGTGAACTTAATGCTGCTGTAGCGGAAATGCTGGCAACTGATCTTTTGCCCTTCTCCTTTGTGGAGAATTCTGGGTTCCAGCAGTTTGCTGCACGTGCCTGTCCAAAATGGAAAGTCCCATCCAGGACATACTTTTCTACCCGTGCTGTCCCGGAGTTGTTCTGCACTGCACGCTAAACGAGCCTCTGGAAGTTGTAACCAAATTTAAATATCTGGGTATCTGGACTGACAATAAATTATCTTTCAATGACCATGTCGAAGATGTCTCTAGAAGGTTAAAAGCAAGGCTAGGTTTCTTCTACAGAAATAGGCCCCTTTTCCACCTTGAAACTTGAAACAAGCCACTTTTCTCCCCCTACTCGACTATGGCGATGTAATCTACTCCTCCACCACTCTTGCAAATCTAAGTAAACTGGACATCCTTTATCACCGAGCGTTACGGTTCATTACCAACTCCCCTTACCATTCGCATCACTGTGACTTATATGCAGCTGTTGGTTGGACATCCCTTACTACTAGATGCCTGCTCCATGCTGGGCTATGGACTCTTAAACTGCTCCTGCAGAAATTGCCAAGCTATCTCTCTTCCTTATTAGTATCTCAGATAGTGCATACTGTTAAGAAAATCTGACTTTATTATGCTTGACATACCAATGGACGGACCTCCTTTGGTAAACGTGCTATTGCATATCCCTTCCCTCCATTTGGAACCAATTACAAACCTGTACTGAAACTAACTAGCACAGTTTCAATAAACTTCTACAAATCGCTAAGTTCAGCCAAAATAACAGACACCTGTAACTGTCATTAAGTCTCTTCCTTCCCCATGTGTGCCATATTTATCCACTGGTAAGGTATAATTGCTTTGTCATATTAACTGCTTTCCCTTCCCCTTCTACTCCTGGCTTTATCTATGCTTACGCTCCACTGCTACTCTATCAAATCACTCCCCCCCCCCATATCAGTTGTAGTCTGTTGTTTGTTCTAGCTGCCAAAATATATGTATTGCACACACCAGTCATCATGTTTCATTTATCAGTATGCAACCTGTAAGTCGCTTCCCTGTGTCATATTAATGTTTACCACCTGCGGTCACCCTATGTGGTACCCTTGTATGTATATCCAGCCTGTATCATGTAACGTGCATTTCATGTATATACTGTTATTACCTATCTATGTTTGTACTTAAAGTGTTTATGTCACAGGACCTCCTTGTGAATGAGCTTGCTCAATGGAGTTTTCCTGCAATCAACTTGAACTTGTGTCTGACTCAGTAAGACATGCCCTTCAACATTCCTCCTCTCCATTCATCCATTTAAGTATGGATATGTGGACAAGTGGCAAAACAGCGAGGAGTTCATATCTGTGTATAACTGCACACTGGGCGCAGGTGCCGGGGATTGTTTGTGAGGTTGGTAGTGTGAATAATCATTGCAGTAAGGTGGTTTGTCGTGGTAGCAATCTTCCAGGAATTCGACAACATGCAACGATTGCTATGCGCAATGTGACCTGTTCACACACTGGTGAGAACATGTTGGACGTGGTACTGACTAAAACTGACAAATTGCTAAACCCTCTGTCCCTGAGAGCTGGGTTCATAGCAAGTGGCAATGGGTCAAATGTGGTGAAATGCATCTCAAATGGTGTTTTTTTTCGGGTTCCATGCATGGCCCACTGTTTAAATCTTGTGGTTCAGGAGTTTCTGCAGCACCCTGATGTAAAGGAAATGCTGACTGTTGCACGACGTATCTGCTCTCACTTTTCAAGATCTGGAAAGGCCCGTGACCAACTACGGCAGTTGCAGATACAAAACAGCCTGCCTCAGCACTGCTTGAAGCTGGAAGTTGTCACCCAATGGAACTCCACCTTATACATGGCAGAGAGGTTGTATGAACAATACAAAGCCATCCCAGAATATCTTGTGATGCACACTAGCCGTGACAGTTCCCGGGCCTCCATGTCTACGACGACTGAACAGTGGCGCCTCATGGACTCTGTAATAACAATTTTGCGGCCTTTTGAACATGCCACACAGGCAGTGAGTGGTAAGTCTGCCTCCATTAGTCAATCAATTCCACTGCTGCGGGGTGCTGAGGCAGACATTGGTGAATGTACAGCATGGCCTTGATGTTGCCGGAAACAGTGGTAGCAGTATGTTGCTGCAACACATGCTGACAGTATTCGACCAGAATCGTCATGTTGTAAGCATTCAGCGTAGTGACAACTTTGCCATAGCAACAATGCTGGACCCACGATACAAATGCGGAATTGCATCAGTACTGGAGGGAGGGCCTGAATAGGTAAAAAATATCAGTGGTCAACTGGTGCGCTTGGTTGATAGGGCACAGAAGTCAAATGCCAAGGTCAGTAAACCTCAGCAGCATAATCCGGCTGAAGGAGTACCTGTAGGACTATCAAGCATATCCTGCAAGGGGAAGGGGACAGCAGTTCAAGGTGGTCTGTCATCCAAAGTGGCTGGCGTCAACCCACTTTGGGAGGCTTTGTCCCAAGTGGGTATTTATGAAATAAATGATTCGGAAGAACAGGATGATGTATCAACAACTGGACTCAGTGTGGCTCAGAGAATGGTTGAGTCATATTTGTCTGAAAACAGGCATCTGACAATAACTGAAGATCCTCTTTTGTACTGGAGTGGAAAGGTCAGTGAATGGCCAGAACTGACTGCAGTGGCACTGAAGTACCTCACATGCCCACCCTCCAGTGTAAGTGTTGAGAGGGTATTCAGCTCAGCAGGTGCAATAGTTTGGGATTGTCAGACAAACCTGTCTCCTGCAAATTTTAGTTTGCCAACATTCATTAAAATGAATGAGAGGCACATACCAGCACAGACTGCAACCTCGGTATTCGTACCCCGGCCTAGTCATAGTGGTTTTGGTGGTGTGGAAATAGATCATCCTGGTGGCACTGGCAGTGGCTGCCTGAAACGGCCCACCACTGATGTAGATGATGACACAATGGAGAAAGAATTTCCCAGTGGTCAGACTTTAGACATAGATGGCTGTGAGGGAAGCTTTCTTTATGAGGATAATGACGTGGTTAATGTTGGCAGGTTTTAACTGAAGTTGTTAAAAGGCGGTGTGCCACCCCAGGCCACCAACACCACCACCGGGACTGATGTTAGTCACTGCCACCACTGAGCATGAGTCTGTCTGAGCCCTGGACCACCACCACCGGGACTGATGTTAGCCACTGCCACCACTGAGCATGAGTCTGTCTGACCCCCGGCCCACCACCACCGGGACTGATGTTAGCCACTGCCACCACTGAGCATGAGTCTGTCTGACCCCCGGCCCACCACCACCGTGACTGATGTTAGCCACTGCCACCACTGAGCATGAATCTGTCTGAGCCCCGGACCACCACCACCGGGACTGATGTTAGCCACTGCCACCACTGAGCATGAGTCTGTCCGCCCCACGGACCACCTCCACCACCACCGGGACTGATGTTAGCCACTGCCACCATTGAGCATGAGTCTTTCTGACCCCAGGACCACCACCACCAGGACTGATGTAAGCCACTGCCACCATGAGTCTGTCTGATCCCCAGATCACCACCACCAGGATTGATGTTAGCCACTGCCACCACTGAGCATGAGTCTGTCTGACCCCCAGACCACCACCACTGGGACTGATGTTAGCCACTGCCACCACTGAGCATGAGTCTTTCTGACCCCCAGACCACCACCACCAGGACTGATGTTAGCCACTGCCACCATGAGTCTGTCTGACCCCTGGACCACCACCACCGGGTCTGATGTTAGCCACTGCCACCACTGAGCATGAGTCTGTCCAGACCACCACATCCATCAGCCACAGACACAAAGCTTCTTAATATTTAAACCATAAAGTGAGTATGTGTACTCATGTTAGTTATGCTGCTTCACTTCCTTTAGTTGTATGTTTTGTTTACTGTAGCTTTTCAGAGCCGCAATGGTAAAACACATACAGTACACTTATTTTGTTTTTTTGACAGGTTAACAAAAAAAGTCTCCATCTCTAAAACTCAGTGGGAATGGTACTGCAGCTGTACCGTACAGAGAGGAATCTATGGAATATCCATGTGAAATCCATTCTGGTAAGTATGAAGATTTTATTTCACCTGTTTCATTGTTTTGGAAAGACTGCAGCAAATATTGCACACAGGTTGTGTTAGTTGACAAGATGTTGGTTTGAAATGTAACTTGACTTGAGATTGAGAACCAGGGAGGGACAAATAACAATTAAGTTGTAAGAAGTCATTCATTTCTTTTTTTAGGAAACTTCCAGACGCTTTGTTGTTCTGTCAAAGTGGCCTTATCCAAAAGAGTTCTTCAACATCAGGCACCCCCTTCCCCCGAGCTTGGGCACACATGCAAAATGCAGAAGTCATTTCATTAGATGACCATGACCATCCTAAGACAACCGGTCTCCAGAAGGATGCTGATGAAATCTGTGAAGAAGCAACAAAATAAGAAACCATTAGAGACAAACCTGCAAATATGATTCCCCCACCCCCCCTAAAAAATAAAATACTTACCTTCATGTGCTTGAGAGTTATCCGTTTCCAATTTCCGTGCAAAAAATTCTCATTGAGCACTGGAATGTGCACACCAACAGTTTCTGTGTGACCTGTGATGCAGAACAATACTATGAGTACATGTCCATGTCAACCCCTCCTCACCTACAAAATACACAACACAGCCATATGTCTGTCTCCTCTCTCTCTCTTATATATATATATATATATATACATACACACTCACCAAGGCTCTATTAGTGTACAGCCAAAGGCACCCTTCAATCCAGTTGAGATGATCACATTGCATTTTCTGGAATCGTCTCGCAGAACACATTGGACCAGCAACATGATGCTCACAGTCATCATTTTATACTGGGGGGTGTGCTGAAACAGTCTCATTCACTGTGTTACCACTTGTCAACTTTCTGCACACAAGCAGGATGCATTTTGGGCCTGCAGAAAAAATCTGGGACTCTGTGCCACCACTGCGCACATGACTGAGTGTGCCATTAATTCTGTGGGACTTCGTATGTACTGAAACAGTCTCATTTCACTGTGTAACCACTTTTCAATTTTCTGCACACAAGCAGGATGCATTTTGGGCCTGCAGAAAAAATCTGGGACTCTGTGCCACCCTTGCACACATGACTGAGTGCGCCATTAATTCTGGGGGACTTTGCATGTGCTGAAACAGTCTCATTTCGCAGTGTAACCACTTGTCAATTTTCTGAACACAAGGAGGATACATTTTGGGCCAACAGAAAAAAATCTGGGGACTCTGTGCTATCACTGCATGCATGACTGAGTAAGCCATTAATTCTGGGGGACTTTGTAGGTACTGAAACAGTCTCATTTCACTGTGTTACCACTTGTCAATTTTCTGCACATAAGGAGGATGGATTTTGGGCCTGCAGAAACAATCTGGGGACTCTGTGCCACCACTGCATGCATGACTGAGTGTGCCATTAATTCTGTGGGACTTTGTAGGTGCTGAAACAGTCTCATTTCACTGTGTTACCACTTGTCAATTTTCTGAACACAAGGAGGATGCATTTTGGGCCTGCAGGAAAAATCTGGGGACTCTGTGCCACCACTGCACACATGACTGAGTGTGCCATTAATTCTGGGGGACTTCGTATGTGCTGAAACAGTCTCATTTCACTGTGTAACCACTTTTCAATTTTCTGCATACAAGCAGGATGCATTTGGGGCCTGCAGAAAAAATCTGGGACTCTGTGCCACCCTTGCACGCATGACTGAGTGCGCCATTAATTCTGGGGGACTTTGCATGTGCTGAAACAGTCTCATTTCATAGTGTAACCACTTGTCAATTTTCTGAACACAAGGAGGATGCATTTTGGGCCTGCAGAAAAAAATCTGGGGACTCTGTGCTACCACTGCATGCATGACTGAGTAAGCCATTAATTCTGGGGAACTTTGTAGGTACTGAAACAGTCTCATTTCACTGTGTTACCACGTGTCAATTTTCTGCACATAAGGAGGATGCATTTTGTGCCTGTAGAAAAAATCTGGGGACTCTGTGCCACCACTGCATGCATGACTGAGTGTGCCATTAATTCTGTGGGACGTTGTAGGTGCTGAAACAGTCTCATTTCACTGTTACCACTTGTCAATTTTCTGAACACAAGGAGGATGCATTTTGGGCCTGCAGAAAAAAATCTGGGGACTCTGTGCTACCACTGCATGCATGACTGAGTAAGCCATTAATTCTGGGGGACTTTGTAGGTACTGAAACAGTCTCATTTCACTGTGTTACCACTTGTCAATTTTCTGCACATAAGGAGGATGCATTTTGTGCCTGTAGAAAAAATCTGGGGACTCTGTGCCACCACTGCATGCATGACTGAGTGTGCCATTAATTCTGGGGGACTTTGCATGTGCTGAAACAGTCTCATTTCACTGTTACCACGTATCAATTATCTGCACACAAGGAGGATGCATTTTGGGTCAGCATAAAAAATTTGGAGACTGTATGCCACCACTGCGAAGAAGACTGAGTGCGCCATTAATTTTGGGGATGCATTTTACATGTCGTGTGATTGTTGTGAGCTCATGATGTCATACTGACATTATCAATTAAAGCAGCATTGCAAGAATGTTGTGACAATTTTGACCTGTACTTTTTTATGCTACTTTACATTGCCACAGCCACTAGTTACTCCAACTCGTGACTTGAATGATATGCTTCTTTTCACAATTTCTGTCTGCTTTACTTAGTTGACTACTTTTTTTCATGTATGAAAAAAAAAAATGAGCGCGCCTTTCAGTATTGTTCTGACCAGGTTTGTATTTATTTGCAGCTGCTTTTCAATAAATATTGTTCCGTGGTGTCATAAAATACTGCCTGCTGCATAACTGTTAATTTACAACAGAAGTGATATACTGTATAACAACTAACTGATGTGATGGAGAAAAGTAAAGGAAGTTGTAACTAGGGCTGCAAGTTCGGTTCAACCAAAGCTAAAAAAAAAAAGGTCGAACCCCTATGGTTCTCCATAGTCCAACTGTGGTAGAACTTCTATTGAAAAAATGCGAACTTTACAAACTTTGGTTCGCCCTGAAAAGTAAAAAAAAAATCACATACCACCAAATGTGGACTTCAGTGCCGTGCATGCTCCTTCAATTTCTCTCCCTCCAGTGGCACACGTGATGCACCTCAGACAGCACTGAGAAGCATGCATGCACCAGTCCCTTTTAGAAATGGAGAAAAAAATGTGGAGAAAGGGAGGGTATGCCTGCAGTCTGCTACATGGGGAAGGGGGATTGGTTTTGGTCAGATTGCCCTACGTGACTGTACAATAAGTCAGTCAGCTATTGGAGGGTGTCACAGAGAGACCCACATGAGTCACACTTCTTGAGCTGCTTGCTGCAGTGAGCACAGCACATTGTAGAGAATTTGAGAGAGACAAGTTGTGTGTATCTGTTCTCTGGCTCTCTCGAGCATTTTTGGCGGTGGATCAGTAAAAAAAACTATATGTTTCGGCGGTTTCTCCTTCACTTTTATGGTAGGCAGCAAGATGGGTGGAGTTTTGGTAGGGAAGAAAAATGTAACAAAAAAATGAGCATAATGACAAACGACGTGTTGGGCCTGGCAGCCAGCTTTGGTGGAGTGGTATGACTGTCTGAGGCCATTTGTTGTCTTTCTTGTATGAAACGGGGGGTAGCTCAGCTGACCTTATTATTTCTGAAATTCTGAGAGCTCCCTAATCCGACTCCAATTTCTAGACTGAGCAATTCATCACACACAGAAATTATAACAGCAGCAGACTGTATCAATCAAGTGCTTGTTGTAACTTATGTATTTGATTTTTTGTTTAATTAATAACTTCTGTGTATAGACTAGAGGAGTGTGTGCGTGCGCATGACTCGAGCACAGTCACATTCAACCTTTTATAAACAAATCTCTTCTACTGGCTTATAGAACAAACAGAAACATTTCATAAAGAGCCTGGAAAGGGGAAAAAAAAGTATAAGTTTGTGCTTGGCTGCTTTCTTTGGTTGACTGGCAGCTAGCCTGCTATTGTCTGTAAATCCAAATTGTAAATCTTAATTATACAGATAATTAAAAAAAATAATCTCATGAGAAAGTAGTCTTTCAGTCTGGGACAGGGAGCAGCTTAGGGAAATAAGGCAAAGTGCAACGATGTGAACTTAGTGCACACATGGGGTGGCGGTGTAAATTGTAATCGGGTTGTGTAAGCTGCCAATATACAAATCTAAAATAAATACCTGTCTTACTACTTAAAGTACTTGATTCGACGCAGCAAGCAGTGCTGTTATTTACCTGTTAGGGAGAAAATAAAAATGTCCCTGTGTCTTACCACTTAAAGTACTTGACTCGACACAGCAAGCAGTGTTGTATTTACCTGTTAGGGAGAAAATATCCCTGTGCCTTACTACTTAAAGTACTTGACTCAACGCAGCAAGCAGTGCTGTATTTACGGGTTAGGGAGAAAATATCCCTGTGCCTTACTACTTAAAGTACTTGAATCGACGCAGCAAGCAGTGCTGTATTTACCAGTTAGGGAGAAAATAAAAATATCCTTGTGTCTTACCACTTAAAGTACTTGACTCGACGCAGCAAGCAGTGCTGTTATTTACCTGTTAGGGAGAAAATATCCCTGTGCCTTACTACTTAAAGTACTTGACTCGATGCAGCAAGCAGTGCTGTTATCTACCAGTTAGGGAGAAAATATCTCTGTGTCTTACCACTTAAAGTACTTGACTCGACGCAACCAGCAGTGCTGTATTTTCCTGTTTGGGAGTAAATTTCTCTGTGTCCTAATAAAAGTACTTGACTCGACGCAGCCATGAGTGGTAAAAAAAATAGCAGCACTTCACAGGCAATCCAAGCAACAGTAACAACAGTACAGAAAATTTATGACGTTGCAGGAGTAACCCGTCGTGGTACTCAGAGGATGAGCACAAGGGCCATAATAGTGCGGCAGCCAGTTTTAGTGAGCAGAGTGATGGATGATGATGAGGAGGAGGAGGAGGAGAAGATTGATGAGAGTGAGGGGGAAATCAGTGGAACAGATCCTGAGTTTGTAGTAGATAAGGCAGCAGTCAGTATGTCAAGTAGTAGTAGCTCTGGGGAGTGGGATGAAGAGGAGGAATAGAGAGGCAGAAAAATAACAAAAACAAGTTCTCGGAAGGATGGTTGTGGTGCTAAAAAAAATTAATGATAGTGGGGCATAACTTGGAGAGTCAGACACCCACACATGCAGAGGAACCACAGAGGACAGAAGATGGACAGTCTTCACGAGGGGAAGAAAGAGATGCAGTTCAACCAGTCAGAGAGGTTGTGCATCTTCAAAATTACGTGCAGATGGGCATGGAAAGACCTCAAAGAGGTAGTGGAAATAGTAGTGGCTGTGGTGGTGGCAGCAGTGGTATTAATGAACCTATCCTCCCCATACCTCTCAACTGTCCCTGATTTTGCCTCAAAAGTTTCCTCTGTCCCTCATACAATTTGTGTTTTTGTGACAGAACAATGGGGATTAAAATCACAAAATAATGTCAAACATTACAGTTATAGACTTGTTCTTCAGAAAATGCATCTTAACACTCATCCCTTTATTTTATCAGCTTTCTGAGTGAATAGTACCAATTTTTAAGATGTGTCCCTGATTTTGGATCTTTGTCCCTGATTTTTTAAGCTTTGTCCCAGATTCATGAGGCAAGAGGTTGAGAGGTATGATCCTCCCTATAAGCAGCAGTGCAACAAAATCTGTGAAATCCATTGTGTGGGATTTTTTCACACAAGATAAATCATCCGATAGGCATGTGGTTTGCAAATTATGCAAAACAAAATGAAGTCATGGTAAAGTGGGTACTCGACTGGGAACATCAACAATGATAAGACATATGAACAAGTCTCACATTTATCAGTATCAAAAAGCACAAAAGGAGCACACAAACGTTGCACTTCTGCACTCTGCTGAGGAGGATGAGGTAATGGATGTTTACCAAGGCGATGAAGTAACTGATGTGGAGGTGGAGGATGATGAGTCTTCCTTCCAGTCAAAGCACAGCATCCTCAAGTTCTCATTTCTTTACCCCTCTGAGTCCACCACCACAGCCCAACCAGAGTCATATACCATCCATGGCCACAACATCCACCCCTCATGGTGGTAAAGGTCAAGGGAAGCAGCCCAGAAAGTCAAGTGATAGCAGCAAGCATAGCGGGCATCAAATTTCTTTGAAAGACTGCTTTGAGCGGTCACAGAAATATAAGCCCAACAGGCCTGAGGCAAGGCGATTGACAAAGGCAATTGGGGAGATGATAGCCACTGACTTGCTCCCATTCTCATTTGTGTCTAATCCAGGTTTTAAAGCACTCATGGAAATCGCTGTGCCAAAGTATCAGGTCCCCAGCAGACCTATTTCTCCAGTGTTACCATTCCAGATTTGTATGACGCTGTTCGGAAAAGCGTGTCTGATGCACTGAAAGGTTCAGTGGGCAAAAAGGTTCATGTCACGACAGATATGTGGACCTGTGGTCAGACAACCGACTATATGGCTGTGACTGGCCACTGGGTAAACTTTCCTCCCTCCGCCTCCTCCTCATCATGTGGTGGCACTGGTGACAGCAGCAGCAGCAAGAAGCAAGGGACTTTCACAGTTTGAAGGCAGGCAGCTTTATGTATTTATGGTTTTGAAAAAGATCACAAAGCGGAACATCTTCTGGAGGGCCTCGAAGAAAAGTTTGCTGAGTGGCTGACTCCAAAGTCCTTGCAACCAGGGTTTATAGTGTCTGACAATGCTTCAAATATTGTGAAAGCAGTAAGACTTGGTAAGTTTACACACGTACCATGCTTTGCACACACTATTAACTTGGTGGTAAAAGACTTCATCAGTGAGGACCGAAATGTGCAGAACTTGATTGCAGCTACCCGCACTGTGTGCACTCACTTTAGCCATTCTGTGAAAGCCCAAAAGTTGTTGTGGCAGATTCAGATTGAAAACAGCCTCTCTCTCCACCAGATGATACAGGAAGTTCCAACCTGGTGGAATTCCACTTACTATATGCAGGGACCCTGGTTTTCCATTTTTACCAGTAACACCGGTAACAATCACGGAATCATGCTTGGTTTGAGGATTTTGAATTCTTGTACCGGTGCCTCACGGAAATTGCATGTTACTGCACAGAATCTCTAAGATTTCAGCATCTTTTTAAATGTTTTTTATTTTCTCTTTCTATGCCCCCTTTTCATAGCATCAGTCTCCACTTTTCAGAGATCCCTAGGCTGGGTAGCCCCTAGCTTCACCCCCAGGTAATGCTCAGGAGCTCCTGTAGGCCTTCCCCTATCCTGCCTGGGTTGTATCCCCCAGGTGGGAAGGGAGGGGGACCCCAGGTCACCCTTCCATGCTCCCTTAGTGTGTGTTGGGCAGCCCAGTGGGTCCCTCATGGAGCTTGGTTATGAAGTCTGGGGCACCTGGGTCCCTTCTGCCAGTGGCCAATGTGAGGTGATTGTTCCTGGTTTTCTGGTCTCTGTCCTTGAGGGCACTGGCACTAGAGGAGATCCAAGGAGGTAGGTCACATACAGACATGCCACTGCTCCAGATCTTGGCTAGCAGCCTCCCCTCCTGATCATTCTGCAGCACCATTGCACCACCACCTGTGGTCACACAGGTGGTGGTAAAGCAGCAGGACCTGCAGCCCACCCTCCCCGGAGGACAGCAGTCCCCTGGGTGCTCGATCCTACTCCCCTGGCCAGACCACCAGCAACCCGAGATTGCTTCTGACCCTGGGTTGTTGGCATTGCAAGCAGTAGTGCTATTGCAGCGCCAGCGGGCCAACCCAGATTTCAACATCTTAAAATGAATGCTGCTGTGCTACACATTCTTTCTGCTTTGCTGTGTATAGAGTCAGTAAGGAAATCACCCGCACTGCTTTGTTGTAATCAGCCATTCAGTTTAACCACCCATGCTTCCCACCAACATCTCCATCACCTGAGGACTGCTTTCCTTCCTGAAATCACAGTTTTCATGTAATATGTGCCTAAGAGTCTTTTACTATTTATATTACATTGTATCATACAAAAAAGAAATGACAAGTATCAGCACACATGGGCAGGGCTACTGGAAAATTGCAGGAAAAGTAACTTGAAATTGCAGAGATTTTTTGCAAAACTTGCTGGAAAATTGCAGGAGTTCTACTATAGATCCTGAGTGCTTCACGATAAATACTTTACTGTTTTCTACAGCATATATTAGTCAGCATAAAGTACTAAATGAATACACTTACACTTGAATATGTTTTAAATATGAAGAAAAACTTCTAACATGAATCCTAAACGGATAAGATGTATTGCCTCTTCCAAAATGTAAAAACAAACCTCTTCCAAAATGTAAAAACATTTGCCTCATACAGTACTGGATTCTGTTTAGTGAACCACAGAAAATAAATATTAAATAAATCCAGAATAAACAAATGTTATCTGTTTCTGGATGTAGAATAACGAAGCCTGATCAAAAGCTATTTACAGTGCCCTGTCAAGTATTCACCGACTTTGGTGTAAGAAAAAATAAGCAGATGGAGTGGCAGATAGTTCAGTTTTAGTAAAATGTAAAGTGTTTCATGTTCATAATTTGTACTGTAGGTACTGTGCACTATTATTGAAATCATATATTAAAACATATATGGGTGTTATTAAGGCTGGCAATATAGCCTAGTGGTTAGAGTAACAAACAGTGATTGAACTGGGTACATCCAACAGACTTGGGTTTGATTCCCACAACCTCCACTCGCATACCATGTGACTCCAAGCAAGTCACATAACCTCCTTAGTGCTTCTAGGTCACTCCCAAAAACAGGCAGTTCTGCCTAGTGGGCCTTGCCGGGTGTACAAAGAATATAAAAAAAAAAAATACCAATATATGTTTACTACATCATAGAACAGTAGTCAGGGTACCATGTAATTTACTTGAGTTTTACTTGGGCTGCAATGATTCTGTGTAGGTAAAGATAAATGTTCAGATACATTTTATGTGTTTTATAAGCTTGTTTTTAGATTTTAGTCAGGTTTTTATTGTATTCTTTGCATATGAGCATCTAGGTTGTAGATTTGTTAAATACAGGATCACTGTTGCCAACTAGCATATTCAAGTTTGTAATCAGCAGGACCATCCAAAATCCTCAGTTGTTTGAATGAAAGCTAGTCTGAATGAAAGTATGTTGACAAGGAAAAAACTGTCTTACTACTTATGAAAAGACTTCACAGTCAGCACCCCGTTTAGGTGAATTGGATCATTTGCACTTTTTCTCTCACCTGCTGTTTCAGTCTCTGTGACAACAAAAAGTTTTCTGATAGACTGCTTCAACAAAAAGCACATGTTAAGTATTTAAGTACTTATGTTTGGCCAGTGGATTTTGAAAGCACATTCAATGACATACAGAAGGTAAGGCCCCAGGGGCTGTATGATGCTGGTGGGCAGAGTGGTGCTCAATTCACATTTGAGTTCAGACATGAAAACTGGGAGACACCCTTTTCATGGACACCAAGTAAAAAATTCATCCACATGTCTGGGAGATGCATATATCCATTCGAAGGTCCTCCACTAATCACTTGTGGATTTTTTAGGTGAAGACACTTTATTTCAAAGAAGCAAATTCAAGCAGTTTTTTTGCTCCTCCTACCCCCAGGCCATCCACTCCTTCAGGCCTGCCAAGGTCCCCTACTACCACTGCTGAGTCCCAACCACCATCCACCATCCACTGCCCCTTACTGCTGTGCTACCAAGTAACCCTTCATTGAGTGGGTCCCTACCCCTCTGGGAGGCTACATGGGGAGGAGAATTGCCCCAAAGAGCTTCCTGTGTATCCTGGGCATGGCAGAGGTGAGAACAGACACATGTCTGGGCTTCTGGCTTATGGAGGGACCAGCAGCCATCCTTCAGTTGGCCAGCGGGTGTTTTTCCATTTTCTTGGGAGCATGACAGGCCACATGATGTCATGGTACAAGCCGATGTCCATCACGCTCTCTCCCACAGTGAGGACTGATGTGTTGTCATGCCTCTGGCCTCCAGCAGGGGCCAGCAAATACTGAGCTGTGAACCCAACCTCCCTCCTAGGAGAAGTGAGTGGTCATTGGACACTCAAGCCTTCACCCACCAGCTGGCCCTCCAACACCCAAGTCTGTTCCCTAACCCTGGTCAGCGGTGTCACAGGCAGAGATTCAATTCAGGCAGTTAAATTATAGATAGGAAAAAACCAAGGTAGTCCACCTTAGCGGTGATGGTTCAGATTAATTCACAGCTGAGATCTAACGAGCAGAGAGACCAAGTCATTTGTAACTTGTGCATGTCGGGTGTGGGTGTTGAAGAAAGGGGATCATAGTGCTGTCACTACTGCCATCACCCCAGAAGGATGTGGACTGCATTGTTGCTACTGTCATCACACTGAAGGGGTGGGGGCTGTAGTGCTTCTGCCATCACCACTGGTGGATGGGGAATGTAGTACTGCTGCTATCACACCTAAGGGATGGGAGCCGCAGTGCTGCTGCTTCTGTCACACCTGAGGGAGAAAGGTCATAGTGCTGTTGCCATCACACCAGAGAGTTGGGGGCCATAGTGCTGTTGGTGCTGCCATCGCACCTGAGGGATGGGGCTGTAGTGCTGCTTCCATCACACCTTAGGGATGGGGGCTGTAGTGCTGCTGCTGCTGCCGCTGCCATCACATCTTGTACCTAAAATAACTTTAAATTGGTACATGGATGGAAGGATGTGCAATAGTGGAGGTCAAAGTTGCCAAAATGCATGTTAGCAGAGTTAAACATTGTTAAATAATGTACACAGAACCAAATACCAGTAACACCAGATTTTGGCTTAGCAGACACCGGTGACAATACTGTTTTTTTACAATGTGCAAAATGGAATATGTCCTTTCTTAATCACGGTAAACCAGTGTCCCTGACTATATGATGCAGCGAATGCTTGAACAACAGAAAGCCATCTATCAATATGCAGTCCAACATGGCACTGGGAAAGGAGATGTGAATATCAGCCCCAATGAGTGGCATCTGATGGAGAACCTTTGTTGCATCCTTAAACCCTTTGAGGAGGCTACCCGAGTGGTGAGCTCTGATGGTGCCGGACCAAGTCAGATCCTACCCTTAATTTCACTCATCAGGATGAGACTGCAGCATCTCGAATCACAGTTCTTTGACAATGATGACATCAATGCTGCATCACTTGTTGGAAAAATGATACAAACCTTCCTGGCTGATGAGCGCATTGTAAATATGTGCAAAGCAGAACATTACATTTTGGCCACACTTCTAGACCCTCAGTTTAAGGATACAATTGAGACATTCTTCAAACCACATGACTTTAAAGACCTGGAACACTATCGTGAACTGTTAATTGAGAAAGTGTCAGCATGTATAGTTCAGAAAAGTAGTACATCATCAGTGCCCTTTTGGCAACATTCAAATTCTGACTAAAATCTGGTGGAGAGGAAGGGAGCACAATCTGCTGTTGCTGCTGCTGCCACCACTACTGATGTTTTGGCTCATCAAACACAAACCAGAACTGCTGCTACACCACAAGAGGACAAACCACTGTGGGACATGCTGTCAGACTTTGGTCTAATAAAGACAGCTGGGAAGGCTCAGGCGGCAATAGTGGTACCAGAAGTCCCTGCTGCAAAAATGGTTAAGGATTATATGGAGGAGACTGTATATCTCACTGCAGGTGATGAACCATTGCATTATTGGCAACAGAAAAAATTGATCTGGCCTTCTTTAACCGAGATCGCAATTGAATACCTCAGTTGCCCACCTGCCAGCACATATTCAGAGAGAATTTTTAGTGCTGCTGGGGCAATAGTGAATGACAAAAGAACAAGTCTTTCCACAAAGAATGTAGAGAGGCTCACTTTTTTAAAAATGAACCTGCCTCGGTTCAAAAACATATACTGTCCCAAATGTATGCAGGGTGACAGCACACTGATTGCATTATGCCATGCTGATGATGACGACGATGACTGTGAAGGATTCTGTTGCCACTAGTAGCCACTAGCCTTTCCAGCTGTCTCTTCTTCACTGGTGGGTACCCCTGTCTCCTCCTCATCCTGGAGTTCCATTAATTTCAGAAACAAACATCCACTGCTGGTTCTCATGTGCCACTAAGGCCCAATCTGACTAGCTCCAGAAACTGAAGGACCACTGCATATGGCAGTTCAACTACAATAACCAGAAATGACTACACATTGTCTCACAGCTCTGTCTTCATCCATTTGTTTTATTGGATTTTTATTACAAAATACACACTCAATGAATACTTATTACTGGCTGTTAAACAAAAACATTAATGAAATAAATAAATAATAAATAACTGTTCTTCTGGTTCAATTCCAGATGGGAATTTAATTTAAAAATTTTTTTGCTGTAAAATGTCAACTTTACAATACATTCCCAATTTCAATATTGCACCCAATGACATCCAATGTTTTGATCTGAAGGAACCATTCACCAGATAGAAACTGTTTTCATTATAACCTGTAAAATGAAAAAAAAAAAAAATAGATTTTACAAAATGCTTTTCCCACATACTGCACTAACTGACTATAATGACTGTCGCGTGCAGGAAGACAGCAGGAATCATAAAATATCATGTGAAACACCCTGAGATGCTGTTTTATTGCCAGGTTTGTACAGATGGCATTTTCAGATGTAAACTTTTGTCAGGTTACTATAAGAAAAACAATAAAGAGTATGGGCTAGGAGTTTAGCTAGGAAACCCCTCACTAGAACACTGCAGTTGGACCTTACAATGCCCTCTAGAGACCAGGATGGTATGGTCACCCTGCCAATACCCCCTGGGTTTCTGCAAGTTCCTCTACAGTCTGAGTATCTTCCCACTCAGGCCTCTGCAGCTTCTCACCAGTCTGAGTCCTCTCCCTTTGGTAAATTCCAAGTGAGCAGCTTCTAGCATCCAGGTAGCCCAAACCTGACCTTTGGAGGTCCAGGGCCAATCCCAGGCCACAGTGATTCCTCCTTGCTTTTAGGCTTCACAGGCCTTTCAACCTGAGCTCCACCTTAAGCTTGCCTCACCTTCACCTTTGGGTAACCAGGATCTCAGTACTTCAACACTGCATATCTCTCTCACGTTTGGCTGCTTCTCTGGCTCCACACTGCTTCTCCCTGAGGTTCCTCTCTGCACCTCAGCCCAAAGTAAATCTAAATTGTAGGTTACCTGAGCATCTCTTATATAGAGCTCAGGTATCACATGATTTAATCAGCCATGTTCTATTAAACAATTAAAGGAATACTAAATTTATAATTCACACAACTGCATTATTTTCAAAGAAATATACAGGATACATATATAGGGGCAATTGTTACACAATGCTAAGCCCCTTACAAAAGCATAAACATAACATACAAACAAATATCCTTTTCAGAAATTTCATCCCTTTAAACTAATCACTCTCTAGCAGGACAAGACCCAAGCCTTCCCTATATACTAATGCAATTAAGTGCCAGCCCTTCCCTAAGGGAACAGCTTTCTAAAATAGCTGCAGCTGCTGAAATAGCAGCAGCAACAGAAACACAGGCCTAAGAGCTTCTGAACTCCCAGCTTCCAGGTACAAACTACCTTTAAAAAGCATAGATTTTTCTAGAGATGAACTCAACCTTTAACTATTATCCTGCATTTACTTTTATAGTTTATAAACATCTCTTTTTTAAAGCTATCAAATGCTTCCTTATATCATGTTTTGTTTCACAGAAATAATCTCAACTGTTTCCTAAAATCAGCAGCCTGCAAACAGCAAACTATTTAGCACAGGTATATTTGCCTAGATTTACTGCTCAGCACTTTGCTACACTTGTACTTTGGGGGGGGTTGCATCCTCCCATTATATAGCCAAACTGCCATGCTCAGTGTTTCTACAGCAAGGAGGACTTTATTTATTTGTTAGCTGGCAGATTATACCCCTTGGACAGCTTCTTATTTAAAAGCAAACCCTCATGTAATACTTCTTATGGTGATCTCTATATACCAGCATGCCACATTCTTTGGGGGATTTCAGAACATGAACTAGATTGAAGACTACCCTGATAGTGGCCAGCTATCAAGACTCAAAGATAAACAAAATATAAAGTACAACAAACTTACATAGAGGAAGGAAAAGGTAACTACAACTTTATTTTACTTCCAGGGACTACTACATGCTATACACATCCCTAATTTGGCATCATGGGGTAAACTTTGTTGAAGCTGAGCTGCTTTATCCATCACTACAGTTTTCCAACTGGGGTAGGGTCACCCACCCTATCACAATGACAATAAAAAAAAAATCACCGATCTTACTCCAAGCCCTCCAACCCCCCCGGGACGCTCCCTCTTACAAATACTATTCACCCTCCATTGTTAGACACCAAACCATGCACATGACCTGGCATCATAAATAAACACAATTTGCAGGTGGTATACTGTTATGGGTTTTTTAATTATTCTGAGTAAAGATGAGGAAGGGGCAGATGTTTGGGAGGGTGGGACAAATAAAGTAATACAGTATTGATTGACATAGTTACCTATGGGAGGTATAGAGATCAGGGCAGGAGAGTGTGGTGGGTAATGTATTACTAACATCGACACTAGTTACTCAGAATAACAGAAAGCCCCAAACTAATAACTACATAGACAAAATTTAAAGTACAAACAAAATTTAATCCACACAATGTGGTAAAGCAAAACGCCACACTGCCCCAGCTCATCGGCACCATGCCTTTCTCGGGGGGGGGGCACTGAGGAAGGTAAGGTACAGAAGCGCTGAGGCAGTGTGACGTTTTGCTTTATCACATTGTGTGGATTAAATACATTTTGTACTGTAAACTTCTGTCCATGTACTTATTTGGTACTAAAGCAACTGAAGCTATAGGCACCATGGGCACCAGTTATTTTGAACTGGGCTCTATTAGTACCTGAGTCTAACAGTGGGGAAAGATTTAAAATTATTGTAACAGGGTGTAGCTCAGGGGGTTAACCCTTTGGGCTGCCTGTAACCAGATTTAAAAAGCTAAAGTTGTCAGGGATAATATACGAGTCATATATCATCCCTGACCTTTGCCGCTTGTTAAATCTGTTTCAACACTAGTATTTTTAAGCATCTGCTGGGTAACCAGGTGGTTCTATAATATATAAGCAGTAAGCCCATTCCACCTGGTTCTACTTAATTATAAAAAAAATCCACATATTTTATTTTGCATGTTTGGGAATACACATGTAATACTAAGATTATAACTTTAAGAATGGTAAGTTTTGCAAAGCTTTCGAGCACCGAGACAGAATCCTATGCACCAAAGCTTTGCAATACTTAATTGTATTTATACCATTCTTAGTACTACATGTACTTTCCCAAACAAAAAACAATACTTCTGTGGATTTCTTAATTAAGTAGAACCATGTAAACTGAAGTTTTTTTTTGTGTTATATATTATAAAACTTTGTTATACCATGTAGAACCTGGTTTTACTTAGTAGAACTAGTTTTATTTGGTAGAACCTGGTTTTACTTGGTAGAACTTGATTATAAATGGTAGAACCCAGTTCTACCTGGTAGAACCTGATTCTATCTACCAGGTAGAACTTTTTTGGGTTCTACTTAGAAAGTTCGCAAGGTAGAACTTTTAGGGGTTCGCGCAGCCCTAGTTGTAACATTGCATTAAAAAATATAGGTCCGAGTTCTCATCAGATTGTTGCGCTGCTGCTTTACAGCGATTCACCAAGTTACATAGTTATGGTGATTCACATAACCTAATATGTGGGGGCCTTACTTCCAGTGGAATATTTCTTGCTCCACAGAGTGCAATATATTTCTGAGAAAACCACCGGTAATTTTATTACAGTATGTCATGTGATGGAGGAATTACCGTTCAGAAAAGCCGCCCACATTCTGCCCCTCTTTCTCAGCAACGTTAGGACGTGATGCCAGGGGGAGCGCAGGTGCATGCTCCACTATAGTGAATGTCTGGCAGCTATCCCAATGTTTCGTTATGTTATAAGGTTCACTTTGTGGTGAAATGTGGGAACGTTTCCACTAACAAGGCTCTTCTTACTGGAAACGTGCCCACACGTTTCACCACAAACTGACCATTATAACATAAAGAAACATTCAGAAAGCTCTGCCTGACAATTGGATATTCACTGTAATGGAGCAATACCCGCCGCTTCTCCCTGGCATCACGTCCTAACGTTGCTGAGAAGGCGGAGAAGGCGGGCAGAATGTGGGCGACTTTTCAGAATGGGAATTCCTCAGTCACGTGACACACTGTAATGAAATTACGGGCAGTTTTTACAGAAATGTATTGCACTATGCAGAACAAGAAAGATTCCCCTGGAAGGGAAAATGTGTATTATTAAACAACAACAAAGAAAAAACACACAAAAACAGTACAACACAGTAGTTGGGGGGGCAGAAAACAATACCTTAATGTGACCGTGGAATGCCGTGGTGGTCCAGCAGCAGGTGCAGCATTGTCAGTATTTGCTGCTGCTGTTCTTGTATTGTGTCAACCTGCTGCTGCAAACCACCAACCCTCTGATTATTCTCCTCCAGGGCCGCCCACACCAGAGCAATGTCGGCCTTTGTTGCAGGGACTGTGGCGGGGTCCACTGCATGTGGAAATCCAGGTAGTGGCGGTGGTGGAGAGGGTGGTGCTGGTGGCTGTGGTGGCAGTGGTGGTGGTGGTGCAGCTGCTGTACTGGCCCTCCTCCTGCTGCAGCAAGGCACAATTTCAACCCCAGCAGCACCCTTGGCCACTGCCACAGAAGGGCCAGCAGGTGGATGCCTGGCCCCTTACATGGCAGCCTGCCACTCTGCCTTGTGGTGGTTGAACATGTGGGTGCGCTGGCCACCAGTCCCAAATGTGTCCCCTGGGGCCATGGTGCACCAGCATGCCACACAGATGACACACTATGACTGTCTCCCCACAGTTAAAAACTCCCACACTGGGGAGCTGCAGGGGGACCAGACACAGTCCTCTCACCACCCATGGTTTCCAGGGCACCTCCTGTGGCTGTGGAGGTGGTGGAGGGGTGCTGCTGGAGCCTCTACAGCTGCTACCAGTGGTGGTGGTAGTGGCGGAGAGAAGGTGGATGCACAGCAGCCACCAGTCGCACTAGTGCTGCTGCTGCTGTTGTTCTTCCACTGGAGGGAAGCAACACCCAGGAGTCAGGAGCGGTCAAGCATCACACGACCGCCCTCACGTGTCCGCACTCCCCTCCTTTGACCGTGCCCACGGGCCAACGACTCGCCTTCTGTAGGGTCCACATCCATCCCTCCCACACCAGTCCCCGGCACACACACACACACTCACACACAGTCACACAAAACAAAACAAAACTTATAAAAAAAATTAACTACCAAAAAAAATCAGAAACACAATACAAAAGCTAAATAAAGACAGCTTTTAAAAAAGCTGTTGTTTTCTTCACAGAAAGGCAATAAAGCACTTTGTCACTGACTCCTACACTGCTCTCTCACAAAGCCTTCTCCCTCTATGAATGCAAAGGAGAAAGTTAAACTGCTTCTCTAACTCACTTCCTTTCTGCCTGGCTAAAGCATGTGACTTACAGTACTGTAAGCCATGTGATGTGTGGGGGGCTGCCTATTTACTTGTCACTTTGTCTTACTTCGTGTTAAGGCATAATGGCAATGCGAAGTAATAATGATAACGCGAAGTGAGCACTTTACAGTGCCCACTTTGTGTTGTGCTCCATCAACGCACAGTGCCCACTTCGCGTTCACTTCGCTAGCGGATTAAAAATTAGCTGCATCTCTAATCAAATGTATTGTTAGACACTGAGTATATGTGCTCCCTAATTCATTTTTTTAGAGGTCTCATTGTTACCAGGTCATGAAACCCTATTTTTCAGAATTCTGTAGAAGAGTTACTGCAGGAAACATGCAATTTCAATTGCAAGGAATCCATTTTGTCATGCAGCAAAGGAAACTGTGCTGTGACACTCCATTTCATTCGTTCCACCTTTTCTACACATTCCAGTCACATTACACATTTTTATGTTGGCGTGGTTGCACAGCTAACATCTTGCAGTAGTGCAGATTTGGAGGCGTGGTCACTGTTGGGTGAATGCAGGGTACGCATCAGTAGGTGCATCCCTCATTCCCCAATCAGCCTGCGTGTCGGCGCCACACCATGCATACTTAATGTGGTGATGAGATTAAATGAAAGGTCTGCTGCAATGCGAGCTAAGCTCGTCATATGCAGTGGACTTCCCGATGTGCTTTCCCTGGTGGTGAAAACAAAATGAACATGGCGGCACACTGCCTGCCATACTGCTGACTTCGGGGTGCCCAATCCCCTGTCAGCATGCCCTGCCCTGAATGTATGTGCCGATGGGGGCCTCCCGCTGGCATAATGCATCCTCCCATTTGTTATGTGTGCCGAGGGGTGCCCAATCCCCTCAGCCCTTGCCCCCCGCTTTGTTATGTGTCGACAGGGGTGCCCAATCCCCCGCCGGCTACAGCACCTCCCCACAAAACACTTAGGTGGCACACTGGGAGCCCACCCCAGTGTGCCAAAGCCCCTGAAAGAAAACAAACTGTGCCCCAATGTATTTTTGTTTTTTTTTAACCTGTAAAAAAGAAAACAGTCCCTCGCGGTCTCCCTGCCCCCTTCCACAACCTACGCCCACCCACTACGCAGCCTGCCTCCCCACACCCCCCTCACCCCATACTTACCTCTGGAGTCTGGTGTGACGATCTTGGCTAGACCGAGAACACATCTGCACTCTTCAAAGCCAACCATGAACTGAGGAAATGCCGTAAGCTGTACAATGGAATAAATAGGGTTTTTTCAACTTTGATGCATATCTCAGGCATGTTTTGGAATTTTGGCACCAAATTTTCAGCATGGGGTTTTTGGGACCCCTCCTCATGAATTCTGGCACTGTCATAGCGTTAAACAACCCCGAAAGGTGATTTCGCGGTCACTGCACGGAATCACCTTTTAGGACCAACTAACAAAACGACAGTGCCACTGTTCATTGGGGGGGGAGGGGGCTCTCAAAAAGCCTATATTGCAAATTTGGTGGGAACAATCCCAAAAATGACTGTTTTACGAGCATGCACTGCACTGTTTCCACGCACGCTTGTAACTTCGTGAATTTGTAATATTTTCACTCCAGATTTTAAAAATTGGCATTTTTCCACACCTCCTGAAGAACAGTACAGCTGTCAATTTACATATCCTGGCCAAAATGTGTTTTCACATGACCGGCGCAGAATAGCACGGTCGCTGTGCAAAATCACTTTTTGGGACAGTTTGAGGAAATGACGGTGACACTGTTCATGAGCAGAGGTTCTAAAATGCCTATGTTGAAAATTTGGTGCAGAAAGTCCATAAAATGACTGTGCTGCAAGCGTGAATTGCACAGTTTCCACGCACTGTTGTAACTTCGCAAATTTGCAATATTTCCATGCCAGATTTTCAACACTGGCATTTCTTCACAGCTCCTTATGAACAGTACAGCTGTCATTTTTCACATCCTGCCCAAAATGTGTTTCCGCACCTGTGGCGCACAATGGCGTGGTCACTGTGGGAAATCAACTTCTGGGACAGATTAACAAAATTGCAGCACCACTATTTATAAGGGGAGGTTCCAGAATGCCTATGTTACAAATGTGGCTAACAAACTCCCAAAAATTATTGGGTTACGGACGTGTGTTGCGCACTTTCTATGCTTGCTCATTGCTTCACCAATATTTCATATTGTCACTCCAGATATTCAATGTTGCCATTTTTTTACATCTCCTCATGTACAATACAGTTGTCATTCTTCACATCCTGCCCAAAAATGTGTTTTCTTCCCTCTGTTGCCAAATGGTACAGCCGCTGTGCAATACCACCTTTCAGCTAACAAAGTGAGTGTGCCACTTTTCATGAGGTGGCCAGACAAGCAGCCCATGTTGAAAATGTGGAGTGAAACTACCACCACATGCCTACAGTGTTAGGGTTTCCAACTGTGGCACCCCACCTGGTACAGACTGACAGGCATCAGGTGTATGACTTGGGATCAACGGATGTAATGCTCACGCCATTACACCCCCACCCCCACCCTGCAGCCACTGACAGGCATTGTGGTGTACCTTGCAATGTTCAGCCACAAAGTTCACCCCACTCTCCTATACTGCACCCACGTCAGTGTATTTCCTTATGGAATGGGGTAAGTACAATGCCCAAAGACCCCAAAGCACACCTCGACACTTGTCAGTGTCTACATGGTAGGGTGAGGTACAATGGCATCAGCATTGTAGCTGATGACCTAAAGGCACACCCCAATGCCTGTCGCTCTCTACAGGGTGGGGCAGGGGGTTGGCATCACTTCAATACTTCAATGCCATTCCTATTATGCGTCTCTAGCTCTGGCACTGCCAATGCCAATGCCAGCGCGACAACATTTGGCATTGACAAATGCTTGTTATCATTAGATTCATGTTCCACATTTCCAACACATTACAGAGATATTCCTAGTTTTCAACACATTATAGTCACGTTCCACATTTTGTTCATCAGATTCACCTTCCACATGTTCAACATGTTCTAGACACTTCCACATTTTCAACACATTTCAGTCATGTTCCACATTTTTTCATGATTCATGTTTCACATTTCCAAGACATTGCAGACAGATTTTCAACACTTTTCAGTTGTGTTCTGCAATTTTCTTCAGATTCAAGCTCCACAATTCCAACACGTAACAGTTACATTTCACATTTTTAACACATTACCATCACATGCCACTTTTTTCACCAGCTTCACTTTACACATTTTCAGCACCAGATCCCATCATGTTCCATATTTTAACAAACTGTGGAGTCAGATGGCAATTGGCAACCGCCACATTACTCTCAGAAGCTGTGGCGGACTTTTCCACTGCATCTCAGACATCTGCAGTAGTCCAAACTCCATGCATTCATATCTCTGCTTGTCTGCACACTGGTGTGTGCAAAAGCCTAGTCTTCTGCCTTACCCATTCTTTAAAACTAGTGGTTTCATCTACACTGTGGCACAGTTCTGAGGCTTGTAAGTAAGAGCATCTCAACAGCATGCTACATCTGTGCTCATTTGCTTTGGTCTGTAAAACTGACTAACCAACTAAGAGAAGTGCGACAGTGCCTTGGTCTGTCTCAACATCGACTGACACAGGATGTGAGTACCAGATGGAATTCATTCTGCCTGATGCTGTCTAGACTCCCAGAACAGAAGTGGGCACTTCATGACTTGTCAATGGAGTGCGACACTGGGGGGAGTCCTATGCCACCAAGACTGGTCAGTGACTGATATGATGGTGAAAGTACTTGACCTTGGACCATTTGAGAAATGCCCCACTGCTCTAAGTGCATCCACTGCAGTTTTTTTTCCTTTTTCTTAATCCCAAACTAAAGAGAGCAATTTTTTCATAGTTTTGTGCAATAATTTTCAGTGTGCCTTTTCTGGCCAAAAATTGAGAAATAAATTTAGAGAAATGGACAGACAGCTGCACGACAGACATACAGGTCAGTTAGGCATTCTTCTGCGACTGAATTCTACATATATTGTATTTCTGTCACAGGTACATGAAGTCTCTCACTTTCATTTTTGAGTTCTTGAGGGGTTTGTCTGGAAGAGGACCAAGAAAAAGCAAACATATTGAACAAATACTTTTGTTCAGTATTTATGGAGGAAGGGGTTGGTGACAGTCCACAAATAAGGGACAAAGGCATTAAAGGAAAGGAGGAGGACACTACTCCTTTTACAGAGGAGAGAATCCTCAAGGAACTAGCACAAATAAAAGTGGGCAAGGCAATGGGGCCTGACGAGGTACACCGTAGGATACTGAGGGAGCTCAATAAGTTGCTGGCTATACCTCTGACAGCACTGTTCAACCTATCACTAGATACAGGGGAAGTTCTGTGGGACTGGAAGTGGGCAGATATGGTCCCCCCTCACAAAAGTGGTAATAGGGAGGAGGCAGGAAATTACAGACCTGTCAGCCTGACTGCATGGGACAGACATAAGGCAATTATAGCGGGGGTTGCAGGAGGTAGGCTGTTGGTTAACTAGAATCTGCAGCTTATCCAGTAGGTAGGAAAATGGGCAGACTTGGTGGGCCAAATGGTCCTTATCTGCCGTCAAAGTCTATGTTTCTATGTTTCTATGACTTCAGTGGTGGGTGAAGTATTGGAATCCCTACTGAAGGAAAGGATTGGAGAATACCTTGTGACCAATGGATTACAGAATCCGAGGCAGCATGGTTTCACAGGGGAGCAATCTTGCCAGAGAAAACTGATCAATTTCTTTGTCTGGGTGACCAGGAAAGTGGATTAGGGCAGAACGGTGGATGTGGCCTACCTGGATTTCAATAAGGCCTTTCAACACCGTTCCACACAGAAGACTGGTGAGCAAGCTGGGCAGCCACGTCCAAAAGTAGTACAATGGGTAAGAAGTTGGCTAAGCAACAAGAGTCAGAGGGTGATAGTAAATGATGTTCACTCTGAAGAAGGCAAGGTGACCAGTGGGGTATCACAGGGGTCAGTACTAGGCCCAGTTCTCTTCAATGTCTTTATTAGTGATGTTGCAGGTGGGCTGTAAGGGAAAGTATGCTTGTTCACAGATGACACAAAAATCTGCAACAGAGTGGACACACGGGGGGGAAGGGGGAAATGAGGGATGATCTGAAAAAGCTGGAAGACTGGTTAAGGGTTTGGCAACTTGGTTTCAATGCAAAAAAAAAGTGCAAAGTCATGCACTTGGGGCACAAAAACCCAGAGGCAACATACTAGTTGGGTGGGGAGGCATTGATAACCACAGAAAGAGGAAAGGAACCTTGGGGTAATCATTTTTGATGACCTGAAGGTAACAGAGCAGTGTGATAGGAAGTGTGGAAGGTTAGCAGGATGCTCAGGTGCATAGAGAGGGCATCACCAATAGAAAGAGGGAAATAGTAGTACCCTTGTATAGATCACTAGTGAGGCCCCACCTTGAATACTGTGTCCTGTTCTGGAGGCCCCATCTCCAGAAGGACATAGGGTTGAGCTGGTATAGAAGAGGACACCAAAATGGTGAAGGACCTGCATCAAAAGCCCTACAAGGAAAGACTTAAGGAATTAAATATGTACTCTGTAAAGGAAAGAAGGGAAAGGGGGGACATGATAGAAAAGTTTAACTACCTCACAGGTATTAATAAGGTACATGAAGGTGGCATTTTACAGAGAAAAAGATGCTCGAGGATATATGGTCACGCTATGAGGCTGGGGGGGGCCTGGACTCAGTGGAGATGTGAGGAAATACTTCTTCATGGAAAGGGTGGTGGACACCCGGAACAGCCTCCAAGCTGAGGTGGTGGGTGCTAAAATGGTAACAGGATAAAAGCATACATGGGATAGACACAAGGGAACCTTAGAAATAAAGCAAAGTGGGTAAAGACCCAAGATCAAATAGGGTCTGCGATGGCACAGTAGGTAGGGAAAATAGGTCAGACTAGGTGGGCCAAGAAGTCCTCACTGCCGACAGCTTCTATGTTTCTATGTTCTCTCTCACTGATTTTTATGTCCTCTCTTTCTCTCAGTTCCCTCGCACTGTGCTATTTGGATTTAGTTCTGTTTCGGTATACTGCAGTGTTTCCCTCGCCCATCCCGTGAAGCCTGTTTTTGTCTTTCATGCTATTTAACATCGAGCATATATTAATAATAATAATACACAAGAATGGGCACAGTGACAGTGATGAATGTGAGAGGGCAGGTGGGCCTGTGTGGAAAAGGTATTTTACATGACAATAATATAATAGCGCCTAGCTGCAGTCAAGTCAGTCACAGGGTCAAGCAGGCGGCATATGAAAGGCTACATGGACATGCTTAATGAGTACAAGAAAAGTAAATGAAGAAGCAATACACCAGTGTTACTAAGACAAGCTCGGTTTGCAGACCCTCATTTTGGCATAAATGATAAAGAAGATCTCATTAGGTGCAGAAGCGTGAGAGGACACTCAGTCAGCAGTTGCAGCTTGCACAAGAGCCAACAAATTCTGAACATTTCCAATAACAAGTTGTTACACTTGTCTCCATGAGCACCACAGAGCACATATTCTTCACAACATTCTACTGACTTGGCTTGTTTAGGGGTGTTTTACTGCCTTCATCATTTTACTATCCCATTCTTGCTTGCAGTTATTTATCGCACAAATAAAAAAAGGCTGCCTGCTTTTACTGCTCTGTTTACATCCTCTCGTTTTTTGTTCAAATGGTGCCCAAAGGCAAGACCTTTCAGAACATTTTTGATAAAGCGCATGTTGGTCTCCTTGCAGGAATCTCCATCCCACTAGGAGAACAACATGGTGCTGTCAAAATGTTTTGGTTGTGTGGCTGATCTGGCTAGCCGCCCTGATGGGCCAGGTTCAGGAGCAGAGTTGGGTCACTGTGTCAGGAGGCGGGCATCACTGAAAAAACCCTTCCTGCTGTCTCAATGATGGCTCATAGAGCCTGAACAGGGTATATCCTGTCCCCAGGCAGATTACAGTGCAGGTTATGTCCCTCTTTAATTTGGGGTACCTCCAGATCTGATTAAGGGGTATATTCCTGGTAGGCAGCATGGAGGGAAACAATACATGTAAAATAAGTTCTGATTTCTTAAAATGAAAAGAAAGAGCTAACCCCATAGTACTGCAATACCATCCGTCACTATTGCTAAGTTGCTACATTTTCTGGCAGACAAAGTTTCTTTTTTATTTTTAAATAGGTTTTTATCCTCCTGGCCATGCCTGTGGAAGCTCCCTTCTGCCAACCTCACCGCTCCCCTTCCACCATCCATGACCTCCATGGGACTTAGCTGGCAGCTCAAGGGCCCCCACGGATTGTCCCCATGGTGGGGTCAGGAGGGAGGGCCATCTCCCAATACCTGAAATTCATTCTGTCAATGCAGGTCATCCCTGGTGACTAGGTGGGTGGGGTGCAGTGGCGGTTGTCATACACCCCTGTCATGCCTGCCATTTTCTTACTGGGTTTTCTCCCTCCTTCCCCAGCCACAGCATCCTCAAGGAGTGCATGTGTGTAGAGGTGCACATGAGTGCCGAGATCATGACTCCCTCCCTCTGACCAGTGTCTGGCCCCTGATGATCCCATGGGCACACCACCAGGTGGCAGCCAAGAGCCAGTGTAGCCAACCTCCCCAATCCAGGAGATGAGAGCTGCCTGGTGGCCACTGAGTCCTCTCCCAGCCCTCCCCAACCTGGCCAACTCCCAACAGCCCGATCTTGTTCCCAAACCTGGGTCACTGGCGGGCAGGAGGTGAGGCACTCAGTGCTTCAGCCTCCATGCCACTGGGTGGCTGGCAAAAAAAATGCTTCAGAATGGACCCTGGTCACCTGGGGGGCAGCCAGGGGAGGGGAATTGATCATCTCATGGATGGCTCTCCTCTTGGGATGTGAGGCACAATCAGTGTCCCCCAATGGGACTACTGCTTAGCATTAGCTGGATGGCAGCAACATGGCTAGAAACACAGAAGCATTGCATCTGTCAGCAGAGAAAGACTGTTTGGCCCACCCAGGCTGCCCAGTTGTTCCCTGCCTAATCTGCTTCAGAAGACCCTAACTGGTCTCCGGCAACCTTCCCCCCTTATTATTTACCACTGTTCCCCCATGCCTATCCCATGTATGTTTGAACCCCCCTCAAACTGTTTTTGCCCTTACTGCCTCTGGCGATAGGCTGTCTCAGTCATCCACCACTCTTTCAATGAAGTAGTATTTCCTCATGTCCCTCCTAAATTACCCCCTTCTATCTTCATTGCATGCTGTCTAGTTCTGGTGCACTTCTTCATTTGAAAGAGGCTCCCCACCTTTACCCCTGTTCATCGCTATGAGTTATTTGCAGATCTCTATCATGTCCCTCCTCTCCTCCAGGATGTACATGTTGAGATCCCTCAGTCTGTCCATGTATGGTTTCTTATGCAATATGCAAAAAAAGAAAATAATATGAAAGTATTTTAAAAAACAATAAAAGCAGGCAGCCTTTTTTCAATGTGCATCATAGCACAGAGACAACATTCATCGGGTGCAAATTACCTTCTCCTAGCCAGAAATAGAGGAGAATGTTCCATTCTTGTTCTCCTCGACCTCTCATTAGCTTTGACACCATAGACCATGGGATTTGACAACCTCGGCTGAGGGACTTGGTTGGTCTCAGTGGTACTATGTTGAGGTGGTTTGTGTCCTTCCTTTCCGGAAGGGAGCAGCAGGTTACATTAGGAAATGTTCTCTCACACCCAGCTGCCCTGACCTCTGGGGTTCCTGAAGGATCAATCTTGTTGCTCATTTTGTTTGCGACGTATATGCTGCCACTGGGTGATGCTATTCAAGCAGCAACAGCTGAGAAGCTGGTCATTGACAAGGTATTAAAAACTGGTTGGGGGAATGAGTGGCCCAAGGTGCAGTCGAGGGCCACCTCCCTCCTAATGATCATTTATCCATGAATCACATCTTTGAGGTTGTTATTGTGACTGTAAATATAATTACCAATAACAATGTTCTTTTTTCCCATTTAGTTTTAACTTGCTTAATGTTTTAAGCAGAGTGGCGCAAGTCACATGTGCCACACAGAGTCAGTTGGCAGCCAGATCTGTCATTTCTAAGACGTTAATGACTGATCCAGTAGCCAATCAGGAGCCTCACTAGGCTTATGAATAATTAATTAGACTTATCAGTACAGTTTGCAGTTTCATTACGATGCCAATAATACTCAGCTTTACCTATCATTTGCCCCTGGGGAGGGGAATGCAGTCAGTGTGCTAAATGATTGCCTTGCTGTTATCAGTGACTGGATAGCCTGCAGCTGGCTAAGGATGAATCCAGTCCAGACTGAAGTGGTACTGGTGGATGTGGATATTCAGAGCGTGGCAAGACTGAGTGGGATTGTGGCTGGATTTCATCTTGACTCCACCTCGCTCATAGCCAGAGATAGGGTGAAGAATCGGGGCATCATCTTGGACCAGAAACCGACACTAGAACATCAGTTGACAGCAGTGGTGTGTGATGGATTTTTCCATCCTAGGAATATCACCTAGATCAAGCCGTATCTAAGATCTCAGGACCTAAAGACACCAGTGCATGCCTTCATGACATCCATATTGAACTATTGTAATCCTTTGTATCTTGGGCTATCTGGAGGTTTGATGCGCTGTTTGCAGCTGGTGTAGAATGCCACAGCTTGACTGATTGACAGGGTGTCTTGTTCTGAGCATATCTCTCCTGTTTTGCAGACGACTATTTCTTGTTATGCTTCAACACTGTATTTTTGCTTCCTTGTTATTATTGCCTGTACCTGACTGTTCCTTGTTGTTTGCTGTTGCCTTGACTCTGTATTGTTATTGCTTGTACCTTGTAACTCTTCCGGGTCACACCTGAAAAAGGCACTTGACTGTCTAGCGTGCTTACCTGGTTAACAAAAGTTAAATAAATAAATAAATTGCACTGGCTGTCTGTGAGGTTGTGCACCTCCTTCAAAATAGGTTGGTTTCCTTTCAAAATCCTACATGATCTGGGCCCAGGAAATCACTTTTATACCCATATGCTGCTGATTGCCCCCCTCCGCTCTTTTGTGGTGGACCCTTTTATGGTTCCCAGATTATGCTTGAAATTGTCTGGGGTCCAGGTCTTTGCTATGGAATCAGCTGCCCCATGAGCTTAGTGGTGCCCCTTCTTTACAATTGTTTAAATGGGGATTGAAGCGTTAGCATTTTTTTTTTTTTGTGCTACCTGCCACCATGCCTCAGCCTCAGTCATGGCCACCTCCACTCCCATTCCCACATTAGCCACGACTCCCTGATACCCCCTGGCTTACCCCCAGGGCAGGGTTGCAGCACCGGGCCTAAGTGCCACAAACTGCAGGATAGGTCAGGGAGACGGCCTGGGAGCTCATCAGAGCGGAGGGGCAGGCTTCATCCAGGTGACAGGCAGCATTGCTTTTTTTCACCTTGTATGCAGGGGTAGGGGTGTGCAATGATGGCCAGCGCCCACCCCACCACTCAGACAATGTTCATGTGCCAGTCGCTGCAGTACCCCCGGCCTCCACCAGGGGTCCGTCAAGCACAGAGCACACTCTCTTCCCTCTCCCCAGAGAATGAGAGCAGTCCCTGGGACACTCCATCCTTCTCCTGCCGGTCAGCCCTCCGAACGTCCCGGGTCCATTCCTGAACCTGGGTCGCTGATGTCGCAAGTGGAAATCCAACCGCTGTGCCGATGGGCCAGCATACGTTAGCAGTTTTTAATGGCATATCCCTTTTATATCTGAAATATTGTACTAATATTCATTTTTAGAATGTGCTTATTTACTGATTGGTTGCGCTGCTGTATTTGTATAAATGTGTTTTGTAAGGCTCCCAGACCCTGTGGGATTGGACGCCTAAATAATAAAAATACTACTACTTTTTTATTTGTGAGATACATAATTGCAAGCAAGAAAAGGATAGCAAAATGATAAAACAGTAAAACATAGTCCCTAAACAAATCCTGCTGGCTAATGTTTGGGGCTATGTGGGTATTTAAATAAAATAAGATTTTGGGAATGTTGTTTTTGTAGGTTTTATGGCAAATATTTTCCACAGAAAAAGGCTGTGACTGACTGTGTCCTCTTCTATTGCTCTTAACGTCATGACATTAAGGGACACAAAAACCCAGGGAAGAGTACACAGTAGGAGAGGAGGTAGTAACAACAACAAAAATGGAAAGGGACCTGGGGGTAATCATATCAGATGACCTTAAGGTTGGCAAGCAATATGAGAAGGCAGTAGGGAGGGCTGGTAGGATACTGGGAATATAGGTAGAGGCATCACCAGCAGAAAACAGAAGTTGTTATCCCTCAGTACAGACAGTTGATGAGACCCCATCTGGAATACTGCATCCAGTTCTGGAGACCCCATCTCCACAAGGACATAGACAGGATGGAGGCAGTCCAGAGGAGGGCAACTAAAATAGTTCAGGGTCTGCAAGAGAAGCCATACGAGGAGAGACTAAAGGAGCTTAATATGTATACCCTTGAGGAAAGGAGGGAGAGGGGGACAATGATAGAAACTTTTAAGTACTTCAGTGGAATCAACAAAGTCCAAGAGGGTAGCATCTTTCAGGGGACACAACTGGAAGATGGGGGGTGACTCAGGGGCAATGTAAGGAAGTATTTTTCACAGAGAGGTGGTGGACATATGGAACAGCCTTTCTGAGGAGGTTGTAGGGTCTAAAACTGTGGAGAATTCAAGAATGCATGGGACAGACATAAGGCAATTCTTGTGGGGGGTAGGAAGAAATAGGCTGTTGGTAGGGAAATGGGCAGACTAGGTGGGCCAAGCAGTCCTTATCTGCCGTCAAAGTCTATGTTTCTGTGTTTCTATGACATGCTAAACAGTGACAACTCACTTTCTTGGATGCTGCTGTCAGTACCGGGTATTTCTTCCCCTCTCCACCAGTGGAACTAGAACCAGACCAGACAGATGCCATTCCCTCTCTCATGAGCTTCTTCCCCCAGATGGTTGCACCATCCCCCGCATGCAACCAGTCAGCTCATCACACAGCTCTTGCCCACAGTGGCTCACTCTGTGGCTATCCAGAGCCTGTGAAGAATGTTGCATTTGAAGCTGCAGCCACATGTTGCAGCATGGCTGCAAACATGTGGCTGCAGCTGTCTAGCACTTTTACAAATCTTGCATCCAGTTCAGCTTGCAGGTGCTCAGTGAGCACAGCTGCTCCATCTGGAATCTCCTTTTGTCCATGTATATATCTATCCAAGGATATTTTCAGGATATGCACTGCTTGTGCTGGGATCACTTGACTCAGCTTGGCAGGGGTCATTTCATTTTCTGCTTTTTGGCTAATTTTAGCAAGTGGACTGGTTGGAAGTACATTGCTGTTTCACTGCAGCTGAGCTCAGACATCTGTCTTTCTTGCCTATAGCTTCTGTGAGTGCTAGGTCACACCTGGGCTGACTTCGGTGAGCTTCCATAGTGATCTCTGATTGGACAGGAAGTCTCAGGAGGTCTTAAACTGTTACACACTGTTCCAGCAGATGAATATTGTATAATAAAATATGCATAATTAATAATTGGGCACCCATATGAGAATACATAGCCAAATATAGTATTGGCACACCCTTCTCCCTGCAATAAGGGTCACCACCATGGTCCAGAATGCTGATGTTAAATGGCAGTGGAAGTGGCATGGGGAACTTGAGATGCTGCAGGTATTCAGGGCTTGTTGCGAGTAGGCTGATGAATGCACTAAGATGGGATGCTGGATGGGACTTCATGATGGAAATCCTCATCAATTGATTTCTTTACTTCTGCAGACACTTGCAGAACCTTTAGAGAGAGGGGGAGAACTGAGCACAGCACTGAAAAATCTACAGTGAATGTGCCATTTTGTGACTCTGTATTGGGGGAAGGGGATCAAGTTTCTTGTGCGTAATGGTAAGAATGCTTAAATGGGCTTCCAGTGTAACTAGGGAGCCAAGGAACAATAGGATTTATAGTGAGGGTTACCATATACAAGCCCCTGCTGATTGGATGCGTCATTATGTAACTAATTACATTCAGTTGGTGGGCCCACCTGCTGTGGTGACCTATTAAATATCACGTCACACTCCAAACTGCATTTCATTTTAATTAGTTGGAAACGACACACAGATTGAAATGGATCATTTTGTTTGCAAGTAATAGGCTTGATAATGTCTCCTACAAGAACATGACAGAGGAGCCCCTAGGAGATCGCGCCTGTTATAGTCACATACTGGAACAGGACGTCTTTGGAAATGAGCTGGCATCAGCAAAACTATGCTGCCCCATAGGCTGATCCCTAATAAATAACCCAGATCACATGTTCCTGTAATAACAGTTTACTATTCGAGTGAGACACTAACGAGATCACACATCAGAGGAAAGCTGGTCTCCAAGCAGTCCCGTTCCTGTACACCCACTGGAGTCAGCTGTCAGCTCTGGAGCCTCACCTGCTCCATCAGTACATGTGATTATTCTCATCTAGTGGTATCACCCGTCTAGTGTAGAACCAGTGAGCCATCACAGTCACAGCATGGTGACTTGATTTCTAGAGCCCATCAATGGGGGGAAAAAAAGGCCTGAAAACTGTAGAAGTGAAGAGATTCAAAAATATTAGGAAATGTAGTTTGGTTTCCCTAGCAATCTTTGGTTGCCCATAATTTCTGAAAACATCACCATAATATTAGTGATGTCTCTGGGGACACTGGATGAAACGCAGTGTTTAAAATTTAATGGTATAACCACATTGCATGTGCAAATGTTTTAAAAATGTGGCCCCATTTCAAGTTGCAGTATTTATTAGTCACCATGTGTGGGTTTTTTTTCCAGCAGTGGTGTAGTTCTGTCAAAAATATCAATATACCAATTTGTTCTTTCATTTTCTTTCATTCCAGAATTGAGATACAGGACTATGAAGTTTTTAAAAGTTACCGCTCCCATGCCATGTCCCACATGAAAACATTAAGGGCCAGATATTCAAAACATTGCCCCAGGGCTAAATTAGCACTGCCTGGTGGGCAAACTTAGCCCGGAGCAAAAAGCAAGCTATATTCAAAAGGAATAGCCCAGTGCAAACCAGCAGAATATAGCAAGCAAAGGAAGCCAGGCAAACAGGGCCAGGAGTGCAGGACAAAAATAGCCCAGGAATAAGACAGCACTGAATATAGCAACAGGGAGGTGCACACTGCTACTGCAGCTCATTAAACCCTGGAGAAAGCCAGTGTTGCAGGTGAAGAACATTGTGTGTGATTGCAAAGAGATGTCTCACATCTACTGCAAACAACAATGTAAGCCACACCCTGCAGAACTGTGCTATGCTGAAGTGAGGTTTGCCCGGGGCTAACCTGATTGCACAGTGCTAACACATTAGCTCGGTGCAAACTGATTAGCCTTGGGCAAACGGGAGCTATATTCAAAGCTCCTATGCAAATGAGCCTACTTAGGTAATCTGTGGGCAAACAGGTACATTTGCATCTCATTAAGTGCTGCTTAACATACATTACCATGCAGTTTGCCAGGTGCTACTGCATGGAGCACAAAGCTCCGCCTTTTGGTCGGAATGGAAGTACAGGCTGGATGCTGCAGGCCAAGGCATACCCACAGCATCCCCTGTTGGTTGGAATAGAAGCACAGGCTGGAAGCAGCAGGAATTTTGTGCTGGCAGGCACAGTCAGTGCATAAAACACACCCATGCATCTGTTCAAGCAGGACCTGTATATCTATATACTGTATATAGCTATATATATATATATATATATATATAGAGAGAGAGAGAGAGAGGGAGAGAGCTATAGCTATCCAGATCAATAGCTACACACAGACACACTGCCCGTGGCCACACATGCCCTGGAGGATGCCCCCCCAACAACATAGGTACCCCACTGCAGTAGTGGGTGAAACACAGTAGGGGGACTCGATGAACAAGACAGGCATAAGGCAAACCTGGTGGGAGCGGGAGGCCATAGGCCGCAGGTTCACTGGGATATGCAGCATATCCATTAGATAGGGAACAGGGCAAACTGAGTGGGCCAGGCAGTCCTTCCCTACCATCACAGTCCCTGTTCCCATGTGTGCCTGTTACACTTCCTACCCTGGTAGGCTAGTGTCTCCCCCCCAGCATGATCCCTGATCCCCATAGCCGCTGTATATGAATATTTTCTCTTGTAGTCTAGTGGTCCCTCCGCCCTCCAGCATGAATCCCAACCCTCTGGTACATGTAGGAATTGCATTATTCCCTGGTAATCTAGTGGTCCTCCACCCCAGCATGAATCTGACCCTGGTACATTGTAAAAATTGTATTTTTCCTGAGTAGTCTAGTGGTCCCCCCACCCCGCAGCATGAATCCCAACCCCCGGTACATGTAAATATTGTATTTTTCCCTGGTAATCTAGTCGTCCCCCTACCCATCAGTGATGCCCTCGTTCATCCCAATGACATGCCACAAAGAGAGCCGGCGACTGGCTCTGCCCTCCTCTCACCACTAAGGCCGGTCACTGACTACGGTATGCATGAGCAATATGGAAATGAATGAGGGAGTGTGCTGATTCATTTCTGTAGCACTCATGCATACCGCAGTCGGCGGCCGGCCATGGTGGTGAGAGGAGCGCAGAGCCGGTTGCCAGCTGTCTTTGTGGCATGTCATTGGAATGAGCGAGGGTGTCACTGCTGGGTGGGGAGACCACTAGACTACCAGTGAAAAATATAATTTTTACTTGTACCAGGGGTCAGGAGTCATGCTGGGCGGTGGGGGAACCAGTAGACTACCAGGGAAAAATACAATTTTACATGTACCGGGGTGGGATTTGTGCTGTGGTGGGGGACCACCCAGACTACCAGGGAAAATATCATTTCTACATGTACCGGGGCGGGATTCATGCTGGGGTGGAGGACCACTAGACTACCAGGGGTCTTGATATACTGTGGCTATGGGGTCCATGATGTGGGGGGGGGCACTACCGCATTACTGCCATTTTTTTCCGGCAGTATCTAGTACCACGCTACAGGTCGCGCTAATGCCTGTAGCATGGCGCTATACCTTGAATATGCCATGCTGCTGGCATTCCTGGGCACTCCCCTATCCACGCCCCTGCAAACCATTATCTATTAGTGTCGGCGCTACCACACAGCGCCGGTGCTAATAGGGCTTTTGAATATTGCAGCCTTGCACAGATCCAGCGCTATTCCAGCACTACGGATTTGCATTAGATGCAAAGGTTTGACTATCTGGCCCTAAATATTTTATTTATTTAGTTTGCAAAGCCAAGGTACCCTAGGGTGGGATAAGTTCCTGGAGCATCCTAAGCTCCAGGCCAATCTTTGTGCAGACTCGATGGACCCTGGGTCCCCTTCTGCTGACACACTTTCTTTGTTTCTACTGTATGTTTCTATGTTTTGGTTACCTGGTAGATGCACTAGACAATAAAGTGGCTATTCTGGGACATGACCTGGGAGCAAACAGTCAAGGATTCTGTGATGATCAGGAAAGTAGGAAAAACATTATATAGTATATGAAGTACTACATAATAAAACCAGTAATTATACAGTGAAGAGATACTGTACATCCAAGTAACATACAGTACAGGTTGTTTGGAAATCAAGCTGACAGGAGTATGCAGCATTACAGAAAGAGTAAGGTGCTTCTGAGAGTCCCAGGTTTCTAGTTTGCTTGGTGGTGCAGCTGGAAGCGCAGCTAGAATGGTATTCTGGGGTGGCCTGGGTTCAAATCCCAGCTAAGACACTTAGGGCCAGATATTCAAAGCTTTGCCCCGGGACTAAATTAGCACTACCCGGTGAGCAAACTTAGCCCGGAGCAAAAAGCAAGCTATATTCAAAAGGAATAGCCCGGTGCAAAACCAGCTGAATATAGCAAGCAAAGGAAGCCGGGCAAACAGGGCCAGGAGTGCAGGGCAAAAATAGCTCGGGAATACGACAGCACTGAATATAGCAACAGGGAGGTGCACACTGCTACTGCAGCTCATTAGACCCTGGAGAAAGCCAGTGTTGCAGGTGGAGAACATTGTGTGTGACTGCATAGAGATGTCTCACATCTACTGCAAACAACAGTGTAAGCCACACACTGCAGAACTGTGCTATGCTGAAATGAGGTTTGCCCGGGGCTAACCTGAGTGCACAGTGCTAACACATTAACCCACGCAAACTGGTTAGCCAGGGGCAAATGGGAGCTATATTCAAAGCTTCCATGCAAATAAACCTACTTAGGTAATCTGTGGGCAGACAGGTACATTTGCATCTCATTAAGTGCTGCTTAGCATACATTACCATGCAGTTTACCCAGTTCTGAAATTTGCTAGAATATCTGTTCTGAAATATGCTAGAAGTGGTAGGGACAAGCCTCATTTAATTATTCATCTTGGGACGAACGACCTAGCTAACAAGACAGTAGATATAGTCCAGAGGAGGTTTGAGAAACTAGGACAATTATGTGAGGGGGCAGGAAGATTAGTAACTTTTTCGGAGATACTTCCAGTGCCCAAGGCAAGCACAACAAGAAAGCTAAGAATAGAGAAATTTAATGGATGGCTAAGAACCTGGTGTTGTGCTAAAGGGGGTGGGGTGGGGTATGGAGGGACCTGGGAGGACAGTAGTCTCTATGCCAAGGACAGACTACACTTGAATGAGGAGGGAAAGAAAGTGTTGAAACAGAGGATGGAGGAGTACATCGAGGAAGTAGGGAATTTAAACTAGGAGCAGGGGTGGCAGTTGGACAAGAGACATGCAGAAACCACAGGTTGGGAAACCATATGAGCTACCCCCATAACAGTGACAAAGGACAAAATGGCAAGTACTGTTGCTGATGCTAGGAAAGGAGGGCAGGATGGGAGGGGGGGAAAGGGTGGAAGGGTGGTTACCCTTAATGCTAGGAGCCTTGGGAGGAAAACTGCAGAGTTACAGGTGCTTATGGCAGAGGGAGAGGTGGACATTGCAGCCATCACAGAAACATGGGCCACCCAATACAATGACTGGGACCTGTCTGTACCAGGGTGCAGGTTATTTTGTAGGGACAGGGTGATTGGGAAAGGAGGGAGTGTGGCACTATATGTGAAGGAAGGACTGAAGTGTGTAAGGGAGGAAGGGGAGGAGGGTAGTACGGAGTCAATTTGGATGCAAATCCAGGATTCCAAGAATAGGATTCTTAGAATGGGAGTGGTGTACAGGCCACCATCTCAGACGGAGGAGTTAGACAGGTAACTAGTGGGACAGATCAGGAGGACCTACGAGAAGGGAAGTGTGGTGATTGTGGGGGACTTCAACATGCCAGGAGTGGACTGGAGTACCCCAACAACCAGGAACAGAAGGGAGCAGGTACTGCTGGATGCCTTCCAGGACAGCTTCCTGCTGCAAATGGTCAGTGAACCAACCAGGTTAGGAAATACTCTTGATCTTGTGTTGGCAAATGGGGACTTTGTGAGAGAACTTACAGTGGAGGAACCGCTTTCAGGAGTGACCACCACTCAGTATGGCTCGCATTGGATATGGGCAGGAAGGAGGGAATCTGGCACAAGAGTGCTGGACTTCAGGATGGCCGACTTTGGGAGGATGGAGGAAGTGGTAAAAGGGTACCTGGCCAGAATTCAATCTAGTATGGACACTAACCACAGGTGGGAGCTCATAAAGCTGGGGATAGTGGAGGCAACCAAAACCTGCTGCAAGGCCCAGAGCAAGAAGGCTAGGGCTAAGAAATCGAGCTGGCTGAGCAAAGAGGTCATGAAAAGGTAAGGAGGAAAAGAGTTGCCTTTAGGAAGTACAAGAAAACAGGGAGAGGGGAGGACAGGGAGGAGTGCTTGACGGAATCGAAGGAGGTGACAAGGGCAGGAAGGGGAGCCAAGGCATCTACGGAACTCAGGCTGGCATAATGCATTAAGAAGGGGAGAAGGACTCTTTAGGTACATCAGGGAGAAAAGGAACTGTAAGGACCACATAGTAAGGATTAGGAAGGAGGGGGGTTGGGTGGAAGCAGAGGTGCGATGAGGCAGAAGCACTAAATGAGTACTTCTGCTCAGTATTTACTGAAGAGAAGGGGTGACACCCAAGGGGGAGAAATGGCAGAAACAGGGAGAGGTGACAAATGGGGAAATCATGGAGGGCACAGTTAGGGAGGGTTTGAAGGCACTGAGGGTGGATAAGGCGTCAGGCCCAGATGGCATCCACCCCAGGGTACTGAAGGAGCTGGCAGAGGTCCTTGCAGGACCTTTGGCAGACCTATTTAATGCCTCACTATATTCGGGGTGTGTACCTCAGGACTGGAGAATGGCTCATGTGGTGCCCCTCCACAAGAGTGGCCCCAAGAATGAACCGGGAAACTACAGACCAGTGAGTCTCACATCCATCGTGGGTACGCTAATGGAGACTATCCTGAAGGAAAGGCTGGTGGTCATTCTAGAGGCCAAAGGATTACAGGACTGCAGACAGCATGGCTTCATACAGAGCAGATCCTGCCAAACCAACCTGGTGGAGTTCTATGACTGGGTAACTAGGCAACTGGACAGGGGCCATGCCGTGGATGTCCTGTATCTGGACTTCAGTAAGGCATTCGACTCGGTGCCACATGGAAGGCTGGGAAGTAAGTTAGTAGGCACAGGGGCGGGTGCAAAGCTGGTGAGGTGGGTAGGGAACTGGCTTCAGGGAAGGCAACAGAGGGTGGTGGTGGGTGGAGAGCTCTCACACCCAAGGATAGTGACGAGTGGTGTTCCACAGGGCTTGGTGTTGGGACCAGTGTTGTTTGGGATATTCATTGCAGACATATCATTGGACATCAAGAGCAAGATCAGTCTGTTTGCTGATGATACCAAGGTAGGAGCAGTGGTGGATGACCTAGGGGATGGCAGGGCTTGCAGGATGATCTGGCAAAGCTTGAAACCTGGTTAGACACCTGGCAGCTGGAATTTAATGCAAAAGTGCAAGGTGCTGCATTTTGGGATGAAGAAACCAAGGAGGAGTTACCAGCTGGGGGTGCAGCAAGCCCAGACAGAGGAGGAGAAGGATCTGGGGTGCTCATTACAGGGTCAATGAACAACTCGGCACAATGTAGGAAGGCAGCTGCAAAGGCCAACAAAATGCTGGGTTGTATGCAAGGGGTATATCCTCGAGGAGGGAGGAGGTGATTCTGCCACTGTATAGGTCATTAGTTGGACTGCACCTGGAGTACTGCATGCAGTACTGGCACCCGTATCTGAAGAGGGACATTAAGTTACTGGAGGGGATGCAGCGCAGGGCGACAAAGATGATCAAGGGACTGGGGGACTTATCATGTGAGAGAAGCCTGAGGGAATTGAACATGTACTCACTGGAGGAGAGAAGGGATAGGGGGACATGATTGAAACCTTTAAATACATGAAAGGAATAAACAAGACAGGTACAGAGGGGCTGTTCAAAGTAAGGGAGGGGAGGGACACCAAGGGCCATGATATGAGACTGGAGGGAGGAAGGTTCAGGAGGGAGATGAGGAGACACTGTTTTACAGAGAGGGTGGTGGCTGGGTGGAATGCATTACCTGCAGAAGTGGTATCCAGTAGAACAGTGGACTGCTTCAAAAGGTGATGGGACAGGACAAGGGGGAGGGTCAATGAATGGGAAGGGTGGAATGAAGGGGCAGCTGCAGAATAAGGGGTGCTAGCTGCACATTCGAGCAGACTTGATAGACCTCTAGGCCTTTATCTGCTGGCAAATTTCGTATGTTCATATGATCGTATGTGCTACTGCATGGAGCACAAAGCACCCCCTGTTGGTCGGAATAGAAGTACAGGCCAGAAGCAGCAGGAACTGTGTGCTGCCAGGCACAGTCGATGCATACATACCTCACAACCCCTTGCCTCCTGAATCAGGGACAAGGCTTAAACAAGTCAGGGATAAAGGCCCAAATCCAGGGACACAATTTCAAAATTGGTGATATCCACTCAGGAAGCTGGCAGAATAAGGGACTCGATGCAGAATATATTTCCTGAAGAATACGAAGTCTGCAACATTATTGGTGACATAGGTTTATTCTTACAATCCCTACTGTTTAGTTATGGGACACACATTTTAGGAGGGACAGAGTAAACGTTTGAGGTGAAATCAGGGATGACCCTAGAAATCAGGGACAACTGAGAGGTATGCTGTTCTGTCACATAAACACACATTGTATGAGGGACGGAGGAACATGTGGAGGCTAAATCAGGGACCTCCCTGCAAAGCAGGGACAGTCAGGAGGTATGGATGCATACAATGCACCCATACATATGTGTGCCTGATACACACGATACCCTGGTAGTCTAGTGGTCCGGCCACCCCTCTGCATGAATCCCAACCTGTTCACAAAAAAACCGATATTCATTTCCCTGGTAGTCTAGTGGTCCCCCCCATCCCCCTGCATGAATCCCGACCCCGTGCACCGTAAAAAAAGACTGTTCCCTTGTGGTTAGTTCATCCCCCCAGCGACAGTGGCGCTCCGGCTCAGCCAGGAACTATCCATGAACAGAGCAGGACCGGCTCAGCCTCCCTCTCACCACCATGGCCGGCCACCCGACTGAGGTACAAATGACTCATTCATACCTCAGATGGGTGGCTGGCTGAATGACAGAAGGAAAGGAGCAAAGCCAATCGCTCTGTTCATGGATGTTCCTGAGCTGAGCGAGGCGTATCTGCTGTGGGGACCGCACAGACTACCGAGGGCGATCTTTACGGTGCGTAGTCATATTCATGTGAGAATAATGGTGGTCCGGATAGTGCGAAGATGAGGACCACTGAACTCGAAATGTATTTTAATTTTATTGTGACTGGGTCGGATTCATGCAGGGGTGGGGGACCACTAGACTGCCAGGGAGATTACTATACTGCCGCGGCTATGGGGGTCCATGATGTGGGGGGTACTGCCGCATTACCTCCAACTTTCTTTCAGTGGTATCTAGAGCCATGCAACAGGTCGCGCTAATGCCTGTAGCGCAGCGCTATACCTTTGAATATGCCGCGATGCTGGCATTCCTGGGCACTCCCCTAACCCCGCCCCAGCATACCATTATATATTAGCGTCGGCGCTACCACACAGCACTGGCGCTAATAGGGCTTTTGAATATTGCAGCCGCGTGCAAATCCAGCGCTATTCCAGTGCTACGATTTTGCACTAGGCGCAATGGTTTGAATATCTGGCCTTGAATTCTTTCTCTCTTCTATTTGTCTGAGTAATTTACAGACAGTACAGGAGGACTACACACACACACACACACACACACACACACACACACACACACACACGCACATATATTTGCCAGGGTAGGGTGGGGAGGAGGTGTTAGCAGGGGATGGGGGAGTTGAGATTTAAAAGTGCTTGGGAGGTGGGAAGGGTGGAATTACACCACAGGGTGTGTGTGTGTGTGGGGGGGGGATGTTATGGACTTTTAAAAGTTTTTTTTAACGAAAAATATAAACATTTACCGGTAAAGTTGCCACCAGGAAATTGGGAAAGCTTTGTGAATTGCACATTTTCTGAATTTGCGACAACTTCACTGGTGAATCAAAACTTTGCACCACCTCCACTATGAAATACACAGACTAAGAACAACAATAGAACTGGGGTCCAGATCATACTGAAAATACAGAATAATATGGGCAACCACACACAACCAGGCTGTGTTTTTTAATTTTTAATACCCCAATGTTAGGGGGCCCCAGTGTTCCCATCAGGCCCCATTTGCCACAGTATGTTTAGGTGACAAGGGTGGGGGCCAAACTTAGTGCAGGATCCCTGCTTCATAACTGCAGCCTGAAGTTTAAATAGTTTTTTTTTTCTCTTTCTTTTCTGTCTCCCTGTAGCCTGCCCAGCCTTAGCATGAGGTTGTGCCCTCCTCATGCTGGGCAGCTGCCTGCCTCTCTGGTCGCTAGGGACTCAGCATCCCGAACACCAAGGAGGGCTCAAAAGTGACCAGTAACAGCCAATTTTAAATTGTGGTGTGGCCAGCAGTAGTGACAGTCAGGAGAAGCTCTCAGGTGCCCCAACAAAGAAAAAGTAAGTTTTGCGGCCAAATAGTGAGAGAGAGAGAACACAGGGAGGTAACAGTTAAGGGTATAGTGTACCTGTTGTTCTTCTCTCCTCTCCTCCCTATGTGTCAGTCCAGCGGGTACAGCAGTGGTGTTGCAGTGGCTCCAAGTGTTCTGATGGGGTCCCAGACTGTAGCAGTCAACACAGTGTGGGCTTGGTTGCCCCAGTTTTTTGTTTTTTTTAAACTAAAAGTTAAATTCTGGTCCCTGGTTGGCGGCACCCACAAGCGGGGCCGCATCCTCGGAGCCTGCATCGGGCCAGCAGATGGAGCGTCAGGAGCAGCAAGGCCCCTTAGTCATCCCTCTTATTGCCTGCCTCCAGCATCTGCCAGCCAGCAAGAGCATCTCCTCCCTCCACCTCCTCTTCTCTCCAGTAGCTTCTCCCCGGGTCAGGGTGGTGAGTCGGCGGCAGCACCAGTGGGCAGGTGCTGACCGACAGTACATTAAATAAATACAATAAAAAGTTTATTTTCCATGCTGGAAGGTACCAAGAAGGACTGCCAGGAGTGGGGCAGGAAAGGCCCCATCAGAAGAAACCACCCCAAGGTGGGATTATTTTAATTTATTTAAATGAGCTCCATCTAAGGAGCAAAAGGGAGAGGGGTAGGATTTATTGAAATTAAGCTCCCGAGAGGTGGAGCTAGGGCAAGATGGCCCAGAATAAATTAATAAATTAAAGCAACTGAGGAAAGCTGCAGCTGGGGGTAAGGCAAAGTCCCAGTTTTCATTAAAACTAGCCAAGTGGGCTAATGAACAGGGTTAGGTAGCCCAAAAGCTTAAGGTTCTTTAAAGTGATAAATAAAAGGGCCCGTCAGGGCTAGGAGGGCTGCAGCTTAAGTGGTAGCCACATTAGCCAGGTGGGTCAGTGGGTTAGGGGCCAGGTAGTCCAATGTTGTTTCCTTAGTATTTTCCACACTTTATTCAGTTTATCCAGCTCCAAGTGGGCCAGTTAGGGGACACCAGCCCTGGATAAGGAATAGTTCCCCAGAGTGGAGAAAGGTAGCCAGTAGCCAAGTGGCCACCAACATACTAAATTTTCAGCAGAATAGGCCTAACGGTCTTTCGTGTCTGCTCGTTTGGTCAGTCCCCACCCTGGGAGCTGACCTTGCTGCCCTCCTCGCCCTCTCTGGCTTCTCCCTTCCCAGTCCCGGATATTCTCACTGCACTGGATTTTGCTGCCAGAACCCTTCCCCGTACCTGTCCCACCCCCTCTTGAACCCCTCCACCATCTTCGCCTCCACCAGCCCCCTGGGCAGCACATTCCATGGCTCCACCACCCTCTCAGTGAGTAGCACCTTCTCCTTTCTCCCCTTAATCTCCTCCCCTCCAGCTTCAACCCATGCCCTCAAGTTGCCCCCCCTCCTTCCTTCGAAGCACCCTGACTGATCCTCCCCTGTTTACCCCCTTCATGTACCTGAAGACCTCTAACATGTCCCCGGTCCCTTCTGTCTTCCTTGTGTACATATTTAGCTTTTCGAACCTCTCCTCATAGGTCCTGTCCCCCCAAGCCCCAAATCATTTTGGTTGCCCTCCTCTGGACCCTCTCCAGGAGTTCAAGGTCCCTCTTTAAGTGTGGCCTCCAAAACTGCATGCAGTACTCGAGGTGCGGCCTCACCAAGCAGTTATACAGAGGGAGTATCACTTCCCTCCTTCTGGAGGTGATCCCCCTAGCGATGCATCCCAGCATCCTGTTGACCTTGGCCGCTGTCCTCCTACAAGTCTCCGAGTTGTTCATCTTGACATCCACCACCACCCCCAGGTCCCTCTCAGCCATCGAGACTTGTAGCATCCCCCGGGTGTACACTGGGCCCGGGTTTCTGGCTCCCAGGTGCAGTACCTTGCATTTCCCTGCATTAAACCTCAGCATCCACTTTCTAGACCACCTTTCCAGAGCCTCCAGATCCCCCTGTAGGGCCATCCTCCCCTCCTCCCCATTCACCACCGCTCCCAGTTTTGAGTCATCCACAAAGAGACTCATCTCACTCCTGATACCCGTCCTTATGTCAGAGACGTAGGCGTTGAACAGGAGGGGCCCAAGGACCGATCCCTGCAGGACCCCACTAATGACCCTCCTTGGGGATGAGACTATCCTGCCAACCATGACGCTGTGGACCCAGTCCTGGAGCCAATTGCCTATCCATCTGATCATCTGGTTCCCCACTCCCATTTCTCCCAGCTTATCCAACAGGCCCACGTGAGGAACAGAGTCAAACGCCTTGCTGAAGTCAAGAAAGAGGACGTCCACCGGTCTACCCAAGTCCAAGGCACTCGTCACCCAGTCATAGAACTCCATAAGGTTTGTCTGACACGATTTCCCTTGGATGATTTCATGCTGTCTATCATCCAGGAACCCAGACTTTTCCAGGTCCCCCCCAGCCTCTCTTTGACAATGCCCTCCATCACCTTGCCCACCACCGATGTCAGGCTGACAGGCCTGTAGTTCCCTGCCACATCCCTTGATCATCCTTGTGGATAGGCACTATATGCGCCACCTTCCAGTCCTGGGACACCCACCTTGTCCTCAGAGAGATGCTGAAAGGCTCCGCCAGGGGTTTCTCCAGGACATCCGCCAGTTCCTTCAACACTCTGGGATGTAATTTATCCAGCCCCAGTGCTTTCTCTGTCTTAAGGGACCTGAGGGCTTCCCTCACTCTCTCTGCCTTGATTTCCACCTCCGCTACCTCATCCCCCTGCTTAGCTTTCCCCACTCCTGCCAGTGATGCCCCCCCTTCCCAGACACACAGATCGGTAAGGGTTTCCCCCTCCTCAGTTTCACTGTCTCCTCCCATGTATGATGCAGCCCCCCCAATTTTCTTTGGTGAAAACTGAGGTGAAGTACTTATTTAGGACCTCAGCCTGCTCCCCAGGTCTTGTGCCCATCCCTCCTCTGTTTCAATCCTGCTAATCTGCCCCTTCACCCTTCGTTTTTCCCCAATGTATCTAAGGAACCCCTTGTTCCCTCTTTTAATTTCCTTGGCCAGGTTCTGCTCCTTCTTTGCCTTAGCCACCCTCACCATCCTAGTGGCCCTTCTGGCCATTAGCTCATACTCCCCACAATCCCTTCACTCCTTGAGCACTTGAGTTGCCTATAGGCCACCTTCTTTCCCCTCACCACCTCCTGAACCTCCCTGGTTCACCAGCAGGGTTTTCAGGCCCTACCGCATTTTCGTCTTACTCTTGCACAGGTGCTGGTAGCCTCCTGCACCCCATCCTCATGATTTCCCACCTACTGTCAGCGTCCATGTCTGGCCCAATCCCATTCAAATGCTGCTTAAGGATCCTTCCCATTTCTTTCAAATCTGCCCCCCTGAAGTCAGTTACTTCTATCTTTGTGCAGCCTTCTACCCCTCCTAGGTCCAGGCAGAACCAGACCGTGGCATGGTCACTCCCCGCCAAGGGGTCCCTTACCTCCAGGCCCCCAATCTGGTCACTGTCTACCAGGACCACATCCAGTACCCACGCCTCCCTGGTTGGTTCCCCCACCTGCTGAGTTAGGGACGCATCTTGAAAGACATCCATCAACCTCTGTTCCCTGGCCATTGAGGATGTCATAGTCTCCCAGTCTGTTCCTGGCATGTTTAAGTCCCTCAACACCACCACCCTTCCCCTGCCCAGTCTGCAGTGTCTACAACATCTGCCACCAGACTGTCCTCCAGCTCCTCCCCAGTGCAGGGGTCTGTACACCACTCTATTTTTACTGTCTTGCCCCCTTGTTATCAAGGTGACCCAAATCACCCACAGTTCCCTCCGCCTCCTCTGCTCCTCCTATGCCAGTGCAGTTTTGACTATTATTGTTACCCTCCTTCCCTTCCTCCCCCGTCCTTCCTGAACATGGTGTAACCCTCCAGGTTCAGGTCTCAGTCATGCCCTGTGGCAGCCCAGGTCTCAGTGACCACTGCCACATCCACCTTTCCCTCAGTTAGCATCACCTGGAGTGCAGGCATTTTATTGCCCAAGCTCCTGGCATTTAGCAGGACTACCTTCCACCCTTTCCCTATACTTCCATTTCTCCTGCTCGTGTTCCCATGGGAATTTTGTCTTCCTCTGGTCTGCACCTTACCTGTCGGCCTTTTCCTGCATTCCTCCAGCTCCCCAGGGAGTGGAGACAGAGTCCCTCCTTTATCGGACCCCTCAACAGCCTTTCTCCTATCCTCCCCTTCACAAGTTTAAACCCACTTTCACCAATGAACCCTCTATTTTCAACTTAAGGATTTCCCTCCCCCCCCCAAATTGAGATGGAGCCTATCTCTAGCATACAGCCCCTTATCCTCCCAGGTCTGCCCCCAGTCCCCCATCAACCCATACCCTCTAGCCCCACACCACTCCCTGAGTCACTGGTTTATCTCCCTATTCTTCCTTTGCATTCCCCACTAGTCCTTGTCACAGGCAGGATTTCCGAGAAGGAAATCGTGCATCCTATGTCATGACAGACCACGGCAAGGTCTCTGAACCTTGCCTGTATCCTTGCCTGTATCTTTAGCTCACTATTTCCCTCAATGTCATTGGTACCCAGGTAGACCAGTATGTTCAGGGAACCTCCACAATCCCTTGTCAGCTGATATACCTCATGCTTGGCCCTGTGCACCATTAGTCCAGGGAAGCATTTTGTTCTAACTGGGCAGACTTTCCCCTCCCTATCCCATTTGATACCCCTGATCATGGAATCCCCCAACAGGAGCACTCTGACCACTCCTTTTCCTCCATTTACCCCCTTCCCTGTCCCTCATTCTTTCTGGCGGCCCCTCTCCCTAGCCAACTCCTTGATCCTCCCACTATCTGGGTGCCACCTGCCGCCCCCTCCTTATTTACCCTGGCCACTCCCTCCCCTCAGATCCAATGCCTCTCCTCCTCCTGAGTATCCTTCTGTATCCGCTACCCCTGTCACAGCTTGTGACTGGTCCTTCCCCCCATCTGTTAAACTAGCCTGGCTCATCCTCCCTTCCATCCCATCTCCGTTCAGCCCCTCCTTTCCTGTCATGCTCCCCTGGCCTAAACCTTCAGCTCCCTTTACTGTATCCTCCTTGTACTTCTGGTCCTTCTCCTTGCCCTTTCCTCCCAACTGATCCTTCTTCTTGCGCTTTCCTCCCTCTACCCCCTCCTCCTCCTGCTCTGATCCCCTGCTCCCCCGTTTTCCCACATTCAAAGTTCCCACCTCTTCTTCCTGCTATCGGGCCCCCTCCTCCTGCCCCCCACTCCCTTTCCATCTCTAACTGCCCCAGTCATGGCTACATCACCCCCCTCATCCTCAAGCAGAAGAAGAGAACTGAAGCGGTTACTGAGCTTAAGGTCCGGTCCACCTCCCCACCTTGCTTCCTTCTGTCCAGCCCCAGCCATCTGCCTGCTTCCCTGAGAATGTCCTCCCTTTGGCCTCCCTCTGTGGGGGTGCCCAGATACCTGCCAGCTTCCTTGGTAGTGTCCTCCTTTTGGGCCCCCTCTGTCAGGGTCCCTATGTGACCCCAGAGTACTCTCCTGCACTTCTTTCCCTATGCACCAACCCCTAGTGCTTGGTGCAGCCCCGTGGGAGAGCTCCTGCCCTATTCCCCAACCATACCTCCCTCCCAGCTGTCTCCTAATCCCCTGAACCTCCTCCCTAAGCTGCTAGCTGGTAGCACACTGGGCAACCACCGAACTTCCAAGCCCAGTCCAGTATCATGGCGCCCCACAGCCTGTGCACCCCACCACCCTCCCAAGATGCCAGCCCTGATGATGTGTAGACCCATCACCCCCAAGTAGGTTTCCTTAGGTGAGCCACCAGGTTCCCCACTAGTCCAAGATACACCCCTCCCCACTAATCAGGTCACCCACTAATCCTAGATACAGTCCCACAGTAAACGGGTACCCCTGTTACTAGGTGCAGTACTAGACAGTAAACTTATAAGGGAAGTGCACAACTCCCTAAACTCCTCTCTTCCAGCCTTTAAACCCCACCCCCAGTGGCTAGAACTACATGAGCTGCACCTGAAGCCTTTACCTCCAATTGCAGGAAGGTGTTCCCCATAAATGAGCCAAGCTCTGGGAAGGAGGGTGGGATTAGGGCCTAAACCTGACTCTCATGAGAGTGTATCAGCTCTGGCAACACAATCCCAGCTCTCAGTTTAAACTCAGAAAACAGAATTACCAGCAGCAGCTATTTTTTTACGACCAGTAGCCAAGCCACAGCAAATATTCAGTGGGTGCAAAATCCTACTAATTTAAGAGTGCACTCTGGTGATATCTTCAGCCAGCAGCAAGGGAAGGGGAGTTGGTACATGGTTAGCCACCCCAGCAGCACAGTAACCTTAGCGAGACAAGGGATAGAAACCTGTGTAAGAGCCTCTAAACCCTAGAAAGGAAGGACAGTTAACAAGGGATCCTTAGCATGCCAGCTATCCAGATTACCCTCACCCAATAGGTTAATCCTCCTCTTAGGCTCATTTGAACTCAATTGCCCGTGGGAGGGGGGCCTTACCCCATGGTCACCGAGTAGCTAGCTATCCAGAGTTTTGACAGTTTTTTTCCCTTGCATTTTTTCATTAGAGTTCCAGCTATGAGAAAACAATTCTGTGGAACATTGTGAACTGTGAAAGAAACAAAATCTTTATTTGACATTGACTGCATTTAAAGATACAGCGCCTATATATAACCACGTAATTATCTTTCCTGCTCCAATTTGCCTTGGGTATTTCAAAAGACTGTTGGATTACCCCAGATTTGCCTTGCAGGTATGAAAGTGCCCTTTCAGTTGGAATTTGCCTTGTTTGCTACAATAGACTGGTAGATTAACACCACATTTGCCTTTCCTATCAAGAACTGCCTTGCACACCACTGAACTGCCTGCTTATCTAAGAATCTCTTTGGCTAATGCCAATATTTTTACCTGATTATTGCTCGGTTTATAGACTGCTGCTAGCAGTGACCAACTAAAGACTGGTACCATCATTCTTCTTCTTCAGACAGTTTGGGGCGGTCGCCAGCATAGATATGGTGTAGATAGTCACCTTGTTTCTTTTCCAGATCTATAGGCCATTCCTCCCTAACAGTTTTAGGTAGTGCAGGAACCAGCCCGGTTCACAAATAGTGATCTGTCGTCAAGGGGAGTGGGGCTTTGGTTCCAAGTACCCAGACTTTCCAGAGGTTCTCCAGCAAAGGTGTCCCAGCTCTTCAGATTTTCCAATTCACTGGGATCCTGCTTCAGCCCAGAGGTCCTCAGCCAGCCATCTGCATCTTGTGTCTTCCCTTGGCTTCTGCTTCAGCCCAGAGGTCTTCAGCCAGCTGTCTGCGTCTTGTGTCTTCCCCGGGATCCTGCTTCAGCCCAAAGGTCTTCAGCCAGTGGGCTGCATCTGTATTTTCCCTGGGATTCTGCTTCAGCCCAGAAGTCTTCAGCCAGTTGCATCTGTGTCTCATTTCCCTGGGGTCCTTCGCCAGCCAGGAGGCCCTACATTTGTCTTGCATTGTATGCTTCAGCTTCTCCACAGCTCATTTTCCTTGGAGCCCTACTTCAGCAAGGAGGCTTATCATTGCTTGAGCTCTTGTTTGTTCTAGTTTTCTCCACTCCATTTCTTCCAACTAAAGCCAGCCAACAAAGTGCACTGGTGGCCACCGCTCTCAACCTTGAGTGACTCTATGCTCTTTTGGTCTCTGATTGTCATGCTGTACTAATGTAATGAAACAATATAATGATAGTGTGGTAAGATGTAGAGTATAAGAATAGAGCATAGGGTAGTTATAGGTATCGAGGGATAAGATAATTAGTAGAGTATAAAGATAGAGCATAAGGTTGTAGAACTATAGAGTACCAAGTTACAGTATATACTGCTGTGAACTGTTTATCCTCTTTGGTGCTTTGCACCCAGTAAACTTGTTTCCATTCACTGAGGTTGTCTACTGCCACTCCTTACTCAAGCACCACTACACCACCAGCGAGACTAGACCTAGAGCTTTGCACTAGTGATGGTCAAGATGACATCACAAATGCTCTAGAGGTCTTTGTGATGTCATGTCACCCTGAGACTGAAACATCAGCCTTGTGTGTATGGTTGCTCATCACATGATTTTGTACAGTATATATAGAATATGTTTATTTTAATTGATTTACTTTCATTCTAAATCTTGAACTGTGGTCTAATAGGCAGAAAACAGTAAAGAATAGGACAAGAGTAAAAATAATATAATTTAGGTAATTAACATGAGCTGGAATTGCATATCTTTTAACAAATGGTTCACTTCGGGTGTTTGCCATCTAGCTGATATTGTCACTATGAGAAATCTGCAGGGAAGGTAAATATTAGGAATCATAATACACACAGGATTCTATGCTGTTGTGTAAGCAATAAGACACAACAAAGAATTGTTTTTTATGTGACAAACGCACACCCAGATGCATTGTGAGGCATGGGACATTTACAACAACTGCCTTCGGCAGCTCAAAGTGCAGTTATTGCATATTCTAAAACAGATAGGGAGTTTTCTGTCTCCTGGTTGCCTAAGAGGTACATTTTGCCGTTTCCTTAGGAACACATATTGTGGCAACCTATACTTCTTCGGCCACCCAGGATGCATCGCAGCCAGAGATCAATGCCTGCCAGAAAGTTTAAAAAAATACCTAGCAGCCATTTTAGTACCAGAAACCCCAGTACTTGCCCTTCATGTAAAATACAATTTTTAAATTTCCAATAAGTACCCATTCACACAACACACCCAAAAAACATAAAATACATATTAGAACATGAGGTAAGTCCATTATCTAACCTTTAGTTTTTGTGCTTATTTTTTGTCTCCTGCAGGCCTGCAGTCTCAGTCCTCTGTTTAATCAGCTGCTTCACTGATCTTATCTGCAGCTCAGCTCAGCTACTGTAAAGTCCATGGCTGGTCCCCCCCCGCCGGCCTTCCTCCTGCTAGCTCGAGCTATACTGCCATAACCGAAAAGAGTGGCAATTCACTTAATGTTGTGAACCCTGTTTTAAAACTTTTTTCCTTTTCATTTAAACCTTGGTCACATACAATCTTGAGCACTCTGAGCACTGAAACCAGAAGTCAATCCCTGAGAGGTGGCAAAACTAGACAGACTAAATACAGTCATGATACTGGGTGGGGGCAAGGGGCAAAGTGTAAAACAGGCTGCTACTGCTGGGGTTAGAAGGGGAAGGGGGAAGGGGAGCTAACCAAACTGAACAGTACAAATTAGTAGTTTGGGGGTGAGGCGCACCTGCGAAATGACCACTGTTCAACAGGTACCCTCTGCTGGCAATATACCATATGTGCTATAAAAAGGCAGTTTTATAGGTGCACTAGAACTATTATTCATAAAATAAAACAATCCATTTTTAAAACCTTTTTTATGTCTTTTTTTCATCTTTTATTTTAAAACATTAATTTGTATGACCCATTTTATAGCCAAAATAAGACACTCTGATGTGTGGTTTATGGCCTGATAAGAGCACTTCACAGATACTAAAGAGGTGTGCTCTTGGGCCATAAACCACACCTTGCCATGTCTTAATCCTTACACAACCCACACCCTGAAGTATCTTATTACACTTACAAAATTTGAAAACTGAGAAGAGTTAAAAAAATATATTAAAAAGGCCTGCTTTTCTATTAAAAATAATATTGTTTTTCTTTTAAAGTAACTAGTAAAAATAAGTCCCTCTCCACCTGTCAATTGTCTATCTTTCCATACATTCAATAGATGGAATGTTTGTTTGTCATGGAATACAGGAATTCAAGGGATGTGGTCAAAATAGCGCGAGTACATACAGTGTGTTCAAAATCGCGCCTGTAAAGATAGCGTATTAACAAAAACGCGTTTACCTTAATAACGCAATGCCTGACTACAGCTTCATCACTACAACCATGCATAACTGAGATGGATTTAGGGAAGAGGGTACAAACAAAAAGCATGATTGGTTAGGGACACAAATCAGTGTTGCACGTTCGTTCCACTTTCAGTTCCCCCATTGGCTAAACAGTTGCACCACCACATACAAATACAACAAATGGTATGTGAATCTTTATTTTCTTTATTATTGCTCTAATTTAAAAGGAATTCATATCAGCATAATCAGCATATGTGCACAATCAATTTCTTAAGTTAGGCTTGCAGCTGGAAATTGTACGCTATTCCCCGTAAATATTCCATCCTGGGGCATAAGCTGTATTCTCTAACAATCCCTGTTATACGTTTAGCTGTGTCTTTATATTTTTTGTGAATTTCAGTCTCTGTCGATCCAGCGACCAGCTGTTCAATTTCAGTGCTATTCATGTGTTGTTCAGTTTTCAGCATCTCGAAGAATTTCCAAATAGAGGGGTGATACTCACCGATTAGGTGATCGAAGCGACGATGCCAGGCTTCAACAGCATTTGCTGTCCGGGGAAGAGCATCACAAACTGCATCATAGCAGTTCCACAGGGATATCAGAAACATGGGCCTTCTACGTCCCCCCGCCCCCGGCGAGTGATCTACCAAGCCACGTATCCTCGAAGTAATCTATCAAATTCCGATAGTGTCTCCCCATTTGCCTGGTAGAAGTCAGTGTTCATTAGCTCATTGAAAGTGTGACAAACATCATCGACAGGCACATATGCAAGAGCTAGTAGCATCCTGACATTCAGGGCAAAATTTGGGTCTGAAGTGTATGGACCACTTATGTTAGGCAATTCCTGAATCTTTCTCCACACTGCCTGGGTCATGTGGAAGAAGCACCTCTCATTTTAGCATTTGGGAACGACTGACTGAATGCTTTTATTGCTGCCAACTCAAAGTCTGTCAAAATAGTCTGTGGCTGCAAACCCTCACATAAACCATTAATCACTGCTAGAACTTTAAGATAATCTGCTGCAGTTCTTTTACACATTAACATGTACACCAGTGGAATGACTTTTCCATACTTGACAGTGTGAATTGCATATACTTGCGAAAATATAGATGGACAGCTCTTAAAAGTGCCATCAGCAAACCAGTGCTCGCTTCGCTTCAAGTGTTCCATGTCTGCAGAAGTGGTGATTATCAAAATTCTGTCACTGCCAGGCTCACTGTCATATTGTGGAAATTTTTCTTTCTTTATTGTTAGAACAAAATCCAATGGGATACTTAGAGGTATGGCATCAATAGGCTCAGGTAACGGTTGTGAATGGGCACTCCGATTCTTCCATACAGTACGCTTCAGCAGTGGTATAGCTGGTAGCTGAGATGCCACAGAAGGTGATAGTTGAGAGACTCCAGAAGCAACTATTTGGTGTGTTGTCTCAACAGTGGTACTAGCCTGTTCTTTCGAAGTTGAGACTGCCTCTTTTACAGCCAGAGATGCAGGGTCAGGGACATTATTGTGCTCCCCTATGGATTTAAGCACTATTTTCCCTTTCAGGTGAATTCGAGCAGTGCAGTGACCCTTATCATTCTCCAAGAACTTTTAGTACATTTTGTCAGCTGTCACTCGCTCTCTTCTATAGATAAATCCATTGAGTACTGCAAGATCACCACCCTTCTGGCTCTTCAAGAAACATACCGCCATATTACTGTCATCTGATGGGTTACAATTTAGACACATCTTTATAGCCATATTTAAATTACACATGCATGCTAAACATGACATGCACGATTAATTCAGTGCTATGAAGACCTTGTGCTATGTTGATCGCGCTAAAATTGCATGCGTGATGAGGGACGCGTGATTTCAACATTAAACCGGAATTCAAGTATCTGCAGAACTCTACTGGCAGGATGTTCACCTCTCCCCACACAAATACACACAACCGAAGGCCTCAGTAAAGTCTGGGATTTAATCTGATCTAAGCCAGGGTAAGCAGCAAAAATTTTATTAGTAGGCAGATTGCAGATAAGAATAGTCAGAAAAGAAGATCTTGAAAATAAAACTGTGAGTAGTACTTATTGTTTGTCTATATGTGCTAGGAGGGATTTATAAAGGGAAAGAACATTTAATCAATTTTTTCAAATCTTGTAGGAGTTTTGGTTTTAAGGGCCTAGCTGAACTTTAAGTGAGTAAAGATGCTGGCCATATTTGTTGAGGAAATCAGGAATTTTTCTTAAAAGTCATTGTTATGTTCTGATTTCCTGCATTTTTTAACCACTGGTAGTGGTCTCTCAGTGCATGCCTGTTGACCAATCAGGATGCAGCAATTTCCCTACCCATTTTATAAGCCACAGTGGTGTCATAACTTCTGTATTACAACAGCATTCTGATATCACTATTGTGGTACAACAGCATCTGGAAGTATGTGGATTTCCATACACAACAATGCTGAACCATATAATATAGAAAGTATAGTGTATAGTACAGCACTGTTCTGTATAGAACTCCATCCCTTTCAAAATGCTGTTGTACCACAGCTCAAAGCTCAGGGAATGTGATTATACCCTTATGTGGTACAACAGCATTCTAAAACCTCTAGAGATTACACCGTTCATTTTCATTCTGAACGCTAAAGACACACACACACACACACACACACATTTCACATAATATTACGCATAAAAAAAATACAGGATGAACAACTTTATGCACAACCGGTGTATTCTACCACCTCGGGGCTCCATTTCCCATTGACCTCTTGAGCTTCGCTCTCAGGTCAGAGGGAATCAGAATCCCTCTGGGCAGAACACACTGGCTGCGCATAGTTACCCATCCAGTATTCTCTAAGTTCCTGTGTTTTCTACCCCAGTCAAGCCACGGTGCTCAGTGCTGTATTTCAGAAAGAGGCAGTTTGTGTAAAGCTGCACCATCTAGCTGTGAACAGCTGCAAATCACAGTGCTGAGAAACAGTAGCAGCAGAGAGACCTCTGTGCATGGTTATTGAGACTGAAAAGTATGACAGTCAGTGGAGGCACAAATCTCCCAACTAGGGAATTTTCCGCTTATGGTTACAGCTGCTACCTTGGGACTCAGGGTCAGAGTTTTGATTCCTCAGCAAGGGCTTGAAGGTGCATCTACCCAGGTAGAAGACACAGACGCAACAGTTAGTATTTTACCTTGTATGAAATATTTATTTAATTATTTATATAGTTTTGCTGACCGTGAAAGGAAGGCTATACAATACTGCCTATTTTCAGCCAATATCCTGGGGGCTACTGATGCAAACCATCTGAAACTGAACAAGTTGAAGCTGTTGGTGGCATTTGTAGTGAATGGGGAAATGGCCAGGATACTGAGAAAAGTCACCATCTCTTCTTGAAAAGTGCCATGGGATCTTTAACATCCACCTGAACAACTGCCAGAACAGGCAGACAGGACTTCAGTTTAGTGTCTCAGCAGAGGGACAGTACACCTTGACAGTACAGTATCCTCTTATTAATATATGGATCTTGAATTTAATACTATTCAAAAGTATTCAAAAAAACTCCGGTAATACCATCGATCCCTCAATGGTAATACCACTGTTAGACAGTGATAATACCATCATTCGAATGTGATAATGCTATCATTCCACTCCTGAACGACAGTATTATCACAACTACCAAACAGCACAATCGCCCAAAAAGATGCCTTTTGCCCCCCATGTCGTCCTAAGCGTGCCTCCTGATTGGCGCTTTTGATGTGTGGGCAGGCAGAACAATTTTAAAAACATGGTGGCTCGCTCTCTCGCTTAGCGAGACCGTACTGCCTCTGCACATTTCTTCGCATTTTTTCTTCCTCGCATGAAAAAGGGAATGCAGAGCGGAGCCCAAGAGAAGGAAAAGGTAGGACTGCCTACCAGTTCTTGTCATACGGCGAGATGAAGGAGGGCGGGGTGGGGTGAGAGCAGCAGCAAGATAGCTCGGCGGTTGGCCAGGACTGAGAGTCCTTCACTGAAACGGCCAACTGCCAGTCACAACATAAGAAACAAATAAATAAAAATCGCATCCGTATATTAAAAAAAATAACGTATGGCTTACTGTGCGTTACAAGGGAATAATTCCATCTCGAGGTTCTGGGGACGTGAGAATCTCTCGAGCTTCGCTTTTGAGGTTTCTACATCCCCAGAACCTCTCGATGGAATTATTCCCTTGTAATGCATAGTAAGCTATCCATTATTCTCTTTGTATTGCACTCAAGTGTTCACATTTATTGTATGACCCCATAGATTAGCCAGTGCTGGACTATATTTATGTCTTTGGATTATCATAGCTGCCTGACTCTCATCTGAAAGCTTTTGCGCTAGCAGCACCAATTTCCAACTAAAATATTGATTTGTAAGTTTGTAAAAGATGAACCTGAATTCCATGTGTGCAATATGATCAGTACAGTACTGCCACTGTGAAAGGAAGGGTAAGTGTGTGTGGTGTGTGTGTACTTTGTAAGTCACTGGGACTATCACATTCAGTGGTGGGCTACTAAAACTGCTGTGTTGGTACATTTAGCTTGGTATGAGTCTAGAAAATATGAAAGCATTTTTACTACTGTATGGCTGTAGTCTTAGTTTTATAAATAAAATCTCGTGGATTACCCAAAACAAAGGTAAGCGACCAGTCAAGAATGGTCCTGCTTTGTTGTTATTTATTATTCTGCAAGGGTTATTTGCTGTACATGTTTGTGTACAGTGTAATATCTGTCCCAAAACATATGCTTTTTGTAACTATTGTCATTCTAATATGGCATATTTGATTTATTGTAGGACACAGTGTAGTGTCTTATCTGTTTAATCTTCTGTTATTTTGAACTTTATAGTTATAAGTTGTACAACCCCAGACCCCTGGCATTCTGTGGCAAAAAATATTTTATGCGGCAGGGCTGGTCAATTTCTGTGGCAAATTCTGCAGAGATTTTGTGAATTCAGTTGCATTTCTGTGGCACTTTATTTTTGCTCATTTGTACATTTTGTAACATGGCAAGTTAGGGAAAACTCACATACATTTTAATCTTTTATTGCACATATTTTGTAGCATGAAAAGTGTAAGGGACAACTCACATTATACATTTTAATCTTTATTGCACAGACATATCAGATGCAGTTACTGTAGGTTAACCGTTTCATAAGAATTTAAACTGTAGCATTGTTTTTACTTTGACGACATTCTGTATTTTTGTTTTGCATTGAAACAAAGAAAAAACAGCTTGCAAATGCTGTCCTCAGAAAGTCCCCAAAGTCTTTCTGTGAAGATGGTATTGTGGATACTAAAACTGCATTCTGTGTCTGCAGAGTCTGTCAAACAATTAATGCATGCAAGAGCCACTTGAGAAAGTTCTGGTGTGCGAGCTGCTGCAGACTTCCAAAATAAGTCCAGCTTTTTGTCTGCTTGGCTTGTGCTGCTCGCATGGTTCAGTGCCAGGATTTGTTTGTATAGTTCAAATTCTGCGTTTGGGATATCACTCCATCCTGGAATAGCTGCATAGTCCTCTTTGCTCTGCAACAGAAAGGCCAGTTTAGAGAGATCAAAAATTCTCGCCGCTTTCAAAACGTTCAACCCAAGCTTGCCCTCCTTTGATAGATATTTCCCAAGTTTGGATGCTGCATTACAGAATGCTTCTTTGAAACTGTCCAACAGCTCTATCTGAATGTGAGCAGGAATCTCTTCATCGCCATCGAAAAAGAACCACAACTCTTCATGACAAGCTGCTGATGCGTCTGAAGATTGATCTGCAGCTCTTTTAAAGTGTCTACCTCTGTTGTCACAGGGATCAGTGACTGAAATTTATTCAGCAGATTGCACATCCATTCTGATGTCTTCGTGAGGAATTCCAGCTCAGTCTGCAGCTTTAGTAGAAGGGTGTCATCTTAAAGAACTTCCTGTGGAGATGAAGACAAAAAACATTACTTTTTCTGTAAACAAAATGCCTCAACATATCATTCAAAAAAAGTGAGGATAGTACAGCATTCTTACCTTTATTGCAAGTGATGTGCTGCATGGGTGTCTTGTCAGGGCAAGCTCTTTTTCTATGAAGGACCGGTGGTAGATGACATGGTTGTGATGATACTTTGCAGCAATGAAACAGGATGTCCACCTTGTTGCACAGGGATCGGCAGGCATCGTGGCATGCTTGTCAGGGGTGACCTCTGATAGGTGTCACAAGTAACAATTCTTTCTTCTACTGGGTAAAGAAAATAGTTTGCGGAATAGCTTCATATATTGCCTTGTTAACTGGAATGGCTTCTCCATTGCACCAGCAACTAAGTCCATGATGTGGGCAAGGCATGTTACATGAGTGCAGTTGGGGAACAAACCTTGTAGAATAGCACCATAGTATTCCTTCATACACGAGGCTTTGTCTGTGTCAAATACCCAGGCTGCATCAACATGTATTCCATAGCCTGTTACAGTTTGAACCACTGCTTATGCCACTGTGCTGTATGTCACGGATGTCAAAAACTTTGTGTCCAACAAATAGGGGTGCACTCATCCAGTTTCATCTCTTTCCAGTGGAGCTGCCAGAATATTGAGGATGCATCACTGCCCAACATTGCTGGTCTCATCCACAATTAGGGTAACTTTTGCCTGCCAGTTTTGTTGCACATCCTGCCTTTCCACAGTATAAATGTCTGGTACATATGCAGCTCAGATTTGATCTGCACTTGGTATGGCACCTCCATTTGGGATGTGTTTACTAATAAAACTGCAAATTGCTGGATGGTCAATTTTCTCCAGGAGGGATGTCTGCTTCCAGAAAGGTCTTTGTGAAATCCTGTACAATCTTGGTGCATTCTGTCTGGGTAATTGTGTTTTTTGTCAGGGATGTCAGCAGAGTCTGTTGCCTTTTCCTTGCATTTTCTGTGTGTCTGCAGCTCTTTTTAAATGCATCATGGAGCAGAAGTGATCTAAGATGGTAGACTTGCGAACATGATCCAGGACAATGTTGCAGGGTGTGCAAAATATTTTTCCTCCATCTTCATGTAGAGGTTTGTCTCAACCTGGTTGCAGTGATCTTTTACTGTCACAAACAAGTCTGTCTTTGATCTGTCCTGGGCAGATGGGGTAGATTTCTCACAAATTGATCCACTCTATCCTGTGAAAGAAAGGTGTAAATAAATATTAGAAACTGCCTAGATGAAGTCAGATTGAAAGAATATTTATGTTAGGCTCAAGAAACATGCACATGCATTCTTAATATACTCACATGCATGTTGCCATGCAGTGATGCAGATGCTGACAGATTAAAATCGCATCTGGCGATGGAGTCAGCAGAGCAGAGTAGACTTGTAGTGGTATTGGCTGCCACTGCCTAAGCCAATACATACTATGCAGATAATTAATGATAGAGATAGCGATTGATTTTATATATTTTCTTTTGCAGCAAAATAGGAGACTCAAGGTGGAGAAGAATGCATTACAAACTTTGAGAACAGTAATGACACTTAGAGCAGACTACCAGCACACATGACATTTTTTTAAATCTTACTTACCTGGGTCACAACCTCCCTCCCACCCACTGAAGAATGAACCTGTGGACTTTGAGAACAGCAGAAAATGCTTGCAATGGTCAGACTACCAGCACTAGACATATCCACCTAGTCACCCAGAGGTTGGAACAGACCACCCACCAGCATAGAAGACCTTTAAAATATCTTCTGTGCTGGTGGCAGTTTGATCTGATTGTTTGTTGTTCTTGGCAAGGTCTGCAGGTTCAGCCTCAGGGTGGCTGGGGAGTGGTGCAATACCAACCTAGGTCAGAGACGCCTCCCTAGGCTATCCAGGGCCAGTACCTGTGGATGCTGACAATAGCATGAAACACTTGGAACAGGTGACCAGCAGAATATGGAATATTTTTTTAAGCAGAAGTCAGAAATATTAAAACAGAAGAATACCAGCACCGGAAGCAGAAGCCAGACATCATTCAACAACCTAGGTCAGAGCCTCCCCTGGCCATCCAGAGGCTGTACCTGTGGACTTTTCAAACAGCAGTGAACACTTGCAACAGATAAGCACCTGCACAGGAAGCAGAAGTAAGCCAGACATTGATCAACAACCTTGGTTGCAGCTTCCCCTGGACACCCAGTGAATGTACCGGTGGGCTTTGACAACAGCAGCAAAGACTTGTAACAGACCACCCACCAGCACAGGAGATCTTTAAAATATCTCCTGAGCTGGTGGTAGTCTGTTCCAAGTCTTTGCTGCTGTTGTCAACGTCTGCAGGGGCAGCCTCTGGTTGGCTGGAGCACAGAAAAAAAACCAAAAAACAACAACAACCTATGTCAGAGCTTCCCCCAGCCAACCAGGGTCTGTACCTGTGGATGTTTCAAACAGCAGAGAACACTTGCAGCAGACTACCACCAGCACAGGAAGCAGAAGCAAGCTGGGCATCGATCAACAACCTGGGTCGGAGCCTTCCCTGGACACCCAGTGAATGTACCGGTGGGCTTTGACAACAGCAGCAAAGACTTGGAACAGACCACCCACCAGCACAGGAGATCTATAAAATATATCCTGAGCTGGTGGTAGTCTGTTCCAAGTCTTTGCTGCTGTTGTCAGTGTCTGCAGAGGCAGCCTCTGGCTGGCTGGGGCACAAGAAAAAACAAAAACAACAACAACCTAGGTCAGAGCCTCCCCAGACCATCTAGGGACTGTATCTGCGGACTTTTCAAACAGCAGTAAACACTTACAACAGATGACCAGCCCCCTTCATCCACACAGAAACACCCTCTATCAGTCAACAAAAAGCACGGTTTAAAAGTACACAACTTAAACAAATCGCCTGTCAACAAGTAAAACAGGAACAAAGTATGAAAATACCAACTAAAAAAAAAAAACATCAAAATTTTGCAGTACCTCTTCCTAGCAGCAATATGTCAGGAACAACAGCAGTGATCTTCTTCCTTCAGTGGGCAGTCTTCTTGGTGCTCTCTTCTCTCAGTCAGAGTCCAGGAACTGTAGAAAAACTACTGAAATGTACTCCATTTGATGGCTAGCAATTCTCATATCTCTACATCCCCTTACTTGCACACTTTGCTGGCAATTGGATAATTGGAAATCGAGGAGCTTTTCATTTGCTGCCAGGGTGAAGTACTGTGCTGATTGGCTGTGTGGTGGATGAGCAGTGGTGGTTTGTACCCCTATGGTTTAGGGTGATGATAGATGAATCTGGAAGAAGAGGCTGAAGGCATACTCTGGAGCCAAGATGCAAGGTTTATTAGCAATAGTTGGAGTACACAGAAAAAGACTTAGCATTCACTACCACTATCGCACAAGAGGAAGAATGAACAAGATTACTGGGACCACAAACGGGCCCCACTAATGTCATATAAAAGTCCAGTGATTGAAGTCCTAAGGACGTAACAACCCGATGCACCAAGCTTGGGTGTCTAGTATTTTGGTCGGCCGACCGCTTGATGTGAGCCCAATGAAGCACTTCCTGTACAGGCCATAAAATGGGGCATCCACCAGTGAACCTGAAACAGTGGAAAGCACTGTAGGCCTCGTGGCCCTGGGAAGAAGGTGACTCCTGGTGTCACTGAGGCAAAGTCGAAGGTGAAGCACCTGGTCATGGAAGGGTGTTGAAGCCTGGTTGTAGGTGAAGAGAACCCTTATCTGGATTTGTCAGTTGCAGTGACCTCGGGCAGGAGGGCAGGTGATATCCAGTCGAGGAAAGGATGCTGGGTGCGATGATCCACTGGACGACCTCTGGGTAGGTCCCCAGAACCCTTACCTCCTCACCCCTGCAGCTTCGGAATCTGGCAGTCTTCGGTGTGACGTCTTGATGAGCCACTGGAACATGAGACACCTATGGACGGTACAATAATTGTGGCTACCCTCGGTGTGGCCTCTTGCATGGGTCACTGGTACTTATGTCACCTCAGGGGAAGAGGCACAGAGCCTGGCAATCCTCGGTGAGGCCTTGGTATAGGCCACCAGTACTATTGCCACCTTGGGACAATGTCTATGACAGAGAATGAACAACGTGACTCTGAGTCTGGCGGATGACTGAAGTCCCTCAAGCTAGAGCCAAGATGGCCCCTAACCTTACTCACTTTGGTGGGTCATAGCAGCTGGCTACCACTTACAACCGGTGACTCGAACCTGGAGCATCAGAGCAAAGACCTGGGGTTGATGAAGGTCGTTGGAGATGGGTGCAGGTGATGCTGGGCTTCCCAGGGACCACCCCGGGTCGAAGACGACACACTGGAGGAATCCTAGATGAGGTTTGTGCAGGAACCCTGGAAGAGAACAAAAATAAAAAAAAACCTGAAAGGCAATCCCCCCCTTCTTTTACTACCAAGAGCCATACCACTTGGGCAGGGGTGGCCCCCACACTGATTCACTTTGGGAGGACCCTCACTACCAGCTAACTCACACTATGGCCCCAAATGTCTTCAGAGGAAGTAGCAGTAGGTAATTGCAGCAATCAATGCCCTCAGGGCAGTGTGGTCACACAGGACAATAGAGCAAATAAGGCAATGATAGACCAAGAATAAGGTAGTTCAGTCACGTAAGCTCCTCAATTGAATATAGCAGTTCAGTCACAGTAAGCAGTTCAGCCACTTAAAACAGTTTGATTAAATACAGCAGTTCAGGCACAGCAAGCAGTGGATCCAAGCAACAGGAGAGGAGGGTAGGCAGATAAAGAAAAATACAGTTTGCTCCATGGGCATTGAAACAGTCTGATGACCCACCCCTTTATTAAAATGGATCAGCTCTGGGTGTCTTCTGAATACTGAGCAGACCAGAAGCACAAGTCCTTGTCCCAGCTATGGGCTGCCCCGCCATCTACTGAATATGGATAAGGGACTAAACTTTCCCCATCAGCAAAAGAAATTCAGAACTATTGTGGCTCAGATTACCCTGTGATTCTGAGAGAAGAATGCATCAAGGCTCTGCCTTGCTTCTAGTAATCATCCCCTTACAGCTAACCAATTGGAGAGTCAGCATGAAAACTTCCCTCCTCCACAATATTACTTTGAGCTAGCTTTACCTAGCAATTCTCTGACTCTGGGTGAGAGGGTGTGCCCAAGTCTCTCCATTTGGAGCAGACTGCCTGGTTAGACTAGCACAATAGTTCTCAGACTTTGTCACAGTGAGCCTCCCCAAATCCATGGAAAAGATTTTGAGCCTCCCCCCAAAAACTGAAATCATCTTGGGCCTCCCCAAAGAAAAATAACGTATTGTACTTTGCGCAGTGCACCATCAATAAATTGAAACCCCTTTGAGTAGTTGGCTCACATTCAGTTCTTTGTTTTATACTGACTTGGAACTTTTGAAAAAGAGCTCCTGTGCTCAAAGGTGTTTTCTGAACAAACAAATATTATTATTCAGCTTATTGTCTCCCCCATACAGTCCAACCTACTTGCTCTGCTATTTTCATTTCTGAACCGTTACCTTGTTGCAGTACCTTCATGGGTCAGACTACTTCCTCTGCTTCCTCTCTATATGAAATAACCTTCCTACATACTTTGCCTCTCTCTCCTTCCCTGCTCCAAAGCAACTTCTCAGGGATTACTCTGCTCATTCCTGCTATTGCTCTTAGTACTTCTATGCTCAACCCTTGTATTTGGGCTGTTCTGCCATCAGTTTACAAATTGATCAATTACCACCACTCATTAATTTATTATTCATATTTATTTGCAGTATTGCTCACTGTATATTTGATTGTTTTGCAGTTACCTTTTGAAATGTATTCATTCCCTACCATTTCCCGGGTACACCTGAACTGCGCCTTGGCTCATTCACCTTCCCTTGCCACCTATTAGTAAATAAATGCATAAAATTCACCTACTGTTATTATCCTCTTTCAGTTTGCTTCATCTCTTCACACAAAATATATAAAACCCAAAATTTAAATACAGTACTTTTTCAGACTTGCTTGAGCCTCCCCTGGAACAGGTTGGGGCCTCCCCAAGGAGGCTGGCTTCACCCTTTGAGAACCCCTGGACTAGCAGATACTCCTCCTAGAGTGGAGTTCGCAAACATCTTTAGCTTCTGCCTCCTTGATTCCTTCACTTACTCTCTCTCCTTGTCTCTATGCAATTGGACAAGGTAAGCAGCTCCCTTGCTGGGGCACTGGCTGAACAAATAATCCTTCTCCTGGCTGCAGCAGGTCTAGCTATAGCTAATTATTAAAGGAAATACTGGCCAACAAGCCTACTCACCCCTGGATTTCAACAAGGATTTCTGTACCCTTGGAAATGCACAAGCACAAATGAGTGATAAGGCCTCTCCTCCCTTACAAAAAGTTCTTTGGAATACCATAGATACATAGATACATAGACAGTGTCGGCAGATAAGGGCCTATGGCCCACCCAGTCTGCCCATTTGAGCTTGTAAGTTCAGTTTGTTTTCCTAGAAGTCTGTTTCCCCTTACCCCTGACTTCTAGAATTCCTTTATGTCTATCCCATGCATTCTTAAATCCCGTGATTGTTTCTGCCCCCACCACTTCCTCTGGCAGGGTGTTCCACTTGTCCACCACCCGTTCTGTGAAGAAATTCTTTCTCATGTTTCCTCTGAATCGTCCTCCTCCAACTTCATCCCATGCCTCTAGTCCTGGAACATCTTTTCGCTTAAAATAGTGTTTTCCTGCACCCTGTTCCTCCCTGTAAGATACTTGTATGTCTCTATCATATCCCTCTCTCCTCCTCTCCTACAGGGAGTACATGTTCAGTTCCTTCAACCTGTCTTCATAGGACTTGTGATGCAATCCACGCACCATCTTTGTTGCCCTCCTCTGAACCTTCTCTACCCTGTCTATGTCCTTACGTAGGTATGGTCTCCAGAACTGTACACTGTACTCCAGGTGGGGAATCACTAGTGTCTTGTATAGCGAATTATGACCTCCCTTTTCCTGCTGGTGATGCCACTGCCTATACATCCCAGCATCCTATTTGCTTTACCTGCTGCCTTGTCACACTGTTTCCCTACCTTGAGGTCATCAGAGATGACAACCCCAAGATCCCTTTCCTGCTTGGTGCATGCTATATCCTCACCCCCAACTGATATATTGTGCCAGGGTTTTGTGCCCATATGCATTATCTTGCACTTCTTTGCATTGCACTGTAATACCACTCATTTGTCATTGCAATACCTCTGTGATTATCACTGTACTACCATTAAGGTTTTCATGGTATCACAGTGGTTTGTTTCAATTCCATTGTGATACCATTGTACCAGTGTCCTACCATACCAACAAAAATAATTAAAATTTAAACTACCATAGTACAACCACGGCACCACTGGGTAGTGCCATTGCACATTTTGTAGCTCACCACTGTGTTGCCATTGTGGTGCCATGGTGTTGCCATTGTGTCACATTCGGTAAGGGCTGCTAGAGACTGCTGCATAAAAGATTCACTGGGTCTGTTTCCTAGCCAAATACACGGACTCGCCGCACTGCAGGACCTGACTAGACGGCACATTTCTGCAGAAAGCTGACTGAGGCTGCTACTGGAGAACTTCTGGAGGGGAGTTACACCAAAGGGGCCAAGGGATTCTCTTCAACCGCCTAACAGGGAAACTGACATCAATTTCCCAGTCCTTCATCTTCCGTGGTCAAACTCTTTTTGTTCTCTCCAGTGTATGCAGAGCCTCCTCTAGGCTGGGGCGGTCCTAACTACCTGCCAGGGGATTGGCTTTTTTGTCCAGAGGTCAGCCTGCGGGGCTGGGTCAGTGGCCTAAAAAAAGTTTTCAAATTGTACTGTACTCAGCCCACAGGGAATTGTGCTGTGAGACTAGATAGCACTGGGAGCTATGTTGCTTTATTCAGCCACACTATGCAAATGAGCCCATTGGGCATGCAAAGTGCAAAGGGTTTATTTGCATGCCCATGATGGGCTCATTTGTATGATGAGTGGCGACCCTTATGCGCTGAACCTGTGGGAGTCTGCCACATCATCCCTGGTGTCTAGTGGCACCCCCCCCACCCCTGATCACCCATCCTGTATGTAAGACCCCCTTGCAGGAAGAGCTTATGCTCCCATTTAGGAATCCCTTTCCCTCTCCTACCCCCCCTTCAGAGCAAGGGAATTTATTAGTGTTCTGAGGTTCAATACCTGCTGGACACCTCAAGGTGGCAGCAGAGGGCAGGTTAGGGAAAGTATATAAGGCTGGAGAATGGAAGTTTTGGGGCCTTTTCCAGCCCAGGCATTAGGCCAGGGGCTGGGGGGGGCAGTTGGAGGAGCAGCGTAGGCAGGCAGGAAGGGAGCTTAGTGGTCTGGGTGGGCCTGTGGGGGTAACCCCCCTCAAAAGTGGCAGATAGGGATGGCCTCTGCAGTGACATGGCATCAAGGAGCTGGGAAGGAAGCTCAAAGGAGAGGATGGTCAGCCAGGTGCCTGTGTCGTCGGGATAAGGGAGGTGCAGGTGGTAGTAGGAGGCCAGGATAGACAGAAGCCCTTAGAGATCCTGTGGAGTAGTTGCTTAGGCCACCAGAGCTGTGGGGACAGTGGCAGGGTCCCCAGAGGGTGGAGGTCGATGGCAGTGGCTCTCCTCCATGCCCGGTGTTGCAGGGTGGCCTGATGGTAGAGGGAGCCAGGGGACCCTTCACCCATTTCAGGGGACCTGCTTGGAGAGGAAGGTCCTGGGGCACTGGCATTAAAGGGCCGGGTGGGTCACAGGTCTTAGGACAGGCCTTGGAGGATGGCCTCTGGCAGGAGCTTACTGCAAGCCCAGGACGAGTTGACAGGGACATGGGCCTGGGGCTGTGTGTACCCTTTTCCGAGTGGTCATCAGGGAGTGCAGAAAAGGAGTTGGGAGTGCTATCTGTAGAGTAGGCTTGCTTGGAGGGGCCAGGGTTGTGCTAGGGCCCAGGGCTGTCCTGTAACTGGGCAGCCTGATCAAGATAACTCAGGTACTGGAGCAGGGCCAGGATTGAGGGCCACTGCACCAGTAAAGAGCCATGCAGGGAGAGGGCTGAGCCATAAGTGTGGGAACTGGTGCCATTAGGGGAACACCAGCAGGTTTATGTTCCCTGTGAAGGAAAGGGGATTTGGTTACAGGGCCTGGGTCAGACAGAAAAAAATCCTGGTACCCCTCGAGATCTGGGCCAAGGTCTGGGGGCCAGATGGGGTAAGCAGCACGCTTTCCCATGCCAGAGATAGGGCAGCCAACCAGTGCCAGATCAGACAGAGATGGACAAGAATTGGTAACCCAGAATAGTAAAACAGAGAGAGATTTGGCTTACGAGTGCAAGTGAGCCAGGGCCTGCAGGTTTTTCCAAGTAGGACGTTTCTTGGGTAAATCATCCAGTCAGAAGAGTGAAGAAGACCTGCTTGTACTGCATGTAACCCATTTATGCTCAGAATGTCCAGCCTGGATATGTTGTAAAAGTTCAAATAGCCCCATGGAGCTGCTTTTATTTATTCGATGAAGGATGTGGCCCTTGCATTCTTGGAATCATTTGGTGTGCAGGAGCAAGTTGGGAAAAAATTGCAATTATTCTTTCTTTATTTAAATTTGGAAGGGGATAAATGAAATGGAACCCCTCCCTTGTTTCTAATTTATTTTGTAAGTTGCAGTTCCAGAAGGTGTCCATCAGGCTGCACTGGGATCGAGGGGCTCTAGGGTTCAGAAGAGACAGGAAGTTGCAGTTTGGAGATCCTGGTCCGGTAGTCAGTGTTCAGGAGGAAAACAAATCCAGAACTGGAGGTGAGATCGAGAGTGCAGCTGGAAATGAAGTTGTCCAGAGGTAGGACAGATATTTTTCCTATCTTATTTGGGGGTGCACTGACATGGGTGTTATGCTTGTTGTAGTCCTCTCCCATGCTCCCTGGAGCACCTGTGATGATTTATGCCCCTAGATGAAGGGGTGGGGGGGGTTACATTTACATGTATATTTGACACATATCCCTGTGTTTATTGGCACCCCCGTCACCCATTCCATATTTCAGACACTTACACCTGGTGTCTAGTGGCAACCTCTTTCCCCCAATCACCCATCCAGCATATTATACACTTAACTCTGGTGTCTAGTGGCAGCCCCCCATCTTCTGATCAACTGTTCTGGATAGGTGACACAACTGCCTGGTGTTTAGTGGCACCCTCCCGACTCCAATCACCTATCCCATATATTTTGACACGTATTCCTGGTGTCTAGTGGAACTCCCAGTCACCCATCCTGTATTTCTATACACTTAACCTTCATATTTAGTGGAAACCCCACCCCGATCACTCTATTCTGTATCAGTGATACTTCATCCTGGTGTCTAGTGGCACCCCCACACTCCAGTCAACCCTCCCATATATGTGACACATCCCTGATGTCTAGCAGAATCCCCCACCCCCAATCACCTGTTCCACAGTGTCAAACAACTCCCTGATGTCCAGTGGCACCCTCTTGGCACCCATCCCATATATTATACAGTTATTCCTGATGTCTAGGGGCACCCCACCTCCCCATTCACCCATTCCATGTACCCAATCTTAGCCCTGGCGTCCAGTGGTACCCCCACCCCAATCCCTGCATGCCAGGTGACAAACAGACTAATGAACATTGGTGGTCCAATGGCCCCCCCAATATGCCCTGCCCACACCCTGAACATCACCTATCCCACTCCCCCTTACCAGCATGTCTGGGGATGTGCATCACATCCCGATACAGTGACCAGCACAGCCCTACTCTCCCCTCCTCTGTCAGCTGCCATATGAGCTGCAGTCAGCACGCAGACCCCATGCCTTTGTCTCATCAGAATTGCAATCCTGCAGCAAGTTTATCAAAAATGAAGCAGCAGTCCCTGGCTGTGCAGCACCAGGTCTTAATGCCAGGGCATTCTATCAGATACCAGCACCTAAGCTTTGCATTGAAGAAGAGCTTTAAAAGTTATGTTTATTCACACATTTTGTACTATCACTACAGCTCTTAACAAGCATTTGTCAATGCCGAATGTTGTCTTGCTGGCATTGGCATTGGTAGTGCAGGAGCTCGAGAGTTGCATATTAAGAATGACAGTGAAGTAGTGAACTGACACCAGCCCCAACCCAACCCTGCAGAGACTGACAGGCATTGGGGTGTGCCTTTGGGTCATCGTCCATAACACTCACGCCATTTCACCTCAACCTACACTGCAGATACCAAAAAGTGTCCTGGTGTGCCTTGGGGTCTTCGGGCCTTATGCTCACTCCATTTCATAAGGAAATATGCTGAGATGGGTGAGGTATAGGAGAATGGGATGGGCTTTGGGGCCGAAGTGTCCAAGGCGCACCTCGATTCCTGTCAATGGCTGCAGGGTGGGGGTGGAGATGGAATGGCATTAGCATTACAGCCGACAATCCCAAGTCACACCCCTGATGCTTGTCAATCTCTAAAGGGTGGGGCATTATGGTTAAAAACCCTAATGCCCCGGGAGTTTGTTGATATTTTCACTCCAAATTTTCAACATGGGCTTTTTGTGACCCCACCTCATAAACAGTGGCACTATCAGTTCGTTAGCCAAAAGGTGATTTTGCACAGTGACTGCGCAATTTGGCACCACAGGTGTGAAAACACATTTTGGGCAGGATGTGAAAATGGCATCTGTACTTTTCATGACGAGGTGTAAAAAATGGCAATGTTGAAAATCTGGAGTGAAAATATGAAAAATTGGTGAAGTCATGAGCATGCATAGAAACTGCGCAACGCACACCTGTAGCACAATTATTTGGGGAATTTTTTTTTATCCAAGTTTTCAACATAGGCATTTTGGGACCTCAATTCATGAACAATGTCACTGTGATTTTGTTACACTGTCCCAAACATTGATTTCCCACAGTGACCGCACCATTGGGTGCTACATGTGCAAAAACACATTTCAGGCAGGATGTGAAAAATGACAGCTATACTGTTCATAAGGAGGTGTAAAAAATGGCACTGTTGAAAATCTGGATTGAAAATATGAAAAATTGGTGAAGACATGAGCATGAGTAGAAACTGCACAGTGCACGCCACTAATGCAATTATATTGGGGTTATTTTAACCAAATTTCAACATAGGCATTTTGGGACTTCTGCTCACGAGCAGTGTCACTGTGATTTTGTTAATATGTCCAGAACATTGATTTCCCACAGTAGAAGTGCCATTGTGCAGTACATATGTGAAAACATATTTCGGGCAGATCGTAAAAACATGACAGCTGTACTGTTCATAAGGAAGTGTGAAAAAATAGTATGTTAAAAATCTGGGGTGAAAATATTAAAATTGTCGAAGTTATAAGCGTGCATAGAAACTGCTAGAACGCACGCCCGTAGCAATCATTTTCTTTTCACCAAATTTGCAACATAGGCTTTTGGGATCCCACCTCATGAACAGTGGCACTGTCATTTCATTAATTAGTCCCAAAAGGTGATTCCGTGCAGTGACCGCGAAATTACCTTTTGGGACCGAATAACGAGATGACCGTGCATGTGTTCGTGAGGTGGGATCCCGATAACCCAATCTTGAAAATTTGGAGCCAAAATTCAAAAAAATGGCTAAGAATTCCACCTAAGTTGAAGCCCCCCCCCCCCCATTTATGCCATTATACAGCTTACCGGCATTTCTTCAGTTCGCAGTCGGCTTTGAAGAGTGCAGAAGTGTTCCCGCTCCACTGAAGACCACAGCACTGGCCCACTATAGGTAAGTATGGGGTGAGGGTGTGTGTGGAGAGGTGGGGTGCGCAGAGGATGGGTGTGGGTTGGGGGGGTGCCGTCGACAATGGACCATTTTCTTTTTTTCAGGAACAAAAAAAACAACAAAAAAAAGGACACTGCCCCATGGGACGGTTTTCTCTCTTTACAGGTTAAATAAAACAAATGTTGGGCACACTGGGGTAAACTTCCAGTGTCCCCCATGACTTTGGGGTGCGGTGATGTTGGCCACATTGAGGTGGGCTCCCAGTGGGCTACACAATGGGGGTGGGGGCAGAAATATGTCAACATGGCTTTCTGTTAAATGGAGGCACACTGGGGTGGGCTCCCAGTGTACCACACAATCTGTGTGTGTGTGTGTGTGTGTTTGGCAGGAGTGGCAGACATGCTGACAGGGGGATTGGACACCCCCAAAGTTGGCTTTATTTTGGTATTGTGCGGCAGACAGCAGGAGCTGCCACCATGTTTATTTGAAATGTTTCACCAGGCAAGACACGTAAGGGAGGTGTGTCTTCTGTGCTGCTGCCTGATGAGCTTGTCTCAGATTGCAGTGGCACATTTCTTTCAAGTTGGTGGCACTTTGCAAAGCTGTATCAGTGCTAGCATGCTGGCTCATTGGAGAATGAGGGACACACCTTCTAAAGCATGCCCTGCATTCGCTAACACTGACACACCTCTGCATTTTTCCTACTACCACAAATTGTTGCTTGTGCATGCACAAGACAACATAATAATAGCATTCAACAGGATGTCCTGGTGTTTAAACCTCGTGCTGCATGGCCAAGGACTGCTGCTTCACTTGGGATAAACATGCTGCAGGACTGCAATGTAACTGGCCAGCCCCATGGAGTGAAGTTCCAAACTGATGAGACAGCGATTATAAAATTCAACATTCCTTTGAATGTCTGAGCTACATAACTTGACAATCACTCACTGCTTGAGTGCCAACCAGTGCAGATGCTGCAACACTGCTGTAAAATTATTTATTTATTGAATTTTGTTGACCAGGTAGGCCACTGAGACTGGAAGTCCCTTTTCAGGTGGCGACCTGGGGAGGAGAGGGATACAGATGGTAACCAAGTGAAATTGAACCAGAAAAAGCTGCTAGTGGTGTTTTTAGTGAATTTTAAATGTTCCCTAGGGACAGCACCTACTAGACCCTTGCTGCATTGTCCTGTACTAACTGCACTGAAACCTGCAAGTCAGTGTTTCAGACAGATGCACATACAAGTTTATATAGTCTAGTTCTAATGACAGAGAGGCATGGGGTATGTGCTCCCACTGCAGCTCATATGGCAGCCTGCTGAGGAGGTGAGAGGAAGGCTGTGCTGGTCATGGTATCAGGATGTGATGCATGTCCTCGGTCATGTTGATGGGGGGTTGGGTGGGTGATGTTCAGGGTGTGGGCAGGACATGTGGGATGCCGCTGGACTGCCAATGTTTGCTGGTCCGTTTGTCAACTAGCACTGGTTGGTGGGGGTGAGGGCACCACTGGACACAAGGGCTAGTACAGGGTACATGGATGGTATGAGTGATCAGGGTGGGGGTTGCCCCTAGACACCAGGGACAGCTGTATAATATATGGGGGGTGCCACTGGACACCAGGGAGCTGTGTGACACTGCAGAAAGGTGGATTGGAGGTGAGAGGTACCACTGGATACCAGGGCCTGCTCACTCACTGGTTTGATGGCAGTCAGGGGGTGGGCAACTTAGTACAGCCATTCTGCCATCAGTGGGGTGGAGGCACAGGCTTAGCACCTGGTTAAGACTAGGTTTTTGGAGGCAGGAAAGCCATCTACCATGTCACAAACCACTGAAAATGCCACTGCACCTATATGCAGGAGGGGACCTCACATTTGCATATGTAACCCCCTTGTTCCCAGGGTTACTAGAATCCCAGTTAGAATCAGTGACAGGCAGGGAAGGCAGTTTATGAAATGCCAGGTAAATCGTTTCATGCTGTCACACTCTTTTTTAGCCTCCTCTGAGCTGGAGTGATGATGTAATCTTAGAACTGTCGCAGTGGCGTAAGCCACACTCTGGCAAGCAGTTGTCAGCTAGAGTAGAATGTTCAGAGTCTGTGAATGAGACTTCCAGGAGGAGGCTGCAGCTTGCTGTGCAGCTCCTCATTTAGCTCTGACAGAGAGCTACTTCTTTTGTTTGGGGTAGTTTGTTTTACCCTAGAAGAAGAACATAGAAGGCCATGTCTGAAGTGGTGGAGACCTTGCTAAGTGGGTTTCCTTTGCCCCATCCCAGGAGGGATGGGGCAATCTTCAGAGTTCAGGGGCAATCCCCTCAATCCTTCTGTCTGGTGAAGCTGCTTGGACATCTTCATTTGTTGTGAGTAAAACTTTTCTTCTGAGTAAGTCCAGAATGGGCACCTGCAATACCTAGGGTGAATTTCTATGACAAAGGGACTCTGTCACCTAGACTTTCTGTGTTTTAAAAGTGTCTGCCTACATTGGAGTCCAGTATGTGACCATCCAAGTACAGAACTTTTAACTTCTGACACCTCAGAGGTGTGTATGTGTGTGTGTAGTATGTTAAGTGTGAAATACATTTCAAGACAGCGTCTACCATTTTCTACACTTGTGTGGTGTTTTTAACCAGATGAATGGCCCAGTATAAACTTGGAAGCAAAAGGTGGGAGATGCCCCCATCTGGAGTGATCCTGTTTACCTCTCTGGGTTCAGTTTGGGCACCAGTACTTTTTCATTTAGTGCATCTGACCAATGCCTAATGGAAGTAGTTACCCCTGGAAGTGGGTTGTTTTCTCTCAGTTTACCCCAGCATGATGGGTTCTGAAAGTTTCTGAGCCTGGTTGTGCTCCTTTGTGGTTGTGTACCACCCTCATTCCTCTTGAAATATGGGAAAATATCCTAGTACTGGCCATGTGTGCCTAGTCGAAGGGAAATATACTACGTCTGGTTGTATGTGCCAGTAGTCCAAATCAGAACCAGAGTGTTCACTGTTTTGTGTTACTTCAGCCTATGCTAAATGGGAATTCAGAAATTTCAGTACCCTGGATAATCTGCAGTACCAGTATGTGTAGCCCTATGGGGTTCCACCTTCGCTTTGTGATTATTCCTACTTTGTTACATGAATAAAAGCCACACTCTAGAATCCCAACTTGGTTTGGACAGTATTGTTATTGCTTCCTTGTGTCTGGATTTACTTGTGTGCCCCTGTCCAGAAATGCAAACCTAGCATAATTGTGAGCAAACGTTTTCTGTCAGAGACCTGGGTTGCTGGCCATGGTAATTGGTCCCCCCAGGTGTGTGCTATGTAGCCACACTTGGGTTTGACTGTTCTAGTGCAACAGTCAGGTCACCTAGCCTAATGGTGGCATTTTACTGTTTTACAAAACTGTTTTCACTTATATAAACCCCCACCCCTCTCGTTTGCCTCTAGATGTCTGTGGTGAGGAGGCAGCCCTGCTAGCTAAACAAGAGGGGCTGGTGGGGGGGGGGGGTACAAAAATGGGGCTTGTCTGACAATGAATTTTGAATTTTGGGAGAAAACTAAAGATGTTTGCTCAGGTTGTGGCTAGCATTTTGTCTGTCTGGCAGTTGGTAGCCCCAAATTGGAAGCTTTGCGCAGAAGAAGTTTGCCCAGAGTAGTGCCATCCATATGTGCCGCTGTGTGCCTGCTGTTCATGTGCTGCTGTGTGTTGTGCCATCGTTTACCAAGGAGCTGTAAAGCCAAATTGTGTGTGCCCCTTGTCCTGTTTCAAGTAGAACGTTTACCAGCTTTAATTCTCAAGTTTTCTGTGACAAAAACTATTGTGGACTTTAGGAAACAACAAAACAATTGTGCCCTGAAAGATTCAAGTGCTTGCTGTGTGAACTAGGAGAGTCATTAAAGAAATAGCCAAGTTCTGAGTAAAGAAATTGTCATAAGTAGTGCTTCTGCCTTGGAAAACTTCAACTGAGAAGAAAAAAGTTGTTTTGCAGTTTAAATTTTGCCTTCTCGATGATCGCTGTGGAGGAGAAGCACGAGAAGAGAGAGGAGCTCGTTTGCATGGCAGCAAGTGACTGGTGAGACTGCAATCAGTCCCGGCCCTAGCCAGCTTCAGAGTGCTGCCCAGTATTTGAGAGGGAGAGAGCGAGTGGTGTGTGAGCTGGTAGCAGGAGAATCATTGCGGTGACTGTGAACATTCTAAAATCTGTAAATATAGACTGTTTCTGTGCAAGTTCTGGCTCAACCCATAATCCGACCAATGGGGAAGCAAGCGAGATGTCAGTAATGACAATCGGCGGGATCACCAGCCAGTTTCATCCTACAGGCCTTCCAGGATTTGCATTAGGCCGAGATTTTCCATCGGAGCAAACCAGCTACTGATTCATTGAGTACCATTCAGCAAAACTGAGCTCAAACTGTTGTGATTTTCAAAAGCCAGCTGGATCTGTGTGTAAACAGTGTGATTGTTTTTGTAAAGAAGGACTGCAAAGTGAAATCAAAACAAGCAAGAATTCTGAGCAATAGACTGTGAGCATGTATTATGGATTCAGCAACAGTATAATTTTCTGAGCAGAAGAGAGACTGTGAGTTGTATGAGAAGCTGCAACAAGCAGGCAATCCTGCTCCTAGAAATACTGTGGCTTTAGTGACTTTAAGCAAGTAAAATTGATTAAAAGCTAATCATAAAGTCCAAAAATCATATAGATGTACTGAGGAAGGTAAAAGCAGTGCAATCTTTACAGTTTGAAAACATTTTCAGTAGCCATAAGTCGGATGTGCAGTAGCTGAGTTAGATATCTAGATTTGTTGATCATCAGAGTGCTGCGCCGCCATTACAGGGTGGGGCAGTAATGTAAACACAGCAGCAGGGAGCCATTTTGAGAGACTTCCAAGTATAGTGGACTCAGTAGTAACAGTGAACTTTTGTGTGTTTATTTACAGACATGGCTTCAGGACCATCCTGCTATCTGGATCATGCCTGAGCTGTGATAGCGGAGGCGGTTGCCAAGCTTAAAGAAATAGAGCAATGTTTCCATGGTGGAAGTTTGCCTTCTCATGTTGTGATTCCCATCTACCCTGTGAGAGTATACATAATGTACCTCAAGGCTGGGAGGGACATATTCTTGATTCCTCACTGTTCAGGGTGTTTAGAGAAGGAAGGTCTGACTAGAACATCCCAAATTCATTTGGCTCCCACTTGGACGAAAGTAGAAGACCCTGCATGTAGCAGCACACAGCACCAGGTTGAACCTGCTGGGGGCAGCCCAGCAGAGTGTGGCACAAGAAAGATGGTGTAGATGTACTGCCAGAGCAGATTCCTTGTGATGTCTCCAAGCCTGTGTCACAGATGGGCAGTGCGGAGGGAGGATTGGTGGATCCATGGAGAGGGTCCTAGCCCTAGTCTCATAGGAGAGGATGAGGTTCGAGACTCTAGAATGGGAGGTGTCTACCTCTGTGCCCAGTAAAGAGTGGACTGTCTCAGGAGTGAGGATGACGGCACTTCTGGTCCCAAATTCTGAGTGAGGAAGAGGTAGAGGAAGAAATGTATCTTCCTGTTGAGGGTCCTAGTCTGTGGCCTCAAGCTCTTGCCTCAGAGAGCCAGAAGAAGAAGTTGGTGACTCCACAGCCCTGCCTTTAGAAGGAGGGTCAGAGACAAATTCTACATTTCTTTGAGTATACGACACTGGCAGAATCAGGCCTGGCCATCCCCAAGCCAGTCCGAGGGTCACAAACTGATGAAGAGCAGTAAGGAGGAAAGACTGGTTCATAGGAAGGCCAACAACGTCTATGGGTGGACCTTCCCTACTTTTCCTCGGAGAGTGTGGGAGGAGATTGAAAAACACAGGAGAGCCTGGCTAGAGGAAGAAGCCAGTCAAGATATTGATCCAAGTACAACTTCCTACATCAGAAATAAAGTGATAAGAGAAAACTGTGGTTTTGAAAGTTAAGCAGGACATTGTTCATAGACATTTATACGATATGTGGATCCTAAAGGAAAAGAGAGACTTTCATAATGTGAAATATGTACACCCAGATGAAGTGCAATTCTTGCACCAGATCCAAACTGGTACTACCCTCAAGTGTTCCATCATTCTGAGAATATGCTCGTGCTCACCCAGAGGGAAGCAGAGCAGTGGTAGCAAGTGTCTGCCATCCAGCCGTTGTCGCATCCATGTTGTTCCACCAGTCTGGTGTTCCAGGATCCAAGGTGCATCTAGATTCATCAGCCTCTACAGTGTGTCTTTCCAATTTCATTGCCTGGTCTTCCAGATAGGCTAGATGACATCACCCCAGCTGTTTTCCTGATTCATTGCCTCTGATTTCAGATGACATCAACCTAGCTGTTTCTTTCCTGTTCCAAAGTTCCATCTCCTAGATGACATCAGGTCAGCAGTTTCCAGTTCATCATCCTGTTTTCCAGAAGATTTCCAACCCAGCTGTATCCAGAAAATGTTGCCAGGGAGAGTTATCAGCTGGAGAAGCAGGTGATCTCCATTTTTCGTTCTTCAAGGGACTGGTAAGTCCAGACTTTTCTTACTTTATTGACATTGCAATACGCATCCTACACCTGGCAAACTACAGACTGTTGAACTGTCCACAATGACGTTCCCCTTTGGGATTACAGTACTTCAAGAATTGTGCTTCAGTGGGCTTCAGCCCAAGTGAGACTCTTTTATGGACTCTTGCCTTCGGGCATGACTGTTAGTCACTAGTTTGGACAGTTAGGGCATTCCATCCTCCCAAAAACATGTATTGCATATTAAGTTAGATGTTTTCTACTGTTTTCTACTTTTCTACATTTATAAGAAATATTTTTGGGGGATTCTCCAGTGTTTTGATGGTAAGGGTTATTGTTGTTATACTGTGTATTTTGCAGATTTGGGGTGTGTTTTGTCTCTTTTTCCCTTTCAGGTGGTTCCTGTTAAAGAAGAAAGAAGAGAAGACCAGAAGAGAATGTGGGAACTCATCCAAGTTTAACTGCTTTTGTAGAGTGTTTTATAGAATTGTATGGTTAACAGGTGTTAACAGTTTTCCTTCCACAGTGTTAGTGTGTGGGGGATAGTAGAGGGTGTAATGGTTTGGTAAGGTGTTAGCTCTGTGTGGTTTGGTGTGCAGGTGTCCTGAGCTAGGGGGAAGTCCTCTCTTTGGGTAAGTTTGTGGTTAGATAGGTTTTCCCTAGAGGGCTAGGGGGACAGACAAGTTGTGGTCCTGATCTGAAGTAGGGGTAACAGCTCTGGTCTGTCAGGCTATGCTCTGGACAGTTCTTCCAGAGCTACTGGTTTTCCATAGTAAGATCATTGTATAGGGGCTGATGCATCAGCCAATGGCCTATGGGCTCTTAGTGTTGCCTGCCTGTGCCTGGCACATGGTAGGAGAGGGCCTGATCACCCCTCATGTGGTAGCACATAGGGTGGAGTTGGCCCTGGTGCCGCAGGTAATGACCGGGAGGACAGTCACTTTCCTGGCTAAGGGTGGTAACCCCCTTGTTCCCAGGGGTTACTAAAATCCCAGTTAGAATCAGTGGCAGGCAGGAAGGCAGTTTGTGAAATGCCAGGTAAAATGGGTTTCAGACTGTCACACTCTGTTTTCAGCCTCAGCTGAGCTGGAGTGATGATGTAATTTTAGAACTCTCACAGCGGCATAAGCCACACTCTGGCAAGCAGTTGTCAGCTAGAGTAGAATGTTCAGAGTCTGTGAATGAGACTTCCAGGAGGAGGCTGCAGCTTGCTGTGCAGCTCCTCATTTAGCTCTGACAGAGAGCTACTTCTTTTGTTTGGGGTAGTTTGTTTTTACCCTAGAAGAAGAACATAGAAGGCCATGTCTGAAGTGGTGGAGACCTTGCTAAGTGGGTTTTCCTTTGCCCCATCCCAGGAGGGATGGGGGCAATCTTCAGGGTTCAGGGGCAATCCCCCTTAATCCATTCTGTCATGTGATGCTGCTTTGGACATCTTCATTTGTTGTGAGCACAACTTTTCTACTGAGGAAGCCCAGGATGGGCACCTGCAATACCTAGGGGTGAATTTCTCTGACAAAGGGACTCTGTCACCTAGACTTTCTGTGTTTTAAAAGTGTCTGCCTACATTGGAGTCCAGTATGTGACTGTCCAAGCACAGAACTTTTTACTTCTGACACCTCTGAGGTGTGTTTAGTGTGTTAAGTGTGAAATACATTCCAAGACAACATCTATAGTTTTCTACAGTTGTGTAGTGTTTTTAACCAGATGAATGGCACAGTATAAACTTGGAAGCAAAAGGTGGGAGACCCCCCCCCACCAATCTAATGTGACCCTGTTTACCTCTCTGGGTTCAGTTTGGGCACCAGTACTTTTTCATTTAGTGCATCTGGCTAATGCCTAATGGAAGTAGTTACCCCTGGATGTGGGTTGTTTTCTCTCAGTTTACCCCAGTATGGTGGGTTCTGAAAGTTCCTGAGCCTGGATGTGCTCCTTTGTGGTCGTGTGTACCACCCTCATTCCTCATGAAATATTGGAAAGTATCCTTTTACTGGTCGTGTATGCCTAGTCGATGGGAAATGTACTACATCTGGCTGTGTGTACCAATAGTCCAAATCAGAACCAAAGTGTTTGTTGTTTGTGTTACTTCTGCCTATGCCATAGGAATTCAGAATTTCAGTACCCTGGAGAATCTGCAATACCAGTATGTGTAGTGCTATGGGGTCCAACTTGCTTTGTGATTATTCCTACTTGGTTACGTGAATAAAAGCCACACTCTAAAATCCCAACCTGGTTTGGACAGTATTGTTATTGCTTCCTTGTGTCTGGATTTACTTGGGTGTCCCTGTCCAGAAGTGCAAACCTAGCATAATTGTGAGAAAACGTTTTCTGTCAGGGACCTGGGTCGCTGGCCATGGTAGTTGATCCTCCCAGGTGTGTGCCATGTAGCCACACTTGGGTTTGACTGTTCTAGTGTAACAGTCAGGTCACCTAGCCTAATGGTGGCCATTTATCTGTTTTCACTTATGTAAACCCCCACCCCTCTCGTTTGCCCCAGATGTCTGTGGAGAGGAGCAGCCCTGCTAGTTAAACAGGGGGCCAGTGGGGAGTTACACATGAGAGCAGTGTTATATTACCACCTGAGTGCTGATCGGTTTAGCCCATTTGCAGGGGCCTCTGAATAAAGATTCCACTCCAAAAAAGGGTGCAAACCCAGACAGCACTGAAGGAAATCCATTGGTGCCTGTGCTAACTTTTAAATATCTGGCCCCTGGACTGGAGACAATCTGAATTGTTTTATAACGTGTGGTGCAGCAGTTGGGGAGAATGCATACAAAACAGAAATTTCTGGCCACACTCCTGTTATTTTGTGGCTTGGAGTCAGAGGAAAATGATTGCTTTTAAACTGCAGGGACTTTTGTATCTCTCTGCCTACCTCACAAAAGCATGTTTTAAGCATTTCAGAAATCTGGAGATAAAAATACTAAATATTTTATGCCCTAGTTTAAAACTCTGATTGAGCAGCTGGATCTAACTCTGATAAAAATAAAATACCTTCTAAAATCTGTCTGGTATCCTATTTTTGCATTCAGTGGTGTGGTGTGTGTGTGTGTGCGCACGAGTGTGCGTGCATGCTGGGACCTGTAAAGACAAATCTATGTGATCAGCAGAAACAAACCATCCATTCAGTAGCAGAAGGTAAGGAGTGGCCTAGTTTACACAGATAATGAATCTTTAGCTGCTTGCTGCCCTAGAACTGGTAGCTTAACACTGCTGTTCTCCTGAGCAAAATAATAGCATCTTAAAGGGATTTTGCAGAAATGCATACACACACACACACACACACACACACACACACACACACACACACTTCCATTCTTTCATGGTGTGACTCACCACCAAGAGCCAGAAAAGACAGAAGCATGGAGCAGGAGAAACACTCCAGCACTGACATTTCGTGGATACCCCACTTCATCAGGGGATCACACTACACTGCCACTTGGGAAAGCAGGTTCATTTTTGTGCCCAGGAATGCCATTCTGAAGCCAGATGGCAGCCTAGACCATGATGAAGGTGAGACATGAGGCACTAGGCACCAGGGATGGCAACCCTGTGGGGGGCAACCAATTATGTTTCATACCCTCTGCCAGCACAAGCAGTGGTACTGGTGTTAGTTATGAAGGCAATCACTGACTGCTGTCTCAGTCACAGGAAGGGCACAGTCTTGATGACTATTTCACTGAGGAAATGGGGGGGGTGGAGTGGTGGCAGGGGAAAACCAGGGGAGAAAAGTATACAATTAAACTTTAAAGTATTTTCAAGGAAGATAAATGCCTTCTCAGCATTTAGAAGATCATTGGCTCACTGCACAACTTTCTTATAGTTGATGTTGTGATGTAGTTGATAAGGCAGAGGGGTCTGCTCATAGAGATACTATGGAAAGGTTAGAGTGATAACTCTGTCCCCTCTACTAGGGTAGATGGGCCTCCTGACCTTACTGTGAAATAAATCTGGGACCCTGAAAGGCAGCAGCTCTAACCATTTGGCTGAAGGGAAATTCCCCCTAGCTGGAGGTTTGAGTGCTCCAATGACTTTCGTACTTGCTGTCCCATGGACCATCACTTGAGGGCTCTATTATAAGTTTATGGTTCTGGTTGGAGGGCCACTTATGGTTATAAGAGTGTTGCCTCGCATGTTCTTTGGACCAGAGGACTGCAAATCAAAGGTGAGCAGTTCTGATGTCCTAAAGACATGAGATGACACTCTTATATCCATAAAAGGCCTCCAACTGGACTGATAGAATAATTATAGATCGCTAACTTTATTAAATAAAAAATGTTATTATTTAAGAAAGTTAGCAGCATAACAATTTTGAAACCCATTACAGTCCTCAGTGCATGAGGTACTCTTACAGCAAATAAGAGTACCTCACCCACAACTGAAGGAAGCACTGTGATTGGTCCTGGATGCCCCTACGATCTATAATTGGTGTTATATGGCGCTGCTTTGCACATACTGCCTTTTCTCATGTACAACACTAATCACGTGATTTTTCCTCTAGTCCAGATGTAGGCATGGTGGCCATCATTGATTTGGGCAATTAATGTCAATTCCACAAGAGGCATATTTTGCCCCTACTCACATTACAGGTGTAACCCCTAGATGGCACTATCCCAGGGGCTACTACCCCTGCCTGATTTGCCACTAACAGGTTGAGGGGCCTGGATCCGATGGCGGGTGCCTCCACCCAGAGGTCAGGGTTTGCAATAGTTAAACTAACTTGGTCACAGCCCTCTGGGACACTGCAACCCCCCTTTCTTCCCACTAGTGGCCCACACAGTATATCAGAATTACCTTCACAGTATACACTTACCCCAGGACTGGTTCAGGCACTGGGACCCCTGTAAAATAAAAGATACAGTGCAACAATCACAGTACAATACTTTAACATAGACAAATACCTCAGGCAGTATAACTTTGCTGAAACAAGCAGCTCTGATTTATTTAGGGGATATAACAAGGACAGGGGGAAATCAGGTTAATTAGCTTATCACTTTACTCATCTACCTATGGCTCTGTGCACAGGCCTATCCCTACCAGTTACTGTCCCTGGGTACCCAAGCCCTAGTGGCTAGTCCAAACCGTGGCAGCTGGTAGGGGCCCTTTTACAGAGAAAAGAAAAATTAGTTAAACAGTCAGCAGTACAGTAATTCCATTTGATTCAATGTGGCAATTCAACAGGAGGCGACCCTGAATTAGTACTCACGACCTCCAAACAAGATAGGGTCCTTCAACATCAGCAGGGCTACTCTTGAGCTCCACGAGACTTCTCACACATTTATATGACAAACTGCAACAGGCAAAAGTCCTTTAATGGCAGCAGGATTCACTTGAGCTACACAAGCCTCCTCACACATTTATATGGTAAACAGTAACAGGCAAAAGTCCTTTAATGGCAGCAGGATTCCTTGAGCTACACAAGCCTCCTCACACATTTATATGGTAACAGTAACAGGCAAAAGTCCTTTAATGGCAGCAGGATTCACTTGAGCTACACAAGCCTCCTCACACATTTATATGGTAAAAGAAAGTACTATACCAGGCAGGCACCTTCTCTATCCCAATCGTAATTACTGCACAATACCCTGGAGAACACACAGCAGATTCAGTTTCTGACAGACCGAGTGCAATTCAGCAATTTCTAGAGTCTTCTACAGGGTGAGCCTGGTTTCTACTCTTCAGATATCCTTTGATTCTCTTCACAGGACAGATTCAGTCCTAACAAGCAGTTACACAAGCTGCAGGCTGGAACTCGGGGCCTTACACGCATTTCCCGACTAAAACTGCACACCAAAAAAAGCACAGGGCTCCTTCCCTCTTCACTGCCAGAGCTCAACTGAAACTCCAGCAGACAAAACCAGGCACTTCCTTTGAGTTCCTCCCAGTTCTTGGCTGGATTGGCTGTCACTCACAATAGACTGCCCCTGTTGGTCCAAAAAGGCGCCGAAGTCCAAACTACATCTCCCAGAGTCACTGCCCATACAATCCTCTTGTGGCTGGCTCAGATTACGAGTCCAAGTTCTGATTCGTCCAAGGCACCATTTTAGAGCTACCTTAACCCACACTGATTGGTCCAGTTCAGCAGTTCAAAACTAGAATAGGGAACTAGGCAAACACAGTTCTGACTGCAAAAAGCAGGTTAGACAAACTGTATTTTCATTATTACTCTAAATGATTTCTGGCAAACAGTTACATCTTTCAGATAGGTTCCCTTTGCACTCCTAGTGACTGCAAAAATGGAGTGAACTGGCAGCAGCTTGAGTGGTACTCATGCAGAGAAACACACAGTCCCCCATACAAACTAATTATGTCTGCAAGCAGACAGCTCTTAAAGAGACAGTACCAGAGGCTCTAAAAACACTCACAGATAAATGGCTTAAACACCAAACACCATTCAGGCTTGGAGCATTCAAGCAAACTCCTGGAAGTCTTTTGGGATCCCCCATTTGCAGGGGGTTACACCGGAAATGGGGGGCGGGGGAGACTGTGGAAACCCAGTTCTGGGAGTGAAATGAAAAAGCCTGTCTTTCTTTGAGGAGTAAACTGGAGAAGGACTGATCCTTAGTAAAATGTACCCTCAAAGGGCATAAAACTGATTAAATAAATGATAAACATTTGTTGATTGACTGATTGATTGATGCAAGTGTAACCCCCCCCCCCAGAGGGCTTACCTTTTTTGGCCCTTGGGAGTTCCGTTTTTCTTCCCACTTCCTCGCTGTGCCTCACTGCCTGTCCTGAGTCTTGAACACCGCCAGAGTTTCAGTCTGGCACCCGTTCTATTCCTTTAGTTCTTTGGGGCTGGAGAAGTAAATCTGCAGAATCATCATGCCATGCTCTGCATGAATGTGCGACTGGCAGTCTGCACATACAAGACCTCTGTTGCTGGCTAAACAAAAGCTCCCCAGTGCTCCCAATCCTCACATTCAGGTAGTTGGAAGTCAGAGACATGGAAGAGACATCTCAAGAGGTGCAAAAATGTTTAGTTTTAAAGGGCCAATGAGCGCATGGGAACTGGCCTCATACATATTAATGAAAAAAAAATATTAATGTGCTGCCTGCCTGTTCCTGGGGTGACTGTAAAACAGAGCTTGTGACAGGTAGAAGAAAGTATTTTAATTCATAATTCTCCCACTTTGTGGTAGATAAGTTGAGGCTGCTAAAGAACTGTGGAGCAAGAATTTAAAACAATTGTACTGTTTGGCTGCATGAGAACTTGAAAGTTGGGACAGGACATAAACTGCACATAGACTGTTTCAGAGTAGCCATACTGTGTACCTTTGACCCCAGAGCCAGCCAATTAGCATCTTAGGTGCCTAAAACTGAAAGAACTAACTGCTGGGAGGAGGTGTGGACCATATTTTAGGTGTCCAAATCAATATCCAATCAATAATCAAAGTGACTTAATGTTTAATAATTTTACTGATGGACAGCTAATTTCAGCCAATCAGAAGCTGCCATTTCTCAGTGAATCCCAGGGACAGTTACAGCATTGGGCAGTCTAGCTTGGGCTCTCGGAGAGACAGGAGAGCTCAGACTGTATTGGAGAAGATGCTTGGAAGTTGGCCCAAGGCTTCCACAGTTAAAGACTGGACATTTTGCTTCTGTCCAGAACCTGGAAATCCCAGGGTGAGAGTGCCTGCTGCGAAAAACCTACATCCTGCTGAGAAGTCTCAGTTTGTGAAAAGGATTTGAACTGTCTGCCAGAGATTGCAGTTTGCCTAGTTTGGCTTGAAGCTGAATGCAGCAGTGGAAAAAAGCCTGCAGATGCTCCTGTGTCAGGGAGCCAGGGAATATTGTTAAATCCTGCTGTTTGAAACCTAAAGCTCTCCAGTAAGAGACTGTGTGCTATTCAGCCTGGAGCCACCTCAAACTGGCTTCAAAAGGGTTTGGGCGCAGCGCAAGCCACTCTGGAGTCAGGTAAGGGACCTGCCAGCCCTTATCAAGTAGGGTGGATCGGAATACAGGGAGTCACAGGTGCGTGCCTGAGTTCTAAGGCACTCTTGACCCTTCTGTGAGAGTTGGACCATGGGGTCACTCCTTGGGTCTGGGATCTTTGTGGACCAGGAAACCTTGCACAGGTGTAACCCCCTTGCAAATGGGGGTTCCTAATGTGCCTTATGCTTAGTTGGTTATCGGCATAAAGCCGCCGAAAGGAGGGTCCGTGGAATGCTTTTTAATACCTCCGTATACTGTCCCTTTAAGGGCTGCCTTTTGCAGTTGGAATGGGTTAAAATGGGAAGAGGTTGAGTGTTGGCATGCTCGACTCCCGCCTGGGCTGCTGAGTAGTGCTCCCTTCTGCCATCGCTAATAGTGCAGGGGGAGCCCTAATAAAGCATGTAGGTGGTTGTTTAAAATAAGCTGTAAAGATAATGATAATGTAGTCGTTCTAACCTGCTTTGCTTTGCAGCACAGAGAGTTTGATTGCCTCCTCCATTTTGGTCCCGAACTGTGAAATTGGACCAATCAGTACTTTGGAATCCCACAGAGTTGACTGACCAATAGAGGAGCTGTTTAGAGGGAACAAGGCATTATGGACTATGGCGCTCGTTTTTGCACTAATGGGAGCCGTGAGAAGTGACTGGCAGGTTCGGCCAGCCAATGACAACGGGTCATGCCGAACTAAGAGGAGTGCTGGGTGCTGCCAGCTTCAGAATCATTGTGGCTAGGTGAGGAGTGAGGGAGCTGTGTTAGCTCTGCTGCTGGGGAGTGTTCCGCAGGAAGAGGTGAAGGCCTAAGTCGGACGTTTTTCCCAAGTAGGAGTTCGCTTGAAATCCATCGGCGGGCGGTCAGAGGAGGCTGTGCTCTGTACAGCTACCCACCAGGCTCGACCTGTAATAGGACTGGAGAAAATTGCTGAATCGCGCTCGGTCCGCGAGAGGAGTAAAAAAGCTGCCATTGCAGAGCTGGAGTGACTGTGAAAGCTGAAGAGCCTGGGAGCAGCTGCCTGGTGTGGTACCCCTCTGTTATTGCTGTTTACCATATAAATGTGTGCGTAGCTCAAGTTAATCCTGCTGCAATTACAGGACTTCTGCTATTGCTGTTTGCCATATAAATGTGTGAGTAGCTCAAGTTAATCCTGCTGCAATTACAGGACTTCTGCTATTGCTGTTTACCATATAAATGTGTGAGTAGCTCAAGTTAATCCTGCTGCAATTACAGGACTTTTGCTATTGCTGTTTACCATATAAATGTGTGAGTAGCTCAAGTTAATCCTGCTGCCAGTGAGGGATTCTGCCTGGATTGAGATAACCATATAAATGTGTACAGAGACTTGTGAAGTTCAGGCTCAGCCCTGCCAGTGTTGGAAGAACCGGGATTGGCTGGAGGTTGTGAGTACTAAATCAGGGTAGCTCCCTGTTGTGTGCAATCAGTGGTTTTCCAATCGTATTGCTGTACTTTTGACTGCCTAAACGAATTTTCTTTCCCCGATGACTTGCTTAGGATTGCAGCGTCTATCTGTGTTAAGGGCACCAACCAGCTGCCACGTTTGGACTAGCCATTAGGGCTTGGGTACCCAGGGACAGTGACTTGTATGGATAGGCCTGTGCACAGAGCTCTAGGTAGTTAAGTATAAGGATAAACCAATTAGCCTGATTCCCCCATCCTTGTTATCTCCCCTTAATAAATCAGCTTTTGTGGTTCACGACACCCTGGCTGGTTTGTGCATCCCTGTTGAACTGCTGTATAGTGACTGTGATATAACTGTATCTTATTTTTCAGGGGTCCCTGGAGTGAGCTGAGAGATACTGGGTAAGTGTATTGGTGAGAAGCCTTGTTGGTACCCAGTGTGAGCCACTAGCGGGGGGAAAAAGGGGTTGCAGTAACCCAGGGCTGTGACTGAGGCAATCTGGACAGTATTAACCCGACCTCTGGGTGGAGGCATCCGACAACGGATCTGGGCCCCTCACCCAGTCTCTGTGGAGGCAGGCAGGGGTAGTAGCCCTAAGGGTAGTGCCCCCTGGAGGTTACAAATTGGAGGCACCGCTGGGATTAGCGTCCCCTAGTGGCTCAGTGAGGAGATACTCCAAAGATGAAAAAAATGGAAGGGGATACGTTGGAAAAAATTAAGCTGGGACCCATCAAAACCATGGTACACAAACTAATGGGCTGGGGTGAAACAGAAGAGCTAGATTCCCAAAAGATTGTATTATTGTTAGATGTGCCCTTGGGTACCTCGGCTGCTGATATTGTCTCTGTTGCAGAACGAGTAAAGTGTTTGGGTAAGGTTGAAGTGAAAGGGCGTATGGCTGATTTGCTTGACCAGACATTGCAGGTGCTACTCCTATGCAGTATGGCCATCGACCCTGAGAAGGTACCTCCTGTACTTTACCCGGAGGGTGCGTCCCAGGGGTGGAGGCTAATCCATATCCGAAGTGGGTCAGTCACTCCTGGGGGGGTCTCCTCAAATGAACAGCTTTAAAGATAAACTGTTTAAATTGTTAGCTGTGGAAGGGAGGACTACCCAGAAGTTGCTACAAGCCTTGGATCTGTCCAGTGATACTACCCCTCCGGGTTCTCCGGGCACCTCCCATGGCCCGCCCAAAATCTCTGTGCTGGCTTCTTTGCCCTTGGCAGTCCCATCCATACAGCTTGATTCCTACCGTAAGTTAAAGCTTTTCTCTGGCATGGTACCAGTGCCTCCCGGGGAGGATGACCTGGAGGCGTGGATGGACTATGCCACCCCTTTAGTCCAGGAGTGGCAGTGCTCTGAGGGGGAGAAAAGGAAGAGGCTGATGGAGAGTTTGCGGGGTCCTTTCTTAGAAGCCATTAGATTCTTCCGGGCCACTCGTCCGGAAGCCACTGCTGCAGAGTATCTCTCTACTTTAGAAGGGTTTTTTGGGAGTACGGAGACTGGTGAAGATTTATTATGGAAATTCAGGTCTGCTAAGCAGTGGAAAAATGAAAAACTGTCTGCTTTTGTTACTAGGTGGAAGCGGGCATTGCAGAAGGCTTGTAGAAAGTGGGCGCACTGCTGCAGCCCTGAATCAGGTTCAACTAGAACATATTTTAAAGTCTGCCAGATTCTCTAGTGTAACTCTATTAAAACTTAGGTTGCATGATCGGCGGGCCACCCCGCCTGAATATTGTCAATTGATGAGGGAAATTCGAGAAGTGGAGACTGATGAAGAGGGGTGGGAACCCTGTGTGGGGGCAGTGAACCCTAGTGGGACCCCCAAGTCTAATACTCCTGAGGAGACTGGCTCGCCTGGAGGGTCTGAGGGGTCCCCAGATTTCCCAGGTATGGTGGGGATGCGGGTTGTTTCCTCTGATCCCTACGTGGAGGGTGAGTTGAGGGCTGAGATCAGGAATTTACGGGAAGTGGTGAGGGACTTAAAGCAGTCTACTGTGTACTCTACTTGGCCTGGGGCCCCTGAGTTATGAGGCCCCGAACCTAGCCCTAGAGGCTTTCTCCCCCCTCAGGGCCCTCCTCAGAATAGTGATCCCGGGACCCTAAGTTTTGTTATCACTGTGGGAAGATGGGCATTTCAACCTGACTGCCAGAGGCTGGAGAATTTAAGGAAAGTTAACAGCAGACTGATCGCTCGATACCGCAGACCGTTCTCAGGCCCCAAGAAAAGTTGTGTGACTCCAGGCCCATGCCTGCTGGGCTAACAATGTGCTACCCCAACTGGTCTGATGTGGTCGGGCCGTCTATGGAACCGGGTGCAGGTGAATGGAATTCCCACTAGAGCTGTATTGGACAGTGGTACCCAGGTGACCATCATGTTTCAGGATTGGTACCAAGCACACTTATCTGAAGTGCCCCTGCAGCCTCTAACTGGCCTACATGTATGGGGGCTGAGCGACAAGGCCTATCTGTATTTGGGGTACATCTGTGTATGGTTATCTTTCCCTGCAACTGTGAATGGAGTAGATGAGCAAGTGGAAACCTTGGTCTTGGTCTGCCCACCCACTGGACTGTATGATGGGGTGCCCTTGTTGATTGGAACAAATGCGCACATGTTTGGACGATTGGCCCAGTTGTGCTCAGAGAAGTGAGCATTTCAGACTGGGCGAGCTTTGGGTGTATCTGCTGTAATTCAAATGGTCAGGGCCACTCAGAAGAAGGGCAGGCCGGAGGATCCTAAAGGCCCTGTGGGAGTGGTATGGAAGAAGGATCTGGCCCCTGTAGTGCTTGCCCCAAATGCACAGTGTGTTCTGCATGGAGAGGAACGATTAAAGACAGATGTCAAGAATAAGTTGTTGATGTTGGATGCGCCTATGGAGGGAGAACTGCCTGAGGGGTTGTTGCTCCAACCCAGTATTCTGCCACCCAGAGCCCATGCCTATGTTAAAAGGGTGATGGTTCAAGTGCACAATGTGTCTGATAAAGAGATTAGAATAAAAAGACGGTGTACCCTGGCTAGCGTCCATTGTGCAGACACTGCTGTACTACCAAATAGAAAGAGTTCCTGGACAGGGGATGAAGTTACTCCTGATTTGTTTGACTTTGGTGAATCCCCGCTGCCCACTGAATGGAAATGAAAGGTCAGTGAAAGGCTTGCCAAGAGGAACCAGGTTTTTTTCTCTGAAGGAGTGGGATGTAGGATGCGTACAGGGGCTGAGCATCACATTCGATTACGGCAGAAACCTTTTCGAGAGAGATCCCGGCGTCTGGCTCCAGCGCTTATAGATGATGTATGGCAGCATCTGCAAGAAATGTTGGCTGCGGTGTAATTCAAGAGTCTAGGAGTCCCTATGCACCCCCATTGTAGTAATGAGGAAAAGAATGGGGCAGTTCGGATGTGTGTAGACTATCGTACTTTGAATAGGCGGACCATTCCGGATCAATATACCATGCCAGGCATACAAGGCGCCTTGGATTGTCTGAATGGTAGTAGTGGTTTTCTGTGTTGGATCTTGGGTGGATACTACCAGATCCGATAGCCCGGATGACGGGAAGAACTGCTTCATTGTCCCTTAGGCTTCTGTGAGTTTATTCGGATGCCTCAAGGAATTTCGGTGCCCCAGCCACTTTTCAGCGTTTGATGGAGCGAGCTGTGGGGGACATGAACCTACTCGAGTGTTTGGTCTATTTAGATGGCGTTATAGTGTTTGGCCAATCATTGGAAGAACATGAGCAATGATTATTCAAGTCCTGGATCGGTTGGAGGATTTCGACCTCAAGTTGTCTATCGACAAGCGTCAATTCTCCAGACTTCCATGAAATATGTGGGCCACATAGTGTCCACTGAAGGCATAGAGACTGACCCTGGCAAGGTGGGCGTTGACCACTTGGCCTCACCAGAAATTTAAAGAGCTGCAACAGTTCCTGGGGTTCTGTGGCTACTATAAGAAGGTTGTCAGAGACTATTCATGAGTGATTCGCCCCCTCCTTAATCTCACCCAGGGGTATCCGCCTACTCACAAAAAATATAAGAAAGGTGTGCACATGACATAGAAAAGAAGTATTTTCGCATAGCGATATGTTTGGGGATTGATGGACTGCTGAGTGTGAGGAAGCTTTCATGACATCATATATCAACTCACCCATGCACCCGTGTTGGCCTATGCTGACTAGCCAAGCCTTACACTCTTCATACTGAGTACCAGTCTGCAAGAGATGGGGGCTGTATTGTACCAGGAGCACTCAAATGGGCTGAGACCTGGCGTTAAGCCAGTAGAAGTCTAGCGCCATCAGAGAAGAATACCACGCTGCAAAATTAGAGTTTCTGGCTGTGAAGTGGGCCATTGTTGATCAGTTCCATGACTATTTGTATGGTGCCAAGATATTAGTAAAGACTGATAACAATCCTCTGACCTATGTACAAACCTCAGCCAAATTAGATGCCTGGCCGGGTAATCTCTGCTTAACCACCTATGATTCGCTTAGAATACCGGGTGACAAACCACTGGTGGATACACTACAGGGGAGCCCAGACTGAACGATCCAGTGTCAGGCCTGACATAAGAGCCTGTGGCAGGGGTGATAAAGAGGTGTCTCAGGACACGGTGGCTGTGTAGTAGATTGTTTGGCATGCGGAGACTGTATACTTGCCGCCTACTGCCATTTCTCTGCATTGGACACCAGCTCTCTGCCTCAACTCAACAATTATGATCTCCAACAGGCTCAATCCTGTGACCCTATGATAGGAACGGCCGTAGAGGTTTTGCAGGCTGGAAGGGATGTATCCAAACTACGTTCCACTGACTTGCAGACTACCTTGTTGTATAAAGAAGGGCCCAAATTAAAGCTGATCAACCAACTACTATATAGAGAGACTGTGAGTAAGGAAGGCCGGGTGCAACAACAACAACAACTGGTGCTGCCCTCAGTTTTCAGAGAACTAGTTCTAAGGTCATTGCATAATCAGATGGGGCACCTGGGCATAGATTGAACACTTGATTTGGTACGGGCTCGATTCTATTGGCCAAAGATGAGTGCGGACATGGAACAGTATGTCAAGACCTGTGGTCGTTGTTTGCAGAGGAAAGCGTTACCTCAGCGAGCTGCTCCCTTGGTCAACATTACTACTAGTGCTCCTATGGAACTGGTCTGTATTGATTTCCTGAGTTTAGAGCCTGATCTGCGAAGTGTTAGCAACATATTGGTGGTCACTGATCATTTTACCCGTATGCACAGGCTTTGGCCGACAAGGATCAGAAAGCAACTACAGTGGCTAAGATACTTGTTGAGAATTTTTTCATCCACTATGGGGCTCTGCAGCGGATTCATTCCGACCAGGGAAGGGATTTTGAAAGTTGCTTGATTAAGGAGATGCTATCTTTATGGGGGGTACGCAAATCACGAACCACCCCCTACCACCCACAGGGAGACCCTCAGCCTGAAAGGTTCAATCGTACATTGTTTGACATGCTGGGCACTTTACAATCAAAAGATAAATCGAGATGGAGTCAACAGATTAGCACTCTAGTTCACGCCTACACTTGTACAAAAAGTGATGCCACAGGGTTCTCCCCCTATCGACTGATGTTTGGAAGACAGGCTAGATTGCCAGTGGATGTGTATTTTGGGGTTTCCCCTGATGGGGTGCGAGCAGAAAACCATCTACAGTATGTACAGAAATTAAAGGCCCAATTAAATCATGCCTACCAGCTGGCCCAGACCATGGCTGCTAAACGAAATCTGGCTAACAAGGAGAGATATGACAAAAAAATGAAAACAGTAGAGTTGAGAAAAGGGGATAGAGTGTTGTTGAGAAATCTAGGATTGCCTGGCAAACATAAAATTGCCGACCGATGGCATCACCTCCCTCATATTGTTGTGGGACAGCTGGCAGACCTACCTGTGTATAAGTGCGGCCTGAAAACAATTTGAAAGATGTGAAACCATACACAGAAATCATCTGCTGCCAATTGGGCAGATCTTGATTGAAGTTGAACCTTCCTCACCCTCCTTCCAGGCCCATGACTAGATCTGTTACTAAGAGAGGAACCAAGCTCGTGGAGCCTTCAACAAGTCCACAGAGCCTTGTCCACCCCATGAGAAGGAGATGGTCCACACTCAGTGTCAGAAGAAAGCGAAAATGATGTTGAATACTATCCCTCTTATGAACTAAGCCAATTGTTTTGGGGCAATCCCTTCCTTAACTCAGGAACTGAAGCTAGCCCATCTGTGTTGATTGAGCCCCCTACTTTGTCCCCGGAGGAATTGCCTCCAGAAGATGAATAGGGTAGCAGTCAAACTCAAGGGGCTGAGTCCTTAGGCTTGGCTGAACTGTCTGGCCTGGCTGAGTTATCTGACTTTTCAAAAGAAGAGAGTGAAGTGGGGGAACAAGTCCGTGATATGTCAGAACCGGAAGAGTATCTTGAATGCCCTGATGGTTCCCCTTTAGTAACTGGACAGCCCGTAGATGAGCCCAGTGGGGTGGGTTCAGGGGTAGAAGGTCAAGCCCCTAGTAGTACTATGAGTATCGAGCCTGATCCCTTGAAGGGAGTCCATGGCTAACTTCCTGACATGGAAATAGAGCCAGGGCCTGGTTCAGAATCCTCTGAGACCCTAGGACGATCCAGCCAACAGATACGGCCAGTAATTAAGTTGAGTTATGAATCCTGGGTCAGCCAGTGGACCTGCCCTTAAATGTGGTTCAAGGGGTATATGTGTCCTCAAGGTCTTTGCCTAAGTTAGCCTTGGGGATAACTCCAGACTATTAGTACAGCCTTTCAAGTGTGGCACCCTTGTCTCGGGGGACCAGTTAGTAGCTAACCAAAGATGGAGCCCCTCAGTCCCGGGGTCACGGGTGGGGCCCTATGACCTGATTTAAGAGAGTGTAAGATTTTATATGTATGATATGTATACACTATAGTGCATTGCAGATCTAATATTTATGTATGTAAGGTAAAATGTGATATGGTGTTACTTGGGATGTTCACCTATGTTGCCTCAAGGGTGAGTGCTTGGCGTGGACGCCAAGTTTTTCCAGGCCAGGGAAGGTGTAACCCCCTTGCAAATGGGGGTTCCTAATGTGCCTTATGCTTAGTTGGTAATCGGCATAAAGCCGCAGAAAGGAGGGTCCGTGGAATGCTTTTTAATACCTCCGTATACTGTCCCTTTAAGGGCTGCCTTTTGCAGTCAGAATGGGTTAAAATGGGAAGAGGTTGAGTGTTGGCATGCTCGACTCCCACCCGGGCTGCTGAGTAGCGCTGCCTTCTGCCATCGTTAATAGTGCAGGGGGAGCCCTAATAAAGCATGTAGGTGGTTGTTTAAAATAAGCTGTAAAGATAATGATAATGTAGTTGTTCTAACCTGCTTTGCTTTGCAGCACAGAGAGTTTGATTACCTCCTTCATTTTGGTCCCAAACTGTGAAATTGGACCAATCAGTACTTTGGAATCCCACAGAGTTGACTGACCAATAGAGGAGCTGTTTAGAGGGAACAAGGCATTATGTACTATGGTGCTCGTTTTTGCACTAATGGGAGCCGTGAGAAGTGACTGGCAGGTTCGGCCAGCTAGTGACAATGGGTCACGCCCGAACTAAGAGGAGTGCTGGGTGCTGCCAGCTTCAGAATTGTTGTGGCTAGTGAGGAGTGAGGAGCTGTGTGCTTCTGCGCTGGGGAGTGTTTGCGCGGGAAGCGCTTGAAGGCCTAAGTCAGCCGTTTTTCCTGCGAGGAGTTCATCTTGAAATCCATCGGCGGGCGGTCAGAGGAGGCTGTGCTCTGTACAGCTACCCACCAGGCTCGACCTGTAATAGGACTGGAGAAAATTGCTGAATCGCGCTAGGTCCACGAGAGGAGTAAAAAAGCTGCCATTGCAGAGCTGGAGTGACTGTGAAAGCTGAAGAGCCTGGGAGCAGCTGCCTGGTGTGGTACTCCTCTGCTATTGCTGTTTACCATATAAATGTGTGCATAGCTCAAGTTAATCCTGCTGCAATTACAGGACTTCTTCTATTGCTGTTTGCCATATAAATGTGTGAGTAGCTCAAGTTAATCCTGCTGCAATTACAGGACTTCTGCTGTTGCTGTTTACCATATAAATGTGTGAGTAGCTCAAGTTAATCCTGCTGCAATTACAGGACTTTTGCTATTGCTGTTTACCATATAAATGTGTGAGTAGCTCAAGTTAATCCTGCCGCCAGTGAGGGTTTCTGCCTGGATTGCGATAACCATATAAATGTGTGAAGAGATTTGTGAGTTCAAGTTAATCCTGCTGCCAGTGAGGGATTCTGCCTGGATTGCGATAACCATATAAATGTGAAAGAGACTTGTGAGTTCAAGTTAATCCTGCTGCCAGTGAGGATTCTGCCTGGATTGAGATAACCATATAAATGTGTACAAAGACTTGTGAAGTTCAGGCTCAGCCCTGCTAGTGTTGGAAGAACCGGGATTGGCTGGTGGTTGTGAGTACTAAATCAGGGTAGCTCCCTGTTAAGTGTGCAATCAGTGGTTTTCCAATCATATTGCTGTACTTTTGACTGCCTAAATGAATTTTCTTTCCCTGCTGACTTGCTCAGGATTGCAGCGTCTATCTGTGTTAAGGGCACCAACCAGCTGCCACGTTTGGACTAGCCATTAGGGCTTGGGTACCCAGAGACAGTGACTTGTATGGATAGGCCTGTGCACAGAGCTCTAGGTAGTTAAGTATAAGGATAAACCAATTAGCCTGATTCCCCCCATCCTTGTTATCCCCCTTAATAAATCAGATTTGTGTGTTGCAACTACACCCTGGCTGGTTTGTGCATCCCTGTTGAACTGCTGTATAGTGACTGTGATATAATTGTATCTTATTTTACAGGGGTTCCTGGAGTGAGCTGAGAGATACTACCGGGGTAAGTGTATTGGTGAGTAGCCTTGTTGGTACCCAGTGTGAGCCACTAGCGGGGAAAAGAGGGTTACGGTATCCCAGGGAGCTGTGACGAGGCAATCTCGACAGTATTAACCCGACCTCTGGGTGGAGGCACCTCCCAACAGATCTGGCCCCTCACCCGGTCTCTGTGGAGGCAGGCAGGGGTAGCCCTAGGGTAGCGCCCCCTGGGGGTTACACAGTGCTCCTGTATTCTAGCACAAAGAAGGTGACACGCTGCCAGACTCTGACAGCAAGGCAGAAGATGACAAGCTTCCAGATCCTGTAAGCCAGCCAGAAGGTGACAAGCTGCCAAACCAGCCTACTTCATCCAGCAAGCCTGCTGCTAATCCACTTTGCTGCTCATGGCCCCAGCTCCCCAGCCTACCTTCAGATGCTGCTACAGACCCTTAGAATTGGGACTCCAGAACCATAAGTAAAACAGGGCCTGCCCAGGCCTGGGGAGTTAATTCAAGGTTTGCAACAAGTTATAGTTTATTCAGCAATTTGTTTCAAGGACAACAATGCCGAGACAACCGCGACAATGATCAGGCCTGCACCTAATCTGGGTACAAGTTAGACTGTAGGAACAATGGTACTAGTGGGGAGGTGGCAAGGTAGATGTGTCATCAATATTATGGGTAGGCAATTAAGTATTGTTGTTGCTGATGGGTTTGTCAGTTTATTCAGTGTTGCTACTGCTTATTTATTTGCTTTCCCATTCCCTTCCCTATAATAAAAGTGTTACTATTGTTATTGTTAAAACTGCCTGTGAGCATACTATTAACTTCAGTCATTAATTGCATGTATCATATAGTATTACAGTTTAAAGCAGTATTCTATGTGGGGGTGACTGGAATGGGAGGTAGGTATGTCCAGCATCCCATGGGGTTGAATTAAACGAACGTCTGGTCCACTATAATTTTACTCTGGGTGGAGGCACCACGCTATTTATTTATACCTTTGGGAAAGAACCCCTGATTGTCATCAGAACCGAACCCAGGTCCCTTAACCTGTACTGCAGTCATCAGGCCGGGCCAGTAGCCCACTGGTACATGGTGCCTGGGTTACATCTTTTGAGGCACCGCTGAGATCTCCTGTTTACCAGTCATGACCAACATGGCATCCTTGGCCCGTAAGGACAATTTTTCATCCCTCAAACCCCAAGTTGTTGCTAACATCCATGGCGGTAATGGACTGTTTGCGTGGTCTGATGGTGAGGAAGTGGACCCTAAGAAAGCATTTTTGCTCTGGGGAGTTCCTCCTGACAAGAACAAAGATCAGCTAGAAGAGGTCCTAACCATAATCAAGTGCCTGGGTCAAGCTGTAGTCCCAGGGCACTGGATGGACTCTGCCAAATGGGCATTAACGGCATTAACTGAGTGTAGAAATGTAGTCGACCCCTAAGAGGGCCTGATGTATTGATTCCAGAAGGTTCCAAGGTGGCATGGACCATAGTGACACATGGTACCAAAACTCCCAAAAAGGAGGCCACACCCCAACTTAGCTCTGGGCCATCCTTCTCAGACTCTTATTGTAGTTAAGAAAGTTTTCTGGAGTCATCCAGTCTGGTGGTGCTGAGGGTTGAGGTGCTGGACGCCACCTCATGTCACACTGGTAACCCGGGTTGGAATGCGAACTGGGCTACCAGGGGTCGGCAGGGAGGGATAGGATTGAGCATCCAGAGGACTGCTTTCCTATACCATGGAGGATCGAGGAACCACTGCTCTGTAGCGACCCCTGGAGATGACCTGGGGAATTACCAGACCAGTGGTAACATAAAGGGGCAGAGTGCGGCAAGATGTTGGCACATCAGTGCCCAAAGGTCATGCATGCCACACTCTGGGGCCAAAACATGGAGAGGAAAACATGGGGGAACGTCTCTGTGGCTGATGGCCATGGCCTGCACTCCCGGACCCCAGAGAGTGTCTGTCAGAGTGCGGCATGATGTTGGCCCGTCCCTGTTTCTGTGGGTTTGTGTGGCCCACGTGCATGACCGGGTCTGGATGGCACAAGCACAGTGGCCGGAGATCGTAGGGCTCACTCCACTGAGGAGGCGGATAAATAGAATAAAAAAAAATGTTTTCTGGAGACAAGCCCACCACAGTATGTGAGGATGGTCTGGAAACAATGAATGGACTATACTGCCCCTGTAGTACAACACTGGCAGTGTTCGGAGGCTGAAAAATGAAAGCTGCTTGGCGAGACCCTCCGTAGGCCTGCTTTAGAGGTTATTCACTCCCTAAGGACCACTGATACTGACCCCCCAGCCCAAGAGTATTTGACAGCCCTGCAGAGTGTTTTTGGGATCACAGAGTACTGTGAGGATCTTATGTGGAAGTTTAAGACCACCAGACAGTGGGAGGGGCCTCTGTCTGCATTTCTGACTCCAGTAGAGGGCCTTGCAGAAAGTTTTTCATGAAGGACATGTGACCTCTCAAAACCTGAACCATTTGAGACTAGAGCATGTACTCAAGGCTGCATGTCATTCCACCCTGCTGATTCTTAATCTCCATCTTGCTGAGTGGAAGGATGACCCACTTTCTCACTGGGCACTGATGTGAGAAGTTGGGAGGCGGAGAAGAAGAACAGGGGCATTAGAAACCTATCACACCTCTGCAGCCTGTTCCACAAGTTGACAGGGTGTGCAGCCAAGAGTGATTCAAGAATTAAAGGCACCACTGCATCAGAAGACATATGAGGACAGATTAACGGAGCTCAATATGTATACCCTTGAGCAAAGGAAGGAGAAAGGTGATATGATAGAGGCATTCAAACACCTTAAGGGCATAAACAAGGTGAAAGAGTCTAATATGTTTAAATATAAGAAAATAGCAGGACAAGAGGACACAGCATGAGATTAGAGGAGGCCGATTATGGGGAATGTGAGGAAATTTTTTTCACATAAAGGGTGGTGGATGCATGGAATGGCTTACCACAAGAAGTGGCGGCTATGAATACAGTGCAGGGCTTCAAACAGGCATGGGATAGGCATAAGGGAGCAATACAAATGACTATGAATAGATAGGCCACTGACAGAGCAAAGGCCGATGGCACATTTATAAGGTAGAAAAAGAAATGGGCAGACTGGATGGGCCTTGCTGTCCTTATCTGCCGTCAACTTCTATGTTTCTATGTTACTGAAAGAATGCAAAAATGTGGTTAACTCAGTCAAATCGATCCCATGCCATGGACTATCTGATCCTAAGAGTTAGCAAGCGGCTGTTGGCTACTAAAAGGACCCCTGAGTGGAAACAAGTTGCTACTAGCACCCCATCAGGATTTTATAAACCAACTAGCTTCAGTAGAGAATGTTACATTAGTAGGTGATCTAAATCTCCCTGGAATAAATTGGGATAAATTAAGAGCAAACACAGTCACGGAGTCCAGTTATTTGGAAACATTTAATTTGACAGGACTGGAACAATATGTTTCCAAAAATACCAGAGATAAACATATTTTGGACCTGGTATTGAATAATTTAAACAACCATATTCGCAACTGTATGGTGTTATAACCATTGGGCTCTAGCGACCATTCTATGGTTAGTTTCCAGTATTTGGGATCTCTAGGAAAACTATTGGTCATACAAAAATTTATAAATATGATCTAGCTGATTATGGCAAAATGAAAAGGACCTAGCAGAATGGAACTGGGGATCTGATTTTGAAAATCAAACAGTTTCTGGGATGTGGGATAAATTATATAATAAAATTCATTCATTGGTTCAGGAGCATGTACCGCAAAAAAATAAATATAAGGGGATAAAAAAATCCCTTCCCCCTTGGATGGCTTCTTCAGCGAAAAAACTAATTAATAAAAAGAACAAAGTTTATAAAAAGGCAAAACAGAGTGGTGACATAATCGCCTGGGAACACTACAAAAAATGCTTAAAAATGTTTAAAAAAGCATTGCCTTAGCTAAAAGAAATTATGAGTTAAATTTGGCTACTAGGGTTCAAGATAATTACAAATCTTTTATTCATATGTAAATAGTAAAAGGGACAAAGGAGTAATATTGGACCCTTAAAAGACCCTAGACGGTACTTTAATAACTGAACATACTGAGATGGCAGAGAGTATAATAATTACTTCTCCTCTGTCTTTAATAAGGGTTCACATATCAAAAAATATGGATAAAAGGATTCTTCTGAATTTAGCCTTATATTAGATGTCACTGAAGTAGCTAGTAGACTCATGAAATTAGATCAAAATAAAGCACAGGGTCCTGATGGCATACATCCCAGGTTGAGTAAAGAGATCGCAGATGTTTTGGCCAGTCTAGTCACTCATCTTTTCAGAAATCTTTCGAGGAGGGGAAGTCCCAAGGGACTGGAGACAGGCTGGGGTCACCCTATTTATAAGAAGGATCAAAGCCGGAGGTGGAAAACTATAGGCCCATCAGCCTGACTTTCATTTTGGATAAGATTCTGAGGTTATAAAAGACCGTATCATCAACTGTATGCATTTGTCAGAACCATCGATTACAAGCAGCATGGGTTCACTAGGGGAGGTCATGCCAACCCAATCTGTTGGAGTTTTATGGAAAGGTTAGCAAAGCCTTGATATGGGCCACTTGTGGACGTTATTTTCCTCTTGACTTTGCCAAGGCATTTGACAAAGTTCCACATGCAGAGCTGGTAAATGCCTTGATCAGCGAGCTTCAAGTCAATATAGTTCAGTGGGTTGAGTCATGGTTGTATGGAAGAAGACAGAGAGTTTGTATTAGGGGAGAATACTCTGGATTGGTGGATGTTACCAGTGGGATACCTCAGGGCTCAGTTTTGGGCCCTTGCCGTTTTAATATATTTACTTCCTCAATGGACATACAGTCTGGGGTATGGCTCTCAAATTCACAGATGATACTCACCTTGGTTATCTTACAAATAACCAGGAGCAAAGGGACATTCTACAAGCAGCCCTTACTGATTTAGAGTCATGGGCCACGACAAAGAAATCAACATTTAATCTAGAGAAGTGTACTGTTATGCATTTGGGGAAACACAATAAACCTTTTAATTATACATTGTAAGGTAGGGCACTTAAAGCAGTCCTTGATGAAACAGATTTAGGCATTAGAATAAGCAGGGTTTTAAATAATTGAATAGCAGTTTTTTTCTTAGGACAATACTAACTGTACAGAAAGCATTTATGTAGGTTTTCTAGAAGTGGTATGTTTGTTAAACACAGTGAGGCAAGTGCTGTGCATTTTCACAATGTTTTAGAACTTTTATGAGCAAAATGCTAATCAATTTTTAGAGTTAAATAAAACCCTGATAAGTAATGACCTAAACTTTAAAATGCAATGCAACCAGGTTGTTAAGAAAGATGGCAGTATACTCCATTGTATTCACAGACACATCAACAGCAGGGACAAAGAGGTCTTAATTCCCTTTATAACTCACTAGTGTGCCCACATAGATTATTGTGCCCAGTTTTGGGCTTCATGTAATAAAGGGGACATCAAGGCCCTTGAAAGGGTTCAGAGGAAGGCAACTAGGAGGATTAGTGAAGTTAGAGGTCTGCACCATGAACAGAGGTTACAGCATTTGGGTATATATTCCCTGGAGTACTTGAGATTAAGGGGTGATATGTGCCTGATTTATAGGGCCCTTTCAGATGCACAATGGGAACAATTAGGCTTGGTATTGAAGGTCCAACCATATAACACCAAAGCTCACCCTTTTCAAATATTTAAGGATAAATTTTCTACTAAAAAAAGGAAATGTTGGTTCAATATTAGGGTGACATAGATTTGGAATGTCTTACCATGTGAGGTTGTGAATAGCAAAACTATGATGGAATTCAAAACCAGGCTTCATAAGTTTCTTATAAGCAAGGGCATTCAGGGGTATTCTTAATATCCCTTGCGAGCTTAGTGGACTAATGTCTTTATATGCTCAGTACTACCTTTGTTACCTATGTTACTTAAACTCTGCTGTGTTGGGTCCTGGAGTACAGACCCAGATGCTCTATGGAGAACCTGAGCTTAAAGTTAAAATGGACGAGCTATTAAAACGAGTAACTGAATTAGAGGGGAAGTTGTGTCTCAGTCAAGAAAAAGGACCCCTGAGTGGAAACAAGTTGCTACTAGCACCCCTATCAGAATTTCGGATGCAAGTCATGCCAAGTCAAGTAAATAACAGTACAGAGAGGGTATCTTCTGTTACAACTGTGGGAAAAATGGCCACATGAAGAAAGAGTGCAGGTTGCAGGAGGACCCAGCAAGAGTAAGAGACAGACATCTTGAAGAAAGCATCAGAGGCAGGGAAACTTCAGTGGGGCCCAATAAAGGAGCAAACTGGGGCCCCGGCCAATTCCAGCACCACCATATACATAGCCAAAACTGCAGCTAAAGTGCCTAAAACTGTACTGTCTGATCTAAACAAACTGGTTGGCCCCCCCAGTGAAACAACAGTCAGCATCAATGACGTGTACACCTGTGCTGTGTTAGACGGTGGCTCGCAAGTAACCATCATCTTTAAAAACTAGTACGACCAGCACTTGTCTTATCTTACAGCTTTTGGAAGGTTTAAATGTGTGGGGGTCTCAGTGACAAGTCCTACCCATATGTAGGTTACTTCAAGGTATGGATTGCCTTCCCCTTCAAAGTAACCAGAGTGGGTGACCCAGTTGAGACTTTGGCTTTGGTATATCCTGAATTGGGGATGTATGACAGAGTATCTGTACTTATTGGCACCAATGCCCATATGTTCAGATGTTTGGCACAACTCTGCCAAGAAAGAGAAGCCAAACAGAAAAGGAAAGCATTATCAGTACATGCCATAGTAAAAAGGCCTATCAGAGACAAGCACAGACTCCACCAGAAACCCAAGATGACCCTGTGAGCATAGTTTGGCATCAAGATGCTGAAGAATTAGTGATTCCCCCTAACACTGAGTACAATATAAGTGGTGTTGTACATCTATAGAAAGATGTAAAAAGAACAAACACTGATGATTGACACCCCTGAAGAACATGGACTGCCTGCAGGATTGTTAATAAAGCTAAGTGTGTAGCCAGTGAGAGCTCATGCATATTTCAAGCGAGTTATTGTCCTGGTGAATGTAACCAATACAGACATTGATGTCAGGAAGGGGTGTACATTGGCCCATGTGAACTGTGAAAAAATGGCAGTGCAACTTACTCCCACCAGAGATGGTGCCCACCCTTACATTGATCCAGACCTGTTTGATTTTGGTAACTCTCCTATCCCAGAGGAGTGGAAGACCTGGATCCGCTAAAAGCTATCTGAAAGAACAAAAGTGTTCTCGCTACATGAGTGGAATGTAGGATGTGTAACCGAATAAGAACACCACATCAGACTCAATGATGAACGCCCTTTTCAGGAGACGTCCCACAGGTTGGCACCTGCAGACATTGATGTCATGAGCAGACACCTGCAAAAGTTACTGGCTGCTGGCATTATCCAAGAATTGAGAAGCCCTTATGTTTCCCTGATTGATGTACTGTGGAAAAAGAATGGAGCTGTGTGCATGTGCATGGATTACAGGACTCTCAACAAATGAACAATTCCTGATCAGTATACCATACCCAGAATTCAAGACACTCTAGACTGTCTTAACAGAAGCAAGTGGTTCTCAGTATTAGATCTAAGGACTGGATATCACCAAATACCTATGGCTCCCCAAGACAGAGAAAAAAAAAACAACATTCATATGTCCTCTTCGGATTTTATGAATTTCTGAGCATGCCTCAAGGTATTTCTGGTGCCCCAGCCACCTTTCAGCACCTCATGGAAAGAGTTGTTGGGGGCATGAATTTGTTAGAGTGCTTGTATACCTTGATGACATCATTGTGTTTGGGAAAACTCTGGAGGAGCATGATGCCAGCCTTTTGAGAGTGTGAGAGCATTTGGAAGAATTTGGACTCAAGCTTTCCATTTTCAGACTAGCGTCAATTACATAGGACATACAGTATCGGCTCAAAGCATACAGACTGATCCTAGCAAAGTTGAGGCATTAAACACCTGGCCCAGACTGCAGAATTTGAAGGACTTACAGTGCTTTTTGGGTTTCTGTGGCTATTATAGAAGATTTGTAAAGATTACACTTGAGTTGTGAGACCTCTTGAACTTATTGTAAGCTGCCTACCCACTCTGCCAACAAAAGCAAAACAACAAAAGCACCCGATGTCACCACTGAGCCTAAATGGTATTTCAAGCCCTCTGAACCTTTTGGCCAAAGGTGGACCAAAGAGTGTGACAAAGCATCTGAAGAAATAATTTACTGCCTAACTCATACACCAGTCCTAGCATTTGCAGGCCCCCAAAAGCCCTTTATTCTGCATATGGACATCAGCTTCAGTGGTCTCAGGGTGGTCCTTTATCAGAGCTACCCAGAGGGCCTGCACCCAGTCACCTTTGCTAACTAAGCCTAAACAGTGCAGAGAAGAAATACTCAGTGCACAAGTTACAGTTTCTTGCCTTTAAATGGGCCATTGTTGACCAATTTAATGAATAGCTATATGGGTGCACATCACTGTTAGAACTGATGGTAAAACCTTTAACATATGTGCAAACTACAGTAAAGCTTGATGCAGCGGGTCATAGGCGGCTGTCAGCCTTGGCCACCTATGACTACTGTGTTGAATACTGACCTAGTCTCAATCACATTGATGAGGATGCATTGTGCTGATGTACAATGGCATCTTCTGCTGACAATCAAGCCTGGCTACAAATTTCAGAACAAACTGTGAAAGCATTATGTAAAAAGTTTGATACAGATACGCAACCAGCCACAGAAACTGTTCCTCATCTGGTGGATAGTACTACCTACTGCAATCTGGCTTTCTTGGACTTGAGATCATTGACTCAACTGACCAACCAAGACCTTCAAAAAGAGCAAAAGCTAGATTCAAGCAGCCGGCCCGGTGGCGCTGAGGGCTGAGGGCACTGGATGCTTTACGTCACACTACACTGGTGACCCGGGCTCAGGAATGACCTCAGGTCATTGGGGTTCTGGCACGGGGGGCAGGATCGAGCACTGGCTCTCTCCCGGGAGGGAGGGTCACCTGTCCACAATCCCACCATCAGATGGAGGTCTGTAGACTGGCGTAGGCAGTAACAGTGTGACTGGTAGGGTGGGACATCCCATAGTACGTGATGTTTATGTGCTTCACACACACGCTATGCTGGGATGCAAGGGGTCGGTGAGAAAAATGGAAAACTTACAAATGTATACCACTATACAGACAAAAAGATAGATCCAAGCATCTGTGACATACTTAGTACCCTGCAAAAGGTGGTGATGCTGCACCGTAATCACCAGTGATCCAAATGCTAATTTGCTGTTAAAAGAATGTCAAAGCTTAATCTTAAAGACAATCTGTTGTACCGGGAAGTGCTAGACCCACAAGGAACCCCTCATGTGCAGCTGGTATTATCTGCAAAATTTAAGAGAACTGTTTTCAAAGCTCTCCATGATGATATGGGCCACCTGGGAAGTGAGCGTACACTAGACTTGGCTCACTCCTGTCCTAGAATGGTACATGATATTGAGCAATACTGTAAAAATTGCCACAGATGTGTTCAAAGAAAAGCAATTGCACAGAAAGCCACGCCTCTTGTAAATATTGTGACAAGTGTTCCCATGGAGCAGGTCTGCATAGATGTCCTTGGCCTTGAGCCTGATTCCAAAAATATCTCTAACGTCCTGTAGGTAACAGATCATTTTACTCATTATGCTCAAGCATACCCAACAAAAGAACAGAACTCATCAACTGTCACCAAGGTACTGGTAGAGAAATTCTTTGTCCACTATGGTGCACCACAGAGAATTCATTCTGATCAAGGTCATGATTTTGAGAGCCACTTCATAGAAGAAATGCTGTCACTATGGGGTGTTCATAAATCCAGAACAATGCCTCATCATCCATAAGGTGATCTTCAGCCAGAAAGGTTCCACCGAACATTACTAGACATGTTTGGTACTTTGGAGCCATAAGACACAAGCAAGTGGAGCCAGCAAGTAGAGCTGTGGTCCACACTTACAATTATATCAAAAATCATGCTACTGGGCTTCCCTATAGTCTGATGTTCAGGAGGAAGCCGCCCCAGCAGACCTGTGCCTTGGGGTATCTGCAGATGGTACAAAATCAGACAACTACCTGCAATATGTCCAAAATTTGAAAGAACAGTTGAACGGAGCATAAAAGTTAGTTGTTGAGGTGGCAACCAAAAGAAACCAAGCTAACAAAGAATGTCATGATGAACAAATAAAAGTTCAAGAGTTACTGCCTGGAGATCGAAAGGCTACTATGTAGTTTGGGGATCATGGCAAGCATAAACTAGTAGGCAGATGGGGTAACACACCCTATTGTAGTAACAGAGAAACTTGATGGACTCCTGTGTATAAGACAAGGCCTGAAGGAGAAACCAACGGATATAAAACTATCCACCATAAGCACTTGCTGCCAATTGGAGACAAGGTCATTAGTATGATACAAGACAAGCCAGACCTCCTAAACCTCCTTTGAAAGAGCTGCTGCCTGCAGAAATGAAATGAACAGAGTGCCTGTCAACCTGAAATTGTCCCTGCAATGACCGATGGGCAAGTAGAACAAGATGAGAGTCAGATTCTGAGTCAGAAAGGGAAGTCGGTTACTATCCCACTTACTATTACCCAACTCCAGAACTTGCTAGACTGCTACAAGGAACAACTGAGATGCCAAGTAATGTGACAGATATGCCTGCTGTAGAGCTGTCTGCATCAAGTCAAAACTTTGAAACATCTGTGGGCTCTGAATCTGTAGCTGAGATAGTACAATTGGATGAAAGGCCTACATCCGAGGAGGTAACGGAGCAAGAAGGTGGAGAGCCTGCTAAGCCCAAACCTTTAGAGCCTGAACAACTGGAACCTGAAACTGCAGTACCTGAATTAAGAGAGTCAGAGGAAACTGAAACAAATGAAATGCCAGAGGAAGTTATGGTACCCACTTTACCTAAGGATTCTTCATTGGTGGACAATGAACTGGGACTGATCACCCCGAGTGCCAAAGAAGAAGTGCCCGTGTCATTATGATGCTCTGAAAGAACTGTTAAACCTCTTCTATAGCTCACCTATGACTTCTCTGGGCTCCCACTGACTCTGCTTATGTATGTGATCCATAAAGGCATATATGTCACCCCAAAGTCTCTGCCCCAAACTGTTCTGTGCCCATCTAATGCCCAACCACCCAGAGCAGGGAAAGTTACAAAGTGTAAAAGGGGAGGTGGAAGTCTGTACTTAATGTGTTCCTCTAAAAATGGTCACATGTGTAAATTCAGGAAGTTCCTATGCTTATGGTGCACCATTTAATGTCGTGACAGCTGTCGAAAATCTGTAAAATCTTTTCGGTGCCTGTATATGTGTGAATAGCTTGTCTGTTGGCTTGTCTAAATGTAGCCAATTGCCTGTGATAGTCAGGAATCAGTTGTCTAGTTAGACATGTGAAAATGTATGCTAAATTGCTAATGTTTAATGCTTACCATGTCCAGGTCCCTGGTAATTGACTTGGCACAGATGCCAAGCTTTTGAGGCATGGGGGAGTATAAGCCCCCCGGTGGGGCTTATCTTATTTGCATCTCAGGAGTTCAGTTTTTCCTCCCGCTTCCTCGCTGTGCCTCATCATCTAGCCGAGTCCTGAACACCCAGTCTCCGTCCAGCCCCTGCCTGTTCCTTTAGTTCTTTGGGGCTGGAAGAAAAGTCACTGAACTGCTGTGCTGTGCTCTGCATGAATGTGCGAGCCAGTGGTCCACACCTGTGCACTAGTGCATTTTTGTTATTGGGCCACTGTTGCAGCTAAACAAAAGCTCCCCTGGTGCTCCCAACACCCAAATTCAAGTAGTCGGGGGTTGGAGACATGAAAGAAGCACATCAGAAGGTCCAAAAATGTTCAATTTTAAAGGGCAGATGGGCACTTGGGAACCGGCCTCATACACATTAATGAGGAAAAAAAAAAATTATATCAATGTTCTGCCTGCCTGCTCCTGGGGGGCTGTAAAACGGAGCTTGTGACAGGCAGAAGAAAGTATTTTAAATCATAACTCTGTCATTTCGTGATAGGCTGCTAAAGAACTGTGAGGCAAGAAGCTAGAACAATTGTACTGTTTGGTTGCATGAGAACTTGAAAGTTGGGATAGGACGTAAACTGCACATAGACTGCTTCAGAGCAGACATACTGTGTACCTTTGACCCCAGAGCCAGCCAGTCAGAGTCTTAGGTGCCTAAAACTGAAAGAACTGACTGCTGGGTGGAGGTGTGAACAATATTTGATGTGCCTAAATCAATATCCAATCAATAATCAAAGTGACTTAATGTTTAATAATTTTACTGATGGACAGCTAATTTCAGCCAATCAGAAGCTGCCATTTCTCAGTGAAACCCAGGGACAGTTATAGCTTGGGGGCAGTCTAGACTGGGCTCTCGGAGAGACAGCAAGACTCAGACTGTATTGGAGAAGACATTTGGAAGTCGGCCCAAGGCTTCCACAGTCAAAGACTGGAAGTTTTGCTTCTGTCCAGCACCTGGAAACCCCAGGGTGAGAGTACCTACTGCTAAAGCCTACAGCATCCTGAGAAGCTGTCCGTTTGTGAAAAGGATTTCATCTGTCTGCCAGAGATTGCAGTTTGCCTAGTTTGGCTTGAAGCTGAATCCAGAAGTGGAAAGAAGTCAGCAGATACTCCTGTGTCAGGGAGCTGGAGAATACTGTGAAATCATGCTGTTTGAAACCTGGGGCTCTCCATTAAGAGATTGTGTGCTATTCAGCCAGGGGCCATCTCAAATTGGCTGCAAAAGTGTTTGTGCTCAGGCCACTCTGGAGCCAGGTAAGACACCTGCCAGCCCTTATCAAGTGCGGTGGATATGAATGCAGGGAGCCAAGAACATGTGCCTGAGTGCTAGGGCACTCTTGACCCTTCTGGGGAGTTGGATCGTGGGAGGTCACTCCTTGGGTCTCGGCTTTGTGGACCAGGAAACCTTGCACAGTGCTACTGTATTCCAGCACAGAAGAAGGTGACAAGCTGCCAGATTCTGGAAGCAAGGCAGAGGGTGACAAGCTGCCAGGTCCTACAAACCATCCAGAAGGCGACAAGCTGCCAGACCACCCTACTTCATGCAGCAAGCTTGCTGATAATCCACTTTGCTGCTCAAGGCCCAGCTTCCCAGCCTGCACTCAAATACTGCTACAGACACTGAGAATTGGGACTCCAGACCCATAAGTAAAACAGGGCCTGCCCTGACCTGGGGAGTTAATTCAAGATTTGCAAAACATTATAGTTTATTCAGCAGATTGTTTCAAGGACCTCAATGCCGGCCAGCCAACTGCAATGATCAGGCCTGTACCTTAATCTGGCTATCCAGCTAGACTGAAGGAACACTGGTACCAGTGGGGAGGTGGGTAAGGTGAATGTGTTGCTGCTGTTGTGGGTAGGCACTGTTATTGTTGATATTGATGGGTTTTGCCAGTTTATTCAGTGGTGCTACTGCTTATTTATTTGCTTTCCCATTCCTTTCCCTATAATAAAAGTGTTACTGTTGTTATTGATAAAACTTCTGTGAGCATGTTATTAGCTACAGTCATGAATTGCATGTGTTATACAACACAGTTTAAAGAGTAGTGGCTATCCCCCAATTGTTTAACCAGGAATAGCACACTATGCTGAAAGCTTATTTACAGGTGCAACCTGGGAGCACAGGGAAGTTAAGTGACTTGCTCAGGGTCACACAGTATGCAAGTGGGGGCTGTAGGATTCAAACCCAGGTCTCCAGATTTGCAGTTCAGAGCCTTAAACCACTGCACTATACTGCCTCCCTTCTATGTGGGGGGTGACTGGAAGGGGAGGTGGGTGGGTAGGTAGGGACAGCATCCCAGGGAGTTGTACTAAACAAACATCTGGCTCACTATAATTTTACTCTGGGTGGAGGCACCACACTATTTATTTATATCTTTAGGAAAGAACCCCCAATTGTCACCAGAACCCAGGCCCTTTAACCTGTATTGTAGCCATCAGGCAGGGGTAGTAGCCTGCTGGTACATGGTGCCCGGGTTACACAACACATATTGAGAAAATAGGTCCCCAGACCTCTGCCAGATATGTTCAATTCTAAATCAAAGGTGGCTCAGTTCTCCAGTGAAGTTTTTCTATTTCTGACACTGCCTACTCCACTCAAAATTTGCCTCTGTAAAATCCTGTTCTCTTCCCTTATCCACGATGGCCACCATACCAACAGTGAAACAATGAAGTCAGCACTTGAGTTTAGCCACTTATCTACAAGTTCTGTGGGTCTACAGCATGATTTGCAATAAACTGCCACACCAATAAGTTACTGTAATGCTTCTCAGTTTGTTGTATAAATGTTGCAGGATCCAACACAAACCCTGCAACTCAGATATTTTATTTTGCATGTTTGGGAATACACATGTAATACTAAGATTATAACTTTAAGAATGGAGTTTTGCAAAGCTTTCGAGCACCGAGACAGAATCCTATGCACCAAAGCTTTGCAATACTTAATTGTATTTATACCATTCTTAGTACTACATGTACTTTCCCAAACAAAAAACAATACTTCTGTGGATTTCTTAATTAAGTAGAACCATGTAAACTGAAGTTTTTTTTTGTGTTATATATTATAAAACTTTGTTATACCATGTAGAACCTGGTTTTACTTAGTAGAACTAGTTTTATTTGGTAGAACCTGGTTTTACTTGGTAGAACTTGATTATAAATGGTAGAACCCAGTTCTACCTGGTAGAACCTGATTCTATCTACCAGGTAGAACTTTTGGGTTCTACTTAGAAAGTTCTAAGGTAGAACTTTTAGGGGTTCGCAGACCCTAGTTGTAACATTGCATTAAAAAATATAGGTCCGAGTTCTCATCAGATTGTTGGCTGCTGCTTTACAGCGATTCACCAGTTACATAGTTATGGTGATTCACATAACCTAATATGTGGGGTTTACTCCAGTGGAATATTTCTTGCTCCACAGAGTGCAATATATTTCTGAGAAACCACCGGTATTTTATTACAGTATGTCATGTGACGGAGGAATTACCGTTCAGAAAGCCGCCCACATTCTGCCCCTCTTTCTCAGCAGCGTTAGGACGTGATGCCAGGGGAGCGCAGGTGCATGCTCAACTATAGTGAATGTCTGGCAGTTATCCCATCAGCCATAGTTATAAGAGATACACTTTGTGGTGAAATGTGGAACGCTTCCACTAACAAGGCTCTTTCTTACTGGAAACGTGCCTCACATCGCTTCACCACAAACTGACCATTATAACATAAAGAAACATTCAGAAAGCTGCCTGACAATTGGATATTCACTGTAATGGAGCACACTCCCGCGCTCTCCCTGGCATCACGTCCTAACGTTGCTGAGAAGGCGGAGAAGGCGGGCAGAATGTGGGCGACTTTTCAGAATGGGAATTCCTCAGTCACGTGACACACTGTAATGAAATTACGGGCAGTTTTTACAGAAATGTATTGCACTATGCAGAACAAGAAAGATTCCCCTGGAAGGGAAAATGTGTATTATTAAACAACAACAAAGAAAAAACACACAAAAACAGTACAACACAGTAGTTGGGGGGGCAGAAAACAATACCTTAATGTGACCGTGGAATGCCGTGGTGGTCCAGCAGCAGGTGCAGCATTGTCAGTATTTGCTGCTGCTGTTCTTGTATTGTGTCAACCTGCTGCTGCAAACCACCAACCCTCTGATTATTCTCCTCCAGGGCCGCCCACACCAGAGCAATGTCGGCCTTTGTTGCAGGGACTGTGGCGGGGTCCACTGCATGTGGAAATCCAGGTAGTGGCGGTGGTGGAGAGGGTGGTGCTGGTGGCTGTGGTGGCAGTGGTGGTGTGGTGCAGCTGCTGTACTGGCCCTCCTCCTGCTGCAGCAAGGCACAATTTCCACCCCAGCAGCACCCTTGGCCACTGCCACAGAAGGGCCAGCAGGTGGATGCCTGGCCCCTTACATGGCAGCCTGCCACTCTGCCTTGTGGTGGTTGAACATGTGGGTGCGCTGGCCACCAGTCCCAAAATGTGTCCCTTGGGGGCCATGGTGCACCAGCATGCCACACAGATGACACACTATGACTGTGCTGTCTCCCCCTACAGTTAAAAAACTCCCACACTGGGGAGCTGCAGCGGGGACCAGACACAGTCCTCTCACCACCTATGGTTTCCAGGGGCACCTCCTGTGGCTGTGGAGGTGGTGGAGGGGGTGCTGCTGGAGCCTCTACAGCTGCTACCAGTGGTGGTGGTAGTGGCGGAGAAGGTGGATGCACAGCAGCCACCAGTCGCACTGGTGCTGCTGCTGCTGCTGTTGCTTCCACTGGAGGGGAAGCAACACCCAGGAGTCAGGAGCGGTCAAGCATCACACGACCGCCCTCACGTGTCCGCACTCCCCTCCTTTGACCGTGCCCACGGGCCAACGACTCGCCTTCTGTAGGGTCCACATCCATCCCTCCCACACCAGTCCCCGCACACACACACACACTCACACACAGTCACACAAAACAAAACAAAACTTATAAAAAATTAACTACCAAAAAATCAGAAACACAATACAAAAGTTAATAAAGACAGCTTTTAAAAAAGCTGTTGTTTTCTTCACAGAAAGGCAATAAAGCACTTTGTCACTGACTCCTACACTGCTCTCTCACAAAGCCTTCTCCCTCTATGAATGCAAAGGAGAAAGTTAAACTGCTTCTCTAACTCACTTCCTTTCTGCCTGGCTAAAGCATGTGACTTACAGTACTGTAAGCCATGTGATGTGTGGGGGGCTGCCTATTTACTTGTCACTTTGTCTTACTTCGTGTTAAGGCATAATGGCAATGCGAAGTAATAATGATAACGCGAAGTGAGCACTTTACAGTGCCCACTTTGTGTTGTGCTCCACCAACGCAAAGTGCCCACTTCGCGTTCACTTCGCTAGCGGATTAAAAATTAGCTGCATCTCTAATCAAATGTATTGTTAGACACTGAGTATATGTGCTCCCTAATTCATTTTTTTAGAGGTCTCATTATTACCAGGTCATGAAACCCTATTTTCAGAATTCTGTAGAAGAGTTACTGCAGGTAACATGCAATTTCAATTGCAAGGAATCCATTTTGTCATGCAGCAAAGGAACTGTGCTGTGACACTCCATTTCATTCGTTCCACCTTTTCTACACATTCCAGTCACATTACACATTTTATGTTGGCGTGGTTGCACAGCTAACATCTTGCAGTAGTGCAGATTTGGAGGCGTGGTCACTGTTGGGTGAATGCAGGGTACGCATCAGTAGGTGCATCCCTCATTCCCAATCAGCCTGCGTGCCGGCGCCACACCATGCATACTTAATGTGGTGATGAGATCAAATGAAAGGTCTGCTGCAATGCGAGCTAAGCTCGTCATATGCAGTGGACTTCCCGATGTGCTTTCCCTGGTGGTGAAAACAAAATGAACATGGCGGCACACTGCCTGCCATACTGCTGACTTCGGGGGTGCCCAATCCCCCTGTCAGCATGCCCTGCCCTGAATGTATGTGCCGATGGGGGAGCCCACTCCCCGCTGGCATAATGCATCCCCCCCATTTGTTATGTGCCGAGGGGGGTGCCCAATCCCCCTCAGCCCTTGCCCCCCGCTTTTGTTATGTGCCGACAGGGTGCCCAATCCTCCCCGGCCACAGCACCTCCCCAAAACACTTAGGTGGCACACTGGGAGCCCACCCAGTGTGCCAAAGCCCCTGAAAGAAAACAAACTGTGCCCCAATGTATTTTTGTTTTTTTTAACCTGTAAAAGAAAACAGTCCCTCATGGTCTCCCTGCCCCCTTCCACAACCTACGCCCACCCACTACGCAGCCTGCCTCCCCACACCCCCCTCACCCCATACTTACCTCTGGAGTCTGGTGTGACGATCTTTGGCGGACCGAGAACACATCTGCACTCTTCAAAGCCAACCATGAACTGAGGAAATGCCGGTAAGCTGTACAATGGAATAAATAGGGTTTTTTCAACTTTGATGCATATCTCAGGCATGTTTTGGAATTTTGCACCAAATTTTCAGCATGGGTTTTTGGGACCCTCCTCATGAATTCTGGCACTGTCATACGTTAAACAACCCCGAAGGTGATTTCATGGGTCACTGCACGGAATCACCTTTTAGACCAACTAACAAAACGACAGTGCCACTGTTCATTGGGGAGGGGTTTCAAAAGCCTATATTGCAAATTTGTGGGAACAATCCCAAAATGACTGTTTACGAGCATGCACTGCACTGTTTCCACGCACGCTTGTAACTTCGGGAATTTGTAATATTTTCACTCCAGATTTTAAAAATTGGCATTTTTCCACACCTCCTGAAGAACAGTACAGCTGTCAATTTACATATCCTGGCCAAAATGTGTTTTCACATGACCGGCGCAGAATAGCACGGTCGCTGTGCAAAATCACTTTTTGGGACAGTTTGAGGAAATGACGGTGACACTGTTCATGAGCAGAGGTTCTAAAATGCCTATGTTGAAAATTTGGTGCAGAAAGTCCATAAAATGACTGTGCTGCAAGCGTACATTGCACAGTTTCCACGCACTGTTGTAACTTCGCAAATTTGCAATATTTCCATGCCAGATTTTCAACACTGGCATTTCTTCACAGCTCCTTATGAACAGTACAGCTGTCATTTTTCACATCCTGCCCAAATGTGTTTCCGACCTGTGGCGACAATGGCGTGGTCGCTGTGGGAAATCAACTTGGGACAGATTAACAAAATTGCAGCACCACTATTTATAAGGGAGGTTCCAGAATGCCTATGTTACAAATGTGGCTAACAAACTCCCAAAATTATTGGTTACGGACGTGTTGCGTGACTCTATGCTTGCTCATTGCTTCACCAATATTTCATATTGTCACTCCAGATATTCAATGTTGCCATTTTTACATCTCCTCATGTACAATACAGTTGTCATTCTTCACATCCTGCCCAAAATGTGTTTTCTTCCTCTGTTGCCAAATGGTACAGCCGCTGTGCAATACCACCTTTCAGCTAACAAAGTGATTGTGCCACTTTCATGAGGTGCCAGACAAGCAGCCCATGTTGAAAATGTGGAGTGAAACTACCACCACATGCCTACAGTGTTAGGGTTTCCAACTGTGGCACCCACCTGGTACAGGACTGACAGGCATCAGGTGTATGACTTGGGATCAACGGATGTAATGCTCACGCCATTACACCCCCACCCCCACCCTGCAGCCACTGACAGGCATTGTGGTGTACCTTGCAATGTTCAGCCACAAAGTTCACCCCACTCTCCTATACTGCACCCATGTCAGTGTATTTCCTTATGGAATGGGGTAAGTACAATGCCCAAAGACCCCAAAGCACACCTCGACACTTGTCAGTGTCTACATGGTAGGGTGAGGTACAATGGCATCAGCATTGTAGCTGATGACCTAAAGGCACACCCCAATGCCTGTCGCTCTCTACAGGGTGGGGCAGGGGGTTGGCATCACTTCAATACTTCAATGCCATTCCTATTATGCGTCTCTAGCTCTGGCACTGCCAATGCCAATGCCAGCGCGACAACATTTGGCATTGACAAATGCTTGTTATCATTAGATTCATGTTCCACATTTCCAACACATTACAGAGATATTCCTAGTTTTCAACACATTATAGTCACGTTCCACATTTTGTTCATCAGATTCACCTTCCACATGTTCAACATGTTCTAGACACTTCCACATTTTCAACACATTTCAGTCATGTTCCACATTTTTTCATGATTCATGTTTCACATTTCCAAGACATTGCAGACAGATTTTCAACACTTTTCAGTTGTGTTCTGCAATTTTCTTCAGATTCAAGCTCCACAATTCCAACACGTAACAGTTACATTTCACATTTTTAACACATTACCATCACATGCCACTTTTTTCACCAGCTTCACTTTACACATTTTCAGCACCAGATCCCATCATGTTCCATATTTTAACAAACTGTGGAGTCAGATGGCAATTGGCAACCGCCACATTACTCTCAGAAGCTGTGGCGGACTTTTCCACTGCATCTCAGACATCTGCAGTAGTCCAAACTCCATGCATTCATATCTCTGCTTGTCTGCACACTGTGTGTGCAAAAGCCTAGTCTTCTGCCTTACCCATTCTTTAAAACTAGTGGTTTCATCTACACTGTGGCACAGTTCTGAGGCTTGTAAGTAAGAGCATCTCAACAGCATGCTACATCTGTGCTCATTTGCTTTGGTCTGTAAAACTGACTAACCAACTAAGAGAAGTGCGACAGTGCCTTGGTCTGTCTCAACATCGACTGACACAGGATGTGAGTACCAGATGGAATTCATTCTGCCTGATGCTGTCTAGACTCCCAGAACAGAAGTGGGCACTTCATGACTTGTCAATGGAGTGCACACTGGGGAGTCCTATGCCACCAAGACTGGTCAGTGACTGATATGATGGTGAAAGTACTGACCTTGGACCATTTGAAATGCCCCACTGCTTCTAAGTGCATCCACTGCAGTTTTTTTCCTTTTTCTTAATCCCAAACTAAAGAGAGCAATTTTTCATAGTTTTGTGTAATAATTTTCAGTGTGCCTTTTCTGGCCAAAAATTGAGAAATAAATTTAGAGAAATGGACAGACAGCTGCACGACAGACATACAGGTCAGTTAGGCATTCTTCTACGACTGAATTTACATATATTGTATTTCTGTCACAGGTACATGAAGTCTCTCACTTTCATTTTGAGTTCTTGAGGGGTTTGTCTGGAAGAGGACCAAGAAAAGCAAACATATTGAACAAATACTTTTGTTCAGTATTTATGGAGGAAGGGGTTGGTGACAGTCCACAAATAAGGGACAAAGGCATTAAAGGAAAGGAGGAGGACACTACTCCTTTTACAGAGAGAGAATCCTCAAGGCTAGCACAAATAAAAGTGGGCAAGGCAATGGGGCCTGACAGAGGTACACCGTAGGATACTGAGGGAGCTCAATAAGTTGCTGGCTATACCTCTGACAGCACTGTTCAACCTATCACTAGATACAGGGAAGTTCTGTGGGACTGGAAGTGGGCAGATATGGTCCCCCTCACAAAAGTGGTAATAGGGAGGAGGCAGGAAATTACAGACCTGTCAGCCTGACTGCATGGGACAGACATAAGGCAATTATAGCGGGGTTGCAGGAGGTAGGCTGTTGGTTAACTAGAATCTGCAGCTTATCCAGTAGGTAGGAAAATGGGCAGACTTGGTGGGCCAAATGGTCCTATCTGCCGTCAAAGTCTATGTTTCTATGTTTCTATGACTTCAGTGGTGGTGAAGTATTGAATCTCTACTGAAGGAAAGGATTGGGAATACCTTGTGACCAATGGATTACAGAATCCGAGGCAGCATGGTTTCACAGGGAGCAATCTTGCCAGAGAAAACTGATCAATTTCTTTGTCTGGGTGACCAGGAAAGTGGATTAGGGCAGAACGGTGATGTGGCCTACCTGATTTCAATAAGGCCTTTCAACACCGCTCCACAGAAGACTGGTGAGCAAGCTGGGCAGCCACGTCCAAAAGTAGTACAATGGGTAAGAAGTTGGCTAACAACAAGAGTCAGAGGGTGATAGTAAATGATGTTCACTCTGAAGAAGGCAAGGTGACCAGTGGATCACAGGGGTCAGTACTAGGCCCAGTTCTCTTCAATGTCTTTATTAGTGATGTTGCAGGTGGGCTGTAAGGGAAAGTATGCTTGTTCACAGATGACACAAAAATCTGCAACAGAGTGGACACACGGGGGGGAGGGGGGAAATGAGGGATGATCTGAAAAAGCTGGAAGACTGGTTAAGGGTTTGGCAACTTGGTTTCAAGGCAAAAAAAAAGTGCAAAGTCATGCACTTGGGGCACAAAAACCCAGAGGCAACATACTAGTTGGGTGGGGAGGCATTGATAACCACAGAAAGAGGAAAGGAACCTTGGGGTAATCATTTTTGATGACCTGAAGGTAACAGAGCAGTGTGATAAGGAAGTGTGGAAGGTTAGCAGGATGCTCAGGTGCATAGAGAGGGGCATCACCAATAGAAAGAGGGAAATAGTAGTACCCTTGTATAGATCACTAGTGAGGCCCCACCTTGAATACTGTGTCCTGTTCTGGAGGCCCCATCTCCAGAAGGACATAGGGTTGAGCTGGTATAGAAGAGGACACCAAAATGGTGAAGGACCTGCATCAAAAGCCCTACAAGGAAAGACTTAAGGAATTAAATATGTACTCTGTAAAGGAAAGAAGGGAAAGGGGGGACATGATAGAAAAGTTTAACTACCTCACAGGTATTAATAAGGTACATGAAGGTGGCATTTTACAGAGAAAAAGATGCTCGAGGATATATGGTCACGCTATGAGGCTGGGGGGGGCCTGGACTCAGTGGAGATGTGAGGAAATACTTCTTCATGGAAAGGGTGGTGGACACCCGGAACAGCCTCCAAGCTGAGGTGGTGGGTGCTAAAATGGTAACAGGATAAAAGCATACATGGGATAGACACAAGGGAACCTTAGAAATAAAGCAAAGTGGGTAAAGACCCAAGATCAAATAGGGTCTGCGATGGCACAGTAGGTAGGGAAAATAGGTCAGACTAGGTGGGCCAAGAAGTCCTCACTGCCGACAGCTTCTATGTTTCTATGTTCTCTCTCACTGATTTTATGTCCCTCTTTCTCTCAGTTCCCTCGCACTGTGCTATTTGGATTTAGTTCTGTTTCGTATACTGCAGTGTTTCCTCGCCCATCCCGTGAAGCCTGTTTTTGTCTTTCATGCTATTTAACATCGAGCATATATTAATAATAATAATACACAAGAATGGGCACAGTGACAGTGATGAATGTGAGAGGGCAGGTGGGCCTGTGTGGAAAAGGTATTTTACATGACAATAATATAATAGCGCCTAGCTGCAGTCAAGTCAGTCACAGGGTCAAGCAGGCGGCATATGAAAAGGCTACATGGACATGCTTAATGAGTACAAGAAAAAGTAAATGAAGAAGCAATACACCAGTGTTACTAAGACAAGCTCGGTTTGCAGACCCTCATTTTGGCATAAATGATAAAGAAGATCTCATTAGGTGCAGAAGCGTAGAGAGGACACTCAGTCAGCAGTTGCAGCTTGCACAGAGCCAACAAATTCTGAACATTTCCAATAACAAGTTGTTACACTTGTCTCCATGAACACCACAGAGCACATATTCTTCACAACATTCTACTGACTTGGCTTGTTTAGGGGGGTGTTTTACTGCCTTCATCATTTTACTATCCCATTCTTGCTTGCAGTTATTTATCGCACAAATAAAAAAAGGCTGCCTGCTTTTACTGCTCTGTTTACATCCTCTCGTTTTTTGTTCAAATGGTGCCCAAAGGCAAGACCTTTCAGAACATTTTTGATAAAGCGCATGTTGGTCTCCTTGCAGGAATCTCCATCCCACTAGGAGAACAACATGGTGCTGTCAAAATGTTTTGGTTGTGTGGCTGATCTGGCTAGCCGCCCTGATGGGCCAGGTTCAGGAGCAGAGTTGGGTCACTGTGTCAGGAGACGGGCATCACTGAAAAAAACCCTTCCTGCTGTCTCAATGATGGCTCATAGAGCCTGAACAGGGTATATCCTGTCCCCAGGCAGATTACAGTGCAGGTTATGTCCCTCTTTAATTTGGGGTACCTCCAGATCTGATTAAGGGGTATATTCCTGGTAGGCAGCATGGAGGGAAACAATACATGTAAAATAAGTTCTGATTTCTTAAAATGAAAAGAAAGAGCTAACCCCATAGTACTGCAATACCATCCGTCACTATTGCTAAGTTGCTACATTTTCTGGCAGACAAAGTTTCTTTTTTATTTTTAAATAGGTTTTTATCCTCCTGGCCATGCCTGTGGAAGCTCCCTTCTGCCAACCTCACCGCTCCCCTTCCACCATCCATGACCTCCATGGGACTTAGCTGGCAGCTCAAGGGCCCCCACGGATTGTCCCCATGGTGGGGTCAGGAGGGGGAGGGCCATCTCCCCCCAATACCTGAAATTCATTCTGTCAATGCAGGTCATCCTGGTGACTAGGTGGGTGGGGTGCAGTAGGCGGTTGTCATACACCCCTGTCATGCCTGCCATTTTCTTACTGGGTTTTCTGCCCTACCTTCCCCAGCCACAGCATCCTCAAGGAGTGCATGTGTGTAGAGGTGCACATGAGTGCCGAGATCATGACTCCCTCCCTCTGACCAGTGTCTGGCCCCTGATGATCCCATGGGCACACCACCAGGTGGCAGCCAAGAGCCAGTGTAGCCAACCTCCCCAATCCAGGAGATGAGAGCTGCCTGGTGGCCACTGAGTCCTCTCCCAGCCCTCCCCAACCTGGCCAACTCCCAACAGCCCGATCTTGTTCCCAAACCTGGGTCACTGGCGTGGCAGGAGGTGAGGCACTCAGTGCTTCAGCCCTCCATGCCACTGGGTGGGCTGGCAAAAAAAATGCTTCAGAATGGACCCTGGTCACCTGGGGGGCAGCCAGGGGAGGGGAATTGATCATCTCATGGATGGCTCTCCTCTTGGGATGTGAGGCACAATCAGTGTCCCCCAATGGGACTACTGCTTAGCATTAGCTGGATGGCAGCAACATGGCTAGAAACACAGAAGCATTGCATCTGTCAGCAGAGAAAGACTGTTTGGCCCACCCAGGCTGCCCAGTTGTTCCCTGCCTAATCTGCTTCAGAAGACCCTAACTGGTCTCCGCAACCTTCCCCTTATTATTTACCACTGTTCCCCATGCCTATCCCATGTATGTTTGAACCCCCTCAAACTGTTTTTGCCCTTACTGCCTCTGGCGATAGGCTGTCTCAGTCATCCACCACTCTTTCAATGAAGTAGTATTTCCTCATGTCCTCCTAATTACCCCTTCTATCTTCATTGCATGCTGTCTAGTTCTGGTGCACTTCTTCATTTGAAAAGAGGCTCCCCACCTTTACCCTGTTCATCGCTATGAGTTATTTGCAGATCTCTATCATGTCCCTCCTCTCCTCCAGGATGTACATGTTGAGATCCCTCAGTCTGTCCATGTATGGTTTCTTATGCAATATGCAAAAAAAGAAAATAATATGAAAGTATTTTAAAAAACAATAAAAGCAGGCAGCCTTTTTTCAATGTGCATCATAGCACAGAGACAACATTCATCGGGGTGCAAAATTACCTTCTCCTAGCCAGAAATAGAGGAGAATGTTCCATTCTTGTTCTCCTCGACCTCTCATTAGCTTTTGACACCATAGACCATGGGATTTTTGACAACTCGGCTGAGGGACTTGGTTGGTCTCAGTGGTACTATGTTGAGGTGGTTTGTGTCCTTCCTTTCCGGAAGGGAGCAGCAGGTTACATTAGGAAATGTTCTCTCACACCCAGCTGCCCTGACCTCTGGGGTTCCTGAAGGATCAATCTTGTTGCTCATTTTGTTTGCGACGTATATGCTGCCACTGGGTGATGCTATTCAAGCAGCAACAGCTGAGAAGCTGGTCATTGACAAGGTATTAAAAACTGGTTGGGGGAATGAGTGGCCCAAGGTGCAGTCAAGGGCCACCTCCCTCTAGCCAGTCATTTATCCATGGAAATCACATCTTTGAGGTTGTTATTGTGACTGTAAGTATAATTGCAATAACAATGTTCTTTTTTTCCCATTTATTTTTAACTTGCTTAATGTTTTAAGCAGAGTGGCGCAAGTCACATGTGCCACACAGAGTCAGTTGGCAGCCAGATCTGTCATTTCTAAGACATTAATGACAACTGATCCAGTAGCCAATCAGAAGCCTCACTAGGCTTATGAATAATTAATTAGACTTATCAGTACAGTTTGCAGTTTCATTACGATGCCAATAATACTCAGCTTTACCTATCATTTGCCCTGGGGAGGGAATGCAGTCAGTGTGCAAATGATTGCCTTGCTGTTATCAGTGACTGGACAGCCTGCAGCTGGCTAAGGATGAATCCAGTCCAGACTGAAGTGGTACTGGTGGATGTGGATATTCAGAGCGTGGCAAGACTGAGTGGGATTGTGGCTGGATTTCATCTTGACTCCACCTCGCCTATAGCCAGAGATAGGTGAAGAATCGGGCATCATCTTGGACCAGAAACCGACACTAGAACATCAGTTGACAGCAGTGGTGTGTGATGGATTTTTCCATCCTAGGAATATCACCTAGATCAAGCCGTATCTAAGATCTCAGGACCTAAAGACACCAGTGCATGCCTTCATGACATCCATATTGAACTATTGTAATCCTTTGTATCTTGGGCTATCTGGAGGTTTGATGCGCTGTTTGCAGCTGGTGTAGAATGCCACAGCTTGACTGATTGACAGGGTGTCTTGTTCTGAGCATATCTCTCCTGTTTTGCAGACGACTATTTCTTGTTATGCTTCAACACTGTATTTTTGCTTCCTTGTTATTATTGCCTGTACCTGACTGTTCCTTGTTGTTTGCTGTTGCCTTGACTCTGTATTGTTATTGCTTGTACCTTGTAACTCTTCCGGGTCACACCTGAAAAAGGCACTTGACTGTCTAGCGTGCTTACCTGGTTAACAAAAGTTAAATAAATAAATAAATTGCACTGGCTGTCTGTGAGGTTGTGCACCTCCTCAAAATAGGTTGGTTTCCTTTCAAAATCCTACATGATCTGGGCCCAGGAAATCACTTTTATACCCATATGCTGCTGATTGCCCCCCTCCGCTCTTTTGTGGTGGACCCTTTTATGGTTCCCAGATTATGCTTGAAATTGTCTGGGGTCCAGGTCTTTGCTATGGAATCAGCTGCCCCATGAGCTTAGTGGTGCCCCTTCTTTACAATTGTTTAAATGGGGATTGAAACGTTAGCATTTTTTTTTTTTTTGTGCTACCTGCCACCATACCTCAGCCTCAGTCATGGCCACCTCCACTCCCATTCCCACATTAGCCACGACTCCCTGATACCCCCTGGCTTACCCCCAGGGCAGGGTTGCAGCACCGGGCCTAAGTGCCACAAACTGCAGGATAGGTCAGGGAGACGGCCTGGGAGCTCATCAGCGGAGGGGCAGGCTTCATCCAGGTGACAGGCAGCATTGCTTTTTCACCTTGTATGCAGGGGTAGGGGTGTGCAATGATGGCCAGCGCCCACCCCACCACTCAGACAATGTTCATGTGCCAGTCGCTGCAGTACCCCTGCCTCCACCAGGGGTCCGTCAAACCAGAGCACTCTCTTCCCTCTCCCAGAGAATGAGAGCAGTCCCCTGGGACACTCCATCCTTCTCCTGCCGGTCAGCCCTCAGAGCGTCCCAGGTCCATTCCTGAACCTGGGTCGCTGATATATGATGGAAATCCAACCGCTGTACGATGGGCAGCATCGTTAGCAGTTTTTAATGGCATATCCCTTTTATATCTGAAATATTGTACTAATATTCATTTTTAGAATGTGCTTATTTACTGATTGGTTGCGCTGCTGTATTTGTATAAATGTGTTTTGTAAGGCTCCCAGACCCTGTGGGATTGGACGCCTAAATAATAAAAATACTACTACTTTTTTATTTGTGAGATACATAATTGCAAGCAAGAAAAGGATAGCAAAATGATAAAACAGTAAAAACATAGTCCCCTAAACAAATCCTGCTGGCTAATGTTTGGGGCTATGTGGGTATTTAAATAAAATAAGATTTTGGGAATGTTGTTTTTGTAGGTTTTATGGCAAATATTTTCCACAGAAAAAGGCTGTGACTGACTGTGTCCTCTTCTATTGCTCTTAACGTCATGACATTAAGGGACACAAAAACCCAGGGAAGAGTACACAGTAGGAGAGGAGGTAGTAACAACAACAAAAATGGAAAGGGACCTGGGGGTAATCATATCAGATGACCTTAAGGTTGGCAAGCAATATGAGAAGGCAGTAGGGAGGGCTGGTAGGATACTGGGAATATAGGTAGAGGCATCACCAGCAGAAAACAGAAGTTGTTATCCCTCAGTACAGACAGTTGATGAGACCCCATCTGGAATACTGCATCCAGTTCTGGAGACCCCATCTCCGCAAGGACATAGACAGGATGGAGGCAGTCCAGAGGAGGGCAACTAAAATAGTTCAGGGTCTGCAAGAGAAGCCATATGAGGAGAGACTAAAGGAGCTAAATATGTATACCCTTGATGAAAGGAGGGAGAGGGGGGACATGATAGAAACTTTTAAGTACTTCAGTGGAATCAACAAAGTCCAAGAGGGTAGCATCTTTCAGGGGACACAACTGGAAGATGGGGGGGGTGACTCAGGGGCAATGTAAGGAAGTATTTTTTCACAGAGAGGGTGGTGGACATATGGAACAGCCTTTCTGAGGAGGTTGTGGGGTCTAAAACTGTGGGAGAATTCAAGAATGCATGGGACAGACATAAGGCAATTCTTGTGGGGGGTAGGAAGAAATAGGCTGTTGGTAGGGAAATGGGCAGACTAGGTGGGCCAAGCAGTCCTTATCTGCCGTCAAAGTCTATGTTTCTGTGTTTCTATGACATGCTAAACAGTGACAACTCACTTTCTTGGATGCTGCTGTCAGTACCGGTATTTCTTCCCTCTCCACCAGTGGAACTAGAACCAGACCAGACAGATGCCATTCTCTCTCATGAGCTTTTCCCCAGATGGTTGCACCATCCCCCAGATGCAACCAGTCAGCTCATCACACAGCTCTTGCCCACAGTGGCTCACTCTGTGGCTATCCAGAGCCTGTGAAGAATGTTGCATTTGAAGCTGCAGCCACATGTTGCAGCATGGCTGCAAACATGTGGCTGCAGCTGTCTAGCACTTTTACAAATCTTGCATCCAGTTCAGCTTGCAGGTGCTCAGTGAGCACAGCTGCTCCATCTGGAATCTCCTTTTGTCCATGTATATATCTATCCAAGGATATTTTCAGGATATGCACTGCTTGTGCTGGGATCACTTGACTCAGCTTGGCAGGGGTCATTTCATTTTCTGCTTTTTGGCTAATTTTAGCAAGTGGACTGGTTGGAAGTACATTGCTGTTTCACTGCAGCTGAGCTCAGACATCTGTCTTTCTTGCCTATAGCTTCTGTGAGTGCTAGGTCACACCTGGGCTGACTTCGGTGAGCTTCCATAGTGATCTCTGATTGGACAGGAAGTCTCAGGAGGTCTTAAACTGTTACACACTGTTCCAGCAGATGAATATTGTATAATAAAATATGCATAATTAATAATTGGGCACCCATATGAGAATACATAGCCAAATATAGTATTGGCACACCCCTTCTCCCTGCAATAAGGGTCACCACCATGGTCCAGAATGCTGATGTTAAATGGCAGTGGAAGTGGCATGGGGAACTTGAGATGCTGCAGGTATTCAGGGCTTGTTGCGAGTAGGCTGATGAATGCACTAAGATGGGATGCTGGATGGGACTTCATGATGGAAATCCTCATCAATTGATTTCTTACTTCTGCAGACACTTGCAGAACCTTTAGAGAGAGGGGGAGAACTGAGCACAGCACTGAAAAATCTACAGTGAATGTGCCATTTTGTGACTCTGTATTGGGGAAGGGGGATCAAGTTTCTTGTGCGTAATGGTAAGAATGCTTAAATGGGCTTCCAGTGTAACTAGGGAGCCAAGGAACAATAGGATTTATAGTGAGGGGTTACCATATACAAGCCCCTGCTGATTGGATGCGTCATTATGTAACTAATTACATTCAGTTGGTGGGCCCACCTGCTGTGGTGACCTATTAAATATCACGTCACACTCCAAACTGCATTTCATTTTAATTAGTTGGAAACGACACACAGATTGAAATGGATCATTTTGTTTGCAAGTAATAGGCTTGATAATGTCTCCTACAAGAACATGACAGAGGAGCCTAGGAGATCGCGCCTGTTATAGTCACATACTGGAACAGGACGTCTTTGGAATGAGCTGGCATCAGCAAAACTATGCTGCCCATAGGCTGATCCCTAATAAATAACCCAGATCACATGTTCCTGTAATAACAGTTTACTATTCGAGTGAGACACTAACGAGATCACACATCAGAGGAAAGCTGGTCTCCAAGCAGTCCCGCTCCTGTACACCCACTGGAGTCAGCTGTCAGCTCTGGAGCCTCACCTGCTCCATCAGTACATGTGATTATTCTCATCTAGTGGTATCACCCGTCTAGTGTAGAACCAGTGAGCCATCACAGTCACAGCATGGTGACTTGATTTCTAGAGCCCATCAATGGGGAAAAAAGGCCTGAAAACTGTAGAAGTGAAGAGATTCAAAATATTAGGAAATGTAGTTTGGTTTCCTAGCAATCTTTGGTTGCCCATAATTTCTGAAAACATCACCATAATATTAGTGATGTTCTGGGGACACTGGATGAAACGTAGTGTTTAAAATTTAATGGTATAACCACATTGCATGTGCAAATGTTTTAAAATGTGGCCCCATTTCAAGTTGCAGTATTTATTAGTCACCATGTGTGGTTTTTTTTCGCAGTGGTGTAGTTCTGTCAAAAATATCAATATACCAATTTGTTCTTTCATTTTCTTTCATTCCAGAATTGAGATACAGGACTATGAAGTTTTTAAAGTTACGCTCCACCATGTCCCACATGAAAACATTAAGGCCAGATATTCAAAACATTGCCCCAGGGCTAAATTAGCACTGCCTGGTGGGCAAACTTAGCCCGAGCAAAAGCAAGCTATATTCAAAAGGAATAGCCCAGTGCAAACCAGCAGAATATAGCAAGCAAAGGAAGCCAGGCAAACAGGGCCAGGAGTGCAGGACAAAATAGCCCAGGAATAAAGACAGCACTGAATATAGCAACAGGGAGGTGCACACTGCTACTGCAGCTCATTAAACCCTGGAGAAAGCCAGTGTTGCAGGTGAAGAACATTGTGTGTGATTGCAAAGAGATGTCTCACATCTACTGCAAACAACAATGTAAGCCACACCCTGCAGAACTGTGCTATGCTGAAGTGAGGTTTGCCCGGTGCTAACCTGATTGCACAGTGCTAACACATTAGCTCGGTGCAAACTGATTAGCCTTGGGCAAACGGGAGCTATATTCAAAGCTCCTATGCAAATGAGCCTACTTAGGTAATCTGTGGGCAAACAGGTACATTTGCATCTCATTAAGTGCTGCTTAACATACATTACCATGCAGTTTGCCAGGTGCTACTGCATGGAGCACAAAGCTCCACCTTTTGGTCGGAATGGAAGTACAGGCTGGATGCTGCAGGCCAAGGCATACCCACAGCATCCCCTGTTGGTTGGAATAGAAGCACAGGCTGGAAGCAGCAGGAATTTTGTGCTGGCAGGCACAGTCAGTGCATAAAACACACCCATGCATCTGTTCAAGCAGGACCTGTATATCTATATACTGTATATAGCTATATATATATATATATATATATATATAGAGAGAGAGAGAGAGAGGAGAGAGCTATAGCTATCCAGATCAATAGCTACACACAGACACACTGCCCGTGGCCACACATGCCCTGGAGGATGCCCCCAACAACATAGGTACCCCACTGCAGTAGTGGGTGAAACACAGTAGGGGGACTCGATGAACAAGACAGGCATAAGGCAAACCTGGTGGGAGCGGGAGGCCATAGGCAGCAGGTTCACTGGGATATGCAGCATATCCATTAGATAGGGAACAGGGCAAACTGAGTGGGCCAGGCAGTCCTTCCCTACCATCACAGTCCCTGTTCCCATGTGTGCCTGTTACACTTCCTACCCTGGTAGGCTAGTGTCTCCCCCCCAGCATGATCCCTGATCCCCATAGCCGCTGTATATGAATATTTTCTCTTGTAGTCTAGTGGTCCCTCCGCCCTCCAGCATGAATCCCAACCCTCTGGTACATGTAGGAATTGCATTATTCCTAGTAATCTAGTGGTCCTCCACCCCAGCATGAATCTGACCCTGGTACATGTAAAAATTGTATTTTCCTGAGTAGTCTAGTGGTCCCCCCCACCGCAGCATGAATCCCAACCCCGGTACATGTAAATATTGTATTTTTCCCTGGTAATCTAGTCGTCCCCTACCCATCAGTGATGCCCTCGTTCATCCCAATGACATGCCACAAGAGAGCGGCGACTGGCTCTGCCCTCCTCTCACCACTAAGGCGGTCACTGACTACGGTATGCATGAGCAATATGGAAATGAATGAGGAGTGTGCTGATTCATTTCTGTAGCACTCATGCATACCGCAGTCTGGCGGCCGCCATGGTGGTGAGAGGAGCGCAGAGCCGCTGCCAGCTGTCTTTGTGGCATGTCATTGGAAATGAGCGAGGTGTCACTGCTGGGTGGGAGACCACTAGACTACCAGTGAAAAATATAATTTTTACTTGTACCAGGGGTCAGGAGTCATGCTGGGCGATGAGGAACCAGTAGACTACCAGGGAAAAATACAATTTTTACATGTACCGGGGTCGATTTGTGCTGTGGTGGGGGGACCACCCAGACTACCAGGGAAAATATCATTTCTACATGTACCGGGGCCGGATTCATGCTGGGGGGTGGAGGACCACCTAGACTACCAGGGAGTCTTGATATACTGTGGCTATGGGGTCCATGATGTGGGGGCACTACCGCATTCTGCCATTTTTTCGGCAGTATCTGGTACCACGCTACAGGTCGCGCTAATGCCTGTAGCATGGCGCTATACCTTGAATATGCCATGCTGCTGGCATTCCTAGGCACCTCTATCCACGCCCCTGCTAAACCATTATTCATTTAGTGTCGGCGCCACACAGCGCCGTGCTAATAGGCTTTTGAATATTGCAGCCTTGCACAGATCCAGCGCTATTCCAGCACTACGGATTTGCATTAGATGCAAAGGTTTGACTATCTGGCCCTAAATATTTTATTTATTTAGTTTGCAAAGCCAAGGTACCCTAGGGTGGGATAAGTTCCTGGAGCATCCTAAGCTCCAGGCCAATCTTTGTGCAGACTCGATGGACCCTGGGTCCCCTTCTGCTGACACACTTTCTTTGTTTCTACTGTATGTTTCTATGTTTTTGGTTACCTGGTAGATGCACTAGACAATAAAGTGGCTATTCTGGGACATGACCTGGGAGCAAACAGTCAAGGATTCTGTGATGATCAGGAAAGTAGGAAAAACATTATATAGTATATGAAGTACTACATAATAAAAACCAGTAATTATACAGTGAAGAGATACTGTACATCCAAGTAACATACAGTACAGGTTGTTTGGAAATCAAGCTGACAGGAGTATGCAGCATTACAGAAAGAGTAAGGTGCTTCTGAGAGTCCCAGGTTTCTAGTTTGCTTGGTGGTGCAGCTGGAAGCGCAGCTAGAATGGTATTCTGGGGTGGCCTGGGTTCAAATCCCAGCTAAGACACTTAGGGCCAGATATTCAAAGCTTTGCCCGGGGACTAAATTAGCACTACCGGTGAGCAAACTTAGCCCGGAGCAAAAAGCAAGCTATATTCAAAAGAATAGCCGATGCAAAACCAGCTGAATATAGCAAGCAAAGGAAGCCGGGCAAACAGGGCCAGGAGTGCAGGGCAAAAAATAGCTCGGGAATACGACAGCACTGAATATAGCAACAGGGAGGTGCACACTGCTACTGCAGCTCATTAGACCCTGAGAAAGCCAGTGTTGCAGGTGGAGAACATTGTGTGTGACTGCATAGAGATGTCTCACATCTACTGCAAACAACAGTGTAAGCCACACACTGCAGAACTGTGCTATGCTGAAATGAGGTTTGCCGCTAACCTGAGTGCACAGTGCTAACACATTAACCCACGCAAACTGGTTAGCTAGGGCAAATGGGAGCTATATTCAAAGCTTCCATGCAAATAAACCTACTTAGGTAATCTGTGGGCAGACAGGTACATTTGCATCTCATTAGTGCTGCTTAGTACATTACCATGCAGTTTACCCAGTTCTGAAATTTGCTAGAATATCTGTTCTGAAATATGCTAGAAGGGTAGGACAAGCCTCATTTAATTATTCATCTTGGGACGAACGACCTAGCTAACAAGACAGTAGATATAGTCCAGAGGAGGTTTGAGAACTAGGACAATTATGTGAGGGGGAGGAAGATTAGTAACTTTTCTGAGATACTTCCAGTGCCCAAGGCAAGCACAACAAGAAAGCTAAGAATAGAGAAATTAAATGGATGGCTAAGAACCTGGTGTTGTGCTAAAGGGGTGGGTGGGGTATGGAGGGACCTGGGAGGACAGTAGTCTCTATGCCAAGGACAGACTACACTTGAATGAGGAGGGAAAGAAAGTGTTGAAACAGAGGATGGAGGAGTACATCGAGGAAGTAGGGAATTTAAACTAGGAGCAGGGGGGTGGCAGTTGGACAAGAGACATGCAGAAACCACAGGTTGGGAAACCATATGAGCTTACCCCCCATAACAGTGACAAAGGACAAATGGCAAGTACTGTTGCTGATGCTAGGAAAGGAGGGCAGGATGGGAGGGGGGGAAAGGGTGGGAAGGGTGGTTACCCTTAATGCTAGGAGCCTTGGGAGGAAAACTGCAGAGTTACAGGTGCTTATGGCAGAGGGAGAGGTGGACATTGCAGCCATCACAGAAACATGGGCCACCCAATACAATGACTGGGACCTGTCTGTACCATGGTGCAGGTTATTTTGTAGGGACTGGGTGATTGGGAAAGGAGGGGGGTGGCACTATATGTGAAGGAAGGACTGAAGTGTGTAAGGGAGGAAGGGGAGGAGGGTAGTACGGAGTCAATTTGGATGCAAATCCAGGATTCCAAGAATAGGATTCTTAGAATGGGAGTGGTGTACAGGTCACCATCTCAGACGGAGGAGTTAGACAGGTAACTAGTGGGACAGATCAGGAGGACCTACGAGAAGGAAGTGTGGTGATTGTGGGGGACTTCAACATGCCAGGAGTGGACTGGAGTACCCCAACAACCAGGAACAGAAGGGAGCAGGTACTGCTGGATGCCTTCCAGGACAGCTTCCTGCTGCAAATGGTCAGTGAACCAACCAGGTTAGGAAATACTCTTGATCTTGTGTTGGCAAATGGGGACTTTGTGAGAGAACTTACAGTGGAGGAACCGCTTTCAGGGAGTGACCACCACTCAGTATGGCTCGCATTGGATATGGGCAAGGAAGGAGTGGAATCTGGCACAAGAGTGCTGGACTTCAGGATGGCCGACTTTGGGAGGATGGAGGAAGTGGTAAAAGGGTACCTGGCCAGAATTCAATCTAGTATGGACACTAACCACAGGTGGGAGCTCATAAAGCTGGGGATAGTGAGGCAACCAAAACTCTGCTGCAAGGCCCAGAGCAAGAAGGCTAGGGCTAAGAAATCGAGCTGGCTGAGCAAAGAGGTCATGAAAAGGTAAGGAGGAAAAGAGTTGCCTTTAGGAAGTACAAGAAAACAGGGAGAGGGGAGGACAGGGAGGAGTGCTTGACGGAATCGAAGGAGGTGACAAGGGCAGGAAGGGGAGCCAAGGCATCTACGGAACTCAGGCTGGCATAATGCATTAAGAAGGGGGAGAAGGACTTCTTTAGGTACATCAGGGAGAAAAGGAACTGTAAGGACCACATAGTAAGGATTAGGAAGGAGGGGGGTTGGGTGGAAGCAGGGTGCGATGAGGCAGAAGCACTAAATGAGTACTTCTGCTCAGTATTTACTGAAGAGAAGAGGGGGTGACACCCAAGGGGGGAGAAATGGCAGAAACAGGGGGGAGAGGTGACAAATGGGGAAATCATGGAGGGCACAGTTAGGGAGGGTTTGAAGGCACTGAGGGTGGATAAGGCGTCAGGCCCAGATGGCATCCACCCCAGGGTACTGAAGGAGCTGGCAGAGGTCCTTGCAGGACCTTTGGCAGACCTATTTAATGCCTCACTATATTCGGGGTGTGTACCTCAGGACTGGAGAATGGCTCATGTGGTGCCCCTCCACAAGAGTGGCCCCAAGAATGAACCGGGAAACTACAGACCAGTGAGTCTCACATCCATCGTGGGTACGCTAATGGAGACTATCCTGAAGGAAAGGCTGGTGGTCATTCTAGAGGCCAAAGGATTACAGGACTGCAGACAGCATGGCTTCATACAGAGCAGATCCTGCCAAACCAACCTGGTGGAGTTCTATGACTGGGTAACTAGGCAACTGGACAGGGGGCCATGCCGTGGATGTCCTGTATCTGGACTTCAGTAAGGCATTCGACTCGGTGCCACATGGAAGGCTGGGAAGTAAGTTAGTAGGCACAGGGGCGGGTGCAAAGCTGGTGAGGTGGGTAGGGAACTGGCTTCAGGGGAAGGCAACAGAGGGTGGTGGTGGGTGGAGAGCTCTCACACCCAAGGATAGTGACGAGTGGTGTTCCACAGGGCTTGGTGTTGGGACCAGTGTTGTTTGGGATATTCATTGCAGACATATCATTGGACATCAAGAGCAAGATCAGTCTGTTTGCTGATGATACCAAGGTAGGAGCAGTGGTGGATGACCTAGGGGATGGCAGGGCTTGCAGGATGATCTGGCAAAGCTTGAAACCTGGTTAGACACCTGGCAACTGGAATTTAATGCCAAAAAGTGCAAGGTGCTGCATTTTGGGATGAAGAACCCAAGGAGGAGTTACCAGCTGGGGGGAGTGCAGCAAGCCCAGACAGAGGAGGAGAAGGATCTGGGGGTGCTCATTACAGGGTCAATGAACAACTCGGCACAATGTAGGAAGGCAGCTGCAAAGGCCAACAAAATGCTGGGTTGTATTGCAAGGGTATATCCTCGGAGGAGGGAGGAGTGATTCTGCCACTGTATAGGTCATTAGTTGGACTGCACCTGGGTACTGCATGCAGTACTGGCACCAGTGTCTGAAGAGGACATTAAGTTACTGGAGGATGCAGCGAGGGCGACAAAGATGATCAAGGGACTGGGGACTTATCATGTGAGAGAAGCCTGAGGAATTGAACATGTACTCACTGGAGGAGAGAAGGATAGGGGACATGATTGAAACCTTTAAATACATGAAAGGAATAAACAAGACAGGTACAGAGGGGCTGTTCAAAGTAAGGGAGGGGAGGGACACCAAGGGCCATGATATGAGACTGGAGGGAGGAAGGTTCAGGAGGGAGATGAGGAGACACTGTTTTACAGAGAGGGTGGTGGCTGGGTGGAATGCATTACCTGCAGAAGTGGTATCCAGTAGAACAGTGGACTGCTTCAAAAGGTGATGGGACAGGACAAGGGGGAGGGTCAATGAATGGGAAGGGTGGAATGAAGGGGCAGCTGCAGAATAAGGGGTGCTAGCTGCACATTCGAGCAGACTTGATAGACCTCTAGGCCTTTATCTGCTGGCAAATTTCGTATGTTCATATGATCGTATGTGCTACTGCATGGAGCACAAAGCACCCCCTGTTGGCTGAATAGAAGCACAGGCCAGAAGCAGCAGGAACTGTGTGCTGCCAGGCACAGTCGATATTACATACCTCACAACCCCTTGCCTCCTGAATCAGGGACAAGGCTTAAACAAGTCAGGATAAAGGCCCAAATCCAGGGACACAATTTCAAAATTGGTGATATCCACTCAGGAAGCTGGCAGAATAAGGGACTCGATGCAGAATATATTTCCTGAAGAATAGAAGTCTGCAACATTATTGGTGACATAGGTTTATTCTTACAATCCCTACTGTTTAGTTATGGGACACACATTTTAGGAGGGACAGAGTAAACGTTTGAGGTGAAATCAGGGATGACCCAGAAATCAGGGACAACTGAGAGGTATGCTGTTCTGTCACATAAACACACATTGTATGAGGGACGGAGGAACATGTGGAGGCTAAATCGAGGACCTCCTGCAAGCAGGGACAGTCAGGAGGGTATGGATGCATACAATGCCCATACATATATGCCTGATACACACGATACCCTGGTAGTCTAGTGGTCCAGCCCCTCTGCATGAATCCCAACCTGTTCACAAAAACGATATTCATTTCCCTGGTAGTCTAGTGGTCCCCATCCCCCTGCATGAATCCCGACCCGTGCACCGTAAAAAGACTGTTCCTTGTGTTTAGTCATCCCCCCGGCGACAGTGACGGCCCGGCTCAGCCCAGGGACTATCCATGAACAAAGCCGGTAATGGCTCATTCTTCACCACCAGCCGGCCACCCGACTGAGGCACAAATGAGCCATTCATCACCTCAGCCCGGTGGCTGGGCCATGGTGGTGAGAGGAGGGCTGAGCCAGTCGCCGCTCTGTTCATGGATTGTTCCTGGGCTGAGCGAGGCATTACTGTGTGGGGGACCACTAGACTACCAGGGAGCAGTCTTTTTACGGTGCATGGGGTCATGATTCTGTAGGGGGGGAGCTACCAGACTACCAGGAAATGAATATTAGCCTTTTGTGAACGGGGTCGGATTCGGTGCAGGGGTGGGGACCACTAGACTACCAGGAAATGTATTTTAATTTTATTGTGACTGGGTCGGATCTGGCAGGGGTGGGGGACCACTAGACTGCCAGGGAGATTACTATACTGCTGCGAGCTATGGGGTCCATGATGGGGTACTGCCGCATTACCTCCAACTTTCTTTCAGTGGTATCTAGAGCCATGCAACAGGTCGCGCATCGCCTGTAGCGCAGCGCTTATACCTTGAATATGTCGCATGTTGGCATTCCTGGGCACTCCCTAACTTCGCCCCAGCATACCATTATATATTAGCCGGCGCTACCACCACAGCACTGGCGCTAATAGGGCTTTTTGAATATTGCAGCTGCACAAATCCAGCGCTATTCCAGTGCTACGATTTTGCACTAGGCTAATGGTTTGAATATCTGGCCTTGAATTCTTTCTCTCTTCTATTTGTCTGAGTAATTTACAGACAGTACAGGAGGACTCACACACACACACACACACACACACACACACACACACACACACACACACGACATATATTTGCCAGGGTAGGGTGGGGAGGAGGTGTTAGCAGGGGATGGGGAGTTGAGATTTAAAAGTGCTTGGGAGGTGGGAGGGGTGGAATTACACCACAGGGTGTGTGTGTGTGTGGGGGGGGGATGTTATGGACTTTTAAAGGTTTTTTTTAACGAAAAATATAAACATTTACCGGTAAAGTTGCCACCAGGAAATTGGGAAAGCTTTGTGAATTGCACATTTTCTGAATTTGCGACAACTTCACTGGTGAATCAAAACTTTGCACCACCTCCACTATGAAATACACAGACTAAGAACAACAATAGAACTGGGGTCCAGATCATACTGAAAATACAGAATAATATATGGGCAACCACACACAACCAGGCTGTGTTTTTAATTTTTTAATACCCCAATGTTAGGGGGCCCCAGTGTTCCCATCAGGCCCCATTTGCCACAGTATGTTTAGGTGACAAGGGTGGGGGCCAAACTTAGTGCAGGATCCCTGCTTCATAACTGCAGCCTGAAGTTTAAATAGTTTTTTTTTTCTCTTTCTTTTCTGTCTCCCTGTAGCCTGCCCAGCCTTAGCATGAGGTTGTGCCCTCCTCATGCTGGGCAGCTGCCTGCCTCTCTGGTCGCTAGGGACTCAGCATCCCGAACACCAAGGAGGGCTCGAAAGTGACCAGTAACAGCCAATTTTAAATTGTGGTGTGGCCAGCAGTAGTGACAGTCAGGAGAGCGCTCTCAGGTGCCCCAACAAAGAAAAAGTAAAGTTTTGCGGCCAAAATAGTGAGAGAGAGAGAACACAGGGAGGTAACAGTTAAGGGTATAGTGTACCTGTTGTTCTTCTCTCCTCTCCTCCCTATGTGTCAGTCCAGCGGGTACAGCAGTGGTGTTGCAGTGGCTCCAAGTGTTCTGATGGGGTCCCAGACTGTAGCAGTCAACACAGTGTGGGCTTGGTTGCCCCAGTTTTTGTTTTTTAAACCAAGTTAAATTCTGGTCTCTGGTTGGCGGCACCCACAAGCGGGCCGCGATCCTCGAGCCTGCATCGGGCCAGCAGATGGAGCGCCAGGAGCAGCAAGGCCCTTAGTCATCCTCTTATTGCCTGCCTCCAGCATCTGCCAGCCAGCAAGAGCATCTCCTCCCTCCACCTCCTCTTCTCTCCAGTAGCTTCTCCCCGGGTCAGGGTGGTGAGTCCGCGGCAGCACCAGTGGGCAGGTGCTGACCGACAGTACATTAAATAAATACAATAAAAAGTTTATTTTCCATGCTGGAAGGTACCAAGAAGGACTGCCAGGAGTGGGGCAGGAAAGGCCCCATCAGAAGAAACCACCCCAAGGTGGGATTATTTTAATTTATTTAAATGAGCTCCATCTAAGGAGCAAAAGGGAGAGGGGTAGGATTTATTGAAATTAAGCTCCCGAGAGGTGGAGCTAGGGCAAGATGGCCCAGAATAAATTAATAAATTAAAGCAACTGAGGAAAGCTGCAGCTGGGGGTAAGGCAAAGTCCCAGTTTTCATTAAAACTAGCCAAGTGGGCTAATGAACAGGTTAGGTAGCCCAAAGCTTAGGTTCTTTAAAGTGATAAATAAAAGGGCCCGTCAGGGCTAGAGGGCTGCAGCTAAGTGGTAGCCACATTAGCCAGGTGGGTCAGTGGGTTAGGGGCCAGGTAGTCCAATGTTGTTTCCTTAGTATTTTCCACACTTTATTCAGTTTATCCAGCTCCAAGTGGGCCAGTTAGGGACACCAGCCCTGGATAAGGAATAGTTCCCAGAGTGGAGAAAGGTGGCCAGTAGCCAAGTGGCCACCAACATACTAAATTTTCAGCAGAATAGGCCTAACGGTCTTCGTGGTTCGCTCGTTTGGTCAGTCCCCACCCTGGGAGCTGACCTTGCTGCCCTCCTCGCCTCTCTGGCTTCTCCCTTCCCAGTCCCGGATATTCTCACTGCACTGGATTTTGCTGCCAGAACCCTTCCCTGTACCTGTCCCACCCCTCTTGAACCCCTCCACCATCTTCGCCTCCACCAGCCCCTGGCAGCACATTCCATGGCTCCACCACCCTCTCAGTGAGTAGCACCTTCTCCTTTCTCCCTTAATCTCCCCTCCAGCTTCCAACCCATGCCCTCGTTGCCCCCTCCTTCCTTCAAGCACCCTGACTGATCCTCCCTGTTTACCCCTTCATGTACCTGAAGACCTCTAACATGTCCCCGGTCCCTTCTGTCTTCCTTGTGTACATATTTAGCTTTTCGAACCTCTCCTCATAGGTCCTGTCCCCCCAAGCCCCAAATCATTTTGGTTGCCCTCCTCTGGACCCTCTCCAGGAGTTCAAGGTCCCTCTTTAAGTGTGGCCTCCAAAACTGCATGCAGTACTCAAGGTGCGGCCTCACCAAGCAGTTATACAGAGGGAGTATCACTTCCCTCCTTCTGGAGGTGATCCCCCTAGCGATGCATCCCAGCATCCTGTTGACCTTGGCTGCTGTCCTCCTACAAGTCTCCGAGTTGTTCATCTTGACATCCACCACCACCCCAGGTCCTCTCAGCCATCGAGACTTGTAGCATCCCCCGGGTGTACACTTGGCCCGGGTTTCTGGCCCCAGGTGCAGTACCTTGCATTTCCTGCATTAAACCTCAGCATCCACTTTCTAGACCACCTTTCCAGAGCCTCCAGATCCCCTGTAGGGCCATCCTCCCTCCTCCCCATTCACCACCGCCCCAGTTTTGAGTCATCCACAAAGAGACTCATCTCACTCCTGATACCTGTCCTTATGTCAGAGACGTAGGCGTTGAACAGGAGGGGCCCAAGGACTGATCCCTGCAGGACCCCACTAATGACCCTCCTTGGGGATGAGACTATACTGCCAACCATGACGCTGTGGACCCAGTCCTGGAGCCAATTGCTCATCCATCTGATCATCTGGTTCCCACTCCCATTTCTCCCAGCTTATCCAACAGGCCCACGTGAGGAACAGAGTCAAACGCCTTGCTGAAGTCAAGAAAGAGGCATCCTGGTCACCAAGTCCAAGGCACTCACCCAGTCATAGAACTCATAAGGTTTGTCTGACACGATTTCTGGGATGATTTCATGCTGTCTATCATCCAGGAACCCACACTTTTCCAGGTCCCCCCCAGCCTCTCTTTGACAATGCCCTCCATCACCTTGCCCACCACCGATGTCAGGCTGACAGGCCTGTAGTTCCCTGCCACATCCCTTGATCATCCTTGTGGATAGGCACTATATGCGCCACCTTCCAGTCCTGGGACACCCACCTTGTCCTCAGAGAGATGCTGAAAGGCTCCGCCAGGGGTTTCTCCAGGACATCCGCCAGTTCCTTCAACACTCTGGGATGTAATTTATCCAGCCCCAGTGCTTTCTCTGTCTTAAGGGACCTGAGGGCTTCCCTCACTCTCTCTGCCTTGATTTCCACCTCCGCTACCTCATCCCCCTGCTTAGCTTTCCCCACTCCTGCCAGTGATGCCCCCCCTCCCCAGACACACAGATCGGTAAGGGTTTCCCCCTCCTCAGTTTCACTGTCTCCTCCCATGTATGATGCAGCCCCCCCAATTTTCTTTGGTGAAAACTGAGGTGAAGTACTTATTTAGGACCTCAGCCTGCTCCCCAGGTCTTGTGCCCATCCCTCCTCTGTTTCAATCCTGCTAATCTGCCCCTTCACCCTTCGTTTTTCCCCAATGTATCTAAGGAACCCCTTGTTCCCTCTTTTAATTTCCTTGGCCAGGTTCTGCTCCTTCTTTGCCTTAGCCACCCTCACCATCCTAGTGGCCCTTCTGGCCATTAGCTCATACTCCCCACAATCCCTTCACTCCTTGAGCACTTGAGTTGCCTATAGGCCACCTTCTTTCCCTCACCACCTCCTGAACCTCCCTGGTTCACCAGCAGGGTTTTCAGGCCCCACCGCATTTTCTCTTACTCTTGCACAGGTGCTGGTAGCCTCCTGCACCCCATCCTCATGATTTCCCACCTACTGTCAGCGTCCATGTCTGGCCCAATCCCATTCAAATGCTGCTTAAGGATCCTTCCCATTTCCTTTCAAATCTGCCCCCTGAAGTCAGTTACTGTCTTTGTGCAGCCTTCTACCCTCCCAGGTCCAGGCAGAACCAGACCGTGGCATGGTCACTCCCCGCCAAGGGGTCCCTTACCTCCAGGCCCCCAATCTGGTCACTGTCTACCAGGACCACATCCAGTACCCACGCCTCCCTGGTTGGTTCCCCCACCTGCTGAGTTAGGGACGCATCTTGAAAGACATCCATCAACCTCTGTTCCCTGGCCATTGAGGATGTCATAGTCTCCCAGTCTGTTCCTGGCATGTTTAAGTCCCTCAACACCACCACCCTTCCCCTGCCCAGTCTGCAGTGTCTACCAACATCTGCCACCAGACTGTCCTCCAGCTCCTCCGCCAGTGCAGGGGGTCTATACACCACCCTATTTTACTGTCTTGCCCCCTTGTTATCAAGGTGACCCAAATCACCCCACAGTTCCCTCCGCCTCCTCTGCTCCTCCTATGCCAGTGCAGTTTTTGACTTATTGTTACCCTCCTTCCCTTCCCTCCCCCGTCCTTCCTGAACATGGTGTAACCCTCCAGGTTCAGGTCCCAGTCATGCCCTGTGGGCCCAGGTCTCAGTGACCACTGCCACATCCACCTTTCCCTCAGTTAGCATCACCTGGAGTGCAGGCATTTTATTGCCCAAGCTCCTGGCATTTAGCAGGACTACCTTCCACCCTTTCCCTATACTTCCATTTCTCCTGCTCGTGTTCCCATGGGAATTTTGTCTTCCTCTGGTCTGCACCTTACCTGTCGGCCTTTTCCTGCATTCCTCCAGCTCCCCAGGGGAGTGGAGACAGAGTCCCTCCTTTATCGGACCCCTCAACAGCCTTTTCTCCTATCCCTCCCCCCTTCACAAGTTTAAACCCCACCTTTCACCAATGAACCCCTCTATTTTCAACTTAAGGATTTCTCCCCCAAATTGAGATGGAGCCTATCTCTAGCATACAGCCCCTATCCTCCCAGGTCTGCCCCCAGTCCCCCATCAACCCATACCTCTAGCCCCACACCACTCCTGAGTCACTGGTTTATCTCCCTATTCTTCCTTTGCATCCCCACTAGTCCTTGTCACAGGCAGGATTTCAGAAGGAAATCGTCATCCTATGCTCATGACAGACCACGGCAAGGTCTCTGAACCTTGCCTGTATCCTTGCCTGTATCTTTAGCTCACTATTTCCTCAATGTCATTGGTACCTAGGTAGACCAGTATGTTCAGGGAACCTCCACAATCCTTGTCAGTTGATATACCTCATGCTTGGCCCTGTAGCACCATTAGTCCAGGGAAGCATTTTGTTCTAACTGGCAGACTTTCCCCTCCCTATCCCATTTGATACCCCTGATCATGGAATCCCCCAACAGGAGCACTCTGACCACTCCTTTTCCTCCATTTACCCCCTTCCCTGTCCCTCATTCTTTCTGCCGGCCCCTCTCCCTAGCCAACTCCTTGATCCTCCCACTATCTGGGTGCCACCTGCCGCCCCCTCCTTATTTACCCTGGCCACTCCCTCCCCTCAGATCCAATGCCTCTCCTCCTCCTGAGTATCCTTCTGTATCCCGCTACCCCTGTCACAGCTTGCACTGGTCCTTCCCCCCATCTGTTAAACTAGCCTGGCTCATCCTCCCTTCCATCCCATCTCCGTTCAGCCCTCCTTTCCTGTCATGCCCCTGGCCTAAACCTCAGCCCCTTTACTGTATCCTCCTTGTACTTCTGGTCCTTCTCCTTGCCCTTTCCTCCCAACTGATCCTTCTTCTTGCTGCTTCTCCCCCACCCTCCTCCTCCTGCTCTGATCCCCTGCCCCGCTTTCCACATTCAAAGTTCCCACCTCTTCTTCCTGCTATCGGGCCCCTCCTCCTGCCCCCCACTCCCTTTCCATCTCTAACTGCCCCAGTCATGGCTACATCACCCCCTCATCCTCAAGCAGAAGAAGAGAACTGAAGCGGTTACTGAGCTTAAGGTCCGGTCCACCTCCCCACCTTGCTTCCTTCTGTCCAGCCCCAGCCATCTGCCTGCTTCCCTGAGAATGTCCTCCCTTTGGCCTCCCTCTGTGGGGTGCCCAGATACCTGCCAGCTTCCTTGGTAGTGTCCTCCTTTTGGGCCCCCTCTGTCAGGGTCCCTATGTGACCCCAGAGTACTCTCCTGCACTTCTTTCCCTATGCACCAACCCCTAGTGCTTGTTGTAACCCTGTGGGAGAGCCCCTGCCCTATTCCCCAACCATACCTCCCCCCTCCCCAGCTGTCTCCTAACCCCCTCAACCTCCTCCCTAAGCTGTGCCAGCTGGTAGCACACTGGGCAACCACCGAACTTCCAAGCCCAGTCCAGTATCATGGCCGCCCCACAGCCTGTGCACCCCACCACCCTCCCAAGATGCCAGCCCTGATGATGTGTAGACCCATCACCCCCAAGTAGGTTTCCTTAGGTGAGCCACCAGGTTCCCCACTAGTCCAAGATACACCCCTCCCCACTAATCAGGTCACCCACTAATCCTAGATACAGTCCCACAGTAAACGGGTACCCTGTTACTAGGTGCAGTACTAGACAGTAAACTTATAAGGGAAGTGCACAACCCTCAACCTCTCTTCCAGCCTTTAAACCCCACCCCAGTGGCTAGAACTACATGAGCTGCACCTGAAGCCTTTACCTCCAATTGCAGGAAGGTGTTCCCCTATAAATGAGCCAAGCTCTGGGGAAGGAGGGTGGGATTAGGGCCTAAACCTGACTCTCATGAGAGTGTATCAGCTCTGGCAACACAATCCCAGCTCTCAGTTTAAACTCAGAAAACAGAATTACCAGCAGCAGCTATTTTTTTACGACCAGTGGCCAAGCCACAGCAAATATTCAGTGGGTGCAAAATCCTACTAATTTAAGAGTGCACTCTGGTGATATCTTCAGCCAGCAGCAAGGGAAGGGGAGTTGGTACATGGTTAGCCACCCCAGCAGCACAGTAACCTTAGCCGAGACAAGGGATAGAAACCTGTGTAAGAGCCTCGTAAACCCTAGAAAGGGAAGGACAGTTAACAAGGGATCCTTAGCATGCCAGCTATCCAGATTACCCTCACCCAATAGGTTAATCCTCCTCTTAGGCTCATTTGAACTCAATTGCCCGTGGGAGGGGGGCCTTACCCCATGGTCACCGAGTAGCTAGCTATCCAGAGTTTTGACAGTTTTTTTCCCTTGCATTTTTTCATTAGAGTTCCAGCTATGAGAAAACAATTCTGTGGAACATTGTGAACTGTGAAAGAAACAAAATCTTTATTTGACATTGACTGCATTTAAAGATACAGCGCCTATATATAACCACGTAATTATCTTTCCTGCTCCAATTTGCCTTGGGTATTTCAAAAGACTGTTGGATTACCCCAGATTTGCCTTGCAGGTATGAAAGTGCCCTTTCAGTTGGAATTTGCCTTGTTTGCTACAATAGACTGGTAGATTAACACCACATTTGCCTTTCCTATCAAGAACTGCCTTGCACACCACTGAACTGCCTGCTTATCTAAGAATCTCTTTGGCTAATGCCAATATTTTTACCTGATTATTGCTCGGTTTATAGACTGCTGCTAGCAGTGACCAACTAAAGACTGGTACCATCATTCTTCTTCTTCAGACAGTTTGGGGCCGGTCGCCAGCATAGATATGGTGTAGATAGCACCCTGTCACTTGTTTCTTTTCCAGATCTATAGGCCATTCCCTCCCTAACAGTTTTAGGTAGTGCAGGGAACCAGCCCGGTTCACAAATAGTGATCTGTCGTCAAGGGGGGAGTGGGGCTTTGGTTCCAAGTACCCAGACTTTCCAGAGGTTCTCCAGCAAAGGTGTCCCAGCTCTTCAGATTTTCCAATTCACTGGGATCCTGCTTCAGCCCAGAGGTCCTCAGCCAGCCATCTGCATCTTGTGTCTTCCTGGCTTCTGCTTCAGCCCAGAGGTCTTCAGCCAGCTGTTCATGCCTTTCCAATTCCCCGGGATCCTGCTTCAGCCCAAAGGTCTTCAGCCAGTGGGCTGCATCTGTATTTTTCCTGGGATTCTGCTTCAGCCCAGAAGTCTTCAGCCAGTTGCATCTGTGTCTCATTTCCCTGGGGTCCTTCGCCAGCCAGGAGGCCCTACATTTGTCTTGCATTGTATGCTTCAGCTTCTCCACAGCTCATTTTCCTTGGAGCCCTACTTCAGCAAGGAGGCTTATCATTGCTTGAGCTCTTGTTTGTTCTAGTTTTCTCCACTCCATTTCTTCCAACTAAAGCCAGCCAACAAAGTGCACTGGTGGCCACCGCTCTCAACCTTGAGTGACTCTATGCTCTTTTTGGTCTCTGATTGTCATGCTGTACTAATGTAATGAAACAATATAATGATAGTGTGGTAAGATGTAGAGTATAAGAATAGAGCATAGGGTAGTTATAGAGTATCGAGGGATAAGATAGTCGTAGAGTATAAAGATAGAGCATAAGGTTGTAGAACTATAGAGTACCAAGTTACAGTATATACTGCTGTGAACTGTTTATCCTCTTTGGTGCTTTGCACCCAGTAAACTTGTTTCCATTCACTGAGGTTGTCTACTGCCACTCCTTACTCAAGCACCACTACACCACCAGCGAGACTAGACCTAGAGCTTTGCACTAGTGATGGTCAAGATGACATCACAAATGTTCTAGAGGTCTTTGTGATGTCATGTCACCTGAGACTGAAACATCAGCCTTGTGTGTATGGTTGCTCATCACATGATTTTGTACAGTATATATAGAATATGTTTATTTTAATTGATTTACTTTCATTCTAAATCTTGAACTGTGGTCTAATAGGCAGAAAACAGTAAAGAATAGGACAAGAGTAAAATAATATAATTTAGGTAATTAACATGAGCTGGAATTGCATATCTTTTAACAAATGGTTCACTTGGTGTTTGCCATCTAGCTGATATTGTCACTATGAGAAATCTGCAGGGAAGGTAAATATTAGGAATCATAATACACACAGGATTCTATGCTGTTGTGTAAGCAATAAGACACAACAAAGAATTGTTTTTTATGTGACAAACGCACACCCAGATGCATTGTGAGGCATGGGACATTTACAACAACTGCCTTCGGCAGCTCAAAGTGCAGTTATTGCATATTCTAAAACAGATAGGGAGTTTTCTGTCTCCTGGTTGCCTAAGAGGTACATTTTGCCGTTTCCTTAGGAACACATATTGTGGCAACCTATACTTCTTCGCCACCCAGGATGCATCGCAGCCAGAGATCAATGCCTGCCAGAAAGTTTTAAAAAAATACCTAGCAGCCATTTTAGTACCAGAAACCCCAGTACTTGCCCTTCATGTAAAATACAATTTTAAATTTCCAATAAGTACCCATTCACACAACACACCCAAAAACATAAAATACATATTAGAACATGAGGTAAGTCCATTATCTAACCTTTAGTTTTTGTGCTTATTTTTGTCTCCTGCAGGCCTGCAGTCTCAGTCCTCTGTTTAATCAGCTGCTTCACTGATCTTATCTGCAGCTCAGCTCAGCTACTGTAAAGTCCATGGCTGGTCCCCCCCCGCCGGCCTTCCTCCTGCTAGCTCGAGCTATACTGCCATAACCGAAAAGAGTGGCAATTCACTTAATGTTGTGAACCCTGTTTTAAAACTTTTTTCCTTTTCATTTAAACCTTGGTCACATACAATCTTGAGCACTCTGAGCACTGAAACCAGAAGTCAATCCCTGAGAGGTGGCAAAACTAGACAGACTAAATACAGTCATGATACTGGGTGGGGGCAAGGGGCAAAGTGTAAAACAGGCTGCTACTGCTGGGGTTAGAAGGGGAAGGGGGAAGGGGAGCTAACCAAACTGAACAGTACAAATTAGTAGTTTGGGGGTGAGGCGCACCTGCGAAATGACCACTGTTCAACAGGTACCCTCTGCTGGCAATATACCATATGTGCTATAAAAGGCAGTTTTATAGGTGCACTAGAACTATTATTCATAAAATAAAACAATCCATTTTTAAAACCTTTTTTATGTCTTTTTTTCATCTTTTATTTTAAAACATTAATTTGTATGACCCATTTTATAGCCAAAATAAGACACTCTGATGTGTGGTTTATGGCCTGATAAGAGCACTTCACAGATACTAAAGAGGTGTGCTCTTGGGCCATAAACCACACCTTGCATGTCTTAATCCTTACACAACCCACACCCTGAAGTATCTTATTACACTTACAAAATTTGAAAACTGAGAAGAGTTAAAAAATATATTAAAAGGCCTGCTTTTCTATTAAAAATAATATTGTTTTCTTTTAAAGTAACTAGTAAAATAAGTCCTCTCCACCTGTCAATTGTCTATCTTTCCATACATTCAATAGATGGAATGTTTGTTTGTCATGGAATACAGGAATTCAAGGATGTGGTCAAAATAGCGCGGTACATACAGGTGTGTTCAAAATCGCGCCTGTAAAGATAGCGTATTAACAAAAACGCCTTACCTTAATAACGCAATGCCTGACTACAGCTTCATCACTACAACCATGCATAACTGAGATGGATTTAGGGAAGAGGGTACAAACAAAAAGCATGATTGGTTAGGGACACAAATCAGTGTTGCACGCTTCGTTCCACTTTCAGTTCCCCATTGGCTAAACAGTTGACACCACATACAAATACAACAAATGGTATGTGAATCTTTATTTTCTTTATTATTGCTCTAATTTAAAAGGAATTCATATCAGCATAATCAGCATATGTGCACAATCAATTTCTTAAGTTAGGCTTGCAGCTGGAAATTATACGCTATTCCGTAAATAATATTCCATCCTGGGGCATAAGCTGTATTCTCTAACAATCCCTGTTATACGTTTAGCTGTGTCTTTATATTTTTTGTGAATTTCAGTCTCTGTCGATCCAGCGACCAGCTGTTCAATTTCAGTGCTATTCATGTGTTGTTCAGTTTTCAGCATCTCAAGAATTTCAACAGAGGGTGATACTCACCGATTAGGTGATCGGCGATTATGCCAGGCTTCAACAGCATTTGCTGTCCGGGGAAGAGCATCACAAACTGCATCATAGCAGTTCCACAGGGATATCAGAAACATGGGCCTTTCATCCTCGCCTCGGCGAGTGATCTACCAAGCCACGTATCCTCGAAGTAATCTATCAAATTCCGATAGTGTCTCCCCATTTGCCTGGTAGAAGTCAGTGTTCATTAGCTCATTGAAAGTGTGACAAACATCATCGACAGGCACATATGCAAGAGCTAGTAGCATCCTGACATTCAGGGCAAAATTTGGGTCTGAAGTGTATGGACCACTTATGTTAGGCAATTCCTGAATCTTTCTCCACACTGCCTGGGTCATGTGGAAGAAGCACCCTCTCATTTTAGCATTTGGGAACGACTGACTGAATGCTTTTATTGCTGCCAACTCAAAGTCTGTCAAAATAGTCTGTGGCTGCAAACCCTCACATAAACCATTAATCACTGCTAGAACTTTAAGATAATCTGCTGCAGTTCTTTTACACATTAACATGTACACCAGTGGAATGACTTTTCCATACTTGACAGTGTGAATTGCATATACTTGCGAAAATATAGATGGACAGCTCTTAAAAGTGCCATCAGCAAACCAGTGCTCCGTTTCAAGTGTTCCATGTCTGCAGAAGTGGTGATTATCAAATTCTGTCACTGCCAGGCTCACTGTCATATTGTGGAAATTTTTCTTTCTTTATTGTTAGAACAAAATCCAATGGGATACTTAGAGGTATGGCATCAATAGGCTCAGGTAACGGTTGTGAATGGGCACCGATTCTTCCATACAGTACGCTTCAGCAGTGGTATAGCTGGTAGCTGAGATGCCACAGAAGGTGATAGTTGAGAGACCCAGAAGCAACTATTTGGTGTGTTGTCTCAACAGTGGTACTAGCCTGTTCTTTCGAGTTGAGACTGCCTCTTTACAGCCAGAGATGCAGGGTCAGGGACATTATTGTGCTCCCTATGGATTTAAGCACTATTTTCCTTTTCAGGTGAATTCGCAGTGCAGTGACCCTTATCATTCTCCAAGAACTTTTAGTACATTTTGTCAGCTGTCACTCTGCCTTCTATAGATAAATCCATTGAGTACTGCAAGATCACCACCCTTCTGGCTCTTCAAGAAACATACCGCCATATTACTGTCATCTGATGGGTTACAATTTAGACACATCTTTATAGCCATATTTAAATTACACATGCATGCTAAACATGACATGCACGATTAATTCAGTGCTATGAAGACCTTGTGCTATGTTGATCGCGCTAAAATTGCATGCGTGATGAGGGACGCGTGATTTCAACATTAAACCGGAATTCAAGTATCTGCAGAACTCTACTGGCAGGATGTTCACCTCCCCACACAAATACACACAACTCAAGGCCTCAGTAAAGTCTGGGATTTAATCTGATCTAAGCCAGGTAAGCAGCAAAAATTTTATTAGTAGGCAGATTGCAGATAAGAATAGTCAGAAAAGAAGATCTTGAAAATAAAACTGTGAGTAGTACTTATTGTTTGTCTATATGTGCTAGGAGGGATTTATAAAGGGAAAGAACATTTAATCAATTTTTTCAAATCTTGTAGGAGTTTTGGTTTTAAGGGCCTAGCTGAACTTTAAGTGAGTAAAGATGCTGGCCATATTTGTTGCGGAAATCAGGAATTTTTCTTAAAAGTCATTGTTATGTTCTGATTTCCTGCATTTTTTAACCACTGGTAGTGGTCTCTCAGTGCATGCCTGTTGACCAATCAGGATGCAGCAATTTCCCTACCCATTTTATAAGCCACAGTGGTGTCATAACTTCTGTATTACAACAGCATTCTGATATCACTATTGTGGTACAACAGCATCTGGAAGTATGTGGTTCCATACAACAATGCTGAACCATATAATATAGAAGTATAGTGTATAGTACAGCACTGTTCTGTATAGAACTCCATCCTTTCAAAATGCTGTTGTACCACAGCTCAAAGCTCAGGGAATGTGATTATACCCTTATGTGGTACAACAGCATTCTAAACCTCTAGAGATTACACTGCTCATTTTCATTCTGAACGCTAAAGACACACACACACACACACACACACATTTCACATAATATTACGATAAAAAATACAGGATGAATAACTTTATGCACAACGGTGTATTCTACCACCTCGGGCTCCATTTCCCATTGACCTCTTGAGCTTGGGCTTCAGGTCAGAGGAATCAGAATCCTCTGGCAGAACACACTGGCTGCGCATAGTTACCCATCCAGTATTCTCTAAGTTCCTGTGTTTTCTACCCCAGTCAAGCCACGGTGCTCAGTGCTGTATTTCAGAAAGAGGCAGTTTGTGTAAAGCTGCACCATCTAGCTGTGAACAGCTGCAAATCACAGTGCTGAGAAACAGTAGCAGCAGAGAGACCTCTGTGCATGGTTATTGAGACTGAAAAGTATGACAGTCAGTGGAGCACAAATCTCCCAACTAGGGGAATTTTCCGTTTTATGGTTACAGCTGCTACCTTGGGACTCAGGGTCAGAGTTTTGATTCCCAGCAAGGGCTTGAAGGTGCATCTACCCAGGTAGAAGACACAGACGCAACAGTTAGTATTTTTACCTTGTATGAAATATTTATTTAATTATTTATATAGTTTTGCTGACCGTGAAAGGAAGGCTATACAATACTGCCTATTTTCAGCCATATCCTGGGGGCTACTGATGCAAACCATCTGAAACTGAACAAGTTGAAGCTGTTGGTGGCATTTGTAGTGAATGGGGGAAATTTGGCCAGGATACTGAGAAAAGTCACCATCTCTTCTTGAAAAGTGCCATGGGATCTTTAACATCCACCTGAACAACTGCCAGAACAGGCAGACAGGACTTCAGTTTAGTGTCTCAGCAGAGGGACAGTACACCTTGACAGTACAGTATCCTCTTATTAATATATGGATCTTGAATTTAATACTATTCAAAAGTATTCAAAAAAACTCCGTAATACCATCGATCCCTCAATGGTATACCACTGTTAGACAGTGATAATACCATCATTCGAATGTGATAATGCTATCATTCCACTCCTGAACGACAGTATTATCACAACTACCAAACAGCACAATCGCCCAAAAGATGCCTTTTGCCCCCCATGTCGTCCTAAGCGTGCCTCCTGATTGGCCGCTTTTGATGTGTGGGCAGGCAGAACAATTTTAAAAACATGGTGGCTCGCTCTCTCGCTTAGCGAGACCGTACTGCCTCTGCACATTTCTTCGCATTTTTTCTTCCCTGATGAAAAAGGGAATGCAGAGCGGAGCCCAAGAGAAGGAAAAGGTAGGACTGCCTACCAGTTCTTGTCATACGGGCGAGATGAAGGAGGGCGGGGTGGGGTGGAGAGCAGCAGCAAGATAGCTCAAGTGTTGGCCAGGACTGAGAGTCCTTCACTGAAACGCCAACTGCCAGTCACAACATAAGAAACAAATAAATAAAAATCGCATCCGTGATATTAAAAAACGTGATGGCTTATTGTGCGTTACAGGAATAATTCCATCTCGAGGTTCTGGGGACGTGAGAATCTCTCGAGCTTCGCTTTTGAGGTTTCTACATCCCCAGAACCTCTCGATGGAATTATTCCCTTGTAATGCATAGTAAGCTATCCATTATTCTCTTTGTATTGCACTCAAGTGTTCACATTTATTGTATGACCCCATAGATTAGCCAGTGCTGGACTATATTTATGTCTTTGGATTATCATAGCTGCCTGACTCTCATCTGAAAGCTTTTGCGCTGGGCAGCACCCAATTTCCAACTAAAATATTGATTTGTAAGTTTGTAAAAAGATGAACCTGAATTCCATGTGTGCAATATGATCAGTACAGTACTGCCACTGTGAAAGGAAGGGTAAGTGTGTGTGTGCGTGTGTGTGTACTTTGTAAGTCACTGGGACTATCACATTCAGTGGTGGGCTACTAAAACTGCTGTGTTGGTACATTTAGCTTGGTATGAGTCTAGAAAATATGAAAGCATTTTTACTACTGTATGGCTGTAGTCTTAGTTTTATAAATAAAATCTCGGTAAGGTTACCCAAAAACAAAGGTAAACGACCAGTCAAGAATGGTCCTGCTTTGTTGTTATTTATTATTCTGCAAGGGTTATTTGCTGTACATGTTTGTGTACAGTGTAATATCTGTCCCAAAACATATGCTTTTTTGTAACTATTGTCATTCTAATATGGCATATTTGATTTATTGTAGGACACAGTGTAGTGTCTTATCTGTTTAATCTTCTGTTATTTTTGAACTTTATAGTTATAAGTTGTACAACCCGCAGACCCCCTGGCATTCTGTGGCAAAAAAAAATATTTTATGCGGCAGGGCTGGTCAATTTCTGTGGCAAATTCTGCAGAGAGATTTTGTGAATTCAGTTGCATTTCTGTGGCACTTTATTTTTGCTCATTTGTACATTTTGTAACATGGCAAGTTAGGGAAAACTCACATACATTTTAATCTTTTTATTGCACATATTTTGTAGCATGAAAAGTGTAAGGGACAACTCACATTATACATTTTTAATCTTTATTGCACAGACATATCAGATGCAGTTACTGTAGGTTAACCGTTTCATAAGAATTTAAACTGTAGCATTGTTTTTACTTTGACGACATTCTGTATTTTTGTTTTGCATTGAAACAAAGAAAAAACAGCTTGCAAATGCTGTCCTCAGAAAGTCCCCAAAGTCTTTCTGTGAAGATGGTATTGTGGATACTAAAACTGCATTCTGTGTCTGCAGAGTCTGTCAAACAATTAATGCATGCAAGAGCCACTTGAGAAAGTTCTGGTGTGCGAGCTGCTGCAGACTTCCAAAATAAGTCCAGCTTTTTGTCTGCTTGGCTTGTGCTGCTCGCATGGTTCAGTGCCAGGATTTGTTTGTATAGTTCAAATTCTGCGTTTGGGATATCACTCCATCCTGGAATAGCTGCATAGTCCTCTTTGCTCTGCAACAGAAAGGCCAGTTTAGAGAGTCAAAATTTCTCGCTTTCAAACGTTCAACCCAAGCTTGCCCTCCTTTGATAGATATTTCCCAAGTTTGATGCTGCATTACAGAATGCTTCTTTGAAACTGTCCAACAGCTCTATCTGAATGTGAGCAGGAATCTCTTCATCGCCATCGAAAAGAACCACAACTCTTCATGACAAGCTGCTGATGCGCCTGAAGATTGATCTGCAGCTCTTTAAAGTGTTCACCTCTGTTGTCACAGGGATCAGTGACTGAAATTTATTCAGCAGATTGCACATCCATTCTGATGTCTTCGTGAGGAATTCCAGCTCAGTCTGCAGCTTTAGTAGAAGGGTGTCATCTTAAAGAACTTCCTGTGGAGATGAAGACAAAAAACATTACTTTTTCTGTAAACAAAATGCCTCAACATATCATTCAAAAAGTGAGGATAGTACAGCATTCTTACCTTTATTGCAAGTGATGTGCTGCATGGGTGTCTTGTCAGGGCAAGCTCTTTTTCTATGAAGGACCGGTGGTAGATGACATGGTTGTGATGATACTTTGCAGCAATGAAACAGGATGTCCACCTTGTTGCACAGGGATCGGCAGGCATCGTGGCATGCTTGTCAGGGGTGACCTCTGATAGGTGTCACAAGTAACAATTCTTTCTTCTACTGGGTAAAGAAAATAGTTTGCGGAATAGCTTCATATATTGCCTTGTTAACTGGAATGGCTTCTCCATTGCACCAGCAACTAAGTCCATGATGTGGGCAAGGCATGTTACATGAGTGCAGTTGGGGAACAAACCTTGTAGAATAGCACCATAGTATTCCTTCATACACGAGGCTTTGTCTGTGTCAAATACCCAGGCTGCATCAACATGTATTCCATAGCCTGTTACAGTTTGAACCACTGCTTATGCCACTGTGCTGTATGTCACGGATGTCAAAAACTTTGTGTCCAACAAATAGGGGTGCACTCATCCAGTTTCATCTCTTTCCAGTGGAGCTGCCAGAATATTGAGGATGCATCACTGCCCAACATTGCTGGTCTCATCCACAATTAGGGTAACTTTTTTGCCTGCCAGTTTTTGTTGCACATCCTGCCTTTCCACAGTATAAATGTCTGGTACATATGCAGCTCAGATTTGATCTGCACTTGGTATGGCACCTCCATTTGGGATGTGTTTACTAATAAAACTGCAAATTGCTGGATGGTCAATTTTCTCCAGGAGGGATGTCTGCTTCCAGAAAGGTCTTTGTGAAATCCTGTACAATCTTGGTGCATTCTGTCTGGGTAATTGTGTTTTTTGTCAGGGATGTCAGCAGAGTCTGTTGCCTTTTCCTTGCATTTTCTGTGTGTCTGCAGCTCTTTTTAAATGCATCATGGAGCAGAAGTGATCTAAGATGGTAGACTTGCGAACATGATCCAGGACAATGTTGCAGGGTGTGCAAAATATTTTTCCTCCATCTTCATGTAGAGGTTTGTCTCCAACCTGGTTGCAGTGATCTTTTACTGTCACAAACAAGTCTGTCTTTGATCTGTCCTGGGCAGATGGGGTAGATTTCCTCACAAATTGATCCACTCTATCCTGTGAAAGAAAGGTGTAAATAAATATTAGAAACTGCCTAGATGAAGTCAGATTGAAAGAATATTTATGTTAGGCTCAAGAAACATGCACATGCATTCTTAATATACTCACATGCATGTTGCCATGCAGTGATGCAGATGCTGACAGATTAAAATCGCATCTGGCGATGGAGTCAGCAGAGCAGAGTAGACTTGTAAGTGGTATTGGCTGCCACTGCCTAAGCCAATACATACTATGCAGATAATTAATGATAGAGATAGCGCATTGATTTTATATATTTTCTTTTTGCAGCAAAATAGGAGACTCAAGGTGGAGAAGAATGCATTACAAACTTTGAGAACAGTAATGACACTTAGAGCAGACTACCAGCACACATGACATTTTTTTAAATCTTACTTACCTGGGTCACAACCTCCTCCCACCCACTGAAGAATGAACCTGTGGACTTTGAGAACAGCAGAAAATGCTTGCAATGGTCAGACTACCAGCACTAGACATATCCACCTAGTCACCCAGAGGTTGGAACAGACCACCCACCAGCATAGAAGACCTTTAAAATATCTTCTGTGCTGGTGGCAGTTTAATCTGATTGTTTGTTGTTCTTGGCAAGGTCTGCAGGTTCAGCCTCAGGGTGGCTGGGGAGTGGTGCAATACCAACCTAGGTCAGAGACGCTCCCTAGGCTATCCAGGGCCAGTACCTGTGGATGCTGACAATAGCATGAAACACTTGGAACAGGTGACCAGCAGAATATGGAATATTTTTAAGCAGAAGTCAGAAATATTAAAACAGAAGAATACCAGCACCGGAAGCAGAAGCCAGACATCATTCAACAACCTAGGTCAGAGCCCCCTGGCCATCCAGAGGCTGTACCTGTGGACTTTTCAAACAGCAGTGAACACTTGCAACAGATAAGCACCTGCACAGGAAGCAGAAGTAAGCCGACATTGATCAACAACCTTGGTTGCAGCTTCCCCTGGACACCAGTGAATGTGGTCAGGTTTAATAACAGAAGATTTGTATCAGATCACTCCACCAGCACAGGAGATCTTTAAAATATCTCCTGAGCTGGTGGTAGTCTGTTCCAAGTCTTTGCTGCTGCTGTCAACGTCTGCAGGGCAGCCTCTGGTTGGCTGGAGCACAGAAAAAACAAAAACAACAACAACCTATGTCAGAGCTTCCCCAGCCAACCAGGGTCTGTACCTGTGGATGTTTCAAACAGCAGAGAACACTTGCAGCAGACTACCACCAGCACAGGAAGCAGAAGCAAGCTGGGCATCGATCAACAACCTGGGTCGGAGCCTTCCTGGACACCCAGTGAATGTACTGTGGTTGATAACAGCAGCAAAGACTTGAATAGACCACCCACCAGCACAGGAGATCTATAAAATATATCCTGAGCTGGTGGTAGTCTGTTCCAAGTCTTTGCTGCTGTTGTCAGTGTCTGCAGAGGCAGCTCTGGCTGGTTGGGGCACAAGAAAAAACAAAAACAACAACAACCTAGGTCAGAGCCTCCCAGACCATCTAGGGACTGTATTCATGGACTTTTCAAACAGCAGTAAACACTTACAACAGATGACCAGCCCCCTTCATCCACACAGAAACACCCTCTATCAGTCAACAAAAAGCACGGTTTAAAAGTACACAACTTAAACAAATCGCCTGTCAACAAGTAAAACAGGAACAAAGTATGAAAATACCAACTAAAAAAAAAAAACATCAAAATTTTGCAGTACCTCTTCCTAGCAGCAATATGTCAGGAACAACAGCAGTGATCTTCTTCCTTCAGTGGGCAGTCTTCTTGGTGCTCTCTTCTCTCAGTCAGAGTCCAGGAACTGTAGAAAAACTACTGAAATGTACTCCATTTGATGGCTAGCAATTCTCATATCTCTACATCCTTACTTGCACACTTTGCTGGCAATTGGATAATTGGAAATCGAGGAGCTTTTCATTTGCTGCCAGGGTGAAGTACTGTGCTGATTGGCTGTGTGGTGGATGAGCAGTGGTGGTTTGTACCCCTATGGTTTAGGGTGATGATAGATGAATCTGGAAGAAGAGGCTGAAGGCATACTCTGGAGCCAAGATGCAAGGTTTATTAGCAATAGTTGGAGTACACAGAAAAAGACTTAGCATTCACTACCACTATCGCACAAGAGGAAGAATGAACAAGATTACTGGGACCACAAACGGGCCCCACTAATGTCATATAAAAGTCCAGTGATTGAAGTCCTAAGGACGTAACAACCCGATGCACCAAGCTTGGGTGTCTAGTATTTTAATTCGACCCGACCGCTTGATGTGAGCCCAATGAAGCACTTCCTACAGGCCATAAAATGGGGCATCCATCAGTGAACCTGAAACAGTGGAGTAAATTGTAGGCCTCGTGGCCCTGGGAAGAAGGTGACTCCTGGTGTCACTGAGGCAAAGTCAAGGTGAAGCACCTGGTCATGGAAGGGTGTTGAAGCCTGGTTGTAGGTGAAGAGAACCCTTATCTGGATTTGTCAGTTGCAGTGACCTCGGGCAGGAGGGCAGGTGATATCCAGTCGAGGAAAGGATGCTGGGTGCGATGATCCACTGGGCGACCTCTGGGTAGGTCCCCAGAACCCTTACCTCCTCACCCTGCAGCTTCGGAATCTGGCAGTCTTGATGTGGCGTCTTGATGAGCCACTGGAACATGAGACACCTATGGGCCGGTACAATAATTGTGGCTACCTCGGTGTGGCCTCTTGCATGGGTCACTGGTACTTATGTCACCTCAGGGGAAGAGGCACAGAGCCTGGCAATCCTCGGTGAGGCCTTGGTATAGGCCACCAGTACTATTGCCACCTTGGGACAATGTCTATGACAGAGAATGAACAACGTGACTCTGAGTCTGGCGGATGACTGAAGTCCCTCAAGCTAGAGCCAAGATGGCCCCTAACCTTACTCACTTTGGTGGGTCATAGCAGCTGGCTACCACTTACAACCGGTGACTCGAACCTGGAGCATCAGAGCAAAGACCTGGGGTTGATGAAGGTCGTTGGAGATGGGTGCAGGTGATGCTGGGCTTCCTAGGGACCACCCCGGTCAAGACGACACACTGGAGGAATCCTAGATGAGGTTTGTGCAGGAACCCTGAAGAGAACAAAATAAAAACCTGAAAGGCAATCCCCTTCTTTACTACCAAGAGCCATACCACTTGGGCAGGGGTGGCCCCACACTGATTCACTTTGGGAGGACCTCACTACCAGCTAACTCACACTATGGCCCCAAATGTCTTCAGAGGAAGTAGCAGTAGGTAATTGTAGCAATCAATGCCTCTCAGGCAGTGTGGTCACACAGGACAATAGAGCAAATAAGGCAATGATAGACCAAGAATAAGGTAGTTCAGTCGTAAGCTCCTCAATTGAATATAGCAGTTCAGTCACAGTAAGCAGTTCAGCCACTTAAAACAGTTTGATTAAATACAGCAGTTCAGGCACAGCAAGCAGTGGATCCAAGCAACAGGAGAGGAGGGTAGGCAGATAAAGAAAATACAGTTTGCTCATGGGCATTGAAACAGTCTGATGACCCACCCTTTATTAAAATGGATCAGCTCTGGGTGTCTTCTGAATACTGAGCAGACCAGAAGCACAAGTCCTTGTCCCAGCTATGGCTGCCCCGCCATCTACTGAATATGGATAAGGGACTAAACTTTCCCCATCAGCAAAAGAAATTCAGAACTATTGTGGCTCAGATTACCCTGTGATTCTGAGAGAAGAATGCATCAAGGCTCTGCCTTGCTTCTAGTAATCATCCCCTCATAGCTAACCAATTGGAGAGTCAGCATGAAAACTTCCCTCCTCCACAATATTACTTTGAGCTAGCTTTACCTAGCAATTCTCTGACTCTGGGTGAGAGGGTGTGCCCAAGTCTCTCCATTTGGAGCAGACTGCCTGGTTAGACTAGCACAATAGTTCTCAGACTTTGTCACAGTGAGCCTCCCCAAATCCATGGAAAAGATTTTGAGCCTCCCCCCAAAAACTGAAATCATCTTGGGCCTCCCCAAAGAAAAATAACGTATTGTACTTTGCGCAGTGCACCATCAATAAATTGAAACCCCTTTGAGTAGTTGGCTCACATTCAGTTCTTTGTTTTATACTGACTTGGAACTTTTGAAAAAGAGCTCCTGTGCTCAAAGGTGTTTTCTGAACAAACAAATATTATTATTCAGCTTATTGTAACTCCCCCCCCCCATACACAGTCCAACCTACTTGCTCTGCTATTTTCATTTCTGAACCGTTACCCCTTGTTGCAGTACCTTCATGGGTCAGACTACTTCCTCTGCTTCCTCTCTATATGAAATAACCTTCCTACATACTTTGCCTCTCTCACTCCTTCCCTGCTCCAAAGCAACTTCTCAGGGATTACTCTGCTCATTCCTGCTATTGCTCTTAGTACTTCTATGCTCAACCCTTGTATTTGGGCTGTTCTGCCATCAGTTTACAAATTGATCAATTACCACCACTCATTAATTTATTATTCATATTTATTTGCAGTATTGCTCACTGTATATTTGATTGTTTTGCAGTTACCTTTTGAAATGTATTCATTCCCTACCATTTCCCGGGTACACCTGAACTGCGCCTTGGCTCATTCACCTTCCCTTGCCACCTATTAGTAAATAAATGCATAAAATTCACCTACTGTTATTATCCTCTTTCAGTTTGCTTCATCTCTTCACACAAAATATATAAAACCCAAAATTTAAATACAGTACTTTTTCAGACTTGCTTGAGCCTCCCTGAACAGGTTGGGGCCTCCCAGGAGGCTGGCTTCACCTTGAGAACCCTGGACTAGCAGATACTCCTCCTAGAGTGGAGTTCGCAAACATCTTTAGCTTCTGCCTCCTTGATTCCTTCACTTACTCTCTCTCCTTGTCTCTATGCAATTGGACAAGGTAAGCAGCTCCCCCCCCCTTGCTGGGGCACTGGCTGAACAAATAATCCTTCTCCTGGCTGCAGCAGGTCTAGCTATAGCTAATTATTAAAGGAAATACTGGCCAACAAGCCTACTCACCCCTGGATTTCAACAAGGATTTCTGTACCTTGGGAAATGCACAAGCACAAATGAGTGATAAGGCCTCTCCTCCCTTACAAAAAGTTCTTTGGAATACCATAGATACATAGATACATAGACAGTGTCGGCAGATAAGGGCCTATGGCCCACCCAGTCTGCCCATTTGAGCTTGTAAGTTCAGTTTGTTTTCCTAGAAGTCTGTTTCCCTTACCCTGACTTCTAGAATTCCTTTATGTCTATCCCATGCATTCTTAAATCCGTGATTGTTTCTGCCCCCACCACTTCCTCTGGCAGGGTGTTCCACTTGTCCACCACCTGCTCTGTGAAGAAATTCTTTTCATGTTTCCTCTGAATCGTCCTCCTCCAACTTCATCCCATGCCCTCTAGTCCTGGAACATCTTTTCGCTTAAAATAGTGTTTTCCTGCACCCTGTTCCTCCCTGTAAGATACTTGTATGTCTCTATCATATCCCCTCTCTCCCTCCTCTCCTACAGGGAGTACATGTTCAGTTCCTTCAACCTGTCTTCATAGGACTTGTGATGCAATCCACGCACCATCTTTGTTGCCCTCCTCTGAACCTTCTCTACCCTGTCTATGTCCTTACGTAGGTATGGTCTCCAGAACTGTACACTGTACTCCAGGTGGGGAATCACTAGTGTCTTGTATAGCGGAATTATGACCTCCCTTTTCCTGCTGGTGATGCCACTGCCTATACATCCCAGCATCCTATTTGCTTTACCTGCTGCCTTGTCACACTGTTTCCCTACCTTGAGGTCATCAGAGATGACAACCCCAAGATCCCTTTCCTGCTTGGTGCATGCTATATCCTCACCCCCCAACTGATATATTGTGCCAGGGTTTTTGTGCCCCATATGCATTATCTTGCACTTCTTTGCATTGCACTGTAATACCACTCATTTGTCATTGCAATACCTCTGTGATTATCACTGTACTACCATTAAGGTTTTCATGGTATCACAGTGGTTTGTTTCAATTCCATTGTGATACCATTGTACCAGTGTCCTACCATACCAACAAAAATAATTAAAATTTAAACTACCATAGTACAACCACGGCACCACTGGGTAGTGCCATTGCACATTTTGTAGCTCACCACTGTGTTGCCATTGTGGTGCCATGGTGTTGCCATTGTGTCACATTCGGTAAGGGCTGCTAGAGACTGCTGCATAAAGATTCACTGGGTCTGTTTCCTAGCCAAATACACGGATTCGCCGCACTGCAGGACCTACACTAGAGCGGCACATTTCTGCAGAAAGCTGACTGAGGCTGCTACTGGAGAACTTCTGAGGGGAGTTACACCAAAGGGGCCAAGGATTCTCTTCAACCGCCTAACAGGGAAACTGACATCAATTTCCCAGTCCTTCATCTTCCGTGGTCAAACTCTTTTGTTCTCTCCAGTGTATGCAGAGCCTCCTCTAGGCTGGGGCGGGTCCTAATACCTGCCAGGGATTGGCTTTTTGTCCAGAGGTCAGCCTGCGGGCTGGGTCAGTGGCCTAAAAAAGTTTTCAAATTGTACTGTACTCAGCCCACAGGGAATTGTGCTGTGAGACTAGATAGCACTGGGAGCTATGTTGCTTTATTCAGTCACATTCAGCAATGAGCCCATTGGGCATGCAAAGTGCAAAGGGTTTATTTGCATGCCCATGATGGGCTCATTTGTATGATGAGTGGCGACCCTTATCGCTGAACCTGTGGGGTCTGCCACATCATCCCTGGTGTCTAGTGGCACCCCCACCCCTGATCACCCATCCTGTATGTAAGACCCCTTGCAGGAAGAGCTTATGTTCCATTTAGGAATCCTTCCTCTCTACCCCCTTCAGAGCAAGGGAATTTATTAGTGTTCTGAGGTTCAATACCTGCTGGACACCTCAAGGTGGCAGCAGAGGGCAGGTTAGGAAAGTATATAAGGCTGGAGAATGGAAGTTTTGGGGCCTTTTCCAGCCCAGGCATTAGGCCAGGGGCTGGGGGGGGCAGTTGGAGGAGCAGCGTAGGCAGGCAGGAAGGGAGCTTAGTGGTCTGGGTGGGCCTGTGGGGGTAACCCCCCTCAAAAGTGGCAGATAGGGATGGCCTCTGCAGTGACATGGCATCAAGGAGCTGGGAAGGAAGCTCAAAGGAGAGGATGGTCAGCCAGGTGCCTGTGTCGTCGGGATAAGGGAGGTGCAGGTGGTAGTAGGAGGCCAGGATAGACAGAAGCCCTTAGAGATCCTGTGGAGTAGTTGCTTAGGCCACCAGAGCTGTGGGGACAGTGGCAGGGTCCCCAGAGGGTGGAGGTCGATGGCAGTGGCTCTCCTCCATGCCCGGTGTTGCAGGGTGGCCTGATGGTAGAGGGAGCCAGGGAACCCTTCACCCATTTCAGGGGACCTGCTTGGAGAGGAAGGTCCTGGGGCACTGGCATTAAAGGGCCGGGTGGGTCACAGGTCTTAGGACAGGCCTTGGAGGATGGCCTCTGGCAGGAGCTTACTGCAAGCCCAGGACGAGTTGACAGGGACATGGGCCTGGGGCTGTGTGTACCCTTTTACGAGTGGTCATCAGGGAGTGCAGAAAAGGAGTTGGGAGTGCTATCTGTAGAGTAGGCTTGCTTGGAGGGGCCAGGGTTGTGCTAGGGCCCAGGGCTGTCCTGTAACTGGGCAGCCTGATCAAGATAACTCAGGTACTGGAGCAGGGCCAGGATTGAGGGCCACTGCACCAGTAAAGAGCCATGCAGGGAGAGGCTGAGCCAAAGTGTGGAACTGGGCCATTAGGGGAACACCAGCAGGTTTATGTTCCCTGTGAAGGAAAGGGGATTTGGTTACAGGGCCTGGGTCAGACAGAAAAAAATCCTGGTACCCCTCGAGATCTGGGCCAAGGTCTGGGGGCCAGATGGGGTAAGCAGCACGCTTTCCCATGCCAGAGATAGGGCAGCCAACCAGTGCCAGATCAGACAGAGATGGACAAGAATTGGTAACCCAGAATAGTAAAACAGAGAGAGATTTGGCTTACGAGTGCAAGTGAGCCAGGGGCCTGCAGGTTTTTTCCAAGTAGGGACGTTTCTTGGGTAAATCATCCAGTCAGAAGAGTGAAGAAGACCTGCTTGTACTGCATGTAACCCATTTATGCTGCTCAGAATGTCCAGCCTGGATATGTTGTAAAAAGTTCAAATAGCCCCATGGAGCTGCTTTATTTATTCGATGAAGGATGTGGCCCTTGCATTCTTGGAATCATTTGGTGTGCAGGAGCAAGTTGGGAAAAAAATTGCAATTATTCTTTCTTTATTTAAATTTGGAAGGGGGATAAATGAAATGGAACGCCCCCTCCCTTGTTTCTAATTTATTTTGTAAGTTGCAGTTCCAGAAGGTGTCCATCAGGCTGCACTGGGATCGAGGGGCTCTAGGGTTCAGAAGAGACAGGAAGTTGCAGTTTGGAGATCCTGGTCCGGTAGTCAGTGTTCAGGAGGAAAACAAATCCAGAACTGGAGGTGAGATCGAGAGTGCAGCTGGAAATGAAGTTGTCCAGAGGTAGGACAGATATTTTTCCTATCTTATTTGGGGTGCACTGACATGGGTGTTATGCTTGTTGTAGTCTCTCCCATGCTCCCTGGAGCACCTGTGATGATTTATGTCTTAGATGAAGGGTGGGGGGTTACATTTACATGTATATTTGCACATATCCCTGTGTTTATTGGCACCCCCGTCACCCATTCCATATTTCAGACACTTACACCTGGTGTCTAGTGGCAACCTCTTTCCCCCAATCACCCATCCAGCATATTATACACTTAACTCTGGTGTCTAGTGGCAGCCCCCCATCTTCTGATCAACTGTTCTGGATAGGTGACACAACTGCCTGGTGTTTAGTGGCACCCTCCCGACTCCAATCACCTATCCCATATATTTTGACACGTATTCCTGGTGTCTAGTGGAACCTCCCCAGTCACCCATCCTGTATTTCATACACTTAACCTTCATATTTAGTGGAAACCCCACTCCCCGATCACCTATTCTGTATCAGTGATACTTATCCCTGGTGTCTAGTGGCACCCCCACACTCCAGTCAACCCTCCCATATATGTGACACATCCCTGATGTCTAGCAGAATCCCCAACCCCCAATCACCTGTTCCACAGTGTCAAACAACTCCCTGATGTCCAGTGTCACCCTCTTGGCACCCATCCCATATATTATACAGTTATTCCTGATGTCTAGGGGCACCCCACCTCCCCATTCACCCATTCCATGTACCCAATCTTAGCCCTGGCGTCCAGTGGTACCCCAACCCCAATCCCTGCATGCCAGGTGACAAACAGACTAATGAACATTGGTGGTCCAATGGCCCCCCCAATATGCCCTGCCCACACCCTGAACATCACCTATCCCACTCCCCCTTACCAGCATGTCTGGGGATGTGCATCACATCCCGATACAGTGACCAGCACAGCCCTACTCTCCCCTCCTCTGTCAGCTGCCATATGAGCTGCAGTCAGCACGCAGACCCCATGCCTTTGTCTCATCAGAATTGCAATCCTGCAGCAAGTTTATCAAAAATGAAGCAGCAGTCCCTGGCTGTGCAGCACCAGGTCTTAATGCCAGGGCATTCTATCAGATACCAGCACCTAAGCTTTGCATTGAAGAAGAGCTTTAAAAGTTATGTTTATTCACACATTTTGTACTATCACTACAGCTCTTAACAAGCATTTGTCAATGCCGAATGTTGTCTTGCTGGCATTGGCATTAGTAGTGCAGGAGCTCGAGAGTTGCATATTAAGAATGACAGTGAAGTGATGAACTGACACAGCCCACCCAACCCTGCAAGACTGACAGGCATTGGGGTGTGCCTGAGTCATAAGTCCATAACACTCCGCCATTTCACCTCACCTACACTGCAGATACCAAAAGTGTCCTGGTGTGCCTTGGGGTCTTGGCCTTATGCTCACTCCATTTCATAAGGAAATATGCTGAGATGGGTGAGGTATAGGAGAATGGGATGGGCTTTGGGGTCAAGTGTCCAAGGCACCTCGATTCCTGTCAATGGCTGCAGGTGGGGTGGAGATGGAATGGCATTAGCATTACAGCCGACAATCCCAAGTCACACCCTGATGCTTGTCAATCTCTACAGGGTGGGGCATTATGGTTAAAAACCCTAATGCCCCGGGAGTTTGTTGGTATTTTCACTCCAAATTTTCAACATGGGCTTTTTGTGACCCCACCTCATAAACAGTGGCACTATCAGTTCGTTAGCCAAAAGGTGATTTTGCACAGTGACTGCGCAATTTGGCACCACAGGTGTGAAAACACATTTTGGGCAGGATGTGAAAATGGCATCTGTACTTTTCATGACGAGGTGTAAAATGGCAATGTTGAAAATCTGGAGTGAAAATATGAAAATTGGTGAAGTCATGAGCATGCATAGAAACCGCGCAACGACACCTGTAGCACAATTATTTGGGGAATTTTTTTATCCAAGTTTTCAACATAGGCATTTTGGGACCTCAATTCATGAACAATGTCACTGTGATTTTGTTACACTGTCCCAAACATTGATTTCCCACAGTGACCGCACCATTGGGTGCTACATGTGCAAAAACACATTTCAGGCAGGATGTGAAAAATGACAGCTATACTGTTCATAAGGAGGTGTAAAAAATGGCACTGTTGAAAATCTGGATTGAAAATATGAAAAATTGGTGAAGACATGAGCATGAGTAGAAACTGCACAGTGCACGCCACTAATGCAATTATATTGGGGGTTATTTTAACCAAATTTCAACATAGGCATTTTGGGACTTCTGCTCACGAGCAGTGTCACTGTGATTTTGTTAATATGTCCAGAACATTGATTTCCCACAGTGACAGTGCCATTGTGCAGTACATATGTGAAAACATATTTCGGGCAGATCGTAAAACATGACAGCTGTACTGTTCATAAGGAAGTGTGAAAAAATAGTAATGTTAAAAATCTGGGGTGAAAATATTAAAAATTGTCGAAGTTATAAGCGTGCATAGAAACTGCACAACGCACGCCCGTAGCAGTCATTTTCTTTTCACCAAATTTGCAACATAGGCTTTTTGGGATCCCACCTCATGAACAGTGGCACTGTCATTTCATTAATTAGTCCCAAAAGGTGATTCCGGCAGTGACCGCGAAATTACCTTTGGGACCGAATAACGAGATGACGTGCATGTGTTCGTGAGGTGGGATCCCGATAACTAATCTTGAAAATTTGGAGCCAAAATTCAAAAAATGGCTAAGAATTCCACCTAGTTGAGGCCCCCATTTATGCCATTATACAGCTTACCGGCATTTCTTCAGTTCGAGTCGGCTTTGAAGAGTGCAGAAGTGTTCCTGCCCACTGAAGACCACAGCACTGGCCCACTATAGGTAAGTATGAGGGTGTGTGTGGAGAGGTGGGGTGCGCAGAGGATGGTGTGGGTTGGGGGTGCCGCCGACAATGGACCATTTTCTTTTTTCAGGAACAAAAAAAACAACAAAAAAGGACACTGCCCATGGGACGGTTTTCTCTTTACAGGTTAAATAAAACAAATGTTGGCACACTGGGGTAAACTTCCAGTGTCCCCATGACTTTGGGGTGCGTGATGTTGGCCACATTGAGGTGTGGCTCCCAGTGGGCTACACAATGGGGGTGGGGGCAGAAATATGTCAACATGGCTTTCTGTTAAATGGAGGCACACTGGGGTGGGCTCCCAGTGTACCACACAATCTGTGTGTGTGTGTGTGTGTGTTTGGCAGGAGTGGCAGACATGCTGACAGGGGGATTGGACACCCCCAAAGTTGGCTTTATTTTGGTATTGTGCGGCAGACAGCAGGAGCTGCCACCATGTTTATTTGAAATGTTTCACCAGGCAAGACACGTAGGGGAGGTGTGTCTTCTGTGCTGCTGCCTGATGAGCTTGTCTCAGATTGCAGTGGCACATTTCTTTCAAGTTGGTGGCACTTTGCAAAGCTGTATCAGTGCTAGCATGCTGGCTCATTGGAGAATGAGGGACACACCTTCTAAAGCATGCCCTGCATTCGCTAACACTGACACACCTCTGCATTTTTCCTACTACCACAAATTGTTGCTTGTGCATGCACAAGACAACATAATAATAGCATTCAACAGGATGTCCTGGTGTTTAAACCTCGTGCTGCATGGCCAAGGACTGCTGCTTCACTTGGGATAAACATGCTGCAGGACTGCAATGTAACTGGCCAGCCCCATGGAGTGAAGTTCCAAACTGATGAGACAGCGATTATAAAATTCAACATTCCCTTTGAATGTCTGAGCTACATAACTTGACAATCACTCACTGCTTGAGTGCCAACCAGTGCAGATGCTGCAACACTGCTGTAAAATTATTTATTTATTGAATTTTGTTGACCAGGTAGGCCCACTGAGACTGGAAGTCCCTTTTTCAGGTGGCGACCTGGGGAAGGGGAGAGGGGATACAGATGGTAACCAAGTGAAATTGAACCAGAAAAAGCTGCTAGTGGTGTTTTTAGTGAATTTTAAATGTTCCCTAGGGACAGCACCTACTAGACCCTTGCTGCATTGTCCTGTACTAACTGCACTGAAACCTGCAAGTCAGTGTTTCAGACAGATGCACATACAAGTTTATATAGTCTAGTTCTAATGACAGAGAGGCATGGGGTATGTGCTCCACTGCAGCTCATATGGCAGCCTGCTGAGGAGGTGAGAGGAAGGCTGTGCTGGTCATGGTATCAGGATGTGATGCATGTCCTCGGTCATGTTGATGGGGGTGGGTGGTGATGTTCAGGTGTGGGCAGGACATGTGGGATGCCGCTGGACTGCCAATGTTTGCTGGTCCGCTTGTCAACTAGCACTGGTTGGTGGGGGTGAGGGCACCACTGGACACAAGGGCTAGTACAGGGTCCATGGATGGTAAGGAGTGATCAGGGTGGGGTTGCCCCAGACACCAGGGACAGCTGTATAATATATGGGGGTGCCACTGGACACCAGGGAGCTGTGTGACACTGCAGAAAGGTGGATTGGAGGTGAGAGGTACCACTGGATACCAGGGCCTGCTCACCACTGGTTTGATGGCAGTCAGGGGTGGGCAACTTAGTACAGCCATTCTGCCATCAGTGGGGTGGAGGCACAGGCTTAGCACCTGGTTAAGACTAGGTTTTTGGAGGCAGGAAAGCCATCTACCATGTCACAAACCACTGAAAATGCCACTGCACCTATATGCAGGAGGGGACCTCACATTTGCATGTGTAACCCCCTTGTTCCCAGGGTTACTAGAATCCCAGTTAGAATCAGTGACAGGCAGGGAAGGCAGTTTATGAAATGCCAGGTAAATGCGTTTCATGCTGTCACACTCTTTTTTTTAGCCTCCTCTGAGCTGGAGTGATGATGTAATCTTAGAACTGTCGCAGTGGCGTAAGCCACACTCTGGCAAGCAGTTGTCAGCTAGAGTAGAATGTTCAGAGTCTGTGAATGAGACTTCCAGGAGGAGGCTGCAGCTTGCTGTGCAGCTCCTCATTTAGCTCTGACAGAGAGCTACTTCTTTTGTTTGGGGTAGTTTGTTTTACCCTAGAAGAAGAACATAGAAGGCCATGTCTGAAGTGGTGGAGACCTTGCTAAGTGGGTTTTCCTTTGCCCCATCCCAGGAGGGATGGGGGCAATCTTCAGGGTTCAGGGGCAATCCCCCTCAATCCGTTCTGTCTGGTGAAGCTGCTTTGGACATCTTCATTTGTTGTGAGTAAAACTTTTCTTCTGAGTAAGTCCAGAATGGGCACCTGCAATACCTAGGGGTGAATTTCTATGACAAAGGGACTCTGTCACCTAGACTTTCTGTGTTTTAAAAGTGTCTGCCTACATTGGAGTCCAGTATGTGACCATCCAAGTACAGAACTTTTAACTTCTGACACCTCAGAGGTGTGTATGTGTGTGTGTAGTATGTTAAGTGTGAAATACATTTCAAGACAGCGTCTACCATTTTCTACACTTGTGTGGTGTTTTTAACCAGATGAATGGCCCAGTATAAACTTGGAAGCAAAAGGTGGGAGATGCCCCCATCTGGAGTGATCCTGTTTACCTCTCTGGGTTCAGTTTGGGCACCAGTACTTTTTCATTTAGTGCATCTGACCAATGCCTAATGGAAGTAGTTACCCCTGGAAGTGGGTTGTTTTCTCTCAGTTTACCCCAGCATGATGGGTTCTGAAAGTTTCTGAGCCTGGTTGTGCTCCTTTGTGGTTGTGTGTACCACCCTCATTCCTCTTGAAATATGGGAAAATATCCTAGTACTGGCCATGTGTGCCTAGTCGAAGGGAAATATACTACGTCTGGTTGTATGTGCCAGTAGTCCAAATCAGAACCAGAGTGTTCACTGTTTTGTGTTACTTCAGCCTATGCTAAATGGGAATTCAGAAATTTCAGTACCCTGGATAATCTGTGAGTACCAGTATGTGTAGCCCTATGGGGTTCCACCTTCGTTAGGATTATTCCTACTTTGTTACATGAATAAAAGCCACACTCTAGAATCCCAACTTGGTTTGGACAGTATTGTTATTGCTTCCTTGTGTCTGGATTTACTTGTGTGCCCCTGTCCAGAAATGCAAACCCAGTATACCTGTGAGCAAACGTTTTCTGTCAGAGACCTGGGTTGCTGGCCATGGTAATTGGTCCCCCAGGTGTGCTATGTAGCCACACTGGGTTTGACTGTTCTAGTGCAACAGTCAGGTCACCTAGCCTAATGGTGGCATTTTACTGTTTTACAAAACTGTTTTCACTTATATAAACCCCCACCCCTCTCGTTTGCCTCTAGATGTCTGTGGTGAGAGGAGCAGCCCTGCTAGCTAAACAAGAGGGGCTGGTGGGGGGGGGGTACAAAATTGGGGGCTTGTCTGACAATGAATTTTGAATTTTGGGAGAAAACTAAAGATGTTTGCTCAGGTTGTGGCTAGCATTTTGTCTGTCTGGCAGTTGGTAGCCCCAAATTGGAAGCTTTATGCAGAAGAAGTTTGCCCAGAGTAGTGCCATCCATATGTGCCGCTGTGTGCCTGCTGTTCATGTGCTGCTGTGTGTTGTGCCATCGTTTACCAAGGAGCTGTAAAGCCAAATTGTGTGTGCCCCTTGTCCTGTTTCAAGTAGAACGTTTACCAGCTTTAATTCTCAAGTTTTCTGTGACAAAAACTATTGTGGACTTTAGGAAACAACAAAACAATTGTGCCCTGAAAGATTCAAGTGCTTGCTGTGTGAACTAGGAGAGTCATTAAAGAAATAGCCAAGTTCTGAGTAAAGAAATTGTCATAAGTAGTGCTTCTGCCTTGGAAAACTTCAACTGAGAAAAAAAAAGTTGTTTTGCAGTTTAAATTTTGCCTTCTCGATGATCGCTGTGGAGGAGAAGCACGAGAAGAGAGAGGAGCTCGTTTGCATGGCAGCAAGTGACTGGTGAGACTGCAATCAGTCCGGCCCCTAGCCAGCTTCAGAGTGCTGCCCAGTATTTGAGGAGGGAGAGGCCGGTGGGTGAGCTGGTAGCAGGAGAATCATTGCGTGACTGTGAACATTCTAAAATCTGTAAATATAGACTGTTTCTGTGCAAGTTCTGGCTCAACCCATAATCCGACCAATGGGGAAGCAAGCGAGATGTCAGTAATGACAATCGGCGGGATCACCAGCCAGTTTCATCCTACAGGCCTTCCAGGATTTGCATTAGGCCGAGATTTTCCATCGGAGCAAACCAGCTACTGATTCATTGAGTACCATTCAGCAAAACTGAGCTCAAACTGTTGTGATTTTCAAAAGCCAGCTGGATCTGTGTGTAAACAGTGTGATTGTTTTTGTAAAGAAGGACTGCAAAGTGAAATCAAAACAAGCAAGAATTCTGAGCAATAGACTGTGAGCATGTATTATGGATTCAGCAACAGTATAATTTTCTGAGCAGAAGAGAGACTGTGAGTTGTATGAGAAGCTGCAACAAGCAGGCAATCCTGCTCCTAGAAATACTGTGGCTTTAGTGACTTTAAGCAAGTAAAATTGATTAAAAGCTAATCATAAAGTCCAAAAATCATATAGATGTACTGAGGAAGGTAAAAGCAGTGCAATCTTTACAGTTTGAAAACATTTTCAGTAGCCATAAGTCGGATGTGCAGTGGCTTGAGTTAGATACAGATTTGTTGATGCATCAGGAGTGCTGCCGCCGCCATTACAGGGTGGGGCAGTAATGTAAACACAGCAGCAGGGAGCCATTTTGAGAGACTTCCAAGTATAGTGGACTCAGTAGTAACAGTGAACTTTTGTGTGTTTATTTACAGACATGGCTTCAGGACCATCCTGCTATCTGGATCATGCCTGAGCTGTGATAGCGGAGGCGGTTGCCAAGCTTAAAGAAATAGAGCAATGTTTCCATGGTGGAAGTTTGCCTTCTCATGTTGTGATTCCCATCTACCCTGTGAGAGTATACATAATGTACCTCAAGGCTGGGAGGGACATATTCTTGATTCCTCACTGTTCAGGGTGTTTAGAGAAGGAAGGTCTGACTAGAACATCCCAAATTCATTTGGCTCCCACTTGGACGAAAGTAGAAGACCCTGCATGTAGCAGCACACAGCACCAGGTTGAACCTGCTGGGGGCAGCCCAGCAGAGTGTGGCACAAAGAAAGATGGTGTAGATGTACTGCCAGAGCAGATTCCTTGTGATGTCTCCAAGCCTGTGTCACAGATGGGCAGTGCGGAGGGAGGATTGGTGGATCCATGGAGAGAGGGTCCTAGCCCTAGTCTCATAGGAGAGGATGAGGTTCGAGAGACTCTAGAATGGGAGGTGTCTACCTCTGTGCCCAGTAAAGAGTGGACTGTCTCAGGAGTGAGGATGACGGCTCACTTCTGGTCCCAAATTCTGAGTGAGGAAGAGGTAGAGGAAGAAATGTATCTTCCTGTTGAGGGTCCTAGTCTGTGGCCTCAAGCTCTTGCCTCAGAGGAGCCAGAAGAAGAAGTTGGTGACTCCACAGCCCTGCCTTTAGAAGGAGGGGTCAGAGACAAATTCTACATTTCTTTGAGTATGCGACACTGGCAGAATCAGGCCTGGCCATCCCCAAGCCAGTCCGAGGGTCACAAACTGATGAAGAGCAGTAAGGAGGAAAGACTGGTTCATAGGAAGGCCAACAACGTCTATGGGTGGACCTTCCCTACCTTTCCTCGGAGAGTGTGGGAGGAGATTGAAAAACACAGGAGAGCCTGGCTAGAGGAAGAAGCCAGTCAAGATATTGATCCAAGTACAACTTCCTACATCAGAAATAAAGTGATAAGAGAAAAACTGTGGTTTTGAAAGTTAAGCAGGACATTGTTCATAGACATTGTACGATATGTGGATCCTAAAGGAAAAGAGACTTTCCATAATGTGAAATATGTACACCCAGATGGGGTCACAATTCTTGCACCAGATCCAAACTGGTACTACCCTCAAGTGTTCCATCATTCTGAGAATATGCTCGTGCCTACCCAGAGGGAAGCAGAGCAGTGGTAGCAAGTGTCTGCCATCCAGCCGTTGCCGTACCCATGTTGTTCCACCAGTCTGGTGTTCCAGGATCCAAGGTGCATCTAGATTCATCAGCCTCTACAGTGTGTCTTTCCAATTTCATTGCCTGGTCTTCCAGATAGGCTAGATGACATCACCCCAGCTGTTTTCCTGATTCATTGCCTCTGATTTCAGATGACATCAACCTAGCTGTTTCTTTCCTGTTCCAAAGTTCCATCTCCTAGATGACATCAGGTCAGCAGTTTCCAGTTCATCATCCTGTTTTCCAGAAGATTTCCAACCCAGCTGTATCCAGAAAATGTTGCCAGGAGAGTTATCAGCTGGAGAAGCAGGTGATCTCCATTTTTCGTTCTTCGAGGACTGAAGTAGTCAGACTTTTCACTACTTTATTGACATTGCACACGATCCTACACCTGGCAAACTACAGACTGTTGAACTGTCCACAATGACGTTCCCCTTTGGGATTACAGTACTTCAAGAATTGTGCTTCAGTGGGCTTCAGCCCAAGTGAGACTCTTTATGGACTTGCCTTGGGCATGACTGTTAGTCACTAGTTTGGACAGTTAGGGCATTCCATCCTCCCAAAAACATGTATTGCATATTAAGTTAGATGTTTTCTACTGTTTTCTACTTTCTACATTTATAAGAAATATTTTGGGGATTCTCCAGTGTTTTGATGGTAAGGGTTATTGTTGTTATACTGTGTATTTTGCAGATTTGGGGTGTGTTTTGTCTCTTTTTCCCTTTCAGGTGGTTCCTGTTAAAGAAGAAAGAAGAGAAGACCAGAAGAGAATGTGGGAACTCATCCAAGTTTAACTGCTTTTGTAGAGTGTTTTATAGAATTGTATGGTTAACAGGTGTTAACAGTTTTCCTTCCACAGGTGTTAGTGTGTGGGGGATAGTAGGGGTGTAATGGTTTGGTAAGGTGTTAGCTCTGTGTGGTTTGGTGTGCAGGTGTCCTGAGCTAGGGGGAAGTCCTCTCTTTGGGTAAGTTTGTGGTTAGATAGGTTTTCCCTAGAGGGCTAGGGGGACAGACAAGTTGTGGTCCTGATCTGAAGTAGGGGTAACAGCTCTGGTCTGTCAGGCTATGCTCTGGACAGTTCTTCCAGAGCTACTGGTTTTCCATAGTAAGATCATTGTATAGGGGCTGATGCATCAGCCAATGGCCTATGGGCTCTTAGTGTTGCCTGCCTGTGCCTGGCACATGGTAGGAGAGGGCCTGATCACCCCTCTATGTAGGTAGCACATAGGGTAGGATGGCCTGGTGCCGAGTAGGTAATGACTGAGGACAGTCATTTTCCTGGCTAAGGGTGGGTGTAACCCCCTTGTTCCCAGGGGTTACTAAAATCCCAGTTAGAATCAGTGGCAGGCAGGGAAGGCAGTTTGTGAAATGCCAGGTAAATGGGTTTCAGACTGTCACACTCTGTTTTCAGCCTCAGCTGAGCTGGAGTGATGATGTAATTTTAGAACTCTCACAGCGGCATAAGCCACACTCTGGCAAGCAGTTGTCAGCTAGAGTAGAATGTTCAGAGTCTGTGAATGAGACTTCCAGGAGGAGGCTGCAGCTTGCTGTGCAGCTCCTCATTTAGCTCTGACAGAGAGCTACTTCTTTTGTTTGGGGTAGTTTGTTTTTACCCTAGAAGAAGAACATAGAAGGCCATGTCTGAAGTGGTGGAGACCTTGCTAAGTGGGTTTTCCTTTGCCCCATCCCAGGAGGGATGGGGCAATCTTCAGGGTTCAGGGCAATCCCCTTAATCCATTCTGTCATGTGATGCTGCTTTGGACATCTTCATTTGTTGTGAGCACAACTTTTCTACTGAGGAAGCCCAGGATGGGCACCTGCAATACCTAGGGTGAATTTCTCTGACAAAGGGACTCTGTCACCTAGACTTTCTGTGTTTTAAAAGTGTCTGCCTACATTGGAGTCCAGTATGTGACTGTCCAAGCACAGAACTTTTTACTTCTGACACCTCTGAGGTGTGTTTAGTGTGTTAAGTGTGAAATACATTCCAAGACAACATCTATAGTTTTCTACAGTTGTGTAGTGTTTTTAACCAGATGAATGGCACAGTATAAACTTGAAGCAAAGGTGGAGACCCCCACCAATCTAATGTGACCCTGTTTACCTCTCTGGGTTCAGTTTGGGCACCAGTACTTTTTCATTTAGTGCATCTGGCTAATGCCTAATGGAAGTAGTTACCCCTGGATGTGGGTTGTTTTCTCTCAGTTTACCCCAGTATGGTGGGTTCTGAAAGTTCCTGAGCCTGGATGTGCTCCTTTGTGGTCGTGTGTACCACCCTCATTCCTCATGAAATATTGGAAAGTATCCTTTTACTGGTCGTGTATGCCTAGTCGATGGGAAATGTACTACATCTGGCTGTGTGTACCAATAGTCCAAATCAGAACCAAAGTGTTTGTTGTTTTGTGTTACTTCTGCCTATGCCAAATGGGAATTCAGGAATTTCAGTACCCTGGAGAATCTGCAATACCAGTATGTGTAGTGCTATGGGGGTCCAGCTTCGCTTTGTGATTATTCCTACTTGGTTACGTGAATAAAAGCCACACTCTAAAATCCCAACCTGGTTTGGACAGTATTGTTATTGCTTCCTTGTGTCTGGATTTACTTGGGTGTCCCTGTCCAGAAGTGCAAACCTAGCATAATTGTGAGAAAACGTTTTCTGTCAGGGACCTGGGTCGCTGGCCATGGTAGTTGATCCTCCCAGGTGTGTGCCATGTAGCCACACTTGGGTTTGACTGTTCTAGTGTAACAGTCAGGTCACCTAGCCTAATGGTGGCCATTTATCTGTTTTCACTTATGTAAACCCCCACCCCTCTCGTTTGCCCCAGATGTCTGTGGAGAGAGGAGCAGCCCTGCTAGTTAAACAAGGGGGGGCCAGTGGGGGAGTTACACATGGGAGCAGTGTTATATTACCACCTGAGTGCTGATCGGTTTAGCCCATTTTACCGGGGCCTCTGAATAAAGATTCCACTCCAAAAAAGGGTGCAAACCCAGACAGCACTGAAGGAAATCCATTGGTGCCTGTGCTAACTTTTAAATATCTGGCCCCTGGACTGGAGACAATCTGAATTGTTTTATAACGTGTGGTGCAGCAGTTGGGGAGAATGCATACAAAACAGAAATTTCTGGCCACACTCCTGTTATTTTGTGGCTTGGAGTCAGAGAAAATGATTGCTTTTAAACTGCAGGGACTTTTGTATCTCTCTGCCTACCTCACAAAAGCATGTTTTAAGCATTTCAGAAATCTGGAGATAAAAATACTAAATATTTTATGCCCTAGTTTAAAACTCTGATTGAGCAGCTGGATCTAACTCTGATAAAAATAAAATACCTTCTAAAATCTGTCTGGTATCCTATTTTTGCATTCAGTGGTGTGGTGTGTGTGTGTGTGCGCACGAGTGTGCGTGCATGCTGGGACCTGTAAAGACAAATCTATGTGATCAGCAGAAACAAACCATCCATTCAGTAGCAGAAGGTAAGGAGTGGCCTAGTTTACACAGATAATGAATCTTTAGCTGCTTGCTGCCCTAGAACTGGTAGCTTAACACTGCTGTTCTCCTGAGCAAAATAATAGCATCTTAAAGGGATTTTGCAGAAATGCATACACACACACACACACACACACACACACACACACACACACACACACACACACTTCCATTCTTTCATGGTGTGACTCACCACCAAGAGCCAGAAAAGACAGAAGCATGGAGCAGGAGAAACACTCCAGCACTGACATTTCGTGGATACCCCACTTCATCAGGGGATCACACTACACTGCCACTTGGGAAAGCAGGTTCATTTTTGTGCCCAGGAATGCCATTCTGAAGCCAGATGGCAGCCTAGACCATGATGAAGGTGAGACATGAGGCACTAGGCACCAGGGAGATGGCAACCCTGTGGGGGGCAACCAATTATGTTTCATACCCTCTGCCAGCACAAGCAGTGGTACTGGTGTTAGTTATGAAGGCAATCACTGACTGCTGTCTCAGTCACAGGAAGGCACAGTCTTGATGACTATTTCACTGAGGAAATGGGGGGGGTGGAGTGGTGGCAGGGGAAAACCAGGGGAGAAAAGTATACAATTAAACTTTAAAGTATTTTCAAGGAAGATAAATGCCTTCTCAGCATTTAGAAGATCATTGGCTCACTGCACAACTTTCTTATAGTTGATGTTGTGATGTAGTTGATAAGGCAGAGGGGTCTGCTCATAGAGATACTATGGAAAGGTTAGAGTGATAACTCTGTCCCCTCTACTAGGGTAGATGGGCCTCCTGACCTTACTGTGAAATAAATCTGGGACCCTGAAAGGCAGCAGCTCTAACCATTTGGCTGAAGGGAAATTCCCCCTAGCTGGAGGTTTGAGTGCTCCAATGACTTTCGTACTTGCTGTCCCATGGACCATCACTTGAGGGCTCTATTATAAGTTTATGGTTCTGGTTGGAGGGCCACTTATGGTTATAAGAGTGTTGCCTCGCATGTTCTTTGGACCAGAGGACTGCAAATCAAAGGTGAGCAGTTCTGATGTCCTAAAGACATGAGATGACACTCTTATATCCATAAAAGGCCCTCCAACTGGACTGATAGAATAATTATAGATCGCTAACTTTATTAAATAAAAAATGTTATTATTTAAGAAAGTTAGCAGCATGAGCAGTATTTGAGAAGCCCATTACAGTCCTCAGTGCATGAGGTACTCTTACAGCAAATAAGAGTACCTCACCCACAACTGAAGGAAGCACTGTGATTGGTCCTGGATGCCCCTGCGATCTATAATTGGTGTTATATGGCGCTGCTTTGCACATACTGCCTTTTCTCATGTACAACACTAATCACGTGATTTTTCCTCTAGTCCAGATGTAGGCATGGTGGCCATCATTGATTTGGGCAATTAATGTCAATTCCACAGAGGCATATTTTGCCCTACTCACTACAGGTGTAACCCCTAGATGGCACTATCCCAGGGGCTACTACCCTGCCTGATTTGCCACTAACAGGTTGAGGGGCCTGGATCCGATGGCGGGTGCCTCCACCCAGAGGTCAGGGTTTGCAATAGTTAAACTAACTTGGTCACAGCCTCTGGACACTGCAACCCCCTTTCTTCCCACTAGTGGCCCACACAGTATATCAGAATTACCTTCACAGTATACACTTCCCCAGGACTGGTTCAGGCACTGGGACCCTGTAAAATAAAAGATACAGTGCAACAATCACAGTACAATACTTTAACATAGACAAATACCTCAGGCAGTATAACTTTGCTGAAACAAGCAGCTCTGATTTATTTGGGGATATAACAAGGACAGGGAAATCAGGTTAATTAGCTTATCACTTTACTCATCTATCTATGGCTCTGTGCACAGGCCTATCCCTACCAGTTACTGTCCCTGGCACCCAAGCCCTAGTGGCTAGTCCAAACGTGGCAGCTGGTAGGGGCCCTTTAACACAGAGAAAAGAAAATTAGTTAAACAGTCAGCAGTACAGTAATTCCATTTGGATTCAATGTGGCAATTCAACAGGGAGCGACCCTGAATTAGTACTCACGACCTCCAAACAAGATAGGGTCCTTCAACATCAGCAGGGCTACTCTTGAGCTCCACGAGACTTCTCACACATTTATATGACAAACTGCAACAGGCAAAAGTCCTTTAATGGCAGCAGGATTCACTTGAGCTACACAAGCCTCCTCACACATTTATATGGTAAACAGTAACAGGCAAAAGTCCTTTAATGGCAGCAGGATTCACTTGAGCTACACAAGCCTCCTCACACATTTATATGGTAAACAGTAACAGGCAAAAGTCCTTTAATGGCAGCAGGATTCACTTGAGCTACACAAGCCTCCTCACACATTTATATGGTAAAAAGAAAGTACTATACCAGGCAGGCACCTTCTCTATCCCAATCGCAATTACTGCACAATACCCTGGAGAACACACAGCAGATTCAGTTTCTGACAGACCGAGTGCAATTCAGCAATTTCTCGAGTCTTCTACAGGGTGAGCCTGGTTTCTACTCTTCAGATATCCTTTGATTCTCTTCACAGGACGGATTCAGTCCTAACAAGCAGTTACACAAGCTGCAGGCTGGAACTCGGGGCCTTACACGCATTTCCCGACTAAAACTGCACACCGAAAAAAGCACAGGGCTCCTTCCCTCTTCACTGCCAGAGCTCAACTGAAACTCCAGCAGACAAAACCAGGCACTTCCTTTGAGTTCCTCCCAGTTCTTGGCTGGATTGGCTGTCACCACAATAGACTGCCCCTGTTGGTCCAAAAAGGCGCCAAGTCCAAACTACATCTCCCAGAGTCACTGCCCATACAATCCTCTTGTGGCTGGCTCAGATTACGAGTCCAAGTTCTGATTCGTCCAAGGCACCATTTTAGAGCTACCTTAACCCACACTGATTGGCCCAGTTCAGCAGTTCAAAACTAGAATAGGGAACTAGGCAAACACAGTTCTGACTGCAAAGAAAGCAGGTTAGACAAACTGTATTTTCATTATTACTCTAAATGATTTCTGGCAAACAGTTACATCTTTCAGATAGGTTCCCTCTGCACTCCTAGTGACTGCAAAAATGGAGTGAATTGGCAGCAGCTTGAGTGGTACTCATGCAGAGAAACACACAGTCCCCCATACAAACTAATTATGTCTGCAAGCAGACAGCTCTTAAAGAGACAGTACCAGAGGCTCTAAAAACACTCACAGATAAATGGCTTAAACACCAAACACCATTCAGGCTTGGAGCATTCAAGCAAACTCCTGGAAGTCTTTTGGGATCCCCCATTTGCAGGGGGTTACACCGGAAATGGGGGGCGGGGGAGACTGTGGAAACCCAGTTCTGGGAGTGAAATGAAAAAGCCTGTCTTTCTTTGAGGAGTAAACTGGAGAAGGACTGATCCTTAGTAAAATGTACCCTCCAAAGGGCATAAAACTGATTAAATAAATGATAAACATTTGTTGATTGACTGATTGATTGATGCAAGTGTAACCCCCCCCCCAGAGGGCTTACCTTTTGTGCCCCTTGGGAGTTCCGTTTTTCTTCCCACTTCCTCGCTGTGCCTCACTGCCTGTCCTGAGTCTTGAACACCGCCAGAGTTTCAGTCTGGCACCCGTTCTATTCCTTTAGTTCTTTGGGGCTGGAGAAGTAAATCTGCAGAATCATCATGCCATGCTCTGCATGAATGTGCGAGCTGGCAGTCTGCACATACACAAGACCTCTGTTGCGGCTAAACAAAAGCTCCCCCAGTGCTCCCAATCCTCACATTCAGGTAGTTGGAAGTCAGAGACATGGAAGAGACATCTCAAGAGGTGCAAAAATGTTTAGTTTTAAAGGGCCAATGAGCGCATGGGAACTGGCCTCATACATATTAATGAAAAAAAAATATTAATGTGCTGCCTGCCTGTTCCTGGGGTGACTGTAAAACAGAGCTTGTGACAGGTAGAAGAAAGTATTTTAATTCATAATTCTCCCACTTTGTGGTAGATAAGTTGAGGCTGCTAAAGAACTGTGGAGCAAGAATTTAAAACAATTGTACTGTTTGGCTGCATGAGAACTTGAAAGTTGGGACAGGACATAAACTGCACATAGACTGTTTCAGAGTAGCCATACTGTGTACCTTTGACCCCAGAGCCAGCCAATTAGCATCTTAGGTGCCTAAAACTGAAAGAACTAACTGCTGGGAGGAGGTGTGGACCATATTTTAGGTGTCCAAATCAATATCCAATCAATAATCAAAGTGACTTAATGTTTAATAATTTTACTGATGGACAGCTAATTTCAGCCAATCAGAAGCTGCCATTTCTCAGTGAATCCCAGGGACAGTTACAGCATTGGGCAGTCTAGCTTGGGCTCTCGGAGAGACAGGAGAGCTCAGACTGTATTGAGAAGATGCTTGAAGTTGGCCCAAGGCTTCCACAGTTAAAGACTGGACATTTTGTTTGTCCAGAACCTGGAAATCCCAGGGTGAGAGTGCCTGCTGCGAAAAACCTACATCCTGCTGAGAAGTCTCAGTTTGTGAAAAGGATTTGAACTGTCTGCCAGAGATTGCAGTTTGCCTAGTTTGGCTTGAAGCTGAATGCAGCAGTGGAAAAAAGCCTGCAGATGCTCCTGTGTCAGGGAGCAAGGGAATATTGTTAAATCCTGCTGTTTGAAACCTAAAGCTCTCCAGTAAGAGACTGTGTGCTATTCAGCCTGGAGCCACCTCAAACTGGCTTCAAAAGGGTTTGGGCGCAGCGCAAGCCACTCTGGAGTCAGGTAAGGGACCTGCCAGCCCTTATCAAGTAGGGTGGATCGGAATACAGGAGTCACAGGTGCGTGCCTGAGTTCTAAGGCACTCTTGACCCTTCTGTGAGAGTTGGACCATGGGGTCACTCCTTGGGTCTGGGATCTTTGTGGACCAGGAAACCTTGACAGGTGTAACCCCTTGCAAATGGGGGTTCCTAATGTGCCTTATGCTTAGTTGGTTATCGCATAAAGCCGAAAGGAGGGTCCGTGGAATGCTTTTAATACCTCCGTATACTGTCCCTTTAAGGGCTGCCTTTTGCAGTTGGAATGGGTTAAAATGGGAAGAGGTTGAGTGTTGGCATGCTCGACTCCGCCTGGGCTGCTGAGTAGTGCTCCTTCTGCCATCGCTAATAGTGCAGGGGAGCCCTAATAAAGCATGTAGGTGGTTGTTTAAAATAAGCTGTAAAGATAATGATAATGTAGTCGTTTCTAACCTGCTTTGCTTTGCAGCACAGAGAGTTTGATTGCCTCCTCCATTTTGGTCCCGAACTGTGAAATTGGACCAATCAGTACTTTGGAATCCCACAGAGTTGACTGACCAATAGAGGAGCTGTTTAGAGGGAACAAGGCATTATGGACTATGGCGCTCGTTTTTGCACTAATGGGAGCCGTGAGAAGTGACTGGCAGGTTCGGCCAGCCAATGACAACGGGTCATGCCCGAACTAAGAGGAGTGCTGGGTGCTGCCAGCTTCAGAATCATTGTGGCTAGTGAGGAGTGAGGAGCTGTGTGCTTCTGCGCTGGGGAGTGTTCGCGCGGGAAGCGCGTGAAGGCCTAAGTCGGACGTTTTTCCTGCGAGGAGTTCGTCTTGAAATCCATCGGCGGGCGGTCAGAGGAGGCTGTGCTCTGTACAGCTACCCACCAGGCTCGACCTGTAATAGGACTGGAGAAAATTGCTGAATCGCGCTCGGTCCGCGAGAGGAGTAAAAAAGCTGCCATTGCAGAGCTGGAGTGACTGTGAAAGCTGAAGAGCCTGGGAGCAGCTGCCTGGTGTGGTACCCCTCTGTTATTGCTGTTTACCATATAAATGTGTGCGTAGCTCAAGTTAATCCTGCTGCAATTACAGGACTTCTGCTATTGCTGTTTGCCATATAAATTGTGAGTAGCTCAAGTTAATCCTGCTGCAATTACAGGACTTCTGCTATTGCTGTTTACCATATAAATGTGTGAGTAGCTCAAGTTAATCCTGCTGCAATTACAGGACTTTTGCTATTGCTGTTTACCATATAAATGTGTGAGTAGCTCAAGTTAATCCTGCTGCCAGTGAGGATTCTGCCTGGATTGAGATAACCATATAAATGTGTACAGAGACTTGTGAAGTTCAGGCTCAGCCCTGCCAGTGTTGGAAGAACCGGATTGGCTGGAGGTTGTGAGTACTAAATCAGGGTAGCTCCCTGTTGTGTGCAATCAGTGGTTTTCCAATCGTATTGCTGTACTTTTGACTGCCTAAACGAATTTTCTTTCCCCGCTGACTTGCTTAGGATTGCAGCGTCTATCTGTGTTAAGGGCACCAACCAGCTGCCACGTTTGGACTAGCCATTAGGGCTTGGGTACCCAGGGACAGTGACTTGTATGGATAGGCCTGTGCACAGAGCTCTAGGTAGTTAAGTATAAGGATAAACCAATTAGCCTGATTCCCCCCATCCTTGTTATCTCCCCTTAATAAATCAGCTTTGTGTATGGAACGACACCCTGGCTGGTTTGTGCATCCCTGTTGAACTGCTGTATAGTGACTGTGATATAACTGTATCTTATTTTTGGGGGTCCCTGGAGTGAGCTGAGAGATACTACCGGGGTAAGTGTATTGGTGAGAAGCCTTGTTGGTACCCAGTGTGAGCCACTAGCGGGGGGAAAAAGGGGTTGCAGTAACCCAGGGCTGTGACTGAGGCAATCTGGACAGTATTAACCCGACCTCTGGGTGGAGGCATCCATAGCGGATCTGGGCCCCTCACCCAGTCTCTGTGGAGGCAGGCAGGGGTAGTAGCCCTAAGGGTAGTGCCCCCTGGAGGTTACAAATTGGAGGCACCGCTGGGATTAGCGTCCCCTAGTGGCTCAGTGAGGAGATACTCCAAAGATGAAAAAAATGGAAGGGGATACGTTGGAAAAAATTAAGCTGGGACCCATCAAAACCATGGTACACAAACTAATGGGTTGGGGTGAAGCAGAAGAGCTAGATTCCCAAAAGATTGTATTATTGTTAGATGTGCCCTTGGGTACCTCGGCTGCTGATATTGTCTCTGTTGCAGAACGAGTAAAGTGTTTGGGTAAGGTTGAAGTGAAAGGGCGTATGGCTGATTTGCTTGACCAGACATTGCAGGTGCTACTCCTATGCAGTATGGCCATCGACCCTGAGAAGGTACCTCCTGTACTTTACCCGGAGGGTGCGTCCCAGGGGTGGAGGCTAATCCATATCCGAAGTGGGTCAGTCACTCCTGGGGGGGTCTCCTCAAATGAACAGCTTTAAAGATAAACTGTTTAAATTGTTAGCTGTGGAAGGGAGGACTACCCAGAAGTTGCTACAAGCCTTGGATCTGTCCAGTGATACTACCCCTCCGGGTTCTCCGGGCACCTCCCATGGCCCGCCCAAAATCTCTGTGCTGGCTTCTTTGCCCTTGGCAGTCCCATCCATACAGCTTGATTCCTACCGTAAGTTAAAGCTTTTCTCTGGCATGGTACCAGTGCCTCCCGGGGAGGATGACCTGGAGGCGTGGATGGACTATGCCACCCCTTTAGTCCAGGAGTGGCAGTGCTCTGAGGGGGAGAAAAGGAAGAGGCTGATGGAGAGTTTGCGGGGTCCTTTCTTAGAAGCCATTAGATTCTTCCGGGCCACTCGTCCGGAAGCCACTGCTGCAGAGTATCTCTCTACTTTAGAAGGGTTTTTTGGGAGTACGGAGACTGGTGAAGATTTATTATGGAAATTCAGGTCTGCTAAGCAGTGGAAAAATGAAAAACTGTCTGCTTTTGTTACTAGAGTGGAGCGGGCATTGCAGAAGGCTTGTAGAAAAGTGGGACGCACTGCTGCAGCCCTGAATCAGGTTCGGCTAGAACATATTTTAAAGTCTGCCAGATTCTCTAGTGTAACTCTATTAAAACTTAGGTTGCATGATCGTCGGGCCACCCCGCCTGAATATTGTCAATTGATGAGGGAAATTCGAGAAGTGGAGACTGATGAAGAGGGGTGGGAACCCTGTGTGGGGCAGTGAACTAGTGGGACCCCCAGAGTCTAATACTCCTGAGGAGACTTTGCTCGCCTGGAGGGTCTGAGGGGTCCCCAGATTTCCAGGTATGGTGGGATGCGGGTTGTTTCCTCTGATCCCTACGTGGAGGGTGAGTTGAGGGCTGAGATCAGGAATTTACGGGATGGTGAGGGACTTAAAGCAGTCTACTGTGTACTCTACTTGGCCTGGGGCCCCTGAGTTATGTAGAGCCCCGAACCCTAGCCCTAGAGAGCTTTCTCCCTCCCCTCAGGGCCCTCCTCAGAATAGTGATCCCCGGGACCCTAAGTTTTGTTATCACTGTGGGGAAGATGGGCATTTCCAGCCTGACTGCCAGAGGCTGGAGAATTTAAGGAAAGTTAACAGCAGACTGATCGCTCGATACCGCCAGACCCGTTCTCAGGCCCCCAAGAAAAGTTGTGTGACTCAGGCCCATGCCTGCTGGGCTAACAATGTTGCTACCCCCAACTGGTCTGATGTGGTCGGGCCGTCTATGGAGACCCGGGTGCAGGTGAATGGAATTCCCACTAGAGCTGTATTGGACAGTGGTACCCAGGTGACCATCATGTTTCAGGATTGGTACCAAGCACACTTATCTGAAGTGCCCCTGCAGCCTCTAACTGGCCTACATGTATGGGGGCTGAGCGACAAGGCCTATCTGTATTTGGGGTACATCTGTGTATGGTTATCTTTCCCTGCAACTGTGAATGGAGTAGATGAGCAAGTGGAAACCTTGGTCTTGGTCTGCCCACCCACTGGACTGTATGATGGGGGCCCTTGTTGATTGGAACAAATGCGCACATGTTTGGACGATTGGCCCAGTTGTGCTCAGAGAAGTGAGCATTCCAGACTGGGCGAGCTTTGGAATGTATCTGCTGTAATTCAAATGGTCAGGGCCACTCAGAAGAAGGGCAGGCCGGAGGATCCTAAAGGCCCTGTGGGAGTGGTATGGAAGAAGGATCTGGCCCCTGTAGTGCTTGCCCCAAATGCACAGTGTGTTCTGCATGGAGAGGAACGATTAAAGACAGATGTCAAGAATAAGTTGTTGATGTTGGATGCGCCTATGGAGGGAGAACTGCCTGAGGGGTTGTTGCTCCAACCCAGTATTCTGCCACCCAGAGCCCATGCCTATGTTAAAAGGGTGATGGTTCAAGTGCACAATGTGTCTGATAAAGAGATTAGAATAAAAAGACGGTGTACCCTGGCTAGCGTCCATTGTGCAGACACTGCTGTACTACCAAATAGAAAGAGTTCCTGGACAGGGGATGAAGTTACTCCTGATTTGTTTGACTTTGGTGAATCCCCGCTGCCCACTGAATGGAAATGAAAGGTCAGTGAAAGGCTTGCCAAGAGGAACCAGGTTTTTTTCTCTGAAGGAGTGGGATGTAGGATGCGTACAGGGGGCTGAGCATCACATTCGATTGCACGACGAGAAACCTTTTCGAGAGAGATCCCGACGTCTGGCTCCCGCTGACATAGATGATGTATGGCAGCATCTGCAAGAAATGTTGGCTGCCCGGTGTAATTCAAGAGTCTAGGAGTCCCTATGCATCCCCCATTGTAGTAGTAAGGAAAAAGAATGGGGCAGTTCGGATGTGTGTAGACTATCGTACTTTGAATAGGCGGACCATTCCGGATCAATATACCATGCCAGGCATACAAGACGCCTTGGATTGTCTGAATGGTAGTAAGTGGTTTTCTGTGTTGGATCTTCGGAGTGGATACTACCAGATCCCGATGGCCCCGGATGACCGGGAGAAGACTGCTTTCATTTGTCCCTTAGGCTTCTATGAGTTTATTCGGATGCCTCAAGGAATTTCGGGTGCCCCAGCCACTTTTCAGCGTTTGATGGAACGAGCTGTGGGGGACATGAACCTACTCGAGTGTTTGGTCTATTTAGATGACGTTATAGTGTTTGGCCAATCATTGGAAGAACATGAGCAATGATTATTCAAGGTCCTGGATCGGTTGGAGGATTTCGGCCTCAAGTTGTCTATCGACAAGCGTCAATTCTTCCAGACTTCCATGAAATATGTGGGCCACATAGTGTCCACTGAAGGCATAGAGACTGACCCTGGCAAGGTGGAGGCGTTGACCACTTGGCCTCAACCCAGAAATTTAAAAGAGCTGCAACAGTTCCTGGGGTTCTGTGGCTACTATAGGCGGTTTGTCAGAGACTATTCATGAGTGATTCGCCCCCTCCTTAATCTCACCCAGGGGTATCCGCCTACTCACAAAAAATATAAGAAGGGTGTGCACACTGACATAGAAAAGAAGTATTTTCGGGCCAAACGATATGTTTGGGGATTGATGGACTGCTGAGTGTGAGGAAGCTTTTCATGACATCATATATCAACTCACCCATGCACCCGTGTTGGCCTATGCTGACCCAGCCAAGCCTTACACTCTTCATACTGATGCCAGTCTGCAAGGATTGGGGGCTGTATTGTACCAGGAGCACTCAAATGGGCTGAGACCTGTAGCGTTCGCCAGTAGAAGTCTGACGCCATCAGAGAAGAATACCCCGTGCACAAATTAGAGTTTCTGGCTGTGAAGTGGGCCATTGTTGATCAGTTCCATGACTATTTGTATGGTGCCAAGATATTAGTAAAGACTGATAACAATCCTCTGACCTATGTACAAACCTCAGCCAAATTGGATGCCACTGGGCATAGGTGGCTCTCTGCCTTGGCCACCTATGATTACGCTGTAGAATACCGGGTGGGCTTAAACCATATAGATGTGGATGCTCTTTCTCGGAGACCTGCATCCCAGACTGAATGGGTCCGGTTGTCTGAGCCTGACATAAGAGCCCTGTGGCAGAAATTTGATAAAGAAGAACAGGTGTCTCCGGACACGGTGGACTGTGTAGTAGATTGTTTGGGGCAGCCGGAGAACTGTATACTTGCTGCCTACTGCCATTTCTCTGCATTGGACACCAGCTCTCTGCCTCAACTCAACAATTATGATCTCCAACAGGCTCAATCCTGTGACCCTATGATAGGAACGGCCGTAGAGGTTTTGCAGGCTGGAAGGATGTATCCAACTACGTCCACTGACTTGCAGACTACCTTGTTGTATAAAGAAGGGCCCAAATTAAAGCTGATCAACCAACTACTATATAGAGAGACTGTGAGTAAGGAAGGCCGGTGCAACAACAACAACAACTGTGCTGCCCTCAGTTTTCAGAGAACTAGTTCTAAGGTCATTGCATAATCAGATGGGGCACCTGGGCATAGATTGAACACTTGATTTGAGTACGGGCTCGATTCTATTGGCCAAAGATGAGTGCGGACATGGAACAGTATGTCAAGACCTGTGGTCGTTGTTTGCAGAGGAAAGCGTTACCTCAGCGAGCTGCTCCCTTGGTCAACATTACTACTAGTGCTCCTATGGAACTGGTCTGTATTGATTTCCTGAGTTTAGAGCCTGATCTGCGAAGTGTTAGCAACATATTGGTGGTCACTGATCATTTTACCCGGTATGCACAGGCTTTGCCGACCAAGGATCAGAAAGCAACTACAGTGGCTAAGATACTTGTTGAGAATTTTTTCATCCACTATGGGGCTCTGCAGCGGATTCATTCCGACCAGGGAAGGGATTTTGAAAGTTGCTTGATTAAGGAGATGCTATCTTTGTGGGGGGTACGCAAATCACGAACCACCCCCTACCACCCACAGGGAGACCCTCAGCCTGAAAGGTTCAATCGTACATTGTTTGACATGCTGGGCACTTTACAATCAAAAGATAAATCGAGATGGAGTCAACAGATTAACGCACTCTAGTTCACGCCTACACTTGTACAAAAGTGATGCCACAGGGTTCTCCCCTGTCGACTGATGTTTGGAAGACAGGCTAGATTGCCAGTGGATGTGTATTTTGGGGTTTCCCCTGATGGGGGTGCGAGCAGAAACCATCTACAGTATGTACAGAAATTAAAGGCCCAATTAAATCATGCCTACCAGCTGGCCCAGACCATGGCTGCTAAGCGAAATCTGGCTAACAAGGAGAGATATGACAAAAAAATGAAAACAGTAGAGTTGAGAAAAGGGGATAGAGTGTTGTTGAGAAATCTAGGATTGCCTGGCAAACATAAAATTGCCGACCGATGGCATCACCTCCCTCATATTGTTGTGGGACAGCTGGCAGACCTACCTGTGTATAAAGTGCGGCCTGAAAACAATTTGAAAGATGTGAAAACCATACACAGAAATCATCTGCTGCCAATTGGGCAGATCTTGATTGAAGTTGAACCTTCCTCTACCCCTCCTTCCAGGCCCATGACTAGATCTGTTACTAAGAGAGGAACCAAGCTCGTGGAGCCTTCAACAAGTCCACCAAGGGAGCCTTGTCCACCCCCCCCGCAGAAGGAGATGGTCCACACTCAGTGTCAGAAGAAAGCGAAAATGATGTTGAATACTATCCCTCTTATGAACTAAGCCAATTGTTTTGGGGCAATCCCTTCCTTAACTCAGGAACTGAAGCTAGCCCATCTGTGTTGATTGAGCCCCCTACTTTGTCCCCGGAGGAATTGCCTCCAGAAGATGAATAGGGTAGCAGTCAAACTCAAGGGGCTGAGTCCTTAGGCTTGGCTGAACTGTCTGGCCTGGCTGAGTTATCTGACTTTTCAAAGAAGAGAGTGAAGTGGGGGAACAAGTCCGTGATATGTCAGAACCGGAAGAGTATCTTGAATGCCCTGATGGTTCCCCTTTAGTAACTGGACAGCCCGTAGATGAGCCCAGTGGGGTGGGTTCAGGGGTAGAAGGTCAAGCCCCTAGTAGTACTATGAGTATCGAGCCTGATCCCCTTGAAGGGAGTCCCATGGCTAACTTCCCTGACATGGAAATAGAGCCAGGGCCTGGTTCAGAATCCTCTGAGACCCCTAGACGATCCAGCCAACAGATACGGCCAGTAATTAAGTTGAGTTATGAATCCCTGGGTCAGCCAGTGGACCTGCCCTTAAATGTGGTTCAAAAGGGGGTATATGTGTCCCCAAGGTCTTTGCCTAAGTTAGCCTTGGGGGATAACTCCAGACTATTAGTACAGCCTTTCAAGTGTGGCACCCTTGTCTCGGGGGACCAGTTAGTAGCTAACCAAAGATGGAGCCCCTCAGTCCCGGGGTCACGGGTGGGGCCCTATGACCTGATTTAAGAGAGTGTAAGATTTTATATGTATGATATGTATACACTATAGTGCATTGCAGATCTAATATTTATGTATGTAAGGTAAAATGTGATATGGTGTTACTTGGGATGTTCACCTATATGTTGCCTCAAGGGTGAGTGCTTGGCGTGGGCCTTCAATTTTTTAAACCAGGAGGTGTAACCTTGCAAATGGGGGTTCCTAATGTGCCTTATGCTTAGTTGGTAATCGGCATAAAGCCGCAGAAAGGAGGGTCCGTGGAATGCTTTTAATACCTCCGTATACTGTCCCTTTAAGGGCTGCCTTTTGCAGTCAGAATGGGTTAAAATGGGAAGAGGTTGAGTGTTGCATGCTCGACTCCCACCGGGCTGCTGAGTAAGCTGCCTTCTGCCATCGTTAATAGTGCAGGGGAGCCCTAATAAAGCATGTAGGTGGTTGTTTAAAATAAGCTGTAAAGATAATGATAATGTAGTTGTTCTAACCTGCTTTGCTTTGCAGCACAGAGAGTTTGATTACCTCCTTCATTTTGGTCCCAAACTGTGAAATTGGACCAATCAGTACTTTGAATCCCACAGAGTTGACTGACCAATAGAGGAGCTGTTTAGAGGGAACAAGGCATTATGTACTATGGTGCTCGTTTTTGCACTAATGGGAGCCGTGAGAAGTGACTGGCAGGTTCGGCCAGCTAGTGACAATGGGTCACGCCCGAACTAAGAGGAGTGCTGGGTGCTGCCAGCTTCAGAATTGTTGTGGCTAGTGAGGAGTGAGGAGCTGTGTGCTTCTGCGCTGGGGAGTGTTTGCGTGGGAAGCGCCTGAAGGCCTAAGTCAGCCGTTTTTCCTGCAGGAGTTCATCTTGAAATCCATCAGGGCGGGTCAGAGGAGGCTGTGCTCTGTACAGCTACCCACCAGGCTCGACCTGTAATAGGACTGGAGAAATTGCTGAATCGCGCTAGGTCCACGAGAGGAGTAAAAAGCTGCCATTGCAGAGCTGGAGTGACTGTGAAAGCTGAAGAGCCTGGGAGCAGCTGCCTGGTGTGGTACTCTCTGCTATTGCTGTTTACCATATAAATGTTGCATAGCTCAAGTTAATCCTGCTGCAATTACAGGACTTCTTCTATTGCTGTTGCCATATAAATGTGTGAGTAGCTCAAGTTAATCCTGCTGCAATTACAGGACTTCTGCTGTTGCTGTTTACCATATAAATGTGTGAGTAGCTCAAGTTAATCCTGCTGCAATTACAGGACTTTTGCTATTGCTGTTTACCATATAAATGTGTGAGTAGCTCAAGTTAATCCTGCCGCCAGTGAGGGTTTCTGCCTGGATTGCGATAACCATATAAATGTGTGAAGAGATTTGTGAGTTCAAGTTAATCCTGCTGCCAGTGAGGGATTCTGCCTGGATTGCGATAACCATATAAATGTGTAAAGAGACTTGTGAGTTCAAGTTAATCCTGCTGCCAGTGAGGGATTCTGCCTGGATTGAGATAACCATATAAATGTGTACAAAGACTTGTGAAGTTCAGGCTCAGCCCTGCTAGTGTTGGAAGAACCGGGATTGGCTGGTGGTTGTGAGTACTAAATCAGGGTAGCTCCCTGTTAAGTGTGCAATCAGTGGTTTCCAATCATATTGCTGTACTTTGACTGCCTAAATGAATTTTCTTTCCTGCTGACTTGCTCAGGATTGCAGTCTATCTGTGTTAAGGGCACCAACCAGCTGCCACGTTTGGACTAGCATTAGGGCTTGGGTACCCAGAGACAGTGACTTGTATGGATAGGCCTGTGCACAGAGCTCTAGGTAGTTAAGTATAAGGATAAACCAATTAGCCTGATTCCCCCCATCCTTGTTATCCCCCCTTAATAAATCAGATTTGTGTGTTGCAACTACACCCTGGCTGGTTTGTGCATCCCTGTTGAACTGCTGTATAGTGACTGTGATATAATTGTATCTTATTTTACAGGGGGTTCCTGGAGTGAGCTGAGAGATACTACCCGGGGGGTAAGTGTATTGGTGAGTAGCCTTGTTGGTACCCAGTGTGAGCCACTAGCGGGGAAAAAGGGGGATTGCAGTATCCCAGAGGGCTGTGACCGAGGCAATCTCGACAGTATTAACCCCGACCTCTGGGTGGAGGCACCCGCCAACAGATCTGGGCCCCTCACCCGGTCTCTGTGGAGGCAGGCAGGGGTAGTAGCCCTAAGGGTAGCGCCCCCTGGGGGTTACACAGTGCTCCTGTATTCTAGCACAAAGAAGGTGACACGCTGCCAGACTCTGACAGCAAGGCAGAAGATGACAAGCTTCCAGATCCTGTAAGCCAGCCAGAAGGTGACAAGCTGCCAAACCAGCCTACTTCATCCAGCAAGCCTGCTGCTAATCCACTTTGCTGCTCATGGCCCCAGCTCCCCAGCCTACCTTCAGATGCTGCTACAGACCCTTAGAATTGGGACTCCAGAACCATAAGTAAAACAGGGCCTGCCCAGGCCTGGGGAGTTAATTCAAGGTTTGCAACAAGTTATAGTTTATTCAGCAATTTGTTTCAAGGACAACAATGCCGGGCAACCCGCGACAATGATCAGGCCTGCACCTTAATCTGGGTACCCAGTTAGACTGTAGGAACAATGGTACTAGTGGGGAGGTGGCAAGGTGAATGTGTCACTGCTATTATGGGTAGGCACTGTTATTGTTGTTGTTGATGGGTTTTGTCAGTTTATTCAGTGTTGCTACTGCTTATTTATTTGCTTTCCCATTCCCCTTTCCCTATAATAAAAGTGTTACTATTGTTATTGTTAAAACTGCCTGTGAGCATACTATTAACTTCAGTCATTAATTGCATGTATCATATAGTATTACAGTTTAAAGCAGTATTCTATGTGGGGGTGACTGGAATGGGAGGTAGGTATGTACAGCATCCCATGGGGTTGTATTAAACGAACGTCTGGTCCACTATAATTTTACTCTGGGTGGAGGCACCACGCTATTTATTTATACCTTTGGGAAAGAACCCCTGATTGTCATCAGAACCGAACCCAGGTCCCTTAACCTGTACTGCAGTCATCAGGCCGGGCCAGTAGCCCACTGGTACATGGTGCCTGGGTTACATCTTTTGAGGCACCGCTGAGATCTCCTGTTTACCAGTCATGACCAACATGGCATCCTTGGCCCGTAAGGACAATTTTTCATCCCCTCAAACCCCAAGTTGTTGCTAACATCATGGCCGGTAATGGACTGTTTGCGTGGTCTGATGGTGAGGAAGTGGACCCTAAGAAAGCATTTTTGCTCTGGGGAGTTCCTCCTGACAAGAACAAAGATCAGCTAGAAGAGGTCCTAACCATAATCAAGTGCCTGGGTCAAGCTGTAGTCCCAGGGCACTGGATGGACTCTGCCAAATGGGCATTAACGGCATTAACTGAGTGTAGAAATGTAGTCGACCCCTAAGAGGGCCTGATGTATTGATTCCAGAAGGTTCCAAGGTGGCATGGACCATAGTGACACATGGTACCAAAACTCCCAAAAAGGAGGCCACACCCCAACTTAGCTCTGGGCCATCCTTCTCAGACTCTTATTGTAGTTAAGAAAGTTTTCTGGAGTCATCCAGTCTGGTGGTGCTGAGGGTTGAGGTGCTGGACGCCACACCTCATGTCACACTGGTAACCCGGGTTGGAATGCGAACTGGGCTACCAGGGGTCGGCAGGGGAGGGATAGGATTGAGCATCCAGAGGACTGCTTTCCTATACCATGGAGGGATCCAGGGAACCACTGCTCTGTAGCGACCCCTGGAGATGACCTGGGGAATTACCAGACCAGTGGTAACATAAGGGGGCAGAGTGCGGCAAGATGTTGGCACATCAGTGCCCAAAGGTCATTGCATGCCACACTCTGGGGGCCAAAAAACATGGAGGAAAACATGGGGGGGGGCGATCTCTGTGGCTGATGGCCATGGCCTGCACTCCCGGACCCCAGAGAGGTGTCTGTCCAGGGTACGGCATGATGTTGGCCCGTCCCTGTGTTCTGTGGGTTTGTGTGGCCCACGTGCATGACCGGGTCTGGATGGCACAAGCACAGTGGCCGGAGATCGTAGGGCTCACTCCACTGAGGAGGCGGATAAATAGAATAAAAAAAAATGTTTTCTGGAGACAAGCCCACCACAGTATGTGAGGATGGTCTGGAAACAATGAATGGACTATACTGCCCCTGTAGTACAACACTGGCAGTGTTCGGAGGCTGAAAAATGAAAGCTGCTTGGCGAGACCCTCCGTAGGCCTGCTTTAGAGGTTATTCACTCCCTAAGGACCACTGATACTGACCCCCCAGCCCAAGAGTATTTGACAGCCCTGCAGAGTGTTTTTGGGATCACAGAGTACTGTGAGGATCTTATGTGGAAGTTTAAGACCACCAGACAGTGGGAGGGGGAGCCTCTGTCTGCATTTCTGACTCCAGTAGAGAGGGCCTTGCAGAAAGTTTTTCATGAAGGACATGTGACCTCTCAAAACCTGAACCATTTGAGACTAGAGCATGTACTCAAGGCTGCATGTCATTCCACCCTGCTGATTCTTAATCTCCATCTTGCTGAGTGGAAGGATGACCCACTTTCTCACTGGGCACTGATGTGAGAAGTTAGGGAGGCGGAAGAAGAACAGGGGCATTAGGAAACCTATCACACCTCTGCAGCTGTTCCACAAGTTGACAGAGGTGTGCAGCCAAGAGTGATTCAAGAATTAAAGGCACTACTGCATCAGAAGACATATGAGGACAGATTAACGGAGCTCAATATGTATACCCTTGAGCAAAGGAAGGAGAAAGGTGATATGATAGAGGCATTCAAACACCTTAAGGGCATAAACAAGGTGAAAGAGTCTAACATGTTTAAATATAAGAAAAATAGCAGGACAAGAGGACACAGCATGAGATTAGAGGGAGGCCGATTAAGGGGGAATGTGAGGAAATTCTTTTTCACATAAAGGGTGGTGGATGCATGGAATGGCTTACCACAAGAAGTGGCGGCTATGAATACAGTGCAGGGCTTCAAACAGGCATGGATAGGCATAAGGGAGCAATACAAATGACTATGAATAGATAGGCCACTGACAGAGCAAAGGCCGATGGCACATTTATAAGGTAGAAAAAGAAATGGGCAGACTGGATGGGCCTTGCGGTCCTTATCTGCCGTCAACTTCTATGTTTCTATGTTACTGAAAGAATGCAAAAATGTGGTTAACTCAGTCAAATCGATCCCATGCCATGGACTATCTGATCCTAAGAGTTAGCAAGCGGCTGTTGGCTACTAAAAGGACCCCTGAGTGGAAACAAGTTGCTACTAGCACCCCATCAGGATTTTATAAACCAACTAGCTTCAGTAGAGAATGTTACATTAGTAGGTGATCTAAATCTCCCTGGAATAAATTGGGATAAATTAAGAGCAAACACAGTCACGGAGTCCAGTTATTTGGAAACATTTAATTTGACAGGACTGGAACAATATGTTTCCAAAAATACCAGAGATAAACATATTTTGGACCTGGTATTGAATAATTTAAACAACCATATTCGCAACTGTATGGTGTTATAACCATTGGGCTCTAGCGACCATTCTATGGTTAGTTTCCAGTATTTGGGATCTCTAGGGAAAACTATTGGTCATACAAAAATTTATAAATATGATCTAGCTGATTATGGCAAAATGAAAAAGGACCTAGCAGAATGGAACTGGGGATCTGATTTTGAAAATCAAACAGTTTCTGGGATGTGGGATAAATTATATAATAAAATTCATTCATTGGTTCAGGAGCATGTACCCAAAAAAATAAATATAAGGGGATAAAAATATCCCTTCCCCTTGGATGGCTTCTTCAGCGAAAAAACTAATTAATAAAAAGAACAAAGTTTATAAAAAGGCAAAACAGAGTGGTGACATAATCGCCTGGGAACACTACAAAAAATGCTTAAAAATGTTTAAAAAAGCATTGCCTTAGCTAAAAGAAATTATGAGTTAAATTTGGCTACTAGGGTTCAAGATAATTACAAATCTTTTTATTCATATGTAAATAGTAAAAAGGGACAAAGGAGTAATATTGGACCCTTAAAAGACCCTGACGGTACTTTAATAACTGAACATACTGAGATGGCAGAGAGGTATAATAATTACTTCTCCTCTGTCTTTAATAAGGGTTCACATATCAAAAAAAATATGGATAAAAAGGATTCTTCTGAATTTAGCCTTATATTAGATGTCACTGAAGTAGCTAGTAGACTCATGAAATTAGATCAAAATAAAGCACAGGGTCCTGATGGCATACATCCCAGGTTGAGTAAAGAGATCGCAGATGTTTTGGCCAGTCTAGTCACTCATCTTTTTCAGAAATCTTTCGAGGAGGGGGAAGTCCCAAGGGACTGGAGACAGGCTGGGGTCACCCCTATTTATAAGAAGGGATCAAAGCCGGAGGTGGAAAACTATAGGCCCATCAGCCTGACTTTCATTTTGGATAAGATTCTCGAGGGTATTATAAAAGACTGTATCATCAACTGTATGCATTTGTCAGGAACCATCGATTACAAGCAGCATGGGTTCACCAGGGGGAGGTCATGCCAACCCAATCTGTTGGAGTTTTATGGAAAGGTTAGCAAAGCCTTGGATATGGGCCACTCTGTGGACGTTATTTTCCTTGACTTTGCCAAGGCATTTGACAAAGTTCCACATGCAGAGCTGGTAAATGCCTTAATCGATCAGCGGCTTCAAGTCAATATAGTTCAGTGGGTTGAGTCATGGTTGTATGGAAGAAGACAGAGAGTTTGTATTAGGGGAGAATACTCTGGATTGGTGGATGTTACCAGTGGGATACCTCAGGGCTCAGTTTTGGGCCCTTGCCGTTTTAATATATTTACTTCCTCAATGGACATACAGTCTGGGGTATGGCTCTCAAATTCACAGATGATACTCACCTTGGTTATTCACAAATAACCAGGAGCAAAGGGACATTCTACAAGCAGCTCTTTACTGATTTAGAGTCATGGGCCATGACAAAGAAATCAACATTTAATCTAGAGAAGTGTACTGTTATGCATTTGGGGAAACACAATAAACCTTTTAATTATACATTGTAAGGTAGGCACTTAAAGCAGTCCTTGATGAAACAGATTTAGGCATTAGAATAAGCAGGGTTTTAAATAATTGAATAGCAGTTTTTTTCTTAGACAATACTAACTGTACAGAAAGCATTTATGTAGTTTTCTAGAAGTGGTATGTTTGTTAAACACAGTGAGGCAAGTGCTGTGCATTTTCACAATGTTTTAGAACTTTTATGAGCAAAATGCTAATCAATTTTTAGAGTTAAATAAAACCCTGATAAGTAATGACCTAAACTTTAAAATGCAATGCAACCAGGTTGTTAAGAAAGATGGCAGTATACTCCATTGTATTCACAGACACATCAACAGCAGGGACAAAGAGGTCTTAATTCCCCTTTATAACTCACTAGTGTGCCCCTACATAGATTATTGTGCCCAGTTTTGGGCTTCATGTAATAAAGGGGACATCAAGGCCCTTGAAAGGGTTCAGAGGAAGGCAACTAGGAGGATTAGTGAAGTTAGAGGTCTGCACTATGAACAGAGGTTACAGCATTTGGGTATATATTCCCTGGAGTACCGTAGATTAAGGGGTGATATGTGCCTGATTTATAGGGCCCTTTCAGATGCACAAATGTGGGAACAATTAGGCTTGGTATTGAAGGTCCAACCATATAACACCAAAGCTCACCCTTTTCAAATATTTAAGGATAAATTTTCTACTAAAAAAAGGAAATGTTGGTTCAATATTAGGGTGACATAGATTTGGAATGTCTTACCATGTGAGGTTGTGAATAGCAAAACTATGATGGAATTCAAAACCAGGCTTCATAAGTTTCTTATAAGCAAGGCATTCTAGGGTATTCTTAATATCCCTTGCGAGCTTAGTGGACTAATGTCTTTATATGCTCAGTACTACCTTTGTTACCTATGTTACTTAAACTCTGCTGTGTTGGGTCCTGAGTACAGACCCAGATGCTCTATGGAGAACCTGAGCTTAAAGTTAAAATGGACGCAGCTATTAAAACGAAGTAACTGAATTAGAGGGAAGTAGTCTCAGTCAAGAAAAAGGACCCCTGAGTGGAAACAAGTTGCTACTAGCACCCCTATCAGAATTCTCGATGCAAGTCATGCCAAGTCAAGTAAATAACAGTACAGAGAGGGTATCTTCTGTTACAACTGTGGGAAAATGGCCACATGAAGAAAGAGTGCAGGTTGCAGGAGGACCCAGCAAGAGTAAGAGACAGACATCTTGAAGAAAGCATCAGAGGCAGGAAACTTGCGGGGGGCCCAATAAAGGAGCAAACTAGCCCCGCCAACCCAGCACCACCATATAATGACAAAAACTGCAGCTAAAGTGCCTAAAACTGTACTGTCTGATCTAAACAAACTGGTTGGGCCCCCCAGTGAAACAACAGTCAGCATCAATGACGTACACCTGTGCTGTGTTAGACGGTGGCTCGTAAGTAACCATCATTCAAAAACTAAACATGACCAGCACTTGTCTTATCTTACAGCTTTGGAAGGTTTAAATGTGTGGGGTCTCAGTGACAAGTCCTACCTAATGTAGGTTACTCAAGGTATGGATTGCCTTCCTTCAAAGTAACCAGAGTGGGTGACCCAGTTGAGACTTTGGCTTTGGTATATCCTGAATTGGGGATGTATGACAGAGTATCTGTACTTATTGGCACCAATGCCCATATGTTCAGATGTTTGGCACAACTCTGCCAAGAAAGAGAAGCCAAACAGAAAAGGAAAGCATTATCAGTACATGCCATAGTAAAAAAGGCCTATCAGAGACAAGCACAGACTCCACCAGAAACCCAAGATGACCCTGTGAGCATAGTTTGGCATCAAGATGCTGAAGAATTAGTGATTCCCCCTAACACTGAGTACAATATAAGTGGTGTTGTACATCTATAGAAAGATGTAAAAAGAACAAACACTGATGATTGACACCCCTGAAGAACATGGACTGCCTGCAGGATTGTTAATAAAGCTAAGTGTGTAGCCAGTGAGAGCTCATGCATATTTCAAGCGAGTTATTGTCCTGGTGAATGTAACCAATACAGACATTGATGTCAGGAAGGGGTGTACATTGGCCCATGTGAACTGTGAAAAAATGGCAGTGCAACTTACTCCCACCAGAGATGGTGCCCACCCTTACATTGATCCAGACCTGTTTGATTTTGGTAACTCTCCTATCCCAGAGGAGTGGAAGACCTGGATCCGCCAAAAGCTATCTGAAAGAACAAAAGTGTTCTCGCTACATGAGTGGAATGTAGGATGTGTAACCGAATAAGAACACCACATCAGACTCAATGATGAACGCCTTTCGGAGACGTCCTACAGGTTGGCACCGCAGACATTGATGTCATGAGCAGACACCTGCAAAGCATTGGCTGCTGGCATTATCCAAGAATTGAGAAGCCCTTATGTTTCCTGATTGATGTACTGTGGAAAAGAATGGAGCTGTGTGCATGTGCATGGATTACAGGACCTCAACAAATGAACAATTCCTGATCAGTATACCATACCCAGAATTCAAGACACTCTAGACTGTCTTAACAGAAGCAAGTGGTTCTCAGTATTAGATCTAAGGACTGGATATCACCAAATACCTATGGCTCCCCAAGACAGAGAAAAAAAAACAACATTCATATGTCCTCTTCGATTTATGAATTTCTAGAGCATGCCTCAAGGTATTTCTGGTGCCCCAGCCACCTTTCAGCACCTCATGGAAAGAGTTGTTGGGGCATGAATTTGTTAGAGTGTTGTATACCTTGATGACATCATTGTGTTTGGGAAAACTCTGGAGGAGCATGATGCCAGCCTTTGAGAGTGTGAGAGCATTTGGAAGAATTTGACTCAAGCTTTCCATTTTCAGACTAGCGTCAATTACATAGGACATACAGTATCGGCTCAAAGCATACAGACTGATCCTAGCAAAGTTGAGGCATTAAACACCTGGCCCAGACTGCAGAATTTGAAGGACTTACAGTGCTTTTTGGGTTTCTGTGGCTATTATAGAAGATTTGTAAAAGATTACACTTGAGTTGTGAGACCTCTCTTGAACTTATTGTAAAGCTGCCTACCCACTTGCCAACAAAAGCAAAACAACAAAAGCACCCGATGTCACCACTGAGCCTAAATGGTATTTCAAGCCCTCTGAACCTTTTGGCCAAAGGTGGACCAAAGAGTGTGACAAAGCATCTGAAGAAATAATTTACTGCCTAACTCATACACCAGTCCTAGCATTTGCAGGCCCCCAAAAGCCCTTTATTCTGCATATGGACATCAGCTTCAGTGGTCTCAGGGTGGTCCTTTATCAGAGCTACCCAGAGGGCCTGCACCCAGTCACCTTTGCTAACCTAAGCCTAAACAGTGCAGAGAAGAAATACTCAGTGCACAAGTTACAGTTTCTTGCCTTTAAATGGGCCATTGTTGACCAATTTAATGAATAGCTATATGGGGTGCACATCACTGTTAGAACTGATGGTAAAACCTTTAACATATGTGCAAACTACAGTAAAGCTTGATGCAGCGGGTCATAGGCGGCTGTCAGCCTTGGCCACCTATGACTACTGTGTTGAATACTGACCTAGTCTCAATCACATTGATGAGGATGCATTGTGCTGATGTACAATGGCATCTTCTGCTGACAATCAAGCCTGGCTACAAATTTCAGAACAAACTGTGAAAGCATTATGTAAAAGTTTGATACAGATACTAACCAGCCACAGAAACTGTTCCTCATCTGGTGGATAGTACTACCTACTGCAATCTGGCTTTCTTGGACTTGAGATCATTGACTCAACTGACCAACCAAGACCTTCAAAAGAGCAAAGCTAGATTCAAGCAGCCGCCCGGGTGGCGCTGAGGGCTGAGGGCACTGGATGCTTTACGTCACACTACACTGGTGACCCGGGCTCAGGAATGACCTCAGGTCATTGGGGTTCTGGCACGGGGGGCAGGATCGAGCACTGGCTCTCTCCCGGGAGGGAGGGTCACCTGTCCACAATCCCACCATCAGATGGAGGTCTGTAGACTGGCGTAGGCAGTAACAGTGTGACTGGTAGGGTGGGACATCCCATAGTACGTGATGTTTATGTGCCTCCACACACACGCTATGCTGGGATGCAAGGGGTCGGTGAGAAAAAAATGGAAAAACTTACAAAATGTATACCACTATACAGACAAAAAAGATAGATCCAAGCATCTGTGACATACTTAGTACCCTGCAAAAAGGTGGTGATGCTGCACACGTAATCACCAGTGATCCAAATGCTAATTTGCTGTTAAAAGAATGGTCAAAGCTTAATCTTAAAGACAATCTGTTGTACCGGGAAGTGCTAGACCCACAAGGAACCCCTCATGTGCAGCTGGTATTATCTGCAAAATTTAAGAGAACTGTTTTCAAAGCTCTCCATGATGATATGGGCCACCTGGGAAGTGAGCGTACACTAGACTTGGCTCACTCCTGTCCTAGAATGGTACATGATATTGAGCAATACTGTAAAAATTGCCACAGATGTGTTCAAAGAAAAGCAATTGCACAGAAAGCCACGCCTTGTAAATATTGTGACAAGTGTTCCCATGGAGCAGGTCTGCATAGATGTCCTTGGCCTTGAGCCTGATTCCAAAAATATCTCTAACGTCCTGTAGGTAACAGATCATTTTACTCATTATGCTCAAGCATACCCAACAAAAGAACAGAACTCATCAACTGTCACCAAGGTACTGGTAGAGAAATTCTTTGTCCACTATGGTGCACCACAGAGAATTCATTCTGATCAAGGTCATGATTTTGAGAGCCACTTCATAGAAGAAATGCTGTCACTATGGGGTGTTCATAAATCCAGAACAATGCCTCATCATCCATAAGGTGATCTTCAGCCAGAAAGGTTCCACCGAACATTACTAGACATGTTTGGTACTTTGGAGCCATAAGACACAAGCAAGTGGAGCCAGCAAGTTAGAGCTGTGGTCCACACTTACAATTATACAAAAAATTATGCTACTGGGTTCCCAGTAGACCTGTGCTTTGGTGCGTCTGCAGATGGTACAAAATCAGACGACTACCTGCAATATGTCCAAAATTTGAAAGAACAGTTGAACGGAGCATAAAAGTTAGTTGTTGAGGTGGCAACCAAAAGAAACCAAGCTAACAAAGAATGTCATGATGAACAAATAAAAGTTCAAGAGTTACTGCCTGGAGATCGAGTGCTACTATGTAGTTTGGGGATCATGGCAAGCATAAACTAGTAGGCAGATGGGGTAACACACCCTATGTAGTAACAGAGAAACTTGATGGACTCCCTGTGTGTAAGATAAGGCCCTAAGGAGAAACCCGTGGATATAAAACTATCCACCGCAGTCACTTACTGCCAATTGGAGACAAGGTCATTAGTATGATACAAGACAAGCCAGACCCTCCTAAACCTCCTTTGAAAGAGCTGCTGCCTGCAGAAAATGAAATGAACAGAGTGCCTGTCAACCTGAAATTGTCCCTGCAATGACCGATGGGCAAGTAGAACAAGATGAGAGTCAGATTCTGAGTCAGAAAGGGAAGTCGGTTACTATCCCACTTACTATTACCCAACTCCAGAACTTGCTAGACTGCTACAAGGAACAACTGAGATGCCAAGTAATGTGACAGATATGCCTGCTGTAGAGCTGTCTGCATCAAGTCAAAACTTTGAAACATCTGTGGGCTCTGAATCTGTAGCTGAGATAGTACAATTGGATGAAAGGCCTACATCCGAGGAGGTAACGGAGCAAGAAGGTGGAGAGCCTGCTAAGCCCAAACCTTTAGAGCCTGAACAACTGGAACCTGAAACTGCAGTACCTGAATTAAGAGAGTCAGAGGAAACTGAAACAAATGAAATGCCAGAGGAAGTTATGGTACCCACTTTACCTAAGGATTCTTCATTGGTGGACAATGAACTGGGACTGATCACCCCGAGTGCCAAAGAAGAAGTGCCCGTGTCATTATGATGCTCTGAAAGAACTGTTAAACCTCTTCTATAGCTCACCTATGACTCTCCTGGGGCTCCCACTGACTTGCCTATGTATGTGATCCATAAAGGCATATATGTCACCCCAAAGTCTCTGCCCCAAACTGTTCTGTGCCCATCTAATGCCCAACCACCCAGAGCAGGGAAAGTTACAAAGTGTAAAAGGGGAGGTGGAAGTCTGTACTTAATGTGTTCCTCTAAAAATGGTCACATGTGTAAATTCAGGAAGTTCCTATGCTTATGGTGCACCATTTAATGTCGTGACAGCTGTCGAAAATCTGTAAAATCTTTTCGGTGCCTGTATATGTGTGAATAGCTTGTCTGTTGGCTTGTCTAAATGTAGCCAATTGCCTGTGATAGTCAGGAATCAGTTGTCTAGTTAGACATGTGAAAATGTATGCTAAATTGCTAATGTTTAATGCTTACCATGTCCAGGTCCCTGGTAATTGACTTGGCACAGATGCCAAGCTTTTGAGGCATGGGGGAGTATAAGCCCCCCGGTGGGGCTTATCTTATTTGCATCTCAGGAGTTCAGTTTTTCCTCCCGCTTCCTCGCTGTGCCTCATCATCTAGCCCGAGTCCTGAACACCCCGAGTCTCCGTCCAGCCCCTGCGCTGTTCCTTTAGTTCTTTGGGGCTGGAAGAAAAAGTCACTGAACTGCTGTGCTGTGCTCTGCATGAATGTGCGAGCCAGTGGTCCACACCTGTGCACTAGTGCATTTTTGTTATTGGGCCACTGTTGCAGCTAAACAAAAGCTCCCCTGGTGCTCCCAACACCCAAATTCAAGTAGTCGGGGTTGGAGACATGAAAGAAGCACATCAGAAGGTCCAAAAATGTTCAATTTTAAAGGGCAGATGGGCACTTGGGAACCGGCCTCATACACATTAATGAGGAAAAAAAAAAATTATATCAATGTTCTGCCTGCCTGCTCCTGGGGGGCTGTAAAACGGAGCTTGTGACAGGCAGAAGAAAGTATTTTAAATCATAACTCTGTCATTTCGTGATAGGCTGCTAAAGAACTGTGAGGCAAGAAGCTAGAACAATTGTACTGTTTGGTTGCATGAGAACTTGAAAGTTGGGATAGGACGTAAACTGCACATAGACTGCTTCAGAGCAGACATATCGTACCTTTGGACTCAGAGCCAGCCAGTCAGAGTCTTAGGTGCCTAAAACTGAAAGAACTGACTGCTGGTGGAGGTGTGAACAATATTTGATGTCCTAAATCAATATCCAATCAATAATCAAAGTGACTTAATGTTTAATAATTTTACTGATGGACAGCTAATTTCAGCCAATCAGAAGCTGCCATTTCTCAGTGAAACCCAGGGACAGTTATAGCTTGGGGGCAGTCTAGACTGGCCTCGGAGAGCAGCAAGACTCAGACTGTATTGGAGAAGACATTTGGAAGTCGGCCAAGGCTTCCACAGTCAAAGACTGGAAGTTTGCTTCTGTCCAGCACCTGGAAACCCCAGGGTGAGAGTACCTACTGCTAAAGCCTACAGCATCCTGAGAAGCTGTCCGTTTGTGAAAAGGATTTCATCTGTCTGCCAGAGATTGCAGTTTGCCTAGTTTGGCTTGAAGCTGAATCCAGAAGTGGAAAGAAGTCAGCAGATACTCCTGTGTCAGGGAGCTGGAGAATACTGTGAAATCATGCTGTTTGAAACCTGGGGCTCTCCATTAAGAGATTGTGTGCTATTCAGCCAGGGGCCATCTCAAATTGGCTGCAAAAGTGTTTGTGCTCAGGCCACTCTGGAGCCAGGTAAGACACCTGCCAGCCCTTATCAAGTGCGGTGGATATGAATGCAGGGAGCCAAGAACATGTGCCTGAGTGCTAGGGCACTCTTGACCCTTCTGGGGGAGTTGGATCGTGGGGTCACTCCTTGGGTCTCGGCGCTTTGTGGACCAGGAAACCTTGCACAGTGCTACTGTATTCCAGCACAGAAGAAGGTGACAAGCTGCCAGATTCTGGAAGCAAGGCAGAGGGTGACAAGCTGCCAGGTCCTACAAACCATCCAGAAGGCGACAAGCTGCCAGACCACCCTACTTCATGCAGCAAGCTTGCTGATAATCCACTTTGCTGCTCAAGGCCCAGCTTCCCAGCCTGCACTCAAATACTGCTACAGACACTGAGAATTGGGACTCCAGACCCATAAGTAAAACAGGGCCTGCCCTGACCTGGGGAGTTAATTCAAGATTTGCAAAACATTATAGTTTATTCAGCAGATTGTTTCAAGGACCTCAATGCCGGCCAGCCAACTGCAATGATCAGGCCTGTACCTTAATCTGGCTATCCAGCTAGACTGAAGGAACACTGGTACCAGTGGGGAGGTGGGTAAGGTGAATGTGTTGCTGCTGTTGTGGGTAGGCACTGTTATTGTTGATATTGATGGGTTTTGCCAGTTTATTCAGTGGTGCTACTGCTTATTTATTTGCTTTCCCATTCCCCTTTCCCTATAATAAAAGTGTTACTGTTGTTATTGATAAAAACTTCTGTGAGCATGTTATTAGCTACAGTCATGAATTGCATGTGTTATACAATATTACAGTTTAAAGAGGTATTATCCCCCCCCCCAATTGTTTAACCAGGAATAGCACACTATGCTGAAAGCTTATTTACAGGTGCAACCTGGGAGCACAGGGAAGTTAAGTGACTTGCTCAGGGTCACACAGTATGCAAGTGGGGGCTGTAGGATTCAAACCCAGGTCTCCAGATTTGCAGTTCAGAGCCTTAAACCACTGCACTATACTGCCCTTCTATGTGGGGGTGACTGGAAGGGAGGTGGGTGGGTAGGTAGGACAGCATCCCAGGAGTTGTACTAAACAAACATCTGGCTCACTATAATTTTACTCTGGGTGGAGGCACCACACTATTTATTTATATCTTTAGGAAAGAACCCCAATTGTCACCAGAACCCAGGCCCTTTAACCTGTATTGTAGCCATCAGAGCAGGGTAGTAGCCTGCTGGTACATGGTGCCCGGGTTACACAACACATATTGAGAAAATAGGTCCCCAGACCTCTGCCAGATATGTTCAATTCTAAATCAAAGGTGGCTCAGTTCTCCGAGTGAAGTTTTTCTATTTCTGACACTGCCTACTCCACTCAAAATTTGCCTCTGTAAAATCCTGTTCTCTTCCCTTATCCACGATGGCCACCATACCAACAGTGAAACAATGAAGTCAGCACTTGAGTTTAGCCACTTATCTACAAGTTCTGTGGGTCTACAGCATGATTTGCAATAAACTGCCACACCAATAAGTTACTGTAATGCTTCTCAGTTTGTTGTATAAATGTTGCAGGATCCAACACAAACCCCTGCAACTCAGTTTTGCATTGCCTTGTGATAGAACTGTATATGCTTTCCAGCCGAGTTGAAAAAGCATTGTACAAAAATTGCTTTCAAACTGGTTAATGTTGAAAACCAACACAATATGAATTGCCTATGTAATGCCAGCTTAAAAAAAAACAAAACAATGAAAACCCATTATTGGTGTGACAAAGTTTAACGTGAATTTTACAGTAGTGTTCACATCTCAGAACAGTAAAACAGGAAGTCCTATCTTCTAATACCAGCTCTGCCACAGGCTCTCTGTGTGACCTTGAGCAATTCACTTACTTGACCTTGGGAATGAGTAAACTGGCTCTGGGACAGATCAGGACCCCTCTGGACTGACCCACTCTGACTCGGCTGTAGAAATCAGAATTGTCTGTGGTGTGATGCTGATCTGACCCAGTTTGGTCTGGTGATCAGGTTCAGTTCTATCAGTCACCCATTACTCTGACCTGAGCTGGATAAGGCAAGTGATTTTTGAAAGTTTATTTCTGTCAAAAATGAGCAAAGTAGTAGAAGACTTGCCCGCACTGCAGTCTAAAATCTAAAAATTAAAGACTTCCATTCAAATTCAGGTAAGAACAAACAAAAAAATGTCTTAAAGGAAAATGTCCACTTATAATTGGGCCCCTCCTCAGTGTGAGGTAGAGTCTGATTAGCATTTTCACAAAAAAGTTTGATTTTTTTTTTGACTTACTGTGAGTGTAGCTATTAAGCTTGACTGCCAGTCTATCTCTGGTCTCAGAACAGCACCAAGACATGTACATTGTATACCATAGCTATTAATAGTTCTGACTATACAGAACCCCTATACAGTCTCCCACAGCTGCTGCCTGGATCATATGTCATTCTCGGGACAGCTGTGGGAGTCTGTGGGTGTGCCACTAGGGGTGCTTCCTTTCAAAATATGGACAGGAGGTATAGCATAATCAACCAGATAAAATCTTAACTGTACTACACTCTCAGTAACTCAAAAAATATAAAACTTTTTGCAGAAATGCTAATCATGGGCTGTCTCACACTGAGGTGGGGCCCGATTACAGATGGACATTTCCCTTTAAATAAATTGCTGGTCCTTTTGGATAGCAGTGATTTGACAAGAAGTGCTGAACTCTGCCAGTGCACTGGAAAAAACCTAAAATAACTGTGCAGTATAATTGCCTGTTCCATACCTACCACCACCCCTTCCCTGAGTAAACTACATAAAATGATGCCTTCTAAGGACTCCATATATCTCAAATGCAAAGCAGGAGAGGGCACTTACTTCCATATGGTATTTGCACATCCAAAGATAAGAGCATATTGGAATGAGGTGCGTGGGGTAATAGAGAAAGTACTGTATCAGAAACTGGATAATTCAGCTGTGGAGTTGTTTCCAGAGTTGGAGTTGGCCATTGTTTGAGCTCAGCTCAGTACCCTGTGGAGCGTGGTGCTGGTGAATGCACTGCAAATGTTTTCATAACCCTGACTGTGAGCTGACCATCCACCAGTTTCACACTGGCTGAATTATATATTAGACTGCCTTAGAACTGAAAATACAAATTTAGTCTTTGCCATATTGGTCATTGTAAGAACAGATCCAGAAGCAAATGATGATCCCCTTTATTGGATCAACATAGATGTTACAACAAAAGAACAAAGTGCTTTAGCTTTCGGACCAACCAAGTCCTTCCAAGAAAGGACTTGGTTGGTCTGAAAGCTTGCTTTTAGAACTGGAAAGGCACAGAGCCAGGTTAATATGCAGAAACAACCATTTAAAGAAATCTGGAGACAACTAACAGAGACAATGGAGAAAGGGAAATGCTTATATTAAGGGTGTTAATAAACTGGGGAAGGGGGTGCTATGTAAATGTTATCACTTGGCCATAACCAATATTCATAAGTCTCATTACAATGTACCAAATGATAGTGATGAATTTTCCTGCAACTCATAATATAAGATAAATATATAGTATTAGAAATATGATGCCAGTATCGTGGAACAAGACTACCCGTAACGCTATACCTGTTGTAAAGATTCTTAAATAAAGTTTACAAAAAAAAATATGTTTATTAAGGGGAAGTTGGGACAACCTTATTCTATCATTTTGGCCCATTCAGGTTTGCCACTCTGGCATGAAGTGAAAAATGTTTATGAATCAGAAGCTTTTGTAAAATGAATCAGAACTGGGTCACAGCCAGCCCACCCATCCATGTGTAACCCCCTCTTTGCTTTAGCCCTCTCATCTGTTAAATTGCAATTGATGATGTATCTCAGGTGGGTTATATGCAATATAAATCAGCTGAAAAAATCAAATGAAAAATCTGTGTGTAAAGTACCTGGCTAATTTTCTCAGGAATACAATTGCATGCAAAATGCCTTCTGAAATCTGGGTTCCTGCAGAAGCAAGCTGTTCTCCAGGGAACTGAAATATAAATCCTTTTAGTCAGTAGTATACAGTTAAAAGTAATCAGAACCCACAGAGTCCCACAACAAGATTTCTGGTAGGCTCCAGAGTCCTTATATAGGTCACATCTAGTGCACCAGAAATACTCAGTTACTGAGTGTAGCCCTTTAGACTCCCCTAGGTTTCTGGGAGCATTAATTTCCACTGTATCTCCTTCACTGCCTCTGTTATGGGCTACCCCTATCTGAGGTTAATTCTTCTGCAGATATCTGTTTTGTAGTCTGTTAACATGATTTACAAGTATTTATATGGCTAGAGGTGGCCACAAAAAGGGTACCGGAGGTCCACACAATTAGCCAGTAGTCCATTGTTTGTATACTTAGTCCTGCAGGGCTCTTGCCTTTATAATGAATATCTTGTCCAGACAATGAGGTTAACATCACTTGAAGGCCATTACATCATATCTATGTAATGCAATAACCTTCAGGCTACAGAACTGTGAGAGGAGATACTAATTTGTAAGTGACCCACAAACAGGCAATGCACTCTGCTATAGAACTATAGTAGAGGGAGGATCTGACAATCATTATGATACACAACCCATTTTGCTCTAGTGTGCTAGTAACACTGAAACACAATGTTCTTCTGAATTATTTTGTTCATGCTGGATGTCTATAAATAGCATATATTTTTACTTTTTTTCTATCTGCTAAACATGTGAAAAGATGTTGCTAGTGAAAACTGCCAGAAAGGGGCATGCAGTGTGAGTGTGGCTGGTGGGCTGTAGTTACTGAGCGCCCACTGCTTAACCTGTAAAAAGACACACCTTACCGTAAAAGCCTTAAAAACAACTTTATTTTCACAATTCTCCTGGAGATGGGAGGGTTTATTTTATTTATTGATTGATCGATCCCATACCAGATCTAGGAGCTAATCCACTGAGACATAATCTAGTTTGCAGAGGATTCCAAGGCAACAGGCAACAGAGTACATGTATTATGATACCTTAACAAAATACAATTAAGTATTAACCATACAATAAGAAGGTTCCTGATAAAATTAAAATGACTATCCAGCAAACATATAATTTCCACAACAATGAGGTACAGAAGGTGGAAATACACTTCAGTTGAAGATGTACCATAACAAATGTTAACAGAAAATATTAAATTGACTGATGTGAACAGGAAAGCTTATTTTCAAATCTGATTACATTCATGAGACCTGCAGGCTTTCTCATCAAATGCTGTACCAGGCTTTCATCTCCTAGGAATGGCCAGTGCAACACAAAGCATCATAGTGTGTGCTGCAGTACAGCATCTTCTATTTTTAAATGGATTAAAAAAGTTGGGTTGACTCCAGTGAAGGACAGCATCCAGTACATATGGAACCTGACTGCCTGTCGGAGCACCTGTATCCGCACTTGTCCTCCCACCCTCTCCACTCCACTGAAGTGGGTTGCTTGTCAGTACTGAGGGCCAGACTGACCACATCAGGAGATGGGTCCTTTGAGGTAGCTTGTCAGGTTTTCTGGTACTCACTCCAGAGGGCCCTTAGAGAAGCCCCCTCAGTGGAAGCCTTTCAGAAGAGCCTGAAAAAGCATCTGTTCAAACAAGTATTTGATGAAAACTGAAACTATTAACTACTTTCTAACTGTACCTAGCTGCTTTCTATGAATATTTATTGATTCAGTCATTTAACTTAATGTAAACTTGTTTTATGGTTGCATAATTTGTTCCTGCATTGTATTGCAATATGCATTGATCCTCTGGGAAGGGTGCCACTATAAATAAATAAAATCTACTACTACTACTACTGCAGAGACACTCCCACAACTGGATGGCTGCTGTCTGAATGAATGAAAGTATACCTGCTCATCATAGTTATATATTACTATAAGCATATTCATTCATTCATTCATTCATTCAATGGCTGGCTGTGGTGGTAGGAGGGAGGGTCTGTGTGCCAGCTGCCATCTTCCAACAAAGTTAATTTTGCCAGTATGATTTTCAAGGGAATTGTGTGCCTTGAGTGTGAAGGAACAGGAAGCTAACTGCCTTTTACTGGATCTGAAATGGGGGGAAGAGGGTGGGACTGATATTGCTATGTAGGGTGGGGAAGGGTAAGTAATTACTATATGTATATACCTTGTTCATTGTCACTAGCACCAATGAATCTGCTTATGTTTGCTTGGGTGGGGGTTGGAGGATGGTATTGGTTGCTAAGAGGATGGGGGATCCTTTTTAATGGTCAGGGTTGGGGGAAGGGTGGGTAAAGATGCTATATGGGTGTGGCTGTTTTTGTTTTCTTTTTTAATTTAAGTGGCATCTGAAATTCTATGTTAAGTGGCACTTCCCTAGTGAAGTACCTCTCTGTCAGGTAAAGTGCTACAAGTAGTGATTAATTTGCCAGCAAAATGCCACTTGATAGTTTTCACCTGGTGAAGTGTCTGCTTTGCTACCCAAAGAACAACGTTTAGCGCAGTTTCACACTACACAAGCTAATGGCACTTCAGGTAGTTTTTCACAAAGTGAAGTTTTCCTGACTAAACCCACCTCTAAGACCCTGGGTTGTGCCTATTGTCATCAGCACCCACCAACCAGCAATAGTCTCCAGCAAATGCCTGCTCGTTCAGGTGTTATTGCTTAAGTAAGTCCAGTGACTCCATTTAACAGGGTATAAGGCAATAGTCTGTCTGAAGTCAAATGCAGTTTCATTCCAGCTTTTGTCCACTGATGTTCTGTATCTCACAAATAGAATGAAAAATCACCATCTGGGCAGGGGCCCACAAGAAGACTTTTCCAGGAGTGAAATTAAAAGTCTCAGTCCTGCTGACCTATCAGCAGAACAGTAGGGCTACTGCTCATGATGTTGGTGATATGGGGTCAGGAATGAGCTAGTTGCACTGGGGTCCAGCCAGGGGGTACTGGGGTCCAACCAGGGGAGATGGTTTGTGCATCCAAGAAGATGCTCCTGTCCACCAGGGAGGGAGGGAGGGCAGCTGGCTCCATTATGACATGGCCACTGCTTGGTGAACACAGGAGGCAGCTCAGATGAGCAGCCCAGGGGAGGTAGAAAGCCTGCTGGTGCCATGCTACACATGCCTGCATGAGCGTGCACGCACACCCTCATTGCTGATGTCCAGAGGGATTGGGAAGAAGATGAGAAAAATCCCAGCTGGCAGGATAAAGACCGCCTCCTGCAGCCTACTACAGGCCACACACTGGTAACCTAGGCACTTCCTCTATCTAGTCTGGACCACATGGAGGCTTGCAGAAACCCTACAACCAGTCATGGGGGTAAGCCATGTAGTACAAATGAAGACTAAGACTGGGAGAATGGGAGAAGCTGGGGGGTGCAGTAGAAGATGGCCAGTTAGAAATGGGAGCATGAAGAAAGAAATACAAAAAAAAGTCTCAATATCCAGGCAAAAAGAGGAAGGACTGCTTCTGAATAAACTCAGTCCCTGAAAATGCATAAAAAACATCGAATGGGCTGCCTCACTAGCACATCAGCAACTGGGGGACCAGAATTTGCACGCAAACCCCAGAATGCCACAGTGGGATGGCTGCAGGTTAAGTGCCTTGTCAAGGTGGGGCACTTGGCTCCAGGGGAAGGGAAGACAGAGGCTGCTTGGCATCCATGTGCCCTCGGCTGGCCAGGTAAGGAGTGGCATTAGTGTCAGCTGTGAAGCCGAAGAAGGAGACAGTCTTGGTGACCGCCAATCCCTGGGGTGGGAACCAAGGGACACAAAATGAGGAGCCACAAAATAATAATAATAAAAAAAACCCACTTACAAATGCCAACCAGTTGATGCAGCAGCAGCACTACCACTTGCAATTCTGGCAACTCAGGTTCAGGAACAAGTTTCATCTGTCAGAGGGTCAGTGGGGAGAGGAGGCCTTAATGTTCCTCCTCTGGGGTGGATGGTTGTCCACTGTCCACTGCATGAGCACTTCCTAGTGACCCTAGAGGACTAGGAGCAATGTGATAAGGCAAGGGGGTGATGAGCACCATATGTCTGAGCATGCTTGGTTTTTTTTCCCCTCTCCCCATCCTCCCCCCCACATGGGCTACCCTACCACCAGCCCTGTCACCTATCTCCTTCCAGACTTACCCTGAGCCTCCTTGTTCTGCTGTGGCTTACCTCTCAGGGTGCGGTCGATGCCTGGTGTGGGCCATGCCCCATTGGAGGTGCTGCTCCGCATGGGGGTGGGTGCCAATCAGTGGTGCAGGGCCTACGGGATGAGGGCCAGCATCATCCAGCCACAGGTGTTTTTTTCCCTATTTTCTTGTTGCTCCCACCCACTGGGACACTGACTGATGGGAGCTAGCAGTGCACATGCAAAAGTGTGTATCAGTGCATCAAGGCTCTGTCGGTGTCCCCCCTTCCTGAGCTCCAGTTCTGCATGCACCACCACCTGTGGTCACTCAAATGGTGGCAGTACTGTGGATGCTCGATCCTCCTCCTCCCTCAGTCAGCCCTCAAATGACTCAGGTTACTTCCAAATCTCGGTCACCGGCATTGCGAGTGATAGTGCTACTGATGCTCCAACAGACTGGCCCTTCTGCATAAGCTTGTTGTGTGCATGAAGGAAACCTGTTGCACCACAGTCTTAGGGGCACGAGCAAACTGGAGGGGAAAATATTGGTGCCTTGCAGGATGATGATATTCGAGGACTTCTGGTCTTGCTCCACCAACTGAGCTCTCTAACAGAATTGGTCTCCAGAGGGGTCTATCCCACCCTAATGGCCTTATTATAGGTTGCAAGCCATGACAGGCAGGAGACAAGGTCCAATGAAGTAGAGGGCAGGCCCACGGGATCAAGCTAAAGGGAGTTAGGTGCTAGAGAAATAGTAAATATAAAACAAAAAAGCAGTTCAAATAAAGCCTAAAATAAAAATGCGATGTTTTATGGGGAAAACGTTCTTAGATCCCATGCCCTCTAAAGTATTCTATCCCGAGGGGTTCTTCAGGGGATTTTGTTTGGATATTCTTTTTCTCCCTGTCTTTCTCTTTTGGTTTCTCTTCCCTTTCCCAGACAATCATGACAACTACGACTGTACGGTTTCTCCAACTGGGATGGCAGGTGAATGGTTGCCTTTAACGTCAACACCACTTTATGGTTGAGTGGCGGGGGGGGGGGGTATGAAATCTGAGTGGCCTGCAGCCTCTCTGTGAGTCAAGTGCCTTAGCTCTGTGATGAGTCACGCCCCAGCCAGCCTCAGTGCAGGATTCCATGGTTCCAGTCTGCACTCTAGTCTCCCAGGTGCCACGCCACTGAGCAATTGCCCTCCCTTCCAACCCCAGGGATTTCTTTCCATTTTCTTTTTCTTAAATTTAAATTTTTTCCTTCTAATGTCAGACACATAACATGTATGGTAACCATAATACATAAACAAACACTTACCATAATGGAAGACATTACAATCATGTAAATTATGTAACATGCAACTACTTCAGAAGTACTACGGGTGAACATTATGTTGACCACAGATAATTGTCCTGTATATACAGCTTAAAGAGCAGCTGATGCCTTCAGGAGAACTTTAACAAAACATAATATTTAAACAGAGTTTGGCTTGTATTTCACATTAGTTCTGCATTCCCCCTCACCATTATTCATTACTGGTGTAATCTGCATGAAAACAGGGCCTTTGTTCCTGAAGGGTTAATGTATTCCTGTTGCTTTTTCCCTACCTGAGGTCATAATAGACTGCTTATGACATCACAGTTACTCCCATGGCAACACATTGTGAAGTCACAATACAGGATTATGGCGTGAAGTAGGGAGTAAGCTAAAGAAGCAGATGAACATCAAGGGATAACGATCATGTATTCATACAGATTTCCTCAGTAATAAATAATGGGGAGGAGAAATCTATAGAATATATATGTATTGAATGCAAGCTGACTTGTACCGAAATACTCTATCATGTTTTTCAAAGTTTTCTTGGAGGCATCAGCAGCTCTTAAACTATTTTTACATATATTCATATGCAGTACTCCTATGTATTCTTGTACTTGTTCCTCAACAGAAAAACATAGAATTGCATCAGCAGAAGAAGGCTTTGCGGTCTACCAAGTCTGCTCAACATGGATGTACATGTCCCATATAGATTCATGCCCCCCCGTCCTCCCTTCCTAGCACCACTTAAAGAGCTAGTGGATCGGAACTGATATTTAAGGTGCAAAGATGATGTGAATAGACAGGAACTAACCTGTGATATAGTTCATGTTGTCAGTTTGATTATCTGAACTGTTTTTTTCAATATTTTTAGTGTTTCACAGGTCCTTCTTATGTTGAGCTATGGAAACTACTGTCAAACACATCAACAGCTGGAAATGACATCTTTGGGGGGGGGGAGGATCTCAAGTTTGTGTTTGCCTAGCTGTCTGGGTCGTCTCTCCTGTGTGAAGTGGGTCCGAATATTTCAAAATGTTAAGCGCGTGTTTTATCTGTCAGACTTTTCTGCCTTGTAAGTTGTGTGACAGGCATTCACCCCCTGTAGTTTTTCTGGATTTGATTTGGGCATGGTGGGGTGCTGTCAGTCAGTGAGATGCAAGCATGCTGTGTGGCAATGTAGAGTAATCTTGTCTGCTGCTGGTGGTGTCAGATGGGAGATCGTTCAGCTAATATCAAATCATTTTGACTTTCAGTTATTCTCCCTTTTATGATTGCACTACATGCAGAAATTGCAGCTGGATCTGGGAAGTTCAGTATGCGTGTGTGTGGCTTTGGTGGAATAGCAGACTAAGGGGGCTGGCATGTGCAGGTCACAATGGCTGTGTGATCACAAAAAGTGAATGGAAAGTTTTGTCTTTGGAGCCATGCAGGCTCTTTGTGCTGTGGCTTTGTCTTGGCAGGGATGTGCTGGTGTCAACGAGGTTGGATTTGCACAGGGAAAATGTTTTTCTTGTGTTCATTTGTTTGGGGGGTTGGCACAAGAGATACTCGGTCGGCTGTAGTGTGTCTGTGCCCCTGCAAAGAGCATCATTTTGGCATATTGATGACCATGCTAAAAAGATGGTTAATAGAATCATAGAAGACTATAGGCAGAAAAGGACACTACTGCACATCGAGTCTGCCCTGATACCCCCCTCCCACTTTCCCCACCCAGATACACCTCTCGCCACCCTCCAGCTAATACTGTATATCTGTCCCATGCCCTCTTGAATCCATCTATGGTTTCTGCTCCCACCACCTCCTCCAGTGGACTGTTTAAGGGGTCCACCACCCTTTTGGTGAAATAATGCACCCATGTACTGCCCCTGAATCTTCCCCCCCATCAACCTCAGACTATGACCTCTTGTTCTATCACTTATTTTTCTTGTGAATAGGCTCCTTTCTCCTACCTTATTTATCTCTTTCATGTACTTGAACATTTCTATCATGTCCCCGCTCTCCCTCCTAGTCTCCAGTGAGTACAGGCCCAGCTCTTTCAGTCTCTCCTCATAGGGCTTCTGATGCATGGCCTGCATCATCTTTGTTGCCATTCTCTGGAGCCTTTCTATCCCATCAATATCCCTCCTCAGGTAGGGCCTCCAGAATTGTACCCCATACTTCAGGTGAAGCCTTACTATAGACTTATAGAGGGGCATCAGTACCTCCATTTTCCTGCTTTCACTATCCCTCCCAATGCATGCCAGCATTCCATTTACCCTGCCCACCGCTTTGCTGCATTGCTTCCCCACCTTGAGGTTATCTGAAATTATAACCCCCAGATCCCACTCCCACCTGATCACCTTTATTTCTTCCTCTCCCAGAATGTAGCAGGCCTGCGGGTTATTATGTCCCATGTGTCCCACAACTACATGGGGCTAAATAAAATTAGAAATGGCATGGAATGGAGAGGGTAAGATAAACTGGACGGGGGGTGGTATTTGGACAGACTGGATGGGCCAGTTGGTCCTTTTCTTCTGGCAGATTTCTATGTTTCTATATGCATCACAGTGCATTTTTTTACATTGAACTTCAGCTGCCATGCCTCTGACCACCCCTCCAGCCTCTTTAGGTCCCTTCTCATTGCCTCCACCCTAGCTGTGGTGTCCACCTTATTGCAGATCTTGGTATCATCTGCAGGCAGGCATGCCTTTCCTTCCAGTCCCTCCTCTATATCACTGATATATATATATATATATATATATATAAAAGTATGGGCCCTAGCACTGACCCTTGGGGCACCCCGCTCAACATCCTTTCCTCCCTGGAATGAACACCATTCACCACCACCCTCTGGCTTCTGTCCTGCAGCCAGTTTTCTACCCACTTCATTATATTTGGTCCCACCCCCAAGCTTTCCAACTTATTAACCAGCCTTCTGTGAGGGATGGAGTCAAAGGCATTCCTGAAGTCCAGGTAGGCCACGTCCACGGCCCCAATCTACCAAGCTTGTCATCCAGTCAAAAAACTCAAACAGATTCATCTGGCACAACCTCCCTGCAGTGAAGCCATGTTGCTTGTCATCCTGCAGTCCATTATCAGCAAGGTATTTCACCATCCTTTCCATCAAGAGTGCTTCCATCATCTTAACACCACCAAAGTGAGGCTGGCTGGATGATAGTTTTCTGCCTTCTCCCTGCTGCCACTCTTGCGGAGTAGTACCACATCCACCCTCCTCCAGTCCCTTGACACCCGTCCCGTGTCCAGGGACAAGTTAACAGCCTCCTCAAGGGAGTTCCCAGCTCCTCCCAATTCCCAGAGTACCCTAGGATGCAGGGCATCTGGACCCATAGCTTTATCCTCTCTTAACTTACCTAGCTCCTCTCTTACCCTGCCTTCAGTGAACAGGCTTTGATCTGCCCCTTCCCTTACCCTTCAACTCTGGTCCCTTCCCCTCCTCCTCTACTGTGAAGACCAAGCAGACATATCTATTTAGTACTTCCACCTTCTCAAAATCTTCCCCCACCTGTACTCCCCCTGTGTGACTCAGTTGGTAGCACATCCGCCTCTAGACCAGAAGGTCATGGGTTCTTGTCCCACACCGGGATGGACTTGCACCTAAATATCACTGGCATCCGAGTGCAATATTGGGGGGTGCTGTACTTCTGGGGTGTGCTGTCCTTCGGATGAGATGTTAAACCAAGGTCCCTTCTGCCCATCCTGGTGTTGTCCTGGTGGGTGTCCAGTTGGAAGTATAAGAACCCAGGGTACTCTTTGTAAAGAGCAGGGAACATTCCCGGTGTCCTGGTCAACATTCCCCTTCCCATAAACCGGTTCATGCAATTATCCAGGCTGTGTGTGGGTGATGATGTGCAATATGGCCACCACCACACATTCAGTCACTTCACTACCAGTCTAGCATTGCTTGTAAAGTGCTTTGGGATACTGTGTATGAAAAGCGCTACACAAATGCTGATTCTTCTTCTTCTTCTTCTTCTCCTCCTTCAGTCTAACTATCTCCTGCTTTGCCTTCTTTCTCTCCTAACATACCTAAAAATAGTTTTAGTTCCCCCTTTGCTCTGTCTGGCGATTCTGCCTTCTGTGTCTGCTTTAGCCCTCCTAATCTTCTGCCCTGCCATCTCAGTTTTTCCTTGTAGATCTCCCTGTTTTTATCCCCTCTGGGTCCTCTTATATGTTTTGAATGCCCTTCTTTTCTCCCCAGTTGCTCCCCTCATCTCCTGGGTGAACCACAATGGCATCTTTCATCTTTTGCTTTTCTTAACCCCCCTGATGCAGATGTCCATGGCCTTCAGAAAAACCTCCCCTTAATTGCTTCCTTCCACATCCCCTATCTGCTCTGTCCTCTTCATTTCCTCCTCAAAAATCACCCTCATTCTGTCAAAATCCAGAACCTTAGTGATCGATTAACCCTTTGCCTTCCCCATCCTTACCCTGAACATCACCATGTTGTGGTCACTTGCACCTAGGCTGTCCCCCACTACCATCTCTTCCATACTTTCCCCATTAGTGAGAACCACGTCCAATACATTGCCACCCTTGGTTGGTTCTCTTTATTATGGGGGAGAGGTCTGATTATAGGAACAACAAAAGCAAGGGGTCCAGTGCAGCACAGCTACACGAAGCAGGGGTGTGTACCACTGTACAAAGCAGAAAATGACAAACCACTCTAGTAAGTACAAGCCACAGCCTCTAATCCAGTGCCAGTAATGCTTATTGGAACCATGCTAAAAATGAAACAATGGCCAGAACTACGCCAGTACCTCGAGCTTGACGGTTCATCCTCAGGGGACAGTACTGGCACTGTATAAGTGGCAGCAGCTTGTACTTTGTAGCATGATTTGTTGTTTTCCTGTATCTGACTAAGTTGCTTTTTTAGCTGTATTCCCAATCTTTGGCTTGATACCTTGGAACATGGGTAAGATATCTATCTAGGTGTGAGAGAGTGTGTGTGTGTGTGTGTGTGTGTGTGTGTGTGTGTGTGTGTGTGTGTGTGTGTGTGTTGGAGTGGGGAGATCAACCAGACTGTTATGAGGAAGATGATATTTTATTCACACTTCACCAGTGGGGGAAAGTGATCAGAGAAGTGTTTTTGGGAGCCTCTCATTCTGCACAGTGTGCTCATTCATTTCCATCTGTCAGGCTTTCTCAGTTTGTCGTGCATGTGTGCATGCGTGGGATCTACAAACAAAACACACCTTACACATAAATACCGTGTAACACTGGATGTAGCACATAAGCTAATGCATTAAAAGGGTACTAAAAATGTATCAGTAACAACATAATCATTACGTTTTCAGTTGTTTCACATTCCATGGCAGTGTGCAGGCATTTGATGTATTGGGCAGATTTCCTCCCACAGTGTCACGTCCTGCCCAGCTGTCTGGTGCTCGTGACCAACAGTCCTTGCCAGAGCCGTTAAAGACATGTCTGAAAATTGGGGTTTGACTCATGGCACAACTATAGTATCAACAAACATAAATTAAATACGACTGAAAAGCAATCCAATTAAATATTCCAGTAACCATAAAGTGGCTTAAAAAACTCAGTACACTAGCTCTTTAATATACCTGTGCTTTGCAAAGCTTGAATACCTTGTTCATGTTGAGGTCTTCTTTGAAAACACATCACAACCACATGGACACAAACAATCTAGTATCAAACTTTTTTTTTTATATCAGGCAAATGTGTGTGTGCGTGTGTGAGACATACTAACATACTATTTGCCAGCAGATTAGGCCTTATGGTCTATCGAGTCTGCTCGAACCTAGATCCTTAGTTGGGTGCCGAGACCCTCCCATCCCTTGTGCTCCAGAAACTCCTATCATCCATCCCCACCCTCCCGGGACAGGCCATCATCTGATACATCCACTTTCTGTGTCTGTCCCACCCTCTCTTGAAGCTCTCCACTGTGGATCTCTGAACCAGCTCACCAGGCAGTGCATTCCAAGGGTCCACCACCCTCTCAGTGAAAAACCTCCTCCTCTTTCCCCTCACCCTTCCACCTTCCAACTTCAAACCATGCCCTCTGGTGATACCGCCCTGCTTTAGTCTAACGATCCCCTCCATGTTTACCCTATTTATTCCCTTGAGGTACTTGAAGACCTCAATCATGTCCCCCCTGTCTCTCCTCTCCTCCAATGAAAACAGGCAGAGCTCCTCAAGTCTGTCCTCATAAGTCAAATCCCCTAGCCCTCATATCATCTTTGTTGCCCTCCTCTGTACCCTCTCCAGGAGCTGTATGTCCCTCTTCAAGTGTGGTCTCCAGTACTGTACACAGTACTCAAGGTGTGGTCTAACCAGTCCATTGTACAGCGGCAGAATCACTTCCTTGCTCCTAGAGTGATCCCCTCACGATGCATCCCAACATCCTGTTTGCCTTGCTAGCTGCTCTTCTGCACTGCTCAGAGTTATTCATACATGTATCCACCATGACCCTGGGTCTTTTCCCCTATTGAGGCCTCCAGCGCCTCCCCTCAGGGTGTACCTGTGTTTAGGGTTTCCCGACCAAGATGCAACACCTTGCACTTGGTGATATTAATTAATTTCCGTATGTGAGCCCAGCTTTCCAGGGTGTCCAGGTCCTTGCAGGGCCAACCTCTCCTCTTCTCCCTCAACTACTGCTCCCATCTTGGAGTCATCCAGCGAATAGACTCATTTCACACCTAAACTCTCCTGATGTCCGATATGTATGCATTAAACAGGATCGGACCCAGGACCGAGCCCTGTGGTACCCCACTACCTACCTCTCTAGGGTTCGAGAGCTCCCCACAGACCACTACTCTCTGAGTCGTCCAGCTAGCCAGTTTTCAATCCATCTGACCATCAAAGGCCTACTCCTAACCCCATCAGTTTCTCCACCAGACCATTGTAGGGGACAGAGTCAAACGCCTTGCTGAAGTCCAAGAATAATACATCCACAGGCTTTCCCCTGTCCAGTTCTGATGTTACCCATTCATAGAACTCCACAAGATTGGTTTGACATGATCTACCTGGCACAAACCCATGTTGCCGACTATCCAGACCTCCCACCTCCTCCAAGTACACCCCAATCGTTCCTTTAGTATACTCTCCATTAATTTTCTCACCACTGAGGTCAAACTGATGGGTCTATAGTTCCCTGGTACTTCCTCGACTCCCCTTTATGGATTGGTACCACATGTGCCTCTCGCCAATCCTAGGTACCCTCCCTGTCTCAAGTGACCTGCTGAAAAGCTCCACCAGGGGTGCAGCCAGTATGTCCGCCAATTTCCATAGTACTCTCGGATGAATGCCATCCGGCCCAGGAAATTTGTCTTTCTTTAGGGCCTTGAGGGCTAACCACACCCTTTTGGCGGAGATAGCATCATCCGTCCCCTCCACCTTACTGGTCTTTTTATCCTTATCCAGATGTGACACCCGGGTACCTTTCCCTCCCTCTTGCTCCATTTCTGTTGCTCCCCTGATCCCTCCCTGCCACTTCTATCCCCTTTGTGCCTTGCTTTGTAGATATCCCATCCCCTCCCTAGTGAACACAGAGGCAAAGTACTGTAAATACCTCTGCCTGGTCCTTGCCTCTTCCACCCACCCTCCTTCTGATCTCAATCTGCTGAGATGGCCTTAGTTTTCTCCACTCCCCAATGACCGGAAGAACCCTTTTCCCTCCATGTATCCCCTGTGCCAGCCGCTGCTCTTTACTGGACTTTGCTCCTCACCATACGGTGACTTTTCTAGATGCAAGCTGGTACATTTCCTTATCCCTATCCCTCTTGTTGTTTTATATTTTTGTAGGCGCTTTCTTTCTCTGACTGCTACCTGTACCTCACTGGACCACCAGCATGGTTTATGTGACCTTGCTCCCTTACGTTTCAACTTAGCGCAGATCCTGACTGCCTCATGAAGTCCCCGTTTTATGACCTCCCATCTTCTTTCCACATTTGTCATTGAGGTAATCCCCTTCAAGTGATCCTTGAGAATATTTCCCATGCCCATAAAGTCTGCCCCCCTGAAGTCCACTGCCAGTGTCCTAGATCTCACCCCCACTCCCCCATGCTTATTTGAAACCAGACAGTATTGTGGTCAGTCCCAGTCAGGGGGTCCTGTACAACCATGTCCCTTACCAGATCCCCATCTGCCAGAACCACATCCAGGACGTGCCCCTCCCTTGTGGGCTCCATCACATGCTGTGTTAAGAACACATCCTGGAAGCCATCCAGCAGCCTCTGCTCCTTGGCCACCTTAGAGGACATGGTTCCCCAGTTTGTACCTGGCATATTAAGGTCCCCCATCAACACCACTCCTTCCCCTTTTGGACCACACTGGGCAATGATGTTGTCCAGCAAACCATCCTCTAGAACATCACTCATCCCGGGGGGCCTATATGCTACTCCCAGCTTGACCTTATCTACTGCTGGGGATCGTAAGGTGACCCATAAGGCCTCCACGTTTCCCTCTGCCTCTTCTACCATAGCAATTTCTATGTCATCTCTAATGAACATAGCCACACCACCCCCTCTACCTAGGAGACAGATAGATGACTCAAATGTTAAATCAGAATTAATAAAGCCTATTATGAGTTCAGAAATGTAAAAGCTCTCTCCCAAGTTCTTCGTACAGCATAATCTTTTCTGAATGACAGTAAAATATTTTATCCACGATAATAATGTATTTTATTTATTTAGGTAGTTTTTGTTGACTGGATAAGTACACTAGACAAATTCTGCCTATTTTCAGGCATGACTCGGGGAAGGGGGATACAGATGAATGCCAACTGATCTTGAACCAGATTAAGCTGTTGGTGGTACTTTTAGTGAATGGGGGGAGATTTGGTCAGGACACCGGGGAAATTACTCTACTCTTGGCCAGTAGGGGGACATGCTGTCTGAATGATGGCCACTCTGTGTGAGACACTGGAGGGAGAGGACATTGGAGCAGTGGGGGTGCTTGCCTCGGCTCCCACTGTTACCATTTTTTGCAACTGAGGCTGATTTACAATGTCAAGCTGAGTTGGATTCGGATGAGGAGTTTCATGAGGCTCCTCTTTCTAATGAGATTTTTGTTGAAGGTACCAGAAAACCCTTTGCTAAGGACGATATTGATATTTCAACAGAAGTTCCTATGTTACAAGAAGCTGCTACGGCAAATTTACAGACCTCGCTACCTCAGGAGGAACTCCTTGCTTTTAAAACATCTAACTCGGCTGTGCATCTGGCTACTGAAAGTTCTTATGATAACCAAAGGGGTTCTGGTGAGTCCTTATTGCTTCTTTCTACTTCTAAAAATTTGACTTTACCACTCCAGGGAACGCAACAGGCTGGGAGTATGTTCATTGCTTCAAACGAGTGCCTAGAGCCTCATACATTGTTACGTTGCCATTTGAGTTCACAGTCTTCTGCTCAAATACAGCATGTCTCAGCTATGCCTACAGAGACAACTATTCGTGAGGTTGGGAAACCTAATGTGGAGGCCTGTAAGGGTGCAGATAACTTTGGGACAGTTAAGGAGCTTAGTGTGGTAGCAAAAGTATGCACTCAGCTGCTGCCCACTTCAGATACACTCCATGTCATGATTACTGCAAACGCTGTCAGTGGAACAGCTGCTAGAACTGTTGCAAGTGCTTCTGCAAAGCAGGGTTTGTTGGAACTAGTGTCTGCTGCTACGCACTGTAATAGTACTAACCCTCTTAACACACAGCAGGGTGGCAGTTTTAATGTTGTTTCAAACAAGTGCCTACAGCCTTTATCATCGTAGCAGCATAAAGGAAAGGATTTAAGTACTATCGTCAAACAGACACTGCGGGGGAAAAATGAAAGTTATAAATCTGTAGAGGTCTTGCATACTGAATCCACCCTGCTTAGTAAATCAGTAGGGTTTGTGTTTCGGCAACCAGTTACTGGGACATTTATACCTCCTACAAAGGAAGTTATTTTATCCCCTGATATTATATATCAATCCACGCCAGAATCTCAAACAAGGGTTATGCATTTTACCTTTCCAACTAGACCTCCTCTTAAACAAATTATAAAAGGAACTGAATCCTATGTGCCTAAAGCCTCTTCTCAAAGGTCTGAATCTGAGACTGTTTCTTCACACTCAATATCGGAGTCCTTGTCACCAGGGAAAGCCTTATCTGGAGCAGGATGGAAACATGCCTTATCAGGTACATGGGTTCCTGACCCAACATGGAAAACTGATTTTACTTTTTCTCAAAATTCACCAGTATGGAAACCTGGTGTTCAGGCAGATACTTCAACTAAACCTGTGGAACTTAAGATTCGGCCAGGAGCTCTGGAGCCTTCTTTTATTAACAGGCCTATGGATCAACAAGCACCTCAGCCTGAGACTCTTGAAGGTACTAAGTCTGCCTCTAGAGCTATTCCACCACAAGAAGAGAGCGCTCCACCACCATCTCAAAAGCCTCTCATGTCCGAACTTTCCTCTACAGCTAAAAGAGAGGTGGCTCCAAGAAGGAATGCTGTTCGCATTCATTATAAAGGGGTTTGGAGAATAGACCTGATAGGTATTATGTGGGGAAAACTTTGTTAAAGGATTCACTTATTTCTCCCCAAGGATGTCTTTGCCTTTATAAATATATCAGGGGAATATAACTGTGATGTAAGTTCAGGTCTGCACATGCTCTTGATCTTTTCTGGGATAGATATGGGCAAGTAAAATTTTCACCACCATGGGCTCCCTTCTTGGTGATTCCTTTAACAAAACCTTTAATAAAATCTGTGACAGTTATGTTCCGTAATGAGGGGGTGCATGTAGAAGATATTACCTTTTGGCTTTGACAGAAATGTGAAGTATTGAGTGCTCCAGATCCTATCCTAGATTTGGAACAATTTTGGATGGGGGATGGAAGTATAAAATTAAACTCAGACAATCAGAATCAGGTATAGAACACATCCTTAATTATTTCCTATTAGGAAGGGATAGAGGGGTTTGTTTTTATGGGGGCAGCCTAGAGCATGCTATAAGTGTGGCTCTAGGACTCATCTGTCTAGTGTGTGTGATCAGCCTCGATGTGACAACTGTGGGGAAGTGGGGCATGTCACAATGCAATGTGCAAATCATTCCAGATGTGACTTATGCAAGGAATATGGACATGTGTTTAGTGAATGCCCCTGGGCAGCTAAAAAGAAGGCCACTTGTATCAGTCCAGATTTGCTGATTCAAAAAGCTCGGGATGCTGCAGGTTCCCTTCCCCCCACCTCCCTCACCACCACCGCCCCCTGCATCTCCTTTCCCCTTCCCCTTCCCCTATGGAAGAAATAGGGAGGACTAATGCTCCCCCTTTGACACAATCATTACTTTCCAAACCACAGGTGCTTGGAAAGGCAGTAGTGGTAGCCCCTCAGAAGGTTGAACTCAGTATAAGTATCCCAGAAATTTTACAGTTGGCACCAGTTTGTTATACTGAACCTGTAGCTACTAAACAGGAGCAGGTTGCTGGTGCCCCTGTTTCTCCCCTACCTAGGTGGAGGTCCTCACGGAATTTGCCACTCAAATCTCCCCCCTTACAGTTGTTGTTGAAACAAGTAATTCTTATGCAGCATTATTTACCCCATGGGGGGAGACGGATATGGATTTGGGAGACTCGGATTCTCAAAAGTCCTCAGTTTCTGCCATGTCTCAAATCATAGATAATTATAAAAAGAAAAAAAAAGAAAAAAGAAAGAAATAACTAATGGAATACTTTTTCTAGATTTGCCACATGCAGTTAGTCTGGGGATCTTTGAACATCCACAGTTTGTTAAATGTTAACAAAAGACAAGCTTTGTTTCTCTTAATGTATGATTTAAAAATCTCTGTTATGTTTGTACAAGAAACCAGGATGCAGTCTATTGAACAGTTATTAGCCTTTAAACGGGAATGGCCCTGGGGACCCTCTTATTGGTCATTTGGGACTCTGTGTGGATGGTATTGGCATTTTATTCAATTCCTTTCAGTTTTCCCTTCTTAATTTAATTGACCTTATTCCAGGTAGGTGATGATTCTGGATGGTAAATGGCTGAATTCTACCTACAGGTTTATTAATATCTATAACCATCAGGGTAAAGCAGATAGAGTGGCATGCATGAAAGCAGTTCAGCCTTTTTCAGTCACCACTGCAAAAGTATTATGAGGGGGGGATTTTAATGCTGTTTGTATGGAACATCTCAGCAGCATAAAAAAAATTATTGTGATTCCCATGCTCTGGCTTCCATCACAAAGATAGCAGGATTAGTGAATTGTTTTTCTTACTGCACGCAGGGACCCAGGGTGTCTTTTAAGAAGAGAAAATTGTATACACTTATTGATCATATGTTAGTATCTCCATCCGTACAGGTAAAGACTTTTAGTATAAAACCATGTGAATTTTCAGATCACCATTTTTTGATTTGTTCTCTATTTTAAGGTAATTTATCAGATGGTCATAAAGGGAGATGGAAATTAAATGCATCTATTCTAGATTCTTTTCACATAAAGATAGGAATACAGGCTTTATTAAATGCCCGTTTGTCTGTAGTTTTTTATATACTGATATAGGAGCCTGGTGGGCAGATACCAAATTAGACCTGAGTAAATGGTTTAAAAAACAAGGGGTTTTAACTAAAGGCCACAACTTTTTAAAATATTTGTCTCTTAGGCAGCAGCTGCAGAGGGTGATTACCTTTTCTTATAATACCAAATTTGATTATTCAAAACAGATTAAACAGCTAAACAATTATATGAGACTATTTCAGTATGACAGGGCCAAGACTTTGCAAGCAATTCTAGTAAATGCTACAAGCAAGACCCCTATTGGGGATCCCTTTGAGGCATGCAAATCTTTAAGGGATTCGTCCACTATTAATTATCTGTATAATGCAGATGGGGCACATGCCACCACGTTAGAGCAGTTAAAAGACTTAATAGAACTACATTATCATTCTTTAGAACCAGATTCCTCCATTAAGGAGGATTCTATAGTCCATTATTTAAGTTTGGTTAACATTTCTTTGGTTTCCACTGAGGCGACTCAGTTATCTAGGCCTATTACCACACAGGAAATCTTAGAGGTTATTAAAAAATTGAAGCCTAACATTTCCCCAAGGATAGATGGGCTCCCTAATCAGCTTTATAAAAATTTTGCGGAAGAATTTAGTGATTGCTTACTATATTTATTTAAATTTTTTTTAGAAACTAATACTATTTTTTCTTCCTTTACTGAAGGCCTTTTGATACACCTGTTTAAATCTGGAGATAAGGCTAATATTAAAATTTGGAGGCCTATTACTTTACTAAATAAGGATTATAAAATGTTTTCCAGTATTCTTAATAACAGATTGAAGGCTTATGCTGAAGGTGTAATTTCTTCTTAGCAATTCTGTAGCAATCCCAATAGATGGATCCAGTCAGCTTTAATGATTTTAAGGGATGTCATTGAGTATTTATCTTTGGCTGGAAGATCTGGGTGTATTTTGATCGCTGACTTTGAGAAAGCTTTTGACAGAGTGTATTTACCTTATGTGTTTTTAGTTCTCCAAACATATGGGGTTCCTGCAAAGATAGTGGATATAATCAAACTATTATATCAACACAATATAGTTTTTCCATTCTTAAAAGGCTGTATTGACAAAAGTTTTAGGATAAAAACAACGGTACGTCAGGGTTGCCCCCTAAGTCCACTTTTATATGTTTTTTCATTGGATCCCTTTTTGCAGACCTTAGTTAAAACCCCAAAATGGACAGGAGTAACAGGGGATTTCTTTACAGATCAGCTTTATCTGCAAGCTTATGTGTAGGATTTAAATTTATATTTTGCAGATATATCTCAAATTCCTACATTTTTAGAAGAATGTTATTCTTTTTCATTAGTTTCAAATGCAAAAATAAATCTGCAGAATACTAAAGGCCTATTGATTGGGGCAACTGGTCCTGCTGAGATGATACAAAATGGTATCAGTACCTCTCGAACTACACAGAAAATTTTAGGAATATTATTTGGCCCTCAAAATTTGCCTGCAGAGAATTGGACTTTGGCACTAGAGAAAGTGGAAAAAAAAGTTAAGAGATGGAAACAGTGGAAATTTTCTAAATTGAAACGTATTCAGATTTTGAAACAGTTTATTTTACCTTGTTTGCAATATGTAGCAATGATTTTTCCTCTTCCACCACAGTTTGAAACAAAGACCTATAGCATTTTTTTTTCAAATGCTGTGGGGGAATAGATTGAATCCAATAAAACAGCATTATACTTATTCAGGGAAAACATTAGGGGGTTTAGGGATGACTGATCCTGTTACATTTTTCCATTCCTTATTTTTTCTAACCACTGTCATGAGAGGACTTTCTTCAGTAGTAAGTTTAGAAAAGGGGTGGATGGATAAGGTATTGGGAAGATATTTTCAAGCTTGAAAGATTTTAGCCCCGAAATTAAATTCCCATGTCTGTATTCCCAACTATTTTAAACCTGCAGCACAAAAATTGTATAAATGACAAATCACTAGAGACATGATTAAGGAACATAACATTCAGTCTCTGTATTCCTTAGTGATGGAAGCAATTCATCTGCAAGTTCATTGTTTTAAAAATTGTCCTACTTCATTTAATATTAAATATTGGTACAGCTTAAAAATCCTAGATTACCTCCAGGTCAATGGGAAATGCAATGGTTGCTTTCATATGGTAGATTAAATGTTCAGGGGAATGCAAAATATAAGGCCAAAGAAGAAATAAATTGTCCTTATATAGAATGCACAAACATAGAAGAAACTATGGAACATTTTCTTTTACAGTGTTCATATTCTATAAGTTTGTGGAAATATTTGGCCAAGCTATGGAAGTTTTCTTGGTTACAGTTTCTTACGTATGATATTCTGGTTTTAGGATTTTATCCATTACCTTTAGCTGGTTTTCATGAGGATACTTTATCTTTATTTTTTTGCTGTATACAGTATTTTTTATGGCAAGCTAGATGTCAATGGGTGATTTATCAATGAAAAATGACATATGAATGTTACAGCATTTTGGTTACAAATGAGCTTTTAAAAATGTATTTACAAGATATGAAGGTGGTTTCTTCACATAAAGTTAATAAGTGGTGGCAGGGTTTTACTCACTTTATCAAATATAAATAATTTACTGTTCGTATTAAGTTCTAGGATTGGGTATATTGTGTTTAAGGTATTATTGATTTTATTTTTCATTTTTGTTTTTTCTTCCTGTGTTACAGTGAAATACTGTGTAGTTTGATATTTTGAGTTGTATTATATGTTTATTATTGCAATAAAAACTCTCCTACTCTGAGGTGTTGGTTGTGGACCCAGGTCGTCGGAAGGCAGGTTTTTTGGCAGGATCACCCTCGGGACTATGGCTAGGGGGTGTTCAGCTAACTACCTCACACTGGGTGCAGAACCTGGGCATTATGTTTGATGGCTGCCTGACACTTAAATCACAGGTGTCGGTAGTTTTCAAAACCTCTTTTTTACCATCTGAGGAATATCACCCAGGTGAAGCACCTGGTTGCCCCCCAATGACCTTCCAACTTTGGTCCACACCTTCGTTACCTCCTGCCTTGACTACTGCAAAGCCCGTTACCTAGGGCTACCGGAGGTTGATAGCCACCACTTGCAGCTAGTGCAGAATGCAGCAGCCAGGCTGTTGACTGGCACTTCTAGGTCCAGTCATTTTATTTTTTATTTATTTAGTGATTCAGAAAAGACAGTTGGTCGCAAGCTCTTTTACAAAGGTTCCACGTCAATAGGAGAAAGCAAAGGTACATTACAATGAACGATACAGCTTGGATTCAGAACTTAAAGAAAAACTCAAAACATGTAACGCCTGTGCTCCGCGGACTGCACTGGCTGCCATTATAGTAGCGGAACGCCTTCAAGGTCAGTTTGCTGACCTATAAGGCCCTACATGACCAGGGACCTAGTTATCTGCAAGATCTTCTTTATCCCTACTGTCCCCCCGCCCTCTCTGATCCACTGATGAGGAATTGCTAGAGATTCCCAGGGTCCATTTAAAGACATCTGGGGCTTGGTCATTTAATTTTATGGCCCCAACCCTGTGGAATTCTCTACCTCGTCAGGTGCGAGATTATAGAATCATAGAAACATAGAAGTTGATGGCAGATAAGGACCGCAAGGCCCATCCAGCCTGCCCATTTCTTTTTCTACCTTATGAATGTGCCATCGGCCTTTGCTCTGTCAATGGCCTAACTATTCATACTCATCTGTATTGCTCCCTTATATCTATCCCATGCCTGTTTGAAGCCCTGCACTGTATTCTTATTCACCACTTCCTGATGTAGGCCGTTCCATGTATCCACCACCCTTTCTGTAATAAAGAACTTCCCCACGTTACCCCATAATCGGCCTCCCTCTAATGTCATGCTGTGTCCTCTTGTCCTGCTATTTTTCTTACACTGAAACATGTTACACTCTTTCACCTTGTTAATGCCCTTAAGGTGTTTGAATGTTTCGATCATATCACCTCTCTCCCTCCTTTGCTCTAGGGTATACATATTGAGCTCCGTTAATCTGTCCTCATATGTTTTCTGATGCAGTCCCTGCACCATTTTAGTTGCCCATCTCTGGACTGCCTCAATTTGGTTAATGTCCTTGTGAAGGTGTGGCCTCCAGTACTGCATGTAGTACTCCAAATGGGGCCTAACCAGTGTCTTGTAAAGAGGGATTATTACCTCCCTCATCTGACTTGTGATACCCCACTAATACACCCCAACATTCCCCAAGCCTTACCTACTGCTTCAGTGGTCTGCTTGGATGATTTCAGGTCATCTGTAATAATGATGCCCAAGTCTCTTTCTTCCCTTGTGACTGCCAGCAACTCCCCTCCCAGCCTATAGGTGGCTTCAGGGTTTCTGTTCCCTATGTGCATGATCTTGCACTTCTTTGCATTAAACCCCAGTTGCCACTCTTCTGACCATTTTGCTAGTTTATCCAGATCTCTCCTCATTCTGCCCACCCCATCTGGATCATCTACTCTGTTGCAGATCTTGGTGTCCACTGCAAACAGACAAACCTTACCCTCCAATCCATCTGTAATGTCACTGATGAAGATATTGAAGAGGACTGGTCCCAGGACTGATCCCTGAGGTTCCCCACTTGTGACTTGCATCTCTTCTGACTGTATACCGTATACCACCACTCTCTGTTTTCTGTCTGTCAACCAGTTTGCTGCCCAGTTGACCAACTTTTGACCAACCCCGAGCCTACCCAGCTTATTAATCAATCTTCTATGTGGAACAGTGTTGAAAGCTTTGCTGAAGTCAAGGTAGGCAACATCAACTGCTCCCCCTTGGTCCACCACTCTGGTTACCCAGTCAAAGAAATCTATGAGATTAGTTTGACAGGACCTTCCTTTTGTAAACCCATGCTGTTTTGGATCCTGTGATCCTATGGATTCCAGATATTGCACTATCCTTTCCTTAAGGAGTGCCTCCATAATCTTGCCCACTACTGAGGTAAGACTGACTGGTCTGTAGTTCCCTACCTCCTCCCTGCTACCACTCTTGTAGAGCGGGATTACATGAGCCCTTCTCCAGTCTTCTGGAACCTCTCCTGTACTCAGAACCTCACTAAACAGTTCTGTTAATGGCTCTGCTAGCTCCACCCTTAGCTCCTTTAGTACACAGGGAAGTATGAAATATAGAAACATAGACTTTGTTGGCAGATAAGGACCGCTTGGCCCATCTAGTGTGCCCATTTCCCTACCTACAGGATAGGCCGCAGATCCTAGTTAACCAACAGCCTATTTCTTCCTACCCCCCACAAGAATTGCCTTATGTCTGTCCCATGCATTCTTGAATTCTCCCACAGTTTTAGACCCCACAACCTCCTCAGAAAGGCTGTTCCATGCATCCACTACCCTCTCTGTGAAAAAATACTTCCTCACACTGCCCCTGATCTGCCCCCACATTATCTTTAAATTGTGTCCCCTTGTTCTTGCACATCTCTTTTTCTGAAAGATGCTACCCTCTTGGACTTTGCTGATTCCACCGAGGTACTTAAAAGTTTCTATCATGTCTCCCCTCTCCCCCCTTTCCTCAAGGGTATACATATTAAGCTCCTTTAGTCTCTCCTCGTACGGCTTCTCTTGCAGACAATGCACCATTTTAGTTGTCCTCCTCTGGACTGCCTCTATCCTGTCTATGTCCTTGCGGAGATGGGGTCTCCAGAACTGGACGCAGTACTCCAGATGGGGTCTCACCAACTCTCTGTATAGAAGGATAACAACTTCCTGTTTTCTGCTGGTGATGCCTCTTCCTATGCATTCCTGTATACTCCTAGCCCTCCCTACTGCCTTCTCACATTGCTTGCTAACCTTAAGGTCATCTGATATGATTACCCCCAGGTCGTTTTCCTTTTTTGTTGTTGTTACTACCTCCGCCCCATTGTGTAATCTTCCACAGGGTTCTTGTTTCCCAGGTGCATTATTTTGCACTTCTTTCCATTGAATCCTAGCTGCCATACTTCTGACCATTCCTCCAACCTTGCCAAGTCCCTTCTCATCCTTTCCACACCTCCTTGTGTATCAATCCTGTTGCAGATCTTTGTGTCATCTGCAAAGAGACGTACTTTTCCTTCTATTCCCTCTGCAATGTCACTTATAAAGACATTAAAAAGGACTGGACCCAGTACTGAACCCTGCGGTACCCCACTAGTAACCCCTCTTTCTTCAGAGTGGACTCCATTTAGAATTACCTTTGTGTCCTGTTATCCAGCCACTGTTTTTCCCAGACTACCACCCTGGGACCCACTCCCAGGCTGGTTAATTTGACTATTAATCTTTTGTGTGGCACTGTGTCAAATACCTTGCTAAAGTCTAGGTAGGTCATGCCCACAGCCCCTCCCTGGTCTACTACTTTGGTCACCCAGTCAAAGAAATCAATTAGATTCATCTGACATGACCTTCCCTCTGTGAACCCATGCTGCCACCATCACCATCATCATCAAATCTTTATTTATTCAGGCGAACATCATTGAGCAAGGCTCATTTACAAGATGGACCTGATAAGGTCAAGGTTCAATAGTTGATACACAACAGATACATCATACACTTATATAAGACAGTTATACATACAGGGGAAAATAACGTTTATAAACACAGTGATGTACAGTAAATTCACATGATAAAAAACTATTACAGGAAAGTTAAGCTAATATTTACAGTATGTACTGTATATACATATCCCAGTGGGGGGGCATGGCAGACACTCAACATAATGTAATACTAGGATGGTGAAGGTATTACTGGGTGCCACAAGATGGGGTGTCTGTCTGGAAGGAATATGCCATATATGGTTTGGAAGGGAGATTTGTGAGATGACAATGCTAGCTCTAGTGGTAGCAATTGCATTTCTCTTTGAAGAAGACTGTACAATGCTGTTTAAAGGATACAAATGGAATGATATTGGACAGTTTTAGGGATTTCTGTAGGGCGTTCCATGCTATGGCTCGAGAAAAGCTGATTGCTGCCCTCCCTAGCCTGGTGTTGAATTTGGGCAATTTGAGCAGGATGATGTTGTTGCTTCTTAGGGCATAGGAGCTAGGAGAGGTCTGGGTGAAGCAGTCCAGGATATAGTTTGGAAGTTTTTTTGACCATGTTCTGTAAATCTATAGTGCTGCATTTCTGTTCCTTCTGAGGTGAAGGGAAACCCACCCAACTGCAGCTTAAAGAGAGCAATGATGAGTATTAGATGGCAGATCTGTAATGAACCTTGTTACTCTATGATATAAGGTATCCAACTTGTGATGGTAGGAGATGGGGCAGTGACTATAAAGGAAGTCTGCATAGTCAACAACTGATAGAAAAATGGCCTGGACTAACCTCATCTTTGAGTCTCTGTTTAGGAAGGGTTTTAATCTATAGAGAAGGCCAAGCCTTTGGCGAAGCTTTTTTAACAGTTCTTCTAAATGATGAGTGAAGTCAAGTCTGTTGTCAATCCTCACACCTAGGTATTTGAAGTTTTCTACATACTCCAGATTTTCTCCAAGTATAGTGCATAGCTGGGGGAGAATGATTGGAGAAGATGTGCTGGTGGAGCTTTGATTTGTGAACATCATTGCTTTAGTTTTCTTCGCATTTAACATTTAACATTTGCCTTGGGTCCTGTGCGCCACTGGCCTCTAGGTACTCAACAATTCTTTCCTTCAGAAGTGATTCCATCATTTTCCCTACCACAGAGGTCAAACTGACAGGTCTGTAGTTTTCTACCTCTGTCTTGGTACCACTTTTATGAAGGGGAATCACATCCACCTTCCTCCAGTCCTCGGGTACCACATCATCCTCCCATGATTTGTTAAAAAGAGTAGTCAGTGGTTTCACTAGTTTACACCTTAATTCTTTTAGAATTCTGGGGTGAATTCCATCAGGCCCCATTGCTTTGTCCACCTTCAGTTTTAGGAGTTCTCACAGAACCCTTTCTTCTGTGAAATGACTGGGACTGACCCCCCTATCAAGAGTGCATCTGTTAATTGGATTAGGCACTTCCCCTCCTTTTTTGTGAATACTGAGCAGAAATATTCATTCAGTATAGAAACATAGAATTTGATGGCAGATAAGGACTGCTTGGCTCACCCAGTCTGCCCATTTCCCTACCTAATGGATAAGCTGCAGATCCTAGTTAACCAGCAGCCTACTTCTTTCTACCCCAACCCCCTAGAATTGCCTTTTTGGCAGTCCCATGCATGCTTGAATTCAACCACTGTTTTTGACTCCACAATCTCCTCCAGAAGGCCATTCCATGCATCCACAACTCTCTTTGTGAAAAAATACTTCCTTACATTACTTCTGAGCCGCTCCCCCTCTATCTTCAAATTGTGCCCCCTTGTTCTTGCACACCTCTTTTTTTGAAAGATGCTACCCTCTTGGACTTTGTTGATTCCGTTGAGGTACTTGAACGTTTCTATCATGTCCCCCCTCTCCCTCCTTTCCTCAAGGCTATACATATTAAGCTCCTTTAGTCTCTCTTCATATGTCTTCTGGTGCAGACCCTTCACCATTTTAGTTGCCCTCCTCTGGACAGCTTCCATCTTGTCTATGTCCTTGCAGAGATTGGGTCTCCAGAACTGCACACAGTACTCCAGATGGGGTCTCTCCAGTTGTCGGTACAGAGGGATAACAACTTCCTGTTTTCTACTGGTGATACCTCTCCCTATGCATCCCAGTATCCCCCCAGCCCTCCTCACTGCCCTCTCACATTGCTTGCCCACCTTTAAGTCATCTGATATGACTACCCCCAGGTCCCTTTCCAAACAGTGCTTTTTCACTGTCCCCCTCTGCCCACCCACCGTTCATTCTATTCTGTCTCACTATCCCTCCCTGTGTCTTTCTATGCTCTTTCATGTACCCATTAAAGGTTTTATCCCCCTTCTTAACTGAGCTGGCTATCTTTTCCTCAGTTTGGGCTTTTGTTATTCTGACTTCCTTCCCTGCTTCCTTCTGCCTTAACTGGTATCGCTCTCTGTCCTGCTTCTTCTGTGTTTCCTTATACTTCCTGAATGCTATCTTTTTCTCCCTGACTTTCCCAGCCACCTCTTTTAAGAACCATAGTGGCTTTTTCTTTCATTTTGATTTGTTTATTTGCTTTACACAAAATATTGTTGCCTCTGTGATGGCAGTTTTGATGATTCCCCATTGTTGCTCCACCCTTCCTTCTAGCCTGTTTGCTAGTGCTTTTCTGAGGCACTCTCCCATCTTGCCAAAGTCAGCCCTCCTGAAGTCCAGTACCCTCACTTTTGTATGGCTTGACTCTGTAGCTGAGCTTAACGTTAACCACACTGTTTGATGGTCACTTGTTCCCAGATGGCAACCCACTTCTAGATCTGAGATCCTCTCACTGCCCCCATTTAGGAGTATTAGGTCTAAGATTGCCCCCTCATGAGTAGGTTCCAAAACTAGCTGTCTGAGGCCTGCCACCTGTAGGGCATCGAGAATGGCCCTGCTCTTGGATGTGGCTGCAGCAAATATGCTCCAGTTAACATCTGGCATATTCAGATCTCCCATCAACAGTATCTCCCCTTTCTCTGCCATCCTAAGAATGCCTTCTATCATATCCTTGTCCATTCCCTCCCCCTGACGTGGGGGTCTGTACACAACCCCATGCGGATTGTGGTGCCCTTTCCAGTCTCAAGGGTGACCCACAGTGCCTCCTCTCCTCCCTGTTCAATCTTTTGTTCAATTGCTTTTATCCCTTCCTTTACAGAGAGAGCTACTCCTCTCCCTCTTCTCCCCTGCCTGTCTCTCCTGTAGGTTATACATAGATACATAGACAGTGTCAGCAGATAACGGCCTATGGCCTACCTAGTCTGCCCATTTGAGTTTGTAACTTCAGTTTATGTTTTCCTAGAACTCTGTTGCCTTGTATGTTAACAGCCCAGTCATGGTTCTCTGTGTACCATGTTTCTGTGACTGCTATGATATCCAGGCATCCCTCTTCCATCAAGGCCACCAGTTCAGGGAGCTTGTTGCCCAGACTAGGGGCATTGGTACTCATTACCCTCCATTTCCTGATGGCCTTACTCCTTTTTGCCCCATCTCTGTCCTGCTTGCCTTTGTCACTTTCCCCATTTACCCCTGCCCTTCTCCCTATCAACAACTCTATGTTGGTGTTTGCCGCACTTACTACCATGATTTTTTTGGGGGGGCTAGGATTTCCCTGCTCCTTTCCCATGCCTTCCCCCTTGGCTAGTTTAAGTGCTTGCCAAAGAAGCATTTAAACCTATCACCTAGGATCCTGGTTCCCCTCCTGGACAGATGCAGCCCATCATGCCAGTATAGGCTTGCATCACTCCAGGTGGACCCCTGGTCCTCAATGAAGCCAAATCCCTGAGCTCTGCACCAGTTTTTCAACCACTGATTGAATCCTATGGTGCAGAACACCTTACGCCATAGATGGGCAGCACCTCTGAGAAGGTTACCATACATGCTACTTGTCTAAGGCCCCTCCCCAATTCCACAAACTCTTCCTGCACTGCTCTAATCCCTTTCCTAGCCAAGTCATTTGTCCCTTGGTGGAAAATGACATCCACCTCCCTCCCCTGTGCAGCTGCTCCAGCAATCCTGAGGATTCGCTCCCTGTCCCTCCAAGCCATGGTGCCAGGCTGCACCTTACCTCCCTCTCCGCTTCCTCCCCCAGTTCTACCTTCCTAACAATGGAGTCCCCCACCAGGAGTTGTTTCCTTTCCCTGTGGGGTCCCATGCCACCCTCCTGTGGGTCTCCCTTGTGGAGGTTCCCAGCATCCTCCTTGGTCTCCACTGCGGGTGCCTCCATAGAGGAACCACACTTTGCCAGAATGGCATAGGAATTGTGGAGAGGTACAACTGGAGGTGAAGCACCTCTGTTCCACCACCCTGCCCCTCCCCCTCCCTAAGCCCACTGTGGCCCAACCACTCCTCTTTCTTGGCAACCTCTGAGGCAACGACAGTGGCACTGGTGGTCCCTGGATGGAAGAGGAGGTCTCACAAATCCTGGCCAACTCAGCCTGGAGATGAGCAACCTCCTCCCTCATCCCAGAGAGGTGCCTGCAGATGAGAGAACACCGCATCCTCCAGAACGTCTCCCAGAATACTGCTGCTCCACAGCCACTGCACTGCACTGCACCACTCCCATCATGTCTTATTTCTGCCCCCATAACTGTTGTTTGGAATCCTTACTCTTTCCTCTGTTTTTTTTCCCTTCTCTCTTTACTTACTTTCTGCCTCTGTGCCCTTTAAGCTCCTGATTGTCCTGTTCTGAGACAAGAAGATCATATATTTCTCAGTAGACCCCTTACTTGCTCAGAGGCAGACCTCCAGCAGCTAGAGGGGTCTGGAGAGCTGCTCTTGCCCTTCTAGGATGGTGTGTATTTGGTGACTCTGGGATCACTCACTTCCTGCTCCCAAACAGGAAGTTCCTGTTGTCAGTCAAATCCTGTGCCTATAAAAGTAGAAGTAGAACTAGCTTTGTGTGGGAGGGTGGAGGGGAGGGAAGGAGGACAATATAGTCCCAGTAGAGAAGTCCAGTCACACAGCACTCCTTCCTCCTGGTGTCTTCTGCCAAGCTTCTAGCAGAATCTTTCTAAAGCAGTCTTTAAATTTAACTTCCTTCTAGCTAAGCCACTCCCCCTACTTACTAAATCTTTCTACAAGTAATTTAAACTGCACAGCTATCAAGCCCTTTCAGTTACCTGAGATTTACACCTAGATAACTGCTCAGATAACTATTCAGTTCAGTTAACTCAGACAGACACACTATTTTTTTGTTTTGTTTGTTAATTTGTTTTTTACCCAAATTAAAGGTCCAAGTACAAGAGTTCTACTTCTTTAGCCCCAGTAGAGAAGTCCAGTCACATAGCACTCCTTCCTGCTGGTGTTTTCTGCCATCAGGTCCCATTGCCTTGTCCACCCTGAGCGTATGAGCTTATCGAGTTCTTGTAGGACCCTTTCTTTTGTAAAGGGACTAGTGCACACCTCCCTCCCTCCTGTGTCCATGGTGCTGAGGTGTGGCCCTGCCCTACCTTCTCTTCAGTAAATACTGAGCAGAAGTATCTATTTAGAATAGATGCTTTTCCATGGTCCTTCTCCTTACATGCCCCCTTAACCCCTTTGATCTTAGCAATACCCCCTCTGGACTTTCTCTTTTCACTAATGTATCTATAGAAAGTCTTGTTACCTTCTTTTACTGTTTATGCTAGTGTTTCCTTTGTTTGGGCCTTTGCCTGCCTTACTGCCTTCCCTGCTTCCCTTAGGGAAGTTTGGTATGCCTCCCTATCTTCATCCTGCTGTGTTTCCTAATATTTCCTGAAGGCCAGCCTTTTGGCTCTGACCTTTTCTGCTACTGTTTATGAGAACCAAAATAGTTTCCTTCTTCTTTTGAATTTTCTTTTCTCTCTAACACAATGGGATGTTACTTCAAGTATTGCATCCTTAATGCTTGCCCACTTTGCCTGTACCCCCTCACCTGTATTTCTTTTTGCCAGGGCTAGCTTAACTCTGTTGGCCATCTTATCAAAGTCAGCTCCTCTGAAGTACCATATTTTTGCCTTGGAATGGGGAGATTTAGTTCTAATGGCCAAATTGAACCATACCATGTGATGTTCACTGGCTCCCAGGTGACCTTCTACCTGGAGATCTGAGATCATTTCCCTGTTAGTCAGTACTAGATCTAGGATAGCCCTGTTTCTTGTGGGTTGTTGTACCAGTTGTTTGAGGCCCTCCCCCTGCAGGGAATCCACCATGTGTCTAGTTCTGGCAGTTGTTCCTGCTGGTATTGACCAATCAGTATCTGGCATGTTGAAGTCTCCCATTATCAGAACCTCCCCTTTAGCTGTCATGTTTTGTATATCTTCTAACAGTAATGTGTCTATGTCCTCCCCCTGGTTTGGAGGCCTGTACACAACCCCAGTTCGTATAGCTGTCCCATTTCCTGTTTTCAGGGTGACCCACAGTTCTTCTAGCTCCTTATGTGTAATATGAATTTCTATAGCTTTGATATGTTCATTGACATAAAGGGCCACTCCACCCCCCACCCCTCCACCCCCTTTTTGCACCTCTGTCAATTCTGAACAGTACATAGCAAGCTACTGAATTCTCCCAAGTGTGGTTACTGGTAAACCATGTCTCGCTAATGGCTACTATGTCCAGTTTAGCTTCTGTCATTATTGCCTGCACGTCTGGGATCTTGTTTCCCATACTGCAAGCATTTGTGTACGTGATTTTCCATTGGCCAGATTTCAGTGTGTTAGTTGTTGGGCAAGGTCTGGCATTTCCGCTGTGCATTGTATGGGGAGCTGGACCTTATTCCTTACCTGGTGATGCAAATGAACTACAAACATGCTGAACTCCGGTTTTACCACTAGCTGAGGGGGGAGGGGTGTTCTTCTCATTCAATGTATGGGGTGCTGCACCCCTCTCACCATTTGCTAGTTTAAATATTCTGCAAAGATGTCAAACTTCTGCTCCAATGCACTGACTCCCTCCTTAGTCAGATGCAGTCCATCCATTTTCTCTGTAGCAAAGTGTTTCTTACAGGGTATATGTTCTGTGAAATTATTACAGGTGGTGCTTTACAGGTTTTACAGTTTTATCTATCATTAGGATACGCTTTCAGGGCTACTGCATTTGTTGCTGGCTGATTGTTTCTGCTCTTACCTCCTTGTTTCTTTCATCTGTGGTTCTTCTTTTTCAGCAGGGGAAGGGCCCAGCCACCCACCCCATCCCCAACTACTCACACTACACTCCTTTTATAGGGTAACACAGTCGTGACATTTCCTGTAGCAAAGTAGGAAGGGGCAGATCAGAGGGGTATCCACACAGTGACCTCATTTACAGGGGCACAAGTAATTTAACTTATTATAACAAGCTATACAAAAACAAACAAACAAAACACAAAATCAAACTTTTGCTTTCATTTTGTTCCTTCTAATTACTCTGACCAGGTTATAAACCCAGTAACTTATCTGGAATGGATATCATTAACTGCAGGTACCGTGGAACACTTTTCAGAAGGGCAGTTTTACAGGATTTAGGACACTGTCCTACATGCTGGGCCACTGGAGATCTAAGGGCTCAGCTCCAGGCAGCATGGGCAGAGATTACGCACCTCAAATTACATATTGAAGAAGAAATATATTATAAGAACCACCATTTCCCCAACATCCAACAGAAGCACCTTAACCACAGAGGGTAGTTGGTCCGGGAGACTGGCAGGTGGTTAGGAGGGGCAAATCGGGTGCCCCATCACTCGGTGCTCTCCAACATATCACCTCCACAAACCACATAAAAACTACAGACAGGTATCTGCCTCCATCTCCAAAATCAAACAAAGGGGCAGAGGACACTGCAGAGCAGGACACTGCTGTGCAAGAGCTAGCACAACAAACCTCACCCAAAACAGGAACCAAAACAAAAAAAGCAAAAAGGAAATCCAAAAAATTTCTAATCATAGAAGACTCCATGATTCAGGAAGTTGATACATATCTCCAGCCAGGGGCAATGGTCAGATGTCTCCCAGGTACATCAGCGTGGAGAGACACTGATTGCATTGCTAAAATTGTTCAGGAAGCAGGAGAAAACACTGACGTCCTGGCACACATAGGGACTAATGATCCTGCCAGCCGGTCAGTTGTGGAGACCAAAGACAAACCATCATCCATTTCATCTGGCATCTCCTTCTCTGAGATCCTGCCAGTCTGGGAGAGGGGGGCAGATGGACAGAAGATCAGAGAAGGGAAGATAGGGGAACTAAACATGTGGCTCAAGGGCTGGTGCCAGGAAAAAGGACACAAATTTGTAGAGAACTGGCAACAGTTTTAGGAGCAAAAGTTCTTGAAATTTGATGGACTGCATCTGACTAAGGAGGGAGTCAGTCTATTGGGTCAGAAGTTTGACGTCTTTTCCTGACCGCTCAAAGTTTTAAAGTTGCTCTTAAAACCTTCCTTTTTAGCCTAGCGTATCCTGAGTTTTAGTGCCGCTGCTGTTTTTATTTGTTGTATTTGTTTACCTGTTGATGTATTTTATTTATTAGTTGTTTGTACAAGCGCCTTGGTTTTTAGAAAGGTGCTTTTTATAAATAAAGATTGCTTTGCTTTGCTAGAGGGTGCTGTGGTGGAAGCTGAGTGAACATTTGCTGGAAGTCAAGCGATGGAGGAGGATGTCCAAGGGGTTGAGGAGCAGGTCTCTTCCTCGACCTCAAAACTGCAAGATGCTCCAATGGAGATTGAAAATGTTCTGATGAAGAATTCAGATTTTGTGCCAGGTAACCAGAACAGATAGCGGAGGGAGCTCCAAAGAGACATCGCGAGTTCAGAAATGCACGGAGTAAGAGAAGACAACCGGATTTCGGCAGAAAAGATTAAAAAGTTGAATCAGGCTGAAAAGAAGCTTTTCTTGGAATGGAAAAGCATGCTAGAGCAGGCGTTCTTATGGCAGACAATTACAGGAGAGCAGTGAATGGATTCTGTGTCATAGGAGACAGGGATTATATTTTAACAAGCTGTAGACAATTGGCAACCGGAGAAGCAACAGAATTTGGAAGATTTACAATTCCTTACAACAACAGTCTCTCCAAGCCTGCAGGTAAATGTCATTATGGTGGCAGTTGAATCGGATGGGAGCCAAGAACTGTGTAAAGAAAAGTGTATTACACCTGTAGAAGGACGGTGGGGGCCCCAGATACACAACCAGATCCCTTACAGCTTACTGTACAGAACACCACACAAGTTTCTGAGCATAACATGCTGCGGAAGAAATGTATCCTGTTTTCTATAGGGGTCTACAGGGGAGTCACTAAGAATACTACCAGTAAAGGAAGGTGTTGGGAAATGAGGGAAAGGAAAATCAAGGTCCCCTAAGGCCAAACAGGTGAATATTAACCCCATCCCCCAGTTCAACTGGCATGGGTAACACAGGCCCTGCAGGGTGCAGGATGGAAATGCAGCTCAGATGGCATAGGATGGGATGCTGATCTCCCGATTTCATTAGGAGGAGGTGGTGATACTACCAAAAGTCTGGTGATAGAGGAAGGTCAGAGGAACAGTCTCTACAGCATCTCAGATTACTCCTGGTCAGCTACCAAGGGACATGGCAGGAGTTTCCCCTGATAGCAAAGTGAATTCAGTGTTGGAGACTATCATAGGGTTGGAAGAAGGGGTGCCCACACATTTGGTTGAATTAGAACACCCCCCTTACTCCCACAAGATGTAGAGCTGGAGAATGTCCAGCAGGTAAATGAAGCTGTACTGCCCAGCCAGGAGGTGGAGACCTCTGTTCCTATACAGCATGCACCAATGCCTTCTCGACCTGCTCCCAATGTATGGCATGATAATTTAAGGAATAGATTATTCCCTGAAAACATACAAAATACAGCAGCACCAGCAGCAAGACGTAATGCAGTGCATCTTAAATATAGAAGGGACATGGCAAATTTACCCGATAGACTCTTTTTGGGGAGAACTTTACTCAAAGACAGCATGAAGTATTGTGCATATGAGGTGTATGCATTGATTCACATGCTGGGAGATTCCATCTTTGATATTAGTTTTAAGCACCCAGTGGGTCTGGATAGGTTTTGGAAACTGTATTAAGAATACCGCTATGGAAACCTTTCCTGGCCATACCTCTGACGACACCTAGGTTCAAAAAAATAGCTGTTCTCTTTTGCAGTGAAGGAGTAAATGTAGCATGACATTACCCATTGGCTTAAATGACATTGCACTGTACATGGTGCTCCATAACCCATCCTGGACGAGGAGCATTTGTGGACTGAAGGTTGGAGATATAAGGTTACATTACATCAAGAATCGGTCATCACTAAGCACTTGCCTAACTGTTTATTCTTGGGACAGGACAGAGGGGTGATTTTTTACCCAGGTCAACCCTAGGCCTGCTATAAATGCAGGGAGGTGAGGCATCTGAGTAATGTCTGTGAAAAACAGAAATGTGGATTGTGTGATGCATATAGCTGCTCAGTGTCGACTGCCTCCAAGATGTAACTTGTGTGAAGAGCAAGGGCACACGTGCAGAACCTGTTCTTGGGCAGCTCACAATAGTCTTGATACAACAACTGGAGCATGATGGATATGTGGCTAATGCTCAGAAGGAAAGGCTAAGGATGCTAGAACTTATGACACAGCCCAGGGTGGAGACACCCCAGCCCCAGGGGGTACTGCACACAAGAACTTTAGGGCCTGTATCAGAATGTATCAGAGATGAAAGTCCTTGGATACAATCTTTACCAGTCCCATTAATGCAGGAAGTAGAACATGGAGTACTTGCAGGTACGCAGGATGAGGTAGAAGAGGTATTGCTTGAGCCGGAGAGGCGAGACCCCCCCCTTGCAGTAGGAGCGTTAGGGCCATCTGACACTGTGGATCCCACCCCAGGGGAGAGGATGACAATGGACACAATGTTACCCCCAGAATCAAGAAGTGACTATTATTTTCAGAGAGTAATCAGGTCAAAAGCAGCATGACATCTCTTAGAGGCTTTGCCTGGAGCAAGCGAAACAGACAGTATCCAGGTGACCAATACCTATGAGGTGCTAATGAAAGTAGGAGAGGAGGACATGGAGGGGGACTCAGATGTGTCCTCCATCACTTCAGTACATCAAGATATGGGGGACTCTGCCAAAGGATAAGCCGAAGCTGAAAAAATGAAAAAAGCAAAAATGATTACGTTTTTTTTTTGCCTTTTGTTGATTTGTTGAAAATTTATGCTCTAATTAGAGTACTGTCATGTTTCTATTTCTTTTTTCTTGTGGCGGAAGGAATTGCCATTATAACAGTGAATGTGAATAGCATTAAGTCACAAGTGAAAAGAAATATTACATTTACTAGTTTAAAGGAAGGGACGGGGAATGTGTTTTTTGTACAAGATTGCATACTGTACAGGAGATGATGGCTGCACAAAAGGAGTGGAGATGGGGTCCCTCGCTTTGGTCAGTTGGTGAGGATCAATGCTCCGGGTTGGGGATTATGTTTTTTGGTCTTGAGGCAGTAGTTTTGAAGGTTTTAGATCTCTTTCCAGGGAGGGCTATATTGATAGATGTCCTTTTAAATAAAGAAACTTATAGACTGATTAACATTTGTGCACCACAAAGTGAGGCAGATAGATCAGCCTTGTTCCAGGCCATTACCCCATATCTACACACTTCAAAACAGGTCATATATATATTTTTTTCAATTGTTTAACCAGGAGTGGCACACTAAGCTGAAAGCTTGTTTATAGGTGCGACCTGGGAACACAAGGAAATTAAGTGGCTTGCTCAGGGTCACACAGTATGCAAGTGGGAGCTGTGGGATTCAAACCCAGGTCTCCAGATTTGCAGCTCAGAGCCTTAAACCACTACGCTATACTGCCTTCCATATATGGGGGTTGATTTTAATTGTGGGTTGGCACGGAGGGATTGGAGATGGCAGACCATCAAGATATATAGTGATACCAACGCTTTAAAAAAAATATTGGCCTCATATCAATTACAGAATGTGTATGACACACTAAATCAGTCTCCAGAGCATACTTTTTATAAGGGGTCCCTCTCCACAAAGATAGATTTTTTTCTTTTTGTCCCTTAGGGTTAACCCTCTTTTGGTATCCGTGCAACCAATGGAGACTTCGGATCATCTTGCTGTGAAAACACTAATAGGGCTTCAACCAGTAACCTCTATTGGCAGAGGTTATTGGAAAATGAATATCAAATTATTACAAGAAGAATGCTGAATGGAAATACAAGATTTTTCAGAACTGAGGGTGCATATACAGTTTCTATACGACACCCTAATTGATTAGTGGGAGGATACAAAGAGAGTTTTAAAGTCATTATTTATATCACTATCTTGTCATAGAGAGAAAACAAAATACCTAAGGTATTTGAGTCCGAGGGTGAGATATTTGAAAGTATTGACCCAGATGAGGACAACAGGACAGGATCTTAGGACACATTTCTCTGAGGTGAAGGTACAAATGTGTAACTACTTGAGAGAGAGAAAGAAAAGAGCACAGTGAACCAGCAGCAATTTTTGATGAGAGGGACAAAAGAACAAATTAATCTGTTTGGCACCAATTCCCAAGCACTTTCTAGGGTAACTACGACAGCCTTGGCTAATGACACAGGACAGCTTTTTTACAGATCGATGAGGGAAGCAACAGATAATTCAAAAGCATTTACAGGCTACCTTCTAGAAGAGTAGACGAGGAGATGGGAGTGCTTTACCTCAACACATAGCAGTACTGACATTAACAACACAGGAAGAACAAGCACTAACAGCTCCTTTCAGCCTAGAGGAAATTCAAGAAGCAGTACCACACTTAGCACTTCAGATAACTTTATTTTGGACATATTTTACATCCATAAATTAGCACAAAATTTCCAAAAATGTAGTATGTAGAGCCATTGGCGTCCACTAATATTCTCCTTGTTTAAGGCTGACGTCCATTTTTCATGGTGTGGACGTCTTATTTTTTTGTATGCTATGCTGGTAGCCCACCCCAATGTGGCAAAAGTCTCTTCTGCCGACGGGGGTGCCCAATCCCCCATCGGCTTCACTGCTCCCCCGGAAAAAATCCATATGCCACGCTGGGAGCCCACCCCTGCATGTCAAAAGTCTCGTTTGCCAATGGGGGTGCCCAATCCCCCATTGGTTTCACTTTCCCCCCTGAAAAAAATCCATATGCCATGCTGGGAGCCCACTCCAATGTGGCAAAGTCTTGTTTACGGATGGGGTGCCCAATCCCCGTCGGCTTCACTGGCCCTAAACTGCCTGGTGCCATGCTGGGAGCCCACCCCAGCATGTCAAAAGTCCCCATTTTCTTTAAAAAGACCTGTAAGAGAAAAACTTCCCTTGTTGATTCTCTGCCCCCTCCCCCAACCCACACCCACCCTCTGCAAACCCTACCTCCTCACATCCCCACCTCACCCCATACTTACCTCCGGAGCCCAGCACAATGATCTTCAGTGGATCGGGAACACGTCTGCACTCTTCAAAGCCGACTGCGAACTGAAGAAGTGCCAGTAAGCTGTATAATGGCATCATTGGATTTTTTTCAATTTTGGTGCATATATCAGCCATTTTTGGGAATTTGTTCATCAAATTTTCAACATGGGATTTTTGGGGCCCCACCTCATGAACTGTGACACTGTCATTTTGTTATTCAGTCCCAAAAGGTGATTTTGTGGTCACTGTGCGGAACCACCTTTCAGGACTGATTAATGAAACAACAGTGTCATAGATCATGAGGTAGGCCCCCAAAAACCCTATGTTGAAGCGTGCTTTGTGCGGTTCCTAGGCACGCTCATAACATTGCGCATTTTTAATATTTTCACTCCAGATTTTCAGCATTACCATTTTACCACACATCCTTATGAACAGTACAACTGTCATTTTTCACATCTCACCCAAAATGTGTTTTCACACATGTAGTGCACAATGGCACAGTTGGTGTGCAAAATCAATGTTCGGGACAGATTAAGAAAATCACAGTGACACTGTTCATGAGCAGAGTTCTTAATCTTCCTATGCTGAAAATTTGATGACAAAAGTCCATAAAATTACTATGTTACGAGCATGCATTGTGTCAGATATGGCAAAAAAACCAAAAAAAGGGTAACTGCTCCCCAGGGATGTCCACAGAGTACTGCGTTCCTCACAAAGTGCAGTTAAACTTACTTCTTTAGTGATACCCTCTAAACTAATTCTGAAGGATGCCATTAAAGAGTTCCTGACAGTGCCGGGGTGGGGATGGGGAGAAGAGATTGGAAGATGCACATGTGGCCGCATGGAGGAATAGGGCTAGGGATGGGGATCCTCTGGACACCAGGGACCTTTAACTGGCTGGGGGTAGGGAGTGGGCCACTGGACACCTGGCAGAGATCTTTAGTTGAGTTGTGGTTAGGGAGGGGGCCAGTGGAGACCTCGCACCTTTACCCGGGCTAAGACTAGGGATTGTATTCACTGGACACCATGTATCAAGGGAGAGCAGTGGATGTGGCCTTTCTGGACTTCAGTAAGGCTTTCAACACAATACCACACAGGAGGTTAGTTAAGAAAGTAAGCAGCTAGCATGGGTGTGTGGTAGAAAGTGATAAGCTGGGTAACTAACTGGATAAATGATATGAGGCAAAAAAGTAGTGGTAAATGACAGTAGACTCAGGGTACAGGAAAGTAACTAGTGTGGTACCACAAAGATCAGTGCTGGGACTGGTCCTCCTCAATGTCTTCATAAGTAACATTGCTGAGGAGCTGGAGAGGAAGATGTGTTTTTTTGCAGATGATACAAAAATTTGCTACAGGATGGACACTAAGGAAGACATGGAACTTACCCACAGGAAATGTAAAATGTAAATGGTCATCAGGATAGGGGACAAGGGCAAGACAGGATTATTTCTAAAAGAAGCAGCAGAGCCCAATTAGAGCAAGGGGCAGGAATCTGAAAGGAAATGCTGCACATTGTATGCGGTGTGTATGTACAAAGGCTACAAATGTGAGTGTAGCATGGATTACAGTGAGGTATTCAGAAGGCCAATGAGTTGACTTAAAAAACTGTAGGACTTGGAGTATTGTGACTGCTAAAATTTGTCGACTGGAATTATTTTGACTTCCAAAAAATTGACAGCTGGAGTATTTTGACTCCAGTAAAACTGAAATGACTTCCAAATTTTAACCCATGGAAGTATTTGACTTCCACTCAAAAAAATGATCTGAAGCCCTGATCACACTTATTGGCTCATACCATGCCAGGAAAGGATGGTATACCAAATGAGTTTGATAAAACCTTTATTGATATATTGTCATGACAGTTACAGTTGTTTTTTGCGTCTATACAGGAAGAACAACAGTTAGACCCCAGCATGAATGACCTGGTGGTGACTTTTCTATATAAAACAGGGGATCAACATGATATACAGAATTGGAGACCGATAACCTTACTGACATCCGACTACAAAATTTTGACAAAAATCTTGACTGTTAGAGTAGCATAAGTGGCCAAACAATTAATCCATCCAGCACAAACATGTGCAATACCGGGGAGGAACATTGCACAAAATTTGAGTTATGTTAGGAAAATTATGGAACTGGACTAGGCATAGCAACTAGATGGATATAGTATGACGTTGGATCAGGAGACGGCTTTTGATGCCATGGGACAAGAGCATCTATGGTCCACTCTTGAAAAATACAGTATCCCTGTGCAGCCACTTCAGTTATTGCAGACAATATATAGTGCAGCTCAGGTAACCCCACTTGTTAATGGGCATTTTGGGATACCTATTCTTTTAAAAAATGGAGTTCAACAGGGCTGCTCTATAAGTCTGTTATTATATATCTTTGGCTTGGATCCAATATTACGACTTATAGAAAATACTCAAGTAATTTGACCTCTATATACACTACAGCAGGAACTGAGTTCTGGAAAATTACCACCTATGTGGGTGACTGCATTGTAGCAGTGGCAGATCTGGAGTCAGGTAAAGAGGAACTAAAGCTACTAGATGGCTTGCAGGATGCTGCAGGAATTAAGTTAAATAAGGATAAAAGCAAATTGATGAAGTTACGACAAGCACAGGGACAGGTAGATTTTCCCTATGGTAACAGGGCAGGTACAAATTTTGGGTATAATGTTTGGTACTCGGGAGACAGAGTTACAGAACTGAGTTTTAGTGTATGATAAAGCATTGGCAAAAGTACAGAGATGGAAGTCATGGAAAATGACAAAGAAAAAAACAGGTGTATTTAATAAAAGCCTACATAGCTCCCTTATTTTTACATATCTCTCAGGTGTACCCACTCCAGTATTATATGCATGCAAAGATAATGGGTTTATTTTTTTCACTTCTATGGGGCAGCCGTCTGAACCCTGTCAAATGTAACACACTTACAGGTCATGGAAAACAGGTGACCTAAATATGCTGCAACCTTTTTTTTTTCTTTGGGAATTTTTTTATTCTGCTATCAGGCCTGTGATACTGGAAACAAGGTATGGGGGGAAAAAAGAGATGGAACTATGGGATAGCTAGTTCCTTATGGCATGGAGGAGGGGACGGTGGTATTGTACAGAAAAGCAGTTACCAGGTTATGTCCAACTTACCCTGAACTATGTTAGACAATGTGGTATTGCACTGTCTGATTTCATTTCGAAAGAATAAAAAGCTTTTTTATGGCAATAGTGGAGAAATGTTATTAGGAGCAGCCCATTTTTCATGTACATGAGGAAGTAGTCTGTGAAGACATAATCACTAGTATGACAGAACCATGGATTCCATTGAAAGTGCAAGTTGTGGCATGGCTGTGTGGACACCAGAAACTTAATGTGAAGGGTAATCCAAAACACAAGAGAGTTGAAGAAAGGACTTGTGGGGAAGAGCAATGTATGGGGCGGATACAGACCATGTCACATTTATTTTTTGAATGAGTAACTGTTAGGTTTTTTTGGAGGGATCTGGCTGATTTTTGGGGTGAAAGAGCTTTTCAGGAGATGTCATATGCAATATTGATATTGGGACAAATTCCAAGGGAATGAGAGAAATGGAAAAAGAGCACAATTAATGTTATTCTGGCCTGAATTAAATGGTCCTTCTGGCAAGTGAGGTGTTCAAGGGTTCTTCAGAATGTAGACACTGGATGACAGGATGTACTTTTTATATCAAGCTGAACTGGATAAAATCTACCAGTATGAACACACCACCGTGGGAGATGAGGTTGGTAATTATTTATGGAAAAATGCGACTTGGGTGGGATGATATGCAAGAGTGGGGTATATTGTGTGAAACAGGTTACATAGTGGCAGTTTTTTTAAAGAGGAAGTTATCTCTTATGAGTATTTGGGTATTGATTTGACAACTATACTCCCCAGGCGCACTTACACAAAGGGTGGAGAGAGCCTTCTTTTTAGTGTTTTACGGTGTAAAAACCATATATATTTTTACATCGGTAAAGATGTTGTTTTTCAGTCTCTAATGTGGGTAAATTATGATTTATGATTTTTGAAGGTATGCTTTTAGTATGTAGGAATACTGTTATATTTCTTTTATGTCTGGTAAATTTTTTAGAACAGTTTTCCCCTTCTCTTTTTAGTGGGGTGTTTTTTTTTTTTGTATATGTTTTGCTTTAGCTGTATGCTCCTTGTATGATGTAATACTTCCATTAATTATGATTTTCTTTTGTGAAGATTTTGTATGATGTAATATGAGTTGTATATTTTGTTTTTGATTCTTGAATAAAAATATCCCCTACTCTTTTAGAGAAGTGCCATGGGATCTTTAACATCCGCCTGAACTACCACCAGAACAGGCAGATGGGAGGACCTCGGTTTAACGTCTCATCCGAAAGACAGCACCTCAAGAGTGCAGCACCCCCTCATGCTCCACTACAGTGTCAATAGGGATTTAACTCAAGTGCCTTTAAAGGGAAACAGTCAGCACCAAGAATCCCAGTCAAGAGTAGAGCTGGCCCCAATGTGCACTTTGTGTGCAGCAACATTTTGGTTTACTTACAGTTTATTGTAGTATAGCAGATTGTATCAGACTAATTTTTACTTAGTTCTAGGTTGACATCTTCTGTTACTACAAATCCCAGGATCCCCTGCAGCTGACATCAAAGCAGTAGGCAGCAGTGGGAGATTCAATGGCCTGCCCTGCAGTGCATGTTAGAGCTTTTATAATTTTTAATCAGATGTTTTCCAAGTCTGCTTTTCTCCAGGGGCTAAGTACAGTACTCTGTGACAGTTCTTAGCCTCAGGAGGACAGCGGGACCAGCAAACAAAAGATCAGAGCTTATATAAGATCTAACATGCACTGCAGGCTATTTAATCTCCCACTGCTGCCTACTGCTCTGATGTTAGCTGCAGGGGATTCTGGGATTTTTAGTTACATGAGATGTCAGTCTAGAACTAAGCAAAATTAGTCTGATGCAATCTACTATAGTATGGTAAACAGTAAGTAAACCAAAATGTTTTTATGCAAAGTGCACATTGGAACCAGTCCATGCTAGAGTGTGGGGCCCTTGGTACTGACTGTTTCCCTTTAAGGTTGTTAATCTATTCGGCAGAGACCAGTTTCATCTGCCCAGTGTTGCAGGAACTGTTTCTTTCAAAATGCATAGCGAGCCACCTGATATTTGAAACCAGAGCTTCACTTCTCCTATGCATCTGCACTTCTGTACTGTTTCCTCTTGGAGGCAGTTCTCTATGTTGACTGCTGTTTTGCACCTGTGCTGGTATTCTATACCTGATCAAATGTATGCATTTTTTTTTTATTGCCTGGGGTTCTAGTGTAAATTGATGCTGTTACCTAGTGCACTTCCCAGTAACCACAAACAAACAAATACAGTAAATAAACTTTTAAACTCAAGTGGAAATGGTCCAGGGGGATGAGATCCAAGGTTGATTTATGGGAAGACTGGCAAACAGTAGAAAAAAGAATTCTCTGCTTGTAGTTTTGAAGAAGAGAAAGTTTCTTTCTTCACTGCCTTTTTGCAGTCTTCCTTCAAAATTACCTTTGGGCACCCCGGGTCATGAGGCGTGTTGTTCTTGATGGCACAATGTCTACATAGTCAACTGTATTTTTGTGGACATTTGCTTTTAACATTTCATAAAACATTGATCCAACCATCTAATTTACTTACCCCAGAAGTTTAAACTCATGTGTCATTTATTTTATTTTATTTGAAATTTTCAGTACCGGATTAACCTCAGTTAGTTGTGTCTAAAGCAGTAGTTTTCATTTAAAACAGCAATAACAGCAGTAAATTCATTAAACAAAATTAACCAACTTGCTTGCTCTCTCCTAACATATTTTGTGTGATTGAATAAAATATTTAGCTCCTAAAAAATGGTTATACATTAGCTAATCTAATATGTGAAGAATGATTATATGAAAGCAGTTATAGTGGCAGCTCTCTGTGGTTTTCTGCCAAGCAATTACCCACTGTGAACTGTTCAGTAATTGTCGTAGCCATTATCGAATGTTAAATTTAAAGAGCTACTGGAATTAAAACAGACAGACAGGAGAATGATACAAGCTTTGAAGATCAAATGCAAAGCTTTAAAAATGTAATATTTGCCCACCATGAGGACACCTAGGCCTCATTTGTTACAAATAAAGTTCAGAAACTGTAGTTACTCATGTACAAATGTGTTTTCGTTGCATCTCTTATTTGATGGTTTTGCAAAAAATATCCCCCTGACTTTCTCAAACCTGCCAGTGGAATCTTGGGTTAGTGTTGATGTCATTCAAGCAACAATGACATCATTGTCCTCTGGGTTCTGTCAGCTTAGTACACACGGTACATCAAAATATCAAAAATCAGTCTTTGCTACCAATTTTCTGATGGGGCTTTTATTATGGAGTTATACCAGTAAAACAAAATAGTAAATATCTGGCAAGTTTCCTAGGTTGATCACCAACCATTTGAATGCAGTATAGCCCCCTCCCACAGCCAAAGAAACTTTCATACTCTTAAAATGTACATTTTGGCTTTCTGTGTTCCCATTCCAGCCCTGAATGCAGCAACTGCAACTTCCTCCTTACTTATTCTTTTCAGATTCACTCTCTTTGCTAGGGTTCCAAAACACTCACAAAAAAGATACTGCTATCCCGGAACCTTTCCTCAAATGTATAATCCAACAAAAATGTACACTTCCGTCCTGCCCCTCTGTTGTCATTTCTAACTCCACCTTGCACCACTCTTGTGAGCTATATACCCTTCACATCTCCTGAAATGTATATTTACTTCTACACCCTTCCTAAAATGTGTACTCATCTGCACCGCTCAATAAATGTTGCATGCTTCCCTAATTCTGCTCCCTCACCCTTGATAGCTGCACTTCTACCTTGCACCCATTCCATTATTTACACACTTATCCCTCACACCCCTCCCAGAAGTTGTACTCCCGTTCTACCCCAACAACATTTATACCCCATCCCCGGTCAGCCAAGATGTGTGCCCGTCTGTGCCGGTCCCAAATTTATACCATACATTCTTCTCCAACCATTTGTACCCCTACCCTATGACTCCTGAAGCTTGTACCCCTGTTCAGCTCTCCCAAGCCTGCAACCTTTCACAACTTGCTCCCCCCAAAAAAAACACTAAATGTATACCTTTTCCTCACTCCCTTCCCAAAATTTTCACCCCGGCACCTGGAACCTTCTATTGTTTAACCCCTTCCCCACAATCTGAAAACAATTTACCCCTATCTTCATTCTCCCCAAGATTTATACCTCTTCTCCTGTACCCTTCCTAAAATTCATTCCATAATCCACACTCTTACCAAAATGTTTTACCCCATTCCCTGCACAAATAGCAAAATTTGCAAGACTGCCAAAAATCTGCATCCCTTCCCTTGCACTCTTCACTCAACTTACATGCCTACCACTGCGCCCTTCCACAAATTAGTACCCTTTGCCCCATGCTACTTCAGAAATATGTACCGTGTCTTTCACACACTACTCCCAAAGTCTGCACCCATCCTCTGTAAGACTGTAATTTCTGTAAAGACCTCTTAGGATTAATCTGTGATGTGTGCATTTCTGCAATTTATCACTGGTATGGTTAAAAATAAGACCACCTAGAAGTAATGATCAGTCAGGTGGGGGTGTGGGAAACTCTACTTCTGACTGTACAGCATTTTTACATCAAAGTGTCACTGTGCATGTATGGATTTAATCTCTGTGATAGGTGGGCAGTCAAAAAGGGTGCTCATGAGTAACACGCCCTTGCCATCTGAGCAGCCGTATCAGCTCTGACCAGAATTTGTTTACAAAGAGCCACTGTTTGAGTCTGACTTTAAAGGTTTTAATCTTCGGACAGATGACAATTTCACTTGGTAGATAATTGTAAAAGGTCGAAGCCCTGAAAAATAATATTTTTTGACCAAACATTTTTTTGAAGAAAGGTATTTTAAAAACAAATTTACTTTGTGACCTCATTCCTTGGGGGATTGATAGCCTTAGTGGATAGTGATATAACTGTCTGAGGGAGCTGTCCAATAATTCCTCTGTCTAGCATAATACCCATCTTTAGACTGCATCTATTTTCCAAAGTGAGACCGTCTGCTGTCTTATATGATGTGCAATGATGTATTCTCCTTGGAAGATTTATCATAATATAGAAAGCATTATTTCAAGTTACTTTCAATCTAGATATAACTCTGCCATTTGTTGCAGTGTAAACTGTAAGTCCATAGTCCAGTACACTGAGAAGTAGGCTATGGGTTAACAGTCTATGGGGAAGTTACAGATTCTGAAAAGGAACTCCAATCTCTGACAGATTAAACTGGTAACATATTTAACATGGGATTCAAAAGTGAGATTACGATTCAAAATTTTCCCAAGATATTTAAAGCTTTTGACAATTTCTATGGGTTCTCCCTTAAGTTCAGCTAAAGGTGATTCCACAGCTCTTTCCTTTTTTGGACCCCAAAAAATCATTAATTTAGTTTTCTTAGTATTCAAGTAACACTCTTCTAGACAGAAGGGTTTCTAAGTACTGGACCTGTTCAACATTTTTTAATGAACATTAAAGTAATAAAAAAAAAAGTTATTGATGTGCTACAAGTTGCAGTGTTGGTGGTGAAGGAAGAGAATATTCAGGAAATGGCAGTGGTAAAATTCATAAAATTACTTTTAGGAAACATGTTAAGAAAAAGAAAAAAAGATGCGTACAGGTACAGTTCCATTGCAAAAGGGGCAATTCACAGTACACACACTCACACTTGTCCTTATGCACAGGTAATCCCCCCCCACACACACACGTACTGTATATACATGCATGCACACACACACACACACGTACTGTATATACATGCATGCACACACACACACACACACTTATGCACATCAATTAAGGATGAGCCATTACTGAATTTGCATTTAGTGAATATGCCAAAATGTGACACTTATTACCTTCAGTTTGGCCCAAATGAAACCTTTGGGCCACTTTGGATCACATGGACCTTCAGCCAAATAATTAAACAAATAGCACTCTAGCACATCCGGAGTGGCCAGGATTCATTCTAGCACCACCCCTTTTCTCATTACAATCACTTCCCACCTTCCCCCCTCCCTAGACACTTATTTTAAAATGTCCAGCTCCTGGCATTGTGATGAGTTTTTTTTTTTTAAATAACTGGAGGAACGGGGAGGGTGTAAGAGGTTGAGGTTGATTGGAGTGGGTGATGGGTGGTGAAGGGGTGTCTCTTATCCCATTTTAGCCTGCTAGACCACCTTACCAAGGATCCAAAGTGTCTTGGGTCGAAGTTTCAAAGTTAAACAAAAGACAGGGGGTCTGAATCAAAGCCAAACTAAAGTTGCCAATTTTCATATTGACACACCCTTAACACTCATGCATACATGTATACACACACACACACACACACACACACACACACACACATATAAAGAGGTCCTTGCACAAATAGTTACCTTAGTAACTCATCAACACATCCATGCCTTGAACTTAGTTTTCTTCCTGAGGCTTGATGTAGAAGGTCTCGAGACTGATCCAGTCAGCTGGTTGGGTCACTGTGCTATATCAGTTCTCCTTCAGTGCCCCACCTTGAAGTCCACCTCTGTGCAGATGGTCCAGTGCTATTATTTAAAAGGGCTACAGCCAGAGGGACTTTAAGTGGTACTGGACATCTTAGGTATAGTGGCAGTTTGTGCTGCAGGGTTGGAGGAGGCTGCAGTGGCCTATAACAGGGTTGTCACAGTGCCTTCGATCAGGTGGCATCTACCCATATATGACCCCTTATGTCACATTGTGGCTCACCATGGTATAACAGTAAGCTATGGGAGATGAAGGCAAGGGGGTGGAGGTTGGAGCACAGTTGGAGGAGATCCAGGGCCCGGGAGGACAAGCTGGATTTAAATATTCATTATAGTGAATATCAGTGGGTGATCTACCAATGGAAGGCAGAATTTTGTCTAGGATGATTGCTGCCAGGAAGACTCGACCAGCTCAGCTCTTCCAGACCATAGACAGGTTATTCCATCCAACCTGTCTGGAGTCTGTGAGAGTTTTTTAACCTATTAAATGCAAGGAGTTTGCTCAAGACTTCTCAGACAGGGTGTCCTCTATGCAAGCTGGGATCTCCCTAAGTGGGCTGTGGCAACCCAGAAGTGCTGAATGACTCTTCACAGATGAGATCAGCTGTTATAGGGGGTGTGTGGACCATTAGCAGTGGAGGAGGAGATTGAGGTAATCTTTGAGCTGTGACCAACCTTCTGCAAACTGGATCTAGGTCCATCACAGCTACTAGTGAGCTGTGCTGGGCATCTGGGCCTGATGTTCTCTGGGATTGTCTGGTACTTCTTGTCTGAGGAGGGTTTTCCCATGTGCACTGAAAAATGTACAGGTCAGCTGGCCCAGTAGTGCTTAGGGTTGAGGTGCTGGACACCACACCTTGCGCCACGCTGGTGATCTGGGTTCAGGAATGAGCCTCGGTCATTGGGGATAAGCAGAACGGGGGCGAGGAGATAGACTCAGTGGCCACTGAGCTGCTCTCCTCTTACCGGTTGGGTCCCAGTCATGACCGCTGCAAGGCTGCTCCTGGGTGGAGGCCTGAGGATAGTGCAGATGGGAATGGCTCAGATAGGGAGAGTGCCATGGATCACTCTGTGTGCATGCCTCCACACACGCTCAGGAGGCCACTGCAAAAGGGGAGGGGAGAAAAGTGGAAACTTGGAGCTGGCAGGCTCCATGATGGCCCTGTAGCTCTCATGCCGGCCCCCTGGAGTCTAGATGTTGGTCTCCAGGGGTTGACACCTTCCCTCGCCCCGCCATGGGGGCAACCCTTGGGACCCACCGGTGGGTCGGTGGCAAGAATTAGGACCGGAGACTGAGCTCTCAAGCCAGAAGGAAAAAATGTATATTTTAAAAAAATGCACTGGTGAGGCCTCTTCTGAAGAAGTGTCGCTGGACCCGGACAACCTGGTGAATTACCACCCTGTCTCGAACCTACCCCTTTTAGGTAATGTTATTGAGAAGGTGGTTGTGCTGCAACTCAAGGTGTGCCTCGTGGCCTATAACATCTATGAGCCTCTCCCATCTGGATTACATCTAAGCATAGCACTGGAATGACAGTGGACAGGGTGAAGAATGAACTTCTCAGGACAAGGGATAGAAAGATTGTTCAGTTCTCACTCTCCCCGATGTCTCCACAGCTTTTGACACTGCACACCATGGGCTGTTCTTGAGGTGGCTGAGGGAATATGTAGGTCTCACTGGCAAAGTCATCGACTAGTTTGAGTTCTGTCTCAGGAACAGGACACAATGGGTGGTGTTGAGGAATTTCACCTCATGCCCAGTGTCACTGCCTTGTTGTGTTCCCCAGGGTTCGGTCCTCTCACCCATGTTGCTTGCAGTGTACATTCTGCCCCTGGGAGGGATTATTAGATGGTATAGGCTGGAATCTCACTGCTATGCAGATGACACCTTGCTGTACTTGTCTTTTGCATCCAAGATGCCTAGTGCAGTGGATGTGCTTTATAAGTGTGTGGCTGAGATCCAGGACTGGATGTTGTTGAACTGGTTAAGACTCAGCCCTAACAAGACTGAAGTACTAGTATTTGGTCTGGGGAAGAGTGGTAGCTGCTGAGAAGGAGACAGGACTTTGACTTGGCTTGTCAAAGGTTTTGGTTGTCACAACTGTAAAAAATCTGGGAGTCATTTTGGATGAAGGTCTTGCACTTGAGGCTCAGGTGTTGGCTGTAGTCTGGAATGGCTTTTAACATCTAGAAACATCAGCTGGATTAGTTCTCTTAGACTGGTACTTTAGCTAGCCCTACGGCAAACGCAAGTGTGGATATTCTTCTAGAGCTGCTAGGCATACTGTGGCTATCTCTAGAAGTCAATACCTGTGTTCTTGTGTAAAACTCTGATGAAATATAACTTTGGTAGTGTGTAGTTGGAGCCCTGTTCAAGCGTGGAACAGGAGGAGGGTCGGTAGTTTTTGCTGTAGCACAGTGAACTACTACTTGCCACAGACAGCTGAAATATAACTTTTAACACACTTACTGGAGTTCATACTGGAGAGTATAAGGAAGTCAAAGGCATTTACCCACAAGGACCTCCCCCACCATTCAGTGGCACTGACCTACGTCACCAACTTCTGTAAGAAATTCATCTAACCTTTTTTTTAAAAGTACTTATATTTTCAGCATCTAACTGCCCTACTCTTAAATCCAGTCCTTCTTTTCTCAGTTCTTACCTTTTCTTCCCTTAATTGTTTATTGTGACACGGTAGATAGTATGGTTTTTCTACCATCTCCAAACCCAAATCAAGCTTTAAAACTTCATCCTTCAAAATTTTAAACAATAATAGTAAATAACCCCTCTTTCTTCTACTCTCTAATGTCCATTAACTCAATCTTTTCAGCCTCTCATCATAGGATCTATCCTTCTCCCCTTTTATCATCTTTGTATATACTCTCTGCGGCCTCTCATCACCCTTATATCCTTTACAAGATATTGTCAAAAAAACACCAAACAATAGTCAATTATGGGCCTGACCATTGTCTTATACAAAGGCATCAACACCTCCTCATTTCTAGATTGGAAGCCTCATCTGATGCAATTTACCAACTGCATAGTTCTACTTGACATTTTTTTACTATGCGCTCCACTATTTAAATCATTCTGTACAAATACTCCCAAGCCTTTCTCTCCCTCTGATATCTTTAATTTTAATCCTAATATGTTATATGACTGTTGACATTTTGCCTCCCAAAATGCATTATAGTGCACTTTTTCTCATTAAAGGTCATACCATTGGTCTTTGCCCATTCCAATATACACATCAGATCCTGTCCAAAATTCAATCTGTCATCGAATGTATCCACTGCTCCTCCCATCTTAATATCATCAGCAAATTTAACCATCTTGTTCTTACTAGATATCCTTAAATCACCAATAAATATTCTAAACAACAGAGGCCCTAGCACCGACCCTTGGGGCACACCACTCGTCACCCTCCATGGAACTGATAAACGACCATAACATCTAACCTTCTGATTCCTATTTTCCAACCACTGTTTCACCCATCTCAGAATGGCCCCATCCACTCCCAGCCCTATCAGTTTTTCTACTATTTTACAATAAGGTACAGTGTCAAACGCCCTACTGAAATTGAGCAATACCACATCTACATTTCTACCTTCATCAATGTGTTTACTAACATTTTCATAAAAAAACAGCAGATTAGTCACACAGGACTTATTTGCCACAAATCCATGCTGCTCTGTATCCATTAAGTTCTTACTCCTCATATAATCCAAAATAGAGTCACTCGAGATTCCCTCAATGATTTCCTCAATGATCTTCCCCACAATAGAGGTTAGACTCACTGGTCTATAATTTCCTGCATCACCTTTACTACCTTTCTTATATATAGGTATCACATATGCTAGCTTCCAGATTTCCAGCACCACACCTTCCTCCAATTATTTTTGTCCCAGATTAGTTATAACCGGCACCAATATATCCACTAACTCCTTTACCAAGAAAGGATGCATCCCATCCGGACCTGCCGCCTTTTCCACCTTCAGCTTCATAATTCTACTCCTCACCCTTTCTTTTGTTATAACATTTTTTGGGTCCAACATACTATCACCTACATATACTGTCTCCATACCCCCAACATACTTTTTATAAGGTGCTGCAAAGCATCTACTAAATTCTTCCAGCATCTTCTCACATTTCGAAGTTGTAAGCCCCTCAATATTCAGTGGTCCAATCATACTATTACCTCTTCTCTTCCCATTTATATAAGCAAAAACGCTTTTACTATTACTCTTGTCCATTGCTAATCTGAATTCTAACTGTTTTTTTGAATTTTTAATTTCCTTCTTCAATTTTCTTTGGCTATTCATATAGTTAATTTTTGATTCTGATGAACTTAACTTTCTCATTTTTCGATACAACAGTTTCTTTCTATTGCACAATCTAATTATATTTTTTGTTAACCAGGGTGTTGTTGTACCTTTACTGTTACATAGTCTTCTCCTGGGTATAAATTTCTCTGTTACCTCCTTCATTTTCTCACTGAAAAATTCCCAAGACATTTCCATATTAAGATCTTTCATTTCAACCTCCCAGTTGATGCTATTCTTCTCTCATAGCCTCAACATTTCCTCTCTTATATAATATCTGCTCAGTCACTCCTTTTACCCTCCTTACTTCCAACGACATATTAAATTGTATGGAATTATGATTACTCATTCCAACTTGCGGTTCAACCTTAATTTGTGTTATAACATCTGGGACATTTGTTAAGATGACATCCAATATGTTATTTCCTCTAGTGGCCTCCTGTATACACTGCTTTATATCTACCGCCATAAACTCCTCTTGTAATCTACACTCAAAGCTATTTCCTTCCATACAGTTATTCCACTTAATATTTTGCATATTCAAATCCCCTACCATTACCAAGTCAGTACCTTCAGCTAGTTCAGTTGCATATTTATAAAAGGAATCCGTGTTATCCATTATAGTATCTGGTGGTCTGTAAAAAACAGAAAAACAACATTTTCTTTCCCTATTGCTCAATACATCCACAACAATAATTTCGATACCTCCCATGTCACAATTTACTTCTTTAACTCTTACTTCTAGTTCATTCCTTATAAATAGGGCCACTCCACTTCCTCTTTTCTCTGCTCTATTTTGGTTTATTAATTTATATCCAGGTGTCTGTTGACTCCATTGGCTATCATCAGACCACCATGTTTCCACTACCCCAACCATATCAAGTTTATTCCTCCTTACTATCATTTCCAACTCAGCCATGCTAACTTCATTTAAACTTCTTGCCCTAAAAAACATCACCTTTATATCTACCATACTACTAACTATTTTTTGTTTCTTTTTTTAGTGCTGTGCTATGTTGTTGCTTAATTACCTTGTTTGTCCCCCTCTTTTTCAGTTTAAACAAATCTCAATTTAATTTTTGATCCTCTGTCCTAATATTCTACTACCCCTATGGTTGAGATGCAACCCATTTCTACTATACAAATTATCTTTATTTACAAACGTCCCCCCGTGTTTAATGAGCTTATGTCCAGATTCCCTTGCCCATCTCCCTAACCATTCATTTGCCAAGGCAATTCTCTTCCTTTTATATACTGTTGCCCTTGGTTCTGGTAATAGTTCAGAGAGAACAATCTCACAACCCTTATTTACTAACTTTTGTACCAACATACTACAATCTTTCTGCATTTCAGGGAGAGTCTTCTGTGGAATATCAATAATATCCACATGTATTACTGCTAGTGGGTTCTCCCCTGCCCCCTTAAAAATGTTATCCACCATATCAAACAAATCCATTACCCCTGCTCCTGAAAAACTACTGACCATTTGATTTTCTTTATCATTATGACAAATATATTGATCTGTGTATTTAGTTATAGAATCCCCATAAACTATAACTTGCCTCGGGTTTTGTTTCTCTTCTTCTATTATCTCTATACCTTCCTCATGTATTACATTTTCCTCCATCACATTCTGCAATACCTCATAATTATTCTCAACTGGGACACAAAACAGTTAATTTCCCTCATTGTCATCTACTCTCCCTTGTGATGACAACTCATTATTATTCTCCCCATTTTCTTGTGCAATGCGTAAACTACCCCTCCTAATTGATGAAGGGACTGGGCCAAGGGGGCTTAACCCTCTACACTTTTTCTTAACCTTCTCTGACACTATCTTATGTGTTTGTTTATCCTCATCTCCCTGCTCTCTTTCTTTTCTTTTACCCATCCCTTGTTTGTCTCCTTCTATCTCCTTTTTATTTAAACTAGTCAAGATCTTCAGCCTTTCTGATAATTGCAACTGGCTAACCTCTAGAACCTGTAGCCTTTCCATTGCTTTAGTTAGTTCGAAACACAGCTCCTGATTTGTTACACACTTCTCGCATTCATAGTCACTGTAATCAACCCCTATTTCAGCCTCCTTGTAAATTTTACAGTCTTTACAACTAATCAGAAAATCTCCCCCTGATGACAACAAAGATGCAGGCTTTATATAGTGCACAACATTATTCTCCAGCTTTACTGTATTGTGCACTGTATTTTAGGCAGAAACCTCATTGTGGGGGTTATCTGCACATTTTAAATCTGTAATTTGGGAGTTTGTCTCTTTACCTCACTGTGTGACCTTGGAACTACTTCTGGGGCATGGCCTGGTACTTTAGCTAGCCCTGTGGCAAGCAGGGCGAGCGTGTGGTGACATGGGCAAAAATGCGTACAAATACACGCACGTTGGCTCATTTTTTTCGAAGAATGTGAGGGCAGAATGCCTATAAAGGGTCAACAGACTGCTAGGTGGTCACATTAGAGACTAGTGAGTGATATTTATACAGTGAGAACAACAACACACCCTGAAATAATGGTTAACCAGGAAGTGGTGCATATTGGATAGAAACATTATAATAAACATTAATGGAGAAGCAACTCTGAATTTGTAGCATGTTGTGCACAATAATGACACTTGATGGGGATGTGGGGATACAATGCAAGGGATGCAATATGTTTACAATTGTGAAAACCAGTACCTTCCCCACTGAATATACGTGTGAAAAATGTTTGCAAAATGAATTGCTGGGATCTAAAATAAGTCAATTCAGCTTAAGACTACTTTATTTATAGAATAATCAGCAACAGATGACAGACAGATTCAATGAAAGATGGGGCATATCTGAACCAAATAATATAAGGGATGCACAAAGCCATGACTTTGCTGATATGCCCCTAAATGTTGAGAGAATGGGCTTAACCCAAACTAAAGAGTGTTATAAAACAACTGATAATGTAAAATCCAATCAGAATAAGCATACTAGAGAGGAAAGAGATGTAGAGAGTATTTCCCAGGAATGGTATACTATCAAATGGAAAAGAGCAGCCAAAAAAGGGAGCAGGGCAGAATATTATCAGCTGCCAGCTGAAAGTAGTTTTGCCCCTCTTAGTTCTATGGAGAATGTGGAACAGGACAGTGTTCCCACTCCCCCCATATGCACCCTAACTGATGACAGTTCCTCACAGCAACAAGAGCTGATTGGTCATGAAGTCAATAATGCCATGGAGACTAATCCTGTCAATAACTTAGGCACAGAAAATCTGATGGAACTTGGACATCAGGATAAGGATAAAGAAATGCCACCCCCTAAACAGGTCTATGTCCTGGGAGATTCTATTATAAAACATCTAGACAGGGTGTCCTGTAACCCAGATAAGGCAAACCGTACATTGTCCTGGTTTAGAGGAGCAAAAATAACTGACATTACTGATATGGTTCTGGATGTTCTTCATGAAGCTTAGGGCATTGCATATGTTATAGCACACGTGGGACTGAATAACATTTTGCATGATTCTGTCCACAGCATTAAACAAGACCTTGAAGTAGGGGCAGAAGTCACCTAGTCTGAAATACTCCCTGTTCTAAGTTTTTCCATGGAACTAAATTATAAAATCAAAACTCTTAATAATTGGATGAGAGCTGGGTGCTTAAAGCAGAATATTGTATGTATCATGCACTGGGAAAATTTTGATAATAGGTGTGATTTGTATTGTAATGATTGGCTCCATTTGAGTAAAAAGGGAAGTTCTGTTTTAGGCAAGCATATAAAAGCAAGAATTCAAAATAGTTTAAACTAAATAAGAAGGGGGTGAGAGAACCAGAGAACCTCTAGTAATCTCTATATTAGGGGACACCAGAACCACTAATACTTCTATATCATTACCAGGAATCATTCAGTACTAATAAAATAAATGACATTAAACCCCTAAAACTCTTGTTGACTAATGCCCAAAGCTTAAAAAATAAAATTGAAGAGTTAAGTATTTTATTGTATGACAATAATATAGACATCTGGGGAATTACAGAAACCTGGTTTGCCAAACAAGAATGGGGAGTTACTATTACTGGATACAGACTCATTAGTAAGGAAATGGAGCACAAGAAAGGTGAGGGGTGGCCTTTTATATAAAAGAAGAGCTAAAGCCTGCTGAAATTGCACAAAATAACAGTGAAGAGACTCAAAATGAAATAATTTGGGTTAGAACCCTAAATTCTTCCACTCATTTGACTTTCAGTCTGGGCTACTGATCCCCTAATATGTCAGCAGAAGATACACACATCTTCTTGAATGAAATTGAAGGGATGAGTGCTGAGTGTGACATTATACTTCTGGGTGACTTTAATTTTCCAGCCATTGACTAGAAAAACTTAACCAGAGTAAGCCCAGTGGAAAAAAGATTTATTGAAATTATTACACAAGGTAATTTACAGCAGATAGTGCATGAAGGCACTAGGAAACAAAACATATTAGATTTAATATTCTTGAATCCAAAAATTAGCTGCCTGGGCCCCAAACTGCTCCTACCATTGGGTAGAAGTGATCATAATGTAATCCTGCTAGATATCCTGTTGTCAGTTAATAAACCTATAACAGATATAACTAAATCTATGGAGTTTTTTAAGGCTGACTACTATAGCATTAAGAAATTTTTAGAAAAATGGAACTTGGACTGAAGAACTAAAAAACCTTGAAGTGGAACAGATCTGGGAAAATTTGTTTAATAAACTAAATAAATGTATTGAGACATGGGTCCCAGACAGAGATAGAGTGAAATATTTGAGAAATCATAGGGTAACTATCTGGTGGATTAAGACAATAAAAAAGGTTGTCAAAAAAAAGAAGAAATTATACAAAAAACAGAAGAAATTTTCAACTAATATTAACATCACAGCCTATAAAGAAATTATAAAGGATGTAAAACAAAAAATTAAGACTGCTAAAAAAGATGCTGAAAGAATGTTAGCTACAACAATAGGAGATAATAAAAAGACATTCTATAATTTTATAGGTTCCTTAAAAAAGAACAATAGGCTGATAGGACCAATACAATCAGAAAAAAAGTCTAATAAATTCAGAAGGGGAAATGGCTGCAATCTTCTATCAATATTTTCTTAGTGTCCATAAAGATAAAGAGGAGATATCTGAAGAATTACCTCCACTACAAGCTGACTATCCAGTTTTCAAGTCTTCAGATATTATTGAAACAATAGAACTTATTAAAAACAACAGCTCAGCAGGACCAGATAGCATACCGTCTAAATTCTTGAAGGAACTGAACTGTCAACTTGCAGGCCCATTAGCTATGTTATTTAATGCATCGCTAAAATCTGGAGAAACCATAAAAGTATGGAATAAGTCCAGGGTAACTCCAGTGCATAAAGGAGGGAGAAAACAGGATGTGAAAAACTATAGGCCAATAAGCCTAACATCTGTTTTGGGTAAAATTCTGGAATGGTTACTACAGAAACATATTATCAATCACCTAAAAAGCATCTCACATTATGATCTGACACAACATGGGTTTGTTTCTGGTAGATCTTGTTTAACCAATCTCATAAGTTTTTTGAGCCTATAAATGCCTCCTTAGATAAAGGAATACCTGTTGATGTGGTCTTTCTTGATTTTTCTATGGTGTTCAATTCAGTATCACACAAAATCCTGATTGAGGAGTTAGTTAAGCTTTAGTTTCACCCAAATGTAATCAGGTGGATCTGCTCTTGGTTAAATAATAGAACCCAATATGTGGCCATAAGGGGATATGAATCTACATGGGGAAAGGATACAAGTGGGGAACTGCAGGGCTCGGTATTTGGCCCAGTCCTGTTTAATATCCTACTATTATCCATACAGACTCTTCTGGGAGTTTGGTCATGGAAATACGCTGACAATTGTAAAATCGGTGGAATTGTCCATAATGAAATATCAGCAAAATTCTTCCAAGATAACCTGGACCACCTGCCAAATTGGGCAACAGAGCATAAATTAGCCTTCAATGAGCAAAAGTGCAAAGTTATGCACTTTGGATCAAATAATCCGAGATTCCAGTATAAAATAAACAGGAATCAATAAATGAAAAAGATCTAGATGTTTGGATTTCAAACAACCTAAAATTTGATCATCACACTAGCATGACCATAATGAAATGCAACCAGATAATTTGGTGCATACTGAGATCGATCAAAAGCAGGGACCCTGAGGTCATTCTTCCATTATATTCAGCACTAGTTCGCCCCCACATTGAATATTGTTTTCAGTTCTGTGCTCAATACTCAATCCAAGGAAAAAATAAGTTGGAAAAAGTACAAAGAAGAGTAACTAAAAAAATCAGGTCTGTAATACATCTGAGTTACCGTAGCAGGTTAAAACATCTAAATTTATACTCTGTGTAATACAGAAAATTGAGAGGTGAATTGTGCCTGGCTTTTAGAGCAAGTAGGGATGATGCTTTTCTAGAACTAATTGGTTTAACAAGGAATCCTGTACAATATAACAAAACGAGGTCACACAATCAGAAATTATATGGGGAATCTAACAGAACACAAAAGAGGAGTCAATGGTACACTCAGAGAATTGTGAATGTTTGGAATGCCCTACCTAGTGAAGTGGTTGATAGTGACAATATAAATAGCTTCAAAAGAGATTAGACAGTTTTATGGGGGATAGGCGTTTCTTAATTTCCACCATGACTGCTTAACATGGTGGCAAGTTCTGTTATAGACACTAATCTTTTGAACTTGTCTTCAGACTAAGAAACTAGGAAACCTTCAGGAGACTGGGCCTTTGAGATGGTGAGTAAGTGCTGTGGAACTCCCTCCCAAGAGCCATTAGAGAGGTTCACTGGATGGAGGCCTTCAAGAGGGGTCTTAAGACACATCTGTGTCATGAGGCATTTGGTAACTTGAGGGTTCCCTTGTTGAGTACCATCCCAGCTGTGTTTTATTTATTTATTATGTGGAATTTTATGGTTTTATATTTATTTACATACTTATGTTTGATGTTCTATTCTGGCTCTTATTGTAAGGTGCCCTGGGCCTCTGTAGAAAGAAGGGCAGTAGTAGAAATAAACTTTTACTTTCTTACTTACTACTTACATACAGAAACACACACACCACACTGTTGCGACAGGCAACTATCTGTTTGCCTAATTTGCATAGAATATGCAGACTGGACGAATGTCTAAACAGATTAGTCACTGCAACAACAGAAATGGCTGTCACAATTACAGTTTGAATAAGACAATGATATTATAAAGTTTCTTTACCTTACTACTGTGAACACATTTTTTTTAAAGAATAAACCATGACTTGGTGGTCTATGAGAGATGGTTGCCCACAATTATTTATTTATTAGACATTTTGTTCACCAAGATAGCCCTTTGAGTTGAACTATCTAGTGTTCATAGGGGTCCTCCTGTGACATCAGATTAGGGGCCTAATCTGCAAAGGCTCTGGGAGGCTTACCTAGCCATGCAGTGGCAGTGCATAGATACTTCCATGCCTAAGTTGCTTCAGTCAATCAGAAGCCTACTTACAGAATACACTATGTGCTATGGAGAAGTGAAGAGAGGGCATGGCTATACGGCAGGGTGATGCACCTCTGCACTTGGGATATTCATGGAAATACAAAAGATTTGTGCATCTGAATGCTGATCCACAGCACAATATATGCATCCACAGGTGAAGATCACAGGCCGGGGCTGATCCACATGGCTCCCCTAGACTGACAGGTGATCAGTAAGAGCCCATGGGTGTATCACACCCTGTCATGTCCATTAATATTCCCTAGGCCCATTTCTGATGGGTTCTGTTTTGCAACATGCTCAGCAGCCCCTGAAGTTGGCAGACCCCAGGATTGGTGCAGCTGTGGTCTGGTCCACAGTACACAATGATCCTCTGGCCCTGGCCAATTCTCAGAACCCTTGTCCAGGGCTGCATCATATCTGGAATCTGTCAAATCAATGGTGGACCTTTCTGGGACTCAATGTTGCCTCTCTCTGTGCACAAAAGTTGTGCCTGGTGGCCTCAGAGTGCCCTGTAATGACAGGTAATGAGAGCTGACAGGGCATACGCCACAGAGTCAATGTGCAGCTTGCTCACCCTGAAGGACTGCACCATCCTCCAGTGGACCCTATTCTGGTCCAGGTACCCATTATCCTGCAGTGTCAGGGTAGGTAGAAGCTGAGCCCTATGGGACACCACCTTGGGCTTTGGCACTGTCACCTTCATCTTACCCATTACACCAGTTGTGTGGCAGGTAGACACTGTGTGACACACTCTGATCAAATAGTTAAGGCCATGGCCCCCCAACCATGTTATGGCCCAATTGTCTGTCAGCTAGTAACGGAACAAGTTACATATGAATATATGGCCTGATGGCTTGACCCTGGGTGTACAATAACCTTTAACACCCAGTTGTTAGGATATAGTATACATGCCATAACCTCATGGCTGTGGTGGTCTGGAAGTGTGTCAGATGTATGGCATAACAATACATGTTCTGGAACTATGGCTACTGTTGCTGCAGGACCAGCTCCACCTTTTTACTTCACTTGGTCAATTTAGGATCAAAGGGGTGTGGGTGTATGAGTGCAGAACCCCCTCCCATTGGAGGGTGATGTTTTACACTTCACCCCTAACTGCTGGATGGGTCTTTAGTACTCCCTTCTAGAGTATCATCCTGGGTGGGGAGGCTACTGTGACCCCACAACATAGAAACATAACTCAATTTGATCAAAATTCTCTAATGGAAGTATTATGGTGTTTTCCCAATTAATTTTACAACCTGAGTAGGTGCAGAACTGCTTAAGAAGAGCTAAAAGTGCAGGCTGGAATTCCACCGGCTGGGTTAAGGCAAGAAGCATATCATCCGCATTTTTTAATTTATTTGTCTTTTGAATTTGTACACATTAGGATGGCCTCATTTGGGAGCTGTAACTATTTTACAAGAGGGTCCTGGGGATGTTATAGCAGAACAGATGCTACACAGTAATGATTTAAAGTAACACAATCAAATTTTAAGAATAAATATAAGCATATTCTATATGATGGAGAGGATACAGTACATATAAACAGTTCAGAAAAATAAAGTATGCTCCAGCTTGAGCAATTCATGCATGGCCAGGAATAGACTGCAGATTTGGACAAAAAGGTGGAACTAGATTAACTACTAAAAGTCTGATGCCATTTTTTGACTGAATCTGCAATACATAAAAACATCAGGTATTGCTGGACCATAATAAGCAGTAGTACACACATGGTGGGATGTAAGCGCAGAACAGGGTGGGGAGGGGTAGCAAAGTGGGGTTAGATTGATTAGCAGTTGCAAGGCGAAAGAAGGTGACTATGCATTGCTATCCTAGGTCGCTCCTGTAAAAAAGCTTTCAGCTTAGTGTGTTATACCTGGTTAAACAACAACTAAAGACATTGGTAGTTTTTGCATCTTTGATGATATCTGGAAGTATGTTCCCACTGACTGGGTCAGCGGCGGTGAAGGCCTTGTCTCCAGTAGCTTTCTGTCTCCTGGGGACATTGAGGAGAGGTTTGGAGTGAGATCTAAGCTGGCATGTAGAGTTCACCCTTGTTAGTAGGTTACTGAGATAATCAGGCTAGAGATCATGAATGCATTTGCAGATTAGGGACACCAACTTCAGTTCCTTTCTCCTTATGAATGATAGAATGCCTGGCCTGTTGTAAAGCACACACCAATGTGTCAGCTTGTCCTAACCTAAGGTGAATCTACAGATGCTGTTAAATGCCACGTCAACCTTCTGTAGCACTGTGGCATTTGATGCCCTATAGATTTTTTTCCATACTTTACAGCAGGGAGGATCAACTGATGGAGTACCATATTGTTGGTGTTAAAGTCAAGGCAGTTTTAGTGTGTAATATAATAATCCTCATTTTTTAATGTGTGCAATAGACAGATCTTGTAATGGAATGGAATGCAATAGAAAGATAATTCTGTGTCTAACCATACCCTGAGATATTTGAAAAAGATAACATTTTCTGGGAAGGAAGTGGTGCTTTTTTGAGGGTGATCATAAACAACTGCTGTGTTAAGGTGCTGTGGTGAAGAGCATTCCTTTAGGTTTAGTCCTTTTTAGGAGCAAGCCATTTGTGCACATCAACTTCTGAGTCTTATCAGAGACTGTCTGCAAGGAGATGTTGAGCTCCGTGATGGAGTTTACCTTAGTTTAGATTGTCTTGGCATTGGCATAGCGGTGCATATTGCTGTTGGGATTTCTGCAGATAGGTGATGGTGATTAATAAACAATCTGAACAGCAGCAGTCTTAGAATGTAGAACTCCCAAGGTGAGTGACAAGGATGTGGCAATTCCACTGATTTCTACTACTGGTATTTGTCATCAGATAGGTACCCTTAAACCACAAAACAGCATTGTGAAATAGCCCTTGTTGGTGGACTGTGAAGAATAGCATATCATGATTTATTATATTAAATACTTTGGTGAGATCGATGAAGATTCCTCCAGCAATGTTAGCATCATTCAATGCAAGTGTTAGGTCACTGAGATTGATGAAGATGGATCCTGAAATGTAAGCACCATCCAATGCAAGTGTTAAGTCATTGAGATAGTGTTAGAGAGAAAAGGAAATGCAAAAGAAAGAAAACACTTTGGTTCTCAAAAACAGTAGCAGAAAAGGTCAGAGCCAAAAGGCTGGCCTTCAGGAAATGTAAGGGAATGCAGTGGGATGAAGATAGGGAGGCATACCAAACTTCCCTAAGGGAAGCAGGGAAGGCAGTAATGCAGGCAAAGGCCCAAACCAAGAAACACTAGCACAAACAGTAAAAGAAGGTGACAAGACTTTCTATAGATACATTAGTGAAAGGAGGAAGTCCAGAGGGTATTGCTAAGATCAAAGGGGATAAGGGGGCATGTGAGGAGGAAGACCATGTAAAAGCATCTATCCTAAATAGATACTTCTGCTCAGTATTTACTGAAGAGAAGGTAGGGCAGGGCTCACAGCTCAGCACCATGGACACAGGGTGAGGAGGTGCTGTCGCTAGTCCCTTCACAAAGAAAGGGTCTACATGAGCTCAATAAGCTCAGGGTGGACAAGGCAATGGGACCTGATGGCATACATCCCAGGGTACTAAAAGAGCTAAGGGTGGAACTAGCAGAGCCATTATCAGAACTGTTTAGTGAGTCTCTGAGTACAGGAGAGGTCCCAGAAGGCTGGAGAAGGGCTCATGTGATCCCGCTCCACAAGAGTGGTAGGAGGGAGGAGGCAGGGAACTACAGACCAGTCAGTCTTACCTCAGTAGTGGACAAGATTATGGAGGCACTCCTTAAGGAAAGGATAGTGCAACACCTGGAATCCATAGGAGCACAGGATCTAAGACAGCATGGGTTTACAACAGGAAGGTCCTGTCAAACTTTAATCTCACAGATTTCTTTGACTGGGTAACCAGCGTGGTGGACAAAGGGGGAGCAGTTGATGTTGCCTACCTTGACTTCAGCAAAACTTTTGATGCTGTTTCACATAGAAGACTGATTAATAAGCTGGGTAGGCTCGGGTTCGGTCAGACATTGGTCAACTGGGTGGCAAACTGGTTGACAGGCAGAAAACAGAGAGTGGTGGTAAATGGTTTGCAGTCAGAAGAGATGCAAGTCACAAGTGGGATACTTCAAGGATCAGTGCTGGAGCCAGTCCTCTTCAATATCTTCATCAGTGACATTGCAGATGGACTGGAGGGTAAGGTTTGTCTGTTTGCAGATGACACCAAGATCTGCAACAGAGTAGATGATCCAGATGGGGCATGCAGAATGAGAAGAGAGCTCAATAAACTGGCAAAATGGTCAGAAGAGTGGCAACTAGGGTTTAATGCAAAGAAGTGCAAGATCATGCACATAGGGAAGAGAAACCCTGAAGCCACCTATAGGCTGGGAGGGAAATTGGTGGTGGTCACACGGGAAGAAAGAGACTTGGGTATCATCATCACAGATGACCTGAAATCATCCAAGCAGACCAGTAAAGCAGTAGGTAAGGCTAGGGGGATGTTGAGGTGTATTAGTAGGGGTATCACAAGTCGTAAGAGGGAGGTAATAATCCCTCTTTACAAGACACTGGTTAGGCCCCATCTGGAGTACTGCATGCAGTACTGGATGCCACACCTTCACAAGGACATTAACCAAATTGGGGCAGTCCAGAAAAGGGCAACAAAAATGGTGCAGGGACTGCCTCAGAAAAAATATGAGGACAGATTAACAGAGCTCAATATGTATACCCTAGAGCAAAGGAGGGAGAGAGGTGATATGATCGAAACATTCAAACATCTTAAGGGCATTAACAAGTTGAAAGAGCCTAACATGTTTCAATATGAGAAAAATAGCAGGACAAGAGGACACAACATGAGATTAGAAGGAGGCCGATTAAGAGGTAATGTGAGGAAGTTATTTTTCACAGAAAGGGTGGTGGATGCATGGAATGGCCTACCTCAGGAAGTGGGGGATATGAATACAGCACAGGGCTTCAAACAGGCATGGGATAGGCATAAGGAGCAATACAGATGACTATGAATAGATAGGCCATTGACAGAGCAAAGGCCGATGGCACATTCATAAGGTAGAAAAAGAAATGGACAGACTGGATGGGTCTTGTGGTCCTTATATGCCATCAACTTCTATGCTTCTATGAGATCAATGAAGATGGCTCTAGTGACAAAGCCATCATCTAACACAAGCGTGAGGTCAATTGTTACTGTCAGCATAGCTATATTGGTTGAGTGATTAGGCCTTGTGTAGAGATAATACTATTGGCAGGGCCCATGGGGATACCTGGATCAGAGGAAGATTTCATATAACTTCTGCCAAAGGCTCTAGTGCCAGGTCAAATAAAAGAGGAGATGGGGGCACCCCTGACAAATCCCATGTCAAAAAGTGTGGCAAACTGGTCTCTCCCAGACTCAGACTGTGACTATTACCAGCTTTCTCAACCCTCAGTATCTGCCACCGCTCAACATAGACAATCTCTTGGGGTATTTTCAGGTCTTAATCCCTCCAGAGCCACTGCTCACACAGTACAGCACGCCTTGCCCAAGGGCAAACAACCCACCCCTCTCCATCACAGCTGAGAACATCTTACGTTAGAAGCAAAATATGGCAACTGCTGCCTTTTCTTCAGAAGTGGAAGCACAGTTTTTGCCTGTTATAAATCACTCACCTGTAGCTGAAAGGACTCAGTCACAGAAGCATGAAGTTATAAAATATCATATTTTAATACTTCAAGATCTTTACACATGTAAATCAGAATACAACACAAAGACTATGAGGAACAGTCATTCTACAAGAAATTTTATTTATTTTAAATAAAAACAAAATGGATTGAACAGTAGGTAACACACATAAAAAAAAGCTATCTCCTCCTCCCTCTAGTTAGCAAGGTAGAATAGCTTACCACACAGGATACCTTGGTGAATCAGGGTAAACTCAAATCTGAGGTATTGTGTGGAGTTCCACCTGACTTGATCTCGCAAAACTCAGGTTAACAAGGTTTCTCAAAACACAGTCTTCCCCCACCCTCGGCACACATGTCCTATGACATCACTCCCAGGCTAATTATTTGTGTCTTGGGGGCTGGGTCCTCTTGGGGAACTGGTCTGATCTGGACATGGGACTATGGGCATTCAAATACACCTGCTTGTGGACATGATTCCTGTCTGGCCCAGCAGGGATATCTGGTTAGCTAGAAGTTTACTGACATGAAAAGACACTCTTTCCTTTGAAACTGTCCCATTAACTGTTTCAGGGGTCCTGCCATGATACAGGACAATAGAGATAGTAATTGCCCTCAGAGACAGTTGGTCTGTCTCTGATAAAAATCCAGATTTTTTTCCAGGAAAATCAACTTCAAGTCCCTTCCACTACTAAATTCTAACTGATACAAATGTAGAAAGAATTAAAATAAAAAAGTAACAGGGGCCGCACCAGGAGAGGAGGACTGCAGAGAGGAGCAGGGTGGTATCGGTGGCCAGAGACAGCTTCAACAGTCATTGCTGCAATCAGAGGCAGCGGTGGATCATCAGCAGATGTAGCTGCAGTGCCAGGGCTCCCGAAAGAGAGAATTAAAGAGGAGGACTCAGAGGCAGGCTCCTTCTGGAGCCATTCACAAAGGGAGGCATGGATGTTAAAACTTGCCTCTGGGCTATTTATTGCCTGGGCCCAGTGGCTCCAATCAAGCTGCAATCTTGGGCTGCACCCTGTGGGAGGTAACATCCTCAGTGGTGCTGCATCAGGAGAGGAGGACTATGGAGAAGAACAGGGCTACATCAGCAGCCAAGGACAGTTTCAGCAGCCATTGACGCGATCAGGGGCAGTGACGGATCATAGTCACAGTGCCAGGGCTCCTGCAAGAGGCAATTGAAGAGGAGGACTGGTTGTCCAACCCACCCTCCTCACACCATCATTATGAGTAAATGGTCTGCATGAACCACTCCCAGTAGTGGATACACCTACAGTATCAGGAGCGGGCAGGTGGAAGAGTTAAATTGGAAGGATGGCCACACGGCGAACTTTAGGGTGGGGTCAGCATTGTCTGTATGCAGGGTTGGCCCAGCTGGAAGGCCACTGCATCTGGATACCAGGACACCGAGACTGTAAGGAGGTGCTGAGACATGCATCATAATCAAAGGTACTCTCTGAGGCATTCTTGGAGGTGCTACTGGTCCCAAGAGTGAGCAGAGCAAGAAAGGAAAAGATAGTGGAGTTCAACTCCTGACTGAGAGACTAGTGTAAAGCACAAGGGTATGGGTTGGTAGGAGGATGGGGAGATACATGGACCAACAGGGAACTGTATGCAAGGGATGGTTTACACCTGAATGGGTCAGGTAAGGGGATGTTAAAGAGCAAATTAGAGGATTATATTGTTTTAAGAGGGTATTTAAACTAGGTAGGGGTGAGGCAAGTACATAGCTAGCATGCAGGGTCACCAGGTTGGAGTGAAAAATGTGCTGTCCCTCTTGATAACATTGAGGGTATGGGAAGGGACCACTGAGAGAAGGGGGTAAACTAAGGAGCTGGGGGGAGGATGGATGGGAACAGATGGAAGATGGTCTCCCTAAATGTAAGGAGCCTGAGCAATAAAACAGTGGAGCTTCAGGCGCTCCTTGAGGAGGGGAGTGTGGATGTCGCTGCAGTGACTGAGACTTGGGCCACTCAGTGCCATGATTAGGATCTGGCAATCCCAGGGTATATAATTTACAGGAAGGACCTGGGGGTTGGGAGAGGAGTGGGATAGCACCCTATGTGAGGGAAGGGATCAGATGTATGAGGGACGAGGGAGAGGAAGGGAGGACAGAGGCACTATGGATGCAACTTCTGAACTCCAAGGGTAGAAAGCTGAGGCTGGGGTAGTGTACAGACCACCAGCCCAGTCAGTGGAACTGGACATGTAGTTAGCAGAGCAAATAAGGAGAGTGTGTAGAAAGGGGAGTGTTATGTGTAGTGCAGCTTTAAGAAATGTACTTCCTGTGAGTCTTCCTGTGTGTGTGTGTTGAAATAAGTTTTCCCTTTGTATCTGAGCCTAATGGAAGTAACAGAGAAGGCCTAAATTTCTGTGGTGCATGTTTTTCTTACTACCAAGATTCTAATGTGTTTAAGGTACTTATTTTCGGCCACCAAATACAACAAACTGGCGACAAGGATGGTGAAACATTTCATAGCTCCAGCTTACTGAATTATACCATTTTGGGACTTTCTGCACTGGAGGCAAGTTTGCAATTTGGAACTGTAGAGTATCATGGAAATTTCAGCCAGCATTGAGATTTTTACAGGAATGGACTGAGAAACATAGTCCAGACATTTTGATCAGTCGTTATTACTTAATTCTGCCATACAATCAGCAAATGTTGAGCTACAGGGTAAGCTTATTCGAGCTGCTTTTTGTACTTTCTTGGGGAGTGAAGCCTTCAAACTTTTATGTAGTCTGTGTGCACCGGACCGGCCAGAGGATTTGTCATATCAAGAGCTAAAGGCTAAATTGAATGCACAGTTCAGTTTAACAACTTTCCCAAGGGCTGAACGTTATAAATTCTACAGTTACCAGCAGAAACCAGGTCAGTCATTGCAATCTTATTTGGCTGAGATCAAACGCTTAGCTCCCACATGTGAGTGGGCAGGGAGCATCTTGGATCTAATTTAGCTGATAAGTTTGTTATGGGGTTGAATAATGAACATCGTATTCAGCAATTACTTTCTGTAAGTGTCAAGAAGTCTGCTGATGAACTTTTACAGATGGCACTAATGTATAAGGCTGCAGAAAATGAAGCACATGCTATGATGAACACTAAAAATGAGGTACAAGTGTCTGCAGTAAACCCCATATTGAAACAGCTCAAACCGAAGTCTAAGCCACTGTTTTCAAAGACAAATTCAACCACTCCACCCAAACTGCATGACCAATATAAATGTGCATCATGTGGGTCTTCTCAGCATAGGAGGGACCAGTGCAAATTCAGAGAAGTTCAGTGTCCAGAAGAAATGCAGAGGTCAGTTCAGAGAGCACAGACAGTGCAGTGGTTCCTATTGCACCACAAATGCAGACTAAAGATGCTTCTCCTTTCTATGTGTTACTTCAATTGCCACAACTGAGGCGTCAATTGCGTTTAATGGTAGACTCAGCTTCCCCCAGTTACTTTTATTATCCATCAGACATGGTCTGATATGGATAAGCCACCATTGTCTCCTTGTAATAAGCTGCTGCATGCATTTGAAGGACAACCAATTCAGCCACTGGGCTTGTTTACCACGTTGGTACGCAGAACTGATTCTCCTAGTACAACTTTAACTTTTCTGGTTTCAAAAAAGGGTGTCAATATTTTGGGCAGAGACACTCAGGTTCTTCTAAACATTCATATTGATCCAGCAGATTTTGGTCTACTTGCTGCTGTCCAGCTACCACAAAGCAGTAACCTGTCCAAGCTTGCAGAGATTTAGACTAGGGTTGTCAGAACCCTCTGAAGTTATGGGTTCTAGTTCTAGTCTAGCACTTTTGAAAAAATTCTAGGGTTCTAATCTTTTTTTAGAACTTTTTAGAACTCGAACCCTGTCTTTTAATTGTGCTGCCAGTAATGAAGATAGTAATAAAATACATGTGAAGGAAAAACTGTTCAATATAAGGGGGGAGAGAAATTATCATGTATGACATTAATAGGAATACAACTACTGTAGGTTTATCTATGGTTTCTTCTGTTTGCTAAAGCCAGCAACTTAATATGTAACAGGCCCACCTACCCACCCTCCCATATGTTAAAAGTTTTCCTGCTCCAGCTACATCATAGTTCCTTAGCGAAAAAGAGTGGCACATTAGCCATTTATGTACTCAGTAATATATACTCATCATCATAAATTATGAGAAAAAAATAACTATTACCTAATCTCAGCTATTTGCTGCTTTTTGTTTTAAATCAGTAAATCAAATGTTGCTATGATTAAAAGAAAGTTTTTATAACAAAGGCAAGTCAAGGTACTGTAGCCACAGGACATGGAACTGTTGCAAAACATATTATGTTATAACGTAGTCAGTCAAGACATTTAAATAAAAAAAATATGCCAGTCATTGTTGCTGGCAAAAGATGCATGCAATTTTCTAAGATAATGCGTACATATATTAACATTCTTGTTGGCAAATTGAAGTAATACATATAACTTTCTAAGATAATGCATCTTTCCAGTTGATACGTCAATAAAATCTGTATTTCAGTAACATAAATAAAAAGTGGTTTCCTCACCACATACCTGTACTATCTTAAGGAACATTTAATGTAGCTGCAGCAGTTGGCATGTGATATTTAAGGGACAGTGTCTGTCAATCCCATTATGCTTCAAATTATCACTGCTTGTAAAACAAAAACACTTTATGATTGGTCACATTCTGTAAAAACTGCTGATGCAGATTTTCTTTTAATTCTGATTCCTTTCTTCTTTTTTAAAGGGGACAGGACACTTGTGCTAGGTGGCAGCAGTTTGCAATGTACTTAATAAGAAAAAAATATATATGTATCTTATATCTATAGTAGGTTCCACAGTGGGCAATTGGTACAGCCCTCCCATACCATCAGTCTATCATCATCTTTTTCCTCACCATCCCCTGCTGATCATGAATCTGTAAATGAAAGGACTAAAACAACACCCACCTTTCACCCCAGCACCCATTCCACTTTTCTTCCACCACCCTCATCCATGCAGTAGCACCTATGCCACCCTTACACCCATGTTAAAACCAACCTCCAACCCTCACCCACCCTCAAGCACATATTCCACCTCCTCCCTCACCCAAATGTTTAAACTACCCCCATGCTTAGTCATGAACTACCCTTCACGTCACCCTTCTCCCTCCCGAACCCATGTTAAGACGTACTCCCCCAACCATCACCCGTGCATTAACAACTATGCCATGTTTCTCCCTCCTGCATCTATGTTAAAATCAACCTCCAACCCTCACCCATGCACTAGCATCCGTGCCATCTTTCTCCCTCTTGCATCCATGTTAAAACCAACCTCCAAACCTTACCCACCCTCCAGCACCCATTCTACCCTCCTCCCACTCTCAAATGCGAAAACTACCCCATTCTTACTCAAGAAAAATGAAACTCTTGCCTCCAAATGAGCCATACTTAACTGTTACTTAATAAACAACACTTATGTGAAAAACTATCTTTTCAATTGCTTTCTTCTTATGGACAACATTCTGTACAGTTCTCTTCATGGAACCAGTAATTTATGAGTTGTTGCTATTATGCCATGGTTTGTGTACAACAGAATGTTGAACATGAGCTACTGTGGTATGAGACCTATGCTGACAGAATGATATGTGCTCAACCATGACATAGGTAAAACTCCAGATGACTGTTTCCCGGAAGAGACTTGTAACAGGATGCTGCCCACAGAAACATAACAGTACAAAATACAGTTTTTCCCATCATTTTGTATTCAGTAAAGTAAGTTACATACGGATCATTTTGGTTTATGGCTAACATTTCTGTAATTGAAAAAATAATAAACAGCTACCAATTAGAACTCATTGTTTTGTCCTCTTTAAAGTTGAAAAATAGACCACCCCTGGTCCCAGCCCATACTGATGCACCACAAAGTCACAGAAGGTAAATCCCAAAATATATGTTTGCATTTTAACTATAAATAATATGATACAGAAATTATTGACATGACAGTGTCCCTTTTATGCAAAATTTTGGCCTGTTCCCACTGATGTTAAAATTGCCCTGTATCTAAAACTTACTGAATTTAGACCCTAGCTACAAAGCAGTTTGCCATGAAATGATGAAAGTTTTTGGGGGTACACAGTCCAAGGTAGTAGACTGAGAAAGGAGAGAGACAACCCAAGTCATCACAGTCTGTAAAAGTTTCCTTTTTTGTCCAGAGAGACTCTGTCCCACACAATATTTACCAGTCACCACCACCTGAGGTGTCATCACCATCAACATCCACAACATCAGTCACTTCAGGATCAGTTTGTTTACTCTTGTGACTCATTAACTTTAATGAAAGTTAACGTGTGTACATTTTCTGGCAGCAACCTATTTCTGGTGTCTCTCATAATATTGCCAGCTGTACTGAACATGCATTCTGAAGAGACACTTGTTGCAGGAAAACCAAGATATTTACAGGCTTCATCATACAGCTCTGTCCAAATCAACTTTTTTGATCTCCAGTATTCAAAAGGGCATGCATCAATAGGAAAAGGCAGTTCTTGCAGGTAACTGTCTACCATGATGGACGGAGAATGCTCAGAAGAGGAATCAGCATAAGCTGGTATGGCAGCAATTTAGGAAAGGCTTTGCCAGAGATTTAGCTTGCAACTAAGGGTTGAAGAAGTGGTACTTGTGGAGAAACTACTGTTAATGTTTTGTGACTTTTCCAGTTCTGTATCCCTTTGTGAAGATGAACCTGCATGTTGTGGTGATGACAACCTGAGGGTATTGTGTGTGTCTGTGTTTGACTCCTGTGAGTGCTGCAGCTCATCTAGCAACAGACATTTGTACTATTGTATATCATCTGTTTTTGGAAGATGTATAGCCTTGAACCTGGGATCTAAGAGAGTTGCAAGGATGTAGTGTTTTGATTTCGTCATTGCAACTTTGTCATTAGTTTTGAAACGCTCACTCATTCTCTTTATGAGATTCCCATGATACAGCCAACATGTTGTCTGAGCTTCAGATCTGTCTTTTCTATCTGTAGATCTAGAACACTAAGATGATGTGAAATTAGCATTATGAGTGCTATAACCTGACTCACAGATGTGCCTTCAGAAGGCATGTCGCTTGTAGCTGTCTCAAAAGGAGCTAGGATGCAGCACACTGTCTCCATTAATTTCCATGGCAGCTCAGACAGCATAATGCCATCTCCAATAATGTAATTGGAGCAATACTCATGTACAGCTTGCTTTTGCTCCAAGAGGCACTGCAGCATATAAAGCGTAGAGTTCCAATGAGTGGAAACATTTTGAATCAGCTTTTGCTGGGGCAGCTTGTGTTTTTTTTTGCAGTTCGGACAATGTCCGTATAGCCTTGGTTGAATGTGAAAAGTGAGTCATGATTTTTTGCAAACAGCAATCATACCATCCACTTGTGTTTCACTACTGAGAAATCCCATGACAATTAAATGTAAGCAATGCACAAAGCAAGAAGCATGCATAAATCCTTCATCCTGTACTGCTTTCAAGATGTTGGCTCCATTGTCACTTACTATGAAGCCACATTTTAGACCTTGAGAATAAACCCATTCATCAAGGAGGTCATTTAGTTCCTGCAAGATGTTTGCAGCTATATGACTTTGCCCAAACTTCTTTATATGCAGCAACGCCATCTTTTGTGGTGGCTTTGTTTTTGAAGAAGCACAAGAAAACGTGACCCAGTGAGTGGTAAGGGACATTTAATCTATATTTTGAGTGCTGGTCCACATATCTGTTGTGACTTGAATAATCCCACCCTCTGCAGTTTTAAGTGCAAGCATCACTGCCGCTTTTAAAGCCTGTTAAATGTTTGGTATTTCAACATAGGACAAGTACCTTAGTTGAGGAACATTGTAACAAGGCTCTGCAAGTTTCATGAGCTCCCTAAAATCCCCATGATCTACCAAAGAGTATGGGAGAAGGGCTCCAGCTAACAGTTCACCAATTCCATGATTAAGATGAAGGGTCTTTGGATGATTTTTGGTAAATGTATTCTTCCTTTAAAATGCCTGAGATAGTGTTAGCTGTTTATAGCATGTCTCTGCTGGTTTATTATACACCAAGCTTTAATGGCAAGATGGACGCTGGGATGGTGGACTTGGACTTACATGTTCAGTTCCATCACTGGATGTGCAACTGGTACTAATGGTGCTGGCAATGGTGGTAATGGTGATCCTAGGGCTGGCAGTGGTTCCATCCGCGTCAAGTTCAGACAATTCAGTATCCATTTCAGATTCCTGACCCTTCTCATGTATGGTCTGGAAGATGGAGGACATGGGTTTTAGACACTCAAGCAAAACTGAATGTTTTTTCAGATGGTGTTCAAGAGCTGTAGTGCCAAGGCATGGCGTAATTTTACCACGGCTTCCACTCTGTTTACATAAGGAACAAATTGCTCTGCATGGATCACTTGCTGACAGAGAAATAATTCCACACCTCAGAAGTAACAGATTTTGTCTGAGTGCTAGGAAGATAGCTAAAGACTGTTTGTGTTTTTTCACCTGTCCTAACAGAACCCGGGACATGCTCCTTGGTGCTAGAAGAGTGGGCAGGAGACTTCGATGAGTTTTCATTTGTGGCTGACATAGAAGTGGTGGATTCAATGGATATGTCCTTTTCATTGCAAACAGTGCTGAATGTATTTGCAAGTACACTACCTGATTCATTGTCAGCAGACTTGCTTATTTCACTTTGTTGAGGAACTAATGATACGTCACCAGACATAACAGTGTCAGACTGAGACAAAGAGCTACTGTCTGAGTCAGAGAGGGACTCATTGTCACGTACATTATTACTGCTAGTCACAGGGATTTTAACAGCATAAATGGCATACCTTATTGTGCCTCTCCATGTGATCCCAGCAGCAGCACAAGTTTTCTTAAAAGGTCCCCCTTTACCACCCTTCGTTGTTGCTCTTTTGGCGTTTGTTGAATTTTTATCACATGAAACATTCTGGTTATTTTTGCTAGCACCAGGATTACCACTACCACCAACACCTGCTCCACCAACAGCAGATGCTTCATCTATGTTGGTGTCAACCATAATAGTACCAGTATACTGCACACAGTCACACAAACAATTCCTGTGTAAGAAAGCAATGTGATCTGTAATTGTTGTCTACAACTTGAAACTTTTGTTTGGCTGTATCACACTGTGAAGCAGTGGACTGAAGGTAATTGAAGAATATGATGGTTTGCAACTAAAAGATCCCAGGTTCAAGGCTTACAGAATGATTGGGCTGATTGGTATAGGCATATGCAAAGCATGCCAGGCAAGGTGAAAGGTCAATGACTGTAATTCTGAATCCAGTTGAACCACCACACAACTAGCCACCTGGCCTCTCTTGGTAACACACACTGGGTACACAACACAGGGAAAGAGATTTTTCTGTCTCTTCTCCCAATAGGGAAATATATTTCTAGGCTTCTGTCATGTATTTAAGGATAATGCCACGACACAACAACTGGCCACTGGGCCTCTCTCGGTAGCACACACTGGGTAGGGTACAGTGCAGTCAAAGGGCACACAGCAGCAAGGTGATGGTCTGTCCACAGGAGAACACACACACACACACACACACACACACACACACAAAAAAAAACAACCCAAGGAAAGAGATTTTTCTGCCTCTCCTTCCAAAAGGGAATTATATTTCTAGGCTTCTGTCATGTATTTAAGGATAATGCCACGACACAACAACTGGCCACTGGGCCTCTCTCGGTAGCACACACTGGGTAGGGTACAGTGCAGCCAAATGGCACACAGCAGCAAGGTGATGGGCTGACCACAGGAGGTGGAGTCACGCACACATACAACCCAAGGAAAGAGATTTTTCTGTCTCTCCTCCCAACAGAGAACTATATTTCTAGGCTTCTGTCATGTATTTAAGGATAATGCCACGGCACAACAACTGGCCACTGGGCCTCTCTCGGTAGCACACACTGGGTAGGGTACAGTGCAGCCAAAGGGCACACAGCAGCAAGGTGAGGGGCTGACCACAGGAGACAGAGTCACACACACATACAACCCAAGGAAAGAGATTTTTCTGTCTCTCCTCCCAACAGGGAAATATACTGTATTTCTAGGCTTCTGTCATGTATTTAAGGATAATGCCACCACAAAACTGGCCAGGGTGATTGGCTGACCACAGGAGATGGAGTCACATACACACACACAACCCAAGGAATGAGATTTTTCTGTCTCTCCTCCCAACACTAAAATTTATTTATATGCTTCTGTCATGTATTTAAATATAATGCCACCACACAACTGCCCAATTATAGGCTTCTCACGGTAACGCACAATAGGTAGGGTACACAACAGCCACAGCAGGGTGATGGGATAACACCACAGGAGATACAGCAGAGTGGAGTTACACACACAACACACAAGTAGGGTGGAATAGAAAAACCCTCAGCACAGTACAGTGCTTAGACAGAATCCTGTCCTCCTGACAATTTTTTTACTTTGTTTTGTGGAGTAGGGTTTAATTCTTTTTCCCCTGTTTATTGGCTTTAAAGTAGTAAGTAAAGGCCATCAAATTCAATGTTTCAACTTCACACATTAATTTAAAGTTAAACTTAATTTTCCTCACAAGTAAATATGAATATGTTTTAATTTCTTCACCCCTCCCCCAGCCAGGGTGATAGCTCCTTCCCAAGTGTGAAATGAGTCACACCAGATAGAGATGAACTGTTGACTGAATTTGAGTTGAGAATGAGATTAGAAATAAGAATTCTCAGTTTCTCTCAAATATTCAGCAACTAGCTCCTTAATTTCCCTCTGTCCTGTCCTGAGGCCGTCACCAACTGTTCCTTCGGTCCCTTTCTTTCCTCAGTCCTACTTCCCCCTACCTTTTCACCCCAACCCCCCTTTAGCTTTTTATTTATTTTTTACTTTTTCTTTGTAATCAACTCTTGTGAAAAATCTGACATGACGATTTCGCAATTAGCAATTAGCAGAGACTAGAGAGCAGAGCCAGCCCAGGGCGTAGTAGCACAATCTGCAAATAGTGAACGGAGCTGCAGCCATGTGGTTTACCAATGTATTCAACCACCACCTGACCGCAGAGCAGATGGTCAGGTGGTAACATGGACTGGGATCAACAAATACGCAGGTGCGACCTCACTGAATGGCAGTCCACACCATCCATTCCCCCGTCCCCAACAACACTAATAATGGGGTAGCATCATACTGGAGCTGAAGCAGGACTTGGAGCTGACAGTTTGCAGCATGCCTACAGGAAAGTGTGATTTTTTTTCACTCGCAGGCTGCTAGTTTGAAATCGGGCAGGTTGCTTGTTGTTTGCGGCTTAATGCATAAAAACAACAGTTTCCCATTGATCCAAACCCTTTTGCGAACCCTCTAGTGTTTGAGTTCTAAATTAGAACTTGAACACCTAGGTTCGAGATGGGTTTGAATCTTTCCTGAACTAGTTCTGACAACCCTATTTTAGACATGTATCCAGAGCAGTGGAAAGGCCTGGGATGTTGCACAACAGCTAAAGCCAAGCTAGTTACAAAGCCTAATGCAGTCCCTAAGTTCTGTAAACCATGGAAACTTCCTTTTGCCTTAAAAACAGTGGTTGGGGCCAAATTGGACAGACTGGAAAAAGCAGGTGTGCTGGAAAAGGTTTCAAGTTCAGATTAGGCTACTCCAGTTGTGGTGGTATCTAAACCAGGTGGTAAGGTTTGAATATGTGGAGATTTTAAGGTGACACTTAATCCAGTACTTAGCACAGATGTATTTCCTTTACACTTACCAGAGGAACTTTTTCATAGGCTGAATGGTGGTGTGGGGTTCTCTAAACTGGACCTCGCTGATGCATACCTTCAAGTGGAGTTAGATACAGACTCTCAGAAATTGGTGGTGATTAATACACACCAAGGACTATACAAGTACAAACGGTTATGTTTTGGCCTTAGTTCTGCACCTGCTATTTTTCAAAAAGTGATTGAGCAAACAGTGGGTGATATACCAGGTGTCGCTTGTTATTTGGATGACATCATTGTCATGGGCAAGACAGAAGCAGAACATTTACTTAACTTACAAAAGACTTTAGAGAGACTGCAACAGAGTGGATTCAGACTCAGGAGAGAAAAATGCCAATTTTGTCAACCAAGTTTCACGTACTTAGGTCACACTAGTGACAAAGACAGAATTTGTCCAAATGATGAAAAGGTGGAAGCCATTGTGCACATGCCTGAGCCACAGAATGTTTCAGAGTTGCACTCATTCTTTGGTATGGTGCGCTACTATGACCGTTTCATACCTAGCTTAGCCACTAAATGTGTTGTCCTAAATGAACTGTTACATAAGGGTACTCCATGGAAGTGGACCAAAGGGCCACAGTAAGGCAGTTCAAGCCATCAAGCTCTCTCTAACTGAAGTGAATAATTTAACTCATTATGACCCTAACTTACCTATCACATTGGCCCGTGATGCTAGTCCTGTGGGTATAGGAGCTGTCCTTTTCCATACAGCTCCAGAAGGAGTGGAGAAGGAGATAGCCCATGCTTCACACAAACTCACAGCAGCTGAAAGAAATTATGCCCAGATTCAGAGAGAGGCATTAGCAATTGTGTTTGGAGTCCAGAAATGTTGCCAATACTTGCTAGGTCGCAAGTTTCACCTGTAGGTGGATCACAAGCCACTAGTGACAATTTTTAGTCCAGAAAAAGGAATTCCAGAGACAGCTGCTAGCTAACTTCAACAATGGGCATTCATTTTGTCTGCCTATAATTTTAGGTTACATACCAACCAATGGACCAGCATGGAAATGCAGATGCCTTGTCGAGGTTACCAATATCCAGAGAAATGGAGTTTGATGTGGGACTTCAAGAGGAGCCATTAGTATGCCAGGTGGGGCCAGACAGTTTTCCAGTGCAATTCAAAGATATGGAGGACTGTACTGTTGTGTGTGCAATAGAGCTACAACAGTTAGATCAGCTTCCAGTACTAGCCAAGGATATTGCAAAAGCTACTAGTCAAGATGCAGTTTTGAAACAAGTGCATCAGTATACACTTGAGGGTTGGCTGCAAGGCACTACTTGTTCAGCTGAACTACAACCCTACTATACAAAGAGACAGTAGTTGTCCATTGCTGAGGGGTGTCTTTTATGGGGATTGCATGTCATAGTACCCCAATGTTATCACTCAAATGTGTTTACTCTTTTGCATGCGGGCCATCCAGGCATTGCTAAAATGATATCCCTAGTCAGACTTCATGTATTGTGGCCTTCCATTGACAAAGACATATACAGTACCAGGTTATGCAAAGATGCGAAGGTTGTGTTGTATTGATGGGAAATCTGGCAAGATCTCCAGTTCATCATTGAGAACAACCTGACAAACCCTGGCAAAGATTGCATATTGATTTCGCGGGACCCTATTTAAATTCCATGTGGTTACTCTTAACCGATGCTTGTAGTAAATGGCCAGAAATTCATCAAATGTCTTCAACCACTACTGAGAGTACCATCAAAGTGCTGAAATCTATCTTTGCTACCCATGGTTTTCCACAAGCGATTGTCTCGGAAAATGGATCACAGTTTATGTCTGTTGAATTCCAAGCATGGTATCTGCCATATTTTCTCACCTCCCTACCATCCAAGTTCAAATGGCAAAGCAGGATGCCTGGTTCAGACTTTTAAAAAAAGTATGGACAAATCTAATCCTACTACTCTGACGGCAATACAAATAGCCTTTTGGACTTTCTTGCGATGTATCAAACAACACCACATTGTATCATGGGAATATCCCCTGCAGAATTGTTGTTTGGACGTCAGATTTGAACTCAACTGGACCTTCTTCACCCTCTAGGCTGTAAGTCAGTAACTAAAATGGTTCCTAAGACCAGATCCTTCAAACCTAATGATCTTGTGTGGGTCAGGATGCATGCAGGCCCGAAGCGATGGATAGAAAACATGGTGGAAAAAAAAGATCGGAAATGTTGTCTGTAGTGTTCGACTGACTAATCAGAGGAGAGTGAAAAAACATGTGGACCAATTATGTACTAGAATTGAGACAGAACAAAAAAAGGGATACCCAGAGTCGAGATAGTTATCCAGCATTACTTGTTCCAGAACAAGAACAAGAACAAGAACAAGAACAAGAACAAGAACAAGAACAAGAACAAGAACAGGAACAGATAGTGGAACCACAGCAATTGAGACAAGATGTGGCTGATGCTAATAAGATTCCAGAGCAACAGCCTCCAGTCCTACTACATCAGTCAGGACATATAAGACGTCCACCAAAGAGAATGGACTTGTAGAGATATAGTCTAATGACATAGACTAACTAAAAGGGACATTGCAGTAATCATTTTGATAGTTTCATACTATCTTCTGAATTATTGACTTGTGTACTTTCTAGCTAAGTCAAGAGGAATTATGTGTAGTGCAGCATTAAGAAATGTACTTCCTGTGAGTTTTCCTATGTGTGCGTTGAGATAAATTTTCCCCTTGTATATGAGCTGAATGGAAGTAAACAGAGAAGGCCTAAATTTCTGTGATGCATGTTTTTCTTATTAACAAGACTCATGTGTTTAAGGTACTTATTTTCAGCCACCAAAATACAACAGTGAGTGTAGTGACTGTGGGGGATTTTAATCTGCCAGGAGTAGATTGGAGTACCCCTGCCACCTCCAGTGCCAGGAAGCAGGTGCTTCTGGATGTGATCCAGGATGGTCTCCTGACACAGCTGGTTAGTGGGCCAACATGACTAGGTAACATGCTGGACTTGGTGCCACTGGCGGACCTATCCAGCACCTCCCTGGATGCAGGATGGGTGCCTCAGGACTGGAGGGTGGCCCATGTGATGCCCATACACAAGAGTGGCCCTAGGGATGAGCCAGGAAATTATCGGCCTGTCAATCTCACTTCCATAGTGGGTAAACTTATGGAGATGATACTGAAAGAGAGGCTGGTGTTGTTCTTCAAGGGTAATGACCTCCAGGATGGGCAGCAGCACAGGTTCATCTCGGGGAGGTCTTGCCAGACCAATCTATTAGAATAATATGACTGGGTAACAAGAGAGCTGGACTTATTGCCGTTCAAAATCCTACAGGATAAAAATCTCATGGAGGAATGTAACATCAAGTATGTAAATAAACCGAACATACTAAGATGTAATAATAAACAGTGATTTGTACAAATGGCATTTAGAAATAAAGAAAATAATATTTTACAATTAGGGCAATCTTATTATGGAATAAACTTCCACAGAAAATAGTTGATTCAACCAAGTTTGAACAATTTAAAAAAGTATTGGATAAATACTTGATGGGGACTATATTTTATTGACCCATATGGTGTGGGGAGGTAAACTCGATGGGTCCAACAGGCCTTCTTCTACCTTATAAAAACTGTGTAAACTGTGTAAATATGGGTCATGCTGTAGATGTCCTGTACTTGGACTTCAGCAAGGCCTTCGATTCAGTGCCTCATGGGATGCTGGAGGGGAAGCTGACTGCTGCGGGGGTGGGGACAAAGTTGACAAACTGGATAAGGAACTGGCTGCAGGGGAGCCTGCCATGGGTGGTAGTGGGGGGCTCTGACACCTAGACCGGTGATGAGTGGTATGCCACAGGGCTCAATGCTGTTCCTGGTGCTATTTGGGCTCTTTATCTCAGATATTGCATATGGAGTTGGGAGCAGGGTTAGTCTGTTCGCAGATGATACCAAAATGGGGGCAGTGGTGGACAAAGAGGATGGATGGAAACAACTACAAGGGGACCTAACCAAACTGGAGGTATGGTCAGAGAAGTGACAGCTGGGAGTCAATGCGAAAAAGTGCAAGGTTATGCACTTCGGGGCAAAGTACCCAAGAAGGGACTATTGGTTGGGAGGGGTGAGGCTGGGGATCACTGAGGAAGAGAAGGACTGAGGGGTGTTGGTAACAGGGAGCATGAACAACTCTGCTTAATGCAGGAAAGCAGCATCTAAGGTGAACAGGATGCTGGGCTGTATCACAAAGAGTTTCTCGTCCAGGCATACGGAGGTGATCCTGCCCCTCAACAGATCTTTGGTTTGGCCGCACTTGGTGTACTGTGTGCAGTACTGGTGGTCGTATCTGAAGAGGGATATTAATTCACTGGAAGGTTTGCAATGGAGGGCAACAAAAATGTTACAGGGGATGGAGGGCAAGGCCTATGAGGACAGGCCTAATGAGCTGAATATGAACATGCTGGCGGAGAGGAGGGATGGGGGATATGATTGAAACATTCAAGTATATGAGGGGGATAAGGAAAGCTAGCACTGAAGGGGTGTTTAAACTAAGGAAGGGTAGGGACATGAGGGGGCACAGAGTAAGATTGGAGGGCAGAAGATTTAGGAGGGCAATGAGGAGGCACTACTTCACAGAGAGGGTGGTGTCTAAATGGAACGCTATACCAGAGGGGGAGGTATCATGTAAGAGAGTAGGAAGTTTTAAGAGGGTGTGTGACAGAGCGCGAGGGAGGGTCTGGGTGGAGGGGGCTGAGGCCATCACAGGAATGACAGATGGGAAGAGGGTTGGGGCAGCTGCAATCTAGGGGGCTAGCTGCACACTTGGACAGACATTGATAGACTGGTGGTCTGTTTCTGCTGGCAGATTCGTATGTTCATATGTACTGTGACACTTAATGGGTCAGCTACGGCTGTTATGAGTTCTGCGTCTCTAAGGGCATTTTCATAGTTGTGGCTGTGGATGGAGTGGGAAATCTTAGACGGTTCTAAGTACTGGGCTCATATTTAAAGGGGCAGAGTGCTACCAGTATCTGTTGGGGGTCGGATTATACAGTACTGTCTATTTCCATTATAGGAGATGCTGTGGATGTCTCGGGAATTCACCGGGGAATCAGCTAAAAAAAAAAAAGCTTCTATCTGAAGAGGGGTGTAGTTCCATCTGTACCTCATGGTTACAGCTGTTGGAGGGGAATATATAGTACTGAATGTTACCTTTCTAGTTCTAGCTGTGTTTCTCCGGCAGGGTCTTTGAGTTCATAGGAGCGAGGGAGAAGCTGGCAATGGGGCAACCTGTTGAAGGTGGGGGTCAGAGGGGTTTTGGTCTGTAGGAAAGGGCATGGCAGAAGGGAATGGGGGAATGGTACAGGGAGCAGAGGTGGGGTTGGCGACAGGGGTTGGAGGATTGGTACGGGGAAAGGAGGATAGAAGAAGTACCAGGGTTGACAGAATGGTGAGCTGCAATGGCTGTGGAGCGGCTGTCTGGATGGGCACATTGTGGAAGCTAAAGGGGTGTCCCATTTGCCACAGGCTGAGGGGGCTGGAGGCAGAGGTCCAACAGCTGGGAAGGGAGATAATGAGGATTAGGGGAGGAGGCAGAGCATTGGGATAGGTTGGGCACCTCATCAGGAGACCAGAGATACTGAGCTTGAAGTATCTTGGTGGATGGGGGTGGGCTGAAAAATTTTAAAAGCAACAAGGGAGAGCCTCAGCATGGCATTAGGGTGATGCCAGCAAAAGATGTTCAGGAAATAGGTTTGCAGTATTGGCTTCAAGGGTGGATAATGATGGAGAGACCCCCATGAAGGGGCAGGAGGACATGTGGGTAGGGGGAATGCAGGAGGCAACAGCCTGGTGGGGAAGGGGGCAGGGGAATGGGGAGAGAGGATCAAATGGTTGGGAGTACACGAGGGGGCAGGAGAGACAGGGCAATGGTGGCAGGTAGGAGGGAAGGATCCAGAGAGGATGGGAAGGAATTTGACAAAGCAGGAGGAGTCTTAGGTGGAGCATTGCGTAATAGGGGAGTGGCAGTGAGCATAGCGGGGGGGCTCACATTGGCAGGAATGGACAGGAGGCTTAGCAGATGGGGTGGGTCCAGTTGCAAGTGTGAAGAGTTGGGTGGACATTCAAGGAGGGGGTGAGGACAGCAGGAAGATACAGGGGAATGTGGGGAAGGGGAACGGTCTTAGTGCTTGGGGACTCAATCCTGAAAGGGGTCAGATGGGGACGAAATGGGGAATGGCACAGTCGAATATGGGTGGAATCTGCATCTGGCCTGACAGCGGGGCAGACTTTGCTCAAGTGTGCCAAGAGGGGAAGGGAGAAACCATATGTGGTGGTGCATGTGGGCACAAATGATTTGGGGGACAGTACAGTCGATTTGGTAAGAGAGAGATTCGAGGAGCTGGGGAAGTTGTGTACAGAGGTGGGGAGTTCTGTGGCCTTCTCATAAGTGCTCCTGGTACCCAGGGCAAGCAAAGCGAGGAAGGCAAGGATAGTGGATTTCAACTCTTGGCTGGGTGAATGGTGTAGTACCCATGGGTATGGACTGGTGGGAGATTGGGGAACACCTGGGATAGCAGCGATCTCCACACAAAAGACAGATTGCATTGGAGTAGGGCAGGTCAGGGAGTCTTGAAGCATAAGCTGGGGGACTACATAGCATCCAGGGTGGATTTAAACTAGGTATGGGGGAGAAGAGTGTGCAGCAGATATGCAGGGTCACTGGGAAGGGGAGCAGAATGAGCTGACCCCCCATGCTAACAGGGACGGCTCCAGGTGAGGGCAATGGAAGGGGTCAGGATGAGGGGTAATGGGTTAGGGTAAGAAGAAGAACTGGGTGGAAGGTGGTCTCCCTGAATGCAAGGAGCTCAGGGAACAAAAGAGCTGAGTTACAGGCTCTCTTGGTCATCAGGATGGTGGACATTGCAGCCATCATGGAGACTTGGGCCACCCAATACCAGGACTGGGATCTGGTGATCCTGGGTAGAGGTTATATAGAAAGGACAGAGGGAAGGGGAGGTGGGGTGGCAATTTATGTTAGGGAAAGGATTAGGTGTACAAGGGAAGAGGGGGAGGAGGGTAGGACAGAAGCTTTATAGATATAGCTCCTTGACTCTAAAAGTAGGACATCGATGATGGGGGTGGTGTATAAACCACCAGCTCAGATGGAGGATTTGGACAGGGAGTTAACAGAGCAGATTAGAAGGGTATGCAGGAAAGGGAATGTGGTGATCATGTAGGACTTCAATCTACCAGGATTGGATTGGGACACCCAAGCCACCTTGAGTGCGAGGGAGCAGGTGCTACTGGATGCATTCCAGTATAGTTTCCTGGCGCAGATGGTCAGTGGGCCAACTCAGCTGGAAAAAATTTGGACCTAGTGATAACTAACGGGGAAGCTGTAAGGGATCTGAGGATGGAGGACTCGCTTGCTGGGAGTGACCACCAATTGGTGTGGTTCACGTTCAGCTTGGTTAAGGAGACTGTAGGTACGGGAATAAGAGTGGTTGATTTCAGGTGGGCAGACTTTAGAAAAGTGGTGGAAATTTTGGAAAGGCACCTGGAAGGGATTAGGCCAGATATGGATGCAAATCAGAAGTGGGATATTATCAAACTTAGACTGAGGGAAGCTACTGAATCACGCTCCAAGACCCTGAGCAAGAAGAGTAGGGCTGAGAAGCTAGGCTGGCTGAACAGTGAGGTTTTGGATGGGGTAAGGGCAAAAAAAGCAGCTTTTCAGAGGCTCAAGAAATCCCAGAGGGGGGAGGACAGGGAATTGTATGTGAAGAAGGCCAAGAAGGTAACCAGGCTGGTCAGGGCAGCCAAGGCTTCCAGGGAGCTGAGGCTGGTGTGGGGCATCAGGGAAGGGGAGAAGGACTTTTTCAGATACATAAGGGAGAAAAGGAGTTGCAGGGACCAGATGGTGAGGATTAATAAGGACAGAGGGTAGGTGGAGAAGGGGGTGGAACTGGCAGAGGCACTAAATGAGTACTTCTGCTCTGTGTTCATGAAGGAGAAGGGAGGGCAACTACCTCAGTTGATGTGGAAGGTGGGCATGGGGGGAAGGGATGACTGATAACGCTTTTATGGTGGGCAGGGTAGTGGAGGGTCTGAAGACACTAAGAGTGGATAAGGCACCTGGTCCAGATGGCATTCACCCCAGGTACCTGTTCAATACCTCCCTGGACCTGGGATGCATACCACTAAATTGGAGAATGGCTCATGCGGTGCCCCTCCACAAGAGTTGCCCAAGGGATGAACCAGGCAATTACAGACCTGCAAGCCTCATATCCGTTGTCGGAAAACTTATGAAGGCAATCCTGAAGGAGAGACTGGTGACCTTTTTGGAGGAAAATGGACTCCAGGATGGTCAGCAGCATGGGTTCATCTCGGGAGACCCTGCCAGATCAACCTCATAGAGTACTACGACTGGGTAATGAGGGAGCTGGATAAAGGAAATGCAGTGGATGTCCTGTATTTAGTCTTCAGCAAGGCCTTTGATTCAGTGCCTCATGGGAGGCGGGGGGGGGGTTGGAACATGTGGGGGCAGGAACAACAATGGTAAACTGGATTGTGAACTAGCTGAGGGGGAGGCAGCAACGGGTGGTGGTGGGGGAGGAACTCGCATCCCCTAGGCCAATGACAAGTGGGGTGCCACAAGTCTCAGTGCTGGGTCCTGTGTTATTTGGGTTATTCATATCGGATATCTCATATGGTGTTGGGAGCAAGATCAGTCTGTTCGCAGATGATACCAAGATGGGGGCGGTGGAGGATGATACTGAGGGGTGGTAGGGGCTACAGGAGGACCTGACTAAACTGGAGGAGTGATCGGAGAAGTGGCAATTGGGCTTCAATGCGAGGAAGTGCAAGATTATGCACTAAGGAGCAAAGAACCTGGAGAGGGGATACCAGTTGGGAGGGCTCAGTTAGGGGTCACCGAGGAGAAGAAGAAACATAGAAACATAGACTTGGGTGTCAGATAAGGACCTCTTGGCCCACCTCGTCTGGTCATTTCCCTACCTGTTGCATACGTTGCCGATCCTAGTTAATCAGCAGCCTACTTCCTTCCTACCCCCCACCAGAATTGCTTTATGTCTGTCCCATGCATTCTTGAATTCTCCCACTGTTTTTGACCTCATGACCTCCTCAGGAAGGCCATTCCATGTGTCCACCACCCTGTCTGTGAAAAAATACCTCCTCACATTGCCCCTGAACCATCCCCCCTCTATCTTCAAATTGTGTCCACTTGTTCTTGTATAACTCTTTTCTGAAGGATGCTACCCTCTTGGACTTTGTTGATTCCCATGAGGTACTTAAAAGTTTCTATCATGTCCCCCTCTCCCTCCTTTCCTCAAGGGTATACATATTAAGCTCCTTTAGTTTCTCTTCGTATGACTTCTCTTGCAGACCCTACACCATTTTAGTTGCCCTCCTCTGGACTGCCTCCATCCTATGTCCTTGCAGAGATGGGGTCTTCAGAACTGCACGCAGTACTCCAGATGGGGTCTCGCCAACTGTCTGTACAGAGGGATAACAACTTCTTGTTTTCTACTGGTGATGCCTCTCCCTATAGATCCCAGTATCCCTCAAGCCATCCTTACTGCCTTCCCACATTGCTTGCTTACTTTTAGGTCATCTGATAGGACTACCCCCCAGGTCCCTTTCCATTTTTGTTGTTGTTAATTCCTCCCCCCATTATGTACTTTTCCCCTGGGTTTTTGTTTCCCAGGTGCATTACTTTGCACTTCACTGCATTGAATCTAAGCTGCCATACTTTTGACCACTCCTCCAACCTTGCCAAGTCCCTTCTCATCTTTTCCACCCCCCCATGTATCAACCCTGTTGCAGATCTTTGTGTCGTCTGCAAAGAGGCATACTTTTCCTTCCAGTCCCTCTGCAATGTCACTTATAAAGACATTAAAAAGAACTGGATCCAGTACTGAACCCTGTGGTACCCCACTAGTAACCCCCCTTTCTTAGGAGTGGACTCAGTTTAATATTACCCTCTGTGTCCTGTTGTCCAGCCAATTTTTCTCACAGGCTACCACCCTGGGACCCACTCCCAGGCTGACTAATTTGTTTATTAATCATTTTTGTGGGACTGTGTCAAATGCCATGCTAAAGTCTAGGTAGACCATGTTCACAGCCCCTCTCTGATTTACTACTTTGGTCACTCAGGCAATGAAATCTATTAGCTTTGGCTGACATGACCTACCCACTGTGAATCCATGCTACTTTGAGTCCTGTGCCCTGCTGGCCTCTAGATACTCAACAATTCTTTCTTTCAGAAGTGATTCCATCCTTTTCCCTACCACTGAGGTCAAGCTAACAGGTCTGTAGTTTCCTGCCTCTGTTTTGCTGCCACTTTTGTGACGGGGAATCTCAGCTACCCTCCTCCAGTTCTTAAGTACCACACCATTCTCCCATGATTTGTTAAAAAGGGTAGTCAGTGGTGTCACTAGTTCTCCCCTTAGTTCTTTTAGAAATCTGGGTGAATCCCGTCAGGCCCCATTGCTTTGATCACCTTCAATTTTAGGAATCAGAAGCCTTTCTTCTGTGAAAGGACTGGTATCACCCCCAATCTGGAGTGCTTCTATTAATTGGATTAGGTACCTCCCCCCTTCTTCTTCTTTTGTGAATACTGAGCAGAAGTATTCAATCAGTATCTCTGCTTTTTCACTGTCACTATCTGCCCACCAACCCTATCCTTTATTAAGCCTCATTATCTGTCCCTTGATCTTTCTTCGCTCCCTAATGTACCTATAAAAGGTTTTATCTCTCCATCTTAACCGAGTTGGCTATCTTTTCCTCAGTTTGGGCCTTTGATATTCTGACTGCTTTCCCCGCTTTATTCTGCTTTAACTACACTTCTCTGTCCTGCTTCTTCTGTGTTTCCTCATACTTCCTGAATGCTGTCTTTTTCTCCCTAAACTTCCTCGCCACCTCTTTTGAGAACCTTAATGTTTTTTTCTTTCATTTTGATTTGTTTATTTGCTTCACACAAAGGCTTGTTGTCTCTGTGATGGCAGTTTTGATGTTTCCCCATTGTTCCTCCACCCCTCCTTCTTGCCTGTTTGCTAGTGTTTTTCTGAGGCACTCTCCCATTTTGACAAAGTCAGCCCTCCTAAAGTCCAGTACCCTCACTTTTGCATGGCTAGACTCTGCAGCTGTGTTTATTGTGAACCACGCTGTTTGGTGGTCACATTTTCCCAGATGGCTACCCACTTCTAGATGTGAGATCCTCTCTCCATCCCTGTTTGAGAGTACCAGGTCTAAGATTGCACCCTCTCGAGTGGGTTCCAACACTAGCTGTCTGAGGCATGCCCCCTGTAGGGCATTGAGAATGATCCTGCTCTTGGATGTGGTTGCAGCAAAGGTGCTCCAGTTAACATCTGGCATATTCAGGTCCCCCATCAACAATATATCCCCTTTTTCTGCCATCCTAAGGATGCCTTCTATCATTCCTTGTCTATTTCCTCCCCGTGCGGATTGTGGTGCCATTCTGGTCTCAGGGTGACTCTACAGTGTCTCCTTTCCTCCCTGTTTACCCTTTAGTTCTGTTGATTTGATCCTTCCTTTACATAGAGAGCTACTCCTCCTCCTCTTCTACCCTCCCTGTCCTTCCTGTAGATTGTGTACCCTGGTATGTTGACATCCCAGTTATGGTTCTCTGTGTACCATGTTTCTGTGACTGCCACAATATCCAGGTGTCCCTCTTCCATCAAGGCCACCAGTTCAGGGACCTTGTTACCTAGACTGCGAGCATTGGTACTCATTAACCTCCATTTTTTTGATGGCCTTACTCCTTTTTGACCCATCCCTGTCCTTACTGCCTTTTCCTTTTTCTCCATTTACCCTTGCCCTTCTTCCTATCGACTTCTTTGTCATGGTGTTTACTTCACTAACTACCCTGATTTTTTTTGGGGGGGGTGCTAAGATTTCCCTGCTCTTTTTCAGTGCCTCCCTCCCCTTGGCTAGTTTAAATGCTTGCCAATGAAGAATTTAAACCTATCATCTAGGATCCTGGTTTCCCTTCTGGACAGATGCAGACCATCATGCCAGTATAGGCCAGCATCCTTCCAGGTGGACCCCCAGTCCCCAATGAAGCCAAATCCCTGAGCTCTGCACGGTTTTTCAACCACAGATTGAATCCCATGGTGTGGAGCACCCTAGCCTCATCCATGCCATAGACAGGCAGCACCTCCAAGAAGGTTACCATGCATGCTACTTGTCTAAGGCCCCTCCCCAGCTCCACAAACTCCTCCTGCACTGCTCTGATCCCTTTCCTAGCCAGGTCATTTGTCCCTAGGTGGACAAGGACATCCAGCTCCCTCCCCCATGCAGCTGTCCCTGTGATCCTGAGGATTTGCTCCCCGTCCTTCCAAGCCATGGCTCCAGGCAGGCACCTTACCTCCCTCTCCCCCCTCAACCAGTTCTACCTGCCTAACAATGGAGTCCCCCAAAAGTAGTTGTTTCCTTCCCCTGTGGGGTCCTATGTCACCCTCCTGTGGGTCTCCTTTGTGGAGGTTCCCAGCATCCTCCTTGGTCTCCACTGCTGGTGCCTCCATAGAGGAACCACACTCTGCCAGAATGGTGTAGGAATTGTGGAGAGGTACAACTGGAAGGATGCTCCTCTGTTCCACCACCCTTACCCTCCCTGAACCCACTGTGGTCCAACCGCTCCTCTTTCTTGTCAACCTCTGAGGTAGCAGCACTAGCCCTGGTGGTCCTTGGGTGGGAGAGGAGGTCCCCTGAACCCTGCCCAACTCAGCCCGGAGATGAGCAACCTCCTCCCTCAGCCCATAGAGCTGCCTGCAGATGGGACAACACTGCATCCTCCAGAACATTTCCTGGAAGACTGCCTCTCCACAACCACTGCATTGCATCACTCCCATCATGTCTTATTTTTGGCCCCTCAACTGTTGTTTTGCATGCTTACTCTTTCCTCTCTCTGTTTATTTTTTTTTCTCCCTACTTTCCTACTGCCTCCATGCCCTTAAAGCTCCTGCTCTTCGTGTTCTGTGACAGGAAGTTCCTGTATTCCTCAGTAGTCTCCTTCTTACTTGTCCAGAGTCAGACCTCCAGCAGCTGGGGGGGACGGAGAGCTAGTCTTTTCCTTCTAGGATGGTGAGTCTTTTGTGCCTCTGTGATCACTCCCTTCCTGCCCCAAACAGGAAGTCCCTGTTGTCAGTCAAATACTGTGCCTATAAAAGTGGAACTGGCTAAGGGTGCAGGGATGCAGGGGTGGAGGGGAGGAAGGGAGGGCTATATAGTCCCAGTAGAGTAGTAAACTTCTAACAGCACCTCCTTCCTCTTGCAGTTCTCTGCCAAAAGCTATCTAGGGCAGTTTTAAATCCAAACACCTGGCTTCCTGCTGCCTAAGCCACTCCCCTTAATTCACAGTTTCTTTCTTCACCTAGCTAACTGCACAGATAACAGTTCCCTGCACCCAACTCAGACAAACACACTAATTCTTGGTTTTTCTTTTTGTTTGTTTTAACCCTAAATTGAAGGTCCCAGTAGTAGAGTTCTAGTTCTTAAGTCCCAGTAGAGTAGTAAAGTTCTAACAACACCTCCTTCCTCACGCTGTTCTCTCTCTAAGAGCACCTCCTTCCTTTTGCCTAGGGGTGATCATAATGGGGAGCATGAACAACCCAGCTCAGCACAGGAAGGCAGCAGCTAAGGCCAACAAGATGCTGGGGTGTATAGCGAGAGGAATCTCAGCCCGGCATAAGGATGTGATCCTGCCACCGTACAGGGCACTGGTCAGGCCACATTTAGAGTACTGCATGCAGTACTGGCGTCCCTTTCTGAAGAAGGATATCAGATTACTGGAGAGGGTACAGTACAGGGCAACAAAGATGATCCAGGGGCTGGAGGACAAATCCTACGAGGACAGGCTGACTGAGCTGAATATGTACACTCTGGAAGAAAGGAGGGAGTGGGGTATATGACTGATACCCTTAAACACTTGAAGGGGATTAACAAACTGAGCATGGAGGGGCTATTTAAGCTGAGGAGGGGAAGGGCCATGAAAGGGCATGGTCTAAGGTTGGAGGGTGGAAGGTTTCAGAGGGAGATGAGGCTTTATTTCATGGAAAGGGTGGTGGAAACATGGAACACTGTACCCAAGGAGGTGGAAGCCTGTAGGATGGTGGGCAGATTTAAAAGAGCGTGGGACAGGGTACATAGGAGGGAGTAAAGGTGAGGGGGCAGCTACAATATAAGGGTGCTAGCTGCAAACTCAAGCAGACTTGATAGACCATGAGGCATGTTTCTGCTGGTAGTTTTGTATGTTTGTATGTTTGTAACAGGTATGTCGTCAAGGTTTAGGTCAGGAAACATGCAGACCAGGAGAAGTTGTAAAATTCGCAGGTAGTGTTTTATTACTAGCAATAAAAATAGAAGAAAAAATTAAAAGAAATATACAGAATGGCTTCAAACATAGGCATTCCAAACATAAGTCCACTTTCTGAGCTAAAAAAAAACAAAAAACGTAACTATCCGGCTTTCTCTCTCTCTCTTGTTTTATAAGGTCTTTTTTAAGCAGGTTAATTGCTACCTCTTGTTGGAGACTTTCTCTTGCTTGTACAGAATTTGGTAGTTTCCTTCCTGCAAAAAAGTACATTGTGAACCAAGCTGGCCCACTGCTGACAGTGTGCAAAAGCCTGAGGCCAAAAAGGAGAAACACTCTGCTGCAGTTTGTTATGTACTATATACAGTGCATTTGAAACCAGAGGGCCCATTTTCACATGAAGATTCACACATATTTCTACAACCACATACAAGCACCGTAGAGACAGCAAGAAACAAGAGACAGCGGGGTAGGAATGTGAAACCATTGGCGTGATCAAGTCCTAGATTTCATGTGAAAATTTGATTGTGCAATCAGACAGACAAAAGACAGAAAAAGAGAAGACAGAAAAGATACTTGCTTTCTGCACAACCATTGGGACAATTCAGCCCTGTCACAAGTGTAATCAAGGTGTACATAGCAAATTGTCACAAAAAAAAAATTTTATAAGCCCAATAGAACACTCCATAGTGCACATTTAGCTAAGTAATTACCCTTATCGGGCACTTAAGTCACTCAATGTTCCCTCACGCCTTTACTAATTAGCTTAATGCACACCCTGTTGTATGTTATTGTTTACTTCATTTGAAGAGATAGGCAATTTTGGGTGATTCCACCTTAGATGGAAGTCTGTTCAACAAATCTATCACTTTTTTCTGCACAATGATATTTCTGTGTATTTTTTCAGTCTATGTGCAGCCAAGGTGATCACTTTTGCAGTGTGAGAGTGGTGTCACACTCAGTCACAGGGAGTGCTTCTGACACAAGACCACTATTACAGCCGTAAGAGTGAACGTCCCGGACATATTAATATATTATTGAGTATGCAAGATGCACTGTTTACAAAATAAACATAGAAACATAGAAAATGACAGCAGAAAAAGACCCATTATCCATCCAGTCTGCCCTAGGACCTGCTGTCCATCCAGGGTCTTACCCCTCCCCAATCTCCCTCACCATTCTCCTCCAAGTTTCTACCACCCTGAGTGAGCACTATACCCTTCATTCTGCCCCAACTGTGCTTGAAACTATCAACAGTTTTTGCACTTACCACTTTTGCTGGTAGACTGTTTCATAGCTTCACCACCCATCTGTAAAATAATACTCCCTCATATTCCTCCTGAACCTCCCTCTTTCTAGTTTCCACTCATGTCCACATGATCTCAATCTATTATTCAAGCTAAATCATTCCCCACAGTTCATTTTGTTAATTCCTTTTAGGAACCTGAAGATCTCTATCATATCATCCCTCTCTCTTCTGGTCTCCAGTGACTAGTGTTCAGTGCCTTGAGGCACTTTTTTTTTTTCTCTAAATTAAGTATACTTTATTATGTTTTAATAACAACAACCATTTGAAACACTACATGAAAAGCACAGGAATCAATACAGCAGGAAATGTCATATAGTCATTGTAAGGCACTTAGCACTGGATGCCTTGAGGAACTCTTGATAGGACCTACCCTGCTGGCCGTGAATTATTTTCATCACCCTGCGCTACACTGTCTCCAGCCTATCCCTATCTTTCCTGAGGTGAGGACTCCAGAACTGGGTGCCGTACTCCAGATGTGGCCTCGCTAAGGATCTATATAGGGGAAGTAAATAAAGAGTGTCTCATGTGCAGGGGAAAGGAGTGCCCTGATTGGCCAGGCTTGCTCCTTTGCTCTATAATCTGAATGCTACCCCCTTAACTGCTTATTTATGTCTTCGACTTTATTCATCTTACCATATAGCATTCCTCTGTTGAAAACAATGTTAGGTCAGGTAGCCAGTTTTCATTGTCTATATCTTCCGTATAATTTACTGTCATTGGTGCTGTCCTCTGAGCTTATTCTAACATTTATATCTGTTCTTCAGTATACTGAACAGAAGTAACTGTACACTGCACTCTACCTACTTGGAGTGAGGAGGTGAAAACCTCCTTTTTGACTGACTACTGATCATTTCTAACCCAGAAAGGCCAGCCCCTTTCCCTTCCCTTCCCTTGACCAGGTCACATTCACTGAAGCCTGAACTGGGAGTTTCGGTTTGGCCCTAGCTATGCTGGGTTGAGAGATAATCATGCTGGAGGAGTACTTTTTACAAATGAAGCAGTAGCCATGTAGAAGAATATCACCACAAAGTTGAAAAACAAACAAACAGGCAGTAAAACAGAAAGCTGGTGCTGGATTGATTATCCTGGCCAAAAGTTCTACAAGCTACAGAACTGTGAGACTGTAGGGAGGGCCTGCTGTGTTTCTGTTCCTGCTCTCCTCTTGTTCACCGATTTTTCATTTAGGAAGATGACGGATGAGCTGGCCTGCTAGTCGATCAGTCATTGTTTATGTGTCCGTTTAAAAAGGACAGAGAAAACTGGCACTACGAGAGGAGTAATGAAGTCCCAGAGGGGATCCCCTTCAGGTGCAGGCTGGTGTGTGCACATAAATCATGAGGCAAGAGGGCCCCTGACACTTGAACTACTGTGTGTTCATGTTTAAACATTCACCATTTCAGGACTGAGACCAAGTCTAAACTTCTCCCTGCAAGTGAAACAGCTCACTGCAGCAACATTTCTGTAGTAGACATACTAACATACTAAAATACCATCAGAACAGGCCTAACAGTCTCTCGGGTCTGCTAGATGTTCAGCACCTGCACTGAGGGCCGATTTTGGTGTCCTCCCTTCCCCTCCCCCTTGGGTCATACTGTCCCCAGTCCCAGATGTTCCACCTGTATTGGGCCTGGTCAGATTTACCCTCTCCCTGTACCTGTCCCATCCCCTCTTAAACCAGTCCACAGTCTCCACCTCTACCAGCTCTCTGGGCAGTGCATTCCATGGCTCCACCACCCTTTCAGTGAAATAACATCGCCTCCTCTCCCCTTTGAGCCTGCCCCCCTTCCAGCTTACACCCGTGACCTCTTGTTACCCCACCCTCCTTCCTTTGGAGCACCCTGACTGGGCCTCCTTTATTGATCCCTTCCGTGTACTTAAAGACCTCTATCATGTCCCCCCGTCCCGCCTGTCCTCCAGGGTGTACATGTCAAGCTCCTTGAGCCTCTCCTCATAGGTCCTCTCCCCCAGGCACCAGATCATTTTGGTTGCCCTTCTTTGGACCCTTTCTAGCAGTGTGATGTCCCTCTTTAAATGCGGTCTCCAAAACTGCACACAATACTTGAGGTGTGGCCTAACCAAGCAGTTGTACAGTGGAAGGATCACTTCCACCTTTCTGGAGGTAATCCCCCTGGTGATGCATCCCAGCATCCTATTTGCTCTTGCCACTGCCCTCCTACAGGTCTCTGAGTTGTTCATTTTGACATCTACCACTACCCCCAGGTCCCTCTCACCCTCTGTGACTTGAATCATGTCTCCTACCAAAGTATACCCCTGGTCTGGATTTCTGACTTCCAGGTGCAGAACCTTGCACTTCCCCACATTGAATTTTAGTTTCCATTTTCCCAACCACCTTTCCAGAGCCTCCAGGTCCTCCTGCAAGGCTACCCTCCCCTCCTCCCCATCCATCACTGCACCCAGCTTTGAGTTATCTGCAAAGAGACTCATCTCACTCCTGATCCCCCTCCTGATGTCTGAGATATAGGCATTGAACAGGAGTGGCCCAGCACTGACCCCTGGAGAACCCCACTAGTAACCCACCTTGGGGATGAGGCTAACCCTCCAACCACCACCTTTTGAGTACGCTCAGAGAGCCAATTTCCTATCCATCTTAGCAACTGCCTCCCTACCCCCATTTCCTTCAGCTTAGCCAGCAGGCCACTGTGGGGTACCGAATCAAATGCTTTGCTAAAGTCCAGAAAGAGGATGTCCACTGGCCTACCCTGGTCCAGGGCCCTCGTCATCCAGTCATAGAACTCAACAAGGTTTGTCTGGCATGATCTTCCTGTGACAAAGCCATGCTGCCTATCGTCCAAGTACCCAGTCTGCTCCAGTAACCCCTCTAACCTTTCCTTGACAATACCCTTCATCACCTTGCAGACCACTGATGTCAGGCTAACGGGTCTGTAATTTCCCACCTCCTCTCTTGATCCCCCCTTGTGGATCGGGACGGCATGGGCTACCCTCCAGTCTTGGGGCACCCACCCACCCGGTCCTCAGAAAGATGTTGAAAAGCTCCACTAGCGGGACTGCCAGGACATCCGCCAGTTCCCTCAGCACCCTGGGATGCATCTCATCTGGACCAGGTGCTTTCTCCATCTGAAGGGACCTGAGGGCTTCCCTTACTCTCTCTGCTGGGATTTCAGCCTCCACATCCTCCCCCTTTTCACTCTGCACTGCTGGGCCCCCACCTGTCTGTGGTGGCCACTCCCTTTCCCCAGACCCATCAGGGCCCCTGGTCTCTACTGGTCCCACCCCTTGTTTCGGTTTGCCCCTGTTCCTCTCACAAGACATAGCCCCTCCATCCCCTCTGGTAAAAACTGAGGTAAAGTACTCACTTAAGACTTCTGACTGTTCCCTCACTGCTGCCCCAACCACCTATCCTTATCTTGCTGAACTGCCCCTACTTTCCCTCTTTCCACTATTTATCTAAAGAACCCCCTTGTCCCCCTCCAGATCCCACATGCTGGACTACTCCTTTTTTGCCTTAGCTGCTATCACCACCCTGGTGACTCTCTTGGTTGTCAGCTCATATTCATCCTGATCCTTTTTACTCCTTGAGCACTTGAAGTGCCTATAGGCCGCCTTCTTTTCCCTCACCACCTCCTGTACCTCCCGGGTCCACCAGCAGGGTTTTCTGGCCTTACCAAACTTATGCCTTTCCCTTGCACAGGATCTGGTAACCTCCTGTATTCCCCTCCTAATTATCCCCCACCTGCTGTCAGAATCCATATCTGGCCTTATCCTGTCCAGATGATCTTTAAGGATCCTTCCCAGCTCCCTGAAATCTGCACCTCTAAAGTCGGTTACTACCATCCTTGTACAGCTTTCCTCTCCCCCAGGTCCAGGAAGAACCAGACTGTGGCATGATCACTCCCCGCCAATGGGTCCCTCACCTCTAGGCCCCTAATCCATCACTGTCCGCCAGGACCACAGTCCAGTGTCCAGCCTCCTAGTTGGCTCACCCACCTGTTGTGTCAGAAACACATCCTGGAAGACATCAGCAGCCTCTGCTCTCTGGCCACCTGGTAGCATCATAGTCCCCCAATCTGTTCCTGCATGTTGAGGTCCCCCATTACCACTACCATTCCCTTTCCCAATCTACAGTGTCCCTCGAGATTTGTCACCAAACTTTCTTCCAGGACCTCCGCCAGTACTGGTGGTCTATATACCACTCCGACCTTTACTCTCTTACCCCCCCTTCATCAGCAAGGTGACCCAAATAGCCTCCACATTCCCCTCTTCCTCCTCCTCTACCCCTCCAATACCCATGCCATTTATGACTAACAGTGCTACACCACCACCCCTTCCCTCCCCCATGTCTTTTCTGAACATAGTGTAGCCCTCCAGATTTAGGTCCCACTCGTGCCCTTGAGTGGCCCAGGTCTCAGTGACTGCTGCCACATCTACCTCCACCTCAACTAGCATCGCCTGGAGTTCAGGCATTTTATTTCCTAAGCTCCTGGCATTTATCAGGACCACTCTCCACCCCTTTTCCCTCCTCTCCTTTTTCCCACTTGAGTTCCCATTTCTCAGCTCCTGCACTCTCCCTGGTGACCCATTTCCATATCTTCCTAGCCCCCTAGAGGAGTGGAGACCATGTCCCTCATTTATCGCACCTGCAGGCACTGCCTCTTTTTTGATCCTTCCCCCTTCATAAGTTTAAACCCCCCCTTTTGCTGATGAACCCAGCCAGTTTGAGCGTAAGGATTTCCTTCCCCTCCAAATTAAGGTGGAGCCTGTCCTCAGCGTAAGCCCCTTATCCTCCCAGGTCTTCCCCCAGTCCCCCAGCAGGCCATACCCCAATTCCCCACACCACTCCCTAACACACTGATTTATCTCCCTAATCTTCATCTTGTTTTCCCCACTAGCCCTTGGCACCAGCAGGATTTCTTAAAAGGAGATCTTACAGCCTATGGAAAGACATATCCTGGCCAACTCCTGGAACCTTGCCTGAATTTCTAGTTCACTATTACCATTTATGTTGTTTGTCCCCAAGTGCACTAGAATGTTTGGGGTCCACCCAGATTCCCTTGCCAGTGAATACAACTCATGTGTGGTCTTGTGCACCATCAGGCCTGGGTGGCATTTGGTTCTGATCAGACAGGTTTAACCCTCCTCCGGCCCCTCCCATTGGACGCCTCCGATCATGAAGTCCCCCAATAGCAGTATTCTAACCTCCCCCTTGCCTCCCTGTTCACCCCTCTGGTTCCCCCTCCTTTCATGCCCCTCCTCATCCCTTCATCCAGATTCTCCCCTCAACTGGCTCTTCACACCTCCCACAATCTGGGTGGTGAAGGAAACCCCTTCACTATTGTCCCTGGTCACCTCCTCTACCTGTGTCCTGGCCTTCTTTATCCCCCCACCCAAGTATCTCTCTCTGTATCTCTTTCCCCACTCCTTACTATTCCATCCGTCCTATCCGTTTGCCTACTTGGCTTTCTGCTCGCTATCATCCCCTTTACGTTCTGCATCTTCCTGCCTATCATGCTCCCCTGTTCCATACCATAAGCTGCCTCCTTGTTCCACTGATCCTCTTTTTTCTTCTCCTCTCTTACCCTCTTTCCCCATCCAGTCCGGTACCCCCTCTAGTGCACTCTTGCCTCTTGCCCCCTTCACCCTTTCTATCCATCCCTGCCCCAGCTTCACCAGCAGAAGCAGCATCCTCCTCCTCCTCCACACACCCCTCTTCTACCAATAGGTGTAGCCCATCCCCAGTGCCTCCCCCGTCCCTACTGCCCCTCTTGGTTTTCTTTGGACACCCCCAGACTCTTGCCTACTGCTATGGAAATTTCCACCTTTTGGGCCCCCCTGCCAGGGTCTCCTAGAGCCTCTTGTGTACCCCCCTTCCCTCCTCCTCTCCTAGTATGAGCACCTCTTTTCACTCCTTCCCCAGCTTGGAAGGCCCCAGCACCTAGTGCTTCCATGTAGGTGACCGCTTGCCTCCTACCTCTCCAGTCCTCCCCCCCAGCACCCCCAACTGCCTTTGGATTCCCTCTACCTCCTCCTTAAGCTGTGCCAGTTGGTATCACAGTAGGCAACCCACAAACTTTCAAGCCCAATCCAGTATCATGGCAGCACCACACCCTGTGCACCCAACTACCCACCCAAAGATACCTGCTTTAGTGATATGCGGTCCCTTCCCCATCATCACAGCAGTGTTTTCTAGGCCAAATTACCAACTCAGTGGCTCTACAGTTTCTCGAGGTACCAGTAACTATACCTAGGCGATCCCTCCCATACAGCATGCAGATTTTTTAACTTGTAACGCTTAAGTGGCTGAACTTTTCCCCACCTGACTATTAGCCTTAAGAGGTCACTTATAGGGGAAGTTTACAACTCCCTAAGCTCCTCCCTCCCAGCCTTTAAACACAACACCCAGTGGCTCTTCCATATTTAAGAAAGGCTAATACAAGGGGTGGGTGGGAGAGCTTCTCCAGAAAGATTTTAAGGTGTTAGCCAAATTTAAAACACAACAGCAAAATTTACAAAACCTGATGACAAAAATAAGTTAGCTCTCCAGAACCTCACCACATCTTCAAACTTCCACTGCTACATCTGCCCACAGCAAGAAGATTTAAGAATTAATTAATCCTAGCCCAGCCTCTAACAGAAATTTTACCTGATATATTCCAGTTGAAGGCCTTCCACAATATCCAACTATCACACTAATCAGCAATTCACTGTGGATGCTGCACTCCTATTTGAGACCTACCTATGCCTTTTCCCTGCCCCGTGACTGCATTATTGGATAGAACTACATGAGCTGCACCTGAAGCCTCTTCCTCCAATTGCAGGGCAGGTAAATGAGCTGTGCTCTTGGGAGGGAGGGGTGGGGGAGAGTGGGATTAGGGCTTACACCCAACTCTCACAAGAGTGTATCAGCCCTGTGTCTGCCCCTCACTGCACCTCCAAGCCCTGCAACCTGTTCCGGAGGAAGGTCCCAAACAAACACTGTGTTAAACATAGATACATAGATACATAGACAGTGTCGGCAGATAAGGGCCTATGGCCCACCCAGTCTGCCCATTTAAGTTTGTAAGTTCAGTTTATGTTTTCCAGGAAGTCTGTTGCCCCTTACCCCTGACCTCCAGAATTCCTTTATGTCTATCCCATGCATTCTTAAATCCCGTGATTGTTTCAGCCCCCACCACTTCCTCTGGCAGGGTGTTCCACTTGTCCACCACCCGTTCTGTGAAGAAATTCTTCCTCACGTTTCCTCTGATCGTCCTCCTCCAACTCATCCCATGCCCTCTAGTCCTGGAACATCTTTTTCGCTTAAAATAGTGCATTCCTGCACCCTGTTCCTCCCTGTAAGATACTTGTATGTCTCTATCATATCCCCTCTCTCCCTCCTCTCCTCCAGGGAGTACATGTTCAGTGCCTTCAACCTGTCCTCATAGGACTTGTGTTGCAATCCATGCACCATCTTTGTTGCCCTCCTCTGAACCTTCTCTACCCTGTCTATGTCCTTATGTAGGTAAGCACTTCTGCCCTAATGTCCACAGACTGATAAGAATTTAAAGCTTATCCAGCAACTAAAATCATTTCCCCAACTGCTCAGCAAAAGCAGGTTCACACAACCACTGCCAGACCCCAACTGTTTCTGCAGCACTGCTATGTCATGAAGGTTTACTTTCCATAGGTGATAGTGAGTCTTCAGTCTTGGCTGGAATGGGTATATACCATATCTAGGGGACATCAGCTGTGCTTTTTGTCTCACTATATCTGTTAGCAATTATTTTTTTTCATGTTTGGCCCTCTTTAATGTCTTTCTAAATGTTTATGTTTCTTTAACACTTTTCAAGTCAAGTACACATTTATTGTTCAACAAAGTGTTATTACAATATACTACAATACAAAAAGTTACATAAATAGATATAAACAATAGAGCACATAAGTCTTAAAACAACAATAAATAGAAGTTCATAGCAGATCTCAAATTTTCTATTTGTGTACAATAGTTAGAGATCAGAACAAAGACTTTGTTACTTTCACATTATACAGAATTAATAATAAAGTGCACGGCAGTAGATAATGTATATCTATAGATGTGTAGACAACAAAAATTGTGCTGTGTTTTCAAGAATATATTTATCTCTGACCTGAAATAAATATGTCATTATGTCCTGTGGGGGGGGGGGGGTGACTGAGACCCTCCAACAACCCACCCAGCTATCTTTTCCGATTTCTTTCATACAGGGGGCATGGGAGGACTACATGCTTGAGGACATCAATAACCCCAGTCCCACATTTACAATAAGGTATGAGAATTCTGATTCTCTTCTATCTAAAATGGACATACTGAGCATTAAAATTTTCAGTCCTAAATCTGGTATAAATTCTCCTGAGCTTGGGGCATGTGAATAAAATGAGATAAGGCTCAAAGCTACATACAGTTTTAAAGATTTTGTAATTATTGTACAACTTCAAGGAAGAAAGTTGTGAGAGCAAATAATTAGTATCTAAATCTCTAAGTCTCAGTTTAACATAACATCCGCCCTGATATCATCAAAAGGTTTAACATAGATCTTATATAAAAGGTTTCCCAGCCACTGCAGGCATAGTTGTTTCTTTGATGAGCTTCAGGAATGGGTGTACATAAACCATACTAGCTAGACATATACCTTCCTCCAAGCACACCCTGAGATACCTATATTTGGGTAACAGGAACATTTTAAAAGGAAAAATAATCCATCTTTCTTGGATAAGGGATAGCAAGGAACATTGCCCTAGTTCCAAGGCCAAAATACAATTTGGCGTACCCTGGGGGAGCATGAAGATGTATCTAAAGAATTTATTTAATATTGTTTCAAGTGCTGTAAGCTTGGTAAAACCACAAACTTCTGATGCTTAAAGCATACTGGTTCTTATCTTGGCATTAGCAACCCTCAGAATACCTTTCCCCATTTTGTTATTCAATATTTTTAAAGTATTAACTGAGGAAGTCATTTTGCTTTTAATAAATTCCAAATGTTTTATCCAAAATAAATTCTGAGAGAATTGAACACTTAAATAATCATAACTACTCTTAATATCAATAAAGTTCCCATTAATCATAAAACTGGTGTTGTTCTTTAATTTAGTTTCAAATATCACAACATTAGTTTTACCAAGGTTAACTTTCAGTTTCTTTTGTTTACATAAGGACTCAAAAAGGGCCAATTTCCTCTTAAGGCCCAGTGTAGAAGTTGAAAGCAAGACCAGGTTATTTGCATAAGCCATGGAATTTACCCTGGATTCATTGATTTTTAGGGCATGAAACTCTAAATTTGTGATTTGAGCCAGAATAGAGTTAATGTAGATGTAAAACAGGGTAGGTGCTAGAATGCACCCCTAACACCCACATTTGTACCAAACTTTTCAGTCAAATGCCCTTACTGGTTATATTGTATTCTTGCCCATGTATCTTCATGTAGTCTTATGAGAGTATCAAGCAATGTGCTCTCCAACTCCAAGTCCCTTAATGTATCCCAGAGAATCTTCTGACTAATGCTGTCAAAGACGGAGGAGAAATCTACAAAGCAACAAAAAGCCTAGTTTTTCTTATTTTGGTATACTTCCAGTACAGATGTTCAAGAACATAACAATGTTATACCATTGACCGGTTCTTCCAGAAACCATTTTGAGCTTCATTAAGTACTTGCATTCTCCTCTGCCCACTCCAAGAGCCTACCCAAAATTATCTTCTAGAAGATTTTCTGGGAGACATCAATGAGACTGATGGGCTTGTACATTTTTCAGTTACTAGGATCCTCCTTTTTGAAAATCAGAAATATAATACTACCAGCCCAACTAGAACAAAATTGCAATCCTTGAATAAACCCATTAAATCTTAAAAAAAGAAATGGAATCCACCAGTCAGGGAATGATTTGTATATGTCCCTTAAAATGCAATCTGGTCCCGGGACTTTATTAGTTCTAAGTGCTTTTAATGCCAAGGAGATTTCCTCTCTTAAGATAATAAAAGGCCTTGGATAGATTATTTCTCCTAGCTGTTTACTGTCTTTTTCCATATCCTTCTCTTCTTGGGAAAAGTAAAATTCTGAGAAATAAGATATCCATTTTTCAGAAGTAATAAAAGCTTCTATTTTATTAGAATGCTTATTATAGCCCTACACAACAACTTTCCAAAACCATCTACTGTCCCTATCCAAAACTGCCTGTATTAGTTTTTCCCAAAGCCCATGAGAAAATTGCTTCCTCTCTTCCTCTAATACTCTCCTATGTTCCTCCCTATCTTTTTCAGTATTTTAAAATCTGCTGCTTCTTTATCCTTTTTTTCTAATACTGTCTCAGCACCTTTCCAAATGCTTTCTTAGCCTTACTACATCTTACATTAAATTATGATTTTTTATAAATATGTTCCATGGAAGATATTTTCCGAGACACACACTGGGGTCTTAGTATTTTATGCACCTTTTCCCAATTCTCCTGGATGTTAAATAGTTCTGCGTTATACACAGCTAAATTATTTATTTGAAGTAAATCATCAGTGTTTAAAATTTCTTCAAATTGAGTGTGTTGTGATGGTCCCCATCTAATTCTTTTTTTGTTAACAATCTCTAAATCCATCTAAGTCACATCTTGCTTATGACTTATAAATGGACTGTTGAATGAAAGCACAACTGGAAAGGGTACCAATTCTACCCAATCCAATATCTCTAACTTGGAGACCAGTTTTACGCCTTCCATGTTAGTCCAAATCAGATGAGGTGTGGAAGCCCCATAGGTGCCCCTAAAAGTTACAGCCCCTGACATATCTCCTCTGGTTCTCCCATTTAGAAAACAGAAATTTCTTTTTGTGAGAGCTGCCAAAAGTTCCCTGCCACTCAAATTTGACTTTGGGTCACATTTATTTCTTCTGCATACAACACTGGGATTAATCCGTGGGAGGAAAGAAATCAGCTCTGAGTGAGCCATTTCTGATAGCCAAGAGGAAATCCTCGAGTTAAAATCACGCAGTATAACCATAAGGCAAGCTATCCCATCCTCCATCAACTCATCCAATGTTGAACTCAGATGATGAACATAATGGTTTCCTGTACTGGACCCTTTACATCTTGGTGGAAAGTATATGTTACCTAAGATGATCTTCCCAGTCCCATCCAATATGGACAGGACCCAGAGGCCAGCCACCTTAATTTGATACACAGTGATTTTTAGGTTTCAATTGGGTTTTAACATACAGCAGAAGACCCCCCCCATATCTTCCATATTTTTTGTCTCGAGTGGCAGGAAATGAAAAAGCAGTATATCCTGCCATATTAGGGGGCAGCTAAATCAGAACACCAAGTCTCCTGGAGACTAATAACATCAAATGACTCTAGGAAACAAAGAATCTGAGGATCTGCTCTCTTAAGATGTAGGCCTTCTATGTTCCAAGAAAGCATGGAAAGAATGCAAAAATCTGGTTCTGTTTCCAGAGCATCCTTTGTCAGCTGAGATTGTCAAGCAGAGTCTATGATTAACCGGGGCATAAAGGGATTAAGGTCTATTGATTTCTCTAGATCTATTAAAGGAGCATCTTCCCCTAGTTTCTTTCCCTTGTAACCCTCCGGGTCTTTACATCCTGAGGAAACTTCTCCCAATTCATTAGGAGCAACCATATATATGCCTAGGTAGTCCAGCCTACCAGCTAAAGATAGCAAGGTAGTAGCCATCATAGTATTTTTAAATGTAATATCAATTTGAGAGAATGGTTCACTGCACTGTATAACTTGATATAGTCAACCATGTTTCATGAAATTTGTACATGAAGGGCTCTTGCAAGAAATGAGAGCAGTTCATCCCTCACCTTCCTATAGGATTCATACCTAGATGTCTTCCACCCAAAGACCGAAACGTCCTACATAGCCATTGATTGCTATGCCCCTGGGAGAAATTTTAAATCACCTTAAGGATCTTCTCTTGTGCCTCTCCTTCTGCATAGCTTTTACCACTTACAGGGAGATCATTTTCTAGTGTGGAATTTAAGTTATCAGTACACTGTACCCCAGTTTCCTCCAAAATTATATATTTAGGAACCAAAGAAGAGAGGGTGACCTGATAACCTTGTGTAGCTAGTATTGGGATTTTACTTAAAATAGAGTTTGCCATATCTTCAAGAAGACAATAAAATAATACTGTACTCTGAAATTCCGGATTAGGTGCCCTTGCCACAAAAAATTCCTCACCATCAATATCAAAATGGAGCCCAAAAAGATTTACCATCCATCAGGAAAATTTAGCTTCCATTTCATTTTCTAATAAGGGTACTCCCTTCATGTCAGTCAGATATTCTGCCTTCTTAGAACTGTTTCCAATACTAGATTCCTTTAGCCCTTCCCTAAACTTCTTATGGGGTTTCTCATGGGGGGTGGGTTGTGGATGGTCTCAATCGCCCCCAATTCCAGAATCTGAGAGTCTCTGCTTAAAATCTCTTTATAGAAAAGTGAAATCTGATTCTGGTCTTTTCGGACACCTGTGCCTTCAACTGTAATTCCCGGCACTCCTTGCAGGCTATCCTCTTTTACTACTTGAGTCTTCTGATTCTTCTTTGTCTTATAAGTTTGTATTTTTTTAGTGCCCCTTTGCTGGTTTAGTTTTTTAGAGGTCATATTTAAATTCTTATTTTTATTCTTAAGAGCCCCAGCTTTTAATAACTTAGGAGATCTTCTAATACAATCCCAATTTTTTAGGCCAAAGGAACTTGTGCTCTGCATATAACAAAAGCATATCAGGTCTTTATGAAAAGGAGCAGGAAGCTGTACTTATATTCCTCTGGTAGCCTTTTCTTGGGGAGAAAAATCTGACCTATTCAGCTCCAGATGTTGGTTTTTATCATTCTCTACTATTCTTTCCAGAAGTACTCTATTATAGAAGACATCAGCTCTTAAATTACCAATTTCATCTTTCAGCACTGAGATGTTTTCTTAAATTACAATACCTGCATAATATCTATTCTTTATCATCTCCAGCATCTGTTTGAGAATGGAGGAACTAGTTGCAAAATTCTCTTTATCAGGAAAAGGCTCCTCAGAAGGAATCCTCATCACCAGAGGCTCATCAGAGCTTCTATTTTGGAGTCCTTCTACAGTGGGATTAATCATAGTCCCCAATCCTGCTCTATAGCACCTTTGTGACAGCCACATCCAAAAGCAGGGCCATTCTTGATGCCCTTCAGGTGGCATGCCTCAGACAGCTAGTTTTGGAATCTACTCGTGAGGGAGCAATCTTAGACCTCATACTCTCAAATGGGGACAGTGAGAGGATCTCAGATCTAGCAGTGGGTAGCCATTTGGGAACAAGTGACCACCAAACAGTGTGGTTCATGATAAACTCTGCTACAGAGTCAAGCCATACAAAAGTGAGGGTTCTGGACTTCAGGAGGGCTGACTTTGGCAAGATGGGAGAGTGCCTTAGAAAAACACTAGCAAACAGGCTAGAAGGAGGGGTGGAACAACAATGGGGAAATATCAAAACTTCCATCACAGAGGCAACAAGCCTTTGTGTGAAGCAAATAAACAAATCAAAATGAAAGAAAAAGCCACTATGGTTCTCGAAAGAGGTGGCAGTGAAGGTTATGGAGAAAAAGATATCATTTAGGAAGTATAAGGAAACACAGAAGGAGCAGGATAGAGAACTGTACCAGTTAAGGCAGAAGGAAGCAGGGAGGGTAGTCAGAATAGCAAAGGCACAAACTGAGGAAAACATAGCTAACTCGGTTAAGATGGTTGATAAAACGTTTTATAGGTGTATCAGCGAGCGTAGAAAGACAAAGGGAGGGATAGTGAGGCTGAATAGAATGAATGGTGGGTGGGCAGAGAATGACAGTGAAAAAGCAGGGATACTGAATGAATAGTTCTGTTCAGTATTCACAAAAGAGGAGGTGGGGGAGGTGCCTAATCCAATTAACAGAAGCACTCTGGAGGGGGGGTCGATCCCAGTCCTTTCACAGAAGAAAGGGTTATGAAAGAACTCCTAAAATTGAAGGTGGACAAAGCAATGGGGCCAAATGGAATTCACCCCAGAATTCTAAAAGAATTAAGCAGAGAACTAGTGACACCACTAACTACCCTTTTTAACAAATCATGGGTGGATGGTGTGGTACCTGAGGACTGGAAGAAGGTGGATGTGATTCCTCTTCACAAAAGTGGGACCAAGACAGAGGCAGGATACTACAGACCTGTCAGTTTGACCTCTGTGGTAGGGAAAGTGATGGAATCACTTCTGAAGGAAAGAATTGTTGAGCACCTAGAGGCCAGTGGGGCACAGGACCCAAGGCAGCATGGATTCACAGCTGGAAGGTCATGTCAGATGAATCTAATTGATTTCTTTGACTGGGTGACCAAAGTAGTAGACCTGGGAGGGGCTGTGGACATGGCCTACCTAGACTTTAGCAAGGCATTTGACACAGTGCCACACAATAGATTAGTAGTCAAATTGACCAACCTGGGAGTGGGTCCCAGGGTGGTAGCCTGGGTAAAACATTGGCTGAACAACAGGACACAGAAGGTAATTGTAAATGGAGTCCACTCTGAAGAAACGGGTTACTAGTGGGGTACTGCAGGGTTCAGTACTGGGTCCAGTCCTTTTTAATGTCTTTATAAGTGACACTGCAGAGGGACTGGAAGGAAAAGTATGCCTCTTTGCAGATGACACAAAGATCTGTAACAGGGTTGATACACAAGGAGGTGTGGAAAGGATGAGAAGGGACTTGGCAGGGTTGGAGGAATGGTCAGAAGTATGGCAGCTTGGAATCAATGCAAAGAAGTACAAAGTAATGCACCTGGGAAACAAAAACCCAGGGGAAGATTACACAATGGGGGGGAGGTAGTAACAACAACAAAAATGGAAAGGGACCTGGGGGGAATCATATCAGATGACCTTAAGGTTGGCAAGCAATGTGAGAAGGCGGTAGGGAGGGCTGGGGGGATACTGGGATGTATAGGGAGAGGTATCGCAACAGAAAACAGGAAGTTGTTATCCCCCTGTACAGACAGTTGGTGAGACCCCATCTGGAGTACTGTGTCCAGTTCTGGAGACCCCATCTCCCAAGGACATAGACAGGATGGAGGCAGTTCAGAGGAGGGGCAACTAAAATGGTGCAGGGTCTGCAAGAGAAGCCATACAAGGAGAGACTAAAGGAGCTTTATATGTATACCCTTGAGGAAAGGAGGGAGAGGGGGGACATGATAGAAATGTTTAAGTACCTCAGTGGAATCAACAAAGTCCAAGAGGGTAGCATCTTTCAGAAAAAGAGATGTGCAAGAACAAGGGGGCACAATTTGAAGATAGCAGGGGAAGGCTCTGGGGCAATGTGAGGAAGTATTTTTTCACAGAGAGGGTGGTGGATGCATGGAACAGCCATCCTGAGGAGGTTGTGGGATCTAAAACTGTGGGAGAATTCAAGAATGCATGGGACAGACATAAGGCAATTTTTGTGTGGGGGGGGGAATAGGCTGTTGGCTAAATAGGATCTGCAGCTTATCCTCTAGGTAGGGAAATGGGCAGACTAGGTGGGCCAAGCGGTCCTTATCTGCCGTCAAAGTCTATGTTTCTATAGCTTTGCTCCATTCTTTTAAGACCTTCTATGGTAACACTCATCTCCTGGATTATGACTCTAAGCTTTTGATTTTCTTTTATGTTCTCAAGAACAGGAGAGTGTAGGGAGGGGGTATCCTCAGCCACACTGTAACCCCTGTAATACATTTTCTGTTCAGGGGTTACCTCTGGTGTACAACAATCATCCAAATAAATATGGTCAGCACATGAGGTCGGAGAAAATTCCAAGTCGGAATAATCTAAATCTACCTCCCTGCTTATTCCATTAGTGAAAGTCTCCCACTCATACTGATCATAGGAAATTATTTCTGAGTGCTGACCGCCCCCTTCTCTATCCGCTCCAGTTACGCCAGTTGGCGCCCTGATATCCTTTAAATGCTCCGGATTTCTTTCTGCAAGACAAACAGGAGTAGAGATATGTCTCTGACCCTGTTCCTGGCTTATCCATAAATCCTTAATTTTTAGCTGTTTCCTCCCTTTTGTACCTTTTACAGGAAAGGGTCCCTCATTTCCAAGGGTGACAACATGGTTTCCCTGTTCCTTACTTTTGCCATTCTTCCATTGCTTTCTCCCATTTTTAGCTTTGTTTCTATTAATATTTGAGTTGATGGCCCCTTGCAAATCCTCCTGAGTTTCCGGGATTACAATAATTTGTGAAAAGGAACCCCCTGCAGCACCCCCTTGGGGCAGATTACTTTTACCACTTCTGGTAATTATCATCATTCCACCTAAGTAAAGTAACCCAGATGTCACTACTTAGGGAATCTATCAGTGGCCTAGGGGAAAGTATTAAACGTGAGGTCCTACTATAAAATATCAGGTACATTCCCTTGGTCCAGGGTTAATACTTAAGTATTTAGGGGTTAATTCTGGGTCTGTGGGATATCAGACAATCAGACAATATGCACTAATAACAGCAATAGACACAAATAGACATAAATAGTGTAATCACTGTCCCAGGCCAAAGTCCTAAGCCAGAAAAACCGAAGAAGTCCAGAAAATGTCCACAAAATCGTGCAAGTCCATAAAATCCTGTATTTCTAATAAGGTTAAGACCAACCTGTATAGCTTTAAAACCTAGAGAATCTCTCTCCAGAGCCCCCTTTATTCGTTTCAAGTCTCCTCCATCCATACAATATGGGATGTTACAGACGGCAGGCATTGTAATACTTCACACACCTGAGCAATATATCTGTAGAAAGCAGTCTCAAGGCATCTAGAACACCAGATCTTAAGTTATATTTTATCCCAATATAGCACCACTCTGCAATGCGAGGTAACAGTATAAGGACCACTTGATGTAGCCAATGTAGCCAGTAAGCAGAACCCACAGTACAAAAGTGGCAGGATATCTAGGAGAAAATAAAGTAAAAACCCAAAAAGAAATGATTTCTTTAGCAGTTTAGAGCATCCAAAAAAAGGAATTAAGAGCCTTTGAGGTTTAACAGACTAAGAAGATTATTCCAAAATCATTCTATAAAAGCCATAGAAACCATAAAAAATAGATAAATTCAAATATCTTCTCAAATAAAATAACAGTATTATAATAGTATAGTGATCCCAAATAAATACAAAAATGATTATAAAAGATAAAACTTACTCATGTTATGAGTGAGCAGTGTGCCGCTAGCAAGTTTTACTCAGGAGAAAACAGCTGTAGGTTCATAGTTTTTTTTAAAAAGCTGACTCCCTTTCTAGTGTTGACCCGACACATATACCAGCCAAATACCAGCTTCACCGTCACCACCAAACCAACAGAGCGTTCAGAAATTAGGCAACAGCTTGGTAGCTCGATAGCTCAGAAGCTCAGTGGCTCGATAATTTTATGAAAGAGGAAGAAAAAGGGCCACAAAAGCAAAAAAAGTAAAAAAGGCAAAAAACTTTAAGAGCTTGAATTTAAAGACTAAAGCAAGGAGCAAAAAAAATCAATCCCTGCTCAGGCACGAAAGACACAGCTCCTTCAACAGTGCTTTTTGGTGACTCTACCAAAGCTTGCACCTGCTTACACCTGCGAGTGAATGGCGCCTCCAGTAAGACAATGCTGGCACATCGTCTTAAGACTACAGACTGAGTTATGTGACCACAGGCAAGCTTTTACCCACAAAATGTAAAGTTTGAAAAAAAAATGAAATTATAACATTTTAATCTGTTAAGTATCCAAGCTATCTCCCGTAGTTCCCATGCAAGAAATCAGCATATAAAAAGACAGTCCAAAAACTCCCAAAAATAAAACAAAACATAGCAAAAACAAAATCAACAAAGAAAAATCACAAAATAAAGCAGTTTAAAACATAACTTCCCTGCGGGATGAGATGAAGTATGCACAGCACAGTTGAGAGGAGGCTAAAAATGTTACTCTCCGGATTGTTACTTGACAACCCCCATTGATCTTTTCCCTTCCCGGTCAAAGTACCACCCCGCAGGGATATCTCTTCAGGCTCTGCGCCAATGGCTACCCAGCTCGAACTTCAACAGTTGCAGGGAAAAAAGAGAATGACAGGAAAGGGAGATCAGAAACCAGCTGCACAAGAAATTCTGGTAAGACTGCTCACTTGGACAGGACAGGAAATAAGCTCAAACCACAGTTGTAGACAACGCTGGCATAACTTTTCCAGATAAAAAAATGTCTTGAGCAGCTACTGCTGTCTTGCACTACTCCACAGTACTGCAGCATTCAGCAACTCCTCCTCTCACATGTCAAGTAGGTAACTGGCCCTCTTTAACACTTGCTCCCTTATTAGATTTAACCTCCCCTTCCCCAAAAGCATTAGACTTATCTTAATGGCTCTAAAGGGCCTGCACTGCACCACCACTACTTTGTTGCTCCCACTAATCCCCTGATTTGGACTCCCACAGCAGCAGGAACTGTACTGGGAGTGAAGGAGGTTTGATTTCTTTGACACCTCTTGCACATCTATAGGCAACCACCTGCCACTGATAAGCCAGCTCATCGGTGCTCCTGACAGAGAGGGAATTCCATGCCTAATGCCCCAGCTGAACTGGACAACAGAGCGTGACCATGCAGAACTTAGAGAGAGCACTAAATAACTGATTACGGGCAGGAGCCCTGTTGAATAAAGACTTCTGGGGCCAGTGCTCTGCAGCAATGTAGGCTGCCACCATCTTTGTGCACACTGACCCTGATCAATATGGCATCAGTGGTCAGCATTTGCACCGTCGGCCAAACAGGGTGCAGAGCCTGGAAAGAAAGTTGCAAGGAGCTCCTGGGACACAAAAGGATTGCAAGACAACTGCAGGAGTCCTAGCATGAATTTCTGGCCAATAAGCTACTGAGTGACAGACCTCCAGTATGGCCCCTGATTTATTATCAGCTGCATGGACCAATCAGGAGCTGCAGTTTCCCAGTGAACAGCACAAGCTACTTCAGTCTGCGTGTCTGCAGTGTTAATGTAGCCCCATCTTCAGGAGTGGGGCTTACCTGGACGCTGCTGTGCCACCCCAAACTTTCCTTTAATTTTCCTTGCCCACTCCAGCCAGAGACTGCAGCCGACAGAGGACCAGAGGATCCATCTCATGGACCTCTGCACGATCACACAAGTAATGTGCGCATGTTCGAGCAGCCTCCTGGAGCTGACTCTGCAGCTCGAATGTTTCTGGTGTGGGAAGCACCCATCCACCATGGATCTGCAAAACCCACATCTGCAGCTAGCTACAGCACCCCCTCTAGTGTGCTCTAGCCCCAAGGACACCATTGAGCATCAGGAGGCTCAGAGACACTAGGAGGAGGAAGAGAAAAAAAAAAAGAGTCAGACTGTGTGATTTGGCATGTTGTGCCTTTAAGGGACTGCAAGCCACACAGACTGCCTGCATAGGGAAGGGGAGCACAAAGCACAAGCCAACTCCACACCACCACCACTCTATAAAGGTCTCCAGTGTGCCAACAAAACCATGGAGACAGTTTGAATAAATATCAGGGCAGTGGAAAATAAACTAAATAGTAAGGTGAAAGCCCTGTGATTCTGAAACTACAGCCACCATCTTGTTGACCCCTGACTTTACTTCTAGCCAATCAGAGGTCACTGACCTGGGCAGTTGAGCACCAGAAAGGATTGTGGGAAATGATGACATAAGGACCCTCCCAAATCAGATGGCAGGACTGGGAAGAAGGACTAATAAACAGCTCTGTTTGACCAACTAGAGACAGAATGGACGAAAAGAGATTGCCGGGCTTTGGAGGGGAAAAAGTCAGTTTGGGAGAGAATGAGAAAGGTGCAAATCTGCTGCTTGTTAGTGTAACTCCCCTACAAAATGGGGTTTAGTGAGATGTCTTCCTGGGCTGCCTAATGCCCACTGTCAGGATGGTGTACTGTGTCTGCAGTAGCTGTATGTGTCTTCATGAGAGTGGTATAGAAAGCCTCCGTGCCTGTCTCTTTAAGAGAATCATTATGCTGTGTTAGAAACCAGTCTGGGCTGGGTCAGAGTAGCTTAGGGCTCATGACCGGCCAGGCGAGTGTTATTTCTGCTCCACTCTGCAGTCGCTATATGCTCAGAGGGAGCTCTGTTTGGAACTGTGTTCATTTACTGTTTATCTGCCTTATTAATAATTGTATAGAAGTTTGTTTAACCTGCCTTCTCTTGCAGCTTGGACTTTTTGCATAAGAGCCACCATTTTGGTTCTGGACTGCCAGAGCTGGACCAATCAAACCTCAGGGGACCTAAAATGGAGACTGTCCCCAGAGGTCTTGTGGGATTGAAATCTGTAGAAATTGTAGTTTTTAAGGTTTGGCGCCTAAATGGACCTGGAGGGGTAGCCCTTGCTGTGACAGACAGTTCCCTCAGCCAATCAAACCTTTTGGATCTCAGAGGAAATCCCCAGAACTGCCTGCAGCAGAGTCAGTTGTGAGCTGGAGTTTGGAAAGTGAACAGCTAGAGCCATCGAGCAGCTGCTCCTGCTTAGGTGCACAGGATAATCGGCAGGAAGGCTGCACTGGCCTGCCTGTCACATTTTCCAGTGAGAAATCCTGTGAATGTGAAAGTTGGACTTAAAATCTAATTCCTTTGTTTGAGATCTGAAGCCTAAAGAGAAAGAGAGTGCTCATTGCCTGAATTTGGGACCGAAGACTTGCTCCAGAAGCGATCGGCCTGTCAGGTACCGAAGTAAGTCATGGATTGAGAGATTTGCGCAGAACTTCTGCTAAATTGCAACCAGACTTTACCTGAATTGTGACTAAGTGTTATGTTGCTTATAAGTGTGCTGAATGTGCTGTGTGGGTCACGATTTGGTTCCCCACCTTCAAATGTGTTATGCTAGCTGGAAGCTGCTCCAGCACTCGCACAGACTAAATCCGAACTGCCTGCCCTGGTCTGGGCCCTGTTTTCTCAGCCTAGACTGCCTCTCCCATTGCAGAGACATTTCCTATGAAAGACCTGCTCAGGAATTTGGCTCCCTGCTCAACACCATCGAAAAGGTAGTGACCACCTTGGTGAGTCGTGTGGGCCCTGCTTCCCCTGGCAAACCAGAACACCATCCAGAGGTCTTCATCTCATCAGTCTTGCCTCCTGGTCTGGTTAGCATGAGTACTAAACCGGGTAGCTCCCTGCAACAAAGCTGCAATCATTATGTGTCATCTGATTTACTTGTTTGGGTCTATTATCACGAACTGAGCCACCCAGCTCCGGATTACAAATTCTGGGTTGATGTGCATGCAATTGTTTTCTTTCCTAAGGGCCCCAACAATAACTACAATGCTAGCCTACCTCGGGAAACGCATCAGGATAGCCTACATTAACAACTAGGTACCCAGAGTGTGTGACTGTGATAGAGAGACTCTTAGTGCATGCGTGCTCAATCTAAATCAATCAGAATTAATAATCACCTGTTAAATTATTGCCCCACCCCTGTCAAAGCCCCTGAATAAATCAGAATTTGTGCTTTTGCATTTAACCTGGCTAACGTGTGCCTTCATTTTGGGTGTATTATACTGCCATTGAACTGTTGTAAAATGGATCTTATTTTACAGGAGGTCTTCAGAGCCTTTACAGCTGGTCCAGCCCTGGTGGTAAGTGTACAGAGTGTGGGTTTAAAAGTGTTATCATATGGTACATATGATTTTTTATTTGCTGCTATACTATTTAGGCCACTAGAGGGGCTGGTGGGGGGGGTTATAGCATCCTGGAGGTCTATACCAACAGCAGTTACGCTACCCCAGAACCATTCCTCCGGGTGGAGGCACCTGTTGACCAAACTCAGGCCCTGCAACCTGTGCTTAATCATGCAGGCAGGGGTAGTGGCCCTTGGAACAGCGCCAACTAGGGGTTACATCTTGGAGGCAGCACTTGGAATTAGCACCCCCTAGTGATCAAAATCAAGAATTACTGCGAAAAGTTTAATGGGTACCACTGTAGAAATGGCTGTGCATCAGTTGGTGCAATGGTGTATGGGGCATGAGATTGACCAACACAATGCCTTGTTAATACTGGATATACCCTTGGGCACTAGTAAAGACACTGTGGAAGGGATACTTTCAAATATTGAATGCTTGGGAAAAGCTGTGGTGGTAAGCTGACATGCTGACTTGACTACCCAGACATTAAGGGCCCTAGTGGAGTGTAGCAACCCCATGGACAGCACTAAGGTGCCCCAGACTATTGCTGCTGAGGGGTCCCCAGCCACCTGGAAGGTGGTGACTAAAGATAGTAAGGACCCCTTAGAGAATGAGCCCCCACCATTATCTGAGACCTTTGAGGAAAAGTTTGTCAAGTTGTTACTGGAGGAGGGTAAAACCATTGTGGACTTTAAAAAGTTATTCATGCCACCTGGGGATGTTCCTACCCTGCTCCCAATGCCAGCCCCAGCACATGTCCCTTCACCAGCTCCCATGCCCACACCAGTACCGGCATCCACTTCTGTGCCTACAGTTAGTCATGACTCTTACCGCAGGCTGAGGATATTCTCGGGCACTCTTCCCACCCTCCGGGGGAGGAGGATGATTGGGAGACCTGGATAGACTGTGTTTTCTCCATGGTACCCGAGTGGCAGTGTGCAGAGGCAGAGAAATGAAAAGGGATCATTGAAAGTTTGAGGGGTCCTGCTTTGGAAGCAGTTAGGTTCCGGAGGTCCACAAATTCTGATGCTTCAGCACAAAAGTACCTGCCTGCACTAGAAGGTGTTTTTGGTAGCATTGAATTGGGAGAAACTTTGATGTGGCAATTATAGGGCACCAAACAGTGGAAAGGGGAATGTCTGTCTGTGTATGTTATTTGTTTGGAGAGGGTCCTCCAGAGAGCTTACCAGAAGGGTGGGGTATCGGCCAGCAAACTGAACTGTGTGAGACTGGATCACATACTACAATATGCCAAATATTCTAAATTGCAAATTGTCCAGCTAAAGCTCCGGGATAGGAGGGATAATCCACCTGATTATTGCGACCTGATGAAAGAACTCAGGGAGACAGAAGGCAAGGAAGGAGATTGGAATTCTTGTGCAGGCACAGCTCAAGTAGCCCCAGTGCAGGAAAACCCTTCTGAATCAGAGACCGCTAAGGATGTTCTGCCATGGGCCGAGCTGTGGATAGATGAGCTGCTGAGAGAAGTTAGAGAAATGAAAGTGGGTGCCTCTACTAAGGCTCCTCCCACAGACAAAGATCTTGGTCCCTCTCAGAATGTGTCTGCTATAGGGATGGGGGAGCATGCTCAGGCATCTCCTGCTGAGGGCAACTTGAAAACCGAAACAAGTGACTGCTGCAATAAAGGAACTATTGAGACATATTGCATCACTTTCAACACCGCAGGCAGAGGTTGAATCACAATTTTCTGTTAGTGCTTCAGCTCCAGCCCCAAATGTGTACTCTGCCCGACCTTCTAACTGTGAATGGAGACCAGCTCCTGATGCAGTGTTTCAGTCAAGATGGATTCAAGAACCTGTAATATGTCACAACTGTGGAAAGGATGGGCATATGAAAAAAGAATGCTGGTCTCAAAAGGATTTAGAAAAGGTCGTAAACAGACTCCAAGGGGAGCTCTGAAAAGCAAACCAATTGCAGAGGGGTTCAAGAAATCCAAATTCAAATTTCTTTGTGGCTAGACCATCCATCCAGGTTCCTCCCAAAGTCCCTCCAGACTGGTCTAGATTGGTGGGCCCTTCCGTGGACACTACTGTACACATAGACAGGATGCCGGCCAGAGCAGTTTTAGACAGCGGGTCTCAAGTCACAATAATTTTCCAAGACCGGTACAAGCAGCATTTATCTGATCACCCATTACAACCCTTGATGGACTGCATGTGTGGGGGTTCAGTGAAACGTCGTACCCTTATCTTGGCTATTTAAAGGTGTGGCTTTCTTTTCCATCTGGTGTGGGAGATGCTGTGGAGATGCTAGCCCTGGTCTGCCCTTCCACCGGACTTTATGATGGTATCTCTGTACTGACTGGCACCAACGCACACATGTTTGGGCACCTGGCCCAGTTAGGTGAAGAAAGACAGAAGAGAAAGACAGGAAAAGCCCTGTGGGTTCACGCCCTGATCCAAAAGACCTACGAGAAGCACCTGCGCCCCGAGCAAAGTGATCAAGATGAGCCTGTGGGCAGGGTTTGGAAGAAGAATCCTGCCACTATTATGTTACCTCCCAATGCAGAATGCAGTATTAGTGGTGGAGTATGGCTGTGGAAAGATGTCACTAACAAAATTTTGATGCTGGATGCCCCTGACAAAGGAAAATTACCTGAAGGACTGCTGATTAAACCTAGTGAGCTTCTGGCCCGGGCTCATGCTTACGCCCGATGAGTAGTGGTAAAAATACAAGATGTTACAGACCGACACAGCATGGTACATGTTTGATTTTGGGGATTCACCTCTTCCCAGCAGTTGAAGAACCATAATCAGTAACAAGCTGGCCCAGAGAACCAAAGTATTCTCCCTCAAGGAATGGGATGTTGGTTGTGTCACGAGTGTTAAACACCACATTCACTTGCACGATGAGATACCCTTCAGAGAGAGATACAGACGCCTAGCTCCTGCCGACATAGACGATGTCCAATGTCACTTACAAGAGATGTTAGCGGCTGGCATCATGCTAGAGTCACGCAGCCCATACGCCTCCCCAATCATTGTAGTGCAGAAAACAAATGGATCTGTTTGCATGTGTGTTGATTACAGGACCCTCAATAACAGAACTGTGCCAGTCCAGTATACAATGCTACGTATACAGGATGCCCTTGACTGTCTAAATAGGAATAAATGGTTTTCCATTCTCGACCTCCGAAGCAGATACTATCAGATCCCAATAGCTCCTGAGGACAGGGAGAAAACTGTATTCATTTGTCCCTTGGACTTCTGTGAGTTCCTCCACATGCCCCAAGACATATCAGGTGCACCAGCAACATTCCAGTGACTAATGGAGCATGCAGTGGGAGATATGAATCTCTTGGAATGTCCTGTCTACCTTGATGATGTCATAGTTTTTGGAAAAACTCTCAAGGAGCATAAGGCTTGCTTGTTCAAAGTTTTGGACAGACTTGAAGAGTTTGGTCTTAAGTTATCCATTGACAATTGCCAGTTTTTCAAGAGTTCTGTCAAGTACGTGGGTCACATTGTGTCATCAGAAGGCATACACACAGACTCCAGTAAGGTAGAAGCCTTAACCAGCTGGCCAAAGCCCAACAACTTGAAAGAGCTCCAAAGGTTTCTTGGATTCTGCGGCTATTATCGCCGATTTGTCAAAGACTATACCAAGGTGATCCACCCCCTACTAAACTTAACTCAAGGGTATTCGCCTACTCACAAGAAGTTTAAGTAGGGCACTGACAAAGATGCTGAAAATACCTATTTCAGACCAAATGAGCCATTTGGGCAGAGATGGATGCTCAATTGCGACATTGCTTTTGAAGAAATTATTTACAGACTGACTCACGCTCCCATACTTGCTTATGCTGATCCATCCAAGCCTTATGTGTTACATACAGATGCCAGTTTGAGTGGTCTCAGAGCAGTACTCTATCAAGAACATCTGAAAGGACTGCGTCCTGTTACATTTGCTAGCAGAAGTCTGACATCTTCAGAGAAAAACTATCCAGTGCATAAATTAGAGTTTCTCACTCTCAAGTGGGCCATAGTTGACCAATTTTACAATACTTGTATGGTGCTAAAATTTTGGTCAGAACTGATAATAATCCATTAACATATGTCCATACCACCACTACACTAGATGCTACTGGAAACAGATGTCTTTCTTCTCTAGCAACCTATGATTATGCGGTGGAGTACTGACCAGGCCTAAACCACATAGATGCTGATGCACTTTCATGAATGAAGACCTCCTTCTGATCAACAGTGGGTTTATATCCCTGAGCAATCGGTAAAAGCACTATGCCACAAGTTTGACCCGGAAGAAACCTTGTCCTCTGAATCTGTGAACTGTCTGGCAGATTGTTTGGGACCTCCAGAAATGTGCATACCAGTTGCCTACTGTAACTTTGCATTTTTGGACTTGAGTTCTTTACCACAGCTAACTCCAGCTAATATCTGCAAGAAAGAGTACTATGATCCGATGACCAGGCCACTGGTTAATGCTTTATGGAAAGGGGAAGATATTTCAAAAATGCGGTCCAGTGACTCCAAGACTGCCTTACTTCTTCAAGAGGGGAGCAAGCTCAAGCTTCGAGAACAGTTACTGTACCAAGAGCTTACTGAGAGCCAAGGTGAAATTGTGAGAAAACAGCTAGTACTGCCAGCTAAATTCAAAAATCTTGCCATAAAAGCTTTGCATGACCAAATGGGAACTCTGGGTAGTGAGAGAACCCTTGATCTGGCCTGTTCACGTTTCTACTGGCCTAAAATGGGCCTAGACATAGAACAGCGTGTTAAAACCTGCAGTAGGTGTCTTCAGTGCAAGGCTCTGCCACAAAGAGTAGCCCCTCTGGTCAATATTGTCACAAATGTGCCAATGGAGCTTGTCTGTATCAATTTTCTTAGTCTGGAGCTGGATTTCAAAGGCACTGCAAATGTAATGGTATTCACAGATCATTTCACGAGATATGCACAGGCCTACCCCACCAAAGACCAAAAGGCCTCAATTGTAGCTAATGTCCTTGTTGAAAAGTTATTTGTACATTACGGTGCCCCCCAGCGTATTCATTTGGATCGAGGCCGGGATTTCGAAAGTAGACTTATCAAAGAACTGTTGTCCCTATGGGTTGTAAGAAAATCCAGAACAAATCCTTATCATCCTCAGGGGGATCCACAACCAGAAAGATTTAACAGAACCCTGCTTGATATGCTGGGTGCTTTGGAACCCAAAGACAAACCAAAGTGGAGCCAACAAATCAGCGCCCTAGTCCATGCTTATAATTGCACAAAGAACAATGCTACTGTTTTTTCACTGTACCACCTTATGTTTGGCAGAGATGCTCACCTTCCAGTTGATGTATGTTTTGGAGTGTCTCCTGATGGTGTCCAATCAAATAACTATTTGTAATATATAAAAAATCTAAAAGCCCAACTAGACCATGACTATCAGCTTGCGAACACTATGGCAGCAAAGAGAAACCTGACTAACAAAATTTGCCATGACAAACGTGTTAAGGCCCAAGAGTTCCAATCAGGTGACAGGGTACTAATGAGAAACTTTGGACTTCCAGGTAAACACAAAATAGCAGACCACTGGAGTCACATTCCATTCATAGTAGTCACTAAGGTGCATGATCTGCCAGTGTATAAAGTACATCCAGCGGGGGACCCTCGTGCTGTTAAAAACATTCACAGAAATCATCTGTTACCTATCAGCCAAATAGTAATCAATAATGTTCAAGATACTGAAGCTCCTTGGCGCTCTGTAACTAGATCTGCTGCCAAGGCTAAACAACAAAATCAGCAAACTTCTGCTTCTCAGTCTGTTGCCCCTAATGTCTCCTAGCCTGCAGACATTGCAGATATTGAAAATGCTGAAAGTGATGATGAAAGTGAATTTTATCTTGCTTTCCACCCATCTTTTGAACTTGAGAGAGAGTGTTCCAGGGAATTCCTTCCATTAACTAGGGTGATGACTCTGAACCTCCAGTTGTCTTAACAGATCCCAATTCATCCGTTATGCCTGAACCTCCAGGAAGAGATGCTCACAGTGTGGACCTTGAAGAGGTTGAATCCCTTTGTATGGTAGAATTAATGGAACTCAGTCAACCTGGATCCAATGAAGCAAGTAGTGAACCTACAAGTGACTGTGCAAGTGCAAATGAACTAAGCGGGCTAAGTGAGCTGTTTCATGCTAATGAAAGTGTCGTTCAAGAGCCAGAAAGATGTGTTTTGGATGATTCTGATTTTGCTGAAATACCTCTGACAAGTGACAGTGCGCTTCAACAACAAGAAGTGCCACTGCCAGTGTTGCCACATCGCACAGAAAGATCTGTAAAACCAATCTTTAAGCTCACGTATGACACTCCTGAATGGCCTGTTAACTTGCCTATGAATGTTGTGCACAAAGGAGTCTATGTCATGCCCAATTCTTTGTCCAAACTTGTGTTCACTGCCTCTACCCAAACCAAAGCCTCTACCCAAGTTAAGGTGCCCATTCAGTGTAACAGGGGGTATAAAGTTAAAGAGATGGGAATAAGGTGAAGTGCTATGATAAAATATGGTAACATTACTGAAATTGCGATACTGTTTGATGTTAAAAATGTGAATTCTAAACTACTGAGATATACCAGATGAAACATGTATGTATCTTTTCGTATAGTGTGTTCATATGAAATGTTATAGTAAGAATAGAAGACACAGACGCCAAGTTTTTCCAGGCAGGGAAGTGTGTAACCCCCCTACAAACTGAGGTTTACTAAGATGTCTTCCTGGGCTGCCTAATGCCCACTGTCAGGGTGGTGTCCTGTGTCTGAAGTAGCTGTATGTGTCTGCATGAGAGTGCTATAGAAAGCCTCCGTGCCTGTCTCTTTGAGAGTTATTATGCTGTGTTAGAAATTAGTCTGAGCTGGGTCTGAGTAGTTTAGAGCTCATGACCGGCCAGGCAAGTGGTATTTCTGCTCCATTCTGCAGGCACCATATGCACTGAGGGAACTCTGTTAGGAATTGTGTTCATTTACTGTTTATCTGCCTTATTAGTAATAGTATAGAAGTTTGTTTAACTTGCCTTCTCTTGCAGGTTGGACTTTTTGCATAAGAGCCGCCATTTTGGTTCTGGACTGCCAGAGCTGGACCAATTGAACCTCAGGGGACCTAAAATAGAGACTGTCCCCAGAGGTCTTATGGGATTGAAATCTGTAGGAATTGTAGTTTTTATAGTTTGGCGCCAAATAATAATAATAATAAACTTTATTTTTATGGCTCCTTTCGAATACCAAGGCACCTAACAAATCTAAAATCACAAATCAAACATCAATAACATAAATCATATAAAATCAACAGTATCATCATGCCATCAATCAATTAATTGCAGAATGCCTGGTGCCATAAAAAACTTTTCAGGGCCTAAATGGACCTGGAGGGGTAGCCCTTGCGCTGACAGACAGTTTCCTCAGCCAATAAAACCTTTTGGATCTCAGAGGAAATCCCCAGAACTGCCTGCAGCAGAGTCAGTTGTGAGAAGGAGTTTGGAAAGTGACCAGCTCGAGCCATTGAGCAGCTGCTCCTATGTAGGAGCACAGGAGAATTGGCAGGAAGGCTGCTCTGGTCTGCCCGTCACATCTTCCAGTGAGAAATCCTGTGAATGTGAAAGTTGGACTTAAATCTAATTCCTTTGTTTGAGATCTGAAGCCTGAAGAGAAAGAGAGTGATTATTGCCTGAATTTGGGACCGAAGACTTGCTCCAGAAGGGATTGGCCTGCCAGGTACCAAAGTGAGTCATGGATTGAGAGGTTTGTGCAGAACTTCTGCTAAATTGCAACTGGACTTTACCCAAACTGTGACTAAGTGTTGTGTTGCTTATAAGTGTGCTGAATGTGCTGTGTGGGTCGTGATTTGGTTCCCCACCTTCATATGTGTAATGCTAGCTGGAAGCTGCTCCTGCACTCGCACAGACTAAATCCGAACTGCCTGCTCTGGTCTGGGCCCTGTCTTCTCAGCCTAGATTGCCTCTCCCATTGCAGAGACATTTCTGATGAAAGACCCGCTCGGGGATTTGGCTCCCTGCTCAACACCATTGAACAGGTAGCGACCACCTCGGTGAGTCATGTGAGCCCTGCTTCCCCTGGCAAACCAGAACACCATCCAGAGGTCTTCACCTCATCTGTCTTGCCTCCTGGTCTGGGTATCATGAGTACTAAACAGGGTAGCTCCCTACAACAAAGCTGCAATCATTGTGTGTCATCTGATTTACTTGTTTGGGTTTATTATCATGAACTGAGCCACCCAGCTCCGGATTAAAAATTCTGGGTTGATGTACATGTAATTGTTTTCTTTCCTAAGGGCTCCAACAACAGCTGCATTGCTGGCCTAACCCAGGCAATGCATCAGGCTAGCCTACATTAACAACTGGGTACCCAGAGTGTGTGACTGTGATAGAGAGACTCTTAGTGCATGCATGCTCAATCTAAATCAATCAGAATTAATAATCACTTGCTAAATTATTGCTGCACCCCTGTCAAAGCCCCTGAATAAATCAGAATTTGTGCTTTTGCATTTAACCTGGCTAACGTGTGCTTTTGTGGTGTGGGTATTGCACTGCTATTGAACTGTAGTAAAATGGATCTTATTTTACAGGGGGTCTCCAGGGCCTTTGCAGCTGGTCCAGCCCTGGTGGTAAGTGTACAGAGTATGGGTTTAAAAGTGTTATCATATGGTGCATGTGATTGTTTATTTGCTGCTATACTGTTTAGGCCACTAGAGGGGTTGGTGGGGGGGTTATAGCATCCCGGAGAACTATACCAACAGCGGTTACGCTACCCCAGAACCATTCCTCCGGGTGGAGGCACCTATTCACAGAATTCATACCCCTCAACTTGTGCCTAGTCATGCAGGCAGGGGTAGTAGCCCTTAGAACAGCGCCAACTAGGGGTTACATTAGAGAGAGTGAGAGGCCTACCCAGGCCAATAATTCTTGCAAGCCCTCCCTAGGAAGGGACTTTGATTGAGAATGTTACCTCCTTTAGGTGTCTCAGGGTCAACACCTCAATTTTTCTGGGCATGTGGATGCCATTCACAAGAAACTGCACCCAAAGCTTGGTTGTACTATATAGGAACCGTGGGTGTATTCCCTTGTCGGCCCACCATGAGCTTGTCCCGAAAATGATCCTCCCTATCTTCGACTATGGAGACATAGTCTACAGTGCTGCTCCCGAGTCCTACCTAACCAGACTGGATACCCTCTTTCACTCATGCTGTTGCTTCACTCTAGACTGTTCACCCTGGGCTCATTACTGTAACCTCTATTAAAATCTCTCCTTTCCTTCTCTTGATCACAGGTATCTCACCCACTGTGCTAGCTTCATTGCTAAATACTGATTTGGGTCTATCCTCTGTTACCTCACCACTACTACTCTCTCCCTCCTCTTATCAGCCCCCTACTCCCTTCGTAACTCTGATCATTGGACCTTTGCTCCCCACCCCCGGTCTACAACTGCTGGCCAGGCTGCTTTCTGATATCACTTTCCTAAACTCTGGAATGCCCTTCCCCCATCCATCCACAATGCCCCCATAATGCCCCCACCCCACGTTCCCTGTCCTCGCTCCTCTCTAATTTCATCTCCCCTTCCCGCAACTGCTCTTAACTTATATCATCCCAGTCCCCTGTCCTATAGTGTGTTGCAATTGTCCTGCTGCCTGTAGGCGTCAGGTTTCTTCCTCTACTCATTGCAATTTACCCCTAGTAATTACTTAATGTACTCATGATCCTACCTGTATCATTATTCTTGTAAACAGTGACTGCTTGAATGTAACATGCAACACCCTGAATGCACTTTGAACTCGTCTCCATACTATTTGTAATTTGCTTGATGTATTCTTGCCCAGACCCGTATTGTTCAACTTGTATTGTGCTATTGTTCTGTATGTAACATACTACTACAATGTTTAAGCATCTGAAGGTGATATCTGTATTATTTGTACAGTAACCCCTCACTCTAACGAATGAATCGGGAGCCATAATCAGAGTTTGTTATAGCTCCTGATTCATTACAGCAAGGGATGCCAAAATATACAATACAGACTGTGCTGTTTTTTGGTTGCCTCTCCCTCAGACAGAAACCAGACCTCTGCCACAGTACCCATGACCAGCCTTTTTAAAAAATGTATAAATGAGCCGGCCTGTCGGTGCAGCGGTGGGATTTCCGCTTGTGACGCCGGCGACCTGGGTTCGGGAACGGACCCGAGTCATCGGAGAGGCTGGCTGGGGAGAGGGATCGAGCATCCTATGGACTGCTCTCCTTCTCCGGGGAGGTCGGGCAGCACCCGAGCATTGGGGACCCTGGCGGAGGCTGGGGCTTCAAGGCTGCCGCACTTTTATCAGGGGAGGTGAGGGCGGGTGGACGCTACGCCATTGCACGCCCCCGCCCGGGAGGGAGAAACTAAGGAGGAAAAAGAAGGAGGGGGAGGTCCTCCATCTAGGTGAAGCCTCCCCGGGGGCTTCAATTCACCCCTGCCGCAGCAATCCCAACTAGTTACTGGTTCCATGGCACTGGAGCTAGGGGGTACCAGTGCCGTGGCTCCGCCCTCCGGGGGGAAAGCCAGGGGTGACCGGGAGGGGCGGCAAATGGGCAGGTAGTGGGAGCTCCGGGGGGGCTGTGACTAGGCTGAAGGAAGACGAAGGACCTCCAAAAAAAAAAAAAAATGTATAAATGAAATGTATTAAATAAATATTGTGGAATAGTACCTTAGTTTTAGTTAAAAGGTTTTGGCCAATAGTGTAGTAAGGGAAAAGGCACCAGATTTAAACATCGAGGAGGGAGCAGTTAAAAGAAGCCTGCCAAGGAAGTATTAACAGACACCGTCACAGAGGAGCAGATTGGGGAGCTGACGGTGGATCTGTGAGAGCTTTGGGTTGCCGCTGTTTGTATAGGGCTTTTTCAGCAGAAGGCATATGGTATTTTGGTGGACGCCGTCTCAGAGGAGCAGAGCGGGGAGCTGATGGAGGGTCTTTGAGAGCTACAAATAATGTAGTACAGTTTATTTTTTTTTTTTCTTCCTAGTTTGGTGTGTTTGGAGGGATCAGGGCTTTTCCGGTAGAAAGTGTTTAAGAGGAGCTGATTGTTTCTTTCACACAGAGGGGCAGCACTGGTGGATACATGTTTTTTGCTGCACCCACTGAGTTAACTTTCATGTTTCTTTTTTCCTTAGTGGTTGTGCTATGTGGAATGGAGGTGTGTTAAAAGCCATGGTCTGGAGAGGGAATATGGCTGAAGGTATGAGGAGACATTTGCCTGCGGCTGTGGTGGAATAGCTAATTTGGCAGGAAAGTTTACACTTTTAATGTTTCATCAGATGAAACATTGGGAGCTATGAGGGACATTTGTTATATCTGAGTTTTCGCTATAATAGGGTTCGCTATAGCGAGGGGTTACTGTATCTCCCCCTCCCCTTCCCTCCAGGATGCATCTGGAAATGAGTAGTTCTGCTCTGTGTGCCTTTCCTGGTGAAACTTTTAAATAAACAAACTTCTGTTGCTGCCTGTGAACTCTTCCCTTGGTTCACCAAAGTGAGAGACCATTCCTGAGAGCCTTGTGTGGAAGAAATTGTGGAAAGTGTGAGCTAGAGGGGCACTGTTGCATCCAAAGATTCTAAGCTGCTCTAGGTAAAGGTCCTGCTGGTTTTTATCCAGTGGGGTGGACTGGGGAACAGGGAGTCACGGGTGCATGCCTGAGTATGGGTATATTTTCGGTCTGATGGGGAGTCAGACGATGGGGTGGTTTCTGGGGTCTGGGCTCCTTTGGAACTGAGAAGCCACTGTGGAAGGCAAAGGCAAGGCAAGGCAAATTTTATTTTTTGGGCACCCTATCCCGGATGTTCTGGGCACCATGCAAATACAAATACAGAGTACAAAAGGCAATAAGAAACATGTATAAGAAACATAAATAAATAAAAATAGCTAAATAAATATAATAAAAACAGCAGACTTATAACAGGTTGAAGCAATTGCTTGCAAGACAGATAACTATAACATAAGACTGTCATTAAAAGATTAAGTCTGGGAATGCTTGATTAGATAAGTGGGTCTTGAGGTGGTCTTTGAATGCCTCAACTGAAAGGGCCTCCCTAACAGCTGAAGGGAGCAAATTCCACAGGTCACGTCGGTGACACTAAAAGCTCTGTCACTGGCTGTTTTTAACCTTGTTTTGGGAATCGAGAGGAGGCCCCTAGAGGAGGAGCAGACAGGTGCGGCAGGTATTAGAAGGTTAGTCAGGTAGCCAGGGCCAAGTCTATGTAAGACCTTAAAGGGGACAGGAAATTATTTCTAATTGGCAGCTATTTAGAAAGCTCTTACTCTCAGAAATGATATGCATTCCCCTAAATTATCCATATTTGACTGTACCTAAATAAAAAGTGCAAGGAAAAACAGTATTTTGCATTGTTTTGTTTTTATGTGCAGCATTCTTTTACAGTTCTCTTCATGGAACAACTAATTTGGAGTTTTTACTATGTCATGGTGTGTGTACAGAATGCTAATTATGAGCTGTTGGCCTATCAGAACTACACTTAGAGTTATGTGCACAAACTGTGATGTAGTAAAACTCCAAATTAGTGATTCCATGAAGAGAACTGTAAAAGAATGCTGTCCATAAAAACAAAACAATGCAGAATACAGTTTTCTTACAACTTTTTATTTAGGCACAGTTAAATATGGATAATTTAGGGGAATGCATGTCTTTTCTGAGAATAAGAACTTTATAAACAGCTGCTAATTAGAAATGATTTCCTGTCCTCTTTAGGTGAGCAAGCCCATCTTAAAGAGAACCCTTTACCTGACCGGAAGCCAGTGCAGTTCACCAAAACCGTTGTGATATGACTGTATTTTGACTGTCCAGTCAACAGCCTAGAGGCAGCACTGTGCACCAGCTGCAGCCAGCGCAGGGCACCCCCAGAGACCCCAAAGTAGAGCACATTAAAGTAATCCAGCCTGGACATCACAAAGGAGGGCACTAAGGTGGGGAGGTCCTCAGGCAGAACTAGGGGTTTGAGCCTAGCGATATTCCTCAGATGGTAAAAGCTGGTTTGGACAACGAATGACACCTGTGATTCAAATGTCAGCCCGTCATCAAGAATAGCACCCTAGAGGAGGCTCTCAGTGGTGCAGGCCCCAGGAATAACCCTGTTGCCACACTAGAGGCTAGCCTATCACACCTTCTGTTTGACTCCGCCACCAGTACCTCCATCTTATCAGGGTTCAGACGCAACCAGCTGGAGGCCATCCAGTCATTGATCATGGCAAGGCAGTTATTTAGCACTTCCACTGCACTGGATGTTCCAGGGGCAAAGGAAAGATACTGCTGGGTATCATCTGCATAACAATGAAAACCCAAGTTGTACTTCCTAATGAGCTCACCCAGGGGCAGCATGTACATAGCGAACAGCATTGGTGACAAGACCGAACCCTGAGGTACTCTGCAAGACAGAAGGCTCGGTGAGGAGGAGAAATTCCCCATCAGAACCTATTGCCTCCTGATTGCAAGGTAGGACTCAAACCAGTAGATGACAGTGCCAGCAAGTCCACAGTACTCTCGCAGGTGATCAAGTAATACACAATGGTCCACTGTGTCAAATGCTGAGGACAGATCGAGGAGAATGGGAATTTACCCATCTCCTTGATCCCTAGTCCTGAGGAGGTCATTGTGCACCCAAACTAATGCAGTTTCCATGCTATGCCTTACACAAAACTCAGACTGGAGTGGCTCGTAAAGATCAATGGTCACAAGGTGCTCCTTAAGCTTTTGCGCCACAATCTTCTCAACAACCTTTCCTAGAAAAGGCAAGTTGGAGCTAGGTCGGTAATTTGCCTTGATGTCAGGGTCTAAGGTTGGTTTCTTCAGAAGAGGTCTCACCAGTGCCTCTTTCAAGGAATCTGGGGAAAACCCCCTCTGATAAAGAGCACCAGACAATCAAGGCTAACACCAGGCCAACGGAGTCGACACATTCCATCAAGAAACACGTTGGCACCGGGTCCAGCTCACAATACATGTGCTTCAGATTGGAAGCAACCTCAATGACCTCAGCCACCTCCACCAGTTTGAACTCGCCCCAAACAGGCGGAGTGCCCCTCCAATGTCCGAGACGATCACTGCCGGCCATATTCTGGCTCACTGGCAGAATTCCTTGCCAGATGGTGAACACCCTGTCAGAGAAGAACCAAGTAAATTCCTTGCATAGGCCATCAGAAGAGGCTTTCTTTGGCTGTAGACAGACTGGATGTAATAGTCTGTTCACAGCCTGAAAGAGCATGGTTGGTCAATTCTTCCCTGCAGCAATCTCCCTGGACAGGAACTCTGCATTCTTATGGTTGATTGCCTCCTGGTACTCACTATAGTAAGTACGTAGCGCCAGTTTGTCCTCCTCCAGTCCGGTCTGCCACCAGTAGTGCTCTAACTTACAACCCACAATCTTCATTGCCTTGTGCTCCCTGTCAAACCATGGGGATCTCAAGTGAGAGGCTCTGGGTCATACACAGACCGGTGTGAGGGTATTGAGCGTGGCAAACATTGGCTTGTTATAGGATGCAGCCACTTCACTCAGTCCCCTTGTACATGCAATACCCACACTAGATAGATCCACCACCACCAAGAATCCCTCTGGAGTCAATCCCCTCAAAGGGCAGTAGCTGACCATCTCTGCAGGGGAAGGGCTCTTGGGGGGGGCCTCAAATGAGAACTCCACCGTGTAATGATCGGATCAGCCGAACTGGTCAGTCTTGAGATTGTTAATCTCAAAACCCCAGTGAGAACACCAAGTCCAACATGTGACCACCCTGATGGGTTGTGGAAGAAATCTCTTGTGCCAGGCCCTGAGACGACATCACCTGGAGGAGGTTAAAACCTAGCCTAGACCATTCATCTTCGGCCCATACGTTGAAGTCCCCCAGTACTAAACATCTGGAGGTCTCCAATGTTTCGCTGATGACAAAGTCGGCTACCTCCTACAGGAATTCTCTTTGCCACCCCGGGGGGGGGGCAATAGATCAGAAGAATCCTGTAGCCTGAACCCGGACCCCCACATACTGCCACACATTTGAAGGAGTCAGTTGTTCTCATTAGGTACGCGGTGAAGTGAAGTCGGATCTAAAACAGACAGCCACTCCCCTGCTCCTGCGCTCCACTCTGAGGCAGTGTGCCACTGAGTACCCAGAGGGGAAGGTGACCTCCAAAATTGGGATGGCATCATCACCAACCCAGGTCTCAGTGATGCAAGCCAGATCGACCGTGGAAATCAAGTGTAGTGCTCCTGCTTCATGCTGGTGAGCTAGAAAGACTGTTTCCTGAGAAGTTTACGTGTAAGGGCTGTTACCATAGAAGAGTGGCCCAGAAGGGCTTAGCTGTTGTCACCTGCTTGAAAGAATGCAATGCTTCTGAATGGCTATCCTGCTCCAGTGTGCCACTGCTTACATTTTCTGAATTGCTCTCCTGCCCCTGAGTGATGGTTCCTACGCTGGACATTCTTTGGAATCCATAGGGTCATGTGAGTGCTAGCATGGCTGGCTGAGTTCTTTTCAATTTTCCAGTTGGATTACAATTGCCTTTGTATGGTTGATGGTTCCACTCTGATTTCAAGATCTAAAAGTTGTGCTAGCACTATTGCTTGTTGGGGGGTTAAATTGCAAGTGTGCTAAATTTTCACCAAGTCACCACTGCAAGATCCTGGGCAATTCTGCAATCAGGCCTGCAAGGGGGATGTGTTATAACACCTGGGTACTCAGAGTCTAATATTTAATATTGTACTTGTATGTATAGTTTTATTATTGGCATCAGATAAAAATTACTGCACCCTAAGTAAAATAGCCACCTTCTGTGCCCCTTGCTTGGGCAGGTGAGTATATACTCTGTGGGGTTGAGATGGTGAGAGACCTGGGTTTGAATCCTGCAGCCCCCACTTGCATACTGTGTGACCCTGAGCAAGTTACTTAACTTCCCTGTGCTCCCAGGTTACACCTGTAAACAAACTTTCAGCTTAGTGTGTCTCACCTGGTTAAACAATTGGAAAAAAAAAATAGTGACCCACAGCACAGTGGGTTTTAGAGGAATTGCCTGAGGGTGGCTGTTCGTGCATCAACTTCTTATTGTCTAAACACTGCTCTTTCCACAGTCTCTGGGCCTGTGTGCCAAAATAAAACATAGTTTCATTTGTTGAATTTTATCACTGTGTGAGTACTCAATTTGTACATCCTGACTGAATTATTGTTTGGTAAAGCTAACAGTTCTTGGTGGTCCCAAGGGGCTGTTACTGTCCAGTGTAAGGAGGTGGGTAGGTGCTGCATCCTAGAGGGTGATACTGTACATAACAATCTGTCCCACTTATTCTCTCTGGGTGGAGGCACTGTGCTATTTATTAATTTGGGACAAACCTCCCTACTACAGGCGAACAAACCCAACCCCCTCAACCAGGTGTTCAACCTTACAGTCACCAGGCAGGGGTGTGAACCCGATCGGCATGCTGACCAAGTGGGTCACAAGAAGCAGACTGTCTACTGTTGGAGCTGCTGCAGAGGCAGACTGTGTGTCTGTCTGAGACATAGTTGTAACCCCCTCCTACCTCTAACTGTCTAGGAGTCCTGATGGTAAATGCAAGGCGGGGGGGGGCACAGAACCTGAGTCCTCCAGTAAGTAGCACACATTTTGAGAGGTAAAGGAAAATGCAGACCTTTCATGGCAGGTGGAATTTCAAGCACTAACAGGTCTCATCTTACCAGGCTAATGCTGACCCGCACACCACTACACCCCTCTGGTCCAGTACGAGTGGGAAAGGAGATGGAAACCTTCTTTGGAGGGAATGATTAAGTTAGTTCATTAAATAACCCAACACATGCCATATACAGTGAAATGTAAACAATATTTAATTTGGAGATAATGATTTATAAAAAATAAATTCATAGAGCAGCTCCATGGGGCTGAGAGGATATGGAAATTGAAGGGTACAAAGGCACTAGAGGACCAGGACAGCTAGATCATGCAGACCTAGAAAAATAGACCAGAACAAGCTCCATGCATAGATCTACAAGCTGGAATCGAAGTTTGCATCTGTCAGTTATGTTTGCATTAACCATCATTCCTGGGGGGGAGGAGTCCCTAACTCCCCCCATCTCCGGACCTTATAGGAACTGGGGCCTGATGCAACCTAATCCCATACCGCAGCTGCTCCGTTTCCCTTTTCCCAAGTGCCCAAAAAACAAGTGCTGTTCCCTCCTCCAGACTGGGTAGAGAAGTGGCTTGTAAAGATGAAGTTTGATGAATGGCTCCCTCCTGTTACACTTTCCCCCTGCATTCTTTCATGGATATGACATCGGTCCTGCCCCAGACACAGGCACGGCAGACCCGATAAAATTAATTCCAGAATGCAGGCCCATCAGCCTTACCTCCAGCAGTGTACCACACAGGAACTGACCTCCTTGAAGCTGCCACCTCCAAGGGGCCCTGTCATGGCCCTGCCACCACCACGACAGCCCCATTGCTATACCTCCACATGTTCAGGGCACGGGAACCCCAGCCTACAGATGATACAAACTTGCTTTCATCTCCTATCTCCTTATAAACAATAGCTGCAATGACTCCCCTGACCCCAACGGTGGCTAGCTCCTGCCACCTTCCCCAATGGAAATGCCAAAACAATGCACCGCTGCTGTCCAGGCCAGTACCTTCTGGGCCGGGGAGTTTTAGGCCCCGGACACACTTGCCCTACCAAACCCACTGGCTCTCTCTCCCCCTACTCTCCCAGCAGCCCCAATCTTATATAGCAAGCAGGAATACCACCCCCTATGGGCAGAACACAGAAAACGCCCAAAGCTAAAACCTAATGGGCAGGAGGAAAACAACCAGGATAGTAAGCCTGCTCCATGAAGGGGTCTTACACTCCCCCCCTTAAACCATTTCCTCCTGGAAATAGGGCAGGGGGCCATTCCAAGAGTACCCCAACATGGGATGGGTATGTGCACTCCTCACCCAGCCAAGAATGCCTCCAGAGCATGCTCAAAAAAATCAAACCGCCCAGGCCCATTGTCTATACTGCCCCATGGAGTGAGTTCGGCACTGAGGTTTATCAAAATTCAAACTAAAGTTAGCTTAATGCAAAATGTTATGGCCAGGCTGTCACAAAAAAGTTTACCATCCAAACATTAAAATGTTAAAATGCTAACAGTTACTATCTTAATAAAAAGAAGCTCTCACACACCACTCTCTCACCTACTCACACAATACATTCACACTCTCAGCATTCATTTTTTGAGGTAGAGATAGTGCAGTTAAACACATCATTTAGAATTATCATTTGGAGGTTGTTTCAACAGGAGCAGCCATATAGAAACACATTTTTTTTCAACCTTTACCCACAGAAGTCTCAGCAGTATAGTCCAACAGTTCCAACCCTCAAAGCAGGGATAGTCCTGGAGCATCCTCTACTGGGCACAGTATTCCTTAGAACTTCATGACTTCTCACTGAAGAGCATCACTTGGAAAAACAGGACAGTCCTGGCAAATCACAATGTGCTGGGCGTTTCCTTTTCAGATGGCGGGCCCTCCACTGTGGGGATAATAATAATCTGGATCCGGGACTTCCAGTGATGTCACTGCCTATATGGCAGTTTGAATTTGCAGCTCCATCCCACCCAACCAAATTAAATCATTTTTGCAGCCAGTATAATTAAAATACTAGTTTGAGATGCCACCTAAGTGTTTGGAGGACAGCAACATGTCAAAATGTTGGGCTGAAACAGCACCAGATCGATGAGATGGCTCCTGATTACATTCCAGCCTCCACAATGAAAGCGGTGGCTCATCGCCTTGCAGTGAACGGGTCTCGGAGATGGACACCAAAACTGAGAAAGAAATTCTCTCCCGATCTTGATTCGAGGCTCTGATGACAAAAATTAAACATTTCCGACACGAAAATCAAGCAGAGTTCCGTAGTCTAAGCAGTAAAGTTACCGCAGTGGAGAGCCATTTGCAGGAGATGGAACAGCGGGTGTCTCAATCAGAATCAGAAGACATGACAGTGCGACTCCAGCGGGCAGTGAATTTCTTTCTTGAGCAACAGGATGCTCTACAATACAAATGTCTAGATTAAGAATCCAGATCGAGAAGGGACAACTTACGTATATACAGTTTGCCAGAGGGATCTGAGACCAGCCTGATGGTGGATTTTGTTAATGACTTAATTAAGCACGTTGTACCCCTGCCAGAGATATTCCGCCTTGAGAGAGCTCTCCAAGCACTGGCGCCTCATCCGGCTGACCTGGCAGCTAGGCCTAGATCTATAGTTATTAAATTCACTAGCTATAGAGACAAAGAGGTGGTATTAAGAGCAGCCTGGGCAGCAAAAAAAGTTGACTACAACTGGGCTCATTTGCTCTTCGATCATGACTACCCAACAGACATTTTAAAAAGAAGAATGGAGTATGCAGGAGTATTAAGAATTTTGAAATCCCAACAAATACACTTCATGACTCCATACCCTGTACGTCTGAAGTTACACTGGGGCACAGGTATAGAAATCTATGAAACTGCACAAGATGCCAAGCAAGCTTTACTACAAAAGGGGATTAAAGACACAATGGACTGGGAACTAGCACAATGAACATTGCCTCAAAGGAAAAGGGACCAAGTGAATGAAAAGCAGCACCTAGAGTTGCTCAAGAGGCGTGGGAACCAATCAACATTTGTAGACATTAAGAAGCTGTTGCAGGACCCAGACAAAATGAAGATCTCAGGTCAGTCCACTGCAACATGAGACCATGCTGGCAAGGCGGAATGGCTTTTTTCACTACCACCTGGTAACTTCAACAAACTGAACATATTGGGACAGTACTATGGAGCTATGGTAATGCTCTGAATTTATTAGTAGGGACACAGATGAAGTTCCGATGTTCAAATTTAAAACATTAGAAGATTATGATGCTATTTTCCACCTGATAGTTTACTATTCCTGTACAAGATCAATGGAGCACATGGGAGGACTATCCCTTTAAAGGGAGAGCTTCAGAGAAGTTGTTATATGAGTAATCCAGATGTGTATTTTCAAATATAACTTCTCTTAAACTTTAAACATGGGAGAAAACTGACCCACTGGGTAAAACCCCTAGCCCTCCTTCTACCCCAAATTCTTTGAAAGGGTGACATATTGGCATTTGATTAGAAAATGCATACCATGAGGAATGGCCATGGTGGGATGGAGGTAGTAGTAGCAGGGGCAGAAGATGGCGCTTTGGCATTCTTTCATGCTGCACACCACCCTGTTATTGCTATGGGCTGTGACGTCTATAGCCCTTCAGGGCTTCCTGTGGATTATTATCCGCGGAAAGGGGGGCCTTAACAGCAATTGCTGTTACCCCACCCCCTGATCGCAACAACCTCTACTCTAAAGGTATGCAGTCCAATAAGGGACACATTATTTGGTCCCTCTGGCTTGGAAGCCACATGAGTTCTGTTGTTCAACATTATGGTTATGTTAGGTTTAGTCTGTTCACTATGCTAGTTGTAATATTACAGCCAAATGGAATCTTGTTATCACAGCGACTAAGGGAATACATATTATGGTTTGTGGAGATGTGGCCTGGTGGGTTATTGAGAAGACCAGGTTTTGTTAACTCCCGAGAAGGGGATGTGATGAAACTAAGTACCCTAGCAAGAGAAAAGAAAACCCCAGAGTCTACAGGGGTTAGAGGTTCCCTTATAAGGGCAACTAATGATAGATCACAGCATTTACCCTCTACGGGGGAAACCCAGAATGGCTTCTATTACTAAAATGGCTCCTACCACAAAGATTTTAATTTCATCCCAGAATGTTAGTGGGCTCAACAAAACCAATCAAGAGATATAAGGTGCTGTCTCTTCTCAAGAGACAAAAACCTACATTCATACTGCTGCAGGAGACACATCTTGATCAGGCAGAGCACCAAAAACTTCAAAAATTTGGCTTTAGCCAGGTGATCGCCTCCTCGTACAAAAAGGGTAAGAGAGGGGGAGTGGCAATCTTGATACCCCACTCTATTCCCTTCCAGGCTACCCGAACATATAAAGATCCTGAAAGATGCCTGGCTAAAGCAGTGGGAACACTAGAGGGAACGCAACTTACGTTAATTAGCCTATACTTGCCTCCAAGGTCCAAAGCAACACTAATTCGTAAGTTATTACAGAAGATAACTGAATACCAACAGGGATTCCTGCTATTGGGAGGTGATTATAATATGTTTTTTGACAATAAGAATACAACGAATCCCACCCCTCCAAAATGTACCCCTGCCCAAAAGTTGGCTTCAACCTACATTAAGGAAATGGGTTGGCAGGATGCCTGGCATTTTTACATCCCTCGGGATGAGTTTACACACATTGCTCTGCCCCCCATGTGGTGTACACTCACATAGACCTCTGTCATGTATCCTGGGAACATAACTTTTTAATATACAATTGCAAGATACTCCCATTCGTACCATCAGATTACTCTCAGGCACTATTGACACTGGATTGGGAGCCCCCCCCGGAGACGTACCATATGGAGGCTGAATAATTTTTTGTTAAACATTACAGACTTCCGGGATATGGTGACTGACAGAATCCCCCAACTTTTAAGAGAGAACCGATTCCCTGACATAGCCCCCTCTATCTTATGGGACACATTGAAAGTGGTCATGAGGGGAGATATTCTGAGTTATGCAGCCCATTATAAGAGGCAACAAACAGAACAGCTGGATAAACTCCAAAAACAGTTACTAGAGCTGCAACAGCAACATGCAGCTGGGGACCAAGCCACTAAACAGGAAATCAAGAATTTTCTGGATGTCAAAACAGAACAAGCCTTGCAGTATTTAAAACAGAAATATTATGAATGGGGACCTAGGACCACAAGGCTCCTAGCATATAGACTTAGGCAGAGAGTGCAACAAAATGTAGTCACCCAAATCTAATCTCCAGATGCACAGAAATTATGTAACAAACCCTTAGAGATCCTAGACACCTTAAAAATCTTTTATTTAAAATTATATACCCTGGACCAACCCTTTAACCCTCAGGCAGCAACTCTTTTTCTGAAAAATCTCAGACTCCCAAAATTAACACAGGGACACATAGATCGCATGTCGGCACCCATCTCCAGTCTGGAATTGGAATCCACACTACAGAAACTTAATTCAGGGAAATCCCCAGGGCCTGACAGCCTCACTGGAGAGTTCTATAGGGCCTTTAAGGATCTCCTGCTACCTGTCCTGCAGGAAGTCTGCAGGGAGGTTATGAAAGGAAAGCAGATGCCCCCTTCTTGGCGATATCCAGCATATTCAAACCAGGTAAAGATGCCACCCAGTGTGGATCATATCGACCAATATCAGTGCTGAACACTGATTACAAACTTTATGCGGCGGTTCTGGCAGGAAGGCTAGAGCAGATAATGCCATCCTTAATAAACTCGGATCAATGTGAATTCATAACATCCCACCAGAGACAAGATAATATAAAATGTACTCTAAATCTGCTCTACCATGCTTCCCGGTCGGGGGGCCCCTTTTTTATTACTTAGTCTAGATGCAGAGAAGGCCGTCGAATGGGTAGTGTGGCTATTTTTGTCGATGGCACTGGAGGCCTTCGGCTTCTCCCCTGGGCTCAGGCAGGTAATCATGGACCTCTATGACAATCCTTTGGCCTATGTCAAGATTAACAGGAGTATCTCCACACCCTTTCCCCTGTTACGAGGAACTAGGCAGGGGTGTCCCCTGTCCCCCTTTTTATTTGTACTCTACCTAGAGCCTTTAGCTCAAACCATAAGACAGACATCAGAAATAACGGGGCTACAGGGGGAGGGGAGCAACAGAAGTTACCCTTATATGCGGATGACCTTCTGGTATACTTGACATCCCCAGAGCAGACCCTCTCACACCTTTGGGCCCTTTTAGATAAATTCAGGGAAATAGCTGAGTATAAATTGAATTTATCAAAAACAGAAGTACTCCAGATTAACTACTCCCCTCCCGGACAATCAGACAGAGATTTTCCTTTCGCTGGGACATGAAGCAGCTAAAATATTTAGGGGTTCATATAACAACAGATCCAGCTCAGCCCTACCACTCTAACTACCTACATCTGATACAACAACTTAACCTGGATCTGGCTAGGTGGCACACTATTCCGCTCTCCATAATACAGAGAGTGGAGTCCGTGCGGATGAACCTCTTACCCAGATTTTTATACCTGGCACAGTCCCTTCCCATCTCCCTGCCACAGACCTTCTTCAGGGAACTCAATAAGATGGTTTCCTAATATATATGGGACAACAAACAACCCAGGATAAGACTCTCGATACTTCAGTTACCCTCTTGCATTGGAGGCTTAGCTCTTCCACATTTATATAACTATTACTTAGCCTCCTAGCTCCAAAACATCTTTCTGTGGCTTCATAAGACATATGTAGCAAAATGGAGCGAGCTAGAAAAAAAAGAGGAACATTTATTCATCCTCCACAAGATCTTGCTGGCCCAGCCTCCCACCCCAGTAGATCAGATAACACAAAATCCCTTCACTAAAGCCACAATATTAGGCTGGAGAAACTGGTGGAGCTCTAAACAGGCCTAACCCTACTATAGACATCTGTTATACAGTACTCTTTTCCCTATTTGGGTTCCTTCACCCCGGTTAAGCTAGAGCATGGTTTTCGGAGCTGGCTGAGACTGTGAATAGAGATTTTACTACATTTTTATAAAAAGGGCACTCTGAAGTCCTTCAAGGAAATGAAGCAGCAATACAGACTCTCCCCCAGAGATGGGTTCGGGCATATGCAGGTAGTGCATTACCTTATATCTCTCTCGACCCCGCTCCCATTGGTAGAGGACAACCCCCCCATTTTAGATTTGTGTGAACAAGCTCTATGGGGCTTTGCTCCCTTGGATCATATGATCTTCTACATCTATAAGGCTTTTAGTCATTTGAATATAAAACAGACAGAAAGGGTTTGTCTTGCCTGAGGCAGGGATATGGAGACCAAAACTGACTCCCAGGTATGGGGACCTGTCTCCGGTTCCTGCCCTTAGGAACATTATCCCTCAGTTGGAGGGAATTTGCCTGGAAGGTGGTGATGCGTCACTTCAGGACACCAACGATATTGGCCAAAATTGACCCAGGGAGAGGGGCTCTCTGTTGGAGGGGGTGTGGATACACCCCAACCACGATGTTTCACATTTTCTGGGACTGCTCAGTGGTTAGGCCCTTCCTTCGAACTCTTCAGACAGCTAAGGGGGAGTTAATAGGGACCCCAGTCCACATAACTACGAGACTGTTTTTCTTTTCTACTGTAGAAAGGGGTATGAGAGATAACTCTACCAGGAAACTTGTTCAGGTGAGTCTGTTAGCAGCCAAAAAATCAATCACTAGGCAATGGCTCTCCCCAACCCCACCTACAATCAAGGAGTGGCAGGATATCATGATTCAAATATATGGGATGGAGAGACACACAGCTCTAATTAACCATCGAAGAGACAAATTTGAAACTCAATGGAGAAAATGAGTGATGTATATATTATAAAATGGCATAAAAAAATCCTTTTACCTCATTGGCCAGCACCAGAAGAAAGGTGTGAGGTTATCTGAGTACAACATCACGGATCAGTTTCCGGCAGCCTTGCAACCAATCTGAAAAAAAAACAAACATATCAATACACCTGTCACTGCTTGTCAAACTTCACCTTAAAAACAGCTGTCAAGAGAAAAGTCTCTGAAACCTGAAGCAGACTTCACCATGTACAATCCACATGATTTACCCAAATGGTTTGGACCTGAATTTGAAGATCCACAACATGAGCCACAGGCAAGTACAAGTGGTGGGAAAAAAAAAGAGAAAAAAAGACACTTTGAGCTTCATCCTGAACAGCTATACCAGTTAGAAAAAGAAAGAAATGAGCCAACCACAAAAAGAGCCTCCTCATGGGCTATGAAGATCTTCCTAGACTGGTTAACAGAAAAAGACATGAAAGTAAACTTCATAGAAATACCTCAACAGGACCTAAATACCATCCTCCATAGCTTCTATGGCACAGTTAGAAACTCAAGTGGACAAGGTTACAGCATAAGCAGTTACATCAGACTACACGTTGGGATAAATAGATACTTAAATGAACCTCCAATTAGCAGAAATATAAATTTGATGTGCGACCCAGACTTTCAATCAGCAAACAACGTCTTTTTAGGCTACCTAAAAAACCTCAGGCGTGAAAGCAAAGATCGCACAAAACACCACCCGGCCATTCCCACAGTCCATCTCGAACATCTGAGAAACTCAAATGCGCTGTCAGTCGAAACCCCCGAATGCCTAGTCCGCCGTGTCTGGCTGGAAATACAGCTACACTTCACCAGACGTGGCTGCGAGGGGCAATGAAAGTTAAAACAGACTCATTCGAACTGTGTACAGACTCCATGGGCCATGAATACCTCACCGTGTCATTTAATGAAAAAACAAAGAATCATGCTGAAACAATGGAAAGGGGCAGAGACAACTACCGCGGCTGTATGTTCTCCCTCCTGGGACACCCGCACTGCCCAATGCAAACCTTCAAAAAGTATTTACAAAAAATTCCCCAAAATGCGCCGAGTCTGTACTTACACCCTCGTAAACAGCCAGCCAACCCATGGTCCGAAGAGCCCGTGTGGTTCACAAGAGAACCCACGGGAATAAATTTCCTTGTGAGAATGCTAAGCAAAATCTGTACTGCAGCAGAAATACCAGTAACTTACATGAGCCATAGTCTCTGCGCCACAGCAATCCAAATCTTGTCTGATGCTGGGCTACAGGCTCACCAAATAATGGCTGTTACAGGCCACCGTGCCGAAACCTCCTTCCGCAGTTACTGGGCCCCTTCTTTACAAAATCGCAACACTTGGAGCAGACTATTATCTGCATCAACCTTACAAGAAAATGAACTATCCCCATCAACATCTCGAGCAGCACTCACCTCCAGTAATGAGCAAATAATCCAAGCAGCATACTACAAAAATGGACAGGTCCATCTTCGGACTGCACCATGAATCCTGCAGCAAGCTCCGGAGGCGAGACCCGAACCCATCGCAACAGGAAATGACAGCAACGCACAAAACACCAACGCCAACCAATCACCAGCCACGCTGAATGCAGCCATCTCGGCCAGTCACCAACTAAACACACAAATGATTATAATAGGAAACTCGATGTGTGTTTTCAACATTTATAACAAATATCACCATAAAGACGGAGCACTACATTCAATTCAGTATGAAAACTGTTCTTTAACTTTTAAGAACCTGCCATAACGTTGGTTTCATCTGTTTTGCTATTTATTGAAATGTTCAAGTTAATGTATAAGTTCTGCAGGTATTTACTGAAATGTTCAAGTTAATGTACAAGTTCTGCAGCTATTTATTCACATTTTCAAGTAGCTATTTATTTATTAAAAAGATCTTTATTAAAAAGTTCTACAACTATTTATTAATTTATTAAAACATAAATCTATGAATTCACTATTCAACAAAATAAAAATGTTATAAAAATGTTTCAACAAAACACAATTTGTCCCAGACTACTTTGTCAGGTGGAAGTACACACACCATTTTTCATACAAAAATGATAAAAATACCAAAAATAAAAATATCCACATCAAATTTTTCACAGCCGAGCCATTTTATAATAGCGATAATGCACTCCAGGGTGTGTGTTGTACTGGATAACATAAACCTGCTGTTGGTCCTCTCAGCCTTCGCCTCGTGTCTAACCATGCAAGGCGGATGTTATCCCAGTAGTATACAACACACAATTTGTTGCAGTATTATTGCTTAAATGCAGCATAGACCAGAATTTGTCCCCTGATAGTGCTACCCTTCAAAAGATGTTGATTATTTGGGGAACTATTTTTTTTTTCAACTGTTTAACAAGGAGTGGCACACTAAGCGAGCACAGGGAAGTTAAGTGACTTGCTCTGGGTCACACAGTATGCAGGTGGAGGCTGTGGGATTCAAACCTAGGTCTGCAGATTTGCAGTTCAGAGCCTTAAACCACTGCACTATACTGCCTCCGCTATACCCAGAGAATGGGAGATGGAGGGGAGGAGAGGACTGAGAGTGGTGAGAGAATGCTGAGATGGACAGGGCTAAAGAAGAAACCCCTTAAAATATAATCAAAATATGGAGATGAACTGCTGTGCCTTATGATACTGACACTTAAAACTTAGGGCCACATATGAAATGATAGTATAATTGATTTGCACTGTTGACTCCTAGTAAACAAATATGAAGATTAGTTATTCCTGCTGTAACCTTAACTTTTAAGTATTCGATTAACGTATAAATCAAAGAATTGTATGAATTCCAAGATGTAACTTGGCTATTATTTGTCTATTAATGTATGCTAAATGTTGTGTGTTCTGTATGTGCATGTTGGATATTGGAAAAATTAAAAATTCAATAAATAAAGAGTTTAAAAAAAATAAAATAAAATAAAAAAAATAATAATAATCTGGATCCATGTTGGTGGTCTCCTCAGCAAAGGAATCCATGAATATTACATAGTACTTCATCAGACAACCGGCCACATCTTGCATAAGGGCGATATGTTTGAATAAAGTGAGTCTAGCCCAAGGCATGGAAAAACACAGGGGTCTGGCCTTCTGGAGGACTGCTTGGGTGGGCTGGCCAGAGGCCTCTGACCATTGCTGAAGCTTTTGCACCATGCCCCAAAATACCCTATCTGACTGCTTTTCCTCAATTATGTCCCAAAGTCGTTCAGAAACATAGGGGTACTCAGCACTGGGGTACTCCAAGAAACTGTATCAAAGGCTTGGCATTTTCTTCAGGATCAAGCACTCACTAACCCAGGAGGCTAGAAATCTCCTAGTCCAAGCTACCTTCCTGCCTCTCCTAGACTATGTGGACTTCTTATGTGGCCGTAGTACTAGCACAGCTCTCTCCAAGTTTGATACCCTATACCACAGAGCCCTCATGTTCATTTCAAATGCCCCTTATGACACACACCGCTGCATCCTCTATTCTTCCGTAGACTGGACCTCCCTTAGCTTCAGAAGGCAAAAGAATGCTATTCAATGGACATATAAGGCAATCACTCATGAATTACCTCAGTACCTCACAAGCTGCCTAACTCCCTGCATCCTTAGTGCCTATTTTCTGAGAAGTCTTACCATCTTGTCTGTGGATATCCCTAAAGTTAAAACGCGCTTTGGTAGAGCCTCAATAAGCTTCACTCTTACTATGCTCTGGAATAAGATCCAGAAAACCTTAAGGCTCGCTAACCCTGTCACGTTCTCCCTCTTCAAATCCTTGTTCCTGAGGACCTTCTCCGAGATCTGTCATTGTTTCAAGTCAAGGTCTTAACATCACAATTTGTTACTGCTTTAAACTCTGGACTTAAACCTCAACCATTGCCTGAGGCATCCTTTGAGCCCTCCCTTCTGTCATTGTCCAATTCAAGGTCCCAACATCATGATCTGTCTTTGCTTCAAATATTGGACTTAAACCCCAACCATTGCCTGAGGCATCTGTCATGTTCTCCCTTTGAACAGTCCTTCCTCCCTAGGCCATCATGTCTACCCCTCTCCTATCTCGACTGACCTTTTCTCCCCACTCCCTATACCCCCTTCCCCTTCCCAACCCACTTTCCAGGCCATGCCTACAGTACTTATCAAAGGACTCTTACATCTTAATCATCGTCGCACTTTGACGCTAGAGGAAATGCCACTCCTGATCACTATGACTCCTGCAATGATGTTTAGTGTATAAACTTTAGCTCATTACCTTATGTCCATATATCTGTATCCATGCAATTGTATTTAAATGGCACTATCTCCTGTTGAACCTATTGCTATGTTCTGGTGCAGGTATCTTGTCACATGCGAAGGCTATATGTTATTATGTTGTTATTATTACTATGTACTGTAATCGTTATGTACGTTCACTCAACTTGTGATGTCTTAACCCTGTTGCCAACTGTTTTGCACCAGGTCCATCTTGTAAATGAGCTTGTCTCAATGATGTTCCACCTGGCAAAATAAAGATTTTGATTGATTGATTGACTGATTCCAGATAGATCTTCTGTTGCACCCACCTCTCTGCTTGTGACCACTGGGGCAGAACTTGCTCACTGGTACGTCTGGCTGCTCCACGCTCCAGCCACACCTGAGTCTGGTAAGGAACATTCATAGGATCACTGCTCAGCAAGCCATCCATCATCACTCAAAGGGCCTTGCACAATGCTGGAAGGTGTGGGGTGGTGTTGGGCAACTTTATCACAGGCCACACATAAGGCTGAGGGATGGCTCTGTACACTTCTTGATTAGCAAACTGGTGCCACTTACAGTCTTGTCCAAGGGGCAATGGTACTGGCATCTCACATACAACCTCATCCCCAGCTTATTCCTCCTTTGCACATCCAGGTGTGCACAAATATGATGCCAATATGTTGTCAGTGTCAGTGGCTCAGCAGGTAGCACACTCGCCTCTGAGGCTGGGAGATCAGAAGGCTGTGGGTTCTATCCCCACATTAGGCACTTGGATTAATATCCCAATACTGACACTGTAGTGCAGCATGAGGGGAGGTGCTGCACTCCTGAGGTGCCGTCTTTCGGATGAGACGTTAAACTGAGGTCCCATCTGCCTGTTCTGGTGGTTGTTCAGGTGGACATTAAAGATCCCATGGCACTTCTCAAAAAGAGTAGGGGAAATTTCCCTGGTGTCCTGGCCAAATTTCATTCATTCACTAGAAATACCACCAACAGCTTAATCTGGTTCAGGTTCAGTTGGGTATCATCTGTATCTCCATTCCCGGGTCGCCCCTGAAAAAGGGCCTTCTAGTCTGAGTGGGCTTACCCGGTCAACAAAATTCAATAAATAAATCCTCCCTTGAGGTACCTGATGTGCCACCATCGCCAGGCAGAGAAGTAGAGGCTGACCCCTTGGCCCTGGGAGGTCGCCTGGTACTGAATCTCATACTTTGCATCTCCCTCTGACATGGGGATAGTTGATGGCAGTGGGTGCTGTGGGACTGAGCAGACATTTATGTTCCACAGCACCCTCACTGGTGGTTTTCTCCATGGCCTCCACCACGACATTTGGGGCCTCCTTTATAGACTCTGTGGTTGGAACTGATGGCCTAGCCTCCACAACTAAATCCAAGCTTTCTTGAGAAAATACTGAAGCAGTGCCCACAAATGCCCCAACTGGATAAGGCCAAGTATAACCAAGGGGGTGTGCCTTCCCAGATTCCTACAGGTGACCCACTGGAGCAGATTGAGCACAGCAGCAGCTGCACCACTCCCTCACCTCAATAACCACATTGGACACATTTTTCTTCTGTCATGCCTCTCTCTGCTGACTTCCAAAGCCAGGTCAGCAATGAAGTGGGGGATGGTAGTGTGGTGCTCCTGTGAAGGGAATTTCTCAGTCACTTTTGATAGATTTTCACCAGCTGTGTCTCTCTCCACCACAAGCTCAGAGAAAATGGTGCCTCCTTCTCACACTTCCCAGCACCACCAACAGTGAGCCAATCCCAGGCGCCACCTCACCCCACCTGACCATCCCTTTCCTGCGACTGGCGCCTTGCTAGATATACGCAGGCAGAAAACAAGCCAACACTCCTAATAGCAGCCCACAAGGTTGCACTAAAAACAGCCAGGCCCATGGCAGTGACCAGATCCCCAACACCTTTCAATCCAATCAGTGGCACTGAACTCACAAATACTGCTGATAAATCCCAGACGAACCCCCACGTCTGTAACCCCCTCCTCCCTCTAACTGTCTAGGGGTCCCAATGATAAATGCAAAGGGGGGCACTGAACCTTTTCAGAGATAAAGGAAAATGCAGGCCTTACCTGGCAGGTGGAATTTCAAGCAGTAATAGGCCTCATTTTAGCAGGCTGATGCTGACCCACACACCACTGCACCCCTCTGATCTGGTATGAGTGGGAAAGGAGATAAAAACCTTCTTTGGAGGGAACAGTCAAGTTAGTTCTTTAAATAATCCAATGCACGTCACGTACAATGAAATATAAACAACATTTAATTTGGAGATATTGATGATTTATAAAAACTAAATATATGGAGCAGCTCCATGGAGCTAAAAGGATGTGAAATTTGAAGGGCACAAAGGCACATGCCTAGAAAAATAGACCAGAACAGGCTGCACACATAGATCTGCAAGTCGGAATTGAAGCTTGTACCTGCCAACTATGTTTGCATTAACCACCATTCCTAGGGGAGTGCCTAACTCCCCCCCCAATCTCAAACCTTATAGGAACCAGGGCCTGATGCAACCACCGCTGTCCAGGCTGGTACCTTCTGGGCCGGGGGGGTTAGGCCCCGGCTACACTTGCCCTACCAAACCCACCATCTCTCTCTCTCTCTCTCTCTCTCCCTCCCTACTCTCTCAGCAGTCCCGATCTTGTATAACGAGCAGGAACACCACCCCCTAGGGGCAGAACACAGAAAACACCCAAAGCTAAAACCTAAATGGGGGGGGGGACAACTGGAACAGCAAGCCCGCCCCGTAAGGTTTACATAGTGACAGTGAGAGAAGCAGATCTCCTGCTACAGAAAAGGAGGTAATCATGTGCTAGGCCAGTATGAAACTGAAAGCTGAAGGTTACAGCTATTAAGAGACTATTGCTGCGCAGCTGACCTGCTTAATCTGAACTGTGACCACAGCTTGCTTGTGGAAGCTGTTCAACCACTGCTACTGCCCACTACTGGTTATCAACACCCTTAGAGACTGGATGCCAAGATGTGCTGGGTGGGGCAGATAGAATCAAGCATTCATAGGCATAGTGACTCCTATGCATATCAGAGATTTTCTGTAGAATGTGGTGGTCAGGAGAGTCCGGATGACTGGAAACAGACAGACAAGTTACCAGCTGACACCTAAGGCCTCAAGAGTAGAGAGGGAGTGAAAACAGCCTGAGCGGGACTCGCTGCCAACAGTGCCAACACCCTGTGTAATAAGGGAGAGTCCCTGGTCTTAGACAACCATGAATAATCTCAGGGCTTGCCCTGCAACAATGATCTATGTATCATAGGCCCTGTCCACATTGGGTGCCATGCTTAGGAACATTTTTAAAATTGCTTCATTTACCAAGCTTAAGTACAGATGTAGGAGCATCCAGACTGTGCTCTGACACTGTGCTTGCCCGAGTGAGTTCCTAGGCATGATTGCAGTACTAGTGCAAAGCACTACAGGTGCTGCAATACATGCTGGGATATTTACAATCAGAAGGGAAGCCAAAAAGAAAAAACGAAGGTTGGTATATTTTAAGGTAGCTCATTATGAGCTCCGCTGTGCCATTGTATACATTTTTTGAGGCTGTGAATAAGAAAAAAACAACACTGCAGGTCGGGGATGGTTGCCATAATTAGTGTTACAGCACAGATCACATCATCACTGCTGTTAACACAGGTTAAGGCAACCATGTTGGTCTAAAACCATGCTCTAGCCTAACTCTGAGCAGGGTTACAGCATGGTTTTAGAACTCAGATTATAGTACAGTTTTTACTGTGCTACAATCTGGATGCAAACCTTTTAAACCACTTTAACAGAGTTAAACAGAGAAAAATGGATAGGAAAGTGTGTGTTATGGATTTGTTTTTACACACTCGAGGTGTGTGATGACCCATAAACCTTGAGCGTGAAGCTCGGGAGGTTTATGAGGTCATCATACACCAAAAGTGAGTAAAGAAAACCCATAAGTAGACACCTGCATATCTGTTATTTTTTACAATTGCTGGTACAAGGAGTTAATCCCCTGGCTTGGTCAGTTGCGACAGTCTCTTCCCCTATTTATAGACATACACACGCTCTCTCTTACTCACACACACACACACTGTCTCATTGCTTACACACACACACATACACACACACACACATATTCTTCCTCGCTCAAACAGACTTTTTTTTGTACCTTTTTGAAGCTGTCAGCTGTGACCATGGTAGAATTGCCTCCGGAGTCACAGCAGGATCAACCAGATATTTTTTTCCCATTTTAAAGGCAGGATTAACCAGATAAAGGATTTAAAAAATCTACTAAATATTGGGAGTAGGTTGTAAAGAATAGCAGCTCACAAATAAGGGGAAAACTGAGCTGCCATTTTTGTAATACTGTTCCACCCGCTCTCACAGAGAGCACAAGCCAGTGAAGAGGCTCGGTAGAGTAGAGTGACACTGGGCGTGAAAAAAAGTGCAGTGAATGCCATAATAACTCATTTTTTGGGTTATTACATCATTTTGGAGGTGTTGTAAACAGGTTGATAAAAGGGGTCACCGGTAATTATGATGGTTTAAAAGTCCTAGTGTGGTCAGGGCCATAGCTGGGAAAGCATTTAATGGACTAGGCCACCAGGTGGGGATTCATCAATAATACACTTTTTGAGTTTTAAGAGCTTGTAGATTTGAGGTTTGAGTTGCAACAAGGTATTGCTTTAATTTGCTTAAGTGCTTCACCACTGGCCAACCACGTGCAGTGTCATCGGGCTTACACAATTTCCGTGGCTTGGTACCCAGTGAAGCATCAAGAGCTCTCTCATAGATTTTAGGGTTGTACATGGGTATCAGTGGTGCTAGAGTAGAACCTCCATTACAGATGGGCAGAAAAGCAAGAATACTGTACCTATGTGGTTTGGGAGTGGAAGCACTGCATAGCTTATTTAAACATGCAAATTTAAACCTTGGCTAGAAAACTTCCAGTCAGGAGTTTAATGACCCAGGCCCTTCAACCTTGTTTGAACACACGAGGCAGGGAGGTACCTGACAACGTTCACAGTGATCTGGTTAAATATTCCTGCCCTGTATCCTTTTTCCTTATAGTTTGACAGTGGCAGGGATTGCAGTACTCTCTGCCATAACCTTTTATGGAGCCAGTAACTGAACAGTACTGGGACATTCCATCCATACCTCTCGTTATTTCACATTCTGTTATCAATCCATCTCACTGAGTCTTCACATTTTGTGTACTTGTTGCTGTACAGTGGCCTAGGCCATGCCTGTAAAAGGACCTCTGATCCAGTTTACCTACCCAGTCACCAAATCCATCCATCCATCCATCCATCCATCCATCCATCAATAAATTATGCAGATCTTGGCTTCCAGATGTTAGACACTGGAAGTGGAAATGTGAGGGAAAGGGACAAAATGGGGTACATCATCAAATCATGGAGATACAACCTCAGAATACTGTGCTTATCAATGTGTTGGGTTTATAAAGTTTACTGCTAACTAATCATTATAAATTAATAAAAAAATGTCTTTCAGTGATACAGTACGCTCTTCATGTGGAATGGAGGATTTCTTTGAGGTAAAATGAGGAAAACACACCTTAATGAGAGACAAGATTCCACCTTCTCACCTTTCCTTGATCCCCCATAGCCCACGTGGTTATCATTTATAAATGTTGTGCACAATAGAAGAAACAGTCTTTGGGACAAGGTTAGTGTTAGTGGGTAGGTTTGAGAGAAAGTTGTAGGTGGTATAATGGCTCCCCTGCATTCCTGTGTATCCCCTTTTCAGAAAAAAAGATGTCTTATTACCATGGCTTATCCCCAGCCTAGATCACCACATGAACCAGAGCAGCCTATCTTATAAGTTTCTTCTTCTAGCGTGACACTGACCTGCCCAGGTATTGTAAATACCTTTAGTATCTCTGTAGGGCAATGCGATGCTACCAAAGGAATCTTAGTAATATACAACTTCCACGTAAATTCTTTTCATGGGGAAGGAACTACTCCCCCATTATCTGCCCTCCTAGACCCCCAGCAATGGCCCTGTAACCTCAGGTCAACTTCTCAACTGCTTCTTGGGGAGCACACTGTCTCTACTGGTATAGGACAAAAGGCCTTTTTAGGGCTGCATAGAAATTCTATACAGTTCTTCTGTGATTACAGAAAGAGAGAACAGCTAGAAAACATGTGGCAAGATATCTAGACTGTATGCTTCCGCAATTAGAACCGAAGCACATGAGGATGTCTCCATTTAAAACAGTGGTATTCCTTTATGTCTTTCCCCTCCTCTCTGCCACTGGACCATATTCTTGGTAATAACTGATTCACTTATTTACATTCAGATAGACTCTCCAACTTACTGAGAGGAACAAGCATCTGGTCATAATCAGACTTGTCACAAGTGAAAGAGATTAGCTTGGGCGATTTATTTTTACCATGGAGAAGAGATGGAGTTGGAGCATTCAACCAAACCGAATTACTTATGTAAACAACCATAGAGAGAGAATTGTTAAAGGTTAAACAAGTATAAGAATTAAATGTTTTATGTTAAAGTAGCATAGTATTGGTACTACAAAAGAACCCCAGAGCAAATGCCCTGAGGCATGGGTTATCCCGGATGATATTGGCCATACAGCCAAATTTTAAAGAAAACACATAGTATTGATAACTTTTAGTAGGTATGAATTAGTTGGTGATTACTTGAATGTCTTTTTATGTACACTTTGATGGGTATAACTTATTTATGCTACAGTATTGCTCAGCCCTACAGAATTATTAGTTGTCTAATTGTTTAGTTCAATGCTAATGTTAAACTCAATTCTGTTACTTTTTTAAAATATGTATTAGCTAGTGTTCATGTTATGTATTTAATTTTATTGTATGTTTTTTCTTTTCTTTTGTTTAAAAAATCAATACACTTTTTAATGAAAAAAAGAGCCTTTTTCACTTTGCTTTCTCACTCTCTGATGTGTCACAAATGTGACAGCACTCAGCCACATCTTTATAGACACCAGGCCAACAGATGTTTTGTATCAACTTCTGCTTGGTCCACGAAAATCAAACAAGTATAAGAACAGGACTGATACGTTAAGTTAAGTATGAATTAGTAGGTGATTATTTAAAATGTCTTTTTATGTACACTTTGATGGGTATAACTTATTTATGTTACAGTATTGCTCAACCCTTCTATAGTTTAGTTCAATGCTAGTGTTAAAATCAATATTGTTGCTTTATTGAATATGTATTAGCATGTGTTCATAGTATGTATTTTTCTTGTTTTTAAAAAATTAATAAACCCCCTTTTTTTTTTATACTCTATTTTTCTCTCCTTGGCCCCGGTGGTGGGACCTCTTGCCTGAGCCCCCAGCCCGATCCCCCGCTCTCAGCTTACCCTCTCTCCAGTGACCCCATGGCTTGCTCCCCATGGTGGGACAGCGGGGATCCCTCAACCTGCCTCACATATGAATCTGGAGCTGGAGAGGGGTTACTGCACATCATGGAGGTGGTGCCTGTGAGGCTTGGCACTCATGTAGGCACACCCAGACCACACTTTTTCCTTCTGTTTATCCCAAAGCTAAGGCATGCAATGATGCTACAAGGAGGGAGTGTGCATGCATTTGCGTGCGTTCCTCCAGGTGTCTGCCTTAGCCCTGCTCTCTTGTTGTGTCAGTGTGCCAACCCCCAGCCTCCGCTAGGGGCCAGGCATGCATCTACTATGGAGTCCCCTTCCCCCAAGAAGGAGTGCAGTCCAGAGGACGCTCAATCCTTCTCCACCCCTGCCAACCCCCAGTGGCCCGTGCTTGTCTCCGAACACGGTACGCCAGTGTGGTGTGAGGTAAGGCATCTAGCACCTCAGCGCCACCAGACCAGTGCTATCAATAAACCTTTTAATGAAAAAAAGTGTTTGCCCCCCTTGCTTTTCCACTCTCTGACATGTGTGACAAGTGTGACAGTACACATCCACATCTTTATAGACACAAGGCCAATAGAAGTTTTGTATCAACCTTTGCTTGGTCTGTTTCACCAACCCCTCGCCCCATGTCCCACAAGTGAAATGTTGTGGGCAATGCTGGGTAACTGTTGCCTAAACTCCTTAGGTACTACCAGCTGTTTGCACACCTGCCAAACTTTGAATCCTTGAGCTGCAACCTGGGGTGGGATCTGGAGACAATTTGGTCCTTAGGCAACCATGATTATGTTATTAAAGCATAAAGGTTATTATCTCAGCATAATTACATTTTAGAAGGTGGATCCAGTCCACATATGCATCCACATGGCAAATGGCTAGGGGCAGTTTACATAATTTTAAGTTATGAGCAATGCAGATGTTTATAATTCTGACCTTGCAGGATGGAGACTGACTTATTTACTTCTATTTTTATTTTATTCTTTGGTAACCGGACAAGGCCCACTAGGCATGGGTGCCTGTTATGGTGGATGGCCTTGGGGCACTGTGGTGGTTGAGTGACTTGTGCAGGGTTGTACAGTGTGCAAGTGGAGGTTGCAGGGTTGAGGCCCAGGTCTGCTGAGTGTCCCAGGCTCATTCACAGCTCATCTCTCTAGCCTCAGGGCTATACTAGAATCTGCATCATTACAGACAGAGTTTGTCTGTGCATTAAATTTATAAACTATCCATTTAGCAGAAATGGTATGTAAGAACCTGACCAGCCTCCTGCTTCTAGGGGTATTGGATGGCATGTCATCCAGGAGTGTGCCCGCCTTCCACCATGCTGACCAGTACTGCACCAACACCAATCACCTTTGCATCACAGGTCAGAGGCAGTGGAGATCAGTGGCACCATAACACCACACCCTGAGGCACCATAACATCACACCCTGGGGCACCATAACACCACACCGCACCTTGAGGCACCATAACAAGAGATCACAGACACAAACTACTTTGTCCACACAGGAGCTGCGACTAAGCATAGCGGTATTGGATCATCCAATTCGGGCAGTGTTAAGCAATGCCAGGTCTATTAAGAACAAGACCGTAGTAATAGAGGATCTTGTTGGATCATCGGACCTGGCTTGTATCACTGAGACCTGGCTGGATGAAAATGCTGGTCCAGTGTTGGCATCAGCAATTCCAGCTGGGTACTCGGTGATACACCGCCTGAGGATGGATCATAGAGGTGGGTGTGTTGCCATCTGTTTTAGATCTGATCTGGGCCTAGTGGAAGTGCCAGTGGGAACTACCAACTCCTTTGAATGTATCATAGGTGATGGCGTGGGGTGCAGGATACTTCTCGTCTACCGTCCACCAGGAGATGGGAATGATTTTCTGCAGGAAGTGGCAGACTTCATGGTTGACCTGACATTGAGATCCCTGAGATGGTTGGTTCTGGGGGATTTCAATGCCTGGGTCGACAATGAACTTTCGCAGTTTGGTCAGGACTTCCTCCAGTTAATGATTTCGCTGTGCTTCGAACAGGTTATTTCCTCCCTGAACCATATTGGTGGTCATTCATTGGACTTGGTGTTTCTCCTGGGGATGGAGATATCTGATTTGGTGGTGGAACCAGTTGGATGGTCTGACTATTACTCCATTGGGTTCAGTTTTGAGGCCACCCCTAGTATGCCAGCCTCTACGGAGATGGTCCGGTACCGTCCTTTGAAGGGTGTTTCACCAGATGGCCTGATGGCAGTGCTGGACCTATCAGGTTTACTGAGTAAATGTATGGATCCGGGGGACCTGGTTCTTGCCTATAATAAGGTGGCGGTAGGGGCCCTGGATTCCATTGCTCCTGTTTGTGTTCATCCCCACACTGTTTGCCCCAAATCTCCTTGGTTTGATGAGGCTTTGAGGGAGTTGAGGAGAGTGGGACAAAGGTTGGAGAGGTGCTGGTGGAAATCCATCCTGGAGTGCGACAGACTTAGTTTGATGGACCATTATGTGGCCTATCAATCAGCAATTTCCCATGAGAAGGCAGCATTCCTGTCAAGGGAGATTGCTGCTGCAAAGAATCGACCGGCTCATCTCTTTCAGACTCTGGACAGATTGTGCAGTCCTACTTGTCTTTGGACTGGGAGTGCTATTTCTCAAGAACAGTGTGAGGAGTTTGCTCGATTCTTTTCAGATAATGTTGCCGCAATCAGGTCGGGTATCTGCGTGTCCCTTCCCAATGGGGGCTGCGATGGTCGGCAGGAGACATCGGATGCCCAGTTTTTGTGGTGTGACTTCAGCCTCCTCATGATCAGTGACATTATGATGATTATTCAGTCTTTGCATCTGACCAGCTGTAGTTTGGATCCTGGCCCCACACATCTTTTAGTGGGCTGTGTGGATAAGATAGCACCGGCCCTTGCCAAGATAATCTGGATGTCCTTGGAGAAGGGGATCTTTTCTGATCCTTTAAAGGAGGCCGTGGTTCAGCCCCTACTTAAAAAATCCTCCTTGGACCCAGACTGTCTGGCTAACTACAGAACTGTTTCTAACCTGCCCTTTGTGGGTAAGGTTATTGAGAAGGTGGTTGCGTCACAACTGGATGGTCATTTGACCAGCTACAATGTCTATGATTCTCTCCAGTCTGGATTTAGGAAGAGAAATAGTACCAAGACAGCTCTTGTTTGGTTGCTTAATGACCTCCTAATAGTGAGAGATCGAAGGACCTGTTCTATCTTGGTCCTTCTTGATCTCTCTGTGGCATTTGACACCATAGACCATGAGGTGCTATTAGGGTACCTGCAGTCCATCTGTGGACTGTCTGGTATGGTCCTCAGATGGTTTTGATCTTTCCTCGAGGGTAGGAGCCAGAGGGTGGTGTCTGGGATATTTTTCTCGGCATCACTCCCCTATCCTGTGGGGTTCTGCAGGGTTCCATTTTGGCACCCATGTTGTTTGCAGTGTATATGCTGCCATTGGGAGCGATTATTAGATGGTATGGCTTGAATTTTCACTGCTATGCAGATGATACTCAGCTATACATCTCCTTTGTGCCCGGCCAGGATGCTGCCATTTCAGTCTTTAACAACTGTCTCACCGAGATCCAGGAATGGATAAATGGGAGTTGCCTGCGGTTAAACCCAGAAAAGACTGAGGTGTTGGTTGTGGACCCAGGTCATCGGGAGGCGGGTTTGTTGGTTGGATCACCTTCTGGCATATGGCTTGGGGGTGTACAGTTAACTACCTCAGACGTGGTGCAGAACCTGGGTGCTATGTTTGATGACTGTTTGACACTTAAATTGCAGGTGACGCCAGTTGTCAAAACCTCTTTTTACCATCTGAGGAATATCACCCGGGTGAAACACCTGGTTCCTTCTGATGATCTTCCAACTTTGGTCCATGCCTTCGTTACCTCCCGCCTTGACTATTGCAACTCCCTCTACCTTAGCTTATCGGGGATTGATATCCACCACCTGCAGCTCATGTAGAACGCGGCAGCCAAGCTATTGCCTGGTTCCTCCAGGTCCAGTCATATAACGCCTGTGCTTCGTGGACTGTACTGGCTGCCAGTATGGTGGTGGATCACCTTCAAGGTTGGTTTGCTGATCTATAAGGCACTACGTGATCAGGGACCTGGTTACCTGCAAGATCTCCTTCATCCTTACTGTCCCACCCACTCTCTCCAATCTACTGACAAGGGATTGCTAGAGATTCCCAGGGTTCGTTTGAAGACATCTGGAGCCAGGTCTTTCAGTTTTGCAGCCCCAACCCTGTGGAATTCTCTACCTCATCAGGTTCGAGATAGCCCAACCATTCAAAGTTTTAAAACAGTATTAAATACTTTTCTTTTTAATATGGCATATGCCAGTTATTAGTATTGCAGCCATGGGATTTTATATGTTAATTTTAGTTTTATTAATTGTTTTCATGAATTTTGTACAGGCGCCTTGGTTTTGAAAAATGCTTTTTATACATAAAGATGATGATGATGATTATTATTTATCTGTAAGAGGATACACAGTTCTCTGGGCATTTGTCTGTCCATTACTTTTTTCCAGCTGTTTTGCTCTTCTTTCTCACCCCATCCAGCATCATTTTGCAGCCCTGTTGGCTCTGACTAGATTTTGTTTGCTGCAGCTCCCAGCCTTTGGAACAACCTCCCTTACACTCTGTGCCCCTTGTCTACAGCACATATCTAAGGCTCAATACAAGGATGCCCAAATGGCCACCTCTGCCTGCAAAGTTTCTCCTGATCTTAGGTACCTCTTATTGTCTATCTATGCTAGTAGGTCATGATTGCACATCAGGGTACAGACTGTAACTTAGATTAGTATTTTGTTATATTTATTGTTTGCATGCTTTTTCTGCTGTCTCCATTGTAATAATGTAATTTCTGTATGCATGTGGGATCATATGGCTGCAATATCCTGTCTTAAATTTGCTTGCATATGCCTGGATCACAGTTCTGTATCTTTTTCATCTGATATGTTTTGACATCTTAATGGCTTGGGTCGTACCTGAAAAGGGTCACAGGGACTAGTGCACCCACCCAGGGAATGAATGAGTGAATGCATGAGTGAATGAATGAATGAATAAAATAAATAACCTAGAAAAGAATGTGTTTATTCTTAGACAGAACAACTACTAGCGTCTTTCAACCAATTTCAAAAATAATCGTATATATTTTTATAATGTTTGAAGCTACATTTGGAAAGCTGTAAGAGCGTAACAGTTAATACAGTTCTCCTGTGTTGCTACATGAACATACATGTCAGTATAATGTATTGAAGAGGACAGGACTTTAAAAACGCAGTGAACCATTTTATTTGTTTTATATCAATATGAAACATTTTGTTTTTTAAAGCGATATATGGTCACTGTAGTGATTTATTAACGAGATGTCCACTTAGCTGCTGCCAAGCATAAGCTTTTACTAAAAAATATTTAGTCTCTCGCCCTAACAGTCCAAAGTTATCACATTTTAAAGAAAATATCTCTTGAAAGGTCTAACTCTGAACTGTTGGGCTAGAAACAAATTTTTTTACACGAAAGCTTAGAGTCAAGTTGTTAAGAAATGGTGTCATTAAAGTGATATGTAACAGTGGTAATTATGTTATTGATATTAAAAAACAGGCAGTTTTCTGTAGCTGTATCGCTATACATAGCTACATCATAACAGAACTTTTTTTGTAAAATAAATATCAATATACTTTTTCATAACGATAAAGTACAGTATATTGATATACTTTTTTAATATCGACACAGAAACTTTCATGGCAGTTTAAAAAGAAATTATTTTTTGGCACTTTTTTTGAATTTTGGTATTAGTCCCTATATATATATATATATATATATATATATATATATATATATATATATATATATATATGTGTGTGTGTATTTATGTGTGTGTATGTGTATGTGTGTGTGTGATACCCATAAACATTTATCTTACACCTTAAATTGTGTTGCTAACATTTCACTCCCCCCCCACAGTGCCAGTCGAAATCATCAGAAGATAACAAATGATGTACGCATTCATTACAGTTAAAATAAGTGCTTTATAATGTAGGTTGACTACAAGTGACCTGGGTGCTACTGTCTGGCACATTACTACCTGCACTAGAAAGAGGTTGGTAAAGAGAGTTTGCCTGCATTTAGAGGTACATATACCAAGGACTCTGTGTCTACCCACTTTTGGACAGCATCAAGCTGAAGGGCTTCTACTTTACCTGCCAAGGATTTTATGGCCCAATAGAAACATAGAATCTGTTGGCAGATAAGGACCACTTGGCTCACCTAGCCTGCCCACTTTCCCTACCAACTGTAACGCCACAGACCCTACTTGATCTCTGCCTTCCCCCCTTTCCTTACCACTAAGGTTCCCTTATGCCTATCCAATGCATTCTTGAATCCTGCTACAGTTTTTGCCTCCCACCTCCACTGGGAGGCTGTTCCAGGCATCCACCACTCTTTCTATGAAGAAGTACTTCCTCACATCTCCCCTGAGCCTACCCCCTCCAGCTTTGTAGCATGACCCCTTGTTCTTGAGCATCTTTTTTCTTGAGCATCTTCCCTCTTGAATCTTGTTTATACCCGTGAGGTATTTGAAAGTTTCTGTCCTATCCTCCTAGCAGCTGGAGTCATGCTGCTGGCTTTAGTTAAAGCAATGAGCTGGTGATCCCCCTCCATATCTATCTATCTATCTATCTATCTATCTATCTATCTATCTATCTATCTATCCATCCACCCACCTATCTGTCTATCTAGCTAGCTATCGAGCTATCCCTAGCTATCTATCTATCTACAGTAAATTAGCAGCAGACCAGGGTGCCCACCCCCAGTACTCCTCCTTTCTTCCCTTACTCTTCAGGTCACTCATCCCCTCTCCCATGTTTTATTTAATGTTGAATGAGCAGACCGGGGTGCACACCCCTTGTACCACTTCTTTTCACTCCCGTCCTCTCCAGATCGCATGTCCTCCCATTGCCATACTATACATTGTGGCAGCATTGTGTCAAACCATGGTGCCACCAAACAGAAGCCTGACACTGGGCTGCCCAATCCCCAGTATCAGAAAATCCCTGAAATAAAGAAAACAGTGCCTCTCTGATTTTTTTTAAGACTTATAAAAAAGAAAATGGTCCCTTATCAATCTGACCTCCACATCCACCCCACCTTGACCTCCCACTCAGCACCCCCCAACACACACTTTCACTCACCTGAACATGTCTCGCAGCGTAGATCCACTCTCCAATTGTAGACACATGTTACTGCTGGAATCAGTGACTGCAATATGAGAAAATAAGGTAAGTCCAGTTTAATGTAGTTCAAGGAGGTTTGAACTTTTATTCATAACTGTGTCATTTTGAAATATTTGTACACCAAATTTTTAACATGGCCTTTTTGGGATCCCACCTTATGATCAAAGGCAGTGGAATTATTCAAATCTGACCTGAAAGGTGATTTTGCAGTCACTTTGCAAAATCACCTTTTTATTAATTAATTAATTTATTTTTATTTATTTATTTCACATTCAGATTAATACCTTTGAGCCAAGAAGCTCTTTTACAAAGGTTTCAAGTCAATGAAACAAAAGCAATCTATGCAATTGAGAAAAGTAATGAAACAAATATGGAATACACAAACATGGATTGTAGATAACATAGATATAGAGTTAATACATCAGTAGATTTCCAAAAAAGTGCTAGCATCATCAATTAAGGATAATTAAAGGTCATAAACTGTGGCAGTTACTTAGTAGTTGCAGTGCTGAGAAAGTTAATAGTTTGCAGCCTGGGCAGGCTTTGTCTTGAAGGAAGGAAAAATTGGATAAGTTAGGGGGGTGGGGCAGGCTAGGGTAGAGGGAATGGGGGTTAGGGGAGAGGAAATAAATAAGAAGTGGGGATCGGCTTTATTGGGATAAGGCAACAGGTTATGGTAGGGATATGTGCAAAATAACCAGGGGTAGGTGACAGAGAGCACATCATGGAGAGCAGTCACAAAGGCTTGCTTTTGCTAGAATGAGACTGAGGCCTCGTTTAAAAGGACCAATTTTACCACAGTCGGTAAGGGTGGCAGAGAGGTCATTAAACCATTAAGTCTCCTTGTAGGAGATGGCTCACTGCGCAAATGTGGTGCGCATGAAAGGGACTTGGAGTGCCCTCATAGTTGCGCTCCTGGTAGTTTTGGAGTTGTTGGTGCATTGAAAGATATTGTCCATACAGACAGGAGTTTGTCCAAGTAGGGATTTTTCCTAAGCAAGCAGGCCTGATACCTAACAATTAGAACAATAAACTAATTCCTAGAACAATAAACTAACCCTTTGTTGTAAGGGGAGCCAACCTGCCTCTGAATATAGAGAACAGAAGTGAGTGAAGCGATCTGCCCCTAGAACTAGCCTGCAAAACTTGTTGTGGAGAGTCTTAACTCTTTTTAGGGCCGTGTCTCTAGCAGCACTGTAGATGATAAGTCCATAGTCAACTATGGTGAGTATGGAACTCCTAGTAGCCAGATTCGGAGCCTCTGGGGTCATAGCATGCCTATGTCTGCACAGAATTCCCAGTTAGATATTTGCTGTCTTGACAATGTGGTCAATGTGGCCGGTAAAGGACATAGTCTCAGATGAATCCCCAGGTATTTGAATGAGTGGACTTGTTCTAGGGTGTTTCCTTTATTACTTTGTATGTACAGAGGGCCTCCTTTTTCTTGTTGTGAGGTAAAACAAAGTGCAAAACTTTGGTTTTTTTTGTAGTTGAGTAGAAGTTTGTTTTGAATAAACAACGACTCTCTGTTCCTGAAACAATCCTGTAGTATGGCAGTTATTTCAGTAGTAAGTAATCCAGGTACGGAGATGACGGCATCATCCACGTACAGTACCATGTTAGCCATGCATGCAGAGGATAAGGAGTTTATAAAGAGGCTGAAGAGTACCGGCCCGAGTACAGATCCTTGTAGTACCCCTAGAGTCACCGCCCTAGGGTCTGAAATTACTCCACTAATCTTGACGCATTGTGTCCTGTTGGACAAGTAACTGTCAAACCAGTTTACTGTATCGTATGACTTTATTAGGTTGTCAAGTAGAATCTGATGGTCGATGGTGTCAAAAGCTTTGGTAAGGTCTACGAAAATAGACCTTACCGAATGGCCTCCATCAAGTGTGTCATACAGGTGTGTTGTGTATTCAATAAGTGTGGTGATTGTGCTATATTTTTTTCTGAAACCATGTTGCTGTGTGCCAGTAGTTCGTATTTGTTGGGGTACTCAATCACCTGATCAGCCACTATTCACTCAGGAGCCTTCGATAGTGGGGGTAGAATTGAAATAGGCCTATAATTACCTAGGAAGGTTCTAGCACCCTTTTTGAACACAGGAGTGACATGTGCACCTTTCCGTTTGTCAGGGAAGACTCCTGCTATCAGCGAGAGGTTGAATATTTTGGTGATGGGTAAAGCTACTTCGTCTAGAGTGAGAGCTATGAGTTTCATGTCCAGCAGGTCACTGGCAATCACAGTTTTGCCTAAAATCCTTTTAACATACTTTATGGCTGTTGTCAGTGAGATCTGTTTAAAATAAAATAATGGTTTTCCAGAGTTGCACACCAGATGTGGGCCACCACAAGTACACTATATGAGACTGGAGGGAAGGAAGGAGGAAGATGAGGAGACACATTTTTACAGAGAGGCTGGTAACTGGGTGGAATGCGTGACCAGCAGAAGTGGTATCCAGTAGAACTGTTGACTGCTTCAAAAGAGGCTGGGACAGGGCAAGGGGGAGGGTCAAGGGAGGGGAAGGGTGGAAGGAAGGGGCAACTGCAAATTAAGGGGTGCTAGCTGCACATTCATGTAGACTTTATAGACCACTAGGCCTTTATCTGTTGGTAACAGAAATATAGAAACATAGAATTTGAAGGCAGATAAAGACTGATTGGCCTACCTGGTCTGCCCATTTCCCTACCTAATGGATAAGCTGCAGATTATAGTTAACCAATAACCTACTTCCTCCTAAATTTCATATGTTTGTATGTTCGTATACTTGCTCGTGGCATGGACAGTTAGGTATTCTGGGGGCAAAACAGCACTGAGGTCCATGAATGCCAGGTTGAATCTGCATTTGCCATGGTCTTACGCTCCTGTAGGGTGCTAGATTCCATGATTATAAGGTCTTGGTGCACTTTGGATTCCCTACCAGTCAGGGTTTTTAGGCTGTTCCAGAACAATTTACCATTTCCCCAGTCTCTTTAATCAATTCATTTTTATGTTTGCTTGCACGCATGTGCAAGAAACATAGTGCCATCATCCGAGATTTTGGAGGTGTGTCACCCCCTCTTCCAATTCAGTCAGTATGTTGGCAGGCGCAGCCCCTGTCCGCCAATGCATGCTGGAGCTGTCTATGACAAGCTCCAAAATGCAGTGGTGTACAGTTGAAAGGGGGAGCTACGCTTCAGTGAGCAGCGATAAGATATCACCTGCTCATGAGCAGCTCCCCCTACACCACACACACACACACACGCACGCATACTGCATGCTCCCCCCCCACGCACACACTCTAGCTGATGGGAGTGTCCAATTCCCCGTCGGCTGTGCTGCGCTCCCCAAAGCCTTCCAAATGCCGCTGGGTGCCCACCCCAGCGTGGCAACTCCGATATTATAGCCGACTGGGGTGCCCAATCCCCGCCGGCTTCACTGCCCCCTCGAGTACAAGGTGCCACGCTGGGAGCTCACCCCAGTGTGGCAACAAATGCCATAGCCAACGGGGGTGCCCAATCCCCATTGGCTCCACCCCCAGCTATCCTTCTGCCACGCTGGGAGCCCACCCCAGCTTGCAAACGTCCTGTGTTGTCTTTTTTTTTTTAACCTGTAAATAAAAAGCGATTCCCACGAGTCTTCCTGCCTCCCACAACCCACACTCCACCCACTCGCACCCCTGCCTTCCCACACCCCCCACCCCATACTTACCTCTGGAGCTCGCGCGACGATCTTCAGTGGACCGGGAACACGTCTGCACTCTTCAAAGCCGACTGTGAACTGAGGAAATGCCGGTAAGCTGTATAATGGGCTAGATTGGGTTTTCAACTTTGTTGCATATCTCAGGCATTTTTTGGAATTTTTGCACTAAATTTTCAATATGGGGTTTTTGGGACCCCTTCTCATGAATGCTGTCACTGTCATGGCGTTATTCAGGCCTGAAGGGTGATTTCGCAGTCACTGCATGAAATCACCTTTCGGGACTGATTAACAAATGACACTGCCAATGTTCATAAGGTGGCTCCCAAAGCCTATTTTGAAAATTGGTGAAAATCACATTGTTTTATCGAGCGTACATAGTTCCACAAAGAGGCCGTAAGTTCACAAATTTTCAATATTTTCACTCCAGATTTTCAACATTGCCGTTTTACCACACCTTCTTATGAATACTATAGCTGTTATTTTTCACATCTTGCCCAAAATGTGTTTCTGCCCATGTAATGCGCAATGGCGCAGTCGATGTTTGAAATCAATGTATGGGACACATTAAGAAAATCACAGTGACACTGTTCATGAGCAGAGGTCTTGAAATGGCTATGTTGAAAATTTGGTGAAAAAATTCCTAAAAATGACTGTTTTACGAGCGTGCGTTGCGCAGTTCCTATGCATGCTCATAAGTTTGCGAATTTAATATTTTCACTCCAGATTTTCAACATTGCCATTTTATTACACTTCCTTATGAACAGTACAGCTGCCATTTTTCATATGCCGCCCAAAATGTGTTTTCGCACATGTAGCGCGCAATGGTGCTGTTGGTGTGCGAAATTAATGTTTGGGACAGATTAAGAAAATCACAGTTACACTGTTCATGAGCAGAGGGTCTTAAAATGACTATGTTGAAAATTTGGTGACAAAAGTCCATAAAATGACTGTATTACTGAGTGAGCATTCGCAGTTTCCATGCACCCTCGTAAGTTCATGACTTTGTAATATTTTAAGTCCAGATTTTCACCAGTGGCATTTTTCCACACTTCCTTATTTACAGTACAGCTGTCATTTTTCATAACATGGCCGAAGTGTTTTTTCACACTTTCAGTGCAGAGATGCGTGGTCGCTGTGGGAAATCATTGTTCGGGACAGATAAAGAAAATCACAGTGACACTGTTCATGATCGGAGGCACCAAAATGCCTGAGTTGACAATCTGCTGTAAAAAATATCCCCAACCTAATTATATTACGGGTGTGCATTGCACAGTTTCTATGTACGTTCGTGACTTCACCATTTTTTTAAATATTTTTACTGCAGATTTGCAACATTGCCATTTTTTACACCTCCCCATGAACAGTACAACTGTCATTTTTTACATCCTGTTCGGAATGTTTTTGCACCTGTAGTGCTAAATGCTGTAGTCACTGTGCATAAGCAGCTTTCGGCTAACAAACTGATATTCCCCCTGTTCATGAGGTGGGGTCACAAAAAAACCATGTTGAAAATTTGGAGTGAAAATACCAATGAATGCCTGAGGTATTAGGGTTTCCAACCATAACACCCAATCCTGTAGAGAATGACAGGTATCAGGGGTGTGACTCGGGATTCTTGCCTGTAATGCTCATACCATTCCACACCCTGCAGCCAGTGAGAGGCATCGAGGTATGCCTTGGACTCTTCAGCCCCAAAGTTCACCCCATTCTCCTATATCGCACCCATCTCACCATATTTCCTAATGGAATGGGGTGCACATAAGGGCCAAAGACCCCAAGGAACACCGTGACACTTGTCAGTGTCTGCAGGGTGGGGCGTGGTGAAATGGCGTGGCCGTTATGCCTGACGACCCAAAGGCACACACCCCAATGCCTGTCACTCTCTGCAGGGTGGTGGTGGGGTTGGCTTCAGTTCAATACTTCACTGCCATTTCTATTACGCAGCTCTGTAACTTCTACACTACCGATGCCAATGCCAGCAAGCAAACATTCGGCATTGACAAATGCTTGTTGTAGTAGTGAGCCTTAGCATTCCTGATCAGTCTTGTACATCTGTTCTGTGCTTCTTTATATGCTGTGTGGTCAAGCATTTTACCAGTAACCCTTGCCTTGTGCCACAAGTTGTCATGTAATTTCAGTTTGATCAATGATGGAGCCCATTAGACAGGAGTTTACAGACCCTTTCACTTTTGATGATTTGTATGGTGCAAAGATATCACATGCATTGTTAGAGATGGATGTAAAGTAATCAAGTGCCAGGTTTGCATCCTCAGTTTTGTCAAGCAGTGACTAGTCTGCCATTTGTAGCAATTTCTTGAAGTTATTTAACTGTCCTTTCTTGAGGGCTCAGTTTCTGGTATGCTGTGGGCTTTTTTTTGGGTTCTTATTTGATCATGTGAAACTCACTGGTGAATGATCACTTAGTGAGTCAGGAAGCACAGATACATTTCTTATGTGCTCAGGGTAGGTGGTAAGAATCCAATCAATTAGGGTGCAGGTACTGGTGTTGTAATTCCTCCTGGTAGGTTCTGTTACCATCTGAGTAAGGTTTAGGTTTGCTATGTTGTCTTATGGCTGCGGTGTCCTGTGCCGACCAATTGGTATTAAAGTCTCCTAAAATAATGTGTTCCGAGTTTTTATTGATCTGTTTAAAGAAGCTGATAAACTGCCTTTTTCTTGCCCCACCAGGGGGTATATAGATTGTTGAGAGTGGAAGAGCTTTGCTCAGCCAGCCTCTTGTGAGCTTAAGGGAGAGAATGTGTGCCTCTTTTGTTGTAAGCCTATTTGGCATCATTTGTCCTTTGTGAATATTACAAAGATGTACTATCAATATCAATATCAACTTTATTTTTAAAAGGCGCTTTTCTTAAATCAAAGCGCCTGTACAAATAAATATAACAATAAATATAATAAATCAAATTAACAAAAATCCTTAAAAGCTATATTAAAAAGGTGGGTCTTCAGCGCTCTTTTAAAACTAAGGACAGTCAGGCAGTCTGCACCTGGCAGGTAGAGAGTTCACAGGGTAGGTGCCATAAAGCTAAACGATCTAGCACCAGATGTTTTCAAAGCGTACCTAGGAATCTCTAGCAATCCCTAGTCCAGTGGATGGGAGGCGGAGGGACTATAGGGGCACAGGAGCTCTTTCAGGTAAGCGGGTCCCAGATCACGTGGGGCTTTATGGGTCAGCAAACCGACCTTGAAGGTAATTCGCCAAAACACTGGCAGCCAGTGCAGTCCGCGGAGCACAGGCATTATGTGACTGGATCTAGAAACTCCAGTCAACAGCCTGGCTGCCGCATTCTGCACCAGCTGCAGACGGCGAAGTTCAAACCCCGATAGCCCTAGGTATAGGGAGTTACAGTAGTTACTAGACAGTCACCCCTATGTTTGGATAGCCTATTTAGGTGAAAGATGGTATATCCATCCAGGGATATTGAGGCATTCAGAATCTTAGGTGATAGCCATGATTCCATGATGGAGATTACATCTGGGTTGTGTTACAGCACCCATGCCTGGAGCTGGGGGAGTTTTGGTAGCAGGCTTCCAGTGTTGATAGTGGCTTATTGGATACTGGCTCTGCTGGTCCAGGGTTAAGGTGCACATTCCCTGATAGGAGTAGTAATATTACAATTGATCTTTTTAGCATGTGCTACCAATAGGACTTAGGTCATATGGAGAACTTGCCCCTGGATCACCTGCATTGTATGGTTCTACCATGCCGTGAGAGGGAGGTTACCCATTCTTCCATAGCTGCTGAGGCTATTACAGGCAGATGAGCTGGTAGTGGTGGTAGTTTGCTGGGGGGTAGCCTCTTGTTGGATACTTCAGTCATCCTAGCTGTACCTATGTATTGGAGTATTGGGCTAGGTGCAATGAGGTGATGAGGTGACTAGAGGGATATGAGAGGATTGTACCACCATCGTCCACCTCTTTCACTATAATTAGGATAGTTATAATTAAAAGTGTGCAGTACTTAGGCAGACCCCAAATTGTTGGCACCAAAGTAGGGAATATTATAAGGGCAGAAATACTTCTCCATCACAAGAAGCCAGAAAAATCGGCGGTGAGATTTGAACCAGGTAAATACCGCTTTAACAGTAAGACTGTGCCTGCTAGAGAGAGTGTTTTAGGGTGGTGCTCTGGCTATAGTAAGGAGATTTAAAGACTGGCTGGGCGGGGGAGGCTGGGCAGGAGAAAAATCAGCTCAAGAGAACAGTAGAAAAACAGAACAACATACTTTAAAAAGGAGCCAAAACAAATCAGTTCAGTTGGCTGCAACCTGTGTAAGGAATTGGCCAATGGTGGGATACAAGGTTGTGGTCACTACCAATCTAAGTGCAGGCATATGAGCCTGAGTCCACTGTTGCTCCATACCTGTATCTTCGTTTGGGCAAGGAGGAGAGTGGGCGAGGCCAGCAGTGATCTTTACTGGCACCACAAGCAGTGGGGAAGCCCGGACAGGGGCCATCTGGAAAGGAAAGAAGAGGCACAGGTGAAACAAGGATTAAGGAGCAGGAAAGAATTCAATGCCCCCAGCTAAATCAGTGGGAGGTACAGGTACAGCTTAACAACAAGAGAGGAGTGAGAGGCGTGGTAGCAAAAAGTGGGGATGGGGGCAGCTGCAAAGAGGCCTGGTGGGGGTGACTGTTCTATGGCTCCAGGGAAGGAAAAACTTAACATGAGTCTTTACTCAGAGAGATAAATGTGGGAGACAGCTGTGACAGCTGATATGAAAAAGAAAGCAAGGGGAGAAGGCTAAAAGAAGAGAAATAAACAAAAGGAAAATTACAGAGGAGAGAGAGAGAGATTTACTGTGTGCAAGGGTGGAGATGGAAAACGGGATTAAAGTTTACAGCGGGCAGCAGGAGATCTGAAACGGGCAGGGGAAAGGTCTAGCAGGTCTGGCAGTAGAGGTATTGAGGGACACCGGGATCTCTTAGCAGAAAAACAGTAACTTTAGAGCCAAGGAAACATCAATTCAAACTATGCCAGAAACATCTCAAGCTAAGCTTTTTAAAATACATTTACAGCTTAATCTAAGCTTTTTTTTTTAAAGAGACATTTACAGCTAAATCTTAACCTATTAAAAAACATATACAGTATAACTAAGTCTAAGCTTTTAAAACACACTCCTGAGGTGATAGAAACTGATTACAATCAAATCTATGCAAAAAAATCAATTCACGAGAGCAGTAGTAAAGCAGAGCAAAATAGTTTAAAGAAGGAGCCAAAACAAAGCAGTCCAATCGGCTGCAACCTGTGCAAGGAACTGGGCAATGGTGGGATAGAAGGTTACGGTCACTGCCAATCCAAGTGCAGGCATGTAAGTCCGAGTCCATGGTTGCTCTGTACCTGTATCTTCATGTGGACAGGGAGGAGAGTGGGCGCAGCCAGCAGTGATATTTGCCGACACCACAAGCAGTGGGAAAGCCCAGACAGGGGCTATTTCTTCGTGCAGGTAGAGAGGAGAGCTGGCACGGCCAGCAGTGGTCTTTGCCAATGCTGTAAGCACTGGAGAAGCCCAGAGAGGGGCTATCTGTATCTTCATGTGGACAAGGAAGAGAGCAGGCATGGCCTGCAGTGATCTTTGCCGGAGCCACAAGCAGTGAGGAAGTCCAGACAAGGGCTGTCTTTCAGGTGGGATTTGAACATTTTCACCACTCTTGTTTGGGGTCAGACTATTAAAAAAATAGCAAAGTAATGAGCGTTCATTGAAATTATTCTATGCTCACTCATAACTTTGATAATTTTCAATATTTTGATCTCAAATATTCAACATAGCCATTTTTTCAAATCACCTCATGAACATAACAGCATTCATTTTCCAAATCCTGGCCAAAATGTGTTTTCACACCTGTGGCATGGAATGACTCTTCAGCAGGGATTTGAAAATGTTCACCTATTGGGTTCATGAGGTGAGGTCATAAGAAGGGTATGTTGTAAATTTGGTGCACAAATATGGTAGAATTATCAAGTTATGCGTGAACATTGCAATATTTCAATGTTCACTCATAACTTTGCTAATTTTCAATATTTTGACTCCAAACTTTCAGCATAGCCATTTTTTCACACCACTTCATAAAAATCAATCAATCGATATCTTTATTTAACCAGGTGGAGCACCATTGAGCATGACTCATTTACAAGATGGACCTGGAGTAAATACAGATCAGTAAGTAACAATTCAACGGGTTGGAGTAGACATAAATACATTGGCAGACAGTATACAAGTATTAACAATTAACATGGCATGGTGTGGCAGCATCGTAGAAGACATTAGAAGAGCACAATATGTGGCATATATTACAGGCAAAGTGTAAAGGCAGGTAATATACAATTATATGCAAATGATATACAAGGCAGATACATGGAGCAATGATAGGCTATATTCAGACTGACCAAGAAGTTTGGTCTAATAAAGCATAGCCTTTGTGTAGTATGCGCTGCAAAGACAGTATGAGCACAGGGTGTGCACCAAGCTTGGAGAAAGTAAGCAAGGGATAGTAAAATGATGTAATACTCGGGGCAGGATGGGGGAGAGGTGAACGTATCTACATGTACTGGCACAGTTTTCACTGGACAGGCGAGATAAGTCTAAAGAGGTGTGGAGAGAGAATTCAGTAGGTTATAGGCAGGGGCCTTTCTCACATGTGTGACATTTATGAGCAGGCTAACTGGCTCCTGCTATCTGGCAGGCTAAAGTACCAGATCTGCATCCTAGTTAAGAAGACATCACTGGGCCTTATGCACCCTGGAGTCCAATCAATATTGACCCCGCAGTGTGTCCGCCGCCTAACTAGAAGATCGGACAGTCTAACCTTTACACTACCACACTGTCAGACCTCTTAAGCTCAGCATTCTTACCTTGTCAGAGCCTCCACCTGGTTCAACTTGCTACCTACAGAAATCTCCAACATTGTCACAATTGGTGCTTCTAAGTGTAAACTGCATCAACACCTCATGGCTAGTGCCTTCTGTGATTGCTTCTTAAAATCCCCTCCTCAATGCCTCAGCTCCTCCTCTCCTACCCCCCCATTACTGGGCATAGGATGAATCTGTCTCTTCTTTTTCATCCCCCCTTTCCTCCTCCCTTGCTGTTTCCCATCTACCACATACCCAACGCAATGCCCTCCCCATTTCTCCCCTCCTTCCTCTTTCTCTCCCATACCACTCCCTCACCACCACTCTTCTTTCTCTTTTCCCACTAACCCACTCCCAACAAAGCTTCACTGAGCCACCTATGAATTGTATTGTATAATTAACTCGCAACACAATTCCTTGACAATGCCTTTGGCTGCTATTATTGTAACTTTACTTGCCTTTTTTTTTGTAATTTCCATTGTAATGATCATGTTATGTTTTGTACCTTATTGTCCTTATTGCCTTGACATGGAACCTTTGTAAAAGAGTCCTCGGCTCAAAGGTGTCATCCAAAATACAAATAAATAAAAATAAATGAGGAGGTTGTGGGGTCTAAAACTGTGGGAGAATTCAAGAATGCATGGGATAGACATAAGGCAATTTTTGTGGGGTGTAGGAATTAAGAGGCTGTTGGTTAAATAGGATCTGCAGCTTATCCTCTGGGTAGGGGAAATGGGCAGACTGGGTGGGTCAAGTGGTCCTTATCTGTCGTCAAAGTCTATGTTCCTATGTTTCTATGGAGACATGACAGGTATAGTTTTTTAAATCCTGAATGAGACATGTTTTTGCACTTCTGGTGTGAAATGACATTTCAGCCAATGCACTATTAATGACAGGTCTTTTTTTTTTTTGTTACTCCTGACACTGGCTCCATTTAGCCACTCTGTCCTGCCCAGCTCCGTCACTTGTTATTCCTGGGATTTACCTGTCTCCTGTGTTTTCCCCGTGGATAACACCCATGAGAAGGCTGCCCAGGGGCCACCCCTGACCCCCCAAGAGGAGTTTAGCTTTAGTGCAAGTGAGAGAGAGAGAGAGAGAGAGAGAGCTTCAGTTGGTGGTTTGGGACCAGTGGCAGGCAGTGAGTGGCACCCTGAACAATCAGAGATTTTCTCACTTTTCTCATACCCTCCCCCAAATATCACAAGATGTTGTGTCTGATGCCTTGACATCAGAACACTGATGCTCCCCACTCTGAACTCTGGTGAGGTCACCCAGATGGCAGCGGATGGCAGAAACTAGAATCCTTTCTTCCCCAAGGAGGTGCACATCCATAGGATGCTCAATGTTTTTTCTTTTGCTGCTTGGGGCGTGGGGAGTTAGGGTTAGGAACCCTAACACCACATTTCCCCACTTTTATAACATTAACTTAAACCTTAATATATATATATATATATAGACTGTATATATACACACACGTACAGTATACACATGGTGAAGCCTGCCAGGATGAAGCGCAGTGTGACAGGTTTACTGCATGACGAAAGGGATTAACTCCCATTGAAATTGCATTGTTTACACAAGTATCTCTATTGCAGAATTCTGCAGTGATGTGCTTCATCCTGGTGGGCTTATGATATATATATATATATATATATATACAGTATATATATATATATATATATATATATATATATATATATATATATTATACCTGCCCTGTAGGGCCGGTATAATTAGGGTTGCAAAGCCACTTTTGTGTTAAACCTAAAGGTTTGCACTTTAATAATTCTGGAATTGTTTGACCAATTGGACTAAAGGTTTGCATGCACAACCACCAACCATATATCTCTGGATCTGGAAAATTTTGTTCTGGTCAAATGTACAGTTGTGGAACCATAGGGCATTCAAAACATGTAAAAGGCCCAACTTTTGTGTATTTTTTCAGTTGGCCATAATGAACTGAAGAATGCATTTCAGTGGATTCAGATTTGTTTGTCTACATGTGGCCTGGGTTGAGCTGGTGACTTTTGAAGATTTGGTGAAAAAATATTGCTTCAAAAGTTATTATATTTTTTCATGTCCCATTATAGCCTATCGGGAAAATGTATACGTGCATTGCAAAACTTTTGTGATCACATTTTTGTTGCTCCCTGAATTTGTTTTTGTGCTGCCACTATCTTGTTTTCAGTTAGCGAGAGACAAAAAATGCTGTAAGTCAAAAAATAATGCCCTTTAGTAAACTCCAACAGTTATCTTTACCTAATCGGGCACTGAGGAACATGACCCTGGCATTAGTTTTTCACCAGCTGGTCTGAAAATATGTTTTTCAAACTTGTTCCACCATTTTGCCATTTTCTGATCGCAGCAACATTTTTGCTGCTGCAAAAACAATCACAATCAAAAAATAGTAACCTCAACAACATTTTTCTGTGCACAACAACATTCACATTATAGATCTAGGAGTGCCACAAAAACATTAAAGTAATCACGATAACACTGCACAAACATATTTTCTAATGTGTTGTTTTCTTTGTCACTTCATTGTGCCAAGTTGGATTGTGCTTTTGGCCTGAAATTTGCAGTGTTACAAGTCCTGGTCCCTCAGATGTGCCTTTTGTAGCTTGGTACTAAAACATTCAACAGGCTTATGGTTATAGCATTCCAAAGTTGAGAAATTTCCCATAAGATAACACTGAGGCATCCGTGACACCTTTCGGTGCTCGTATCTCAAAAACTGTTTGAGACACAGATTTTTTGTCGCAGAAATTCCTAGTCCCCCTATATAAATGCAGAGTAGGTTGGAAAGTCATGAATAAAATGAATTTTGATTTTTTTCTCTACCTTGTACAGTTACTGAGATATTTGGAAATTAGTATTCCAATGGCTCATTTTCATGTCCGTAGGCTACTATTACACCCTCAAAGTTATCACCCACAGTGCTTTTCAGTGCCCGTATCTCAGAACCAATGTGAGATATGGATTTAGTTGTATCTCGCCTGGAGATCCCGCTGTCATGATTACAACGACACTAGAATTTTTTTCATAGCTGCTACGGTTGCTGAGATATTAGCTAATTAGTGTTACAAGGGTTCCTTGCCCTATAGAGCTGCTGTATGGCTCCGTAGTCATGTGTAAGTGGGAGTGCAGGGTCCGGAGGGCCCATGCTCCTACAGATGCATATCATTATGCACAAATGAGCAGCTTGGTTTGGGCCCCATGTTCCCACCAACACACACCATTTACCAGTTATAGTACACTTTTTTAAAAAGTAGGGAAATTCTTTGCAAAAAACTCCACTAATGCATCGATTAGAGCTGCTTTCACAGTGACAAAAATGTGGAACTTTAACGTTAGGGTTACCAACCCTAACACCCCCAGCCCTATCCCCCCGCCCTCTACACAACAACAGGCATTGAGATGTTTGTTGGGGTCATCGCGACTCTCACCCCATTCTCCTATACTGCAACACCTCGGCTTACTTACAAATGGAATGGAGTGAGAGTTAGGCTGACAACCCCAATGAACACCCCAACATTTGTTGTTGTGTGGAGGGTAAGGGGAGTAGGGCAGGGGGTGTTAGGGTTGGTAACCCAAACGTTGAATTTCCAGACTTTTGTCACTGTGGAAACAACCTTAACTGATACATTAATGAAGTTTTTTGCAAAGAATATATATATATATATATATATATATATATATATATATATATATATATATATAGAGTGAAGTCCATTTCGCATCTACTAATGCTCACCCCTAGGAATATAATAAACTTTGCAGATTTATATCTGAGTGCTGTCTATTTCACATCTACTAAAGTTCACCCTAGGAGCGCGACACACTTTCGGATTGATAACTATGAGTGATGTGACTTTCACACATAAAAAGTTCCTCCCCACAGGTGTTTGACACTTTTTCAGGTTTATATTTCTGTGTGCTGTCCCTTACAGATGTTTATCCCAATGTGCATGTGTGATGCTTGTATGAGCTAAAAAGGCATGTTGCAACTTTTATTCAGACATTTAATTTTGACAAACAGATGAATGTGGGTATATTACTAGACAAGGCAGTACAGCACTGTTATTTCTTGAAGAAGGTTTAGTAGATTATCAAATAGTGCTTAAGTTCAAGTTCAAGTTTATTGCAGGAAAACTCCATTGAGCAAGCTCATTCACAAGGAGGTCCTGTGACATAAACACTTAAAGTACAAACACAGATAGGTAATAACAGTATATACATGAAATGCACGTTACATGATACAGGCTGGATATACATACAAGGGTACCACATAGGGTCACCGCAGGTGGTAAATATTGATATGAGACAGGGAAGCGACTTACAGGTTGCATACTGATAAATGAAACACGATGACTGGTGTGTGCAATACATATATTTTGGCAGCTAGAACAAACAACAGTCTACAACTGATATGGGGGGGAGGAGTGATTTGATAGAGTAGCAGTGGAGCATAAGCATAGATAAAGCCAGGAGTAGAAGGGGAAGGGAAAGCAGTTAATATGACAAATCAATTATACCTTACCAGTGGATAAATATGGCACACATGGGGAAGGAAGAGACTTAATGACAGTTACAGGTGTCTTCTATTTTGGCTGAACTTAGCGATTTGTAGAAGTTTATTGAAACTGTGCTAGTTAGTTTCAATACGGTTTGTAATTGGTTCCAAATGGAGGGAAGGGCATATGCAATATACGTTTACCAAAGGAAGTCTCGTCCTTGGTATGTCAAGCATAATAAAGTCAGATTTTCTTAGCAGTATGCACTATGTGAGATACTAATAAGGGAAGAGAGATAGCTTGGCAATTTCTGCAGGAGCAGTTTAGAGTCCATAGCCCAGCATGGAGCAGGCGTCTAGTAGTAAGGATGTCCAACCAACAGCTGCATATAAGTCACAGTGGTGCGAACGGTAAGGGAGTTGGTAATGAACCGTAACGATGGTGATAAAGGATGTCCAGTTTACTTAGATTTGCAAGAGTGGTGGAGGAATAGATTACATCGCCATAGTCAGTAGGGGAGAAAAGTGGCCTGTACAAGCTTGTTTCGGGTTTCAAGGGGGAAAAGGGGCCTATTTCTGTAGAAGAAACCTAACCTTGCTTTTAACCTTCTAGAGACATCTTCGACGTGGTCATTGAAAGATAATTTATTGTCGATCCAGATACCCAGATATTTAAATTTGGTTACAACTTCCAGAGGCCCGTTTAGCGTGGTGACAATGAAGTCTTGGGCAAGGGTATTGGGGGGGCCTGTGACAGCACTGTGGGAGAATATCATCGCTTTAGTCTTCTTAGCATTGAGCAGAAGCTTTGCCTTTATTAGATTATGCTCAAGTTGTGCAGTCGGCAAAGCACTCCTTGACTTCAGATAACGATGAGCCAGAAGTATACAACACAGTATCATCTGCAAAAAAGTGCAGATTGGATGTAGATATGTTAGCATCTAAGTCATTAATGTACAAAGAAAACAAGATAGGGCCTACGATGGATCCTTGGGGGACTCCTCTTGCAACTGGCAAGGCAGCAGAAAAAAAGCCTTCCGCCTTTACTTTTTGGAATCTTCCAGTTAGGTAGCTAGAGAACCACTGGGTGGTATGGTATGTGGCACCCAACTTTGCAAGGCAATTGACTAATAGTTTGTGATCAACAGTATCAAAACCTTTGCTGAGGTCCAAAAAGACTGCACCAGTTACCTTCTTAGCATCTATAGCAGAGATCCAATCATTAGTTACTTTTGCTAGTGCAGTGATTGTGCTATGATTAGCCGGAAGCCAGATTGAGCTGGGTTAATGAGAGAAGGTTTCAAGTGAGATTTTAACTGAATATGGATCAGTTTTTCGAGAACTTTAGAAAGGATAGGCAATATGGAGATGAGGCCTATAGTTGTTTACATCGATGGGTCACCAGATTTAAATAGAGGGAGGATATGTGCTGATTTCCAGCAGGACGGCACAGTAGCAGATGTAATGGAAAGATTGAAGATGTGGAGAATTAGGGCAGTGAGATGGGCGTAGCCTGACCTTAGGAAAAAGGGTTCCAAGCCATCATCCCCTGTGCTTTTTGGTGTCTAAGTTAAGAAGAGAATCTTCTACTTCTTTATAAGTTATCTCGCGCAGTTGGAAGGGCTGGGTGCAGGACTAGATGTAGAGGAGGGTATGCTGGCTCACTGCAGCACCAGCATAAGGTGATGAGTCAAAGCTAATCAGCTGTGGCAAAGTGGAGTTAAGTTCCTCCAGGATTAGGGACTTGTTTTCCACAATCTTGCCACTTGCAACTATCTTTGTTGGGACAGAGGGGGCCATGGGCCGTCCTTCTATAGCTTTGATAGTCTTCCATATTTTATGAGGGTTGCCTTTAGCTTGTTTGAGAGTAGAAATATAATAGTTAGTTTTAGCAGAGCGAGGTTTTTTCACACAGTTATTCCTGGCTGTTCTAAAGGCCTGCCAATCCGAAGATTCTTTGGAATGTCTAGCTTTAGCTCAGAGCTTTAACTGCAGTGCCCATGCTCTGCTGGATAGCGTAGCTATCTGCTGGTTAACCTGATCTGGGGTAGATCTGCCCTGGGCAAATTTTCAAGATTGTGTTATGCTTATCTGGAAATAATTATCCATTATCCTGGGTTTGATCTGTGTCAGGCATATGGGCCACTCTGCTAAATTGATTAGAAGGGACTCCCCTTCCCAACCCCAGTCACTTCCAGTCCTTTACCCTCTATTCCTCCCTCCCTCCCCTGTCCTTTGACAGATTTCTTTACAAAATATGCCATTTACTGGCACTGTGTTATGAGCTAACACCTTTTTTAAATTCACTCCCCCATCTCAAAATACCTTCATTTAATATTGGCTCCCCTCCTAAACCCACAATTACAAATGGGGGGGGATAACAGAGGTCCTAATCCTGAAAACTTAGTCACCCCCCTCTCTTACTTACAGCACATTGGCAACAATCGCTTATACACTCATCTGATTGTGTACATTCATAGTGTGGGTTCCAGTGAGATGGGGCACGTGGTGGAGAAGTCTACATCACTGATGTTGCTATACAGACCCAGGAGAAGATCATATTGTGCTGCTCACAGCATCATGAAATGGACACTGCTGTCAACCTTGAAGTGAATAAGATTTTGTTAATTGTTATGTTCACCGTGTGTGCATGCACAGTGAACATTTTGTTAGGAAAGTGGCTTTTGAGGGGTGTGACACTGTCAGTCCAATGCAGAGTGGTCTGCAAGGGGCTAGTCAGTGTCACACCAACCATCAGCCAGGCTGATCATGACGCTGTTCTGGCTTGCTGAGTGGACACTTCATCTGGTTCAAAGGAGAGAGCCAACCCAATCATAGGTGAGCTCCTACCTTTGATCTACATAATGCTGCCCAGCAAGCACAGCTGATCTATCATCATCAATCTACTGATAACTGTGCCCCATAGGTTGAACTACACCCTGCAGAAAAAAAAACTGTCCATCAATGTCTATTGCTGCCACCACCATTACTGTTCCCCACCTGACCCTCCCACTCAGCACCCACCACTCCACAACCCCCACAAATATAACACTAACACTTAGGGGTACCAAATTCCCAGTGTCGTCACCTGAAATAAAGAAAATTTTCCCTACTAATTTATTTTTCAATATACCCTGTAAAAAACTAAAACCATCCTTTGATGTCTTTTGCTACTGCTGCAGTTACTGTCCCCAAACCTGACCTTCCCACTGACCAACCCCCCCAGCCCTTATTTAGATACCAGGGGTCCAATGTTGTAATTCTCTCTGGACCACAGACATGTCTTCACTCTTCAACACCGGACTGCGAAGTGAGGAAATCAGGTATGTGGTTCAATGTATTTCAATGGGGTTTTGAACTTACTGGCATAACTTGGTCATTTTTTAATATTTTTGCCCCTAACCTTCAGCATGCCTATTTTGGGACCCCATCTCATGAATAATAGCAGCGAAATTAGGCAAATCTGTCCCAAAAGGTGATTCTGTGGACACTGCGCGATATCACCTTTAAGGCAGGAGTTGAAAATTTTCTCTGCTTTTGTTCATGAGGTGGGTTCATAAGAAGGCTATATTGAAAATTAGGAGTGAAAATATGAGAAAACAACGAAGTTATGAGTCTATGTTGCAATTTTTCCAGGCACGCTCGTAGCTGTGGTAATGCTCAATGTTTTGATCCCGACTTTTCAACATAGCAATTTTTTCACATCAACTCATAAATGTGACAGCTGTAATTTCTCAAATCCTATGTAAAATGTGTTTTAACATCTGTGGCGTAAAATTACGTTTCAGCCATTAGTTTATAAATGACACCTGTCATGCTCAGGAGTGGTCATAAAAAGATTATGTTGAAAATGTGGGGTAAAAATGTGAAAAACCAACTAAGTTATGAGGAAACAAATCGTTCCAACATTTACTCATAGCTTTATTTTGTGCAGATTGTGGCCTCTAATGTTCATCATATCCCTTGTGTTACCCCACCTCCTGAACATGGCAGGTGTCATTTTTCAAATCCCCTCATAAACCTGTTTCCACAGTCACACAGTGAAATCACCTTTTGGATGGGATTTTAAAAAGTCTACCCATCTTGATCATAACATCAGGTCATAAAAAGACTGTTGAACATTTGGGGTCAAAATACAAGAGCCCGCTTAAAAGTAGATATTGCCTCTCAGCTGCCCTATCCTGGATAATTACAATCGAACAATGTGTCAAAGCAGGACATCACTGAAAATGAGACATTGCATCTCATCTCTTCTATCCTGGGTAAATTCATAGTAAAAAATGTGTACTAGAAAGACTCAGCACTACAGCAATACCAGCGGCACACATTTGGCATTGATAAATGCTTGTATTATTTTGCTTTTCCCCATTTCTTCCCTTTTTCCTCATCCCCACTCCCTACCCTGATGATCAGGGTCCTAATACGGCATCCTTCCTCCCACTGGGAAGTTGGATGACAGGCTGATTTCACAGTTGTTGCCAGTTCTGATCCTGGTGTAATTGAAAGGGAGTGCAAGGAATATCTCACTGGGAGGCAGCTGTCTCTCCACCGTGACATTAAAGTCCGCCAGCCAGCCGCAGTGTAGAATTATGGGGCTTGCAGGTAAACCTCAGACCCCCAGGTGGCAGCATAATGCACTGCTGCCAAGCTATTGGGCCTTCGTCAGTGTCAGCATGGCTCAATTGGTAGCACATCTACCTCAGGGCCAGAAAATTGTGGGTTCAAGCCTTGCAGCAGGATTGGGCTCATACAATAAATGCTGGTAAAAAAGTGCAGCATTAGTGGTTGCGGTACTGTCAGGGTGTGCGATGCTTCAGATGAAACTTCATACCGTGCTGTCCAGATAGGTGTGCAGGCAGAAGTAAATGAACCCGAGGCACTTTTCACAAGAGTAGGTGATTTTTCTGATTCTTGGCGAACAGTTCCATAAAACCAGTTCAATCAACTATAGAAGACTATGTGTGGGTGTTGATGTGTGAAATGGCTGCTACTATGAACATACCAACGTATGACATAGCTGCCACTATGAACATATCAACGTGCAAAGTGACTGCCACTACGAACATATCAACATATGAGAATGCCAGCAGAAGGCAGTCCAAAAGGTCCATCAAGTCTGCTTGCTGCAGAACTCATGCACATTTGCTATCTGTTGTCCCACTTGTCACCTTAACCTTCTCCTTGGCTTTATCACACTCGCTTTTAAAACCACCAACTGATTTGTGTTTCACTTCCCTCTCTTGTATTGCATTCAACCCTGTCACCATTCTTTTTGTGAAAATTGTCTTCTGTCCACCTTCCTGTACCTACCCCTGCTAATTTGCAGCTGTACCCATGGGTGTTTTTATTTTCACTTATACTAAAAAGATCCTCAAGGTTGACCTTGTGTATGTGTTTAAGGTATTTGCAGGTCTTGACCATGTTCTCCCTTCTCTGTTGTCTCTTTAGTGAGTACTTGTTTAAGTTCACCAGTCTCTGTTCATACAGGTCATCCTGCTGCCCCTGGATCATCTTGGTAGCCCTTCGCTGCACCGCCTTCAGCTAATTTATGTCCTTCTTGAGGTAGGGTCTCAAGAACAGCATGTCGTCAAGGCACAGGTCAGGAAGCATAGGAAAACCAGGAGCAGTTTCAAAATTCGCAAATAGCATTTTATTTTTTTCAATAACAGCAAAATAAACATTTGTTGAGTATAACTATTTACAAAGACAGATTAAACAGAGAAAACAAAGTCCTTCTTCTGCGGGTATCTCTTAATTCCAAGTTTCAGTCTTTCACTCTCCTTGTCTCTCCAGCAAAAGCATTGCTGCTCTTTTTATAACAAGTCCTTGCCTCGTTAATATCCTGCTTCTCACAGAATGTTATTGTCAGTTTACAGAATGTTCTTGTCGGTTTTGTTCCTTGCAGGTGCAGTAAAACAGTACATGGTGTCCCAGAACAGACCTCTTGCTGACAACTCTGCAAAAGGCTTAAAAACTGCATCTCAGATTAACCCCTTGAGTTCATATGAACATACGAAATTATCAGCAGAAACAGGCCTCATGGTCTGTTGAGTCTGCTCGAGTGTGCAGCTAGCACCTCATTTCACAGCTGCCCCTCCCCCCCTCTTTCCAGTATCCCTTCCCTTCCCTGTCCCATCCTCTCTTGAAACTGCCCACAGTCTTACAGGACACTATCTTGTCTGGTAAAGTGTTCCATTTGTCCACCACTCTTTCAGTGAAAATGTCTCCTCTCCTGCTAAATCTTCCCCTTCAGTCTCAATCCATGTCCTCTCATGTCTCCCCCCACCTTCTCAACTGGAAAATTCCTTCTGTGTTGGTTTTGTTTATCCCCTTTAGATACTTAAGGGTCTTGATCATATCCCTCCTATCCTGCCTCTCCTCCAGTGAATACATATTCAGCTCTCCAAGTCTGCCCTTGTAGGGCTTGCTATCTAATCTCTGGATCATCTTTGTGGCTCTTCACTGCACCCCCTCCAACAATCTGATGCCCTTCTTTCAGGAATGGGCACAAGTACTGCATGCAGTACTCCAGGTGGGGCCTGACCAATGACCTATACAGAGGCAGGATAACCCCCCTCCTTTTGAGGAGATTCCTCTTGCAATACATCCCAGCATTTTGTTGGTTTCACTGCCACCTTTCTGCACTGAGCAGAGTTGTTCATTCTCCCCCTAATGATCACTCCTAGGTCCTTCTCCTCTGTTGAGCTCCCCAACTGTACCCCATTCAAGTGATAATCCCTACTCTGGTTCCTGGCTCCAAAGTGCAGAACCTTGCACTTCTTGGCACTGAACCCCAACTGTCATTTTTCTGCCAACTCCTGCAGCTTAGTCAGGTCTTTCTGCAACCCCTTCTATCCCTGTGCATCATCAATCACAGCTCCCATCTTGGTATCATCTGTGAACAGATTGATCTTGCTCCAGATCACATGTGAGATATCTGCAAAAAAAATCCCAAACAGCACCGGTCCCAGTACCGATCCCTGTGGTATCCCGCTTGTCACTGCTCTCCATCATGGGAGCCCCCCCCAACACCACCCTTTGCTGCCTTCCCTTTAGCCAGTTTGTGATCCATTTCAGCATTTTTGGTCCCACCCCCACACGTTCCAGTCCCCCCCAACCTACCATGTAGCACTGAATCAAAGGCCTTGCTGAAGTCTAAATACAGGACATCCACTGCATGGTTCTTCTCCAGTTCCCACATCACCCAGTCATAGAACTCTACAAGGTTTCTCTGGCAGGATCGGCCCACTACAAACCCATGCTGTTGATCATCCTGGAGACCGTTTTTTCCAAGAAGCTCACCAGCCTTTCTTTCAGGATGGTCTCCATGAGCTTTCCCATGATTAGTGTGAGGCTCACTGGCCTATAGTTTCCTGGTTCATCCTTTTGGCCACTTTTGTGGATGGGCACCACATGGGCCATTCTCCAGTTCTGTGGTACACATCCTGTGTCCACGGATGTGTTGAACAGGTCGGCCAGTGGTCCCACCAGGACCTCAGCCAACTCCCTTAATACCCTAGGGTGAATGGCATCAGGTCCAGGTACTTTGTCACCCTTAATGCCTTCAACCCATCTAGTACCCTGCTCTCTGTAATCCCTACATCTTTCGTCTCCACCAACCCCCCTTGCCTGTAGTACCTGCCCCCCTCTCCTGCGTGAATATAGGGCAGAAGTATTTGTTCAGTGCCTCTGCCTGCTCCACCCCTTTCTTCACCCACCCTCTATCCTTCTTAATCCTCACCAGCTGATCCTTGCTCCTTCTTCTTTCTCTCTCCAGTGTAGTGGAAGAAGTCTTTTTCTACACTTTTGATTCCCTGCCATAGCCTCAGCTCCCTGGATGCCTTGGCCACCCTTATCAGTCTGGTAACCTCCCTGGACTTCTCCATGTACTGTATGTATCCTTATCTTCACCCCTCCCTGATTTCCTGTACTTTCTACATGCTGCCCTTTTGGCCCTCGCCCCTTCTATAACCTCCTGTGTCAGTCAACTGGGTTTCTTTGTCCTCTCCTTCTTGCTTTTCTTCCTAGTGCAAGACTCCGTAGCCTCTGCCAGCCCTTCCTTTACGATGTCCCATTTCTGGTCTGCATCCATGTGAGGTTGCATACCTGCTAGGAGCCTTCCCCAAATTTTCCCCATCTTCTTAAAGTCCACCCCCTAAACTCAATCACCCTTGTACCCGTTCCCCCTGTTTCTCTCCCCATGTTGAGCATGAACCACACTGAATAGTGGTCACTCCCAGACTGTGGTTCCTCCACTTCCATATTCTTTACAGCTTCCCCATTATCTAGTACAAGATCCAGAGTCCTTCCTAACTGATGCAGCTCCTAGACCAGCTGTGTCAGGAAGCTGTCTTGAAATGCCTCTAACAGGACCCCCTCCCTTGCACTCATGGTGGATGGGGTGCCTCACTCCACCCTGATGGGTTGAAGTCCCCCACCACCACTGTGCTCCCCTTCCTGCAGACTCTCCTTATTTGTTCAGCTTATTCCCTATCCAGGTCACTCCCCTGAGCTGGTGGCCTGTACACCACCCCCATCCTCAGTTTGCTATTCTATGCATCTTGGAACTGCATTCATAGTGCTACTGTCCTCCCCGCCTCCCCTTACTCCCTTACACACTTTATCCCCTCCCTTATATAGATGGCCACTCCTCTCCATTCCCCTTAGCCCTATCCTTTCTGAATAGCCTGAACCCCGGGATCATCATATCCCAGTCCTGGTACTGGGTGGTACTGGGTGGCCCACATTTCTGTGATGGCCACAATGTCCACCCCTCCACCACCGAGAGAGCCTGTAACTCCACTGTTCTACTCCTTAGAATTCTTGCATTCAGTGTGCCTACCCTCCAGCCTGTCCCCTCCCTTTTCCTACCCCATTCTTCCCCCCTTTATTCCTCCCTGTGCCACTTCACCACTGCCTTTATCCATATCTAGGAGGGTGAGGTCACTAGGCTCCCCTTTCTGAACTCTTTTCCTATCAGTGTTCCCCTCACCACCCTCCTCCTGGTTTAAGTCCACCTTTGTTGATATATACCCCTCTATTCCATGTTTTAGTACTCCCTTCCACTCCCTGCTCAAATGTAACCTGTCCCCTGCATATAGGTCACTATTGCCCCAGGTCCTGCCCCAGTCTGACACTAATCTATACTCCCTGGTACAGCACCAATCCCTAAGCCACTCTAAAAAGCTTTGCAATCATTTCAACAGTATAACTATATACAGTTTTAAACAAAGGGATACCAGTATCGGTGACATTTCCACATAAAGATTCACATATATTTTTTATAACTGCAGATATGCAAGGAGGAAGAAAAGACAGAACAGCAAATGAAGGCAGAGAGATAGCGAGAGGTGGAGAATTGCAAAATCATTGTAATGACCAGTTCCTAGGTCTCACAAGAAAATGTGGTTGTGCAACTAGACAAAGAGGAGACACAAAAGGAGAGGATAGAACAGACCCTTGCGTTTAAACTCTTTATGCATAACAAATAGGACAGGGCCTTATTCAACCCTGCCACATACCCCCCTCTTTTAGGTGGAACCTGTTTTACAAAAGCAGGTTTCCAAAACATTCTCTTAAATTCCTATCTAACATTAACTTATAACCTTACAGTTCAGTGCATATATTTCAACTCACATTTTGTTTTTTTTAGCCATTCTCAATTCCTGATCCATATCTTGACAGAAAATCAGCATTGATATTCTTTTTCCAAGATTTGTGCATCACTTTAAATTTAAATGGCTATAGTGCCAGGTACCACCGTGTGAGTCCAGAATTTTTATCCTTTATTTGGTTGAGCCAACAGATAGGACTGTGATTTGTTACAAGTACAAAGTCAGCTCCTAGTAAGTAACACTTAAGGGACTCCATAGCCCACTTTACCATGAGGTATTCCTTTTCAGTGGTGGAGTATCTTTTCTCTCTGTCATGCAATTTACTACTTATGTACAGAATAAGATGCTCTTTCCCATCTATATGCTAACTCAAGACTGCACCTAGGCCTACCTCTGACACATCTGTGTGTAACAAAAACTGTTTCTCAGAGTCTGGGCTTCTTAAAACAGGGGCTGAACATAATGCAGCCTTGATGGCCTGAAAATTGTCGTCATGCTCTGGGGTCCATTTCACATTATTCGGGAACCGTTTCTTTATGAGTTCAGAGAGAGGAGTAGCTCACTCGGCAAAGCTGGGAACAAATCTCCAATAATTACCAGGCAGCCCTAAAAATGAACTGACATGTTTCTTGGTTTGGGGGACAGGGCTGTTAGCTACAGCTTCTATCTTGGAAACTGCTGGCTTGACTTCTCCATTTCCCAAAACATAACCCAAATATCTGGTTTCCTGCATGTCCAATACACGCTAGGTAGGATTAATGGTCAGACCAGCCTTTTTTATTGATTGGATAACTGCTCGTAGGTGTTCTATGTGGCTTTTCCAGTTTGGACTGTACACCATGACATCATCCAGGTACACAGCACAATAACCTGCGTGAGGGGATAAAATTACATCCATGTACTGCTGGAATGTAGTGTGAGTACCATGTAAACCAAATGGCATGGTGGTGAACTGACAGAATCCAACAGGAGTGGCAAATGCAGTACTGTCTCTGGATTCTTTAGCTAGGGGGATTTGCCAGCAATCCTTGGTGAGATTGAAGGTACTGATACACTTGGCATTTCTCAGTCTGTCCACCAAATCATCTATTCTGGGCATAGGATAACTGTCAGATTATGCCACTTGATTAAGTTGCCTAAAATCAAGGTAGATTCTTACATCCCCTTTCTTTTTTGTTTACAGTCACCACTGGTGATGAACAAGCACTTCTCAGCTCTTCTATGATTTCAGGTTCTTTCATTTTTTGTATTTCCTTAACCATGTCAGCTGGTAACCGCTCTGGTAATCTGTATGTCTTTTGTCTAATAGGGCTAGCATTCCTTGTCACTATTATGTACTCGACCCCTTTAGCTCAACCTGGCACTGTGTTAAAAGTACTTTTAAATGTCTTTAGCAAGTTACAAATTTCTGCAGTTTATTCGGAGGCCAAGGAAACATTCACCTTTACAGCATCAGCAGTTATAGTTTTTTCCAGTCTATCATAAGCTACATGAATATCTTCTTTATCAGTTTCTGGCAAAACCAGCACAGCAGCTTTTGGTGTTTTTTCAACCCATTTCTTGAGGAGGTAAGCATGGTATATCTTGATAGGATTTTTCCTATCTGGGGTCTCAGTCTCACAGTTAAATGTGCCCGTACGTCTAAGCACTTTATAAGGCCCTTGCCACTTCATTAACAGTTTATTTTCTGCAGTGGGTAACAGTAGCAAGACCTTTTCACCTGGCTCAAAAACTTTTTCTTTTACCTCATGGTCATAATACACTTTCTGCTGGTTTTGGGCCTCTTCCTAATTACTGTCACAAATGCACTCAGCAGGTCAGGCGCTCAGCTCCCACAGTGCCAATCTCAGAGAGCAATAATGTGAGCAGGTAACAGACATGGTAACCCTCCTGTCTGCTTTTTGGTCTGAATCACTTTTAGTCTCAAGTTTTGGGGGGATTCAAACTGTGAACCTTATTTATTTATTGAATTTTGATGACTGGGTTGACCCACTGGGCCCGTGAAGGTCCCTTTTTCAGGGGCGACCCTTATGCTAGCTACCCAAATGTACAGGCTCAGATAATATTCTCTTTGGGGGGAGATGTAATATATCTTTCGCCTATGGGCACCTAACCAAAAATCTAAAATTAACCCTTAAAACTCTATAAGAGACCTTAGGTATTTTCTTACCTTTTACCAAGCTTAGTAACACCATCAAGCTGTTGAACAGTTGTCAGACTTAACCACCTATACGTCACATGCAAATAGAACTGATAGACACCCAAGCAGTCCTTCAAAGAAAAGGTTCTTTACTAAAAGATGATAAAAAATATGAAAAATGTAAACACAGAACAATATATTAAAGAGCTCACAATCACACAAAAGAACAAGGGAAAAGTACAAAACAAAAACTCATACCGCAATACATTTAGACCTTTGGGCCCAGATATTCAGAAATGTGCCAAAACCCAGCACAACGCAAATCCGATGCGCCATGGTGCAACAGGGGCCATATTCAGAGGCTGCGCAGGCCAAACTGTGCCAACGCAACCCAGCTGAATATGGCATCACAACTGTGGCAACACAGCAACAGAGGGGGGGCACAGTCCCAAGGACAGAGCCAAAGAAGCACAGTAACAGGCCACAGGAGGCTGCCACCAGCAGAGCACCCACAGACACCCAATTCAATTCAATTCAATTCAATTTTATTTATAGAGCGCCTTTCAAGACCAAGGCACTGTACAAACATTAAAATTAATAAAATCCAAAAATTTAAAATCAACCAGAGCTAAGAACACAAGGAGAATCATTAGATCTACATTAAGCAAGATGTTACACATCACTTATAAAACTTTAATTCAATTTGAAAATGCTAGCTCAAAAAGATATGTTTTTAAGGCGACCTTAAAGTTATCGATTGTTGGGCATTCTCTTAACCAACGAGGTAGAGAATTCCACAGGGTTGGTGCCGCAAAGGCAAAGGCACGAGATCCTGATGACTTCAAACGAACCCTGGGAATCTCCAGCAATCCCTCGTTGGCAGAACAGAGAGGACGGAGGGGGCAGTAGGGAATCAGGAGATCTTTCAGTTAACTGGGTCCCTGATCATGTAGAGCTTTAAAGGTTAGTAAACCAACCTTAAAGGTGATCCACCACCAAACAGGCAGCCAGTGCAGTTCATGGAGCACAGGCATAATATGACTGGTTCTAGAAGTCCCAGTCAAAAGCCTGGCTGCCGCGTTCTGCACTAGCTGAAGGTGGCAGATGTCAACCCCAGGTAGCAATAGGTAGAGGGAATTGCAATAGTTCAGATAAGACCCAGACACCTGACCCCAGAACACACCAGTGGCAGAGAAAGCAGGCAACAGGAGGTGCCAATGGCCAATGGAGAGCCACCAAGGGAGTCCCCCTGCAGGCCGCTGGCCATGCCCCCCAGACCAAAGCAGGCCACACTCAGTACCATGCAGCCAAGCATACACACACCACATAGGCACACAGGAAGCCCACACAGTACACACAGAATGTGCAGGGTGGCAGGTAGCATGGCAGACCACATGGGACAGGCCGCACAACACCAAGTAGGGGCCCCAACACAGTATGCAGACAGCACCTGACCAAGGACCATGGCTGTGTGCCACCACCACACAGGCAACCTCCACACACTCCAACAGCCAGCCCAAGGGCACCCTAAGGCACAGCCACCAACCCAGGGGATGGACACCACCACAGTGGGACACACCACAGCACACAGCAGTGAACCATGGAAGCACAACATGCACCCCTACACATGCACAACACATGGACAGACGCTGGGCCACTGCAGCATGGCTCCTCATGCCACCTAAAAAGCAAACACAGACACAAGCTGGTAAGTCAGAAAATATATATTTAAAGGAACTATATACAAGAACCAGGGGCTGGGAAAGGGTAGGTAAGGTGAGGGAAGGGGACAGGGAACAGGGACTGTACAGTGGAAGGGGGGACTGAAGGTGAGGGTACAGCAGGGTAAACAGGGGTAAACTAACAGCGGCCCCATCCAGCCACCCTGGCACGCTGATGCTGCCTCCGTCTGCCACCAGCATCTGTCTGACCTAGACAACCATCTCCAGTGTCATCGAGGCCACCAGAAGGGTCTGGCGTAGCAGTCTTGACAACATTGATAGAGGTGGTCTTTGCCACTGGACACCTATAACAAGGGACAGGACAGGTGATCAGTGTAATGTCCCAAGGAACCATGCCCACCCACTGTGCGCAATGGGCAGCAGGAACACACACCCCTGGAGGGCCCATAATGTTCATTTGTAGGGGGGTGGGCCAATGCCAGCCAGCAACTTGGCACACCATGACATTGCACAGAGGTGGTCCCTGCTGCACGATGGCCATGCCACTGCACAATGACAGTCACATGGCACAGTGCACCACCAGCACCACAGCAACGCCAGTAGCAGCCGGGCAAATGCCCACCCCACCAACAGCCAGCACACATGTCCAATACATGTGCCACAGTGGCATGCACCATGCACAGTGCGACACACACAACTACCATGGCACATGGCACAGGCGGCCATGCCCATACCCGCTCCCCCTGCCACCCTCTATGTACAATGTGATGGACCATGACAGCACCTACCTGCCCTCTGCAGCCCTGCTGGTGCTGGTCCCACTCCAGCACATCCCACTGTGGCCTGCTGTACTGCTGCAGCTTGGGCCCTCTGATGGTCCTCAGGGCCTGGGATTGGAAAGAAGACAGGTGCATATCAGGAACCAACAACAGCAGCAGCCCCCCACCCACACCCCTGTGCACAGGGTCTGCCCCTGCCTGACATGTCCCACATGGCTGCATGGCTGCATCGCAATGCAAGTGGAAGCTGGCAATGCCACCCTTTGATGCACACGATGACAGTATACCCCTCTGCAGGGCATGACAGGCAGCCAAACCAACACCACAGTACAGCACCAGGGCAGACATGCATCATGGGATGACTTACCTGGCTGTGGCATGGTTCCTCACCTGGCACATGCCTGTAGACTCCTCAGACATTCTGGGTCCCATCGCATGAGGTCCCCATAGTGGTGGCGACACTGTTCCCCAGTCCTGGGCCCCCTGTCCTGTGCTCCAGGCTTGTGGTGATGTCCTGTCACATGGTGCCCCTGGCCTGCTGCGGGGGCACCAGCTCAAACAGTTGGGGGGCATGGGGTGCCACACAGGCCAGTAGGTTGGCCAACTTGACAGGTGACCAGTTCTTGGCCCTCCTCCATCTTGCCTGTGCCATGTTCAGCTGAACGCATTTGGTGGCAACAGTGGCGGCAGGAGGTGCATGGGTCCACACCATCCACCTGCCGCACTGTACATGGGAGCATGCACAGTGCACGCACATCGCGCAGTGCCAGGGATGTGTGGAATGGGCATGGCTATGTGGGGTCACAGGGTCAGAGATCTGACCCTGGGGTCAGGGGTCGACCAGCATTGCACACGTGCGTGATAGGACACAGCACCCCATGCACAACCATGCATGTAGCTGGCCCATGCACAACATGTGCAATGCCACTGCATCACGTTGTCAATGGACGGTGCGTGATTGATGCTGTGACGCGCATGTGCACTGTGGGCCTGTGCACCAAGCATGCATGTGCATTGCACCACCACGACTTGCTCCAGCACAGTCCAATTGTGCACAGTGCAATATTGCCATATTCAGACACCACATGGTAATGAGCTCATCCGTTAATGCGTGGCACAGTGGGTGCATTAGCATGTCATTACTGTTGCACCCAACCTCATTTGCATACATTGTGCCTACTAAGCACCACGGAAGAGCACAGGCCATGGACCACTATTGCAATCTTGATATGTAAGTTGTGCATGCCGGTGCAATGCATCTGCTCCATGCCACATACCAATGTCTGGGTGCATGGGTGCACGGGTGCATGTGGGTGTGTGTTGCTGTGTGTGGTTGTGTGCCAATGACTCCCCTACCCCTGCCTCACACCTCTGTGTGCATGTCTGTTGTCATGCATGCTCCTGCATGTGTGCTGTACCTGTCTGTGTGGCCCATGCATGCGTACCACACCACCTACCTGTGTGCACCATAGTGCTCCTGTGCAATGGTGTCCCATTGGTGTCATGCCTGCTGGAGCAGCCAGAGGTCCCTCCACCCAAGGGGTGGCTGTCCACCACCCTCTGGCCCATTGTCTCCATCGTCCGCACTATTGTTGCCCTCATCAGCCTTGACAGCTATCCCATGGTCAATGGCCATGTTGTGCAGTATGCAGCAGGCCAGGAATAGGCCGCAGGCTTTCGAGGGGTTGTACTGTAGGGCACCACCTGACCTGTCTAGGCAATGGAACCATGCTTTCAGAATGCCAAAGACATGCTCAATGATGTTGCATGTGCTGGTATGTGCCTTGTTATACCGTTCCTCTGCTGGGGACGACGGGCGCCAGTAGGAGGTGAGCAGCCAGGGCCTCAGTGGATACGCACTGTCACCTGTGTGGAGATTGACATGGTTAGCCCTCTGCCATCCTATGCTGTGCCCCTTGCCTGTCCCTGGTGCCCATGCCAACCTGCACACCCCCATCCCCAGGTCTGCTCTGCCCATCACCCTTGCCCATGCCATACTCACTAGGTGGCCCATGGGGATGTCCCCACATTCAAACCTGTGGCACAGCGCAGAGCTGTGCCAGATGAATGCATCATGTGCACTCTCAGAGTGTGTGGCACAGACATTGGTGATGCACCCTGTGGCATTGCACACCACCTGGCAGTTGACACTAGGGCTCCCCTTCTGATTGATGTATGCCACACCCTCAGGGCCAGGTGGCATGTGGATAACCACATGGGTGCAGTCAATGGCTCCAATCATGCCAGGCATACGTGCCACCCTGTAGAAGTCCGGCATGGTTGCTATACGCTCTGCATGTGTGCTGGGGAAACAGTTGAATTCCGAAGCACGTGGCAGCAGGGTGTTGAGGAACTGTGTGAGGAGGCGGGACGTGGCCAACTAGGTGATGCCTGTGGTGTCCCCTGTTCATCTCTGGAAGGTTCCCATGGTGAGCAGGCACATGACGGCAGTCACCTTCGTCTCCATGGACATGGCGTGGCTCCATCACATGGGTGCCTGCATCTCCTCACTGAACAGCTCACAGAGCTGCCTCAGAATGGCCCTATTCAGGTGGTACCAGCCCACAATCTCTGTCACTGTAGTTCTCAAAGGTGATGCAGGCATGGTACCACCTGTGTCAGGCATACCGCTAATGGGCCCTTCCTTGGCCACGTCACTGTTCTTCATGCCCCCTCACACCCCTCATTATGGCCTCCATCATGAAGGGCACACTGTCCATGGCCCTTGCTGTCCACTGTCCCCTGGGTGGTTGGCTGCTGGCTGTGTGCCACCCTGGTGCACTGCTTGTGTGTGTGTGTGTGTGTGTGTCTCTCTCTCTGTCTGCCCCTTTCTCCCACTCCAACTCACTCCCTCTCCCTCACACCTCTGTCCCTCTCCCTCTGTGTGTGGGCTGGTCTGTGTGTGTGTGTGTGTGTGTGTGTGTGTGTGTGTGTGTGTGTGTGTGTGACTCTCTCTCTCTGTCTCTCTCACTTACTCCCTCTCCCTCACACCCCTGGCACAAGTGCTGTTTGTGTGTTTGCACCCTGTATTTATAGGTACAAGTCTGCTCGGAGCAACTTTGATTTGCTCCACACTTGAGCCATGGATTCTCGGTTGAATATGCCACTGTGCTGGACTTACATGGGCATGCCCCCTGCTCTTGTGCATGCATTCATTATAGTTGCACATTGGTGCAATGGATTTTGTGCTGCTCACTGGCTCCCGCTGAATATGGCTCCTTGGCGCAATACTGCACTTGTGCTGGTGCAACTCAGTTATGCCATGCACAACTGCTCTGAATATCTGGGCCCTGCTGTCTAAGGTATTACCTCTGGAAGTGCTTAAGTTAGATCAGAGAACTGTTTCTCTTGGAGTTCCAAAATAATATGACATTCATTTCAGACACAAGTATCGGTTTAAACTCTGTGTCTCCAGACCCCTTCTGTGAGTCATCTAGCTCCTTCTTTTAGAATCAAAAAAATACATACATGATTTCCTATCAGGAGGTATATTAAATAATGTGACATCAGCAAAAAAAAATTCCCAAATTATGAGTCTTTGATCAACCAGTTCCTTTGAGGTTTACAACCCTGCAGTCCATCACCCAGGTGTGAGATAGCCAACAGGAATCAGCTAAATGACGTCCTATCCTGATATAATAAAATGTATATTTAGTTTCCAGCTTCAAAAGCATGAGGTCATTAAAAGGCCAAAGAATGTAATTTCCCAAGGCAGTTAATTACATTACAGAGATCTCCTTGTCAGTGTAATACATCCTGTGGTTTCAGCTGCTGATACCTTGTAATTTAAAAGTGCCAAATCTCACAGACTGACATTTCATACACTGACCATTTATTTATCATACAATAATCATAACCAGCTGGCCAAGTGTCACAATTACTATGGGTGATTTCAACAAATGTTGCCAGCTTCTTTCTCAGGGCACACATATAAGATGTAATAGGTTGTTTCTGATGGGTGTTATCTTCCCATGTTTCTTTTATTATACCTAGTGGCCCTCCGAGTTGACCACCATACAGCATGTCAAATGATGTAAAACATGTTGATGCCTGTGGCACTTCTCTATAAGCAAAAAGTAGGTAAGGTAAGTATTGGTCCCAGTCTTTCCCTTCCACTTTTTCAGACCTTTTTAATACGCATTTTCGGGTTTCATTAAAACACTCAACAAGACCATCTGAAGGTGATGGGGGTTCTTATGGCAGTGATACCTAGCAGTTGGTATAGCTCCTTCAGTAATGCAGCACCAAAATTACTACCCTGATCAATAACAATCTCTTTAGGTATGCCTTCCCTTCTGAAAATTTTGGCAAGCTCTACTGCCACTTTTGGGGCTGTGACAGTATGCGTTGGAACTGCCTCTGGGTATCAAGCATAGTTACATACTACCAAAATGAATCGATTATCCTTTTTACTTTTGTCTAAGGGGCCAATCAGATCCATTGCAATTCTCTCAAAAGGCACATCTATCAAGGGTAGGGGCACCAGGGGCACCTTGTCTTATTTAGACACTGGGGCTACTTTCTGACACTCAGCTCAAGAACTGCAATAGGTAGCAACATCTTCATGAATTCCAGGCCAGTAAAATCTGTACAGCAATCTGCAAGGGTGCAATCCCTCCCCGAGTGACCAGCCATAGGACTATCATGTGCTATCTGTAACAAATCAGATCTATACATTTGTGGTATAACCAATTGTTCTATCTGGTCCTGTGTCTGAGGTTTAACTCAAACTCTGTACAGCAGCCCATTATATTTTTTAAATATAGGTTCACCCTGTTTTGGTTTCACCTCCAGCTGCTTAAAATAATCCTAGAGAGAAACATCAGCTTGTTCTGAAAGAAAATCATAATCAGGGATCAGTTTAGTTTCAGCATTTTCATACATTAACCCCTTATGTCCATCAGTCTTTTGTTGCCATTGTTTATTCCGTTGTTGTCTTCCTTTCCTGGACTTCCAGATCTTGGAGCTATGCTCAAAAGTCTGAATCAAAATCAGCGAAAGGAAAAGAGCCCCCACCATTTGAGATTTTCTTTGCCTGAGCTCTTGTCACCAAAGCTGCTGAAACATAAGGATTTACTCCCTCTTTGACTAACTCAGTAAATCCTGGAAAGTCATTTCCAATAATCACAGGTACAAGTAACTTAGGTACTACCCCCACTTTCATTTGGTGCGACACCCCATTAATAGTCAGAGTCACTTGGCTGGTGGGATAGTATTGGGTGTCCCCATGGATGCAGATGCCACCAGTACTTGGTCTTTTTGGACATTGTTTTTACAGCATTCCAATATGCACTAGTGTCTGTCTGCTTCCCGAATCTATAAGTCCCTTCACAGTCTTATTTCCCACCTTCGTATCTGTTAAGTACTTGCCCCAGTTTCCTAAGGACAAATCTCCCCCAGTGTCACTCTTCGTACTATGGCAGTTTCTTGCAATATGACCTGGCTTACTACACTTATAACAAATAAGTTCTTTGGGTGCAGATTTTTTACCCCCACCAGAGTTTTTTTCTGATCTGGAGTTAAACCGGGGAAAAAGAGGGTCTTACCAGTGCTTGGCTGTTACCTCACTGCTGCATGGTCTGTCTGGCCATCTGATAGTCCTCAGCCAAAGAAACAGGCTTCTCCCCAATTACTGTTCTTTTACCCAAAGCTGCACATCTGTGGGGGGGATGTTGATGAACTGCTCCATTACAAATGTTGCAATGATCTGTGGGAGTGTTTTGCTCTCTGGTTGGAGCTATTTCATAAGGAGTTCTTTGAGTCAGGTGAAGGCTTCTTGAGGATTGTCAACTGAGTTGTACTTCAGAGACCAAACTCTTTGCCTGTATGTCTCTCCTGATATGTCATACCTTTTCAGAATTTCTCTTTTCATCATGTCATAGTTTTCTGACTGTGCAGTGTCCATATTGCTGTAGGCAAGTTGGGCTTTACCAGTCACATAAGGTACCAGCCTAATTTCCCATTGCTGCTTTGGCTACTGGCAGGTTGCAGCGACCCTTTTAAAAGTTGTCAGGCATGCTTCGATATTATCCGAGGGACACAACTTTGTAAGTTTAAGGTCTTTTAAATTGTTGGTGTTTTGTTGCTCTGCTGGGCCTGTGCCAGAGCCTCCAGCTTTGATAGCTTGCAAGGCATCCAGCCACCGCTGCTCCAGTCGCTGCATCTCTTCTTTTCTCTGCTGCTCCTGTTGCTGTAGAAACATAGAAACATAGACTTTGATGGCAGATAAGGACCGCTTGGCCCATCTAGTCTGCCCATTTCCCTACCTACAGGATAGGCCGTAGATCCTAGTTAACCAACAGCCTATTTCTTCCTACCCCCCCAAAAGAATTGCCTTATGTCTGTCCCATGCATTCTTGAATTCTCCCACAGTTTTAGACCCCACAACCTCCTCAGGAAGGCTGTTCCATGCATCCACTACCCTCTCTGTGAAATAATACTTCCTCACATTGCCCCTGAACCGCCCTCCCTCTATCTTTAAATTGTGTCCCCTTGTTCTTGCAAGTCTCTTTTTCTGAAAGATGCTACCCTCTTGGACTTTGTTGATTCCACTGAGGTACTTAAAAGTTTCTATCATGTCCCCCCTCTCCCTTCTTTCCTCAAGGGTATACATATTAAGCTCCCTTAGTCTCTCCTCATATGACTTCTCTTGCAGACCCTGCACCATTTTAGTTGCCGCCTCTGACTACCTCTATCCTGTCTATGTCCTCTGGAGATGGGGTCTCCAGAACTGGACACAGTACTCCAGATGGGGTCTCACCAACTGTCTGTACAGAGGATAACAACTCCTGTTTTCTGCTGCTGATGCCTCTCCCTATACAACCCAGTATACCCCCAGCCCTCCCTACTGCCTTCTCACATTGCTTGCTAACCTTAAGGTCATCTGATATGATTACCCCCAGGTCCCTTTCCTTTTTCGTTGTTGTTACTACCTCCCCACCCATTGTGTATTCTTCCCCTGGGTTCTTGTTTCCCAGGTGCATTATTTTGCACTTCTTTGCATTGAATCCTAGCTGCCATACTTCTGACCATTCCACCAACCTTGCTGAGTCCCTTTTCATCCTTTCCACGCCTCCTTGTGTATCAACCCTGTTGCAGATCTTTGTGTCATCTGCAAAAAGGCATACTTTTCCTTCCAGTCCCTCTGCAATGTCACTGATGAAGACATTAAAAAGGACTGGACCCAATACTGAACCCTACAGTACCCCACTAGTAACCTCTCTTTCTTCAGAGTGGACTCCATTTACAATTACCTTCTGCGTCCTGTTGTGCAGCCAATGTTTTACTCAGGCCACCCTGGGACCCATTCCAGGCTGGTTAATTTGACTATTAATCTTTGTGTGGGACTGTGTCAAATGCCTTGCTAAAGTCTAGGTAGGCCATGTCCACAGCCCCTCCCTGGTCTACTACTTTGGTCACCCAGTCAAAGAAATCTATTAGATTCGTCTGACATGACCTTCCAGCTGTGAATCCATGCTGCCTTGGGTCCTGTGCTCCACTGACCTCTATGTACTCAACTATTCTTTCCTTCAGAAGTGACTCCATCACTTTCCCTACCACAGAGGTCAGACTGACAGGTCTGTAGTTTCCTGCCTCTGTCTTGGTCCCACTTTTGTGAAGGGGAATCACATCCGCCTTCCTCCAGTCCTCGGGTACCACACCATCCTCCCATGATTTATTAAAAAGAGTAGCCAGTGGTTTCACTAGTTCCTCCCTTAATTCTTTTAGAATTCTGGGGTGAATTCCATCTGGACCCATTGCTTTGTCCACCTTCAGTTTTAGGAGTTCTTGCAGAACCCTTTCTTCTGTGAAAGGACTGGAATCGACTCCCCTATCAAGAGTGCTTCTGTTAATTGGATTAGGCACTTCCCCCTCCTCTTTTGTGAATACTGAGCAGAAATATTCGTTCAGTATCCCTGCTTTTTCACTGTCCCCCTCTGCCCACCCACCGTTCATTCTATTCAGCCTCACTATCCCTCCCTTTGTCTTTCTACGCTCGCTGATGTACCTATAAAAGGTTTTATTCCCCTTCTTAACTGAGTTGGCTATCGTTTCCTCAGTTTGGGCCTTTGCTATTCTGACTTCCTCCCTGCTTCCTTCTGCCTTAACTGGTACAGCTCTCTGTCCTGCTCCTTCTGTGTTTCCTTATACTTCCGGAATGCTATCTTTTTCTTCCTGACTTTCACAGCCACCTCTTTTGAGAACCATAGTGGCTTTTTCTTTATTTTGATTTGTTTATTTGCTTCACACAAAGGCTTGTTGCCTCTGTGATGGCAGTTTTGATGATTCCCCATTGTTGCTCCACACCTCCTTCTAGCCTGTTTGATAGTGTTTTTCTGAGGCACTCTCCCATCTTGACAAAGTCAGCTCTCCTAAAGTCCAGTACCCTCACTTTTGTATGGCTTGACTCTGTAGCTGAGTTTAACGTGAACCACACTGTTTGATGGTCACTTGTCCCCAGATGGCAACCCACTTGTAGATCTGAGATCCTCTCACTGTCCCCGTTTGAGAGTACGAGGTCTAAGATTGCTCCCTCACGAATGGGTTCTGAAACTAGCTGTCTAATGCCTGCCACCTGTAGGGCATCAAGAATGGCCCTGCTCTTGGATGTGGCTGCAGCAAATGTGCTCCAGTTAACATCTGGCATATTCAGGTCTCCCATCAATAGTATCTCCCCTTTCTCTGCCATTCTAAGAATGCCTTCTATCATATCCTTGTCCATTCCCTCCCCCTGACATGGGGGTCTGTACACAACCCCTCTGCGGATTGTGGTGCCCTTTCCAGTCTCCAAGGTGACCCACAGTGCCTCCTCTCCTCCCTGTTTACTCTTTTGTTCAGTTGCTTTTATCCCTTCCTTTACATAGAGAGCTACTCCTCCCCCTCTTCTCGCCTCCCTGTCTCTCCTGTAGGTTATGTACCCTGGTATGTTAACATCCCAGTCATGGTTCTCTGTGTACCATGTTTCTGTGACTGCGACGATATCCAGGCATCCCTCTTCCATCAAGGCCACCAGCTCAGGGAGCTTGTTGCCCAGACTACGGGCATTGGTACTCATTATCCTCCATTTTCTGATGGCCTTACTCCCTTTTGCCCCATCCCTGTCCTTCTTGCCTTTGTCACTTTCTCCATTTACCCCGCCCTTCTCCCTATTGACACCTCTATGTTGGTGTTTGCCGCACTTACCACCGTGATTATTTGAGCGGGGCTAGGATTTCCCTGCTCCTTTCCAGTGCCTCCCCTCTTGGCTAGTTTAAAAGCTTGCCAATGAAGCATTTAAACCTATCACCTAGGATCCTGGTTCCCCTCCTGGACAGATGCAGCCCATCATGCCAGTATAGGCTTGCATCACTCCAGGTGGACCCCCAGTCCCCAATGAAGCCAAATCTCAGAGCTCCACACCAGTTTTTCAACCACTGATTGAATCCCATGGTGCGGAACACCATAGCCTCTCCTATGCCATAGATGGGCAGCACCTCCGAGAAGGTTACCGTGCGTGCTACTTGACTAAGGCCTCTCCCCAATTCCACAAACTCTTCCTGCACTTCTCTAATCCCTTTCTTAGCCATGTCATTTGTCCCTAGGTGGACAATGACATCCAGCTCCTTCCCCTGTGCAGCTGCTCCGGCAAGCCTGAGGATTCGCTCCCTGTCCCTCCAAGCCATGGCGCCAGGCAGGCACCTTACCTCTCTCTCCCCTTCCTCCCCCAGTTCTACCTTCCTAACAATGGAGTCCCCCACCAGGAGTTGTTTCCTTCCCCTGCAGGGTCCCCTGCCACCCTCCTGTGGGTCTCCTTTGTGGAGGTTCCCAGCATCCTCCTTGGGCTCCACTGCGGGTGCCTCCATAGAGGAACCACACTTTGCCAGAATGGCATAGGAATTGTGGAGAGGTACAACTGGAGGGATGTGCCTCTGTTCCACCACCCTCACCCTTCCTGAGCCCACTGTGGTCCAACCGCTCCTCTTTCTTGGCAACCTCTGAGGCAACGGCAGTGGCACTGGTGGTCCCTGGATGGAAGAGGAGGTCCCACAAATCCTGGTCAACTCAGTCTGAAGATGAGCAACCTCCTCCCTCAACCCAGAAAGGTGCCTGCAGATGGGACAACACTGCATCCTCCAGAACGTCTCCTGGAAGACTGCTGCTCCACAGCCACTGCACTGCACCACTCCAATCATGTCTTATTTCTGGCCCCTTAACTGTTTTCAATCCTTACTCTTTCCTCTGTTTTTTCTCTCTCTCTCCTCACTTTCTGCCTGTGTGCCCTTTAAGCTCCTGATTGTCCTGTTCTGAGACAAGAATATCCTATATGCCTCAGTGGACCACTTACTTGCTCAGAGGCAGACCTCCAGCAGCTAGAGGGGGCTGGAGAGCTACTCCTGCCCTTCTAGGATGGTGGGTCTTTGGTGGTTCTGTGATCACTCACTTCCTGCTCCCAAACAGGAAGTTCCTGTTGTCAGTCAAATCCTGTGCCTATAAAAATAGAACTAGCTTTGGGGGGTGGAGTGGAGGGAAGGAGGGCAATATAGTCCCAGCAGAGAAGTCCAGTCACACAGCAGTCCTTTCTCCTGGTGTCTTCTGCCAAGATATTAGCAGAATCTTTCTAAGGCAGTCTTTAAATGTAGCTTCCTTCTAGCTAAGCCACTTCCCCTACTTACTAGATCTTTCTACCAGTAATTTAAACCTCACAGCAGTTAAGTCCTTTCAATCATCTGATATTTACACCTATAACTGTTCAGATACCCATTCAGTTCAGTTAACCCAGACAGACACACACACACCTTTTTTTGTTTTGTTTTATATGTTAGTTTTTTTTACCCTAAATTAAAGGTCCAAGTACAAAAGTTCTTCTACTTTAGTCCCAGCAGAGAAGTCCAGTCACACAGCAGTCCTTTCTCCTGGTGTCTTCTGCCAAGATATTACTCTTAGGTTTAGGTATCTCTTATGTTCTCTGTTTCTCTGTCTCTTGTTCTTGTATTGCCCACTATTTGAATAAGGCAATCAGGCTTTCAGGTTCTGTCACTGCCTGCTCTTTTGTTTTCCATGACTGGTGCTGGCTGTACAGTCTCAATTTGGACTTTTGTTTCTGCTTCTAGTTTGGCTGCCATTCTTCTGTTAATCACTCCTGGACTTGCTGCTGCAGAATCCATACCGTTCTTCTATTTTTCACTGGTACTAGGTCTAGTACCCATGCACAAAACTCCTGGCTTAAAGTATGCATGACATAAATACCACTTAGGCTGACACCATCTGTCATTGAGGTGCAGGTCAGGAAGCATAGAACAACCAGGAGCAATTTCAAAATTCGCAAATAGCATTTCATTTTTCTCAATAACAGCAAAATAAAAAATAAAAATGTGTTCAGTATAACTATTTATAAAGGCAGTGCAAACAGAAAACAAAGTCCTTCTTCAGAGGGTATCTCCTAATTCCAAGTTTCAGTCTCTCAGTCTCACTCTCCTTGTCTCTCTAGCAAATGCATTGCTCTTTTTATGACAAGTCTTTGCCTCATTGACATCCTGCTTCTCACAGAATGTTCTTGCCAGTTTTGTTCCTTGCAGGTGCAGCAAAACAGTACATGGTGTCCCAGAACTGACCTCTTGTTGACAGCTCTGCAAAAGGCTTAAAAAATGCATCTCAGGTTAACCCCTTGAGTTCCAAAAGCTTTGCCATCATTTCAACAGTATAACTACATACTGTTTACAACAAAGGGATCCCAGTATCAGTGACATTTCCACATAAAGAGTCACATATAGTTTTTATAACTGCAGATATGCAAGGAGGAAGAAAAGACAGAACAGCTAGTGAAAGCAGAGAGATAGAGACAGGTGAAGAATTGCGAAACCATTGTAGTGATCAGTTCCTAGGTCTCACAAGAAAAATTGGTTGCGCCATCAGACAGAGAGGAGACAGAAAAGGAAAGGATAGAACAGACCCTTGTGTTTAAACTCTTTTTGCATAGCTAATGGGGCAGAGCCTTATTGAACCCTGTCACACAGCACATAGAACTCCAGGTGTGGTGGCAGCATGTATCTGTATAGGGGAAGAATTACCTCCTTCCTTGTACTAGTGAACCTCCTTGATTTGCAACTAAATATCCTACAGTCCTTCATTGCCATTTTTTTGCAAGTTGAAGGTTTACAGTTGCTTATGATTGCTATCCTCAGGTCCTTTTCCTACTCCATGACTGTCACCCCCCCCCCCAGTATGTATTCTGTTCTGGAGTTTTTACACCCTATGTACATAACCTTGCACCTCTTTGCATTGAATCCCTGTTGCCAGATTCCAGACGACCTTTCCAACCTTGCCAGGTCCTCTCTCAGATTCCTGATGCCCTCCTCAGTGTCCACTCTCTCACAGAGTTTGGTGTCATTCATTGTAGGCATATTTTGCCTTTGTTGCTGTTCCCAATGTCATTAATGAACACATTGAGCAGGACTGGACTGAGCACTGACCCCAACTTGCCTCACCTCTGAGTACTCATCCACACCATCACTTGCTGGGTTCTTCCTCCTAGCCAGTTTGCCACACACCTGGTAAGTTTTTCCCTGGCCATGTGTCTGCCAGCTTTTTGACCAGCCTCATGTGTGGGACTGAGTCAAAGACCTTGCTGAAGTCCGTGTATAGTATGTCTACTGTCTGGCCCCATCCACTGTCTTAGTGACCCAGTTGAAGAAGCTGATCAAATAAGTTGGCAAAACCTCCCTGCCACAAGCTCATGCTGCTGCTGACCTGGATCCTGTTCACCTCAAGAAACTCAGCCAACCTTTCCTTCAGGATTGTTTCCATCTGCTTGCTTACAGTTAATGTGAAGCTGACTTGTCTATAGTTCCCCAGCTCATCTAGTGGACCACTCTTATGCAAGGGAAACAGGATCAGGTAGATCACCTGACACATGACTGCCCGACACATATTCTCCTGACTCTATTTCCCTGTCACACACAGTAGCTCGTCTTATTAATGCCCATCAACAATGTGCCTGGCTGCACTTTAAATTCCGGCTTAGCGCTATCGCAAGTTATACTGGGGCTAATGAATTTCCACTCGAATGCTGTACTGGTTCGATTTGATTGCATGTGCCGTCTCATAATTTAACAATTAACAGGAAAGCAGTACTTTAAATTTGGCTTAGCGATACCGCTTGTACTGTGGCTAATGGATTTTCACTCACATGCTATTGTATACTGATTTGAATTAAGGGTAAAGCCTTACAGTTTTACAGTGAAGTCTGTGCTCTGATTGCTTCTCTTGTGGTTCTCCTCTGATTCAGTGTCTTACCTTGCATACCCCTCCCCTGTTTGTGCCCCCTCCCTTAGCCAAACCCCACTTACCTACTTAATTTGTTGCAGTGTTGTAACCCTCTCCCTTCTCTCTACAGTTGCGGTAGGTTGTGAGGGCTCCCCTGAAGCCGCCCTCCCCGAGCTCAAGCTGCAGTTCCCAGTTGCACTCAGGTGCACAGGCCATCTCATCTGTTGGTGGCGTCCTGCAGATTTTGACCCCACCACTGCTGAAAAGTGGCTACCCCACTACCTCCCATTGGTAGTACATCCCTTTTAAACTTTGTATCAGGCTAATGCAGCCAATCAGCTCAATTTTCCCTTTCTGGCATTTCAAACAAATTTTGCCAAGTTAACTCTGCACTTTAGCTGCTCAAAAAGAATAGAGAAGTCGACCTCAGAATGGTAATGTCAGGTGCTTGCCCCGTTGGTAAGCTTGCACTGTCGGGCCATTACTAAATGGGAAATGAGAGTCAGCTAGTATGTGACAGGGATATAAGAGATGGGGAATCGTACTAGACATGGGGTAACCACATCAACTGTCCTCCATTTGTGCAGCACACACCTGTGTCCAGGGAACAGCTGAACAGGTCAGCCAAGAGTGCTGCAAGAACTGTCACCAGTTCTCTCAACACCCTCGGGTGCATGCCACCCAGCCCTGGGGACTTGTCCATCTTGATAGCCTTTAGCCCAATGAAGACTCATCCTCAGTAATTGCTTCCCTAATCATCACTACCACCCCCATCCCTATCTTCATCATGGAACTGGCCTCTCCTTCTTCTTCATTATGTCTGAACAAAAGTATGCATTTAATACTACAACTTTCTCTCTCTGTTCCCCTCCTCCCCAACCACTCTGTCCCCCCTTCTCAGCTTCACTATGCCCTCCTTTGTTGATCATTACTCCCAGATGTAACAGAAGATGGTCTTAGCTCCCTCCGTGACCTTTTCAGCTATCTGCAACTCTGTCCCTGCTTTTGCCTGCCCTACCAGCTTGCTAGTTGAGTTCAGCTTCACTATTTATTTATGACTTTGTTAACCGGGTAGGGTGCACTGGTCCAATGGACCCTTTTCAGGCATGACCCAGGCCAAAAGGCACAGATAAGATAAATAGTTAAAATTGTAGATAATACAAATTGGTTAGATATGTACATTCCATATGTTAATAGGCAGCCACAATATAGTCAACAATTCATGGCCAGGAAGGTAGTAGCAGAACAAATGGCAAGTGAGATAACATGTAACAGGTAGGTATGTAAGTAAGGCAGACAGAGTAATCATTAGCAGGTGAGACAGCAATAGTTGCAGCAGTGCAGTAGAGATCCAGGCTGTGTTAACAGAGAACACAGATTTGGAAGCAAGTGTCAGAACATGAGCAAATTAAGCAGTAAAATATGTAGTAAGAGGTTACAACATTAATCGTCCCCCCTTGTGTCAAGTCTCGACTGTCTAAGGGCCAGAGCAAGAAACTGGGAAGGAGGTTTGTGGGTCATGGTGATGGAAGGCTGGGATGGAGGGCGGGCAATAACCTGCACGTACAGTTGCAGGTGTCCCTAGCGAGGAGCTAGACTTTATAGTCTCACTTGAAGGCATGAGGTTTGTTAGTAGATCTAAGGGGGGCAGGCAGTCCATTCCATAGGATGGAGGCCTCGACCGTTAGGGCTTTGCTACCCATATTTGTGGTGGTACACATAGTTTCCAGTGGGGGTACAAGGGTAGAATGGAGTGGCCTTGGCAGGATGTGTGGCTTGAAGAAGGTGTATAAGTGGGAGGCAGAACCACTCCTGATACAGGTATCAATGAGGCAGCCAGTAGTAAAGTCGAAGTGACCTTATAGGAAGAACCACTTTAGGGGTGGTAGAGGTTGCAGTGGTGTGTGGAACAAGGGGCGGACAGGGCAAATCAGCAGATGCTGTTGTATACAACCTGAAGTCTGCACCGGAGGGAAGAGGAGACGTGAGTGTAAACAGTGGAACAGTAGTCCAGGATGGGGAGAAGGTTTCCTCTGGCAATGGCCAGGCAAGCATCTGTGGTGAGGTAGGGCTTGATGTTGTATGCCACACCGCACCACTTTTTTGGTTTATTCTACAAACTACTGAATTCAGATGGTCAATGAAAGAGAGGGTGGGATCCAGTGTGACTCCCAGGTACTTGAAGGTGTGAACGATGTCTATAGCGGGGCCATTGGGTGAGTGGATCTGGAGTGAAGAATTTGATATAAGTGATTTGGCAAGGTAAGGTTTTGTTCCAAACAACATCGCCTTTGTTTTTTTGGTGTTAACCAGCATCAGATTTTTGGTGAACCAACTGTGGGCAGCGCTGTAGTTCTGGGTGAGGACAGAAGATGTGTGAGGAAGGGATTTATCACTGTGGTAGATGACCAGATTATCGGCGTAGACGAGGGATTCACAGGAGAAGCAATCTGAAGCAAGGGTGTTGACAAATATAGTTAAAAGCAGAGGGCCCAGTATTGAGCCCTGGAGGACTCCAGTGTTGGCAGATAGGGCAGGAGAGGTGGCTAAGCCAATACTGACAAATTGTGACCAGTCAGTTAGGTAACTCTGAAACTAGTGTGTGGTTTTAGGAGATAAGCCTACTGAGTTTAGTTTGGAGAGGAGAAGGGAGTGGTTCACCAGGTTGAATGCCTTTGATGGGTCAACAAATTACGGCACCGGTGGTATGCCCCTGATCCATATTGGTGTATATATGGTTGGTAAATAGGGCTAGGGCAGTGGTAGTGCTATGTTGCCTGCAGAAACCATGTTGCTGGCTACATAGTATATTATGTTTGGTGATGGACCACTTTTTAAAGCAGTTTACTCAGGTGGGGGAGAATGGATATTGGCCAGTAATTGTCTGCAGAGAGCGGGGGTCACCAGTTTTAAAGATGGGAATTACCTTGACAGTTTTCCATGGGAGGGGCATGGAGGAGGTTGTCAGGGCAAGGTTGAAAACATAGGAGAGGGGTTTGTCTATTGCTGGCAACACAATTTTGAAGAGCAGGGAGAGGCCACCTGATCCTGGGCTACCTTGGTTTGGCAAGCCCCAGAGGAGCTTGAGTTTCTCCTTGGGGGAGATGACCTTGAAATAAAAGAGGGAGTCAACCTTATCTTCCTCCCTGTGAGTCTTCTTGTACTTCTGGTATGAAACCCTTTTACTGCTCACTACTCTTCCCACCTCCTCCATAAACTACAGTGGCTTTCTCTTCTTATTCTTTCCACTTCTGGTTAAAGCAAGTTGTAGTGACCACCTGTACCCCATCTGGACCCCTCCTCTATCAAGGGCCACCTTTCTTCCACACCCATTTCTGCCCTGAGCTCACTCGGTTATTCCACTAATATTGCCTTCTTGTGTACAGAGTTTGCCTTGAAGTCATGAACACCTGTTTTCATGTTCAGCACATCACATCCCATATCCACCTGAAATCACACAGACTGGTGATATCTCCCTCTCAGTAGCTTAGTGACGCTGATGCTTCTGAAGTGACCAGTAATCGCTGTTCATCAACACGAAGTCCAGGATAACCTGATCCCTTGTTGGCTCCGTTACCCTCAGAATCAGAAACCTATTCTGAATCGCATTTATGGTCACTTGGCTGCTACTGTTGCTGGCCTGTGGAACGCTCCAATCCATATCAGTGTGTGTTAAAGTCCCCCACTGTTACAACTTTTCCTGCCTCCACAGCCTTCCTTATCTCATCTCCCAGCTCTTGATCTGTGGTTTCATCTTGACTTGGTGGTCATACACTGTCCCCATCCTTACTTTCTTCCCCACTCCTGACTGCAGCTGCACTTATAAGGTCACTGTACTTTCTTCCCCCATGTCTTCCCTTGTGACCATTATGCCCACCCTAACATAGAGTGCTACTCCTCCCCCCACCTTTTGTCCTGACTCCTGTCCATCCTATAGAGGGTGTATCCAGTAACAGACAGACCCCAGCCATGATTTGGGGTTGCCCAGGTCTCAGCGACCACCACCAGATCCACTCAGCCTTCCATCATCATGGCCTGGAGGTCATCCATCTTTTTCAACAGACACCTGGCATTTATGGGTGTTACTCTTCACATTCAAAGTTTTCCTTCCCCCTCTCTCCTTTCCCAGTCCCCCTTCTCCATCTGACTTCCTTCTGGTTTCTCCCATTCCTTGATTTGTCCCCCTCCCTCTTTCTGCCACCCCTCCACTGTGCTCCCAATATCCATCTTCTCCAACCCACAACTCGCTTTTGCTTGAGGAGAGGCCTCCTGCCTCCTCCTGTTGAGATCCTTGGGTGTTGCACCCCACATTACATCCCGTCCCCCACTCAGTTTACATTTAAGCTTCACAAGATGAACAAATAGTCCCTAATTCTGTAACTCAGCACCCTGCCCTCCACCCCCGCTGAGGTGCAGTCTGTCACTGCATGTTTACAGTTACCTCACAACCAATTTCTTATTGCTCGTTAAGTACTCCAGGATAAAATGTGTGTGAAAAATGCTATAGAAATGCTTATTCTCCATCTTCTTGTACCCCAAAGACTTTTTTTTCACAGCTAGTTTGCTTTATCTCCTGTTCTCTACAGCTGGCTCTACTTTGATCCTACCCAATGCCCAGCCTCGCCACCCACATTCTCTGGGACTTAACTCAGTGCCTGGTCCTCCCTGATTAACTCCCAATGCATGGCCATTGGGGGTGGACCCTCCCACCAAAGGAGTTATATAGCATGGCTCAGTGTGAGTGTCTCAGTCAGCAATGCAGGCCTGTGATGTGGGGCAGACATCATGCTGCTGCTTCTAGGGTGTTTTTTCTGCTTTGCAGGATCTCATCCCCTACGACACCAGCAGAGAGATCCAGGGATGCGGACATGCATGCTGATGCATCCCAGCATGCATCAGAGCACTATGGTGTGCTTCCTCCCTGCTCACCAGCTCTGGCTACATCACCACCTGTTTTCACCCAGGTGGTGGCAGTGGAGAAGGGACTGCAAGCCCTACTTCTCTGGGGATGAGAGCATCTGATGGGAAAGGCAACCCTCCTCCCCTGGTCAGCCTGCCAATGACTCCAGTTTGTTCCTGAACCTGGCTTGTGGGTGTCGCTAGCAATAGTGCTACCGCTGCACCTGCAGGCTGGTAACATTCTGTTTGCATTGCAATTAATCTAGCCAGGATAGTCCAACTGACTTTTAACTTACTGTACAGTGGGATCATGCTCCTTTACATAAATTTATATAAGGGGGAGCGCTGAAGTACAGTGAGGTCAAATTACTCATCCACAGGTCATAATTAATCATCCACATAGGAGGCTTGTAAAACAAGTTGGGTAACCTGGGGGGTGGGGATCAGAGGGGTAAATGGTTCAAAAATTGGTTGAGTGGAAGAACACAGAGGGGGTTGGTTAATGGAGCTCAGTCCAAGGGGATGAGGGTGACCAGTGGGGTGCCACAGGAAACATAGAAACATAGAATTTGACGGCAGATAAGGACCGCTTGGACAACCCAGTCTGACCATTTCCCTACCTAATGGATAAGCTGCAGATTCTAGTCAACCAGCAGCCTACTTCTTCCTATCCCCACCCCCTGGAATTGCCTTATGAGTGTCCCATGCATGCTTGAATTCCACCACTGTTTTTGACTCCACAACCTCCTCTGGAAGGCCGTTCCATGCATCCACAACCCTCTCTGTGAAAAAATATTTCCTTACATTACCTCTGAGCCGCCCCCTCATCTTCAAATTGTGCCCCCTTGTTCTTGCACACCTCTTTTTCCGAAAGATGCTACCCTCTTGGACTTTGTTTGATTCCATTGAGGTGCTTGAAAGTTTCTATCATGTCCTCCCTCTCCCTCCTTTCCTCGAGGCTATACATATTAAGCTCCTTAAGTCTCTCTTCATATGTCTTCCAGTGCAGACCCTGCACCATTTTAGTTGCCCTCCTCTGGACAGCTTCCATCCTGTCTATGTCTTACGGAGACTGGGTCTCCAGAACTGCACTAGTACTCCAGATTGGGTCTCACCAGCTGTCTGTTCAGAGGGGATAACAACTTCCTGTTTTCTACTGGTGATGCCTCTTCCTATGCATCTCAGTATCCCCCCAGCCCTCCTTACTGCCCTCTCACATTGCTTGCCCACCTTTAATTCATCTGATATGACTACCCCCAGGTCCCTTTCCATTTCTGTTGTTGTTAGTATCTCACCCCCAATTGTGTACTCTTTCCCTGAGTTTTTGTTTCCCAGGTACATTACCTTGCACTTCTTAGCATTGAATCTAAGCTGCCATACATTTGACCATTCCTCTAACCTTGCCAAGTCCTTTCTCATTCTTTCCACCCCACTTTGTGCATCAACTCTGCTGCAGATCTTTGTGTCATCTGCAAAGAGACATACTTTTCCTTCCAGTCCCTTTGCAATGTCGCTTATAAAGACATTGAAGAGGACTGGTCCTAATACTGAACCCTGCGGTACCCCACTAGTAACCCCCCTTTCTTCAGAATGGACTCCATTTACTATTACCATCTGTGTCCTATTCTCCAGCCAGTTCTTTACCCAGGCTATCATCTTGGGACCCACTCCAGGCTGGCTAACTTGTATATTAATCTTTTGTGTGGGACTGTGTCAAATGCCTTGCTAAAGTCTAGGTAGGCAATGTCCACAGCCCCTCCTTGATCTACTACTTTGGTCACCCAGTCAAAGAAATCTATTAGATTTGTCTGGCATGACCTTCCCGCTGTGAATCCATGCTGCCTTGGGTCCTGTGCCCCTCTGGCCTCTAGGTACTCAACAAATCTTTCCTTCAGAAGTGATTCCATCATTTTCCCAATCACTGAGATTAAACTAACAGGTCTGTAGTTTCCTGCTCCTGCCCTGCATCCACTTTTGTGAAGTGGAATCACATCTGCCCTCCTCCATTCCTTAGGTACCACCCCATCCTCCCATGATTTGTTAAAGAGGGTAGTCAGTGGTGTCACTAGTTCTACCCTTAGTTCTTTTAGAATTCTGGGATGAATCCCTTCAGGCTCCATTGCTTTATCCACCTTCAGTTTTAAGAGTTCTTTCAGAACCCTTTCTTCTGTAAATAGGCTGGTATCAACTTCTGTATTCAGAGTGTTTCTATTGTTTGGTTTAGGTACCTCCCCCTCTTCATTTGTAAACACTGAGCAAAAATATTTGTTTAGTATCTCTGCCTTTTCACAGTCACCCTCTGCTCACCCCCTTCCCCTTTATTAAACCTCAGTGTCCCTCCCTTGGTCTTCCTGTGCTCCCTGATGTACCTATAAAAGATTTTAGCCCCCTTCTTAACTGAGTTTGCTATCTTTTCCTCAGTTTGGGCCTTTGCTGTTCTGACTGCCTTCCCGGCTTCCTTTTGCTTTAACTGTGTTATCTGTGTACTTATCTAGGTGATTGTCACAGATGTCAGAAGGGAATTGTTATCTGTGAAATTAACTAAGTGTAGAAAGATTTGCAAAGTAGGGGGAGTGGCTTAGCAAGAAGGAACCAGGTTAAAACCAGATTTAAGCACTGCCCTAGACAGCTTTTGCCAGAGAACAGACAGAACACCAGGAGGAAGGAGCTACTGGAATAACTAAAACTTCTCTACTGGGACTATATTGCCCTCCTTCCCTCCCCTCCACCCCCACCCTAAACCAGTTCTACTTTTATAGGCACAGGATTTAACTGACAACAGGAACTTCCTGTTTGGGAGCAGGAAGTGAGTGATCACAGAGCCACCAAAGACTCACCATTCTAGAAGGGCAAGAGTAGCTCTCCATTCCCCTCCCAGCTGCTGGAGGTCTGACTCTGAGCAAGTAAGGAGACTACTGAGAAATATAGGAACTTCTTGTCTTAGAACAGGAAGATCAGGAGCTAAAGGGCACAGAGGCAGTAAGTAAGTAGGGGAAGAAAAAGGAAAAAAAGAAAATAAACAAACAGAGGAAAGAGTAAGTATTCCAAACAACAGTTAGGGGGCCAGAAAAAAAACATGATGGGCGTGGTGCAGTGCAATGGCTGTGGAGCAGCAGTCTTCTGGGAGATGTTCTGGAGGATGCAGTGTTGTCCCATCTGCAGGCACCTCTCTGGGCTGAGGGAGGAGGTTGTTCATCTCCAGGCTGATTTGGCCAGGATTTGTTGGACCTGCTCTCCCACCCAGGGATCACCAGAGTCACTGCCGTTGCCTCAGAGGTTGCCAAGAAAGAGGAGCAGTTGAACCACAGTGGGCTCAGGGAGGGTGTGGGTGGTGGCACAGAGGCGCATCCCTCCAGTTGTACCTCTCCACAATTACTATGCTGTTCTGGAAAAGTGTGGTTCCTCTATGGAGGCACCCACAGTGGAGACCAAGGAGGATGCTGGGAACCTCCACAAAGGAGACCCACAGGAAGGTGTCATGGGACCCCACTTGGGAAGGAAACAACTCCTGGTGGGAAACTCCATTGTTAGGAAAGTAGAACTGGGGGAGGAAGGAGAGAGGGAGGTAAGGTGCCTTCCTGGCACCATAGCTTGGAAGGACAAGGAGCAAATCCTCAGAATCACAGGAGCAGCTGCACAGGGGAGGGAACTGGATGTCATTGTCCACCTAGGGACAAATAACCTGGCTAAGAAAGGGATCAGAGCAGTGCAAGAACCATTTGTGGAGATGGGGAGGGGCCTTAGACAACTAGCACACACAGTAACCTTCTCAGAGGCACTGTCTGTCTATGACACAGATGAGGCTAGGGTGCTCCACACCATGGGATTCAATCAGTGATTGAAATACTGGTGCAGAGCTCAGGGATTTGGCTTCATTGGGGACTGGGGGTCCACCTAGATGGATGCAGGCCTTTACTGCATGAAGGTCTGCATCTGTCCTGGAAGGGAGCCAGGATCCTAGCTGATAGGTTTAAATACCTCATTGGCAAGCATTTAAACTAGCCAAGAGGGGAGGCACTGGAAAGGAGCAAGGAAATCCTAGCCTCCCCCAAAAAATCAGGGTACTAAGTGAGGTAGACACCAACATAGAGATGTCAATAGGGAGAAGCGCAGGGGTAAATGGAGAAAGTGACAAACGTAATAAGGACAGGGATGGGCAAAAGGGGTAAGGCCATCAAGAAATGGAGGGTAATGAGTACCAATGCCCGTAGTCTGGGCAACAAGCTCCCTGAACTGGTGGCCTTGATGGAAGAGGGATGCCTGGATATTGTAGCAGTCACAGAAACATGGTACACAGAGAACCATGACTGGGATGTTAACATACCAGGATACACAACCTACAGGAGAGACAGGGAGGCAGAAGAGTGGGGGAGTAGCTCTCTATGTAAGGGAAGGGATAAAAGCACTGAACAAAAGAGTAAACAGGGAGGAGAGGAGGAACTGTGGGTCACCTTAGAGACTGGAAATGGCACCACAATCTGCACAGGGTTATATACAGACCCCCATGTCAGGGGAAGGGAATGGACAAGGGTATGATAGAAGGCATACTTAGGATGGCAGAGAAAGGGGAGATATTGTTGATGGGTGACCTGAATATGCCAGATGTTAACTGTAGCACCTTTGCTGCAGCCACATCCAAAAGCAGGGCCATTCTTGATGCCCTTCAGGTGGCATGCCTCAGGCAGCTAGTTTTGGAACCTACTCATGAGGGAGCAATCTTAGACCTTATACTCTGAAATGGGGACAGTGATAGGATCTCAGATCTAGAAGTGGGTAGCCATTTGGGAACAAGTAACCAACAAACAATGTGGTTCATGATAAACTCAACTACAGAGTCAAGCCATACAAAAGTGAGGGTTCTGGACTTCAGGAGAGCTGACTTTGGCAAGATAGGAGAGTGCCTTAGAAAAGCACTAGCAAACAGGCTAGAAGGAGGGGTGGAGCAACAATGGGGAAATATCAAAACTGCCATCACAGAGGCAACAAGCCTTTGTGTGAAGCAAATAAACAAATCAAAATGAAAGAAAAAGCCACTATGGTTCTCAAAAGAAGTGGTGGTGAAGGTTAGGGAGAAAAAGATAGCATTTAGGAAGTATAAGGAAACACAGAAGGAGCAGGACAGAGAACTGTACCAGTTAAGGCAGAAGGAAGCAGGGAGGGTAGTCAGAATAACAAAGGCACAAACTGAGGAAAAGATAGCCAACTCGGTTAAGAAGGGAGATGAAACCTTTTATAGGTATATCAGGGAGCGGAGAAAGACAAAGGGAGGGATAGTGAGGCTGAATAGAATGGATGGTGGGTGGGCAGAGAGTGACAGTGAAAAAGCAGGGATACTGAATGAATACTTCTGTTCAATATTCACAAAAGAGGAAGTGGGGAGGTGCCTAATCCAATTAACAGAAGCACTCAGGAGAGGGGGTCGATCCCAGTCCTTTCATAGAAGAAAGGGTTCTGAAAAAACTCATAAAACTGAAGGTGGACAAAGCAATGGGGCCAGATGGAACTCACCCCAGAATTCTAAAAGAATTATGCAGAGAACTACTGACACCACTGACTACCCTTCGTAACAAATCATGAGAGGATGGTGTGGTACCTGAGGACTGGAAGAAGGCTGATGTGATTCCCCTTCACAAAAAGTGGGAACAAGACAGAGGCAGGAAACTACAGACCTGTTAGTTTGACCTCTGTGGTAGGGAAAGTGATGGAATCACTTCTGAAGGAAAGAACTGTTGAGTACCTAGAGGCCAATGGGGCACAGGACCCAAGGCAGCATGGGTTCACAGCGGAAGGTCAAGTCAGACAAATCTAATTGATTTCTTTGACTGGGTGACCAAAGTAATAGACCAGGGAGGGCTGTGGACATGGCCTACCTAGACTTTAGCAAGACATTTGACACAGTCCCACACAAAAGATTAGTAGTCAAATTAACCAGCCTTTGAGTGGGACCCAGGGTGGTAGCCTGGTAAAACATTGGCTGAACAACAGGACACAGAAGGTAATTGTAAATGGAGTCCACTGTGAAGAAAGAGAGGTTACTAGTGGGGTATTGCAGGGTTCAGTACTGGGTCCAGTCCTTTTTAATGTCTTTATAAGTGACATTGCAGAGGGACTGGAAGGAAAAGGATGCCTATTTGCAGATGACACAAAGATCTGTAACAGGGTTGATGCACAAGGAGGCATGGAAAGGATGAGAAGGGACTTGGCAGGGTTGGAGAAATGGTCAGAAGTGTGGCAGCTTGGATTCAATGCAAAGAAGTGCAAAGTAATGTACCTGGGAAACAAAAACCCAGGGGAAGATTACACAATGGGGGAGGTAGTAACAACAACAAAAATGGAAAGGGACCTGGGGGTAATCATATCGGATGACCTTAAGGATGGCAAGCAATGTGAGAAGGCGGTTGGGTGGGCTGGGGAGATACTGGGATGTATAGGGAGAGGCATCACCAGCAGAAAACAGGAAGTTGTTATCCCTCTGTACAGACAGTTGGTGAGGCCCCATCTGGAGTACTGCATCCAGTTCTGGAGACCCCATCTCCACAAGGACATAGACAGAATGGAGACAGTTCAGAGCAGAGCAACTAAAAGGGTGCAGGGTCTGCAAGAGAAGCCATATGAGGAGAGGCTAAAGGAGCTTAATATGTATACCCTGTGAGGAAAGGAGGGAGAGTGGAAACATGATAGAAACGTTTAAGTACCTCAGTGGAATCAACAAAGTCCAAGAGGGTAGCATCTTTCAGAAAAAGAGATGTGCAAGAACAAGGGGACACAATTTGAAGATAGAGGGGGGACAGCTCAGGGGCAATGTGAGGCAGTATTTTTTCACAGAGAGGGTGGTGGATGCATGGAATAGCCTTCTTGAGGAGGTTGTGGGGTCTAAGACTGTGGGAGAATTCGAGAATGCATGGAACAGACATAAAGCAATTTTTGTGGGTGGTAGGAAGAAATAGGCTGTTGGTTAAATAGGATCTGCAGCTTATCCTCTTGGTAGGGAAATGGACAGACTAGGTGGGCCAAGCAGTCCTTATCTGCCATCAAAGTCTATGTTTCTATGTGACTGATACAATTCTCTGTCCTGCTCCTTCTGTGATTCCTTGTACTTCCTGAATGCTTTCTTTTTCTCTTGAACCTTCAAAGCCACCTCCTTTGAGAACCATAGTGGTTTCTTACATTGTTTTGTTTTGTTTATTTGCTTCACATAAAGGCTTGTTACCTCTGTGATGGCAGTTTTTATTATTCCCCATTGTTCTTCCACCCCTCCTTCCTGCCCATTTGCTAGTGCATTCCTTAGGCACTCGCCCATTTTGGCAAAGTCAGCCCTCCTAAAGTCCAGTACTTTTGCCTTTGTATGGCTTGACTCTACAGCTGTGTTTACTGTGAACCATACTGTTCGATGGTCACTAGTTCCCAGATGGCTACCCACTTCTACATCTGTGATCCTCTCTCTATCTCCATTTGAGAGAACCAGGTCTAAGATTGCTCCCTCTTGAGTGGGTTCCAATACTAGTTGTCTAAGGCATGCCCCCTGTAGGGCATCTAGAATAACCCCACTCTTAGAAGTGGCTGCTGCAACTGGACTCCAGTTAACATCTGGCATATTCAGATCACCCATCAACAATATCTCCCCCTTTTCTGCCGTTCTAAGTATACTTTCTATCATTTCCTTGTTCATTTCCTCCCCCTGAGAAGGGGGTCTGTATACTACCCCTGTGTGGATTGTGGTGCCATTGCCTGTGTCCAAATTGACCCACAGTGATTTTTCTCCTCCCTGTTTACCCTTTTGTTCTGTTGCTTTGTTTCCTTCCCTTATGTAGAGAGCCACTCCCCCTCCTCTTCTACCCTCCCTGTCCCTCCTGTAGATAGTGTATCATGGTATGTTTATGTCCCAGTCATGGTTCTGTGTGTACCATGTTTCTGTGACTGCCATGATATCCAGATGTTCCTTCTTCATTAAGGCCACTAATTCAGGAAGCTTGTTCCCCAGACTAAGGGCATTGGTACTCACTGATCTCCATTTTTTGATGACCTTACCTTTTGTAGCAACATCCCCCACTGACCTTTCTATCTTGGTCTTTTTCTCTTTTAGTACCCTGTTTTGTAGGGGGAGGCTAGGAATTTCCTGCTGCTTATGAGTGCCTCCCCGACTAGTTTAAAAGCTTGCCAATGAAGCATTTAAACCGATTGCCCAAAAGACTTGTTCCCTTCCTGGACAGATGCAGACCATCCTGCCAGTATAGGCTGGTGTCCCTCCAGGTGGAACCCCAGTCCCCAGTGAAGCCAAACCCCTGTGCTCCACACCATTTTTTCAACCATTCATTAAATCACATGGTGCAAAGTACCCTCACCTCACCTATGCCATAGACAGACAGCACCTCTGAGAAAGATACTGTGTGTGCTACTTGTGTAACCCCCTGCAAATGGGGGTTCCCAAAAGTCTTCCAGGAGCTTGCCTGAATGCTCCAAGTTTGGGCGGTGTCCGGCGTCTGAGCTGTTTAAATGTGGTTCCAAGAGAGTGCTATTTGAGCCTCCACGTACTGTCTCTTTAAGAGCTGTCTGATGAACCCTTGATGAAAGAACGGAGAGGGGGGACATGATAGAAACTTTTAAGTACCTCAGTAGAATCAACAAAGTCCAAGAGGGTAGCATCTTTCAGAAAAAGAGACTTGCAAGAACAAGGGGACACAATTTAAAGATAGAAGGAGGGCGATTCAGGGGCAATGTGAGGAAGTATTATTTCACAGAGAGGGTAGTGGATGCATGGAACAGCCTTCCTGAGGAGGTTGTGGGGTCTAAAACTGTGGGAGAATTCAAGAATGCATGGGACAGACATAAGGCAATTCTTGTGGGGGGTAGGAAGAAATAGGCTGTTGGTTAACTAGGATCTGCGGCCTATCCTGTAGGTAGGGAAATGGGCAGACTAGATGGGCCTAGCGGTCCTTATCTGCCGTCAATGTCTATGTTTCTATGTTTCTATGTCTGCTTGCAGACAATTAGTTTGTATGGGGGGACTGTGAATTTAATGCTCAAATCCCGCCTGGGCTGCTGTCAATTCGCACTGTTTCTGCCATTGCTACATGTGCAGAGGGAGCCTTATTGAAAGATATAACTGTTTGCCAGAAATCATTTAGAGTGACTGAGAAAATGTAGTTTGTCTAACCTGTCTTCATTTCAGCACGAACTGTTTCAGTGTAACTCTTTCATTTTGGTCCTGAATAGCTGACTTGGACCAATCAGAATGATAGGGAGACCCTAAAATGGAGCCTGTGGATGAATCGGAACTTGGACTCTCAATTTTGAGCCAGCCACAAGGGGACTGTATGGGCAGTGACTCTGGGAAATGTAGTTTTAACCTTGGCATCTTTTTCCACCAACAGAGGGAGTCTTATTGTGAGTGACAACCGAACCAGTCAACAGAATGGTGTGGAGCTAAAGGAAATGCCCTGCTCTGAGACTGGAAAGAGTAGATCAGTTGTGACTGTGAAGAGAGGAGCTCTGTGCTTCTGCGGTGTATAGTTTTGCATGGGAAGTGCGTGTGAGGCCCTGAGTTTCGGTCTGCAGCCTTTGTGAGTGCCAGTTTGGACTCAATCTGATTTGTGGGGAGAAAGAAGCACTAGAAGTGTGGAAACCAGGCTCACCCTGTAGAAGACTGGAGAAATTGCTGAATCGCGCTCGGTCTGTCAGGAACTGAAGCTGCTCTGTGTGCTTCCGGGTATTTTGCAGTAATTGTGAATGGGATCAAGCAGCAGCCTGCCTGGTATAGTACTTTCCTTTTACTTATGAATGTGCGTAGTGCTTATGGAGAATCGTTATTTCCAATCCCCAGTGATGTGTGCTGTGTGTTGAAGCTGGAAGCAAACCCCAGCTTGTCTCGGACTAAATCTGTTTGCTATCAACTGCAATGGGGTCCAGTCACAAGGACTTTGTCTCCATGCCTTGTTGTTCTGGTAATCCAGAAGAACATCCACCACCCAGTTTTCAGCTTGGGTATTTGAGTACAAGTCAGGGTATTTCTCTGCAGCCTATTTTCAATCACAAGTGTGTCATCTAATTTTTGTTGTTTCACTGCTTCATGGACTGAGCCATCCAGCTCCGGATTACAATTGGGTGTTGTGCATATATTTTCTTCTACAGGGCCCTATCCATCTGCACCTGCCAGCCAACCCCGGGCAACAGACCTGGCTAGCCCCCCCCCCAACCTGGGTACCCAGAGTGTGACTTTTCAGCCCAGTATGTTTGCACAGTACTGTGATTTACTGCCACCAATTAACCTGATTTCCCCCTCCTGTGTTACTGCCCCCTAAATAAATCAGATTTGTTGTTGTTATACTATATACTGTCTGTGGTGTTGGTACTTATGGGAAACAGTATTGTGTTTTGCTGTGTATGTTGTTTAACCTTATTTTACAGGAGGTCCTCAGAGATGTGCTGCAGAATCAGTCTCGAGGGTAAGTGGTATCTATATGAGTGAACAGTGTGTATACGTGGAGTATTGGGGCTGTAACTCTGGTGTACTGTACGAGCCACTAGAGGGAATAAAAGGGGGTCTCAGTGTCCCAGAGGGCTGTGACCAAGCTAGTCTAACCACTACAAACCCTGACCTCTGGGTGGAGGCACCCGCCATAGGACCTAGGCCCCTCAACCTGTCCATAGTCAAACAGGCAGGGGTAGTAGCCCTTGGGATAGCACCACCTAGGGGTTACATCTTGGAGGCACTGCTGGGATTAGTGTCCTCTAGTGGCCACATTTACGAATTACTGTTAAAAATAAATGGATACCCCGACAGAAGTGGCTGTACACCAGTTGGTGGGGTGGTGTACTGGGCAGGAGTTCGACCCCCAAATTGCTATACTTATCTTGTATATCCCACTGGTTACCAGTACGCACACTGTAGAGGGAGTACTTTCCAAGGTGGAAGGTTTACAAACCCCTGTGGTGGCGGGTTGACATGCTAATCTGCTCACCCACACTTTCATGGCCCTAGTAGAGTATAAGGACCCCATAGATAGCTCCAAAGTGCCACAGACTATTACCCCAGAGGGAGCCCTCACTGCCTGGAGAATGATAACTAAGGACAATAAAGACTGGGGGGAATGACCCCCCCCGCACTATCTGAAACATTTAAGGAGAAATTTGCTAAATTGTTGCTGGAGGAAGGGAAAACTGGAGGATTTAAAGAAACTATTATTTCCACATGGGGGCGTTCCTCCCCTAGCACCCTCTCCCCCTCCCACACCCGTTATTGCCCCTCTTTCTGTGCCAGTGCTAGCCCCTATGATTGTACCTGCCATTAGTCATGACTCTTACTGCAAGCTCAAAGTATTGTCTGGTGTCTGCCCCACTCCAAATGGGGAGGTTGATCTGGAAACCTGGAAAGACTCTGCTACTCTTGTGGTACAAGACTGGCAATGCTGTCAGGCAGAAAAAAGGGCTCACCTGGGGGAGAGCCTCCAGGGACCCGCTCAACATACTTTTCACTCCCTGAGGGTCTCTGACCCTGATGCCAAAGCCCAAGAGTACATAATTGCCCTTGAAAATGTGTTTGGGGACACCACTAGTGTTGAGGCCATGAAATGGAAGCTTAAAGATGTTAGACAACAGCCGGGGAAATTGTTATCTGCCTATATGGATCAATTAGAGGGAATCTTGCAAACCATTTTTCGAAAGGGGGGGTTGGACCCGTAGTGAAGCAGACTGGGTAAGACTGGATCATATACTCTGCTCTGCCCGGCACTCTAGCTGGGTGTTGCTCAAATTGCAACTGCATCAAAGGAATCTGGTCCCTTGCCTTTCCATGTGTTGATGAAGGAGGTATGGGAAGTTGAGGAGGAAGGTTTTTCAGAGCCCTGTGCAGTCGTAGCTGCTAAATCCCCTGCCCCAGGTGTGGGGTCAGATGCTGATGGTCTGGAATCACCGAAATCACATGACAGAATCCGAGACCCAAATGTCAGCCAAGGGGGGCCCAGCCAGAGAGGGATGGCTACCGATGTTCTGCCATGGGATGAACTTCTGAGGGAGATTAGAAAAGCAACAGACAGTCTCATCATAAAGGCCACTCCTATGAGTACGGGCCCTGACACTTGCCCGACTGCTTCTGTTATGGGGTGGGGGTGCCCACCCATGCACCTCCTGCTGACAACAGCTCAAAACTTGATGTCTTGGCTATGGAGGTGAGGGAACTGAAGAGATATCTCCGAATGTCCAACCCACCGCCGGCTGAGGTGGCACCAAGGTTTTCTGTTGATAGTACCAATGCCGCAGCCCACAATGTGATGCCTCGGTCCCCCAAAACGTCAGCAGACATATTTTTCCATAATTGTGGGAAGGATGGGCACATGAAGAGGGAATGCTGGTCTCGGAAAGACTTAGAGAGAGTGGTGAGCCGGCTACAAGGAGAGCTTTGGAGCACAAAACAGTGGTTAAGAGGTACACGAAATGATCGCAGTTAAGGTCCTAGAAATGCTAACTCATGTCCCTTTGTGGCTAGATCATCTGCCCAGGCCCTTGCTACTGCCTCTCCAGACTGATCCAGAATAGTGGGTCCCTCCATGGAGACCACTGTGAAGGTGAATGGAGTGTCTACAAGAGCTGTATTGGACAGTGGCTCCCAAGTGGCAATTATGTTTCAGGACTGGTATCAGACGCACCTGTTTGATATATCCTTACGACCGTTGGAAGGACTGCATGTCTGGGGGTTAAGTGAAAAGACCTACCCCTATTCTGGGTATATCCAAATTTGGTTGTCTTTTCTCACCTCCGTGGCTGGAGTGGCCGAGCAAGTAGAGACCCTGGCATTAGTGTGTCCCCCTACCGGACTGTATGATGGGATTCCTCTACTAATTGGGACGAATGCGCATATGTTTGGATGGTTGGCGCAGTTGTGTTATGAGAAACAAGGGTCAAGGACAGGTAGAGCTTTGAGAATCCCTGCCTTCTTCAAGAAGGCCTATGAGGCACAGAGAGATGCTGAAAAAGTGGACCCAGAGGAACCAGTTGAAATTGTCTGGAAGAAGGATCCGGAGTCTCTGATTCTGGCGCCAAATGCCCAGTGTACCTTACAGGGGGAAGTCCGTATCAGAAAGGATGTCAAGAATAAAATCCTCATGCTGGATGCACCAGGCGATGGGAAATTGCCGGAAGGACTGCTGATCAAGCCAAGTATTTTGCCTGCCAGAGCCCATGCTTATGCCAGAAGGGTAATGGTTCAAGTTCATAATGTGTCTGATAGAGAGCTTCAAGTAAATAGAGGTTGCACCCTGGCTAATGTACATTGTGCAGATACTGCAGTGCTGCCCAGTAACAAGTGTTTGGGGGAGAATGACAGAGTGATGCCCGACTTGTTTGATTTTGGGAACTCCCCATTGCCAGCCGAATGGAAGATGAGAATTAGTAGAAAACTTGCCCAGAGAGACCAGCTGTTTTCTTTAAAGGAATGGGACATAGGATATGTGCAAGGAGCTGAGCACCACATCCGGCTGCATGATGAAAGGCCATTTTGGGAGAGGTCTCGACGCCTGGCCCCTGCTGACATAGATGATGTGAGATGGCATCTGCAAGAGATGCTTGCTGCTGGTGTAATACAAGAATCCAGAAGCCCATATGCTTCATCTATTGTGGTAGTGAGAAAAAAGAATGGGACAGTAAGAATGTGCATGGATTATCGCACCTTGAACCGGCGGACTATCCCTGATCAGTATACAATGCCCCACATTCAGGATGCTTTAGACTGCCTGAACGGTAGCAAGTGGTTCTCCGTGCTGGATCTTCACAGTGGGTACTACCAGATCCCGATGGCACCGGAAGACCATGAGAAGACAGCCTTTATCTGCCCACTTGGTTTCTATGAATTCATGAGGATGCCTCAAGGGATTTCAGGTGCTCCAGCCACTTTTAATGACTGATGGAGCATGCAGTGGGGGACATGAACTTATTAGAGTGCCTGGTATACTGTACCTAGAAGATGTCATTGTGTTTGGCAGCTCACTGGAGGAACATGAGAGCAGATTATTCAAGGTGTTGGACCGACTGGAAGACTATGGCCTAAAACTGTTCATTGATAAATGTCAGTTCTTCCAAACATCTGTAAAGAATGTGGGACACATAGTCTCCACCAAGGGAACAGAGACCAACCCAAGTAAAGTTGATTCGTTGACCACCTGGCCACAGCCCCGCAATCTAAAAGAACTGCAAAGATTCCTGGCATTCTGTTGCTACTACCACCATTTCATCAAGGACTATTCAAGAATGATCCGTTCTTTACTTAATCTTACTCAAGGTTACCCTCCTATCCACAAAAAATACAAGAGGTTGGTTTCTTCTAGCCTGAGAGAGTGTATTTCCGTCCCAATGAAGTATTTGGAGCCAGATGGACACCCGAGTGTGAAACTGCTTTTCATGAGATTATACATCAGCTTACCTATGCTCCTGTCTTTGCCTATGCAGATCCAGTGAAGCCCTATGTCTTGCACACTGATGCTAGCCTGCAAGGCTTGGGGGCTGTATTGTACCAAGAGCATGAGAATGACCTGATGCCAGTGGCCTTTGCCAGTAGAAGCCTGACCCCATCCGAAAAGAACTATCCTGTACATAAGTTAGAGTTCATAGCTTTGAAGTGGGCTATTGTTGACCAGTTCCTTGGGTACTTGTATGGGGCTATGATACTAGTAAAAACTGACAATAATCCTTTGACCTATGTGCAGACTTCAGCTAAGTTGGATGCCACTGGTCATAGATGGCCTTCTGCATTATCTACATACGACTATGCTGTTGAATACAGAGCAGGCCTGAACCACATAGATGCTGATGCTCTCTCCTGGAGGCCTGTTCCCCGGAATGACTGGGTCAGAATGTCAGAACCTGATATTCGAGCACTCTGCCAGAAGTTTGATAGGGAGGAACAATCAATCAGTCAATCAATCAATCATTCTTTATTTATTTAAGGCGCCTTTCTTAAACCAAGGCGCCTTAACAAATTACATAAAACAATAAATATTTAAAACAAGATTAAAATAATTAATAATCATTAAAAGCTTTGTTAAAAAGGTAGGTTTTCAAGGCTCTTTTAAAGCTTTGGACAGTCGGACAATTTTGCACCTGACGAGGTAGAGAATTCCACAGGGTCAAGGCCATAAAACTAAAAGATCTTGCCCTTGAAGTTTTTAAGCGAACCCTAGGAATCTCTAGCAATCCCTCGTCAGTGGATCGGAGAGAGCGGGGGGGGGGACAGTAGGGACAAAGGAGATCTTTCAGGTAAGCAGGTCCCTGATCATGTAGGGCCTTATAGGTCATCAAACCGACCGTGAAGGTGATTCGCCAACAAACTGGCAGCCAGTGCATTCCCGGAGCACAGGCATTATATGACTGAACCTATAAGAACCAGTCATAAGCCTGGCTGCCACATTCTGAACTAGCTGCAAGCGGTGAAGTTCAACCCCAGTGAGCCCTAGGTGTAGGGCATTGCAATAGTCCAGGCGGGAGATAACGAAGGCACGGACCAAAGTTGGAAGATCCTCTGGAGGAACCAGGTGCTTCACCCGGGCGATATTCCTCAGATGATAAAAAGAGGTTTTGACAACCGCTGACACCTGAGATTTTAAAGTCAGACAATCGTCAAATACAACATCCATGTTCTGCACCCGGTCTGAGGTAGTCAGCTGGACACCCCCAAGCCATAAGCTCAAGGGTGATCGAGCTAACAAACCCACCTCACAGCGACCCTGGTCCACAACCAACACCTCAGTTTTTTCAGGGTTCAACCGCAGCCAACTCACATTCATCCAGTCTTGGATTTCAGCAAGACAGTTGTTAAAGACCGAAATGGCAGCATCCTGGCCGGGCACAAAGGACATGTACAGCTGGATATCATCTGCATAGCAATGAAAACCCAAGCTGTACCACCTAATAATCACTGCTAATGGCAGCATAGACACTGCAAACAACATGGGTGCCAAAATGGAACCCTGTGGTACCCTGCAGGATAGGGAGACTGATGTCGAGGAAAAAAATTCCAGACACCACCCTCTGAATCCTACCCTCGAGGTATGATCGAAACCAACTGAGGACTGTATCAGACAGTCCACAGATAGATTGCAAACATTCCAGTAGCACATCATGGTCCACAGTGTCAAATGCTGCAGAGAGATCAAGAAGGACCAAGATGGAACAGGTCCTTTGATCTCTCGCTATTAGGAGGTCATTTAGTACCGGCACAAGTGCTGTCTCGGTACTATGCCTTTTCCTAAATCCAGACTGGAGAGAATCATAGACATGGTTGTTGGTCAGATGATCATCCAGCTGTGATGCAACCACCTTCTCAATAACTTTACCCACAAAGGGTAAGTTAGAGAAAGGCCTGTAATTGGCCAGACAGTCTGGGTCCAAGGAGGACTTCTTAAGAAGGAGCTTAACTACAGCCTCCTTAAGAGGATCTGGAAAATTCCCCCTCTCCAAGGACCTCCAGACTATCTCAACAAGGACTGGGATGATTTTTCCACACAATCCACTAAGAGGCGTGTAGCAGTGAGATCCAAATTACAGTTGGCGGACGCGGTGGTTGGATAACCATCAACAATGTCACTGATTGTGGGGAGGCTGAACAGACCACACAAACTGGGTGTCCGACATCTCCTGCCAGCCATCACAACTCCCATCTGAGAGGGTCAAACGGACCTCGGATCTAATTTTGGCAACCTTATCTGCAAGAACAGAGGCAAGCACTCTCACACCGTTCTTGAGAAAAGGCTCTTCTGGGCTAAAGACAGATTGGATTGCACAATATGTCCACAGTCTGGAAAAGCTGAGCTGGTCTATTCTGTGCAGCCGCAATCTCTCTCTGGACCAGAATTCTGCCTTCTTCTCACGGTGCGGATTGATGTCTCGTCCACAGTGGTCCATCAAAATAAGTTGTCACCATCCAGACCCGATCTCTGCCAGCACCTCCCCAACCTTTGTCCAACTCTCCTCAACTCCCTCAAGGTCTCATCAAACCAAGGAGACCTGGGGTGAAGAGTGAGAGGATGAACACAAACAGGAGCAATGGAATCCAGGGCCCCTGCCACCGCCTCATTTTAGGCTCATACCAGCTCTCCTGGATCCATGCAATCTATTGGTAAGCCCGATAGATCCAGCACCACCATCAGGTCATCCGGGGAAACACCCCTAATGGGCGGTACTGGACCATTTCCATAGGGGCTGACCTACTAGGGGTGGCCTCAAAACTGAACCCAATGGAGTGATGGTCCGACCATCCAACCGGTTCCACCACCAACTCGGATATCTCCATCCCCAGAAGGAACACCAAATCCAATGAATGACCACCAACATGGGTCAAGGAGGAAATAACCTGTGTGAAGCCCAGTGAAATCATTAACTGGAGAAAGTCTTGACCAAAATGGGAGAGTTCATCGTCGACCCAGGCATTGAAGTTCCCCAGAGCCAACCATCTGGGGGATCCCAGTGTCAGGTCGACAATGAAGTCTGCAACTTCCGGCAGGAAAACATTCCCAACACCTGGTGGATGGTATATGAGAAGTATCCTGTGCCTCACACCCTCGCCTAGAATACATTCAAAGGATTTGGTAATTCCCACTGGCACCTCCACTAGGCCCAGTTCTGTTCTAAACAAATAACACACCGCCCCTAGATCCACCCTCGGGTTGTATCACCAAGTACCCAGAGATTGCTGCCACAAAACTGGTCCAGCATTTTCATCAAGCCAGGTCTCGGTGATGTACTTGCAGATCAGATGACCCAACAAAATCAGCTATAATAGCCGTCTTGTTTTTAATAGACCTGGCATTTGCAACACCACCGAGTAGAATGAGCCTCAGGATGACCATGCTACCTGCTGACTATAATCAGAACCCTTGGGTATGGGCTGACAGAGAGGAGGTCCCTTTCCTGAGCCCATTGACCCCAGGGCATCGCCTTATCCCCACTGTCCCAATTAACTCACTCCTTTCCATTCCCTCTCCAGACCCCTGCCCCATCCTCCTCCTCTCCCACAATCCCCAAGGCCCTACAGCGTCTATAGACCTCCGATGATAAGGGGACACAGAAAGGGCAAAGATCCCTGAGCCTGGAGGGGGAATAATACCAACTGTCCTAATATTATCCCAAACATACAATTATCACACCACATAAACAACCAAAAATTAACCCACCTCTAAGACTTAAATAAATACAAAGCTCTATAATGAAATAAAATACAGTTTAACCAAACCTCAGACTATTAACTTAAAACTCTTACCCCAAACATGAAACAGATACAAACATTAACTGAATTCCCCTTCCCCACCCTATCCTCTCATCACTGGGGAAACACTATACCTTCTAATCAATAATTAATTTAATTTGATTCAATTTAATTCAATTTAATTCCCTCCCAACCCAGTCCTCACACCACTGGGAAGAGAGGAAAATAATACCAATATCAAACAATAATATAAACTAAAAATCTAAATAAACAGAATAACTAAATAACTAAGTAACTGGATATAGAGTCCTCTCACCACCCAACTATCCAGATAAAATAAAATATTATAAATCAATTCTTTCAAACCAAACAAAGTATTTATAACTTAAAATAAAAGTTCAAAGTCTGAGGTCAAATGTCCACAAAGTTTCACCAAGCTCTAGGCTGGCCAGTAACCAGTTCACCCCTCTCACCCGGTGAAGACAGACCGTTCTCAGAATAAGTCAAATGTTTGTCTCTCCAAATAGTGGTTCAGGTTTCAAAGTGAGCTCCCACTTTCACTTAAAACCTTAGACAAAATTTCATCTTCAGGTAAATAAGAGCAGTCTAAATCAAAGTTCACTGCAAACCCACAGAGCAGGGAGGATCCAGAAATCAAATATCCAACCAGATTTTAATTCACAGCTAAAACCAAAAAGGATGGAGCAGAGAGAAAGATCAGAACATCCAGAGGACAGCAATACACCTCCTTCACATAGTCAGGAGACAGAAGATCAGGTTCTTCATATAACCTGCTAAGTTATCGCAGATATAGCCTTCCAACGCCAGATATTTCAATAGTTCGGTACACTTTCAGCATTCTCTTACCCAGCCACAGGGAGCTCTCCACCCCCAACCCAGTCCCTCTCCCCAAACCTGCTCACCACCCCTGCTGCCCACCAGCTGTTGAGCTGCAAATGTGGAAGAGCCGAAAAGTACAGCTGCTCTATAGCAGCTACACCATGGCTCACCACTGGCTCGAGATCAGGGCTAGGGAAAGGATCTCCCCTAATTTGCCAGGAACAGAAAATGCTCCCAAAATCCATATTATCTGGGTTGCAGTAAAAGTAGCATGGCTCACCAAACCACTCGCTACTTCCTCGCAGCACTCCAGCACTCGCAACACTCCAGGCAATCCTGATGGAAACACGCTGCTCTCCAATTCGCCGATCGTCTCCTCGCTCTGGGCTCTACTCACTCCACTCTGCCCCAACTCCCAGTTCAGTTCCTGATTAGTTTCCAACAACCTCGATCCAAAAATGCGATCCTTGAAAGCGATTTCAAATCGAAAAATAAAAAAAGGATTAAAACGATAGCGAACTAAAACAAACAAACTACTGTAAAATGGACCAAATAACAGCAAATTAACAGTAGAATAAAACTTAAAAAAGAACTCTAAGCTCCTGCTCCTGAAGGTTAGCCCAGCATGGCCACCATCTTCACACAAACAAATGTCCACAGATGCAGTGGACTGTATGGTGGATAGTTTGGGACCCTCTGAGAATTGCATACCTGCTGCTTATTGCCACTTTTCTGCAATAGACATTGGTGCACTGCCTCAGCTGGACAATGACAGTATTCAGCGGGCTCAATTCCGAGAGCCCATGATCAAATCAGCTTTAGAAGCCCTCTACGCAGGGAAAGATGTGCCCAAATTACGCTCCACTGAGTTGAGAACTGCACTGTTATACAAGGAAGGTCCTAAGTTGAAACTGATCAATAGACTGTTATACAGAGAAACAGTAAACAGAGGGGGACAAATAGATAAACAACAACTAATGCTGCCCACTGCCTTTCGAGACTCAGTACTGAGGTCCTTACACAACCACATGGGGCACCTTGGTATAGATAGAACACTTGACTTGGTGAGATTCAGATTCTATTGGCCTAAGATGGGGCTGATGTTGAGCAACACATTCAAACTTGTAGTCATATTACAGAGAAAGCCCTGCCCCAGAGGGCTTCCCCTATAACATCACCACCAGTGCCCTCATGGAGCTGGTCTGTATTGATTTCTGAGTTTGGAGTCAGATCAAAGAAATATTAGTAATGTGCTTGGTGGTCACTGACCATTTTACAAGATATGTAAGCTTTCCCCACCAGGACCAGAAGGCATCCACTGTGGCAAAAGTACTTGTAGAAAATGTTTTGTTCACTATGGGAGCAACAAAGAATCCATTCTGATCAAGGAGAGACTTTGAGAGTCGTCTGATCAAAGAGATGCTTTCTCTGTGGGGAGTGCAGAGTCCAGAACCACCCTTACCACCCCAGGGGACCGCAGCCTGATCGTTTCAACCGCACTTTGCTAGATATGCTAGGCACCCCCCACCAAAAGGACAAGTCTAGATGGAGCCAACAAATTAGCACCCTGGTACATGCCTACAACTGCATCAAAAGTGATGCCACTGGGTCCTCCCCCTACCGCCTGATGTTTGGAAGAGAAGCTCGACTGCCGGTAGATGTATGTTTTGGAGTTTCTCCTGATGGGGTTCGAGCTGACAACTATTTACAGTATGTGCAAAAGTTAAAGGCCCAGCTAAATCATGTGTACCAACTGGCTCAAACCATGGCTGCCAAAAGAAATCTGGCCAACAAACAAAGGTATGATAAAAAAATGAAAGCAAAGGAACTCCAGGAGGGAGATCGGGTATTGTTAAGAAATCTGGGACTGCATGGCAAACATAAGATTGCTGACAGATGGCACCATCTCCCTCACATTGTAGTGGGCAAACTAGATGATCTGCCTGTGTACAAAGTAAGGCCAGAGAATAATTCAAATGATGTGAAAACAATGCATAGAAATCATTTACTGCCCATTGGACAAATCTTGACTGAGTCTGAGCCCCCAGAAAATGCCCCCTCTGGACCAGTAACTAGAGCTGCTGCTAAGCAGAAATCAAGAAAGTCTGCACCTACAGAAGCTGAGTTAAAGTGTTCCCCTCCACAAGTCCCAGTTGAACATGACTGTTAGTCCATGTCAGAGGAAAATGAGTATGGCTTTGAATACTACCCTTCTTACGAACTGAGTCAATTGTTTCAGGGCAATCCCCTAGTCAATCCTGGAGATGAAGCTGGGCCTTTTAGACTGTCTAAGCCCCCAGCTTTGTCCCTGGAGCCAATGCTCCCAGAAATTGAAGTGCAAAGCTTGAAGTCAGATAATATGGAATCATTGTGTATGGTTGAACTGTCTGAGTTTTCAGAGGAGGAAAATGATGGACTGGGACAAACTGGTGATATATCAGAACAAGAAGAGTGTGTTGAGTGCCCTGATAATTCCCTGTCAGTGTCAGAAAACTCCCCATGTGAGCCAAGTGTTGTGGACTCAGAGATTGTAACTTCTGGAGCTGAAAGTGCCCCAAGTTCTAGCCTCTCTACCCCAAAGGAGACTCCCCTGACAAGTGAGGACAATGCTGAAAATGAGTCTCAGGGTGCAGAGACTGTAACAGTTCCCCCTAGAAAGACTGGTCGAGCTGTCTCTCAATGTTGTCTATAAAGGTGAGTATGTGTCCCCAAGCTCATTGCCCAAACTGAACATCAGGGTTAACTCCAAGTTACTTGTGTTGCCATCTAGGTATGGTGCCCCTGCCCCATCCAGCCCCAAGGTAGCTGATAGGGAAGGGACCCCTCTCTTCAGGTTTCATGTACAGGAGGTAATAACTTGAGTTATGGTACAATGTGTGTATAATACTGTATAAAAAGTGATGTACTGAAAAGTTTCAGAAATGTGTTTCTGGTAAGATGATATGTTGACTGATGATTACATGTATAAGCCTAATGTGATACTGATGTAAATGTATATGGTTGAACTGAAACTTACGAGGGTACTTACTTGACACAGACTCCAACTTTTCCAGGCCAGGAAGGGTGTAACCCCCCTGCAAATGGGGGTTCCCAAAAGTCTTCCAGGAGCTTGCCTGAATACTCCAAGTCTGGGCTGTGTTTGGCGTCTGAGCTGTTTAAATGTGGTTCCAAGTGAGTGCTATTTGAGCCTCCATGTACTGCCTCTTTAAGAGCTATCTGCTTGCAGACTTAATTAGTTTGTATGGGGGGACTGTGTATTTAATGCTCGAATACCACCTGGGCTGCTGTCAGTTCGCACCGTTTCTGCCGTTGCTACATGTGCAAAGGGAGCCTTATTGAAAGATATAACTGTTTGCCAGAAATCATTTAGAGTGACTGAGAAAATGTAGTTTGTCTAACCTGCCTTCATTTCAGCACAAACTGTTTCAGTGTAACTCTTTCATTTTGGTCCTGAATAGCTGACTTGGACCAATCAGGAGGCTAGGGAGACCCTAAAATGGAGCCTGTGGATGAATCGGAACTTGGACTCTCAATTTTGAGCCAACCACATGGGGATTGTATGGGTAGTGATTCTGGGAAATGTAGTTTTAACCTTGGCATCTTTTTCCACCAACAGAGGGAGTCTTATTGTGAGTGACAGCTGAGCCAGCCAACAGAATGGTGTGGAGCTGAAGGAAATGCCCTACTCTGTGACTGGAAAGATTAGATCAGTTGTGACTGTGAAGAGAGAAGGAGCTCTGTGCTTCTGCAGTGTATAGTTTCGCACTGGAAGCGCGTATGAGGCCCTGAGTGTCAGTCTGCAGCCTTTGTCAGTGCCAGTTTGGACTGAATCCAAGTTGTGAGGAGAAAGAAGCACTAGAGGTGTGGAAACCAGGCTCACCCTTTAAAAGACTGGAGAAATTGCTGAATCGCGCTCAGTCTGTCAGGAACTGAAGCTGCTGTGTGTGCTCCCGGGTATTTTGCAGTAATTGCGATCGGGATCGAGGAGCAGTCTGCCTGGTATAGTACTTTCTTTTTACATAAGAATGTGCATAGCGCTTATGGAGAATTGCTATTTCCAATCCCTAGTGCTGTGTGCTGTGTGTTGAAGCGGGAAGCAAACCCCAGCTTGTCTCAGACTAAATTTGTTTGCTATCAACTGCAGTGGGGTCCAGACACAAGGACTTTGTCTCCATGCCTTATTGTTCTGGCAATCCAGAAGAACATCCACCATCCGGATTTCAGCTTGGGTATTGTGAGTACAAGTCAGGGTATTCCTCTGCAGCCTGTTTTCAATCACAAGTGTGTCATCTAATTCTTGTTCTTTCACTGCTTCATGGACTGAGCCCTTCGGCTCCAGATTACAATTGGGTGTTGTGCATATATTTTCTTCTACAGGGCCCTATCCATCTGCAACTGCTGGCCAACCCAGGGCAATGGACCTGGCTAGCCCCCAGCCCAACCTGGGTACCCAGAGTGTGACTTTTGAGCCCCGGTATGTGTGCACAGTATTGTGATTTAATGCCACCAATTAACCTGATTTCCCCCTTCTGTGTTACTGCCCCCTAAATAAATCACATTTGTTGTTGTTATACTATATACTGTATGTGGTGTTGGTACTTATGGAAACAGTATCGTGTTTTGCTGTGTATGTTGTTTAACCTTATTTTACAGGGGGTCCTCAGAGTTGTGCTGCAGAATCAGTCTCGAGGGTAAGTGGTATCTATATGAGTGAACAGTGTGTATATGTGGGGAATTGGGGCTGTAACTCTGGTGTACTGTGTGAGCCACTAGAGGGAATAAAAGGGGGTCTCAGTGTCCCAGAGGCTGTGACCAAGCTATTCTAACCACTACAAACCCTGACCTCTGGGTGGAGGCACCCACAATAGGACCTAGGCCCCTCAACCTGTCCCTAGTCAATCAGGCAGGGGTAGTAGCCCTTGGGATAGCGCCACCTAGGGGTTACACTTGTCTTAGGCCCCTCCCCAACTCTACAAAGTCCTCCTACACTGCTCTAATCTCATGATGAGCCAAGCCATTTGTCCCTAGGTGGACAATGACATCCTACCCAGACTCCCGTGCAGCTGTTCTTGTGATCCTGAGGATGCGCTTCCTGTCCCTCCAAGCCATGGCACCAGACAGGCCCCTTACTTCAGTTTTCTCTGTTCTCCCCCCCAGTTCTATCTCTCTAATAACTGAGTCCCTCACCAGGAACTGCTTCCTTTCAATGTGGTGTCCTCTGCCTCCTTCCTGTGGGCCTCCCTTGTGACAGTTGTCCACAACCTCCTTAGTCTCCTCTGTGGGTGCATCCATAGAGGAACTATGCTCCTCCCTGAGCCTACTGTGGTCCAACTACTGTGCTTTCTTCGCAACCTCTGAGGTAGTGGTGGTGGCTCTGGTGCTCCCTGGGTGGGGGAGGTTCCCTTACTACAGTCCAGTGTGGTTTGAAAACAGGCAACTTCCTCCCTCAGGGCAGAGAGTTGTCTCCAAATAGGGCAGCATCTCAGCCTCCAGAAAGACTCCCAGAAGACTGCTGCCCCACAGCCATTACATTGCATTACTCCCCACATGTTTGTCTACCTTCTTGTTTATCCTGTTTATAATTTTTTTTTGTGTTTGTGTGTGTGATTGGTTTGTTATACAGAAATATATATATCATACAATGTGTATGCTTATATTGTCAGTGCAGTGTACTAGAAAGGATGTGACAGTGATATGCACCTTGCCCTCTTGAAGAAATGATGTCAGAACCTTTAGGGAAGGATATTCAGAGTGCACCACAAAGAAGCACAATAGCAGGAGCAGGCACAAGTGCAGTGCGCCCCTGCGCAACATGCACAATATTCAAACACAGCACAGGCCAAGGTGCACTTGAGCAACACAGCTGAATATCATGCCAACTGCGCCATGGCACGACCAGGGATGTGCAGTGGAGCAGGGCTGATGCACAGTAACACAACCAGGGATGCACAGTGGAGCAGGGTAGAAGTGCAGTAGCACAACCAGGGATGCGCAGGGACAGGGACAGGATGCAGGGGTGCACCACCCATGGAAGCCATGGGTGGAGGAGCATGCAGCAGGCCATACAGTGCCACCCCCCACACCCCATGAACTGCACAACCAGTGGTGAGCTGGATAGACTACCAGCCCATGAACACCAGCACCGAATCCACAGCCGAGGCATGGTGTCCCAGCACACTCCCCTGGAAAGCAGTGACCACAATACAATGAGGGCCTGCCACTCAGTGCCACCCCATCCCACCAGTGCAGAACACACCCTGTACAGCGGTCCTCAGACACCCAGCCCAGGAGCAGCGCCCAACAGTGCATGGCACGGAAAGCATGCCACCACCCCCACCATGACAATGCAACCCTGTGCACCATGGAGTCATGCATGGCAGCCCCACAGTGAGCACCCTGCAGCGGGTGGCACCAGCCACTGATGCAACAACTGCAGATGCAATGCCACCCTGCACGGGCCCCCCATGGCACAGCAGAGAGGTCAACCCTGCATCAGTACCTGAGGGACCCCACATGTGACAAGGCCTGCCCTGGACCCCACCACCAGCAGGACAGCATCCCGCACACCTACCCATGCACACACCCTGTCCCAGTACTGTCCCCAACAGCCAGCACAGCTGCCCACTGTGGTGCATGGAGGCATGCACCACACAGGATGTGACACAGGGCATGGACAAACACCCACCCTGACCCAAGGGCACCCTGACACAGGGCCACAATAGTGGGGCAACAAATGCCACTGGCATGCGTCCACTGATGCTGTGTACCCACAGCCTGCACCCCACCATGGCATAGGTGTTCCAGCCATCCTGCGCATGCACTATGAAGCCATCCACTGCCAGCATGTGGCCGAAGCACAAGTGACAGACATCAGAACACAGACATTGTAACAGTAACCAGCGACAGCATGGATGGGGAACAACAGCATAGCCCACAGTGACACCCGAGGCAGACGTGCAACATACCAGTGACAGGGGGAAAGCTGCCATTGCGCCATGGCCAGAGGGTGGCCGGCATGGACAGCCACTAATGATATGCCAGCAGACCGTGCATGTCACAGACATGCAAGGGGGACAGCTGCACGGGCCATGAACATACTGACAGGGGCACCAGGGACACAGTGCATACACTAGGGATCACTGCACACAGGATCCAGTGCACAGGGAACAACACACATACCACAGACAGGGACTGAGTCCCCCACCCACACCATAAGTGGGTCCCTGCTGGACACACACACGCCCAGGCCTGCACCACCCCTGATGCCATGCACACCACTGCAGCCAAGCACCATATGCCCACTGCAAATCACAGACCACCACAGTTGTCATAACAAATAAGTCTGTAATAAGGTAGCGAACAGTACAAAAAACACAGCAAACCAAACTATTTACAATGTGTACAACAGGGAGTGGGATGAAGGGTTGTGAGGGTAAGTCCAGTGGGGGAATGAAGAACAGGTACATCATGGGCCTAGCAGCACCCCCTCTCCCCACTTCAGTCTCGGTGATGCCTCCTGTGCCTCCTTCTGTCACCCCATTCTATGTGTTGGAGCAGCTCCAGGGTGGCTCTCGACAGCTGCAGAAGCATCTGAACATTTCATTCTAGGGCAGTCCAGCATTGTCCACCTAGGACAAGGGAGCAGAGTCATTGCGTGTGACTGGCCAGACCCCTGCAGCCCACCCAATATGCACAGCATTCAGCCATGGGCCATGCCCCGTGATGGCATGTGACCACCCACAGTGTCCGTGCCTACATGACCCACCTACCCAGGCACCCATAGGCATGCGGAGCACTGCACACACCCATCGCCCATGTCTCGCACAGCACCACTGTGGCTGTACAGTGACATGGGTATGTGGTGCAAAGGTAGTGGCACAGCCATGTACCCAGTGCATGCACAGCCCACCTGCAACACCCACCCACACAAGCAGTGCCACAGAATAGTGCTGAGTGCACCACGTGGCATGCACGGCAGTGGGGCCAAGTGCGGGTGGCTATGTCCCGCCACCACCCCTGCAACCCAGCATTCACAGATGTAAGGAAACACAGCACTCATTTGCACCCTATTGGCCAGCAGGCACTGCTGGCCCGTGGCCCCCCAACATGGCTCAGCTACAACTGTACTGCATCCGCTCTGACCTGCTCCCCCTGTTCACAGGCCAGACGTGCCCTATGGTGCTTCTCCAGACCTAGTGTGCAAACATGGAGAGGGAAACATCAGTACAGGTCAGTAACAGAGCCCCCCCAGTGTGTGCATACCCACACACCCCAGCCATGATGCACCCCCACCACCACCACCCCGACTAGATGGCCCCCACCCCCCTGCAGCGTGGCCCTATGCACACTGTGATACTCGGACAGAGGGACGCTACTAGTGTTTGGATGGAGCACCTACCTGACAGTAGCATGGCACCTTGCTGGGCGCGTGCCTGCAGATGCCCCAGGCGGTCAAGGTCCCGCCGCTGTAGGTCACCATTCCGGTAGTGACACTGCTCTGCTGACTGGCCAATCCCAGTTGCCTCCTCCAGGCCGTCTGACACCTCCTGCCACACAGCAGTTCATGGCCTGTGGAGGGGTTCCTGCCCAAAGAGGGCACCAGCATGTGGCTCTACTAGGGCCAACAAGTTTGTCAACTCAATGGAGCTCCAGACCTGTGCCCTAGTATGTGGCATCTCGCTGCTGAAACCACAAGCAAAATGGCGCTCTGTAACGCACGTGCCCCATGTGCAGAGGCAGCATGGTACTGCACTGCCAGTCCCTATTGCACCATCACCGGACTGCACGATAGGGGTGCAACCATACGGACGCATGGTGCCTAGGGTGCAAAGGTCAACCGCAGGGTCAAGGGTCTGTCCACACACGGAGCGCCACAGTGCTATTGGGATGCCCTGGGTGTAGCACGGTAGGGTGCATGAGTGTGATGCCCTGTAGTTGCCTACCGCGCAGTGGCACCATGGTGCCCACGGCATACCAAGGCATGAGTGCCACATGGGTAAACAACACACTAGCACCACAGGCACAGTGGTGGCCATGCCCTACACTGCCTCCCGAGCACAGCAAGTCAGCAGCACCACACGCATCAGCATCAGCACCCCAGGCAAGCACTGTGCGGTGCCGATTGTGCACATCACAGTGCTGCGCCATAGCCAGAGCATGCTGACCAACATTGCGCAAGGCACAACAGTGCGATATTCAGCCAGCATATGCAGATCAGCTCTTTAGCCATTCCACAGTGAATCCACTGCATTAGCATCCACTTACAGTTGCGCCTGCCCTCATTTACATGTGTTGCACTATATAAATGCGACATGGGGCTGCAGAGGCCATGGTTAGGTATTGCAGTCCATTGTGGTGGGTTGCATGCTGTTGGAATGTGGGGAGTGTGGTTTGGGAAAGTTGAATGGGACTGCACAGTCTAAGGTAACACCTGTCATTCCCACAGGCTCGAGCATGACCGAGCGTGAGAAAGAGGAGGAACAGGAAAGGGGGGGAAGGAGGAGGCCCAATTTCATCAGGGCAGAATCAGATGCCCTGTTCGAGGCATATCTGGACAGGGACCCGCTGCTCAGCGGACAGAGGGGAATGTCACAGGCCCATGCTGTGGTGCGGGGTGAGGTGGCGTGTGCCATGAACCAGCATGGCAGCCACCAGAGGTCCATGCAGGAGTGCAAGAAGAAGGTTGACATGGACAGGAGGCAGATCAAGGACAAGGTGGCTGCCATCAGGGCTGCACATGCTGCCACCAGTGGGGGCCAGCCGGATGTACTACGCCTGATGCCAGAGGAGGAGCGGGTGGCCAGTAGCATGCTATGTTGTGCCATTGAGGGCATTCCTGGTGGTGGCTTCCAGACGGGTGGCAGCCTATCACTGCATGGCAGGTCCTGTGCTGTCAGTGTGTGGGTGGTGGAGGGCATGCCACAGGGCGAGGCAGAGCCACTGATGCTAATGTGTTCCCTTACAGCTCCTGATCATCTATGTGGGGCAGTGGTGGTGGGTGTGTCCATCAAGGGGAGGCCCTGGACATGGAAGATCACCCATCCACCTCCACAGGTGTCTGAGGGACTGGCCAAGTGCATACCTGCACGTCTGTCCAGACTGATGTGGGTGGTGTGGGTGCGGACAAGGCCCTGCCTGTGTTCCAGCATGACAGCGCCCATGGTCTCCAGCATGCTGGGACACAGATTGGGGCCAGATCCAGCACCGATGATGATGGACCACATGTCCCAGACAGTGATACATGTGGGACACAGGATGGTCCCACAGCAGGCAACCGTACGGGCATTGCCGTGGGTGATGCTGCCGTGACTGCCTGCATAACAACCCAGTCCCAGCCTGTGCCTGTATGTCCCAGTGGTGTAGCACTGGTGTGCGTCAAGGGCGGTGGGGCTGTTGTGGCTGCTGCAGCAGCGCCGGTGAGCCCTGACGATTGGCAGCTGGAGGGCAGTGCCAGCAGTTGGCCAGTGGCGATGGGGGGACAGTGTCAGGGGGTGGTGGCAGTGCACCATGTGTGGACATGCCCCAGCATGGCTCTGGTGTGCAGTGCCCAATGTCAAGGGGTGCTGACCAGCAAGGCCAGGAACACCATGAGGGACAGCAAGCCAGACCAGCGGATGACCTCTTTGACAAACACAGCCGTCTTCTCCAGGCCTCAGTGGATCAGCAGGTGCAGCTCGTGACAACGGTGGATGCACTCAGTGCAGTTCTGCGCCAGGCAGATGAGCAGTGCAGCAGGGACCATGGATTGCTCCTGGCAGAGATGGCCCGTCAGAGGACGGATGTGACCACTGCCATTGACAGGCAGACTACTGCACTGACAACTGTCATGGCTATACTGGGCACCCAGTTCAGTGCCCAGCTGCTGTGGACACCACACAGTGTCATGTCCACCCCCCATTCCCGGCACCAAGTGACACCGGGTTCAGCTGTGGGCATACCGAGCACGCCTGGCGTGGTCATGTTCAGTGGGCTGCAGACCCCTGCACGAACATGGTCACATTCATGCAGCGTCACCCCTGGGAGACCGTCCGTGCCACCCCATGAGGCCAATGGTCAGCCTGGCATGGCTGGCAGGTCTCGTCGGGGCTGCCCACGCATCCGTGGCTGCCGTGATACTGTGCCACGTGACTGACCTGTTTTCCACCATGACCACTGTCTGCCGCTGCCCTATGTGCAGTGTGGTGTGCATTGTGTGATGCACAGGTGGGTTACCTGGCCCTGCACACACACACACAGTCCCTGTGCACACCCTCCCAGCTGCTGGTCACTGTGGTGTTTGAATAATGATGCCTGCGTTGTGCTGTCCACCAGTGTGCAATGGTGCCCAGTGTCTGAGGCATGCACAGTGATGGCCACTGGGCATGGTCGTGTGTGGTCCTGAGTGGGGTTGGGGGTGGCTGTTGGGGTTGGCATGCCGTTTACCCCTTGTGCATGTGTTGTGGTGTGTGTGCTTGTGTGTGTGCACTTGTCGTGTTCGGCCCTACCCATTCCTGCTGCTGTGTGCGGTGCCCCACTCAGACCCATTCCCTTACCACCGTCCACCTCTGGTGTCCTGCCCTCTCTGTCTGTGGGCTGTGCCCTTGCTCTTGGTGGTTGTGCATGGCCCTGTAACCTACCTGTGTTGTCCAAAGGCTCCTCTGTAATGGTGTCCCGGTGCAGCTGTGCCATCTGGGTCAGACGGGGGTCTCGTCACCCAGGGGGTGGCTGCCCATCACCAGCTGGACCAGTGTCCTCATCGTCCTCACCGTTGTCCCCCTCTTTGACCTCTACAGCTATTCCACAGTCGGTGGCCATGTTGTGCAGGATACAGCAGGCCAGGAATAGCCCACAGACCTTTGAGGGGCTGGACTGTAGGACGCCACCTGATGTGTCCAGGCACCAGCACCGTGCCTTCAGCAGCCCAAACACCCACTTGATGACATTCTGTGTTGTGGCGTGTGCCTCATTGTACCATAGCTGCAATGGGGTTGTAGGGCGCCGCTATGGTGTGAGCAGCCAGGGTCATGGCGGGTAACCACTGTCACCTGTGTGTAGAGGGTGGACATTAGAATGGTGGTCTGCATCGCTATGCCATGGGCCAACATGGTTGGTACCCATGGCACCTCTAACTATGCACCCCCCCACCTCTGCTCACATCGGCCTGCGTGATATGCATACTCACCTACTAGATGGCCAGTGGGGATGTCCTCACTCTCAAACCTGTGGCACAGTGCAGACTGATGCCAGATGAAGGCATCTTGTGCTCCCCCAGGATGCATGGCACAGACATTGGTTATGGGCCCCCTGGCATCGCACACCACTTGGCAGTTTATGCTTGGGTATCCCTTGCGGTTGATGTATGCTGCACCCTGTGGGCCAGGTGGAATGTGGATGCCTACATGGGTGCAGTCAATGGCCCTGAGCTCGCCAGGCAACTGTGCTACCCTGTGGAACTCCTGTATGTGTGCTGTGCGCTCCGCCTGTGTGCTGGGGAAATGGATGTACTCCACAGCATGTGGCAGCAGTGCACTGAGGAATTGTGCGAGTAGGCCTGATGTGGCCAACTGGGTTATGCCTGTTGTGTCCCCTGGTGGTCTCTGGAAGGTGCCCATGGTGAGCAGGCACATGACGGCTGTCATCTTCATCTCCACTGACAGAGCATGGCTCTGTCATGTGGTGCCTGTATCTCATCACTGCACAGCTCACAGAGCTGCCTCAGTATCACCCGGTTCAGGTGGTACCGGCCCACAATCTCTGTGTCAGAGTAGTGTTCGAAGCTGGTGCGGGCTTGATACTGCCTGTTCTGGGCATACCACCGATGGGCCCTTCTACAGCCGCGCCTCCCTGCTGCCTGCCTTCTCACACCCCTCATTACCGCCTCTATCTGGAAGGTGGCCCTGGCCATGTCCCTGGCTGGTGTTCCCCCTCTGTGCGGCTATTGTCCTGTTCCCCTCGCTGTCTGTTCCTGATGCTCCCCCTGCACAGGGTACACCTCCGGCTTTTGACTGTGGCTGTCCTGCCTCCTGCCACTGCCCTCAGTCCACTGTGGCACTCCACGCCCATTGCTGCACAGTGGCACAGGCACACCCACTCCTACCCTGACTCTGGGACAGTTCTGGTGGGCCCTGTGCTGCTCCTGCCCAGTCCTACGCACTACTTCCTTATATTCCACCCTGGCTCTCTGTCACCATGCTCCCACCTGTGGCTTCCCTTTTGTGTTCTTCCTCCCCTCTCTTGCTCCCTTTTATGTTGGCTCATTTCTGCTGTCGCGCAACTTTCGCTTGCTCCACTATTGCACACGGCGCATGCTGTTGAATATCGCACTGTGCGTGTTTTTCATGGTTCTGCCCCCATGTTTGCACATGCATTCATTACTGTTGTGCTCCGGCACATTGCTTATTGCACTGCGCAGCTGCCTCCCGCTGAATATCACACAATGGTGCATTTCCGTACGTGCGCTGGTGCATCCCTGTTGTGCATGGCACATCCACTCTGAATATCCAGCCCCAGGTATAAAGGAACTGTTTCCAGGGGTGGGTGGGGTGAGGTGGGCAGGGTTTGAGCCTAAACTGTGCCTTCACGAAACAATCAGCTAAAAGCTCTGACCCACCACTGTGATGAGTGCCTTCCTGTCAGCAAGATGCCCTACATGGCAATTTGACAGAGAAAATACCCTGCTAATCAAACAAAGAAAAATCCAAACATCCAAGTCAGACACAGGTAAACCTCCCCAGCCCCAAAACAGCCTGGTGATTGGGACCAGTCCCCTTTAATATCTTCTTATGTGACATTGCGGAAGGGCTGGTAGGGAAGGTGTGCTTCTTTGCAGATGACACTAAGATCTGCAACAGGATGGACACTCCGGGGGGTGGTGGAGAAAATGAAAAGGGGCCTAGGCAAGCTGGAGGAGTGGTCAAGAGTGTGGCAGCTGGAATTCAATTCAAAGAAATGAAAGATCTTGCATTTAGGGCACAGAAATCCAGGGGAGGAATACAGGATGGGAAGGGAGGTTCTGATGGTCACCAAACAGGAAAGGGATCTGGGAGTGATTATATCTGATGACCTAAAGGTGACCAGACAAAGTGAGAAGGCTGTAGAGAAAGTCAGTGGAATACTAGGATGCATAGGTGGAGGAATCACTAGCAGAACAAGCATTTGTCAATGCCAAATGTTTGCTTGCTGGTATTAGCATTGGAAATGCAGGAGTTAGACAGATGCAGAATAGGAATGGCAGTGAAGTACTGAACTTAACACCAACCCCACCTCCATGCTGCAGAGACGGACAGGCATTGGGGTATGTGATTAGGTCATCGCCCACAGCGTTCACACCATTTCACCTCACCCTATCCTGCAGACATCGGCAAGTGTTGAGGTGTGCCTTGGGGTGTTCGGCTTTACAGTCACCCAACTCAATAAGAACATATGCTAAAATGGGTGCAGTATAGGAGAATGGGGTGAACTCTAGGGCCAAAGAGTCCAAGGCACACCTTGATGCCTGTCACTGGCTGCAGGATGGGGGTGCAATGGCACGAGCATTACAGCTGCCAGTCCAGAGGCACACCGCTAACGCCTGTCAGTCTGTACAGGGTAGGATGTTATGGTTAGAAACCCCTAACACCCTGGGCATTTGTTGGTATTTGCACTCCAAATTTTTAACATGGCATTTTTGCGGCCCCCACCTGATGAAAGCATTTGGGACCTCTGCTCATGAACGGTGGCACTGTGATTTTGTTAATCTGTCCCGAACATTGATTTCCCACAGAGGCCGCGCCATTCTGCACCAGATGTTCAAAACCACAATTCAGGCAGGAAATGAAAAATGACAGCTGCACCATTCATAAGGAGGTGTGAAGCAATGGCAGTTTTGAAAATCTGAAGTGTAAATATTAAACATTCTTGAAGTTACGAGCGTGCTTGAAAACTGCACAACACACGCTCATAACACAGTCATTTTTTGGAATTCTTTCACCAAATTTTTAACATAGGCATTTTGAGTCCTTTGCTCATGAACACTGGCACTATGATTTTCTTAATCTGTCCCAAACGTTGATATTCCACTGCAACTGCACCATTGTGAACCAGATGTGTGAAACCACATTTCAGGGCAGGATATGAAAACTGAAAGCTGTACTGTTCATAAAAAAGTGTGCAAAAATGGCAATGTTGAAAATCTGGAGTAAAAATATAAAAAATTGTTGAAGTTATGACTGCGTGTGGAAACTGCGCAATACACACGCGTAACATAGTCATTTTGTGGAATTCTGTCACCAATTTTCAACATAAGCATTTTGGGACCTCGGCTCATGAACAGAGTACTGTGATTTTCTTACTCTGCCCCAAACATTGTTTTCCTACAGCGACTGCGCCATTGTGTGCAGATGTATGAAAACACATTTCGGGCAGGATGTGGAAAATGACAACTATACTGTTCATAAGGAGGTGTGAAAAAATGGCAATGTTGAAATCTGGAGTAAAAATATTAAAAATTCTCGACGTTATGAGCATGCATGGAAACTGCGCAACATACGCTTGTAACACGGTCATTTTTTTGCCAAATTTGCAACATAGGCTTCTTGGGAGGCCACCTCATGAACAGTGATACTGTCACTTCATTACTCAGTCCTGAAAGGTGATTCTGTACAGCAACTGCAAAATCACCTTTCGGGACGGAATAATGAGATGACAATGACTGAATTCATGAGATGGGGTCCCAAGAACCCCATGTTGAAAATTTGGTGCCAAAATTTGCAAAAATGGCCAAAATATTCACCAAAGTTGAAAAAAAATACATTTCTGCCATTATACAGCTTACCAGCATTTCTTCAGTTAGTGGTCAGTTTGAAGAGTGCAGTCATGCTCCCTGTCCACTGAAGGTCATTGCGCCGGGCTCCGGAGGTAAGTATGGGGTGAGGGGGTGTGGGGAGGTGAGGTGTGCAGAGGGTGGTTGGGGGAGAGGTAAGAGACTCAACGAGGGACCTTTTTCTTTTCTACAGGTTTAAAAAAAAAAATACTGCAGGACTTTTGGCATGCTGGGGTGGGCTCCTAGCATGCCACCTGAAAGTTTGTTGGGCGGGAGTAGAGCCAATGGGGATTGGGCACCCCATCGGCCATACATTGTGCAGGGAGAGGAGCACATGAGCACACTGGGGTGGGCTCCCAGCATGCTACCTGGGTGCTCGTTGGGGGGGCTGGAGCCAATGGGGATTGGGCACCCCCATCAGCCATACAGTGTGCTTAGGGGGGAAGAGTGCATTAGCCAAGGGGGATTGGGCATCCCCTCAGCACACAACAGATGGGGGAGGGGTGCATCATGCCAACAGGGATTGGGCTACCCTGTCAGCAAATAAACTGGGAAGGGGGCATGCTGACCTGGAGATTGGGCACCCCCAATGTCTGCTTTTCTGGAGACTGTGAAAGGTGGACAGCGACAGCAGTTTATTGAAAGGGGACACCTGGCAAGGCACGCCCTGCAATGAGGGGGTGCTCCCTCATTGCAGCGGCTAAATCATTTCAAGTTGGTGGCACGCTTGCTGAATTAGTTTCAGCAGCAGTGTGTCACCGCATTGGGGAAAGCGGGCCAAGCCTATAAATGCAGTGGGGGGCATTGGCCGCCTCAGCGCCGCACGTCCAAAACCCTGCTTCTCTCCTAAGCTGTCACATAATGTTTCTTGTGCATGCAAGCAAGCAAACATAAAACAGGAGGTAGCGATGCCACTGTACAGATCACTTGTGAGACCCCACCTGGAGTACTGTGTCCAGTTCTGGAGGCCTCACCTCAGAAAAGACATAGGCAGAATAGACGCAGTACAGCATAGGGCAACTAAAATGGTGCAGGGGTTGCATCAGAAGCCTTATGAGGAAAGTCTGAAAGACCTCAATATGCATTCATGGGAAGAGATAAGAGAAAGAGGGGATATTATAAAGACTTTCAAGTACCTCATAAGGTATAAATAAGATACAAGAGGAGAGCATCTTTCAGAGAAGAAGAAGGTCAAGAACAAACGGACATGATGTGAGGCTAGAGGGAGGTAGACTCTGGGGTAATGTAAGGAAGTATTTCTTCACAGAAAGGGTGGTGGATACTTGGAACAGACAGCTGGCAGAGATGGTGTAGGTAAAAAGTGTAGGGGAATTCAACAATGCATGGGATAGACACAAGGGGACACTAGAAATAGGAATGAAAGGGTAAGCTGCTGGTCAGGTAAGGTATGCAGCTCAAGCACTGGGTAGGAAAAATGGGCAGCCTGGCGGTCTTTATTTCCCATCAAATTCTATGTTTCTATGTTTCACAGTTACACAGTGATCCAGTGGCTGGGGTGGGACTGGAACTGGGGATCTCCAGGTTCCCAGTTCTATCCCAGCTACTGGATCTTCCTTCCTTCGTCAGAAGTTTAAAACGTCTTCTTTCTTTTGCAGTTTAAATTGGCCACATGTTTGTCTACCACAACAAGGGCAGAAAGTGAAACACCTGGAGAAAGATTGGTCCCTTCAGGGTGAGACAAACTGACCCTGCAGAGGAGTCGGCCCCTTCCAAGTCTGCAGGCAGTGAGGTTTCAGTCTCTGTGCCATCAGTTCCAGATTCTTTGCCAGCTCTCATTTGCATGTGAAAAGTAAAATCCAAGACAAAGAAAGCTGCAAATTCTTCATCCTCATTGCCTACAGCAGGTTGAAATTACTCACTGCAGTGAGTCATCTGACTCCCACAGTGAAAAGAACACCCACTGCAGGGGGAGAGTTTAAAAAAGGGACTGATTTGTATGAAGTTATTAAAAGACTCATTTCGAGGTTTGTATCATTGATGACTCCCAAGCTGGCTGTAATCGGTGTCTGAATTTATAAAGTTGTTCTAGTCACTGGTGAGAGCGAGTGAGAGCACTAAATCATTAAAAGCAGAGAACACACAAAAACACACTTTATTCATGTATTTCTGCATTTATTTATTCATTTATTTCAGAAGTTTAACTAGGAAAGACATACTGAACTTACAACAGCTCATTTCCAGATGCGTCCCCAGGGGAAGGGGTGAGGAAGGAAATACAATTGGTCTGAGGCCGGGAGATCAGAGGGCTGTGGGTTCAGTTCCCACATCTGGCCCTTGGGTTAATATCCCAGTACTGACATTGCAGTGCAGCATGAGAGGGGTGCTGCACTTCTGAGGTGCCGTCTTTCAGATGAGACGTTAAACCGAGGTCCCATCTGCCTGGATTGGTGGTAGTTCAGATGGATGTTAAAGATCCCATGGCACTTATCGAAAAGAGTAGGGGAATTTCCCCCCGGTGTCCTGGCCAAATTTGCCTCATTCACTAAAAATACCACCAACAGCTTAATCTGGTTCAAGGTCAGTTGGCATTCATCTGTATCCCCCTCCCCCGGGTCGTGCCTGAAAATAGGCAGGATTTGTCTAGTGCACTTACCTGGTCAACAAAAGCTAAATAAATAATAAATAAAACAATAAAAGAACATAACCAGAATACGTCATCAAGCACATGTCAAGCAATGAAGTAATGCCCAATACATTCCTATGTGGGTTTTTATTTTAGTCTTTTCACTCTTAGATCGCAATAATATTGATATCAAATACTATAACATAAGTAAACCTAAACATGATTGAATCTTATCCAGGCTACTAGAAACAGCCCTGAAATATATTCTATACTGCGAACAGCAAATCAAAACTCAAACAAAACTAGAATGGTACAGATTCTTTCAAATGAAACTTCACCCCTAGCTGTGTATGTCTGCAGACAGTTAAAGTGCTAAATACAGGCACATTGTTACCAAATACAGAATCAGTGACCAAAATTTAGAAACCGAAACAGGCAGGCACAAATTAACCTGGAAACCTAAAGAAACCTGGCTTGTACTCAATGGGAAAGCAATGAATTTGAAACAGAAATGCACTCCAGTCTCCACTGAGCAAAATATTCCTTAAGGCTCAGAGCTGCGCTTCTCTGGTGCAGGGTCAGTGCTCAAAAGGTAAAGCAGGGCAGCCAGTCCCGCACACAATTACCAATTCCAAAACAAAGACACCGAGCACACAATGCTGAAAAACAGGAGTCCACAGATGGAGATAGCTTGTTTTGAAATGCTAGTTTCACAACAGACTCCAACAGTCGTTGAATACACAGTTCAAATTATCCCTGAGGAAGACTCCAATAAAGTCGAAGCACTGGTATTTTGAACCATATATTCAAAGACTGTTGGAGTCTGTTGTGAAACTGGCATTCAATTAGTTAAGACCAGTGAGCTTCTATTAAAGCGACATTTCAAAACAAGCCATCTCCATCTGTGGACTCCTGTTTTTTCAGCACTGTGTGCTCGGTATCTTCATTTTAGAACAGGAAACTGTACAAAATACAATTGTATATAAGAACACTGTTTTCTCTCTAGAGCTATCACACATTATACAATGGCAAGAAAGAATCCTGGCTTCTGATTGGTCAGTTGACCATCACAGCAGGGATGTTATCCTGGCATAACATCCCTGCTGATTGTTTGTTGCATTTGTTGGCTGATTTGTTGGATTTTATTTTAAGAAACAAAAATATTTTTCCACACTAACAAAAACATTCTTTAAAATTATTTTTTTTATTCTGTATAAAACAGTAAGCCATTGTACAATAGGAATAATGCCCTCCAGGGTTTTATTTATTTATTTCTTCTAGGATTACAAATACCTTTGAGCCAAGGCTCTTTTACAAAGGTTCCATGTCAGAGACAGTACAATACAATGATACATAATCGGGCATAGTGCAATAGACTACAAGACAGGTGATAGAGCAAAACAAAGCATCAGATTTAACATACAGTTGTAAAACTTAATTATAGGTAGAGCTTGCCAAGGGCAGTTGTCAATCAGGATACAGGAGAGGAAGAGTAGCAGGGAGGGGTGAATAGAGGGGGGATGTTAGTGAAAAGGGAGTGGCAGGAAGGGAGTGGAACAGTGTGAGGCAAGGAGGCATGGACTGCTTAGCTGAGATGGGAGATCCTTCTAGGTACGACAGTTGCAGGTGCTAGAGGCAGCGAGGTGGAGTCGGAGACTTGATTTAAAAGGTCCTAGCTTTGGTGTGGAGGAGATGTCGGTGTTAAGGTTATTCCACCAATAAGGAGCCCAGTAGGTGAAAGAGCGTTGACCCAAGGAGGTTCTACAGTGAGGGATCTTCAGGCGATGGGAGTCAGAGCCTCTCATGTGATGGGAGTTACTACTGGGGCTGAGGAGAGATAGTACCCCAGGTGGAGCCAAGCCCATTGTGATCTTTTTAGCCATTATGCAGATTTGATATTTTATGTGATTAGATAGTTGTAGCCATCCTGACTGTGCGTAGAGGTCACATGTGTGTGTGTTAGGTGGTTAGACCCAGTGACTAGACAACATGCTTTGTTGAGTGTGGTAGAGATACATCTAAGGGCCGTAGTTGTGGCCACTCCATAAATAATGAGGCCATAGTCGATGATGGAGAGAATCGAGCTTTGCACTGCAATACTCAGGGCAGCGGGAGTTAAGCAAGACCTATGTCTGTAGAGAAGGCCAATACGCATGTTGGCAGCTTTGGCGATATTGTCAATGTGGGACGTGTAGGACAAGTTACAGTCAAGAGTGATCCCAAAGTATTTGAAGGTTAGGACCTGTTCGATAGTTGACCCATGTTGGTTTGTTATGCTCAGTGAAGGAGTCTTGTGTTTGTTGTGAGGGTTACAAAAGAGCATGAACTTGGTCTTTTTATAGTTGAGTATTAGTTTCTGTGAACTGAGCCATTTTTCAACAGAGGTGAAACCGAGTTGGAGATTGTTTTGCATGGAGTGCTGGTCCTTGTGGGAGGAGAGAATAACTGCATCATCCGCATAAAGAATAATTTGTTTGGGGCAGGCTTTAGGGAGGTTATTCAGGAAAAGGGAGAAAAGGAGTGGTCCCAGTATGGAGCCCTGGGGAACATCCAAGTGGACTGGTAGAGTGCTTGAGAGAGTACCTGCAATCTTCACTCATTGTGATCTGTTAGACAAGTAGCTTTGGAACCAGGCCATTGAGTCAGGGGAGAGCCCCATATTTGAGAGTTGGCTTAGAAGCAGGTTGTGGTGTACAGTATCAGAAGCCTTTGTTAAGTCGATGTATACAGCCCCAGTGAGGTGGCCGTTGTCAAGGGAATTGTGTATAGCAGTGGTAAACTCCATTAGGGCAGATGTGGTTCTTTGTCCTTTCCTGAAGCCATGCTGCTGAGCACATAAGATGTTGTGGTTGTCCAAGTAGTCGGTGAGTTGGTCAGTTACAATACGTTCGAGTGCTTTTGATAGGGGAGGTAGTATGGAGATTGGACGATAGTTCCCATGCTGAGTCTTGTCCCCAGTTTTGTAGATGGGGGTGATGATAGCAGATTTCCATAAGTTAGGGAACTGGCTATGGCAGAGGGAGAGGTTAAGTATCTTGGTAAGTGGTCTGATTACTTCATCAAGTGTGAGGGACAGTAGTTTTAGGTCCAGAGAGTCATCACTGAACCTTGTGTTGGCAATTGCCTTGGCAATGCACTTGCGGGCTTCATGCTGCTTTACTGCTTTGAAATAGAAGGGGGTGTGGGTAGTAGAGTGGGAGGCGTAGGTGGGTTCCATGGGAGTGATAGGGTCCGTGAAGAAGTCAGGGGGGAGAATGGAACTGAGGTCAGTGAAGGCAGTATTGAAGGTATTAGTGATAGTTGCAGGGTCAAGAGTAATGGATCCGTTGATGTTGAGCATATTTGGGGATGTTAAAGACTGTTTTCCAGTAACTTCCTTGATGTTGTTCCAGAATGCTCTTCCATTACCCCTTGTGGTAGTGAGGGCTTCCCTGTAGTAGCAGCTTTTGTGATTTTTTATGGCCTTGGTGCAATTATTGCGCACACACTTGTAGTTTTGGATGTCAGTTGGTGATCCGGAGTCACGGGCCATGAGCCAGAGGCGGTCCCTAGCTTTTAGCTGCGATATTTGGTTGGCAGTAATCCAGGGATTGCAAAGGGATTTTACCTTATGTTTTGAGGGGGGCATAGATATCGCAGGCTTCATTGAAGATGGAGATAAAAGAGTCCAGAGCTGTATTGACATCATTTGCAAGGTAGATAGGAAGCCAGTCTTGATTCCTGAGATGAGATTTAAGGAGAGTCAGGTTCCTATGAGGGAGAGTTCTGTTTGTAGTGACTGATGGTGGTGGTTTGCGGAACTTATTGGACCATACACAGATGATGGGAGAGTGGTCACTGAGAGAGTCAGGAAGGATGGAGATATTAGATATTCATGTGGGGTGATTGGATAGTACCCAGTCAATTAATGAGCTGGTACCCATTCTGTAGCTGTGTCTGGTTGGAACGTCAACCAGCAGAGAGAGGTGAACTGAGTAGATGGCATCCTTGAGACCTCCAGTGTCAGGGGCAAGCCAGTTTGTGTTAAAATCCCTAAGTAAGATTAATTCAGAGTCCTGTGGCTGCATTCTGACGAAATCCAGGACAGCGTTTAGGCCTTTCACTTGGTGTTTGGGTGGGATGTGGACTGCGGCAACCGTGAGTGTTTTGCCATGGGCTCCAAGGATGATACGTACTGGAAGGATCTGTGATAGTGAGTCTGAGGTTGTGGTAGTTAGGGGATGACCCAGGAGGGAGTCTTTGAGGTATAGTGCACAGCCCCCTCCTTTTTTGGTCTGCCGATCCAGCCTGAAGACCATGTAGTCGGGCAGGGAAATTGCAGAGTCGGGTATCTTGGGTGATAGCCAGGTTTCAACAACTGAGAAGATGTCGGGTGTGTGCTGTCTGGAGAAAACTTGTAGGGCATCTAGCTTAGGAATGAGGCTGCAGATGTTGATGGTTGCGAGGGAGAGAACACCAACATGTTTAAACTTCATAGCTGTCACAGTGGATTTTGGCCCAGGATTTGGGTGTACATTCCCTGATAGCAGTAGTAGAAGGAGTAGAAACTATAGTGTGGAGAGTCGTAAGGCCCTGAGGGAGAGTTTACGAGAGCACACGGCGTTGCTTGTACGCGAGGGGTGCAGGTGTTGCTCCCAGAGGGGTGTCATAAATTGTATTGGGGGATTGGAGGAGGAAGGGCCCAGTAACCTTGGATGGATGATCCAGCGAGTTCCTCTTCATAGCAGGAGTGAGGGGTAGTGGTGTTGGGGGAAGAGAGGAGAGGGTGCCAGAGAGGTGGTGGGTGAAGTCGAGTTGGAAGTTGGGAGGGGAGGAGGGGTAGCAGGTCCCAGAAAGGTAGCTGAGAGGAGGTAGTGACAGTAGAAAAATTATCAGAGCAAGCATAGCGAAGAGGGCCAGGCAGCAATCAAGTTGGTAAAGTAAATAAAGGTATTCGAGGAGCACTTGAGGAAGGGGGGGAGGGGGAGTGAGTTACAGGGAGGAGGAGAGAGAGTGGAGAGAGGTCAGGCAAAGAGGGTGGAAAAAGGAGGGCAGGATTGTAGGACCTATAAAGAAAGGAAGTGGCGGCTAAGAAAAGTGGGCGATGTAAGGCTATTTAATTAAGGCTGGGGGTGGGAGTCGGCATAAAAAGCGGTGTTTCCTATGCTTTCTAAATACAGAAGCCCAGAAACAGCGTAGATGAGGCAGACCAATCCCAGGCAGAGGTGTAAAAGCCTTGACCAATTGGAGATGGCAGCAAGCCTCAGCAGCCAATGGAAGCACTCAGAGCTGTCCTGGTCGGGTCTGCAAAGCTTACCTGGCTTTAGGAGCTCCTTAGGTGGCTGGAGAAGGTGGTGAGGGTGGGCGGCTGGTTCTCTGAGCCGCGGCCACTCTGGCGACTGGGACGGACCCAGTCAAGGGCCGAGATCCAGCTTTAGGAGTCCTTAGGTGGCTGGAGAAGTTGGTGAGGGCAGGTGGCTGGTTCTCTGAGCTGCAGCCACTCCGGCGGCTGGGATGGACCTGGTCAAGGGCCGAGATCCGGCTTTAAGAGGTCCTTAGGCAGCTGGAGAAGGTGGTGAGGGCGGGCAGCTGGTTCCCTGAGCTGCGGCCGCTCTGGTGACTGGGACGGACCCGGTCAAGGGCTGAGATCCGGCTTTAGGAGGTCCTTAGGTGGCAAGAGAAGGTGGTGAGGGCGGACGGCTGGTTCCCTGAGCCGCGGCCGCTCCGGCGGCTGCGATAGGCCCAGTCAAGGGCCAAGATCTGGATTTAGGGTCTCCGTGGCTACTGGAGAAGGTGGTGAGGAGGGCGGCTGGTTCCTGAGCCGCGCCGCCCGCATCTGGGACGGACCCGGTCAAGGGCCAAGATCTGTAGGAGGAGAGGGTGGTGTTATGCTGGGATAACATCCCTTCTCGGTGTTGGACGCCTTGGCCGGTGGCCTCGGCCCAAACCACCCAAGGTGGGATGTTATCCCAGCATAACACCCACCCTGGAGGGCATTATTCCTTTAGTAGCAGATTTCCAACTCAGGAATGATGAAGATAAACTTTTCAAACTGCTGAGGGAAAGGACTGATATAACAGAAACAGCTGTGAACAATATAGTGATCTGTTAAGAGCTTCAAAATACAACACAGACATATTAATTTCAGTGCATTGTAGTATGTTTCTGTCTTATAAATGAATATATATATATATATATATACTATATATATATATATATATATATATATATATATATATATCTATCATATATATACATATATATAGATATATATATATATATATATATATCTATATATATAAATATATATATATTTAACTTTCTGTATCTCCTATGCTGGTGCCCTGGGGATATATCTCATCAGTCCATTTCAGAATTCCCCAGGTCCATCACTTCACTTTCCCTAGGGACCTACCTGCCATCCCAGGAGAACACAGCTTGCCCCCAATTGTGGGCTCCTTCCTCAAGACTGGGACACTAATCCTGAGGGGGGGTGAGTTGCTGCTCTGGGGAGACCTGACTCACATCTGTGGGTGCGTGCCTGTGGAGCTCCAGGATGTGAGACAGCACAGCCAAGAGGTTTAACCCTTGTGTTTTCCCCATGCCTGCGGTTGGTGTAGTCTTTGGTCATCAAGGCAGTTGCACACACTTAGTGTGCACATATGCTGTGATGACCAGCTCAGCCTCTCCCACTCACTCTGCTGGCTTCTCTGGTTTGCACCACTACCTGTGGTCAAACAGGTGGCAGTACTGCAGCAGAGTATGCCAACCTCCCTCCCTGGAGCAGAGCATCCACTGGGGTGTACAGTCCTCCTCTACCTGCACAGTTCCCCATGACCATTGCTTGCTTCCAAACCTCGGCCACTGGCATTGTGAGCAGTAAGGCTACTGTTGCACTAACAGGCCAGCAGTCTCATGAATAGTTTGATGTGTAAAGTTTGGCAATACCTGTATATCTTGTCATGTCAATAAAACTGGAAGTATAGCCTAGAGGTTAGAGCAACAAGCTGTGAATGAGCTTGGTACAGCCAACAGACCTAGGTTTGATTCCTACAATCTCTATTTGCACATTGTGTGATCATGATCAAGTCCCTTAACATCCTCAGTGCTCCTGGCCCACCCCTGAAAACAGGCATTGTGCCAAGTGGGCCTTACCCAGTTACCAATGAATAATTAAAAAAAAAATTGAAAACAATTATTTGAAGTCAGAGGGAGGCAAGGCAATTTCATTTACATGGCACCAACTCTCTGGAGCTCTTGTCACCTCATAAACTACATAGCAAATCAATGTTAGTTAAACTCAGTCCATTACACATAATAAAACTCACAGAGACTTATGAAGCAGAACCAGGCCCAAGACTTCATATAAAAAACAGTTTTTAGGGATTTTTTAAATAGCAAGCATTACTTGGATCTGGGCCCTGACAATCTGGGATCTTCCCACTCTAATACATGCCTTTATCATGTCTTTGTTGGACTACTGCAATGCTCTATACCTGAGACTATCTTGAGGCAATCTCTGCCATCTGCAGCTTGTGCAGAACATGGCGAACAGGCTATTAAGAGATGCATTAAGATCTGATCATCTTGCGCCTGTTCTCAGCGGACAACATTGGCTGCTGATAAGGTGGAGGGTTGCCTTCAAGGTTGGATTACTGACCAACAAAGACCTGCATGGTTTGGGACCTGGCTACCTGCAAGACCACCTGGTTCCTCACTGCTCAGCTCATTTTCTTCATTCCGCCGAGGGATGCCTCCTGGTGGTTCCCAGGGCTAGGTTGCGGCAGTCGGGAGATCAGGCTTTTTCCATTGGAATTCACTGCCAGGTTACCTGAGGGAGGCACCCTTGGCGGAAACCTTTAAGAAGGAGTTAAAAACCTTTCTATTTTCTTTTGGTAACCGGTTAAGTCCCACTAGGCAAAAGTGACTGTTTTCAGGGGCAACCTGGGAGCACTGGGCAGTTAAGTGACTTGCTCAGAGTCACACAGTATACAAGTGGAAGTTGTGAGAATCAAACCCAGGTCTGGACTGCTGGATGTACCAAGCTCGTTCACAGCTTGTTACTCTAACCAGCCCTGTTTAACCAAGCATTTGATGAAAACTGAAAGTTGCACGTTTCATGACTGTCTTGCTCATTGGGTAGATAGATAGTTAGGGATTTTTTTTAATGTTCTTCTTACATTTGTGCCCTGCTGCAGTGCACCAGCAGAGCCATCCAGCTGTCGACCCCCACTGATCTGGAGGACGTCTGCGCTCACTCGATATGCAAGGGGTCCGGTATGGCCACACCCAGCCTGGTGGAGGGTCTTCCCTTACTTCTCCCCTCCGGAACTGGCCCAGACCCCCTCGATGTGACTCCCCATCAGGCCTCCTGGTCGGCAGGAGCATGACCATCAAGCTGCACGGTCATGCCCAGCCATTTTCCTCCAGTAGCCCCTTGAAGCCGACAGTGCAGTGACACACAGCGCATTGACGCAGGCGTCCGCCGAGCTCCCCCCAATGCTGCGCCGCACCTGTGCTGCCCCGGTCATCACCAGGGGCCACTCAAGCGCAATGTGTCCCACAAACCCACCCCAGAGGGAGGAGAGCAGTCCTTCAGATGCTTGATCCACCCTCTCCCCTGCTGTCCATTCCTAAACCCGCGTTGTTGATGTGGTGCGAGGTGTGGCGTCCAGCGCCTCAACCCTCAGTGCCACTGGACTGGCTAGGATTTGTTTTAATTTACTCTGTAACGTAATTTTGGATATTTTCCTTTTATAATGATGTTGTTTTTAAAAATGTTGTACAGTGCCCCGAGCCTCCGGGATGCTGCGCTTTATAAATAAAGTATATATCTATCTATGAAGGAGCACCTCTCACATAGATACATAGACACCCACCCAGTCTGCCCATTTGAGCTTGTAAGTTCACTTTGTTTTCCTAGAAGTCTGTTACCCCTTAACCCTAACCTCCAGAATTCCTTTATCTCTATCCCATGCATTCTTAAATCCCATGATTGTTTCAGCCCCCACCACTTCCTCTGGCAGGGTGTTCCACTTGTTCACCACCTGTTCTGTGAAGAAATTTTTCCTCACGTTTCCTCTGAATCGTCCTCCCTCCAACTTTAACCTCAACCTCACCTCCTGGGAAGAGGCGTTACACAGAATCAGAGCTGCCACGCTGAATGCCCTGTCACCTGAAGATTTCAGGCGAGACCGTGGTACCAAAAAGAGGTCTCCCTCCATTGACCAGAGGGAGTGGCCAGGTTCATAAGTTATCAGGAGGGCTTTCAGGTAGCCCAGACCTAGACTGTGCAGAGCCTTGTATGTTAACAAGGACACCTGGAAGCTGATACGCCACTGCACTGGCAGCCAGTGAGGAGTGCAGAGAATTGGCATGATGTGCTCAAACCAGGAGGTCCCAGCAACCAACCGTGCTGCCGCATCGTGAACAGAGAGCACACCTGACCCAGTTGCACAGGGAGTAGTGCACACCTGGCCCAGTAATACTGGTGGTAGGGCACACTTGACCTCAGTAGTGCTAGGAGTAATGCACACCTGATCCAGTGGCACTTGGTGTACTGCACACTTGACCCATTGGTGCTGGGGACAGTGCACATCTGGCCCAGTGGTGTTGGTGGTAGTGCACACTTGGCCTAGTGGCACTGGGGTAGTGAACACTTGGCCTAGTAGTACTAGGAGTAGTGCATACCTGGCCCAGTGGCTACTGACCAAGGCACACCTGGCCCTCTGGCACTAGGGGCAGTCCACACCTGGTCCAGTGACACTTGTTATAGTGCACACTTGATCCAGTGGTGCTGGGGTAGTGCACAGCTGGCCCAGTGGTGATGCTGGCAGTGGACACTTGGCCTAGTGACACTGGGGTAGTGAACACCTGGCCTAGTAGTACTAGGAGTAGTGCACACCCGACCCAGTGGTGCTAGGAGTAGAGCTCACTTGACCCAGTGGTACTGGGGTAGTGCACATCTTGCCTAGTGGCACTGGCATAGTGAACACCTGGCCTAGTAGTACTAGCAGTAGTGCACACCTCTCCCAGTAACACTGGGGGTAGTGCACACCTGACCCAGTTGTTCTAGGAATAGTGCACATTTGACTTAGTGGTACTGGGGGTAGTACACATCTGGCACAGTGGTGCTGCCATAGTGCATACTTAGCCTAGTGACACTGGGGTAGTGAACACCTAGCCTAGTAGTACTAGGAGTAGTGAACACCTGACTCAGTGGCACTGGGAGTAGTGCATACCTGACCCAGTGACACTGAGGGTAGAGCACACCTGACCCAGTAGTGCTGCGTATAGTGCACATCTGGCCCAGTGGTGCTGGTAGTTGTGCACACTTGGCCTAGTGGCACTGGGGTACAGAACACCTGACCTAGTAGTACTAGGAGTAGTGCACACTTAATTCAGTGGTACTGGGGATAAGAAGACCTGAATTCACATTATGGATGGGCAGACCAGAAAAATGTGATGACTCTTTTTATTGGGACCAGGATCCCTGTCAGAGTCCTGATAAGTTCTGACTGGTTCTAAATTTAGATCAGTACCTTAAGCAAATTAATGATAATACCTTAAAACAATCACAAATGCACTAAAAAATAGAAAATAAAGTATGTTCATTTACCAGAGTGTATCAGGATTTTCCTGACTGTTCTAGGTACTCATCTGCTGATTGTGTGTATCAGGATTTTTCTACTTGTGCCTGCTTGTCTACCTGTGTTCCTTTCCCATACCCTCTCTGTGGGCTGGGACATGGTATCACACCCCTAGTCTGCCCCAGTAACTATGCAAATCCCGAGCCTGCTCCATCAGATGAAAATCCCCCCAATATTCAGCACAGCCCTGATTCCTCCTCCTATCTGATGACACCTACACTGCCCCAGTATGTACACCCCACTCTCCTCCATCTGTCCCAGCATTGAACCCCCCCCAATCTGGTAATATCCACCCTGTCCTACTATAAATACTACTGCCACATCTCTAATCTCCAGAATGAAGACCCCTACCTGCTCTTTCAATCTGCTGAAGCCCATCATGCCCCAGAATGAACACCCTATTCCCTTTACCCATCTACTGATACCCACCTACCCTGTTCCAAGATAAAATAAATACCCCTACCATCTGCTAATTCCCACCACCCTGTGCCAGAATAAAATAAATACACCCTCCCATTGACTAATTCCCAGGTGCTCACCCTGTGCCAGAATAAAATAAATACCCCCTCCCACTGCTAACTCCCAGACACCCATTTGTGCAAAAAAAAAAATGAATACCCTCTTCCATCTGCTGATTCCCAGACACCCAACCTGTTCCAGAAAAGAATGAATACCCCCATCCCATCTGCAGATTCCTCCCCCATCTGATGATTTCCAGAAACCCATCCTGTGCCACACTAAAATTAATTCCCCTAACTACCTGCTGACTCCCACCCACCCAGTCCAAGAAATAAATGAATACCCCTCCTCATCCCATGTATACTCACCCTGCCACACACACTGGAGATCAGCTGCCCGGTCACTGCTGCTGCCACTACCACTGTGTCACCTCACTGTTACTGTACAGACCAGCATAGAACTTGAAAGAGAAGCCTTTTTCTTGGTCTGTGCTTTACTTACTGCTGCCATGATGGCCAATTGCTCCAGCACTTGCTGTCTCACGCTAACATAGACTTTGACTTTGACAGCAGATAAGGACCGCTAGGCCATCTAGTCTGCCCATTTCCCTACCTACAGGATAGGCCGCAGATCCTAGTTAACCAACAGCCTATTTCTTCCTACCCCCCACAAGAATTGCCTTATGTCTGTCCCATGCATTCTTGAATTCTCCCACAGTTTTAGACCCCACAACCTCCTCAGGAAGGCTGTTCCATGCATACACTACCCTCTCTGTGAAATAATACTTCCTCACATTGCCCCTGAACCGCCCTCCTTCTATCTTTAAATTGTGTCCCCTTGTTCTTGCAAGTCTCTTTTTCTGAAAGATGCTACCCTTTTGGACTTTGTTGATTCAACTGAGGTACTTAAAAGTTTCTATCATGTCCCCCCTCTTCCTCCTTTCCTCAAGGGTATACATATTAAGCTCCTTTAGTCTCTCCTCATATGGCTTCTCTTGCAGACCCTGCACCATTTTAGTTGCCCTCCTCTGGACTGCCTCTATTCTGTCTATGTCCTTGCGGAGATGGGGTCTCCAGAACTGGACAAAGTACTCCAGATGGGGTCTCACCAACTGTCTGTACAGAGGGATAACAACTTCCTGTTTTCTGCTGCTGATGCCTCTCCCTATACATCCCAGTATACCCCCAGCCCTCCCTACTGCCTTCTCACATTGATTGCTAACCTTAAGGTCATCTGATATGATTACCCTAGGTCCCTTTCCTTTTTGTTGTTGTTACTACCTCCCCACCCATTGTGTATTCTTCCCTGGTTCTTGTTTCTCAGGTGCATTATTTTGCACTTCTTTGCATTGAATCCTAGCTGCCATACTTCTGACCATTCCTCCAACCTTGCCAAGTCCCTTTTCATCCTTTCCACGCCTCCTTGTGTATCAACCCTGTTGCAGATTTTTGTGTCATCTGCAAAAAGGCATACCTTTCCTTCCAGTCCCTCTGCAATGTCACTGATGAAGACATTAAAAAGGACTGGACCCAATACTGAACCCTGCGGTACCCCACTAGTAACCCCCCTTTCTTCAGAATGGGCTCCAATTACAATTACCTTCTGTGTCCTGTTGTCCAGCCAATGTTTTACCCAGGCTACCACCCTGGGTCCCACTCCCAGGCTGGTTAATTTGACTATTAACCTTTTGTGTGGGACTGTGTCAAATGCCTTGCTAAAGTCTAGGTAGGCCATGTCTACAGCCCCTCCCTGGTCTACTACTTTGGTCACCCAGTCAAAGAAATCTATTAGATTCGTCTGACATGACCTTCCGCTGTGAACCCATGCTGCCTTGGGTCCTGTGCTCCACTGGCCTCTAGGTACTCGACTATTCTTTCCTTCAGAAGTGACTCCATCACTTTCCCTACCACAGAGGTCAGACTGACAGGTCTGTAGTTTCCTGCCTCTGTCTTGGACCCACTTTTGTGAAGGGGAATCACATCCGCCTTCCTCCAGTCCTCGGACCACACCATCCTCCCATGATTTATTAAAAGAGTAGCCAGTGGTTTCACAAGTTCTTCCTTAATTCTTTTAGAATTCTGGGGTGAATTCCATCAGGACCCATTGCTTTGTCCACCTTCAGTTTTAGGAGTTCTTGCAGAACCCTTTCTTCTGTGAAAGGACTGGGATCGACCCCTATCAAGAGTGCTTCTGTTAATTGGATTAGGCACTTCCACCTCCTCTTTTGTGAATACTGAGCAGAAATATTCATTCAGTATTCCTGCTTTTTCACTGTCCCCCTCTGCCCACCCACTGTTCATTCTATTCAGCCTCACTATCCCTCCCTTTGTCTTTCTACGCTCGCTGATGTACCTATAAAAGGTTTTATCCCCCTTCTTAACTGAGTTGGCTATCTTTTCCTCAGTTTGGGCCTTTGCTATTCTGACTTCCTTCCCTGCTTCCTTCTGCCTTAACTGGTACAGCTCTCTGTACTGCTTCTTCTGTGTTTCCTTATACTTCCGGAATGCTATCTTTTTCTTCCTGACTTTCACAGCCACCTCTTTTGAGAACCATAGTGGCTTTTTCTTTCATTTTGATTTGTTCATTTGCTTCACACAAAGGCTTGTTGCCTCTGTGATAGCAGTTTTGATAATTCCCCATTGTTGCTCCACACCTCCTTCTAGCCTGTTTGCTAGTGCTTTTCTGAGGCACTCTCCCATCTTGCCAAAGTCAGCCCTCCTAAAGTCCAGTACCATCACTTTTGTATGGCTTGACTCTGTAGCTGAGTTTAACGTGAACCACACTGTTTGATGGTCACGCTAACAAGAATGTGCACTTAAATCACTAAACTACAGGTGAGTGGCAGGTGGGAAGAGAGAAATTTATAAATAAAATCTTGTTTTTGTCCTTGTGGGATCCAGGATATGGGGATGGGGGAGGTTAGGCACATGGGAAAGGGAGGTTTAAAAAAAAAAAAATTGGAGTGTGGCAGACCCAGTACACTGCTGGCCAAGGTTTAGATCTACCTGAGTCTGATGGCCACTGAGAGATCTAGGGGGTTCTGATTCTTTTGGACCAGTTCATCCACCTTAGTTCACATCCCAAGCCAAAGCCTCCCAGTGGGACATGGGAGTCTACAGCACATTAAAGGCATGCTCAGTCTCTGGAGAGGGGACAATCTACTACTTGAGGGCTTCCTTCAGTGGGGACTTGGAGGGCATTTACATCATGGGTGGTCACACAATGTCATCCCTCCCCCCCAAAAAAAGGCTGTGCACAGTGGATGAGGTGCGAGGAGTTATAAAAGCAAGAAAAATATGGGAGGAGTGTAGTAGTATGACATGCACCAACTGCCCTAATCTCAGTGGCCCAACAGCCACTCTGTAAGCCCTCTCCCTTAACGAGATCCTAGACTGATACTGTGGGAAGGGGCGCAGGCATTGGAAGATGCCACCTCTAAATGGATGAGCCCTGCATGTCTGTGGTGTTTTAAAGTGGGAGTTGGTCAGAAGCAGAGGTAAGCAAGACACCTGGGGATAAAAATAGAATAAAGGGAGAGACTAGTACTGCATTTACACTATAGTACCTGCTGCGCTCCCAACTGCAATGGTTGTGCTCCACCCTGCTGGAAACATCGCCAGCCAGTGTTTACACCCCTGGTGCTGTGCTTTGTTGTGGGCTGACTTCCTGCATTGCCACTGTGTTTCAGCCTGGTCTGAGGTCATGGGGGGGCTAGTATTCCCAATGTGTTTGCTCCTGGGGAGCACCATTGCAGGCAGGGCAGCGTGTTTACATGCTAACTTGAATCGCCTGCACTGGTACGTGAACCCTCAAAAAGAGAGATCGTGTTGCAGCGTACCAGAGTAATTTACAATGTTCTGGCAGTCATTTACACTGCTGGATCTGCACCATTTTAATTCATCTGCACCACTCGCAACAGTGCTGACCCAGTAGTGTAAACATGGCTTAGGAGTAAGGGAGAGAATTAAAAACAGCTAGCCTCCAGGGATAACTTGAAAATGTCCTCTGGTGGTCAAGCATTGAAACTAAGCCTGACTAACAAGTGAAACATGTACACTTGCTTGTGATAATTCCTTTTATTAGACTAACTGAAGAATTTTTACAGAAGCTTTCAAGACCTCTCAGGTCCCTTCATCAGGTGTAAAGAAAACAAACCAGCATTTTGGAATATATATAAGGGTTTGAGGGTCCCAGATTGTTTAACAAAGGGGAGAGTGTAAAGGAAGCCATGCAATACAATACAGGTGACTACCAGGAAATAGGCCTCATGTCATTAAAAAGTGAGAGATCAGACATGCAAATGTTGAGCTACATCAGTGATACCATAGCAAAAGGATCAATGGCTGAAAAAAGTTCCATGAAGTATTTATTTATTTATTTAAAAGTTGGTAACCGGGAAAGGCACGCTGAGCCGAGGCTCATTTCCAGGTGCAACCCGGAGATAGAAACACATAAGGTAAATAAAGACAATTGGTACAATATAGAAATGAATACAAGTTAAATAAGTTACAGAACAAAGGTGTCTACAGAGTCAGCAAAGTAAAGCTATTAATACATGTTAAAACAATAATGCATTTATGTACAAAATAATTGCAGGAATGGAGTAGCATTCTTAAGAGAACTAAACAAGGCAGTGAAGGTCAGACCAGGGAAAGGCTGAACAAATCAAAGGGGGTCGGACCAGGGAGAAAAGGACTCCTTGGGTTGTCAAGGATACTGTACCTATGAAGGGAGATGGGGCAGGGAAGCGGGGAGGAGGATGGGGATTGGCAGATGCATGTGTTGGCAGAAACAGCTCGAAGCAGGAATTTTAGGGCAGAGAACTTAGGGGAGTGGCGAGTGTCCCAAGGAAGTTGGTTCCAAAGGTGAGGGAGACGGTAAGTAAATGCCACTTGGCCTGCACATGTGTGATGGTGGGGAAGAGAGAATATTCAGGCATCCCTAGAGAGAAGGGAGTACATGGAGGAACTAGCTGGATATAGGCTGGAGTTGAAATAGGGGGGGAAATGTGCCAAACCAGAATTTACCGATGCAGGTGAGGCTATGAATCTGGTGCCTGGTGGGTAGAGGCATTAGGCAGAGGGAGGAGTAACAGGTACAGTGGCGAGTGGGGGGGTGGCAAAGCAGCAAAATGAGTTGAGTAGGGTATCAAGTCTTGCTAAGGAAGTAGCAGGAGCAGAGCCATAGACAATGTCTGCATAGTCTTTTACAAGGAGAATGGTTTTGGTGATTAAGTCTCGGTAAGTGTACAAAGGGAGGCATTCTTTGTGTTAGTAGAGGGCACCAAGTTTAGGGTGAAGTTTGGTGCAAATGGAGTCTTAATGGGCTGAACAATCGGGGCTACTGTCCAGCCAGACCCCAACATATTTGAAAGAATTGGCTGTCTCTAAAGGTAAGCCATCCAAGGTGGTAAATATCAGGGGTTAAGGGACTTGGACTGTCTTTGCCTTGATCCAAAGAACATTGATACTGTTTTTTTTGAGTTTAGTGTTAATTGGTTTTGATGGAACCACAGCTGCACTTTGTCAAAGTCGTACTGCAGGGAGGGAGTTACATCTGCAGCAGAGTTACCAGAAAAGTATATAACTGTCATCCGCGTACATATGGATTTTTGAGGGGGAACAGATGGAGGGGAGGTCATTAATGAATATTGGGAATTGGATGGGACCAAGAATGGAACCTTGTGGGATGCTGGATAGGATTGGGAGAGGAGGGAGAGGTCATTACCTACTTGCACAGATAGCTATCTGTGCTGAAGGTATGACTTGAACCAATCAGTAGCAGCTGGGACCAGACCAGAGGAATGGAGTTTATGGATCGGAAGGTGCTGAAAGACAGAGTCAAAGGCCTTTGTCAGGTCCATGAAAATGGCAGCAGTGACAATGCTTTTGTCCACAGCTGAATGGGTCAAATCAGTGACATGGAGTAGGGAGGAGACAGTGGAGTGCTGCTTCCTGAAACCAGAATGGAAGAAAGAGAGAAAGTTAGTTGCAGAGAGACGTTTCAGGAGTCTCAAAGTATGCAGGATGTGTAATGCTGCCTGTTCAGAAAGTTAATTTTTATCTACATAGATGGCTCTTTTTAGTCAATTATGTCCCAACAACATAGGAAGATTTTTTTAAAATAAATAAATAAATAAACTTAGTTGTTAGGACCCTCTCCTTTGGAGTCTGGGACCCACAAACTCTTGTATATATTCTGAAATGCTGGTTAGTTTTCTTTGCACCCGATGAATGGCTCTAAGAGGTCTCAAAAGCTTCTGTAAAAGTTCTTCAGTTAATCTAATAAAAGGTATTGTTACAAAAAAGTGTACTAGATTTTCCTGACACTAACACGACATCACTGACCTGCAACAAGCGGAACATGCTTAGCTGTCTCTCTACAGTTTTCCGTGGGTAGTGGTTCACCAGTGTTGCACAGCACTAAGCACACTCATCTGTCCTTGCCCATTAAAGGGGTGGGGTGGGGTGGGGCTATGGATTTAATGGGACGGAATTACCCTATCAACCCCAGAGATGGGTGAATCCTCAAAACCCACAGAGAGGCCCACTAATGGAACAGGATGGAGAGAAGGAAGCTTATACTGTACATAACTGTACCCACTCATATTGTACCTGGTCTGTGGATAAACACAGATATAGACAGAATGGAGGCTGTCCAGAGGAGAGCAACTAAAATGGTGTAGGGTCTGCACCAGAAGACATACGAAGAGAGATTAAAGAAGATTAATATGTATACACTTGAGGAGAGGAGGGAGAGGGGGGGGGGACATGATAGAAACTTTCAAGTACATCAAGGGAATCAACAGAGTCCAAGATGGTAGCATCTTTCAGAAAAAGAGATGTGCAAGAACAAGGGGTCACAATTTGAAGATAGAGGCGGGATGGCTCAAAGGTAATATGAGGAAGTATTTTTTCACTGAGAGGGTTGTGGATACATGGTACAGACTTCCTGAGGAGGTAGTGTGCCAAACCCAATACACATGCTCTCTGTTTATACTGGATCCTCAAAAACAAACCAATCACAGCTTCTGGGATGGCAGGTTTTCTGATGAGTGCCCTCAGTGGTTAAATTGGAAATGTTTAAGAGGTGGAACTATAACCTCTACCTTTGTAAGAGGTGCAACTCTATTTAGCATTTAATGGAGAAATGTGTCAAAGGAGGTGGAATTAAGTTCTTGTGATTTTGTGCCCAATTTAACCTTCCCAGTGCCCTTATCAGCATGACAGAAGCCAGTGGCACAGCAGCAGAATTTTATTTAATTATTTATTCATTTTAGTAACTGGGTAGGCCCACTGGGACATAGGAGTCCCTTTTTCAGGGCAACCCGTAATTAATGACATACAACAATCTGGTAGTACATTGTCAAAATACATGTTCAGATAACAGTCAGGCATGACATAATCAAACAAAAAGTAATACATATGGCCAAACATAGCGCACCACTGCATGACAAAGCATTAACAACAATCTTCGACTACACAAACTAGAGAAAATAGATCAATAGGGTATCACTATGAACCAAAATAAGCAAGCAAAGTCCCTGGGTCGTACCTGAAAATAGGCAGTTTTTTTGCCTACTGTACTTATACGATTACCAAAAGCTAATAAATAAATAAGTTAATTATAATAACACAAGTAAGGGTTACTGATTACAGGAGCAGAGGCTGTGCTCCAGCAGAACAGCTTTGAGCCCATTCTTAAATCCACCAAGTGAAGAGCAGTCCTGAAGGGTAGAAGGCAGAGCATTCCAGAGTTAAGGTGCCGAGTTGGCAAATGACCTCTTTCCCACACAGGATCTAATTTTGGGTACTTCTAATAGGGTATTACTGGAGGAATGCATGCCTCTCTTTGAGGATTACATTTTTAGGATATCGCACGGACTAGAGGGAGGGGAGGGTCCCTTGACAAACTTGAAGGCAAAGCAGAGGAGAGGGCAGCCTAACTGCCCTCCAGTGCAGGCCCATTCAGTGAACGCACCACATCACAATGGTGCTCCCTGGGTGGGGCTCTGGAGGCAAAGTGACCAATTTTATTGTAGAGTACTCTGAGTTAAACTCAGAGCACCTCAGAGATTACAAGATGGGGGTGCCATATTGCAGAAGGAGAAGAAGAGTATGGGTAGCAATGACAAGCCATGAGTATGCAGTTAGGAAATTGACAAGGTAGTAGAATAAGTCAACAGGCATTAGCAAAATGGAGCATCCTAAGGAGTATGCATCATCTGTTGGCAAGGGCTCCCACTACTATTCCTTCCTGACCACATTTGGGTTGCCATGGTAACTGTCCTATTAAAACAAGTGCCCAAGTGAGTTGTTAAACAAGCAGGTCTGGATTGAAATATGGCTTCTGATGTGAAACATATGTTTACAAAAGGGTACTAATGCCCAGATGCTGCAAAGGGAGGGATGTTCAAGTGGGCCCGGGAGTGCTCATTCCAATTAAGCAATCATACAACCTGCTGAATATATTAAGATTAAAAAACAGAAATCATTGCTAAGGATTCTTTCTTGGCCACTGGCTCAAACGCTGAGTCCTAGCTGATATGGGTCTGCAATGCAGTAAGAGTTTTGAATGTGCTAGTTTGCATTTTTTTCAGTTTACTTCTATGTTTGTTCACTTCTTAAAGGGACACTGTCAACCCCTTTAAACCTCTTGTTTAAAAAACATATTCTGAAATTGTTTGCATTCTGTAGAACATGCTGATGTGACTGGAATTTTGATTCAGATTCTTTTTTTGTTTTTAAAAATGTAAAACAAACTGATCACCATACTGGTGTTACCACACCAAAATGTGTTTGTTTACATTGCTTAATCAACTCCCAGTGCATCTTTCCTGGACTTGGGAACACCCCCAACACAGTCTAGCCACTCAAGATGCAGTGGGAGCAGAGGAGACTTTTGCATCTTGAGTGGCTGCACTGCTTGGGGGTGTTCCTAATGTTCAGGATGTGAGCAATAAGAGCAGACAAGGATTTGAAACAAAACAAGGTAGGATATAATTACATAATTACCATGCATTTTAGTTTTACTAAGAAATGAGGCAAATTAAACCCCCAGCAACACCAATGAGTTTTAGAGCAGGTAGCTAATCTTAAAATATGGGTTTTCAACTTGAAATAGTATGATGCAAAAAGGGTTGACAGTGTCCATTTAACCCCATCCCTTCACTGCTTGTCTCCATAGGTGGCGATATTATAAGGAACACTGGTACACAGCTGTGAGCTTTTCCACAGCCATTTCCTGCCACAGCTGACTTCAGCTTTAGCATCCTGAGACACTTCTCCTGTATTCTCATGTTTTGTTTTTTTTTACCTCTGTGTGGCAGCCTGCTGCTTTGAGATCTCCAGCAGAATTTTCCAAGTTTAATTTAGGATGCAGGACAAGCTTGTATTCAAATTCAGGACACAGGATAGTCTTGTATCCATAACTACTTAAAGACTCTACCCACAGAGGTCTCAGCAGTAAGGAAGGCCTCCAAAGACTGCTGAGCACCCCTGTCCTCATTTGCAGAGTACTCGTAGTATGGACTACTAGGAGTCACAGTGAAGCAGTTTTCTTTTAAAAACAATGAATTGCAAAGAACTAAACATTTAATTGATTGATTAATTTGTTTATTTAATCAGGTGGGTCCATGGGCCAAAGACCCATTTTCATGGGCGACCAGAGTACATATAAACTTTTCCATTTGCAGATTATATTGTAAAGCCAGTAGAGGGCAACAAGAGGTGTAGGTTGCAATTCTTTTCCCACTGCTCTCCCCTAACACTTCTAGTCATGTGTCATTCATACCTAAAGCAAATTATCTTCATCCTAACATTCATTGGTGTGATCTGAATCTGCTAGTCAGTAGAAAACCTCTACTACCCAACCCAGAATGGTTTCCATCTCCCTCCTGCTCACACCCTTCCTGGTTCTTACCCTTATCCCAGTCTCCCCCTCTTCACCTATTACCACTTCTCTTTCCGCTTCCCTTCCAGATACAGACTTCATTTTGTCAGTCACCCCCACTGCTCCTCTTGTAAACAGACCCCATTTTCTCTACTACCCTCCAGCATCTCTGTTTTCACTTCCGAGTCACTTTGCCTTTCTTCATTTCCTTATCTCCATCTCTCCACCCCTCCCTCCCTCTTCCCCTCCCTCCCATATTTCCTACTCTAATTACAAAAATCCAAAACAACACTATTTAATCCTTGCCCTCCCTCTTCTTTCATCAGGGCACATCCACCCTAACCTTGGTCCTACTGCTTCTCCTACCCTGACTCCTTACCCAAACAACATGCCTCCAAACCTCACTTCCACTACAACCCTTCCTAACGGGTTGAAGCTCCTTCACCTGAACATCTGCAGCCTGCTACCTAAAATCGACCGCCTACAAACTCTCATGATTTCACACACCCCCTGACATCGTAATTATTACTGAGACACAGATCAAGAAAAGCATCCCCGACAATGCCGTTGCTATCCCTGGGTATTCCCTCTCCAGACAAGATCGATTGGGTCACAGAGGGGGAGTGGCCATGTATATCCTGTCCTCACTGCAGTTTACTACCCCTTAGCTACCTCCATCCCAGCTACCTATGAAGCCCTTGTCACCCGCACTACCCTTCCTTTCTCAATCCCAATCTTTGTGGCTAGCATCTATTGCCACCCAAGCATTCAACCCTCAGTCACTACTGAACTCTTAGCCAATATCACCTCCCTCTCACAATCTGGTGAACTCTTCAGAATGGGTGACATGAATCTAAATTGGTTGTCTCCCAAGTTAAACAAGCTATGCAATGATGTCACTGTTCTAAACCTCACTCAACTTATACTTGAGCCCACACGCCCTAATCCCCAAACTCAAAACCACACCCTGCTTGACTGGGAACTCACAACCCACCCACACCACATCATTAAATCTGGTCTCCTCCCTAATGCCCTTAGTGATCACAACCCCATTTTCATTGTACGTAAGGTCCATCGCCCCAAATCTCCCCATGAAATCATACAGCTCCAGTCCTTTAAATCCTTAGACTGTACCCCACTCAGCTCTGCACTTGCTTCCATCGACTGAGTCCCCCTCTCCACTGCCATTTCTGTTGACCAAGCCCTTGACTATTTTAAGAATAAATTCATTGCCACCTGGAATGCCTTTGCTCCTTTCAGAAGGACCAGAGTCTGTGGGATTCACCTTCCCTGGATCACCCCTGAACTTCTGACCTGCTTCAGGGAGCATGATTGGGTCTGGAGAAAACACAAATCTACTAAACATCCAAACGACTACGCCAAGTACAGAATGCTATGCAATTCATGTACTGAAGCAACCAGACTGGTTAAGACCGGTTATTTAAACTCCTCATTCCTGACTAACATTAACTCTCCATCTAAATTCTGGAGGGTAGTTCCTGCCCTATTCTCTCCCCCCTCTCCCCCTCCAGTTCTCAAAATAAATAACTTCCTAGTTTCCGACCCTGGCTCCATGGTCAATGAATTTAATGGCTACTATACTTCATGAGCCACATCTCTTCTAAATTCCCTCTCTCCCTTGCCGCCTACTAATTTCAACCCTTCACCTCAGCCAGTGCCTACCCCTCCCCTTTTTCCTTTTCTACTATCTCTTCTGATGAAGCTGTTAGTGCCCTCCTATCCCTGAACCCCTCTAAAGGCTCCTCACCAGATGAGCTCAATCTTAAATTTCTCTACCTTTCTGCTACTGCAATTGCTTATCCTATCTCCCTAATCCTTAACGTCTCCTTTATTTCTGCCCAAGTACCCTCATGCTGAAAACATTCTGTAGTCCTTCCTCTCCCCAAGGGTGGTGACACATCCACTCCTGGCAACTATCACCCTTTTTCTCTCCTTCCTACCCTTGCCAAACTTCAAGAACATTTAGTTCTTTCTCAACTATCACCCTTCCTTTCCAGTTCCTCCTACTTCACCCCCTTCCAATCTGGTTTTTGGAAGAACCACTCAACAACCACCTCCCTCCTCAGGCTTACTGACTCCTTCCTTTCAGGGATGGATGATGGCCTGATCACCTAGGCCATCTTTGTCGACCTAGCCAAAGCTTTCGACACTGTTTCCCATCACTGCTTCTTGATTCCCTCTCCTCAGCTGGTCTTGCTCCATCAACCACCAACTGGTTTAAATCCTACCTTATTGGCAGGACCCAACTGGTGAGAATCCTTGATTCCATCTCCTCTCCACTCCCCATCAACACTGGTGTCCCTCAGGCCTTAGTGCTTGGTCCCTTACTCTTCTCCATTTTCCTTAATGTTCTTCGCACAGCTTGCTCATCCTCATCTATCCACATGTACACTGACTATACTATCTTATAGAGTTCCATCAAAAACCCTGCTACTGTGGAAACCAGCTTACAGCATGACTTCAACCAAGTTCAGCTCTGGTTTGCTTCTCACCAGCTTTTCTAAATGCCAAGAAGACAGTCTCAATGACCTTTGGCACCAGGCTCTCTAGGCTCCTGGCCTTACCCACCTTCCACACCCTTGATGGGACCATCCTGGAGGACACCTCCTCATTTAGATATCTGGGGGTTTGGCTGGACCAGCACCTCAACTTCTCTGCACATATCAATGCCATCCTGAAGAAACTGCACCCCAAGCTTGGTGCTCTGTACAGGAATTGTAATTTCATCACACTGACTGCGAAGCATGAAATTGTACAGAAGATGATACTTCCCATCTTTGACTACTGTGACGTAGTCTATGGTGCTGCTCCCAAATCTTCCCTGACCAACTTGGATGCTCTCTTTAACTACTTCTGCCACTTTGCACTCAACTCCCCTTCCCGCTCCCACCACTGTGAACTCTATCCCTCTCTAACCTTCCTTCCACTATCTCACAGACGCATCTTACACTGTGCCAAACTAACCTCCAAATTCTGGTTCGGAGTGCTCCCCTCCTATCTCTCATCCTCTCTCTCCACTCCACCTCACCCCACCCACTCTCTCAGATCTAATGACGCCCAAACCTTGATGGTTCCTCACCACTCCACCTGCATCAGTCAGACTGGTTTCACCCATCACTTCCCTAAAATCTGGAATTCCCTCCCCTCTGAAATACGACACTCCTCTTCCAACTACTCCCTTATCTCTGCCCTACACAATTACCTCTCTCACAGCTTTCCTGCTTTAACCCTCTTTAATACTTATCCCCAGTTTCTGCCTTCCTACCCTGACCCCCCCAGTAGGGTTCTCAACATCCTGAAGGGGGAATCAGGAAATGGCTACCCCTTCTCCTCATATTCAGTTCTTGTCTCTCCCCCTCTCTTCTCCACTTGCCCTTCTGGGTCACCTGTGTGTACAATCTTCCCTGTCCTTTTTACTTTAATAGCACTTGTGTAGTACCTCGAGCCTGCTCCTGGTACACTCATGCACTATAATGGTTCTGTTGCATTATTACTGTTTTGTTCATTTATATGTTCTTTTGTATGATTTTAGACATGTATTGTAATTTACCCAATGTTCCACTACTGTTTATTGTACAGTACCTTGTGTTCCAGCTGTAGCATAATCTTACAATGTTGTATTGTTTGTACTACCCACATACTATTGTAACTGATCATCCTTCACAATCCTATGTAACCCTTCCCCCCCCCGGGTCGCACCGTGAGACAAGCAACTTGTTGTTCAGTGTGCCCTCCTGGTGAAACATTTCAATAAATAAAAATGAATAAATAAAAGAACTTACACATACATACTACTTACTAATGAAGATATATATAGCATTTAAAACATAGGGTACAGATTGATACATAACAACACAAACAGGTAGGAGGTATGAGCAAAACATGAAGGCACTGTTTCACAAAACATTTACATTCATTGTCTGATAAGTATTTTTTCAAAGCCTTTCTATATCTACACATTGTAGTTCTGAAGCAGTCAAACTTTGTCATCATTTTGTGAAATAAAATTGGCAAGTTGTAGAGCAATGTTTTCTGACCAGTTACTGTTTTCATTTTTGGAGTGGAGAAATAACAGTGAAGAGATGAGTGGGTAGGAAAAGGGTTTATATACTGTCTAAAAAAGTTTGAAAAATGGTAGGAACCTTATTCATGGTTACCTTTTTCTGCTAAAATGTATTCCCCATTCTGACACCAGCTGCAGGAACAGTCTGACAAGAAGATGGCTCACACTGGCTCCTCTGACATTTCAATACTGGCTTGATATTTGCAAACAGATTAAGGAGATGGAATGGATCACAGTGCTGCTCCAGCAGTCAAAAAACAAACCTAAAACTGGCCCAGTGGTGCAGAGGGCAGAGGCACCTAGAGTCTCACTTCTCCCATGCCAGTGACCCGTGTTCAGGAGTGAGCTTGGACTGCAGGGTGTTGGCCAGGGGGAGAGCTGAGAAAGGATTGAACAGCCACCAGGAAACTCTCTCAGATTGGGGAGATAAGCCCTCCTGACCCCTGACTGCCACGGGGTGGAGGCTCGATGGTAATATCAGGACAGGGGAGGGGGCTGGCGCTAGGCCATGTGGGAGGATCGGGGTCATTCGGGCCTTGGGGTGCATACATACCTCCACATGCATGCACAACAGTGTTACTGTGACCTCAGGAAAAGAGGGATAAAATGGAGGAAAAAACACCTCGGCGACAGGATGAAGACTGACCCCTCACAGGCCTCGCATTGGTAGTCAGTAGCAAGGTAAGCCCTGGAGGAGCCGCGTGATGATGGCTGGTGGGTAAGTTGTAAGGGGGTCACCATGGAGAGGAGTATAAACACAGGATGGAAAAAAAAAAACTAATGCAAGATGGTTACCATTATACAAGATTAGAGGAGCAAAGGATGGCATGCCAATACTTGAACTTCTCCATCACCAATTTGAACTGCCCTGACTGCAATCCCCTCTCCAGTTGTAAACCACCTGATATAATAAGTAATTAATTAAACAACAATAACCGAGAAGCTGCTAACTGCTGAGGAATTAATGACCGTTGGGGGGGATGTGTGGCTCAAGGCACAGCAGCAAGACACCTCTTTCCAGCTGGTCATTAATCCAAGGAAATGACTGGCTTCAAGGTTGTTCTTGAGACTATAAATCTAATTGCAATAGCAATATTTTTCTTTAGTTACTTTTGGTTTTTTAGTGGTGTGGTGTGAGCTGTGTATGCTGCACAATGTCAGTTGGCAACTGGATCAGTCTTTTCTAAGACATTAAATGACTGATCCAGTAGCCAATCAGGAGCCTAGCAAGGTTCATGAATATTTAATTAGGCTTATATTAGCAGACACACACAGCTCCACCTAATATTTCTGAACTACTGCATAATAGTATTCACATGAATGTTGAGTTTTTGGTTTTTTTATTATGGGAGGGACAGCAAAAGGACTTTTTAGTGTGATTTTTAGGGATGAGGGCCTACCATGATAATTTCCTTCCTTCCTTCCTTCCTTCCTTCCTTCCTTCCTTCCTTCCTTCCTTCCTTCCTTCCTTCCTCCCTTCCTCCTCCTGGCTTCTTTTTCTCTCTCTCTCTTTCTTTTTCTTTGGTTATAAAAAAAAGAATACATGGCTGGCTCCATGACGTTGGGCAATAGGGGATCGCCTGGTATTCTGGTGACCCGGATTCATGCCCAAGCCCAGGACGTCAGGAGTGGAGGCTGGCAGGGAGAGTTTCAGAGTATCCTCTGGATGCTCTCCTCCTTGTGGCCAGACTCAGTATCACACTTTGTGATGTGGGTGACCACATGCAGCATGCTTAAGCAGCAAGTACACCGCAGCGTGCTTCCTAGTGGGCGGGGGGAGAAACATAAGAAAAATGTCCACCCATGCTGGCCGGATGACAGCAGCCCACCTCCCTTGCTGTGAAGCCAAGAAGCTCCCAAGCTGCACCTTGCCCACCAACATAGACGCAAAGAAGTGCCTATGCAGCACTTAGATCTTCCCTACCTGATGCCCCCTCGAGTAGGGGGACCCCATCAGTGAAGGGATACACAGAGTCTGTCAGGACATCATAAAAAGGATGCAGGATGTGGTGGAATGGAAAAACAGTTGATGGAATAGGTTTGGAGTGAGCAGCAGGGTAGCAGGGATTGAAAAAATACATGATGTGAGGCACAATGCTGAACAACAATATATGGGGAGAACACAGTAGCACCATTCCTTGTACAATTGTAAGCGAGGACCAGGTCACTGACTTGTTGGCTCCACTTGCTTCTGTCTTTTGGCTCTAAGGTACCCAGAATGTCCAATAATGTTTGAGTGAACCTCTCTGGCTGAAGACCACTTTGCGGATGTTATGGCATGGGTCTGGATTTAAGGAACACCACATAGTGACAGCATTTCTTTTATTACGTGACTCTTGAAATCACAATCTTGTTCTGAATGAATTCTCTGTGGTGCATCATAGTGGACAAAGAATTTCTCTGCCAGTACCTTGGCAACAGTTGACTCATTCTGATCTTTTGTTGGGTATTTATGACAGGGTTGAATAAGGTCCTGCCCCATTTATTATGCAGAAAGAGTTTAAACGCAAGAGTCTGTTCTAACCTCTCCTTTTCTGTCTCTTGTCTGTCTGGTTGTGCAACCAAATTTTCTTGTGAGACCTAGGAATTGATCACTCCGACAATTTCGCAATTGTACGCCTCTTGCTAACTCTCTGTCTTCCCTTGCTGTTCTGTTCCCCCCCCCCACATATCTGCAGGTATAAAAATATATGTGAATCTTTATGTGGAAATGTTACTGATACTGGGATCCTTTTGTTTAAAACTATATACAGTTATACTGTTGAAATTATTGCAAAAAAACTATTTGTAACTCAAGGGGTTAAACTGAGATGTTGGTGTGTAAACTTTAAAGAGCTTTAAGCAAGAGGTCAGTTCTGGGTCATTTGTTCTTTTTGCTGCACATGCAAGAACATTGGAAACTGACAAGAACATTCTGTAAAAAAACACTGTCTCCTTAACAAGTTCTCTGCAAAGCCTTGTTATAAAAAGAGCATCAATGTTTTGCGAAAGAGAGACTGAGATTTGAAACTGAGAAGAAACACTCAGAATAAGGACTGTTTTCTCTGTACTGCCTTTGTAAATAGTTATACTGAACACATTTTTATTTTTTATTTTGCTGTTATTGAGAAAAATAAAACACTATTTGAGAATTTTGAAACTGCTTCTTATTTTCTTGTGCTACCTGACATGTGCCTCAACAACAGATGGTGTCAGCCTGATGCCGTGCATACTGTAAGCCAGGAGTTTTGTGAATGGTTACTAGACCTGGTACCAGGGAAGCATAGAAGAAAGGTATGGATTCTGCAGTAGCAAACCCAGGAGTCATTACCAGAAGAATGGCAGTCAAACTAGAAGCAGAAACAAAAGTGCAAGCTGAGACTATTCAACCAGAACCAGTGATAGGAAAAAAAAAAAAGAACAGGCAGTGACAGAGCTTGAAAGCCTGTCTGCCTTCTTCAAATGGTGGGCTATACAAAGTGAGGTGGAGAAACAGAGAAGAGAGGAGATGCAGCTGAGAGAAAAAGAGATTCACCATTTAGAGACACAGAGAAAAGAAGAAATGCAACAACTCGAGAAGCAGAGAAAAGAAGAGATGCAGCGACAGGAGCAGCAAAGAAGAGAAGAGATGCAGTGATGGATGGATGCCTTGCAACTTATCAAAGCTGAAGAATCTGGCACTTGTCCAGTAAAGCAATTAAAGTTAAAAATCAATTTAAATAAGACAAAAATAGTGATTTTTAGTGAAAGTAAAAAACAAACAAATGGTACTTGGTATTTAGGAAGAGAAAAGCTGGAGGTGGTGGATAAATATCTCTATTTGGGAATTATGTTTCAGAATTACATTCAGTGGAATGCGCATAAAGACTTTTTAGTAAGCAAATTAAAAAGCACATTGGCAGGGCTGGCAAGATTTATCTTGAGATTTGGGGGAATGACCATTAAACCTTTTGTTGAAGTTATCATAGCTAAATTTGAGGCAAAAATATTATATGGGATAGAAATATGGGACTTTGAGTGTCTGAATGAATTTATGTCACCAGTCTTCACATTATTTCAAAATATCCTTAAATTGGGCCATTCTTGTCTGGAAGCCTATATTAGATCAGAGCTAGGGTTTACAAATAATAAGGCAACTATGGAGACTTGTAAACTTAAGTATTGGTTAAGATTAAGTAGAATAACAGAAGACACCCTAGCTAAACAGTGTCTAAAGGAAAAGAAGAATGGTTCCATTTGGGATATAAGGGTGGTCTATGGTATACAACCTTAGTCTCCTATTGGGAGAAGTATAACCTAAAAAATCTGAAAAGGGCTGCTGCCTTAGGGATTACATTAAGCAATAAGTACAAAAATTATGTGTAAAAAGATAAATAATTATTGGAATAATAGGGACCTACAACAAATAGCTGGGTCAAAATACTCCAAGTGGTTTGCACAAAACAACACCTTTTTCAGATTTAAAACATATTTGGAGATTTTAGAAGAACCTAAATTGAGATTGCTATTCTCAAATTATAAATGTGAGCAATTTACAAGTAATGTGCTCCTATATAGATATAAAAAAGGTGTACTGTCTAGATCATGTGACTGTAGCCAGGGAGGTACTGAAGATCTTGACCACGTAATGTAGAATTGCTCATGGTATATTCAACCAAGAGTTTATTGGCTATCATCATTTACAAATAACATTTATCAGATTGAGAAAAATTTACTAACTAATATTTTAATAAACACAGAAGACTCATGGACCCTATATAGGGTGGCAAACTATTTTCGAGCAATCATCTATCTAAAGGAAAAAATTAGGACCCTATGAAACCCAAGAAGTGCAATAAAACTAGAGCTGGGATAATTATGTACATATTTTAAGTAATTCCATGAGTATTAGATCTAATGTGTTATATTAATATGTATGGCTGGAGTATGCTGTTTTTCTATGTAATAACTGTATATGGATGTTGTATGATAATTGTAACAGCTATTTAATCTAGAAACAATAAGCATGATCATGATGAGAAGCAGAGAAAAGAAGAGATGCAGCGACAGCAGCAGCAAAGAAGAGAAGAGGTACAGCGACAGGAGCAGCAAAGAAGAGAAGAGATGCAGCATAGAAATATAGACACATAGAAACATAGAATTTGACAGCAGATAAGGACCGCTTGGCCCACTCAGTCTGCCCATTTCCCTACCTAATGGATAAGCTGCAGATCCTAGATAACCAGCAGCCTACTTCTTTCTATCCCCACCCCCTAGAATTGCCTTATGGCTGTCTCATGCATGCTTGAATTCAACCACTGTTTTTGACCCCACAACCTCCTCCAGAAGGCCATTCCATACATCCACAACACTCTCTGTGAAAAAAATGCTTCCTTACATTACCTCTGAGCCGCCCCCCCATCTTCAAATTGTGCCCCCTTGTTCTTGCACACCTCTTTTTTTGAAAGATGCTCTTTGCCTTGATTTTGTTGATTCCCTGAGGTACTTGAACATTTCTATCATGTCCTCTCTCCCTCCTTTCCTTGAGGCTATACATATTAAGCTCCTTCGCTCTCTCTTCATATGTCTTCCTGTGCAGACCCTGCACCATTTTAGCCGCTCCTCTGGACAGCTTCCATCTTGTCTATGTCCTTGTAGAGATTGGGTCTCCAGAACTGCACAAAGTACTCCAGATGGGGTCTCACCAGCTGTCTGTACAGAGGAATAACAACGTCCTGTTTTCTACTGGTGATGCCTCTCCCTATGTATCCCAGTATCCCCCAGCCCTCCTTACTGCCCTCTCACATTGCTTGCCCACCTTTAAGTCATCTGATATGACTACCCCCAGGTCCCTTTCCATTTTTGTTGTTGTTAGTATCTCACCCCCATTGTGTACTCTTCCCCTGGGTTTTTGTTTCCCAGGTGCATTACCTTGCACTTCTTAGCATTAAATCTAAGCTGCCATACATTTGACCATTCCTCTAACCTTGCCAAGTCCCTTCTCATCCTTTCCACCCCACCTTGTATCAACTCTGTTGCAGATCTTTGTGTCATCTGCAAAGAGACATACTTTTCCTTCCAGTCCCTCTGCAATGTCGCTTATAAAGACATTGAAGAGGACCGTCCATATTGAACTCCCAAGGCACCCCACTAGTAACCCCTTCTTCAGAGTGGACTCCATTTACTATTACCCTCTGTGTCCTCTCTCCAGCCAATTTTTACCCAGGCTATCATCTTGGGACCCACTCCCAGGCTGGCTGACTTGTATATTAATCTTTTGTGTGGGACTGAGTCAAATGCCTTGTTAAAGTCTAGGTAGGCCATGTCCACAGCCCCTCCCTGATCTACTACTTTGGTCACCCAGTCAAAGAAATCTATTAGATTCATCTGGCATGACCTTCCCGCTGTGAATCCATGCTGCCTTGGATCCTGTGCCCCTCTGGCCTCTAGGTACTCGGCAATTCTTTCCTTCAGAAGTGATTCCATCATTTTCCCTATCACTGAAGTTAAACTAACTGGTCTGTAGTTTCCTGCTTCTGCCCTGCTCCCACTTTTGTGAAGGGGAATCACATCTGCCCTCCTCCAGTCCTCAGGTTCCACCCCATCCTTCCAAGATTTGTTAAAGAGGGTAGTCAGTGGTGTCACTAGTTCTACCCTTAGTTCTTTTAGAATTCTGGGATGAATTACATTTGGCCCCATTGCTTTGTCCACCTTCAGTTTTAAGAGTTCTTTCAGAACCCTTTCTTCTGTAAATGGGCTGGTATCAACTTCTGTATCCAAAATGTTTTTATTGTTTGTTTTAGGTACCTCCCCCTCTTCATTTGTAAATACTGAGCAAAAATATTTGTTTAGTATCTCTGCCGTTTCACAGTCACCCTCTGCACACGCCTTCCCCTTTATTAAGCCTTACTATCCCTCCCTTAGTCTTTCTTCACTCCCTGATGTACCTAAAAAAGGTTTTATCCCCCTTCTTAACTGAGTTGGCTATCTTTTCCTCAGTTCGGGCCTTTGCTATTTTGACTGCCTTCCCAGCTTCCTTTTGCTTTAACTGATACAATTCTCAGTCCTGCTCCCTCTGTGATTCCTTGTACTTTATGAATGCTTTCTTTTTCTCTTGAACCTTCACTGCCACCTCCTTTCAGAACCATAGTGGTTTCTTACATAGTTTTGTTTTGTTTATTTGCTTCACACAAAGGCTTGTTACCTCTGTGATGGCAGTTTTTATTATTCCCCATTGTTCCTCCACTCCTCCTTCTTGCCCATTTGCTAGTGCATTCCTTAGGCACTCACCCATTCTGGCAAAGTCAGCCTCCTGAAGTCCAGTACTTTTGCCTTTGTATGGTTTGACTCTATTGCTGTGTTTATTGTGAACCATTCTGTTCGATGGTCGCTAGTTCCCAGGTGGCTACCCACTTCTACATCTGTGATCCTCTCTCCATCTCCATTTGAGAGGACCAGGTCTAAGATTGCTCCTCTCGAGTGGGTTCCAATACTAGTTGTCTAAGGCATGCCCCCTGTAGGGCATCTAGAATAACCCCACTCTTAGAAGTGGCTGCTGCAACTGCACTCCAGTTAACATCTGGCATATTCAGATCACCCATCAGCAATATCTCCCCTTTATCTGCCATTCTAAGTATACTTTCTATCACTTCCTTGTCCATTTCCTCCCCCTGAGAGGAGGGTCTGTATACAACCCCTGTGTGGACTGTGGTGCCATTGCCTGCCTCCAAATTGACCCACAGCGCTTCTTCTCCTCCCTGTTTACCCTTTTGTTCTGTTGCTTCTCTTATGTAGAGAGCTACTCCTCCTTCTCTTTTACCCTCCCTGTCCCTCCTGTAGATAGTGTATCCTGGTATGTTTACGTCCCAGTCATGGTTGTGTGTGTCATGTTTCTGTGACTGCCACAATATCCAGATGTTCCTCCTCCATCAAGGCCACTAATTCAGGAAGCTTGTTACCCAGACTACAGGCATTGGTACTCCTTGTTCTCCATTTTTTGATGGCTTTACCTTCTGTAGCAGCATCCCCCACTGACCTTTCTACCTTGGTCTTTTTCTCATTTAGTACCCTGTTTTGTAGGGGGAGGCTGGGATTTTCCTGCTGCTTATCAGTGCCTCCCCCCTTGGCTAGTTTAAAAGCTTGCCAATGAAGCATTTAAACCGACTGCCCAAAAGACTTGTTCCCTTCCTGGACAGATGCAGACCATCCTGCCAGTATAGGCTGGTGTCCCTCCAGGTGGAACCACAGTCCCCAATGAAGCCAAATCCCTGTGCTCCACACCATTTTTTCAACCATTCGTTAAACTGCATGGTTCAAAGTACCCTCGCCTCACCTATGCCACTGACAGGCAGCACCTCTGAGAAGGATACTGTGTGTGCTATTTGTCTTAAGCCCCTCCCCAACTCTACAAAGTCCTTCTGCACTGCTCTAATCTCATGATAAGCCAAGTCATTTGTCCCTAGGTGGACAATGACATCCAGCTCAGACTTCCGTGCAACTGTTCTTGTGATCCTAAGGATGTGCTTCCTGTCCCTCCAAGCCATGGCACCAGGCAGGCACCTTACTTCAGTTTTTCCTGCTCCTCCCAGTTCTATCCCCCTAATAATTGAGTCCCCCACCAGAAGCTGCTTTCTTTCCTCATGGTGCCCTCTGCCTCCTTCCTGAGGGCCTCCCTTGTGACTGTTGTCTGCACCCTCCTTGGTCTCCTCTGTGGGTGCATCCATAGGGCAACTATGCTCCCCCAAAATGGTGTATGGATTGTGGAGTGGAACAAATGACTGGGTGTGCCTCTGTTCTACCACACTTACCCTCTCTGAGCCCACTGTGATCCAACTGCTGTGCTTTCTTTGCAACCTCTGAGGTAGTGGTGGTGGCTCTGGTGCTCCCTGGATTGGGGAAGTCCCTTGCTACTGTCCAGTGTGGCCTGAAGACAGGCAACTCCCTCCCTCAGGGCAGACAGTTGTCTGCAAACAGGGCAGCATCTCAGCCTCCAGAAAGACTCCCGGAAGACTGCTGACCCACAGCCATCGCATTGTACTACTCCTCACATAACTGTCTACCTTGTTTAGTTTTTATTTTGTGTGTGTGTGATTGGTGTGTTATATAGAAAAATATGTATTTATATAATGTGTATGCTTATATTGTCAGTGCAGTGTGCTAGAGAGGATATGACAGTGATATGCACCTTGCCCTCTTGAGGAAATGATGTCAGGACCCCAGGTATAAATTAACTATTTGCAGGGGTGGGTGGGGTGAGGGGTGGGAAGGGTTTGGGCCTAAACTCTGCCCTCATGAAACAATCAGCTAAAAGCTCTGACCTACTGCTGCGATGAGTGCCTTCCTGTCAGCAAGATGCCATACATGACAATTTGACAGAGAGAAAATACCCTGCTAATCAAACAGAGAAAAATCCAAACATCCAAGTCAGACACAGGTAAACCTCCCCAGCCCCAAAACAGCCTGGTGACTTGTGCTCTGAAAGCAGTCAGCCCCAAAACACATCGGCTGTGCAGACGGGCAGACACAGAAAACAGTATTCAGCTTCTGTGGGTTTAAACTCTTCCTGCACTGAAAATCTTAACAATTGTAACAAAAGTAAAGCAAGCTCCACCTCCCTCTGTTGATTGAAAGACTGCCTTTCTGATAATTCTAAGTTCCTTATTTCACCCTTCAGTTAGAAGTAACCTCCACCTGAAGAATATTAACTTTCCTAAGGAATCTGCTTCAAACCAAAGGCAATTGTAAATTGTAAGGTTCACCTCCCTCTGTTGTGAGCACAACTCACTTTCTTGCAAATCTTATTGCAGCTTCCAGCCAGAGGTAGCTTCACCTGAAGACTATTAGGTTATCTGATGAGCCTGCTAAAATTAATACTTTTATCAAGGTCTGTAAGATTCTTCCAGAGCTATTGGCTGTTAAATAGCTGTGATGTAAGCACTTCCTGACACAGTCTGGCTTGGTCTTTTAAGGCACACAGAGATAAACAAAGGAAAAACCAGTTTCCACCCCCTAGGCACTGTCTGGGTCCAATACACAGCCTGTAACCTGCTCTCAATTCAGGGCTTATGACAAATTCTTAGCCCAGTGAATACTCACAGTATTACAAATATAGCAATGCAAACAGTCAATCACTAACTCCAATCAAGTCAGCTGTGCAGAAGGGCAGAAACACAGAAAACAGTAAAATCTTAACAATTATAACAAAAGTAAAGCAAGCTCCTCCACCTCCCTCTGTTGATTGAATGAATGCCTTTTCTGATAATTCTAAGTTCCTTATTTCACCCTTCAGTTAGAAGTATCCTCCACCTGAAGAATATTAACTTTCCTAAGGAATCTGCTTCAAACCAAAGACAATTGTAAATTGTAAGGTTCACCTCCCTCTGTTGTGAGCACAACTCGCTTTCTTGCAAATTTTATGTCCAGTGTTGCAGTTTCCAGCCAGAGGGTTCACCTGAAGACTATTAGGTTAAATAGGTAGCAATGGTTGGATGCCTTGCAAGTTATCAAAGCTGGAGGATCTGGCACTGGTCCAGCAGAGCAACAAGACACAAACAGCTTAAAATACATTAAACTTACAAATTTGTGTCCCTCGGATGACGTCAAAACATACTTGACAACTTTTGAAAGGGTTGCTGCAGCCTGTCAGTGGCCAAAGCAGCAATGGGCAATCAGACTGGCACCTTTCCTGACAGGGAAAGCCCAACTTGCCTAAAGCAATGTGGACACTGCACAGTCAGAAAACTATGACCTGGTGAAAAGCGAAATCATGAAAAAGTATAACATCTCAGGAGAGCCCTACAGGCAGAGATTTCAGTCTCTGAAGTACAACTCAGTCAACAATCCTCAAGAAGCCTTCACCCGCCTCAAAGAACTCCTTATGAAATGACTCCAACAAGAGGGAAAAACACTCCCACAGATCATTGAAACATTTGTAATGGAGCAGTTCATCAACATCCCACCCACAGACGTATGGCTTTGGGTAAAAGAACACCAACCAGAAAGTGGGAAAAAGGCTGTTTCTTTTGCTGAGGACTGCCAAATGGCCAGACAGATGCCACAGCAGCAAGGTATCAGCCAAGCACTAGTAAGACACTATTTTTCCTATTTAAACTCCAAGTCTGATAAGAACTCTGGCGGGGGTAAAAAATCTGCACCCAAAGACTTTATTTGCTATAACTGTAATAAGCCAGGTCATATTGCAAGAAATTTCCATAGTAAGAAGAGTGACACTGGAGCAGATTTGTCCTTAGCAAGTTGGGGCAGGTATTTAACAGATATTAAGGTGGGAGATAAATCTGTGAAGGGACTTAAAGATTCAGGAAGCAAACCCTAATGCATATTGAAGTGCTGGGGAAACAATGTGAAAAAGGACCGGGCACTGGTGTCATCTGTAGCTACGGGGACACTCAATATTATCCCACCAACCAAGTGACTCTGACTATTAATGTGGTGTTGCACCAAATGAAAGTGGAGGTAGTATCTATGTTACCTGTACCTGTGATTATTAGAAATGACTTTCCAGAATTTACTGAGTTAATCAAAAGGGGAGTAAATCCTGATGTTTCAGCAGCTGTATTGACAAGAGTTCAGGCAAAGAAAATCCCAGATAGTGTGGACTCTTCCTTTCAGTGACTTTGATTAGGACTTGTTTGAGCACAGCTACAAGATCTGGAAGTCCAGGAAAGAAAGATGATGCCTGAAGAAACAGTGGCAACAGTAGACTGATGGACATAAGGGGTTAACATATGAAAATGCTGAAACTAAACTGATCGCTGGTTGTGAATTTTTTCAGAACAAGCTAACAATGTTTCTCCCCAGGGTTATTTTAAGAAGCTGGGGGTGAAACTAAAATAGGGTGAACCTATATTTAAAAATGTAATGGGCTACTGTTCAGATCTTTAGTTAAATCTCAGACACAGGACCAGATAGAATAATTGGTTATACGACAAAAGTATAGATCTGAGTTGTTACAGATAGCACATGATAGTCCTATGGCTGGTCACTTGGGAAGGGATTTCTCCCTTGCCAGATTGCTGTATAGATTTTACTGGCCTGGAATTCATGAAGATGTTGCTACCTATTGCAGTTCCTGAGCTGAGTGTCAGAAAGTAGCCCCAATGACTAAAAAAGGCAAATTGTCCCTAGTGCCCCTACCCTTGATAGATGTGCCTTTTGAGAGAATTGCAATTGATATGGTTGGCCCCTTAGACAAAAATAAAAAGGGTAATCAATTCATTTTGGTAGTATGTGACTAGGATACTCGATACCCAGTAGCAGTTCCAATGCGTACTGTCATAGCCCCAAAAGTGGCAGCAGAGCTTGCCAAAATTCTCAGCAGGGTGGGCATGCCTAAAGAGATTATTACTGATCAGGGTAGTCATTTTGGTGCTGCATTACTGAAGAAGCTGTACTGACTACTAGGTATCACTGCCATAAGAACCTTTCCTTATCACCCTCAGACAGACAGTCTTGTTGAGTGTTTTAATCAAACCCTAAAATGCATGTTAAAAAGGTTTGGGAAAGGGAACGGGAAAGACTGGGACCAATACTTACCTTACCTGCTTTTTCCTTACAGAGAAGTGCCACAAGAAAACATTTAAAAGATTATTGAGTACTTAATTATAACACTTCCTGGAGACAAAGAAGATTATTAACACATTTCAGTCAGGTTTCAGGCCTCTGTATAGTACTTCTGTTGCTCTTGTGAAGGTTACTGAGGACATTATAGTGGCATTGGACAGGAGGATGTCAACGGAGCAGTCTTTATAGATTTGTCTAAAGTGTTTGATACTCTGAACTATGACATCCTCCTGTTCAACCTTAAAACCATTGGTATGTCTGACTCTGTGGTCAAATGGTTCCAACGATACCTTGCTCATAGTAAACAAATGGTTACTATTGGTGAATGGACATCTAACTTGAGGACCATAGTGTCAGGCATACCTCAGGGCTCAATATCGGGCCCAGTTTTATATAACATATATATGAGCAGTTTTTGTATGTCAGACCCCAGGGTTAAATACCACCTATATGCGAATGACACCATTGTTTATCTTGAAGATGCCACTGTAGAAGGTATTCAGCCTACGCTTCAGCGAGCGTTTGATGAACTACAGTTCTATTTACTGAAGTCAAGGCTGAGTCTGAACCTTAAAAAGTCTCAAGTAATGATTTTCTCTAGACAGCAAAAATTGTGTCCCTCAGAATCAACTTTGCAGATTATAACTTTCAATAATGTTACACTAGAACAAATGCAGAACTATAAATATCTGGGAGTGCAACTGGACTCAGCCTTGAAATGGGACTTTCATGTAGGGTCAATGGAAAATAAAGCAGTGAAATATGTAGGTTGTTTATATAGGAAAAAGTATTCCTTGATGGAAGTAACATGTGGTTAAGTCTTTAATATTGCCCCTAATAGATTATGGGGACATTGTCTATGCAGGTGCCACACAAAGTAAAAACATAGACTAGTAGTTTAAATATACTGGACATTATATATCACAAACTAGTGAGATTCATATTAGATGCTCCAAACAGGTCCCATAGATCATAACTTTTTGAAAAACTGCAGTGGTTTAACCTTAGAGAAAGACGTTCTTTACATGCTTTATTATTTATGACCAAATGTGTCACAGGACAGGCCCTGGATTATATTATAGATAAATTAGCATTAAGACCAATAAAACAGGGCCTGAGGTCTGCATTCAGATTAGAATATAGCCAACCCAAATATAGAACAAATATGGGTAGAACTCATTTTTTTCTACAGGGGGCTGATGCCCTGGAACTCCATACCCCAGGCTCTTCAGTCAATAAATGGAAAAATCAGATTAGAGGAAATAAAATCCTGGTTTATTAAAGAGGCAAAACAGAGAACTGTATTAGAATTATCTTGAGCATTATCTTTAATTATTTGGGGGAGGACAACTAGCTTTTAGTTTTATTTATTAGCTGTGCTTTGGTTCTATGTATTATGTTTACTGTATTCATTGTATATTTCATATATTTTTCTATCTTGTATTTTGTATTATGTAACTTTTGCAACTTTGCACAAAGGACCTCACTGGAAATGAGCTTGTCTCAGTTGAGTTATCCGATTCATTCATTTGTTCATGAAATGAATACAAAATGTTACTACTACTACTTACAGGCATCAACAGGTTTTTCAACATTTGAAATGCTGTATGGTAGATAACCTAGAGGACCACTAGATGTAATAAAAGAACCATGGGAAAATATCCCCTATCAGAAACAATCTATTACATCTTATATGTGTGCCCTGAGAAAGAAGCTGGCAAAATATGTTGAAATTGCCCATAGTAATCAGAAAGAAGCCCAAAACCAGCAGAATGTGTATTATGACCATAGGGTGAGAAAAGGTTTTGGAAAAAGGTGAACAGATCTTGGTACTGTTACCCACTACAGAAAATAAACTGTTAATGAAGTGGCAAGGGCCTTATACAGTGCTTAGATGTACTGGCACAGTTAAGTATGAGATTGAGACTCCTGATAGGAAAAATCCTACTAAGAAATACCATGCCAACCTCCTCAAGAAATGGTTTGAAAAAACACCAAAAGCTATTTTGCTGGTTTTATCAGAAACTGATAAAAGAAGATATTAAAATAGCTTATGATAAACTGGAACAAACTGTTATTGCTGATGCTGTAAAGGTGAATAAACTGCAGAAATCTGTAACTTGCTAAAGACATTTAACAGTACTTTTACCACAGTACCACACTGAACAAAAGGGGTCAAGCATGTAATAGTGACAAGGAATGCTCGCCCTATTAGACAAAAGGCATACAGATTACCAGAATGGTTAAGAGCTGACATGGTTAAGGAAATACAAAAAATGAAAGAAGTGGGTATCATAGAAAAGTCGAGAAGTGCTTGGTTATCACCAATGGTGATTGTAAACAAAAAAGAAGGGGGTGTAAGAATCTGCCTTGATTTTAGGAAACTTAATTGAGTGTCAGAATTTGACAGTTATCCAATGCCCAGAATCGATGATTCGATGGACAGACTGGGGAGTGCCAAGTATATCAGTACCCTTGAGTTCACCAAGGGTTACTGGCAAATCCCCCTAGCTAAAGAATCCAGAGACAAAACTGCATTTGCCACTCCTATAGGATTCTGTCAGTTCACCACCATGCTATTTGGTTTACATGGCATACCCATTACATTCCAGTGGTACATGGATGTAATTTTATCCCCTCACACTGGTTACTGTGCTCTGTACCTGGATGATGTCATGGTGTACAGTCCAGACTGGAAAAGCCACCTGGAACACCTATGAGCAGTTATCCAATTGATCAAAAAGGCAGGTCTGACAAATAATCCTACCTAGTGTGCATTGGGCAGGCAGAAAACCAGATATTTGGGCTATGTTTTGGGAAATGGAGAAGTCAAGCCAGAGGTTTCCAAGATAGAAGTTGTAGTTAACATCCCTGTCCCCAAAACCAAGAAATATGTCAGGTGATTTTTAGGGCTGACTGATTATCGGAGATTTGTTCCGAGCTTTGCCGAGTTAGCTATTCCCCTCACTGAACTCCCAAAGAAGCAGTTCCTGAATAATGTGAAATGGACCCCAGAGTGTGACAATGCTTTTTGGGCCATTAAGGCTGCATTATGTTCAGCTCCTGTTTTAAGAAGCCCAGACTTTGAAAAACAATTTCTATTACAGACTCATGCACCAGAGGTAGGCCTAGGTGCAGTTCTGAGTCAAAATATAGATGGGAAGAAACATCCGATTCTATATATCAGTAGGAAATTGCATGACAGAAAGAAAAGGTACTCCACCATTGAAAAGGAATGTCTTGCAGCAAAGTGGGCCATGGAGTCCCTTAAGTTTTACTTACTAGGAGCTGACTTTGTATTGATAACAGATGACAAACCTATTGGCTTTACCAAATGAAGGATAAAAATTCTAGAATCATATGGTGGTACCTGGCACTACAGCCATTTAAATTTAAGGAGATACACAAATCTGGGAAAGAGAATGCCAATGTTGATTTTCTGTCAATACATGGATCAGGAATTGAGAATTCCAAAAGCTGAAAAAATTGAATTGAAACTTCTCTGTCTGCAATGCTGCATATACACTAAACTGTAAAGGTTATAAGCTAATCTTAGATGGGAATTTAATAGAATGTTTTGGAAACCTGTTATTGTAAAACAGGTTCCCTCTTAAAGAGGGGGCATGTGGCAGGGTTGAATAAGGCCCTGCTCCATTTGCTATGCAGAAAGAGTTTAAACACAAGGGTCTGTTCTATCCTTTCCTTTTCTGTCTCGACTGGTTGTGCAACCAACTTTTCTTGTGAGACCTAGGAACTGATCACTTTGATGGTTTTGCAATTGTCCACCTCTCACTATCTCTCTGCCTTTCCTTGGTGGCCTGTCTTTTAGATAGATAGATAGGTAGATATTTTATTTATATAGCACCCATCTCCATAGACTCTGGGTGCTGTACAATGTAAACATACAAATCATATGAAAACATTTAAAAATACAGTAATATCAAAATTAAAACAACAAAATACAACTGGGAGCATAGATTTATCTATCCATCATACAGTGCAATCCACTTTAAAACATCCTCAATTAAAAGCTTGATGGAATAAATATGTTTTGAGGCCCTTCTTAAAGGCTACTGCTGAAGGGGCCTCCCTTAGATAACCAGGCAGGGAGTTTCACAGGGTAGGTGCAGCTGCCACAAATGCTCTAGCTCCTGAGTGCCACAGCCTAACCCTGGGACTCCAAGAAGGCCACCCCCAGCAGAATGAAGGGCCCAGGCCAGATGGTAAGGCACAAGGAGCTCTTGCAGATAGACTGGACCCCTCTTGTGTAGGGTCTTATAGGTCAATAGCCCTATCTTGAAGACAACTCTCCACTGGACTGGCAGCCAGTACAGTTCACGGAATGCTGGGGTGATATTTTCACATCTTTTCACCCCCATCAATAATCTCGCTACCATGTTCTGCACCAGCCGCAGTCTGCAGAGGTTGCCTCCATATAACCCTAGGAACAGGGCATTGTAGTAGTCTAACCTGGAAGTGATGAAAGCGTCTACCAGTGTGGACAGGTCATCAGAAGGGATCAGGGCTCAAATTCTGGCAATATTCCTGAGATGATAAAACCCACTCATCATGGCTGACACCTGTGCATCAAGTGTCAGACTGTTGTCCAGGATTACTCCCAAATTCTTCACCTGCCTAGAAGGGGCTAGAGGTACACCCCCCAGCACAAGGTCAGGGGGTAATACCACACACCCACTCTGCCCTGATGACCAGGCTCCAACACCAGTACCTTAGCCTTGTCTGTGTTTAGTCTAAGCCAATTGTGAGTCATCCATATCCAGATTTCCTCAAGGCAGCTATTGAATACTGAGTCTGACACCTGGCTATTGGGTACACAGAACAGGTACAGCTGGGTATCATCTGCATAGCAGTAAAATCCCAGACCATACCACCTGATAATGTCCCCCCCGTGGCAACATATACACCGTGAACAACAGAGGCGACAAGACTGACCCCTGCAGAACACCACAGCACAGAGGTTTCAGATTTGATAAGAAAATTCCCATGGTCACCCTCTGCACTCTGTCTGTTAGGTATGACCTGAACCAGTTGATAACATTTCCAGACAGGCCACACCAGAACCACAGGTAGTCAAGTAACAGCTCATGGTCCACGGTGTCAGACGCCGCAGAGAGGTGTAGGAGGACCAAAATGGTATGGTCCCTCCTATCCCTCGCCATCAGGAGGTCATTAAGCACTCTCACCAGGGACGTCTCCGTACTATGCCCCACATGGAACCCAGACTGGAAAGGCTCATAGGCAGAGGAAGCAGCAAGATGTCTCTCCAGCTGTATGGTCACCACCTTTTCAACAATCTTCCCTAAAAATGGGAGGTTCGAAACAGGTCTGTAGTTGCTGAGGCAGTCTGGGTCCAAAGATGGCTTTTTCAGAAGAGGTCTAATCAAGGCCTCTTTCAAGGCTAAAGGAAAGATCCCACTATTTAATGAACTCCAGACTACCTTAGCAACCACAGGACCAATCAGGTCCAAACATTCAACCAAAAGGCGAGTTGGGCCTGGATCTAAATCACAATGTGTCGGCCGCAGCTTTGAGATTATCTCAACCCCAATCAGCTCAAACTCATCACAGACAGGAGGAGCGCTCCCACATGATTCAGGCTAGCCCCTGTAGCCCTTTCAAGAGACGTTTGATGAGACCTCAGCCCAGATGGAGGACACTTTGTCAGCGAAAAACAGAGCCAGTTCCTCGCACCTTGTGCTAGAACCTGCCCCTCTAGCACACAGACAGGCAGGATGTAGAAGCCTGTCCACTGTGTGGAAGAGCTGAACTGGTCTGTTTCTTGCCGTAGCAATCTCCCTAGACAGAAACTCTGCCTTTTTATGGGAGATTGCCCTCTGATAGTCCATATAATGTGACCTCAGGGCCAATTTGTCCCCCACCAGGCCAGATCTCCTCCAATGCCTCTCTAACCTCTGAACCCTAGTCTTTAAACCTCGGAGATCCTCATCATACTAGAGAGATCTCTGACAAGTAGATAGGGGCTGGACATGCATGGGTGCGATTGAATCAAAGGCCACACCGTCCGCCACATTATAGGCCACTACTGCCTCCTCTAACCCAATTGCATAAGCTGCCCCAATACCTGATAGCTCCAGCAGCCCTGATAGGTCCTCTGAGGTTACTCCCCCTAACAACCAGTACTGGACCATTTCCATAGGGGCAAGACTATCAAGGAGGGGGGCCCTAAACATGAACCCCATGGTACTATGATCTGACCAAACTACTGGATCTATGCTAAGGTCCATGACATCCAACTCAGAAGAGAAAAAACAGGTCCAATGTTTGTCCACCCAAGTGCATCACTGTCATTACCTTCTGTGTCAGGCCCAGTGCCCCCATGCTCCCAAGAAGGTCTGTCCCACATTTTGATAGCACCTTGTCGACCCAGGCATTGCAATCCCTCAGGATTGACCACCTGGGAGACTCTAATACCAGGCCTGCGATGAGCTCCTCAACCTCTCGCAAAAAATCCCCATCACTACCTGGGGGACAGTAGAGCAGGAGGACACTGAAACCCACACCCACACCCTCTCGGGCAGCCACATACTCAAAGGACCATATAGGACCCATAGACAGCACTGTGAGGTTCAAACTAGATTTAAAACAAATGGCCACCCCTCCGCCCCTACGATCCTTCCTTGGGCTGTGTATCACAGAGTACCCGGCTGGCACTGCCGCCTCCAAAATTGGAGTGGCATTTTCAACCAGCCAGGTCTCTGTGATGCAAACCAGATCAACAAAGGATATCAAGTCTGCCATTATGGCCATCTTGTTTCTTCTCGATCTGGCATTGCACAACACAGCCCATGTAGGATGAAGTGGAGTAGCTGGACCAGCCATCTGCCCACACTCCAAGGTGGAGCCCTTGGATATGGGGACCAGACAAGGTAAACCCCGTTCAAGCCCCCATTTTGCCCCAGGGCATCTCCTTGACCTCACCACCCAGATCCCAGACACTCTGGCAGTCACTCCAGGGACATTTCACCAGGCCCCCCCCGAGCAATATCTAAAGCCCTACATCTAAAGTAGGTTTCACCCGACAGTACTGGAAGCTTGAAGGAACAAAGGTCCCAGAGGTCATCACCCAAGTAGCTGCACCTTACAGGCCCCAATCCCCAGCACATTTCTTAAAAACAAAAACCCCCTCTAATAATTCACTCCTCAAAATACTCACACCCCCACCACCCACTGCAATACACCTTCTACTGTATATTACACAACCACACACCTTTTCCTCCTCCGCATATCTGCAGGTATAAAAATATATGTGTATCTTTATGTGGAAATGTCACTGATACTGGGATCCCTTTGTTTAAAACTGTATATAGTTATACTGATGAAATGATTGCAAAAAAGTATTTGTAACTCAAGGGGTTAAACTGAGTTGCCGGTGTGCAAACTTTAGAGAGCTGTCAACAAGAGGTCAGTTCTGGGTCATTATGTTCTTTTTACTGCATCTGCAAGAACACTGGAAACGGGCAAGAACATTCTGTGAAAAAACACTGTCTCCTTAACGAGCTCACTGCAAAGACTTGTTATAAAAAGAGCAGCAATGTTTTGCAAGAGACAGAGAGACTGAGATTTGAAACTGAGAAGAAACACTCAGAAGGACTGTTTTCTCTGTACTGCCATTGTAAATAGTTATACTGAACACATTATTTTTTATTTTGCTGTTATTGAGAAAAATTAAACGCTATTTGCGAATTTTGAAACTGCTCCTGGTTTTCCTATGCTTCCTGACCTGTGCCTCAACGACAGTATGTCTGAGCATGATGTGTAAAATTATCTGTAATCATCAGGATGTTAGAGATATTTTTGGAATCAGACTCAAGGCTAAGGAAATCTACGCAGACCAGCTCCATGGGAGAACCTGTCACAATATTTATATACATTGTTCTGTGTCACTGCTTTTCTTTGAGCACATCTGCTGTAATGTTTACAGTACTACTTGATATCATGTCCCATTCAAGACCAGTGGAACTGAGAGAGAGCCACGTCTAGGATACACTCACTGCCCAGGTGGCCCATATCATCATGGAGACCTCTGAGGACAGTTCTCTTAAATTTTCCAGGTAACACCAACTGCACATGAGAGGTTCCTTGCAGATCTTGTACTTCCAGGTACAATAAACTGCCTTTAAGTTTAAGCTTTGACCACTCCCTTATCAAGAGCTTAGTATTTGGATCATTGGTAGTAATGTGAGCCATAGCACCCCCTTTCTGCAGGGTACTGAGTATGTTGCAAATGCACGGATCTAGCTCTTGCTCTCTTTGCAGGTCTTGGTTGGTCAGTTAAGGCAATGATCTCAAGTCTAGAGAAGCCAAATTGCAGTAGGCTATTGGAAGACAGTTACCAGAAGCACCAATACTATGCACCAGATGAGGAACAGTTTCTGTGGCCGGTTGCTCATCTGTATCAAACTTTTTACATAATGCTTTCACAGCTTGTTCTGAGATGCATACCTAGGCTAGGTTGTCAGCAGGAGGTGCCACTGGGCATTGGGACAACGCATCCACATCAATGTGATTAAGGCAAGGCCCGTATTCAACACAGTAGTCATAGGTGGACAAGGCTGACAGCCGCCTATCTTCTGCTGCATCAAGCTTTGCTGTGGTTTGCATATAAGCTAAAGGGTTGTTATCGGTTCTCACAGTGATGTGCACCTCCATACAGATATTCAAGAAATTGGTCAACGATGGCCCATTTGAAAGCAAGAAACTCTAACCTGTGCACTGGATATTTTTTTCTCGGCATTATTTAGGCTTCGGTTGTCAAAGGCGACTGGGTGCAGGCCCTCTGGGTAGCTCTAATGCAGGACCACCCCGAGACCACTGAAGCTGGAGTCCGTATGCAGAATATAGGGCTTTTGGGGATCTGCATACGCTAGGACTGATGCGTAAGTTAGGGAGTAAATTATTTTATCAAATGCTTTGTCACAGTCTTTGGTCCACCTGTGGCCAAAAGGTTCAGAGGGCTTGAAATACTGTTTAGGCTCAGTGGTGACACCAGATGTCTTTGTTTTCTTGCTTTTATTGGTGGGTGGGTAGCCTTGCAACGCGTTCAAGAGAAGACTCACCACTCAAGAGTAATCTTTGACAAATCTTCTGTAATAGCCACAGAACCCCAAAAGGCACTGTAAATCCTTCAAGTTCTGTGGTCTGGGCCAGGTGGTTAAAGCTTCAAGTTTCCTGGGATCAGTCTATATGCTTTGAACCGATACTATGTGTTCTACATATTTGACAGAAGTCTGAAATAATTTACATTTATTAATGGAAAGCTTGAATCCAAATTCTTCCAAGCAGTCTAGCACTTTTAGCAATCTGGCCTCATTCTTCTCCAGAGTTTTCTCAAACACAATAATGTCATCAAGGTATACCAAACACTCTAACAGGTTCATGTCTCCAACAGCTCTTTCCATGAGGCACTGGAAGGTGGCAGGGATACCTGAACTGCCTTGAGGCATTCTTGGAAATTCGTAGAATCTGAGAGGGCATAGAAATGCTGTTTTTTCACTGTATTGAGGAGCCAGAGATGTAACCCCCCCTGCTGGAGCTTAACTTATATGACTCCTGTTTTGCCCCATTTCCCCCATAGTGTCCCCTCCTCCTAGCACAGGTCCCATTTGTGTTTCTAAGCCTCCGTACAGCCCCTGCAACATGTTTTAGTTCAGATTGGGTCTGTAGGAGCTGAACTGTGGGAGCCACTGCCATGTTTTGCACTCCGGTGCAGGGCTGGTGGTCCGCGCATGCACTGTAGCATACAGGTGTTTTTTTTGCTATTCCTACAGTGAACAACTGCCTCTCCAGTAGTCCTGGTCCCTAAATTTAGCTAATCAGGGACCGGAGACCTGGAGGAAGCACAGGAGAAGCCTCAGAGCTAGTTTGTTAAAGAGTTCCAATCATGCTAGTGATCCAGCCTCATGAATATTAATGAGGCGGCTGAATATGAATGAGGGAGCCTGCCTGCTGCCTAGGGACTGCGTGTGTTGACACCAGCAACAGGCATGGGGCTGTCTAAAATTATTAAGCTGTGCAATGGTGTGATAGAGGAAAGGGGCGGCTACAAGACAGTGGGGCAAGTGTTGCAAAAATGTTTATTCAGGCTGCACAAGGGCATGAAAAGGGGGGCATTGTGTGGAATGCACTTGAATTGTTATTCAGCAGCTACGTTTGCAGCATCTGACCCATTTAAAGCCAACTAGAGTGCCAGGATTGCTGCCAAGGACTGTGGGACAGTAAAGAAGAGTTATGGGGGAAAAACTGGGGAGATACTTGGCGCCCTTTTACTGGACCAATCAGGCATCAAGGGAGCCTGTTGTATATTAATTTTGCAATGGGACAGTTAAGTCAGCCAATCAGGAGCTGCTGAGAGCTCTCAGAACCCAAGGAACTTTTGATTCTGGCTCAGTTCGTCAGGAGCCCCTCCAGAGGGAGGGGGGCCCCAGCCCCTTTACAGAAGGATGGGGCTGCAAGGCTTGGAAAGGGTCTGCCTGGGGGTTGCCAGTTACCTGTCCCCCAGGGCCTACAGTTTTGCCTTTCCCCATTTAGGAGAAGCTTTGGTCAAGGAATCCTGTTGTGCAACATGCAGCTGGAAGAGAGCTGCAAGGCCCAGCAACATACAGCTAAAAGAGGGAGCTTCAAGTATGTGAGAGGGCAGTGAGAATCTACACTTCAAGGGTGAGAAGTTCTGCTTGAAGATTTGAGGTACTAAGGTCTGTTACCCTGTCCGACTCAACATCACAAAGAAGTGGGTGGACATTGGTTTCAATGTTAAAGGAAGAACTCTGGATAGTTTTGTCTAAAGGACTGGCTATGGATGGTTTTGGTTTACGTAAAAATGGTATGGGAGTATTCCTGACACATGGGGGCTTGCCAGTACTACCAAGGTTGGTCTTCAAAAGGGGAAGAGAGAGCCTCTTCTGTTCACGAGCACCTGCACGATGAGGAAAAATGATGTCTGGTATTATGGAACTGCTCCAGTAAAGGTCTACATCTCAGTGCCAGGTTCAGGGTCCTTAGAGGAGCCTATTGTTCATACCCCAGTCTCACTGAGACTGTGTCTCCAATGAGCATCTAAAGATTGTGACCTGATTTGAAAGGACCATGGCTGCCAGGCTGGCAGTGTGTCTGAAAATGTCTTTAGTATCTGGATGTGTCTAAACGTCAAGAGTAAAGTTGGCAACTTGGTCTGAAGGTAAAGGAGACTGTGGACAGTATAGCACAGTGGTCTAAGGCTCTGAGCTGCAAATCTGGACATCTGGGTTTGAATTCCACAGCCCCTACTTGCATACGGTGTGACCCTGAGCAAGTCACTTAACTTCCCTGTGCTCCCAGATCTCACCTGTAAACATGCTTTCAGCTTAGTGTGCCACTCCTGGTTAAACAACTGAAAAAAAAAAAAAAGAAAAGAAAGGGTCTGCAGGTGTCCGGTGTCCAGTGTCCAGGAACCTGCCTGCATTGCTGACATTTAGCTGTGCAAAGGTGGAACTGCCACTCAAGAGACTGTGTGTTTCTAACCCATAGCCACTTGCAAGGCAGAATCCAAAGGAAGCATTGCTACATCAAGGTGCTGTTTGTGCTGTTAAATCCTTCTTAGGCAGATGTCTGTGTCTGCAGTCTGCACAGACACAATTTAGAACCAGGTAGGGGAACTGCTATCCCTTATTGAGTGGGGCAGACTGTCCCACATGGAGCTAGGGCACTCTGGACCCATTATTTTTTGTTTGTTTTTTTAACCAGGAGAGACACACTAAGCCGACGCTTGTTTACAGGTGCCACCTGGGAGCACAAGGAAGTTAAGTGACTAGCTCAGGATCACACAGTATGCAAGTGGGGGCTGTGGGATTCAAACCCAGGTCTGCAGGTTAGCAGCTCAGAGCCTTAAACCACTGCACTATACTGCCTCCTTGCCTCATTTGGGGAGCTGGATAATGGGCTCACTCCTGGGTCTGGGCTCCCTTGTGGACTAGAAAGCCTCACATTGTGCGCCCATTTTTCCAGCCTGCCAGCAGGCTAAAGGTGACAAGTTGCTAGACTCTTCAAGCAATTCAGAAGGTCTAAGTTGCAAGGTCCCTGCTTCACCTCTTAAGCTTCCCAAGATTCAGAGTTCTGCTGTTCCAACGACCCCCAGAACTACAGTCTCAATGCCACCTGAGACTGTCTGCAGAACTGTGAGGAAAAGCAGGGATTATCCTGCACCTAGGGACTGTATATAGTTGTTTCAAGTTTATGCCCAGTGGCACAGTAAAATTCTAAAGTAGCTAACAGATGTACAGAAAATCTAATCCTTGATTTAAGCAAGCATCCAAATGCTGTCCAACCAGCTGAATCACAGGCCTGCAATGAATTAATGCTGGGTACCCAGGGACAGACTTTTGGGGTTTGATCTGAACTGGGGACTAGTACCTGTTGGGGTTTGTTTAATGGTAAAAATCTGCAGCAACTAGTCAGAGAGCGGAATCTGTAATCATCATAGGATTGGTGGGTGGCTTGCCTCAAAAATGTGTTTGAATTAAAAAATGCAACTGATTGCTGATGCCAAATAACAAATGCCAATTGCCAAATGTAATTGTTGCTTAACCTCTGCATCCAATTACCCTATCGTAACCCTCCTCTTATAAATAAATGATGGTTAAACTGTTTTGCAAAGTTTTGACTCAACAGCATATTACTAGTGGGCATATTATTAGTTTCAGACAAAAATTCAAAGTATTGAAATTGGGGGTTTTGGTTTATGGTAATTCTATATGTTGGGGTGACTGTATGGGGAGGTGGGTTGGTACAGCATCCCAGGGGGTTGTACAGTTAGATATCAGACCCACTTAAAATGTACTCTGGGTGGAGGCACCACGCTAGTTATTGTACTATCTTGGGAAAGAACCCCTGTAATATCAAAAAATGGGAACCCAGGCCCCTCAACCTTGTACTGGCCAGCAAGGCAGGGGTAGTAGCCCACGGTGTATGGTGCCCCTGGGTTACATAGGTATTTGGTGATATCCAGTCCTTAGATCTAATACAGAGAACCACTTGCTTCCATTAAGACAGTCTAGAGTGTCTTGAATTCTGGGCATGGTATACTGATCAGGAATTGTTCATTTGTTGAGAGTCCTGTAATCCACACACATGTGCCCTACCACTATTGGGGAAGTGTAGGGACTTCTTGACTCTTGGATAATGCCAGCAGCCAGTAACTCTTGTAAGTGTCTCCTCACATCATCAATGTCACCAGGCATCAACCTGCGGGTCTTCTCCTGAAAAGGTAATTTATCATTAAGTCTGATGTGGTGTTTTTTTTCAGTCACACACCCACATTTCACTCATGTAGCCAGAATACCTTTGTTGTTTCAGATAGCTTTTGGCAGATATGGGTCTTTCACTCCTCAGTGATAGGAGAGTCACCAAAATCAAACAGGTCTGGATCCATACAACGGTGGGCACCATCTCTGGTGGGAGTAGTTTGCACTGCCATGTCTGCACAGTACACATGGGCCAAAGTATGTCCCTTTTTATTTTTTAATTGTTTAACCAGGAGAGACACACTAAGCTGAAAGCGTGTTTACGGGTGTGACCTGGGCGCACAGGGAAGTTAAGTAACTTGTTCAGGGTCACACAGTATGCAAGTGGGGGTTGTGGGATTCAAACTCAGGTCTCTAGATTTGCAGCTCAGATCCTTAACCCACTGTGCTATACTGCCTCCAGTATTTACTGTCCTTCCTGATAACAATGTCTCTATTGGTTTCATTTTTCACCTGGACGGTAACTCGCCTGACATAAGTATGAGCTGTCTTTGAAAATACGCTTGACATTACTAACAGTCCTACAGGCAGTCCATGTTCTTCAGTGGCATCAAGCATCATGATTTGTTTTTTTACATCTTTCTTTAAGTGTACCACTCCATTTATATTGCACTCAGCTTTAGGGGGCAGCACTAACTCTTCAGCATCTCAATGCCAAACTATGCCCACAGGGTCATCTTTGGTTTTGGGTGGAATCTGTATTTGTCTCTGATAGGCCATTCTCTCCACGGCATGTACAGATAATGTCTTCCCTTTCTGCTTATCCTCCCTCTCTTGGCAAAGCTGTGCGAGGCATCCAAACATATGTGCATTGATACCAAGATGTATGGGTTATCTGATATACATCCCCGACTCAGGACACACTAAAGCCAAAGTCTCGAATGGGTCACCCACTCCGGTTACTTCAGAGGAGAAGGCAATCCATACTTCGATGTAGCATAGATACAGCTAGTACTTGTCACTGACGCGCCACACATTTAAACCTTCCAAAGGCTGTAGGGTAAGATGAAGTAAGTGCTGGTCATACCAGTTTTTAAAGATAGTTACTTGCGAGCCACTGTCTAATACATCTCAAGTGGACACTCCGTTGATGGTGACTGTGGTTTTAATGGCGGGCCCAATCAGTTTGCCGAGATCAGGCAGTGCAGGCTCAGGTGCTTTAGCTGTAGCTTTGGCTACAAATAGGGTGAAGCTGGACTTGGCCAGGGCCCCAGTATGCTCCCTTACTGGGCCCTGCTGGATTTTCCCTGTTTCTGGCATTTTTCTCCAAGCAGTCTGTCTCGTACTCTTGCTGGGCTCTCCTGCAACCTGCATTCCCTCTTATTGTGGTCATCTTTTCCACAGTTGTAACAGAAGACACCCTCTCTGTACTGTCATTTACTTGACTTAGCATGACTTGCATCTGAAATTCGGATAGGGGCGCTAGTAGCCACCTGTTTCCACTCGAGGTCCTTTCTCTTGACTGAGACCCAACTTGAGTCTCACACCCCTCTAATTCAGTCACTCTCTTCAACAACTCATCCATCTTAACTTTAAGCTCAGATTCTCCAGAGGGCACCTATGTCTGTACCCTGGCACCAAACACAGTAGAGTTTGGGTTGGTAACAGCCACAGGCTGACTCTGAGGATCAGATTGTCCATAGCACAGGATCTTAAACAAAGTGGCAGTTCAAGATTTACAGGCCACTGTGCAATAAAAGATCGGACCATAAAAGATTTTCAAGCAAAACTTGATGATATTGAAAACCGTAGATGCAGGAATAATTTGCAATTCTACGGCGTTCCTGAAGATGTGGAACTTAACAATACTACCTTCCTTCTTCTGCATGTCATGCCACAACTTCTGAAATTTTCTAATGACCATGGTGTCATAATTGAGCTTTTCCATCGCTCACTGGCACCTAAACCCCAACCTGGTCAAAAGCCCCGTCCGATCCTGGCTAGATTTCTTAATTATGCCCACAGAGAACTGATTCTCCAGAAAGTGACAGAAACTAACACTCTTATATGGCAGGATCACCGCATCTCCATTCATAGAGATTACCTTTCTGCTAAATGGAGTGCTTATACTAGGGCCAGACACATTGTGCACCAGCTGGGTATACAATTTAGTTTGCACTATCCTGCAACTTTGTGCATCAACTACAACAATAAAATAAAAGAATTCAGTAGTCTGGACACTTCCATGGACTTTTTGTCAAATAGGCTGGAGAGGGTCCAGAGAAGGGTGACCACGATGATCCAGGGGATGCAAGGGAGGCCATATGGGGAGAGGCTGGAGGAACTTGGTCTACATACACTGGAGATGAGAAGGAAAAGGGCAGGATATGGTGGAAGCCTTCAAGAACATGAAGGGAATAAATTAGGTTAAATGTACTAGTATCTTCAGACTGAGCAAAAACAAAACCACCAGAGGTCATGCACTCAAGCTGGAGGGGGGCAGATTTTGGGGAGATGTAAGTGGGAGTCACTTGTCACAAAGGGTTATAGGGCCATGGAATAGGTTGCTGGGATGGCTAGTGGAGGTGGATATGGTGGAGAAATTCAAAAGGATGTGGGATAACTACATGGGACTCAGCAGGGGAGGAGAGAGAGGGCAGTGGGGAGGTAAGCAAAAGGGCAGGAGGGGGAGCTATCTCTTTAGGGCAGACTCGATGGGCCGAATGGTCTTTCTCTGCCAGCAGGTTTCTGTGATTCTGTGAACTGTCCACAAGCAGTTCAAGATATCACATCAAATATTGCTTCAGAGTCTATGGATACTACTTTACCCTATTCTATGGGTGCTTCTTCTACTACTCCACAGATGGCTGACCATTCTGTCACCAATACAGATTCCTCGGCTGCTGCTTTTTCAAGAAAGCACTCTGCCTGACTGCAAGAAAAATCAAATGAGCCTTCCTAACACCCTAAATCCCATGGCTGCAGTCCCAGTAGGATCCATAACTCAACTAAGCACCTGGTCTCCATGTCTGATTCTTCTCAGTCTCTCCTCCCCCTGCATAACAGATATTCTCCTTTAAGAGATACAACACCGCCACCCATCTTACCTCAGCAAGAGCAACCTTCAAATCTGGAAGATCGACCTTCTTCACCATCTGCTCTGGAATCAGCTTCTAAATCTAAAGTGTAGGTCTTAACGGCTGACACTGTGGCAAACTCCCCGCTGAAGAGTCTGGATCCTCCCCAAGAAGCGTTGCAATGAAGCCCAAACCTAGCCCAAATCCTCTCTCCTCTAAGATGCTTAGTCAGAAACAATCTGGTGCTTCTGGTACCTGAAGAGCTCACTTGGAGCGGTTGTTTTTCTTATAATATGGAAATTTATATTTGGGCGATGAATGTTAACCAAGAAACGAGCAATATAAGCTTAAACTCATTTTTTGGTCTTTTTGACTCTGCTCTTCACTCACCACTGTTACTTACATACTTGGTGCTTTGAAGATATTCTGTTCCTAGTTGCACGACTTTTGCGGATCTGACTTGTGGGACGCTGACAAATTTAGTTGTGTGCTACTGCCTTGAATTCTTTTGTGCTTCTTTTCCTTTTTACTTGGGGCTGATATGGTACCGGTGATGTATGACTTTTACTTTAATTATTATACTTTATTTCTGCAGAGGGCACAGAACTTACAGGCAGTAGCGCGATTGCTGTTTTGCTTTAGTCGTATTATACATTCTTAATCGGACTGGTGCTTTATCTAACAGCTTCAATTTCAATGATCGATATTGCCCTGGAAACTATATTAATCATGAGTCTCACTGAGCATCTGTATTAACCAAAAAATAAATCTGCTAAAATTACATGCAAAGTTTATAGAAGCATTTTCGACAGATATTTTTTTATACCGCCCCATATGAGATACCTGGCCGATCTGTTCTTACTGCTGGGACTAGAGTTGATATTGACAATTTAATTGTAAGCTACTACCGTAAAAACATTTGTGGCTCCTCTTTCTTTGTTTTATTTGTATTAAGTGATGCCCTTACCTTTCTTACTGCCTTTCATTTCTTTTGACCATGGTTCAGTAACCATATGTTTGCAACAGCGCCACTATAATTTCATTTATTTGGATACATTATACATCTTTATGTCCTAATTACATTGGTTTGATGTTTACAATAGTATTGTTTCTCACTTGGGATTTTTAATTATAAAAGTTGGAAATTACTTTGGGTGCTATACTTGCAGTGCAGCCTACTGCACAAATAGTATAATATTTACAAAGAAGTCTGTAAATATGCTTGTAATGTTTAAGGGGCAATCCCATAGAAGTTTACATTTTGTCTTGCCATTTGTACTGTTTTTTGATGTTAGTGATAACTTTTTATGGTTCCTGGGTTTATTTTAAATAATTTTCAGTCATTGATATACCTGTTGAAGACAAGGCAGTTATAAGTGTGCTTTAACATAATTTAGATTTGAGATTACTCTATGTCTGCACCTTACAATAATTTATGTTTTTTTATATTTTAGCCAGCTTAACCAATCCTGATATATATTATACAGTTTTTTTTTTTGGTGTATTAGGCTTTATCGTCTGCACTGTACTGCATTAGGTTGTATGCTATAAACATTATCTCTTATTTTATATTTTATTCTTTATACTTTATTGATGAGTTGTGGGGGTGGTGGTTTTGACTTCACATTTTACATTCTGGTTTAACTAGTGTATTTCAACCTGTGAATTACTGTTTAATATTCTAGGCTATAGTGTGGTGAGGGGTATTTATTATCCCTTCCCCCACTTCTTGTTACACACCTTGGTGTGCAGAGTGGTGGTCTCGGTACATTGCTGTTGACCAAACTATATCCCTCTGTTCATCTAAAATAGCTTGGTTTATTTTACCACTTTGGTTGTTATTGTTATCCTTGTTATATTGTCTGTTTATTACCAAGAGATCTGGATGCTGAACCTTAGGAGATCCTAAAAACGTTTCTCCATCCTGACTTGGCTATTGTCTGATCCTATATAGTTTGCATTTGCGTGCCGTGTCATTATCTGTTTTCATATGAGCCTTGTAATTAGATGCATTGGGTTTCCTATCGTATCTTATATATTTGTAGTCTTCTCTGAGTTGTTTGTGACTTTTCATGGCTGATCTACTGATGTTTATTTGGAACGTCTGGGGTCTCAATGCACCTAGCAAGTGTAAACAGGGTTTAACACATCTTAAAGACATAAGGTTCGAATTACTTTCCTGCAAGACGTTAAATTACTATTTGCAGATGATGACAGGTTGCAGCAAGATTGGGTTGGGCAGGCAACAGCAGCCTCAGCATCATCAAAACAATGTGGGGTTGCGATCTTACTTAATAAGAACTTAAAATGGAAACCTACATCCATTTCAAGAGACCCTCAAGGTAGATGGGTGATTGCACTCTTAGATAAGACTTCTGGTCTATTTTAGCTAATCAATGTTTATGCACCCAACATTGATTAACTTGAATTGTTTCATAATTCGGCACACCATATATCTCTTATTAATGCATCAAATACACCTATTATTTTTGGTGGCGATCTTAATTTGTCATTAGACGCTTCCTTGGATAGGAGTAACTCAGCATCAGAAGTATATCGGCACTTTCTTTGTTGATGAGATATGTAGGGCTTTCTGATGCCTGGAGATTGCTCCATTCAAGAGACAAAGAATATACTTATTATTCATCTGTATATCAATCCTATGAATTGATTATTGGTTAGCTTCCCCTATGGTTATACAAAATGTGGCTGATGCCTCCATTTTTACCCCTACATATTTCCGATCATGCTCCAGTAAAATTACATTTAATATGGGTCTCTCCACCTCTTCATTCCCCTTCTTAGCATCTGGATCCCCTTTTTCTTAAAGATCCCAACTTTTTGCCCTGGATTAGATGCAAGGTTACAGATTTTCTTTCACTTAATGATGCTGCTGACACCACTATGGGGACTACTTGGGATGTCTTAAAGGCCACCCTACGTGGTAAAATTATTAGTTATACTTCCTATAGAAGGAAGACGAGGGAACATTAACTCAATGAGCTTGAAAAACACTTAAAACTAAAGAAGCTCAACATGCAGCCTCAAGCACATCCTGATCCTAAGTCACCTTTGCACTATGAAATTGTACAACTTCGAATGGAAATAAATGCATTAATTTCTTACAAAACAGAGACTGCCATCCATGAAATTAAACATAAATACTGGGAGGATGGGGAGAAGGGAGGTAAAATTTTAGCATATCGCCTTCGTTCACAAAAAATGGAATGCGATATATCTGGTCTACAAGATCCATCTGGCCAAGTTTGTACAGATGCTACCTCTATAAATCAGGTTATGATCTATTTTTATAAAAAAAAAACTATATACCTCTCACTTCAATACAGATCAAATATCTATTACAATTGTTTTAGGAACATTGACACTTCCATGTCTTACACCAGATGTCTTTGCTACACTTGAATAGCCATTTATTTTGGAAGAGTTACATCAAGCCCTTATGTCCCTAAAATCTGGTAAAGCTCCAGGGAGTGATGGATTTCCTGTAGACCTTTACAAACCATTAGCTGATCTGTTTTGCCCCTTGCTTTGTAAGGTTCATGAGGAAGCAACGCTTTCTGGCACTCTTCCTTATACTATGAAGAAAACAATCATTACCATGCATCCTAAAAAAGATAAAGATACTACCCTCCCTTTTAACTATAGACCTATTTTGTTATTAAATACAGATTGGAAAATGTATGCTAAGTTATTGGCCTCCCGTCTTGAGCCCCTTATCCTTCATTTGGTCCATCAATCCCTGGTGGGATTTGTCAAGGGTTGCCTTGGTTCGTATCACCTCCATTCAGTACTTAATCTTATGCATAAGGCGAAACATCTCAAATCTCCAGCAGCAACTATAGCTGTTGACTTTGAAAAAGCATTTTATTCTTTAGAATGGCATTATCTACACCTTGTATTATCCCACCTGGGCATTGGTACTCATTTCTGTTCCTGAATAAAGCTCTTTTATTCATCTCTGTTTGCTAGGGTAATCATCCTTTCAGCGCTGTCCCACACATTCCCTTTATCCAGAGGTACTAGACAGGGGTGTCCCTTATCTCCTTTACCTTTTATTCTAGCTTTAGAACCCATTGCAGCCACCCTTCATCAGTCCTCCAAGATAAAAGATATTTCCATTGGTACTATTCAATATACTTCCTTACTATATGCAGATGATCTATTAATTTTTCTAGAAAATTTAGAATCCTCTGCTAATTCACTCATTTCACTTCTAAAGATGTTTACTGAATTATCGGGCCTTCCTGTGAATTACAAGAAAACTGAAATTCTACCATTAAATAGTTTTTGCAAATCACATATGACTAACCTTTTAGGTTTTAAACGGTCTCCTAATGGAATTACCTATCTGGGGATAACAATGTTAACCCAGCTTTGATAAAATATGGGATGCAAATATTCTCCCTTTATTTACTGACATTAAAATTACGCTCAACCATTGGAAATCACATAAACTTACATTGACAGGTAAAATTGCTGCCATCAAAATGATGGTATCTCTAAAAATTTTATATTTTTTCTGCAATATTCCCTTAGTCTTGCCCAAACCTCTTGTAGCTAGGACTGACTGTCTTCTAGGTGATTTAATATGGGAAGGATCTACACCATGTTTTAACTGCATCAAACATAGGTGGTTATGCCTACCTTAGTTTCAAGCTTATTTTTGGGCCTTTCATGCCTCACAAACTATAACATGGTTTTAAAAACCCAGTTTTGATGTTCCACAATGGCTGCACATAGAAGTCTCATAAATTCCTGGGGAAGTCCTAGCTAATTTTATTTTCAACGTCCTACCAAAGAAAATAAGATGTTGTCCAACTATTGGCTAATCTGTCGTTTATTGGAATAACCTTCACAGGTGAATGGGGACTGACCCTAGACCTGTTCTAAACACTCCTCTTTGGGGTAACTCAGAAATTTCCCTTGAAGGCTGGCAGCTACATTATATTACCACCCTTGAAAATTAAAGGGGATACGGTATGTGGGTGACATTTCAGTTCAAGACCCTCCTGTTCTGAACTCCTACTCTAATTTACAATCTCTTTGGGATTTGCCTAGGCAAGATTTCTGGAAATTCTTACAAATACGTGCAGCTACTTTGCCCCTAATTCAATCTCAAATCAGTTAACCTCAAACTTCTGCACCTATTCTCCTCACGGCTTAAATGCAAATCTGGTAGAGCTGGATCAATCACTATCATCTAAAGCTAAATGGGAGTCTTGTCTTGCATATCAGTATTCCAGAACTACAATGAAAAAAATGCTGGACCACCTGCCACTTTACTTTTAAAGATGTTCATAGTATGCTCATACAATACAAAATACTTAATTTCTGGTACAGGACCCCTTCAGTACTTTGCCATTTAAACCTTTTACCAGATGACAGATGCTGGTGATGTAATGCCCCTGGTGGTAATTTGTTTCACATATTATGGTGCTGTAAATAAATTAACCCTTTCTTGCAAAAAAGGTCCATCGCTTTTCAATGAATATTCTTGGTTGTTATATTCCCTTTGTGACTATGTTGTGCTTATTAGGTATTACCGAGTATTCTCCCTTTTGTTTCATGTTTTCAAAATAGATGGTTAGCTATACATTTTATGCAGGTTAAACATCTCATTTTAATTAAATGGAAGTCCCCAACAATACCCTTCTTTGAAGACTTGCTTACCAGCCTCTCACAGGCTGTCTCTCATGACAAGATCCCTTACTTGGCGCTTCAGGTCAATCAAATGAATTTTTTAACTGCTGGAAAGCATACTTCACATTCTTAAAGTCCTTTAACACTGGGGCTACCTGGGTCTCATTTTAATGTCCAGCATTATCTTTCAACCTATTATAAGCGAGGCTTCCCTGCAACCCCCCCCCCCAGGAGAGAAGAGCAGTCCCCTGGATGCTCAATCCTCTCCTTCCCCTACCAGCCCCCAGTGCCCCAAGTCCAATTCCTCTATTGCTAGCCTTGCTTGTAAAGAAGAAAGCAGCTAACTAAAAGAAGCTACATTTTCTTATTAATTTAAAACTTGTATCTCAGCAAGAGTCATTGTCTGTTGAGATAAAGTAGACAGATACTTTATTAGAAGTAGAAGGGGTCTTATTTAGGGTTAAAAAAAGAAAGAAAGAAAAGAAAGTTAGTGTGTGTTCTGTTCTGGGAAGGGTATTGTATCAGCTGACTTTGCTAAACCAGTAGGAGGACAGAGAGCTTAATTGGGGGTGTGCTTAGACACTATAAAAGCAGATGACTCAAATTACAACTTCCTGTTGCTAGCCTTGCTTGTAGAGCAGAAAGCAGCTAGCTAAAAGAAGCTACATTTTCTTATTAATTTAAAACTTATATCTCAGCAAGAGTCAGTGTCTGTTGAGGCTAAGTAGACAGACACTTTATTAGAAGTAGAAGGGGTCTTATTTAGGGTTAAAAAAAAGAAAGAAAAGAAAGAAAGTCAGTGTGTGTTCTGCACTGAGAAGGGTATTGTATCAGCTGACTTTGCTAAACCAGTAGGAGGAGAGAGAGCTTAATTAGGGATGTGGCTTAGACACTATAAAAGTGGATGACTCAAATTACAACTTCCTGTTGCTAGCCTTGCTTGTAGAGCAGAAAGTAGCTAACTAAAAGAAGCTACATTTTCTTATTAATTTAAAACTTATATCTCAGCAAGAGTCAGTGTCTGTTGAGATTAAGTAGACAGATACTTTATTAGAAGTATAAGGGGTCTTATTTAGGGTTAAAAAAAGAAAGTCAGTGTGTGTGTTCTGTGCTGGGAAGGGTATTGTATCAGCTGACGTTGCTAAACCAGTAGGAGGAGAGAGAGCTGAATTGGGGGTGTGACTTAGGCACTATAAAAGCAGGTGACTCAAATTACAACTTCCTGTTGCTAACCTTTTTTCTTACTAATTGCCCTCCATCCCACCCTCCCACCCTAAGCAAGTTCTACTTTTATAGCTAATGGATCTGACTGTCACAGGAACTTCCTGTTTGACAGTAGGAAGGGAAGGATCATAGAGAAACTTTGGTTTTGTCAACCCTAAAGCAATAAAGTAGCTCCCTCTCTCCCCCCCCCAGCTGCTGGTGGTCAGACACTGAGCAAGGAAAAAGGAGGCTACTAAAGAAGATAGGAAGTTGCTGTCCCAGAACAGAAAGGGTGAGAGCTGTAAGGAGAGAAGAGAGTAAGCATACAGAGAAACAGGAGAGGGGACACAAAATAAGACATGATAGGAGTGGTGCAGTGCAATGGCTGTGGGGCGGCAGTGTTCTGGGAGACATTCTGGAGGCTGCGATGCTGCCCTGTTTGCAGGCACCTTTCTGGTCTGAGAGAGGAGGTTGCCCATCTCCAGGCTGACCTGGCTAGGATTCGTGAAACCTCCTCCCCCACCCAGGGACTACCAGGGCCAATGCCACTACCTCAGAGGTTGCCAAGAAAGAGGAGAGGCTGGACCAGGGTGGGCTCAGAGAGGGAGTGGGTGGTGGAACAGAGTTGCATCCCTCCAGCTGTACCTCTCCACAATTCATTCACTCTTCTGGTGGATAGTGGTTCCTCTATGGAGGCACCTGCAGTGGAGACCAAGAAGGATGCTGGGAACCTTCACAAAGGAGACCCACAGGAGGGTGGCATGGGACCCCACAGGGGAAGGAAACAATTCCTGGGGGGACTCAATCATTTGGGGGGTAGAAATGGGGGAAGAAGGGAGAGGGAGGTAGGTGCCTCGGCCACGGCTGGAGGGACAGAAGTGAATCCTCAGGATCGTGGGAGGAGCTGCATGAGGAGGGAGCTGGATGTCATTGTCCACCTAGGGACAAATGACCTGGCTAGGAATGGGATCAGAGCAGTGCAAGAGGAGTTTGTAGAGTTGGGGAAAGGCCTTAGACAAGTAGTGCATACGGTAACCTTCTCAGAGGTGCTGCCTGTCTATGGCAAAGGTGATGCTAGGGCACTCCTTACCAGGGAATTCCATGAGTGGTTGAATAACTGGTGTGGAGCTCAGGGTTTTGGCTTCATTGTGGACTGAGGAGCCACCTGGAGGGATGCAGACCTATACTGGTGCGATGGTCTGCATCTGTCCGGGGGAGGGAACCAGGATCCTAGGTGAGAGGTTTAAATGCTTCATTGGCAAGCATTTAAACTAGCCAAGGGAGGAGGCACTGAAAAGGAGCAGGGAAATCCCAGCCTCCCCCTACTAAACATTGTAATTAGTGAGGTAAACACCAAGGTAGAGAAGTTATTAGGGAGCAGGACAGAGGTAAATGTAAAAAAAGGCAAAGGCAGTAAGGACAGGAATGGGGTTAAAAGGGGTAAGGCTATCAAAAATGGATGGTGATGAGTACCAATGCCCGTAGTCTGTGTAACAAGCTCCATGAACTAGTGGCCTTGATGGAAGAGGGTTACCTGGATATTGTGGCAGTCACAGAAACATGGTACACAGAAAACCATGACTGGGATGTCAACATACCAGGATACACAATCTACAGGAGGGACTGGGAGGGAAAGAGAAGGAGGAGTAGCTCTCATGTAAAGGAAGGGATCAAAGCAACAGAACTAAAGAGTAAACAGGGAGCAGATGAGGCACTCTGGGTCACCCTGAGACAGGAAATGGCACCACAATCCGCACGGGTTGTATACAGACCCCCATCTCAGGGGAGGAATGGACAAGGAAATGAAAGAAGGCTCTTAGAATGGCAGAAAAGGGAGATATTGTTGATGGGGGACCTGAATATGCCAGATGTTAACTGGGGCACCTTTGCTGCAGGCACATCCAAGAGCAGGGTCATTCTTGATGCCCTACAGGGGGCATGCCTCAGACAGCTAGTACTGGAACCCACTCGGAAGGGAGCAATCTTAGACCTGGTACTCTCAAATGGGGATGGAGAAAGAATCTCAGATTTAGAGGTGGGTAGCCATCTGGGAACATGTGACTACCAAACAGTGTGGTTCACGAGAAACACAGCCATGCAATCAAGCTATACAAAAGCAAGAGTATTGGACTTTAGGAGGGCTGACTTTGGGAAAATGAGAGAGTGCCTTAGAAAAGCACTAGTAAACAGGCAAGAAGGAGGGGTGGAGGAACAATGGGGAGTATTCAAAACAGCCATCACAGAGGCAACAAGCCTTTGTGTAAAGCAAATGAATAAAACACAATGAAGGAAAAAACCGCTATGGTTCTCAAAAGAGGTGGCTGGGAAGGTTAAGGAGAAAAGGATAGCATTCAGGAAATATAAGGAAACACAGAAGGAGCAGGAGAGAGAACTTTATCAGTTAAAGCAGAAAGAGGCTGGGAAGGCAGTCAGAATAGCAAAGGCCCAAACCAAGGAAAGGATAGCCAATTCTGTTAAGAAGGGGGATAAGACCTTTATGGGTACATTAGGAGCGAAGAAAGACCAAAGGAGGGATACTGAGGCTTAATAAAGGGAAGGGAATGTGGGTAGAGGGGACAGTGAAAAAGCAGGGATACTGAATGAATATTTCTACTCAGTATTCACAAAGGAAGAGGAGGGGGAGTTACCTAAACCAAAAAGAGAAACACTTTGAAGACGGGGGTTGATACCAGCCCATTTACAGAAGAAAGGGTTCTGAAAGAACTACTAAAATTGAAGGTGGACAAAGCAATGGGGCCTGATGGGATTCATCCAAGAATTCTAAAAGAACTAAGGGTAGAACTAGTGACACCGCTGACTACTCTCTTTAACAAATCATGGAAGGATGGGGTGGTACCTGTGGACTGGAGGAGGGCAGATGTGATTCCTCTTCACAAAAGTGGGAGCAGGACAGAGGCAGGAAACTACAGACCAGTTAGTTTGACCTCAGTGGTAGGCAAATGATGGAATCACTTGAAGGAAAGAATTGTTGAGTACCTAGAGGCCAGTGGGGCACAGGACCCAAGGCATCATGGATTCACGATGGAAGGTTGTGTCAGATGAATCTAATAGATTTCTTTGACTGGGTGACCAAAGTAGTAGACCAGGAGGGGCAGTGGACATGGCCTACCTAGATTTTATCAAGGCATTTGTACAGTCCCACACAAAGATTAATACACAAGTTAGCCAGCCTTGAGTGGGTCCCAAGGTGGTAGCCTGGATAAAAATTGGCTAGACAACAGGACGCAAAGGGTAGTAGTAAATGGAGTACACAGTGAAGAAAGGAGGGTTACTAGCGGGTGCTGCAGGATTCAGTACTGGGACTGGTCCTTTTAATGTCTTTATAAGTTACATTGCAGAGGAACTGAAGGAAAAGTGTGTCTCTTTGCAGACGACACAAAGATCTGCAACAGGGTTGATACACAAAATGGAGTGGAAAGGATGAGAAGAGACTTGGCAAGGTTGGAGAATGGTCAAATGTATGGCAGCTCAGATTCAATGCAAAGAAGTGCAAGGTAATGCACATGGGAAACAAAACCCAGGGAAGAGTACATAATGGGGGTGAGATACTGACAACAGAAAAACTTAAAGGACCTGGAGGTAATTATATCAGATGACCTAAAGGTGGGCAAGCAATGTGAGAAGGCAGTAAGGAAGGCTGGGGGAATACTGGGATGCATAGGAAGAGGCATCAATAGTAGAAAACAGGAAGTTGCTATCCCTCTGTACAGACAGTTGGTGAGACCCCATCTGGAGTACTGTGTGCAGTTCTGGAGACCCCATCTCCAAAGACATAGATAGAGTGGAGGCTGTCCAGAGGTGGACAACCAAAATGGTGCAGGGGCTGCACTGGAAGACATACAGAAGAAAGACTAAAGGAGCTTAATATGTATACCCTTGAGGAAAGAAGGGAGAGAGGGGACATGATAGAAACTTTCAAGTACCTCAAGGGAATCAACAAAGTCCAAGAGGGTAGCATCTTTCAGAAAAAGAGATGTGCAAGAACAAGGGGGGCACAATTTGAAGATAGAGGGGGGACGGCTCAGAGGTAATGTGAGGAAGTATTTTTTCACAGAGAGGGTTGTGGATGCATGGAACAGCCTCCCTGAGGAGGTCATGAAGTCAAGAACAGTGGGGGAATTCAAGAATGCATGGGACAGACATAAGGCAGTCCTAGTGGGGGGTAGGAGGAAGTAAGCTGTTGGTTAACTAGGATCTGCAGCTTATCGGTTAGGTAGGAAAATGGGCAGTCTATGTGGGCCAAGCGGTCCTTATCTGCCATCAAATTCTATGTTTCTATGTTTAATATCCAATCTCTTGGTATATTACATTGACTTCATAGTTGTTATGGTTCTTTTTCTATACAATGTTTGTACCGACTTTGGTGACTTGTTGTTTCAAATTTGACTTATCTGAATTTTTTGAGGCATATGTATTTTTTGTTTTCTGATACCTATACCATTGTGCACAATGTAAATGCATTTACACCTTAAAAATTTCAATGAAGCCAGCCCGGTGGTGCAGAGGGCTGAAGCGCTGGTACCTTACCTTGAACCACGCTGGCGACCTGGGTTCGAAAATGGACTTGGGGCACCAGGGGCTGCTGGGGAAGGGGAGGATTGAGCATCCAGGGAACTGCTCTCCTCTCCTGGGGTGGGTTGCAGCGAAGCCGCGCTCAGCAGCAGCTCCCAGTGGAGACTAGGAGCACTGCATGAGCGGTCAATGGGGAACCACAGGAAAGTGGAAAACAGCTCCAGGACCTGCTAGATGACGGTTGCCTGTCCGCCAACACCACCGAAGCCCCCAAAGGGAGCCATATCTGCCTCAGCAGCATTCCAGGGCAAAATAGAGAGTGTGCTGTCCAGCCCCATTGGTGCCTTCCCCATCAGAGAGGGACCCAACTGGCAAAGGGTTGCACTGGGTTATCTCGGGGATGGCTGCAATGTGAGGATGGAGGCTCAAGCGAGGGTAGTAGGAGGTAAGTCAAAACCATGGTGGCTTGAAGGAGTGGCAGGTCCAGGAGCACATGGGGGAGTAAAAACAGATAATGCAAAAAAAAAAATAATTTAAATGAAAAGATTAAAAAAAAAATGCAGTTTTTATGTATATTTGCACAATAGTTTTGTAGCAGCCACTCCTTTATGTCCTCTGGGTGCAGAATTATAAATAAAAACATTGTCCTCTGCCTGTCACTGCCCTCGTTACACACTGTCCCCCCTGGTGGCATACAGGTTCATTAATATTAATTTCAGCCCCTCATTAATAGTCACAGGGTCTTTCTATAGTGCCCATTGGCACTTCTAAACTAAACAATTTTGAGTCTTTTGATGGGCCTCCTCTGTGTCACCGGCCCCCGACTAGCCTATTCTGGGGGTCAGGAGCACCAGAGAGGCTTCAGTTTTGCCATGATTGCAGCACAGAAATGCCCATGTGTTACTGCTCATGCATGGACCGCCAGCTCACACATTTGCAGTGCAGGCAGCGCACTGGTTGACTTTGCTCTTCTGGACCCATTTGAGAGGAAAACATGTTGTGGGGCTGGACAGAGTCTCAAGAGCATACAGGGACCTGGGACTGTTGGCAGAGAGGCAGTGGAAATTCAGGCAATGCCCAAGGAGGGCAAAAAGGTAAGCCTCACTTTGGGAAGGGGGTTACACCAACATATTTGAGGTATGCTAGAAGCACTTCTCCCCTTAATAGCCTGTACAAATGTTGGACATCCTTCATACAATAATTAGCAGCATAATGTGGGTCTTTACTGTTTATGCGGGTGGGCTCCACACCTGTGGAGGGGTGGGATGGGGAGAGATGGTTTATGCTTTGATTATTACTTGTTCTCTTTGTTGGTTTGTTCTATTGCTGTTAAGTACTTGTATTGAAAACTTAATAAAGTATATTTTCTAATTAAAAAAAGGAGGAGTGGCTGGACTACAGTGGGCTCAAGAAGGATGGTGGTGGTGGGATCTGGAAGGCTGGGGGGTGGGTTGCAAGAACATTCCCCAACTAGTTCCACTACAAAATTCCTACACCTCTCTGGCAGAGTAAGACTGCCAAGAGGATGCACCTATAGTAGTGGCCAGGGAGGATGTGGGTGCCCTTCCTAATTGAGACCCCAAGGAGAGTGGAAAATCACCCCAGGGGAGGAGGAAGCAACTTCTGGTGTTGGACTCTATTGTCAGGGGGATAGAGTTAGGAATAGGAAAGAGAATGGAGAGGGAGGTTAGGTGTCTACCCGGTACCATGGTCTGGAGAAATAGGAAAGGTATCCTACAAATCACTAGGGCAGCAGGAAGGAAGGGGGAGCTAAATATCATTGTCCACCTGGGGACAAATGACCTGGCTAGGGACAGGGCAGGAATAGTGCAGGGGTAGTTTAGGGAACTGAGAAGTGATCTTAGACAGGTAGCATGCTCAGTAGCTTTTGTGGCAGTGCTGTCTGTCTAAGACAGGGGGAAGGAGACAGATCTTTGCATCAAGACCTTCAACTTGTGGTTGAAGGAATGGTACATAGAGCAGGGGCACGGCTACACTGGGGACTGGAGGTCTACCTGGGAGGATAAGAACCTATACAGAGGTGATGGCTTGCATCCATGTGGGAGGGGAACCACAGTCCTCAGTGGATGGTTTAACAGTCGCGTTAGTGAACATTTAAACTAGCCAAAGGTGGTGGTGGTGGAAGAAATAGGGCAGGTAGAGACTGCTCCCCACAGGCTGAGATTGAGAGCAGAGAGATCCCAAAGACAGAGAGCCTCCCCGTGAATAAGTTAATCAAAGAAGCAGGCTGACAGCAAAGGAGGAAGGAGAGAAAAGAAAAAGTCAAAAGAGAAGGGAGAAGGAGAAGGAACAAAATGAAAACTATGGAAGCAACAAGCAAAGAGCTAACACAATCTGGAAGGCCATGTGTACGAATGCTAGACATCTGGGAAATAAGATCCCAGGCCTAGAGGTCATCATGGCAGAAGCCGACCTGGATATTGTGGCCATTACAAAGTCATGGTGCACTGAGAACCATGACTTGGACATGGCCATACCTGTACCAGCCTACACACACTTCAGAAAGGACAAGGTGGGGAGTAAGGGAGGTGACGTGGTGCTTTATGTGAAGGAAAACATGAAAGCAATGGAGATATTGGGAATTAGGTGGGTGAGGTGTTGTGGGTCACCTTCAATACAGAAAACAGAGCCACAATTCCGAGAGGCATGATTTACAGGCCTCGGCATTGGGGTGGGGGGTAGATAAGAAAATGTTAGAAGCAATTGGCAAAATGGCTAAAAAGGGAGAGGAGTTGCTGGTGGGGGACTTCAATATGCCAAATATAGACTGGAGCCTCCCAGCTGTGCCTTCAGCTAGAAGCAGAGACATCCTAAACTCTTTGCAGAGGGTGTTCCTCAGGCAACTAGTTAGTAATTCATATTTTACTGAAGATTTTAAAATATCTATACATAAATTTCAACATTAAAAAGTAATTAGTCATATACAGTAGCATTCTGAAAACTGTGTATTAACAATATCTCAAGAAAGAGAATAAATAAACTTATCGTCATACAAATATACAATATACTTTTGAGTAAAGAATATCTATGCTAAAAACATAAGGTGGGATATTCAGACTTCATGAGTATGGGCCAGCAGGCATAGGCGCCAACTGGGATCTGCCAGGACATGGCCGGGCAATATTCAATGATGCTGCGCCATGGCACAGCACCGCTGAATATGGCACTGGGGCCGCCCGCACTGTGCATGGCGCAGTGGCAAGCAAGGAGCAGAGGGATGCACCAGCACAAGTGCAGGTGCGCTAGGTGCATCAACCACGATATTCAGCGTTGGGCATGCAAATAAGGCCATTATGCATGCAAGGCACACATGGGGCCATTTGTATGTCATTATGGCCCCATTTGCATGCAGGTATACTGAGCTCCAGCGACTTGCATCTGGCGCCCTGCCAGGCTGGAGTCATTGGGGACCGATGCCCCCTGCCCCTCAGCAGGTAATGTGCCCCAACACCTGATCGCAGGCTTTAGTAATGTTTAAATTCCCTGGTGGTTCAGTGACCTACCCCATCGCCCAATCATGGGGCCATGCAGGGGACCATGGGCGACAGCCATACTGTACGCTGTCAGTTGGCGGGTGGCTGGGGGGCTTGTGGGTGGGGAGCTGCCACCTGCCACTGACCAGGGGGGAGCAGGGTGGTGGGCCTGAGTGGGCGGTTAGGGAGGGGGATACCGCTAGCCCACCAGGGATTATATTTACAACTAAAGCCCGCAATTAGGCTGGGGATCAGGTCCACTGGACCACCAGGGAAGTAAATTTCCATTTGCCTGCGGTCGGGCTGGGGATCGGGTCCACTGGACCACCAGGGAATGTGATTTCAACTACTGCCCATGATCGGGCAGGGGGGCAGGTCCACTGGACCACCAGGATATGTAGTTTTCACTAAAGCCCGCGATCGGGCAGGGGAGCAGGTCCACTGGACCACCAGGATTTTCTATATTATACACCCACGATCGGGTGATGGGGTAGGGTCCACTGAACCACCAGGGATATGTATGGATACTTACGCCTGCGATCGGGTGAGTGGGGGGGCATGACACCTGGACTGTGTCCCAGGAGGTCGGGTGGCCACCCACAGCAGATGGCTGCCGTGTTGCAAATGGCAATACGGCAGCCCACCTATGGGTGTCCCCCAGCTTGCTCCTGCTTTTTACGGGCAAGTCTTTGCACCCCCCTGTGTAGTGCATGGTGGGTTTGTGCCTGCATATGTGCCGCACATCCTGGGCTGAATGTCAGGATATGCTGCATATGCATGGGCATGCCCCCCGCACTTGCGCTGCTTACATTACCGGTGCACCCCAGCGCATCAGGAATTGTGCGGTGCACCATCCCCCTTTGAATATCATCTGGGGCACATCAGTGGGTTGCACATTGCGCAACACTGTTGCGCCATGCGCAACCTCTTTGAATATCCCACCCATGGTGTTTCCTTGCATTTTTCAAAAAGACGTATCAAGAAATCAAACAACTGGTAAATTTTAGTTAATATTGTGACTCAGAGAGCATTTCACATAAGGTTCCCTGATCTCTAGGTATTTATCTATATGGTTTGTATTTACATAAGCAACTTTTTTGTAACTAGCTCTTGTAGATAAGTCTGTCAACAATTCTTTAATTGTAGGGATTGATTGTTTATTCCAGTATCTGAGGACGACATTTTTTGCTGTAATGAAAGCTGCAATCAGCCATAATTGTTGACATTCAGATAGGTTAGTAAGCTCAGAACAGATGCCAGGAATGCTCACTGACTTCCTAGACAAACACAACATCCTGTGCAAGGAGCAACATGGCTTTAAAAAAGGTCATAGCATCTCCACGGCGCTACGTGAATTCACAGGTGCAATCCATCACTCACTAGATAACAGTCAACTTACTGGGTCCACCTTCTTTGACTTAACTAAAGCCTTTGATACAGTCAACCATTATCTTCTACTTGCCCAGCAGCTGCTTAGACAACTGCTCCCAAAGAGTGAGAATTGCTGACACACTCTCAGACCCAAGACCAGTCCGGTCCGGTGTCCCACAGGGCTCAATCTTGGGCCCCCTCCTAATCAGCCTTTTCTTGAACTCACTGCCAGGATCCTGCTCTGAACAGATCCTACTCTACACAGATGATGCTGTCATCCTGGCATCCCACCATGATCCAGTGCATCTACTAGGAAACCTCCAGCAGGCCTTCTCTGCAGTAGAAAACTGGTTCTCAAAACACAAACTTATTCTTAACCAGAAAAAAAACAAAGACCATGATTTTCTGCAGCTCCCACAACAAATACAAACAATATCAACTCTTTATTAAAACCAAGCAAGGAATCACCCTTGAACAAGTCCATACCTTCAAATACCTTGGCCTCACCCTCGACTGTAATCTCTCCTATGTTCCACACATCAATAATGTGACAAAAGTAGCCAACACCAGGATGGGCCTACTATTCCGACATAGGAAACATTTAACCCCTGAAGCTTTGTCTGTCGCTGTCCAGAGCTCCATCATCAGCATCATTGACTATGGTCTCATTATCTATGGATCTGCCACAACATATTCTCTCAGACATGGTTCAACTTCCCTCAATCAAGCCTGCCGACTCGTTACTGGTTCCCACCGTCTGTCACACACTCCTGTGACCTATACTCCAAAACAGGTTGGCTGCAAGTGAACAACCGAATCAAATACCAAACCCACATCACAGGACGGAAAATTATGATGGGCAAGGTGCCGCCAGGAGTCAGCACCCTCCTTAAACCCAAAATCAACAACCTCAACACCAGAAGATCTAAGCCCCAAATCCTTTAAATCCCCCACTGCCGGACTTCCCAAGGCCAAAGGTCATTTGCATACAGGGCGCCAGGTTGGCTGAATGATCTCTCTAATGACACCTCCTCCACAGCAACGCTTGGTGCGTTCAAAACAAAGCTTCACCACTCCCTAATAGGCACCAACACCTGTGTTTGCACCGCATAACATCATTATTCCCTACATGGTCTCTGATCTCGCTGGTGTCTGTTTTTGTCCTCTCCTGTTGCATTTACCTGTCCATTGCAACTTCAAATGCACTTACCCTGTGTCTGTCCTGACAAGGCCCCTCGGGTGCCTCACCCTGCCCCTCTGCGCCTATGCCACCCCCCTTCTCTGAGCCCTCTCCCCTTCTTGCCTTTCCCCTCCTAGTGTTGTTTGTGTAATGCATCACTTAATCAGATTATGTCAAGTGAAGTTATTGCCTAATACCCTGTACCATATAAACTATTTTATGTTTACTGTTACAATGGGGAATAATAAGAACTGCCATCACAGAGGTATCAAGCCTTTGTGTAAAGCAAATAAACAAAACAAAACGAGGTAAGAAACCACTATGGTTCTCAAAGGAAGTGGCAGTGAAGGTTCAAGAGAAAAAGAAAGCATTCAGGAAGTACAAGGAATCACAGAAGGAACAGGACAGAGAACTGTATCAGTTAAAGCAAAAGGAAGCTGGGAAGGCAGTCAGAACAGCAAAGGCCCAAACCAAGGAAAAGATAGCCAACTCAGTTAAGAAGGGGGATAAAACCTTTATAGGTACATCAGGGAGCGAAGGAAGACCAAGGGAGGGATAGTGAGACTTAATAAAGGGAGGGAGGGTGGGCAGAGGTGACTGTGAAAGGCAGAGATACTAAACAAATATTTTTGCTCAGTATTTACAAAGGAAGAGGGGGAGGTACATAAAACAAACAGTAGAAACACTCTGGATACAGAAGTTGATACCAGCCCATTTACAGAAGAAAGGGTTCTGAAAGAACTCTTAAAACTGAAGGTGGACAAAGCAATGGGGCCTGATGGGATTCATCCCAGAATTCTAAAAGAACTAAGGGTAGAACTAGTGACACCACTGACTACCCTCTTTAACAAATCATGGGAGGATGGGGTGGTACCCGAGGACTGGAGGAGGGCAGATGTGATTCTCCTTCACAAAAGTGGGGGAGCAAGGCAGAAGCCGGAAACTACAGACCTGTTAGTTTAACCTCAGTGGTAGGGAAAATGATGGAATCACTTCTGAGGGAAAGAATTGTTAAATATCTAGAGGCCAGAGGGGCACACGACCCAAGGCAGCATGGATTCACAGCGGGAAGGTCATGCCAGACAAATCTGATAGATTTCTTTGACTGGGGCGACCAAAGTAGTTGATCAGGGAGGGGCTGTGGACATGGCCTACCTAGACTTTAGCAAGGCATTTGACACAGTCCCACACAAAAGATTAATATACAAGTTAGCCAGCCTGGGAGTGGGTCCCAAGATGACAGCCTGGGTAAAGAATTGGCTGGAGAATAGGACACAGAGAGTAATAGTAAATGGAGTCCACTCTGAAAAAAGGGGGTGAGTAGGGTACTGAGGGTTCAGTATTAGACCAGTCCTCTTCAATGTCTTTATAAGTGACATTGCAGAGGGACTGAAGGAAAGTATGTCTCTTTGCAGATGACACAAAGATCTGCAACAGAGTTGATGCACAAGGTGGAGTGGAAAGGATGAGAAGGACTTGGCAAGGTTAGAGGAATGGTCAAATGTATGGCAGCTTAGATTCAATGCTAAGAAGTGCAAGGTAATGCACCTGGGAAACAAAACCCAGGGAAGAGTACACAATGGGGGTGAGATACTAACAACAACAAAATGGAAAGGGACCTGGGGTAGTCATATCAGATGACCTAAAGGTGGGCAAGCAATGTGAGAGGGCAGCAAGGAGGGCTGGGGGATTCTGGGATGCATAGGGAGAGGCATCACCAGTAGAAAACAGGAAGTTATTATCCCTCTGTACAGACAGCCAGTGAGACCCCATCTGGAGTACTGCGTGCAGTTCTGGAGACCCAATCTCCGCAAAGACATAGACAGGATGGAAGCTGTCCAGAGGAGGGCAACTAAAATGGTGCAGGGTCTGCACTGGAAGACATATGAAGAGAGACTTAAGGAGCTTAATATGTATAGCCTCGAGGAAAGGAGGGAGAGGGGGGACATGATAGAAACTTTCAAGTACCTCAAGGGAATCAACAAAGTCCAAGAGGGTAGCATCTTTCAAAAAAAGAGGTGTGCAAGAACAAGGGGGCACAATTTGAAGATAGAAGGGGGGCGGCTCAGAGGTAATTTAAGGAAGTATTTTTTCACAGAGAGGGTGGTGGATGTATGGAATGGCCTTCCAGAGGAGGTTGTGGAGTCACAAACAGTGGTGGAATTCAAGCATGCATGGGACAGTCATAAGGCAATTCTAGGGGTTGGGGGTAGGAAGAAGTAGGCTGCTGGTTAACTAGGATCTGCAGCTTATCCATCAGGTAGGGAAATGGGCAGACTGGGTGGGCCAAGCGGTCCTTATCTGCCGTCAAATTCTATGTTTCTATGTCTGTAATCATGTAACCAGCTTGATGATAATTGTCTGTACTTCTGACGTGGAGCCTTTGTAAAAGAGCCTTGGCTCAAAGGTATCTCGTAATCCTAGACATAAATAAATAAAAATAAAATAAAAGAATTGCAAACTTAGCTGAACACAGGCAACTAGTTAGTGAACCCCCACTACCTGGAAAAAAGCCGTGATCACCCCTATCTTAAAGAGCGGTGATCCCACCCTCCCCGGGAATTATAGACCAATCTCTATACTCTCTCCTCTCTCCAAAGCCCTGGAAAAAATAGTCTCAGACCAGCTTACTGAGCATCTAACAAAACACAACCTGCTCAGCAAGGAACAGCATGGGTTCAGAGCTGGCCACAGCACCATCACGCTGCTCGCTGAGCTCACAACGCTCATCCATGAGGCGCCGACCAAGGGTCACTAACAGGGCTATCTTTATAGACTTAACTAAGACCTTCGACATGGTCAGCCACGAATTACTCCTTCAAGTCCTGCCGCAACTAAATGTAGTCTCCGAGGCCGCTGCCTGGCTAAAGGACTACCTCACAGAATGCCGAAAGCAAGTAAGAATCAACTTCCACCATCTCCACTCCCAAGCCTGTTCGCTCCGGTGTTCCGCAGGGGTCAATCTTAGGCCCTCTGCTTTTCACTCTCTTCCTTAATTCTCTCCCCAAAGCCTGCAGCGGTCATCTCTTACTCTATGCCGACGACGCTTCTCTACTGGAACACCCCAATCAGACGTGACTCCAGCACACCTCCAGGAATACTGTTGGAAAAATTGGTTCGCTGACCACCGGCTGATCATTAATTATTCCAAAACCAAGGCCATGACCTTTGCTCACCACCAAAGCCCGCACAGCCAGATGGCTCTTCACATTTCCAATGTGGATGGTTCCCTGCTGGAGCACGTCAATCACTTCAAATACCTGGGGGTCACCCTGGATACCTCCCTCTCCTACCACAGACATGTACGCCTCCTCTCGGCAGCAATCAACTTGAGAGTGGGTACCCTCTACAGAATCAAAAACAGTCTGCCTGCACATGCCATGCAGATAGCTGTCACATCCTCCATCCTCTCCCTAATCGATTACGGGATTGTAATCTATGGCACTGCTGATAACTCCACCCTAAGCTGCATAACCACTGCGCTAAACAAAACATGTCGCCTTGTTTCGGGTTGTGACAGACTCACCCACACCTGCGACCTATACAAACTGACTGGCTGGCTTAATTTCCATCAAAGGCTCAAGTACCACACCTGCATTCTAGCAAAAAAGATCCACCTCCAGCTAGCGCCAACCGCCCTTCACCCCATCATCAAACCAGCCCCTCTCAGGCGTATTACCAGACTCACGGCTACCACATCCTTCGTGGTTCCCCCATGTCGAACATCCCTTGTGCAGAGATCCCTCCGCTACCGTGCCCCCAATTGGCTAAACACTCTTCTGCCCTCCCTCTCCCAATCCCGCAGCATCCATCTCTTCAAAGTAGGCCTAAAAACCTTCCTATTGGGTAGCTCAAAATGTGAATGCTACGTTGGCCTACCTGTCTCCTCTCCCCTCCCCCACACACCCTCACAGGGGCCCCCCAGGCCTATCTAAACCCCCCCATGCTCAACCCAGGGTCGCAGGTATGTCTCCTACCTGCCCAAACCAGAGGGAAAAAAGTCTCTCTGCCATCATACCGACAATTAATTCAGTAATACCACTTGTTTATTATGTATTGAAAGTTGCCTTCCATTGCCTTTACTGTCATATGTCTCTCCACCCTCTGTAACCACCGGAGAGCTAATGTTACTAAAATGTGACTGCACATAAATCTGTAAATAATTTGTGCTTGTATATAATTTTGCCTGTTCCGTCTGTCTTCCCCCAACTCGTGTTCCCCCCTCCACCCTCTGTAACCGACGTGGAGCCTTTGCAAAAGAGTCTTTGACTCAAAGGTTTGTAATTCCGAATTTACAGTAAATAAAATAAATAGAACCCACTCAAGATGGGGCAATACTGGACCTGGTGTTTGCTAACAGGGACAGTATTTCATTTATTTATTTTGCCAGGAAAAGCTCCATTGAGCAAGCTCATTAGCAAGGAAGTCCTGGGTAGGACAGGAATACAGATTTATATTACAGTAAGAAATACAAGGATATGATACAGATTTATAATACAGTAAGAAATACAAGGATATAATACACAGTTAGATATAAATAAAGCCAATAGTTTAGTTACAATAGTAAAATTGAACAATACACAGTAGGGTTGCCATCATAGGCAAGTAGAGCAATATACCGAAGGGTTGCCACCGGTATACAATAAGGTTCATATAAAAGATATCTTTGGTAACTTGGTAGGTTCAATGAAATTATTTAAGGGGAGTTAAGACAGGTATTATACTATGTACATGAACATACTTCAGTACCTTGAGTATTGATGAGGACTTTGAATTGCTTTCTCCCAACTAGGGAGCTCAGCTTAAGTGTGCTTTGCAGCTTGTTCCAGGCTACTGGTATGACATTACTGACAACAGACTTTCCATATTGTGTAGAATGCCCAGGTGTGTCTAGGAGAAGAATGTTGCTCTTACTAAGAGCATAGGAGCAAGTGGATTTACTGAAGAGCTCAGTGATATATCCAGGTAGATCACTGGTCAGCATCTTGTAAGCCCATGTATAAAGATTGTTTAATCTCCTGTTGGTTAGGGAGGTCCACCCTACCACTGCATAAAGGATGAAATGATGTGTTAGAGGTAGTAAGTTTGTAGTTGACCTCAGTACTCTGTGATCAAGTATATCAAGTTTGTTTAAACACGATAGAACAGTGGCTATAGATTAAGTCTATGTAATATATTATTGGTAAAAAGGTTGTTTGTACAAGGCATTTCTGAAAGTCCATGGCAGAGCATCGCTGGTTTCTGTAGTAGAATCCAAGTCTGAGACATAGCTTTTTAGATTGCATTAGTGTGCTCCGAGAAGGATAGTTTACTGTTGATCCATACTCCTAGGTATTTGTAACTTGACTCTACTTCTTACTGTTTTCCAAGCAGCATAGTAACGGTAGGGATAGGTGTTCATGTTGATGTAATATTGCTGAACTACATTATCTTGGTTTTGTTGGCATTTAGGAGTAGTTTGGAGTGTAGGAGGTTGACTTGTAGTGTGTTCAAAGCTGCTTATAGTTCTCAGCAAGCTGTTATGTTGGATCCTAAGGTGTACAGGACCATGTCATCTGCATAGCAGTGCAACTTGGCATTTCTGACATTATCACCCAAATTGTTTGTGTACATCATGAAGAAAAGAGGCCCTAGGACTCAGCCCTGGGGTATGCCTCTAGGTAGAAGGTTACATGTTGAGAGGAGACCCTCAACCTTTACTTGTTGAATTCAGCTGGTTAAGTAATTTCTGACCCACAGCAAAGTTGCCATACAGAATCCAATGTTTCACAATTTTTCCAGCAAAACAGAGTGGTCAACTGTATTGAATGCCTTGCTGAGGTCAAAGAAGATGACACCTGAACTTGTTTGCAGTCCATAGTGTAAGCCAATCATTCATAACCTTGGCTAAAGCACATGTGGTACTGTGCTTGGGTCTAAACCCAGACTGATGAGGCAATAAGATGTTTTGTCAAGGAATTCTCTTATCTGGCTAACATACTAACATACTAAAATGCCAGCAGAGTAGGCCTCTTGGTCTATCAAGCCTGCTCGGGAGTCTGTATCCTGAGTGGGTACCGGAACCATCTACCTGACTCCTTCCATACTCGCTCCATCCCCCATCAAAGTTCCCCCTGGGCAAGCATTCCTCTGCCTCATCCTCCACCTATACCTGTCCCAGCCTCTCTTGAACCCTTCCATTGTAGATACCTCTACCAGCTCCCCAGGCAGTGCATTCCATGGTTCCACCACTCTCACGGTGAAGTACCGCCTCTTTCTTTCCTCCCTAAGTCTTCCACCCTCTAGCCTCCAACTGTAACCCCTGGTGACTCCACCCTCCTTCATCCTAAGGATCCCATTCAGGCTTACCTTATTTACTCCCTTGAGGTACCTGAAGACTTCAATCATATCCCCCTGTCCCTCCTCTCCTCCAGTGAGAACAGGTTGAGCTCCTCAAGTCGCTCCTCATATGCCTTATCCCCAGACCCCGGATCATCCTAGTTGCCCTCCTCTGAACCCTCTCCAGAAGCAGGATGTCCCTCTTTAGGTGCAGTCTCCATAACTGCATGCAGTACTCGAGGTGTGGTCTATCCAGGCTGTTATACAGTGGCAAAATCACCTCCCTACTTCTTGAGGTAATTCCCCTGGTGATGCAGCCCAGCATTCTATTGGCCTTGGCCATGGCCCTCCCACACTGCTCAGAATTATTCATTTTGACATCCACCAGGACATCCAGGTCTTTTTCCCCAACCGAAGACTGTAGTTTGTCACCTCCTGGGGTGTACACATGTTCTGGGTTCCCACACCCTAGGTGGAGCACTTTACATTTGGAGGAGTTAAATTTCAATTTCCAGGTGTGTGACCACCTATCCAGTGTATCCAGGTCCCTCTGCAGGGCCATCCTACCCTCTTTCCCCTCCACCCCCCCCAGCTTAGAGTCATCCGCAAAGAAGCTCATTTTGCACCCAATACCTTCCCTGATATTGGAGATGTAGGCGTTAAATAAGAGCGGCCCCAGAACTGATCCCTGTGGGACCCCATGTATGACCTCCTTGGGAGATGAGACCTCCCCTCACCACTACCCACTGGGTGCATTCAGAGAGCCAACTCCCAATCCACCTGATCATCAATGACCCCATTCCTATCCTACCCAGCTTCTCTAGCAGACCTGTGTGAGGGACTAAATCAAACGCCTTACTGAAGACCAGGAAAAGGACATCCACTGGTCTACTCTGGTTGAGTGCCGTCGTCACCCACTTGTAGAATTCCACAAGGTTAGTCTGACACAATTTGCCCAGGATGAATCCATGCTGCCAGTCATCCAGATATCCCTGTTCCCCCAAGGATACCCCCAGCCTCTCCTTAAGGATGCACTCCATCAACTTTCCCACCACTGATGTTAGGCTGACAAGTCTATAGTTCTCCATCTCTTCCCTTGCGTCCCCTTTATGGATGGGCACAATATGTGCCTGCCTCCAATCCCTGGACACCCTCCACCCCGTCTGCAGTGAAGCATTAAAAAGATCCACCAGTGGTGCAGCCAGGATATCAGCCAACTCCCACAGTACTCTGGTATGAATACTGTCAGCACCTGGCTATTAACTATTTTTTCTAAAAGCTTGGTCAGCACAGGTAATATCGATATCAGTCTGTAGTTGGTTAGAAGATTTGCATCTCCAGATTTGTGTAAGGGGATGATATGAGCCATTTTCCAGCAGAGTAACAGCTTACTGCTGAGTGATATGTTATGTTGAATAGGTGTATGATTGGAGCTGTGAGCTGTGAAAAGTCTATTTTAAGGAAGATCGGATCCAGGCCATCTGCTACTGCACTTTTTTGGCATCTAGACTTGCTAGGAGTTGTTTAACTTGCTTAAAGGAGGCTGGTTGGAATGCTAGGAGTGCGTTGAGAAGGAGTTTTTAGAGTCAAGGGTGTGATAGGGTATGATGCTGCTAGGAAGCTTTTGAAGCCAATCCAGCTGATACAAAATTGCTATTTAATTCCTCTAATATGATATGTTTGTCTACTTTACTTTTTTGTTGATGGAGAATGTTTGTAGAAGCACAGGTGAGGCTGTGGTACCTTCCAGTGTTTTAATTATATTCCAAAATGTGTATCTATCATTTTTGGTTTCATCCAAGAATTGCAGTAAAAGTTTGCCTTAGTATCCCCAATCAGTTTTGTGCAGGCATTTCTTTTTCTGCTAAACATAGCCCAGTCTGCTTCTATTTTTGTATGTCTGGCCATGGCCAATGCCTATCTCTGTACTTTAGGGCTTCTTTGAGCTCTTTAGTGAACCAGGGGGAAGACACTTTTTTAACTTTTCTTTTTTGTAATGGTGTGTGGCCATTTATAACTTCCTGGATGCTGCAGTTTAATATTTCTGATGCCTCGTGTACTGTTGATGCAAGTAACATTTTTGCCAATTTATATTAGCTAGATGCCTTTGGAACTCTGATGTCTTGAATCTGGTTAATCGCCTTTTGTATACAATTTGGTTTTTGAGAAATTTGTCTCATGTCCGTGACACAAGCAACAATGTTGTGGTCACTTACATTGTTATTGTTATATTGTATACACAGCTAATGTGATGAATTTGTGAGGTCTGCTTGTAAGCATTATGTCTAATAAAGAAGCATTTGTTGGGTTTTGTGGGTTAGTTCTTGCAGGTTCTTTGATGACCTGAGTGAGACCTAGAAGAAGGCACTTCAGACTGTTAAATTTTGGGGAGAGCCAGTCCAGGTTTAAGTCTCCCCGTATCAGTGTTTCATTTGGGTGGTTATTGACTAGCTGGGATATGCGTGCCAGTAGCTGTGTTCCACCTTTGGGAGGTCTGTAGCATCATGTTATATTTAAGGATTCATTTTTCCATAATTCCAGTTTAATCTTTAGGCATTCAAATTCATTAGGTACAGTGAGATAGCTGACAGAAGAGGAGGCATATTTGTCTGTGATACACCATACCAATCCAACCCCTCTAGTTGCCCTGTCCAGATGAACTAGGTTGTAGGAGGGTACATGTATTGAAGTAGATGATACTGAAGCTTTTAGCCAGGTTTTAGTGAGAATGAGGATGTTTGGTCTGGTGTGTAAAATCTAAGTTTTTACTTCATCTATTTTACTTAATAGACTACGGGCATTTATTAATAGAAGCTTTAGGCCTTTAATTGATGCAAACTTTGTAGTAGACCATGACTATGCATTTGGTTCAGGATTTTCCTCGATATTGCCAGAGCAAATTAGTAATAGGAGTATTATCTGCACATCCTTTTGTCATTTATTCTTTGATAGTGTGGCTAAAGTATATTAATTTTTGAGGTATTGCTTTTAGAAAGAGCATGAGGCCATAGTAATCCAGCTGTTACACGTGACATATTGATTGTCCTTAGGTTAAGTGGCTGGAATATAATTAATTTTGATACCCTTACTGGAGGTTCAGTATACCAGCGTGTAGCAGGAGAGATGTAGTGGCTGACATGGATTTATGGCGAATAGGCAACAGTGGTGTAACAAAAATGCAGTGTTAACTTGATACAGAAAATGAGTACAACCCCTAGTTTCCCATATGGTTAGTGGGTGCTGGGGAGCCTTCCACAAGGTAAATATGAGGCTTTTTGAGGACTCACCTATATTGCTTGGCTTTCAGTTGAGCCACTGGCATACTCTTAACTTTATGAGAGCCCATGTATAGTGACTGAGTTTCAACAAACCTGCCCAATTAGGATTTTCTGGCCGACCCTATGTAGTGTATGAGTTTCAACCAGTTTGTTACATTAGTGATTATAAAGTAAGCATATCTTACTAGATTATTTGGCTTTATTCTATTTGCTTAATATTGCACAGTCCTGCTGCTCTAAAAATATAGCATAAACCACAACTGTTTTTGATAACTACAGAATCTCATATATATAGCCTCTACTCCTGTAATCTAATTTAGCATATACATGACACCACATTTATACTCATAACATATGTGCAACATGTTATGTAATATAGCTGTTTCAAGCAATTGATAGTTGCTAATATACCTGGCAATACCACATATATGATAGATATTTATTTATTTATTTAAAATGTTATGACCAGGAAAGGCACACCAAGCCGAATCTCATTTCCAGGTGTGACCTGGAGAAACAGGGAAATGGTACAGACATGGGATACAGAAATTAGAGCAGTTCAACAATATAATACAAGTGCCATTATTGGGCAACTTGAGATTACATAGTAATGCCTGAGCTAGTGAAAAAAATAAAAAAAAGATCTTTTGCGGCAGCATTATAAAACAGTTAGTGTCAGAAGTTAAATTGGGGGTGGGGCAGGGGATGGGGGGTGAAGGGAGGCAGAGGAGAAGGAGGGGCATGAACATTGGGTAACCAGAAGGAGTCGGGGGAGGCATTTGATGGTAGAGACTGAAGGACATTGGCAAATATCTAAGGAGTGCTGGTTCCAGAGAAAAGGGAGGCAGTAACATAAAGTAGACTGACCTGCTATTGATTTGGGTGGAGAATAGAGAAGGAGCAAGAGTCCCTGGAGCACAAAGAGTAGGCTGAGGGGTTTGCCCGTGATAGGTGGGAGGAGAGGTACGAAGGGCACATCCCAAACCAGTATTTGGTAATGAGGGAAAAGCAGTGGAATAACCTCCTGTGGGGTAGAGGTGTAAGGGAGAGAGAGGAGTAAAGGCAGTGATGAGTAAGCGGAGAAGAAGTGGTAGCAAAATGGCAGAAGGAGTTCAGGAGAGGGTCAGGTCTTGAAAGTGATATTGCAGGGGCAGTGCCATAGACCACATCAGTGTGATCGATAACTGGGAGTATCATTTTCGTGACTAGCTCCCGACAGATATGGAAAGGGAGGCAATCTTTGTGACGGTAGAGAATCCCAAGTTTGGGGCGGAGTCTGGAATAGATGGCATCTATGTGTATTGAGAAATTGAGATAGCTATCCAGCCAGACCCCTAGATGTATGCAAGCATAGATAATTATTAATATGCATGGCAATACCACATATACAAAGTATATATGCAGGCACAGGCTTAATTTGTGCCCAGTGTTATATTACTTGTTTATGTGACAGTTTAAACATCAATGAAGTCTTTAGATAACTTTAAACTACAGCATACTTGATTGTTATACACTTGAGGAAAGGAGGAAGGGGGGCATGACAGAAACTTTCATGTATCTCAAGGGAATTAACAAGGTACAAGAGGGTAGTATCTTTCAGAGAAAGAGATGTGCAAGAACAAGGGGGCACAATTTGAAGATGGGGGGATGGCTCAAAGGTAATGCTAGAAAGTATTTTTTCACAGAGAGAGTTATGGATGCATGGAACAGCCTTCCTGAGGAGGTTGTGGAGTCAGAGACAGTGGGAGAATTCAAGTATGCATGGGACAGGCATAAGGCAATTCTAGTGGGGGGCAGGAGGAAGTAAGCTGTTGATTAACTAGGATCTGCATCTTATCCATCAGGTAGGGAAATGGGCAGACTGGGTGAGCAAAGCGGTCCTTATCTGCCATCAGATTCTATGTTTCTATGTTTCTATGTTCTTTACCTTAACTTCATTTCATATCCTATCGTATGTCTGGATTTCATTGGAGTGAGGAACAGGCAGCTGCTTGTAGGCCTCCATCTAACAATATTGCAAGACACCACCCTTTTGCTGGCAGCCAGCCTCCTGATTGGTTGGTGGGACGATGACTATGACAGCACTTAATTAATGCAAAAATTAGGGTCTGTTTAGGCTCAGGGTTCAAGCAATCAATTGTCAGGGTTTGATTCAAAGTTTAGCATAGCTCACTATTCATTTGATGCTCTTTCTTTGATCATCAGTTTGCATGGTGGAAATCTCACATAGGAGCCAACCGATTTTCATTATGTATTCAGATTAAGTAGCTGTGTTGTGAGCTTGTCCCTCCTGCTCTGTAACACCATCCAGAGCTTTCAGTTGCAGTTGATCAGTTCTTGTAGTCATTCACTTTCTTGAGTAAGCAGGTGGGTAGGGGTGAGAAGAAGGGCCAAAAACTCTGCCAGTCTCTGTCGTCCAGCAGTAACTTTGAAACAGGAGCAGGTCTCCTAAACTTCTTTGCAATCTGTTTGTCCAGCAGGGATTCATCACAGGACTGGATCTCCTGTAATTTTATAAGGAAAAGCAATTTTGCTGTCTGGCAGGGCTTGTTATACAGGAGCTGGACTCCTGTAATTGCTGAGGAACATCTTGTGTTCGGCGAGACCTTGATACAGGAGCATGTCTTCTGAAATTGCAAAAAACAGCTTTGAAATTAAAAATGTCCTGTTTTGGTGCAGGGGAGAACAAAATTAATCAGTCAAGCCCTCCAACTCCTGATGCAGGCTATGACTATGTAGATTTGCTAGCCCCTGCAAATTTTAAGGAGCCTTTTGTGGATTAGATTGGCACCTTTTTGAGGGGTGCAAACAAAGAAAAAAATCTGCCAGTCTCTGTCATCTAGTGGTAACTTTGAAACAGGAGCAGGTCTCCCAAATATCCTTACACACTGTATGTCCAACAGGAATTCATCACAGGAGTGGGTCTCCTGTACTTTTATAATGAAAAACAATTTTGCTGCCCGGCAGGGCTTGTTACACAGGAGTGGGTCTCCTGTAATTATTGCAGACACCAAGGTGGGAAACCATTTGAGGATCAGTGATCATCGTACAGCGAGGTTCAACATAAGAACAGCTGGGCCGGCCCGGTGGTGCTGAGGGTTGAGGTGCTGGATGCCACACCTAGTGCCACATTGGTGACCTGGGTTCGGAAGTGAGCATGGGATTCAGGTGGGTCGGCCGGGGAGGGTTGAGGAATGAGTATCCTTGTGGTGCTCTCCTCCCTGGGGACAGGGTATGGGTCGACCTGGTGAGCAAGTGACCCCAGGTGGAGACTGAGGGTCGCTGCAGCAAGCCGGGCTGCACGTCAACAGCGTAGCCGACGAGGCAGGGTTGCCAGAAGCGCACCAGAGCCGCCGGTATGCCCACGCACGGGGGAGGGAGCTTATGAGCACAGAACAGGGAAAACCCCAGCTCATTGGAATAGGCTACGGCACCTATCCTCCATGCCCAGCACCGGGTTTGTCACAGCTGGCCTCACTACTTCTTCACCCAGGCCCCACCTGCATGCCGGAGTCTGCCTTTGAAGAGAGCACAAGGTAAGGAGTCGGGCTACCTTCCCCGGGTGGGTTAAACCAGGGGTGCTGGCTGCAGGGGGGGAGAGAGAGAAGGCTCAATCGGTAGAGATCCTCAGGTAGGCAGGCACAAGGATATGGTTACCTGAGAGAGTTCCCTTGAGCCGCGACCGGAGGGAAAAAGATTAAAAAAATTAAAAAAAACAGCTGTGGAATCCAAGCACACAATGGTGAGAGTCCTGGACTTCAGAAGGGCAGATTTTATAAAGATGGGTGAATGCCTCAGGAATGACCTGGCAGGGGGAGATGACCTGAGGGGGGGTGGAGGAACTGTGGGCTAAACTAAAAGAGGGCATAGTGAAGGCAACAAACCTCTGCATCAAGCAAGTAAGCAAAAGTAAAAGGAACAGAAAATCACTATGGTTCTTGAAAGAGGTGACAGAAAAGGTAATGGCTAAAAGTGTAACAATCAGAAGGAATGAGGACATCAGAGAGGATGATAAGGGAGTGTCTCAGGAAAAACAGAGGGAGGCAGGGAAAACAGTGAGGAGCGCAAAGGCATAAACTGAAGAAAGAATAGATCAGGCACTGTCTAAAGGGGATAAGATATTTTTAGTTAAGTTAGCGAAAAAAGGAACACAAAGAGAGGGATTGTAAGGTTAAAGAGGGAGGAGGGATTGTACAGAGGGGGAACAAGAAAAGGTAGACATCTTGAACAAATGCTTCTGCTCAGTGTTCACAGTGAAAGGGAAAGGGAAGGGAATGCAAAAAAGCATTAGGAGCTTGGATGGGAGGGAAGTGGACAGTAGTCTGTTTTCTGTGGAGAGAGAGTCCAGAAAGCTCTCATTAACCTAAAGGTGGACAAGGCTATGGGGCCAGACGGAGTGCATCCAAAGGTGCTGAGGGAGCTCAGGGAGGTACTAGCTGCACCTCTGATGGATCTATGTCACAGATCACTGGAGACTGGAGTGGTCTCGGAGGACTGGAGAAGGGCAGATGTAGTCCCACTTTACAAAAGTGGAAGCAGGGAAGAGATGGGCAATTATAAGCCTGTCAGCCTGACATAAGGATGAGTAAGTTAATGGAAACACTACAAAGGAATGGATTGTGGAATATCTTTGTAAGCGCCCTATCGGAGGTTACTGGTCCTAGCTCCCTATTATGCTGCCTGGTGCTTAGAATCACCTACTGACAGGTAGGGTCTGGGTCTCAGGTGGTATAAATTTGGGGGTTTGGCACCAAACTGGGGAGAGGAGTAAGGAGGAGACCCAGAGCAAGAGGTCAGGGGAGCCAACAGTTCAGCCAAGGGCTGAAATTCAGGGCTGGGGTGGGGTGTTAGCCAACCTGGCCCACCGCCCTATGTTGTAAATCTTTGCAGCAGAGCAGTGAGTGATTGAAGAGGGGAAACAGTGTCAAGCGCCACCGTGGGTGTAGCCATAGGAAGTGGGCGAGCTAGAAAGAGAAGCGGTGTTTGGCCCAGAGGTGAGAGCCTGTGCTGTGGTGGGGCAGAAGTGAGAGCCTGCCCGGCGGTCACCGAAAGTCAGTAGAGGGAGCCCGAAGATCTGTGCTGAAGTGGGTGGGGATAGGCCCTGAGGTGGCAAGGAGTCTGGGGTGTAAGTCTCTGCGAGCGGCCTCCTAGCCGGACAGTCCTTGGGCCCTGGTCTGTAGCACCCACTTTGTCATCTGGTGTATGGTGCCCTGTGGCTGTTTTAGAAACTATGAGAGATGCTGCCGCCCTAAAGCCCCCCGAAGTACCCACCACTGCAGCGGAGGCAAGACTACCAGGAGAAGCTGCTTTTACCCTAGTGCAGTTTCCATGGGGTGCTTGCCATGTCTGTGGTATATTCGGCATGTCAGAGGCAGTGGAAATGTTAAAGGTTAGGCATTACAGAGTGAGTGAGCTGCCGGCTCATTCTGAGGCCTTATTTGGCATGTAGTAATGCTGCTGTCACCATGTCTGAGCCTGGTTTGGCTCTGAGGAGAAAGCTGCAGTTAGATTCCCGGATCAATGTCTGCAAGCAATGTAACCTTGGCCTTAGCCTTGTCTGAAAGAAGAAAACCCCCACTGTATGTTGTGTTCTCGCATGCTCCATGGAGCGGATTGTTTCATTTGTGCTTCAATTAAATCAGTTTTGCACTCTTGATCAGTGTGGACAACAGACTTAATGAAAGTGACTCCTTGTGATTGTGCTAACTAGTTGCCCCCACAGATGCCAGCCCTCGAGGTAAAGATTTCCTGCACCCACTGCTAAAACAGCTGAACCAGGTAAATGAGCATAATCTGTGTCTGTGTTTTCTTCTGCTGTACATACTCTCCTCCCCATGGACAACTATCTGCATACCACTAGACACCGGGGATTGGGGGCTTACAATGTGTGGGCTCATTTGGGATTATGTTTGGGGATGTATGTTTGTACCTGGACTGAAATTGGGGGTGCTGCAGTCTTGGGAGAGGTCTGAGGAACTGGATTTTTCCTGTGGCGGCTCCACAATTTTGTACTACAGCTTTTTGCGCTTTCCAGGGTATGGTGCCATGCGGTTTGGATCTGGACACTTGTCATGCATATGCTAATGCATGCTGAATGTTAGAGAGCTGCTTTGATTGGCTGTGCATAGTGGGAGCACAGGTGAGAGGTCAGCTGGTGAGCTTGAGGGAGTGCTATTTTCTCTGTGTAGAGGGACAGAGTTGAGTATTTGTGCCACAGCCTTGAGACAAGGAGAGTTTTTACTTGTGCTGGAAAAAAGCTGGTGGAACTATTGTGAGCCATGGTGGAGGCCCCCACCAAATCTGCAAGAGAAGTGACAGTCACAGTGTCTCTGTTATCATGGCCCTGGGACATCATAAGAAGAGTGGCTCACAGGACAGGTGTGTCATTTGTAGCAGCTCTGGGACTGATGTGAGGAACTTGCCAGTATGCCTGAACTGCTCTCAGGGCACCCCTCCACCACTTCACACTCCTCCCCCGCAGTCTTATGTTCCCTGCTGGGGATGGCCAGCACCATTCATTTCGTCAGCTCTACAGTGACAGTTATAAGCATGGAAATGTGGGAGGAGGTCGACAGAGCATTAAGCGAAGTGACACCAGTGGAGAAGGGCACCAGACATCTGTCCAGCCCTTCACTTCACCAGATCCTGTTCCTCCCCAAGGTAGAGGGAAAGGCTGCAGTTTGGCATCAGTGCTCAAGGTGAAGGGCCCCAAAAAGACTAACTTGAACCCCATGGCAGCAATCCTGAAATGGACCCTGGAGGCTGACCCTCCACTGAGTAAGCAGGCGTGGTCTAAGGTGGAGGTTGAGGAGGTAATGTCTGATGGAGGTTTCAACACGGTGGCAGAGAAGTTGAAGGGGCAATTTGCAGTGGCTGCTGCTCCAGGAGTCACCCCAACCTCCCTAATCTATGACGATCCAGTGATAGAGTGAGACATCCCCAAGCCCTACTGGTTTCCCATGTTCTGGTACCCTGATACAGTCTCATTTCTGGCCGATGCCTGCATAAAGCAGCAAAAAGATATTGACAGCCTCAGACCCTCAGACCCCCGGGTCCTAAGCACCCAGGACCAGTGTCCGCAGTACCCCTGTCTGGTCCCAGGCTGAATATTGGGTCCATCACAGGATAAGGAAGAAGTACCCTGGAGAGGACTATCCCTATATTTGTGAGTAGCTATGGGACATCATCAAGGAGCAGAGAAAGGACTGGTTATTCCAAGGTGCCCTGGACAAAATGAGACAGCGTTGGAAGGTGAGCCCTTCAGACCAGTCAGGGAATCAGCAAAAGGCCATCAAGCAAGGTGAGGTCCACCAGAGCCCTAAAGGTAACTACTCTCCTCCTACAGCTGAACTCTGTGAGGGGTGTTAACCCACCCCAGCCACCCTACCACCACCAGCTCTCAATTTAAGGACCACCCTAGTCACATGACTTCCTGTTCCATCCTCCCCCCATTCCTACTTTTCCATTAGCAGGTTATGCTTTCCTGCCGCCATGTGGCAGTGCTGAGTCACCTCTGACAACTTCCTGCCTCTCTAGCCTTCTCTATTGCTAACTATCTCTACTCCTCCTCCTCCTCCTCCCCATTCAACAAGCCCAAACTCCATTGCTCTGCTTGCAGTACCCAAAGTGCCCCCCTAGGAGTTACTCCTGGCCCTTAGTCTCACCCCCCCCTTGCCACATACTTTGAATGCGCATTTCCACCCTGCACACTCTACTTGCATTGGCCCCACCAAGTTTCCAGACCTGGGTCTTGAACCTTTCACCCTTTGCACCAGAGTCCGTGACACTGCTCCAAAGGGCCGAAACAGGACATCACAGCAAGACTGCCACAAGAGGGGAGAAGCCAGCAAAGGTTACCTCTGCCCTTCTGACCTCGTAACATTCGATCATCGGGCCAGGACAGAACATCACAGCAAGACTGCCGCAAGAGGGGAGAAGCCTGCAAAGGTTACCCCTACCCTCCCGACATTGCAACATTTGGTCACCAGGCCAGGACAGGACATCACAGCAAGACTGCCACAAGAGGGGAGAAGCCTGCAAAGGTTATCCCTACCCTCCCAACCTCGCAACATTCGGCCACCTGGCCAGGGCAGAACATCACAGTAAGACTACTGCAAGAGGGGAGAAGCCTGCAAAGGTCACCCCTACCCTACTGACCTCGCAACATTCGTCTGCCGGGCTGGGACAGAACATCACAGCAAGACTACGCAAGAGGGGAGAAGCCTACAAAAGTTACCTCTACCCTTCTGACCTCGCAACATTTGTCCACCAGGACAGGACATCATAGCAAGACTACCACAAGAGAGGAGAAGCCTGAAAAGGTAAAGGCCCTCTCTCCCTCGGGCACTGTTGATTGGGTTTGAACCAGGACTTTAACTCTACCGACTGCACTTGATTGTTTTTGTTGTCTGTGGGGATTACACTGCATGTCTCCTGTGTTTGGTTTCTGGGGATAGCACTGTATGTCTCACCGGGTGTTTTCTGCAGTCACTTTAAGACCGGATTAACTATCAGAAGCTATTGTAACCGAAACCTCGCAAACGGCTTGCAGCATGATTACCAGTGCAGCAGTTTAGGGATCTTACTGTAGAGAGCTATAACTGTTTAAAACAGCGTTACCTATTTACCTTGTTGTTTGCTTCACTGTAGGTCACTGGGGACATTTCAGCTCAGTCGGGCTAGTGAGCTATTGGAGGCATGCCAACTATCATGCATGTGCAGAAGTGGCAGCCAGCCCTTTGTGCCCTTTCCTGCCATACAACTTGTCCTTTGTTTGTTCCCTACTAGGTTACCCCTACCCTCCTGACCTCGCAACATTTGGCCACCGGGCCAGGACAGGACATCACAGCAAGACTGCCGCAAGAGGAGAGAAGCCTACAAAGGTAAAGGTCCTCCTTCCCTTGGGACACTGTTGACTGGGGTTTACCCATTGATGAGAAGCATCAACTCCCCACCCACTCCCCCCACCTAAGGTCAGCCCTCCACTTATTGGCATCTTCTGGTCACGTGACCCCCCTAACATTTTCTGTCTGCCGGCATCCCTACCTACAGGTTATCATTTCTGACCACAAGGGGTCAGGCTTGTGCTCCCTATTTCCCTGCTCTTCTTAACCCATTTCCATCCTCATATCCTCTCCCTCCTCTCTTCCCCCACTTTCCGCTCCTCAAATAGTCCCTCTGCCTCTAGTGCATCCTCTCACCTCCCCTCCCCAGTTTCCAACCCTGCACCCTCATCTCTGGAGGTGGCAACCCTACCGATGTGCTATAGTGCCATCCATACTTTTTCTCCCTCTTATTACACATGATTTCCTGACTATCCTTATTCCCCTCTAACCATGGAAATCCTTTGGCTCCTCCTTATGGTAACTGCTCTATGGCCTCTCTCCTCTCCCTACCCATCACCTCTCAGCCCCAGCTACTACACTACCTACCAGCCCACCCCCTTCTCCTACAGCACCAGGCACCTTCTACCTACACCCTTCGGTATCACACTACCAACCCTTGAACAGGTTGACCTCCCCCCATACTAGTCATCATACCCCAACTGCCCTCCTTGCCCCCCTCATACTCACTCTCCCCACTCCTGTGTCTGACACAAAATTCATAGCCCCTCCCCCCACCATCACAAGACTAAACCCAAACTCCTTAAGTTAGCTCTTCTCCATCACACCTACTCCTCCTTCTCCTGTCAGGTAATGTACACCCTAACTCTGGTCCCAATGCCTCTGGATCTAAACTAGCTGGCAAACAAGGTACTCTTCAAATTGTCACTCTTAACTTCTGCAGCCTACAGAAAACATTTATCTCTCTCCAAGGCTGGCTTGCCCAACACTCACCAGACATCCTAGCACTAACAGAAAGCTGGCTCTCCAAAAATACACCAGATGCCTCAGTGGCCCTTAATGGCTACTCCATCTTCTGGGTAGATTGAATAGGTAAACGAGGGGAAGGGGATGGATGTGCCCTTTATATGAAGAACTCCATACAAGCCCTCCCAGTCTCCCTCCCTCCACTGCACATTGTGCCCAGACCCTCACCATCAAATTGCTTCTTGGCAAAACCCTCTATATTATGACTGTTTACATCCCCCCCCCCACAACCAAAAATTTGCCTTTGATGAGGTTATGTCATGCATCTCCCAACTTCCATCTAATAGTGAGGTACTAGCCCTAGGTGACTTCAATGTCAACTGGCTATCCTCCTCTTCCACCACCTACAAAGACTCAATCAAGGCTGTTGACTTGAGCCAGGTCATCCAGTCCCCTACCAGATTTAACAGCAACATGGATAACTCGGTGCTGCTTGATCTCATACTCACCAACCGCCCCAAAAATCTCTCCCAGATTAAGGTACTCTCTGATGTTCTTAGTAACCACTCCCCCGTTACCTGCTGGTGGTCCAATAAACTTACTGCTGTCCCTCCTAAGATCTCCATTCAAAGGCACTTGAAAAAGGTTCCCTTCCCCATCTTAAAGCCTGCCTCAGATCCTATGACTGGACCCCGGTCTTCAATGCCCAGTCAGTTGACACCACCCTCTCCAGCTTTATCTCCTCCTTTAATGCTGCCTGTGATTAATTTGCACCCTTCTCCAAGCAGCACGCTAAACACAAAGATACTCCTTGGGTCTCCCAGTCACTGCTTGACCAGATGCGCCAAAGGGACAACCTATGGCATAAAGCATTAGACTCGCAGGATCCCCTTGGCAGACAACATTATAGAAAAGCCAGAAACAGATGCACCTGGGCTTTACACCAAGCAAAGTCTGCATACTGTCAGCAAGTCCTCAACTCCTCCTGGGGGTCAGGTAAGAGGTTCTGGGGCAATATCAAAGAGCTTAGCAGAAAAGTAATTTCCCCTGCCCCAGCACAACTCTCTGTTGAGGGAACCATCATCCAAGACCCCTGACCATTTCTAACACTCTAAATGCCACCTTCTCTGATCTCAGCCAGGTCCTTCCACCCAACTTCTTCGACCCCCCCAAATGTACGTCTAACCCCTCCACCCTGGTAAATACCCCTCTGTTTCACTTCTGCACTATATCTGACCATGAAGCCAGATGCCATCTCACTAAAGTCCTGGCCAAGTCTCGCTACAGTGCAGCTACCCTCAACCTCAAGCTTCTGTACCTTGCCCTTGATGAGGTCCTCCCAGCCCTTACCAAGATACTAAATATGTCCCTCTGCCTCAGTCAATTCCCTGCTCCTAGGAAATGGGCCATAATTACCCCATCCTTTAAAATGGTGACCGGTCATCCCCCAACAATTATCGTCGTATCTACATACTTTCTACCCTATCCAAGGCACTGGAAAAGATAGTAGCAGATCAACTTACAGACTATTTGCAAAAACACAGCCTACTGTGTCCTGAACAAAATGGGTTCCAGCATGGGCACAGCACCACTACAGCCTTCTCAGAATATACTTCCTTTATGCACAATTCCCTTGATCATGGACACTTAGTTGGATCGATCTATATCGACCTAACTAAGGCATTCGATACCGTTAACCACAACCTTCTCCTCAACTCCCTGCCTTCCTTGGGCCTCTCCCAAGAGGCCAGATCCTGGTTTGCAGACTACCTCTCCAGCAGAACAGAGCAGGATAAAATCAATTTGACAATCTCCTCCAGCCACCCGGTCCTCTTAGGGGTACCACAGGGCTCAATATTAGGGCCCCTCCTTTTCTCCCTCTTCCTAAACTCCCTGCCCAAATCTTGCAGTGGTAAACTCCTACTCTATGCCAATGACGCGGTCATTTACTGGAGCCACCCTTACCCGAATACTATCCGACAAGCCCCACAGGGCTTTTTCACCAAGGCTGAATCCTGGTTTTCTGCCCATTGGCTAATTCTCAACCACAAGAAAGCTAAAACCATGGTATTTGCTCATCATCAGAGCCCACACTATGACTTCCAACTAAACATTCTAAATTCCCTGGATAACACACTAGAGCAAGTCCCCACCTTCAAATACCTGGGTGTCACCCTCGACACCTCACTTACCTACCATAAACACATCCGGCTCTTATCTGCCTCAGTCAACTCCAGATTAGGTCTCCTCTATTACCACAAACACTGTCTTCCTCCTGAGGCTGTCCACCTTGCTGTTACATTTTCAGTCCTCTCCCTGGTTGATTACGGGACTGTGTTTTACGACATGGCAGACTCTACTTCCCAGTGCTGTATCAAGACAGCCCTTAACAAAGCATTTCACCTGATTGTGGGCTGTGATAGACTGACCCATACCTGCAACTTATACAGACTCACTAACTGGCTAAACTTTGAAGGGAGACCAAAGTACTATACCTGTCTGCTTGCGAAAAAGATTCTTCACAAACAAGCCCCCAGGTCTTCACCCCCTTATCCAAATGGCCACCCCCAGCATGGTATCCAGAAGCTCAGTGAAAGCGTCCCTCCTTGTGCACATTGTTGGACCTCCTTGGGTCAAAGATCCTTCCTATACCATGCCCTCAGTTGGCTAAATAATCTCCCAGCCTCCATCTTTCTGGAACCCAAGCTTGGCATATTTAAAACTAGCTTAAAATGCCTACTCCTGATATCCTCTGCCTGTGACTGTTCTTAATCTCCCAAGCCGTTCCTTTCACCTCACCTCGACCCATCTGCAATTCTGCTTTGACATTGCTCCTTTCTGGGACTCCTCCTTGACATTATATGTTAGGTCATATTTACGCTACTAATGATGTTTGTCGGATGGTGGGTTACTTTACTTTAGAGCTTTGTACCCCTAGTGTACCCTTGCCCATATTACCTACATTGTTATGTGCATTCGACAATGTATCCTGCTCCATGTTGATAATGATCCTATGTTTGACGCCAGGTCCCTGACCCTAGAATTTGCTCCCTTTTGTATCTGCCTATGCTCTAACTGTATTTGTATTGTATACTTTGTGTTTGATCACTGTACCTTGATGTGGAGGCTTTGCAAAGGAGTCTATAGAAACATAGAATTTGATGGCAGATAAGGACCGCTTGGCCCACCCAGTCTGCCCATTTCCCCTACCTACTGGATAAGCTGCAGATCCTAGTTAACCAGCAGCCTACTTCTTCCTACCCCCACCGCCCAGAATTGCCTTATGACTATCCCATGCATGCTTGAATTCCACCACTGATTTTGACTCCACAACCTCCTCCGGAAGGCCGTTCCATGCATCCACAACCCTCAGACCCTATGACTTAGAAGGTTGTAATTCTGATTGTAATACATAAATAAAATAAAACAACTCATACCTCATACAAAACCACAATAAAATACAAGCTCTGGTCAGAGCTGCTATGACTGTGGAGAGCTTTTGGGATGCTTTTATCCATGATTTGTAAAGAATTTGCACAAAGCAGATCTGCTGTGAGGCAGTTTCAATGTGGTCTTCCTTTAACACACTTTTACAATGTGTTTTCCTAGAATATGCCTGCTGATTGCTATATATTTAGCCTGGATAGTTCACAGAAGACATGGCATCTTATTTTCAGTGGGGCTCTATATCTACACAATATTATGCTGCATTGCGTTAAATCAGAACACACTGTAAACAAAAGTTTACATCTGGACTAGGCTACCCTGAATAAATACATTATAAAAATGGTAAAATCATGACCCCACTGAAAACAAGATATTGCATGTGATCTGGGACATCCTGTAAAATGAAGATCCCTATGACAATGAGATGTAGCATCTCCCCCGCGCTATCCAGGATACAAAATATAGGATAAGAAATATTTAAAGGAAATCTACTGTAAACTGAACTTCACTGTGTTCACTGACAGAAACAGTTTCTTTATTATTTCATAACATATTAGATTGCAGTATTTATTACAAATGTTCAAATGTTGTGGCCATGAGGATGGTATGTGTGTGTGTGTGTGTTTGTTTATTTGTGTGCATGCATGCGTGCGCGTATGTGTGTTTGCTGTAGCTCAATGTGTTTTTTTTTTTTTTACCAAAAAAGCACAGTAAAAATGCCTGCTGATTGCTATATATTTACCTTGGATAGTTCACTGAAGATCTGGCATATGTCTGAGACAGTGTTTATCAGATAGTGTCTTAAGAGGTTAAAAAACAGTGTAAATTGTTTTAGATTCGTTGCTGGAAAAGGGTAACATTTATGAGGTATGAATTTTTCTTGAAAGACAATACCTGCCCAACTGAAGCTAGTAGCAAGAAAATGTTTAAATGCTTAGTATTTAAATGTGCAAGTTGTTGCATTCTGAAGGGGGTAAACAAATCTCTAGTTTAATAGGCAACCAATATTTAACAAGCTGTTTCAGTTTCAGTTTCCTAATGGCCATCTGAGAAACAGCTTGGAGTTCTGACTGCATTATACTAAACAGAAAGAAACAGAGTATTTTTATTACATGTGGCATAGTGATTTGTAGGTATGGATGGATACACTGAAAACTCCAAAAATGTGTTCCACTATATTCCATGTTTCCAGCTACAGACAGCAAGATGGCTGTAGGCTCCACCCACAGCCATAAAAAGGGGGAGGATAAATAAACAAACAAAAATATTTGCCACCAGTGAGTACTCAGAATAAAGATTATCGTTCAAAGCATGTATAAGACTCCCCACACACTGCCACTATGCAGGAAGGAAGTCTGCCCATATGTCAGCCACAATAAGAAACAGAGCCTGGTAATGAAAAATCCAGCAAGTGAATGTTCAAGCAGTCATCCACTGTCACCGGGCCAGAGCAACACTTTTTACCCACTGTAATGTTGCCTGTCCTAACCAGGACCTCCTTGTAAATGGGCATTGCTCAATGGAGCTTTTAGTCATGATAAAATAAATGCAAATGTCCAACTGTATCTGTGTGTGGCTATCTTTTGCCCACGTCATGCCTGAAAATAGTTCCTGCAAGCTGTGACCAATGCTCCCATCCAGTGAACAAATAACTAGACAAGTAAACAAATACATAGCGTGACCAGCTGTGTTGGGAGCATTACTGACTCACATGCTGCAGAGGGCAGTGGGTTACTCGTTAATATCCCAGGATTGCCAGGAGCATTGACCCATCAGGCTTATTATTATTGAAGCATGACACCTGCAGTGAGCTGCTCCTCTCTGCTCCTTTGGAAGCTTTTATACAGGAGAAGATAAAAGACAGTTCCATGTGAAGAGTATTTGTCTAGCTTGTTAGCCCAGACAGCTGAAGAGCAGGGAGCCAGGCTTGCTTCCCTCCAGCTGGCTCCGTGTCACTTTTATTGATGAACCAATTATATATGCAGGTAATGGTGTTATTGGTGATGGTGAAATTAGGAAGGGGTACAAAACAGAAGCAGAGCCCACATGATAAAAAAATAAGCATTGCCCTTACTGCTGTTATAAGGAGGCTTCAGTCACATGCTTCTCTCACTTTTGTTGGTTTTTGAGATCAGCCCGGATAATGAATAATTTGACAAATAATCTCAGTTAAACTGGATAACGCAACCTGATCATGACCCAGATTCATGATATTTGATCTGAATACACTAATTTGGTCCACTAATGGCTGTTTTATCTATCTATCTATCTATCTATCTATCTATCTATCTATCTATTTACCTATCTATCTTTCTATCTTTCGATCTCTGTCTATTGATTTGTTTGTGTGTTTATTTATTTGTTCATTTATTCATAAAAAATTGGTAACCAGGAAAGGACCAACAAACTAGGAAGTAGGGCTACACAGTCACTACCAAAAAATGATCTTTAAGCTAGGTCCCAATAAAACTATTTATTTTGTAACATACAAACAATAGTAAAACAGCCAGCACTTGAGCAGCAACACGCAGACGTATCATTCACATCAGAAAGACACTTTTTCAATGCGGAAAAATGGAATATGGTGGAACACATTTTTGGAGTTTTCAATGTATCCATCCATACCTACAGGAAAGGCACACTGAGCCTAGGCTTGTTTCCAGGTGCGACCTGTGGGATGGGGAAGGAGAGGGAAAGGAAAAAGGAATTGTTTAACCACAAAAGGCACACTAAGCCAAAGCTGGTTTCCAGGTGCGACCTGGGAGAACAAGGAAGTTGAATTACTTGCTCAGGGTCACACAGTATGCAAGTGGGGGTTGATGGAATTCAAATCCGGGTCTCAAGGATTGCAGCTCGGTGCCCATAACCACTATGCGATACTGCCTCCTATAGGGGAGTACAAAAAGAAGGGGAGGAAGGGGAGAAGGGGTATAGGAAGGGGAGTACAAAAAGAATAACATTGCAAAATATCAAAGTGTGTTTGCTTAAACAACATAACAGGTGCAAGAGCAGTATGGTGAACAAATAGGTGAAGAGCAGCATGGTTCATTGCACTGATATGAGAACAAGTGGTCAAAAATATGGTAAAATGAGCAGTGCCTGTTGAGGAAGTTGACAGTACTATGGGGCATAGACTCAGACTGGGGGCATATTCATGTTTCACATAAATACTAGCGAGTCCAAGAATACAGTAAAGTGCACAGTACCTGTTGTGGAAGTCGACAGTGCTATGGGGTACAAACTCAGACTGGGGGTGTATTCACATTGAGCCTAAAGATTATGGGGATCCTAAGCAGGAGGGGAGTCAAAAGAAAGGGAGAGATGGGTCAGGAGATGGATTGACAGGAATAAAGGGGAACAGCAAGGTTCCTTGGTTGGCATCTAAGGGCTGGGAGAGAAGGGGAGAGTCAGAGAGAAGCAGGGCACTGGTTCCAGAGGGAAGGGAGGCAGTAGAAGAAGGCAATTTGCCCAGCAGAGGAATGAAGGTGAGGAATGGAGAAGGTACAAGAATCCCTGGAGGACAGAGAGTAAGAGGAGTGGGAGGGGGAAGAGCGAGGAGAGATAAGATTGAAGGGACCCAAACCAGTATTTAGCAATGAGGGAGGCACAGTGGGACTGGCGACATGAAAGTAGTGGGAGGATGGTGAGGGAGGAATAGAGGGAGCAGTGATGAGTATGGAGGAGAGAGATGGTTGCTGTTGTTCTAGGTATTCTATGTCTGCCACAGATAATCCAAGCAACTCTAGTTAAATTCCCAGTAGGACAGTGGGTTTCCAGATCTGAACACACCAGGGAAGAGGAGGTGTGGTGCTCCTTGCCAAGTAGTTTATATGTTGCAAATCAGCTCTGGCACAGTTTGGATTTTTGCTGGGATCTCTGGGAATATGACCCCAAAAATCTTGCACAATCTCACTCATGAGGTCCTGATCTGACTCGGAGCCAAACCACATGCGAGGGTATAGATGAACCCTTGGTGGTTCAGCTTCAGTTCATATCTGGAGTGGCTTGAATCGTTTTAGAATCTGGCTAAGGTGATCTGAGCCAATCTGAGGCACACACTTCGGGAGGCAGGTTCAGATCTGAATCTGAACTGGTTCGCCTAGCCCTAGTTTATATCTTGGGTAGAGAATCTGGGGAGAGGGGATTAACGATGAACAGGGCAGTGACCGGGGGGTGCAAGAGCTACCGTTGCAGTAGGGCCCACACTGTTAGGGGGCCCACTGCCTCAGAGGTCAGCATTAAGGAAACCTTTTTTCACAGACCAGCTTGCAAGTTTCTCATTGGAAATTGCTTATCCATTTGAAATTGGGTTCATCAGTAGTGGTGTCAGAAGATTCCAACTCCAGTTTCACGTGGTTGAGGGGAGTACAGAACAAAGAAGCAATAGAGCCCATTACTCAAAACATCTAATCTTGGTGCTGGTGTCCCCAGGAGGAGCTGGAACAAATTGCATTGTTCAGTTCTTTGACCATGGTGCCAGCATGGTGGATTGGGGGCAGCATGGACAAACTGTGCAGCAGGACTGATACAAAAAACATTTGTGCTGTAAAAAATTCATATGTGCTAATGGTTATTTTACATTTATTGGTGGGGAAGTGGGCCCCACAAAATATTTTGCCGGGGGCCCTTACAGTTGTTGGCACAGCCCTGATGATGAGTGTCAGTGTTTGTGGCAGTGCAACACTGGTAGAGGGATGTCTGCAATAGGGAAGCATCATAGACAAGTTGCAAGCAATGAGTGCTGCTAAAAGCTCTAGTCAAAATCTCAGCCCTTAGTTTGAAACTTTGCCATAGTGAGACTCTCCTAAACTCTGGAAAACTTCTTTGGTCTCTTTGCATAATATGCCAGTAATAAAGTAAAATGTGTTTGCATAAATGGCTGAGTTTCTTCAAATATCATTATTTGCATGTATTATGCCAGTTGTAAAGAGGAAAAAAATCAGCCTTTGCAAAGCAGTGCCATCTAGTAGTGAAAGCTGTGAATCACAGTCAAAACAGTACTGAATAAATGTAAAAGCAATAGAGACCTCTAGTGGTTGTCAGTGAGATTGCAACTATCGTATGTAAAGTAAAATTAGCACTCTAACTTCCCATCAAACAGGGGCTTCCCATTAGCTGAATGGTTAACGCTGCTGCCTTTGGTACTCAGGGTCTCCAGTTTTATTTCCTGCAAGGGACGGAGTTGTGTTTGCCTGGGTCCAGAAGACAGACATGACAGTTCTCCATCTTTTCATGCAAAACATTCCAAACTCCAAATATAAGTAACTGTTAAAGTGCGTTATCAGTTTTTTTTGTCCCTTCCCTGAAACAGGTTTGCACCTCCCCATGAATCTGACCTCATTTTTTTTTTTATAGAGCTGTTTGGCCCCAGTCGCCACCTACTCCTGCCGCTGTGCCCACCTGCCAGTCTCCAGCTCTGTAGCCACCCCCCCTGTTGTCAAGCCAGTGGAGATCTGCATGAAGCAGGACCCGAGGACTGGGGGGGAAGACCATCACTCACAGCGACCATGCACATAGTTTTTTTTCCCTGTTCTTCCTTGGTCCCTCCCTCCACCCCAGATGTCCAGCGTAGCCTCTAGCAGCCTCAGATGCAGTAGTGCACACTGGGCATGCACCACTCCTCATGAGGAAGCAAACTCCCTGGCTCACCGTGAGGGGCCACTACTGCACCAGATCTGGGCCATCTCTCTCCCCAGCTGCTTCACGCTCCCATCGGGAGCACTCCTCAGCCTGGCCACCCAACCCATGCAGATCCAGGCTCACTCCTGAACCCAGGTCACCAGTGTAGACATGCATAGCGCTACCACTGAGCCATCAGGTGGCCCCAATAAACAAATACATACATACATATACAGTATATACATGTGGGGGACTGAATTAGAGGGACCTTCTCCTTAAAAACAAAATTAAAAAAAAAAGCACCAAAAGTATATGTGAACTAGGCTAATGTTTCTCAGCCTATTCTAAAGTGTTTTCCATTGTTGGAATCCTTTTTTATATTTATTATCATTAATTTAGATTTTCACACACTGGAACTTGTTTAGGATAACCAACTACTTTACAAGAGGGTACTGGGGACAGTTATAGCAGCAGAGAAGGTAAATGAAGATTGCAAAACCTAGATACAGGTTAAAAAATATAATTATAAGGTAATTGAGTTAAATATTATTTATTTATTTTATTTATTTAATTAGAATGTCTGCACATCAGGATATCCACATTTAGGCTATAAGCCTAGTTAACAAGAGATCCCTAGGATGGGGAACAGAGACAGTAGCATGGGTGATAAGCAAATTACATAACAGGCAGGTTTATGCAGGTTAATTTTTACTTATTTACTTGTTGGTTTTGTTGACTGGGAGACCTAACTGGAAGAGAATCCTTTTCACAATAATCACCCAGGAGATAAGGCAGTAACTTTAAGGAACATGGATTAAGGCAAGGCAAGGCAATTATATTTATAGGGCGCTCATTCCTGGGGGCTCTGAGCACCTTAACAGTATTCAATACCAAGAAAAAATACAACAAAATGGAATAAAAATCCATATAAATAAACAATATAATAATAAATTCCACAACTTTAAAAACTTTGGTTTGCCAATAAATAGACTGGACAAGACTGGTAGAGTTCAACAGACTACAAAAGCCAGACTGAAAAGGTGGGCCTTCAGCATACGCTTGAACACCTCGATCGAGGAGGCCTCCCAGACAGCAGGTGGAAGCGAGTTCCACAGGGTCGGCCTAGAGACACTAAAAGCATGATCTCCCAAGGTCCTGAGCCGAACCCTGGGAACATCCAGGAGGCCCCTCGAAGAGGAGCGGAGGGAGCTAGCAGAGGTCACCGGTGACAGGAACTTTGACAGGTAACCATGACCCGTCCGTACAGGGCCTTAAAGGTGAGAAGGCCCGCCTTGAAGATTAAAAAACCAACAACAACATACTGTATGAATAGATGGGGTACACAGTGTATGAGAGACAGTTTCAGGTGGTGTTCACTGAGGGATGTTCCTTATTATTACCTGGAGATGCTTGTTGAGGTCTGGGCTTTCCATTGCTTAACCTTGACACAAAATGTCTGCAAAGGCATAAGTGAGTTAAGCCTTGATTTAAAGGTAACATGGGATTTTATGGCATGAATGTGAGGCAGTAAGGAGTTACACATTTTTGAGGCCCTGAAACCTAAGTTTTTTGGCCCATGCATGTCTCAACCTGTGGAACATTAAGCAGATAGTGTCCATGGACTAGAGAGTTCAGGGTCTAGCAGGGGGCATCAACTATGAGGTTACTAGGTAGACCGAGTACCCATGTGACATCTCCTTACGAGTAGGAGAGCAGACATTGAGAGTACCTTTATTGTCCAGTGATAACCAGTTCAGTCTGGAATACAGGAGGCAATTGTACATTTGTGTGTCTACCATCAGTACAAACCACGCAGGGTTGTGGAGCACTGCTCTCCTGCGTAGCTCAGATGCTGGGGCCAGATCACAGGCTAGGGACCCATATTCAATTAGAGAAAGCAGTGTCTGTTACACAATGCAGACTCTAGCTTCAGGAGTCAAACAGTTCCTGACTCTATATAGCATACCATGTTTCTAGTGTACCTTTTTTGTAATACTGTGATATTAAAGTGTTGGGCATAGGCACTCCCAGATTTTTAAAGCTATCCACACATACTATCGGCATGCTGCCAGAAGTAACCTGGCAGAGATCACTCTTGTCCCTTGTGGAAGAAGTAGTGCACTGAAGGACCCAGTCCTCTCAGTTAACAGGCACTGTGCAGCGGCTTGGGGATGGGAGGACTAGTCTGAGCAATAAGAGCCCAGAGACCCTCTTGAATTATTTGGTTTGGATTGCAGGGACTGGGGCGGAGGGACTAAGTTACTAGGAGGAAGGGGGTCTTCATGGTAGGCAATGGTGTGTGTCCATCTCTGCTTGCTGGGTAGGGGTAGGATGCGTGTCGGGGATGGGTTTGGGGGTGGCATTTGAAAAACCTACTGCAGCAGCTGCCAGCTATAAAGTTGAAGCCAAATCCTAACTGCCAGCAGCACATTAAGGGAAGGGAGTGGTGGGAGCTGAGACAAGGGTAGGGGAGGAAGAGGACCTTTTTGGGGCCCACTAAAAGACTCTTTTGAGTTTGTAAGGGGTGGGAGGAGGTTTTATTGTGCAGTAACTTGTATTTAGATGTGGAATCAGAATTGGATTCTGATTCCACATCCAACATGGAATTTTCAGAATTCGGATTTTTGGTCTTAAATATCAAAATTCTGAATTCCTAAAAGAGGACCAAAATCTGATTAATCTGATTCTATTCAATGGATTCTGAGCAGCCTTAGTTGCTATACAAGCCTTTCTAACAATTCTGCAAGCAAGAGAGACAAGAGACAGGTCTGTAATTACCAATATAGTAGTAGGGCCCTGTTTGTGGTTTTAAATCACGACTTTTTTCAGCTATCAGGTACCTGGCCAGAAGTGAGCAAAGGGTCAAACAGAGAAGCAATTGGTTTGGATATTACAGCTCAGTGGCTTCAAGCAGACTAGGTGAGAGCCCGTCAAGCCCCTCAGCACATTTTTCATCTATCCTAGACAAGAGATGAAGTACCTCATTGCGTGTGATGACCACTCTTAGGTAGAAGGCGGCTTGATGGATCATGACTCCGGGGCTGAGTGGGAGGGCAAATGAGAGAAACTGTGAAGGTAGGGATTGAGACTGGACAAAGCATCATTAAAAAAGTTGGCAGTGAGCTGAGGATCAGAGTGAGACATTTCATTATAGCTAACAGAGATGGGGTAACCTTTTTGGCATTGTTTAGTTAGTTGTTTACACCACTTTAAAATTTTCTGGGGTTGCCAAGGTTTACGGTTTCTTGCTTTTTGAAGTAGATGGCCTTGGCTTCATGAATTCTGTACTCAAGCAATAACATATGACAGAGAGTGCATTATTCAGAGATTTAATAAACAGAAAAAAACACGGGGCACACACCAGGCACCTCAAAATAAAGACATAACTTTGATTAAATAACAAACGTGACAAACACAGCCGCGCTAACACCCCTACATATTAACTTGGGACAATGAGTCTTCCTCAGAGATTTTCCCTCGCCTCACATGGTGTGACATGAGGTGCAGCCGAGTGACATAACCACAGGAGAAGTGGGTAATCCCCCAGTTAACCATGTCCTGGAGTCCCTTATTATGATTTTACAATGGACTCATATGTAGATAATTTAAAAAAATGTGTTTAATTATGTTTTTTATGGCTGCAGCCATTTTGGGATCATTGATAAAAAGGAACTGACCAGATACCATCCGTTCCTTTTTCTTTGGAGTTTCGGTAGTGGAGGTGGATGCGCATCCACTGCACTACTTTGTTCAGTGGCCAGCACACGGCACTGTCCTTCGTGTCCAATATGGCTGCTGGTGCTTACTGCACATGTGCGAGTTCCCACACATGCACAGATAACTCCAGTGGCCATATTGGACACGGCAGACTCTGCCACCAGCACTCCAGAGTTGCCAGACAGTGCCATGTTCCATCTGCCCCATCAGCCGCAGCCGTGCTGGCTCTGGCCAGAGTTTGTTTATGAATGCCATTCCTTAGCCATGTTATTGCAGGATTTACCCACAGGCAAGACTTTAGCTGACCAATCAGGTTACAGGATTTTTTTTATGTCCATTGTATTATTGCAAACCTTTCTCAGGTACATACAGTTCTGACAATCGAGTGATAAAAGATGCATTTTTGTAGGGGTTCAGGCTCTGTCCTTGGCTTCAATTGGGCAAATAGTGCACAGGTCAACAACTGCGAGTTAAGCCCCTGGAGTCTCTTCCTGGTAAGGGAGGCAGGAAGGTCAGCAATGAGGTAAACTGAGTAATCAAGAAATCAAAAAGTTGTGTTCACATAAGTAGCAAGTCTAACAAGGCACCAGTAAACATCAGCTAGTGTGATCAAAAAAGAGTTAGAACAGGACCTGGAGTAGTTGTGAAACACAATAAACTTAGGTGATGATTGGGGCAACCATTATGCCAGATGAAAATAACGGAGGAGTGGTCACGCTTCTTGGGGGACAGAAAATGGAAAAAAATGCCAGCAGCAAGATGGCATCAGGCACTTGCAGGCCCTACAACTGACTAGCTGGGCTCGTGGGTGTGGGTCTGAATGGGATCCATGACTATGGCAGGAGTTGGGGAACCCCACCATGTGGGGTAAGCCCTGGGGGAAGACGGCTGGTGTTAAGTCCCAGTGGAGGTCAGCGTGATGGAGCTGGAGCGCTCTGCAAATGGAGGCCGACCTGAGTGGGGATAAACAGAAACAGAAGAAAAGAGAAAAGAGAAAAGAGAGGCTCACTTATGTTCCCTTTTCATGTCCAGATTGAGGAGTCCAATATTAATAGAGATTGTACAATGGTGTGTCACATGCCAGTGCAAACTTATAAATTATTAGAAAGAGTAATTTCACAGACTGATTCAGAAATGTTAAGTGCTGAACTCAGTGTGCTTTACATGCAAGAAGAACCCTGGGCAACAGAACTAGAAACTAAAGCAAGCAGAAATATAGAAACATTTCAAAAGGTCATTTCTTACTCACTGCCTCATAGTCTCTCACCCCCCATTTGCTAATAACTCTAAAACTATGGTAATAATTATATAACTAGGATTATAGTGAAAGGTCATGCATGCTACTGAAAAATAATCTTCACATTCTGGTGCAAATTTAACTACTTAGCTAGCTCTTTGGCACAGTGTTTCAGCCGCCGTGGTAAGCAGGTGCTTAAGAGTCCTGGCAGCTGCCACCATTTAAATAATAGAAATCTTAAAGCAGCATTTCTGAAATGTGGGTACCAGCAACATTTTGTGCGGCCATGGAAGCCTTTATTGCTCGCTGATGGGGTGATGTTATGAAGGGAGGAAAGCGTGCATTTAAGCTGAAATATATGTGAGCATCCACGTTAAAGTATATCGGGATCTCTTATTAGCCCACCTAGGGGTGCTGCTCCCTTAGCTTGGTGGTAAAGTCCTGGGTTGGGAGTGCGAGGGCTGCAAATTCAAATCCTGAATCCATTGGTTTGGATACATGAGTCTGCAGTACTAGGGAGTGTGCACAGTGCCAGAACCTTTAAATAGAGTGTAATTGTGGGGTACTAATGCAGATCTTGAACAGAACGGAAGCAGAATAAGTTCAGAAAGCTGTTTCACTCTTGAATAGAAAGGTATGTGATGGAGGTGATGTACTGTAATAATAAGTGGTGTAAAATGTGTAATCAGGCTAAGATATATATATATATATATATATATATATATATATATATATATATATATATAGGGACCACCTACTAGCTCAGCTACAAGAGCTGCTACTGGCTTGGGCTAAGAGCCTGATGTTTGCCAGTTCAAATCCCAAGTCTGCTGATCTGGGAGTATGAGGCTGTACAACTAGATAATGGTGGTGATTGATCCTTCACAAGCCCTAGTTAAAATCTAAAGGAACATAGAATTGTGTAACTTCATAAAATATTGGGATTCTAAATTTCAAGAAATCAAAGTAGTAGAGACAGAATGAATACATATTTTTAAACATTCTCATTATTGTGTAAATGACAAACATTAATATAATTGCATGGAAGGAACACAAGTACTAAACATTCTAAGAGGTACAAAATAAAGCTGGCATAGGCCCCCACACGTATCCTTTGAAACAATATGGTGTGTGTGTGTATGTGGGGGGGTTATAAGTTGATAAAAGTAACAGTTTGAAGAGGAAACATTTGCAGTTACGCAGGGCACTACCTTATACAGAGTGAAACATTGCAAATAGTATGATAGTTTGACCACTCTATCATATGGTAGATTGCTTTTCTCATTGGAGCATTTGAATAAACACGTCTCAAACTGTGAGGAATCATTACACTAACCTGGCTAGTGGGGCAACTGACAGTTTTACAGCCAACCAATGTGACCCAAAAAAGTATTCTAGTTTACTGTCAAGTTTGAATATTAAAGTTACCAATGACATGACTAGCTTTAGAATTTTTAGAACACTTAGTACGGTGTTTACACAGACTGCAGTGCATGAGCCTTAATGCTGTTTTCAGGGCTGCACCTCTAGCTACTGGCAGTTTGCAGGTTTTCTCACCACAGTTCTTATCAGGTGTTGGCACCATCTTAAGCCTATGTTGCACATGATTGTAGTAAGGTGCCCCAAGTAAGAAAAATCAGAGTATGTGACTCCCCACATGAAACATGCAACACTAACACGGTCTTATTTCATAGAATAGTGAAACCTCCTCTATATCAGATCTCATTCCATCTTCTGTTTTGCAAAGTGATCCACATAGCGATTCACCTCGATGGGATAGGTAGCACAGGAATAAGATTCCAGGGTGATACAGGACAGGTCCAATGGTGATACTAGAATCAGAAACAAACAAACATAAAGAACTGCCATCTGAAGAAGGCTTTGCAGTCCATTCAGTCTGCCCTAATCCCTTGACCATCCTTCTGTGCTTATCCCACCCCCTTTTAAAGCTCTCCACTATTTTTGCACTGACCAGTACTTTGGGTAGCTTGTTTCACCCCTCCACCCCCTCTCTGTGTTGTAGTACTTCCTCATGTCCCTCCTGAGCATTACTCCCCAACCAGTTTCTTATGATTTCCCTAGTATTCGAATTGCCAATGGTTGTGACCAGCCGCTGGAGTTGGCTTTGTCCCTTGCAGCGTTCAGAGGGCTGGTATTATAGTGCTGGGCAATCAGGGCATTAAATGCAGGATGCGCCCCCTCCAAGGTCTGCCCACCCCCAGATTAGGAATCTATCAGTAGGGGGTATGCAGGGGCCACAGCCCCCCACAAGAAATGTGATCAGTGACATTGCCGATTGATGCCCTAATTACCTGGCACTGGATTGCGGGTGCATTTCGATGGTGGAACCTGACCTTGTTAATACCCTGCATGTATTTTTTCTTCATGCAGATTTTTACGCCAATGGACAGCTCAACAGTCCTGTCCCCAGCTGGTAACCACCTCCTCCAGACCTAACTGGAGCTGATTTCCCCATGACTTCTTCCCCAGTGGGGTGCCAGTGTGTGGAACTAACTGGTTACTTATCATAATCCTGTGCCACGGCAACAGTACATACCTGTAGCGTGTGCGAGACACAGCATGTAAAAGGACAAATAAATACACTTATATTGTTGCCATCACTCAGTAGCATTTTGGAACATAAGCAATGTCACTATTGTCTTAGCACACACATTGCATTTTGTAGTAGCATGTCCTGATAATAGAAGAACTCCCCCTCAACAAATCAGTTAGGAGTGTTTGAACATAAGGACCATCTCATGTTATTACAATGAATTACAATTGTATTCATGTGCAGTGATTGACATATGCAGTAGTGCATCTGCACATGAACCTGAGACCCAGGAATATTTGACAGTCAGATGTTGATTGCGAATCTGTAGAAAACTGAGAGACTGGGAATACTTGTTACTTTTGATGTTATGTTGCAGTGGAACAGATCGACTTGATTCGGACTGTGAAGTTTAAAAAAAAATACTGTAAACAACAATTTTCTTCCCACCCCATAAAGCTAATGTAGACAGTGTTATTACAGAGATGAGCTAGCCACCAGGTAGAGTCGGGCAATGTCATGGCCACATGCCCCCCAACAAACATCATTCTAATGCTTTTCAGGAACAAACGGAGAAAAGCAAAGGCTGAGTTCAGGGACATGCAATTTAGTGTAGCTTACCAAGGTGTGGTATGCCAATGGAATGTTTAGCAAGTAACAAATGTGAAACGGTTGTCAATAGCATAGAACTCAAAATGTGATGTTGAAATGATTGATATACTGAAGGGAAATTGACAGGTATGCAATCAAAAGGACAGAGGGATCATTTTCAACCAGAAAGCTGAAAATCAAAAAAGTATGTACAACCTTGACTCCGGTCAACAGTTTTGCAAGCATTGCAAAAGCGATCATGGAAAGGACCTAATTTTGAAATGATTAAACATCAAGGGGAGAATCGAGAGGTGGTAGATAATGCAGGGGGGTTTGGGGGATGTATTTGCCAGTGCAGCCACCAGGAAAGGCAACAAGTGCTGTGTTGCAGAAGTGGCATGATATATGCCCAAGTTGGCCTTTTACTGTGTTTGTTTGAGCACGCCAGTTGCTATATGCGATTCCTTTGCTAATAGACCATGTGTCCCAAATTTTACAATATATGTCCAGAGTGCTAGTAAACAGTGATGGTGAGTGCCCGATTGTGATTTCTGTTGAATTAGCACACCACTCAGTGCGATTGCGGTTTGAATTTAGTATGCTGTCTGCCTCTTGCTCTACCAACATTTTGCAAGCATAATTGAGAACTGGGTAGAACAAAAGCTGAAATACGTTGTTTGATAGACTTTGAGGTTGTTGCAACGGTGTTAGAATTTAACTTGTATTGCCATGGCATGTTGAATAACAGTAGTATGCCTGGACACTCTGACTAGAGCTCACAATTTCGGGAGTATTGAAAGGTTCAAGGAAATCATTGTGACTTATTTACCCATTTATTTTTTTACTGGCACTAGTACAAAATAATGATAGACCTGTGTGCTCCATGCAGAGGTGCAACACACACAGGATTACTCCCACTATCGACACAGCGGAGCTAGGGGGAACCATGAGTCATATCACACACACACACACACACCCACACACAGCACAGACTTGTCATTGTAAGTTTGGGTTCATAGATTCATAGATTCATAGAAGTGTGACGGCAGAAAAGGACCGAATTAGGCCCACCAAGTCTGCCCATTTGCCCAGCTATCCACTTGGACCTGTGCCTCCCCCCTTAACACGCCCATGTGGTTGTCCCATGCTCCTTTGAATCCCTCCACTGTTTCCTCTCCAACGACTGCCCCGGGAGTCTGTTCCACTTTTCTACCACTCTCTCTCTGTGTAACAGTATTTTCTAATGTTACCCTGAACTGCCTTACCTCCACCTGCAGACCATGCCCCCTCGTCTTCGGTTTTCCTTTCATCTTGAAGATACTCCCCCCGGCACCCTGTTTATACCCTTAAGGTACTTGAAAGTCTCAATCATGTGCCCCCTCTCCCTCCTCTGCTCCAGGGAGTACATGTTCAGATCTCTCAACCTTTCTTCACAGGATAGGTGGCCTAACCCTTTTACCATTGTTGTCACTCTCCTCTATCCTCCCCACATCCTTCCTGAGGTATGGCCTCCAGAACTGTACTTCGTACTCCAAGTGTGGTCTAACTAAATGGGTGTACAAGGGTACTATGACCTCCCTATTCCTACTGGTGATCCCACTTCCGATGCATCCCAGCATTCCACTCCCCCTGGCCACTGCCCTCCTGCACTGCCCTTCCACCTTCAGGTCCCTGGATATAATGATGCCTAGGTTCCTTTCTTGTTCGTCTCCTCCAGATCTCTGCCCCCCCCAATATGGTACCCTGTCTTCTGATTTCTGTAGCCCAGATGCATGATTTTAAATTTTTCTGTATTGAATTCAAGCTGCCACCTTTTTGACCATGCCTCAAGTCTTCTCAAGTCTCTCTGCATTTGTTCCACCCCTTCCTCCATGTCCTCCCTATTGTAGATTTTGATATCGTCTGCAAACATACTCACACCCCCCTCAAGGCCCTCAACGATGTCCCCTATGAATATATTGAACAGTAGGGGCCCCAACACCAATCCCTGAGGGACCCCGCTCGTGATCTTGCCCTCCCCGGATGCCACCCCATTTATTATGACCCTCTACCTCCTTTTCCCCAGCCAGCTTCCCACCCATTTGACTACCTATGCACTACCTTTATATTTCTATATGGAATATGTATACATATTTCCAGTACTATGCATTGTCTGTCTGCTAGTGCAAGCATCACTCACTGCATTCCCCAGCAGTACCAGCTGATCAGCCTGAAAGGTAAAGACACACATCCATAAAATGGGAGGAAAGAAAAAAAATTACCAGTTGCATTGCCATTCTATAAGTAGGGAATAGGAAGACATGTACTTCAGTTCATTCCGTCGGAGCGAGCAGCATTGTACTGACTTTCCACTTGCCAGTTTGCCTGGAAGTGAGCGTGGAACCATTAGTATAAAAACAAAGTTTGGTGTGACTGCATTCAGCTGTTTGCATGGTGGTGTCATGTGATCAGCCTGAAAGGTAAAGACGCATCCGTAAAATGGAAGGAAGGAAAAAAAAAGTTACCAAGTGCGTTGCCATTCTGTAAGTAGGGAATAGGAAGATGAGTACTTCAACTCGCTCTGTCAGAGTGAGTGGCATTGTGCTTCATTTCACTTGCTGGCTTGCCTGGAAGCAAGTGTGGGACCATTAGTATAAAAAACAAGGTTTGGCATGACTCCATTCAGCTGTTTGCTGGGCGGTGTCATGTAAATGAAAAAAGAGACAGCCTCTGTTTGATAGGAGCGGCTGATTTCTTTCAAGTACACAAAGTTTTCACCCAACAAGTACTGAGCAGTGTCATGACCGGTGTAGCTGCTCATTCGTCTGCACTGCTGAGCCCCTTAGAGCTTTAGCTGCAACTGGCTCGTCAGTGACACACCTCCAAAATGCCATTTCTTGTAGAAAGATGTTTCTTGCGCAAGCACAAGCGAATGTAAAAAGGACATACACCAACTGGAGGCAGTACAGAAAAGGTCTACAAAACTGATCTAGGATTAACATGGTCTCTCATATCAGGAAAGTCTGAAGAATTCAAAGGCTATGCCTACAGTTCAATTGGCAGAAGCAACCAGCCACGCCCCCTGCCTGAGCTATGTAAGCCAGATTTCTCCAGCCTCTCTTAGAAGCACTGTTTCTTTGCTGCAGCCAGAGGCACTGAGCTCTGTTCCCCCCCTTCTCCTAGTGTTCATCTCCTACGTCCCTTTGTGCTCTTGAGCTTTCTGTTTGGTTTATGCCTCACTGGCTTTCTAGGTCAGTATTTTGCTTTCTACCTTCCTGGCAGTAGTTTGTGTTTCCTTCTTCTATCAGTCAACTACTTCTGCTGCATTCCTGTTTTCCTATGACTCCTGTTTCTTTCTGTTTTGGTTCTTGTGTGCTTATTAGTTTTCACAGTGTCCTGCTTTTGTCATTCTCTGCTTTACTTGTGCTAACGAAGCAATACTGGCTGTTACAGCAGAATGTGTTAGGCTCAGGGGGAAGAAATTGGGGGCAAGGTCACCCATCTAGTTCAACCCTGAGGTTGTCCGGGCAGTGAGGGACAAGACATTGGCCTACAGGAGATACAGGAGGACACCAAGTGAAGTGGATAAAGAGAACTACCTGAAGTTGGCCAAAGCGGCAAGCAAGGTAGTGCAGGAGGCTAAACCTCAAAAGGAACTCCAAATAGCTGAAGGGAGGAAAGAAGGCCACCTTTCATTACACAAGCAAGAAATGGGACAGGAAGGAAGGAAGAAAGGGATAGTTAGGCTTAGGAAATCAGAAAAATGGGTGGAGGAGGATGGGAACAAGGCGGAAGTACTGAACAATTACTTCTGCTCTGTCTTCACTAGGAAAAAAAGATGTAACAGTGCCATCGGGGGAGAAGGGAGGGAGAGAGGACACAGACGTGGTGATAGAAGAAGACAGAGTGAGGGATGGGCTGATAGCATTAAAGGTAGACAAGTCCCCAAGTACAGATGGCATACATCCAAGGGTACTAAAGGAAATGGCAGAGGAGCTTGGGGGGATGCCGATGGGCCTCTTCAATAGATCCCTGGAGCTGGGCATGGTGCCACAGGACTGGAGAATGGCTAAGTGGTGCCTCTCCATTAAAGCAGCCTTTGACACCTTTGAGTACTTCCACTGGCCCTGCAAGCATAAAGGACTAGGAGGAAATGAAGTCTGCCACTGAGGGAATGGAAAAGGACTTGGTGGAGAGTGGGCATAGGCATCTGTCCAGCTCCTTTCCTTCTAAGTCCACTGTGTCTCCCCATGGCAGAGGAAGAGGGCATGGGTGGGTAAAAAAGAATTCAGACTCCGTTGGGCCCATAGAGCCCCAGGCCTCCAGCCTCTCCCCATGCCTGCAGTGGCCATGCCTGCTTTGGGAAGAAGAGCTGCATTGCAGAAAGTGTAAGCCCCTGATGGGATATTGGAGGAGGAAATGTCCAGCAGCACTGATTCAGATGGGGAGGTTTTGGGGGACCCGGCCCCAGTCCATGCTCGTGGGAGACTCGCTAATCCTCTATATTTTGAGGACCAGGATGTGGAGAGGATGATTCCCAAACCATTCTGCAAGCCAAACTCCATTCCTAATATGGGCCCCCGTCTGCCTCAGCTATGTCAGCAGCAAGACCAGAAAAAGGATGACCTTAGACCGGATGATCACTTTAATCTCAAGTATAGGAATGGTACTTGGTTGGTGGATGAAAAAGCCCCAAGAACCAGTGTCTGAAGCATCCCAGAGTGGTCCCAGGCAGAACAGTGGGTCCATAGATGAATCCGCAGGGAGTATCCCCATGAGGCTTATCCCTATGTGTCAGAGAGGATTTGGAATATCCTTGAGGAGAAGTATGCAGATGGGTGTTTAATGGAGCCCTAGATAAAGTTCAGGCCAGGAATACGGTGGCTGGAGAGCCTAAGCCTGCAGCTATTACAGCTGCCAGATCCAAGTGTCACTCTATGGTCTGGACGGGACTGACTCTCTTCAAGCACTTTGATATGGTCCAGGATGTCATGGAACATAGCACCAAGTACTATGTGGTCAGTGAAGACTCATATGGGGAGGAGACGACCAAGCCTGATCCACAGTTCTAATATTCAAAGAGGTGGCCCTGGACTGTAGAGCTCAATGCCCGCACTGTCTTGTTCTGTCTACAGGACTGCCCATTGCCTAATTGAGTTAAATGAAGATAATTTGGATAATATGGCCAGCTATAAGGAACAGGCAGTGGGAGGCAGTATAGCGCAGTGGTTTAAGGCTCTGAGCTGCAAATCTGGTGACATCCAGCAGACCAGACTGGGGTTTGAATCCCACAGCTTCCATTTGCATACTGTGTGACCCTGAGCAAGTCCCTTAACTTCCCCGTGCTCCCAGGTCGCTCCTGTAAAAAAGCTTTCAGCTTAGTGTGCTACTCCTGGTTAAACAACTAAATAAATAAAAAAAATAAATAAAAAAATAATACTGACTCTAATCTAACATCAGTTCATGGTAGAACTGATTTCTTGCAAGATTTAGGAAGGCCACATAATATCCCCAATACCCCAAATGACCCACCATTACTAACCTCCACCTGCACTCACTCAACTACGGGGGGCGAGAACCGATTGGAGAATTTATCAGAAAATACGTCTAATTTAGGGGAGACTCCAATCTGTCATCCTGTGCAATCATTAGATAATTTAATTGATATGAATAGTGTTGAATCTGATGTTGCACCAAGACAGACATTTATCTTAGGTGATTCAATCATTAAATATATATACAAAATAGTTTGCAGGTCTGACAAAGAAAATATTACCTGTTCATCCTTTCCGTGGTGCTGGGGTCAAGGACATACATAAGGAAACAAGGAAAATTATAAAAAATGCAGGCCCAAATCCCCTGGCTATCATTCATATGGGGACTAAAGATCTCAATAAAATGCCCATGCAACAGTTAAATGATGAATTTATAAAGTTAGGTAACACACTAGACAGCATTAATTGTGAAGTTCACTTCTCAGAGATATTACCTATGCCATGGTCTAATTACTTCAAAGAAAAACAAAACAAACTTTCAACGAGTAGCTTCTTCAGAGAGGGTTCCATACAGTAACACATTGGGAGACTTTTATAAATAATAATGCCTACTATTGTTGGGATGGATTACATCTTAGCAAAAGAAGGGCTTTCATGCTTGGTAGAACTTTTGAAAATATCTTACTTCATTCTTTAAACTAACAAAGATGGGGGACAAGGGGAACACTGATGTTAACAAAAACATAACAAAAATACATAATCAGCCACCATTACACAACTATAACATTTTAAATTCAAATGCTGGTAGTTTGAGCACCTCTAAACTAGCAGAACTATAGGTCTTAATAGTAAACAAATATATTGATATTATATGTGTTACGGAAACATGGTGGGATGACACCATGGTATGGTGTAACAACATTGAAGGTTTTCAGTTATTTTATAGAAACAGAGCAAATAAACATGGGGGGGTCTCTTGTTATGTCAAGAATGAACTGTCTTGTGCCAATCTAGTAATGAACACTGACCATGAATCAGACATTGAAACTCTATGGCTCACTCTAAAACTCATCAATATGCCTAAATTAGTTTTAGGGTATGTTATAGGCCTCCAAGTAGCGATAGTACTTATAATGCAATGTTATTGCACAAAATCAAGATGATGTCTGAATCAAGTGACATCATAGTGGTTGGTGATTTGAATGCACTGGGCATAAACTGGAATGCATTAACCAGTAAAACAGACTACTCGACAAATTAACATCATGTGGTTGTGATCAATTAATTTGCCTTCCTACATGAGAAAAAAAAATCCTTGATTTAAAAATAACAAACTGCCCTGAGTGATTGATTAATCCTATGGTCAGTGTCCCATTGGAATCTAGTGATCATAATATAACAGAGTGTACTATATTGGCAAAAAGGACAACAAATTATAACACTACCAAAATCCCTGATTACAAAAATACTAATTGGCCTAAATTACATAAAATCTTAGGGCAAACCCAATGGTAGAGGGTAATTGAAGGGTTGCTTTTGGATGACATGTGGAACACTTTTAAAAACATTGTTCAAGAGGCCCTCAATTTATATGTTCCCTTGTGACCCAAGTGCAATATGAAAGGCGTGATACAATTACGGTTTAATAAAAAGATTAAAAATCAAATAAAAAAGAAATACAATGCATTTAAAAAATTTAAAAAGAATCCATCTCCTGAGCTTAAAATATTATACAAGAAACAACTATCTAAGGTAAAGAAATTAATTCGAACTACCAGATCTGAACTTGAACTAAAATTGGCTCAAAGGAAAGATAATCAAAACTTTTATGTGTACATAAATAATAACAAAACAACGTGAAATAGAATTACAAATATTAAACAAGATAGGCTCGAGATTGCAGACAATAAAGATACTGCACAATGTTTCAATAAGTATTTTGTATCCATGTTTAACACCAAAGGGGAGTCTATATCAGGTCTATGCACAGCCAGAAGTAACTTAATACACTTTGAGGAAAACCAGATGTATGAGTTATTACAACTAAAAACATCTACCTTATCAGGGCCTGATAACTTAAATTTTACTTCACTTAAAGAACTGGCCAGCGTATTAGCTGGACCCCTGTCAATCATATTTAATAGATTGATTCAATCTGGGTTGGTCCCCCAGGATTGGAAAAGGGCCATTGTAGTACTGATTTTTAAGAAAGGAAACAAAGCAAATGTTGTTAATTATAGGCCACTCAGTCTAACTTCGATTTGTGGTAAGTTAATGGAAAAACTTAAAAAATAAAGAAATTGATAAGGAGATACCGAATCTTGGCCTAACCGACTATTCTCAACATGTATTTCTAAAAGGGCTGTTTTGTACCACAAATTTGATCTCGTTCTATGAATTTGTTAGTACAAATCTGGATAAAGCTATACCAGTGAATGTTATATTTCTTTTTTTTTTTTTTATTTAGTTGTTTAACCAGGAGTTATATTTCTGGATCAAAAAAGCCTTTGACACCGTTCCACATGATTTATTAATTAAAAAACTGATCAAGATGGGTTTAAATAGTTACATCACCAACTGGATTTCAGATTGGTTAAATAACAGAAAACAATCTGTCAGACTGAATGGAGTCTTATCTGATGCAAGACCTGAATGTAGTGGAGTGCCACAGGGATCTGTCCTGGGACCTATATTGTTTGGGCTATTTATTAGTACATGGGCACAGGCTCTAGTTTTCTTATATCAAAATTCAATGATGACACAAAGATTGGTGGTACTGTTTCTTCTTTGGAACACTATCAGATTGTGTGTACTGACTTGAAAAAGATAGAAGAGTGGGGAATTATTAAGAATATGAAATTCAACTAATCCAAATTCGTAATTTGTAATGCATTTGGAAGTAAAATCTATGTTATGCCGGCCGGTGGCGCTGAGGGTTGAGGCGCTGGGCCATACCTCGCTCACGCGGCGACCAGAGACACAAGCTGAGGGCAGACTCGGGTCGCTGGTGGGCCAGCAGGGGAGTTGGGCTGAGGCATCCCACGACAGCTCGCCTACTCCAGGGAGGGTTAAGGCATAAGCCTGAACACTTGTCTGACTCCGAGCGGAGGCTCGGAGTACTACAAGCCCCCAATGTTAAGGGGAAGGGCTGCTGACATACAGTGTGACGTCGGTGCTCAGCGCCTTGATGTCAGGGGTCTTACGCTGTAGGGGGTGGGAGAAAGCGGAGAAACGCCTGCCATCGCCGGGAAGATGGAGCCCCCGGAGACATGCCCTCGATGTGCCTTCACCCGCCCGATGGCCTCCAGACCGACGACAGTTGATTGTTGGGGTAAGGGGGCCCTGCTCCATCCCCGCTCGGGGGGTAAACCGAAGCTTCATGGGGTTCCTGTGGGGTCATATGGGCAGGGTGGAAGGCAGAGGGATGTCTACCTTGGGGCTCCTGAAGGGTCGGGGATGGCAGGCAGGAAGGCGAATAAATAGTAACTTCAAAAAAATATCCACGTTATAACTACTGTTGAATGGTACTATATTAAAATCATCCATAAAGGAAAATGACCTAGGGATCCTAGCCAATAGTGAGCTTTCATCAATTAATCAGTGTTGTCAGATTTCGTTTAAATCAAATAGAGTCATACGATCACTAAAGAAAGCATTTGTAAACAGGAATAAAGAATGCTTAATTAAGTTGTATAAAACGTATATTATATCTCATGTTGACTATGTCCCCCTTGTGGAAGCTTTACCTTAAAAGGAATATTTTCCTTTTGGAAAAAATACAAAGGAAATTGACTAAATCCATTAAGGGTATGAAAAAATCTATCATACGATGAACATTTGATTCAACTAAATTTATTCAGGCTTGACATAAGGAGAACAAGCATTTGTCAATGCCGAACGTTAGCTTGCAGGTATTTGCAGTGGTGTTTGGCATGTATGGTGCTTTACCCTAATGCCCTGTGCGATTGCTGGTATTTGCACAATAAATTGTCAGCATGACTTTCGTTGTTACTCTATTAAAGCGCCATATAGGCGGAAACACGCTTGGGGAGGATGTGAAAATGACAGCTGTACTGCTCATAAGGAAGTGTGGTAAAATGGCAATGTTGAAAATCTGGTGGAAATATTGAAGATAGCAAACCTACGCGCGTGGGAACTGTACAATGCACGCTCATAAAACAGTCATTTGTAGGATTTTTCACCAAATTTTCAACATTGCCATTTTAAAACCTCTGCTAATGAACAGTGTCACAGTGATTTTCTTACTGTGTCCCATACACTGATTTCACACACCGACTACGCCATTGTGTACTACATGGGTGGAAAGACGTTTTGGGCAGGATGTGAAAAATGACAGCTGTACTGCTCATAAGGAGGTATGGTAAAATGGCAATGTTGAAAATCTGGAGTGAAAATATTGAAAATTTGCAAACTTACGAGCGTGCGTAGGAACTGCGCAACGCAGAGTCATAAAACAGTTATTTTTAGGAATTTTTTCACCAGATTTTCAGCACAGCCATTTTAAAACCTCTGCTCATGATCAGTGTCACTGTGATTATCTTAATGTGTCCCATACATTGAGTTAGCACCCGACTGCATGGCTAATAGCTACATGGGCAGAAATACATTTTGGGCAGGATGTGAAAATGACAGCTGTACTGCTCATGAGGAGGTGTGGTAAAATGACAATGTTGAAAATCTGCAGTGCAAATATTGAAAATTCGCAACCGTACGAGCGTGCGTGGGAACTGCGCAACGCACGCTCGTAAAACAGTCATTTTTAGGAATTTTTTCACCAAATTTTCAATATAGCCATTTTAAGACCTCTGCTCATGAACAGTGTCATTGTGATTTTCTTAATGTGTTCCATACACTGATTTCACACACCGACTGCGCCATTGTGTGCTACATGGGCGGAAACACATTTTGGGTGAGATGTGAAAAATGACAGCTGTACAACTCATAAGAAGGTGTGATAAAATGGCAATGTTGAAAATCTGGAGTGAAAATATTGAAAATTCGTGAACTTACGAGCCTGCGTAGGAACTGCACAACGCACGCTTGTAAAACAGTCATTTTTTGGAATTTTCCACCAAATTTTCAACATGGGGTTTTTGGGACTCCTTCTCATGAATGATGTCACTGTCATGGTGTTATCTGAGGCCAAAGGGTGATTTCACGCAGTGACTGCGCAGTGCCTGCGAAATCACCCTTCGGGCCTGAATAACGCCATGACAGTGACATCATTCATGAGAAGGGTCCCAAAAACCCCATGTTGAAAATTTGGTGCAAGAATTCCAAAAAATGACTGAGATATGCAATAAAGTTGAACCCCCCCCCCATGTAACCCATTATACAACTTACCGGCATTTCCTCAGTTCGCGGTCGGCTTTGAAGAGTGCAGATGTGTTCCGGTCCACGAAGATCGTCGCCCGAGTCGGAGTAAGTATGGGGTGAGGAGGGTTTTGGGAGGCTGGGTGCGAAGTGGGTGGGTGCGGGTTGTGGGAGGGCTGGGAGACACACGCGGGACCGTTTTGTTTTCCAGGTTAAAAAAAAACGATGTGGGACCTTTGCCATGCTGGGGTGGGCTCCCCAGCATGGCAGAAAGATAACTGGGGCCGAGGGCGAAGCGAGTTGGGCACCCCGTCAGCAAACTCGCTGGGGTGAGGGGAGCCGGCGAAGTTGGCACCCGCCGGTCAAAGTAACGGACGGTTTGCCATGCTGGGGTGGGCTCCCAGCATGGCAGCAGGACGCTTGGGGGCCGTGGAACCGATGGGTGATTGGGCACCCCATCGGCAACAACATTTGCCACGCTGGGGTGGGCTCACGCATGGCACCAAAGCTTTGGTGGGGGCGGGGGGAGGGGCGGGAGGTACTGCGTGATGAGGGGCAGTGCCAGTATGGCAGCGGTGCTTCCTTTGAAGCAGAGGAACACCGCTGTCATACTGAGCTTCTGCACCCATTGGTGCAGGACCCCCACACCTGCTCAAGGGAGCAGTGCATTGGGTGGGAGAGGCACACCTCCAAGTGTGCTACTCTCCCAAAACGTTCTTTGCGCATGCACGCAAGCGAATGTAAAAAGGGGAGATTTGTTATTACTGTTTAAAATATTGCAAAATCCGACACTGATGAAATAATGTCGCTTTGAGTTTAATGATAGAAATAGGAAGTGCAAGGTAATGCACATGGGAAACAAAAACCCTGGGGAAGAGTACACAATGGGGGGTGAGATACTAACAACAACAAAAATGGAAAGGGACCTGGGGGTAGTCATATCAGATGACCTAAAGGTGGGCAAGCAATGTGAGAGGGCAGTAAGGAGGGCTGGGGGGATACTGGGATGCACAGGGAGAGGCATCACCAGCAGAAAACAAGAAGTTATTATCCCTCTGTACAGACAGCTGGTGAGACCACATCTGAGTACTCGTGCAGTTCTGGAGACCCAATCTCCGCAAAGACATAGACAGGATAGAAGCTGTCCAGAGGAGGGCAACTAAAATGGTGCAGGGTCTGCACGGAAGACATATGAAGTGAGACTTAAGGAGCTTAATATGTATGCCTCGAGGAAAGGAGGAGAGGGGGCGTGATAAAACTTTCAGTACCTCAAGGGAATCAACAAAGTCCAAGAGGGTAGCATCTTTCAAAAAAAAGGTGTGCAAGAACAAGGGGCACAATTTGAAGATAGAAGGGGGCTCAGAGGTAATGTAAGGAAGTATTTTTTCACAGAGAGGGTTGTGGATGCATGGAACAGCCTTCCAGAGGAGGTTGTGGAGTCAAAAACAGTGGTGGAATTCAAGCATGCATGGGACAGTCATAAGGCAATTCTAGGGGGTGGGGGTAGGAAGAAGTAGGCTGCTGGTTAACTGGGATCTGCAGCTTATCCATCAGGTAGGGAAATGGGCAGACTGGGTGGGCCAAGCGGTCCTTATCTGCCGTCAAATTCTATGTTTCTATGTTTCTATGAATCTCAGGTCTCATAATAAACAATTATATGTCCCAAGAGCAAACACAGTGAAAAGATTTAATTTCTACACAGTTAGAATGGCTAGGATTTGGAATACTTTACCATCCAAACTAGTACAAGAAAGTAATTTTGAGGGCTTTAAAACCTCCCTAGATAAACTGTTGTTAACAGAGGCACTGGATAGATAAACCTACCAATGTAGGAGACAATTAAATGGGCATGCGCCATCTTTGTCTACTTCTACCAAGTAACCAAGCAAGTAACCAAGTGTTTGTGCCTCCTGAGACTGGATGAAACCACTCTTATTTACCATTTAAAATGTTACTGTTTAATATGTCTAGCTAGTTACTGGTTTATGGATTTATTGGTGTTTGGCCCCTATAATTCTCATTTGGACTGACCCTGATCTGGTGGCCATATGGACTACAGTATTGGACCATGGACTGCCAGGGCTCTATCACTGTTTTGCTATTCAGGGATGGGGTGGTAGAAGTGTGAGAGTGAGCTTGGTGTGTGCTTGTGTGTGTGTGCATGCTAGTGCATCTGTGTGCCTGTGGTAGATATATTTTTAGAATGGGAGATAGCATCTTTTGTTGTGCTGCAGAGAGGATAGTATTTGTCTGTTGCTAAATTTGCATTTGTAATCTGGTTGTTGTTATTATAAACTATTGTTACTGTATAAACCTAGTTATAGGGGACAAGGGGTAGCCATGTGGATGTCCCCCCTCCAATTTTGGTGGCAGCAGCACTGTGTAATCCTGGGTTGGTAAGGAATGGTGGGACACCACTCACTCTAGTGCCTAGTTATGTTTGCATAGAGAACAGGGAGTGGGTTGCCATTTATTGTTCAGGGAGGTGTGTATTTGGAAAATGCAGGTCCAAGGATATTCACAATTGTGGCAGTGAGCCCAGCTTTGTCTGTGAGAGTTGTGGGGGGGAGAGTGCATATCCCCTCTGCCTGGCCTAAAGATAACTGGGTGGCTTGATCACCTGGAGGTGAACGGTTTAAGGGAGTGTAAGCACCCCAGGTGTGGAGTGCCCACTGTTATTGTGCTCCTCCTTTTTCTCTTTTGTATGTGGGGTCATGGCCTACCTGCAGGTCGGATGGGGCTACAACTCCTGGTATGAGTATTTATCGGAGGTTTTGGTGCCTTTGGGGGGACTGGCAGGAAGATCAGGTGGCGAATTTGGGGCCGGGGCAACCCACGCCATCCCCAGCCCAGCCTGGATTTTTCTGCGGGCAGCGGGCACCAAGTCATCTGGGAACCAGAGCAGGAGGTTAGGTCATGAGAGAGATGCAGCGGTTCCAAGGGACAGGCGTGAGTCGAACCCTGCAATTTTCCATTTTGGCAATGTGGATCGCCTGTAGTTTCTGCATAAGAGTGGGCCCATCCACCATTTTGTGGGAGCTGTGGCCCGGGGCATACAAGGAGGACCCGTAACGTGAACTGCAGCACCATGCAGGTTGGTGACTGCGTCCGTAGTAACTCGAGGCCTGGGTCCTGCTGTTGGGGTAGTGCAGTGGTGAGACCCCATGCTGCGGGGATGGTAGTGGTGGCAGCCTGCCTTCCCCTTTCTGGTGTGGCACTGCAGCAGAACTGGAGAAGTTTGTGGCCCTAAGGCCTCTTTGGGGTCAGTGTTGGTGCATCTCTGGGATCGACAGAGCCTTCTGCTTTGGGAGGCTCAGAGGCTGGTGCTCCTGAAGAGATTGTAGGGACAGAGAGAGAGAGAAATTCAGTAGATGTGGAAACTGCAGCGTCCAAGAGAATTGAGTGTCTGCATGAAATCTGTGCTTTACCCATCTAATGAAGCTTTATTCGACTTTGAAAGACTACCTTAATCTGATCTGCCTAGATCATTAAGTAATGTGCCGTGGCCCTATGTCACTGAACCATAGCTACCTCAAAATATATATGGCATTTGTGCCCCACTGTTCCATGGAGTGGAAGTTTTACTGTTTTATGAAGGAATTACATTTTTTTATTATTTATTGCATTCCATGTGTGGACATTGGACTGAAATAATGGATTATTGCTCCAGCCTATAACCATTTAGTTGCCCCCTCTAGCTGCCGTTTGCTCCCGTGGCTGTTACACCCCTGAGCCTGATCTCCAATCAAGCACGAAGACTGAACCCAGGTAACAGTTTACCATTCGTGATTTCGGGACTGCTGTTTGCGTTGCCAGCCCCCACTCCATCATGTTCCAACAGGCTCCTAGACAATTAGAGGGGGGCGTACACCAGGATAACATGGGAATAAAGTTCCAGGCTAACATGGGAGTCTGGCTTTAGGGCAACAACCAGGCTCCAAAGTACATGTGAATCTGGCCTCACTGGAACCAGGTCCAAGGGAAACATGAGAATCAGGTTCCAGAATGAATCATACTGAAGGGAAATACATAATTTAGTTTCAGGGTAACATGGGAAACAGGCTTCAGGGTAATACAGAAATCTGGATCCACTGCATCATTGGCATCTGGTTCCTGGGTAACCCTGGAATGAGGTTCCAGGGTAACATGGGAATTAGGCCTCATGAAAACATGGGACTAAGGCTCCAAGATAACATGTGAATTAGACCACTTGATAACTTGGGAAACAGGATCCAGGGCAACTTTGGAATCAGGCCCCAGGATAACATGGAAATCTTGTTCCCGGGTAATATTATAATCAGGCCCCAAGGTAACATGGCCTATGGGAACCAGATCTTGGGATGACATGGGAATCTGGTTCCTGGGCAACTTTGAAATGAGGTGCCAGGGTAGCGTGGGAATCAGGGCCCAGGACATCAGTGGAATCAGGCTCCAGAGTAACATAGCATTCTGGCATGGGGTGACATGGGAATCAGGTGTCATGGTAACACAGGGCTCTGCCTGAAGAATAATGGGTAAACAATAATGAGAATCAGAATCCAGGACACCATAAGAATCAGGCCTGAAGGTAACACAGGTATATGACTCTCAGTGTGTCCCTGGAATCAGATACCAGGGTTACTCTAGACTCAGGCTGAAAGGTAACAGATTAGGCTGTAGGTTAACAGAGGAATCAGACACCAGGGTAACACAGGAATCAGGCTCCAGGGTATCACTGGAATCGAGCCTTAGGGTAAAACTGGAATCAGGTTCCATGGTAACACTGGAATTATGATCCAGGGTAACACAGGAATCAGGCTTAGGGAAACATTGGAATCAGGCTCCAGGGTAACACAGGAATCAGGCTACAGGGTAACACAGGAATCTGCAGACTTTGGGGTAACATTGGAATCATGATCCAGGATAACACAGCATTCAGGTTGCAGGGTATCACTGGAATCAAGCCTTAAGGTAAAACTGGATTCAGAGTAACACAGGAATCAGGCTTCAGGATAATACTGGAATCAAGCTCCAGGCTAACACAGGAAACAGGCTCCACGGTAACATTGGAATCAGGCCCCAGAATAACATGCAAATCAGACCACCTGATAACATGGGAATAATGCTCCTGGGCAACTTGGGAATCAGGCTGCTGGGTAAATTTGGATTTAGGGCTCAGGATAATACAGGAATCTCATTCCTGGCTTAACACTGGAATGAGGCCCCAGGGTAGCATGAGCAGCAGACCCTGGGGCAACATGGGAATCTGGTTCCTGGATAACAATGGAATTAGGTCCCAGTGCACATGGGACTCAGGCTCCAGGATAACATATGAATCTGGTTCCTGGATAACAATGGAATTAAGTCCCAGTGCACATGGGACTCAAACTCCAGGATAACATATGAATCTGGTTCCTGGGTGACATTGGAATGAGGTGCCACAGCAGCGCGGGAATCAGGCTTTGGGTAACATATGACTCAGGCTCTGAGGTAACATGGGAATTAGGTTCCAGAGTACCACAGGGCTCTGGTTACAGGTGTAGACCCTCCAACAGGCTTACCTTATGGAGCCTTTACTTTGCGACTCCCCTCCATGATGTTAAGGGGTCATTCAGTGGCCCTGCTGGGATTTGGTCCTGTTTTGGTCTGAGGGCGGCTTTCGCAGCTTTGTGCCACTTCCTCATGGTGCCTGGCCTTTAGGATAGGGGGTCAGGTGCTGCATTAATGTTTCCATTCCTCCGGGTGCATTTGGGGCGGATTTACGGTCCCCAGGTTGCCATGGCAACGTGACTGCAATTTGTAAATAGAAATGGCAGTGCGCGCTTCAGATCATGCGCGGTCGCCAGGGAAGAGATCAGGAAGTAAAAAAAGACTTAAAGAGCTGGTGGAACCAAAAATAGCAGACAGGAAAATGTTACAGATTTTAAGTAGTCATTTGTAACTTTTTGTTTCTGGAGTACTTCTTCTGTTTGCTTAGAAGGTTATATGTGACGGTATTACACTGGATGTGTGGAATAGCATGCTCCCAGCAGCTGACATATGTAGTTCTTGTTCCCCCACTACATCATCAGCACTGTGACCTCACTGACTGTGACATCACAAGTGACTGACCAGGCAGCTACCGAGTGGCTCTTCCTGAGGAGCTGTGATGTCACACAGCCAGTGAGGTCACAATACAGATGATGTAGCGGGGGAAATAAAACTAGATATGTCAGCTGCCAGGCAGAGTGCTGTTCCACAGATCACATCTACTAATCAGGTAAAAAGCTTCTGATCTCCCAAAGAGAAAAGAAAGAGCAACTCAGATATAAAAGATAACTGACTGCTTTTAAAAGCTAATGTTAATTTTAGTCAGTACACTAGCTCTTTAACGAAGCGGCTACTCAGGGTATGGTATTCAGGGGGCCAGGCTCTTAGGCCACCAGAGAACATGGGGATAGTTTTTTTTTATAAAAAAAATTATAATTAGTTTTCGCTAGTCCACACTACTGGGCATGCGCAGTTGGCATTTAGGAAATTTTAAAGGAGCAGTAGCTCCAATAAGTAGCAGTTGTTTGCGGTGCCAGCTGGCGCCATTGGGGCAATATGTAACTAGTTTAGTTGGGACTGCATGTCCCACAGGGCATCAGGGGGAACAGTTTGCTTGGCACCATCTGGTCCGGTCCCTGATTGGATCTGTGGATTTTTGGCACCTTTAGGGGAATAGAATAAAAAGGGCTGATTTGGCAACTTAGGGGAGAGAGTCACCCAAGTAGTGAGGAGAGAGAGAGACAGAAGGCTGGAGCAGGGCTGACTGCCCACACAGCCATGTGACTGGTTTATTTATTGTTTTATTGGGTCAGCCAGTGATTTGGACAGAGGAATGTGGCGGTGGCCATTCGTAGTATGAGGCCTGGGTTTAGGGCTAGCCTGCAGCTCTGGTCCCTGGAAGGAATGAAAGAATGAGTTTGCTGCCTGCCAGGCAGCACCAGAAAAGTAGTTGAGACATGAGGTGAGTGGGTACAATAGAGGGCCAGGAGTCTGGGACTCCCTGGTCCTGGTCAGCCCCTCTATCTTGGACTTGCTATTTCTGGGTTCTGTGCCCTAAAGAAGCCGCCTCTGGAGGTATGGACTTTGTGGATATGGTGTGAGGAGTGGACAAAAGTGGGTGTATTTTGCAGTCGCCCCCATGGAGGTCCCGCTCCTTGCTTGGAGTTAGTCGAGAAACTAGGAGGGAAGGACAGGCAGTTTTGTTGCATGCTGTTTTGCAAGGGCCTGATTCGGCCAAAAGTTTTGCTGCCTGCATTTGGACTTTAGCTACCTAAACTGTGAGTACCAACCTGAACTAATTTGCTCACGTTTATGACCCCCTGGTCCAGAGCACCACTACAGTAGCTATAATGTGACCTGCATGGTCTCAAGCAACTAAACTGTTTTATTGCTCCATGGAGTGACTGTTCCTGTTTTTCTCTATTCATTACATGGGATCCCCTGTTTTCTGCAGTTTGGTGTTTGCCTCATTTATTGAAGGAACTGTTCTGCTGCTAAAAGACGTTTGCCTCAACAGCCAGCTGCCAGTGTGCTCCAGGATTGATCCTGAAGAACCAGCCACCGTCATGGGAGTCGTTGAGAGGCCTGCATGGTGAAGACTGTGTACAAAGGCCATCTGGTGAAGTGGACAAGGCAAGGCAGGTGAAGAACTGCATCATCCCAGTGTACCTACACCACTCGTGAGCGTGAAGAGGTTGCAGACATCTCATGAAGATAAACTCCACATGACACAGTTAATCATAATGTATCCCTTATATATCAATAGTAACCCAGCAGAGATTTTCCTTCCATACAGAACCTTAGGGCTGGGCAAAAATTATGAATTCCACTTTCATGGAAGTTTCATGAAATTTTGAAAGTTTTGCAGAATTTTCTACCCTTCTGCCTGTGGTGAAATTCCAAACTTTTGAAATGTTACTGTGAATTTTTGTCTAGGACTGCAGTAGCTATTCACTAACAGTAGAATCATAGCCATGGACTGCGGAATTAAAGTTTCTTGCCATTTATTTTGCAGGTTCATTTATTTATCCGCAATTTCCAATATAATTCTGCAGGCTTTTGTTGCTGCCAGCAATGTATGGCCATTTTAGTTTTCCTGTAGGTGGTACTGTATATTTTAATAGCATATAGTGAATCTAACCACCCAACCTGTAGATTGCCATTATTGTATTGGCAACAAATCGACCTTTTTTTGGTTTGTTTTATTTTAATTTATTTTTTGGTTTTTTTTTCTGCTATTCCTAGTTTCATTTTGAGTTTCTTCTGTTGAACCCTAGGACTGCCTACATTTTCCATTCCATTGTGGTGAGCTAAATTCTGTGGTTCAGCACCATAATTCAGTGAAAAACTCAAATTATTCCATGTGTGCTCTGCAGTCACATGGGATGCAGAGGGATGTATCAAGTGACAGCACACAGATTCTTGTTGCATAGCTTCTCATTGGTAAAATGATTGCTGAAGAGCAGGGACACTGGTTTACCGTGATCGAAAAAGGGCAAAATTCCATTTTACAGATGGGAAAAATCAATATTGTTACCAGTTTCTGCAATGCCAAAATCAGTGTTCTATCCATGTACCCTTTTGATATGTGTATAAATATTCAGAATAAAAGAAGGCTAAGTGTACATCAAATTAAATAAAGCAAAATGAAAATAATACAGGAAGGAATCTGTAGAACAATACAATTTCTGATGATTCACTGATCTGGTAAAAAAATGACAAATTCCATGAAATGCTTTGCTTCTTTCGGTGTACAGAAAGACCAAATTCAGGAATCTTACCAGATTTTCTGGTAAAAACCAAAAATCAGTGCCCTTGCTGAAGGGGAAAGATCTCTGGTCATTCTGCTCCACATTTACAGCCTTTTTGACTCAGAATGTGTCATTTTCTTGCTGATTACAAGGGAAAAATGACTAGTTTCTGTATTTTCAGTGCTGATCAAACATATTACTGCAGTTTTGAATTTCTTGAGATGACTATTGCATAATAGTCTTACTAGTATTCGCTGTAGTACTGTGTTATTTCTTATTGTGGTATTTAGTGAAGAAAACAAATCACACCCAGGTGGGCAAGGAAAACTGCAGAGGATGTGGAAAAAGTCTTGTTGTTGCTGGATCTTTGAAAACAGTGTCACATGGAGGTGCAGAGAGTGCTGGGGAAGGTGCTCGTGGGTGCAGCACAGTCAGTGACACTTGCAGTTCCAGTGTCAGTGCAGGACAAATGTTAAAAACTACAGACCTATGTCTTTGTTACCCACAGTAGGAAAGCTGCTGGAGGAATGTGTCTATAGACAACTGGTATCTCATTTGGACTCCAAGGGGCTGCTGTCTGAACAGCAGCATGGATTCAGACGGGGGTTACGGCATGTCAACAGCCCTGGTCAGGTTTGCAGACACCGTACTTAATGCTTGTGATCAGGGAAAGAGGACTGGTGTGGTGTTTGTTGACCTGACCAGAGCCTTCAACATTGTTGATCACCATATATTATTAAGGAATCTTTGCTCTTGTGGAGTAATGGGTACTGGTCTGGAATAGTTTAGGAGCTACTTGGGTAGTAGAGAACAAATGGTCAGGATAGGAAACTCTTTGTCAGAATCTTTGCAGGTAAGGTCGGATGTCCCACAGGGTTCAGTGTTGGGCCCTTTGTTGTTTACTGTTTTTGCGAATGATCTGTGTAAGGCATTTGTGGAAACAGAGTGCATACAGTACACAGATGACACGGTCTTCCTCAGCTCAGGCCACTCAAGTACTGAGATTCAAAGGTCACTACAGGGTGACTACAATAAACTTGTAAAGTGGATAGTTCAAAATAAATTGAGGTTGAATGAGAAGAAAACAAATGTGATCTTGTTTGGCATATCTCAGAGGTTGGCCCGGGCTGAGGGAGACCTGTCTATTAGTGGAACCGATGGAGTAGATATTCAAAGAGTTCAAATGGTTAAATACTTAGGGATTAACCTAGATCCAATGTTGAGCTTCATGGCTCACCTGGTGAATACAGGTAAAAGGATTCATCAAAAATGAGGCTTCCTATATAGGAATATTAATGCCTTGACAGATGAGGCCCGTATGATTATAGCAAAACAAGTGTTGTTACCAATACTGGAATATGGGGCAGTCCTCTATGTAAATCAGGATAAGTCATTTGTTAAAAAATATCAGCTTGTTCAAAATAGTATTAGTAGATTTGGTTTGAGGGCTCAATCGCGGATGCATCACTGCCACTTATACTATCAGATGAACATTTTCCCTCCCTCTCAGCGTATTGATTATTTGGCTACCAATCTTGCATTTTCTGTTTGCAAAAATTATATACCACGTAGTCTATGAAACAATTTCTTTCAGTCTAACAGGTCACATATTACAAGAAAACAATCAGATACTCATTTTTGTTCACCTTTGGTAAAACTGCAGATTTGTAACCGTCCTTTTTCTTATTATACTCCTACATTACCAAATGGCTTGTCTAGCATGGTAAAAGTAGCAAAGAATGTTAAACAATTTAAAGCTCTGCTTTTTTGAATATTACAACTACAATATCAAATGTAATTGTTTTGCATGAAGTGTTGAAATATTTTTAGCTGTTTTCTAATTAACTGTTGTTTGTGTTTTGTGTAGTGTATGTATTCTGTGTCAGGTGTAACTGAAAAAGGGCTGGTCCCAGTTACCTTCTGGTTAAAAATAGAAACAAACAAGTTCCAGCAGTATCCCATGCTGTGCCAGATGTCAGCTGGAGTTGGCATCAAAACTGCTAGTTTTTTTAGTTTGTAGCATAGTAGTCCCACAGCAGCTATTGCTCAGCATTCAAAACTGGCAAGAAAGACTGCCGTGGATGTTGCTGCACTACTGTGTCAGTCCCAGAACTCTCAGGAGGAGGAACAGTCACAGGAATCTCAGAAGCTGACTCAGGAGCTGTTACGGGCTAGGAGTGATAAGGGTATGCATCCGATGGCAGTCAGTGTCAGTAAGGATGATATTAAGGGAGGTACAGGACCAGTAACTGTTCTGGCAGAGGAGGAGGAGAAGGAGCTGGAGCACAGTGTGCATGATATGGAGGCTGAGGAGGAAGAACATACTCAGTTCAACCATTCTGCTGCTGTTGAGGTGGAAAAGAAGGGTAGTGAGGAAGAGGAGGAGGTGATGGATAATCAGCCCTTAGTAGCAGTGCCAGAAATGTCCAATTCAAACATCAGTGATGATAGTGATGATGAAGGTGATGATGATGATCCATTACTTGACTCTATTTGGCATTCTCACCAAGCACCCATAAAAAAGTGTTGTCATGGATAAAGGGAAAGCAATCCCTCTTGTTCTGCCCCCTTATAAGGAACAATCTGATGTTAGGTGGAGGGATCACAAGGTAAAAGGGTACACAGAGATAAGTAACAGCAGGAACAGCAACAGGCAACCTTTGTGCCCACTCCCACGCCCCTGGCCCCATCTGCCCAACCAATGAAAACCCAGCATGTCATCAGAAAGTCCCTGCGTGGGGTTTTTTTCTCAGTGGATGAAGTTGACGACAGTGTATCTGTTTGAAATATATGCAAGTCAAAAATTAGCAGGGGTAAGGCAGGAACACATTATGGGACAACTGGAATGCATAGCCATATGCAAACTAAGCATTCCATTCAGGGGGCACAGCATAAGCGGTTGGCATCAGTGCCTACTTCTGACATTGTACCTTAACAGTCTGAAAGAGAGGGTCTGTAACATTTAACCCTTTACTGTGTTCCACCCCAGGCATGCAGATAAAAGTAGTGGTAGTCAGTGTACCGAATCAGAGTCCCCTTGCCCCCCCGCCCGTATAGTTAGTTTTTTCCCCGATGTCCCTTCTGTCGGACAAGGCAGCCACAGCAGTAAAAGCAGAACTGCTAAAGCCAGTACATCAACCTCCTCCACAGTCCATTCCACTCCCAAGCTTAAGCAACCAGATATTAAATCTGCCTTAACCAAGCACACCAAATACCACCATAAACACCCTGTGTCAAAAAAGCTAAACACTGCTGTTGCAAAGATACTAGCAACAGACCTGCTGCCATATTCTTCAGTTGAGAAGTCTGGCTCTCTACAATTCATGGAAAGAGCTGCTCCCAAATACAAAGTGCCAAGCACACTTATTTCTCCACCAAGGCTGTTCCAGCACTTTACAGTGCCCTTGCTTGCCTTGTTTCAGATGCAGTGTGCCACTCAGCAGTTCCCAGCATCCACCTTACCATAGATATCTGGACCAGTGGCCCATCATCTGCTATCCGTTTTATGTGCATTACTGCACAGTGGGCCCATTTCCCTGGGGTTTATGCTTTGCAGTCATGCCCCTCATCTATTTGTCCTCTGGGAAGTGCCAGTACAAGTGCCGGTCCTCATCAGTAGGCCTCACTGAGTATGCAGAGCATGCATGGCTCACATACATCTGCCAGAATATTCACCCAAATTAATGAAGCCATTACATTCTGGCTGAAAGCCACGTGGCTTCCATGCTGGCTTCATTACAAGTGACAATGCATGGAATGCTGTGAAAGTAATCAGCGATGGCTGTTTTTATCATGTCCCTAGCTGTCCCCTTCTGACTGACCCCCCCCAGCCCGTCACCCTGGTGTCACCGGTACTTACCTTCTGCCCGGTCACCGGGTGCGGAGTCTGTGGAGGGTCAGTCGTTATCCGCAGCTGGGGATTTTTTCTGCATTGTTTCTCCCTTCCCTGTTCCTGGGGCATACACGCCAGACATGCGTACATGGAGGCGCGCGCGTGCATGTCTACAGATGTCCCACAGCACCCTTCCTTCCTTGGCACCCAGCAGACCCGCACTGTCCTCGGGCCTTCACTTGGGGCAGTAATTCAGTGGGAACACCAATCCTCCCTTCCTGGGAGAGTAGAGCAGTCCTTTGGAAGCTTGATCCTCTCCCTCCCCAGCCGACCCCCAGCAGCCCGCTCACACCGTGAACATGGGTTGCCGGCATGGCAGGAGGTAAGGCACAGATGCCTCAGCCTTCCATACCACTGGACCGGCGTTTCACACATGCTCTTAACTTATTGGGAAGGTCTTTCTCTATCATGGAGCAGTCAGTAGCATGTTGACTATCAGTCACAAAATCTGCAGTCATTTCAGTCACTCCTCACTGGTAAGATCAGAGCTCAGGACTCTACAGAAGGCCAATGGAGTTCCAAAACACTGGCCAAAGTGTGATGTAGTGACATGCTGGAACCCAATGCTCTACATGCTTGAGAGGCTATTTGAGCAGTATAAGCTGATCAATGACTATGTTATGCAAATACATGATCGTGAAACACAGATAGCCATGTCATTGAGCCCATTACAGTGGATGTTGATGGATAGTGTTATTCAAATCCTCTGACCATTTGAACATGCTGCACAGGTTGTTAGCCTGAAAATGTGTGCCTGAGCCAGACTATACCACTGCTGCATGTACTCTGCCAAGCACTGGTCAATGTCAGGAAGCAATCTGAATTGTCAGCAGTCTCTGTGGGAGTAGAGCTGGCTGACCAGATCATGCAGCTGTTTGATGATAATCCCAGGGTGATTCACATTAACACCTGTGAGGCATACATCCTGGCAACCTTGCTAGATCCACAGTACAAGCATGGAATGATGGCACTTCTTCAAGGTGAGAAATCTGATCTGGATCACAATACTGTGATCCTTCATGGCAAAGTGCAAAATTGGACGATGGTAGCACATGCAGAGAAAAGGCCAGAACAGGGATCTGGAGACAAACCTAAAGGAACAAAAGCCCCCCTGAAAGTATCCTCCTCATCTTCCTCCTTTACTGTGTCTGTTCCTGCCCCCTCATCCTCAAGTAGCAGTCGCAGCACAAACCTTCTCTGATCCATGCTGCAGCTGGTTGGTCTTTCCACATGCCAACCAAGTGAGGGCAAGACACAAGTTCAGCTGTCTGTCACCCATATGGTTCAGTCATGCCTGGATGACCCACAGCAGCTGAGCAGAGATGATGAGCCATTGGAGTATTGATGAAGTTAACTGGAAATCTGGCCTCTCGCAGCTCTGGACATTGAGTATTTAACCTGCCCCTGGGCCAGTGTTAGCTCAGAAAGGGTATTTAGTGATTCAGGGACCATTGCCACTGATCGGCAAAGCTGCCTGTCTGACAGGAATATAGAGTACCTCACTTTCATAAAAAGGAACTCATGTTTCCTCACACCACAGTACAAGCTGTCATCTACAAGATACCATGATTCTGCTAAAGAAGGTGATGTGGAGCAGGACTCTTCAAAGGAAAAGGAGTGTCTGCCAGTGCCATCTGATGACAAAGACACAACTGAGGGGTTTGAGTTCTCCCAAGTACGAGACATAACATATGTTCCACTACTCTCACTGTCAGTTGTGCACCCCAGTTGTTTGGTGGTGTAACTTACTAGTTGCAGTGTCAGTGGCTCAGTAGGTAGTACACTCGCCTCTGAGGCCGGGAGATCAGAGGGCTGTGGGTTCAGTTCCCACATCTGGCACTTGGGTTAATATCCCAGTACTGACACTGTAATGCAGCATGAGAGGGGTGCTGCATTTCTGAGGTGCCATCTTTCGGATGAGACGTTAAACAGAGGTCCCATCTGCCTGGATTGGTGGTAGTTCAGGTGGATGTTAAAGATCCCATGGCACTTATCGAAATGAGTAGGGGGAATTTCCCCAGTGTCCTGGCCAAATTTCCCTCATTCACTAAAATTCAACCAACAGCTTAATCTGGTTCAAGGTCAGTTGGCATTCATCTGTATCCCCCTCCCCCAGGTCGTGCCTGAAAATAGGCAGGATTTGTCTAGTGCACTTACCCGGTCAACAAAAGCTAAATAAATAAAATAAATAAATAAATAGTTAACAAAAGGTGCAAATTTAAAATGGTAGTACACTCCCTGACACATTTAGCCATCCTTGTGCTATTGCTCCTGGATGGGGATGTCCATCCTAACCCGGGGCCAATTGGTGACAACCAGTCCAGGGAGAAGCGTAGCAATGGGTTGAAAATCGTGGCTATGAATATCAGTAGCCTGCTTCCCAAGATGGCACAGCTGCAGGCATGGACTCGACTGCACAACCCAGATGTCATCTGCCTGACGGAAACCTGGCTCAAACCCAAGGTTCAGCATAAATTAATTTCCTTAACGGGCTTTGAAACCTTTCAGTTCAACAGGCTTGGTAAACGAGGTGGAGGCTGACTCATCTATGTAAAGGATGAGCTGAAAGGGAGCAGGCTGCCTATTCCTGATGGCACCAGTGATTACAAAATGCTAGCTGTTAAACTTCTCCTGGGCAGACAGAGTAAGGCTCTCACTTTCTTCTTTGTATACCTGCTTCTGGAAAAAGCCAAATCGGGGCTCAACCCTGTCCTGAAAACCATCTCCAAGCTGAAGAACAACTCTGAGGTTGTCATTACTGGGGATTTTAATCTGAACTGGATCAGCAAAGACACTGACCATCTTAAAGATCAGGTCGCTAGCTATTATCTCACCCAAATGATCTCTGAGCACACCAGGCTAACCCAGAACAAGGGTAAGGGAACCCTCTTAGATTGGATTCTTTCCAGCAGTCCTAATAAGACAAAAAATGTCATGGTTCTCCTGGACTGCCTCAGTGATCATTCACATGTGGCTTGTACCTGGGTGACAAAAGAAAAGATAGACCTCCCATCACTGTACATAACAGGGTTCTCAAACGTGGGGCAACCTGGGCCTTTAAAGCTGCCCTGACCAAAACCGACTGGTCGCCAATTGACACAACTGATGACATCAACCAGGCCCTGCAATTCTGTGTAGACACCTTCAATGGTATTTGCGATACCGTTGCACCACTGAGAAAGAGAAGGATAAGGGCAGCCTTCAGTGGCTGGGTCTCCCGTGACCTACTCAACTGTATGAGGGAGCAGGATAAACTCTGGTGTCTGGCTAGAAATTCTGGCAACCTCACTGACTGGCAAAATTACTGGGCAGCAAAAAAGCAAGTGCACCCTGCTCAATTGGCAAGCCAAGGTAGCACATTACAAAGAGAAGCTAAACAGCAGTTGGGAGGATGGTAGACGCTTCTGGGACAACATCAAAGACCTGCCTGGAAAGGAAGACAGGAGACACCCCACAATGCTCACCATTAATGGGACTCCTACTACTAACCTGCACATCATAGCCGCATCCTTTAACCTGTCGTTCTCTGATCTTAGTGCTGTCCTGCCACTAGACTATTTAAACAGCTCGGAGCCTCCCCCTCCATGAGAAGAACATAACCCCTTCCATCCAAAATTCTATTTTAAGCAGATCACAATTAGTGAAGTCAGAACCTGTGTATGTAAGGTGCTTGGGAAAACAAGGCTAGGTAGCGATGGTTTAGGCATGAAGCTTGTGGTGGTAGCACTTGAAGAGCTACCGAGACCAATTACCAGGCTCTTTAATAAATCCCTTGTCCGGGCAAAGTTTCCTTCGACCTAGAAGTTAGCCCTGGTCACCCCAGTTTTAAAATAATAATAATAAGTTTTATTTCACAAAAGCGCCTTTCAAAATACCAAGGCGCTTTACAAAAGATTAAAACAGCGATAATAAAATCAATAAATACAATGCAAAACAGTAACAAAAGTCTGACGAGGTTCGCTCATTCAGTACCATTAAAGTCCTGGCACCATAAGAAAGTCTTTAATGCCTGTTTAAAACCTCCCACAGTCATGCACTCCTGCAGCCGACGGGGTAGAGAATTCCAGAGGGTAGGGGCCACTTACATAAAAGCACAGGTCCCAAAAGACTTCAAAGACACTCTCGGAATCTCCAGCAACCCCTTGTCGGCCGAACGGAGCTGTCACTCGGGGCAGTAGAGAACAAGAAGCTCTTTCAAGTAGTCAGGGCCAAGTCCATGTAGGGCTTTATAAGTCAGTAAACCAACTTTAAAGGTGATCTGCCACTGAATCGGCAGCCAGTGCAGAGTGCGCAGCACAGGAGTAATATGGGAAGTTCGAGAAGTCCCCGTCAGCAATTGTGCTGCTGCATTCTGCACTAGCTGCAGGTGATGGATATCAATCCCAGGAAGCCCTAAGTACAGGGAGTTGCAGTAATCAAGGTGTCAGGTCACAAAGGCATGGACCAATGTAGGTAGATCCCTGGACGGAACAATGTGCTTGATCCTGGCGATGTTCCTAAGATGGTAAAAGGATGACTTGATGACTGCTGACACCTGAGATCATAAAGTTAGTCCTTCATCAAGTACCACCCCTAGATCCTGCACCCGTTCAGCGGTAAGGATCTGGGAGCCCCCAGATAAATTCCAGAGCGCTGACCAGTCCTCAACCCCTCTATCCGGTGACCTGGGTCCACAACCATCACCTCGGTCTTTCCTGCGTTCAGCTTTAGCCAGCTCGAATTCATTCAGTCCTGGATTTCAGCAAGGCAGTTGTTAAATAACAAGAGTGCACTATCCTGGTCAGGTGCAAAAGACAGGAACAGCTGGGTGTCATCAGCATAGCAGTGAAACCTCAACCGTCTTACAATGTCTCCAATGGGCAGCATGTACACTGCAAACAACATGGGGGACAGTACTGAGCCCTGAGGGACCCCACATGACATGTGACAGTGGCTCAGTAGGTAGCACACTCGCCACTGAGGCTGGGAGATCAGAGGGCTGTGGTTTCAGTTCCCACATCTGGCACTTGGGTTAATATCCCAGTACTTTATTTATAAATAGGATGCTGGGATGTATAGGCAGGGCATCTCCAGCAGGAAAAGGGAGGTCATAATTCCGCTATACAAGACACTAGTGAGGCCCCACCTGGAGTACAGTGTACAGTTCTGGAGACCATACCTACATAAGGACATAGACAGGGTACAGAAGGTTCAGAGGAGGGCAACAAAGATGGTGCATGGATTGCATCACAAGTCCTATGAAGACAGGTTGAAGGAACTGAACATGTACTCCTGGAGGAGAGGAGGGAGAGAGGGGATATGATAGAGACATACAAGTATCTCACAGGGGAACAGGGTGCAGGAATACACTATTTTAAACGAAAAGATGTTCCAGGACTAGAGGGCATGGGATGAAGTTGGAGGAGGATGATTCAGAGGAAACATGAGGAAGAATTTCTTCACAGAGCAGGCGCGGTGGACAAGTGAACACCCTGCCAGAGGAAGTGGTGGGGCTGAAACAATCACGGATTTAAATGCATGGGATAGACATAAAGGAATTCTGGAGGTCAGGGGTAAGGGGCAACAGACTTCTAGGAAAACATAAACTGAACTTACAAGCTCAAATGGGCAGACTGGGTGGGCCATAGGCCCTTATCTGCCGACACTGTCTATGTATCTATGTATCTATGTATCTATGTAGAATGGGTCCGAGGAAAAAATCCCAGACACCACTCTCTGAGTTCTAACAGTAAGGAAAGATGTAAACCACCTGAGGACCTTACATGTCAGGCCACAGACAGACCTCAAACGCCCAAGCAATACCCCGTGGTCAACAGTGTCAAAGGCTGAAGAAGGATCAAGGAGCACCAGGATGGAGCGGCATCTCCGATCTCTCACCATCAGGAGATCATTGAGCACCCGAACCAGTGCTGTCTCGGTACTATGCCTTTTCCGAAAACCGGACTGGAGAGGTTCATAGATGTTATGGATGGTCAAATGGTTCACCAATTGTACCACCACTACTTTCTCAATAACCTTCCTTATAAAGGGAAGGTTTGAGATTAGCCTGTAGTTGGCCAGAGAGTCTGGGTCCAACAAAGCTTTCTTCAGGAAGAGTGTTTCCACTGCCTCCTTCAGGGAGCTTGGGAACTCACCTGAATCAAGGGAGCACCAGACTATCTGTACCAGGACTGGGCCGATAATATCACAGCATCCCATAATCAGGGAGGTTGGACCTGGATCAAAAGTACAGCATGTAGGGCACATACTCTGAACAATCCGCATGACATCCACAAATGCCGGCAGGTCAAAGGAATTCCAGGAAGCACAAAGTGGAGTGACCAAGCACCGATCACCAGCATCCCCCACAGAGCGAGTCAAGAGGCTCTCCGACCTGATGTCGGCCACCTTATTTGCAAAGAATTGAGCAAGCTCATCGTACTCCACTTGCAAAAAAGGTCTTCGGAGCTGCAGACAGGATGGGTTGCACAACCTGTCCACAGTTTGGAAGAGCTGAGCTGGTCTATTCTGAGCAGCAGCAATCTCCCTGGACAGGAATTCTGCCTTCTTACGGGAGATCGCTGATTGGTAGGCTTGATAATGCTCTACCAATCTAAGGTGGTCGACCTCCAGGGTGGATTTCCACCAACGTCACTCTAATCTATGTCCTAGATGCCGTAACTCTCTCAAAGACCCATCAAACCAAGAGACCCGAGGGTGAAGGGGGAGAGGATGAACATGGACAGGAGCAATCAAGTCCAGAGCCACGGAGATGGCCTTATTATAGGCCAAGATCAAGGTCTCTGGACTCGTGCTATCCACAGGAATCTCCGAGAGGTCAATCTCCACTATCAGGCCTTCAGGGCTCACCTCCTGTAAAAAGCAGTAACTGACCATCTCCACAGGGGCAGGCCTACGTAGGGGGATATAAAAGTTGAACCTCACGGTGTAATGATCGGACCAACTGACAGGTTCCACCCCCAAATCGGAGGCCTCATTACCCAGGAGGAAAATCAAATCCAGAGAGTGACCGTGTTTATGGGTGGCAGAGGTAACAATCTGTGTAAGGCCCAGCGATGTCATCAGCTGGAGGAAGTGCTGTCCAAATTGCGAGAGTTCATCATCGACCCAGACATTAAAGTCGCCCAGAACCATCAGTCTGGGTGACTCCAGCGCCATGTCAACCACAAAGTATGCTACTTCCTGTAGGAATTGCTTCTTATCCCCGGGTGGACAGTAGACAATAGCTATCCTACAACCTACACCTGCCACCATGGTACACTCAAAGGATAAGGCCTCCTCAACTGGTACACTCGTGAGGCCCAACTAGGTCTTGGAACAGAAGGCCACCCCCCCCCCCACGGTCCAATCTTGAGCAGTGTATCACTGAGTACCCGTCCGGAATTGCAGCTTCCAGTATGGGACCAGCATTTTCATCCAGCCAGGTCTCGGTGATGCATGCCAGATCAGTTGTTCCAATAAGATCTGCAACAACTGCCATCTTATTCTTAACAGATCTGGCATTGCATAACACTGCTAGAACTGGACGGGCTTCAAGTGCTGCCCCGGCTACTTGCCCACCAGAAATGGTAGTGGGAACTAAACATGGAGCACCACGCTCCAGACTCCATTTTACCCCGGGCCGTCTTCTAGACTTAACAACCCCAATTTGAGAGACCCGTTCATTTGTCCTCACCCCCCACCCCCACCTCCCCTCCTACGAACAATACCCAGCGCTCAACAGCGCTGGTAAGTTGACAACATCAACGGGGGGGGGGAATGCACGGAGGGAGCGGAGGGCAGAGGACGAATAGTGCATGACCGGGAAGGGGAGGCCTACACATCCTACAGGCTAACCAAACCCAAAAAACACAGCACCCAGGCAACTAACCCTAGGAGAAGACCCCGAACAGACAATAATAAAATTATCCAACCTAAACAAGTAAAATACCCACCCAAAACAAATAAACCCCCCAAAAAAGGGGATCAGTCCAACACTACCAACTATAGGCCGATCTCCATCCTCTCTCCTCTCTTTAAAGCCGTAGAGAGGATTGTGGTGCACCAGGTTACTGAGTACCTCCATAAGTATGGACTCCAGTACTCACAACAGCATGGATTCTGCAGGAGCCACAACACGGCTACTGCCCTGGTGGAGTTCTCTGACTACATGCACAAGGCCATGGACAGGGGCCATTTGGTGGGATCTATATTCATGGATCTCACTAAAGCATTTGACACCTTCAATCACCGCATCCTTCTTACTGACCTACTAAACCAGGGCTCTCATCTGAAGTGGTCCACTGGTTCCAAGACTACTTATCCCACAGAAAACAAAGTGTCAAAATCATGACAGCCATATCTCCCTCAAGGGAAATTACTCTAGGGGTCCCCCAAGAGTCAATATTGGGGCCACTCTTATTAAGTATATTTATAAATAGACTTTCTGAAACTTGTGAGAGCAAGATCATCCTGTATGCAGATGACGCCGTCGTTCTGTGCAGCAGTAAGCAGCATATGGCCCTGCAGGCAGAGCTTCAGAGCTCGTTCAATGGGCTGGAGGATTGGTTCTGTAAAAAAATGCTGCTCCTCAATCACAAAAAGACAAAGACAATGATCATCTCTAGTCCCCGGTACAAGAAAACCCTCCCTGCCCTTACTATCACCAATAGCAAGGCTGCCCTGCTGGGAGCAGGTACACTGTTTCAAGTACCTAGTGGTTATTATCGATGACACCCTCTCCTTTATGTAGCACATCGCCTATGTGATAAAAGCAGTAAATGCAAAGCTCGGTGTACTCTATAGGCACAGGCAATACCTCACACCATTAGCCCTTCCTCTCTCGGTCTCCTCCTCAGTTCTGTCAGTCATCGACTACGGACTTGTGGTGCATGGGGCCACCTCCAATACTGCACTTGCATGCATTGCAACAGCCCTTAACAAGGCATGTAGGCTAACACTTGGGGCAGTCAACCTTACGCACACATACTCCCTCTTTGAGCAGACCAATTAGCTTGACCTACCAAACAGAATAAAATACCAAACCTGCCTGTTGGACAAGAAATCACTACTAGACAAAGCAGCTCCATTCCTCAGCGGCTTGCTGCCTGCCTGTAGATCTGGGTACCAGACCAGAGGCCACTCCCAAGGCTCCCTAGCGTTCCCCTTCAGAAAAACTACACTGGGACTGTAATGCCCCAAAGCATGGAGGCACTACAGAAAAGGGGTGCTTATGTATGTTCAGTGTGCCCTGGGGTGCCCGTTGTCAGTGTGGGCTCAAGGGGGAAGTATATAGGGACCCCTGTGTGTGTTTCCCCTCCCCCTCACTATGGCCAGGCAGGGCCAAGAAAAAGGAAAAAAAAAGAAACATTTTTTATTTCTTCTGCCTACTCTGCTCCATTCTATTATCCCCCCTTGAGCAAGCGGCATGAGAATGGGCACCCACCACTGTCCCTGGCTGGCGCATGGTGCCCGTTTGAATGTTTGGCACTGGCTCGGGGTTCTAGAATAAGAACCCCGAGTACTTTTTAAATAAGGGGAGCCACGTGTTGTCCGTGCTGGGCTGTGGAGTGAGAGGACCTAGATAGTGCAACAGGGACCCTGGGCTTAACTTTAGAGTTGAAGCTGGTTCTGTTGACTCTACGGTGATGCCTCTCCTTGAGTCATTGAAGACTGCTGTTCCAGTGTGTGCCCTGATTGCTCCTGTGGTCAAGTCCAGCAGTCATACTGTGAAAGAAAGAAGATTTCTCTGGCTCCTCGATGTGGGCTGTTGATGCCCCTTTTGTTTTTTAGTCACCCTGAGTGTTCCGGTCCCTCATTGGTGGCACAGAAGAGCTGCATCATAATGCAGAAACTGTTGGCTAGCGAGAGGCCCCCCTGCCATCCGCCACACTGCCTGCTTCCCCTGCGCCATTTTCCCTTCCCTCTTCTAGCAAGTCCTCCCTCCTCCCAGCATCAGCTACACCCCGGGTTGGGGCGGTGAGTCGGTGGCAGCACACCAGAAGAGTGCTGACCACCTGAAGCTTTTAAAAAAAAGTTTATTTTGTTTAGCGCTGTGGCACTACTGGGGAATTGGGTGGGAGGCCCTGTCTTTAATTTAATAGTTCAGACGCGGAGATGCCCACGGGGAGAGGCCTGCCTTAAAGGATACCTAAACAACATTTTGACAACAAACTATTCAAAAATCTGACTCTGTGGGTGACTAAAGGAAAGGCTGCTGTATTCATTAATGCTAAAACTACATTTATATAATTTACCTAAATGTGGTGCCAGAGCATTTGAAAATCGTAAAATCAGCCTTCCAGTTTCAAAAAAACTGTCTTCCCTGCTTCCTAAAATGGCCGCCAAATGTGTTAAGTGATGACATCATTGGAGCCAAAGTCAGAGAGATACAGTATATGGATCTCTGTAGTACTAACTAGTTCTTTTTCCCATTGTATAGAATTGTTTCACCCAAATGGTCAAAACCATGTGTATTATTTTGTATAATACACATGTTAGGCTATGGTTCTGTTCATTTTGTTTACTTTTACATGCTGAAATTGTGTTTTAATCCAACTGACTTTCTCTGTGGCAAACCACAGTGCAGTACAAATCTTGAATAACTTGGTCATCCAGAGGTTATGGTGGATCCAGGATGCTACAATGGGGGTGCTGGGGTGGTGTGCATACTTAATATGCACGTTTTAACATTTTCATTAAACCTACATATTTTCTGCCATTAGTCTTTTCTAGTACGTTTGTGACAGAACCTACAAATGTAATCCATAGTTTGAACGTAAACATTTGTACAATCAATAAATCAGACTTCTTCAGCAAAGTGAAAAACAGCAGCAGCAAGCAAGTACGTTACAATGTGTGTGTATATGTGGGGGGTGCAGCCACACCCTTCACCACCCCCTAGATCCACCACTTTTTTGTAGCAAAGTTCTTGTGCAGTCCAATGTTAGAGTTCGTACTTTCTCAAAAATCAAATATATGCTTGTCTTGTCTTCTTTTTCCATGGGAAATAATAATAATAATACTAAGAAGACTCAGCATTTATATAGTGCTTTTCATAAAACATTGTATCCCAAAGTGCTTTACAAGCAATACTAGACTGGTAGGGAAGTGACTGAATGTGTAGTGGCAGCAATTTCATACATTAATATCCACACACAGCCTTGGACAATTGCATGAAATGGTTTTATGGGAAGGGGAATGTTGGCCAGGACAATGGGGTCAGGTAGTGATCATGATGCTGACAGCCCCATATCTTATATCTCACAATAATCTGCTCATATTCTCTCCTTCTGTCTTCCCCTTCCCTGAATATAGCAGTACCTTGCAAAAGTGGCCTTCTCAGTCACCGTCTAGTATTTATTCATTCTTCACTACTCCTCCTCACACTGAAAACTGGTGAGCTCATCACCCTTCTACATCATGAATGCAAGTAGTACGGTCCCTGTTTATTTGACATATCAAATATAAACATATCTTTCCAGTAAGTCAGGCTGATAGCAGCAGGGAACAAGGGGAATGATGAGCTTTCCTATCTGTAACCCCTTGCTGGTCTGCCGTTTCCATCTGAAAGCAATACCAGGTGGGCTGGGTTCGGTGAGGAATATGTCACTCGGCACATTGACTAGGTTTGGCTACTCTGCACAGGGGCACCCAAGTAACTCCGGACAAAGGAAGCAATAACTGTAATGTCCAATACCAGAAGTAAGATTCTAAAGTGTGGCTTTTATTCACATCCAAACAGAATAAACAAAGCATAGATGGACCCCCACGGGGCTACACTCCTGGTAATGCAGATTTAAGGAGACCAGAACACATCCTCATCACTTTAGCCCTCAGGCTCTGAAACACACTGGGCACACAGCCCGAACTTGTAAGCTGCTTTGGGTTTTCCCTGGCTCGGCTCCCTTGCCAGCCACTTGGACACTTTCCATATATCATGGAAACATTTACTGGTGGCTCCCCAAACCACCTAAGAGCACTTCTGCTCCATAAGGGAATCTTCCTCATTAATCCCATATCTGGGTACTTTCCTCAGGCACTGGCCAAGTACCTGAGAGAAAGCAACAGGTGTTGCAGAGCAAATCCGTAGAGGTGAATTTGGTTACTACTGATGGGGGGTCTCCCACCTCTTGCTCCCACAATTCATACCCGGCCATTTCTCTGGACTGTAACACCTCATCCTTTAAAACACTTTGCTGTGTAGATTCTTACTAAATGTATTTCACATTCAGTCTACTGTCTTTTCAACCCATTAGTGCTGGACCTGAACATACTTAATAAGTGGCTTTGTCCATTACTCTAGACCCTGCACAGAGTTAAGCAGTCCACTCCCCACATCTTCCAAACTGTACTTGGCTGTCTTTTCCTGACCCCACAGTTTCAGTCCCTTTAGTTTCATCTTGATGCAGGTGAAAACACATGGCCCTTTTGCAAAGCGAACTTACCCTTCAGTTGCAGGTGCCCCACAGGTGTTTCCTCCTCAAGGAACTCTCTTCCAAAGCTTCCAGTGCCTCAGCACGAACTTAAACAGGCAGCTTCTTTCCCTTAGCTGGACCAAGGGGGTTGCCCCTGGACACAGGCTGATATCTTCCCCCCATCCCCACAGGGATGGGGCCCTGAACCATTGAAAGTGGTCTCCTCCACTTCAATTTGCAGTTATTGTGTTCCTCTTCAGGTGGAAACACACACCTAAAAAAACAGAAGTAGCTCTTTAACAGAGCTTAGAGCTCTGAGGGCCTGTACTCAGCAGAACACCTCTGCTACACTCTACAGACTCTCTCTCAGAGTTCAAATTCCCCAACATTCTACTCTAACCTCCAACTGCAACATTCCAGTGTGGCTTATGCAGCTGCGACAGTTCTAAATGACATCATCCCTCAGTCTCGGCTGAGACTGAGAACAGAGTGAGACAGTGTGAAATCCATTTAACTGGAGTTTCATAAGTTGTCTTCCTGCCTACCACTAGGTCTTACTGGGATTCTAGTAACCCCGGGTAATGGGGGGTATATCCTTAAAAGATCTAGGCTGCCTTTGATTAGGCACTATTAAATGATGGGTGTACGTATCATTGTGCACGTCATTTAATAGTACCTAATCACAGGTGGCTTAGATCTTACATGGGTAGGAAAGCCTATTTTTCCACGTGTGCCATGTTGCTATCAGCCTGGCTTACCAGAAGAGCATGTTTATTATTAATATGTTAAAATAACACGGGAGACTGTACTAACCACATTCATGATGCGGAAGGGTAGTGAGCTCACCAGTTTTTGGTGTGGGGAGCAGGTAAGAAGAATGAATGCCAGAGAGGGACTGAAGAGGCTATTCCATCAGGGTCCAGCTATATACAGGTTAGTTGAAGACAGGAAGGAGGACATTGAGCAGAGCACTGTGAGATCTGAAATATGGGGCTACCAGCATCATGATCACTACCTGACTGTGGATGACAGCAGCCAGTGATAACAAATACTCAGGGGCGCAGGGCTGCACCTAAACTGTTACTTGAATTCAGTGTAGGGAGATTACCCTCGGGTGTGTGGGGGGGGGGTGTTGACGTTTGTTAGGATAGTATTGAGGTAATTGTGTATAGCTCATTCAGGATTTGGAAGGGTGGTAGCCAGCCAACTCGCATTGTGGAATAGAGCATAGAAAAGTACTGGAGAAGAATTGCTGGGAACTGTCCTGTGGGGTTCTGCAGATCACAGGTAAAGGAGTAGACTGACACTGGAAGTCGATGAATTCGCTCAAGGTATCAGTATGCCTCTCCTGCTAATAATATTGTTATCCATTGTAAATGCAGCCCTTATGAGGGCATGAACAGCAGTTTGTCTGGTGGGTCATGATGCTTATTGCTTGGCCCTCCAGGAACACTTAGTTGTTGGTTAATGAGGTGGGAGAAACACACTAGGGGAACTGTACATACTACCTTCACTGTGCAGAAGGGTGGTGATTCACTCAATGTTTACTGTGGGAGCAGAAGTCAAACATTGAGAAAGTGGACTGGAGAGTGATTTGGGAGGCACTTTCTAACAGTGTCAGCTGATGATGTGTATTGTTATAGGTGTGCACAACTCTCTGAGGTACAAGATTACAATCTGAGGTGTGATAATTCTCTTCATGAGACCGTAAGCACATATGCGGCCCCAGGAAGTACTAATGACAGGGTATGGACGATGGGGTGTTCAACAGAAGACAGGCTAGGTGCAAGGGGTGCACATGGAAAAAGAAAGCCTTATTTGTGGATTAACAAGAAAGCATGAGCTTTGGAATTGAACCAGATCAGTACTTTGCTGTGTGACCCTTAGCAAGTCACTAAACTTCCATGTGCTCCCAGGCCACACCTGTAAACAAGCTTTCAGCTTAGTGTGTCTCTCCTGGTTAAAAAAATAATTCAGGGCATCACATAACCACTAGATCATCAGGTATTTGAAGTGTTGTATTGTACTGCGGTTTGCCAAAGAGAAAGTCAGCTGGATTGCAAAACATTTTCAGCAAGTTAAAGTTAACAAAATGAACAAAATCGTAGCCTAACATGTACTGATCAAAATAATCCACACGTTAACTAGACTTTAGCAAGGCATTTGACACAGTCCCACACAAAAGATTAATATACAAGTTAGCCAGCCTGGGAGTGGGTCCCAAGATGACAGCCTGGGTAAAGAATTGGCTGGAGAATAGGACACAGAGAGTAATAGTAAATGGAGTCCACTCAGAAGAAAGGAGGGTTACTAGTGGGGTACCGCAGGGTTCAGAGTTAGATCGGTCCTCTCAATGTCTTTATGTTTACATTGCAGAAGGACTGAAGGAAAGTATGTCTCTTTGCAGATGACACAAAGATCTGCAACAGAGTTGATGCACAGGTGGGTTGGAAAGGATAAGAAGGGACTTGGTAAGGTTAGAGGAATGGTCAAATGTATGGCAGCTTAGATTCAATGCTAAGAAGTGCAAGGTAATGCACCTGGGAAACAAAAACCCAGGGAAGAGTACACAATGGGGGGTGAGATACTAACAACAACAAAATGGAAAGGGACCTGGGGGTAGTCATATCAGATGACCTAAAGGTGGGCAAGCAATGTGAGAGGGCAGCAAGGAGGGTTGGGGATACTGGGATGCATAGGGAGAGGCATCACCAGTAGAAAACAGGAAGTTATTATCCTCTGTACAGACAGCTGGTGAGACCCCATCTGGAGTACTGTGTGCAGTTCTGGAGACCCAATCTCCTAAAGACATAGACAAGATGGAAGCTGTCCAGGGAGGGCAGACTCAAATGGTGCAGGGTCTGCACCGGAAGACATATGAAGAGAGATGAAAGGAGCTTAATATGTATAGCCTCGAGGAAAGGAGAGAGGGGACATGATGAAACGTCTCAAGTACTTCAAGGGAATCAACAAAGTCCAAGAGGGTAGCATCTTTCAAAAAGAGGTGTGTAAGAACAAGAGGCCACAATTTGAAGATAGAGGGGGCTCAGAGGTAATTTAAGGAAGTATTTTTCACAGAGAGGGTTGTGGATGCATGGAACGGCCTTCCGGAGGAGGTTGTGGAGTCAAAATCAGTGGTGGAATTCAAGCATGCATGGGACAGTCATAAGGCAATTCTAGGGGTTGGGGGTAGGAAGAAGTAGGCTGCTGGTTAACTAGGATCTGCAGCTTATCCAATAGGTAGGGAAATGGGCAGACTGGGTGGGCCAAGCGGTCCTTATCTGCCATCAAATTCTATATTTCTATGTTTCTATGGTGTTGATCATTCTGGTGCAACAATTCAAAACAAAGAGGGAAAGAAGAACTAGTTAGCACTATATTAATCTATGTGTATATCTGGCTCCGATGATGTCATCATGACTCATCACTTAACACACTTGGCAGACATCTTGGGGAGAAACCAAGGCTGCTTTTTGAAAGTGAAAGGCTGATGTTGGTGTAACCCCCTGCAAATGGGGTTCCCAAAAGTCTTCTAGGAGCTGGCTAAGTGCTCCCGGCCTGAATGGTGTTCGGCGTCTAAGCCGCTTAACTGTGAGTGCTTTTAAAGCCTCTGGTACTGTCTCTTTAAGAGCTGCTGCTCGAAGGCTAGTTTAGTTTGAATGGGGGAACTGTGTGTTTAATGCTCGACTCCTGCCCAAACTGTTGTCTAATCGCTCTGTTTCTGCAGTCACTAAGAGCACAGAGGGAGCCTAATTGAAAGATGCAACTGTTTGCCAGAAATCAGTTACAGTGTTAATGAAAATGTAGTTTGTCTAACCTGCCTTTCTTGCAGCTCGGACTCTGTGTGTTCTGCCCCTCCATTTTGGACCTGAACTGCTGAGCTGGGCCAATTGGGTTAGGGGAGCCCTAAAATGGAGACTGCTTGGAGCCAACCAGAACTTGGACTCTCACCTGGAGCCTGCTACAAAAGGGGAATATATGGCAAGTGCCTCTGGGAATTGTAGTTTGGACCTTGGCACCTTTTTGCACTAACAGAGGGAGCCCTGCTGTGATTGACAGCCGAATCCACCAACAGAACTAGTATGAAGCCAAAGGAAATGCCTTGAACTATTGCTGGGAGGTGAGATGCGAGCTGACTGTGTAAGGAGAAGGAGCTCTATTTGCTGCGGCTTATAGTTCATGCGGGAAGTGCGTGGGAGGGCCTGAGGTCGGCCTGTAGCCGTTAGAGTGAGTGAGTCGGGCTGAACCCGATTTCGGAAGAGAAAGAGGAAGTGTGCAGAACCAGGCTTGCCCATAGAAGACCGTAGATTTGCCGAAGTGCGATCGGCCTGTCGGGGACTGCTGATGCTGTGCGTGTAATTTGTAAGTGTTTGCGATTGGGATCGAGAAGCAGCTGCCTGGTATAGTAATTTCCTTTACATATGAATGTGTCTAGTGCTTGTGGGGGATCGCGATTCCATTTCCCCTTTTACTGTGAGTTGTGAGCTGAAGCTGGAAGCTGAACTCAATTTAATTGGACTGAATCCGCCTGCTGTCCAAAGCAGTTGTGCCCTGCCACGAGGGCCTCGACTCCACGCCCTGCTCTTCTGGCAATCCAGAACAACCACTTCCATCAGGTTCTTTGCTTGGGGTATTGTGAGTACAAATCAGGGTAGCTCCCTGCACCTTCCATTTAATCAAAGTGTGTCAACTGATTTCTGTGTGTTTTCTTTCTATGAACTGAGCCATCCGGCTCCGGATTACAAGTGTGTGTTGTGCATATATTTTATTCCTACAGGGCCCCATCCATCTGCACCAGCCGGCCAACCCCGGGCAACAGACCTGGCTAGCTCCCCATCCTGGGTACCCAGAGAGTGACATTTTGGACCCTATATATATGCACAGTACTGTGATTTGAATATTGCTAAACCAAATCAACCTGATTGCCCCTCCCATGTTACTGTCCCCTAAATAAATCAGACTTGTTGTTATTGAACTGTCTGTGGTGTCAGTACATATAGAACCAGCATTGCAGTGTGTTTATGTATCTTGTCTAACCTTGTTTTACAGGGGGTCCTCAGAGACATGCTGCAGAATCAGTCTCGAGGGTAAGTGGTATCTATATGTGTAAAAAGTATGCAAATTATGAGGGGTATTGGGGAGGTAACTCCCGTGTACGTAGTGGGAACAAAGGGGGCTCACAGTGTCCCAGAGGGCTGTGCCCGAGCTAGTTTAACCACTACCAACCCTGACCTCTGGTTGGAGACACCCATCACTGGACCTTGGCCTCTTAACCTGTTACTAGCCATACAGACTGGGGTAGTAGCCCTTGGGATAGCGCCACCTAGGGGTTACATCTACATTTTTCAAAAGCTAAGAAACTGCATTTGTGTTATTTACATAAATGCAATTTTAGCATAAATGTAAACAGCAGCCTTTACTTTACCTTGCTACGAAAACAGATTTTGGATTTTGCAGTTTTAAAAAACTGCTTGTTTAGGTACCCTCTAAGGCCCATAGGAGACCCTCATAAATATTTATGTGAGGGGGGTGGACTGAGGGTGGAACAAGTCATGGTGACTGAAAGTAAGGCCTGGGGAAGGCCCATAGAGTTAAAGGGGCGACGTCAGGCCCCAGGCAATAAAAAGGGCAATATGAGGCCCAGAACTGTAGGGGCAACAAAAGGCCCTGTGATAAAAAGAGGAAAGCAAAGGGCCCCAGGTGTTGTTATGCAATGCCAGGTCTATTAAAAACAAGACGGCAGTGATGGCTGATCTTGTTGAATCATCAGACCTGGCCTGCATCATCGAGACCTGGCTGGATGAAAATTCTGGTCCTATTTTGGAGTCAGCAATTCCGGCCGGGTTTTCGGTGATACACTGCCCGAGGTTGGATCGTGGGGGCAGGGGATTGGCCATTGGTTTTAGATCAGAATTGAGCCTTGTGGAGGTGCCAGTAGGGGAGACTCAGTCCTTTGAATGTATCGTGGGCACAGATGTGGGGTGCAGGATTCTTCTCGTCTACCGTTCATCGCCCACCCAGGGGTGAGAAGCAATTCCTGCAGGAAGTCGCGGACTTCATCATCAACATGGTGTTGGAGTCTCCCAGATGGATGGTGCTGGGGGACTTCAATGTCTGGGTTGACGATGAACTCTCGCAGTTTGGTCAAGACTTCCTCCAGTTGATGAATTTGCTGGGCTTCTCACAGGTGATTACCTCTGCGACCCATAGGCATGTTCATTCCTTGGACCTAGTCTTCCTTCTGGGTATGGAGACCTCTGATTTGGTGGTGCAGCTAGTCAGTTGGTCGGACCATCACACCATAAAGTTCAATTTCCAGGCCCCCCCCCTCGTATAGGCCTACCCTTATGGAGATGGTCTGGTATCGCCCTTTGAGGGGTTTATCCCCCGATGGCCTACTGGTGGTGCTGGACCTATCTGGGCTGCCGAAGAATAGTGGTGGCACAGATACCTTAGTCCAGGGTTACAATGATGCTGTGACTGGTGCTCTAGATTGTCTTGCTCCTGTCAGCATTCGTCCCCTTACCCAGTGCCTTCAGTCCCCTTGGTTTGATGGGACCTTGAGAGAGCTGAGGAAAGTGGGATAAGGCTGGAGCGTCGCTGGCGAAAATCGGGCCTGGATGCCGACAGACTTAGATTGTTAGGCCATTATAAGGACTATCAATCAGCTATCTCCCGTAAGAAGGCAGAGTTCTTGTCCAGGGAGATTGCTGCGGCACAGAATCGACCGGCTCAGCTCTTACGAACTGTAGATAGACTGTGCAATCTAGTCTGTCTGCAGTCTCAAAGAGCATTGTCGCAAGGGAAGTGCGATGAATTTGCTCGCTTTTTTGCTGATAAGGTTGCTGACATCAGGTCTGAGATTCGCACAGGACACCCCAATGGGGCGGAACTTGATCGGTGGGAGATGGCAGCTCCTTGGTCTGCCTGGTCTGACTTCGGCCAGTCTGCGATCGGGGATGTTGTGAAGATTATCCAGTCTTTGCGGCTGACCTGCTGTGGTTTAGACCCCGGCCCAACGCACTTCCTTGTGGGGTGTGTTGAGACCATTGGCCTGGTTCTTGCTGAGATAGTCTGGTGTTCATTAGAATCTGGGGTGTTTCTGGACACCCTGAAGGAGGCAGTAGTTGTACCCCTCCTTAAGAAACCATCTCTCGACCCAGACTGTCTTGCTAACTACAGAACCATCTGTAACCTTCGCTTTGTGGGTAAGGTTATTGAGAAGGTGGTTGTGCTGTAGCTGGAGGATCATTTGACCATCCACGACAACTACGATCCTCTCCAGTCCAGTTTCCGGAAACGGCATAATACTGAAACAGCCCTTGTTCGGGTTCTTAATGATCCCCTAACAGCAAGAAACATAGAAACATAGAATTTGATGGCAGATAAGGACCACTTGGCCCACCCAGTCTGCCCATTTCCCTACCTGATGGATAAGCTGCAGATCCTAGTTAACCAGCAGCCTACTTCTTCCTACCCCCACCCCCTAGAATTGCCTTATGACTGTCCCATGCATGCTTGAATTCCACCACTGTTTTTGACTCCACAACCTCCTCCGGAAGGCCATTCCATACATCCACAACCCTCTCTGTGAAAAAATACTTCCTTAAATTACCTCTGAGCCGCCCCCATCTTCAAATTGTGCCCCCTTGTTCTTGCACACCTCTTTTTTTGAAAGATGCTACCCTCTTGGACTTTGTTGATTCCTTGAGGTACTTGAAAGTTTCTATCATGTCCCCCCTCTCTCCTTTCCTCAAGGCTATACATATTAAGCTCCTTAAGTCTCTCTTCATATGTCTTCTGGTGCAGACCCTGCACCATTTTAGTTGCCCTGCTCTGGACAGCTTCCATCCTGTCTATGTCTTTACGGAGACTGGGTCTCCAGAACTGCATGCAGTACTCCAGATGGGGTCTCACCAGCTGTCTGTACAGAGGGATAATAACTTCCTGTTTTAACATAGAAACATAGAAACATAGAAACATAGAACATAGAAACATAGAAACATAGAAACATAGACTTTGATGGCAGAAAAGGACCACTTGGTCCACCCAGTCTGCCCATTTTCCTACCTACTGGATAAGCTGCAGATTCTAGTTAACCAACAGCCTGCTTCCTGCAACCCCCCACTATAATTGCTTTGTGTCTGTCCCATGCATGTTTGAATTCCCTCACTGTTTTAGACCCAATGACCTCCTCAGGAAGGCTGTTCCATGTATCCACCACTCTCTCCGTGAAAAAGAATTTCCTCACATTACCCCTGAGCCGTCCCCCTCTATCTTTAAACTGTGCCCCCTTGTTCTTACACATCTCTTTTTCTGAAAGATGCTACCCTCCTGGACTTTGTTGATTCCCTTGAGGTACTTGAACGTTTCTATCATGTCCCCCCTGTCCCTCCTTTCATCAAGGGTATATATATTAAGCTCTCTCAGTTTCTCTTCATATGGTTTCTGATGTAGACCCTGCACCATTTTAGTTGCCCTCCTCTGGACTGCTTCCATCCTGTCTATGTCCTTGCATAGATGAGGTCTCCAAAACTGCACACAGTACTCCAGATGGGGTCTCACCAACTGTCTGTATAGAGGGATAATCACTTCCCTTTTCTACTTGTGATGCCCCTTCCTATGCATCCCAGTATCCCCTGGCTCTCCTTACTGACTTTTCACATTGCTTACCCACCTTTAGGTCATCTGATATGACTACTCCCAGGTCCTTTCCATTTTTGTTGTTAGTACCTCCCTGCTATTGTGTGTACTCTTCTCCTGGGTTTTGTTTCCCAGGTGCATTACTTTGCACTTCTTTGCATTGAATCTAAGTTGCCATATGTCTGACCATTCCCCAACCTTGCCAAGTCCCTTCTCATCTTTTCTACCCCCTCTTGTGTATCAACTCTGTTACAGATCTTTGTGTCATCTGCAAAGAGGCATACCTTTCCCTCCAGACCCTCTGCAATGTCACTTATAAAGATGTTAAAGAGGATTGGACCCAGTACTGAGTCCTGAGGTACTCCACTAGTAACCCCCCTTTCTTTGGAATGTGTTCCATTCACTATTACCTTTTGTGTCCTGTTGTGCAGCCAGTTCGCTACCCAGGCTACCACCCTGGGACCCACTCTCAGGCTGGCTAACTTGATTATTAATCTTTTGTGCGGGACTGTGTCAAATGCCTTGCTAAAGTCTAGGTAGGCCATATCCACAGCCCCTCCTTGGTCTATTACTTTGGTCACCCAGTCAAAGAAATTAATTAGATTAGTCTGACATGACCTTCCTGCTATAAATCCATGTTGCTTTGGGTCCTGTGCCCCGCTGGCCTCTAGGTGCTCAACAATTCTTTCTTTCAGAAGTGATTCCATCATTTTCCCTACCACTGAGGTCAAACTTACAGGTCTGTAGTTTTCTGCTTCTGCCTTGCTCCCACTTTTGTAAAGAGGAATCACATCTGCCCTCCTCCAGTCCTCAGGTACCACCCCATCCTTCCATGATTTGTTAAAAAGTGTGGTCAGTGGTGTCACTAGGTCCCCCCTTAGTTCTTTTAGGATTCTGGGGTGAATCCCATCAGGCCCCATTGCTTTGTCCACCTTGAGTTTTAGGATTTCTTTCAGGACTCTTTCTTCTGTGAATGGACTGGTATCAACCCCCCTACCCAGAGTGCTTCTATTGTCTGGTTTAGGTAACTGCTCCTCATCTTCTTTAATGAATACTGAGCAAAAGTATTCATTCAGTATCTCTGCCTTTTCACTGTCTCCCTCTGCCCACCTCCCCTCTCCTTTATTAATCTTCACTATCCCTCCCTTAACCTTTCTATGCTCCCTAATGTACCTATAAAAGGTTTTATCCCCCTTTTTGACCGAGTTTGCTATTTTTTCCTCGGTTTGTGCCTTTGCTATTCTGACTGCCTTCCCTACTTCTTTCTGCTTTAATTGATACAGTTCCCTGTCGTGCTCCCTCTGTGATTCTTTATACTTTTTGAATGCAGCCTTTTTCTCCTTAACCTTCCCTGACACCTCTTTTGAGAACCATAGTGTTTTTTTACTCCACTTTGTTTTCTTTATTTGTTTTACACAAAGACTTGTTGTCTCTATGATGGCAGTTTTGATTTTTCCTCCATTGTTCTTCCACCCCTCCTATTTGGCCATTTGCTAGTGCATTCTTCAGGTGTTCACCCATTTTGCCAAAGTCAGCCCTTCTAAAGTCCAGTATCCTTGTTTTTGTAGGCTTATCTCCATGGTTGTGCTCATTGTGAAGCACACTGTGCAGTGGTCGCTTGTTCCCCAGATGTCTACTGACTTCTAAATTTGTGATCCTCTCTCCATTTGAGAGTACCAGGTCTAGTATTGCCCCTCCTGAGTGGGTTCCAGCACTAGCTGTCTAAGGTCTGCCCCCTGCAGGGCATCGAGAATGACCCTGCTCTTGGATGTGGCTGCAGTACATGTCCTCCAGTTAACAACTGGCCTATTCAGGTCCCCCATCAACAGTATCTCCCCTTTTTCAGCCATTTTGAGAATGTCCTCTATCATTTTCTTGTCCATTTCCTCCCCTTGAGACGGGGGTCTGTATACAACCCCTGTGCGGATTGTGATGTCATTCCCCATCTCCAAGGTAACCCAGAGTGCCTCTTGTCCTCCCCCTTTACCTTTAGTTCTGTGGCTTTGATCCTCCCTTTATGGTATAGCTGCTCCACCTCCTCTTTGCCTTCCCTGTCCCTTCTGTAGATTGTGTACCCTGGTATGTTGACATCCCATTCATGGTTCTCGGTGTACCACGTTTCTGTGACTGCCACAATATCCAATTGTTCATCTTCCATCAAAGCTACTAGCTCAGAAAGCTTGTTTCCCAGACTATGGGCATTAGTAGTCATTGCCCTCCATTTAATGTTGGCTTGATCCTTTTTCCCCCATCCCTGCTCTTATTGCTCTTATCTACTTTACCATTTACCCCCGTCCTGCCCTGTGTTGAGCTCTGTACCTCAGTGTTTACCCTACTACCTGCCATGTTTTGTGGGGGGATGCTTGACTTTTCCTGCCTTTTATCAGTACCTCCCCCCTTATCTAGTTTAAAAGCTTGCCAAGGAAGCATTTAAACCTGTCACCTAGGAACTTGGTCCCCTTTGTGGACAAATGCAGACCATCATACCAGTATAGACCTTTATCTCTCCAGGTAGACCCCCAGTCCCCAATGAAGCCAAAGCCCTGTGTGCTGCACCAGTTTTGCAACCATTCATTAAACTGCATGGTGTGCAGTACCCTAGCCTCACTCCTGCCATGGACTGGTAGCACCTCTGAGAAGGTTACTGTGCTTGCTACCCGTCTGAGGCCACTCCCCAACTCCACAAATTCATTCTGCACTGCACTGATCCCATGCCTAGCTAGGTCATTTGTCCCAAGGTGGACAATGATATCTAGTTCTCTCTCCTGTGATGCTGCTTCTACAATTGTGAGGATTTGCTTCTTGTCCCTCCAAGCCATGGCACCAGGCAGGCAGCTTACTTCCTTCTCTCCCTTCCCCAGTTCTACTCCCCTAACAATTGAGTCCCCTATCAGTAGCTGTTTCCTTCCCCTGTGGTGTCCTGGTGATGCCTCTCCCTATGCATCCCAGTATCCCCCCAGCCCTCCTTGCTGCCCTCTCACATTGCTTGCCCATCTTTAAGTCATCTGATATGACTACCCCCAGGTCCCTTTCCATTTTTGTTGTTGTTAGTATCTCACCCCCATTGTGTACTCTTCCCCTGGGTTTTGTTTCCCAGGTGCATTACCTTGCACTTCTTAGCATTGATTCTAAGCTGCCATACATTTGATCATTCCTCTAACCTTGCCAAGTCCTTCTTATCCTTTCCACCCCACCTTGTGCATCAACTCTGTTGCAGATCTTGTGTCATCTGCAAAGAGACATACTTTCCTTCCAGTCCCTCTGCAATGTCACTTATAAAGACATTGAAGAGGACCGTCCTAATACTGAACCCTCAAGTACCCCCACTACTAACCCGCTTTTTTCTGAGTGGACTCCATTTACTATTACTCTCTGTGTCCTATTCTCCAGCCAATTCTTTACCCAGGCTGTCATCTTGGGACCCACTCCCAGGCTGGCTAACTTGTATATTAATCTTTTGTGTGGGGCTGTGTCAAATGCCTTGCTAAAGTCTAGGTAGGCCATGTCCACAGCCCCTCCCTGATCAACTACTTTGGTCACCCAGTCAAAGAAATCTATCAGATTTGTCTGGCATGACCTTCCCGCTGTGAATCCATGCTGCCTTGGGTCCTGTGCCCCTCTGTCCTCTAGATACTCAACAATTCTTTACTTCAGAAGGTTCCATCATTTCCCTACCACTGAGGTTAAACTAACAGGTCTGTAGTTTCCTGTTTCTGCCTTGCTCCCACTTTTGTGAAAGGGAATCACATCTGCCCTCCTCCAGTCCTCAGGTACCACCCCATCCTCCCATGATTTGTTAAGAGGGTAGTCAGTGGTGTCACTAGTTCTACCTTAGTTCTTTTAGAATTCTGGGATGAATCCCATCAGGCCCCATTGCTTTGTCCACCTTCAGTTTTAGGAGTTCTTTCAGAACCCTTTCTTCTGTAAATGGGCTGGTATCAACTTCTGTATCCAGAGTGTTTCTACTGTTTGTTTTAGGTACCTCCCCTCTTCCTTTGTAAATACTGAGCAAAATATTTGTTTAGTATCTCTGCCTTTTCACAGTCACCCTCTGCCCACCCTCCTCCCTTTATTAAGCCTCACTATCCCTCCCTTGGTCTTGCTTCGGCTCCTGATGTACCTATAAAGGTTTTATCCCCTTCTTAACTGAGTTGGCTATCTTTCCTCGGTTTGGGCCTTTGCTGTTCTTACTGCCTTCCCAGCTTCCTTTGCTTTAACTGATACAGTTCTCTGTCCTGTTCCTTCTGTGATTCCTTGTACTTCCTGAATGCTTTCTTTTCTCTTGAACCTTCACTGCCACTTCCTTTGAGAACCATAGTGGTTTCTTACCTCGTTTCATTTTGTTTATTTGCTTTACACAAGGCTTGTTACCTCTGTGATGGCAGTTTTATTATTCCCATTGTTCTTCCACCCCTCCTTCCTGCCCATTTGCTAGTGCATTCCTTAGGCACTCACCCATTTTGGCAAAGTCAGCCCTCCTAAAATCCAGTACTTTTGCCTTTGTATGGCTTGACTCTATTGCTGTGTTTATTGTGAACCATACTGTTCGATGGTCGCTAGTTCCCAGATAGCTATCGACTTCTACATCTGTGTTCCTCTCTTCATCTCCATTTGAGAGAACCAGGTCTAAGATTGCTCCCTCTCGAGTGGGCTCCAATACTAGTTGTCTAAGGCATGCCCCCTGTAGGGCATCTAGAATAACCCCACTATAAGAGATCTGAGGAGCCATTCCATCTTGGTTTTTCTTGATCTCTCAGTGGCATTTGACACTGTGGACCATGGGGTGTTGGTCAGGCACCTGTGGTCAATCTGTGGACTGTCTGGTACAGTCCTCAGATGGTTTCATTCTTTCCTCACTGTTAGGTTTCAGAGAGTTGTCTGTGGGGTTTACTTCTCTGACAAGGTCTCTCTGCCATGTGGGGTTCTGCAGGGCTCTGTACTGTCCCCCATGTTGTTCACAGTGTATATGCTGCCATTGGGAGACATTGTAAGGCAGTATGGACTAAGTTTTCACTGTTATGCATATGATATTCAGCTCTACCCGTCCTTTGAGCCCATCAAAGGGGAGCTGTCTTGAGTTTTAATGACCACCTTTCCGGGATTTGAGGGTTGGATGAGTGCCAGCTGGCAGAGGTTGAATCCGGATAAGACTGAGGTTTTGGTGGTGGACCCGGGCCATTGGGAAGAGGGGCCGTTGGAGGGGTGAGTCTTGGGGCTTTGGCTCAGTAGTCGCCAGCTGATGACCTATGAATGGGTGCGGGATCTGGGTGCGATTCTTGATGATGGATTGATGCTTAAACATCAGGTGCCATCCGTTGTCAAGACTGCCTTTTACCATCTAAGGAATGTAGCCCAGATGAAGCACCTAGTTCCTCCCAATGACCTATCAGTTTTAATTCACGCCTTTGTAACCTCTTGCCTTGATTACTGTAATGCCTTGTACCTAGGGCTCTCAGGGGTTGATATCCGCCGCTTGCAGCTGGTGCAGAACACAGCAGCCAAGCTGTTGACTGGGCTACTTCATAGCTGTCATGTAACTCCGGTGCTGCGTGATCTGCACTGGCTGCCTATTCAGTGGTGGATCACCTTTAAGGTCAGTTTACTGACCTATAAGGCTCTACACTGACAGGGACCGCGTTATCTGAAAGATCTTCTTCATCCCTATTGCCCCTCCTGGCTACTTCGCTCCACTGACGAGAGATTGCTAGAGATTCCCAGGGTTCATCTAAAGTCATCTGGGGCCTGTGCGTTTGAATTTGTGACCCCATCCCTGTGGAATTCTCTACCTCATTGGATTCGACAGTGCCTGATGGTGGAGAGCTTTAAATCTGAATTAAAAACTAATTTGTTTACTTTGTCGTTCCCTGATTTTATTTGATCTGCTGCAGATATTTTTATATGCGTAGTTGTTTTTATGTGTTTTATGGTTATGTGCTAGTGTTATGGTTTTGGAATAGTGCTATTTTATAAATAAATGATGATTGACTGATTGATTGAATAAGGAGGGGCAGCTCAGCCATTAAAAGAGCCCAAGTAGTTAATAGGGCAACAAGGCCCACTGGTTTTAAAAAGGGCAACGTTAGGCCCAGTTGTGGAAAGGGGGCAGCAATGGCCCCAAGCATTAAAGGGGCAACAGTAGGCCCACAGTGGTTAAAGGGGCAGCATAGGGCCCAAGCATTTCAAAGTGGGCTCAGCCAGTAGGCACACTGTCATTAAGAGGGGTCCAGCAGGTACGAGGGCAAGGGGAGCCCAGAGTGGAAAGGGCTTTCATCCAAATGTTTCCAGAGGGGTAGCCAGATCCTGGTACAAAGGGACCCACAAGTGTGGAGGGTTGGCAAAAAGGGGTGCTTAGCACACAACTGCCATCTAGTGACTGTTAGCTAATGAAGCTATGTATTAACTAGTATCTGAAATGTTGTATTGATTGCAAAGTACCAAGACTGTATGATTACTGGGATTGTGGTTATTTGCCCCTGCAATGAACAATTTCCCTAGATTCCAGCAATTCACCCCTGCTCCAGGCAAATTGCACCTGCAATAAACAATTGCCCTAGATTTTGGTGATTTGCCCCTGCTCCAGGCAAATTGCCCTTGCAATGAACAATTGCCCTGGATTCCAGCAATTTGCCTCAGCTCCAAGCAGATTGCCCCTGCAACGAACAGTTGCCCTGAATTCCAGCAATTTGCCCCTGCTCCTGGCAAATTGCCCCAGCAACAACTAAACACCTTGGTGCAGTCAAAAGTGTAATTACTAGTGTTCTTAGTGCCCACTGAATGTGCATGGACTCAATCTTCTGCTGCAACACCCCTGGTGGGTTATTCACAGCTGATTCTTCACTGGAGCAGACTTCAACCAGTGAAGAACTTCACAGCAACACCCTTCCCTGTCCTCCGCTGTTGGTTGAAGCCAAGGTAATTCTGTGTGACTCACGACTGTCAGCTCCTGGTTTCTTTGTGATTTGGTCAGCCTGGAAGTGGAATGTCCTGGAAGAAGCCTCGTCCACCAATCCCAGTCATTTGCCAATAGTCGAGTCCGACGTGGCCAGTGTGTGTCCACATCCACCGATTTGTAGTTTTCTGGTGCTGAACACTACAGGGCTCTGATCTTCACCCTGCAGCCTCCTCTTACTGCTTGTCTTGCCTTGCTTGCACCATGTTGTCCTCTGGAATTCAGCTTGATCTTGGTGGTCCTCCTGTGGATCTTTCACCAAAGAAGCTTCAACATGCCTTCATCCTTGGCAGCTCTGGTCAAGGGTTTGTGCTGGGGAAACTGGAGCAGGTCTTCATCCTTGGCAATCCTTGCAAGTGGATTCGATGTCAAGTATTTGTTTCTTCATCCTTAGCAGTCCTGGTTGAGGGTTGGTGCCAGGGAACTTCAGCTAGTCTTTGTTTCTTCAGCCAGTCTTTGTTTCTTCATCCTTGGCGGCCCTAGTCGAGGGTTTGTGCTGGAGGAGAATGCAGCAGATTTCAGTTTTCTTGTTCTAGAGTATTCTGGAAACCTTAGAGAGTCGGTTGGCCAAAGAATAAGGGTTTGTTTGAAAATCTCTCACATCCCCTCCAACCTCTCTTAGGTTTTCACACAGGTGTAGCTTGGTACTAAGTAGGAACCCCATTCTCCCTTTTGCCCCATTGCTACTCCACTCTTCAGCTGTGCACACGAAGATGGCAGGAAAAGTTGGACCTCCTTTAACACCCATAAACTCTTAATGGTGGTTACTCCACCCAGCCCTTCGGGGTCTGCTACTGGTATCCATTGTTCAGTGCAGTGATGGTCTCATATCATTATAGAGTAATAGATGTTTTGAATTTGTTTACTAGATCATTAAGAGAAAGCATAGTATAGAGCTTAATAGATAGTGACCTTAGGCCGAGGTGCACCTCTTAGAGACAGTACAGAATGTTACTTACTGTTCATGTTTGGTTTGGTTCCCCTCTTCCCTTGGGACCATGTCTACCTTTCCCTGTAGAATGAATTTAGCTTGTGCGGCATCAAACTTATAAATTGTTTCCTGCTTCTTCTTATTCGGTGCCTCCATCCACCCAACCCATTCAAACCACGACATTGTCTCACCAGTTCACATGTTTGAGGTGACGCTGGTGGTGCAGCTGAGATAGATGATCTTCATAGTCAGCACTCAGTTAGTTCACCACACAGAAAGAAAAAAATGTTTGGAGTAGTCGGCACAATAAATTTTAAGGAGTCTAAAGCCGTAGCTTCTAAAGTAAGATGCAAGCAGTACCGGGTTGCAGTAGTGGATTGTCTGGAGGGGATAACATGTCCATAGGTAATGACTCCATAGAGACTGGGATGGAAGACGAGAGAACATACCCCCCTCACCCCTGACAATGCTGTACTACTTCAGGGTGCCTTGGCTTCCCCAATTCACAGGAGAAAGGGATGGAAGTGGGACTAGTAATTTTGGCAGTTCCACTCTAAGATGCAAGCCATGTTTCAGCTGTATCAAATTCTGGACAGACAGAAAGTAGAAATACTCATTGGACAACTTAAAGGTGCTGCCCACAGAGAAGTTAAGTCCTGACCTGCAGGTGCAAAGACCACAGCTGATCAGATACTGCAAAGGTTGCAACAGATATTCGAGTCTCACACAGTGTCCAATTTGAAGATGAAATTCTTCTCCCATACCCAGATGTCTCAAGAAACTTTCCGAGAGTATGCACTGAGTCTTCAGGAGCTATATAGGGCAATTGAGAGAGTGGATGCCAGAGAGATTATAGATCCAGACTATGTCTTAACAGAAAAGTTAGTGGAAGAGGCCCATAGTGAAGCCCTGAGAAGGGAGCTCCATATGTTACAGCTCCAGGATCCTGAAGAAGATTCTTGGACTTTAAAAAGAAAGCCATCAAAGTGTTAGGACCACGTCGAACAGGAGAAGACATTGTGACTTACCCCAAATGGCGATGCCTCTAGGTGCAGCATGGCCAGGGTATCCAATGGAAGGATTGGCACAAAAAGACCCATGGCGCAGGTGACCACTGAGTGAGGGACTGTCCAGTGAAGAAAGGGTATATGGTCGAGAACCGATGGGTGGATACCCAGGTTATCTCCCAGACTCCCGACCCTTGTGCGGTCAGATGGCTCAGGCACTAATCCATTCCACTGCAACCAACCCCAGCCTGAACTTGGAATTAGTGAAACAGATAGCTACCCTGATGCGGAAAATGACAGAGGTTTGTCAAGAAGTAAAAGGACTTAAGGAAGATTGGAGGAGAGACACACCTGGATTCAGAATGAATGAGGAAGGAGGTTCGATGACCCTCAGTCCCGACCCAGAAGGGGAGAAGGAAGGCATTGCCAGCAGCCTTCAGACACACAGTGATGTTAAACAGGGAGTGTTCGGGGATGGGGGATGATCCTTGAAGAGTGGTCAACCAGGTCCACCCACAGTAATGGATTGATCTTGTTTCATCGGCAGGAGTCCAACTATTCCAGTCAGAGTAGATGGAGTAGAATTGATGGCATTGTTGGATACAGGGTCCCAGGTTACAACCATGCAAGGGCTATATTTCCGGCAACATTGGACAATGGAAGACCTTCAGCCACCTCCAAAGTCTTGGATTACTTTTATCACCAGCAATGGAGCTGAGGTTCTGTATCTAGATATTTGAAAGTGAGCATCCAGCTGGGAAAGAATGTACAAGACTGTCAAGGAATAATTATCAGTGACATGGAGAGTGATAACTTGCCACCACTCATTCTTGGAATGAACTTTCTCCAGCACTGCTTTGAGGATTTGGTGCAGATCCTGCAGACCCAAGCAAAAAGGTCTCCTTGTGTAGAAAAATGAGCGTTGCAGCAGATGATCCATCTTCTTCAGTGCCATCAACGTTTGTGAGTACAACCGGTGAGATTGGAAAGGCCCGAGTGTCTGACCCCAACCTATTACTCTGAAACCAGGAATGGAGACCACCTTGTGGTGCAAGACCAAGATGGGCCCTCATGGTCAGGACTACGATGCCCTGGTTGAACCCTACCCTAATGAGAAAGAAGAACCCATACTGGTGGCCAGAAGTGTTGCCATGGTCACAAAGGGAAGGAACCCTGTCCGGGTTATCAATTACGGGAATCACGATATGCAACTCCATTGCAACCAGCCGGTTATCCAGTTACACACCGTGTCTCTCCAGGATATTTTGGAACCAGAAGACCAGATCCAGAAGGACCGAAGAACACCAGTCATCGGGGTGGAAGAGACTGAAAACCATTGTGACCCCAGTGTGCCAGCGTGGATATGGGAGATCAACCTGGGTACCCCCGAGATTACAGAACAACAAAAGGAAGATGTCACCCAAGTAGTGATAAAGAATCAAGAGGCTTTCAGTCAATATCCACTAGATTTTGGGTTAGCTCAAGAGGTGCAGCACCACATTCCCACCAATCAGCACCCGCTGATAAGAGAAAGATTCAGACAATTCCCCCGGCCATATACCAGCCTGTGAAGGAGATGATCCAAGAAATGAAAGGAGCCAAAGTCATTAAGAAAAGTCACAGTCCTAGGGCCGCTCCCGTTGTCCTGGTCAAAAAGAAAGATGGGAAGATTCGGTTCTGTGTAGACTATCGAAAACTGAACAATATCACTCACAAAGATGCCTACCCTTTATCCAGAATTGAGAACTCTCTTACAGCCCTACAGTCTGCTACAATATTCTCCACTCTCAACTTGACAAGTGAGTATTAGCAAGTGCCCATGGCTCCAGAGGATCAAGAGAAAACCGTCTTTATAACACCCATGGGCCTGTTTGAATTCACCTTCATGCCCTTTGGCCTATGTAATGCCCCAGGAGCTTTTCAAAGACTAGTGGAATGCTGTTTGGGAAGCTGAAGCTTTGACATTTTGTTGTTATACCCGGATGACATTATTATATACTCTAAGAACCACCAAGAGCATCTGTTGTACCTAGATGAAGTCTTTGCTTGACTGACCCAGTGTGGTCTGAAAGTAAAACCCTCCAAGTGCCATCTTCTGCAATCTCAAGTGAACTACCTGGGCCACATAGTGTCTGCCACTGGTGTGTCACCTGACCCTGAAAAGCTGGAAGCTGTGCGAGAATGACCAGTCCCTGTAACAGAACAGGACATCAGAAGGTTCCTGGGTTTTATTGGATACTAGCAGTGGTTTGTCAAAGATTTCTCCAAGATAGCTTTGCCACTAAATGAACTTCTCCGTGGAACAAAAGCAAGGTGAATACCGAAAAAAAGGCTGGTCAAGTAGGCCGCAGAGCAGCAAGAGGCTTTCAACAAGCTGAGGCAGATTCTAACTTAAGCACCTGTACTGGCATACCCTGACTACTCTAAACCATTCCGGCTATACACAGATGTGAGCAACAAAGGACTGAGTGCAGTGTTCGTGCAAGAGCAAGAAGGCATTGAGCATGTGAGAACCTATGCAAGTCGTGGTCTTAGAGGGTCGGAATGGAATGATGCCCATTACAGCTCATTCAAGTTGGAATTTTTGGCCTTGGTCTGGGCAGTCACTGAAAAATTCAGGTATTACATAGCAGCCCTTCCCTTCACCGTTTTCACAGACAGTAATCCTCTGGCACATCTAAACACAGAAAGGCTGGAAGCTCTTGAACAAAGATTGGCATCGAGGTTGGCCAGTTACCAAGTCTCCATAAAATATCGGTCAGGCAGGTCCAATGCCAATGCAGATGCATTACCTAGAGTGCCATCCCAAAGAGAAAGTCAGACTGATGATACACTTTTGGAAAATATGGAGATGCCACCTTTCCTTCGGGTACTGACAGAGATAGTACAGGCCTGTTGTCAAACCAGTGCAGTTGTGTGTACAGAGGTGGAGCAAGAACCAGAACTTTCAGACAAATTTGCAGAACAAAACAACTTATGGGTGCAATTACAGGACCAAGACCCAGTAGTGAAACAGATAAAGACATATATCTCGACAGGACAGAGTCTGGCCCCTCAAGAATGTAGAAGGATGGATCCTAAAGCAGTGAAGCTGTGGAGGCACAGATCATGAAGAATTCCAGACTCATTCGACTAAGCCGAGATCCGAATACCCATTGTGAGATCTCCCAGACAATAGTTCCCAGAGGAAGCGTGCCAGTGGTACTTGAAGCTTATCATGACCACTATGGTTATTTTGGTCACAAAAAGACAGAGGCCATCATTTGGAAGAGATTTTATTGGATCAGAATGAGAGCTGATGTCATAAAATGGTGTGAAGAATGCCCGGCTTGTAGTTTAAAACATCCTAACAAGAGCAATCAACAAGCTCCCCTCCACTCCATAGTCAGCAAAGCACCTCTGGAATTGGTCACTTTAGATCATCTCAAGTTAGAACCAAGTGCTAATGGTCAAACGTATGTTCTGACGATGGTAGACCATTACTCCAAATTCATGGTTGTCAGTGCTGTCAAAGATCTGTCTGCCTGAACCACAGCTGAAACATTTTTGAAACTCTTTGTTCGCCCATATGGATATCCAACCAAGATCTTGACCGTTCAGGGATCTGCTTTTGAATCACAGCTCTTTAAAGAACTCTGTGCCCTGTATGGCAGTCACAAAGTAAAAACCACCACCTATCACCCTCGGTGCAATGGACTGTGTGAAAGAACAAATCAGGCTCTCTTGGGAGTGTTAACAGCCCTACCTGAATACAAGCATCCATATTGGCCAGCCTTACTTCAGGAACTCACCTACTTGTACAACAACACTGTCCACTGTTCAACTGGATATACCCCACACTACTTGATGTTTGGTCACCATGGTAGATTCCCCATGGATGTAGTGCTTGAAGTCCAATTGGATGAACCACCTATTACAGATTGGGTACAAGAACATAGCAAAAAATTGCAGAAAGCTGGTTAGATCGTAAGCCAGCACATGGATCGGGTACGACAAAAGCAAAAGATGACATATGATGCCAAAGCAAATGTGACCCCACTGCAGATTGGAGAATGGGTATTGCTAAGAAGGACACAGAAATGTCACAAGTTAGCTACCAAATGGGGAAACAGAACCTTTCCTTATTGTTGAAATCCCCTACCCTGACTTACCTGTGTACAAGATCCAAAAAGAAACTGGTAATGGCACGAAAATAGTGCTTCAAAATCTTCTTAGACCTTGTACCTTCAGAGACAGTGCTTTAACCGAGACTACAAGGGACTTTATGCCAGAGGAGAGGCAGGAGAACTGTACCTGCAAAATGATGGAACTGGAATCACCTACAAAATGGTATATGGATCCTTGGGTTAGGTCCTTTCACATATACTCAGTCAATCACCCTTTAGCTGAACCAGTAGTAAATCTAGAACCTCCCGATTTACTAGAACCAGCAGGTAGTCCTTTAGAACCAGAGTGTATTCCTACAGAACCAGTAGCTTTTCAGCCTTGTAGGTCACAGAGATCCACTTTTGGTATCCCTCCTAGGAGATACATAATGGAAGCCCTTCAAGTAGCACCTTCCTTTTAAAGATAGTCCCTAAAAGAGTAATTAGAGGACACGGTCTCTTAGTTTAGCAAATAAGGATTCTACTGAAAGTTATAGATGTTTTAAAAGTGTGTTTAACTTAAGTAAGATTACCTAGAGATTTAAGTGAAATGTTAAAGTGTTAAGAAATGTTATAGACACCTACAGAAGTAACATTTAAAAAATGTTTTTATAGAATGTTAAGAGGGAATACATGACCCTTAACAAGGCATGTAGGCTAACACTTGGGGCAGACAACCGTACGCACACATGTTCCCTCTCTGAGCAGACCAATTGGCTTAACCTACCAAACAGAATAAAATATAAATCCTGCCTGTTGGTCAAGATATCACTAGTAGGCAAAGTGGCTTCATTCTTCAGCGGCTGGTTGCCTGCCTGTAGCTCTGGGTACCAGACCAGAGGCCACTCCCGGGGCTCCCTAGCGGTGCCCTTCAGAAAAACAACACTGGGACAGCGGTCGTTTGCATACCATGCTCTCCTGTGGCTTAACGAAATCCCGGCTCACCTACTGACAAGCTCAAGCCTACCTGCCTTTAAGGCCGAACTTAAACAGTACCTCTCTGGAAGCATGGCCTGTTGCTGTAGGCAGTAATTGCATTCCCAGCCCTGCAAGTCTTAAGACACAATCACCTGGCTAACCGACATGGATCAAGTCACCTCCCATCCCCTTTTTAACAAAGCCCCCTCAGGGCCTCTGCCCACATTCCGGATCCCCCACCCCCAACTCTCTACTTCAATTCCACTACATAGATGGATCCAGCTCCCTAGCTACTGAAGATTATACCTTTGTGCCTAGCCTTTGGCTGTTGTAAATTATACCTGTATACCTGACAATGTTTGACCTTGTCATGTTTCTTTGCACTTACCAGATAGGTTATGTCTCTGTTAGTAATGTTTCACCCTTGTAATTTGCTTATACTGGAGCTCCACCCTCCTTTGTTTTCTTGTTCACACTTTGTTGTACCTGATGTGGAACCTTTGTAAAAGAGCTTTTGTTCAAAGGTAATGTCCAAATCTTGAAATAAATAAATAAATAAAATTAAAATGTGCCTGCAGTTAGCAGAACAAAGACACATGTCACCAGGAGTGAGTGTGACAGAGTCGTCCTGAACTGCTGGTTCATGTGTTACAACAAAAGTTGAAGAAAGGTTTCTAATTTAGAATATGTACCCTCAGATTACCATGTTGTATTAATACTTGTATTGTCCGAACACAGTAGTATTTGTAAAGGTCTCACTTGGCCGCTGTTTATAGGGCCCCACTCTCCAAAATAAAAATGAAAAAGACCAAAAAAAATCGGGCGGACATTGTTATTTGTCCTTTACTGTTCAGCTCTCTTTCTGCTACTTTTTTCTTTAAAAAACAGCAGTATTTGTAAATGTCCCAGTTGGTCAATGTATAGCCCCCCCCAAAAGAAAAAAGAAAAACACCAAAAAATGTTGCCATACATTGTTATTTCTCCTTTATTGTTCATCTCTTTTGCTGCTACTTTTTTCTTTAAAAAAATAGCATTTACTGTACATTACCCCCTTGCATCCTATTTAGGGCCCCCTCCACAAAATAAAAAAGATTCCCCCACATTAAATTTGGTCGGCCATTGCTAATTGTCCTGTATCTGTGTGCTACTGTTTGGTTAAGAAAAAAAATAGGATGTGGTGTAACAAAGTCTGCTCCCCAGTTGTCCGATGTGTGGGCTGAGGCTCCTGGCCCCAAAAGACACAAGAAATCCCCCTAAACATTTGTTCTGATATGGTTTAATGTTCTTTATCTTTTCTCTTTCTTTATGCCACTGTGTTGTGTTAAGAAAACACCACTTGCTGTGTACTTCACAGTTGGCCTTCCACTGTTTGCCCCCCACCAAAACAAGTTTTAGATAGATAAAAAAGACAGATAAAAAGCTTTATTTTTTGACAGGAGAATAACTTTTAGGACTATGGGCCCTGTTTATCAAAGTTGTCCTGTTTAAGGTTACAGTTACACAGAAAATGTGCCATCATGTAATACAATATTACAGTAACATTCTTAAGAACATTGACACAGACTAGTTACATTTTATACGTGCAATGGGAAGAACACACATGAACGTGAGAAGCAAAATGAAGCCCCTTGTAAGTTATAAAATTTTGTCCATATAATAGGCAGGAAGAAATGTGCAAACAATGGTATGTAACAGATCATATATTATTCATGATAGGGGAAGAAAGCATCCAAACCCCAAATATTTTGGATACAATAGAGTATACAAAGTGAGAACATGGTACTACAAGCTTTGCCTCCCAAACTTTCATAGTAATTGTTCAACTGACCACATGGCTTGTTCTGAGTAAAACCAGTTACCTATGTAATAATCGCCTGTTACAAGACTGATCAATCCACCGTGGCAAACAATAGCCACAGAGGCACCCACAAAATTGCTTAGTATGACCTCCCTTCCTACATTACGAACATACAAACATATGAAATTGCCAGCAGATACAGGCCATGATAGTCTATCAAATCTGCTCGAGTGTGCAGCTAGTTATACAAAGTAGCTGCCACCCCCTACACTCCTCCTGGAGTTGTTCTCCCCCTCTCCCCCCCATCGCTGTGCCCCATCCCCCTCATGTTTTCTGTTGACCTAATTTTCTTCTTCACCCTGTCCCAACCCCCTCTTAAAACTAGTCACTGTCCTTGCCGCCACCTCCTCCTCTGGCAACTCGTTCCACCCTTTCACCACCCCTTCTGTGAAGAAGTGCCTTCTCATTTCCTTCCTGAATCTGCCCCCACCAATTTCAGGCCATGACTACTTGTTGTACCCTCCTTCCTTAGATTAAAGGTGCCCTCTGTGCTGGTCTTATTTATGCCCTTTAGGTACTTGAATGCCTCAGTCATATTCCCTCTCTCTCTCTCTCTCTCTCTCTCTGTCTCTCTCTCCTGTCCTCCAGAGAGTACATGTTTAGCACCTTCTACCTCTCCTCATATGTTCTGTCCTCCATGCCCTGGATCAATCTGGTTGCTCTCCACTGTACCACCTCTAGTAGTTTGATCTCTTTCTTAAAGTAGGGGCACCAGAACTGGACATAATACTCCAGGTGTGGTCTCACCAGTGACCCGCACAGTGGCAGAATAATCTCCTCCCTCATAGAGGTGATTCCCCTGACTATGCAACCCAGCATTCTGTTTGCTTTAGCTGCTGCCTTACTGCACTATGTTGAGTGTTTCATGTCACCCCTTACCATAACCCCCAGGTCCTTCTCTTCCGATATTGTCACCTGAACTCCCCCTAGCCAGTAACTGGCCTTTGGAGTTTCGTCTCCCATGTGCATCACCTTACATTATTTGCATTAAACCCCAACTGCCAGATTCCAGACCATTTCTCCAGCTTTGCCAGGTCCTCCCTTAGATCCTATCTCCCTTCCTCTGTGTCCACCCTCCCACAGAGCTTAGTATCGGCTACAAATAGACAGATTTTGCTCTTGACCTCCTCTATTATGTCACCAATAAATACATTGAACAACACAGGTCCCAGTACAGAGCCATGTGAGACACCACTTGTCACAGGCCTAGGTTCAGACAGCTCACCCCCTACCAATACTCTCTGGTTCCTGTCCGTCAGACAGCCCTTTACCCACCCCATCAGTCTGTCCCCAACCCCCAGGTCCCTCAGCTTGCTGACCAACCTGCCATGGGGCACCAAGTCAAATACCTTTTGCTGAAGTCCAGATACAGTACATCCACTGCCTACCCTTTGTCCAAGGTCCTTGTAACCCAGTGGAAGAAGTCCACTATGTTGGATTGACACAACCTCCCCCTAACAAACCCATGCTGCCTGTCATCCTGGAGACCATTTTCTTCAAGGAAGGACACAAGCCTTTCTTTCAGAGTGGCAATTAACTTACCCATTATGGAGGTTAAGCTGACTGGCCTGTAGTTTTCCAGCTCATCTCTAGGGCCATTCTTGTGGATAGGCACCACATGAGCTGTCCTCCAGTCCTGAGGAACACCCCCCCCCAAGCAAGGTGTTAAATAGGTCTGTCAGTGGTGCTGCCAATATCTCCGCCAGTTCCCTCAGAACTCTTGGGTGTACCCCATCTGGGCCAGGAGCCTTGCCCACCAGCAGTTCCTTAAGACCTCTCAAGACCCTGTCTACCTCAATCTCCCCCCTTAAGGGGCATCCTGATCATCCTCTTTGGCATGGTCCCGCTAGCATCCCTGGTGAAGATAGAGCAGAAGTACTCATTAAGTGCCTCCACTTGTTTCACACCCTTATCCACCCATCCTCCCTCTTGATCCTAACTATCCCATCCCTTCTACTTCTTATCTTCCTAATGTGGAGGAAGAAGTCCTTCTCCCCTTCCTTAATCCACTGAGCCAGTCTTAGCTCTTTCTCAGCCTTGGCTGCCCTGGACCTCCCAGCCTGCCTCTCTAGATTTCTCCATGTAAATCTCCCTGTCTATTTCCCTTATGGTACGCTTGTAGGTCAGTAAAGCTGCCCTCTTATCCATTGCCTTTTCCGCCACCTTGCTATTAAACCAGCTTTGCCTTTTGGTTCTGGTACTCTTTTTTCAAGCCTTTGTACAAATCTTGGTGGCCTCAGTCAACCCCATCTTGACGACAGTCCATTTTTGGTCTGTACTCATCCCTGGTTGGATCTTTTGCCAGGTGTTCTATCACTATGCTCCCCATCTTGTTGAAGTCTGCCTTCCTAAAGTCCACCACCTTTGTTTTAGTCTTGGTCGCTTCCTTCCCCATGCAGATTGAAAACCACACTGTTTGGTGATCACTACCTGTGAGAGATTCCCTCACCTCCATGTCCCAGACTTTCTCTCCATTTGACAGCACTAACTCTAATATGGTGTCCTCCCTTGTTGGCTCCTTGACTACCTGAGTCAGAAAACAGTCCTGTATAGCATCCAGGAGGATCTGTTCCCTACTGCAGGTGGTAGCAGGGGTGCTCCATTCTACTCCCGGCAGACTGAAGTCACCCAGAATTATGTTTCCTCTGCCCCCTGCTCTTCTGATCTGTTCTCCCAGCTCCCTATCTAGATCAGTTCCTTGTGAAGGTGATCTGTACACTACCCCCACTCGAATTCTTCTGCCATCGGTATTCTAAAATAAAATACTACCAACAGCTTAATCTGGTTTAAGGTCAGTTGGCATTTATCTGTATCACCCTCCCCTGGGTCGTGCCTGAAAACACGCAGAATTTGTCTAGAGCACTTACCCGATCAACAAAAACTAACTAAATAAATAATAAATTAATTCTGTAGTACTGCCCAAAGGGCTTCTGTCGTACCCTCCTCCCCCTCCTCCCTGCTACACTCTATCCCTTCCTGTATATACAAAGCCACACCACCAAACCCACCCCCCTTCTTTTAGCCCTGTCCTTCTGACCTGTGCAGTTGGTAACCTGGGATCTCTAGGCCCCAGTTGTGGAACTGAGTTGCCCATGTTTCTGTAATGGCAGCTATATCCACGTTCCCTTCTGCCAGTAGTGCCTGTAGGTCTGCTACCTTATTTCCCAGGCTCCTTGCATTCAGGGTCACTGCCTTCCAGTGCATCCTGTGGCCCCCTTTGCCTCTGCTTATGCCATGCTTCCTCCCCCCCTACAATCTCCTCCCCTTGTACTCCCCTGTCTTTAGTCATTCTTCCTAGGGGGAGGCCCCCTGCTGCCACCCCCAGTTCAGTTTAAATGTATCCTGTCACTTAAGTGGCTTTCTAATTTACCTTTCAGGACCCTAGTGCCCTGGTGCAGCCTGTCTGTTGCATAAATTTCTTTGTTATCCCATGTTCTACCCCACTCCCCCACCAGGCCGAAACCTTTTTCTTCACACCACCCCCTCAGCCACGTGTTGAACTCCTTATTCCTCACCTTTCTAACTCTGCTTGCTTTTGGGACTGGCAACACTTCTGAGAAGGTCACTGATTTGTCCAACCCTCTACAGATCCTATCCAGCTCTGAGAACCTTTCCTGTGCTACGTTCACCTCACTACCTGCCAGATCATTGGTGCCCAAATGAACTACAATGTGTGGCCACCCCTGCCCCGCATAGTTTGGTAATATTGCTCCCACCCTCCCTGCTGTCATTCCTGGCATGCATTCCACCCTCTTGTTGCCACTGCCAGAGTTCCCATTACCCCATTTTATTCTCTTCAGGATGGAGTCCTCCATTATTACTACTCGCTCCTCCCCTTTCAGCCTCTTGCCCTTAGAGTGCCATCTGTGCTGTCCTTCTTTCCTGTGTTTGTCTCCCTCCTGTTCCCCAGCTTTCTCCCTGCCCTTGGTCGCTCTCTGGTTTGCCACCCATCCCAGGCTTGCCTTATTCTCCACTGTGGGTCCCTTCCCTGAAGATGCCGCTGCCTTGCCTCGGCCTCTTTCCTCCCAGTCCTCCCTTGCTCGTGCTTGCTGTGCTATCCTCCCCAACAGGCTTCCTAGCCTCCCTACTCCAGTTACCCCTCTTTCCCTGACTCTCACCCCTTCCCCATGGCTTTAACTACTTTGATCTGTATGTGCCTCACCCTGCTTTCCCAGCACTGCTCTGGCCCCTTGTTCATCCAGATCCTGATGAAGAACCTATTTGAGGACTTCACCCCTATGCCTGTGATGCCCTCAGTACCATTGCCCTTTTCTCCCTTTTTTCTTCTTATCCCTATCACTTTCCTGGTTGCCTCTTCCCCACTACCATCCAGTGTCCCCCCCCCCTTTTGGCACTCTTGGAATCCATGTCACAGGTGCTTCCTGTCTCTGGGTTGCCCTTTTAGATTCTTGCCTTGTACCTCTCTCAGCCATGATCCTCTGTCTCAACCTGTTACCTCTTCTTCCCTGCTCCCCAGCCCCACCAGCCTCCCCCTCATGCCCAATGTCCATCTTAGCCACTCAATTTCCTCCTTAAATTGCCCGAGTTGCCTGCAGACTTGACAACCGCCTACATCCCACACTATCCCAAGGAAGATGGCAGCACCACAACCATTACAACTGACCATCATCATATTTCCCCCTTACCACCCCCATCTATCATCTGTGGCCCACCTACCTCCTACCATTCTGTACCCCAGCACCCCCCATCCTTTTGACTGCCATATGTTGACCAAAGATATCCCCACTTCTTTACTATTTCAGTACCCCTTCTCCCCTCTTGACCTTTGCTTGCTCTGTAGCCTTCCTTATTCCCCCCCAATCCACCCCTCCTGATTTTTTGCCTTCCTTCCTATCTCCTTTCTGTGCCTGTATGTGTCTCTTTCATGGATGTGCTCCCTTGTCTCCTACTCTCCGCTCTCCAGTGTGGCCTGCTGCCTGCTGTACTCCCTGCTGACACCCTGCAGAAATTACACTTCTGCGTCGTGGCACTCACGCATCGGGGTTGCTTGCACGAGGGGTCACTTGGCCCCGTGGGAACTATAGACTGACTCCAGCCACCCTATAGGCCCTGCCGGGTCATGTGACCTCCGTCTTCCTCCCGGAGCAAGTCCCTCCCTCACCCTCCCTCTCTCGGCTTCCTCCCACCTCCCAGTCCCAGAAACACTCCACAAAACAAAGTAATCAGCCTCTCACCAGCGTGCAACCCCCCAATATAGCTAGAAATCAAATTCAAAAATCACTTAGCTGCTCCAAGATCCATTCCCTGACCTCCACTCTCTGCAGCTGCAACACCATTTGAAGAACTACAAAGATGGCCCCCTGCCGGGTCACGTGACCTCCATCTTCCTCCCGGAGCAAGTCCCTCCCTCATCCTTCATACCAATATTATTCAGCGCATGGCCTGTAACTTGTACTACATAAATATGTAATCATGGGATTGTGACATGAGAGACTGACAAATGCACTATAGCAAATAACAATGATAGAGACATTAACAGAATCTGTCAATATTTGTTCTCAAAATGTCAGAACAACAATTGCACTGGCACTGGGACAATATGTGGTACTTTTGACTGAAACTTGATATGACATTTATATGTGCTCACAGTGTGGTCAACAGTGACAGTAGCATGGCAATATTCTAGTAATCCTTGTTGCAAATTCATAGAAATTCAATTGACATAAAAGTTGTGTGGAACAACAACAGCGGTGCCACACCGACAGAGTCTGCGAATGTGACCTCACAAGATTTCATCATATCAGGCTAGCACTTGACTTGAGTAATGTGATGTGTGTAGTACTCATTTGCACAAGTGGCAGAAGAAATGCTTATCCTACTGCTCGTCTATGGGTTTGGATGAATTGCAGCACCGTACCACCAAGATCATTTACTGCTACGGTACTCTGACTGTGAGGTATCCTCTTCAACACTTCACATCTCCTTCCACCATCACACAGGTTAGTAGAAATATATATATTTTTTGTCTATTGTTGATTCCTGAATTTTCTTATTAGTATGATGACACCATGCAATGCTTATTACACCATCTCTTCCGAGTCAGCACCCTCACTCCGCTGCTGGAGTGCTGGGTAAGCTGCTTTCCTGCCTCCTCCATCCCCTCTCTGACTTGCTCTACTCTCCCCTCTGCCTTTCCCCATCCCTTACTCCCTGTCTTGGGAGGATGCCAGAAAATGTATCTTCATGCTTGCTCCTGTCCCTGTCAGTCCCCATCCTGACCCTCTTTTCTGTCTCCCTCCTACTTATGACCCCAGCCATTGTAACCTCAGGTACTAGGGACTGCTATGCCTGAGGTCTGTCCCTGTACCACTGCAGCGTTACTACCGTCTTCCCCAACAGGCACTGCTCACTTTATTGTACTGGTGCCTGAGATCCTACTTGTCACTGCAGCATACCATTCTGTTGTATTGTTTCATAAGCTTGGTCACCACACTGCTTCTACACATGTTATGTTGCCCATGTATCAGCAATGTGGTGCTTTGTGATTTTATTCCTGCTGCTGTCTGCTTCCCAACTCCCCCCTTCCCTGTCTCCGACCTGGAAATGAGCCCCAGCTCATTGTGCCTTTCCCTGTTGTGGCGTTTCCAGTAAATAAATGAATAAATTACATGAATGCTTCATGCAGCACTCTGTTCAATGTGATGACCTGTAAGTATTCTGCCCAATGTCTCTCATGCCCCATTAGTGCTGCTGTGCATGACTGGGCAGTAGTGCTTGGTCCGCTGTCAACACATGTTCAAGAAATCACTGTTTTCATTTGCTGGAGGACTGTCCTCTGCATCTGCACGTGGTACTATGATTGTCCCTTGTATGGTTCATCAAGTGGCCCTTTGGAGGGGGTGTGGCTGACGGTAGAGTTTCCCACTGTTTATAGCCACCTACTCGGTGTTGCTGCGCTTGCTGTGCTATCTGAGGACATGCCTGGCAGAGCCATAACTGATAAGTGTCCACTGTTTCTGTGATAATTGTTTGCTATGCTCCTTTTTCCAGGTCTGAACCCTGGATTCTGTCTGCTGCTGCTGCCATGATGATTTTACCCTCCTTTGTGCATTGACTATGGCATGAACATCTCAAGAAGGTAAGTAATAGATATTATAGCAATTAATCTTATTTTTTTTTCACAGGTGAGGCCATCATTACAGCAGGTGACTGTCAGTGAACTGGCCGTGCTGCCATAGTCTGGAAGTAGGGGTGGTGATAGCTTCATTTGCACATTTTTGGGGCTTTTGCAGTAACAGTTTAAGAGGGATGTGAGTTGTGAGGCAGTATTTCTTCACTGATGGGTGTTGGATGCCAGGAACAGTCCTCCAACTTGGTTAGTGATGCCACCTGTCTGGTTTTAGACATATTAATACGGTTCTTAGGTTCGTTCTCCAAATATCCAGTCATCAGGTTTTATTTCACTTAAATGTAGTCTGGTTTTTGGCTCATTTTCAGGGATCACAGATGCTTACAAATCATTTAATGTTTTGGCTGCATGTCCAGGTTACAAAGAAGTGCTGATCAGACCTTTGCTTGTAAAGCCAGTCAGTCTTGGAGGTGTTAAGTGTAGCCATTAAGACCAGTAGCAGTATATCAGCCTAACCCAGTGGTTCTCAAATGGTGAGGCCAGCCACCCAAAGGAGGCCCCAAATTGTTACAGGGGAGGCCCAGTCAAGTCTGAAAATGTATAGTATTTACATTTTAAGTTCTGGATGTTTTGTGTAATGAGACGAAGCAAACTATATATGAGTAATGGCAGCTGGGTTTCTTTACCTAAGCATAAACTGGTGACCGTGAAAGCCCCAATGAGCCAAAGCTTGTTTCTAGGTGTGCATTTATATGTGAATTGGTGACTAGAAGGCACAGTGAGTCAAATCTTGTTTCTACAGAAGGTGTTTATTTATATGTAAATTGCTGACTGGGAAAGGCACACTGACCTAAGGCTTGTTTCTACAGTAGGTGTTTATATGCAAATGAGTGACTGGGAAAGGCACATTGACCTAAGGCTTGTTTCTACAGTAGGTGTTTATATGTAAATGAGTGACTGGGAAAGGCACACAGAGCCAGTGTTTGTTTCAGGTGTCGCCTGAAGTAAGGGTACAGGAAGCTGCTTAACAACATGGTAAGAGGGGCAGAGATGACGTGGCTAGGTTAGCTGTTCCAGATAAAGAAGAAACAGCATAATAAGGGCTCAAGAGTCAGAAAAGTGGAGTGACAAGGATAACCTGGGCTGTGGGGTTGGGGGCAGAGAACAATAAGTTGAATAAAAAGAGAATATACTCAGTCAACTTTATTTGTCTCACTTTATTCCTGGTGTATTGTGCAAAGTCTGATATTTTTTTCAATGGGGAGGCCCAAAATTTTTTCCAAATTTGAAGGAGGCTCAAAATCTTTTCTGTGGCTTGGTAGAGGTTCACTGTCACAAAGTGTGAGAACTAACAACCTAATCTCTACCACTCTGAATTTTAGGTATAGTTTGTTTATTTACTGCTGTGATACAAAATAGTTTTTATACCTTTGCATAGTCTCCTGTTTGCATTTTTTACTCAATGTGATGTGTCATACCCATTTTTGTTAATTATATAATATTTATTGCCTTTGCTACTGACGTAATTCCCTTTTATATGCATCCTCAGCATTTACTGCTCTCATTTTTTATAGTACCTGTACATTCCACAATGATACTGACACCATAGAAACATAGATTTTGATGGCAGATAAGGACCGCTTGGCCCATCTAGTCTGCCCATTTTCCTACCCACAGGATAGGCCGCAGATCCTAGTTAACCAACAGCCTATTTCTTCCTACTCCCCACAAGAATTGCCTTATGTCTGTCCCATGCATTTTTGCATTCTCCCACAGTTTTAGACCCCACAACCTCCTCAGGAAGGCTGTTCCATGCATCCACTACCCTCTCTGTGAAATAATACCTCCCCCCCTCTATCTTTAAATTGTGTCCCCTTGTTCTTACATGTCTCTTTTTCTGAAAGATGCTACTCTCTTGGACTTTGTTGATTCCACTGAGGTACTTAAAAGTTTCTATCATGTCCCCCTCTCCCTTCTTTCCTCAAGGGTATACATATTAAGCTCCTTTAGTCTCTCCTCATACGGCTTCTCTTGCAGACCCTGCACCATTTTAGTTGCCCTCCTCTGGACTGCCTCCATACTGTCTATGTCCTTGGAGATGGGGTCTCCAGAACTGGACACAGTACTCCAGATGGGGTCTCACCAATTGTCTGTACAGAGGGATAACAACTTCTTGTTTTCTGCTAGTGATGCCTCTCCCTGTGCATCCCAGTATACCCCCAGCCCTCCCTACTGCCTTCTCACATTGCTTGCTAACCTTAAGGTCATCTGATATGATTACCCCCAGGTCCCTTTCCTTTTTTGTTGTTGTTACTACCTCCCCCCCATTGTGTATTCTTCCCCTGGGTTCTTGTTTCCCAGGTGAATTATTTTGCACTTCTTTGCTTTGAATCCAAGCTGCCATACTTCTGACCATTCCTCCAACCTTGCCAAGTCCCTTCTCATCCTTTCCACGCCTCCTTGTGTATCAACCCTGTTGCAACCCATTACAGGTGAATAACATGGAATGGCATTTCTGATGTTGTTACATGTCTTATAAATATAAAAAGCAACAGCAGTGGGTACCAGTGGCTGTTTTCTTTCAGCGAACACAATGTAGACTTGAGGGAACCACAAACATTAGGTAATTCATTTATCAAACATGAGTTAAGCCACATCACAATCCATGACTGACATGGAAAAGAAAAAAAATGAGGTTGTGTAACAGAGGCAACAAAAGCAGTGAGCTGTAAACCAGCCTTCTGCATCCTAGAGACAGCAGACCTGGTTTTGAAGGCCATGGCCTTCACTTGCACACTGTGGGACCCTGTCAAGTCATGACACGTACCCTCTCTGTGCTACCTGCTTAGTAAAATATAAAAAAGAAAATATGAAACACAATCAAAAAGAAATAAATAAAACATAACAGTACAGAAATGAATTACTATTCCTTTTTCCGTCTTCTCTGACATGACAAATCATGTCATTTGTAGAGTAGAAATATATTGAAGTCATTAAAAAGTGGAGTATCCAGGGGTGGGATTGGTGGTGTGATTTATTAATATCCAGTTTTCACCTCATCCAAAGGTGGCAACCCTGAGCATGAGTGTTGTGGGCAAGACAAAACAGTGGTTGGCTTCAAATGTGTCATGCATAACAGAGGTATCTGAGGTGGCAAAATAGGCTGCGGACCAGTGGGCAGACCTGGTGGGCCATGCTGTCCCTATCTGCTCACCAATTCTATGTTTTCATGTGTGTGTCTTTGTGAAACTTCCTCTTTATGATTTTCTTTTTGGGTCTGTCTCCAAGTCTGTATGGATGTTGTTGATGTTGCGATCCTGATGTAACCCTCCAGCCATATGCCGTTATGGTGTGTCCATGGTGTATCAAGGTAAGCAATAATTTTTGTTATACTTTAGTATCAGCCTTTTCCAAAGGGTCATTTGATGGGAATGGGATAGGTGTACATTAAGACTGACATCAAGGCAGGCATGGTGGGGCTGCCGGAAACCACTATGGTGGTAGAATAGCAAGTGAAAGGGCGGGCAGACATGGTGGGCGAGGAGGTCCCTTCTCTGCTCACCAATTCCATGTTTCCCTATGTGTTTGTGAAACAGTGTCTTTTTGATTTTCTTTTCAGGTCTGTCGCTAAGTCTATGTGGATACTGTTGATGCTGCGATCTGGATGTAATCCTCCAGTGGTATGCCTTCATGGTGTGTCCATCAGAAGTTGGAAGGTAAGCAATATGTTGAATTAGTTTATTATTAACCTTCTTCAAGCACTGGTTTCATTAGCTCAGTCATGTCTCTTTCACTGCAGTAGTATCATCACAGCATTAGTGACAGTGGAGGTGTGTGTGTGTGTGTGCCCATTTTGCTGTCATGTTACTAAAACAATTATTTTTATTTCTTATCTGTGCAGGTCTGTTGTTTTCAAAGTGGATGCAGATTTTGCTGAAGGCTATCCAGTGTCCTGTTCCTCTCAGTCCAGCTCCATGGGGTTTAAGTGCTGCACAATCGAAGCACCAAACCATAACACAGTTAAATATACAGTATTAATGCAGCTGCCGCTGTGCATGGGCCGAATAGTATTTTCCGAATACCACAAATAGTAGGCTTCCTGAATATTCGGATGCATTTTCCGAATAGTTCACTATTCGGGAACTACTATTCAGTGAGATTTCCAAGTCTCGCAGAGCTTTGTTGGCCAATCAAAAACTGTTTCTTGAGCTTGTGTCAGACAAACCTTGTGGAGTTCTATGACTGGGTGACGAGTGCCTTGGACCTGGGTAGACCAGTGGACGTCCTCTTTCTAGACTTCAGCAAGACATTTGACTCTGTTCCTCATGAGGGCCTGTTGGACAAGCTGGGAGAAATGGGGGTGTGGAACCAGATGATCAGATGGATAGGCAATTGGCTCCAGGATTGGACCATGAGGGTCGTAGTTGGCGGGATAGTCTCATCCCCAAGGAGGGTCATTAGTTGGATCCCACAAGGATCAGCCCTTGGGTCCCTCCTGTTCAACGCCTACATCTCTGACATAAGGACAGGTATCAGGAGTGAGATGAGTCTCTTTGCGGATGACTCAAAACTGGGGGCGGTGGTGGATGGGGAGGAGGGGAAGGTGGCCCTACAGGGCAACCTGGAGGCTCTGGAAAGATGGTCTAGAAAGCGGAAGCTGAGGTTCAATGCAGGGAAATGCAAGGTACTGCACCTGGGAGCCAGAAACCCAGGCCAAATGTACACCCTGGGGGATGCTACAAGTCTCGATGGCTGAGAGGGACCTGGAGGTGGTGGTGGATGTCAAGATGAATAACTTGGAGACTTGTAGGAGGGCAGCAGCCAAGGCCAACAGGATGCTGGGATGCATCGCTAGGGATCACCTCCAGAAGGAGGGAAGTGATACTCCTCTGTATAACTGCTTGGTGAGGCCGCACCTCAAGTACTGCATGCAGTTTTGGAGACCACACTTAAAGAGGGACATTAAACTCCTGGAGAGGGTCCAAGGAGGCAACCAAAATGATTTGGGGCTTGGGGACAGGACCTATGGGGAGGGCTCGAAGAGCAAAATATATACACATTGGAAGAGAGAAAGGACCAGGGGACATGATAGAGGTCTTCAGGTACATGAAGGGGGTAAATAGGGGAGGAACAGTCAGGGTGCTTCAAAGGAAGGAGGAGGGGGCAACTAGAGGGCATGGGTGGAAGCTGGAGGGGGGAAGATTCAGGGGAGAAAGGAGGAGGTGCTACTTCACTGAGAGGGTGGTGGAGCCATGGAATGTGCTGCCCAGGGGGCTGGTGGAGGCAGAGATGGTGGATGGGTTCAAGAGGGAGTGGGACAGGTACAGGAGAAGGGTTCTGGAATCAAAATCCAATGCAGCGAGAATATCCAGAACTGGGAAGGGAGAAGCCAGAAAAGGTGAGGGGGGCAGCAAGGTCAGCTCCCAGGGTTGGGGCTGACCAAACGAGCAGACATGAAAGACCGTTAGGCCTATTTTGGTTGCATTTTAGTATGTTAGTATGTGAGCTCAAAGGCAAGCACACCATATGACTTCCTCACTCTGAGCTGGTAGAAGACAGGAGACAGTAGTTTTTGAGAGCTGCTCTGCAGTACTTTTGAGACCTTAAACTTGTTAAAAAAGAAATTGATTTTTGCTTCACAGGCTTTTTTGGGTCAGTATAGTTTTTTGATCAGTGTCAGAAAACCTATGTTTGGCTTTCTGACAGGTATTTTGTCCTTATTGCTATACTTAGTTACAGGGACTAGGAGGGCTGTCTGCTAACACCCCTTCTCTGCTGCTGTCTGACATAGCTCCGATGTGATTTGTTTTTGGGTGAAGCACATTTTATTTTTGTATTTAGTTTGTTTGCTGTTGTCCGGTTCTAGGTTTGGTTCCCTGCATGACTGATGAGGGTGTCTGCTAACTCCCCCTCCTGCAGGTCACTGCTTATAATTTGCTGTATATGTGCAAAATATTTTATTTTGTGAGGCTTCACCCTGCATGTGCATGCTTAATATATGTTTTCATGAGGCAGGGCCACACGTGTGCACAGCTGTGTGCACACAAATTTTGAAATAAACTTCTTCAGTTCTAAGCCAGTCAGGCTAGACTCACTGAATTAGTATTGTTAGTCTCCTCTGGTTCTGGGGATAGATCCCTGTACACATGAGGAGAAGAAGAAGAATCAGCATTTATATAACGCTTTTCATACGCAGTGTATCCCAAAGCACTTTACAAGCAATGCTAGACTGATAGTGAAGTGACTGAATGTGTGGTGGCGGTCATATCACACATCATCACCCACACACAGCCTGGGTAGTTGCATGAACCGGTTTATGGGAAGGGGAATGTTGGCCAGGACACCGGGAATGTTCCCTACTCTTTGCAAAGAGTGCCCTGGGTTCTTTTACTTCCACCTGGACACCCATCAGGACAACATCAGGATGGGCAGAAGGGACCTTGGTTTAACGTCTCATCCGAAGGATGGCACACCCCAGCAGTACAGCACCCCCCAATGCTGCATTCGGATGCCAGCGATTTTTAGGTGCAAGTCCAATCCCAGTGTGGGACAAGAACCCACGACCTTCTGGTCCAGAGGCGGATGTGCTACCAACTGAGCCACGTTGACACATCGGCTGACCCCCCACACTTCTACAGCCCACTGCACACAATTAAGCTGTGCATGTGAAATATATCCCCATGAGTCTGTGCCGTGTATGCGGAGCACAGTTGTGTACATGCATTTTTTTTTGTTTGTTTATTGTTGTTTTGTTAATTAAACCATTGCACTTAGTGGGGCAGGCTTGTCTCACTGAGTTAACTGTAAGTCATCTGTCTGTTCCTTGCTCGGTTCCATGTTTGACTAAATAGGTTGCCCTTTTCTTCCCCTTCTTAGTAGTAGTGTTTTTCTTTACTGCCACTTTTGTGTGGTGCAGTATAACTGGTAAGGTCGGTGTATTACTGTAGTTCCACAAGCACTAAGTAACGCATCACACACACAGGTACCACGTAGTAATAGTCTGTGTTTTACCCAGTAACCAGTAGTGACCTGATCCATCATGTCTTTAGCAATCTTGCAAACATGCTTGGTCCAGCCCCAGCAAAGCATATGCATCGCTGGCCCCAAGTGGTGAGGGACAGGATGATAGACCACAAACATAGGTGCCAGAACAGGGGGGCCACTAGGGCCATGGCCCTACCACTTTCGTAAGTGGCCCTATCACTTTTTGCTATCATGGTAATATATTTAATATGGGAAAATTTACCCCTTACATCCTTGGCCCTACCACTTTTCAAACAGTTCCGGCACCACTGACCACAAACATACAGCACATCCACACAATTACTGCTAGTGTTGTCCCCGGGCTGCCAAACCCCCAAACAATCTATGTAGAACAAAGGAAGCACTCAGCAGGGGGAGGGAGGAGGGGTTGCAGTAACAAAATACAGTTAAGATCAGTGCAACATAAAGTTGCCAATACATTTGTTTGTGCTAAGGCTGGAGGATGCCAATAGAGCCCTGGTGCTTTGACCAGAACCTGGTCTTTGTCAGGGTGCATGTCGGGAATGTACAAACACGCTATGAATATACAACCCTTAAAGAAACACACACTATAATAAGTGAAGTTAAAATGAATGAGTTTGAGATGCCTTTGTAACAAAACAATCCACAACTAACATACCCAAGGATGAAACACTGCATCAAGATTATAGAACATAGTTCATACTGTGGTGCCAGAGAGTATGCAATGCAGTATCTTGCAAAATTGCTGTAAAATGCTGCAGTATGCTGCAAGGAACAGTGTAATTTAATGGCAATTAAGCCTCCAGTCATCCAATATTTTGTGGCATGTCATTTACTGCAAAGTACTGAATTTCATGTTGTCTTGCTCCACCGTAAATTATTTAAGCAATAAGCCATGAGGGAGTGTGGGTTATCGGGGGATTTACCATGGCTGGCGTGGTTTGCCCACGAGGCGCAGCCAAGTGGGTAAATCCTCGCCAGCCGTGTCATCCTCGATAACCATCCCTAGTGGCTTAAGAATTATACAATGAGTTAAATATATAATTGATTTTTTGTGAGAAAATAAAAAAATCAAGAACAATTTTCTTCATTTTATGATTTTAGCAAGTTATGTTGATGCGCCAGAAAAAAATAGTTCTGCCTTGGTAAGGGGCAGTATAGCATAGCGCTGATGGCATACAGTTGGAAATAGGGGAACAGCACTGTTTCCATTACAGTTGTTCTGCAGAATACAAAAACTGAGTGGGTAGACAAGAGGCAGCTATCAACAGTAAATACCGAGAGCGCCTGCAGAGCGACATGGGGGAAGACGTGCACGAGGGTCCAACTGAGCATATCAGGATGGAGTGCGACCGCTGTAAGTAAACTGTGTCTGCAAACAAGTCACGGAAAATTAAAATATTACAGTTGCTTCTTTTTGACCTTGGGTGATGTCAAACTCGGTCTGTGTGTTCAGCACTACGGAGATCATTATTTTTTGTTTGTTTGGTTGGCATGCGACCAGTTTCCAGGTTGCAATGAGATCAGAGTTTACCGGCAGTTTTGAATTTGGCACTGAAGTGTATTTTTTTTTAATTTTTTTAGATGACCGCAATTGAGAATGGTGATGCGGGTGTGAGGTACAAAAAAAATGAAAGCTTTTTTTATGTGAGACACTTGTTTAGAATGAGAAGTTCTCAATTTAGGTTTGGAACTCCTGGTTTAATGTCTGAGTTAGCGGGGAGACAATATGGCGGATTTCGGGTTTGTATTCGGGGTTCGGAGTGTTACTTGTATAGATGCGGCTGGTTGGCACCTTTTGCGTGGGTATATCGTAGGATTTACCACGGCAGAATGGTGCCAGCCAGTCAATGACAGCAGAGGATTTTACCTGCTTTTGAATGTCCATGGTATAATGACACATAATACAATTCCAGAGAAGGTGGTGAGATAGACTACATAGACAATGACATACAGGTGTCTCTCTTAATTCAATGGGCTCAAATATTGTTCTCCCCAAGCAAGCCTTTTAGTTCATGTTGCATTGGTAATAGTACTACTACCACTAATACCATTAGCAGTACTACTACTGCTAGTGTCACCACCTGTCCATCTGTACGTTCACTGTCACATTCTGTTGTGCAGTAGTAGGGGGGAATTAGAGCATACATGCTTTGTGCAGCAAGCAACAGACACCACCACCAGTGTCCCCACTGCTACCATTATGGCTGCTACATCCACAGCCAGTGTGCTTCCCTTCCCACCACCATCAATGCCATTCTTGCAGCAGCCACCCTTTCAGCTGTCACCACTACTGCAGCCACTGCTACCACTATTCCTATGCCCATGGCTGAAGCACCTTCTACCCCGTGTCTGTGACCATGAACACCCTCTTGTGCTGACGCAATGCAATGCTTGATATTGTTTTCAGAGTGCTATGTGTGTGTTGTGGTGGATCGAGTGTGCCACATGAAGCTTGTGTTGCATTAGTGAGAGCTCAATGTTGGTGGCTGAAGTATCATTGAGGTGTATATGGTATTCCAGGTTCAATGGGTGATTAATGGTGTTGCTGAAGTGCTTTTTTAAAGTTTCCTTAAAAAAACACCTTTTCTGGCCGAATACCGAATAACGAATACCGAATACTTGGGACCCAAATACTGAATATTCGGCCGAATATTCAGGAAAAGGTATTCGCACAGCCCCAAGCCAGAAAATGAATCTACAAAGTATTGTGTCCACAATAGATTTTGTGACTATTTAAAACAGTTCTCCTCTGTTTGCTGCTCTACTTGCAGTGGCAGTCATGTCATGGCCCTATTTTTGCACTGTTGGCCAGAAACCCCTAAAAATCCATTGATTATTATATGCATGTATATGGTGGACAAAAGAATGTCAAGTTTAGCCTATCAGAATTTGTAATGTGGGTCTGTCAGTCATGCATCACGGGAAGCAGAATTGGACATTCTGTTTATGCATATGATCTAAATCCATCCGATGAAAGTAAAGCAATAATCAACCCAAACTCCACCAAGTAAAAAACAGATTTGCGACTATAGAACATTACTGCCCATTAAAAATAACCCCCCTCAAACACCATTAAAAATGCTGCATCTGCTACTGCTGGTTCCCGCCTCTCTTATCTACTTCTATATCATGTAAGTTGTCGTGCAACTCTCCCTTCACCGCACTGCCTTCAGGTTCCTTCCAAAATCCATCCTGTAAGTCCCAACCAGTCTAGGCAATCATGCCCACCTGTACTGCACCACCAAGCTTCCGTCCATAGCCCCCACCTGGGTTACTTTGAGTCTGATCACAATTCTACTCACCCCTGCTGACTCTGTCCAAATGTATGTGCTTTCAGTCGGACTCGGACCAGGTTTGGTACCTCATCCACCAGTACTGCAAAGTTTGAAAGAGTTGGGATTGTACAAGGAAATTGAAGCCAAATCAAAGGACAGTCACAAAATATGTTGACTGGCCTTTTGTCAACCTTCAGACACACAAGAAGACTCATAAGATGAAAGCCTTTTCTTTAAATTATAAAGTTTTGTGTGAAACAAAAGAACCAGAACAACAAATAACAAGAACTCAAACTAAAAACATTATGTATATTAACAGGAAAGGAAACCAATAAATATATACACATTAACAAAACAGACAAATAGAACTATTTACAATTAGGAAATGGGTAGAAAGAATGCTGGCTTCTGACTGGCCAAGAGTAGCTTTCCACTGGGCCGTTATCCCAGCACAACGGTCCAGCTAAAAGTAATATGTTTAAAATAAGTATAAAATTTACTAAAAATGACCCAATTCATAATCGCATTAAGTCACTCCAGGGGTGTGTATTCTGGTGGGCTAACAGCCCTTCTCAGGTGGTGGAAGCACTTGGCTATGCCTCGTGCTTCAAGCCCACCAGTGAGCGTTATCCCACCATAACCCCCGTCGCCTATGACAGCAATTATGGAGTGCATATACAGTCAAAAACTGGTCTATCACCACCGCTCACATTACTGCTAGCTGATGGTGTGGCCTTCCCCTGCCAGATATTTCCTGTAACAACCTCACTATGTGGCATTGGCCTACCACTAAGTGGCACTGGCCTGCCACTAAGTGGCACTGATCTGCTACTAAGTAGCACTGGCCTGCCACTATGCCTGCATGGCCAGCAATCTTTTTGGTTTTTTTGGTTTTTTTTAAGGCTTTCACTTTGGCCTGAAGCCCTCCAGTGTCCTGCTGCATGGCCATGACCTGGTCATGTGGTACTGCCGGTGCTTGCTGTTCTGCCGGTACCATGGGGTCCGGGGTCACCAGAGTCGACCTGCTGGAGGCCTGGCCAGGTGCTGTTGAGTCTCCCTGGGCCTAGTCCGGGTCCTATTGGGCGATGCTAGCCATTTCACTCTAGGCAGGCCAGTCGTTTTTTTCCCCGTTCTTTGCCTTTCCTGTTTTGGGGGTGGCAGTAGGCTGTGTTTTACTCATATCTGTAAATAAACAAATATATGTTTTGCACAGAACAAACTTGAAAAATGTCACTGAAATCAGCAGTAATTGTAGTATTCCATCCAGTGTAATAGCACTGTACCCTGTGGCATTCTGTTGAGACATGGTTACTACCCTCACCTATCCTCCTTGCTCACTGCTGTATGTGTACCATCCCCCACATCCCCCCTGAGAAACTATGAAGCCCATCCTGTGAGAATATGAAAGCTGTGCTTGAACCAAGTACTGAGTTGTATTTTTTTCATCACATCTTCTGCTAGGCTGTTCCATCAGCACCTCCACTGTCTATGTATGGTGAAAATGTCTAACATCCCTTGTAATGTTCCCCCCAGTCCAAGGTTACATTCTTGTAACCTTGTTTTGCCTCCCCCCCTTTCCTGCTACATACTTCCTCACAGTTTACCATGTTCATTCCTTTCTGGAATGGGAGTTTGTCTGTCAAGTGCATGTTGCTTGGAGCCCACATCCTGCATGCCGGCCGAAGGTGACTACTGACTACAAGTTTAGTGGACTGAAACAACCCTCATAGGATCTGCACTGTTAACTGGACCTCTGCCCTGACACATTTTGTTTACACTATAGTGCAGTCTGTATCTGTCCTCTGGTGAGGGCTCCATACCTGTACACAGTGTTGTGGTGTAGAGATGTGGTCTCTCCTCAGTGGTGATATATATGCAGAGTTAGTGTTATAGTACATCAGTCTGGTATTGCTATTGTGTTGAAAGCCAAGAAGTACTCTGATTATTGCACATTTATCCTGCTCCCACATTGGTTCTGGCATCAGCCCAGAAAATCCGACAAGAACTGACCCTCACACCTGCTGCCAGTAATGGCAGCTAGGGGTCTGTGGATGCTTATTTCGGTCTGCAGTAGTATACTGGTGTAACCCCCTTGTTACCCAGGGTTACTAGAATCCCAGTAAGACCTAGTGGTAGGCAGGGAAGGCAGCTTGTGAAACTCCAGTTAAATGGGTTTCACACTGTCTCACTCTGTTCTCAGCCTTAGCTGAGACTGAGGGATGACATCACCAATAGAACTATCGCAGCTGCATGAGCCACATTGGAATCTGCAGCAATGGGAGTTGGATAGAACGTTGGGAGGTTTTGAAGTCAGTCTTCAGTTCAGTCTTCAGTGAGTGAGTGTGAAGTTGGGAGCTTGCTGGTAAAGCAGCTCAGTGAAGGCTCTAGGAGCCTCAACCCTGACAGAGGGCTACTTTTAAGTAGAAGGTGTGTGTCTCCACCTTAAAGAGACACAGAAGATTACTCAAGTGGTGGAGACCGCTTTTCAGGTCTCAGTGCCCCTCCCTCTGGGGCAGGAAAGATTCCTGCAGATTACTGGGGCAGCCCCTAGTTCTGCTTGTGGAGGAAAAGCTGCCTATGTGTTCCAGTGTTTATTTGGGAGAATAAGAAGATTTGTGAGTCGCTTGTGGGGCACCTGCAATGTGAGGGTGAGTGTCTGCTCTTGCTAAAACGGCCTATGTTTTTCACCCTGGGACTTGTGTGACAATGTGGGGATTGAACTACTAAATATTGGGAAGCCTAGAGTAATGGGCTAAGCAAAGTAAAAGTAGGTTCAAGTCCAGAGCTTGTTGGGATGCAAATAATATGTAGAGGAGATGTGACAGACGTCTACCCATAATCTATATTTGAAAGTTCAGTAAAGGAATTGTTCAGTTTCCAGAGGAATGGCCGGTTATGGGCTGTGGGAGCTGGAGGTGGGTGGCCCCCCATCTTTAGTGACCAGGTCCACCTCTATGGATTTCTTCTGTGGATTTCTACTTGGCCTCAGGCACTTGGCCAGTGATGAGGGAAGTACCTAGACGTGGGATTGTAAGGAAAATTCTCTCTAGGAGTCGAAGACTCCAGTGTGGTTTGGGGAGCCACAGCAGGATAATTAGTTCATTCTTCCAATGGACCATGAATGGGATAATTGGTTCATTCTTCCAATGGACCACGGATCAAGTGGCCGGCGGGGGAGCCGGGCCAGTGGGGAAAACCCAAGTGTGTACAAGTCGGGCTGTGTACCCAAAGCTGCATGCAAGTCCGGGCTGTGTGCCTGGTGGGTTTAGAGCCTGAGGGCTGGAAATAGTGATAAAGTGTTCTGTTGTCTCTAATCTGCATTACCAGGAAATGTAGCCCCATGGGGGTCCATCTATGCTTTGTTTGTTCAGCTAGGAAGTGAATAAAAGCCACACTGAAGAATCCCATTCCTGGTCCTGGACATTACAGTAACCTCATCCTCCCCGAACTCAGTCCCCACCAGGTACTGCTGTCAGCTCCAACAGCATGCCACCTATCATTTTGCTAAAAAGGCAGGGGTGAGGGGTTACAAAAATGGAGGCACCGCTGGGATTTTTTGTAATCCCTCACCCCTGCCTTTTTAGCAAAACGACAGGTGACATGAGGTTACTCAGCACAGGGGACCTAGGTTTGGCTACTCTGCACAGGGGCACCCAAGTAAATCCGAACACAGGAAGCAATAACTGTAATGTCCAGGACCAGGAATGGGATTCTTCAGTGTGGCTTTTATTCACTTCCAAGCTGAACAAACAAACCATAGACGGACCCCCATGGGGCTACATTTCCTGGTAATGCAGATTAGAGACAACAGAACACTTTACTACTATTTCTAGCCCTCAGGCTCTAAACCCACCAGGCACACAGCCTGGACTTGCACGCAGCTTTGGGTACACAGCCCGACTTGTACACACTTGGGTTTTCCCCACTGGCCCGGCTCCCCTGCCGGCCACTTGATCCACGGTCCATTGGAAGAATGAACCAATTATCCTGTTGTGGCTCCCCAAACCACACTAGAGTCTTCGACTCCTAGAGAGAATTTTCCTTACAATCCTACGTCTGGGTACTTCCCTCATCACTGGCCAAGTGCCTGAGGCCAAGTAGAAATCCACAGAAGAAATCCCTAGAGGTGGACCTGGTCACTAAAGATGGGGAGGCCACCCACCTCCAGCTCCCACAGCCCATACCCGGCCATTTCTCTGGAAACCGAACAATTCCTTTACTGAACTTTCAAATGTAGATCATGGGTAGATGTCTGTCACATCTCCTCTACATATTATTTGCATCCCAACAAGCTCTGGACTTGAACCTACTTTTACTTTGCTTAGGCCATTACTCTAGGCTTCCCAATATTTAGTAGTTCAATCCCCACATTGTCACACAAGTCCCAGGGTGAAAAACATAAGCCCTTTTAGCAAGAGCAGACACTCACACTCACATTGCAGGTGCCCCACAGGTGACTCACAAATCTTTTTACTCTCCCAAATAAACACTGGAACACATAGGCAGCTTTTCCTCCACAAGCAAAACTAGGGGGTTGCCCCAGGAATCTGCAGGGAAATCTTTCCTGCCCCCCCCGGAGGGAGGGGGCACTGAGACCCGAAAACAGCGGTCTCCACCATTTCAGTAATCTTCTGTGTCTCTCTTTAAGGTGGAGACACACACCCTTCTACTTAAAAGTAGCCCTCTGTGAGGGCTGAGGCTCCTAGAGCCTTCACTAAGCTGCTTTACCAGCAAGCTCCCAACTTCACACTCACTCACTGAAGACTGAACTGAAGACTGACTTCAAAACCTCCCAACGTTCTAACCAACTCCCATTGCTGAAGATTCCAATGTGGCTCATGCAGCTGCCATAGTTCTATTGGTGATGTCATCCCTCAGTCTCAGCTGAGACTGAGAACAGAGTGAGACAGTGTGAAACCCATCTAACTGGAGTTTCTCAAGCTGCCTTCCCTGCCTACCACTAGGTCTTAATGGGATTCTAGTAACCCCGGGTAACAAGGGGGTTACACTTGCCCTTGACCAGGAAAATGACTGTCCGCAGTCATTATTTACCCAGCCTTAGGCCATCCCACCCTATGTGCTACCTACAGAGGGGGTTGATCAGGCCCCCTCCTACCATGTGCAAGCACTGGCAGGCAACACTAAGGGCCTAGAAGCCTTTAGCTGACATATCAGCCTCTACACTATCCACTTACTATGGATACCTAGTGGCTCTGGGAGAACTATCCAGAGCATAGCCCTGATAGATCAGCACTGCAGTCCCAATGGCCATTCAGGACCTTAGCCTGTCTATCCCCCCTAACCCTCTAGGGAAAACCTATCTGCTTCTAACCTAATACCCCCAAAATAAAAACAACCCGGGGACCTCCCCGACCTTGGACAACCTGCAACCACACACCATTAAAATACCATATTTTATACCATGTTACTGTCTCCTCCCTACCCCCACAGCCATACCTGTGGAAGGAAAGGGTTAATACAGTAACAACAACAATAACACCACAGTACTTTAAATTTCTACACACTAAAGTACTAGTGAGGAACTCCGATGAGCCCCTCCTCCTCTTCTTGTCTTCTCTTCTGTCTTCCCAGGAACACCTGTAAGAAAAAGAAAGACAACACATACTCTCCTAATCTGCATACATAGTCTACCTAGACCCCTACCATCAAAACACTGCAGAATCCCAAAAATATTTTTTTAGAAAAAGGTAGAAAAACAGTATTTACATTAGAAAACAACGACATTATTTACAATACACATTTGGGGGGATGGAGTGCCCTAAAAGTCCCAACTAGTGACCACAATGCTCAAAGGCTAGTCCAATAAAGAGTCTCTCCTGGGCCGGAGCCCGGTGAAGCACAGTTCTAACAGGCCAAAGTCCCGAAGGGGAGAATCTTTGAGGACAGTTCACACATTTTGAAGTCTGCTAGTGTAGGGTGTGTACTGCAATGTCATACAGATAGAAAAGTTCAGACTTACCAGCCACTTGTAGAATGGAATTTTTGGGACTGACCTGCACCTCTGACGAAGACTCTCCCTGGCAGCATTTCTTCCAATACAGCTGGGCGGACATCTTCCGGGAACCACAGTAGGGCACATCTGGGAACAGCTGGGATAATGTCATCTCTGGAGATGGAACCTTAGAACAGGAACAAAAAGAAAACAGCTGGTCCGTCATCATCCGATTACCAGGCGATGAAAAGGATACAGCTAGGCTGGTGTCCTCTCTGGATCTGAAGTCATCTGGTGGGCCAGTCGATGGTTTCTGGGAAGGCCAGTACACTGTAGACTGATGAATGTGGGGCACCTGAGTCCTGGATGTCCATATTGGTGGATCAATAAAGGCACTTCACAGTCTGGTGTGGCAGTATTGACTACCACTGCTTGGCCTTCCATTTTGTAGGCACGGGCACATTTGCTGGGAGGTCCTTACACTGAGGTCAATAGTACCGGGGGTCAGGAGCTTGATTTATTACCCTGTCTGGGCGCACATAATTCACACAGTGGGAGATTTCACGTCCCTCTCCGTCCACCACTCTCACTCTGTCTATAAACAGTGTCCTGCCTCTCTTCCACTGGGTATACTTCTCGTGAAACAGTCTGTTCTTTACATGCTTGTTGGCCTCAGGATGCACACTTTTCATTGCTTCATCCCAGATCTAGGATTTCCTGCAGTTCTCAATCTCCTCCCAGACTTTTCGAGGAAAGGTAGGAAAGGTCAACCATAGATCTCATTTGCCTTTCTATGAACCAGTCTCTCCTCTTTACTTGCTTTGGTCAGTCTGAGACCGTTGGCCTGGCTTGGGGGTGGCCAGTCCTGGTTCTGCCAGCTACGCATCCTTAAAGAAATTAGAAATGGATCCCTGACTTCTTCCTCTTGCGAAGCCAGGGCAGTGGCATCACCACTTTCTTCCATACATTCCACCAAGGCAAGATCTTGAGGCTGTGTACCAGTTCCTTTTTCACAAGGCCACATAGGTTCCCCCTCATCTTCCTCTTCACTGAGGATCTGAGCCCAGGAGTGAGCAGTCATTCTCACTCCTGAGACTATCCACTCATCACTAGGCACGGAGGTCGACACCTCCCACTCAAAGGCCTCCCGCATCTCATCTTCGTCTAAGAGACTTGTGCTAGGCCCCAGGGGTCTATTGATGCTTTATCTGAACTTTCTTTCTGGGATCCAGCATCCGAAACTTCAACTTCGGGTTCTGTCTCTAACTCTGCACCCTCTAGCTTTGTGCCACACTCCCCCGAGGGGCCTTCCTCCACAGGCTCTGCCTGGTGCTGTGTGCTGTCAACTGCAGATTCCTGAACCTTTGTCCATGTGGGAGCCAAATGAATTTGAGGCACTTTATACAAGCCATAATTTTCTAGGCATCCAGCACAGTGAGGAATCATGAAGACGTCCCTTCCAGCTCTCAAGCATATTAGACATACATGCACTGGAAAACCAGGAATCGCCACATGAGGAGGCAGTTGCCCTCCATAGCACTACTTTTCAATATTCCTCAGTCTATTCACTGCTGCTGTTACTGCAACCCGGGCAAGATCCAGGTAACGAGCTGGTCCTGAGGCCATAACTGCAGAAAACAAACAAAAGTTCACAGTAACTGAAAGTCCCAACTTTATTGAACACACTCTTTAGTTGTAAAATGGCTCCTCTGCTGCTGTGTTTACTTTACTACCCCACCTTGTAATGGCGGCGGCAGCACTCCTGTGCATCAACATTCAGAATCTGGGTTAAGCCACCGCGCATCCAATTTACACAAACTACTGATAACTTTTGCTCAAACTGCACAACTTGCTCTGTTCTTGCTTTAAACACATTTACAGGATTTTCCACGGACTTTTTACATGCTGGAAACATTTATTTTATTCGCAGTTCCTTAAAGCTTCAGGTTTTTAGCTCAGGATTGCCTGTATAACTAGTGCTGCACATTGGCTACAACCCACAGTCTCTCAATGGCTTCAAACTTTAAACTGAGGCTGAACAGGGTCTGCACCGGAAGACATATGAAGAGAGACTTAGGGAGCTTAATATGTATAGCCTTGAGGAAAGGAGGGAGAGGGGGGACATGATAGAAACTTTCAAGTACCTCAAGGGAATAAACAAAGTCCAAGAGGGTAGCATCTTTCAAAAAAAGAGATGTGCAAGAACAAGGAGGCACAACTTGAAGATAGAAGGGGGGCGGCTCAGAGGTAATTTAAGGAAGTATTTTTTCACAGAGAGGGTTGTGGATGCATGGAACGGCCTTCCAGAGGAGGTTGGGGAGTCAAAAACAGTGATGGAATTCAAGCAGGCATGGGAGTCATAAGGCAATTCTAGGGGTTGGGGGGTAGGAAGAAGTAGACTGCTGGTTAACTAGGATCTGCAGCTTATCCATTAGGTAAGGAAATGGGCAGACTGGGTGGGCCAAGCGGTCCTTATCTGCCGTCAAATTCTATGTTTTTATGTTTCTAATTCATTACTATGCACACAGTCAATGGCTCAACAGACTTGCACTTGCTGGCAGGACTTGACACAGTCGTTACTTGCAAAGCGACTACACTGCTGCGCACACATTTATATGGCATAGGGCAGAAAATCACTGTTTGAGCAGTTTCTAGTTTGTTACTTACTGTCATCAGTAGCAGTTTGCTGCGATGGGGAAAAACGGCCTGCAGCTAGTTCTTGGAGGCCTCAGAACAGAAACGGGTGGGCAGTCCTGCCGATCGTCTTTTCAACCACCACTCTTGTAATTTCGACGATCGATTAGCGGGTTGAGCCCAATTTTAAACAAGAAAGTCTAATTTTTGACAAGTTTACAGTGATTTTAACACTCCGCGATGCTCCTCCACTGCCAGTACACGCACTCCACTCACACTCCCTCTCGAATGCTGGGGCAGTCACTGTAGAGTTGGCTGAAGGGCGGGACTGATTGCAGCCTGACCAATCACATGACGCCATGCAAATGAGCCTCTTCTTCCTCGCGAGGGCTCTTCTCCTCACGGCGATCGTCGAGCAGGCAAATTTAAACTACAGAATGCAACTTTTTTTTCTTCACCAACTGACTGCACGGCGGGAGCCCATTTCAGCCATTTAACATAGCCATTTACACTGCAGTCTCTCAGACAATTCAAAAAGCATTTCCAACATCCAGGGCACAATTTTCCTGTTGCTATCCCTAGTCTTCCACACTTTTCTTTACAGCAATTTATTTTAAAAGCATTTCAAATGTCCAGGGCACAATTTTCCTGTTGCTACCCCTAGTCTTCCTCATTTTTCTTTATCACAGTTCATTTTAAAAGCATTTCAAACATCCAGGGCACAATTTTCCTGTTGCTACCCCTAGTCTTCCACACTTTTCTTTACCACAGTTCATTTTACAAGCAGGCAAAAACGCTGTAAACAATTTGATGCAGGACAAGGGCACACTCTTTGGCTTTACTGCTCCTTGGTAAACAGTTGGCATTTTTAAACAGCAGCACAAGATCCACAGCACACAGCAACACTAGGGAAATTGCTTCAGCTTTTTTGGCTACCCACTGCCAGATAGCCAAAACGCTAGCCCCCTTGCCCAAGCACCTTCCTCCCTGAACAAAATCCAAAGCGGTGCCTCCATTTTTGTAACCCCTCACCACTGCCTTTTTAGCAAAACGACAGGTGGCATGCTGTTGAAGCTGACAGCAGTACCTGGTGGGGACTGGTTTCAGGGAGGATGAGGTTACTCGGCACAGGGGACCTAGGTTTGGCTACTCTGCACAGGGGCACCCAAGTAAATCTGAACACAGGAAGCAATAACTGTAAAGTCCAGGACCAGGAATGGGATTCTTCAGCATGGCTTTTATTCACTTCCAAGCTGAACAAACAAAGCATAGACGGACCCCCATGGGGCTACATTTCCTGGTAATGCAGATTAGAGACAACAGAACACTTTATCACTATTTCCAGCCCTCAGGCTCTAAACCCACCAGGCACACAGCCCGGACTTGCTCGCAGCTTTGGGTACAGCCCGACTTGTACACACTTGGGTTTCCCCCACTGGCCCGGCTCCTCCTGCCGGCCACTTGATCCGCGGTCCATTGGAAGAATGAACCAATTATCCCATTCACAGTCCATTGGAAGAATGAACCAATTATCCTGTTTTGGCTCCCCAAACCACACTAGAGTCTTCGACTCCTAGAGAGAATTTTCCTTACAATCCCATGTCTGGGTACTTCCCTCATCACTGGCCAAGTGCCTGAGGCCAAGTAAAAATCCACAGAAGAAATCCCTAGAGGTGGACCTGGTCACTAAAGATGGGGGGCCACCCACCTCCAGCTCCCACAGCCCATACACGGCCATTTCTCTGGAAACTGAACAATTCCTTTACTGAACTTTCAAATATAGATTATGGGTAGACGTCTGTCACATCTCCTCTACATATTATTTGCATCCCAACAAGCTCTGGACTTGAACCTACTTTTACTTTGCTTAGCCCATTACTCTAGGCTTACCAATATTTAGTAGTTCAATCCCCACATTGTCACACATTTCCCAGGGTGAAAAACATAGGCTCTTTTAGCAAGAGCAGACATTCACCCTCACGTTGCAGGTGCCCCACAGGCGACTCACAAATCTTCTTACTCTCCCAAATAAACACTGGAACACATAGGCAGCGTTTCCTCCACAAGCAGAACTAGGGCGGTTGCCCCAGGAATCTGCAGGGAAATCTTTCCTGCCCCCGCCAGAGGAAGGGGGCACTGAGATCGGAAAACAGCGGTCTCCACCACTTCAGTAATCTTCTGTGTCTCTCTTTAAGGTGGAGACACACACCCTTCTACTTAAAAGTAGCCCTCTGTCAGGGCTGTGGCTCCTAGAGCCTTGACTGAGCTGCTTTACCAGCAAGCTCCCAACTTCACACTCACTCACTGAAGACTGACTTCTAAACCTCCCAACGTTCTAATCAACTCCCACTGCTGCAGATTCCAATGTGGCTCATGCAGCTGCGATAATTATATCGGTGATGTCATCCCTCAGTCTCAGCTGAGACTGAGAACAGAGTGAGACAGTGTGAAACCCATTTAACTGGAGTTTCACAAGCTGCCTTCCCTGCCTACCGCTAGGTCTTACTGGGATTCTAGTAACCCTGGGTAACAAGGGGGTTACACTGGGACAGTACAGATTTGAGAAATTGGGAGGGGAGATGGAGAAGATATGGTGATGTTGAGTTAATAAAATCAACCACCTACAAGACAGAGCCTGTATGCCTATTAGCATTTTGTCACTAAACTGTTACACACACCAAAAAAGTAGAGAAATGAAGGGTACTTACTTGTCTTGATAAAGTGGGACAAATCATGAGACACAATCAGAAAGTCAAGTTCAGAACACTGGAAGCTAATGACTTAACACCACTCTAACACTGAACACAGCCTACACACTAGCTGGAAGCCCTAACAATGGAGTGACTTTGACAATGACTTACAATGAGTGTTTTGTGGGATCCTCTTCTTGAGGACCCAGATAATTTCAGCTCTTAAAGAGCTGTTAATCTCACCATGGCATTTGGAATACTAAGGGATATATTAGCATGATTATTACTGGCAGTATAGCCTAGAGGTTAGAGTAACAAACTGTGAATGAGCCTGGTACATCCAGTAGACCTGGGTTTGATTTCCACAACTGTCACTTGCATACTGCCTGACTCTGAGCAAGTCACTTAACCTCCCCAGTGCTCCCAGGTCACCCCTAAAAACAGGTACTTTTGCCTAGTGGGCCTTACCTGGTTGCCAAAGGAAAAAAATAAAATGTTACAGTACAGTCTGGTAAAGTATGGACTTTTTGGCAGTACAAGCTTGGATGAGTACACATTGACAGCCAAGAAAAGTAGGCAGTATTCAACCTGGGAAAGAGGACATAGAAACATAGAAACATAGAATTTGATGGCAGATAAGGACCGCTTGGCCCACCCAGTCTGCCCATTTCCCTACCTACTGGATAAGTTGCAGATCCTAGTTAACCAGCAGCCTACTTCTTCCTACCCCCCAGAATTGCCTTATGACTATCCCATGCATGCTTGAATTCCACCACTGATTTTGACTCCACAACCTTCCTCCGGAAGGCCATTCCATGCATCCACAACCCTCTCTGTGAAAAATGCTTCCTTAAATTACCTCTGAGCGCCCCTCTATCTTCAAATTGGCCCTCTTGTTCTTGCACACTCTCTTTTTGAAAGATGCTACCCTCTTGGACTTTGTTGATTCCTTGAGGTACTTGAAAGTTTCTATCATGTCCCCCTCTCCCTCCTTTCCTCGAGGCTATACATATTAAGCTCCTAAGCCTCTCTTCATATGTTCTCCAGTGCAGACCCTGCACCATTTTAGTTGCCCTCCTCTGGACAGCTTCCATCCTGTCTATGTCTTTAGGAGATTGGGTCTCCAGAACTGCACACAGTACTCCAGATGGGGTCTCACCAGCTGTCTGTACAGAGGGATAATAACTTCCTGTTTTCTACTGGTGATGCCTCTCCCTATGCATCCCAGTATCGCCCCAGCCCTCCTTGCTGCCTTCTCACATTGCTTGCCCACCTTTAGGTCATCTGATATGACTACCCCCAGGTCCCTTTCCATTACCTGCAGTTCACCTGGTCAATTGGCACTAGGCCCTGAAGTATAAAACCAAAGTTGAAATGGACTCCTGCTGAGCCTGTCACTTGGTTGAGGGGGGTGGTACTACATATATTCCAAATTTTAATGAGGATAAGAAAAAGCAAGGGTGTGGTTAAACCCACTGAATGGAGGGGGGGGTAGAAACATAGAATTTGACAGCAGATAAGAACCACTTGGCCCACCTAGTCTGCTCTTTTTTCCCTACCTACATTGTTACCGCAGATGGCACTTGATCTACCGCTCTTTCTCCCTTATACCTTTCCTTTTCACTATGATTCCTTGTGCCTGTCCCACACAGGGAAGAAATTACCCCTTACATGTGGCATCCTAACTTCTGGAAAACAATCCACTCTCTCACTGCCCCCCCACAAAGTCTATCACCCCAGTCCTTTCAATTGACAGATCCCAAATCTCAGACCCAACCCTGGTAGATGAATCCTTTAGGAGAAAGGGGAAATTGTTTAACCAGGAGAAGCACATTAAGCTGAAGCTTGTTTCCAGGTGTGACCTGGGAGCACAACGAAGTTATGTGATTTGCTCTGGGTCACACAGTATGCAAGTGGGGCTGTGGGATTCAAACCCAGGTCTCCAGGTTTCCAGCTCAGAGCCTTAAACTACTGTACTATACTGCCTCCTTAGTATTAACAAATACTTTATCTCCTGTGCCCTACCCGACCTCCCCGCTATAACCAATCCCTATTCCCCCCCACGCTCTTCTAGCAGCTGCCACATCCTCCCAATCACCCAGCAAGAGGTCTACCATGCTCTTTTGTCTCTACACCCTTCTAAGCATAGCCCAGATGGCATCAATCCCTCATGCCTTTGTATCACCACATCAACCATAGTCTTCCCCCTCATACACCTGTTAAACCTCTCCCTTTCCTCAGGCATTGTCCCTGCAGCTTCGAAAATGGCCAAGATCCTACCCCTCCACAAAGGAGGTGACCCTTCCTGTCCTAGAAACTACCACCCTTGCCAAACCTCTGGAGTCTCTAGTCAATTCTAAGGTAGCTGATTTCCTTTCTGCCATTAACACTATCCTCTGTCCCAGCTGGTTTCAGGAGAAACCACTCTACCTCCTCCTCCCTATTAAGAGTCATAGACTCCATACTCTCAGGTATGGATCTAGGTCACATTACTGCTGCTATCTTCATCAACCTGGCAAAAGCATTCAACTCAGTGTCCCATCCACTCCTGCTAAGTAAGCTTCACTCATTTGGCCTAGCAGCACCTACAGTAAACTGGTTCAGATCTTACCTAGTGAACAGGAGCCAGTCAGTCCAGGTGGGCTCTGCCATGTCATCTCCTCTCCCGATCCTTGCTGGGGTACCCCAAGGTTCTATACTGGGACCTATCCTGTTTTCCCTCTTTATTAATGACCTCCCTTCAGTCTGCATACACTCCAACATCCACATGTATGCAGACAACACAGGTATCTATGCCAGTGGTCCCTCAGTCCCTAAGGTGGAAGCTCCCCTTCAACGTGACTTTAAGAACATCCTCAAATGGTTCCAAGCAAACCAACTGAAGGTTAACACAAAAAAAACAGTCTCCATGACCTTTGGGTGAAGACAAAAACTCTCAACCCTCTCAACTCCTTGTGTCTTTTCTACCCCAGACAACTCCCCCTTAGAGGCAGTTCCTGCCTTCAAATACCTTGGGGTATGACTCGACAATAAGCTACACTCCTCACTCCATATTGACATCATGCACGCTAAACTCCACCCAAAACTTGGGGCCCTGTACTGAATCAAGGAATGCCTCTCCCTCTCCCTCTCTGTGCACCATGAACTGACCACACAAATTATCCTCTCCATGACTGACTATGCAGTGATAGTCTATTGCACTGCTCCCACCTCCTCCCTTGCCAAACTTGACACCCTCCTAAATGCCTTCTGCTGCTTCGCCACTAACTCTCCCTTCTGGATCCACCACTGCACCCTCTATTCCTCCCTTTCCATCCCCCCACCTGCCCACCATCATCAAACCCACTCACTCACCTTCATAGGAAAATTCTGTTTCGGACTTCTCCCCTCCTATCTCTCCTCCCTCCTATCCCCTACCAGTCCCTCCTCCTCCTACCCACTCCGCTCCAGGGGATCCACATCCTTTTCCTTCCCCCACTCCATAAAAATTGTGGCCAGTCTGCCTTCTCCTTCTGCCTACCATCCCTCTGGAACCAGATTCCAACCACCCTCCAGCAAGCCTTTTGGCTCCCAGCACTCAAACGCCTCCTCAGGCTCGCTCCAGTTGCTCCTTGCCACTGTTCCTAACATCACTACCAAACTGACATAATCCTGCGCCCAGGTTTTTAATCTCTATTTTACTCTACTTTTATTGTACTATCAATCTACAAATTGTATTTGTCTCAACAGCACTGCTAAAACCCACCCATTTGTCCTGTAACTAGTGAGAATGATGTATGAGGATGCATCCCTTTCTTATGTCACTTCTCACACAGCTTTTGTATATATTGCATACTGAATATTTGAATTCCACTGTATCATTGTAATTTCACACTGTTGTCTGAAACTTGACTGTATTCACTGTTTAATTTGAATGTGCCTTCTCTCTTGCTCTCTTCGTATTCTGTATATATTGTCTCACATGTCGATCTGTTTATAAGTTCCTTATGTACAAGTTTTTTCTCCCTGGTCGCACCTGGAAAAGAGCCTTGGCTCAGTGTGCCTTTCCTGGTTACCAAAGTTTCAAATAAATACAAGCATTTGTCAATGCCAAATGTTTGCTTGCTGGTATTGGCACTGATGGTGCAGGAGTTAGAGAGATGCATAATAGGAATAGCAGTAAAGCATTGAAGTAATGCCAACCCCCACCATGCAGAGACTGACAGGCGTTGGGGGTGTGCCTTTGGGTCATTGTCGTAACATAGAAACATAGAATTTGATGGCAGATAAGGACCGCTTGGCCCACCCAGTCTGCCCATTTCCCTACCTAATGGATAAGCCGCAGATCCTAGTTAACCAGCAGCCTACTTCTTTCTATCCCCACCCCCTAGAATTGCCTATGACTGTCCCATGCATGCTTGAATTCAACCACTGTTTTTGACTCCACAACCTCCTCTGGAAGGCTGTTCCATGCATCCACAACCCTCTCTGTGAAAATATACTTCCTTAAATTACCTCTGAGCCCCACCATCTTCAAATTGTGCCCCCTTGTTCTTGCACACCTCTTTTTTTGAAAGATGCTACCCTCTTGGGCTTTGTTGATTCCCTTGAGGTACTTGAAAGTTTCTATCATGTCCCCCCTCTCCCTCCTTTCCTCGAGGCTATACATATTAAGCTCCTTTAGTCTCTCTTCATATGTCTTCCGGTGCAGACCCTGCACCATTTTAGTTGCCCTCCTCTGGACAGCTTCCATCCTGTCTATGTCCTTGCAGAGTTTGGGTCTTCAGAACTGCACGTGAACTCGAGATGGGTCTCACCAGCTGTCTGTACAGAGGATAACAACTTCTGTTTTCTACTGGTGATGCCTCTCTATGCATCCCAGTATCCCCAGCCCTCCTTGCTGCCCTCTCACATTGCTTGCCCACCTTTAAGTCATCTGATATGACTACCCCAGGTCCTTTCCATTTTGTTGTTGTTAGTATCTCAGCCCCATTGTGTACTCTTCCCTGGATTTTTGTTTCCCAGATGCATTACCTTGCACTTCTAGCATTGAATCTAAGCTGCCATACATTTGACCATTCCTCTAACCTGCCAAGTCCCTTCTCATCCTTTCCACCCACCTTGTGCATCAACTCTGATGCAGATCTTTGTGTCATCTGTAAAGAGACATATATTCTTCCAGTCCTCTGCAATGTCGCTATAAAGACATTGAAGAGGAACGGTCCTAATATTGAACCCCTGTGTACCCCACATAGTAACCCCTTCTTCTGAGTGGAATCCATTTACTATTACCCTCTGTGTCCTATGCTCAGCCACTTCTTTACCCAGGCTATCATCTTGGGATCCCACTCCCAGGCTGGCTAACTTGCATATTAATCTTTTGTGGGGACTGTGTCAAATGCCTCAAAGTCTAGGTAGGCCATGTCCACAGCCCTCCCTGATCTACTACTTTGGTCACCCAGTCAAAGAAATCTATTAGATTCGTCTGGCATGACCTTCTCACTGTGAATCCATGCTGCCTTGGGTCCTGTGCCCCTCTGGCCTCTAGGTACTTGAATTCTTTCCTTCAGAAGTGATTCCATCATTTTCCCATCACTGAGGTTAAACTAACAGGTCTGTAGTTTCCTGCTTCTGCCCTGCTCCCACTTTTGTGAAGGGAATCACATCTGCCCTCCTCCAGTCCTCAGGTACCACCCCATACTCCCATGATTTGTTAAAGAGGATAGTCAGTGGTGTCACTAGTTCTACCCTTAGTTCTTTTAGAATTCTGGGATGAATCCCATCAGGCCCCATTGCTTTGTCCACCTTCAGTTTTAAGAGTTCTTTCAGAACCCTTTCTTCTGTAAATGGGCTGGTATCAACTTCTGTATCCAGAGTGTTTCTTTGTTTGGTTTAGGTACCTCCTCTTCATTTGTAGATACTGAGCAAAATAGTTGTTTAGTATCTCTGCCTTTTCACAGTCACCCTCTGCCCACCCCTCCCTTTATTAAGCCTCACTATCCCTCCTTGGTCTTCCTTCACTCCCTGATGTACCTAAAAAGGTTTTATATCCCCCTTCTTAACTGAGTTGGCTATCTTTTCCTCGGTTTGGGCCTTTGCTGTTCTGACTGCCTTCCCAGCTTCCTTTTGCTTTAACTGATACAATTCTCTGTCCTGCTCCTTCTGTGATTCCTTGTACTTCCTGAATGCTTTCTTTTTCTCTTGAACCTTCATTGCCACCTTCTTTGAGAACCATAGTGGTTTCTTACATCATTTTGTTTTGTTTATTTGCTTCACACAAAGGCTTGTTACCTTTGTGATGGCAGTTTTTATTATTCCCCATTGTTCTTCCACCCCCTCCTTCCTGCCCATTTGCTAGTGCATTCCTTATGCACTCACCCATTTTGGCAAAGTCAGCCCTCCTGAAGTCCAGTACTTTTGCCTTTGTATAGCTTGACTCTATTGCTGTGTTTATTGTACTAACATACTATTTGCCAGCAGATTAGGCCTTACAGTCTATCGAGTCTGCTTGAACCTCAGATCCCTAGTTGGGTGCTGAGGCCCTCCCCTCCATTGTGTTCCAGAAACCCCTATCATCCATCCCCACCCCCCTAGGACAGGCCATCATCTGATACATCCACTTTCTGTGTCTGTCCCACCCTCTCTTGAAGCCCTCCACTGTGGATCTCTGAACCAGCTCGCCAGGCAGTGCATTCCAAGGGTCCACCACCCTCTCAGTGAAAAACCTCCTCCTCTTTCCCCTCACCCTTCCACCTTCCAACTTCAAACCATGCCTCTGGTGATACTCTCCTGCTTTAGTCTAAAGATCCCTCCATGTTTACCCTATTTATTTCCTTGAGGTACTTGAAGACCTCAATCATGTCCCCCCGTCTCTCCTCTCCTCCAATGAAAACAGGCAAAGCTCCTCAAGTCTGTCCTCATACGTCAAATCCCCTAGCCCTCGTATCATCTTAGTTGCCCTCCTCTGTACCCTCTCCAAGAGCTGTATGTCCCTCTTCAAGTGTGGTCTCCAGTACTGTACACAGTACTCAAGGTGTGGTCTAACCAGTCCATTGTACAGGGGCAGAATCACTTCCTTGCTCCTAGAGGTGATCCCTCTTACGATGCATCCCAACATCCTGTTTGCCTTGCTAGCCACTCTCCTGCACTGCTCAGAGTTATTCATACATGCATCCACCATGACCCCTAGGTCTTTTTCCCCTATTGAGGCCTCCAGCGCCTCCCCTCCCAGGGTGTACCTGTGTTTAGGGTTTCCCCACCCAAGATGCAACACCTTGCACTTGGTGATATTGAAATTTAATTTCCATGTGTGAGCCCAGCTTTCCAGGGTGTCCAGGTCCCCTTGCAGGGCCAACCTCCCCTCTTCTCCCTCAACTACTGCTCCCATCTTGGAGTCATCAGCAAAGAGACTCATTTCACACCCTATACCCTCCCTGATGTCCGATATGTATGCATTAAACAGGATCGGACCCAGGACCGAGTCCTGCGGTACCCACTACTAACCTCTCTAGGTTCGAGAGCTCCCACAGACCACTACTCTGGGTGCATCCAGCTAGCCAGTTTTCAATCCATCTGACCATCAAAGGGCTACTCCTAACCCCATCAGTTTCTCCACCAGACCATTGTAGGGGACAGAGTCAAATGCCTTGCTGAAGTCCAAGAATAATACATCCACAGGCTTTCCCCTGTCCAGTTCTGATGTTACCCATTCGTAGAACTCCACAAGATTGGTTTGACATGATCTACCTGGCACAAACCCAAGTTGCCGACTATCCAGACCTCCCACCTCCTCCAAGTACACCCCCAATCGTTCCTTTAGTATACTCTTCATTAATTTTCCCACCACAGAGGTCAAACTGATGGGTCTATAGTTACCTGGTACTTCTCTTGATCCCCCTTTATGGATTGGCACCACATGTGCCTCTCGCCAATCCCTAGGTGCCCTCCCTGTCTCAAGTGACCTGTTGAAGAGCTCCGCCAGGGGGCCAGGGGTGCAGCCAGTATGTCCGCCAATTCCCATAGTACTCTCGGATGAATGCCATCCAGCCCAGGAGATTTGTTCTTTCTTTAGGTCCTTGAGGCTAACCACACCCTTTTGGCGGAGATAGCATCATCCGTCCCTCCACCTTACTGGCCTTTTTATCTTATCCAGATGTGACACCCTGGAGTATCTCTCCTCCTCTTGCTCCATTTCTGTTGCTCCCTGATCCCACTCACTGCCGCTTCTATCCCCATCGTGCCTTGCTTTTATATATCCCATCCTCCTAGTGAACACAGAGGCAAAGTACTCAATAAATACCTCTGCCTGGTCCCTCTCCTCTTCCACCCACCCTCCTTCTGATCTCAATCTGCTGAGATGGTCTTTAGTTTTTCTCCTCTCCCCAATGTACCAGAAGAACCCCTTTTCCCCTCCATGTATCCCCTGTGCCAGCCGCTGCACCTTACTGGACTTTGCTCCCCTCACCATCCGGGTGACTTTTCTAGATGCAAGATGGTACATTTCCTTATCCCTATCCCCTCTTGTTGTTTTATATTTTTTGTAGGCCACCTTCTTTTCTCTGACCGCTACCTGTGCCTGACTGGACCATCAGCATGGTTTATGTGACCTTGCTCCCTTATGTTTCAACTTAGCGCAGATCCTGACTGCCTCATGAAGTCCCGGTTTTATGACCTCCCATCTCCTTTCCACACTTGTCATTGATGTAATCCCCTTCAAGTGATCATTGAGAATATTTCCCATGCCCACAAATTCTGCCCCCCTGAAGTCCACTGCCAGTGTCCTAGATCTCCCCCCCCATGCTTATTTGAAACCAGACAGTATTGTGGTCACTCCCAGTCAGGGGTCCTCCACAACCAGGTCCTTACCAGATCCCCATCCGCCAGAACCACGTCCAGGACATGCCCTCCTTGTGGGCTCCATCACATGCTGTGTTAAGAACACATCCTGGAAGCCGCCCAGTAGCCTCTGCTCCTTGGCCACCTTAGAGGACATGGTTCGCCAGTTTGTACCTGGCATATTAAGGTCCCCCATCAACACCACTCCTTCCCCTTTTGGTCCACACTGGGCAATGATGTTGTCCAGCAAACCATCCTCTAGAACATCACTCATCCCGGGGGGCCTATATACACACTACACCCAGCTTGACCTTATCTCCTGCTGGGGATCGTAAGGTGACCCATAAGGCCTCCACGTTTCCCTCTGCCTCTTCTACCCTAGCAATTTTTATGTCATCTCTAATGAACATAGCCACTCCACCCCCTCTGCCCTCCTTTCTATCCTTCCTAAGCATAGTGTACCCCTGCACATTTAGGTCCCAGTCATGGTTTTTGTTGGCCCACGTCTCCGTGACTGCCACCACATCCACCCCTCGAACAGCATGGCCTGGAACTCTGGCAACTTGTTTCCCAAGCTCCTGGCATTTACTAACACCAACCCCACCCCTTATCCTGATCCCTTTGTGAGCCCACCCAGGTTCCTTATACTTCCATCCTCCTCTGCTCCTCCTGAAACCTCCACCCCAGTCTGTTTCCTCCCCTTGGGTTTGAAGACTACTCCCTCATCTGGAGGAGAGGGCTTCTGGTCAGCCCCTCTCTTATCCTTTCCCCTCACAAGTTTAAACCCCACCTTTCTTGAATGTAGTCAACCATCCCCTGTTTAAGGACTTCCTTCCCTAATGGGGCAAGATGAAGCCTGTCCTTGGCATACAGTCCCTTATCCTCCCAAACTCCTTTCCAGTTCCCTAACACCCCCAACCCACTCTCTTCACCCCACTTCCTGAGCCAGTCATTAACCTCTGTGATCTTCATTTTTTCTCCACTGTGGCCTTTGGTACTGGCAATATCTCCAAAAAGGAAATGTTGCATTAATTATCCCGACAGACACTGGCAAGTTCTTGGAGCCTTACTTGGATTTCCAAAATGCTATTTCCCTCTAGATCGTTAGTTCCCAAATGCACCAGGAAATCCGGTTTTCCTCCACAATCCCTAACCAGTTCATACACCATGAACTTTGCTCTGTGCACTGTCAGCCCAGAGATACTCACTGCCTTCACCTGGCTATGGCATCCACCCCTGTCCTTCCCACTGGATACCCCTAATCATCGAGTCTCCCAATAACAGAACCTTAACACCGCCATCATCCTTATGGTTACCTCCACAATGCCCTCTCAGCCCCCATCCCCCTTTATTCGTGATCTCAATTCCATGGGAGTCTTTCTGCCTTATTAGAGACCCCTTGTCGCCTCCCCTTCTGCCTCCCTTTATTTTGCCCACTTAACTCAGACCCTCTGAATAGGTGTCCCTTTAACCTCTCTTATCCGGAACCATTTATGAACCATACTGTTCGATGGTCGCTAGTTCCCAGATGGCTACCCACTTCTACATCTGTGATCCTCTCTCCATCTCCATTTGAGAGAACCAGGTCTAAGATTTCTCCCTCTTGATTGGGTTCCAATACTAGTTGTCTAAGGCATGCCCCCTGTAGGGCATCTAGAATAACCCCACTTTTAGAAGTGGTTGCTGCAACTGCCCTCCAGTTAACATCTGGCATATTCAGATTGCCCATCAGCAATATCTCCCCTTTTTCTGCCATTCTAAGTATACTTTCTATCATTTCCTTGTCCATTTCCTCCCCCTGAGAGGGGGGTCTGTATACAACCCCTGTGGGAATTGTGGTGCCGATGCCTGTCTCCAAATTGACCCACAGGGATTCTTCTCCTCCCTGTTTTACCCTTTTGTTCTGTTGCTTTGATTCCTTCCCTTATGTAGAGAGCTACGCCTCCTCCTCCTCTTTTACCCTCCCTGTCCCTCCTATAGATAGTGTATCCTTGTATGTTTACGTCCCAGTCATGGTTATGTGTGTACCATGTTTCTGTGACTGCCACGATATCCAGATGTTCCTCCTCCATCAAGGTCATTAATTCTGGAAGCTTGTTACCCAGACTACGGGCATTGGTACTTATTGCTCTCCATTTTTTGATGGCTTTACCTTCTGTAGCAGCATCCCTCACTGACCTTTCTACCTTGGTCTTTTTCTCATTTAGTACCCTGTTTTGTAAGGGGAGGCTGGGATGTTCCTGCTGCTTTTCAGTGCCTCCCCCTTGACTAGTTTAAAAGCTTGCCAATGAAGCATTTAAACCGATTGCCCAAAAGACTTGTTCCCTTCCTGGACAGATGCAAATAATAGGACTAATAATAGGACCAAATAATAGGACTCAGAGGATAGAGGTACATACTAGTATAACAAATCCTGGCAATACCAGTTCAAATCTAAACCAGGGATTACCATCAAATTCAAAGGAACTTAAGATCCTTTTGATTAATGCTAGAAGCCTAACTAATAAAGTGGAAGAACTACACTCATGCCATTCCATTACTAAAATGTCAGGAGACATACTACATCAAGAAAATGTTGACAAATTAGTAATTATACATGCTGGGGCCAACAATGTACTGCAGCAGCATATGCAGCAGATTAAACAAGAAATAGTTAATCTAACCAACAAGTTAGCAGACTTAATATGTGAATTTGCATATTCTGAAATTTTACCAATTCCAAAAGCTACATACCAGCAAACATGCAAGCTAAAACATATTAATAACTGGCTTAGACAATGGTGCATGAAACAGAAAATAGGGTGTATTACTCACTGGGAGGAATTTGGAAATAATGGCTTCTTATACAGCAATGACAGACTTCACTTGAATAATTTAGGATCTCAGCTTCTGGGAAAACAATTGAACGAATATATAGACATTCATTTAAACTAGGAAGTAAGGGGAAGGGGGCTATTTCTAAAACTTTCTTAGCAACTCATTCCCACCTTCTACCACTCAGTAGTAACATTACTAATACTAGATCTAAACAAGCATTTGTCAATGCCGAATGTTTGCTTGCTGGCATTGGGATTGGTAGTGTAGGAGTTAGACAGCTGCATAATAGGAATGGCAGTGAAGTATTGAACTGAAGCCAACCCCACCACCACCCTGCAGATACGGACAGGCATTGGGGTGTGCCTTTGGGTCATCAGGCATAATGGCCACACCATTTCACCCCCACCCTGCAGACACTGACAAGTGTCACGGTGTGCCTTGGGATCTTTTGCTCTTATGCACCATTCCATTAGGGCACGGGAGATGGGTGCGTATAGAGAGAATGGGTGAACTTTGGGGCCGAGAGTCCAAGGCATACCTCGATGCCTCTCAGTGACTGCAGGGTGTGGAATGGTATGAGCATCACAGGCAAGAATCCCAAGTCACACCCCTGATGCCTGTCATTCTCTATAGGGTCGTACAAGTGAAGTTGAAAAGCCTAATACCTAAGGTATTCGCTGGTATTTTCTACCCAAATTTTCAACATGTTTGTTTTGTGACCCCACCCCATGAACAGGGGAATATCAGTTTGTTAGCTGAAAGCTGCTTATGCACAGTGACACGGGTATTTATAGCACCACAGGTGCAAAAATATTCGAACAGGATGTAAAAATGACAGCTGTACTCTTTCATGGGAGTGTAAAATATAGCTATGTTGCAAATGTGTAGTAAAAATATTTAAAAAATGGTGAAGTCATGAGCGTACATAGAAACTGTGCAACGCATACCCGTAATATAATTAGGTTGGGGATTTTACAGCAGATTGTCAACTCAGGCATTTTGGTGCCTCCGATCATGAACAGTGTCACTGTGATTTTCTTTATCTGTGCCGAACAATAATTTCCACAGCGACCACGATCTCTGCACTGAAAGTGTGAAAACACACTTCGCCATGTTGTAGAAAAATGGCAGCTGTACTGCTCATAAGGAAGTGTGGAAAATGCCACTGGTGAAAATCTGGACTGAAAATATTACAAAGTCATGAACTAACGAGGGTGCGTGGAAACTGTGCAATGCTCACTCGTAACACAATCATTTTATGGACTTTTGTCACCAAATTTTCAACATGGCCATTTTAAGACTTCTGCTCATGAACAGTGTAACTGTGATTTTCTTAATCTGTCCTAAACATTGCTTTCGCACACCAACAGCACCATTGTGCGCTACATGTGCGAAACACATTTTGGGTGATATATGAAAAATTGCAGCTGTACTGTTCATAAGGAAGTGTAATAAAATGGCAATGTTGAAAATCTGGAGTGAAAATATTAAATTTGCAAACTTACGAAGTATGCATAGGAACTGTGTAACGACGCCAGAAAAGTCATTTTGGAATTTTTCACCAAATTCTCAACATAGCCATTTTAAGACCTCTGCTCATGAACAGTGTCACCGTGATTTTCTTAATTTGTCCTGTCGTTGATTTCGCACACCGACTGTGCCATTGTGCGCTATATGGACGGAAACACATTTTGGGTGAGATGTGAAAATGACAGCTGTACTACTCATAAGAAGGTGTGGTACAATGGCAATGTTGAAAATCTGGAGTGAAAATATTGAAAATTTGCGTAACTAACGAGGGCATGAACTGTACAACGACGCCGAAAACAGTCATTTTTGAAATTTTTTCACCAAATTCTCAACATAGCCATTTTAAGACCTCTGCTCATGAACAGTGTCACTGTGATTTTCTTAATTTGTCCCGTACATTGACCTCAAGACACCAACTGCGCCCATTGTGCGCTTACATGGGCAGAAACACATTTTGGTGAGATGAAAATGTCAGCTGTACTACTCATAAGAAGGTGTGGTAAAATGGCAATGTTGAAAATCTGGAGTGAAAATATTGAAAATTCATGCCCTTACAAGCGCATGTGAGGAACTGCGTAATGCACGTCAGAAACAAACATTTTGGGAATTTTGGTACCAATTTTCAACATGGGGTTTTGAGACCCTCTCATGATTGATGTCACTGTCATGGTGTTATTCAGGTCAGAAGGGTGATTTCACAGTCACTGCACAGTCACTGCGCGAAATCACCCTTCGGGCCTGAATAACACCATGACAGTGACATCAATCATGAGAAGGGGTCCCAAAAACCCCATGTTGAAAATTTGGTGCAAAATTCAAAAAAATGCCTGAGATATGCAATAAAGTTGAAACCCCTATTTAGCCCATTATACAGCTAACCGGCATTTCTCAGTTCACGGTCACCTTTGAAGAGTGCAGGACGGTTCCCGGTCCACTCAAGATCGTACGCGCCGAGGTCCAGAGGTAAGTATGGGGTGGGGGAGTGGGGGAGGCTGGGCGCAGTGGGTGGGTGCGGGTTGTGGGAGGGGGGCGGGAGATCACTGGGACCGCTTTACAGGTGAAAAAAAGCGGATGGCGTGGGGCGTTTGCCACGCTGGGGTGGCGCTCTAGCATGGCACAAGGACATTGGGGGTGGCGTTCAGCCCGGCCAGAGGATTAGGCACCCCGTCGCTCACGATTACTGCCACGCTGGGGTGGGCTCCAGCATGGCACTCACTACTGGGGAGGACAGTGCAGCTGACGGGATTGGGCACACCCCCCGGCTATATGATTATTGCCACGCTGGGGTGGGCACCCAGCATGGCATTTTGTGTGCGCTTGGGGAGGCGGAGAGAACGCAGTACTAGCTGACGGGATTGGGCACCCCGCTGGCTATACAGTGCGGCGTGCGCATGGGGCGCAAGACACCTGCGGATGTCGGTGGGGAGCTGCGCGCGTGAGCAGCCTTATCTTATCGCTGCTCACTCAAGTGTAGCTCCTCCTTTCAACTGTATGCCACTGCATTTTGGAGCTTGTCATAGACAGCTCCAAAATGCATTGGCTTACAGGTGCCGCGCCTGCCAGCATACTGACTGAATTGGAGAAGGAGGTGACACACCTCCGAAATCTCCGATGATGGCACTATATTTCTTGCACATGCGTGCAAGCAAACATAAAAATGCCCAAAAGCAAAGAAATACATAGAAGGAATAGAAATAATAGGACTCAGAGGATAGAGGTACATACTAGTATAACAAATCCTGGCAATACCAGTTCAAATCTAAACCAGAGAATACCGTCAAATTCAAAGGAACTTAAGATCCTTTTGATTAATGCTAGAAGCCTAACTAATAAAATGGAAGAACTACAATATATGTTAAATAGTGGAAATATTGACATATGCGCTATTACAGAAACCTGGTTCTCAGACAGTGACTGGAATATGGACATACCTGGTTATATTAACTTCCACAAGAATCATCAGAACAAAAAGGGAGGGGAATAGCACTATATATATCAACTAAACTCAAGAGCCATCAGATAGGCCTAGAAACCACAAGTGCAGAAATCCTGTACACCAGGATACTATCAGTCCATAAACCCATAACTCTTGGCCAATGCTATTGGGCCCCTAACTTAGGACCTGAGAAAAACCTTATATTCCTTAAACATATAGAGGAAACAATAACAACTGATGACCTCCTATTAATGGGTGACTTCAGTCTCCCAAATATAAACTGGCCTATTCTTGAGACGAAGGGATCCCTAGAAAGGAGATTCTTTGAAATTACTTTTCATCTTGACCTAGAACAAATACAGTAGCAGCCATAGACACTGCCAGCTATTTCTCAAAATTTCTGCGATATTTCAAGAGAAATCTCCTGCTTTCTCCATTTCCACAGTAGGGGCAGCAGGGAGAAACTCTTTAGAAATTTTACGAAATATCTGGAAATAGCTGGCAATGTCTGTGTCTACTACTGTAGTTACTCTGCTTACTAGAAATAACAACATTCTAGATTTAATATTAACCAACAACAAGGATGTAATTTCATCTCCCATTATGCTACCTCCCCTAGGTGACAGTGGCCATAATATGCTTGAATGCAAGGTACAAAGATATTTCCATACAAACAAAGGGGTAACCAAAATTCGTAACTACCATAAAACAGACTATAGAAACATTAGATCCTACCTAGCATCATGGACTGGGAAGAAGACTTGAATAATCTAGATCCCGAGCAAACATGGGGCAAAATCAAATTCCAACTTGATTACTGTATTAACAAATGGGTTCCAGAGCGTGTTAAATATAACAATGCTAAAAAAAGGATACCACTCTGGTGGACCAGTGAGATCAAACGCATTTTTAAAAAAAAGCATAGAGTCTACTGTAAATACAGTAAGAATCATAAAATTGCTGACCGGAACAGATTGAAAATTCTAGCTAATAAAGCAAAAAAGACTGATTTGTACAGCTAAAAAAAGGTTAGAAATTAATCTAGCAACAAATGCAAAAGATAACATAAAAAGGTACTATAATTACATTGGATCCTAAAAGGAAATCAAAATGGAATTTGACCTTTAAATTCAAATGGTAAAATCATCACTGATGAAAAAGAAATTGCTGAGGAACTCAATTTGTATTTTGGGACTATATTTAAGCCTAAATAAATCGTAAATACAAATATTCTGTCCACTGACAATTCACCAATATTATTTACTGAAGAAGATATACTGAATGCTATCAGTCTAATAAAATCTAATTCATCTCCAGGTCCAGATGGTATTAACCCAAAATCCATAAAGAAACTTGCCAAAGTACTCTCGGGTCCCTTCGCTGTATTATTTAATACTTCAGTTAAGGAGGGAAAAGTAATACAATCTTGGAGAATGGCTAACATTACACCTATCTACAAAGGTGGTAATAAACAAATGCCAAATAACTACAGGCCTATTAGCCTCATTTTCCTTATCAGTAAAATTCTGGAAAGACTGATACAATACAAAATCATTTAACATATTAACACTACTGGATGTATAGATATTACACAACATGGATTTATATCTGGGAAATCATGCCTAACCAATCTCATAAACTTCTTTAAACCAGTCAGTGAAGCTCTAGAGAATAGTTTGCCCATAGACATCGTGTTTCTTGACTACAAAAAAGCATTCAACACAGTTTCCCATAAAATTCTAATCAAACAACTGGTTAAAATAAACTTGAACTGGAAACTAATAAGATGGCTAACTTTTTGGCTACACAATTGACGTCAGAGGGTTATTATCCGGGGATATGAATCTGAATGGGGTCCATTCTCCAGTGAAATACCACAGGGCTCAGTTTTGGGCCCACTTCTATTTAACATTCTAGTTGCCAATATGCAGACATCAATCGCCGTCTGGATAAACAAATACATGGATGACTGCAAGCTTGGGTGCATAGTAAATGATACTGAGTCTGTTGCCATCTTACAAAACAATCTAAATACATTTTGTAAATAGGCCACAGATAACACAATGAATTTCAACGAGGCTAAATGTAAGGTTATGCATATGGGAAGGAATAACAAGCATGCCACCTATGTAATGAATAACATCAAGCTCTCTGTCACTACAGAAGAGAAAGACATGGGCATCATAATAATTGACAACTTAAAATTTGACATACACACAAATGAAACTGTCAAAAAATGCTATGGTATTTTAGGTTGCATCCTGAAGCACTTTAAAAGTAGAGAACCTGAAGTTATCCTACCCTTATACACTAGTCTTGTACGTCCACATTTGGACTATTGTGCACCTTTTTGCACCCCGACCACAGTAGGTTGTCAATCCATGGTCGAAAAGGTTCAACGTAGGGTAACTAAGAAGAGTAACAATATGACTAATGAAGACTACAAATGCAAACTCAAAACTCTTGGCTTATTCTCCATGGAATATCGTTCCCTTAGAGGAGATCTAATTTACACATTTAAGGCTCTCCAGAAAGAGTCCTTACTAAATATAATCTGTTTGGAAAGCCAGCATTCAAGCACCAATACAAGATCTCATAATCTTAAATTAAAAACCACCTTATGTAAAACTATGAAGCGCAAAAGGTTCTTTACCCAGAGGGTGCCTCCCATCTGGAACTCACTTCCTAGTGATGTTGTCACAAGTAATACTGTGGAATTATTCAAAAAAAGTCTAGATCTTTATATGGGTAATAAAATAGTACGACTTCCACCGATAATCCTGTTGGTGGTGAGTTCTCTATGGGCTAATGCCCCCTGAACTCGTACCCCCTACTATGAAACTATGAAACTATGAAACCTCACCCCACCCTGCAGACACTGACAGGTGTTGCAGTGTGCCTTGAGGTCTTCGGCCCTTATGCTCACCCCATTCCATAAAGAAATAAGCTGAGATGGATGCAGTATAGGAGAATGGGGTGAATGTTAGGGCCAAAGACTCCAAGGCACATCTCGATGCCTGTCAGTGGCTGCAGGGTTGGGTTGGGGGTGGAATGGCATGAGCATTACGGCTGACGACCCCAAGTCACACCACCGATGCCTGTCAGTCTGTACAGAGTGGGGTGTTATGGTTGGAAACCTTAATGCCCCAGGCGTTTATTGGTATTTTCACTCCAAATTTTCAACATGGGCTTTTTGGGACCCCACCTTATGAACAGTGGCAGTATTATGTCATTACTCAAAAGGTGATTTCACACAGTGAGTGTGCCATTCGGTGGCACAGGTGCAAAAACACATTTCGGGCAGGATGTGAAAAATGACAGCTGTACTGTTCATGAGGAGGTGTGAAAAAAATGGCAATGTTGAAAATCTGGAATGAAAATATGAAAAATTGGTGAAGTTATGAGTGTGTGTAGACAGTGTGCAATGCACGCTCATAATGCAGTCATTTTTTTAGAATGTTTTCACCAAATTTTCAACATGGCCATTTTGGGACCTCCCCTCATGAACAGTGACCCTGTGATATCATTAATCTGTCCCGAAAGTTGATTTTGCACAGCGACCGCACCATTCTGCTCCATAGATGCAAAAACACATTCTGGGAAGGATGCAAAAAATGACAGCTGTATTGTTCATGGGGGGAGAGGGGTTGAAAAAATGGCAATGTTGGAAATTTGGAGAGAAAATATAAAAAATTGATGAATTTTCGAGCGCGCGTAGATTCTGCGCAATGGACACTCATAACGCAGTCATTTTTTTGAGTTTTTTCACCAAATTTGCAAGAAGGTCTTTTTGGGACCCCACCTCATGAACAGTGGCACTGTTGTTTCATTAATTGGTCCCGAAAGGTGATTCCACGCAGCGACAGTGAAATCACCTTCCGGGACCGAGAAATGAAATGACAGTGCCAGTGTTCACAAGGTAGGGGCCTCAAGAACCCCATGTTGAAAATTTGGGGCCAAAACTCCAAAAATTGGCTGATGAATCTAAGCAACCTAAGTTGAAACCCCCCATTGACCGCCATTATAGGGCTTACTGTCATTTCATCAGTTCCTGGTTGGTCTTTGAAGAGTGCAGACATGTTTCCGGTCCATGGAAGATCACTGTTCCTGACCTCTGGAGGTAAGTATGGGTAGGGGAGTGCAGGGAGATGGGGTGCAAAGAGGGAGGGTGTGGGTTGGGGAAGGGGGGCCATCTCGAACAACAAGGGACTGTTTTTTTTTCAGGTTTAAAAAAAAGTCAGGGGACTGTTTTCTTTTTTACAGGTGAAATATTAACAAAATGGATTTTTCGGCACACTGGGGTTGGCCCCCGGTGTGCCAGACTACTGGAGGGGGGGGGATTAATGCTGACCCAAGGATTGGGCACCCTGAGGCCGTCTGAAAACCTAGGGGCATGGGGGGGGCGTATCTGACACTGGGAGTGGGCATCCTGGTGTCAGAAACATCAAAGAAGTATTTTTTAGCACACTGGGCGGGCTCCCAGTGTGCCACATTAATGGGGAGAGGAGGAATACATGATGACACTGGGATTGAGCACCCCAATGTCGGCAGAGGACAGAAAACGGAGGGTGCAGGGCGGGCAGCAGCAGTGGGAGGGAGTGGGAGGGTTTTATGCCGGTGCAGGGATGGAGGGTGCGGGGTGGGCAGCAGCAGTGGAAGGGTTTCATTATTTGCCAGTGCGACGGGAAATGGAGGGTGTGGGGCGGGCAGCAGCAGCAGTGGGAAGGAGCTAATATTTAAATTTGTTGTCCTGCTGTGTGCCTGGTTTGGAGGAAGGGGGGAGCTGACGCTGCAATGATGAAACTGCCTCTGATTGCAGAAGCAGATTTCTTCCAAATCCAGTGCTACCTCTGAAACTGCCATCATCGGCAGCTTCAGCATTAATTGGTGGCCGAGGGACATGCCCATTAAAGCGTCCACTGCATTGGCTATAACACTGCCACACCTCTGCAATGCTTTACTTTCTCAATATATTTCTTGTGCGCTGCGCGTGCAAGCAAACATAAAAATCCTTGGCCCTGACAGTTTTAAGGCCCTTCTGTCACCTAGGTTCAGACTGAAGTGTAACATGCCATGGCACAGCTTTTTGTAAGACAACTAAAGTACTTCATGATAACAAGCAACACACAAGCAGTCATCTGCATTGGATGGAACAGCAGTGCAGTATACTACACATGAAGTAACAGATGATGGTAAAGAACTTCAGATGTGTAATTATGTGTACATAATTACATGGCTGAAATATTACTTTATACAATCACAACACTTTGTCTTACACATGGCGTAACGTTATGTTAATGTTGCACTTTGTTCCAAAACATTACATTATCTTCAGCTAACAAATTACATGTTTGACTGCTAGTAGCTGCTACTCCTGGCCACAGCACATTTCACACATTACCTGATACCATTGGGAAACACTATTGCAAGAGTAGGACAGAAGATGCCGTCACATTTGCCCTCCAAATAACTCAGGTAATTAGCAGCTAGCTGGCTAAGCTACATAACCAAAACATGATGTCCTCTTCATACACTTAAAGAGCAGTAGAGCACCAACCGTGCTCATTTCTGTGAGTGTTCCAAAAGGACAGAAACATTGGTGGAGGAACGTTCTCCACAGTGGTAGGTCCAAGGACGTCTAGGGGAATTACCCCTCACTGACTGTGTTCAGACTCAATTTCATCTTGTCCAAATTTGTAATCTGTGTAGACCCCCCACCAAGTGACAGCTTCCACTTTGTAGTTCCTTGATACCCATCTGAAGGCCTGGGATGACCCTGGCCCTTCTTTTTCATTGTTCAAGTCTGATCATTGTGTCTTTACTCAGCAGGCCATGAACCCAGCCCACCACCATCAACCTACACAGGCCTTGCATTTCCCAAATTCTGCTGACAGCCTGGCTGCAAGCCAGGAAGATAGTAATTATTGAGTAGCACTAGCTACTGCAATGCTGCATGTTAGAGGCACAGGCCTCCCTAACAATAAATCAACAACATTGCAAACAAGTTCTGCTCAGATCCACCTTGGCTGCATAATGAAGTTAGTGACGTTGTGTGGAATTGTTAAGGAGGTATGGAGAAACAACACAATGATTTGTAAGTAGTAAGATTTGTTTTAGCTTCTGTTCTAAGGAAGGTATACACATTATTAGAATAATATATGGAGGTGTACATTTTAATGGAAGGAAAAGGAAGCAATACAGGTTTACAAAAGAACCCCAGAGCAAATGTTACTGAGGTATGTGTTATCCTGGATGATATTGGCTGGACAGCCAAAGTTTAAAGAATACATAATTGCACATACCCCAATAATGCAAAGCACCATGGGAAACATGCAAATCTCCATGATAGTACAGAAGGTAACAGTACATGAAAATTTAATGGCTGGCATATGTTCAGCCTTGGGGATTATTTATAGTTTTTTTTTTTTAGAGAGAAACAGGGTTTTTGTCCATGAGGTGATGTAAGTTATAGTTAAGCAATGTGTTGATGTCAGGAAGTCAGGTATAATGATGGACTGTTAGCAGAGAAAATGTGATACTAACTTTCAGAGGGGGCCGCTTTTGATAAGGGTAAGGTAGTTATGCTTGTGATAATGGGAATATTAGGAAAGTATGAGGTCTATGCAGAAGTGGTGTACAAATATGCAGTTTCATAAGTATGTGCTCAGAGTGCAGGCATATGTGATATGCAGGTTTCTTTTAGAAACAGGTAAAAATAGCAATACATGCACTTAATAGAAAGATAGATAATTACATAGACTTATAGAGAGAGAGAGAGAGAGAGAGAGAGACAGGCAGACAGACAGGCAGAATAGGAATGGCAGTAAAGTATTGAAGTGACGCCGACCCCAACCCCACCATTCAGAGATGGACAGGCATTGGGGTGTGCCTTTGGGTCGTTGTCCATAATACTCACGCCATTTCACTTCACCCTACCCTGCAGACACAGACAAGTGTCAAGGTGTGCCTTGGGGTGTTCAAGCTTTACACTAACCCCATTCCATAAGGACATATGCTGAAATGGGTACAGTACTGTATAAGAAAATGGAGTGAACTTTGGGGCTGAAGAGTGAAAGGCACACCTCGATACCTGTCACTGGTTGCAGGGTGGGGATGGGGGTGGAATGGCATGAGCATTACTGTTGACAATCCCAAGTCACACCTCTGATGCCTATTAGTCCCTACAGAGCAGAGTGTTATGGTCAGAAACTCTAATGCCCTGGGCGTTGTTATGTGACTTCTTATCCTAGCAACAGCATTTAATGCATTACATTATAAGGACAAGTAAATGTTTTTAATACTTTTACAGACAGTTACATACACTTAATTTTCTTCATAGAATAATTTAAATTTAGTAACAGTGGTAGTACAAAGCAATTACCCAGACAACTTGAAAACTATAACTACTTTATATTGTACATTGACACCCCATAAGGACCACCTTGAAATTGAGATGCAAATGTCACACATATATCAGTTTTCTAACAGGAATATTTTACTATCCTAAATACATTTCTTGCTTCAGTAGCTGCTCAGCACATCTATTGTATGACCTACTTACTGACATTTTACACCTGTTATGCAATGTACTGCTGCTTACTACACCAACATCATGAACCATAAAACAAATGAGTGCCATGACTAGGGATGCAGTATAGCACAGTGGTTTAAGGCTCTGAGCTGCAAATCTGGAGAGCTGGGTTTGAATCCCACAGCCCCCACTTGCATACCCTGAGCAAGTCACTTAACTTCCATGTGCTCCCATATTGCCCCTGTAAACAAGTTTTCAGCTTAGTGTGCTACTCTTGGTTAAACAATTGAAAGAAAAAAAAACACAATATATTATTTTTCTTGCTTTGTTTTGCTGCTACAAACTTTGACTAATACATCCATTCTTAAATGTACTTTTTATTGCTTATGTGTCTGTGACCTAGGCAGAACTTCACTTAAAATCTTACACATGACTAAATAAATCATCAGAATAACATTTATTTCAGTAGTATCTCCTTCCTTTTCAGGTGCCCCTGACACTATGTATATATATTTATATCTTTTAACTTCAAAGCACTAAACCTATTCAAATGCACAAAACACAAGACTTTATTCTCTTCACACATTACTGCTAAACTTCAGGTCCCAGAGAGATAAAAATGTAGAGCTTCCTCTAGCTATTTGTGTGGGTGCTGCAGCTGTATGTGTGTGTGTGTGGGGGGGGAGGGGTTATAAAAAGCTTTTAAGAAACAGACACTCTAGTATCCATTAATATGGGATAGTCTTCTTTGGGTGACATAATTTACTCCTTTGTGGGCTTATACCTTAACTGTCATTCTTGTGTTGCAAGTGCTTGCTTTCCTCCTGTGCTGTAATTTCAGGATTCAGTTTCACAAGTGCTGTATAAGGATGCCGTTTCAGGCACTCCTTAATTACTTTTTCTTTCCTTCTGAACCTTAAGCTCTGATGCTCCAGGCAGCTCTGATAGTAAGTTGTTCCAACATGATAGATCCACCTCATGCCCCACCCACATGAACCAAAAAAAAGGTGGGGTGGATCTTTAGGAGCTTCTCAGGTGGAGGTGGATCTTGCCCCTCCCCCAAAAAAACTAATGCTGCCTCCCACTACTCAGGTTCGGGTTCTTGTACCTCCCATTTAAGAAAGAAAATAATGCCCTGCAACCATTGACTAACATGAAAGTGTATTTATTTGAGGGTGGAAAACATTCTCGGAGGAGGGTAAGGCAGAGGAGACTATTTACACCTTCAGCCAGTTCCACGGACAGAAAACACAACATCAGACTTTTTGTACATGAAAAACGTCTGCAGGCTCCACCCACTGAAGCCATAAAAACCTGATAGGGCCAGGCTGTGCCACTTATGACAGTGGAAGGGCCATGGATTTAGTGCCTCCCCCCCATTCCAGCAACCATAGACCCACAAGTGGGCTGGATAACCTGTACCAGACCTCAAAGAATTTTACATCTGTTATTTCATTATGACAGGTAAAGGATTGTACATAATAGCTGACTGGCCACCAATGCCTTCCCCTTCCTGTTCAGGATGATGTTGTGGTCTGCCCCCGTGCCAGCACCACTACACTGTGACGCTTTGTTACATCGCAGTTTGTAGAGCACATGGGCGTGCTGTATGGATTGTAACAGGGTCATCTTTTACTAAGTATTGTTTTATGTTTTACAGGGTCCCTCAGGGCATGTCAGTACTGCTTCTTCAGGACCAGAATGGGCAGGGATTGGGGGGGGGGTTTTAGTTACAATCATTTACATTTCACAAAATTTAAATAGCAGATCAAAAAACTTAAAATTGGTGCCATTTCATTCCTGTACAGGTAAGGTACTATGGGTTTGCTTTGGGAAGCAGAACAACTGGTGCTCCTTCTGGTCAGTTTTTCACCAATAGGTTCAATGTGTTTACAACAATAACGGCTTACCAGAAGCAGGCACCCCAGTGGTCCATTCAGCAGTGCTGCTGGACATGGTAGTACTCGCCTCCCCGGGGAATGCTGAGTTTCTGCAGAAGCTGTTGAAAATGAACTTGATATTTCAGTGTTGGAAGAAACATAACATTCAAGCAATAGTACTTATCAAACACATTCCATCCTATGGAGAAGTGACACTGTGGCAAATGTCACCAAGGGACAGCACAGAAAATCCCATAAAGGGAGCTTAGGATACACACTCAAGGGCTAAGAAAATAAAACTTCCCATTCACTATTCAGATAAGGAGTAAGGGCAAAAGCCACAGAGGGCCATGAATGTGTAGGGTCAGGAAGAACACCATCAGAGAACACATAGGCACTGAATGACACCATGGCTTCCCTGCCATATGGGCAGCCATGACAGCGGATGTATGAGTGTATGGCAGTCCTGTGCTCTGCCCACCAACACCAGACAATTTGGATGCAGCAGATGGTAGGCATGATGCATGCAACAAGTCAGACTGTCTCACTAAGGAGAGATGTTGACACATACATGATTGTAGTTGCAAATGTTTAAAATCTCAAGTTTGGCCAAACAATTTGAAAAGCAATCCAAAAAGAAATGCCCTCTTCTGTCAGCGCATGCACCTGTCCCTCCCTGCATGTGTAATAATACCCATGTATATGGAATATAGTGGTGCACTGCTGCGGCCCGCCCATACAGTTGGATGCCCACGTTACAGACACAGTACACCCACCTGTGGCACACCATGGCCCTCAACAGAGAGGTAACGGGGTTGTAGTCATGTGCCTTCTGTTGTACATGCCCTGACATGGAGGTACAGTAAGGAAACACAGATTTATTTATTGTTATTAACATTTTGTTTAGAGTACATACGTGGAATTACTAAAACCAGTATGACAGCATTACATGTAGTGTTTCAGAGAGGAATAAATGATAATGTTATCGTTATTAATGATAAATAAATGAATAGAACATGGCTAACATTTGTAAATTATGACAACCACATTGATGAATCAAGTTAGTGTTAGTATACTTAATGGTGTTTCTGTGCCTGTCCTCCACACTCTTCATCTTCCTGGCAGACTCTTCTCTAATGGCGACCACACCACCCGGTACCTGAAGTGCTTTTGGGTCCTGCTGTTGAAGGTCATCCCATTTGTGCTTGATTTGCTTGACCGACTGTGGGATGCTTCCCCATCCATCATTATCCAGAGTAGCCTTGATGCTGGCCCATAACTTCTCCTTCTGCTAGTAGGGACTCTTTCATGCCCATAAAGAGCCTTGGCATTCTTGGTCACCTCTTTGACCAGAAGTGCCAGTTCTTTGCTGTAAAGGGGGGGGTGCCACCTTTCTTCTGGTGCCAGAGTGCTGGCCTTCTCCTCTGCAGGGTTGGGCTGCACCAGTGAACCTGCTGGTCCTGCTGCTGCCCCCTCCACCTGCTGCTGCTGCTGCTGCTGCTGCTGGTCCCCACCATGCTGCTGTCCCTCTTCCTGCACCTCACCAGCAGCATTACACTCATGCTGTGATACCTGCATGATTGTGCAATAAAAAAATTCTAAATAGCACTAGAAATAAAAGTTATGAACATGAGCTGAGATAAGTTTCCTACCTTCCTCAAAATGTGGAACTTGTTCCTAAGTAACCTAATCCTGGCTGGGACCTCAACTAACTATACTGTCTTCTGTCTCTGATGGCTGCCATGCTGGATCTCTCTCTCGCTCAGCTAGTCAGCTCTGGAAGCAGTAGCACTCTCAGTGATTCCCTCAAATGCTTGCAGGAGTCAAAGGGTAACTGTGGTTTCCATGTGGCAAAATGCAGATTTTTAAAGTTGCACTTCAACAAATATTGCACAATTCATATTGGAGTATGTTTAAAAAAGTGCAGGATTATTTTCCAGTGAAGCTGATTGAGTAATACATAATACATGAACTGCGGAAAATGTCATAACGGGTGTTTGCAATGCCTTCTGCTGTTTACCTTGAAGTGCAGAAGTAGCTGTGAAGTGCGCAATCAATATTCCACAATAGTGAGTGAGGCACTGTCAAATTTGAATATGTTATTCAATGGCACAAGCAGTATGGCTCAGTACTGATTGTGCACTTCACAGAGACTTCTGTACCTCAGCATAAACTGCAGAAGTAATTAAAAAACAGTGGTGTCATTTTCTGCACTTATATATTAGTTACTGTTCACTCAACCGTCTCTGCCAGAAAATAATTCTGCCCTTTTTCTAAACAGTACTCTACGTGTACTGTGGACTATTCATTGAAGTGTGAGTACAACTTTAAAAATCCACATTTCAACACAAGGAAACTACACTTAGTTGAAGTTCCCCTGGCCACGAGTCTCGCAGTCATCTCAGTGAGGCTGGTCCTCCTAGCCAGGATAGGAATGTGAGCAGGAATCATGGATGGACAGTGTGACCAGGCAGGAACAAGTGTATAGACCCCTTTACACACAGTGATCTGTATCACAATGAGCGATACAGATCTACTGTAACATTCCTTTTTTTTCATGTACAAGAGATCCGTACTGCAACAGAAAGGAACGTTCGCCAATTCCACATTCCCAGCTTTTCTGGGTTCGCCAAGCTTCTTCTGTTCTGCCCTGCCATATAAACAGGGCTTTCTGCTCATTTTGGTGAACTGGTAGTGTGAGCCCAGTTACACCTCACCTCCCACCTTCTGCAAACAGTTATAAAAGAACTTCGATGGCCATTCTTTATATATATATATATATATATATATATATATATATATATATATATATATATATATATATATATATATATCTATATATAGATTATATATAGTTATATATATATTACCTTTTATTGAGCTTGTAGTACGCATGAGAAGAGTACATTACAAAACATAACAAAAAAAATAATTATACGGAATAAAAAAATAAGCAGGGAGGAGAGGAGGCACTGTGGGTCACCTTAGAGACTGGAAATGGCACCACAATCTGCACAGGGGTTGTATACAGACCCCCATGTCAGGGAGAGGGAATGGACAAGGATATGATAGAAGGCATCCTTAGGATGGCAGAGAAAGGGGAGATACTGTTGATGGGGGACCTGAATATGCCAGATGTTAACTGTAGCACCTTTGCTGCAGCCACATCCAAGATCAGGGCCATTCTTGATGCCCTGCAGGTGGCATGCCTCAGACAGATAGTTTTGGAACCCACTCGTGAAGGAGCAATCTTAGACCTCGTACTCTCAAATGGGGACAGCGAGAGGATCTCAGATTTAGAAGTGGGCAGCCATCTGGGAACAAGTGACCACCAAACAGTGTGGTTCACAATAAACTCAGCTACAGAGTCAAGCCATACAAAAGTGAGGGTACTGGACTTCAGGAGGGCTGACTTTGGCAAGATGGGAGAGTGCCTTAGAAAAGCACTAGCACACAGGCTAGAAAGAGGGTGGAGCAACAATGGGAAACATCAAAACTGCCATCACAGAGGCAACAAGCCTTTGTGTGAAGCAAATAAACAAATCAAAATGAAAGAAAAAGCCACTATGGTTCTCAAAAGAAGTGGCGGGAAAGGTTAGGGAGAAAAAGATAGCATTTAGGAAGTATAAGGAAACACTGAAGGAGCAGGACAGAAAACTGTACCAGTTAAGGCAGAAGAAAGCAGGGAGGGAAGTCAGAATAGCAAAGGCCCAAACTGAGGAAAAGATAGCCAACTCGGTTAAGAAAGGGGATAAAACCTTTCACAGGTACATCAGGGAGTGTAGAAAGACAAAGGGAGGGCTAGTGAGGCTGAACAGAAAGGACGGTGGGCGGGCAGAGAGGGACAGTGAAAAAGCAGGAATACTGAATGAATGCTTCTGCTCAGTATTCACAAAAGGGGAGGACAGGGAGGTGCCTAATCCAATTAACAGATGCACTCAGGATAGGGGGGTCGATCCCAGTCCTTTCACAGAAGAAAGGGTTCTGAAAGAACTCCTAAAACTGAAGGTGGACAAAGCAATGGGGCCTGATAGAATTCATCCCAGAATTCTAAAAGAATTAAGGGGAGAACTAGTGACACCACTGACTACCCTTTTTAACAAATCGTGGGAGGATGGTGTCGTACCTGAGGACTGGAGGAAGGTGGATGTGATTCCTCTTCACAAAAGTGGGAGCAAGACAAAGGCAGGAAACTACAGACCTGTCAGTTTGACCTCTGTGCTAGGGAAAGTGATGGAATCACTTCTAAAGGAAAGAATTTTTGAGTACCTAGAGGAAAGTGGGGCACAGGACCCAAGGCAGCATGAGTTCACAGTGGGAAGGTCACGTCAGACAAATCTAATTGATTTCTTTGACTGGGTGACCAACGTAGCAGACCAGGGAGGGGCTGTGGACATGGCTTACCTAGACTTTAGCAAGGCATTTGACACAGTCCCACACAAAAGATTAATAATCAAATTAACCAGCCTGGGAGTGGGTGTCAGGGTGGTAGCCTGGGTAAAACATTGGCTGGACAACAGGACACAGAAGGTAATTGTAAATGGAGTCCACTCTGAAGAAAGAGGGGTTACTAGCGGGGTACTGCAGGGTTCAGTACTGGGTCCAGTCCTTTTCAATGTCTTTATAAGTGACATTGCAGAGGGGCTAGAAGGAAAAGTATGCCTCTTTGCAGATGATACAAAGATCTGCAACAGGGTTGATACACAAGGAGGCGTGGAAAGGATGAGAAGGGACTTGGCAAGGTTGGAGGAATGGTCAGAAGTATGGCAGCTTGGATTCAATGTAAAGAAGTGCAAAATAATGCACCTGGGAAACAAAAACCCAGGGGAAGATTACACAATGGGGAGGGGGGGTAGTAACAACAACAAAAATGGAAAGGGACCTGGGGGAAATCATATCAGATGACCTTAAGTTTAGCAAGCAACGTGAGAAAGAAGTAGGGAGGGCTTGGCAGATATTGGGATGTATAAAGAGAGGCATCACCAGCAGAAAATAGGAGGTTGTTATCCCTCTGTACAGACAGTTGGTGAGACCCCATCTGGAGTACTGCATCCAGTTCTGGAGACCCCACCTCCACAAGGGCATAGACAGGATGGAGGCAGTGCAGAGGAGGGGAGCTAAAATTGTGCAGGGTCTGCAAGAGAAGCCATATGAGGAGAGACTAATGAAGCTTACTATGTATACCCTTGAGGAAAGGAGGGAGAGGGGGGACATGATAGAAACTTTTAAGTACCTCAGTGGAATCAACAAAATCCAAGAGGGTAGCATCTTTCAGAAAAAGAGATGTGCAAGCACAAGGGGACACAATTTGAAGATAGAGGGGGGATGGCTCAGGGGCAATGTGAGGAAGTATTTTTTCACAGAGAGGGTGGTGGACGCATGGAACAGCCTTCCTGAGGAGGTTGTGGGGTCTAAAACTGTGGGAGAATTCAAGAATGCATGGGACAGACAAAAGGCAATTCTTGTGGGGGGGGGGTAGAAAGAAATAGGCTGTTGGTTAACTAGACTCTGCAGCTTATCCTGTAGGTAGGGAAATGGGCAGACCAGGTGGGCCAAGCGGTCCTTATCTGTCATGAAAGTCTATGTTTCTATGTTTCTATGTTGGTGTAGAATAACACCCAGTGCTTAAGCAGTTATATAAAAGGAAGGACAACCCCAGGACTGACCCCTCATACCTTTGAATTTCACATACAAGAAAAATCCAAAGTATTCACATAATAGCATAAACAAAGAAGATACAAGACAACCTTTCAAAACTGAACATCTGAAATTTTGATCAAGTCCATCCCAAAGGAGATTAACAACTCTTATGTGTTAACCAGTCTGGCACACCCTGCAATGTAGTGCAGAAGGGTATAAGTCCTTGAAATATCACATCCACACAGAAATTTATCATTGATTAACCCAGCTTAAAGACTGAGCGTAAATTAGGAGACCATAAGCACATATATAAATTCTCATACAGAGCTAAGTAGGCCATATAGAAACATAAAAACCACACCCTTATAGGAAGAACCCCGTGAGTCCATTACAGAAAGGGAGAAGAATCGCTCATGCCTCTAAGTGGCCTGAGGGCTAGTCCTAAGGGGGGGCACTGGTGTGTAAAGATATGGCAGACAGGCGTGAGCTCTTTGTACAAGGTGTTGTGTTACTATACCAAGACTAATTTTCATAGTACATATCCCCATTAGCCAGAAGTAATTCATGGAACAAAACAGAGTAATGAACAAGTTGATATCACACCCATCTGCTCCATTTAAGATCAGAGGTCCCCACCCTACTTGCAAATCTGGCCAAAAGTTGTTCCAAGGCATAAATTTCCCTGGTAAGTGGATTCTATGCCTTCCAGGTTGGGACAATCTTGGTGTGTGACAAATGAGTTATAACTTTTTTAGCCACCAGAACTAATAGAGTGACCTGTTTAAAAGTAAGGCAAGATATCCAGACTCCTTTCGGCTTCACAGCCAGAAGTAGGGTTGAACAGTTGGGGGCACTAGTAAATGTCCGTTAGTTCACTGATAACCTCCCACCAATAGGAAGGCAATAATTTACAAGCCCAAAGGATATGTACCTGGTCAGCACAATCAGAGCCACAGTCCCTCCAACATCTGCCTAAGGAGGGATCCATATACTGGACCGCTACCACCGGGCTTCAGAAAAAACAAACACATAGCTTCCAAGCATATTCCTTTCAGTAAGGTGAACTAGATACCTTCAGGACTGGAAGAGCAGAGGCATTCCAAGCCTCCCTGGAAAGAGTGAGGTTAAGTTCTACCTCCCACTTAAGCCTCACCGACTTGGTGGAGTCTCTTGATCTCTCCTGGAGTGCCTCGTATATTTGACTAATTAAATGATCAGTCAAGACCCCTCCCCAATGAGTCTGAATCAAAGATATCGGGGGGGGTCTTCTCCAATATGGAGACAAGCGAATCTTGGAAAGGTTGAAGGTATGTCTGCAACTGCAGGTATGTATAAAAAGAGGCTTGTGGCAATGAGTATGTAGACTGCAGATGGGTAAAGGAAAGAATACCATTTGGCCCTATCAACTGAGAGACACACCTCAAACCACAAGAGTGCCAGGAAGTCAAGACCACTTTGATGACATTTGGAGGGAAAGTGGTATCATGGGCAAGTGAGCGAAGGAACAGGGCTTCCGGTTGAGTAAGGAATTTACAGAGAACTATAAGCCAGCACCAAAATGGCACCGTAGCGTATTCAAAAAATTTAGTGAGTGGGAAACAGCATGGGGGTTGACCGAATAAGTATCCAGTGAGGTTAAATAGATCACCCAGGGTGAGTTCCACCTGCTTCCAATGCGCTGCATACTGGGGTTCAACCAACACAATAAGATATGTAGCTGTGTCACCATTGCATAGTATCTGAGGTTGGGGAGGTTAAGACCTCCTTTGTTTCTTGGGAGTTGCAAAATTGAATATCTCACCCTGAATGGTCTACCCCTTCAGAAGAAGTGAGAGATCAATCTATTCCAGGCTTGAAAAATAAAATTTTCTGGCATCACAGGAAGAGTTTGAAGGAAAAACAGAATGCGGAGGAAAATGTTTTGCCGAATGACTTCGATTCTGCCCAGAAAATTGAGTGGGAGCTGGGACAATTGGGATAGAACCTCTACCAACTGTTGGGTAAGGGACTCCTAATTAAGAAGGTCTGCACAAGTTAAATTCATTACTAACATGATTCCCAGATATCTTATGGACAATCCATGCCATTTAAAAGGGAAGGTGGTCTTCAGAGGGGCAGAGGGAGAAAAATGATATAGCAGCACCAAAGTCTTTTGCACATTTATCTTATACCCTGCAAGGCCACTAAACACATTCAACTGATTCCATACTTCAGGTATAGAGGATTCAGGATTAGCTAAAGTGAGGAGTATGTTATCCGCAAATAAAGATATTTTATGTGAATCCCCCCTATAGGAATACCTTCTATATTTGGGTGTTGACGTATCACCTCAGTGAGAGGCTCCAAATATAAAGTGAAAAGCATGGGAGACAAGGGACAACCCTGCCTCGTCCCATGGGAGAGAGTAAATGGATCAGAAAGGGAATCATCCAAGCACAGGTAAGCTTGGGGTGAATCATAAACATGTTGCAATTGTAGTATAAACTCCTTAGGCAAACCAAAATGTGACAGGGTCACCCATAAAAAAGGCCAGGTGACCCTGTCAAAAGTCTTTTCTGTATCAAGGCTCAGAAGGACCAGGGGAATCTTCCTGCAGTTAACGTGATCCACTAATAGGTATATGTGCCTTACGGCATCCAGTGCTTGTCGGCCTTTAGTGAAGCCTACCTGGTCTGGATTGACAATGACCATCAATAAATTCTCCAGGCATCGGGCCAAGACTGCCATGTAAAACTTATAATCGTAATTTAACATAGAAATCGGGCGGTATGATGCCAGGTACCGCAGGTCCTTCTGAGGCTTAGGAATTGCTGTAAGCACTGCATATCTCCAAGTGGGGGAGGGAGATTCCCTTTTTGAACTGCCCAGAGAGCTTCTAACAAGGGGGGAAGAAGTAAGTACTTAAATTGTTTATAAAATTCAGAGGGGTAGCCATCTGGGCCAGGGGCCTTTAGGGACTTCGTCAACTTGAGGATAGATTCAATTTCCCCTCAGGAGATAGGAGCTAGAAGGGAATTAACCTGAACAGATAACAACTTAGGCAGTCACAACTGCTGCAAATATATCTCTATCTGAGATGTCGGGGTGGGGTTCTGCTGCATATACAGCCTGGTAATATTTAGCGGAGGCATTCTGGATAGCAGTGGGATGGATCAGCAATCCCCCAGTGCCCAGATCAAACAGGCTCGTTACATAGGCTCTAGCCCTATAAAGCCTAAGGTGCCAAGCAAGGTTCCTTGCCCCTCGGGGGCCCCCCTCATAAGAGGTATGCTTTAAATAAAATACTGTAGTTGTTGTTCCAGCTTCTGGTCCAAAATTTTCTGCAACCATTGCTTAACCTCCTGCAGTTTTGACTGGACTGTTTTGTCCCCCTGTGCAAAAAGAGACTGCAGTCACCGAATTCAGACTGTAGATCCTGAAGACAACAATCTCTGACTTTTTCCTCACTGAATATTTCATAATTTCCCCCCAGATCACTGGCTTCAAAGTATTGCACAAAATTGTTGGAGAAACATTGGAGGGGGAGTTTTCAGATATAATCCTTGGGATACTGTTTTGGATCATCTGCTTAAATTCTGGGTCCCGTAGGTGGGGTAAATTGAGATGCCAGTGTGATAGCTTTCTTATGCCCCCTAGGGAGAACTTGGCATATACAGAGGCATGGTCTGACAGAAGAGTCACACCATGCCAAACATCCTGTACTGAAACAAGGTGCTCGGTGGTGGTGAAGAGGTAATCAAGATGAGAGGCAACCCCCATAGAAGGTGTTGCATGAGTGTAGTCTTTAACTGTAGGAAAACAATGGTGCAAACATCAATGATGCCCAGGGAATTTAAAGTATGTTTTAGGTAATTTTGGAGTGGGTTAAGTCGATGCAGCAGAGGTTTGGAAACATCTAAAGCAAGATTAAAGGTCACATTAAGGTCTCCCCAAGTATCAACTGCCCCTGGAGCACTGAAAGCAACTTGTTAAAGAAGAGATGTGAGGATGATTTTGGCATTTCTGGGGGGAAATAAACTGAGGTTAACATCACTGGGCGGGCATATAAAGTACCCGTAGCTATGACATAACAACCCTCTGGATCGTCCCATCGATCTTTTAAGTCAAAAGGCCCCCTCTCTTGGGATTAAAATGGCGACCCCTGCCTTCTGCCAGACCTGTGTGAGGAGGTAACCACCATAGGAAAACCAAATGAGCTCAGTTTAACATGTTCAGGTGGAGATAAATGTGTTTCCTGTAACAAAATTATTGCTGGCTTTTCCCTCAACAAGAACTGTAAAAGACAGGCACGCTTGACCGGGTCATGTATTCCATTTATATTTAAAGACAATACAATTGAGGTGCTAGCCATAAAGAGTGGTAAGGGGTAAGCAAAATGAGACTAATGATGCCTCCCAAATGCAAAAAGGCTTACTTAGAGAGTATAAAAAGGATAAATGCCATAGGTAAATCGTACACCCTGGTATGCAGAAACCTGATGGTAAATGCATGTACCCTCTCAAATCTATGAGATGCAATAATTAGGCTAAAAGAGAACATACAAAGGAACACATTCCAATAACAAACAACAAGGAATAACAAACAATACATATTGCAAATGACTAAACTAGTAAGATACCCAAGTAATTGCCAGTCACTATGGTCAGAACTCCCCTCCACCCCACCTCAGTAGCATCCCGTAAGCAACAAATTGTAAGGGGGAGAGGGTTGACAGAGGTGAGATAAAACTGGCATGGTGACAATCAGAAAAGGAATCCCCACCCAACCACTAGGAGGGGCATCTAAGGGGGTAGAGACAGTCATAATATATGTCAGACTGTTAAGAGTGACAGAAAACCCCTCAGGAAAAAAACCTGGGCTTAAGGAATGAAAAATCCCCCACAGCAGTATGCCCAACCACAGAAAAAAAATGTCCACACAGAGAGACAAGAACAAACCCAAACCACCTAACATGGCAGTAAACAAGTTGCAGACCTAACACAAGGGGTATAAAGCTCAAAGTAGCGACTTCCTGGGTAGGGAGGCAAATACAAAGCTTCCTGTATGGGAGCAGATGTAATCTCCTGCAGGGAGAAAATCATAGCATAACTGTGGGCCCCCTGCACCACCAAGGATGCAAAACATGGTGGTGATAAGAAAAAAAGTCATATCCAGACTGGAGGAAAAACGTAGCATCGGAAAGACCCTGTAACAGATCCCTAAGACGCCCAAACCCACCTGAGCAACAATAATGCATGTAGGAGTAGAGACAGATGCCAAGCTGCCCCCAAAAGAGACTGGGAAAAAAGGCAACCCCCATCATCAGATACATACCTGCCCTAGACACAATAAAATGGAAAAAAAAGGGGAAACAACCCTCATGGAAATAATGCAGATCCACCCTGCAGAGAAATAAAAGTTTAGAGCAGTATGCAAACAAAGGAAAAAAATCATCACCCAGTTTCTCAAGCGAGCAGCGTAGCCCTCCCTCCCACCCTCTCAACATACAAAAGAAAGGGAAAATGATGCAAGCCAATAGGCAAAAGCTGACATCATAGTCCTTAGTCACTTAGCTAAGCCCCCGTCCATCTCTCAAACAGAATGTATCCCTTTTCTGTATTGTTACGGCTTTTTCCCCTTCCATTGAAACAGAATAACAGAGGCCCCCAAAACAGAAGGTAAACAAGCATTTGTCAATGCCGAATGTTTGCTTGCTGGCATTGACAGTGGTAGTGTAGAAGTTACAGAGCTGCGTAATAGGAATGGCAGTGAAGTATTGAACTGAAGCCGAACCCACCAACACCCTGCAGAGAGTGACAGGCTTTGGGGTGTGCCTTTGGGTCATCAGGCATAATGGCCACGCCATTTCACCACACCCAACCCTGCAGACACCGACAAGTGTCACGGTGTGCCTTGGGGTCTTTGGCCCTTATGTGCACTCTATTCCATCAGGAAGTACGGTGAGATGGGTGTGGTATAGGAGAATGGAGTGAACTTTGGGGCCGAAGAGTCCAAGGCATACCTCGATGCCTCTCACTGGCTGCAGGGTGTGGAATGGTATGAGCATTACAGGCAAGAATCCCAAGTCACATCCCTGATGCCTGTCATTCTCTACAGGGTTGGGCGTTATGGTTGGAAACCCTAATACCTCAGGCATTTGTTGGTATTTTCACTCCAAATTTTCAACATGGTTTTTTTGTGACCCCACCTCATGAACAGTGGCAATATCAGTTTGTTAGCAGCTGCCTATGCACAGCGACTCGGCATTTACTTCCCTGGTGCAAAACATTCGAACAGGATGTAAAAATGACAACTGTACTGTTCATGGGGTGTGTAAAAATGGCAATGTTGCAAATCTGCAATAAAATATTAAAAACTGGTGAAGTCGCGAAGTGCATAGAAACTGTGCAACGCACACCGTCGTAATGTAATTAGTTTGGGGATTTTACAGCAGATTGTCAACACTGGCATTTTGGGACCTCCGATCATGAACAGTGTCACTGTGATTTTCTTTATCTGTTCTGAACAATGATTTCCCACAGCGACCACGCATCTCTGTGCTGAAAGTGTGAAAACACATTTAGCCATGTTGTGAAAAATGACAGCTGTACTGTTCATAAGGAAGTGTGGAAAAATGCCACTGGTGAAAATCTAGACTGAAAATATTGCAAAGTCATGAACTTACGAGTGCGTGGAAACTGCGTAATGCTCACTTGTAACACACAGTCAGTTTATGGACTTTTGTCACCAAATTGTCAACACAGCCATTTTAAGACCTCTGCTCATGAACAGTGTAAGCTGATTTTCTTAATCTGTCCCAAACATTGCTTTACGCTACCGACTGCACCATTATTGCTACGTATGCTTGGCTTACATTTGGAGACATGTGAAAAATGGCAGCTGTACTGTTCATAAGGAAGTGTAATAAAATGGCAATGTTGAAAATCTGGAGTGAAAATATTGAAAATTAAACTTCACAGTAATGTGCGTAGAACTGCACAGCATGCGCTCATAAAACAGTTATTTTAGGGATTTTTCACTAAATTTTCAACATAGCCATTTTAGACCTCTTCTCATGAATGGTGTCACTGTGATTTTCTTAATGTGTCCCATACATTGATTTCGCATACGACTAAGCCATTATGCGCTACATGGGTGGAAACATGTTTTGGGTGAGATGTGAAAATGACAGCTATACTATTCATAAGAAGGTGTGTAAAATTGCAATGTTGAAAATCTGGAGTGAAAATATGAAAATTCGCAAACTTACCAAGCCTGCGTAGGAACTGCAAGCACGCCAGAAATAGTTTTTGGGATTTTCCCACCAAATTTTCAAAATATACTTGAGAGCCCACCTATGAACATTGGCAGTGTCATTTCGCTAATCATTCCAGAAAGGCAATTTTGCACAGTGGCTGCGAAATCACCCTTCGGGCCCGAGTAACGCCATGACAGTGACAGCATTCATGAGAAGGGGTCCCAAAAACCCCACATTGAAAATTTAGTGCAAAAATTCCAAAAAATGCCTGAGATATGCAATAAAATTGAAAAAACCCTATCTATCCCATTATACAGCTTACCGGCATTTCCTCGGTTCGCGGTTGGCTTTGAAGAGTGCACATGTGTTCCGGTCCACGAAGATCATCGCTGGGTCCGGAGGTAAGCATGGGGTGAGGGGGGTGGGAGGCAGGGTGCGAGTGGGTGGGTGCGGGTTGTGGAGGCAGGAGAAAGCGCCGAGGACCGTTTTATTTACAGGTTTTTGTTTTTAAAATGATGACAGCGGGGCGTTTGCCATGCTGGGGTGGGCTCCCAGCGTGGCAGAAGGATAACTGGGAGTATAGAGCCAACGAGTTGGGCACCCCGTTGACCATACCATCAGTTGCCACGCTGGGGTGGGCTCCCAGCGTGGCACCCTGTACTGGGGACAGTGGAGCCGAGGGAGGATTGGGCACCCCGTCGGCTATATGATGAGTTGCCACGCTGGGGTGGGCACCCAGAGTGGCATGTGGGATTTTTTGGGCGCAGCACAGCCGACCCGAGAGTTAGGCACCCGGCTGGCACAGTGTGTGCGTGGGGGGCATACACAGTATGCCGCGTGTGTGTGTGTGTGTGTGTGTGTAGGGGAGCGATACGAACAGGCGATATCTTTATCGCTGCTCACCGAAGCGTAGCCCCTTTCAACTGTACTCACTGCATTTTGAGCTGTTACAGACAGCTCCAGCATGCATTGGAAGACTGGGGCCGTGCCTGCCAACACACTGACTGAATTGGAAGAGGGGGTGACACACCTCCGAAAACTCGGATGATGGCACTATGTTTCTTGCACATGCGTGCAAGCAAACATAAAAATAAAATAGCAGAAGCACCAAAAGTCAAGAGTTCCTGGTGCAATACAGAGACTGAGTCACAAGGTGGAGCCAAAAGTCATAGAGTCACCCAGGAAATAGGACAGATCAAGACAGGCAGAACACACAAAAGACAGACCACAGAAATGATATTGAAAAAAATCAGGAAAAACACAGATTGCCCCAATACTAAACACAGGGAAGCATAGATCTATAGCAAATGCCAGAAGGAGTAACATGAGGACACCACAGAAGAGGAACATTGGATCGAGGGAGGGAAGGGGGAGTAAGAAAAAAAATGCTCACCTTAGTAATCTTGTTTCTTCTAAGGGAATCTTTCTGTATTCTGACTTATGCAGTATGGTCTCACCATAGGACTGCCCTGGAGCCGAAACGGTTAATAGAACCTATGCAAATGATGGAATGCTAGGCTCGAGCTAGGTTTTCAAACCACTGTCCCTAGTAAACAACCTCTAACTGTCAGATTTTTATGAAGCATGTGTAACCCCTAGGTGGCGCAATCCCAAGGGCTACTACCCCTGCAAGCTTGGCTAGTAGCAGGTTAAGGGGCCTCAGTTCTGAAATGGGTGCCTCCACCCTGAGGTCAGGGTTGGTAGTGGGCAAGCTAACCTGGGCACAGCCCTCTGGGACACTGTAAACCCCCTTTTCCCCCTCTAGTGGCTGAACACTGTACAGTAATCACTTTCACAATACCCCTGGTACACCACACAAGTACCCTCACTGTTTGCACTTACCACTAGGGCTGGTTCCTCTGGCTCGACCCTGGGACCCCCTGTAAAACAAAGTTATGCACAGCAAATAGCAACAGTACAGTACTTTGAGCACAAACTGGAACCACAGTAAGATTACATGCAGTAAAAGTTAGATCTGCTTTATTCAGGGGATTTGAATAAGGGAGGGGCAACATCAGGTTAATTAGCTTAAAGGTTATATCAATCAAGCAGTTATGCATGCACTTTGAGTCCCCCAACAGTCACACCTCTGGGTACCCAGGTAGAGAAGAGATGGGCTAGCCAGGACTGTTGCCAGATGTTGGCCGGCATCGCAGCTGGTTGGGGTCCTGTGATGGAAAACACAACATGCACAGTACACAATATTTGTAATCCGGAGCCAGAGGGCTCAGTTTGTAAAGGAAACGAAATACAAGACAATCAGATGACACACTTAGATTAAGCTGTTGTTGCAGGGAGCTACCCTGGTATTTACTCACGATACCCAAGACTGGACACAGGCTGGACGAAAATCGATACTGCAGGTAGTTGATCTGGAATGCCAGGAGAAGCAGGACCCACACGAGTTGCAGAAGCATCATTCCTGTTCAAGTGTGGAGCAGGGGGCTGATCCCCAGGCAGATCTCTTTTCGATGGCTTCTCTATGCAGTGGGTAGTCTGGCTGGGCCAGTCTGGCAAAGCCCAGACCGTATGGAGACAAATTCGGATGCAGTCCGTTTTGGGCTGGATACAGCTTACAGCAAGCAGAACACAGTTCACACAGTGGGTAACTAACTCACGACCCACTAGCAGCTCATAGCACATTTACATGTAAGGGAATTCTACTGTACCAGGCAAAGTGCTCCCCGGTCACAATCGCAAAGTCTCTGCACACACGGGGAGCTTAGGGGTAGCTGGAAATCCTGACAGGACAATCGCATTCAGCAAAATCTTTGGTCTTCTTTAGACTGAGCCTGGCCCACTTCAGTGGCTTACTTTAGTCACACAAACTTGGATTTAGTCCAAAACAATTCTCTTCTCACCCTCTCAGGAGCAGCAGGCAGACATGTAAGCCAAAAACTCAGCCTTTTCACAGTTCTTCCATGTGAATCCACTCAGGATTGCTGCTCAAAATCACTTCAGCTCTTTCTTCTTCAGCTTCCAGCTTAGATCTGCCCTAAACAGTAAGGAGCATGGGGAATTCCCTCAGATCCAAAAGGTTTGGTTGGCTGATTTGGCTGTCAGTCAAATCAAGAGCTTCCCCTTCAGTTGCAAAAAAGGTGCAAAAAGCTCAAAACTACAGTTCCTACAGATTTTGACTTCAGACAGCTCCTGTAGTCTGGCTACATTTTAGGTCCCACCAGAACTGATTGGTCGAATTTGCAGTCCAGGACCAAGATAGTGGAGACAAACAAAACAGTCCTTGCTGCAAAGAAAGCATGTTAGACAAACTACATTATCAATATCACTCTAAATCATTTTCAGCAAATAGTTACATCTTTCAACAGAGCTCCCTCTCAGATTACTTATGCTGCAATCAGGCAGCTCTTAAAGTGACCGTACACAGAGGCTATACAGGCTCTGGTAATCACATCTAAACTGCTAAAATGCAGGATACCAGCCTGGCAGTGAGCATTTAAGCAAGCTCAAGGAAGACTTTTTGGGAACCCCCATTTGTAAGGGGGTTACACATGCAGTAAGCAATTTCCAACTAATGGAATTACAATAATAATAATAATAATGATAATAATAAAAATAATACATAGAAACACAGACTTTGACGGCAGATAAGGACCACTTGGCCCACCTAGTCTGCCCATTTCCCTACCTACAGGATAAACTGCAGATCCTAGTTAACCAACAGTCTATTTCTTCCTACCCCCCACAAAAATTGCCTTATGTCTGTCCCATGCATTCTTGAATTCTCCCACAGTTTTAGATCCCACAGCCTCCTCAGGAAGGTTGTTCCATGTGTCTACCACCCTCTCTGTGAAAAAATATTTCCTCACATTGCCCCTGAACTACCCCCATCTATCTTCAAATTATGTCCTCTTGTTCTTGCACATCTCTTTTTCTGAAAGATGCTACCCTCTTGGACTGTGATGATTCCACTGAGGTACTTAAAAGTTTCTATCATGTCCCTCCCTCCCTCCTTTCCTAAAGGGTATGCTCCTTTGCTATTAAGCTCCTTTAGTCTCTCCATATGGCTTCTGTTGCAGACCCTGCACCATTTTAGTTGCCCTCCTCTGGACTGCCTCCATCCTGTCTATGTCCTTGCGGAGATAGGGACTCCAGAACTGGACGCAGTACTCTAGAGGGGTCTCACCAACTTTCTGTACAGAGAGATAACAACTTCCTGTTTTCTGCTGGTGATGCCTCTCCTGTACATCCCAGTACCCCCCGCCTCCCTACTGCCTTCTCACATTGCGCTAACCTTAAGGTAATCTGATATGATTACCCCAGTTCCCTTTCCTTTGTTGTTGTTACTACCTCCGCCCCCCATTGTGTAATCTTCCCCTGGGTTTTTGTTTCCCAGGTGCATTATTTTGCACTTCTTTGCATTGAATCCAAGCTGCTATACTTCTGACCAATCCTCCAACCTTGCTAAGTCCCTTCTCATCCTTTTCACACCTCCTTGTGTATCAACTCTGTTGCAGATCTTTGTATCATCTGCAAAGAGGCATACTTTTCTTTCCAGTCCCTCTGCAATGTCACTTATAAAGACATTGAAAAGGACTGGACCCAGTACTGAACCCTGCGATACCCCACTGGTAACCCCTCTTTTTTCAGAGTGGACTCCATTTACAATTTCCTTCTGTGTCCTGTTGTCCAGCCAGTGTTTTACCCAGGCTACCACCCTGGAACCCACTTCCAGGCTGGTTAATTTGACTATTAATCATTTGTGGGACTGTGTCAAATGCCTTGCTAAAGTCTAGGTAGGCCATGTCCACAGCCCCTCCCTGGTCTACTACTTTTGTCACCCACCCAAAGAAATCAATTAGATTAATCTGACATGACCTTCCCACTGTGAACCCATGCTGCCTTGGGTCCTGTGCCCCACTTTCCTCTAGTTACTCAACAATTCTTTCCTTCAAAAGTGATTCCATCACTTTCCCTAGCACAGAGGTCAAACTGACAGGTTTGTAGTTTCCTGCCTCTGTCCTGCTCCCACTTTTGTGAAGAGGAATCACATCCGCCTTCCTCCAGTCCTCAGGTATCACACCATCCTCCCATGATTTGTTAAACAGGATAGTCAGTGGTTTCACTAGTTCTCCCCCTAGTTCTTTTAGAATTCTGGGGTGAATTCCATCAGGCCCCATTGCTTTGTCCACCTTCAGTTTTATTAGTTCTTTCAGAACCCTTTTTTCTGTGAAAGGACTGGGATCGACCCCCCTATCCAGAGTGCTTCTGTTAATTGGATTAGGTACCTCCCCTCCCTCCTCTTTTGTGAATACTGAGCAGAAATATTCATTCAGTGTCCCTGCTTTTTCACTGTCCTTCTCTGCCCACCCACTGTCCATTCTATTCAGCCTCACTATCCCTCCCTTTGTCTTTCTACGCTCCCTGATGTACCTATAAAAGATTTTATCCCCCTTCTTAACCGAGTTGGCTATCTTTTCCTCAGTTTGGGTCTTTGCTAGTCTGACTTCCCTCCCTGCTTTCCTCCCTGCTAACAACTATAGAACCCTCCCTGAACCAGAAATTGACAGGAGAAAAACATAGGGAATTACCCTTCTTTCAACTACTCCAAAAACGTGGCATCCTTGAAGACTCAAGTCACAGATGCCCAAAAATAAAAACAGTATAAACTCCCCAGGTTTGCAACAACTGGCACAGCTGTAATGCAGGGACCTTAGGTTTCAGCAGGGGAGGAAGGGAGGGAGTTCAATATACAGTAAGATTCCCTTAGAAGAAACAAGATTACTAAGGTGAATAATTTTTTCTTCAGACCCCAGGAAATCTTACTGTATTCTGCCTTATGCAGATTACCAAGCAGTGCCTTTGGAGGTGGGCCTATAACCTATTAAGGAAACAGGCTCTGCAAGACTGCTGTGCCAAACCTGGCATCACCTCTGGCCTGTACATCCAAACAATAATGTTTGGTGAATGTATGAATTGTCGTCCAAGTAGCAGTTTTACAGATACAGTATCCACCAGAGGAATATCTCTAGCAGCTGCTAGGGAAGCTGCAATACCCCTAGTGGAGTGAGCTCCGAGGCCTGCAGGGGGTTCCTTACCTACTTTGCTATAGCAGAACTGGATACAGGTTACAATCCACCTGGCAATGGGATTGTTTTGTGGCAGGTTTTCCTTTTCCCATCTCTACGAAGATAAGGAAGAACTGGGTTTGGTTCTGTCTGTGACCCTTTGTGTGGTCAAGATAGTAGCTGACTTCCCTTTTTACATCAAGACTGTGTGACCTACACTCACCTGAAGTGGAATGGTCTGTAAAAAAGACTGGCAAGGTAACAGACCGGTTAAGATGAAAGTCTGATACCACCTTAGGTAAGAACTTTCTGTTAGTTCTCAGGACAACCTTGTCCCTATGAACTGCGATATAACCTAGTTCTCTGGATAACCTAGTTCTCTGGATAATGCCTGAAGTTCACTGATCCTTCTGGCAGAGGTAACGGCAACCAGAAATACAGTTTTCCAAGTCACATATTTCAGATCTGTTGATGACATGGGCTCGAATGGAGGTTGCATGAGCTGAGCAATGCAAATATTTAGATCCCACATCGGGGAGGGCTCCCTGTGGGGTGGATGTAAATGTAGCAGCCTTTTGAAGAATTTTTTGAACACTGGCTTAGAGGCCAAGGAGGACAAAGAAGCTTTACCTGCCAATAAATAAACTGAAACAGCTGCTAAATGCACCCTCAGAGTGGAAATAGTCAAGCCTGTGGAGTGCAAATGAGCCATATAATCTAAGACAATAGAAATGTGAGCCTGAGAGTGATCCAGGCCTCTGCCCTGGCACTAAAAAGAAAACCTTTTCCATTTAGAGGCATAATATGACTTCTTAGTGGAGGGTTTTCTGGAAACCCTCAGTATGTCCATAACCCCTTCTGAAAGGTGCAAGTCTACATACTCTAGGTCCTTAAGAGCCATGCTTTGAATCTGAGGGATAGTAAGCTGGGGTACATGATTCTGCCCTGAGATGTGGTCAATAGGTTGTACCTCCTGGGAAGACTGATTGACTTGGCTACTGATACTGATAAGAGGATGGAGTACCAAGGCTGCCTGGCCTAATCTGGAGCAATGAGGATCATTGAGGCTGGTTGAAGCCTGAGTTTGTTCAATGCTTTCAGCAGCAGGGAGAATGGAGGGAAAGCATACAGGAATTTCCCTGTCCAATCCAACAGAAGTGCATCCAAAGGGACTGTGCCCCTGTTGGGAGGTCTGCAGCAATACTTACAATGGATTACAAGCTGGCTGAGTGAGAGGCTGCAATGGGTGGTGGTGAGAGGGGAGCTCTCAACTCCAAGGCCGGTGATGAGTGGGGTGTCACAGGGCTCTGTGTTGGGGTCAGTATTGTCTGGGCTCTTCATATCAGACATTGCACCTGGGGTAGTGAGGAAGATGAGTCTGTTTCCTGACAAAACCAAAATTGGAGCAGTGGTGAATGGAGAGAATGGATGGAAGCAGCTGCAGGGGGACCTAAGCAAGCTAGAGGAGTGGTCAGAGAGGTGGCAGCTGGGGTTCAATGCAAAGAAGTGTAAGGTTATGCACTTTGGGGTGAAGAACCCAAGGAGAGAATACTGGCTGGGAGGGGTTAAGCTGGGGATCACTGAGGAGGAGATGGACCTAGGGGTAATGATAACAGGGACCATGGACAGCACTGCCTAGTGCAGGAGAGAGGCTGCAAAAATGAACAAAATGCTGGGATGCATAGCGAGCGTTTTTTCTTCCAGGCAAAGAGAGGTGATCTTGCTCCTCTACAGGTCACTGGTAAGGCCACACTTAGAGTATTGTGTGCTGTTTTGGAGGCCGTACCTAAAGCATGATATCAGGCTACTGGAGTGGGTACAGAAGAGGGCAACAAAGATGATATGTGGAATGGAAGGGACAGACTATGACAGCAGGCTGAGAGACCTGAATATGCACACCCTGGAGGATAAAAGGGACAGGAGGGACATGATAAAGATATTCAAGTATCTGAGGGGACTCAGTAAGGATGGGGCAGATAGGGTCTTTAAGTTAAGGAGGGGGAGGGTCACCAGGGGCATGCGCTAAGAAAAGAGGGGGGATGATTTAGGAAGGAAATGAGGAGACACTATTTCACAGAGAGGGTGGTAGCAAAATGGAATGCCCTACCATAATGGGTGTTATCATGTAAATCTGTGAACAGTTTCAAAAGGGCATAGGACAGGTAACAGCGGAGAGTGAGGTTGGGGGGTTGGCAGTGGGATGACAAATGGGAGGGGGTGGGGCAGCTGCAAACCTAGGGGTACTAGCTGCACACTCGAGCATACTTAGATAGACTGGGTGGTCTGTTTCCGCTGGCATATTTGTATGTTCATAATACTGTGGGAGTTGAAAATGGTCTAGGGCTGCAAACCGGTCCACTTCTGGAGTGCCCCACCTCCTGAAAATGGTCTATAAGACCTGTCTGTTCAGTGACCACTCGTGATGATTCTGGTTTATCCTACTGAGGGCATCCGCTAGGATATTGTCCTTGCCCGGGAGATGAACAGCAGAAAGGGGCACCTTTAGAGAGTATGTTAATGTTCAGATTATCATAGCTTCTGTGCAGAGAGGGGTTGACCTTGTGCCCCCTTACTTGTTTATATTGTACATGGTGGTTGTATTGTCTGTTCCAACCTGCATCACCTTGCCTACCACCTGAGTGGCAAAAGACTGAAGGGCCAGAAGAACTGCCCTGAGCTATAATAGATTGATGTGCAGGAGGGACTTCTGCTTTCCCCAAGTGCCATGAGTAGTGTGATCCCCTAAATGTGTCCCCCAGTCTAGGAGGGAAGCATATGTGGTAAGTATCAGAGAAGGGGACTGCTGAAGGAAAGGTACCCCTTGTCTGAGGTGTTCTCTTACTTGCCACCACTGCACAGCTTGAATAAGGGTGGCTGTGACTGGAACTAGTTTTGATAAAGAGTCTTTCTTTTGGGACCAGTACTTCCTTAGGTGAAACTGGATGTCTCTCATCTGAAACCTTGCTCCTGGGATGGTTACAGCTGAGGCTGCCATGTGCCCTAACAGTTGTAGGAAATGCCTTGCCGGTCTGGGAACATGTGATGAAAAAGTCCTGGCTATTTGGATCAAGCTGTCTGCCCTGTCTTGAGGAAGATAGGCCATTCATGTTCCTGTATTCAATTCTGCCCCTATGAAATTGAGCAACTGCACCAGTTCTAGGACAGACTTCTTTTGATTCACTAAGAACCCCAGGGAGGAGAAGGTGGTTTGAGTGACTGAAAGAGACTCTTTCACTTGTTGCTGTGACTGGTCTACAATTAGCCAGTCATACAGATAGGGGAATACTGACACCCCTAGCTGCCTTAGACAGCAAGGCATTTTGTGAGCACCCTTGGAGCAGATGTTAATCTGAAAGGCATTGCTCTGAATTGATAATGGCCTGATGGCAACCTGAATCTGAGGTACTTTCTGTGAGACCTTCTGATTGGAATGTGAAAATAAGCATCTTTCAAGTCCAGGGGGATGCTAGCCAGTCTCCCTGCCTCAGAATGGGTAGTATGGTGAACAGAGTGACCATCCAGAATTTTGGTTTTGCTAGATGTTTGTTCAGGTATCTGAGGTCCAGAATGGGACGCCACTCCCATTTTCTTTAGTGTAAGGAAGTACCTGGAGTATAGGCCCTTGCCTCTTTGAATGGCAGGGACTGGTTCTACCACCTAAAGCAGTGACAGGGATGACACTTCCTTTTCCAGTAGGGTTGTTTCTGATGGGGAAGAGCGGTTGAAAGCCTTGATCTTAGTCTTGGTCTGGTTTTGAAGCTGAGGACCAAACCTTGGCCCACTACTTCCAGGACCCACTTGTCTGTGGTGATGCTTTTCCATTCCTGGAAGTAGTGGGCCTGTCTGCCTCCTACTGGTAGTGGGGAGGTGACCCAGGCATTCTGCTCAGGCATCTTCTTTGATTGAGCTACTGGCTGGACAGTGGGGCTAGCGCGGCTAGTACCCCTCCTGCCCCTGCCTCTAAAGTATCCCCCAGGCTGATACTGGGGAAAAACTTGAGACTGAAAATAAGGCCTGTAAGGAGTCTTGCCCCTGCCACCCCTCAAATGGTGTCTCTGGGGGTTGGCAGCTCTCTCCTTTACTGCTGCACTTTTGTAAGCAGATTTGTAATCATCCATTTATTTCATATATGCCTCTGTTTGTTCTCCAAACAGAGACACAGGGTCACAGGGGAAATTCAATGCCTTGTTTTGTGTGTCCTGTGAGAGATTAGTGGTTCTAAGCCATGCAAACCTTCTCAGAGACACTGCTGAAGCCATCTGCCTGGAAGTAGTGTCACTGGCATGAACTGCCATCCTAAATTGGGTCTTGGATGCTTCAATACCCCTCTTAGCTGCTTCTTCCAGGTCAGCAGCCATTGGAGGGGAACTGACTTGGCAATTTGTAATACAGTAGACTACACAGATTTTTGATATCTGGCTAAATATGCCATATAGGATGCCTGCCTAATGGCTAGGGAGGATCCTAAGTAAATTTTCTTGGCTATTGAAACCATCCTCCTGGGATCTTTTTCAGGAGAGTGGGAGGCCACAGGGATGCCAGCTTTGTCACAAGCTGCAGCCTGCACTACACCTTCATGACTGGGGTGACCAAACCGGAATTCAGCCCCAGCCTTGTCCACCTAGTATTTTCTGTCCACTTTCTTATCAGTAGGAGGGACAGAAGTGGGATTTTCTAAAATTTTCATGGTCTGCCTCCTCAGAGATTTGTGTAAGGGGAGAGGCAGACATTTTGATGGAGGGACGTCCATCATTTCCTTATAATCTTCTTTCTCCTCATCTTTTAGTGATTCATGAGATGGGAGGTCAAGGGACTGGGCCACTTGCTTCATAAAAGCAAAGTATGAAGAAAAATCATCATTTCCCTTATTAGGGGAATCAGGCCTGTGGGGATCAGGGGAGATGTCTGGTTCAATAGGCCCCTCATAGTCATTGTCCCTGTAATCCTCTCCTGTATCTTCACCAAGATCAGCATCCTCAAAATGTTCCCCACCTTGTCTATTAAACTGGGGATAAGCGAACCGGGAGTTCATGAAATCGGCTGTTTCTCAACCAGAACCGGAGACTGCAAGAATTGGATAATCCTAATAGTGTTCGTGATCTCTTCAGCAGAAGGAACCACTATAGAAACCGGTTGTGGTTCCTGGTGCTTTCCTTTTTGCTTTTTCTTAACCACAATGGCTGGTTCAGAAGCCTTATCTGTGGTTCTGTTCATTGTGGAACTATCGCCCCTGTCACAGGGTAGTCCCTCTGGTTCAGTGGACTGTTCAGTAGCCGGGTTAGCAGCCTTGTCGTCATTTTTTCCCTTAGTCTCTTCAAATGCCTTTGAAGAGTGGACTAAGGGAAATTAGCACATATTTCACAGTCTGTCTGAAGGTGGTCAGACCCCAGACAGAACAAACAAATTAAATGAGGATCAGCTTTTGCAAACAGTTCCCCACACTCTGTGCAGTGCTGGAAACCTGTGAGTCATGTTCTCTTTTTAGGTTTCTGTGACATAAGAAATTCAAACTGAGAACCAATTAGACTTTTTTTTTAATTGGTTGTTACACCGTAAAAGAAACCAGGCTGTTTAGAACACAAATCCAGGAGTTACCCCGGTTGAAAAAAGGAATCCGCTAACCGGAAATTACTCCAGTAAAAGTTTTGAAACACAAACCGACTATACTGAGTCAGAAAAGAACAAATTAACTAAACAAATATAGGAACAAAGATAAGGTAACTGTCGGTTTCACCTCAGTTAAAGAACCGGGGGAAAAACGACTATTCACCCCAAATAACTAAAATCTAAATAATTACTACCTGTATACCAAGGACAGTAATAAGAATACCAATAAAAGTGAATTACTGAGGTAAACACCGAGAAAAATAAACTTTCTTCAAGAGATGAAGGAAAGTTCTCTGGAGATGTCTTATTGAGGCAAGCGGAGTAAAGAATATGATAGTTAGAGTTTGTTTACTAGGGACAGTGATTTGAAAACCATGCTCAAGCCTAGCATTCCATTATTTGCATAGGTTCTATTAACCATTTCAAGGTCTGGGGCAGTCCTATGGTGAGACCGTACTGCATAAGTCAGAATACAGTAAGATTTCCTGGGGTTTGAACATGAGGACACCTCACGCGAGGAACACTGGATCAAGGGAGGGGACGGGAAGGGGGTGTGTGGGCAAAACAAACAGGAGGCCTGGCACTGAAGGGAAGGCTCAGGTCAGGAGGAAGGAGCCAACAAACAGTATTGCAGAGGGGCAGGTAATAAGTTGCAGTGCTGGCGACATTGGGGGGTGGAGGAGGGTGGTGAAGGATCTCCAGGAGGGGCAGGAGAGGGAAAGGGGGGTAATGCACAAGAGATGGTAGTTGATCAGAAGAGGGTCCCGGGGTGAAGGGAAGGGGGGGCACAGCTGGAGGGATGGCCAAAGGGAGCAGAGATACAGGGAAGAGGAGTAGGGTGAATGGAGAGGACGACAAGTGCAAAGCAGAGGATGGGGCAAGGGCTGAAGTAAAGCATGTGGAGAAAAACCAAGGGGAAGAGTACACAATGGGGGGTGAGATACTAACAACATCAAAAATGGAAAGGTACCTGGGGGTAGTCATATCAGATGACCCAAAGGTGGGCAAGCAATGTGAGAGGGCAGCAAGGAGGGCTGGGGGGTTACTGGGATGCATAGGGAGAGGCATCACCAGTAGAAAACAGGGAGTTATTATCCCTCTGTACAGACAGCTGGTGAGACCCCATCTGAGTACTGTGTGCAGTTCTGGAGACCCAATCTCCGCAAAGACATAGACAAGATGGAAGCTGTCCAGAGGAGGGAACTTAAAATGGTGCAGGGTCTGCACCAGAAGACATATGAAGAGAGACTTGAGCTTAATATGTATAGCCTCGAGGAAAGGAGGGAGAGGGGGGACATGATAGAAACTTTCAAGTACCTCAAGGGAATCAACAAAGTCCAAGAGTGTAGCATTTTTCAAAAAAAGAGGTGTGCAAGAACAAGAGGGCACAATTTGAAGATAGAGGGGGGGCGGCTCAGAGGTAATTTAAGGAAGTATTTTTTCACAGAGAGGGTTGTGGATGCATGGAACGGCCTTCCGGAGGAGGTTGTGGAGTCAAAATCAGTGGTGGAATTCAAGCATGCATGGGACAGTCATAAGGCAATTCTGGGGGGTGGGGGTAAGAAGAAGTAGGCTGCTGGTTAACTTGGATCTGCAGCTTATCCAGTAGGTAGGGAAATGGGCAGGCTGGGTGGGCCAAGCGGTCTTATCTGCCGTCAAATTCTATGTTTCTATGTTTCTATGAATAGTGAGAAAATGGTGAGGGAAGGGGATGAATTAGGTGTGGGGAAGGGAGGGGCCATGGAGGAAGGGTGGAGCTATGAATGTGGTGGACTAGAGGGATGTGCACCCAGGTATTAGGGTAGGGGCGGAGATGAGGAATGAAGAGGGTGGGTGTACTGGTGCTGTGGGATTCCATACTAAAAGGGATCAGATGGGGCAATAAGAGAGAAAGGCATAATTGCATATGGGTGGCGTCCATACCTGGGTTAATGGCAGGCAGGGTGGGACAGTCAGCTCTTAAGTGCATAAAGAGGGGTAGGAAGAGACCACATCTCGTGGTGCACGTAGGTACAAATGACCTGGCAGGGAGATTTTGGAAGTAGTAAGGGAGAGGCTCGAGGAACTGGGAAGACTGTGTGAGGAGTTGGGGGAATCAGTGGCATTCTCAGAGGTGCTCCCTGTGCCCTGTGCAAGTACAGTGAGAAAAGGGAGGATTGGGGAGTTTAACATGTGGCTGGGGGAATGGGGTAGATCTGTAGGGTATGGATTGAGGGGTTGCTGTGGCAGATCCTGCGACAATAATGATCCATATGCAAGGGACATTCTACACTTGAGCAGGGAGGGGAAGGGGAAGGAGGTATTAAAGCAGAAGATAGGGGAACATATAGCAGCAAAGGTGGATTTAAACTAGGTGGGGGGGTGGGGTTGGACAGCTGGTAGGCAGAGCTCTCACAGAGGGGAGCCAAACAAACTTACCTCCCAAGCTAAAGGAGAAGGAATCGGGGTAGTGGCATTGGGGGAGATTAGGAGTGGGGAAAAGCAGGGAGGGGTAGGTAAAGAAACAGGGTGGAGGGTGGTTTCACTGAATGCGAGAAGCCTAGGTAACAAGTCGGCTGAGTTGCAGGCCCTCTTGGCAGTACGGAGGGTGGACATTGCAGACATCACGGAAACATGGACCACCCAGTACCAGGACTGGGATATAGTGATCCCAGGGTATAGGATATTCAGGAAGGATAGGGATAAGGGGAAAGGTAGGGTCATTGAAATCTATGTACGGGAGGGAATAAGGTGTATAAGGGAGGAGGGGGAGGAAGGCAGAACAGAGGCCCTGTGGATGCAGTTTCAAGGCCCGAAAGGTAGTACACTGAGGATGGGGGTGGTATACAGACCATCAGCTCAAGGGGATGACCTGGATAAAAAGTTAGCTGAGCAAATTAGAAGGGTCTGTAGGAAGGGGGAACATAGTGGTGGTGCGGAACTTCAACCGGAGGGGGGAAATTTGGGGTAGGCATCTGGTGAGAATTCAACCAAGCATGGATGCTAGTCAAAAATGGGACATTTATTAAAAAAGGGCTGGCGGAGGCTACTGGAACATGTACAAGGCACAAGGGCATGGAATAAGAAGGGAAGGGTAAAGAAGCCCAGTTGGATGACTCAAGAGTTCATGGAGGGGGTGAGGAGCAAGAGAAAAGCATTTCAGAGACTCAAGAAATCAGGAGGAGAAGATGACAGGGATGATTATACAAAGAAGTCCAGGGAGGTTACCAGGCTAGTCAGAGTGACCAAGGCTTCAAGACAGCTGAGACTGGCACAGGGTATTAAGGATGGAGAGAAGGACTTCTTCAGATACATAAGTGAGAAAAGAAAGAACAAAGACTAAATTGTGAGGATTAGGAAGGACGGAGGGTTGGTGGAGAAGGGAGTGGATCAGGCAGAGACACTAAATGAATACTTTTGTTCTGTGTTCATGGAGGAGAAGGGGGGGCAAATACAACAAGGGAGAGGTGGAGTGGGCTGTGGGGGTGACTGATATAGGGGTTACAGGGGACAGGGTCCTAGATGGATTAAGGGCACTAAGGGTAGACAAGGCACTGGGACCAGATGGCATTCAACTAGCGAAGATCCTGGCAGGACCATTGGCTGAACTGTTCAATACCTCCCTGGACACAGGACTGGCTGATCTGTTCAATACTTCCCTGGACACAGGATGCATACCACAGGACTGGAGAATGGCCCATGTGGTGCCCATTCACAAAAGTGACCCTAAGGATAAACCGGGCAACTACAGACCAGTGACCCTCACGTCGGTTGTGGGTAAGCTCATGGAGATGATCCTAAAAGAAAGGCTGGTGACCCTTTTGGAGGATAATGGACTCCAGGAAGGTCAACAACACAGGTTTGTCTTGGGCAGATCCTGCCAGACAAACCTAACTAAATATAATGACTGAGTGACCAGGGAGCTGGATAAGGGCCATGCAGTGGATGTCCAGTATTTAGACTTAAGCAAAGCCTTTGATTCTGTGCTGCATGGGAGTCTGAAGGGGAAACTGGAGAATATGGGGTGGGAACAATGATGGTCAAATAGATCAATAACTGGCTAATGGAAGGCAGCAAAGGGTGGTCGTGGGGGGGACTCTCATCCCCGAGGGCAGTGACGAGTGGGGTACCACATGGATTGGTACTGGGACCGGTGCTGTTTGGGATATTCATAGCTGATATCTCATTTGGGATCCGGAGTAGGATCAGTCTGTTTGCAGATGATATGGAGATGGGAGCTGTGGTGGATGACATTGAGGGTTGGAGGAGGCTGCAGGAAGACCTGATCAAATTACAGAAACATGGCAGTTGGGGTTCAACTTCAAGAAGTGCAAGGTACTGCACTTCAGGGCTAGAAACCAGGGAGGCACTATCAGTTGAGGGGGTACAGTTGGAAAGCACCGAGGAGGAAAGGGATCAAGGGGTGCTTATAACGGGAAGAATGAACAACTCAGCTCAGAGCAGGAAGGTGGCAGCAAAAGCCAACAAGATGCTGGGGTGTATAGCGAGGGGAATCTCCTCCAGAAACAGTGAGGTTATCCTCCCTCTGTACAGGTCGCTGGTCAGACCACACCTGGAATACTGCATGCAGTACTGGCACCCATTCCTGAAGAAGGATGTCAGATTGTTGGAGGGGGTGCAGCATAGGGCAACAAAGATGATCCAGGGATTGGGGAGAAAGTCCTACGAGGACAGGCAGGGCTAGCTGAACATGTACTCCCTGGAGGAGAGGAGAGATAGGGGAGATATGATTGAAACCTTTAAATACTTAAAGGGGATAAATAAGAATTATACAGAAGGAATTTTCCAGATTAGAAGAGGGAGGGATAGAAGAGGGTACCAGCTGAGATTGGAGGAGGAAGATTCAGGAGGGAAATGAGGATACTTTTTTCCACAGAGCAGGTGGTAGACAAATGGAATGCTCTGCCCGAGGAGGTGGTATCTTGTAGAACGGTGGGTGGTTTTAAGAGGGGATGGGACAGAGTGAGGGGGATGGGAATGATGAAGAGGATGGGGAGGGTGGGGCAGCTGCAAGTTGAGGGGCTAGCTGCACAATCAGGCAGGCTTGCTAGACCATGAGGCCTGCTTCTGCTGGCATCTTTGTCTGTTCGTACAAAGAGAATAAATTCAGCAAAAAAGTGTGGACTGAATGAGAGACTATAAATGATAACACCTAAAGTTCCACAGAAACAGTTAAATAAGGAAAGGACCAAAGTAAATCAAGAATACAGAGAAAAAAGCAAGGTTAAAAACTATAGTCCATAGAAAAGGTCAAAACTCTGTCAGGGAAGAGAATATAGCCACAGCAAAGAAGTCTAGAAGATTCAGTATAAATACCAAAGAACAAAGAGCAGCTGAGGTCAAAGACAGACAGTGGGAAAACCGTAATGACTGAGACTTAAATACTACCAAGGAATCACTTGAAAATAACATAGAGTAGCAGAAAGGAAATCCCAAAGAAAGATGAAAAAAAAAGAGCAATATGAATGATAGGGACACATAAGGAAACAGAGGTTGAGATAGAGTGGAGTAGGAGAGCAGTGGAGAAGGAGCAGGAGAAAAGGGATAACCGTGAAGAGCCAACAGAGCCATGCAACTAGCTCAGGCAGAAAAAAGGCCCAGAAAAGCAGATAAGATGACCAATATGTCCAGGTAAACCCAGTCCATCACAGGCCCAATGTAAGTCCCAGAGTGATCAAGAAGGATCCTCCCTGCGGAAGGTCTGTAAAAGAGCTTGAATCTTGGCCATCGATTTAGCTTGTCACCTTTTCTTGCTTTGCATGGAGACTTACTGCCATTTGTCTCGCTGTAGTGCCCGCTTTTTCTGAAAGTTCTCCACATCCATTTATTCCTCCCCAGACACCAGGTTTCAAGCTTTCAATTCAAGGAGCGCTGCCTCCGTGGTTTAGAAACTTTTAGGACCATCAGCAAAATTTATCCAGAGACATGCCGGGTAAGGTGTGTAGAATTTGATTTTCTTTTCTTTGAGAAGCCCAAGAATGGGTGAGTAGGCCTTCCACTTGGATTGGACCAATGGAGGATAATCATTATCCATATTAATCCATTTGCCTTGATAGTACAAAGCGCCCTTACGCCATGCCCTGGATAATAATTCCTGCTTGGTGGCAAAGTTCAGTAAATGGGTTACAATGGAGTGAGGACATGTGTCCGGTTGGGAGGGTTTGGGCACTGGTGAACAATGCACCCTCTCTGTACATATGGGCGCTATGTCTGAGGCATCCAGCAGAGAGACAAAGAAATCCTGCAGAAATAGGATCATCCTCTTTACACCCTCAGGGACCCCGTAAATTCAGATATTGTCATGGCAGAACTGAGTCTCCAGATCTTCACATTGGTTCTGCAGTTCCTGCTGATCTTGTAGAACCTTGGCCAGTAGGCATTCGAGTTGCTTGACTCAGGAGTCTGTCTGAGAAAGGGCTTGCTCGGCAGTTGCAACCTGACCCTCAAGAGTCACCAAGGTCACCTGAAACTCTGTTGTAGAGGTCCGATATTCCACTTGAAACTCCCTGAGTTCAGCCAAAATTGCCACATTAGTTGACTGGGGAGATGCAGTCGGAGGGGGCTGCCACAACTTGAGCTGCCAGGGAAGGAGAAGCACAAGTTGCAGCAGGACCAGGCATCACCTCCTGGGACTTAGGTATGTTGTTTTTTTTTTTTGTTTAACCAGGAGTAGCACACTAAGTTGAAAGCTTGTTTACAGGTGTGACCTGGGAGCACAAGGAAGTTAAGTGATTTGCTCAGGGTCACACAGTATTTAAATGGAAGCTGTGGGATTCAAACCCAGGTCTGGTCTGTTGGATGTCACCAGATTTGTAGTTCAGAGCCTTAAACCACTGCGCTATACTGCCTGTTTTGTTTTTATTTTTCTTTTCTTTACCACCCATGTGTCAAGCAATCCAATAACACCAAATGAACTGCATTTCCACTGGGTTATGGAGCAATTCATGCCTGAAAAAAGCCAGGCGGGTCATAGCAGCAGCTTCAACCATCCATGCAGGAGCTTGGCATCACTGGAAGTCCCTGGATGGCCATTCTTAATAGATTGCACCATAAAGTTATAAAATTCAATACAGAATTCGTTTAAGGAGGATTTTCCCTAATGAATTCTGTTGAAAACATTCTAAAAAATCATCCCTGTAGAATTGTATTTGTTAATAAATTGCTTCAGTAACTCGGAGGTCTGTGAGTTAACTTTCAGCGCATAACTTAGGACAAATTTTCTAATGTTTTCAACAATATCTATTAGGGAAATCCTCCCTAAACGAATTCTGTATTGAACTTTAAAACAATTATAGCGCAATCTAGAAGAATGGCAGCCCAAAGTTCCATTAACTTGAGGAGATAACCCCAGATCCTGGATGGCAGGAAACATCACCAAAACATTGGAAGAGATAAGCAACTGAAACTACAGTTATGTGTACAAGGTGGCAGAGAGCGCAGTGGGATGAACATAACAAAACCATAACAAAACCTAGTGGCACAAGTAAGCACAGTGTAAAGACACCTTATGCCATACACTGTTTGGTATGCTGACTGTACAGCGAACCCCTTAGGGCAAAGACCATCACAACAGCAGGAATCTAGCAAAAACCATGGGTTGCTGTGATGGTCTCTGCTGGCACCGAGACTGCCTCACCTGGTGGTTCCCCCCTCCCCTGAGACAACTCTGACTCGGAGTTGTATCCCTAGAGACTGGGGTGTCTGGGGGGGCGGAGCACCCCACATGGGGGATTCGGGGGTCACAGCCCCCCGATAACAACACTGAGACATCCCTGACAGTGCAATGCCAACACTCAGTATTGTGGCTGTTGCTGTCGGGGATGTCAGCATGGCGGATGTCACAGCGCTATAGGTAAACCCACTGTTTGGTTACAGGTGAAGTCATCTGTGCTGGTGATCTGCCTGCCTGAACTGGGACTCTTTCTTTTTTTTTGTTAAAGTTAATCGTACTTCTCTTTTTTTTTCTTTTGAGGCAGTATAGCGCAGTGGGTTATGGCTCTGAGCTGTAGACCTGGAGACCTGGGTTTTAATCCCACAGTCGCCTAGGTGCATACTGTGTGATCCTGAGCAAGTCACTTAACTTCCTCGTGCTCCCAGGTCACACCTGGTAACAAGCTTCGGCTTAGTGTTCTACTCCTAGTTAAACAATGTTCCCTTTCGCTTTTTTAGTGTGTTAATAGACTGGGAGGCAGATATTCAAACCTTTGCACCTGGCGCAAAGCCGTGGCGGTGGAATAGTGCTGGACTAGCACCAGGCTACAATATTCAGAAGACCTGATAGCACCAGTGCTGTGTGGTAGCACCGATGCTAAAAGTAAATGTATGCAGGAGTGGAGGTTAGAGGAATGGCCAGGAATGTCGGCTGCATGGCATATTCAAATGGACAGCGCCATGCTGCAGGCATTAGCACAACCTGTAGCGTGGCAACAAATGCCGCTGACAAAAAGCTGGTGGTAATGCAGCGCTGCCCCCCACTCCCCCATTGTGATCCCAGACCCCCAGTAGCACAGAAAATAAGTACATTTCACTGGTGGTTCAGTGGTCCCCTCACCCCCCATCATGATCTCAGACCCCTGGTAGCACCAAAAATAGGTATATTTCCCTGGTGGTTTAGTGGTCCCCTCTCCCCATCGTGATCTCAGACCCCTGGTAGCACCGAAAATAGGTATATTTCCCTGGTGGTTTAGTGGTCCCCCAACCCCCCATCATGATCTCAGACACCCGGTAGTAAAGGAAATAAGCAAAATTCCCTGGCGAGCTAGAGGCCCCCCCCACCCTGCTGCACGATTCCCGATCCCACAGCACTGCATAATCTGGTGGTCTAGTGGTCTCCCCACCCGGTGGTGACAGCTCCTGTTAATCCCAAATACATCCTACAAAGGAACCAGCGACCGGCTCAGCCTTCCTCTCACCACCACGGCCGGTCACCGACTGCGGTATGCATCAATGCTACTGAAATGATTGAGCACCGATTTACAGTGGGACTCAGACATGTGTTGGTTAGGTATTGATGTTGAGTCACTCTATACTTCTACACAACATGATCAAGGTATCTCTGCAGTAGATTTATTTTTTAGAAGAATTGGCAAACACAGAGAACATTCCGAGATAATTTATTACCCAGGCCCTAGAATTCATTTTGAAACATAACTATTTCAAATTTGCTGGCAAATTTTATTTACAAAAATGTGGCATGGCAATAGGTGCAGTGATGGCCCCAAGCTATGCTAATTTATTTTTAGGACACTGGGAGTGCACTGTTGTTTTTAATAAAGACAAAAATCCATATATCTCCTATATAAAGCACTGGTACCACTTTAAAGATGAAGTACTTTGCATCTGGAAAGGGGATATATCTGAAGAGCCAACATTTATAGAATGTCTCAACAACAACCAACTAAACCTAAAATTCACTTTTGAAACTGACAAAAATGCTTTGAGTTTTCTGGACTTGAATTTAACAGTAAATACAAACAATACTGTTTATACTAAATGTTTTCACAAACCTACTGCCACAAATTCCGTGCTACATGCCACAAGTTCACATCCTCAGCATCTGAAAGAATCTCTTCCTTATATCCAGTTAATAAGAATAAGGAGAAATTGTAGCTCAAACTTATTATTTGAACAACAATTTGAAGAACTGATTGATAGGTTTACGGAAAGGGGGCTATAATCAGGATCTCCTGTTGAAACGGAAAGAAAGAGCTAGGGAAGTTAAAAGAGAGGATCTTTTGTCAACTCCCATGTCAACAACATGCACACAGCCATGTACATTTATGTCTGAATATAACCATAAATCAGGGAAAATAGGAAATATAATCTATAAAAACTGGCCCATACTGCTAAGAGATAGCACTATAGAGAGGCAGCAGTAGGGACATGTCCTAGAATTTCTTTCAGTAGAGCTAAGAATTTTAGAGACACATTTGTACATAGTCAGTTTACTAACCAAACCACACAAATGACAGCCTAGATTCCTCATAGGACACAAGGTTTCTTCAAATGTGCCAAATGTAACATATGTAAATATGACAGTTCTGGGAAATTATTTCAACACCCTAAATTTGAGAACATTAAGATGGAGATTAGGCAGCTAATCACATGTGACACGAGTTATGTAGTATACGCTCTTTGGTGTAGTTGTAATCTTTTATATGTAGGCAAAGTGATACCCCCCTTGAAACAGAGAATTTAGGAAAACATCTGCTCCATTATTAATAACAGGAATGATACTACAGTGGGACTACATTTCAACCAATTTCATCAGTCAAAACCAGAATGTCTTAGATTCACTGGTATTGGATGGGTACCTCCATTAAAATATGGAGGTGACAGGCCAAATTTGTTATTAGAAAAAGAAAGTCTGTGGATCTCCAAGTTGCACAGTGCTAAACCTTGGGGGTCTAAATGACAGATGGGACCTGAAGCCTTTTCTCAAAATACAGAAAAAGTAAATGGTTGTAGTTACAATATGAAGTAAAGAATCAAGTTGTGTCTTTTTCTCCCATTTCATAGGACCATCATCATTATCATCATGGGACTTTTGGAGTCTCTGGACGTGCGTCTGAAACTATGGGAATCTGGAATTGCAATTGACTGTCCAGAGACGTAAACAGTCCCTCATCATTCACTCATTTGTTTACATTTTCTTTTTTCTTCTCTACCCTTCCTGTTTTCTTTCCCTTCCCCCCTTTTTTCCCTCCTCCCCACACCACAACCCACCCAACAAACCCCTCCCTTAACCCTTCCATTCATTCTTTCCTTTTCATCCTTTATCATTTCATAACAATTTCACATCACTAGTTCTCAAAATAATGTTACTCTATGTAAATATTGCACTTTCTGAGCTGCAGCATAGGGAACTGAACTAATGTAATTTTTAAACTAATGTATTAATGATTCTTTGAATTTATTAACTATTTCTTAAGAAATTTTGTTTAAAAGATTTTGTTTAACAAACATGTAGGCTAGTATAGTAGCTTTAAGATTTTTGGGGAACTTTTTGTAATTGGACATAGTACTTATGATGTAATTGAAACTGTGTATTTAAATGTGTTCTCCCACCATTAGCCACACCCTGAGAAGTTCATGAAAAGTTGAGCTGGGTGACTGTTTGTTGCGCTCGAGTTGTATCTTGCAATAAATTTTATTTGCAGTCATTTTTTGTGCTTGAATTTTTGCACACTAACAAGAGTGACACCTTTCCGGATTCTGCTCAAAGTCATAGGCTGGCTGCCTTTGTGGTGAGCACCACCCGTGAGTTGCAGGGTCACAGCTTTTCTTTTGGAAGTCCCTATATATTGGATGGGCGTGCTGCACAAACCAGTGGACCTACAGCTGATGTCCCCCTTCCCCCAGTTTTGCCTTATGCCTGCCCCATGCATATTTGTGTCCCCCACTGAGTTCCACTCACACCTGCTGTGGCCTGCCTCTGCTGATATGGGGTGGGGGGCATCATTCAGGCCCTGTGTGGTCACAGGTAGTGTGCATGTGTGTGTGTGGGGGTGTATATCTATCTATCTATCTATCTATCTATATATATATATATATATATATATATATGCATGCCAAACATTTCTGTGATCAGTAACTGAAAACAAAATGGCTGATTTGTGACACTACTAGGGCCATTTTTGCCACTAAAAAGTGCATTTGTGACACTTTCAAACATTTTGTTAACTTTTCCCATTGACTTATAATGGGAACTTGTTTTTTGAATAACTTTTGAACCGTTTAATATTTTTTCACAAAATCTTCAAAAGGCACATCGGGGACGATGGCCACATGTTCCATGAAGTTTTCAGACCAGTCGCATAACCTGTGCGACCTGTAGGTGTGAGCAAAGAATGCACAAAAAAATTTAATTGCACGCATGAATGTCGCTTAATAACTCTGCAGCCGTATATCTGACCAGTACAAACGTTGCCAGATCCCAAGATCTATGGTTATGTCCTGTGCCTGCCAAATTTCAAGCAAATCTGTTAAACAGTGGCAAAGTTATTAAGGTACAAAATTTCACCATTTAACCTTAAAAGGGGTACTCAACCGTAACTTAGGTAACACTACCGTGCTACCATAATATATATATATATATATATATATGTGTGTATCTCTGTATCTATCCATATTTATAGATAGATACGGATCGACATATATGTATAAATAAATAAATAAATAAATAGGGGATACATGATGGGCAGGAGTGTGATATGAGAAATATTCTCACTCCTGCAGAGTGAGAATATTTGCCATAGCATACAATCTACACATCATGTGTGCTATTTATACAATGGGGTAGAAGTTTAAGAAGTGTTGTTATGCTGTGTCTTTTTTTATTCTTTGGTAACTGAGTTTTTTTAGGAGTGACCTGGGAAAACTGGGCAGTTAAGTGACTTGTTCAGAGTCACACAATATGCAAGTGGAGATTGTGAGAATCAAACCCAGGTCTGGTCTACTAAATGTATTAAGTTTTTTTTAGATCTCAGTGCTCTAACCTCTAGGCTGTCCTAACAGCACTGTTTCTAGGAGTTCTGAGGGTGTGGGAGTGTTTCTGAATGGGCTGGCATGATTAGAAACACAATGGGAAACGTGATTGTGTTTTGCAATGCTGATTGAGTTAGTTGCAGCTTGCACTGAGAAACAGAAACTGCTTGGTAAAGGAGTTTCCTTTAGAATTCAGGTTGTTTTGAAGCTGAGATTAGCACAGTAAGGGGTTAGGAGTGTTAGAAACTATGTGACACAGGTAAATGTGTTTTGCAATGCAAACTGAGTAAACTGCAGGCTTCAGTGAGAAACATAAACTGATTTCTGAAACACTTTCATTTAGAATGCTAGCTTTAGTGAGTGGTGAAATTAGCAGAGTATGGATAAACGGAATATATCTCACTCCACTTATGTCATCAACATTTATTTCACTGCAGTGAGCATTTATCTCACTGCAGTGAGAATATCTCGATTTATTCCACTGGAATAGCTCTCACCCCATTGTATAAATATATATACACAGTGTTATGTACTGCTTGCAGTGCTGCATGTGTATGTTATATGCACTGCTTGTGCCTGCAGTCACACAGTTCCTGCTGCTTCCAGCCTGTACTTCCATTCTGACCAACAGGGGATGCTGTGGGCATGCCTTGACCTGCAGTATCCAGCCTGTACTGCCATTCCGACCAAAGGTGGAGCTGTGTGCTCCATACAGTAGCACCAGGCAAACTGCATGGTAATGTATGCTGAGCAGCACATAATGAGATGCAAATGTGCCTGTTTGCCCACGGATTAGCTAAGTAGGCTCATTTGCATGGGAACTATGAATATAGCTCCCGTTTGCCCCTGGCTAATCAGTTTGCACTGGGCTATTGTGTTAGCACTGTGCTATCGGGTTAGCCCCGGGCAAACAACACTTCAATATAGCACAGTTCTGCAGTGTGTGGCTTACATTGTTGTTTGCAGTAGATGTGAGACATCTCTTTGCAATCACACACAATGTTCTCCACCTGCAACACTGGCTTGCTCCAGAGTCTAATGAGCTGTAGTTGCAGTGTGCACTTCTCTGTTCCTATATTCAGTGCTATCTTATTCCTGTGCTATTTTTGCCCTGCACTCCTGGCCCTGTTTACCCGGCTTCCTTTGCTTGCTATATTCAGCTGGTTTTGCACCGAGCTATTTCTTTTGAATATAGCTTGCTTTTTGCTCCGGGCTAAGTTTGCCTGCAGTGCTAATTTAGCCCCGGGGCAAAGTTTTGAATATCTGGCCCACAGTTACCTAAAGCCAAAAACATACACACACCCCTATACTTTTAAGCCAGGGAAATCAGTCACAGTTAAGTGCAGAAAGATGTATGGCAGGCCTCCTGCTGCCCTGTGAAACATTCAACATCCCTTAGGGAGCAGCAAATGCATGCAAACATTGTCTGTTTTTTTGGAGGGGTGTTCAAAAGACTGTTTAGGGCTTCCTGTGAGGAGTGTAAGAATCAGAAAATAAGTTTCTTATGTTTTAAACACTCCTCTGACCATCCAAGTGTAAATGTTTCTATGTTTCTATTCATAACCCAATACAATCTTAAAGTTATTTCTGTCAAGTGAAGCAGCATGGCCTGACAGCTTATGTCAAATTATTTGTGGTCCAATGAAGATTTGCTCATCTTTTGGTGCAAGGAAGGACACATGTGAATACAAACAATTTTCTGCAAGTGATGTTTTATTCATTACACATTGACAATAAAATTATGTTTCTTAGAAATTCTAGTTTTATCCCGACATAAAGAGATCATGCCCCCCCAAGGTATGCCCTTCCCCCCTGCAGCCATGTCATAAGACTTCCCATAAACTTAATGGGCATCACCACTCCGTGTCTTCCCTGAAGGCTTCTCACCCCAGCAGGGTCATCACAGACATTGACATCAGTTCCCCAAAGTGAGGGGTATGTGGAACTAGGGTGCCAATGTGAGGGAGTGCGTATGCTTGCAGCACACCAAGGCAACTGACCTCCCTAACCCGGAGGAAGCCAGCATCCTCTGGGATGCACAGTCCTCCTACCCCTGGCTGTCTAGGCACTGAGTGATGATCCAGACTCACTTCCAAACCAGGCTTATAGTATTTGAACTACAGATAGAGAAGAAATTGGCTCACCAGTTATGTACCAGACAACGTTAGTTCCCTTTGGAGTGCCATGCATGAAGAAAGAAAGAGAACATCTATAACTTTGTTTGCTCAAGGGAGGAGTTGGATATCAGGAAATGAACATAATAGTGGAGATATTTCAAGCACTGCAACACCAACCACCTAACAAGTGAAACACAACAAGCTAAAGCTGACAGTGTTACTGCTTGGGGCTGCAGTGTTACATTACAGATCAAATCATTGATAATAAGGAACAGAACTTTTATAGTACCGGGGGGCTAGGGAGCCATGGATAGAGGATGTCTAGAGAACATCCAGTCGTATCTTTAAAATTAGAATACCAATTGGGTCACAGAGGATCTGCATCTCTTTAGTAAATTAACTGGGACAAACAAGGTGTCTTAGAAAACAATACTTATTTGATACACAGTATGAGTGTCCAGTCATGACTCGTCATGCCAGAAGAGAGTCAGTGGCATGGCCACTGCATGGTCATTGTCTGTTCGGTGAAATCTGTACAAATAAAAGTGGAATGTGGTACCAATGGACTCATATCAGTCTCCTCTTTCTTAGGACACCTCACTCGGCCACCTACCATGTGGTACAGCCGTGCATGGCCCCATCATACACGTGACAACTGATGTGAGACTCCATAGCAAAAACCAGGCCTCAGCGAAGGCCTACTGCCTTCAGAGGAACCCTGCCAGGGAAATGAACATAGAACCACTTTTTCCCTAGTAACAATAGAGTCCTCTTATGATCCCCCTTCTTATGACACCTCACTTGGCCACCTACTGTGTGGCACGGCCCCATCGTAAAATTGAAGACTGTTGGAGAATCAACCGCAAACACCAAAGCTCAGGCTGCTTTCAGAGGGGCCCATGCCAGAGAACTGCAATTCACGACCTTCACCCTAGTAATAATAGATTCCTCATAGACTCTCCATTCTTTGAACAACTCACCCAGCCACCTACCCTGAGGCATGGCTGTGTACAGCCCCATCATAATCATGAAGATTGCTGGAGAATCCACCGAAAACGCCAGAGCTCAGTCTGCCTTCAGAGGGCCACTGACAAAGAACCAAGCATCAGACCACCTTCCCCTGGTACCGATAGATTCCTTTCAGTCTCCCCATTCTTAGTACCGCACACTCATCCACCTACCCTGGAGAATGGCCATGCATGCCCAATCGTTCATATCCACTGCCCACAGCAAAAGTCACAACCCTATCAGGTGCGAGATGCAGATATCTGTGTAACACAGGTGGGTTTCTCGGAAGCACAATTAAACCTGGTTGCACAGTAAGAAATGACACACTGGTGGTTTTATAGCTACCAAATGCTCAACTTACTACACAATCCTAATGGAATAAAAGCAAGAAATACCAGGTACACGGGAAGACACAACAGGTAAGATATTTTATTTTAACGTATACCTTACCTGGCTCGAGTTGCTCTACCTTAGCAAATACTAAAGGATTTTCCATGGTAAGCATTGACTAAGACCCACTAGCAGTCAACTGCTCGTGGCAGAGGCCAGGCAGATCCCCTTGCTGCAACAGACTTCCCTAGTTACCAGGGAAGTTCAGTTATAAAGTTGCACTTCATACTCTACAGCACTACTAATATTATGGCCCTCTTTCAGATGCCTCTCTGGGAACACTGAGTAGGAGAGCAAGACCCTGGAATACTGGCACATGCTGCAGGAAACAAGTAAAGCATCTACTGAGACACCTCTGGAAGGTACACTGCATGACAATGGGGATGGTAGGCAACCACTCAGCAGCAGAAGATGACGTACCTGCGGACGTTATACAAATCCTATGTGTTCCACAAATTTTCCACCCATTCTTTTCTAATCTGTTAAATTGGGCCTGGCAGTATAGTCTAGAGATGGGTGAAATCTGCAAATTTCGTTACAAGAAATATTTAGTGAAATTTGCACATTTCACAAAATATTCTGACAGTGAAATGTGGAATTTCGCTGTCAAAATGCAGAATTTCGTCACTTGTGGGTGAAATTCCACCATTCATGAGCAAATTCCACATTTGGACAGCGAAATTCTGCATTTCATGGGTGAAATTCCATATTTCGCACACGCAAATTATTTAGCAGAATGCATGAGTTTTGCGAAATATTTTGTGCGGCAAAATTTCACTGCGTCTCTAGATTAGAGTGACGAGCTGTGAATGAGATTGGTACATCAGGCAGACCTGGGTTTGATTACCATACCACAACCTCCACTTGCATACTGTGTGACTCTGAGCTACTTGCTTAACCTCCCCTGTGCTCACATGTTATCCCTGAAAACAGGCACTTGTGCCTAGTGGGCCATACCCAGTTGTCAATTAATTAAAAAAATAACAACTATTTCCAGGTTCCCGTGACTGGGCTGTCAGCTCTCTCTCTTTCTCTCTCCATGGCACCAGTGGCTGGAGAAGCCAGCCAGCCTCGCGAACCCTGCTCCGCCCGACCAAAACTCCATTTTAGCTGGGTGCCTGTGACTGGGCTGTCAGCTCTCTCTCTCCATGGCGGCAGCGGCTGGAGAAGCCAGCCAGCCACAATAACCCTGCTCCGCCCGACCAAAGCTCCACTTTAGCTGCGTACGACTGCTACCAGCCTCGGGGACAGCACCTGAACTGTGATTGGTTGTGGGGTCTGCTCGGTGCACGGGATTGACCTCATGGCTTTCCCTGTGGCTGGTCCTTTCCTCTCTGCCATCTCCATGATTCGGCTCTCTAGCCTGAGACTCTGAGTGTTTATTTTTAATTCGGAGTTTTGTAATCTGTTCAACTGTGCCTGAAGTAGAACTGCATAAGGGTTTCCCATGTTAGTTTTAGCACTTCATTTTATTCAGGGATAACTTAGTTGGCAGGCTAGGCTGAGGGGATTGTACTGTGTTTACTGTGATTACTGAAAGTATTTATTTTTCTTTTTCCTCTTCTCTAAGTGCTCTGTCTTCCTCCCCACCTCCCTCGCTTGCTCCTAGCCTACATATTCTACCTACATCTCTCACTACTCACACCTCTTCCCCCCTTCCTGTATTTTTCTTAATCTTTACCCTCAGTTTGTGGCACTGATCCAAACAGCTTTTCATTTCTGCTGTCTGGCAACCCGCCCCCACCCCTCTTTTCGCGTTCCTGTTTCTTTTGTAAGATTGCTTTTCACCCCAATGGCCAATTTATTTTAAATCGGCTGCATTGTTCCTGTGCTCTTTTTACTCTAATCCTACTCTCCCTCTCTTTCTCTCTCTATTCCCTGGTGCCCATGACTGGGCTGTCATCTCTCTCTCTCTGTGGCGGCAGCGGCTGGAGAAAACAGATGGCCACGCAAATTGCTCCACCCGACTGAAGCTCCACTTTAGCTGGGTAAGACTGCTACCAGCCTCAGGGACAGCACCTGAACTGTGATTGGTTGCTGGGTCTGCTCAGCACCCAGCTCTCTAGCCTGAGGCTCTGAGAGTTTATTTTTAAATCTGAGTTTTTGTCCTGCCCTCCCTCCTCACACCTTAATTAAGTAGGCCTTAGTCCTGCCCACCCAGCCAGAGGCACCTCCCTGCTAGAATCCTCACTGGGTCTCATGCTAGGCCCTCCTACTCTCTCCCTCCCTCTACTGCTCTCTGATCACCCCTCTGCTGCCTTCACCCACCCCCTCTCTCCCAGACTTTACTTACCCACATTGACCTCTCTCCTGTGCCCGTTTCTCATCTTTCTCCTACCCCCTGCACCTTGCCTGTCTGCTTTCTTCTTGGCTGCCACAGTATGTTGTCCCTCCAAGCACTGCTATCTCTTCTCCTTTTTCACACACCCCTCTTTCCCCTCTTCTACCTCTCTGGAGCCTGCTACCCGTCTCCCCCTCTCAGCTACCAACTAGACACCTCCTATCATCATTCAGGCACACTCCATTATGAGCTCGGCTCCCCCCAGGGTACATTCCTCTGTTAATGGATAGCCGCCCCCATCAAGTCCTATTTATGGGCTCTGGGCCCACTCATCTCTCTTTCTCTCCTGCCAACGCTCTGGGTTCATTGACATTAACACAAAGCACTCTCCTACATGAAAAGGGCTCAACATCTCTCACTCAGAGAGTTACGCTTGTGCACACAGAAGCTTGTGCTCCTCCTCCTGCTGCTGTCAGGTAATGTTCATCTAAACCCTGGCCTAAATACTTCCAGCTCTACTACCAGGACAAATCCTCAGGAGCACTCTCAATTATAACACTCAACATCTGCAGTCTACTCCCTAAGCTTGATGCTCTACAAATTTTCACTAACCAACACAGCCTGGATATCCTGGCAGTCATTGAAACCTGGCTTTCTCCCAAAATTCCTGATCTGGCAATTGTCACACTTGGACAGCTGGTTCTGATCCCTGTATCATTTTTTGTAAATATGAAAAAATGTGTGATGGACTGTGTCAAGAGAAAATGCTGTCTTGCTGGAACTGACACATCAAACCCCCCAGGGATAAGTTCAAAGAACAGGAGGTAGCTTAAACTACAGAGATATGAGGTGCAATTAGCTTGTTAAATTTGCTTTGAAGCCCCAGAAATAAAATATCCAGTCATGACGCCTACAGGGAAATCCTTTGATTTGCACTAGGTGTTATGAGAAAAGGGACATAGACCAGTGTTTTGGGTTTCCTCCCAGGAAGCCATCTCATTTCATCTAAGAGACTTTTGATGTCTGGGGATACCAGATCCCAGACTAAATTAAGGAGTCCAATATACATTTTGCTTTGAATATGCAGTGACTTACATCAAATAGACTTTTGATGTCTATGATAAAGCAGATCACAGGCCAGTCTGGACCAGTCACATAAAGAGAGGTGATTTATTATGTCCTCTATTATTTTTTTTAAATATCTTAGTAGGACAGCCTGTGTTATAAAATATTCATTTTAATACGGCGGAGTTAGGTGACCTCAGAGAGAAGGCCGGCTCAAGACTGCTGTTAAAACTACTGAGCAGACCTTATACAGACTTACACATTCATAATTCTGATTGAGAGAAGAGGAACATCAAAGCACTGAAAGATTAAGAAGTAAGGAGACCTTAGATAAAACCAGTCTGAGTGTTATTATTTGTAGGACTCTGCACTTTTAAACCTGTTTGTTTTAAGGCTGCATGTGTTGGGATATTTTGTTCTGTAATTTTTCTGTTTTCCTATTTTATCTATTTTAAATAAAGATATATATTTTAAAAACAGAAACTGCCTGGTGTGCCTTGAAATTTCTTTTTATATAAGTGAAGCTTTGAAGGTTATAGTTGACACTGTGTATGAGCGTATTGTGATACCAAACTGGGAAACAGATAGAGTTCTCTAGGTCTTGCACAGAGTTCTAAGGGTTCATTTTGTAATACCTGATTAGGTGCCTGTAGGCAAAGATATCTGGCCCCCCGAAGACAGAATTATCTGAGCCTGATAATTGGTATGTTAACAAGAAGTTATCAGTTTGAATCCCTCCAGAACTTGAGACTAAGGTGACTTGAACCCACATAACAGACAAGAGGGTTACCTTGTACTGTTCACTGTTCACAATTCTATGCTCAGAGGTTGACACTTTGGGAGTAGAGGGCTGACCTGCTGAGTGAGTCTGTGACAGATTGGTTGACAGCGATGGCATAAAAAGTTTGGTGGTATTAGCTTTATTGTTCAGTGTGTCAGCTTGAGACCATTCAGCTCACTTGGAAGAAAGAAAAGCAGTGTTTTATTTCAAAAGGAAACATAACCATATCCCTTGGCTTACAGTCAAGTTCCTACCCATTTTATTTTTGTTTCTAAAGTGCCAGTCAGATTAGCAGTAGTCAGGAAAGATGGCTTCCAACTACAGCAGGCACACTGTAGAATACTTAAAATAGTTGTGCGAGGATAGAGGAGTCCTGCTCAAGGTGACAGCCAAAAAGCAGAACCTCATAGAGGCCCTGATGGTAGCAGATACCCGGAGCAGCAAGTCACAGACTGTGACTGAAATGGACCAAACCTCAAGTGTGGAAGGGCTAGTGGCCAGTGAAGGGTCCAGAGCTGATGAGGAGTACAACAGGGCCATTGTCAGTGAAGGGCCACAGCAGCAGGGGAAGGTTACCAGTATACTGAATCCAGAGGTACTCAGGGTGCAAATTGAGTTGCACAGGATGGAACTGGAGGCAGAGTGAGAACAGAGGGAGGTGGACCATGAGGCAGAGCGACAACAGAGGGAGGCAGACTGTGAGGAGCATGAGCACCAGTGAGCTGCAGAGGAGAAGAGGGAGTTAGAGAGTCAAGAGGTAGAGCAAGAACTCAGAGAGGCACAGCGAGAACAGCGAGCTGCAGAGGAGGAGAAGAGAGAGGAGCACCAGTGGCAACATGAACTGGAGAAGATGTGACTTCAACCAGCAGCACCAGAGCAGGTAAGTGGCTTGGGTTTAACTGGGACTGCAGAACTGAGTTACAAATTGAACTCCAAATTAATAGCTGAGTTTAAAGAGGGGGAGGACATGGATGCCTTTTTAAATTCTTTTGAAAATGTTTGTATTCAGGCTAAAATTCCTAGAAAAGTCCTGGAGCTTCCAGCTATCCCCACTACTTACTGGGAAAGCTTGAGATGCATTGGGTCAAATGGACAATGAGGACAGCAATGATTATAGCAAACTAAAAGCTGCAGTGTTAAAGACATTTGAATTAACTACTGAATCATACAGAGCTAAATTCCATAAGCTCAGGAGAAGCCCTGATATGAGCTATGAGGAGCTAGCCACGAAACAACATCAGTTTTTAAAACATTGGTGGGAAAGAATTGAGGCAAACTCTGTTGCTAAAATTGAAAATGTGATTTTATTAGAACAGTTTTATTGGGCATGTCCAGCAGAGCTAAAAATATGGCTAGAGGACCAAGATCCCAAAACAGTGCAAGAGGCTGCTGAACTCTTGGACCACTATGCCAAGAGCAGCCCTGCTCTGAGAGTGAGTGGGGCAGGTGTGGCAGTGCAGAAAGGGAAAAGTGCACCTTCAGGGCAGCTAAAACCCTCGATGCATCCACCGAAACCAGTTAGCCCCAGGTTTCAACGAAAAGATTTCTCTGAAGTAAGAAATGCCTATTGGTTGTGTAAAGAAACTGGGCATATGGCCAGACAGTGTCCCAAAAAGGTGAGCCATAATACACAACAGGGTGCTAGAAAAGAAGTGGGTTGTTTGTGTGTCCCTGGAAGCATGCCAGTGAACATGAGGGAACACATGCACCCAGTCATAGTAAATGGTGTGCAGACAAAGGGGTTAAGGGACACAGGGGCATTCCTGACCTTGGTAAAGGGGGATCTGGTACAGCCTGGTCAGCTTATATGCAATAAATATGTCACTGTACAAGGGTTTACTGGTGAAGCGAAAACATTGCCACTGGCTAGTGTTCTCCTAGACCGGGGTGAAACAGAGGGAACTGTACAACAGGTGGCTGTAGCCAAAACATTAGCCATGGATGTGATCCTGGGTAACAATCTACAACAGGGGATAGTATGTGCAGTTACCCATAGCCAAGCGGCAAGGGAACATTGTAGTTCCCTGAACCCCACAGAAACCAGTGTGGAAACCACTGAGAGGCTGGTTCCCCAGCCTGTGTCTCCAAATGGCAAGACTGATAAAAAGGGGGTAGAAATTTCCCCAGTAGCCAGCAACCACACAGCTACAGAGGGTTACTCCAAAGAGAGAGGGGTGACCCCTTGTTAGAGGGTTGGGATTGACAGTGATTCTGAGGGCCCTGATGCTAGTGCTAGGGATCCTAGTTTAGTGACTGAAGGGGACCTTTCCCATGCTTTGGGACTGTGTGAGAGGTTTGCAGCTGCTCAGAGGAGTGACCCTAGTTTAGAGAAGCTGAGGGCTTGGGCAGGCTCGGCAGGCACACAGGAAGGTGACAGCAGACATAAGGATTATTGGGAAAATGGACTTATGTATACACAGGCAGTGCAGACAGATAGAGGGATGCTAGGCAGGCAGCGTGTCATTCCCCAGGGGTATCGTAAGCAGTTGCTCAAAATTGCACGTGATATTCCCTTGTCTGGTCATCTGGAAATCACGCGCACTACGCGGTTGGCCCAGAATTTCTACTGGCCTAACTTCACCCAGCAGGTGAAAGAGTATTGCAGGTCTTGTCACCGGTGCCAAGAAATAGGGAAGGCGGGCAAGAAAACCCAAGCCACCCTGATTCTATTGCCCATAGTGGAAGAGCCATTGCAGAGGGTGGGAATGGATATTGTGGGGCCTTTAAATACCCCCAGCTCCTCAGGGAAGAGATTCATCCTGAGTGTGGTAGATTATGCCATCCAGTACCCAGAGGCTGTCACCCTATCCTTTCTGAGGACAGACAAAGTGGCAGATACCTTACTTGGGATTCTCTCCCATGTTGGGTTTCCGCAGGAGGTAATCACTGATCGAGGGGGTTCCTTCATGTTGGACCTGATGAAAAGTTTATGGGAGAAGTGTGGGGTGGTGCAGAGATGCACGACACTATATCACTCACAAGTCAATGGACTTTTGGAATGATTCAATGGTACCCTAAAGTCAATGATCCAGGCATTTGCTGAACAGCATGGGCTGGACTGGGAGAAATACCTTCCCCACCTGTTTTTTGCATACAGGGAGGTGCCCCAAGAGTTGACAGGATTTTCCCCCTTCAAACTCTAATATGGACGCCAGGTACATGGGCCCCTAGACTTGATCCGGGAGGATTGGGAAGGCAAGCACGCCACTCAGGAAACTCCCATTTTGGATTACATCCTTAGGTTTAGGGAAAGACTGAAGAAGCTTATGGGGACAGCCCAGAGCAACCTGGCAGCTGCATAACAGAAACAAAAAGTGTGGTATGACCGCAGAGCCAGAGCTAGCTTGTACATGGTGGGTCAGGAAGTCATGGTCCTTATTCCAGTCTGGAAAGACAAGCTGCAAGCTGAGTGGGCAGGACCGTACAAAGTGGTTAGGAAGGTAAATGATGTGAACTACTTTGTGGAGTTACCTTGACCGTAGACAGACAGTAAGGATGTACCATGTCAACATGATGAAGCCATATGCAAATAGGGCTGACATGGTGTTCACAGTGTGTAGTCATGGGGAGGGGACGGATGAAGGAGACCCCATCTGGATTTGCTGGAAGACAGTAAGTGGGAGTCCTCTGTGGAGGCAGTAAAATTGTCTCCCCAGTTGACACCGGGCCAGATCCAGAAAGTAAAGGAGATTTTAGCAGACTTTGCCCCCTTGTTTAGTGCCAAGCCTGGACTAACCCCTTAGTGACACACGATGTGGAGACAGGGACACAGACACCCATACAGCAGACAGCATATCAGGTGTCAGAGGCTGTCCAAAAGGACATTAGGAGGGAAGTGGAGGAGATGCTGGATTTAGGGGTAATCCAGAGATCCCTCAGTCTCTGGGCCTCACCCGTAGTCCTTGTACCCAAGCCAGATGGTTTGACTAGTTTCTGTGTAGACTATCATGGACTGAATGCAGTCATGAAGTCAGACACCCACCCGATGCCCCGGACGGATGAACTCCTGGACAAGTTGAGAGGGGCGACCTACCTTACGACCATTGATCTGACAAAGGGGTATTGGTAGGTAGAGTTGACGGACAGAACTAGGGAGAGATCAGCCTTCATCACTCCGATAGGCTTATTTGAGTTTAAAGTAATGCCTTTCTGAATGAAAAACACCCCGGCCTCTTTCCAAAGGTTGGTGAACCAGGTGTTAAATGGTGCTGAGAAATACACCATGGCGTACCTGGATGACATTGCCATCTTTAGTACCAACTGGGAGGAACACCTATCCCATCTTAGCAAAGTACTGGACAGGATACAAAGGACCAGGCTCACTGTCAAAGCTGAGAAGTGCCAGGTGGCCATGGGAGAAGTGGCATACCTCAGGCATGTGGTAGGCTGGGGACAGCTCCATCCTAACCAAATAAAAATAGAGGTAATCCAAGCATGGCCCAGACCAGAAACTCAGAAGCAGGTCAGGAGTTTTCTCGGGACAGCAGGGTACTATAGAAAAGTTGTACTCAGTTACAGTGCCCTGGCTGCTCCCCTATCTGAGCTGACAAAGAAAAGGATGCCCAAGAAAATTACCTGGGGTGCAGCCTGTAAGGAAGCTTTTACTAAACTAAAGGAGGCACTGTGCAGTGCTCCTGTTTTGACAAGTCCTGACTACAGTAAAACCTTCATAGTTCAGACTGACACCTCAGATGTGGGTATTGGGGCAGTACTGAGCCAGACATCCAGTGAAGGAAGGGACCACCCAATAGCCTACCTGAGTAAAAAGTTACTTCCCAGGGAGTAGTCATACTCCACGGTGGAAAAGGAGTGACTTGCCATAGTGTGGGCCCTAAAGAAATTGGAGCCATACTTATATGGGCAGCATTTTGTGGTGCAGACTGGCCACAACCCCCTGGTTTGGCTGACGCAGATGGGGAAAAACAATGGTCGATTACTAAGATGGAGTCTTGCTTTGCAAGGATATGATATGACCATTCTACATAGGGCTGGAGCGACCAATCAGAACTCAGATGGGTTGTCCCATGTGTATGAGGAGTGAACTGATTTGGTAAGCTCATCCCATGCAGGGGATAAACCCCCCAAATTCAGTCTAGGTGGGGAGGAATTGTCACACTTGGACAGCTGGTTCTGATCCCTGTATCATTTTTGTAAATATAAAAAAAATGTGTGATGGACTGTGTCAAGAGAAAATACTGTCTTGCTGGAACTGACACATCAAACCCTCCAAGTATAAGTTCAAAGGACAGGAGGTAGCTTAAACTACAGAGATATGAGGTGCAATTAGCTTGTTAAATTTGCTTTGAAGCCCCAGAAATAAAATATCCATTAATGATGCCCTCAGGGAAATCCTTTGATTTGCACTAGGTGTTATGAGAAAAGGGACATAGACCAGTGTTTTGAGTTTCCTCCCAGGAAGCCAGCTCATTTCATCAAAGAGACCTTTGATGTCTGGGGATACCAGGTCCCAGACTAAATTAAGGAGTCCAATATACATTTTGCTTTGAATATACAGTGATTTACATCAAAGAGACTTTTGATGTCTAGGATAAAGCAGATCACAGACCAGTTTGGACCAGTCACATAAGAAGAGGCGATTTATTATGTCCTCTATTATTATTTTTTTAAATATCTTAGTAGGACAGCCTGTGTTATAAAATATTCATTTTAATACTCCAAGGCGGAGTTAGGTGACCTCAGAGAGAAGGGCGGCTCAAGACTGCTGTTAAAACTACTGAGCAGACCTTATACAGACTTACACATTCATAGTTCTGACTGAGAGAAGAGGAACATCAAAGCACTAAAAGATTAAGAAGTAAGGAGACCTTAGATAAAACCAGTCTGAGTGTTATTATTTGTAGGACTCTGCACTTTTAAACCTGTTTGTTTTAAAGCTGCATGTGTTGGGATATTTTGTTCTGTAATTTTTCTGTTTTCCTATTTTATCTATTTTAAAGTAAAGATATATATTTTAAAAATGGAAACTGCCTGGTGTACCTTGAAATTTCTTTTTATATAAGTGAAGCTTTGAAGGTTATAGTTGACACTGTGTATGAACTTATTGTGATACCAAACTGGGAAACAGATAGAGTTCTCTAGGTCTTGCATAGAGTTCTAAGGGTTCATTTTGTAATACCTTATTAGGTGCCCATAGGCAAAGATATCTGGCCCCCGAAGACAGAATTATCTGAGCCTGATAATTGGTATGCTAACAAGAGGGTATCAGTTTGAATCCCTCCAGAACTTGAGACTAAGGTGACTTGAACCCGCATAACAGACAAGAGGGTTACCTTGTACTGTTCACTGTTCACAATTCTATGCTCAGAGGTTGGCACTTTGGGAGTAGGGGGCTGACCTGCTGAGTGAATCTGTGACAGCAATTACTCTTCTTGGCTACAATGTTTTCAGGCTGGATCAGACGTCTAAAAGAGGAGGTGGATGTGCTATTTACCTTAAGGACACTCTCCTGGGACACCCCATGTCCACTCCTCTCCCAGCCACCTCTGCACAGAATCCTATTGGGGGCCCACAACAAAGCCCTCACAGCTGTTTCTGTATATATCCCCCCAAAATAACAAGGGAATGACCTTAACACAGTCCTGGACTTCACCAGATCCTGACCTCCTGACTCTGAAATAATCCTCCTAGGTGACTTTAATATTAACTGGCAGGGGGCTATAAGGATGCCATCTCACTGGCCAACCTCACCCAGATGGTCAACTCTCCAACCAGGAAAAACTACAAAATTGGCACCAGCACTCTCCTGGATTGGATTCTTGCTACCCACCCAACTCGTATCACCAACACCTCAGTCCTCCCTAACTCACTTAGCGACCATTCCCCTCTCACCTGTGAATGGTCTAACAAATTCTGCAAGCCCCCTCCTAAAATCATCACCAGCAGAGTCCTACCTAGTGGACAGTTGACCCACCTTAAATCATTCCTCCATCGGCAAGATGTTAATACTGCACTAGACTACTTTGTCAACACTTTAATGCTGCCTGTGACTCCTACTCTCCTTTTAAAAAGCACAAAGTCAAATCTCTGTACTATCCCTGGCTCTCAGATGACCTTCTAGGTCAACTAAAATCAAGGGATCACCTCTGAGAACTGGCCAGGGCCACCAGAACGCAAACTGACATCTTAAACTACAAACGTGCCCTGAATGACTGCACCAAATCTATCCAGCAAATGAAATCTTCCTACTACAAGAATGCTCCCACTTATACCTGGAGAAATGGAAGAGCGTTCTGGAACAATATTAAGGAGGCCACTGGGAAGCAACACGAAACCTTTTCAACCTTGTTAAACATAAATGGGACCACTGCGCTTGACCCTAAAATCACAGCGAATACCTTCAACACTGCGTTCACTGATCTCAGCAGTGTTCTCCCCTTTGACTTTTTCAAGAATTATGACTCCCCCATTTCTTCCCCTAGCTCCTCCTCCCCCTCTAGCCACTCACCTTTCTACTTCAAAGCAGTCAAGATGCATGAAGCTCACAAGAACATTACCAAAGCAATAGCCAAAACCAGATCTAGCAGTGACACACTTGACCTTAGGTTGCTGTCCCTCACCCTTGATGAGGTGCTAGGGCCATTGAGAAGTATTTTCAACCTCTCTCTTAGCCTCAGCCAGTTCCCTGACAAATGGAAAGCTGCCACTGTTACCCCAGTTCATAAAAGTGGTGACAAGGCCACCCATGAGAACTACTGTCCGATCTCTATTCTGTCTCCCCTTTCCAAGGCCCTTGAATGTATAGTAGCTGATCAGCTCACTGTCTTCTTGGACAAATATAATATTTTGTATATGCAGCAACATGGCTTCAGGAAAGGTCATAGCACCACACCTACCCTTCTGGAATTCTCTGGTGCCATTCACAGCTCGTTGGGCAATGGTCAGCTAACTGGGTCTGTTTTCATCGATTTGACTAAGGCATTCGATACTGTCCACCACCGTCTATTGCTTGTGCAGCTCCAGAATGCTGGACTTTCTCCTGACTCTACAGTCTGGTTCAACAGCTACTTGGAGAATCGGTGGCAAAGAATGAAAATCGCAGATGTACTCTCTGATGCCAGACCTGTCCACTCTGGAGTCCCTCAAGGATCCATTCTGGGCCCTTTACTTTTCAGCTTGTTCCTGAACACCCTTGCAAATTCTTGCTCTGAACAAATCATCCTCTATGCTGGTGATGCTGTAATTCTCCCTTCACACAAGGACCCCAAACCCCTACAAGACAACCTTCAGCTTGGCTTTGCCTCTGTTGAAAACTGGCTTACAAAACATAAACTGGTCCTAAATTATGAAAAAAAAACAAGTCTATGCTGTTCAGCAGCTCTCATAACAAGCATAAGCTGCACCCCCTATCCATCAAAACCAGCCATGAAGTTGCCCTGGAACAGGTGCAATCCTTTAAATACCTTAGGATCACCCATGACCCTCATTTACACTATGGTGCCCACATTGACTGTGTAGCCAAAGTTGCTAATACTCGTCTTGGCCTACTTTTCTGGCACATGCAACACCTTACCCTGGAAGCCTTGACAGTCGCGGTACAAAGCTCCGTCATTTCCGTCATTGACTATGGGCTCATCATCTATGGATCTGCCACTGCAAACGCTTTCAGACAAGTATCTACCACCCTCAACAAGGCCTGTCGACTCCTCACTGGCTCACACCATCTAAAACATACGTGTGACCTCCATGCACAAACAGGATGGCTGCAACTCACCAGTCGGATTAAGTACATAACCTATACTATGGCAAAAAAAATAACCATGAACCTAGCACCACCTGGAGTCTGAGCTCTTCTACACCCAAGCAACAAGCCCCACTCAACCAGGGGATCTGAATCCCAGCTCCTGTAGGTTCCCTGTTGTCAAACCTCACAAGGTCAATGATCTTTTGCCTACAGGGCACTGCGCTGGCTAAATGGTCTCTGCAGTGACATCTTCTTCACTCCCTTACTTGGCACATTTAAATCCAGGCTCTACCTCTCCTTCACAGGCTCTAGCACCTGTGACTGCCTCATCTAATTGGCCCTCTTGAACACTACCCAAACCTATTTCTTTCTCCCTCTAATTAGCACTTTGCCACCTCCTATTCCCCCCCAGTAAGCACTTCTCCATGTTATGTCGTTGACAATGCCCCAGGCTGCTCTTACTCTTCTGTTGCTCCCCCCTCCCACTCTCCCTTTTTTCCTTTCCTTGTCCCCTTACTTCGCTCTTCCTCTTTTGCTTTTCTCCATGACCTACTCTTCAAAATTGTTTGCTTAATATTCTTTGAAACTACATTTAAACTAGCCAAGGGGGTATGCACTGGAGAGAAGCAGGGAAATCCTAGCCCCCCCCCAAAAAAATCAGGGTACTAAGTGAGGTAAACACCAAGATAGAGATGTCAATAGGGAGAAGGGCAGGGGTAAATAGAGAAAATGACAAACACAGTAAGGACAGGGATGGGGTAAAAAGGCCATCAAGAAATGGGGGGTAATGAGTACCAATGCCTGTAGTCTGGGCAACAAGCTCCCGAACTGGTGGTCTTGATGGAAGAGGGATGCCTGGATATCATAGCAGTCAGAGAAACATGGTATACAGAGAACCATGACTAGGATGTTAACATACCAGGGTACACAACCTACAGGAGAGACAGGGAGGGGAGAAGAAGAGGTGGAGTAGCTCTCTATGTAAGGGAAGGGATAAAAGCAACTGAACAAAAGAGTAAACAGGGAGGAGAGGAGGCACTGTGGGTCACCTTAGAGGTTGGAAATGGTACCACAATCTGCACAGGGGTTGTATACAAACCCTCATATCAGGGGGAGAGAATGGACAAGGATATGATAGAAGGCATCCTTAGGATGGCAGAGAAAGGGGAGTTACTGTTGATGGGGGACCTTAATATGCCAGTTGTTAACTGGAGCACCTTTGTTGCTGCCACATCCAAAAGCAGGGCCATTTTCGATGCCCTTCAGGTAGCATGCCTCAGACAGCTAGTTTTGGAACCCACTCATGAGGGAGCAATCTTAGACCTCATACTCTCAAATGGGGACAGTGAGAGGATCTCAGATCTAGAAGTGGGTAGCCATCTGGGAACAAGTGACCACCATTCAGCTACAGAGTCAAGCCATACAAAAGTGAAGGTTCTGGACTTCAGGATGGCTGACTTTGGCAAGATGGGAGAGTGACTTTGAAAAGCACTAGCAAACAGGCTAGAAGGAGGGGTGGAGCAACAATGAGAAAACATCAAAACTGCCATCACAGAGGCAACAAGCCTTTGTGTGAAGCAACTAAACAAATCAAAACAAAAAAAGCCACTATGGTTCTCAAAAGAGGTGGCAGTGCAGGTTAAAGAGAAAAAGATAGCATTTAGGAAGTATAAGGAAACACAGAAGGAGCAGGACAGAGGACTGTACCAGTTAAGGCAGAATGAAGCATGGACAGCAGTCAGAATAGCAAAGGCCAAAACTGAGGAAAAGATAGCCAACTCAGTTATGAAGCAGGATAAAACCTTTTATAGGTATATCAGGGAGTGTAGAAAGACAAAGGGAGGGATAGTGAGACTGAATAGAATGGAAGGTGGGTGGGCAGAGAGGGACAGTGAAAAAGCAGCGATACTGAATGAATATTTCTGCTCAGTATTCACAAAAGAGGAGGTGGGGGAGGTGCTAATCCAATTAACAGAAGCACTCTGGATAGGGGGGTAGATCCCAGTCCTTTCACAGAAGAAAGGGTTCTGAAAGAACTCCTGAAACTGAAGGTGGACAAAGCAACGGGGCCTGATGGAATTCACCCCAGAATTCTAAAAGAATTAAGAAGAGAACTAGTGACACCACTGACTACCCTTTTTAACAAATCATGGGAGGATGGTGTGGTACCTGAGGACTGGAGGAAGGTGAATATGATTCCCATTCACAAAAGTAGGAGCAAGACAGAGGCAGGAAACTACAGACCTGTCAGTTTGACCTCTGTGGTAGGGAAAGTGATGGAATCACTTCTGAAGGAAAGAATTGTTGAGTACCTAGAGGCCAATGGGGAACAGGACCCAAGGCAGCATGGGTTCAGAGCGGGAAGATCATGTCAGACAAATCTAATTGATTTCTTTGACTGGGTGACCAAAGTAGTAGACCAGGGAGGAACTGTGGACATGGCCTACCTAGACTTTAGCAAGGCATTTGACACAGTCCCACATGAAAGATTAACAGTCAAATTAACCAGCCTGGAAGGGGGTACCAGGGTGGTAGCCTGGGTAAAACATCGGCTGGACAACAGAACACAGAAGGTAATTGTAAATGGAGTCCACTCTGAAGAAAGAGGGGTTACTAGCAGGGTACCACAGGGCCCAGTACTGGGTCCAGTACTTTTTAATATCTTTATAAGTGACATAGCAGAGGGACTAGAAGGAAAAGTATGCCTCTTTGCAGATGACACAAAGATCTGCAACAGGGTTGATACACAAAGAGGTGTGGAAAGGATGAGAAAGGACTTGGCAAGGTTGGAGGAATGGTCAGAAGTATGGCAGCTTGGATTCAATGCAAGAAGTATAAAATAATGCACCTGAAACAAAAACCCAGCGGAAGATTACACAATGGGGGGAGAGGTAGTAACAACAACAAAATGGAAAGGGAGCTGGGGGTAATCATATCAGATGACCTTAAGGTTAGCAAGCAATGTGATAAGGCAGTAGGGAGGGCTGGGGGAATATTGGGATGTATAGGGAGAGGCATCACCAGCAGAAAACAGGAAGTTGTTATTCCTCTATACAGACAGTTGGTGAGACCCCATCTGGAGTACTGCTTCCAGTTCTGGTGACCCCATCTCCGCAAGGACATAGATAGAATGGAGGCAGTCCAGAGGAGGGTAACTAAAATGGTGCAGGGTCTGCAAAAGAAGCCATACAAGGAGAGACTAAAGGAGCTTAATATGTATACCCTTGAGGAAAGGAGGGAGAGGGGGGACATGATAGAAACTTTTAAGTACCTCAGTGGAATCAAAATAGTCCAAGAAGGTAGCATCTTTCAGAAAAAGAGATGTGCAAGAACAAGGGGGCACAATTTGAAGATAGAGGGCAGATGGCTCAGGGGCAATGTGAGGAAGTATTTTTTCACAAAGAGGGTGGTGGATGCATGGAACAGCCTTCCTTAGGAGGTTGTGGGGTCTAAAGCTGTGGGAGAATTCAAGAATGCATGGGACAGACATAAGGCAATTTTTGTGGGGGGTAGGAAGAAATAGGCTGTTGGTTAAATAGGATGTGCAGCTTATCCTGTAGGGACGGAAATGGGCAGTCTAGGTAATGTAACAGGGCCCCCCTGTTATGCATAATAAAATAGGGTAACATTCCCCTTTAAAATAAAAACAAATTCTGTTTCACTCTTTTCTATATTCTTTTACTCATCCCAATCTCGTCCCTCTTCTTGTACACACTTCTGCAGCATGCTTTTAAGAGTTTTATTAAAACGTTCCACTAATCCATCTGACTGAGGGTGGTAAGGGGATGTTTTTACAGCTGATACTCTTAAAAGACGATACAATTCCCTTAACATGACAGAGGTGAAGTTACTGCCTCTATCTGTTAGGATGGTTTTCGGGATTCCCATTCTGCTAAAAACTTTGGCCAACTCTTCAGCTATTCAGAGGCAGAATCACGTCCTCATTGGAATAGCTTCAGGATAACGAGTTGCGTAATCACAAATAACTAAGATGTATTGGTTGCCTTTAGAACTCTTAGTAAGTGGTCCTACCACATCCATCACTATCCTTTCAAATGGGGTGGTGACATAGGGGAATGGGCTGCAATGGTGCCAAATCCTTTTTTCCCTTCTTAGCTACCATCTGGCACTCGGGACAGGCTCTACAGTACTCAGCTACCTCCTGATGTATTCCTGGCCAATTAAATCTAGCTAGGATATGCTGTATGGTTCTGTCTCACCCTTCATGCCCTGCCATAGGTATTTTATGTGCCAGGTGCATTATTTTCTCTCTATATTTTTGGTACCATAAGCTGTTCTACCTGTTGTTCAGTACCAGATTCTCTAGTTACACGATACAATACACATTTATTCACAACAAAACTAGAATGTCCAGGTTGTACTTCTTTTTTCACCTGTAAAAAGAAAGTTTTTAAAGTTTCATCATTTATTTGATCCTGTTGTATTTCACAGGATGAAAGTTCAGGTATACTCTCTATCCCTTCTTTAACATGAGTTCCATGCCACCGTACTTTCTCTTTCCTTCTTTCTTGCTTTGATTTTCTTGCCTTCCCTTTCTCATAAAAATAGTCCTCTTCGAAAGAAAATACATCCCCAATTGTTGTACTTTAGCCTGTGATCTAGTTACCACAGGTACCAATTTAGAAGACATTGGTTGACTTTGTAACAACTTATCAAACTTGGGGAAGTCCTGTCCAATAATGACTGGTACTGGGAGGCGCAGTACTAAACCGACCACCATTTGATGACTTTCATTTTCCACAGTTAGGTTCATAGTGGCAGTATGGTATTGATGAATGTCACCATGCACACACATCTCACCGTGGTATCATTACCAGTAATTTCTGTTTCTGGCACCAAATCAGATCTTAAGGTCTGCTTACTCCCGAAGTCTAACAATCCCAAAGTTTGTTGGTTACCAATTCCTACTGAGGTCACATATCCTATGTTGGCAAGGGATAAATGAGTCACATCTGTCTTATGGGGGCAATTTCGAACAATATGCCCCTTTCTTAGGCACCCATGGCATATAATTTCTGCATATGGTATCCTACCCCCTGGTTGTCTTCGACCATAGTTAGTATTTCGGGTGTTAGGGACAAAAACTCTGGATGGTGTTTGACTTGGGACTGGATTACTAGGTGGCCCCCTTGGTCTAGAGGGATGAGCAGCCAGATAATCTTCGGCTAATTTTATTGTAACTTCAGAAGATTCAGGTTTGTGTTCTTTTACCCATAACTGAACATCCATGGGCAATACCTGGGTAAATTGTTCTATTACAATCAGCTCCATTATCTGATCAATAGTCTTAGTAGCTGACTGTAACCATTTTACACAGTAATTCCTTAGTCTGGCATACGTCTCTCTAGGTGTATCATAGGATGACATTTTCTGTTGTCGGAAGCGCTGCCTATAGGTTTCAGTATTTATAGTATACCTTCTTAGTACCTCTTCCTTAACTTTGTCATAGTCATTAGCATCTGTCCCACTTAACTGGCTATAAACAAGTTGTGATCTCCCTGAAAGATAAGTTACCAACCTGATTACCCACTGGTCCCTGGGCCAGGCGTACGTCACTGCTATCCGCTCAAAGGTGGTTAGATAAGCTTCAATGTCATCCATTTCTGTAAGTTTTATAAGCTTAACATCTCGGGGTCCTGCTTTTTCTGTATGACCCTGATTCATCTCCTGAATGGCTTTCAAGGTATCCTGCCATTTCTCATCTTGTCGTCTCCGATCCTCGGCCTGCATCCTTTGGTCCTCTTCCTGCTGTCATTGATCCTCTTCTCTCTGTTGTTCCAGGTCCAGTTGTCGTAGGCATAACCATTTTAACTGGTCACCTGGCTCTTCGGGTATCACTGCCATCTGAGCCTCTGGACTCTTCCTTCTCTTCTGTATCAGTCTTCATCTTGGGTCTTGCACCAGGTTCCAACCCAGGCAACAAGGGTAGACCAGTTCTTTCTCTTACTGATCTAGTAAGATGTCCTGCACCAGTTACTGTCTGATCATTTTCTTCCATCTGCCAGGGTGCTGATATGTGACAACGCCCCCTGGTAGCACTCCCCAAGCAGCCTTAGAGTACCAGGAAGATCCCACTTCTGACACCAGTGTGGAAGCGTGGGCTCAATGACAGACACACAGACAGAACTTTGGTGCATAAAAAATGGAAATTACTGCACTTATCATTTTATTTCTTAAATCAGAAATAAATGTCCAAAATAAATTGTTCAAAACAAAAAGAAAATAAAGAAAGCACTGTTACTTCACAGAAAGAAATATAAAGTGTTAAGTCCAGCACACTTCAAACAGGAATCACTTCTTGGTCTGTCTTCCTTCTTTAACAGCTATAGCTTTCCTTGAACAAGCTCCTTCTTGCTCAGTATCCAGAACTCTACTGAACACTCCTCCATATCTCCTCTCCCTAGCCAATCAAAAAGGGGTTTATATAGTCTCCTCCTGGTACATTTTACTCCTCCCCTTTTTGGTGACATCATACCTTCTTCCTATATAAACTGTCATTCTGGGGCTGGCCAGCTCCTAAGCAGGGCCTACTGAAGCTTCTGGTAAAAACAATCACTTTAATTTCTTTTTCATGACTTCACAATCCATAATATATTGTGTTGTACAGCTTTAAGAAGAAGTAGAAGAAAGTTTGTCTTTAAATAATAGCAAAACAATTCTGTCAGAAATTCACTGTTTTGTTCTTTTAAAACAGACTATGACAACAGAAAGAAAAAACATCTCTCTGTACCTCAGAAAGTCATTTTAATTCAAATTACAATTCATTAGCTACCATACAGAGCTTTTTAACTCTTTCTGCCTGTTTGGCTTATTTCAAACAGCTGAAGCGACCCTTATCTGCCGTCAAAATCTATGTTTCTATGTTTCTATGTTGCATGTATTCTGATTACTGTTACTGCTTTAGCTTATACTGTTGTCATTTTGTCTTCCTATACTGAACTGTAACTGAGCGTGGAACCTTTGTAAAAGAGCCTTGGCTCAAAGGTATTTGTAGTCCTAGAACTAATAAATAAAAAATAATAAATAAACAACAACAAAAAGGAATTACACATTTTCTGAGCTTCTGCCTGAATTGCGAAATAATAACCTTGAAGTGCACAAATGCAGTTCTGCAAAATTTAATTACACAGTTTATGACATTAATCAGCAAAAATGCAATTTTTCTGCGGTTCTACAGATAAACTGAGTGAGCTCTCATGTGGAAATGTATTCTGCAATTGAATACATTAATCCACATTGCCTACAATAATCCTTCTGTTGTAAGTCAGAATTTTTGTGAAAGTGGCCAAAATGATTTCTGAACTTTCTCAGAAGCCAAATCGTGACTTATGCTGACATTCTGCTGGTGGAAGTTTTTTTCACACAGCTCTATGAAGTCTTCCATTTTGCTAATTGTATCAATAGAATCATGGATATAACTGAGCACTTTTGTCACACTTCCTTTCAAGCAATGATACACAAATTTGGAGGAACCCTCACTGAGCAACCCAATGCCAGAGACTAATAGGTCACCCAGAAGGGTCCCTCACAGACTTATGCACCTTGGGTAACGTGTATTGAGTGGGTGTGACTGGATAGTCTGTTACCAGAAAAGTGGCTTCTTGCTTGATATCAGTCCCCTTTCCCTTGGTTTTGCAACCATTTGATTTAACTCCTCCTTATATGGTATAGCAGGGTTAAAGGTCAGGGGTCTGTAGCAGCTCTTATCTGCCAACTGTTTCTTGATTTCATGAATATATTGTTCAGTATCCTGGATAACAATCATCCTTCCCTTGTCAGCATTGCATGTGGTAATATGATCTGACATGGATTTCAACTCTTTTACTGCCCCCCACTTTCCTATGGACATGTTCCTGTACCCACACCTGATTCCCGGTTCAAAACGTTTGCTTGTATCTGCTTGTGTCATATTATCAAAAACGTTCATCATCTGGTATCTTGATTGGGTGGAGCAAAAAGTACTTTTGGGTTTAAAGTCACTTCTACTCAATTTCTCATCAACACAGCCACTTACAATTCCATCCTCATTCATATTTCTCAACAATGGGCTAAAGGTCATTCACCCATAGAGCTCCCCAGTGGTACAATGCCCTCAATAATGAAGTACTTACACCTGCAACACTAGGACCCTTTAAAAGGCAACTCCAACTATACCTAACATCAACCACACAATGTGACTGCTTCTCCTAGTGGCAGCTTCCTCTCTCACTCAGTCTAAGGTGACCTGTTACCCCCCCAGCATTCTTCCCTGTCACCTGCTTCCTTCCTCCCTCCCACCCTTCCCCTTCTCCACCACCACCCTGCCTTACCCTCCACCTCCCCTCTTGTAGGCACTTTCAGATTTTCGGGTCCCCCTACCCCTACCTACTCTGCATTTATGCTACCCATCCATCACCCTCTGAGAATGGCCCTTCAGCCTGCCCACCCCTTTTTTAACCCTACTACCACTGTCTGTTCTATGTAATGTACTGTCTGCACTGAAACGTCTTTCTCTCATAAACTGGCTCATTATGTCTGTCCATTATGTACTTTAAATTTAAAGCCTTACCTTCGCTGCATATACCTGTAACCATGGTCTACCTCTGTATGTATGTTTTCCCTCCATCCTTTGACATGGAACCTTTGTAAATGAGCAGCAATTGCTCAAAGGTATTTGTAATCCTAGAGATTAATAAAATAAAATAAAATAAAAAATAAGTATTTTCATTTTGCTCCACCCTCCCATCACCATATATATATCCAACCCATCTATGAAGGACAAAAGCAAATTCACATTAGGAGTTATAGAAGAAGAGGGCAAAGAAAAAGGACTTCTACAAGTATAGAGAAAAGCAGGGGGAGGAAGAATGGGGAGAATGCATACTGAAAAAGAGGACAGTCAGGGAGGCAAAAGCAGTCACAGAGCTGCGTACTGCAGAGGGGATCAAGAGCGGAGAAAAACAGTTCTGCTATATTAAGGAAAGGAGGGAGAATCATAAAGTTAGCAGGGGGTAGCGTGACAGAGACAGACAGGCAAAAGGCCACCATCCTTACTGCTTACTTAAACTCAGACGCCCTTACTTCATGCCCCCTTAGGAAGACCTAATGGTGAAAGCACTGGGGCTGCCAGTCAGCGTTCTCTGTGTTCTGACAAATTTGTGACTTAGCAGCTCATTTTGGCTTACTTGAGTGCACATTTTTTTTTGTTTGTCGAAGCATTTGCTAGCCGCCTGTGTTGCACCAAAGGCCCGAGTCCTGGAGCTCACTTGTATTTTGTTTTTGTTCCTGACTGTAGGGAAACTGATGGAGTCACTGGTCAAAGAGGACCTGGCAGACTACTTACATAACATAGGAACACAGAATTTACCAACAAATAAGGACAACTTGGCCCACCTAGTCTGCCCATTTTTTCCTGCCAATAGTACTTGGAGAACAACGGGCTCCAGGATAGTGAACAGCAAGGATTCATGGCAGTGAGGTCTTGTCAGACTAACCTGATAGTTTTCCTTGACTGGATGATGATGGAACTGGATAGGGGCGATGCCTGGATTTGCTCTACTTTGACTTCAGCAAGGCTTTTGACTCAGTGCCTTACAGATGCTTGCTCAAGAAGATGGAAGCTCTTGGTGTGGCTAAGGTTATAATGAACTGACTGGGTAGTTGGCTAAAGGGGAGACAGCAGAGATTGTAGTTAACGGGATCAAATCAGCAGAGAGGGAGATCATGAGCAGGTTCCACAGGGATCTGTTCTGGGACCAGTCCTCTTCAAAATGTTCATTACTGACATTGGTGAGGGCATCTGGGGCAGGCTGTGTCTCTTCACAGATTACTCTAAGCTCTGTGGGACAGTAGATAGTCACCAGGAACCAGTGAAATGCAGAATGATATATGAAACCTATAGGGTTGGTCAAAGGTTTTGCAGTTGAAATTTGGCACCAAAAAGTGCAAGGTAATGCACCTAGGGAACGAGAATCCCAGGACAGAGTACTGGATCAGTGGGGTGAGACTTAACACTACAGCTGAGGAATGGGACCATGAAGCTATCACCAGTGACTCCCTCAAACCATTGAGTCTTGGATGCTGGGATGTATTGGGAGGGGTATTGATAGCAGAAGGGAGAGGTAATACTTCCATCACTGTATGTAGATCCTTAGTGAGGCAACTCCTGGAGTACTATGCCCAGTTCTGGACTCCTCACCTCAGGAATGCTAGAGATAGGCTGGAGACAGTGTCACACAGGGTAACAAAAATTATTCAGGGACAACAGGGCAGGTCCTGTATGGAGCACCTCAAGAACCAGACACTAAACATGTACTCGCTGGAGACCAGAAGGGAGAGGGGAGATATAACATAGACCTTCAAGTTCCTAAAAGGAGTTCGTAAGGTGAACTGCAGGGAAATATTTAGCCTGAATACTAATTCACAATCATGGGGACATGAGTGGAAACTGACAGGAGGGAGTCTCAGAGGGGACATGAGGAAGTATTATTTTACAGAAAGGGTGATGGAGCTGTGGAACAGTCTGCTGCTGAAGTGGTGAGTGCTAAAACTGTTAGTAGGTTCAAGCATGATTGGGACAGAATGAAGGGTATAGTGGTTGCTCGGGCTGGCAGAAGCCTGGTGGGGAATGGAGGAAAGGATGGAGAGAGCTAAAACCCTGGAGGAACAGTAGGTCCCAGGGCTAAATAGGGAACTCGGGCAGACTGGATAGACCACTGGTCTTTTTCTGTCATCATTGTCTATGTTTCTTTCTATGTTAAAGACATTGACAATGTTAGAACATTATTACTCTTTTGTGACATAATTTGCCCAATTGGAGCCAGGTCGACATGGCTCCTCTGTGACATTTTGGAGCACTGCTTTCCCTTCATTGGGAAGAGTGACCCTCTATCCAGCAGATATGGTTAAGAATCTGGGGGTCATTGTGGACTCAAAGCAGAGTCTGGAATTCCAGGTGTCGGCTGTTGTCCGCAGTGGCTTTTACCATTCTCATAAAACTGCCTGAATCAGGTCCTATCTCAAACCATCTGACCTGGTGACACTGGTGCACCCCATTTATCTCATTAACTGGACTATTGCAATGCTCTTTACCTGGGGCTTTCTGCGAAGCTGATGTGCTGCCTGCAGTTGATTCAGAATGCTGCAGCCCAGTTGATGGCAGGAATATCTCGTTCCGAGCACATCACTCTGGTTCTCCGCGTTCTCCACTGGCTTCCAGTCAAGTGGCATGTCAGTTTCAAAGTTTGTTAACTTAGGAGGCCCTACATGGTCTGGGTCCAGGCTACCTGAAAGACCTCCTGATTCCGTACACACCTGCCCATGTCCTTGGGTCAGCAGAGGCAGACCTCCTCTCTGTCCCTCATTCATGGTTGAAACCTTCAGGGGACAGGGCATTTGGTGTAGCAGCATTGATTTTGTGGAACGCCCTTTTCGTGAAGTGAGGGAGGCTCCCTCACTGATCATTTTTAAATCGTGTTTGAAAACGCATTTGTTTAGTTTATATTTTTGACTGGCCTCATAATCCTTTTACGCTAATTTTAACTTGTGGTTTTAACTGTTTTATCTTTCTGCTGTAAGGTGCTCAGATCCATCTGTACTGAGTGCCATATAAAAAAAATTGACTTGACTTGACAGTTGCAAAGCCCAAGTTCATATCAGGACTTCATGATCCAGCAGTTATTTCTTCTTGCACAGAATAACCCATATTTTCAATGTTACCAACAGCTGTCTGGAAAAAAATATATTATCAGAGTATAGTATCACAGTAATGTTTTATTTATTTTATTTTATTGAATTCTCAGATTACAACCTTTGAGCTACAAACTCATTTACAAAAGTTCCACGTTGGGAATAATGTAAACGTACAATAGGAACACACAGAGTTACTGGTACATCAGACAAGTGACAACAGTAATGAATGACAAACTACATGGTATTGGTTCGTGATGCTGCATACAGACTAAGTTGGTACATCAATAGTATCTAGAAAAAGAGAAGGAGCAGGAGAAGGCAGAGTAGTTCTTGGTAATGGGGGGAATGGTAGAGGTGGTAGCTTGCAGTAACCTCCTGGCTCGGGGTCACCTTGTCAGAAGAGTTGGGGAGAAGTTGGACAGAGGGTTTGGAAATTGGTGGGGTGGGTGTGCTGTGGACCCCAGGAATAGAGAGGTGTAACTGGGGTGTGGGAGGGAGGAGGGGTTGGGTGGAGTGGGTAGGAGGGGGGGAAGTAGCAGGTTGGGCAGTGCATAAGTGCTATGTGGGGGGTAGCCAGAAGATTTGTTCCTGGAGGAGCTGATCAGGTGTAGCAGGTGCATATCACTTGGCTAGACAGGTGGGATCTAAGTGTGGATTTGAATGATCTGATTTTGCTGATGGTGGCTAGTTCAGGTGGAAGTGAGGTGAGCCATAGCGGGGCACGGTACTCAAGGGATCGCTGACCTTGGGAGGTGTGCTGAAGGGGACCTTGATGGAGATGTTATTGGATGCCCTTGTGGTCCTTGTTGGTGCAACCTGGTGTATGAGGGAGCTAGATCCCAGAGGCAGCAGGCCCAGTGCTGCTTTTTTGGCAAGAAGACAGGTTTGATAGTGGGCCCTGTCATTCAGATTTAGCCACCCCATTTGCTGGTAGAGGTGACAGGTATGGGTTAGACGCGGGGCTCCTAGTGCAAGTCTGCAAGCTTTATTAAGCGTAGTGGCGAGCCACCTGAGGGTGCTGTCAGGGGCTGCATTGTAGATGGCAAGGCCATAATCAATAGTTGAGAAGACCGAGCTGGTGATGGCGAGCTAGAGGGCTTTAACAGTGAGGCAGCTTCGGTGTTTATATAGCAGGCCGAGCTTCCTGTTAGCTGTTGTGGTGACATGATCAACATGTGAGGCGAATGAGAGGGAGCTGTCTAGGGTGCGCCCAGGCACTTGAACTTGGGGACCATTTCAATGACGTCATTTTGTTTATTCTGAATATTCAAAGTTGAAGTCTTGTAGCGGCTGTGAGCTGGGGCAAAGAGCATGGACTTTGTCTTTTTATGGTTGGCTTGTGCCTTGCTTCCCCTTTCATTCCAGGTTATGTCTGTTATTTTCTTGTTTGCTAAATTTGTCTTATACTGACAGCCACCTATCCAATTCCTGTTAAACCTGTTTTTTTTGCTCAGCTGTATGTAACTGACTCCTGTATGCTTCTACCTATGTAACCCTCCCGGGTCACACCTGAAAATAGGCACTTGGCTGTCTAGTGTATCTTACCCGGTTAACAAAAACAAATAAATAAATAAATAGTAGTTTAGCTTTGCTAAACCAATCTTCCACATTGTTAAAGTCCTCTTGAAGTCACTGCTCCATGGTGGTAGGGCCAGAGTGACTGGAGTAAATTACCACATCATCAGCGTAGAGAAAGATTTTTTGTTGACAGCCTAGCGGTAGGTTGTTTAGAAAGAGGCTAAATAGAAGGGGGCCCAGGATGGATCCTTGGGGGACACCTGTGGACACTTGCTGGGGATCCAAGAGTACGTTACTTATTTTTGCCCACTGTACACGTCCTAAGAGGTAGCTCCAGTACCAGCACAGTGAGTCAGAGGATAGTCCATGTGCATCTAATTGGGCCAGGAGGAGGTCATGGTTGACTGCGTCAAAGGACTTGGTGAGGTCAATAAAGGTTGCCCCCACCAAGTGCCCCCAGTTGAAGGCATTATGACTGTAACCCATGAACTCAAGAAGCACTGTTGTAGTACTGTGGAGTTTATGGAAGCCATGTTGCTGCTGGCATTGTAGCTGGTATTTGTCGAGGTGTTCAATCAGCTAATCGTAGACCATCCGCTCAAGGGCTTTTGAGATTGGGGGGAGAATTGAAATTGGGCAGTAGCCGGCATGGTCAGTCTTACTGCCTGCTTTGTGGATGGGGGTTATGACTATGACTTTCCAGAGTTTCAGGAAAGTACCTGTGGTGAGGGACAAGTTTACGATACTGGTCAGAGGTGTTAGCAGTTCGTCAAGAGTAAGAGAGATTAGTTTTAGGTCCAGGCCCTTGGAGCTATGCCTGGACTTCACAAGGGCTTTAGAGAGGTATTTTTTTTACCTCCTTTAGATAATACTGTGAGGTAGAATGGGAGGGGGCGTGATTTGTTGGAAGGGATCTTAGGGGTTTGGGTGGGTTAGCGCTGGCTGGGTCATGGAAACTAGGAGGAAGCACTGAACTGAGATCAGTAAAAGTTTTCTTAAAGAAGTCTGTGATCTTGAGGTCTTGTGTATAGGATCCTTCATGGTTCAGCATTGTGGGTGATGAGATATCCCATTTCCCAGGGATTGCATTGATGTTCTCCCAGAATCTACAGCTGTCTCCCCAGGAGGAGTTTAGCTTGAATCTGTGGTGATTAACATTTGCCTAGCGGATTGTGTTGGTGCATTTATTCCGTGCTGCCTTGTAGTTTTGCATATCCTGGTCTGCAAGTGTATTTTTGTACTTATGCCATAGGAGGTCCCTAGAGCTCATCAGGGCAGAGGTGTGAGGTTATCCGTGTTTTGTGGAGCCACTGACTTTTCTTTTTGATATGGGGCAAAGATATCACAGGCAGCATTGTAGATTTCAATAAATTTACCCAGTGCTGTGTCAATGTCTTTGGCACTTAGGATGGGTGCTCAGCTCAGTTGCTGCAGGTGTTGCTTGAAGAGCCCTAACATGCCCTTTTTTAGTATGTGGGATATTATCACCTTAGCAGGTGGTTTAGGGGCCTTGTTGGACCAGGCAAAAATGATGGGTGAATGGTCACTTAGGAAGTCTGGGAGCACTTTTAGCCTGAGATCCACTCTGGGTGGTTAGTTAGCACCCAGTCTAGTAAGGTGCTGGTACCCGTTCTGTAATTTGTATGGGTGGGTTGGTCCACCAGTTGAAGGAAGTTGATTGAGGAGACTGCATTCTTATAGGTTGCAGCATCCTGGGACAACCAATTAATGTTGACATCACTCAGTACAATGACTTCGCTGCTGGCACAGAGGTTGGCTAGGTGCTCATGCAGTACTCTAAAGCCCTCTACTACTTCCCAGGGAGGTAAGTAAGCTGAGACGAGAGTAAGACCCTTTCCCTCGGTGCCCAGGGTTATCCGCACAGAGAGTATCTGTACATTTTTTCCAGTACTTAATTGTGGAAGAACTATTCCCTGCATGTACATTTTTTTATAGATAATGCAGCTGCCGCCCCTCTTTCCAAGCCTATTGAGGTGGAAGGGGGTGCACCTGTGGAGTTGGACTTGACTGTCCTTGGTCCTGGATGTAAGCCACATTTCGGTTATGGACAGGACGTCCAGGTTGAGTTGCACTACCCAGGCTTGCAACATGTCCAGTTTTGGCAGAAGACTGCAGATGTTGAGGAATGCAATGGTGATCAGGTGGCTTTTCCTGGTTTGCCCTGCAGCATTGTAACTGGGGCCAAGGTTAGGATGAATATTGCCCGAGAGCATTAAGAGTAGCCAGGCCACTCTGATTACAAGGAGTTTGAGTTGCTTAACTGAGCGAGGTGTATGGCATTGGGACAGGGATTGTGTACTAGTCCTGCAGGTGACAGGAATTGTGATTATTGTAGGCGGTGGGATTGGATAGTGGTGGTCAGACAGTGACAGACACAGTGACCCTGTCATCAGGGGACTTCAGTCATTGGGATACCAGGCCCTGATGTGGAGTTTGGGGAGCCCGTCCCTAAATATTGGAAGCAGTCCCAGAGCTACATTACTGCAAGCATGCGGCAGTGCAGCGGGGAGTAGTAGAATGGCAATGACAGATGTTGCTAGCCAAAATGTAGGTGGTGGGATTGTTGGTATTCCAGTGGTGGGCATTGCCGGTAGGTGTGGGTGCACTATGGGAGTCTGATTGAGATGCAGCCAGTGGGAGGAATATCTTGCATGGTACGCCCTTACAGAGCACTTTCCTGCTCTCCGGGCGGTAGGATTGGGTGCACTATATGGGTAAGTTTGAGACTGAATACTAGGTGGTGGCATAGCTGGCATGGCACATTCTCCAGAGATATTTCATGCTCTCTGAAGGCCGCTTGATGTGGGGCCAGCCTTTATGCTTTACAGCTGTTAGAGGCGAGACCTGAGAAATTAGGTGCAGTTCGACTTTGAGGGCAGTTCCAGCTTTCTGGTGATTGGTCAAGGTGGGCAGGAAGCAGTGAGGGGGTGGTACAGTGCAGAGGGAGGAGTAAAGTGTATTTAAAGGAGGCCTGGGCAGGAGTGAGGGGCGGGAGAAAATACTGCAGTGCTTCACCGGTGCAAAGAGAGCAAAGCCTTGGTGAAAATTCCTATGTTGTCAATACAAAAAGGTGCACCAATCGGTAGCGACTGAGAAAGCAGGTAATCCAATCAGGATCTGCCTGCAAGGATGCCACACCAATTGAAAGCCTTGGCTCCATAAGTCCAGCTGGTGGCAGTACCTGGGGTAGGGATCCAGGGTGGAGTACCGCAGGGGCAGCTGAAGAAGCTGTGATGTGGTCAGGCGGCGGCTGTGGTGTCGGCTGGGCAATCCACCTCTCTGATCGGAAGTGCTGCTTCAGGCGTGGGTCCCTGGGGAGGAAGAGGGAGAGAACACAAGCATTATAGTAGCAGAGCCACGAGGGTGGGTGGCTGATGGCAGTTCGGCAGCGGGAAGGTGTGTGTGTGGAGGTGATTGCAAGTAGACAAAGGCTGGGTTAATTCACATGCAGATGGGGGGGGGTTGGAGCAAGACAATGGACAGAGGAAGGGAGGGAGCCAAAAGGTGATTAGGATTCAGAGAGGGGGTAATGTTTCAGAGAACAAAGATGGCTATCAGAAAGTGGGATTGGAGAGAGCAGGGGAAGGGTGCAGGGTAAGGAAACACAGCAGCTAAAGATTAGGCTGAGAGGTGGAGCATGAGCGAGGAGGTAGGTAGAATTAGAGTGAAAGCAACTTTTAAACCGTAATTTGTAGAGCAGAATGAGAGTAAATCATCAGGAAAACTCTAATTTTAGCTAGTAGCATGCAGGTGACATAATGCAGTAATCTAATGGTGCAGCACAGGTTAAACAATAAGGCAGTTTTACAAGGCTTTGTGGTACAAAAACACAGTCAAGGAAGGTTAAAGCAGCTATCCAATTAAAAATACTGCAGTGCTTCACCAGCACAAAGAGAGCAAAGCCTTGATGAAAATTCCTATGTTAAGTCAATACAAAAAGGCGCACCAATTGGTAGTGGCTGAGAAAACAGGTAGTCCAATCAGGATCTGCCTGCAAGGACGCTGTACCAATCGGAAGACTTGGCTCCGTTAGTCCAGCTGGTGGCAGTACCTGGGGTAGGGATCCAGGGTGGAGTACTGCAGGGGCGGCCGAAGAAGCTGTGGTGTGGTCAGGCGGCAGCCGTGGAGCCGGCTGGGCAATCCGCCTCTCTGATCGGAAGCGTTGCTTCATGTATGGGTCCCTGGGGTAGGGATCCAGGGTGGAGTACCGCAGGGGTGGCCAAAGAAGCTGTGGTGTGGTCGGGTGGTGGCCGTGGAGTCAGTCTGGCAATCTGCCTCTCTAATCAGAAGCACTGCTTCAGGTGCAGGTCCCTGGGGTGGGGTCTGGGGTGGAGTAGTGCAGAGGCGGCTGAAGAAGCTGTGGTGTGGTCGTGTGGCAGCCGTGGAGTCGGCTGGGCAATCCGCCACTCTGATAAGAAGCACTGCTTCAGGTGTGTGTCCCTGGGGTAGGGATCAGGGTGGAGTGCCGCAGGGGCGGCCATAGAAACTGTGGTGTAGTCAGGCGGTGGCTGTGGAGTGGGCAGTTAGCAGAAAAGGACCATCCTGGCCCATCCAGTCTGCCCATTTCCCCTCTTCCCTACTTGCCACCGGTGCACAAGGAGCCTATCCTCTGTCCTCTAACCTACCCCATATGTCTGTCCCACACTCTCTTGATTCCCTCCACTGTTTTGACACCTACCACCTCCCCAGGTAATCTGTTCCAGGGTTTAACCACCCTCTCAGTGAAATAACACCCCCTTACATTAACATTTAAATCTTCCTCCTTCCAATCTTAAAGTATGATCTCTTGTTTTAACTCTGACTTTCCTTTAAATAGAGTCCCTTCCCTTATTTCATTTATCCACTTCATGTACTTGAATGTCTCTATCATGTCTCCTCTCTTTCTTCTAAACTTCAGTGAATACAGATTTAATTCTCTCAATCTTGTCTCATACGGTTTCCCTTGCATACCCTGCACCATCTTTGTTGCCCTTCTCTGAATCTTTTCTAATACATCTATATCCTTTCTTAAATAAGGCCTCCAGAACTGTACCCCGTACTCCAGGTACGGTCTAACCATTGTCTTATATAATGGCATCAGCTCCTCCCTCTTCCTACTAGTTATGCCCCTTCCTATGCATGCCATCATTCTATTAGCTTTGCCAACCACCTTACTGCATTGGTCACTTACCCTAAGGTTGTTTGACATTATAATCCCCAGATTCCTTTCCTGTTCTGTTTGCTTTATCTGCTCTCCCCCAGTGAGTACTTGGCCAGTTGATTTTTATGCCCTATATGCATCACCACACACTTCTTTGTATTGAACTTCAGCGGCCATGTTTCTGACCAATTTTCTAGTATACTCAAATCTCTCTTCATGGCCTCTACCCCTCCTTCAACGTCGATCCTATTCCATAGCTTTGCATCATCTGCAAACAGACATATTTTCCTCTTCAATTCCCTCTGATATGTCACTAATACATATATTAACAAGCATTTGTCAATGCCGAGAGTTCGCTGTTGGCATTGCTCTTGTACATGCCTCCCATATGTTTCTCTGTATATTCCTCTGTCTTGCATTTTAAGGGTGGGTGTTATGGTTGGAAACCCTAATGCCCCAGGCATTTGTTGGTATTTTTGCTCCAGATTTTCAACATGGACTTTTTGGGACATCACCTCATGAACAGTGCCAGTATCATTTTGTTACTCAATCCCAAAAGGTGATTTTGCACAGCAAGTGTGCCAGACGGTGCCACAGGTGTGAAAACACATTTCCGGCAGGATGTGAAAAATGGCAGTTGTACTGTTCATGAGGAGGTGTGAAGAAATGGCAATGCTGAAAATTTGCAGTGAAAATATGAAAAAGTGGCGAAGTTACAAAAATGCGTAGAAACTGCACAACCCACTCTTCTAACACAGTCATTTTTTGGAATGTTTTCACCAAATTTTCAACATGCCCATTTTGAGACCTCCCCTCATGAACAGTGGCACTGGAATTTTGTTAATCTGTCCCAAAAGTTGATTTCGTACAGCAACCGCACCATTCTGCACCACTGGTGCAAAAACACATTTTTGGAAGGATACAAAAAATGACAGCTGTACTGTTCATAAGGGGGTAAGAAAAAATGACAATGTTGGAAATATGGAGTGGCAATCTTAAAAATTGATGATGTTATGAGTGTGCATAGAAACTGTGCAATGGACACTTATAACACAGTCATGTTTGTGAGTTTTTTCACCAGATTTTCAAAAAGGGCTTTTTAGGACCCCACCTCATGAACAGTGGCACTGTCATTTCATTAATTGGTCCCAAAAGGTGATTCCACACAGTGACCATGAAATCACCTTTCAGGACTGAGAAACGAAATGACAGTGACTGTGTTCATGAGGTGGGGTTCCAAGAACCCCATGTTGAAAATTTGGGACCAAAACTCCCCAAAATGGCTGAGATATGAACCTAAATTGAAACCTCCCCATTCACTGCCATTATAGAACTTACCAGCATTTCTTCAGTTTGCGGTCGGCTTTTGAAGAATGCAGACGTGTTCCTGGTCCACTGAAGATCACTGCTCCTGACCTCCAGAGGTAAGTATGGGTGGGGGTGCGGGGAAGTTGGAGTGCGCAGAAGGAGGGTGCGGGTTGGGGAGGGTGGGGCCAGAGGCAACACCGAGGATCGTTTTCTGTCTTTTCAGGTTTAAAAACAAAATATGTCGTGGGTCTGTTTTCTGTTTTTTTACAGGGAAAACAATGGATTTTGGCACACTGGGGTGGGCTCCCAGTGTGTCAGAGTACTGGGGGCTTCAATGCCAACTCGGGGATTGGGCACCCCGAGGTTGGAGGTTATGTGTGTGCATGGGGGGTAGGAGATGCATCCGACACCAACAGTGGGCATCTTGGTGTCAGAAAAAAATGATTAAATGCCGACCCAGGGATTGGGCACCCTGAGGTCGGAGGTTATGTGTGGGTGGGGGGGGATGCATCCGACACCAAGAGTGGGCATCTCAGTGTCAGAAAAACAGCAGCGTAGAGAAGGCAGGCAGGAAATCATCTCCTCCCAACCAGAGCAGAGACGTCAGGACTCAGTCAGCTGTTTGCTCTGCGGTGACATGCAGATGAAAGGAAAAAGACGGCTCCTGATTGGCATGCCTTTTTCTTTTCACGTGCAGACCATTGAAGGCAAAACAGCATCAGGACCAGCCTGACTGAGGATTGGTGTGATGCTGTCGAGCCCCATGCAGAGCACTCTGCATTGGACAGACAGCATCACACCCCTCAAAGCCTACTCTCCCAAGAAGTTTGATGTGCATGCACAATCTCAAAAAGGATTGGTCCTAGTATAGACCCTTGAGGAACCCCACTTGTAACCTTCCTTACCCCAGAATGTACACCATTTACCACCACCCTCTGACTTCTATCCTTCAGCCAGTTTTCCACCCATCTAGTTATTTTCTGTCCCACCCCAGGCTCTCTGTTTTATTTAACAGCCTGCAGTGAGCGACAGAGTCAAAAGCCTTACTGAAGTCCAGGTAGGCAACATCAACTGCCCCTCCTTAATCAATCAATCACCTTTTTTACCCCATCAAAAAATTATATCAGATTTGTTTGGCAAGATCTCCTACTAGTGAACCCATGATGCTTTTCATCTAATAATTTGTTGTCTGTTAAGTATTTTACTGCTCTTTCCTTTATTAGCACCTCCATCACCTTGCCCACCGCTGATGTGAGGCTGACAGGTCTGTAATTCCCTGTCTCCTCCTTGCAGCCTCCCTTGTGCAGTGGTACTACATCTGCCATTCTCCAGTCACTCAGAACACACCCTGTATCTGGGGACAAGTTAAATAACTTTGCCAAATGTGTTGCCAACTCATCCCTCAACTCCCTAATAACCCTTTAGATTGCCTTCCTTTATTCTGAGAGTGGTTCTTCAAGTCCAGTTTTCTTACAAGTTTATAAACATCTACTTGAAGCTGGAATCTATCTAAGTCCCGAGTCGGGACAAGAGACAGCACCTTTGACAATACTTTGATTTTTGTCTCAATTCTAGACCTGGCAACCTCCCCATTTCTTCTGCTGGTTCCTTCTTGTAATTATCTGGTAGCTGCCAGAATTTCCTCTTCCCCTTCCTGGTTTTTCTGTATCTTTTCTTTTTGCTGCTATTTGGGTTGGGAGAGAACTTCTGGGCTCTGGCCTAAAACAGCCACTTGCCTTTGTGTTCTTTCAGATGTACTTTGGGGTGGGGATGGAGGGGTGGATGCTTGATTGTTATTGTGCTTCCGGCTCCTTGATCGACCCCTGTTAGGTAATTTGCCTCTACTATGTGACCTTACAGGCCTGTTCACCCATGAAAATACTTTACCCAGTTTGTAATCCTTTCAGTCCCTTTCAAGATTAGACCTCTTCCTCAGTTCAGTTTCTTTTTCATGTTTACTCACTTGTTCTTTCAGTCACTGTGTACACTTTTGTACTTGCAGCTACAAATTACATTTCTCTATGTCTCTTTCCCATTCAGAAATTGCTACTTTACTTTTATCATGTAGCCTTTTATCTTGTTGAATATGAATGTCAACAAATGTCATAGAACAGAAACTTAATGCCCCCAACCACCGCGCCTGTAAATTTTCATCCAACATTCCAAATGAGGGATCCTTATAAATACGTAGGCCTCACGACACTCTGTCTATTCTATTCCTCAAGATTGATCCCATCATACCAGTAGTCTATCTCATTTAAAATAAGTCTCTCAGGTTTATATAGTATCTCAGTTAACTCCATTTTTAACAGATTCAGCTGCACATTCATTAGACAAGCCCCATAGAAAGTCTTGCCTCTGACGGTTTCTTTCTGTTCGACTGAAAGGCTCTCAGTGTATCACTGGAATAAAGTTTCATGGTAACATGGATATCAGGATCCAGGGTAACTCTAGACTCATGTTCCAGGCTCACAGAGGAATCAGGCTGCAAGCTAACAGAGGAATCAGGCTCCAAGCTAACAGAGGAGTCAGGCTCCAGAGTAACACAGGAATCAGGCCACAGGGTAACACAGGAATCAGGCTCCAGGGTAACACAGGAATCAAGCTCCAGGGTAACACAGGATAACACTGGAATCAGGCTCCAGGGTAACACAGGAATCAGGCTCCAAGCTAACAGAGGAATCTGGCTCAAGGGTAACACAGGAATCAGGCTCTAAGGTAACACAGGAATCAGGCCCCAGGGTAATACAGGAATCAGGCCACCGAGTAAACAGGAATCAGGCTCCAGGGTAACACAGGAATCAGGCCACATGGTCAACAGGAATCAGGCCACAGGGTGAGCCAGGAATCAGATGACAGGGTAAAACTGAAATCAGGTTCCATGGTTACACCATAATCAAGATCCAGGTTAACACAGGATTCAGGCTTCATGATAACATAGGAATCAGGATCCAGGGCAACACAGGAATCAGGCCCCATGGAAACAGAGGAATCAGGATCCAAGGTTACACAGGAATCAGGATCCAGGGTAACACAGGACTCAGGCCCCATGGTAACAGAGGAATCAGGATCCAAGGTTACACAGGAATCAGGATCCAGGGTAACACAGGACTCAGCCCCATGGTAACAGAGGAATCAGGATCCAAGGTTACGCAGGAATCAGTATCCAGGGTAACACAGGAATCAGGCCACAGAGTAAACAGGAATCTGGCTCCATGGTAACACAGGAATCAGGCTCCACAGTAACACAGGAATCAGGCCCCAGGGTAACACAGGAATCAGGCCACAGAGTAAACAGGAATCAGGCTCCAGGGTAACACAGGAATCAGGCTCCAGGGTAACATAGGAATCAGGCTCCAGGGTAACATAGGAATCAGGCTCTAAGGTAACACAGGGATCAGGCTCCAGGGTAACACAGGAATCAGGCTCTAAGGTAATACAGGGATCAGGCTCCAGGGTAACACAGGAATCAGGCCACATGGTCAACACGAATCAGGCCACAGGGTGACTCAGGAATCAGATGACAGGGTAAAACTGAAATCAGGTTCCATGGTTACACCAGAATCAAGATCCAGGGTAACACAGGAATCAGGCTTCATGATAACATAGGAATCAGTATCCAGGGTAACACAGGAATCAGGCCACAGAGTAAACAGGAATCTGGCTCCATGGTAACACAGGAATCAGGCTCCACAGTAACACAGGAATCAGGCCCCAGGGTAACACAGGAATCAGGCCACAGAGTAAACAGGAATCAGGCTCCAGGGTAACACAGGAATCAGGCTCCAGGGTAACATAGGAATCAGGCTCCAGGGTAACATAGGAATCAGGCTCTAAGGTAATACAGAGATCAGGCTCCAGGGTAACACAGGAATCAGGCCACATGGTCAACAGGAATCAGGCCACAGGGTGACTCAGGAATCAGATGACAGGGTAAAACTGAAATCAGGTTCCATGGTTACACCAGAATCAAGATCCAGGGTAACACAGGAATCAGGCTTCATGATAACATAGGAATCAGGATCCAGGGCAACACAGGAATCAGGCCCCATGGAAACAGAGGAACCAGGACCCCAGGTAACAGAGAATCAGGATCTAGGGTAACACAGGACTCAGGCCCCCTGGTAACAGAGGAATCAGGATCTAAGGTTACACAGGAATCAGGATCCAGGGTAACACAGGACTCAGGCCCCATGGTAACAGAGGAACCAGGATCCAAGGTTACACAGGAATCAGGATCCAGGGTGTAGCGTTGTGGAAAAAATTACAGTTAGTAAATTATCTATTACAAATACTTAGAAAGGAGACGAACAGAGACGAGACTGAAGGTGGAAGAATTTAATGATTATAACAATAATCACAGCGAGAGATTACAAGTGGTATATTCTTCATTCTTCAAAATAACAGTGTGTGCTGGCTTGCTTATATAGTGGAAGACAGCATCATCATTTCCTATGGTTTTCTATGATTGGTTCAAACAAGTACAAACATCAACTTACAAGGCAACACTCCTATGGTATATGTATGAGCTCATCCTTGGTCAGCACAAGTATAGATAGTGTACATTCTATTATTATATATGGCTAGTAACAGTTATCACTACCAGTTACTAGGAGGAAAAAATAGGTTTGGACTTAGGAATGTGCATACAAGCATTTTGGCCTGTCCTGATAAGAATAAACACTAGAGATAGTCAGAAAGGTAATTTGAACTCTATCCTGTGTTTCTGTTTTGCAGACACATAAGACAACCGTTTGCTATTACTTACATGGTCAGTACAAATATCAAAAGGCACTTTAATATTGCAACGTGTGGCTTAGTTTGTCTTGTGGCTTTACAAGTTTTATATGATTCAATTATATAGGTCGACATTTGTTACACAAACACATTGGCCCAGATATTCAAAAGGGTTGCTCCATGCGCAACAGGGTTGCGCATGCGCAAGTCCTACATTGCGCCATTCTGCGATATTCAGCAGGAGGCAGTTGCTCCACTGGCAACAGGTTGCGCAAAAGAGCAATGCAAATGAATGCATGCTCAACAGGAGGGGGAGGAACCATGCATAACCTGCACAACCCGATATTCAGTCGGGTTGTGCAATGTCATGCATCGCAACCAACCTGCGCCTGCACACCTTGAGCCAAAAAAAAAGGATCAAGTTGAGGGCCACCCACAGGTGAGCTGCTGTATTGCAGGCACAACACAGCAGCTACCCCTGGCTGGCCCCAACTCGGTCCTGTGCCCCCCCCACCAGCCCGATCGCGGGCATGAGTAACACATACCTCTCAACTGTCCCTGATTTTCAGGGATGTCCCTGATTTACGCGACAGAATTTTCCTCTGTCTCTCGTAAAATTGGTGTTTCTGTGACAGAACAGTGGGACTGTAAGCATAAAATAATATCAAACATTAAAAATACAGACTAGTTCTTCTTCAGAAATGCATCTTATACAAATCCCTTATTCTATCAGATTTCTGAGTGAATATTACCAATTGTTAAGATGTGTCCCTGATTTGGCATCTTTGTCCCTGATTTTTTAAGCCTTGTCCCTGATTCATGACACAAGAGGTTGAGAGGTATGGAGTAACATGAACCACCCCCCCACACATCTCCCACAGCCCGATCGCGGGCATCACAGTCCTGAAACCCCCCACATATCCCACAGCCCGATCGCGGGCATTACAGTATGAAACCCCCACACATCTCCCACAGCCCGATCGCGGGCAGAGCGTATATGAACTCTCCCCCTCCAGTGCCCGATCGCGGGCGAAAGTAACCCTCCCCAACCCGAATATCTCCCTGGTGGTCCAGTGGACTGTAAAGCCCGATCGCGGGCAGAATGTCACATCACAACCCCCAAACATCTCCCTGGTGTCTAGTGTCCCCACCCCCCCAAGGCCCCTCCACCCGCTCCCGCGGCGGCGGGCGACAGCATCCACCGCCTGCCGCCCGCCGCCCGCCGACTGACTGTCCGGTAGGGCTGCCGCCCAGTGGTGCAGAGCTACAGCCAATGAGCGTGCAGCCCGCACTACGTACATGACAGTCAGATTTGTGAATGATGTTCATTCTAAATCTGGACTATCATGTCTGTATAAGAGCTACGCCGTGGCCCCTGTAGCTCTGTCAAGCTCATCGGTTCTGTCGGCGCGGCGGCGGCGGACGAGTGGGATACTGTCACCGCCCGGCTGCGGGGAGGCGGGGTGGAGGGGCTGACGTGGGTGGGTGGGGGACACTGGACACCAGGGAGATGTTTGGGGGTTGTGATATGACATTCTGCCCACGATCGAGCTTTGAGTCCACTGGACCACCAGGGAGATATTCGGGTTGGGGGAGGTTGCATTCTCCAGCGATCGGGCACTGGAGAGTTCATACACGTTCTGCCAGCGATCGGGCTGTGGGAGATGAGTGTGTGTGGGGTTTCATGTACCTGTACTGCCCACGATCGGGCTGTGGGATATGTGTGGGGTTTCATGTAACTGTGATGCCCGCGATCGGGCTGCATTGTGTCGGTCCCCGGCGGCTGCTGCCTGGCAGGGGGCCAGGAGCAAGTCTCGGGGATCGGCGCACCTACATGCAATAATGGCATGCAAATGGGGCCATAAATAAATGCAAATGGCCCCAGCGCCTGCATAAATTATGGCCCCATTTGCATGTCACCTTTGAATATCGGAAATTTGAGCATGGCACAATGGTACTTGCATACATAAGTTTAATGTCAACTCTGGCAACTAGCGTTGGCGCCAAGTTCCACTCTTTGTCCTCTTGTAAGTGCTGTGGCTGGGCGATTTCAAAGGAGTTGCTCAACAGTGCAACTCCTTTGAATATCACCCCGGCCACACCCCTGCGCAACTATTTTGAGCAGCGCAGGGGCTTGCACCTCAGAATGGCGCAGTTTGAAAATCTGGGCCATTATGTTTTAGACCAAAATGAGGTTAGGCTGAAATACAGGGACAAACTTCTTTATCCCTTGTTACAAGCCCCCCTTGGCCCTATATTTCCTAATTAGTATTTGTGCAACAATGCAGCTCCTCGGAGCACGTACATCTCATTACGTACTTTACGAATAGTAAGTCTTAAGTGACACAGGCCTATAATTACCAGGAACACTAAGACTACTTGCAACACAAGTAAAGCTTCAAAAGACAGGACTCCTAAGGTCCCCTGCATAGCTATAAATCAAGTGCTCATTATCACTCTCACTGAGCAATTCATTTACAACTGCTTGTGCCTTATGGGCAGTATTTTGGATTTGTATCAAATGAGTATCTTTCCGGTTTAGAAGTGACTGCACGTTAAGAGACAGGAGAGGTATCACAGCTTCAAATGATGGCGCATACTTGTTAATATCATATGCTTGGTATGGGGTATCAAATGTCACATTAAAACTCTCATCCTCCAGGTTGGTAATAGGGTGCAACACCTTGTCACCAATATATTGTTTGTTTATTGTTCTAGGAATTACTACCTTTGAGCCAGAGGCTCTTTTACAAAGGTTCCACGTCAATTAGGTACAGTACAAAAAGTTACATAGATAACACAACAATTTGTGTTGTGTCAAGAGCAAGAAAACATATACAAATACATATCAAATCACTTGTGCAAAAGGACATGAGATATCAATAATCACATTATTATTACAAGAAAGAGGTCATGCCAGATTAGGAGAAACAAATAGGGAAAAAGTCCAGAACAGAGAGGGTAAGTGAATGGTGTGGGGAGCAGACAATAGCAGGAGAAAAGGTTTCCCAAACACGTCTTTGTCAAATAACGGAACAGAGTGGGTAGTGAGAAAATAGGAGGTTTAATCAGGGCAGTCACAGGAGCTGGAGGTGGCAAGGTGAGAGAAAAGCCTTGATTTGAAAATACCTAGAGAGGTGGAGGCAGTAATATGAGTGCTGAGGGCATTTAGCCAGCTGGGGGCACAATAGGTAAATGATCTTTGTCCCTGAGAAGTTCGGCATCGGGGGACTTGGAGAGGCTGGTGTTCTGATCTTCTGGTAAAATGGGTGCTAGCGCTCGGGCATAACAGGTCTTGGATACAGGGTGGAGTGAGGCCCAGAGTGGATTTTTTCGCCATCAGGCAGGTAAGGTACTTTATCCGGTTTGAGAGTTGCAACCAACCTGAGTCAGTATAGAGTTCACATGTGTGGGTACGTCGATGTGCACCAGTGAGCAGCCGACAGGCCTTATTTAGGGATGTTGTAATGCGACTAAGTGCTGTAGTAGTGGCAGATCCGTATATAACTAAGCCATACTCAACGACTGAGATGATAGAAGATTGGATGGCAATCCTCAGTGCAGAATGGGTAAGAAGCTGTCGGTTCCAATACAGAATCCCAATTCGCTGATTAATAGTTTTTGCTGTACTATCAATGTGAGTTGCAAAGGTTAGGCCTTGATCAAAGTTGATTCCAAGATATTTGAAAATTGACACTTGTTCAAGCGTATTTCCCAGGTATATATTAATGGTGAGTGGGACTTGCCGTTTCTTGTTTTGTGAGTTAGAGAAGAGCATGGATTTAGTTTTTTTGTGGTTTAGAACCAGCTTATGTTCAAGGAACCACATCTCAACTTTGGAAAAAGCATGCTAAAGGTTGAGGCATAAGAGGTTCGGATCTTTATGAGTGGCAAGAATCACAGCATCTTCGGCATAGAGGATTATTTGTTCAGGGCAGGATTTGGGGAGGGAGTTTAGGAAAAGGCTGAAAAGGAGGGGGCCCAGGATGGATCCCTGGGGAACTCCTGAGCGAACCGGTTTTGAGTCTGAGAGAACTCCAGCTACTTTTACAGATTGAGAGCACTGAGCAAGGTAATTTTTTACCCAGTCACCAGGACCCTGCGAGAGCCCTAGGGATAGAAGTTGTTTGATAAGTAGGCCATGTGAACTGTATCAAATGCCTTGGTTAAGTCAATGTAGACTGCTCCAGTTAGGTTTCCTTTGTCCATGGCATTGTGGATTGCTCCTAAGAATTCAAGTAGAGCAGTCGATGTGCTGTGCCCTTTCCTAAATCCATGCTGCTGAGTGCATAGGATGTTGTGCTTTTCCAGGTAGTCTGAAAGTTCATCCGCCACCAAGCATTCAAGGGCCTTAGAGAGAGGTGGTAGTATTGATATCGGGCGATAGTTACCAGGCAGTGACTTATCACCACTTTTTTGCACCAGAGTGACAACTGCAGCCTTCCATTTCCTAGGGAATTGGCCATAGCAGAGGGAGAGATTGAAAATTTTTGTGAGGGGAAGCAGTACTTCCTCCAGAGTGAGGGACAGAAGTTTAAGGTCAATAGTGTCGCTGCTTGCTCGGGACTTAGAAATGGCCTTCTTTACATATTTATAGACTTCATGTGCCTTTACTAGTTTGAAATGGAAGGTGGTTTGGTTGGAGAGGCATTAGTAGAAGTAGAAATTGGAGGGTCAGCATCAGTGAAGAAATCAGATGAGAGGACACCACTAAGGTCCGTGAAGGTATCATTTAGGGTGTTTGCAATGATCTCTGGGTCTAATGTAGTGGTTCCATCCACATTCATTATTGTAGGAGAGGATTTGGACTGCTGACCCATGATATTCTTTATGTTGTCCCAGAAGGATTTCCCTTCACCCCAGGAGTTGGAGAGGGCATTCTTGAAGTAGGAGCTCTTCATCACGCAGATCTGTTTAGTACAGCGGTGCGAGCCTATTTATACTTTTGAATGTCCGACAGAGTGCCAGTAGCTCTTGCAGTGGCCCAGAGGTGATCCCTACTTTTGAGTTGTGCCAATAGCTTTGCCGTGAGCCAGAGATTTGTGAGTGCTTTGATTTTGCGCTTTTTTACTGGTGCATAGGTGTCACAGGCAGTGTTGAAAGTAGTAATAAAGTAATCAAGGGCTAGGTCAACATCTTGAGTTTTGTAAATCAAGGACCAGTCTATCTGCCTAAGACAGGTCTTGAGATGAGTAAGGTTTCCATAAGGTAGGACTCTGCTATAGATGGTTTTTGGAGGCGGCTTACGAAACTTATTTGTCCAGGTACATATTATTGGAGAGTGATCACTGAGCGAGTCAGGGAGAACACTTACATTGGTTATACGGGTAGGGTGGCTGGTAAGGATCCAGTCAATGAGGGTGCTGGTCCCTGATTTGTAGTTTTTCCTGGTAGGGGAGTTTACCACTTGTGTTAAATTTGCTGCTAGGATGGCATCTTTGTTTGACCCTGCATCAGGAGCAAGCCAATTTATATTAAAGTCCCCAAGGAGAAGGAGTTCGATGTCAGAAGGTTGTGTACTTATGAACTCGAGGACAGCCTGTAGGCCAGAATCAGGATCTTTTGGTGGGATATAGACAGCAGCAATCGTGAGGACTTTGTTTTGGGCACCAAGTAGTATCTTGATAGGGAGGAGTTGCACTGAGGTTTCTGTGGTGGGGTAAGAACCAGGGAGACAGGTGAGGTAGTCCTTTATGTAGATTGCACACCCACCACCCCTTTTTGAGGTCCTATCCAGCCTGAATATCTTGTAGCCCTGTATAGAGATGGCATGATCCGGAGTATTAGGTGTCAGCCAAGTTTCGACAATGGCAAAGATATCTGGGTTGTGTTGGCTGGCAAAGATTTGAAGGGAGGCCAGTTTTGGAAGGAGACTGCAGATGTTAAAGGTAGCAATTTTGAGCCCCCCTCCATTTTGGCAGGCTTTGTTGTACTGTAGGAGACAGGACCAGGATTTGAGTGGACACTTCCTGATATCAAGAGGAGGAGGAGGAGTAGGAGTTTAAGAGACAGTTGCTGTACTTTGTAGTCAATAGAATTACACTTCTGAGGCTTATGCGGCTTGGACCAGTGCAGGCGTCTAGGGACCCAGAGCAAGGAGATTGTTAGTAATAGAGGATGATATGCCCATTTATCCTTGTTGTAGCTTGTCAGTTGCACCCAGTCGCTTGCAGATAGGTACCTGGTGGTTAAGTCAAAAGCCAAAAGAATGATCAACAGCTGAGGTCCAGAGTCACTGAAATGTTAAAATTCCTGAAGGTGATTAACTTTGCCTGCACATATGCAGGATGTGAAATCCCTTTGTCTGTATGCTTCTTTGTCATTCAAACAGGTTGCTGAAAAGCCCACATACAGATCAGATATTTGTTATGTTTGGGAATAATACAAAAGTTTGGGTTGTGAATGGTACACATTTGTCCTTCATAAAATAAGATGGGTGTATTTGTAACAACACAGTATTGGTTAGTACCATTATAGGTTACAACTACTTGTGGGGTATACCATCATTTTAACTGGATAGGGCACCAGGCAGTATTGTTTTCAGCTTGACCCATGGGAATTTCCCCACAGATGGGTTACGTTTGTGACATGACTTCACACTGGCATATCCATTGACTATTTATTTCCTCACAGCAATGTAAGTTTACGCTACCCAGGACCCATCATTGCTGCCAAGGCATTTGGATCTCTTGGGGCTAGACTCGATATGCATAATACTGGCCTTGTAAATACCCTACAGAGTGTACTTTTACTATTTGGGAATACACCTCCTTGTTATACTCAACTTGAGGTAGTCTTACCACGAGGGACACCCTCATGGTGCAACTAAGCATACTGTTAGGTCTAAACACTTGTGGTTTAACATATACTTTGGTTACCTTGCGAATCCACCACATAGGTGGGGCTCGAGCTTTAATACAAAAAGTTATACACTTACTATCATTAACATTAAGGCAATCTGGACAATACCACAATTTTAGCTGTACATCAGAAATTTGATTAGGCAATTGATTATGAGTAATCTCCTGTAATAATTGACTAACTTGAGTTAACACATAAGATCCATAAGCACTACACACTATAGCTTTATTTATGGTATTATTAAAAACTTCTTCATTATGTTCAACCACAACTTCATTAATTTTGTGCTCTACCTCTTTAAACAGGTGGCCTACCTCATGTATATTGTACACAGATAAACGCTCTTCCATTGCCAAACCTTGCTGGCCTAATGTAAGTGGTAGCAAGACCCTTTCTCCTGTGTTAGTGTTAAACTGGTCTTGGTACCCCTTAATGGCCTCAAGGTCTGCTCTATTCCATATGCTCATTCCTGATCCAAAAAGTCCAGCCAGGTCTCTCCACAGATCTCGTTTCTTTCTAGTATTACTAACCCTTTCTTTACTAATAAGAGGGGCCATCATACTCCCTGTTTTGGCATGGAGGGCACTTAACATGTCAATTAACATGGTGGCATAAAGCTTTGACACACCAGTGTCTGCACAACTACTGTTAACATTTATATTCCAACCAGAAAAATCTAGATTTATGTGCACTCTACTGTACTTTACATTATTTACAAGCATTTGATCAATAGGTGTTGATGTAAGTCTAACAGATTAGCTGTTCCCTAAAGTCAACACACTGTTGTTCTAACTCTTGGTGTTGATCTATTGGGATGCTATCTTTATACTTCAATGTTAATTCTTCTAGTTGTTGTTGCAACTTAGCATTTTGATCCCTTTCATCCTTCATCTGAGCTACTTCTTTATTCTGGCGACACACAATAGTCTGATTATACTGCCACAGTCCTTGCAATGCATTTGCAAAGATTTTCTTTTCATTTTTTACTCCCTCATTACGAAAGGACACTTGCTGAGTAAAATACACTTGTGCCTGTTGATCATCAGGCACTGGTTCATATGCTTCCCCCTTTAGGTGTTTTCCTAGAAAATGGCCTATTATTGTTTCTATACTCATTTTTTCTTATCTTTTTGCCTGCCTAGTCTTTACAGCCGGGCTCACCCGTGCACTGGTGCCCTGGTCTGTCTGGCTATGTCTTACAGCTCCCTTGTGAGGTCCAGCTTGCAAGTCCCAGCACCTTCACTATCCTACTCTGCCCCATGAGTTCCTACAGAGTTAAGCATTACTTTATATTTAAACAATTTGAGAAGCATACAAAGCATACATCACCTGATTGTCAAGTGGCTGTGACTGTCTGTGTGTACCGTCTTCTCTCGCTTTGAGCCAGCAGCACCACGTCTCCGAGCATCACCACCTTCTTATTGGGGCTCACAGACTAACCGACCAGTAGTTAGGCGGCCTCCCCACATGCAGCACCAGCAATCCGAGTCTTCAAGGCACCAATTGTAGCGTTGTGGAAAAAATTACAGTTGGTAAATTATCTATTACAAATACTTAGAAAGGAGACGAACAGAGACGAGACTGAAGGTGGAAGAATTTAATGATTACAACAATAATCACAGCGAGAGATTACAAGTGGTACATTCTTCAAAATAACAGCATGTGCTGGCTTGCTTATATAGTGGAAGCCAGCATCATCATTTCCTATGGTTTTCTATGATTGGTTCAAACAAGTACAAACATCAACTTACAAGGCAACACTCCTATGGTATATGTATGAGCTCATCCTTGGTCAGCACAAGTATAGATAGTGTACATTCTATCATTATATATGGCTAGTAACAGTTGTCACTACCAGTTACCAAGGTCTAGGAGGAAAAATAGGTTTGGACTTAGGAATGTGCATACAAGCATTTTGGCCTGTCCTGATAAGAATAAACACTAGAGATAGTCAGAAGGGTAATTTGAACTCTATCCTGTGTTTCTGTTTTGCAGACACATAAGACAACCATTTGCTATTACTTACATGGTCAGTACAAATATCAAAAGGCACTTTAATATTGCAACTTGTGGTTTAGTTTGTCTTGTGGCTTTACAAGTTTTATACGATTCAATTATATAGGTCAACATTTGTTACACAGACACATTATGTTTTAGACCAAAATGAGGTTTAGGCTGAAATATAGGGACAAACTTCTATATCCCTTGTTACACAGGGTAACACAGGACTCAGCCCCATGGTAACAGAGGAATCAGGATCCAAGGTTACACAGGAATCAGGATCCAGGGTAACACAGGACTCAGCCCCATGGTAACACAGGAATCAGGCCACAGGGTAAAACTGGAATCAGGCCTCATGGTAATACAGGAATATGGATCCAGGGTAATGCCAGAATAGGGATCCAGGGTCACACAGGAATCAGGCTCCAGGGTCACACAGGAATCAGGCTGCAGGGTCATGCAGGAATCAGGCTGCAGGGTCATGCAGGAATCAGGCTCCATGACAACATAGGAATCGGGATCAGGCTCTATACTAACACAGGAATCAGGGTGTTACACAGCTATTAGGCCTCAGGGTAAAACTGGAATCAGGCTCCCGGTTAACATAGGAACCAGGTTTAACGGGAGGCAGACTCCAGTGTAACAGAGGAATCAGGCTGCAAGGTAACACCAGAATTAGACTGGAGGGTAACACTAGAATCAGGCTGCATTGCAACACATGAGTCAGGTTTTAGGGTAATAAATGAATCAGGCTTTAGGGTAACATTGGAAGCAAGTTTTAGGATAATACTGGAAGGATCCAGGGTAAAACTGGAAGCAGGGTCATGGCTAAACTCCACAGACAAGTTTGTTCTGAGTGGTGCAGAAACAAGGTGGGGCTACATGGCTTGCCATGCCCTCATGCTCAACTAAGTCCAAGAAGTAGCGGTACTCCTTGGTCAGTATAAATAAGCACATCCACTCTAAGGGTAGCAAAAGTGTAGCTACTACTTTAATTTTAAAGTGCTGAGTGTGACATTTACAAGAAATGCACTGCTGTTCTATAAGTGTCAGTGCTTTATATGTTCGTTTGGAATGCTGCACTATAAAAGAAAAGAAGTAATTTACACTTTTGTTACCCTTAGTGTTATATGCCTATTTAATAATACCGAATGGGGAGTGCGGCTACTTCTTTTTTTTTAATTTATTGAAGACCTTGGCAACAAATATCTCTTAAAGTATGCTGTAGTCAATTAATTGTACAATACATGTAGGATCCAGGCTAACATTAGACTCATAGACAGGTGCTCTTCGGCAGAACTTTCTGATTTCTGTGGCAGGGCGTCTTGGTTTCTGCAGCAGCATTTTCTGATTTCTGCGGCATGATTTATTCATTTCTCTGGCAGAACACAGTTCTGCCCTTGGTTAAATATGATGTGATGTCATCAATGGCATCATATGCCGATCATAGAGGTGGGGCTTCAGGATAAACAAGATAGGAAAGAAAACCTGGCACTATGGAAAAACAGTATATTTGAATAAAAATTCACCAAAAACAGTGAATTCTGCAGCACTATATACATTCTGCAGCATGATGCAAATTCTGCGGAAAATTCCGCAACCGCAGAATCGCAGAATTCCAGAGGCCTTGCTCATAGACTCAGAATATGGTTAACATGAGAATCAGGTGCCATGGTAGTGCAAGAATCAGGCTCCAAGGTAACACTGGAATCAGGATATACAGTGACAAAGGAATCTGGCTTCTGCATGACATTGGGACAAGGGTCTACAGTAAAATGTAACTCAGACTCTGGTTAAAAGTGGGAATTAGACTCGTCACACACTTGAAGGAAATGGAGGAGTTGAACAAACTTGGAGCTGAGTCAAACTGAATTTCACAGGGCAGCAAGATCAGTAATTGAGATAAAAATATTTTGTTGTAGTTTGCATTTTGAAAAGTTGCTGATTTTCCATTCCAGAGTGGTGTCAGGTGTCCCATTCAATTAATTTACTGGGAGACTTGATGTTAGATTAAACAATGCCAAAAAAGTAACAAGAAGTTCTCAGGTACGTAATTACCAATCCTGAAGTTTTGTTTCTAATTTTGAACCTCATTATTTTGTGAAACCTGCGCCAGTCACCAGCTTCACTTGTGATTTCAAGCAAGGACAAAAGTTAGGTTCTTTGTCATCATATAAGTGCCTCACCCTCCCCCCCCCTACACCCTTACCTGTAGCCCTCCAGCAATGCTGCAGTTTTGGTCTATAATTCTCCAAGCAAGATCTGAAAGTTGGAGTTCTCAGCCCAGATACAGTACAACAGTAATGATTAATAACCTCTATCTTGTGGCAACACACTGAGCAAAATTTTAAACTCATGTACTGGGTCAATACTGGGACATGTTAGAGCTTTTAAAATCCCCGATCACATGTTTGCCAGTCCTGCTGTTCTTCCAGGGCTAAGTACAGTCCTTTGGGACTGCACTTAGAAGAGAGAGGGCAGTGATACCGACAAACCAAAGACCAGAGCTTATAAAAGCTCTAGCATGCATTGCAGGCTAATGAATCTCGCACTGCTGCAGTCCAGGAAACACAGAAACATAGAATCTGGCAGCAGATAAAGACTCCTTGGCCCATCCAGTCTGCCCATATTTGTCCCTGTCTATACCATCACCACAGACCCTACTTGATCTCCGACTCCCTCCCACTTCTTTGCTTTCTACTAAGATTCCCTTGTGTCTATCCCATGCATGCTTGAAGCCAAGCACTGTTTTCTCCCCCAACACCTCCATTACAAGACTGTTCCAGGCCCTACTGGGTCATAATGTCGTACGCTGAATAGCGTACGACATTAGTGCTAACCCAGAATAGCACTGTGTGAGACAGCGAGTGGTACAATACCGCAAATACTGCTTTACACGGTATTGCACCACTCACACTATCCCAGGCAGAGGATAAGACCTCTGCTGGGATGGGGTTCCACCAAGCAGTTGCTGTGGCTCAATGGACTGAGCCAGTGCAGCAAGGAACCTAGGTGCCGTGACTGGGATCGGGTTTGATTCCCAATCCCAGAAACTTTAATTTTTTTTTGCACTTTGTGCAATTTCATGTTGAACCCTCCCCCAGAGTTGAGAATTCGCATATAAGAAATCCGGCTGTATTGGAAGTGCGATTTTTGCATGCAGCATAATGTCTTGTGACTTCATGACCTCATGCCGTTCCAGGCATCCACAACTTTATTTATTTATTTATTGAAACGTTTCACCAGGAAAGGCACACTGAACAATAAGTTACTCATCTCACGGTGCATCCTGAGGGAAAGGGTAGTGGAAATACATACATGCATAAAACAGCAAACATTATTACAACAATATTGACAGCAGTGAATAGCAAATAACAGAAAGAATATAGTAAGTGCAGCATAAGAGTACAATTGTATACAGAGGTCACAATGGTCAGATAAAGTGCATTATGCTACGACAACACCTTAAATTCATGGTGATGGTACCATTTAGCCTAAAAGAAAGGGGTGGATAGGAAGTAACAGCAGAAGTAGAAAGGTAGCGATGCTGGGAGGGGAGCAGATGAATAGGAATCAAGGTTATAGATATAATGATAGTCAATTGATAGGAACCTAAAGTCATACTTATATTGGTAGTTATAGATGACCTGTAGGAATGGCCATGTAAGGATCTCAGCAGGGAAAGAAAGTAGTGGAGCTGGAAGGGGGCTGTAATTCAGACTAGTTACTTAATATATTGAACAGAGCCTGGGGAGCAGGTCAGGAATACCAGGTAGATTAATTGCAGGTACAATTCACAGAGAAGAAATTATGTAGGGCTGAAGTTATAGAGGAGGGGGAGGAGGAGTGGTGAATCTGGTGAGGAAGTGAATTCCACAGTTTTGGGAAATGATACAAGAAAGCGGGCTGGTCTACAGTGGTAGACCAGTGAGGGACAACCAAGGAATGGGAGTCGTAAGATCTAAGTGAGTGGGCAGAGGGAGGGAGGACTGATAGAGAGGAGGTGAGATAGGATGGGAGTGATCCAAACCAGAATTTAAGGACAAATTTAACACAATGATGAAGGCATCTATTTTCTAGTGAGGGAAATGCCAGGAAGTGGTAGAGCTGACAGTGATGGATGAGAGGAGGAGAGTCCAGAGCGAAACAATAGAAGGAGTTGAAGAGGGTATCCAATCAGGCTAAGAAGGTATTGGGAGAGGCACTGTAAACTACATCACAGTAGTCGAAAATAGGAAGGATCATCTTCTGGACAAGTTCGCACCTAGCCAGGAGAAGGAGGCAGTTCTGGTTCCTATATAGAGCGTCGAGGTTGGGGCGCAGCTTTTTCAGGATGGTGTCCACATGACCAGAGAAGGGGAGATGTTGGTCAAGAGAAACACCCAGATATCTGAATGAAGTGTCCTCAAGGACTGTCCCATCAAGGGTATGGAAGGAGGGCAGGGAGGGGAGCCTAGAGAGTCTCTGCCTAGTGCCAAAGGTCATGGAGATTATCTTCTTGGCATTTAGAAAAAGTTGATGAGAGCAAAACCAGTGCTGAGCATTGTTGAAATCTTGCTGAAGTCTGTTTGCAACATCAGTGGGGGACCATCCGGAGGTGTAGAGGATCGTGCCATCTGCATACATATGTATTGAGGTTGATGTACAGACAGATGGTAGGTTGTTAAGAAATATGGAGAAAAGTATAGGGCCCAAAACAGACCCTTGAGGGACACCAGTGTTGATGGGGGGGTGGTGGAGTCACCACTCTTTCAGTAAAGAAGTACTTCCTCACATCTCTCTTGAATCGACCCCTTCTTATTTCATTGCATAGCTCCTTGTTCTTGTGCACATTTTCCTCTGAAAACTACTCCTCTCCTGTACCTTATTTACCCCGTGAGGTATTTATAGGTCTATATCATATCCCACCTCTGTCTCCTGTCTCCCAGGGGGTACATATTGAGGTCCATAGGGCTTCTTATGCAGATTTTGCATCACTTTAATTGCCCTCCTCTGGACCGCCACCACTCTGTCTATGTCCTACCTGAGATGTGGTCTCAAGAACTGTCACAGTATTGTAGGTGTGGTCTCACCAGTGATCTATATAGTGGCAACACCACCTCCCTCCTTCTGATGTCAGATGCAGGAGATTATGGGACATTTAGTAGGGCTGGGAGAACTTGATGAGATTATGACCCTTGTTAAATAAGAACCGGAACACGGTGAAGTTCTGATTTGTTCTGATTAGTTCAGAATTATTGACAAATATTTGAAAAATGCAAAAAACAAGGCATAAAAGTGGCAAATGTCAGTCACATTTGACACAGAGGCCCACAGGAAATAATTTAATGGATTATTTGTATAAAAATTAATGTAAAACTGCTAAATAAAAAAGCAATCACTTACTATTAGCCTCTTCATGGCTGGCCTATAATATTGGGGTGGCATATCCTGCTCAGATCCGTGACATGAGTGTGCTGAGACAGACAGAAAGACGGAGAGAGAGGGAGAGAGAGAGAGAGAGAGAGAGACAAACAGACAGATGCAAATACCTATATCATACCACCACCAATCACTGCAGGCACTGCCAGGCAGCTAAGATTTATTTTTATGTTTGCTTGTGTGCATGTGCAAGAAACATTTTGTGGCATCTTGTGGTAGTAGCAAGTTTCAGAGGTGTGGCAGTGTTGTGGCCAATGCTGCCACTGCTTTTTGGGGCTCATCTGTTTGGTGCCAATGAATGAGCATGCTGTCTATGACAGCAGTTTTGAAGTGTGCACCAACTTGAAAGAAATTCACTGCCACAATCAAGAAGTGCTCTGTCAGAAATCCGCCATATCACCACTGTGTCTATCCTGTCCACCATACCACTGCACTTTTTTTTTATGGCTGTAGTGTGGGTGGGGAGATTCGGAAGCCCATACAGTTTATTTGTCTTTACTGTTTGCAGTCCGGTTACAGTATGATGAAGCAGGAGCGAGGCAAGCACATACAGTAAACACCTCCTCTAGTATGGAACCCCCTTGACCGGACACCTAGAAGTGACAGTGTGAAAAAGTGCTTTCAAGAGAGAGCGGGCTTGCACGGCATGTTGTCTGGTACTACATCGACCTATACAGAAGCACACAGAGAGACAGAGACAGTTCTGCCAGTGTTTGTATTTCAACTGGGTTTTTGTTTGCTGTAAGACCAATGTATACTGTTATGGATGCTGCAGAGCATGAGAGAGAGACCAGGGCACAGGGAGGGAGGGAGAGAGAGAAACCAGCAGCATGCACCTGAGTGAGAGAGAGAGCGAGAGAGACTGGGGTACAGGGAGGGGGAGAGAGAAACCAGGGTGCAGCCACAAGTGGGACATTGTCACCTTGGGATGGGTGGTGACAGGGTAACAAGGCAGACGAGAGAGAGAGGGCAAGATCGGGAACTGTTGTGCTGCATATAACCAGAGAGAGAGAGACAGTGGATTCAAGTCCCACTGCACCCCCGCTGCTTCAGCATGTTTCTTGCCCCCCACCAACAGTGTGAGCAGCCACAGATGATGGTGAGAGACAGGAAGAGAGAGGTAGCATAAACTTGGAAGACATAGTGAGATGCAGGGGCAGTGGAACGAGCTCCTGGCAAACACACAGCAATTCCTTGCCATGAAGAATCAGTAGGACAGGCAAAGGCAGAAGTAAAAAGCGTCTGGCCAGTGTGGAAACAAAGCATGAATACAGGGTACATATTCTTTATTACTGTATATTATTTTTGTAAAGTTTTAGTTATAAGAGTGAATAGAGTACAGAGTGTGTACTATAAGTAGCATGGGAAAGAATCACAGTGGTAATGAAGTATAATAGAAAACCTTAATAGAAGAATAATGAAAAGAAATGAAATCCAAAAATGTAAGATTTATAAACAATATTTATCCATTATTCCTACAGAATATATGAAAAGCCCTTGGAAAAAGCACAAGAATGCGAAACGTCAGGGCAATTAACAAAAATAAAGAACGTTGAGAAATTTTACAACAGCCTGAGTGGAGTATTTTTTGGTCCCCCCCCCATTTTTGAACATAAACACACAGCAGGCACTGAAAGGGAGTTCTTGTCGAGTACTGTCCTACAGTAGGGATAGGACTATTTCTCTTGACAACAGTACAGGACACCTTTTTTTTTTGTACATGGGTGTTCCCCTTTTAGTCTCATGCAGCACTGTTTGTTTTAGGATGGCTAATGTAGAAGCTAGGCCTTACAAAAAAAAAAGGAACAGAATGTTTATTGACCAGTTTATCAAAGTGCCTTACAGAATGTGTAATTAGTTAAACATTCATGACCCGTGATTTTAAGGGATTTGTTCACGTTTTACTCTAATATGTACTGCAGGCTAAATCAGAATACTTTAAAGAGCTAGTGCACTGCTTGGAAACTGCCTGCAATTAATTGTAGCTTTCAGATGTAGTCAGCTATTACTTCTTATATCGCAAGTATTTTTTCTTTTCTGTTTGCTAATTTGAAGATTTTCCACCTGGCAGTACTGGGGTGATGTGTGAAGCAGCACTCTGTCTGGAGGAAATGCCCGTTCTGTTCCTTCCACTACATCAACACCAAGTCCACACTGACTACAACATCACTAGTAACCTATGAGAACCATTTCTCACTGCCAGGTTTTACTTTCACATGAAGCAGCAGGGACTGGCTTTCTCTGGTTACTAGCGATGTCACAATTTCCAGCATTTTGATTGGTAGCTTGTGAGAATCACTGCTCAGGCTGCAAGGATTGTGGTGCCTCAAGGTGTTTGGTCTCATTTCTGACGATGTAGTGGGAGGAACAGAATTGACTTTTATTTTCCTCCAGCAGAGTGCGGCTCCACACATCACCCCCATACTGTCAGGTAGAAAATCTTCTAATTAACAAACAGAAAAGAAAAATACTTGCGATATAAGAAGTGATAGCTGCCTACATCCTAAAATAACTATTAATCCCAAGCAGTACACTAGCTCTTTAAAGCAAGTTTGTTTAAAACCACACTGCAGGCTAAATCAGAATACTTTAAATCAAGTACATTGCAAAACACACAGTAGGCTAATTTCTGTTCATTTTTATTATGTAAAATACAGACATTCTGCTGGCTCTACTCTGATAGGGCTGAGCACTCAGTCCTTAAGGTGACATTCAGTCCTGGTCGAGAAATGTAAAATGGTGCTGAATGCCAAAAAAACAAGTGGTGCTGGGCGCTGACTGCTGTACCTAGTCTACTTTGGCCGTGACTGCTGGGCTGCTGTTTGGGGAAGGGCAGCACCAAACCTACACCCTTGTGACCGTCCTAAGCTGGGTGGGGAACACTGACAGGTATCAGAGGAATAGCTGCAGGAGAACAGAAATTAAAAGCAGGTAAGGGTGGCAGGCTGGCTATGATAGAAACCTGTAGGAGGAGCTGGGTTAATCAGGCAGGGAGCGAGGTAGTATTCAGGGCTGTAGTATGCTCAGGTTACAAGGCTGGCTAATCTTGTGAGAGAACTTAAGATAACAATAATTCTCCTTCCTGATAGAAATACAACACACTGCTGACTATAAGCTACACAGAATACAAGGCTAAGGGAGAACACCACTGCAGTCTAAATCAGAATACTTTAAATCAAGTTCACATTAAATCACACTGCAGGCTAAATTATAATTCTTTAAATCAAGTTTGTTTTAAAACACACTGCAGGCAAAATCAAAATACTTCAAGTCACTGTAAAACACACTAATGGCTAATTCCTGTTCATTTTAAGGGTGGAAAATACAGACATTCTACTGGTTATACTCTACTAACTGCCCAGGTGAGCCGAACAGCCCATAAGTGGAGCAATGAAGCCCTGGAGCAGAAATGATCAGTCCTGGTCAGCCTATGTAAAATGGCGCTGAACAGCAAAAAATGAGTGGCCCTGGATGCCAACTGCTGTACCTGGTCTGCTTTGGCTGTGACTGCTGGGCTGCTGTTTTGTGACGGGCGGCACCAAACCTACACCCTTGCAGCCCTCCTGAGCTAGGCGGGGAATGCTGGCAGGTATCTGATAGGAATTGCTGGTCTGCTTTGGCCATTACTGCTGGGCTGCTGTTTCAGGAAGGGCAACACCAAGTCTATGCCCTCGCAATGCTCCTGAGCTGTGCAGTTGAATGCTGGCAGGTATCTGAGGGGAATAGCTGGTCTACCTTGGCTAACCACTTACAATGTACCTATCGGAGAAGGCTTTCCCCAGCTAGCTGCTTCCTTCTGCCTTAACTGGTACAGCTCTCTGTCCTGCTCCTTCTGTGTTTCCTTATACTTCCTAAATGCTATCTTTTTCTCCCTGACCTTCCCTGCCACCTCTTTTGAGAACCATAGTGGCTTTTTCTTTTGTTTTGATTTGTTTATTTGCTTCACACAAAGGCTTGTTGCCTCTGTGATGGCAGTTTTGATGTTCCCCATTGTTGCAACACCCCTCCTTCTAGCCTATTTGCTAGTGCTTTTCTAAGGCATTCTCTCATCTTGCCAAAGTCAGCCCTCCTGAAGTCCAGTACCCTTACTTTTGTATGCCTTGAATCTGTAGCTGAGTTTATAGTGGACCACACTGTTTGGTGGTCACTTGTTCCCAGATGGATACCCACTTCTACATCTGAGATCCTCTCACTGTCCCCATTTGAGAGTACGAGGTCTAAGATTGGTCCCTCATGAGTGGGTTCCAAAGCTAGCTGTCAGAGGCATGCCACCTGTAGGGCATCAAGAATGGCCCTGCTCTTGGATGTGGCTGCAGCAAATGTGCTCCAGTTAACATCTGGCATATTCAGGTCTCCTTTCAACAGTATCTCCCCTTTCTCTGCCATCCTAAGAATGCCTTCTATCATATCCTTGTCCATTCCCTCCCTCTGACATGGGGGTCTATATACAACCCCTGTGCGGACTGTGGTGCCATTTCCAGCCTCTAAGGTGACCCACGGTGCCTCCTCTCCTCCATGTTTACTGTTTTGCTCAGTTGCTTTTATCTCTTCCCTTACATAGAGAGCTACTTCTCCCCTCCCTGTCTCTCCTGTAGATTGTGTACCCTGGTATGTTAACATCCCAGTCATGGTTCTCTGTGTACCATGTTTCCGTGACTGCTACGATATCCAGGCATTCCTCTTCCATCAAGGCCACCAATTTAGGGAGCTTGTTGCCCAGACTACGGGCACTGGTACTCATTACCCTCCATTTCCTGATGGCCTTACCCCTTTTTGCCCCTTCCCTGTCCTTATTGCCTTTGTCACTTTCTCCGTTTACCCATGCCCTTCTCCCTATCGACATCTCTAACTTGATGTTTACCTCACTTATTACCCTGACTTTTTGGGGGGCTAGGATTTTCCTGCTCTTTTCCAGTGCCTCCCCCTTGGCTAGTTTAAATGCTTACCAATAAAGCATTTAAACCTATCACCTAGGATTGTGGTTCCCCTCCTGGACAGATGCAGACCATCATGCCAGTATAGGCCTGCATCACTCCTGGTGGACCCCCAGTCCCCAATGAAGCCAAATCCCCAAGCTCTGCACCAGTTTTTCAACCACTGATTGAATCCCATGGTGTGGAGCACCCTAGCCTCATCTACACCATAGACAGTGTGCACCTCCGAGAAGGTTACAGCGCGTGCTACTTGTCTAAGGCCCCTCCCCAACTCCACAAACTCTTCCTGCACTGCTCTAATCCCTTTCTTAGCCAGATCATTTGTCCCTAGGTGGACAATGACATCCAGCTCCCTCCCCTGTGCAGCTGCTCTGGTGATCCTGAAGATTCACTCCCTGTCCCTCCAAGCCATGGCACCAGGCAGGCACCTTACCTCCCTCTCCCCTTCCTCACCCAGTTCTACCTTCCTAACAATGGAGTCCCCACCAGGAGTTGTTTCCTTCTCCTGTGGGGTCCCATGCCACCCTCCTGTGGGTCTCCTTTGTGGAGGTTCCTAGCATCCTCGTTGGTCTCCACTGCGGGTGCCTCCATAGAGGAACCACACTTTGCCAGAATGGCATATGAATTGTGGAGAGGTACAACTGGAGGGATGCACCTCTGTTCCACCACCCTCACCCTCCCTGAACTCACTGTGGTCCAACCGCTCCTCTTTCTTGGCAACCTCTGAGGCAATGGCAGTGGCCTTGGTGGTCCCTGGATGGGAGAGGAGGTCCCGCAAATGCTGGCCAATTCAGCCTAGAGATGAGCAACCTCCTCCTCAAATCCTGTGCCTATAAAAGTAGAACTGGCTTTCGGTGGGGGTTGGAGGGCAATATAGTCCCAGTAGAGAAGTCCAGTCACAACAGCAGCTCCTTGTCCTGGTGTTCTCTGCCAATTCTCTGGCACCCATCTCAGCTTATTTCCTATGGAATTGGGTGATCGTAAGGGCTGAAGGCCCCAAGACACACCATGACACCTGTCTGTGTCTGCAGGGTGGGATGGGGTGAGGTGGTTTGGCCTGAGCTTTATGCCCGATGAACCAAAGCCACCCCCAATGCCTGTCAGTCTCCACAAGGCAGGGGTGTGGGTTGGCATTAGTTCAATACTTCACTGCCATTCCTATTATGCAGCTCTCTAACTCCTGTAGTACCAATGCTAATACCAGCAAGCAAACATTTGGCATTGGCAAATGCTTGTTTTATTAATGGTGCTGTGTGGGTATTATTTTGATGGATGTTCCAGTCAGAGCAGATCAGGCCAAAGAAATGAATATGAATGATCAAATGAGCAGCACTAAAGAGCCCACCCACCCACCCTACCCACGTGAATGATATGAACGTCTGTTAAACTGGCAGCAGATATAGGCCATTCGGTCTATCTAGTCTGCTGTAGTGTACAGCACTTCAGTCCATTAGACTGCAGCTGCCCCTCCCTCATGTGCCCTGCCCCCATTTCACACCCCTCCCGGTTTGTACCCTCCCTTAAATCTGTCCCACCCCTCTTGAATCCCCCAACACTCTGCAGCAATATGAGTTCCTCTGGCAAAGCATTCCACCCTGCCACCAACCTTTCTGTGAAATAGTGCCTCCTCAGTTCCCTCTTGAACCTGCCCCCTTCCAACTTCATAGATTGTCCCCTTTTTTCCCTTCCACCCTTCAAATTGAACATACACCTGGTATCTACTCTGTTCAAACCCTTCAGGTACTTGAAGGTCTCAATCATATCTCCTCTTCCCCTTCTTTTCTCCAAGGTATACATGTTGAGCTCTCTCAGTCTCTCCCCATATGGTCTGTCCCCCAACCCCAGGATCATTTTTGATGCCCTGCGCTGCATCCCCTCCAGTAGTTTGATGTCCCTTTTCAAGGAGGGGCACCAGAATTGCATGCAGTACTCTAGGTGCTGTCTCACCAGGGACCTATACAGGGGCAAGATAACCTCCCCACTCCTAGAAGTAATCCCCCCTTGCTATGCACCCTAGCATTCTGTTTGCCTTCACTGCTGCCTTCCTGCACTGAGCAGAGTGGTTCATCTCTCTGGTTACCAGCACTCCCAGATCCTTCTCCTCCTTGGATGTCATTAACGGGACACCCTCCAGCCAGTAATTTTGTCCTGGGTTCTTGCCTCCTTAATGCATCACTTTGCACTTCTTGGCATTGAAACCAAGCTGCCAAGTGTGAGACCATTCCTCCAGTTTTGCCAAATCCTCCTGAAGTACTTTTACTCCCTCTCTCCCCATCTACCTCGGCACAAATCTTTGTATCATCTGAGAAGAGACTGATCTTGCTCTGAGTCCCTATTGCAATGTCGGTTATGAAAATGTTAAACAGAACCGGTCCCAGCACCGAGCCCTGTGGTACACCACTTGTTACTGCCCTGGGTTCAGATGCCCCCCCCACTACTACCTTCTGCTGTCTACCCTGCAGCCAGTTCTCGGCCCATCTGACCAGTTCCCTTCCTGCTTCCAGACTCTTCAACTTGCAGGTCAGCCTACCAGGTGGCACCGAGTCAAAGGCCTTGCTGAAATCCAGGTAAAGGACATCCACTGCATGTCCCCTGTCCAGTGCCCTCATAATTCAGTCATAAAAATCAACCAAGTTTGTCTGGCAGGATCTGCCTGAGACAACCACGTGCTGCCTGCTGTCCTGGATGTTGTTATCCTCAAGAAATTAGCATGTGTACTGTGGTATATGGGACACTACCTGGTCCAAGAGGTGGTAATGTTTTCTAGTACTGTGACTACTTCTACTGAATCTGATCAACACACTGAATCATGAAGAAAAGTGAAAGACATAGTGATCACCACTACCCAGGCAGGCAGCCAGTCACACATCGCATCGGTCAAGTGCAATACAGTCATAAAAAAGTTTGCCACTGCCACCTGAAGACCTGATGACAGACACACAACACAATTACATCCTTCCTAGTTCCACAATTGCTTCCAGCCACTGCCAAGTAATTTAAGTATCAAAAATAAAATATAGTAATATAATAATCTCAGCCCAGTTACTATAAGTGAGATGTAAACAGGCTAGCATACCATACACACGCAAACAATGAAGAAATTATATGAATTTTCAATTTAGTAGCATTTTTTTCTGTGACGTGTTCGCAGCCAAATATGGGGTATGTAAGAAATATACAGAGAGTATTCAGTTTCTGGGTTTCAGGTATCTGCTATGCCATGCACTGTACGAAAATTAAATTAGTACAGTCAGGATCAGTTGTTGAGGGCAAAAAAGTGACAAGTAGTAGTAGTAAGGACTGGAGTAAGGACAAAAGTGATAAGTAGCAGTCGTGACTCGTGAGAACAAAATGTGATAGTATAAGTAATAGTAGACAGCAGTACCCTACCTTCCAGATCAGATAGTGGTACCAGGTACAACAAAGTATGTTTGTGACATGAAGTGCAGTTGCTTGCTGTATTTGGACTCTGAACCCATTGATGTTCATCATCATCATCATCAAATTTATTTTAAAAAAGTGCCCTTCCAGATCTCAGGGCGCCCTTACAATCACAAATGTAAAATCAGCATATACATAAAAGTCACAGCCTCATACACATTTAAAATGTTCATGAAATTCAGCACATACATTTCTTCTATGTCAGCGACTGACTGATATAAAACCCTTAATATCACAAACCAGAAAAGGCCTGGTTAAATAGATGGGTTTTCAGGGTTGTTTTAAAACCCTCCATGGTCAGGCTATCTCATATCTGACAAGGTAGAGCGTTCCACAGTGTTGGAGCCATAAAGGCAAATGCTGTTCCTCTGGATGTTTTCAAATGGACCCTGGGAATCACTAGTAATCCCTCGTCGGAGGATCGGAGTGGGCAGGAGGGGCAGTAAGGGGACATAAGTTCTTGCAGGTACTGTGGTCCCTGGTCGTGTAGGTCTTTATAGGTCAGCAATGTGACCTTAAAGGTTTTCCACCACTGTACTGGCAGCCAGTGCAGTTCATGCAGCACAGGTGTTATACGCCTGGATCTAGGGGCTCCATTCAACAACCTGGCCATCGTGTTCTGCACCAGTAGCAAGTGGCGGATATCAGCCCCCCGGTAGAGGGCGTTACAGTAATCTAGATAGGTGGTGACAAAGACATGGACCAGAGTGGGAAGATCTTCAGTCGGAACCAGGTGTTTCACTCTGGCTATGTTCCTAAGATAATAAAAGGAAGATTTAAGTATGGCCAATACCTGAGCCTTCAATGTCAGGCCCTCGTCAAAAATCACACCAAGGTTACGCACCTGGTCTGAGACAGTTAGTGGTATTCCTCCCAGCTCTAATCCAGAGGGCTGTCCCACCAACGTCCCAGCTGACCTATGATCTGGGTCCACCAGCTATACCTCTGTTTCCTGGGTTTAGCCTCAGCCAGCTAGTACTCATCCAGTCCTGAATCTCAGACAGCTGTTAAACAACAATACAGTATCTTTCTCCTGGCCGGGCACAAAAGACACGCATAGCTGAGAGTCATCTGCATAGCAGTGAAAACTCAAACCATACTGTCTTATAATGTCTCCCAATGGTAGCATATATACTGTGAACAACATGGGGGACAGAACTAAGCCCTGCTGCACCCCACGGGACAGCTCGGGGCCAAAAAATAAATCCTCGACACCACCCTTTTAGATCTGCCCTCAAGGAACGATTGAAACCAACTGAGTCCTGCTCCCCCCCCAGTCCACAGAAGAGCTGCAGGTGCTTGAGCAGCACCCCATGGTCCACAGTATCAAATGCTGCCAAGAGATCAAGGAGAACCAAGACGGTACAGGATCTCCGCTCTCTGGTCATCAGCAGATCATTTAGTACCCTGACCAGGACTGTCTCAGTGCTATGTCTTTTCCTAAAACCTGACTGGAAAGGGTCATAGATATTGTGGCTGGTCAAATGATCCTCCAGCTGCAGAGCAATAACCTTCTCAATAACTTTACCTGTAAAAGACAAGTTAGAGACTGGTCTGTAGTTAGCCAGGAATTAGGGTGTAAGGAGGGTTTTTTCAGGAGGGTTCAAACAACCGCCTCCTTTAAGTGGTCTGGAAAGATCCCTCTCTCCAAAGAACTCCTCACTATCCTGGCAAGGACTGGGCCAATGACCTCAACACACCCTATGAGAAGGTAAGCTGGGCTCAGGTCTAAATTACAGCGAGTTGGTTGCAGAGTCTGGATGATCCTCACAATATCAGTGACTGCCGGCAGGCTGACATTAGACCAGCTCACCTGGGTAACTGTACCACTTGGTTGATCAAAGTAAGGACCAATGGGGAGGCACTGGGTATCTTGCCCCTGATGGAGGCAACCTTATCAGCAAAAAAACTGTTCAAACTCATCACACTTTCCTTGTGACAACACTCGACCAGACTGCAGAAAAACTGGATTGCACAGTCTGTCCACAGTGCAGAAGAGATGAGCTGGCCTGTTTTTGGCTGCAGCAATTTCCTTGGACAGGAACTCTGCCTTCTTATTGGAGATTGCTGATTGATAGATTTTGTAATGGTCTAGCAATCTAAGCCTGTCCTCCTCCAGGTGAGTTTTCCGCCAGTGTCTCTCCAACCTTTATCTCTGCCTCTTCAGCTCCCTCAGGGACCCATCATAACATGGAGCCCCGGGGCGAAGGGGCAGGGGACGAACATGAACTAGAGAAATGATGTCCAGGGCCCCTATTATTTTTGTTCTACTCTGTGCTGCTCATGTGATCATTCAAGTAACAGTAGCCTGGCCTAGTCCGTCCTGACCTGACTTATTGCAATTAATTGCTACCTCATGTAGTAGACCCTGTTCACAAAAGATTTTCACTACAAGCATGAATTCTTGAAAGTGATTTGTGGATAGGGCCTGCTCAGAGCAGTCAGTGTATGTTTTATTCAGGTATCATATTTGAAATTAAAGTGATGAATGCTGACTTTGAGAAATGTGAGGTGCTCAGCATTTTCTGGTGTCAAACAGGATCGTGTGTCAGTAATGACGTTACCAGCTAAACTAAACAATCGTTCAGAACAGGCACTAGTCGGAGGGTAATTCATGTATGTCGTGGGTGGAGTGAGAAAGACTACACAGACAACAGCATATCGGGTACAACATACCAGAAAAGGTATAATTTTATTAAAACAAATGAAATCAAAATAAAGAAACAAATCAAAACAATATACTGGATTACAGAAAACAGAATAAAACAAAAAATAAAGCACAGCTTAGCTAGTAAAGGTTGCAACTGCTAACATTCTCTGTGCTTGATCTTCCCCTTGGAGATCTGAACTGAGGGAACCTAACAGGTCCTCTCCCAAACAACATTTGATCCCTGAACCTAAGGTTTGGCTTTTTATAGCTAGAAAGCTCCTCTCAATAATTTAGGTTCTGCCTAATTTATTTCCATTCTTTCTTTATTTGCTATATACTTGACATATTTCATTACAGTGTTTCCAGTATATCTTAAAATGATACAAATAATCAAAATTGCCTGTGTTAATTCACAGGGAGAAGCACTGGTACAGAACAATTCTTTGTTAACATGAAAGTGGGCTACATTATTGTATCTCTCTGTCCCCTTTTACCTAGGAGCATATGTGACTCCAGTAGAAAGGTAGGAATAGAGGTGCCGCTGACTCCCTATAGGAGCTCTCACCTAGCTGTGTAGGAGTCACTGATTGGAACAGGAGCCCTGACTACAAGCAGATAGAACACTGCTCTGGGCCCAGACAGGTAAAAAACAAACACATTTATTCCATGACATAGAAAAACAACTGTAAGGTATTCTTTTGTTTTAGGAAGGCTTGCTTCAAATAACAGTGTTAGGAAATGTACAGGAGCTCTACCGCTTATCCTAAGCGTGGTAAACAGGGTTGCACTCCGGGTAGCAAGTGCTTAGGGCTTGAGTTGGCCTGTAAAGGGAAGGAACTTAATGGGACCTGATATGCTTGGTTTTTGTCATGGCCGTAGCCCGGTAACTACGTTTTGTATCATGTTTCTGGTACCAAATACCAGTCTTCAGTGTGAAAAGCTGCTTCGGCACAATTATGAAGCAGCTACGGCGGCTTTTCGCGTTTTCTATGTGGACAAGAGAACAAAGTGAGGGAGCCGCCTTGCAGAAACAGACCGCACACCCTGAAACTCTGTGTGCTGCAGGATTGCTTACTTCATTCGGATATGTTTAACCTTTATACAGTGTCATAATGATTTCTGTTTCGACATTTCTGTACTATGCAGCCCTTCGCTGCGACCATAGCTTGATTATTAAAAACAAATATCTGCTGCAACCTGAACATTCTTTCCAGCAGCACGCTGAAATATTATTTGAGGTCTGGACAAGATGGAAATACAGGGATAGGAGAGCAGTACTACAGTGGGTGGCCATTCCACTGCAATAGAAAGAAAGATAGAGGAGAAAAATAAGAAGGAAAAAGCACAAGGACTGCTGTTGCACAACAGACTTCGGCGGGGGGGGGGCATACCTCATACTACAAAAATAAGGGAGGCTTCTCTACCACAATATACTTCTTTGCAATGTTTACTAAAGCAGGCCACATAATTTGTTTGGATTTCCAGTATTGCAAAGGATCAACATTCCAGCTGATATTGGGCTCTGCCAGGTATATTTCAACAGTGGTCTGTGCTGAGGCTGTGTTACAAGAAGCAGATGAAGAAGACATTATAATTACATCTTCTAAGTGACTCCAGAGACATGAAGCTGAACCAAGTGACTGTGGGACAGTGCTGTGCTTGGCTGGTGGTGAAGAAGAAGATTTGGCTGCAGTGGCTGAGGAGGAAGAGGGAGAAAATGCCACAACAGTAGAGGATGGGCCACCTGATGCTGTACTGTATCGTGAAGAAGATTCTGAATGTGGTGTTGCTGTTGTACTCTGTTCCATGACAGCATGCACCTCATCAATTATTTCTTGTTTTTTTTATCTCAAAACAAGTGTCATCATCATCACTCAATAGTTTCTTCGATTTGTATTGTGGCTCCAAGATTGTTGCTTTAATGTAGTACTCAGGATGAAGTATTTTAGACAGTTTGTCATCTTCAAATTTTTTGATCATATGTCTGCATGTGTCAGCAGCACCACCAGCAGCCTGTGTGATCATGGAACTGTCTTGCTTCTCTAACTTTTGCCTAATTAGATTCAATCTGAATTTTAACATTTTTATTAGGGGTATCGTCTGGCTGAGAGTTGCTGTGCTTGCACTAATCTCCCTGGCCATTTTCTCAAATGGCTGGAGCAGGAAATTAGAAACCCCAGCATGGCCCACCGTGGTGGAGTAATACAGACGTCTGCATCACCAGTTTTATTTTCTAAAGTGTACTGCCTCACAGCTTTCTTTTGTTCCAGCAGCCTTTGGAACATATAAAAGGTTGAATTCCATAGAGTAGAAATGTCTTGGATCAGTCTGTGCACAGGTAAACTGTGCTCCTGCTGTATTTTTTCAAACAAGTGACGGATTTTGCTTGAGTGACTGAAATGAATGCATATTCTTTTAGCAATGCTAACGAAAGCCTTAATCTCCCTGTCATCATCAAGAAAACCACGAACTATTAAATTTAAGCAATGCGTAAAGCAGAGGATGTGAACAAAGCCCTCTCCTCTACGGCCTTCCTTATGTTGGACCCATTATCTGAAACTATAAAGTCAACTGACAGTCCCTGTGAAGTTAGCCATTGCTGTATTGGTTTTGGGGCTCTTCATTGATGTTGTATGAGGTATGTTGAGATGAAAAATAAAACATTCTTAGAACAGCAAACTGCAGTGTTTCACTGTCCCCAGTCCCACTTGAATTATCAAAACGTGCCCAATGTGCCGTGATAGACATAAAGAGTTCAGGCTGACAGCTTGTCCAGATTATCTGTTGTGAGATGTACCACCCTCCCAACAGCATTGCACAAGCTGAGTCTTCATTTTTTACATACAACATTGTAAAGATCTGGAATCCCTGTTGTGAAGTATTTCTGCCATGGTATACTATATCGAGGTTCGAGGTACTCAAGCAGCCGCCTGAATCCAATATGTTCAACCACGTTATATGGTAGCAAATCAACAGAAACATAGAAACATAGAAACATAGAATTTGACGGCAGATAAGGACCGCTTGGCCCACCCAGTCTGCCCATTTCCCTACCTACTGGATAAGCTGCAGATCCTAGTTAACCAGCAGCCTACTTCTTCTTACCCCCACACCCTAGAATTGCCTTATGACTGTCCCATGCATGCTTGAATTCCACCACTGATTTTGACTCCACAACCTCCTCTAGAAGGCCATTCCATGCATCCACAACCCTCTCTGTGAAAAAATACTTCCTTAAATTACCTCTGAGCCGCCCCCCCTCTATCTTCAAATTGTGCCCTCTTGTTCTTGCACACCTCTTTTTTTGAAAGATGCCACCCTCTTGGACTTTGTTGATTCCTAGAGGTGCTTGAAAGTTTCTATCATGTCCCCCCCTCCCTCCTTTCCTCGAGGCTATACATATTAAGCTTCTTAAGTCTCTCTTCATATGTCTTCCGGTGCAGACCCTGCACCATTTTAGTTGCCCTCCTCTGGACAGCTTCCATCCTGTCTATGTCTTTGGAGATTGGGTCTCCAGAACTGCACACAGTACTCCAGATGGGGTCTCACCAGCTGTCTGTACAGAGGGATAATAACTTCCTGTTTTCTACTGGTGATGCCTCTCCCTATGCATCCCAGTATCCCCCCAGCCCTCCTTGCTGTCCTCTCACATTGCTTGCCCACCTTTAGGTCATCTGATATGACTACCCCCAGGTCCCTTTCCATTTTTGTTGTTGTTAGTATCTCACCCCCCATTGTGTACTCTTCCCCTGGGTTTTTGTTTCCCAGGTGCATTACCTTGCACTTCTTAGCATTGAATCTAAGCTGCCATACATTTGACCATTCCTCTGACCTTGCCAAGTCCCTTCTCATCCTTTCCACCCCACCCTTTGCATCAACTCTGTTGCAGATCTTAGTGTCATCTGCAAAGAGACATACTTTTCCTTCCAGTCCTTCTGCAATGTCACTTATAAAGACATTGAAGAGGACCGGTCCTAATACTGAACCCTGCGGTACCCCACTAGTAACCCTCCTTTCTTCTGAGTGGACTCCATTTACTATTACTCTCTGTGTCCTATTCTCCAGCCAATTCTTTACCCAGGCTGTCATCTTGGGACCCACTCCCAGGCTGGCTTGTATATTAATCTTTTGTGTGGGACTGTGTCAAATGCCTTGCTAAAGTCTAAGTAGGCCATGTCCACAGCCCCTCCCTGATCTACTACATTGGTCACCCAGTCAAAGAAATCTATCAGATTTGTCTGGCATGACCTTCCCGCTGTGAATCCATGCTGCCTTGGGTCCTGTGCCCTCTGGCCTCTAGATACTCGACAATTCTTTCCTTCAGAAGTGATTCCATCATTTTCACTATCACTGAGGTTAAACTAACAGGTCTGTAGTTTCCTGCTTCTGCCTTGCTCCCACTTTTGTGAAGGGGAATCACATCTGCCCTCCTCCAGTCCTCGGGTACCACCCCATCCTCCCATGATTTGTTAAAAAGGGTAGTCAGTGGTGTCACTAGTTCTACCCTTAGCTCTTTTAGAATTCTGGGATGAATCCCATCAGGCCCCATTGCTTTGTCCACCTTCAGTTTTAAGAGTTCTTTCAGAACCCTTTCTTCTGTAAATGGGCTGGTATCACCTTCTGTATCCAGAGTGTTACTACTGTTTGTTTTATGTACCTCCCCCTCTTCATTTGTAAATACTGAGCAAAAATATTTGTTTAGTATCTCTGCCTTTTTTCACAGTCTCCTCTGCCCACCCTCCCTCCCTTTATTAAGCCTCACTATCCCTCCCTTGGTCTTCCTTTGCTCCTGATGTACCTATAAAGGTTTTATCCCCTTCTTAACTGAGTTGGCTATCTTTTCCTCGGTTTGGGCCTTTGCTGTTCTGACTGCCTTCCAGCCTCCTTTGCTTTAACTGATACAGTTCTCTGTCCTGCTCCTTCTGTGATTCCTTGTACTTCCTGAATGCTTTCTTTTTCTCTTGAACCTTCACTTCCACTTCCTTTGAGAACCATAATGGTTTCTTACATCGTCTTGTTTTGTTTATTTGCTTCACACAAAGGCTCGTTACCTCTGTGATGGCAGTTTTTATTATTCCCCATTGTTCTCCCACCCCTCCTCCCTGCCCATTTGCTAGTGCATTCCTTAGGCACTCACCCATTTTGGCAAAGTCAGCCCTCCTAAAGTCAAGTACTTTTGTCTTTGTATGGCTTGACTCTATTGCTGTGTTTATTGTGAACCCATACTGTTCGATGGTCACTAGTTCCCAGATGGCTACCCACTTCTACATCTGTGCTCCTCTCTCCATCTCCATTTGAGAGAATCAAGTCTAATATTGCTCCCTCTCGAGTGGGCTCCAGTACTAGTTGTCTAAGGCATGCCCCCTGTAGGGCATCTAGAATAACTGCACTCTTCAAAGTGGCAGCTGCAACTGCACTCCAGTTAACATCTGGCATATTCAGATCACCCATCAGCAATATCTCCCCTTTTTCTGCCATTCTAAGTATACTTTCTATCATTTCCCTGTCCATTTCCTCCCCCTGAGAAGGGGGGTCTGTATACAACCCCTGTGCGTATTGTGGTGCCATTGCCTGTCTCCAAATTTACCCACAGTGCTTCTTCTCCTCCCTGTTTACCCTTTTGTTCTGTTGCTTTTATTCCTTCCCTTATGTAAAGAACTACTCCTCCTCCTCTTTTACCCTCCCTGTCCCTCCTGTAGACAGTGTATCCTGGTATGTTTATGTCCCAGTCATGGTTTTGTGTGTACCATGTTTCTGTGACTGCCACGATATCCAGATGTTCCTTCTCCATCAAGGCCACTAATTCAGGAAGCTTGTTACCCAGACTATGGGCATTAGTACTCATTGATCTTCATATTTTGATGGCTTTACCTTCTGTTGCAGCATCTCCCACTGACTGTTCTACCTCAGTCTTTTTCTCATTTAGTACCCTGTTTTGTAAGGAGGGGCTGGGATTTTCCTGCTGCTTGTCAGTGCCTCCCCCTTTGACTAGTTTAAAAGCTTGCCAATGAAGTATTTAAACCGATTGCTCAAAAGACTTGTTCCCTTCATGGATAGATGCAGACCATCCTGCCAGTATAGGCTGGTGTCCCTCCAGGTGGAACCCCAGTCCCCAATGAAGCCAAACCCCTGTGCTTCACACCATTTTTTCAACCATTCATTAAACTGCATGGTGCCAATTACCCTCGCCTCCCCCATGCTTTTGACAGGCAGCACCTCTGAGACAGCTTTCATTTCTGAAATTTTTTTCATTTTTGTAACAGCAACGGGGTAAGTCGAGGCATATTTGGCTTTATGCTCATATGTTTCTGAGATGGTAAGCTGTCTCCTTGAAGGAGGACACATGGTCACTTTCAGTAACAGTCAGAGGAGTCCTTCGAATGGGAGGAAGTGGTGGTGGAGGTGTTTCGGTAGTGCTGAGGGGGCTGCCACTGCTTTCATCTATGGGAGTTACCCCTGAGTGTAGTGAGCTATCATCACTGTTACTTTCTCTTCAAGACTCACAACTGGACTTCCCAGTAATGTTATGACATCTGTCTATGTGCCTTTTCAGTGCTGAAGTTCCCAATGCTCCTTTCTTTTTAACCCTGCTGATTGACTGTTTACAAATAGTGCATGTTGCCACCAACTCATTGGAAGCACTAATGGAGAAGTATGACCAAACAAAAGATGATATTTTTTTAGTTTTTTTCCCAGGAAGACATGGCACCTCGGTCACCTTTTCAGGGCCCCCCCCCCCCCGGATTTTTCTTGGGCCTGTTCTTCTTGTGGTTTATTCCCACTGCCCCCCTCCACAACCAAAATATTTTTGCCTGTTTCTTCCTCATCTGCAATTTCCATCCCCTCCTGTAAACCTTTTGTTGCCTGATCATTCTCTTCATCTCTATTATTACCCTCATCTGGTTCAACCTCAGAACAATTGGATGAGGGTCTGGCCATAGCATAGTATGCAATTGTTCCATACTGTTGGGTGCCTCTGCGGGTGGTACCCACCATGCCTTTAGTTTTTTTAGCTGCATAACTTTTTTTTACTTGGGACTGATGATGATCTGAGACATTCACCTTTTTTAGATTCAAGCATTCGCTTGGAAGACAAAACCATAGACGTGAAAAAAATCACTTTCGGAGGTTTGATTTTGTTTTCCCTTTTCAGGCTGATTGCTGTCTTTTGCAGTGCCACTGCCTACATGAGAAATAGAACGCACCTCATCTACTTTGATCCATTTTCTCTAAGTATTCTAACCTATAACAAAAGATCCCTCTAACGTGATGTTCTTCTGATGACTCCCACGCACAGGCCAGGGACAAATTTACTGTTGTTACTCGTGACTGTACACAGCACACTGACAGCACAGCAGTCCACCACCACTTCCTTCCAAGACTACTGGACTAACTCCTACAATACAGTTAGTTACTGTTAAGTGACCAAATTCAGCAACTGTTAAAGATCATGTGCAATGGTTTTTACATATTTTTAATAAAAGCTTAAAATATTGCAGTTCAAATTCTTGTGTCATGATCAGTGTTTCCTGACAATGTCATGCTGTTTGGTTTTGTGGTTTTCTTTAAATCAGCATTTGTTAACTTGCTCTGTAGTGACTGAAAACAGTGGAGTTATTTCTGTCCTCTCAGTCAAACGTAGAGTGAGATGACATAATTTTGGAGCAGCTTACTGTTTCAGATTCCCAATCAGAGCAGCACTCTGTAGAATTTATGGTTTGCTGAGCTCTCCAGATTTCTCACAAACCCAGTCTCTGGTTTGTGTTTAGATAGATCAGCTTAAAACATATAATTCTCTTCCTTTAAAAAGCTGATAATTGAAGGGCGCATGCCCGTGGTTATGTGGGGGAAGAGTTCCTCCCCCACATCCTTCTTAAACCTTGCAGCAGACTCCCGCTCTGCTTAGAGCGAGTCGTACTCAGTGTCTCGCCGCTGCTGGTTCGGCGGCTGTGTTTCTTTCCTCTCCCTGGCTGCGCCTCACCTGTACCCCCCCTTTGCATTTCCATCCCGTTTCTGTCTTGTATGTGCCCTCATTTCATTCGTTTTGTTAGCCTCATCCCTTTTGTTTCTTCTTTTGGGGGGCGCTCTCCTGCACCTTCTAATTCCTACCTGTGGTGCGCCCCTTGCTCGGTGGCGACTTTCTCAGCTACCCCCGCTTTCTTGTTCCCTGCCTAGCTTCATACTACTTCCTCGCTACTTCTCCTATTTCTCTCTCTAGCAGCTGTTGCCCCATGCCTTTAGTTCATTCGCCGTTTTCCTATTCTGCCATTTGTTGTCAGGATTTGGACTCTGCATTGCACCTCCTGCTTTGATTGCATTCAGTCACATTCCGAAACTCAGTTCGTTGGCTAGCTATGATACAGAGCTGCAGCTCTTACGACCAGTACCTGGGAGACACTTCTATTCGCACTCTAATTATGCAATTTATTTCAACACTGTGTTTCCGTTCACTTGCTTGATATATATTCCCTGCAATTTACCTTATTCATATTATGCCTGTCCTGGATGAATCCATGATATTACCTATGTGGGGTACTGTGCAGACTTTCTGTTTACTCCAGTCTATGCTCACCACTTGCAGCACCTGGGCTTGAAACATATCAGGTCGCTTGCCTATCACCCGATGGACATGCCATTCCTTAGATGCGCCTGGATTTCTTCTACCTGCGGTATGTTATCCTTGATTTACGCTTACTATGGCCTGTTCTTAGTGTGGGTTTGTGACATGAGGCTCTCTTGTGGTGCACGCTACTGGCCAGCACCTGTTCAGCATATTAACTTTTGGGCTTCTATCAGAGAGGGTCTGCCTTAGTAAAGCTCACAAGTTTCTCAGCAGCTGTGCATTCCTGACTTCTCAGCGCTGCCAGATTCTGTTTACCCTCCCTGTTGCAGTACTGGTTTACAGCTCGGATTCTATAACCCATGGTTTCCCCTTGCTTGCATCGGATTCTGGATATTCCATCATATTACAGCTCTGGCCATTCCATTATTATTACCTTCGTTATGTGCTGATTTATTCCTCAACAAAATTCTGGTGCCCTTCCCTATGTACTTTACATATTTAAATTTTTTTTTTTTTGCAGGTCCAGCTACCCATGCTAGCCTCATGATGCTCGCTGCCACCCTCTACTACTTTTCCATCTGATCTACGTGGGGCTCCAGCTGCTCATACTACCCTACGTGGGGGTAGCTGCCTCTCCTTACTTGCCTTACCTGCTAACCTACGTGGGGTTCAGTTGCACGTGCTTGCCTACATGGAGTTCGCTGCTACTGTCTACCTTCTTACCTACCCAAGATGTTTGCTTTGACTTTCACCATGTTAATTCAACTACCTGAAGTTATTGTTACCATCTCCGCTTGGACTTCCTGCTGCCTTTCCTCCATATTGTCTTCCTTAGTTGAACTAATGCCTTGAGCATTGAATAACTAGTTTCAAGATGCTTCTGCCTCTCTCAGGTTGCTATCTTCCCCCAAAGTCTCTTCACTGCAACCCCTACAGTCCATGATCTTCAAGATGTGAGTCTACAGCGCCGTTCTGTTCTCATAAGTTTGCCTTAGACCCTTCAGTACTGCTCCGCCTACCCTACCTAAGGATATGCCACCGTCGCATTACCTTTCATGCTCATGTTACCTGCTTCGCCCTCCCAGGGCTTAAAGGTCATCATGACTAATCTGTTATTACAATCTACTGCGCTCCTCATGAATTGGCATCCGTCTAACCTATGTTACATATTTACAGCGATCTCTACCTACCGGGACGTGACCCTCAGCATGTCATGCAGTTCAGCATTTCCATTGCATTATCTCAGCACTCTGCAACCTGCCTCGCCCCGTAGGGCCGTAGGTTAGCCATCGCATTTAGTCAGGCCTGTGCCCCTATGGGCCCAGAGGTTCTCTGTTCATATATGCTACTGCACCATAATCGCCTGCTTCTATGACCTGCCTTTGCCCAGCGGGCTGGGAGGTTTACCTACTAATCGCTTGCTTCTCAACCTGCCTTAGCCCATCAGGCTGGGAGATTTACCTGCTACTCACATGCTTTTACGACCTGCCTTCGCCCATCGGGCTGGGAGGTTTACCTACTACTCGCCTGCTTCTTCGACGCCTTGCCCATCGGGCTGGGAGATTTACATACTACTTGCCTGCTTCTGCAACCTGAACCTGCCTTCACCCATCAGGCTGGGAGGTTTACCTACTGATCGCCTGTTTCCCGACTTGTCTTCGCCTATCGGGCTAGGAGAATTCCTACTAATCATCTGCTTCTACGTCCTGCCTTCACTCATTGGGCTGGGAGGTTTACCTACTTTTGCTCCACTTCTGCCTCGCTCAGCTCGGGGCCTGGAGATTCACACATTCTCTATATTCCTTCCTGCTGCCGTGTCAGCCAGCCAGAAGCTCCTTTACTATGGATTTGCATGTGGCCATTTCTTCGTTCTTCATCTATTCTTGGAAGCTTTGCCCTGCCACCTCAGCTGTGTGGAATTGCTTCATCCTTTCCAGAACACTTAGTTGAGCTTCTCCTGAAGACCTTCACTATCCTGATTGTGCTCTACCACTTCTCGGACCCTGTGACAACGCTACTTCATGTGTCTCAGCCTCTTCAGTTATCGCCATCAAGGACTCCCATGCTCGACTATTCAGGACTCCTCAGGATATTCTTCACAAGTTGATTCTAGCTACGGTATCATCCTGACTTGATCCGTAGATTCAACATTGTTACGCAACCTATTGAATCCATGAAGCTCTCTGATTCCCTTGCTTGTACCATTCTTCATGCCCCTCGCCTTCTTACGTACCTCATCTTGCAGTGCTACTTCTCTGCTACTACGTCTGCTCCTGCAGCTTTATTCACTCCATCAACTGACTTACATACAGGCCCACTTATTTATACTGCTTGCTCGTACTACCTGCTTCACTCTTCCTGGGCCTAGAGGTCATCTGACTAACTCGCAATTACAACTTGCTACGCTCATCGCGAGCTGGAAACTCATCTGACCTACTGCTACATATTCACTACGTTCTCTACCTACTGATGCTCGCTTCCCCTCTGGATTGGAGGTTCCTACTGCTCCATTCACCCTATTAAATGGCATGTGCCAGTTCTTGTGCTTCATCGCCATGGCCTTCATTTGCTGCCTTGCCATGCTGAACTTGACTCATCAATTCTCTTTCTGATCTGGATGCTGGGCCTTGATTCCTGGATCTCCTCTGCAAAGTCATCCTCACCTGCTGGAGTGCTTCACCACCTGCGCCTCTTCACTTCACATTCATTTCAACTACAGATGCCACTCCATTTTCAATCTGGCCTGTGCATGGACCCTCGAACTTGGGGTTTACTAGATGGATGCTTGCTCTATTCATCTGACATGTCTCAATTCCATACGCCTTCAGTTCTCCGTTTCTCTGGACTGGGTTCTACATTTTGTGTTTCAGATTAGCAATTAGATTATTTAGGATTACTCTTCTTTAGTATGCCTAGAAGGACGGGCAGGTCAGTAGCCATGGGTCCTCAGAGGTTTCCCCCCCAAAGGGGTTTTTCCTCTCCTGCGTGCTACTGGCCACACTCTCCGGAGTTGGAAGAGGTGATCATCTACTCAAATTATTGGGGATGTATTCCTACTCAACTCCCTCATCAGTCAATACATAACAATCGTTGATATCATTTATTTTTTGGGGGGTCTCATAATACTAGACAAAGCTTCCTCCCTACAGGCGGGATACAGAGAAAAGCCCAAACCATCAAATAATAAATGATTCTCAGTTCAAGCATCCAAGCTCATTGCTCATATTATCCGATTCATATGTACTACAACCATTGACTGGATCATGTTCATGCTGCTAAGCACACATCATTCCATATTACTAATTCCTAGCAACCATTGTCTACGTAACAGCTGGCCTCTGTATCCAACAACCATCTACATCATTCAGCTACAGTATGTAACATAAACACTGAGCTATGAACCACACAGAATTGAAGGGCGCATGTCCGTGGTTATGTGTGGGAAGAGCTCCTCCCCCATATCCTTCTTAAACCTTGCAGCAAACTCCCGCTCTGCTTAGAGTGAGTCGCACTCACCCACCATCCTCCCCCGACACCCTCTCCTTCTGCGGCACTCTTATCCCACTGGGGGGGTCTCATAATACTAGACAAAGCTTCCTCCCTACAGGTGGGATACAGAGAAAAGCCAAAACCATCAAATAAGAAATGATTCTCAGTTCAAGCACCCAAGCTCATTGCTCATATTATCTGATTCATACGTACTATAACCGTTGACTGGATCATGTTCATGCTTAAGTACCTCAGCACAAATAATTCCATGCTACTAGGTCCTAGCAACCATTGTCTACGAAACAGCTGGCCTCTGTATCCAACAACCATCTTCATCATTCAGCTACAGTATTTAACATAAGCACTGAGCTATTAACCACATATAATTTCAGTTTCAATGCTGAATTGAAGTAGTAGAAATCTTTTTCTCAGAGAAATCAGCTTGTCTGTATCACAGCTCTGTTCTTTCTAATAAATCTCATTTTTTTTTCTAACTATATAACACAGGGCTGTTTAATGAATATAAAATAAATCTAAATTTTGTTCATTCACTGAAAGTTTGTTTTTGATGTAGCCTTCATAAATATGATCATGTAAGAACATTTTTTCATGTCAGATTACCAAACAGGTGCTTGTCACATTCTGCTACGGTATTTCAAGCACATGTACTGTCAGAATTCACAAATGTTAGTTCTTTGGTGGTTTCTGTGTGAAAATACATCATGTACTGTATATGTATAACTTAAAACACTATGTTGCATCCCGATGCACCATGTCTCTGCCCCACAATTGAGGCAGCTGGAGTCTACTGCCACCAGTCCCCTGTCCCACAAGCCCCTTGCCTTTTGCTCCATATTAGAGACTGCTGCACCCTGCTGCCTACTGTCTTCTCCCACACAGTAAGGGATTGTGCACCCTGCTGCCTCCATCCCATGCCCAAAGAATCAGGACTACTACTACTGCACCCTGCTGCCCCCTGCCCAAACAATTGGGGTTGCTGCACCCTGCTGCCCTCTCTCCCCCACCCTCATAGTTAGGGATGCTGCACCTGTTGCCCCATTCCTGTCTCCACAGTCAGGGCTGCTGTGCTGTGCTAAGCCCCAGAGTGCCAGATTCCATGCCTCCACAGCTGGAACTGCTGCACCATGCTGCCCTAGCACCAGAGGTGGAGCTTTTGCTGTACCCTGCTACCCACTTCCATTGCCCCAAATGGTCAGGGCTGCTGCACCACATGTACCCCATCTCACAGTCAGTGCTCCTGTACCCTGATGCTCCATGTGTCCTGCCCCACAGTTGAGGCTTCTGCACCATGCTGTCTTCTATCCCCTGTCACCACTGACGGGGCTGTTGCACCCTGCTCCTTTCTACACAGTTGGGGTTGCTGTGGCCTGCTGTTCCCTAGAGCCCCATGCCTCTGCAGTTAGGGCTGCTGCTACACCATGCTGCCACTTGTCACAAGATTCAGGGCATTTGCTGCACCCTGTTGCATGCCTCCACAGTTGAGGCAGTTGCACCCTGTTGTCTCCCTGCCACCAGAGTCAGATCCACCAACTGTGTAGAAGGGAGCAGGGTGCAGCAGCCCTGTCTCTGGTGACAGGGGATAGAGAACAGCATTGTGCAGAAGCCTCGACTGTGATGCAGAACACAGGGGGCATCAGGGTACAGCAGCCCTGACTGTGAGTTGGGGTACACATGGAGCAGCAGCCCTGACCATTTGGAGCAATGGAAGTGAATAGCAGGGTGCAGCAAAAGCCCCACCTCTGGTGGCTAGGGCAGCATGGTACAGCAGCCCCAACTGTGGAGGCAGGGAACCTGGCACTCTAGGGCTTAGCACAGCACAGCAGCCCTGTCTGTGGAGACAGGAACAGGGGGCAACAGGTTCAGCTTCCCTAACTGTGAGGGTGGGGGAGAGAGAGCAGAAGGATGCAGTGACCCCAATTGTTTGGGCAGGGGGAGGCAGGATACAGCAGCCCTGATTCTTTAGGCAGGGGATGGAGGCAGAAGGATGCACAATCCTTGACTGTGTCGGAGAAGATGGTGGAAAGCAGGATGCAGCAGCCTCAAATGTGGAGCAGAAGGAAGGGGGCTTGTGGAGCAGGGACACATAGCAGTAGGCTGCAGCTGCCTCAACTGTGAGGCAGAGACACGGTGCATCAGGATGCCACATAGTGTTTCTAGTTATACCTAACATAATGTATTTCACACTGAAATCACCAACGAACTGAAATTTGTGAATTCTGACAGGTGCCTGTCACACTCTGCTACAGTATTTTAAGCACATGTACTGTTTGTCAATCTGACATGAAAAAAAACATTTTCTTACATGAAATCTATTTATGTCAAAGACAAACTGTTTCTGTGAATGAACAAAATTTAGATTTATTTTATATGCATTTAATAGCCCTGTGTTATACAGTTAGAAAAACAATCTGAGTTTTGATTAGAAAGAACTGAGAGCTGTGATACAGACAAGCTAATTTCTCATGCCAGAGACTGTGTTTGTAAGAAACTTGGAGAGCTCAGCAAACCATTAACTCTACAAAGTACTGCTCTGATTGGGAATCTGAAACAGCAAACTACTCCAAAATGATGTCATTGCACTATAAGTTTGACTGAGAGGACAGAAATAACTCCACTGTTTTCAGCCATTGTAGAGCAAGTTAACAAATGCTGATTTAAAGAAAACCACAAAACCAAACAGCATGAAATTCTCAGGAAACACTAATCATGACAAAGGGACTTGAATTTCAGCTTTTCAAACTTTTATTAAAAATATGTAAAAACCATTGCACATGATCCATGTGTGCCTCAGAATTTGAACTGGAGATGAAAACACATCTGCTGCATAACTGCACGCAGCACAGTCCCACACTGGGGTTGGTTAATGCTTATACGTAATGTAACACGATATAATATAAAACTAATGTTAATAAGGAGAAATAATGGGGAATGAGTGATGATCATGATGCCACTTGTGTGTACAGTACTTGTACTTTACTTGTGTTGTACTACTGTATAAACAACCTGCTACAGGTCATAAAGTGAGATTATCACCTGGGCCACCCACAGCCAGCAGCACTGGTGCATCAACTTGTATGTTGTTTGTCTGAACATAGAAACATAGAAATTGTTGGCAGATAAGGACCACTAGGCCCATCCAGTCTGCCCATAGGCCCTATACATTGTATGTGGCCACTGATCCTATGTGATCAATGGCTTGTCATCACTCCCTCCCCTCTCAGGCTTCCTGTGTGCTTGTCCTAAGCATGCTTAAACCCCTCCACTGTGCTTGCCCCCACTATCTCCTCTGGCAGACTATTCCATGTGTTGACTACCCTTTCTGTGTAGAAAAGCTTCCTCACATTACCTCTTAATCTACCCCCTCCAATTTCATATTGTGCCCCCTTGTTCTAGTACTTTTTCTACATTGGAAAAGCTCCCCTGCCTGCACCTTATTTATGCCCTAAGGTACTTGAAAGTTTCAATCATGTCCCCCCACTGTCTCCTCTCCTCCAGTGAGTACATATTAAGGTCCCTTAGTCTCTCCTCATATGTTTTGTGGTGTAAGCCCTGCACCATCTTTGTTGCCCTTCTCTGGATAGTCTCCACCTTATCTATGTCCTTGTGCAGGTGTGGTCTCCAGAACTGCACGCAGTACTCCAGGTGAGGCCTTACCAATGTTTTATACAATGGCATCACCACCTCCAGCCTTCTGCTAGTGATACCTCTGCCTATGCACCCCAGCATACCACTGGCCCTCCCTGCTGCCTTTGTACACTGCTTTGAATCCTTAAGGTCATCAGAGATGATAACCCCTAGTTCTCTTTCCTCCTTGATGACAGTCAGCTCCTCTCCCCCAACCTGTAGCTCTCCCCAGGGTTCCCTCTACCCAGGTGCATTATTTTGCACTTCTTTACATTAAACCTCAGTTGCCACATCTCTGACCATCTTTCAAGCTTCTCCAGGTCCCTCTTCATTTTCTGCACCCCTTCTGGAGTATCCACCCTGTTGCAGATCTTGGTGTTATCGGAAAACAGGCAGACCTTTCCTTCCAGTCCCTCTGCAATGCCGCTAACAAAGACATTGAACAGGACTGGTCCTAATACTGATCCCTGAGGTATCCCAATGGTTACCCCCCTCTCCCCAGATTGTACCCCATTTACCACCACCCTCTGTCTCCTGTCTGTTAACCAGTTCCTAACCCAGTTCACCACCTTGTTTCCAATGCCCAGACTATTCATCTTGTTAATCAGTCTTCTATGTGGGACAGTGTTGAAGGCTTTGCTGAAATCCAGGTAGGTGATGTCTACTGCCCCTCCCTGATTAAGTTCCCTTGTCACCCAACCAAAAAATACTATTGGATTAATTTGACATGACCTTCCCGCTGTGAATCCATGTTGCCTCAGATCCTGCGCACCACTAGATTCCAAATGTGTCACTATCCTTTCTTTCAGCAGTGTCTCCATGATCTTTGCCACCACTGAGGTGAGGCTGACTGGCCTGTAGTTCCCAACCTCTTCTCTACTGCCACTGTTGTACAATGGGACTACATGTGCCCTCCTCCAGTCCTCTGGAATGACACCTGTGTTGAGTGACTCTGTGAACAGGGCTGCCAGAGGCGCTGCTGGTTCTTTTCGCAGCTCCTTTAATATCCTAGGGTGGATGCCATCTGGCCCCATGGCCTTATCCACCTTCAGCTTTGTGAGTTCTTCCAGAACTCTCTCCACTGTGTATGGACTGGTGTTCACTTCTCCCTCCCCCCATTGCTTTTGCACCCTACCTGTGGTCCTTGATCTGCCACCTCCTTAGTGAATACTGAGCAGAAGTATTTGTTCAGTATGTCTGCCTTGTCCAGATCCCCCTCCTTACACTCTCCTTCCTCCACTTTGAATCTCATAATCCTCCCCCCGGCTTTTCTTCTTTCACAAATGTACCTATAAAATGCCTTATCCCCTTTGTTTACAGACTGTGCTAAGCTCTCTTCTGTTTGCACCTTCACCCTCCTAACAGCCTTCCCTGCTTCCCTTAGACATTCAAGGTACACCTCCCTGTCTTCCTCCCTTTGGCTCACCTTATATTTCCTGAAACTTGGCTTTTTAGCCCTGACTTTGTCCCTCACCTCTTTGGAGAACCATCTTGATTTTCTTCTTCTTTTCCCTTTGGTCACTATCCTAACACACTGGTGTGTTATATCCACTATGGCTTCTTTCAGTTTCTGCCATTGTTTTTCCACCCCCTCTACTATCTCTCTCTTCCCCAGGACTGCTTATATACAGCTACCCATTTCAGTAGAATCTGCCCTCCTGAAATCTAATACTCTTACCCTTGTATGACTTGATTGAGTCCATGTCTCCATGCTGAACCACACCATGTGGTGGTCACTGGACCTCAGCTGCCCTTCCACCTATATTTCTTTGACTCTGTACCCATTGGTCCATACCAGGTCCAGAACTGACTTACCCCTGGTTGGTTCATGCACCAGCTGCCTGAATCCAACCCCCTGCAGGGATTCTAGGATGGCTGTGCTTCTGGCTGAAACAGCCATCTGGGTGGCCCAATCCATGTCCAGCATATTGAATTCCCCCAGTAGCAGGATTTCACCCTCAGTTGCCAAGTCTTGTATTTTCTCCACTAGTTACCTGTCTACTTCCTTCCTCTGTGTTGGAGGTCTGTAGATCACCCCAGTGCGTATCACTGAACAGTATTTTTTTTAATACATAAAATCATGAATGAACATTAACAAGTGATCATGATTCATGATTGAATGGCACAAGTCAAAGATTTATTTTGCCACCCTGCTGCCCTTGCCCTGTACACACAGCCACACTGAAGCCAGGAAAAAAATGTATTTGGGATTTCTGGGACTGTTACATTTATTGTGGGCCACCCTGCAGTCTCTCTCTCTACCCTTTGGACATCATAAGTCAAAGATGTATTTTGCCACCCTGCTGCCCTTGCCTGTATACACAGTCACACTGAGTCCAGAAAAATACATTTTATTTGGGATTTCTGGGACTGTTACATTTATCATGGCCCCCTGCTTTCTCTCTCTCTCTCTCTTCCCTACCTCCCTCCCTTCCCGGACAAGATCATGAATGAATGTTAACAAGTGATTGTGATTGGATGGCACAAGTCAAAGATTTATTTTGTCACCTTGCTGCCCTTGCCCTGTACACACAGCCACACTGAAGCCAGAAAAAAATATGTGGTATTTTATGTAACTGTAAAATTTCTTTTGGACCCCCAGTAGTCTCTGTCTTTCTCCTCTGGATCAGGAATGCCACAAGTCAAAGATTCTGCCAACCCGCCCTTTCTCATATACATAGTCAGCTACACTGTTTGAGGTCAAGAAAAGAAAAAAACTTTCATTTGATATTTTCTGTAACTGTAAAATCTCTCTTGGGCCCCCAGTAGCTTCTTCTTCTTCCCTCTGAATCTGGAATGGCACAAGTCAAAGATTTTGCCTGCCTGTCCTTTCTCATGTAAACAGCTACACTGACTGAGGCCAAGGAAAGAAAAAAACTTTCATTTGGGATTTTCTGTAACTGTAAAATCTCTCCTGGGCCTCCTGGAACTCTCTCCCTCTCTCCTCTGGATCTGGAATGGCACAAGTCAAAGATTTTTCCAGCCTACCCTTACTCATACATACAGTCACACAGTACTGCCACACTGCCTTAGTTTGCAATTTGCATCCCCCACAGCAGCCACCCAGGCCACCACTATTTCCCCAGTCCTGAGTCCCGACTCCCTGATCTGCTTTCACCCACTCCTGATGATTGGTTTCTCTCCTTCCCTCTTTTCTCTCCCTCTCCCTAATTTCTTCTCTTCCTTCCCCTGTGGGTCATATATTTCTGGCTTGTTTTTGTGTTTTTTGGGGGAGTGGTTGGCACTTTTGTTTGGCAACTCTTTCTGCTGGCTGCCTGGCTCTGCTGAGCGCAGCTCTTGCTCCTCCAATCCTCCTCACTCGTCTGGGGCTGCATTGCATGCTCAACTTGGTTATATACTGGGAGTGTGTCATGTGACCTTCTGTTGCTTGACTGGATGCCGCTGGCTGGCAGTACATGCCGACGGCATCCCCATGGCAACAGACAACAAAATCACAGAAATGGTGACTCCACGGACCCAGAACTGGACTTCTACATTGAAGTCCATATTTATCCGGGTCCATGGATTGTGGGTTTGATCTGGGGGTCTGAATCTCCCGTGGAACAGTCCACCCAGCCCTAATATTTAGTTACAGAAAATCAGCTTGCAAGTTAGCAGAATCAGTCTGATATAATCTACTACTATACTACAGTAAACAGTAAGTAAAAAAATAAGTTTTTTGCATATAAAGTGCAAATTAGAACCAAACCCACACTTCGGTGTGGGGTTCTTACTGCTGACTGCTCCCCTTCAATATTCTAGCCGAATCAGAAATGTTACTGATGTTCACAGGGACATAAAGTAAGCAGAAATATGGTCAATTTCAATCTGCTGACTGAATTCAGAAAGTACAAATCTAATTTGACTTAACCATAGAGAGATCAGACAGTAAAATAAAAGCAAATATGTCATATAAGTTTGTGGAAATGAACAAGATTATCTTAATGTATTTATTTATTCATTGACAACTGTTAATCTGGAAGTGCACACTGAGTCAAGGCCCGTTTCCAGGTGGGACCCAGGGGAAGGGAGATAGGAAGACAAAATATACAATGTATAGGCAGAATATGCATGGTAGAAAAATGTAAGGTGCAGCAAAAATACAATAATTACAGTGCTAGTGGAACCAAAACAGACAGGCAGGAAAGTAATACAAGTTTTAAGTAGTCAGTCGTAACTTTTTATTTCTGTAAGTATTTTTATTTTTCCTTTTTCTATGTGATAATATTGTAATGGATATGTGGAACAGGTCTCATCCTGGCAGCTGAAATATCTATCTCTATCCCCCTCACTACATCAACAGCATTGTGATCTCACTGACAGCGACATCACTAGTGACTGACCTGGCAGCTACTGAGTGGCTGTTCCTTAGCAACAGTGATATCAGAGTTTGTGAGGTCACAATGCTGATGATGTAGTGTGGGGGGGGGTAGAGGTAGGTATGTCAGCTGTCAGGCAGAGTGCTGTCCCACACATCACACCTACTAAAATCAGGCAAACTTTCTTCTAATTAACCAAAGGGAAAAGAAAAAGGACCTCAGATATAAAAGGTAATGGTTGATTGCTTTTAAAAAGTAATATTAGTAGTTGAATGTGTGGAACAGGTCTCATCCTTACAGCTGACATATCTGTCTCTATCTCCACTCACTACATCATCAGCAATATGATCTCACTGACAGTGACATCACTAGTGACTGACCTGGCAGCTACTGAGTGGCTGCTCCTAAGCAGCAGTGATGTCACAGTTGGTGAGGTCACATTGCTGATGATGTAGTGTCCCTCAAATCACACCTACTAAAATCAAGTAAACATTCTTCTAATTAAGCAAAAGGAAAAGGAAAAAGATCTCAGATATAAAAAGTAATGGTTGACTGCTTTTAAAAACTAATATTAGTTTTAGGCAGTACACTAGCTTTTTAAGACCACACTAAAAACCTATCTATTTAGGCTGACCTTCTGTGACAATATTTAAAGGATCATACTGCTACTGTTATGATGAATGTTTTTATCTGTGTATTTATATATTTATTGTTAGGGTGCTAAATGATCTTTGGAATAACGCCTTTTTATAAATAAAGTTGATTGGATTGGATTGGATTTAAATAATAAATCCAGTACAATAAACAGCGTACAGGTTAGTATATCAAAACTAAGTCTCAGGCACAGGAACACAAAGGGTAAGTACAGGAGAGTAGAGGGTAGCATGGCAAAATTAATCATAGCCATGGCAGGAGCAGGAGGTGGCAGCAAGAGGTTTAAGCTGGTATTTGAGGGGAAAAAAGAGAAGGGGATAGGCTGAGGGTTGGAGGAAGATTGTTCCAGATGGAGGGAAGATGCGAGGAGAAAGCAGATTTCCCAGCAGCAGAGTTGCAGTGTGGTATGGAGAAAGTATGAGATTCACAGGAGCAAAAAGTATGAGAGGCTGAGGGAATAGGGGAGAGGAGAGATAGGAGGGTAGAGACTCAAACCAGTACTTAGAGAGTAGGAATGCACAGTGCATGAGGTGACGGTAGTAAAGGGGAGGGATAAAAAGGGAGGTGTAAAGGGTTCAGTGCTGAATATGAGGAGGAGCCTTAACAGCAAAATGGCTGAAGGCACTGCAGAGGGTGTTCAGTCTGGCATGGGAAGAGGATGGGGCAATGCCATGTATCACATCTGCATTGTCAAACAACAAGAACACCATCCTAGTGATCAGTGATCAGTGGACAAGAATGAGACACAATCTTTTCTGCAGTACTGGACACCAAGTTTAGGGTAGAGCTTGCACTGGATGACATCAATATGGAGAAAAAAGTCAAGTCTAATATCTAACCATAAATCAAAATATTTGAAGCAGGGGACAGTCTCAAGGGGGGTGCTATCCAGGGCAGAGAAAACATAGGGGGCAGAGAGCCTGTCATGTTTTTGGATAGTGCTAAAGGTCATAGACATAGATTTCTTTGTGTTAACCCTGAGTTTATGAGACTGGAACCAGCAATGGACATTGTTAAAGTCATGCTGTACTGATAATTCCAAGGTTGAGATTGAAGCACCTGAGACGAAGAGTATGGTGTCATCTGCATACATGTAAATATGCAGATCAACAAAGACAGATGGGAGGTCATTGAAGGTAATGGAGAATAAAATGGGACCCTGGATGGAGTCCTGTGGGACTCTGGACTAGAGGGAGGGTACAAGGCATTGCCGACCAGCACCAACTGGAGACAGCTTGAGAGATAGAATCTAAACTAGTCAGCTGCTAGTGCAGAAAAACCTGTAGATCTGAACTTCTCCAGAAGGAGGTGGTGACCTATGGAATCAAAGGCCTTAGTAAGGTTGATGAAGATGGCAATAGTGATACATCCACAATCCATCTCTGTGAAGATGGCAATAGTGATACATGCCCAATCCATCTCTGTGAAGATGGCAATAGTGATACATGCCCAATCCATCTCTGTGAAGATGGCAATAGTGATGCATCCCCAATCCAGCTCTGTGAAGATGGCAATAGTGATACAGTCCCAATCCATCCCTGTGAAGATGGCAATAGTGATACATCCCCAATCCATCCCGGTGAAGATGGCAATAGTGATACATTCCCAATCTATCCCAGTGACGATGGCAATAGTGATACATCCCCAATCCATCCCTAAGAAGATGGAGTCAGTAACATGAAGTTAGGTGGATATAGTGGAGTGATTCTTATGGAAACCAGACTGGAAAGGAGAGAGAGAGAGAGGAAGTCAATGGAGTAGAGGAAGTCAGAGGGCTGGGAACAGACTAGTTTTCTTGCAATTTATCAAGAGTAGGAAGGAGGGAGATAGGACGATAGTTGCCAGTCAAGGTAGGATCACTGCTCTGTGTAGTTGGGGTACACTGGCAAATTTTCAGGACTGAGGCACAGTGTGGAAGGAGAAGGAGAGATTAAATAGATAAGTAAGGGGTGCAGCAATAGCACGGGCAGAACCTTTGGAAACACAGAGGGAGGAAAGAGCATTAATGTATCCAGTAGAGTAATAGGAGAAAAATGAAAGCAGTCAGAGGAGAAGGACTGAAGTGAGAAGGGAGAAGCCAGCAGCTGTGACAGAGGAGGGGGACACAGGTGGTGAAGAAACTGTTGAAATGAGAGGCAACCAGGCAGGGAGCAGAGATAGACAAGCCATTCTTGAGTATGACAGGAGAGGAAGACTGAGGAGTTGGGTTGAAATGGGAGTGAATGACCTTCCAGAATTTAGTGGGGATTTAAAGTAGGGATGGACGAACCGGTTTGGCCAAAATACAAAACTGACCAGAACGTGCCAAAGTGTTCATAAACAAACCACTTCTGCACACTTTCAGCTATTCGGATCAGTTTGCATGGCCATTGTATCATGGGAAATGCAGTGCAAGAAGCACCTGAACAGGAGGGACCAGAGACGACTCTGGTTCCTCACTGGATGGCTGAGCTGTCCGTCATTCTAGGGCAGCACCTGATTGGGTTGCTGCTTTAGCAACCCACATGGTCCACCTTAGACCTACACAGAGGAATCGGGATGGAGAAGGACCAGCAGCTTCTGTAGGCCATTCCGTGCTGCATATTCTGTGTGTTTGTGTCCTATACTGGCGCGATGGTCTGCATCTGTCCGGGGGGGACCAGGATCCTAGGTGAGAGGTTTAAATGTTTCATTGGCAAGCATTTAAACTAGTCAAGGGGGAAGGCACTGAAAAGGAGCAGGGACATCCCAGCCTCCCCCCACAAAACACGGTAATTAGTGAGGTAAACATCAAGGTAAAGAAGTCATTAGGGAGCAGGACAGAGGTAAATGTAAAAAACGGCAAAGGCAGTAAGGACAGGAATGGGGCTAAAAGGGGTAAGGCCATCAAAAAGTGGAGGGTGATGAGTACCAATGACCATAGTCTGTGTAACAAGCTCCCTGAACTAGTGGCCTTGATGGAAGAGGGTTGCCTGGATATTGTGGCAGTCACAGAAACATGGTACACAGAGAACCATGACTAGGATGTCAACATACCAGGATACACAATCTACAGGAGGGACAGGGAGGGTAAAAGAGGAGGAGGAGTAGCTCTGTATGTAAAGGAAGGGATCAAAGCAACAGAACTAAAAAGTAAACAGGGAGCAGATGAGGCACTCTGGGTCACCCTGGAGACAGGAAATGGCACCAAAATCCACATGGGGGTTGTATATAGACCCCCATCTCAGGGGGAGGGAATGGACAAGAAAATAATAGAAGGCATCCTTAGGATGGCAGAAAAAGGGGAGATATTGTTGATGGGGGAACTGAATATGCCAGATGTTAACTGGAGCACCTTTGCTGCAGGTACATACAAGACCAGGGTCATTCTTGATGCCCTACAAGATGCATGCCTCAGACAGCTAGTATTGGAACCCACCCGGGAGGGACCAATCTTAGACCTGGTAATCTCAAATGGGGACGGAGAAAGAATCTCAGATTTAGAAGTGGGTAGCCATCTGGTAACAAATGATCACCAAACAGTGTGGTTCACAATAAACACAGCCATACAATCAAGCAGTACAAAAGCAAGAGTATTGGACTTTAGGAGGGTTGACTTTGGGAAAATGAGAGAGTGCCTCAGAAAAGCACTAGCAAACAGGCAAGGAGGAGGGGTGGAGGAACAATGGGGAGTAATCAAAACAACCATCACAGAGGCAACAAACCTTTGTGTAAAGCAAATCAACAAAACACAACGAAGAAAAAAAACGCTATGGTTCTCAAAAGAGGTGGCAGGAAAGGTTAAGGAGAAAAGGACAGCATTCAGGAAATATAAGGAAACACAGAAGAAGCAGGACAGAGAACTTTATCAGTTAAAGCAGAAAGAGGCTGGGAAGGCAGTCAGAATAGCAAAGGCCCAAACCGAGGAAAGGATAGCCAACTCTGTTAAGAAGGGGGATAAGACCTTTTATGGGTACATTAGGGAGCGAAGAAAGACCAAAGGAGGGATACTGAGGCTTAATAAACGTGAGGGAATGTGGGTAGAGTGTGACAGTGAAAAAGCAGGGATACTGAATGAATATTTCTGCTCAGTATTCACGAAGGAAGAGAAGGGGGAGGTACCTAAACCAAAAAAAAGAAAAACACTCTGAAGACAGGGGTCGATACCAGTCCATTTACAGAAGAAAGGGTTCTGAAAGAACTACTAAAATTGAAGGTGGACAAAGCAATGGGGCCTGATGGGATTCACCCAAGAATTCTAAAAGAACTAAGGGTAGAACTAGTGACATCGCCGACTACTCTCTTTAACAAATCATGGGAAGATGGGGTAGTACCTGAGGACTGGAGGAGGGTGGATGTGATTTCTCTTCACAAAGTGGGAGCAGGACAGAGGCAGGAAATTACAGACCAGTTAGTTTGACCTCAGTGGTAGGGAAAATGATGGAATCACTTCTGAAGGAAAGAATTGTTGAGTACCTAGAGGCCAGTGGGAAACAGGACCCAAGGCAGCATGGATTCACAGCAGGAAGGTCATGCCAGACAAATTTAATAGATTTCTTTGACTGGGTGACCAAAGTAGTAGACCAGGGAGGGTGGTGGACATGGCCTACCTAGATTTTAGCAAGGTATTTGATACAGTCCCACACAAAAGATTAATACACAAGTTAGCCAGCCTTGGAATGGGTCCTGGGATGGTAGCCTGGATAAAAAAATTGGCTAGACAACAGGAAGCAAAGGGTAGTAGTAAATGGAGTCCACAGTGAAGAAAGGAGGGTTACTAGCTGGGTACCGCAGGGTTCAATACTGGGACCAGTCCTTTTTAATGTCTTTATAAGTGACATTGCAGAAGAACTGGAAGGAAAAGTATGTCTCTTTGCAGATGACACAAAGATCTGCAACACGGTTGATACATAAGATGGAGTGGAAAGGATGAGAAGGGACTTGGCAAGGTTGGAGGAATGGTCAAATGTATGGCAGCCCAGATTCAATGCAAAGAAGTGCAAGGTAATGCACCTGGGAAACAAAAACCCAGGGGAAGAGTACACAATGGGGGGTGAGATACTGACAACAGTAAAAATGGAAAGGGACCTGGGGGTAATTATATCAGATGACCTAAAGGTGGGCAAGCAATGTGAGAAGGCAGTAAGGAAGGCTGGGAGGATACTGGTATGCATAGGGAGAGGCATCAATAGTAGAAAACAGGAAGCTGTTATCCCTCTGTACAGTCAGTTGGTGAGACCCCACCTGGAGTACTGTGTGCAGTTCTGGAGACCCCATCTCCGCAAAGACATAGACAGAGTGGAGGCTGTCCAGAGGAGGGCAACCAAAATGGTGCAGCATCTGCACCAGAAGACATATGAAGAAAGACTAAAGGAGCTTAATATGTATAGCCTCGAGGAAAGGAGGGAGAGGGGGGACATGATAGAAACTTTTAAGTACCTCAAGAGAATCAACAAAGTCCAAAAGGGTAGCATCTTTCAGAAAAAGAGATGTGCAAGAACAAGGGGGCACAATTTGAAGATAGAGGGGGGACGGCTCAGAGGTACTGTGAGCAAGTATTTTTTCACAGAGAGGGTTGTGGATGCATGGAAGAGCCTCCCTGAGGAGGTCATGGAGTCAAGAACAGTGGGGTAATTCAAGAATGTATGGGACAAACATACGGCAGTCCTAGTGGGGGGGTAGGAGGAAGTAAGCTGTTGGTTTACTAGGATCTGCAGCTTATCTGTTAGGTAGGAAAATGGGCAGACTAAGTGAGACAAGCGGTCCTTATCTGCCATCAAATTCTATGTTTCTATGCGCAACTTGCCTTTTAATTACTTCTTAGACTTTTGGCCCCTTTGGGCAACAGAGAAGGAAGAGGTTGACTCTAAAAAATTGAAAGAAGAATTTTTTTCTTACATATATATATATATATATATAAAAAAAGTACTAAAACAAAATAAGTGAATTAAACTTGTGGAAGCTGGGGTAGGGAGTAGGGGACTGGGAGTCAGGGACTCGGGAGAGGACTGAGCCGAGGATTGGGTGTGGAGTCAGGGATTGGGGTGGGGATTAGTTATATTATTGAGGAAACTTGGGGAGGTGAGGAGTAACTTGGTGGAGACGGGGGTTACTTGTTGTGAGAAAGAACTTGAAAACAGACTAGAGTGCAGACAAGAAAAAAAGAGAGCAAGAGATTGAAGAGAGACTTCACCATTAAGTGCCAGAGCCAGACTGCCCATTTTTTCAGGGGTAACAGTCTAGTAGAGAGGGTGAAATCTGTTGAACTGTGCCAGTGTGCAACCACACCACTCCCAGTTAGCCTTCTTGCTGTTTGCCTAGTTGCCCCTCAACAATAAGTCAGCTCTCTCAGTTCTCCTGTCTGTGCTCGCTCAGTCACCTCAGTGGGGATTTCTGTTTTTTATTTAATACAATCTGTGTGTGTGACTGTGTGTGAAATAAAAAAATCTGTCAGGCCAGCCAGTCATCATTGCATCACTGCCACTTCTTGCATATTGTGTGGATCCCCCCCCCTCGATGATGTCAGTTATCTGTCATCTTCCTCCCTAAGCTCACCCAGTGGGGTATAAGCTTTGGCTCAGTGGGCAGGGTATTCCATCACATCACATGGAATAAATAAAAAATTCTTGAAGGGAAAATGTATTGTGTCAGAGAGGGTTAAGCCAGGCAGGGCCCCTGAATCTGTGTGGGTAGCAGCAGCACCTGCAGCATCACCCTTAGCATAGGTAGTATGTAAAATAATTCTGTGTGTGTGTGTGTGTGTGAAATAAAATCTGCCAGATAGTCATCAGTGCACCAGTGCCACTTGTTGCATACTGTGTGACTCCCTCCCCCGAAGAAGTCAGTCATCTGTCATCTTCCTTCAATTGCTCACTTAGTGGGGTATAGGCTTTGGCTCAGTGGGCAGGGCATTCCATCATATCACATGGAATAAATAAAAAAAAGTCCTTGAAGGGAAAAAGTACTGTGTCAGAGAGAATTAGGCCAGACAGGGTCCCTGAATCTGTGTGGGTAGCAGCAGTGCCTGCAGCATCACCCTTAACGTAGGTGGTGTGTGAAATAATTGCATGTGTGTGTGTGTGTGTGTGTGAGCATGCGTGCATGTGTGTGAAACGAAATCTGCCAGATAGTCATCAGTGCATCAGTGCCACTTGTTGCATACTGTGTGACCCCCCCAAGACGTTCGTCATCTGTCATCTTCCTCCCTGTGCTAGCTCAGTGTGGTATAAGCTTTGGCTCAGTGGGCAGAGCCTTCCATCACATCTCGGGAAACAAATAAAAAAAATAATAACCACTTTTTACCCTAAACAAGTAACAGAGTGGCATTATGAGTACTCTGGACAACAGTAAATCAAAAGCTGGGGGCAAAGGAAGTAATAAACATAAAAAAGTATATTCAAGAGCCCAGAAAGAAGTAGCCCAAAAAGTAAAATACTGCAACAACAAGAATCACCACAGTCTTCTGAAGGGGCTGAACTAAATGCTGCTACTATCCATGTGCAGGCTAACTCTCAAAATACTGAAAACCCAGCAAGGGTTGGTGGACTGTCTATGTAAGAAGGCTCAGTAGTACAGCCAACAAAGTGTTGAAAGACAGTGGCAATAGCAAGTGTCTGGGAAAAAAAGAGCAAAAACAAAGAGTATTCCAATTGTACATTAAGTTAAAGCATTTACAGGTACAACTCACAGTGGAGTTGCTCGATTTACAACACAGGCATGTCAAATAACGCAATCTGTGACTGCAAATTATAGTTCTACTGAATCAGATAATGATGACGGTGACGACCATGTCATGGTGAGACTGATGATGATGATGATGATGATGAGTTTGTGACTACCTTTAGCTATGTTCCATTCTGGTTCTGACAGTGACAATGTGGATAAAAATAATGACAGTAGTAATGTGTCAAAAGGGAAAAAGAGAAAGTAAAAGGCACAAGCCACACAAAGTGAAACAAAGTCTGACAGTAGTGATGATGATGATGATGATGGCAATAGTGCTACAGAGGATTCTATGATTGTCTCACCTGATGAACCTGAATCCTCCACTGATATGTCTTCCCTATGTAAACCCAGCCACTTGACTCCTAGTTCTACTGAGGTTATTGCTAGACATAGACAGTCCACCTCTACTGTTTGGAATCATTTTTATGTAAACCCTAAGGATGCTTGTCAAGCTATATGTGTGCATTGCAACAGATGTGTTAGTAGGTGAAAAATAAAGGGCATCTTGGAACCACAATAATGATGTAACATCTTTCGCGAATTCACCCTATCATTCTATATGGTTCAAAAAACAGTCTAACATTGGTGGCTGACAATCTAGCAGGGCTCTCGGTGAACAGGAACATTCTGCTGAAACAGTGGGAGAGGAGCACCAGGCAAGATCCAAAAGTCCACTTTTGCCTCATGGTCACGGTCACGATAATTCTGTAAGATCCTCTATTTTACCAGCACAGCATGTAGTCATACAACACCCTCAGCCAAATGTAACTTTACCCCCCTGATAAGAGATAGTTGAAGTTAAAAGAAGTTTTTGAAAGAAAGTCTAAATATTCACGAAACCATCCCTTAGCACTGGCAATAAACTGTAAAATAGAAGAAATGATTGTACTTGATTTACAGCCATACTCTATTGTGGAAGATATGGGTTTCAGAAGGCTTATGGAATAGAGCCATTATATTTAATTCCAAGTAGGAAATACTTCTCAGTAACCGCTGTGCCCAGGATGTATGACAGCTTAGTAGTTCAAGTAAGGCATGCTCTCCGAGAGGCTGAGTACGGAGTAGCTCACTACTGATATGTGGACCAGCAGCCAAACCATTGCCTGTCTTTCTCTTACTGCACACGGGGTCAGTTTTGTGGGCAACTCATCATCATCATCCTCACATACTACTAGTCTGTCTGCTGCCACTTCAACCAGTACTATTACTACCATTACTATCGCTCAGAGCTCAAAAAGCCCTGTTATGTTTCAGAAAATGGCAGTTCTCCATGTATGTCACTTTCAAGAGACACACACACAGAGCACAGCACATTCAGCAAGAACTGGAAAGACTACTTACTGCTTGGGTCACTTCACAGGGTTTGCAAGTTGTTTTTTTGGTTGCCAACAATGGTTCAAATATTTTAAAAAAACACTTCACGATGGCAACTATGCACATATATGCTGTTTTGCCCATTGTTGTAACCTAATCATTCAAAGCTTCCTGGATAATGACCAACAAGTATAAACCACTGTGGGTACAGCGCATAAAGTGTGCGGCCACTTCAACCATTCAGTAAAAGCCCGTGACATCCTTGCTGATATCCAGTAAGACAAAGGTCTTCCTCGTCTCCAACTTGTTCAGGATGTAGCAACAAGGTGAAATTCAACTTACTTTATAATTGAATGCATCCTTGAACAAAAGGTAGCTATCATTGAGTATGTCATGTACAATGATATCAGGGAGGGCATTATACTTCATTCTACCCAATGGTCTCTGCTGGAATAGTTGTGTCATATTCTGAAACCATTCATGAGTGCTACAAAAGAGGTTGGTGCAGAAAAGGCATCCTTTAGCCAAGTTATTCCACTCATTCTACTTCTCAAAAAAAGGTTGGAGAAAATGAGGAGCAACTTAGATATGAACCAGTCTCTAGTCAATAACATGCTTACCTGACTTAGCAATGATGAGAAATTATCAGCCGTGACATGGAGCAAGGAGTATCTCTTAGCAACATTGCTAGATCCACGTTTCCAGAACAGACACCTTCCTGATGTGGTTTCTGATGATATGGAGGAGCTGAACTACAGGCAACTTTTGAGTGATGGAGTAGATGAGGTTTCATTAGAAGATTGGCAAGCAGTGCTACAATGACACCACCTCAAATTCAAAAAGACTGCTCCAAAAAACAGTATAGAAGCAGACAACAAGGAGAATGACATTTAGGGGCCAGCTGCAGGACACTGAAATTCCACAAGGAGAAAATACATGCTCACTAGTAAGCATGGTAGATACATATCTGAGCCCAACATTACTATTAAGGATGAGTCTTTAGCTTACTGGCAAGAGAAAAATCATGCTGGCCAAAGCTGGCTGCCCTGGCTTGTAAGTATATTGGATGTCCACCCTCCAGTGTCTGTTCCGAGCATTTATTTAGCTCTGCTGGGGATGTTGTGACTGATAAACAAGCAAGATTAACACCAGACAATGTGGAGAAACTAACATTTCCTGAAGGTTAACTTGCCAAATTTTGGCTACATATGTGATGCTAATCTTGAAGATGATGACACTGACAGCAGTACCTGTGCTGCAGCTGTGGCGTGACACATCAGCTTTCAAGTTTTGAGACTGGACTGCTTAAAAGTAGAGATCTGAGACTTGCCTGCCGTTTGACTGCATCACCGTCATCCTGGGGGTGAGTGGGAGGTGCAGTCAGTACATCACATTCACGTCATCACTTACTGGTAGCAACTGTGGCAGACAAGTCCCTGATCTCACACACAGTTGCTTTCTCATTCTGACGAGATCATTTATTTTAATACTTAATGCACCTAAGAATAATTATTTCTTATATAACCATAGCTCTCCCCGATAGTAGTGGTAGTAGTACAGTCATGAAGTGGTCACTTTGGACTGCCTGGTGCTCTTGTTCTTTTACATTCCTTCGCATTGCGTTCCCTACCGAGACCTGTTGCTATGCTAAAATAAATGGTGACATACAAAAAACACACTGACACCATCTACAATAAGTCAATCTACAAAAGTCTGACTCAGGAGACTGGTTTTAAAAAAATAGAGATCTGGGACTTGCCTGCCTTTTGACAGCATCATCGTCATCGTGGGGGTGGGTGGGAGGTGCAGTCAGTGCATCACATTCATGTCATCACGTACTGGTGGCAACCGTGGCAGACAAGTCCCTGATCTCGCAGACAGTCACTTTGTCATTCTAAGGAGATCATTTACCTAAATGCGCACAATTAAATAACCACATTGATAAATGCTGCTAGCTCTGTTTGTTTCCCTGGTAGTAGTGGTAGTATTACTACAAAGTACAGTTATTTAAACACACTCTTATCTCCTTCTACAAAATCAGACTCAGGATGACACTATTTATTTACAAACCAGAGATCTGGTCTGGGACTTTCTTGTCATCACAGTCACTTTCTCATTCTTTTCTAAGCAGTCATTTTTGATAAATGTGCCTTAAGTATATTGATGTCAGTGCAGGTAGACTACTTCTGGTTTTCTCCTGATTGTAGTAGGTGAGGGTAGTAGCAGACTGCAGTCTTGATGTGGTAGCTGGCTGATTGGCTCTCTCTGACTGGCATCACTCTGCTCTGGCCTGGTGCTATTTATGTATTCCTAGCTTCATCTTCATCACGTAATTGTCTAAAGCACATCTGGTGCTTGCCTGTACCCATTGAGAAATAAAAATCACTACTTTTAATAATATAACTTATATACAGTATTAGTATTTCTTTCTTAAAGAGATTGTGTGAGCGAACAGTTTGGGCTTCATAGTCCGCTACTCTGGGGCGGCGACAGCCCCTTTGTGTGAAAATGAACTTTTTACTCACTCCATAACGTTTGGGAAGGGATTGTAATGTTGCCCGAACTGGGAGCCAGCCGATTCCCTTCCCACTTCAGAGTCTGCCTGCTCTGCCCTCGCGCTCCCACATTTTGTGACGTGGTACCAGGGAGAGTGCAGGGACGCACCCAATGCAAGTCTAAGGGGCTAACTTTCAAACAACAAAGAACCTCAGTGCACAAGTACTGAGGCAAAGCTTACCCCAAAGGGCATTGGCCGGGAAGACAAGTTTCAAAGAAATACAAAATCACACATACCTCCATAATGCAAAGCATCATGGGCTGTATATGCAAATCATCACAGAATATTCATCTGGTTCAACTTTAAGCAGAAATGCATGGTGCCGAAAGACCTCTCATACAGTTTGCAAAGGGTCCTACCAGGGCTTATCAGTGTGCTTCGTCTGTATGATAACTCAGTGGAATGAACCAGTACCCTAAGATGGTCTGGGTTATGTTGTGGTGAACCCAATAAAAACAACAAACAAGTTAAAAGACAAAGAACCTCAGTGCGCAAGCACTGGGTTGTCATACAGACGAGGCACACTGATGAGTCCTGGTAGGACGAAACACGTGTCTGTGTCTTCTGTTGGCACCCTTTGAAAACTGTATGAGAGACCTTTTGGCACCATGCATTTCTGCTTAAAGTTGAACCAGATAAATATTCTGTGGTGATTTGCATCATGGGGATATGTGTGGTTTTGTATTTCTTTGAAACTTGGCTTCCCGGCCAATGGTCTTTGGGGTAACCTTTGCCTCAGTGCGGTTCTTTGTCTTTTAACTTGTTTTTGGTTTTTATTGGGTTCACCACAACATAACCCAGATAGACCATCTTAGGGTAGCTGGTTCATTCCACTGGGGTGTCATACAGATGAAGCACACTGATGAGTTCTAGTAGGACGAAACAAGTGTCTGTGTCTTCTGTTGGCACCCTTTGCAAACTGTATGAGAGGCCTTTCGGCACCATGAATTTCTGCTTAAAGTTGAACCAGCTGAAAATACTGTGGTGATTTGCATACACAGCCCATGATGCTTTATATTATGGGGGTAGGTGTGATTTTATATAACTTTTAAAATTATTTTACTAAACTTTAAACTAATGTTTGATAAAATTAAAAGCCACGGCTCAACTAATAGGGACCCTGTTAGTTGAACCATGGCTTTCATTTTTATCAAATATTGGTTTAAAGTTTAGAAAAATAATTTCAAAAGTGAGCCCCATAGACTTGTATTGGGTGTGTCCCCGTGTTCTCCCTGGTACCACGTCACAAAACGGGGGAGTACAGGGACAGAGTAGGCAGACTCAGAAGTGGGAAGGGATCGTCTGGCTCCCAGTTTGGACAACATTACAATCCCTTCCCAAACGTTATGGAGTAAGGAAAAAATTTCCATTTTCACACAGGGGGGCCATCGCCACCTCAGAGTAGTGGGCTATGAAGCCCAAATTGTGATTTTTTTAAATAACGCATTTGCTTTAAATGTTAGAAACAGAAGAGTAATTAGAGAGCATTCTGTACTCTAAACAGTGGTGTAATTGTCTTTTTTCTACAGATATGTTGATTAAAAGCAGTTTAAAATTATTTTTGTAACATATGGTTACAATAAAACAATAAGGATTATAAAAGGTTTGGATAAGGATCCAAACTTTGTTTTGCTTATCAGAATCTTTTAGAACTTCAGAACCTTTTGAGGTTCTCCCATCCCTAGTTTGTTGACTGTACTACTGAGCCCTTCTGACATAGACAGTCTACCAACCCTTGCTGTGTTTTCAGTATTTTGAGAGTTAGCCTGCACGTGGATAGTAGTAGTATTTAGTTCAACCCCTTCAATAGACTGTGGTACTTGTTGTTGTTGTACTTTTCTTTTTGGACCACTTCTTTCTGGGCTCTTGAATAAACATTTTTTATGTTTATTACTTCCTTTGCCCCCGGCTTTTGTTTACTATTTTCTGGAGTACTTATAATGCCAGTCTGTCGCTTGTTCAGGGTGAAAAAGTGGTTATTATTTTTTTTATTTATTCCACGTGATGTGACGATATGCAAGAAGTGGCACTGGTGCACTGACAACTGGCTGGCCGATTTTATTTCACACACACACACACACACACAGAATTTATTTCACACACCACCTAGGCTAAGGGTGATGCTGCAGGCACTGCTGCTACCTGTACAGTTTCAGGGACCCTGCCTGGGCTAACGCTCTCTGACACAGTACTTTTTCCCTTCAAGGATTTTTTTTATTTATTACACGTGATGTGACAGAATGCCTTGCCCACTGAGCCAAAGCTTATACCCCACCGAATGAGCAAAGGGAGGAAGATGACAGATCACTAGCTTCTTGGGGGAGGAGGTCACACAGACATTATGCAAGAAGTGGCTCAGTGACTGGCTGGCAGATTTTATTTAATACACACAGAATTTATTTCACACACCACCTATGCTACTGGCTGATGTCTCAGGCACTGCTGGTACCCAAAGAGAAGCAGTGACCCTGCCTGACCTAACCCTCTCTGACACAGTACTTTCCCTTCAAGGATTTTATTTTATATTTATTCCACATGATGTGATGGAATGCCCTGCCCACTGAGCCAAAGCTTATACCCCACCGAGCTAGCAGAGGGAGGAAGATGACAGATCACTAGTTTCTTGGTGGGAAGGGGGGGAACACACACAGTATGCAGGAAGTGGCACTGGTGACTGGCTGGCAGATTTTATTTCACACACATCTAGGCTATGGGCAGATGCTGCAGGCACTGCTATTGCCAACAGAGAATCAGGGACCCTGCCTGGCCTAACCCTCTCTGACACAGCACTTTCCCCTTCAAGGATTTTATTTCCACGTGATTGTGGAGGGCTTGTGGAATAACAGATGGACCAGACACCGAACTTAAAGTTCAACACACAATGTCTGTTTGATGTTTATTCAAAATACAGAAAATAAGCTTCTACAATGCCACATTCATTCTTCAGTACATCGATTTGCAGCAACATAATATGTATATCCTTTCCCTGCACTTAGCCTGCACCTACTGACACTGATCTCTGATCTAACCACTTTTCAGTGAAAAACCTTCATCTCTATGTGGGCATCATTTGCTTTGGCAGTGGGGGCTCAAAAAGAAAAAAAAACAAGCTAAAAATGAAGAACCTCAGTGCAGAATCAGGGAAAAAAGGGTTACCCCAAAGGGCATTGGCAACAAATCAAGTTTCAAAGAAATACAACACCATATGTACTTCCATAATGCAAAGCATCATGGGATATATGCAAATCACCATGACATTTCAGTCTTGTTCAGTTTACAGCAATTTATATCCATTTTAAATAGCACAACTAACTTAATTTCTATAATAGTCACCGAGTACTTTTTACCTTTATCAAAAACACCTAGTGCCATGGTAGTTTCAACATTTACAGGTTTCATAAACATAAGGTATGTACATCAAGGTATTTTATGACATAGTGCTATTACATACTAAAGTCAACAACAAAAAACACAACCTGTTATTTACACACATTTGGAGGTCACCACAATAACCTCCCTGCACAAGAACCTGAGAGAGAAAAGGAAAATTAAAGAGGACACTATAGCATAGTCAAGAAAGGGAAGGGGTGCCCATAGGTGGCCAAACTTGTGGACTAGAAATTATAAAGGATAAAGTAGGCTAACAAATAGAAGACTGTTGCAACAGATTTAAGAAAAGGTTGGTCCTCAAGAGTGGCAGGAGCTCCCTGTCACAGTGATGTGACAGAATGTACTGCCCACTGAGCCAAAGCTTATACCCCACAGAGCGAGCACAGAAAGGAAGATGACAGATCATTGGCTTTGGGGGGGGCAGCACACAGACAGTATGCAAGAAGTGGCACTGGTAACTGGCTTGTAGATTTTATTTCATACACACAGAATTTGTTTCATACACCACCTAGGCTATAGGCCGATGCTGCAGGCACTGCTGTTGCCAACAAAGAATCAGGGGCCCTGCCTGGCCTAACCCTCTCTGGCACAGTACTTTCCTGTCAAGGATTTTATTTTATTTTTTTATTTATTCCATGTGATGTGATGGAATGCCATGCCCACTGAGCCAAAGCTTATACCCCACTGAGCGAGCACAGGGAGGAAGATGACAGGTCATTGGCTTCGGGGGGGGGTCACACAGACAGTATGCAACAAGTGGCACTGGTAACTGGCTGGCAGATTTTATTTCACACACACAGAATTTATTTCACACAACACCTAGGCTAGGGCCGATGTTGCAGGCACTGCTGTTGTCAACAGAGAATCAGAGACCCTGCCTGGCCTAACCCTCTCTGACACAATACTTTCCCTTCAAGGATTTTATTTTGTTATTTTTTCCATGTGATGTGATGGAATGCCCTGCCGACTGAGCCAAAGCTTATACCTCACCGAGCAAGCACAAGAAGGAAGATGACAGATCACTGGCTTCTTGGAGAGAGGGGATCACATACACAGAATGCAAAAAGTGGCACTGGTGACTGACTGGCTGGCAGATTTTATTTTGTGCACACACAGAATTTATTTCACACACCACCTAGGCTATGGGCCAATGCTGCAGGCATTGCTGCTGCTAGCAGGGAATCAGGGACTCTGCCTGCCTAACCCTCTCTGACAAAGTACTTTCCCTTCAAGGATTTTATTTTTTTTCTTATTCCACGTGATATAACGGAATGCCCACTGAGCCAAAGATTGTATAATAAAAAACAAAATAATAAAAATAATAAATCCCCACCTAAGTGACTGAGCAGTGAGCACAGGTAGCAGAATTGAGAGCTGACTTGTTGGGGGTGGCAATTGGGCAGATAGCAACAAGGCTAACTGGGAGTGGTGTGGTATGGGTGGCACAATTCACCCCCTCTGCTGCTCCAAAAAAAAAAATGGCAGTCTGGCTCTGGCACGTCAGTCTTTTCTCTTCTTGTCTTTCTTGACACACTCACTTACCCCCAGTCTCCAAGTTCCTACTCTCCTCCCCAAGTCTTCTCTCCCAGCTCCCCAATCCCCAACTGCCACACCCACACCTGACCCGGTCTTCGGCTCTAATCCCCTCCCGATCCTGAGTCCCTGACTCCCCACCCCAAGTTTTCTTTTAGTTCTTTTTTTATAAATAAATATAAAAAAAATAAATTCTTTTTTTTTTTTTTTAGTCTGCAAGTCGACTTCTTTCTTGCCCAACAGGTAAACGCAAGCAGCATGCACAAGCACAGAATCACGATGCAGCCTGTAGAAGCTGGTGCTCCTTCTCCATCCTGTATTCCTCTATGTAGCTCCTAAGGTGGACAACGTGGGTTGCTAGAGCAAACCCAATCAGGTGCCACCTTAGGAAGACAGACAGCTTGGCCATCTAATGAGGAACCAGAGTCTTGTCTCTGGTCCCTCCTGTGGGTTCCTCTTGCTCTAGTGCTTCTCACACTGCATTTCCCACAATACTACAGCTGTCCAAACTGATCTGAGCAACCGAAAGTGTTTGGAAACTTCATTTATGAACACTTCAGCATGCTCGGGTCGGTTAATATTTTTAACGAATCAGTTCGCCCATCCCCCACACCAGTTAATCCAAATCCATGCAGCCACATTTCCTTAGCAAGGGACCAGAGCCCCCTTCCCTGTGGAGGGGCTCCCGTCGAACTGGACTCAGTACTAAACATCTCTGGAGGTTTGGGGAGCTTTTTGCAACTCCTGATTGGTTGAATCACTTGTCTGGCTGAAAAATTAATATTTATCAGCTCCCTTGACGCCTGATTGGTTAGCTAAAAGGGCGCCAAACATTGTCCTTACTTTTTCCCCCATGAAGCTTCTTGCACAGTCCCATAAGTCTCTGGCATTAATCCTGACTTCCTGATTGGCTGACAAAAGGTTAAAGGCTGCATGCATGGCTGCTGTTAACACATTTCTATAGGCAGTCCACACACGTCCCAATTTCAATGTCCTGGTACAGCCAGAAAAATTATTTTGATTTGCTCGATGCCCCACTGCTTTATAGCAGTCACTGTGCCTTATTGAACACTTTCAGAATTTAACATTTATTTTTATTTTTATTTTTATTTATTTTTTAACCAGAAGAGGCACACTAAGCTGAAGCTTGTTTACAGGTGTGACCTGGGAGCACAAGGAAGTTAAATGACTTGCTTAGGGTGACACAGTATGCAAGTGGGGGCTGTGGAATTCAAACCCAGGTCTCCAGGTTTGCAGCTCAGAGTCATAAACCACTGCGTTATACTGCCTCCTAAATTTAAATGCAGCCCTGTGCCTGTTGCTGCTGCCGATACACATAGTCCCAATGCAGCAGGTAGGTTCCCTCATAAATATTAACTCTGCCTTCATTAATATTCCTAAAGCTGCCCTAGCATTGATAAGTGCTCTTTAATTAAAGGGTTTGGAGGCTTGTACGGCACCTTATCCAGGTCTCCGGTCCCCATTTTGCCATAAATGGGAACCGGGACCACCAGAGAGCCATCTGTTTTACCACTACAGTGGTAAGAAAATGAAAGCATGCTACCGCGTATGCGCAGGCCACCCGCTCACACATTTGTGCTGGAAACGAGCGGTGGCTCTGCAACTGGCTTCTCTGGCACCCACTCCAAACTGTCAAAACAAGCAGGGGCCGGGCGGAGGCTTAGGGGCACAGCGGGACTCGGGCCAGGAGGTGGTAAGATGCTGGGGAAAACGGGGCAGATGGGAGACAAATAAGGTAAACCTCCATGGGGGGTTACAGTTACTAACTTGGAAGCCCCCAGTGCTGCACTGGCAACCCAGACGTGGAAACATTATGCCCGATAACATTGAACATGTTTGGCTGGTGGTGGTGCACTTAAAATAAAGCTAGCAATTCTCTGAGAGACAGAAAACTGCAAACCCAAAGGCCATTTGAATGAAAACCTCCAACTGATATATTTATAACTTCTGGCTGGATGGCCAAATCCAGTAAATGCTCTCCTGTTTTTTAGGTTTTATTACAGGGGCTAGCCCTGGGTTTACTCTCGGTTACTGAATCATGGGATTTGCCTCGCTGTGCAGGGGACAAATGGCACAGGATGCAACAGTCCCTCTCTGACGTGTTTACTTGCTCTCCGGCTTTCCTCTCTCATGCTCACTCCCATCTGGAATGGTATCAGTACATAGAAACATAGACTTTGATGGCAGAAAATGAGTGGTTGGCCCACCTAGTCTGCCCACTTAACTACCTATTGGATAAGTGGTAGATCCTAGTCAACCAGCAGCCTACTTCCTCCTACTCCCTACTATTTTTTATCCCCCAATTGTTTAACCAAGTAATATAATTGACTTATGTCTTTCCCATGCATTCTTGAATTCCTCCACTGTTTTTTACCCCACAACCTCCTCAGAAAGGCTGTTCCATGTGTCCACCAGCCTCTCTGTGAAAAAAATACTTCCTCACTTTGCCCCTGAGCCGCCACCACTCTATCTTAAAATTGTGCCCGCCTTGTTCTTGCACATCTCTTTTTCTGAAAGATGCTATCTTCTTGGACTTTGTTGATTCCCTTGAGGTACTTGAAAGTTTCTATCATGTCCCCCCCTTTCCTCGAGGGTATACATATTAAGCTCTTTTAGTCTTCTTCGTATGGCTTCTGGTGCAGACCCTGCACCATTTTAGTTGTCCTCCTCTGGACTACTTCCATCCTGTCTATGTCCTTGCGGAGCTGGGGTCTCCAGAACTACACGCAGTACTCCAACTGTCTGTGCAGAGGGATAACAATTTCCTGTTTTCTACTGGTGATGCCTCTCCCTGTGTATCCCCCCAGCCCTCCTTACTACCTTCTCACATTGCTTGCCTTGTCACAGGCATCTACCGTCCTCCAATACAGGTCAGGTAATCCTGGCTTTAGCCATCGGCAGTTCACAGGGTGGCTTCTCTTGTGCCAGGGATCTGCCCAACCCTACATGTCATGACATCCAGTCCAGTAAGGGTGATAATAACTAACTTCAGGAAGTGGCACTGATCAGGCAGATTCTGCTGCAGTCCAGATCGTAGCTCAGTAAAAGTCTCTGTTAAAGCTACAGTTCTGAGATTGTGTGCTGCTCAACACCCGAATACATCTCTTCTTTTTTTTTTTGAATCTTTTTATGGCGCCCACCGGACTGGAACTCTCTCAGACTGCCAGCTCACCTGCCGCTCTACTACCCACTGAGATCCCCAACCTCCTCAAAGGTGTTAGCTCTTCCCACGGACCCCCAGCCCCTAGGTCCATGGAGAGTTCAAGAGGCGGAGACGGAGGTCCAGTTATGGATGTGTGGTGGGCAGGCTCTGTGGAGCCATTGTCTATCCAGCCAGTGGGGTTTTTCTAGGTTGTGAGCCCCCCCATGAGTGGCATATGCCCCAATGCACTGGTGCACAGCAACCCTGCCTGGGTCGGTCCGCTAATCACTTGCTGCCTGGCTTGCTGCAGTGCCCCCCGGTCTCCATTAGGGGTCACTGGCACATTGAGCCATCCCACTCCTCCCTCCCTGGGGAGGGGAGTACCACAAGGGAACTCAGTCCTCAAAACTGCCCCACTGACCCCTAGTACCCAAGCTCGCTCTCGAACCTGGGTCGCCAGCGTAGCGCGAAGTGTGGTGTCCAGCGCCTCAACCCTCAGTGCCACCGGGCCAGCTCCAAATACATCTCTTCTTGAGAAGGGAATCTGCTTCTCACTTCTTTTCATCTCAGTAGACAGATGCACAGCCTGTCTGTGCAGCACAGGCTGTCAGCAACACTCAGGTCCCTATCTTTTCAGCAGACACACATGCAGACCTGTTCCCGCTGGGCAGACCCAGACAGACTGACTGAATTCTAGAACAGCCCCTGCTGTTCACTGGGAATTACCTGCTCTTATTGGTCATCTCGAGCTGTCAGTTACAGCAGACAGTCCTGGAGGTCTGTCACTTAACAATCGACTGGTGGCTGGAAACGTGCCTGGAATAATTAGGTCCATCATAAGCCCAAGAGCCCTTTCTGCTCCCTCCACAGGCAGAGCTACCTGACTGAGTTATTCATCACTCTCTGACCTTGTCTTCATGGCAGAGTGGGTCAGAGCTGATGAAGGTGGCTGCTAACTTGTAGTCCAAAGGCAGTTTTCCACATGTAAGCCCCTTTGGGAGCTTATTTATATTTTGTTCCTTGGGTTTACCTCGCCTGATCTCCAAGACCCCCTGCTGGCTGGAGGGATAGGAGGCCAGGGGCTATACAAGTGAAGGTTTTGGCACCAAGAGGGGAGAGAGCTAGGCAGGGAGAGGAAGGAGTCAGGAGTCAGCCACTGTCCAGCTGAAGGGCTAAGGTTCGGGGCCGAGCTGGGGCAATTGCCACCCTGATGCACCGCCCTCGAAGAAATATGTGTCTGGAGTTGTTGGGGATCATTCCAGTGATGCTGTGAGTTGGCCAGTGGATGGGGACCACCATGCCATATGGGAGCCAGGGCTGAGGCTTGCAACATGATCCCTGGCACTGAGGCAGGTTGGCATGGTGGGTCCCCATGTGTTTAGGCCTGACACTTGCCACAGGACCTATGGTGCGTGGGTTGGTGGTGGCAACTTGGCCTGTTGGGGATACAGTGGTGGCAGCCTGTATCCTGTCACCAAGGAGCACTGTGTTCACCTGAGAGAAGTGTGGAGACCCCCCAAGTCCTGCTGCTGTGGGTTCAGGACTGCCTGGAGTGGGAATCTGTGGGGTGCTCATGCAGTGTGGAAAGACTGGGATACAGTTGTGAAGGCTTTGTAGAATCAAAGACGAGGTTCCCAGCCATTTTTGTGCCAATTAATTAGTGCAGGAGGGAGTGTGGAGAAATTGTGCATGTGAGGCCTGTTCAGCCTGTGGAGTAAAGCTAGTCACTATAATTTGGACGGGAGCCTAATTCAGCCCTTTGGAGCACACAGATAGATTCCTGGGTCAAAGTATCTGTACCTTGGTTTCGGCTATGAAAAAGTGTGGACTGCCCACTGCAACATACTAACTTAATTGCTCCCTGGAGCTGTGTTCAGTTTTAATTAAATCAGCTGGACCTTCTAATCAGTTGTGGACAGTGGATTTATTCTTTACTGTGCCTGTGATTATCTTAACCAAAGTTTACACCCCCAACAGCTGCATCCTGTAAGAGACTGCCTACACCCCCAGACCATCCAGTGAAAACCCAGGTAACATCTATAATTTTCCTGGACTGTGTTCTTGGCTGTACAGTGCCCCTTCCCCCTTTTACCACCTGGAATACCCCTAGACATCTGGAGGAAGGCTTACACACAAAAGTCCTTATTCCCACTAACTTCTCTGTTTAATCACAAATCCACATCCCGAACCAGTTCTGCACGAGTGCAAGCTCATGTCTGATTCAGCTGGTGCAACAAATGTGAGTTCCCAGTCTAATAAGAAGCATTGCAAAGTTGACTCCGGTGATGGAAACTTTTGTTGTGCAAGTAGCAAGGGACTATTAAAGGTACAGTAGTTCTATGGGGGTTACTCAAGCTGAAAACATGAACCAGAGTTGACAGCATTGCAAGCAGTGCCCACAACCACTATGCTACCGGCCCAGTGGCTGTCATTGGTGGTATGGTTCAAACATTCAAATAGTGAGTGTTGTTCATTGCAAATGAAGCTGAGACTAGCAAATTCACTTCACATGTGACCTGATCCTGTATTTAGTCACAGGCGCCCAACAGCAGCTGTCTGAAGAATTTTCTATGCTTCCAGGCAGGCTGCCTATGGCAGTAAGGACCTTGTACACAAATGCTCACAGCCTGGGAAATAAGATCCCAGACCTGCAGGCAATTATGTCAGAGGCTAAACTGGACATAGTAGCAATTAGTGAGATGTGGTTTACCAGTAACCACACTTGGGAGACTTCAGTACCTGGCTATGTATTGTTCAGAAGAGACCGAGGTGCAAAAAGGGGGGGAGGAGTGGCCCTGTATGTTAATGAAAATATCAAAGCTACAGAAATTCAGAATACACATAAGGAGCCAGAAGAACTGTGGGTCACCCTGGAAACAGGAAATGGGACAGCCATAAGAACTGGGGTTGTCTACAGGCCCCAGACCAGAGGGAGGACATAGACACATTACTGTTAGAAGATATACAAACATGACAGCTAAAGGGAGGTTCTGATAATGGGAGACTTCAACATGCCGGATACAGATTGGACAATACCAGCAGGAACATCTGCCAGAACTAGACTCATAGTGGATTCTCTGCAGGCGAGGGCCTCAAACAACTGGTACAGCAACCCACAAGAGACAGGGCTATCCTAGATCTAGTACTGACTAACAAAGAAGGGATCACAGATCTCCCGTAGAAGGTCACCTGGGGCCAGTGACCATCACATGGTATGGTTCAATTTGGCTACTACATCTAAATCATCCCATTCCAAGGCAAAAATATGGGACTTCAGAGGAGCTGACTTTGATAAGATGGCCAACAGAGTTAAGCTAGCCCTGGCAAAAAGAAACACAGGTGAGGGGGTACAGGCAAAGTGGGCAAGCATTAAGGATGCAATACTTGAAGCAACATCCCATTGTGTTAGACAGAAAAGGAAGTGCAAAAGAAGAAGGAAACCACTTTGGTTCTCAGACACAGTAGCAGAAAAGGTCAGAGCCAAAAGGCTGGCCTTCAGGAAATATAAGGAAACACAGCGGGATGAAGATAGGGAGGCATACCAAACTGCCCTAAGGGAAGCAGGGAAGGCAGTAAGGCAGGCAAAGTCCCAAACTGAGGCAACACTAGCACGAACAGTAAAAGAAGGTGACAAGACTTTCTATAGATACATTAGTGAAAGGAGAAAGTCCAGAGGGGGTATTGCTAAGCTTAATGGAGAAAAGGGAGCATGTGAGGAGGAGGACCCTGTAAAAGCATCTATCCTAAATAGATACTTTTGCTCAGTATTTACTGAAGAGAAGGTAGGGCAGGGCCCACAGCTCAGCATCATGGACACAGGGGGAGGGAGGTGAGCACTACTCCCTTCACAAAAGAAAGGGTCCTACAAGAGCTTGCTAAGCTCAGGGTGGATAAGGCAATGGGACCTGATGGCATACATCCCAGGGTACTTAAGGAGCTAAAGGAGGAACTAGCAGAGCCATTAGCAGAATTGTTTTGTGAGTCTCTGAGCACAGGAGAGGTCCCAGAAGACTGGAGAAGGGCTCATGATCCCGCCCACAAGAGTGGTAGCAGGGAGGAGGGGCGGGAACCACAGACCGGTCAGTCTTACCTCAGTAGTGGGCAAGATTATGGAGGCACTCCTTAAGGAAAGGATAGTGCAACACCTGGAATCCATAGGGGCACAGGATCCAAGACAGCATGGGTTTACAAAAGGAAGGTCCTGTCAAACTAATCTCATAGATTTCTTTGACTGGGTAACCAGAGTGGTGGACCAAGGGGGAGCAGTTAATGTCGCCTACCTTGACTTCAGCAAAGCTTTTGACACTGTTCCACATAGAAGATTGATAAATAAGCTGGGTAGGCTCGGGGTGGGTCAGAAGTTGGTCAACTGGGTGGCAAACTGGTTGACGGGCAGAAAACAGAGAGTGGTGGTAAATGGTATACAGTCAGAAGAGATGCAAGTCACAAGTGGGGTACCTCAGGGATCAGTCCTGGGGCCAGTCCTCTTCAACATCTTCATTAGTGACCTTGCAGATGGACTAGAGGGTAAGGCTTGTCTGTTTGCAGATGACACCAAGATCTGCAACAGAGTAGATGATCCAGATGGGGTGGGCAAAATGAGAAGAGAGATCTGGATAAACTAGCAGAATGGTCAGAGGAGTGGCAACTGGGATTTAATGCAAAGAAGTGCAAAATCATGCACATAGGGAAGAGAAACCCTGAAGCCACCTATAGGCTGGAGGAGTTGCTAGCAGTCACAAAGGAAGAAAGAGACTTGGGCATCATCATCACTGATGACCTAAAATCATCAAGCAGACCTCTAAAGCAGTAGAGTAAGGCTAAGGGGTGTTAGGAGTGTATTAGTAGGGAGTATCACAAGTCTAAGAGGGAGGTGATAATCCTCTGTACAAGACACTGGTTAGGCCCCATCTGGAGTACTGCATGCAGTATTGGAGGCCAACACCTTCACAAGGACATTAACCAAATTGAGGCAGTCCAGAGAAGGGCAACCAAATGGTGCATGGACTGCATCAGAAGACATATGAGGACAGATTAACGGAGCTCAATATGTATACCCTTGAGCAAAGGAGGAGAGAGTGATATGATCGAGGCATTCAAACACCTTAAGGGCATAAACAAGGTGAAAGAGTCTAACATGTTTAAATATAAGAAAAATAGCAGGACAAGAGGACACAGCGTGAGATTACAGGGAGGCCGATTAAGGGGGAATGTGAGGAAATTCTTTTTCACAGAAAGGGTGGTGGATGCATGGAATGGCTTACCACAAGAAGTGGTGGCTATGAATACAGTGCAGGGCTTCAAACAGGCATGGGATAAGCATAAGGGAGCAATACAAATGACTATGAATAGATAGGCCACTGACAGAGCAAAGGCCGATGGCACATTTATAAGGTAGAAAAAGAAATGGGCAGACTGGATGGGCCTTGCGGTCCTTATCTGCCGTCAACTTCTATGTTTCTATGTTTCTATGTTGTTTTACATTTCCCCCCTTCTACCCCAGTGATCCCACCAATGGGGTGTGCAATACTGATGTCTGACCACAAAAGCCTAAGGGTTTTGCCTGCTATGGGCTACTTTTATATACTCTGCAAACTCTAGTAAAATATACAGCCTTCTGTGCTAATGCACAGCCCCTGCTGAGCTGTGAACACGCTGACACAAAAAGCCGCTGTCAACAGGAGATTTCATTTACGCCACTGTGACAAATCATGCAATTACCTCCCCTATCGTTATATATATACAGTACTTTTTACACAGGAGCCTTTCCTCACTGCACTGAAATCCCCGGCTTAGATTAGTTAGTGTGGAAAAATGATCATATGTCAGCAAATCAGCTAAGTACCAGAGTGTAACAACATTACATTGTGCTTCATTAGTTTTTATTACTGTACATAATTATGCTGGCCATCAGAGAGGTGAACTAGGCAGCATACATCATTCTGAGCCCCGTCCTAGCTTTCGTCACCAGTTACCAAAACTTTATCAGAAAGATTCCTACTGAAGCGCTGCAATGGCAGGCCCACGGGCCAACAGATATTAATCTGTGGCTGCAGGGAGGGTTTTGATTCGCTGTCCCTGCTGGCAGCTAGAGGAGGCAGAAGGCAATTTCTTTTTTTCATCTAATGTGGTAATATGGACATAACATCATAACTATGCCACTGCACCCCTCCTGATCTGCAGTTCGATTTAAGTTTCAGAGAAGTGAAGAGGAAGTTTGGTCAGATGTCACTGGGTGTGTGTGTGTGTGTGTGTGGAATGTGAAGGCAGGGAGGGGCTTAAGAGTGTAGATATCATAATTGTCAGAGAGCTGCAGTCTGTGTGAAGGGAAACCACGTTTGAATGACTACTGTGCTAATATTGCCCTGTCAGCCCCTCTTGCTTTTGTCCCTGTTAGCTTATAATCCATATTTGTGGTATTGTAAATTGTCATTTGGTCTCATTATGTTTGCTTGCACGCATGTGCAAGAAACATAGCGCCATCATCGGAGATTTCGGAGGTGTGTCACCTCCTCCTCCAATTCAGGCAGTGTGCTGGCAGGCACGGCCCCTGTAAGCCAATGCATTTTGGAGCTGTCTATGACACAGTTGAAAGGGGGAGCTACGCTTGAGTGAGCAGCAATAAGAAGCTGCTCACGTGCAGCTCCCAGCCGCAGGCGTCGCGCCCGCACGAGGCAGCCGACGGGTGCCCAATCCGCCGGGCTGAGCCACTGCCTCCCCTGTACTTGGTGCCACGCTGGGAGCCCACCCAGTGTGGCAATCAGTGATTTAGCCGACGGGGTGCCCAACTCTCGCCGGCTGAATGCCCCCCAGCCTTGTGCCACGCTGGGAGCCCACCCAGCGTGGCAAACGGTCCCACGACGCCTTTTTAATTTGTTTTACCTGTAAGACAAAACGTTCCGCGCGCCGCCTCCCACCCCTCCCACAACCCGCACCCACCCACTGCGCACTCCAGTTTCTAATACCCTCACCCCATATCACGAACCTCCGACCAGCACGACGATCTTCGTGGACCGGGAACACGCTCTGCACTCTTCAAAGCCGACCGCGAACTGAGGAAATGCCGGTAAGCTGTATAATGGGCTAGATAGGGGGGTTTCAAGTTTATTGCATATCTCAGCCATTTTTGGGAATTTTTGCACCAAATTTTCAACATGGGGTTTTGGGACCCCTCTCATGAATGATTCACTGTCATGGCGTTATTCGCGGCCCGGCGAGGATTTGCAGTGACTGGCGAGTGACTGCGAAATCACTCTTCGGGCCTGAATACCACCATGACAGTGACATCATTCATGAGAAGGGGGCCAAAATCCCCATGTTGAAAATTTGGTGCCAAAATTCCAAAATGACTGTTTAACTAGGCTGCTATGAGCAGTTCCACGCAGGCTCGTGAAGTTCACAGAATTTCAATATTTTCACTCCAGATTTTCAATATTGCCATTTCACCACACCTTCTTATGAGTAGTACAGCTGTCATTTTTCACATCTCACCCAAAATGTGTTTCCGCCCATGTAACGCAGAATGGCGCATTCAGTGTGCGAAATCAATGTACAGGACAAATTAAGAAAATCACAGTGACACTGTTCATGAGCAGAGGTCTTGAAATGGCTATGTTGAAAATTTGGTGAAAAAATTCCTAAAAATGACTGTTTTACGAGCGTGCTGTTGCGCAGTTCCTACACACGCTCATAGGTTTGCGAATTTTCAATATTTCCACTCCAGATTTTCAACATTGCCATTTTTCCACACCTTCTTATGAGTAGTACAGCTGTCATTTTTCACATCTCACCCAAAACGTGTTTCTGCCCATGTAGCGCACAATGGTGCAGTCGTTGTGCGAACTCAGTGTATGGGACACATTAAGAAAATCACAGCGTCACTTTTCATGAGCAGAGATCTTAAAATGGCAATGTTGAAAATTTGGTGAAAGAATTCCTAAAAATGACTGTTTTACGAGTGTGCGTTGCACAGGTCCCACGCATGCTCGTAGGTTTGCGAATTTTCAATATTTCCACTCCAGATTTTCAACATTGCCATTTTTCCACACCTCCTTATGAGCAGTACAGCTGTCATTTTTCACATCCTGCCCAAAACGTGTTTCCGCCCATGTAGCGCACAATGGCGCAGTCGGTGTGCAAACTCAATGTATGGGACACATTAACAAAACCACAGTGACACTGTTCATGAGCAGAGGCCTTAAAATGGCTATGTTGAACATTTGGTGAAAAAATTCCTACAAATGACTTTTTGATGCAAGGCAAGTACAGTTCCTATGCATGCTCGTAAGTTTGCAAATTTAATATTTCATTAGATTTTCAACATGTCCTTTTATTAAACTTCCTTATGAACAGTACAGCTGCAATTTTTCATATGTCACCCAAAATGTGTTATCGCGACATGGAAGCATAACGGTGCTGTTGGTGCAAAAGCAATGTTTAGGACAGATTAAGAAAATCACAGTTACACTGTTCATGAGCAGAGGGCTTAAAATGGCAATGTTGAAAATTTGGTGACAAAAGTCCATAAAATGACTGTTATGAGTGAGCATTGTGCAGTTTCCACGCATCCTCGTTAGTTCATGACTTTGTAATATTTTCAGTCCAGATTTTCACTAGTGGCATTTTTCCACACTTCCTTATGAACAGTACAGCTGCCATTTTTCACAACATGGTCGAAGTGTGTTTTCACACTTTCAGTGCAGAGATGCGTGGTCGCTGTGGGAAATCATTGTTCGGCACAGATAAAGAAAATCACAGTGACACTGTTCATGATCGGAGGCACCAAAATGCCTGAGTTGACAATCTGCTATAAAAATGCCCAACCTAATTATATTACGGGTGTGCATTGCAGAGTTTCTATGTACGCTCGTGACTTCACCATTTTTTTAAATATTTTTACTACACATTTGCAACATAGCCATTTTTACACCTCCCCATGAAAGAGTACAGCTGTCATTTTTACATCCTGTTCGAATATTTTTGCACCTGTGGTGCTAAATGTCAGAGTCACTGTGCATAAGCAGCTTTCTACCAACCTGATATTCCCTGTTCATGAGGTGGGGTCACAAAACAAACATGTTGAAAATTTGGAGGGAAAATACTAATGAATGCCTGAGGTATTAGGCTTTTCAACTAAATCGCCCAACCCTCTAGAGAATGAACAGAATCAGGGTGTGACTTGGGATTCTTGCCTGTGATGCTCATACCATTCCACACCCTGCAGTCACTGAGAGGCATCGAGGTATGCCTTGGACTCTTCGGCCCCAAACTTCACCCCATTCTCCTATATCACACCCATCTCACCATATTTCCTAATGAAATGGGGTGTACATAAGGGCCAAAGACCCCAAGGAACACCATGACACTTATTGGTGTCTGCAGGGTAGGGTGTGGTGAAATGGCATGGCCGTTATGCCTGACGACCCAAACACACACCCCAATGCCTGTCACTCTCTGCAGGGTGGTGGTGGGGTTGGCTTCAGTTCAATACTTCACTGCCATTCCTATTACGCAGCTCTGTAACTTCTACACTACCACTGCCAATGCCAGCAAGCAAACATTCGGCATTGACAAATGCTTGTTTTTATATAGTACTGCTATCCATAACATGCAGTGCATATTAGATAGAAGCCTAGAATTTGTCAGCAGAAAAAGACGGCTTGGCTCATCCAGTCTGCTCTGACGGTCTCTGCCGAGTATGTCTCCGCAGATCCTAACTGGTTTCCAGCTACCCTCCCTCCACCCTACCTATTTCCTGATATTCCCCTATGTATGTCTCACACATGCTTGAAGCCTCCTGCTGTTTTTGCCTCCACCACTTCCTCTGGCAGTCTATTTCAGGTGTGTGCCACTCTTTCAGTGAAGCAGTGCTTCTTCACATCCCTCTTTAACTCCCCACCACCAGCTTCATCACATGCCCTCTGGTTCTGGTGCTCTTCCTCATTTGAAAGAGACTCCTCTCCTGCATACTGTTCACCCCTGTGAGGTAACTGCAGGTCTCTATCTTGTTCCCTCCCACTCTTCTCTCTTCTAACGTATGCGTGTTGAGATCCCTCAGTCTCTCCTCATAGGGTTTTTGTTGCAACCCTTGCACCATTTTAGATGCCCTCCTCTGGCCTGCCTCGACTTTGTTTATGTCCTTTCTGAGGTGGGACCTCCAGAATTGGACACAATACTCCAGGTGGGGGGGTTTCATCAACAAGCGATATAGGTAGTGGTAACACCATCTCCCTCCTTCTAGAAATATCTCTCCCTATGCATCCCAACATCCCGCTGACCCTACCCACTTGTTTTGTCACACTGCCCTGCCACTTTGAGGTCAGCAGATATGATAACCCCAAGGTCCCTTTCCAGCTTAGTGACTAACAGTACCTCTTCCCCCATCCTATACTTAGTTCTTGGGTTCCTATGCCCTAGGTGCATGATTTTGCACTTTCAGACATTGAACTCCAACTGCCATGCTTTTGACTACTCCTCGAGTTTCCCAAGATCCCTACAAGTTTTTCCACCCCTTCCTCATTGTCTACCCTGTTACAGATTTTGGAATCATCTGCAAAAAGGCATACCTTCCCTTCTAGTTCATCTGCAATGTCGCATATGATGGCATTGAAGAGGACTGGTTCCAGTACTGAACCCTGTAGTGCCCCACTGGTCACTTTCCCATCCTTAGCATGACTACCATTAAACACCACCCTCTGTCACCTATCTGCTATCCAGTTTCTGACCCAATTCACAACTTTGGAGCCCACCTTTAGGCTGCTCTGTTTCTTAATCAGTCTCCTGTGTGGCACAGTGTTGAAGGCCTGGTTAAAATCCAGGCAGGCCACATCCACTGCCCTGCTCTGATCTTTCCCTGGTCACCCAGTCAAAGAGCTCAATCATATTCATCTGGCATGACCTCAGTGTGAATCCATGCTGCCTTTGGTCTTGCAGCCCATTGGATTCATGATACTCTTACCATCCTTTCTTTACCAGTGTTTCCATTAATTTCCCAACCACTGAGACGAGGCTCACTCCCCCAATAGTCACTAGCCTCTTCCCCGTTGCTGCCCTTATGTAAAGGAATCAAATTTGCTCTTCTTCAGCCCTCTGGAACTATGCCTGATTCCAGTGAGGTGTTGAATAAGGCCATCAGCAGGGCAGCTAGCACCTCCCTGAGTTCTTTTAGAATCCTTGAGTGTATCTTATCCAGTCCCATATCCTTGTCCACTTTCACAATTGCAAGTCCCATCAGGATTCTTTCCTCTAAAAAGGAAATGTCTAATAAAATGCTCACTGACATGATTTGAAGAAAAAAAAGAATAAACATAGCTTTATTCACAATACGGATTATGAGTAGGAAGGGAATATTTGGAATTGGGATATGGGGGATAGGAGAAGGGAGGCAATACCTGGAACCAGGATATGGGGGATAGGAGTAGGGAGGGAATACCTGGAACAGGGATACACTATAGCCATTGAACATCCAACAGTGAGTAGTGAACAACAGTGCCCAGTCTCCCACCAGCATGAAACCTGTGAATGCACAGATCCCCCTACTAACTGGTACTAGACCACCTAGTCCTACGCTGAGGTATTCCAGACTGGTGCACAGTACCATAGGAAGGGTGGGGCGGGTGGTGCTCCCGCCCCAGGCGCATGCCTCCGAGGCAGTGCAGTTTTTAAACCTGACTGATTCACTTGCACAGGAACCTAGAGCTGTGCTGTAGCTTTGATTTTTTTTTATGTGTAATTACTAATGCCAACAGCAGGGGCGCATCCACGGAAGGACCAGCAAGTGGGAGAGGGGGGATGTCACATGGTCTGCGCTGTCTGCAATCAAAGACATCATGTGATGAGGTCGCAGTCCCAGTATAAAAGGTACGGGCTTCGGGTGGACTTGCAGAGCATGTGGTTGTAGTGAGAGAGCAAGGAGGTTAGTTAGTTGGAGAGAAACAAAAAAGATAAGCAATTAGCAAAGGCAGCAATAGAGTAGAGATGAGGAGCATGGAACGGAGGAGCAGGATAGATATAGAGTGAATGACTGAAGAGGTCAGGAGACTCTGAGAGTATTCATTATCACTGTCAATGATGAGCGGGGGGGGGGTCCATCCAACCAGTCGTCACACACTGGAAAAAAAAAATTACTAATGTTATATTTATTGTCAGTCAGGTCAGTGCATGTTGCAGCATGGTTCAGGCAAGGCTGCTATTACTGTCTGGGGGCCGCCCAACTGGATGAAGTCAGTACCTGCAGGTTTTGTGATCGTGATCGCCAGAGAAAAATACAGTACTACTTACTGTGATTCAGACCGCCTGTTTGTTCTCTCCTCTCCTGTCTCTGTTGCAGCTTGCAATGTGCCACCCTGCCCTCAACTACTAATTACAGTGCTACTGCTTCTTTCCTTGCCTTGCTTGGACTCCCGTCCCTCCCTCACAAGCTCCTGGGACGCGAAACCACGCTGCTTTCTTTTCCATGCAGGTGGCCGGCACCAGGCCTAGCGGGCCGGCCGCATAACCCCGACCATAGCAACAGTCTTTAAAAGGCTGCTGGCCTGGCCTGCTGAATCACTTAGTGTCTAAGAGACTGAGATAATCCTGACGTTGATGTTGTGTTGTTGATGTTGATGATGACTGATTAGTGAAAAAGTTAAAGTGCCAGCCAAAAATAATTTGATTGAAGACTCAACTGCAAAGTGCAAGACAGCAACCCCTTTACCCAGGGAGCCAGGAATCAGGAATGATAGGTTATTCCTATTAGCCAGGGCTAGGGGCTAGATAGCTAGCTAGCGCACAATATTAGCAAATAGCAAGCAAATAAATAAACGTTATTATGGTTGGTTATGGGCCATGGCACTAGCACAGAACACCACTCACTGTAATTTCATTGTTGAGGTAATAAAAATGCCTTTCCCTTGAGCCTCTTTGTTTAAATACATTGTAGACATACATCTGAAGGCTTTGAATGTATGTCTACAATGGGAAATGGCATTTTTATTACCTCAACAAATTACAGTGTCTGTGCGTCTATCAAGTCAAGCATTGCTGTTCTAGTCAACTGTCCTGTCATAAGGAATTTATTCATTCGCAGATTATTTTCCATGTTATGTGCCTTATGTCTTGTGGTACCTTACCAGGAGCAGCACTGTCTTCAAATTATACTGCATGCCTGACTGCATGCTTCCCAGCTGACTGGGGCTGGGTCCCAATCTGCTGGCCTGGAAGGATGGCATGCAGTCATCAGTCATGCAGTATAATTTGCAGACAGTGCTCATGGAGTCATGGGAAAAATGAGGACATGTCACGATGAAGTACTATGTTATTGTACTATGTACTGTATGGGGTGGCTTATTAAAGAAAATTGTCTCTTTAAGAAATAGGAGCTTCTCTGGGAGCTGTGTGGACGGCAGAAAAATACTGTACAAAATTGTCTATCACCGGCGGGCCATCCGTTCCAGTCCCAGAGAGAGCCAGCCAGTCCAGTAGTCTAGTCACTTCAGTCTAGTGTGAAGACTGTGTCACCTGACTCCAGTAATTAAGTTATCTGACTGGTGTTTATCATCAGGGTAGCAGCACCAGCGATAGTAGTGATACTATACTTCCCGAGTCGGATGGGTCCCTCACGGTTTTGTTTGGGAGGGAGTGAGTCAGTAATTGGAGTCCAGTTACTGACTCACTTACTGACTCTCTACCTCCCAAACAAAACCCAACTTGGAAAGTACAGTACCACTACTACTGCTGCCTGGTGCTACTGCCCTGCTAGCTTGATGACTTGCCCTTGTATGGGTTATGGTGCAGACCCTAGTGCACCATTTAGTTGCCCTCCTTTGGACTGCCTCCATCCTGTCTATGTCCTTGTGGAGATGGGGTCCCAGAACCGCACACAATACTCCAGATGGAGTCTCACCAACTGTCTATGTGTACAGATGGTCAGGGATAACAACCTCCTGTTTTCTACTAGTGATGCCTCTCCCTATGCATCTGACTCAAGAATCCCTCAGCCCTCCTTACTGCCTTCTCAAATTGCTTGCATACTTTTAGGTCATCTGATATGATGACTACCCCCCAGGTCCCTTTCCATTTTGTTTTTGTTATTAGTACCACTCCAGTTGTGTGCTCCTCTACTGGGTTTTTGTTTCCCAGGTGCATTACTTTGCACTTCTTTGCATTGAATCTATGCTGCCATACTTTTGACCAGTCCTCCAACCTTGCCAAGTCCCATTTCATCCTTTCCACCCCCTCTTGTGTATCAACCCAGTTGCAGATTATTGTGTTGTCTGCAAAGAGGCATACTTTTTCTTCCAGTCCCTCTGCAATGTCACTTATAAAGACATTAAAGAGGACTGGTTCCAGTACTGAACCCTGCATGGTACCCCACTAGTAACCCATCTTTTTTTGGAGTGGACTCAGTTTACTGCTACCCTCTGTTTCCTGTTGTCCAGCCATATAGGGTAGGTTGTTGATGGCATTGTTGGTCAGCCACTTGTCCACAACAAATGTGGTTGCACACTCTGATGCCAGCCAGCCAGAGTCTCCCACATCTATATTCCATGGGAGAAATATTCCTTGAAATCAGGGGTAGGGAACATGTAACAAAAGTATGTTTTTTCTTCAATAAAAGCCCCAAAACTCACCACAGAGTATGTAAACCCCTCAGAGCTTCTGGGGGCCTTGCGTCCCCCAGACCCATGGCTCTTTTCTGAGGGGGGGGGAAATTTGTCTCTTGCCCAGGGCACCAAAATGCCTTCCTACGGCACTGCTGGTGCAGGCCTGTTGTTGCTATGGGTAAGCCAGCATTGGTGCACTTAGAAGATGAAGACAATAAACTTTAGCTTTAACTGTAACTATGACCTTTAACCCTGGCTTACAAGTAACTTTTGAACAGCTTCCCAAAGTTTTGCAGGATAACCCTGCTTACTCATGGTTTGGTGAACAGTCTGTGTGACGCAAACAGGCTGGAGCATTTCAGATCCTCTGGAGTTCTTGCAACACTCTTGAGCTGGCTGTTGGCAGGGTGGCAGCTTTCAAATCCTCTTGGGTGCAGACATGGACCTCTCTGATGGGTGACAGCTGAACAAATTTTCTTTGGTGCTACAGTTGGCAGAACTTTGGCATAGTCAGGATTTGTGCTGGCTTTACGGTTGATTAAACCTTCATTTGGCAGTAGAGGCACTTCTCTGGTCTGGAGACACAGTCTAAGTCCTTCTTTACAGCTTGAGGGCTCTCACATGACTGCCTCGAGCTGAATAGTCTCTGGGGGTTTAGCGGAGAAAAGGCAGTACTCTATTGGCTGAAACAGCAATCTGTCAGGTGTGCAACCCCAATTGGTCCTTGTAGGGCATCAAATACATAGCCCCCCCTTTTCCCAGAACCTATCTCTGCAGCTCCTTAGGCTCCTCAAATGCTGATTGGCTGAGCTTGGGGTCAAGGTTCTCAAAGATGGCTGCTGCAATACAGCTTATTTACAGTCCCAGCTTTATAGATCTGCTTCAGGTAGGTAAACCAAATAGTTTTAAATATTAATTTTCACATCATTTGGAAGTATCCCCTCTGCCCTCTTATCTGATTGCTGAGAGGGGCAGAAAATGGGCTTCCCATCTGGCTGCTGGTACCGTAGCACTATCCCCATCAGGCCAGCATGCAGTATTTGTTCATTAGTGGTGCAGGGGCTACATCTCCCAGCAGCCTCAGCTGCTGTCTACTTGCACACGCCTATAGTGCGTCTTTAAAAAAATAACTTTTGGGGCCCCTTTGATCCCTCACTCATGTCTCCAAACCTCAATTTACTGATACAGGGGTCCAGAAGCATGGGAGAAACCTTTGTTAAGCCATGAGAGTGACTTTAAAATGATTAAGTGCTACTGCACATGTGCAGACCGCCAGCTTACACATTCCTGGTGTGGCTGCAAGGGGGTCTCATGTCTTTGCTCCTCCAGCCCACCCTTTCCAGGAGAACATTGTGGGGGCCAGCCAGAGACCACAAAGAACACTAAAGACAAGGGCAAGGCAGTAGTGAGCTGCTGGAGTCCCCCAGGGCTAAAGGTAAGCCCCATAATCTTTGGAGGGTTTACACGTATCTGACAAATTGAAGTTACCAACTAGCAGCACCTCCCCCTTATTTGACAGCTTTATGATGTCTTCCTGAAGTGTCTTATCCAACTCCTCTCCCTGTACTGGAGGTCTGTATACCACCACTCTATGGACAGCGGCCCCAGCGCCTGTCTCCAGGATGACCCACAGCTCCTTCATTCCTTCCTTTTCCTCTGGGTACCCCTGTACTTCCATAGCCTTGATTCCCTCCCTCACAAAAAGTATAACCCCTTCTCCTCCCTGTCTCATAGCCTGGACTGACCATATCCCGGTCATGACTGTCAGTGCACCATGTCTCTGTTGTTGCCACCAAGTCCAGGCTAGCATCCTCCATGCTGGTTTCCAGGTCTGGAATTTTGTTTCCCAGACTTCTTACATTGGTGCACAGGGCTCTCCATGCCTTACCCCCATCTGCCTCCTTGCTTTTCCCCCCACCTCCCGTCTGTGCAAAGATATATGCTCATGAACAGAATTACCTTTTTATAACTGTAACACACCTGCTGCTGTGATATGTCCCCTTGGAAATTTCTTGTAAAATAGCCATATAGTCTAAATGAAGCTACCCTGGTGTATAAAGTTTGACACAATAAATAATTAAAATACTACTACTACTTTGTCCCTTATTCTAAATTTGCTGCTGGGAAATCCGCTCTCTCCTCTTGTCTTCCTTCCATATGGAACTCCCTTTCCCGTATATGAAATTGGTGGCTCTTGCCCTTGTTGAAGTGATTGTCCCCATCTTGAAAATTTTTAACAAATCTCTCACCCTGGCTAAATATTCCCCTAAATCTAGAAACGGGCCTTGGTAACCCCAGTGCACAAAAGTGGGGACAGAGCTAGCACTGCAAACTACAGGTCATCAGACCCCCAGGGCAGGCAGAGGATGTGGGTAGAGAAGTGCTGGAGACTATAGAGAACATGGCAACAAAGGGTGAACTGCTGCTGATGAGTGACTTCAACTTGCCAGATGTGGGCTGGAGCATCCTGGTGGCAGCCTCAGCCAGGAGCAAGGGATTCCTGCAATCCCTGCAAGGTGCAGGTCTCACACAGCTAGTGAGGGAGCCTATGAGGGAGAATGTAATTCTGGATCTTGTCCTCGTGACGTAGACAGCCAGCTCTGAGTGATATATCATTTTTTTAATATAAAATGTATTACTGACTGTCTCTGATGAAAAGTCTGGTGCTCTTAGAATGACCTCATTCATCCCCCCCAAGATTTTAGCTGAGAGATGGAAGCCATGAGGAAATGCTGACAGCATGTGAGTTGACTCACACAGTTTTTAGAGACAATGTGTTACATGGAAGACTTTAATCAATGATCCTGTTGTTCTGAGTTAATCACAGACTTGTTTAAGTTAATTTTGTTAAGAGAGAAATCATAAAGAAGGTTTATGACGTTGGAGCGGAACCTAGGTTGTTACACAGGGGTGCAAGGTTGTAAATGTCCCTGTGAAGCCTGTGTAAGGGAGGATACAGCATGGGATCAAACAAAGTGTCATTTGAAGGACATGAATTATGCTGAAGTTTCAGAATGTAATACTTTTGTATAAGATATATATTTTCATATATCCTGACAGGGAGGAGCTAGGTGACCTCCTGAAAAGAGGTGGGGTAAAAGACAGCTTTTAATTTAGTCTGTTTTACTTCACAGAGACACATTTTTACCTAGACTCTCACCACAAAACATCTTGGGAGCACTTTTAAGCAAGTATTTAGAGATTAAGTACTGTAGTAGGAATTGCACTGTTTAAAACCTTATTCTTTTAATAAGTATGTCTTATGATATAAGAGTTCTATATTTTGCGTTTTACATATTTTTAACTATTTTTAGTAAAATTCTTTTTAGAACTTACTTGGTCTGTCTTTGACTTCTTTGTATTTGTAAGAAAAGTACATGGTTATAGCAGACAATAGACACAAGCTTGAATGGTGGTACCAAACTGGAAAGAGAAGTGTTTTAAATCTGAGGTCTTTATTAAAGTTTTAAAGGGTTCATCTCTGCATACCTGGTTAGGTGCCCATAGGCAAAGATATCTGGCCCCCCAAAGACAGATATATGTGAGTCTGTGCATTGGGTATGCTAGCAAGAGGTTAACAGTTTGAATCCCTCCAGAACTTGAAAACAAAGGTTGATCCAAACTCAGAAAAACAGGCAAGAGGGTTACTTTGTCTGTTACACTGTTCACAAGACAGGAGGAAAGCACAAGTGGTATCCTTGCACAAAAGTGGTAGCAAGGAGGTGGCAGGAGACTACCGCCCTGTGAGATTGACTTCAATAGCAGTTTCAGTGACTCAGTAGGTAGCACACTCGCCTCTGAGGCTGGAAGATCAGAGGGCTGTGGGTTCAGTTCCCACATCTGGCACTTGGGTTAATATCCCAATACTGACACTGTAGTACAGCATGAGGGAGGTGCTGCACTTCTGAGGTGCCGTCTTTCGGATGAGATGTTAAACCGAGGTCCCATCTTTCTGGATTGATGGTAGTTCAGGTGGATGCTAAAGATCCCATGTCACTTATCGAAAAAGAGTAGGGGAATTTCCCCGGTGTCCTGGCCTAATTTCTTCCATTCACTAAAATACCACCAACAGCTTAATCTGGCTCAATTTCAGTTGCTTACCATCTGCATGTATTCCCCCTCCCCCCGCTCGCCCCTGAAAAAGGGACTTCTGGGCCCAGTGGGCTTACCAGGTCAACAAAATTCAATAAATAAATAAATAAATAAAGACTGTGCTCAGAGGTTGTCACTTTGGGAGTAGAGGGCCTGACCTGCTGAGTGGGTTTGTGACAGATTGGTTGGCAGCAGTGGCATAATTTTGGTATCACAAGCTTGTATTGTTCTGTGTCAGCTGAGACCATAAGCTCTCTTACAAAGAAAGAAAAAGGCAGAGTTTTATTTTAAAAAGGAAACAGAACTATATATCACTTGGCATACTGTCCATTTCCTAGCCATTTTATTTTTTTTTTCTCTAAAGTGCAAGTCAGAGTAGCCATAGTCAGGGAAGAAGAAGATGGCTTCTGACTACAGCAGGCACACTGTAGATTACTTGAAGCAGTTGTGAGGGGACAGGGGAGACCTGTTCGAGGTGACAGCCAAAAAGCAGAACCTCATAGAGGCCCTGATGGTAGCAGATACCCAGAGCAGCGAGTTACCGACCGTGACTGAAAAGGACAGCAGAGCCACTGTCAGTGAAGGGCCACAGCAGCAGGGAAAGGTCACCAGTATCCTGGATCCAGAAGTACTCAGGTTACAAACTGAGTTGCACAGGATGGAACTGGAGGAAGAATGAGAGGAGCAAGAGATGGCCTAAAAGGCAGAGCAAGAACAGAGAGAGGTGGATCGAGAGGCAGAGTGACAACAGAGGGAGAGAGGGAGAACTTGAGGAGCGTGAGCATCAGCAAGCTGCAGAGGAGAAGAGAGAGCGAGAATGCAGAGAGGCAGAGGACAGGATAGAGGAGCACCAGTGGCAACATGAACTGGAGAAGCTACGACTCCAACCAGTGGCACCAGAGTAGGTAAGTGGCTTGAGTTTAACTGGGACTGCAGGACTGGGTTACAAATTGAACTCCAAATTAATAGCCGAGTTTAAGGAAGGGGAGGACATGGATGCCTTTTTAAATTCTTTTGAAAACGTTTGTATTCAGGCTAAAATTCCTAGAGAGTCCTGGAGCTTCCAGCTATCCCCTCTATTTACTGGGAAAGCTAGGGATGCATTGGGTCAAATAAACAATGAGGACAATGACGATTACAGCAAGTTAAAAGCTGCACTGTTAAAAAAGTTTGAATTAACTGCTGAATCATATAAAGCTAAATTCTGTAAGGTCAGGAGAAGCTCTGATATGAGCTATGAGGAGCTAGCCACAAAACAGCGTCAGTTTTTAAAACGTTGGTGGGAAGGAATTGAGGCAACCTCTGTTACCTTGTCTGTTACACTGTTCACAAGACTGCCCTCAGAGGTTGGCACTTTGGGAGTAGAGGGCCTGACCTGCTGAGTGGGTTTGTGACAGTCCTAAGCAATGGGGACAGGATAAAGGAAGTCACAGTAGGGGAGACCCTAGGGACTAGTAATCATCAAGCTGTGGGGTTCACCATAAGGACATCACAGGATGCTAGCCACACAAGGACTAGAATCCTGGATTTCAGGAGGATAGACTTCAGTAAGATGAAGGATGAATTCATGGAGGCTATGCAGGGATACGATAACATAAGGGGGGCAGTGGAACAGTGGGATAAGACAAGGGAAGCCCTCCAACTGGTAGTAAACCACTGTGTCAGGCCCTGCAAGAGCAAAAGGAAAGAGGAAACCACTGTGGTTCTCAAAAGGAGTAGCAGAGCTAATAAGAGGAAAAAAGATGGCATTTCTGAGGTACAAGGCAACACAAAGCAAGGGAATACTTGGAAAAATGAAAGGAAGCAAACAAGGCAGTAAGGGCAGCAAAGGCCGAAACCTAGGAAAAGCTAGCTAAATCAGTGAAGGAAGGAGGGAAGGCATTCTTTAGGTATATTAGCAAGAGAAGGAAGACAGGGAGAGGGATTGTGAGACTTAGGGAAGAGGGAGGTAGGGTAGGGAAGAAAGACACTGACAAGGCCACCATCCTCAACAAATACTTCTGCTCCATATTCACGGAAGAAGACAATGGAGATGGTCCCCATTAATGGAGAAGGGCAAACAGGGACAAGGGGTGGACATTAGACCTTTGTCAGAGGACAGACTAAAAAGAGCACTAGAACAGCTTAGGGTGGAGAAAGCAATGAGGTCCAATGGGATACACCCAAGGATCTTAAAGGAGCTCTGGGAGGAACTGGCTAAACCTCTGGCTAAGCTGTTCAGTGGATCACTAGAACCAGGTGTGGTTCCAGAGGAGTGGAGGTGAGCACAAGTGGTATCCTTGCACAAAAATGGTAGCAAGGAGGTGGCAGGAGACTACCCCCTGTCAGTTTTACTTCAATAGTAGGTAAAACGATGGAAACCCTACTTAAGGAAAGGCTGGTGGACTACCTAGAGACAAGGGGACTGCTGAACCCAAAGCAACATGGATTCACTGCTGGGAAGGTGATGCCAGACCAACTTGATTGATTTCTTTGAGTTGGTGACAAAGGAAATAGACCAGGGAAGAGTGGTAGATGTGGTCTATCTGGACTTCATGAAGGCCTTCGACACAGTCCCACACAGGAGGCTAATCCACAAACTAGTAAATCTGGGAGTGGGGACAGAGGTAGTGACATGGGTTAGAAACTGGTTGAGTAACAGAACACAAAGAATGGTGGTAAATGGGGTTAGCTCACAGGAGGGACAGGTAACAAGTGGTGTACCCAGGGATCAGTGCTTGGACCAGTGCTCTTCAAAGTCTTCATAAGTGATATTGCAGAGGGTCTAGAAGGAAGGATTAGCCTGTTCACAGATTATACAAAGCTATAGCTGAACAAGGGGGCACAGCATGAGACTAAAAGGTAGAAAACTTAGAGGGAATTTAAAGAAATTCTACTTCACTGAAAGGGTGGTGGAGAGATGGAACAGTCTCCCCCAGGAAGTGGTGGGGGTGGCCACGGTTCAGGGATTCAAGAATGCGTGGGATAGGCACATGGGAATTATCGAGCTAGGGGTGAGGGGGGCTTGTAGCATTCAGGGTACCTTAAGCATTAGAAAGAGGGATAGGGCAGACTGGATGGGCCACAAGGCCCTTATCTGCCGACAACATCTATGTATCTATGTATCTCAATCCTTTCCCCTCTCTCAAAAGTGCTGGAGAGAATAGTGGCTGATCAAATCACAGATTACCTCCAGTAGTACTTTCTCCAATGCCCTCAACAGCACGGCTTCCAGAAGAGCCACAATACATCTACTTCTTTGGTCGAGTTCACCGTCTTTGTCCATAAGTCCCTGGATGATGGTAAGCTTGTGGGGTCTATCTTTATAGACCTCACTAAAGCTTTTAATATGGTAAACCACTCCCTACTTTTGCAGAAAATGCTGACTGTGGGGTTGTCTGACACTTCTGTCTTCTGGTTTCAGGATTACCTATCGCACAGATCACTGAGGGTAAAAATAAGGGCAGTTGTCTCCACAGCTAGAGAAGTCAATCTGGGTGTCCTGCAAGGGTCAGTCCTTGGCTCTCTCTTTTTCAATTTGTTCTTGAATGCTTTACCAGAGGCCTGCACTAGTAAAATCATACCTTATGCTGATGACACAGTGATCCTAAACAGCAATTCCCATATAGTCCATCTCCAGCATGACCTATAGTCCACCTTCAACCTTCTAGAGAATTGGTTTGGCACACGTAAATTACTACTTAACTATAAAAAACCAAAAACCATGCTTCTTTCTAGTCATCAAAATAAGAAGACCACCTGGTCTGGGTCCGGGACCGGGTCCGGGTCGCACCTGGAAACGAGCCTCGGCTCAGTGTGCCTTTCCCGGTCACCAATTTTAAATAAATAAATAATAACCCCCTTCTATCACCAACAAAAGGCAGATCCTCTTGAACAAGTCCACTGTTTTAAGTATCTCAGGGTCATGACTGGCGACACCCTCTCTTTTACACAGCATATTGGCATGGTAGTAAAAGCAGTAAATAACAGACTTGGTGTTCTCTGTAGGGTGGGTCATTAGCCTAACACCCACAGCTCTTTGCCTAACAGTTTCCAGTTCAGTACTGTTGGTAATAGACTATGGGCTGGTGGTTTTCAGTGCAGCCTCTGTCACAGCACGCAAACAAGTAGCAATGGTTCTTAATAAGGCATGCAGACTTACCCTAGGTGCTGATAAACTTACTCACTCATGTGCATTGTATGAACAAACTAAATGGCTTAACTGGAATGTCAGAATAAGTACTAGGTATGCCTCCTGGGAAAAAATGCTTGACTAGGCCATTCACCTCCCTGCATCCAAGGTATTCTCCAAGCAACTCACGCCCAGTACATCACAAGGGGTACAGCTCGTAGTACATTCTGTGTCCCCTTCAGAAGAACCTCACTTGGACAATGCTCGTTCACGTATAAGGGGCCCACCTATAGCTGAATGAGCTCCCGTTAGTAATAAAAAATGCAAAGAACCTCCCAACCTTTAAGCTGGAGCTGAAGTAACACCTAGCCAAATCCAATACTTCCAAATGCAGGTAAGCAACCTCAACTTCAGTCTCTGCCCATAGCCTCCTGCGTATGCCTTATTCATAACCCTGGGCTTGAGAGGAAACTCATCACTCCCTATCACCCTGCCATTCACATCATCCTTTGGTACTATGCACTTAACCTCCAAACACTCCACCAAATGACCATCTTCATCCTGACCCACTGCCACCCCTCCTAACAACTGGCCCTAACCTTTTTTCCCCTACCTCTCATACCATCTACCTACACTCCTCACCTCTCTACCACTCACGTATCTCCCTACGTACCCCCACCCAAATGGCCACTACTGCCTGACCTTACTGCCATCCCATGCCAACTACATGCTCTTATCTTCTATGACCATACTCTTACATCTCCTTATCCCTACCCCCCACCTTGCTGCTTCACTCCCTATTTTCTTGGTATTTTTTTACAAATCCCCAACCCCCCAACAAAGCTTTGCTAATGACCCACCCTTCGCCACCCCCGCACTTCTGTCTCCTCTTACTCACCCTGAATGTAACTATTGACAATGCCTATATTCCTGGCTGCTCCGGTTTCTAACATGACTTAAAACCTACCTCTTGTTTATTCATTTTATCTAATTCACCTTAGTAAATGTAATTGTAGTGATGTCTGTTTAGCCAATTGTTAATGCTCATTTGTGTGTTGTACCAATTGTAACTGTCTTGTTTTGTTGACGTGGAACCTTAGTAAAAGAGCATCATGCACAAATTTCTGAAGACTTAAATAAATAAACACATTTTGCCTATCTCCTTCCTATCACTCTCTCTGAAACATCATCTCATACTTCATTTTGCTCCCACTTGCTCTTGCTCTGGTATTGGCTAGTTTGCTCCTTAGCTAACTTTCTTGTTCTAATTGTTGCAGTGTCAGTGGCTCAGTAGGTAGCACACTCACCTCTCAGGCTGGGAGATCAGAAGGCTGTGGGTTCCACACCAGGCACTTGGGTTAAATCCCATTACTGACACTGTACTGCAGCATGAGGGGGGTGCCACACTCCTGAGGAACTGTTTTTCAGATGAGATGTTAAACCAAGGTCCCATCTGCCTGTTCTGGTGATAGCTTAGTTGGATGTTAAAGATCCCATGACACTTCTTAAAAAGACTAGAGGAGTTTTTATTGAAAGTCATATCATAACACATTTTTAACATTTTTACAAAGGAAAAAAAGGATATACTATATACAAGGCATCACAAAAAAAATATTCGTAATTCATTAATTCATGAACAAAATGTAAACTAGGACCATCCTTTTTTCATTTATATTTTACAAAGATAGGAATACTTTCCACCATTTTTGTACTTTAGCTAACGAGTGAGCTGAAATGTCTTAAATAAATTGACCACATTGCTTGTGCCACAAGTAAACTAAACGTTTCATAGGTCATTAATCTTTGTGATAGAACCCATTGGCATCTAGGTTGCCATATATAGAATTTCAGACAGCAAAAAAACACAGCTACTGTACTTTTGTCATATCTATTCTACAAGAATGGGAAATGTCCTATAACTAAAATTTCATGATATAAAATTGTTAACAATGCTAATTTCCATTTCCTAGCTAAGAAATACCACAAAGATTTTACATAGGAACAGTCAAATAAGAAATGTTTCATAGTTTCTTCGGTTGCTTGACAGGTATTATATGGACAATACCTTTCCTCTAGTGATTTGTGTTTCTTATTGCCTCCAATGTTTAATCTCCCATATGCTGTTAGCCATAACACCTTCCACATATGAAGTGGTATCCTACTATTATTTAATTGTGCTAAAACAAATTTGTTGCAAGAAGTAGCACAGTCCTTAAATTCAGGTCCAACCAATGTATTTTCCCCAAAATAGTACTGTATAACTTAAATCCTGTGTTTTGACATAGCTGAGTTTTTGTTATTCCCCATTTATATAGTTTTTGTGCCACTGGTTTTCGTGGAATTATTGTGTGGGTGTTGATTTTGGGAGGAGTGTTAGTCCATGCTGTAAAGTAAGTCTGTAGGACATTCTGGATCCATTTATGGCACCAATTCCCTATAGTATTTAGTCCCATTTTTATTATCTGAGCTATGAATGAATGAATGAAGATTATTGGATCTACCATCCCAAGTCCCCTTTGAAGCTTGGGCAGGCAGGTAAAACATCACCTGATATGATTAAGCCTACCCCCCCATAGCATACGGAAGAAACATGCATAAAGTCTGGTTTCTATTTGTACTGGGGAGGGGGGATGGAATCATGGCCGTATATAACAAACATGGTATAAGAAATTTTTTAATGATATGAACCCTTTTTATTTTGAACAGTCTCCATCCTTTCCATCTAAATACCTTCTGTTCTGTTTTTTGCAGAGCACTATCCCAATTTTCTACTGGCATATTTTGTGGACCAAAAGTTATTTCTAAGATTTTCTGGGGCATTGAGGAACTCTCTATCCCTTGTAGATTTGTAGCCAGAGATGAAGAAGGTCCTATAAATATACCTTTATATTTATTTATATTCACTTTTGAGTTTGACACTTGTGAATAACTACAAAATTCTTGCAATAACACTGGAATTTGACTTTGTGTCTGCATGAAAATTATAAAGTCATCAGCATAGGCATGTGCCTTCAAAGTGTCTGACACCTCTTTCCTCATTATCCCTTGCCACTTATCCGAGCCTTGTAGTACTTGTAGGAGAGGATCTAAGGTGAAAATGTAGAGTAACGGGCTTAATGGGCACCCCTGTAGTTATCTTAATAATTTGTGTTACTTTCCCTTTAACTATGGGATGAACTCTTGCATTTGAATAAATTACTTTTATCCATTTGATAAATACTGTGGGGATCCCGTAGTAGGTCAGAACTGCAAATAAGAAAGGATGATAGACCCAATCAAAAGCTTTGCACTGGTCCATAGAGATTATACACCTTGTTTTCTGTTGCATATTGCTGAATTCTCTTATATCTCTAATTAGCATTAATGCATGCGGAATCTTCCTATCTGGCAGCCCGCAGAACTGTGATGGAGGGATGAGGTATGATGCTATTTCTCTTAATCTTTTATTAAGAATTTGAGACAGAATTTTAAAGTCAGCATTAAGCAGGGTTATCAGTCTCCAGTTATTCAGCTATAATCTGTTCCCAGATTTAAATAAAAAGATCACTAATACTGATGTACAATCTACTGGAATTTGTTGTGTGTTAAAGAAATTCTCATATAGCACTACTAGACAGTTTGTTATATCTTTACTAAAAGTTCTATAAAATTCATAGGGGAGGCCATCCAGTCCTAGGGATGCTCCTAATTTAAGGCTTTTTATGATAGTCTCTGTTTCATCCTTCGTTATTGGAGACGAAAGGTATGATATATATTTATTGGGAAATCTGGGAGTTTTATTTGCTTCAGATATTTGTTCATTTCCTCGGGGCCGGGCGCTTACCATGTCATGGGCAAGATATTCAAAACTTTGTCCCTGGGTTGAGTTAACACTGCCCGGCAGGCAAACATATCCCGGAGCCTGACGCACAAAGCAAGCTATATTCAAAAGGAAAAGTCCGGAGCAAGCAGCTTCTGAATATAGCATGGGAATGAGGCCGTGCAAATAGGGCTGGGAGTGCAGGGCAAACATAGCCCAAGAATAAGGCAGCACTGAATATAGCAACCAAGAAGTGCAAACCACAACAACACAGTGCACAGCGAGGTCAGGGCAGGTAGAGCTGAACTATGTGGCCAATGTTTGTGCCAGCAGATGCGTGGACCCAGTATAGCAGCAGGCAGCAACAGATGTGAAAGAACAGCGATCAGAACTGTATAAACATCCCTGAACCGTTAGTGCGCTTTAGCACGGAACTAAGCTGTTAGCCCAGTGCTAACGCGTTTGCCCGGTGCTAAGATTTGCCATATTCAAAAGTGACATGCAAATGAGCCTACTTAGGTAGTCTCTGGGCAAAGACCCAGATTAGCATCTTATCATTCCCTGATTTGCATGCAGTTTTCCCAGCATTACTGCAGGGTCCCACAGCTTCACCTGTAGATCAGTCTGGAAGTACAGGGGCTGGTCAGGTCTGGCCGCAGCTCCACCTGTAGGTCAGTCTGACAGTGCATGATGGTTGCTGCAGGCTACATGTATGCAGTACAGCATTGCATCGTGTGCCCCAGGGGAGAACACAGCATAGGCACAGGCAGTGGTGGTGCTGTATGCAACCGTCACACTGTAGGCCATGCTACAGTGCACAGCAGACACTACACTAGCAAGGGGGCTGGTAGTGTGAGGCACACAGCAATGCCTATGATATGTAGGGCAATGATGATCACTGCACTGTACACAGTGACAGGTCCAGCATGCAGGTGATTACTGATGGTGGACAGTACTGTTTCACCGTTGTGTGCTCCACAGATGCTGCACCTGTGGCATGGGATGCTCACAGTGACATTTGCATGGCCGGCTGTGTGTGTTGTGGCTTCTGTACAGTTGTGAGGTATGTGGCTGGGGGGGCATGTATGCTCCGACAGGCACTCAGGTTGGGGGGGTATTCCCACTACTGGCCCATGTGCACTGCATGTTGTGTCCCAGCCATGTGGCCACACCAGGGCTGTGGTGAGGTCTGGCCACCTGTACACCCTCCCCTCAATGGCTGCAATGCCCACAGTGCTGCATGTGTGTGCTGGCATCTGTTGGTCACCACAGACGTATGGTCTGCAGGTGTGTGCTGTATGGCCACACTACTTAGTTTCTCCCTGTGGGTCGGCTCCCCCCCTTACTGTCTCTGCTTGGCTGGGACCGGTGGCAGCTGTTGGCATCATGGCGGTGCCAGCAGTGAGCAGCATGTGTCCTCCATGTCAAGCATTTTCTAAGTGTCATGCTCTTATGTTAGGGTCATGCAAGCTGCGCTAATCCCACACAAGCATGGTGCTATGCACCAATGACATGCTAAGCTGTTTGCCCAGGGTTAATACCAGCTTTTCCTGGCCGCTAATTTGTTTCATGCTAAGGATCGTGCTATGTCACGCTACATAGAAACATAGAAACATAGAAGTTGACGGCAGATAAGGACCGCAAGGCCCATCCAGTCTGCCCATTTCTTTTTCTACCTTATAAATGTGCCATCGGCCTTTGCTCTGTCAGTGGCCTATCTATTCATAGTCATTTGTATTGCTCCCTTATGCCTATCCCATGCCTGTTTGAAGCCCTGCACTGTATTCATAGCCACCACTTCTTGTGGTAAGCCATTCCATGCTTCCACCACCCTTTCTGTGAAAAAGAATTTCCACATTCCCCTTAATAAGCCTCCTCTAATCTCATGCTGTGTCCTCTTGTCCAGCTATTTTTCTTATATTTAAACATGTTGGACTTCTTTCACCTTGTTTATGCCTCTTAAGGTGTTTGAATGCCTCGATCATATCACTCTCCCTCCTTTGCTCAAGGGTATACATATTGAGCTCCGTTAATCTGTCCTCATATCTTCTGATGCAGTCCCTGCACCATTTGGTTGCCTTCTCTGGACTGCCTCCAATTTGGTTAATGTCCTTGTGAAGGTGTGGCCTCCAATACTGCACGCAGTACCCAGATGGGGCCTAACCAGTGTCTTGTACAGGATTATTACCTCCCTCTTACGACTTGTGATACTCCTACTAATACAACCCTAACACCCCCCAGCCTTACCTACTGCTTTAAAGGTCTGCTTGATGATTTTAGGTCATCAGTGATGATGATGCCCAAGTCTCTTTCTTCCTTTGTGACTGCTAGCAACTCCTCCCAGCCTATAGGTGGCTTCAGGGTTTCTCTTCCCTATGTGCATGATTTTGCACTTTTTGCATTAAATCCCAGTTGCCACTCTTCTGACCATTCTGCTAGTTTATCCAGATCTCTTCTCATTCTGCCCACCCCATCTAGATCATCTACTCTGTTGCAGATCTTGGTGTCATCTGCAAACAGACAAGCCTTATCCTCTAGTCCATCTGCAAGGTCACTAATGAAGATGTTGAAGAGCACTGGCCCCAGGACTGATCCCTGAGGTACCCCACTTGTGACTTGCATCTCTTCTGACTGTATACCATTTACCACCACTCTCTGTTTTCTGCCCAGTTGACCAACTTCTGACCCACCCCAAGCCTACCCAGCTTATTTATCAATCTTCTATGTGGAACAGTGTCAATAGCTTTGCTGAAGTCAAGGTAGGCGACATCAACTGCTCCCCCTTGGTCCACCACTCTGGTTACCCAGTCAAAGAAATCTATCAGATTTGTTTGACAGGACCTTCCTTTTGTAAACCCATGCTGTCTTGGATCCTGTGCCCCTATGGATTCCAGGTGTTGCACTATCCTTTCCTTAAGGACTGCCTCCATAATCTTGCCCACTACTGAGGTAAGACTGACCAGTCTGTAGTTCCTCACCTCCTCCCTGCTACCACTCTTGTGGGCGGGATCACATGAGCCATTCTCCAGTCTTCTGGGACCTCTCCTGCTCAGAGACTCACTAAACAATTCTGCTAATGGCTCTGCTAGTTCCTCCTTTAGCTCCTTAAGTACCCTGGGATGTATGCCATCAGGTCCCATTGCCTTATCCACCCTGAGCTTAGCAAGCTCTTGTAGGACCCTTTCTTTTGTGAAGGGAGTAGTGCTCACCTTCCTCCCCCTGTGTCCATGATGCTGAGCTGTGGGCCCTGCCCTACCTTCTCTTCAGTAAATACTGAGCAAAAGTATCTATTTAGGATAGATGCCTTACAGGGTCCTCCTCCTCACATGCTCCCTTTTCTCCATTAAGCTTAGCAATACCCCCTCTGGACTTTCTCCTTTCACTAATGTATCTATAGAAAGTCTTGTCACCTTCTTTACTGTTCGTGCTAGTGTTTCCTCAGTTTGGGACTTTGCCTGCCTTACTGCCTTCCCTGCTTCCCTTAGGGCAGTTTGGTATGCCTCACTATCTTCATCCCGCTGTGTTCCTTATATTTCCTGAAGGCCAGCCTTTTGGCTCTGACCTTTTCTGCTACTGTATTTGAGAACCAAAGTGGTTTCCTTCTTCTTTGCACTTCCTTTTCTGTCTAACACAATGGGATGTTGCTTCAAGTATTGCATCCTAATGCTTGCCCACTTGCCTGTGACCCCTCACCTGTGTTTCTTTTGCCAGGGCTAGCTTACTCTGTTGGCCATCTTATCAAAGTCAGCTCCTCTGAAGTCCCATATTTTGCCTTGGAATGAGATGATTTAGATGTAGTAGCCAAATTGAACCATACCATGTGATGGTCACTGGCCCCCAGGTGACCTTCTACCTGGAGATCTGTGATCCCTTCTTTGTTAGTCAGTACTAGATCTAGGATAGCCCTGTCTCTTGTGGGTTGCTGTACCAGTTGTTTGAGGCCCTCACCCTGCAGGAAATCCACTATGAGTCTAGTTCTGGCAGATGTTCCTGCTGGTATTGTCCAATCTGTATCCAGCATGTTGAAGTCTCCCATTATCAGAACCTCCCCTTTAGCTGTCATGTTTTGTATATCTTCTAACAGTAATGTGTCTATGTCCTCCCTCTGGTCTGGGGGCCTGTAGACAACCCCAGTTCTTATGGCTGTCCCATTTCCTGTTTCCAGGGTGACCCACAGTTCTTCTGGCTCCTTATGTGTATTCTGAATTTCTGTAGCTTTGATATTTTCATTAACATACAGGGCCACCTCCCTTTTTGCACCTCGGTCTCTTCTGAACAATACATAGCCAGGTACTGAAGTTCTAAGTGGTTACTGGTAAACCACGCCTCACTAATTGCTACTATGTCCAGTTTAGCCTCTGACATTATTGTCTGCAGGTCTGGGATCTTATTTCCCAGGCTGTGAGCATTTGTGTACATGATTTTCCATTGGCCAGATTTTGGTGTGTTAGTTGTTGGGTGAAGTTTGGCATTACCCCTGTGCATCGTATGGGGAGACAAACCTTTTTTCTTACCTGGTGATGCAAATGACCGGCAAACATGCTGAATTCTTGTTTGACCACTAGCTGAGGGGAGGGGTGTTCTTCCATTTGACGTATGGGGTGCTGCACCCTCCCCATTTGCTAGTTTAAATATTCTGCAAAGATGTCAAACTTATGCCCCAATGCACTGACTCCCTCTTTAGTGAGATGCAGTCCATCAAATTTAAAGAACTTTCACTCCCAGAACTGTTGCCAGTTCCCTACAAATCTGTGTCCTTTTTCCTGGCACCAGCCCTTGAGCCACGTGTTTAGCTCCCCTATCTCCCCTTCTCTGACCTTCCTGCAGGACGAAATAGATGATAGTTTGTCACCCAGCCTAGTCAGGTGTTCCTTGGTCTCCACAACTGACCGGCTGGCGAGATCATTAGTCCCTATGTGTACTTGGACATCAATGTTTTCTCCTGCTTTGTGAACAATTTTAGCAATGCGGTCAGTGTCTCTCCATGCTGATGTACCTGGGAGACATCTGACCATCACCCTGGCTGGAGATGGGTATCAACTCCTCGAATCATGGAGTCTCCTATGATTAGAAGTTTTGGATTTCCTTTGTGCTTGTTTTGTTTTGGTTCCTGATTTGGGTGAGTTTTGTTGTCTAGCTCCTGTGCGCTGGTGTCCTGTTCTGCAGTGTCTTCTGCCTCTTTATTTGATTTCAGAGATAGAGGCAGATACCTGTTTGTAGTGTTTATATGGTTTTTGGAGGTAATGTGTTGGAGAGCAGAGAGTGATGGGGCACCTGATTTGCTCCTCCTAACCACCTGCCAACCTCCTGGACCAACTACCCTCTGCGGTCGAGGTTTTTCTGTTGGATGCTGGGGAAATGGCGGTGGTTCTTATAATGTATTTCTCTTCAATATGAAATTTGAGGTGTGCAATCTCTGCCCATGCTGCCCGAGCTGAGCCCTAAGATCTCCAAAGGCTCAGCATGTGGGACAGTGTCCTAAATCCTGTAAGACTGTCCTTCTGAAAATTGTTCCACAGTACCTGCAGTTAATGAAATCCATTCCAAATAAGTTGCTGGGTTTGTAACCTAGTCAGAGTAATTAGAAGGAGAAAAAAGGAAAAAAAAGCAAGTAATGGTTTAATTGTGCTTTGTTTAACTTGTTATAACAAGTTAAATTACTAGTGCCCCTGTAAATGAGCTCATTTTGTGGAGGCCCCACTGATCCGCCTCTTCCTGCTCTGCCACAGGAAATGTCACAACTGTGGTACCCTATAAAAGAAGTGTAGTGGGTGGTTGGGGATGGGGCGGTGGCTGGGCCTTCCCCGCCTAAAAATAAGAACCACGGACGAAAGAACAAGGAGGTAAGAGCAGAAACAATCAGTCATCAACAAATGCAGTAACCCTGAAAGCTTATCCTAATGTTAGATAAAACTGTAAAACCTGTAAAGCACCACCTGTAATAATTTCAGAGAAGATATACGCTGTAAGAAACACTTTGCTCCAGAGAAAAATAAAGCAGTAACAGAAGATATACCTTGCAAAAGACAATTTGAATCAGAAGACTACAGGAGTAATCTGTTAGCACACACCTGTAGGCACACCTTGTAATAATGCAGAAGAAGGTATACCAGCAACAACAATTTGAATCAGAGAAAAATAAAGCAATGAAATGTTAGCAACAAACAGTAGCAATCCCTGTGAGTAAAAAATAAAAACACCACCACACAGTAAATCTGCTTAGCCAAACTAAGTCTTAATCCTTTTCCCTTGCTCTGGTAAGTTCCTCTACTCTGCCTTTCAAGCAGTCTTAGAAGGAAAGAGCTCAGGTGAAGCTAGGTGCCTTGGCCAGCAAACCAAGTCTTCTACCTCCTAAACACCTTAGTGCGTCGCTAGTCGCTGAATATTTCATAGTGCCTGTATTCATGTTCACTTTGCCCTTTGTATATAATTATGGTTTGCTCAGTGCTAATGCACTTTGCCCACACTATGTGGCCTTTTGCATATGGCAGTCCCACGCTAATCCCACGCTAAACCCACGCAAACTGTTTGCGGACCGTTCAAAGCTTTGAATATCTGGCCCCATGTGTTTTAAAAAAAAATGGTTGTAATTTTGTTATCTTTCTTCTGTATCTTGCCTATATCCTTCTTCATCTATTAGCTCTTCAAATCCCATGGTATTCTTTCTATTTTTAAAGTCTTCATATGGGTCTACTATAGGGGATTTCTGAGTTTCATATTGGAGTTCTGCTTTTAAGGTTTTTGCTCTGTCATATTGACAGTGTAAAATTTCTTCTTTTACTGATTCTGTTTGCCCTGTGTAATCATATCTAGAATATGCTGTTTGGGTGTATAAATATTTGAAGTTGATTATGTAATTTTAAGTATGTTAAAAATGTATTGATTTCTGTCCTTTTTACATAAGTTTGGAACCAGTGCTTAATATCCTTTTTAGTGTCTGCCCACCATTCTCATATACTATCATATATAAAATGGACTGACGTTCTTGCCCATAGTATTTTTGTGATCCCCACCTGAACTTCTGAGTTCTGAAGAGTAGATATGTTCAGCTTCTGTCTATTTCTAGGTCCTAAACCCCTCCCATGTGCGAAAACTGTTTTTAATAAAAGGTGAGGGCAGATGTGATTCCCCTTCACAAAAGTGGGAGCAAGGCAGAAGCAGGAAACTACAGACCTGTTAGTTTAACCCCAGTGGTAGGGAAAATGATGGAATCACTTCTGAAGGAAAGAATTGTTGAGTATCTAGAGGCCAGAGGGGCACAGGACCCAAGGCAGCATGGATTCACAGCGGGAAGGTCATGCCAGACAAATCTGATAGATTTCTTTGACTGGGTGGCCAAAGTAGTTGATCAGGGAGGGGCTGTGGACATGGCCTACCTAGACTTTAGCAAGGCATTAGACACAGTCCCACACAAAAATTAATATACAAGTTAGCCAGCGTGGGAGTGGTCCCAAGATGACAGCCTGGGTAAAGAATTGGCTGGAGAATAGGACACAGAGAGTAATAGTAAATGGAGTCCACTCTGAAAAAAGGGGGGTTAGTAGTGGGGTACCGCAGGGTTCAGTATTAGGACAGGTCCTCTCAATGTCTTTATAAGTGACATTGCAGAGGGACTGGAAGGAAAAGTATGTCTCTTTGCAGATGACACAAAGATCTGCAACAGAGTTGATGCACAAGGTGGGGTGAAAAGGATGAGAAGGGACTTGGCAAGGTTAGAGGAATGGTCAAATGTATGGCAGCTTAGATTCAATGCTAAGAAGTGCAAGGTAATGCACCTGGGAAACAAAAACCCAGGGGAAGAGTACACAATGGGGGGTGAGATACTAACAACAACAAAAATGGAAAGGGACCTGGGGTAGTCATATCAGATGACCTAAAGGTGGGCAAGCAATGTGAGAGGGCAGCAAGGAGGGTTGGGGAATACTGGGATGCATAGGAGAGGCACCAGTAGAAAACAAGAAGTTATTATCCTCTGTACAGACAGCTGGTGAGACCACATCTGGAGTACTGCATGCAGTTCTGGAGACCCAATCTCCGAAAGACATAGACAGGATTGAAGCTGTCCAGAGGAGGGCAACTAAAATGGTGCAGGGTCTGCACCAGAAGACATATGAAGAGAGACTTAAGGAGCTTAATATGTATAGCCTCGAGGAAAGGAGGGAGAGGGGGACATGATAGAAACTTTCAAGTACCTCAAGGGAATCAACAAAGTCCAAGAGGGTAGCATCTTTCAAAAAAAGAGGTGTGCAAGAACAAGGGGGCACAATTTGAAGATAGAAGGGGGGCAGCTCAGAGGTAATTTAAGGAAGTATTTTTTCACAGAGAGGGTTGTGGATGTATGGAACGGCCTTCCAGAGGAGGTTGTGGAGTCAAAAACAGTGGTGGAATTCAAGCATGTATGGGACAGTCATAAGGCAATTCTAGGGGGTGGGGGTAGGAAGAAGTAGGCTGCTGGTTAACTAGGATCTGCAACTTATCCATCAGGTAGGGAAATGGGCAGACTGGGTGGGCCAAGCAGTCCTTATCTGCCATCAAATTCTATGTTTCTATGTTTATGTTATCTGCGAATTTAATCAGTGTTGTCCCAAAGCTTGCTAATTGCAGATTCTGTGAGATAAAGATGTGCTCTACAGTGGTAGTCCATTTCCCTCCTTTATAAGTAAAGGGTGGTCCAAAACTCTGATTCCCCTCATAGTTCTTAATTCTACTGTTTGAATACATTTTTTCAGGGCATTAGAGTTGCAGTAATTTTTTTTTTCTCTAGAGATACATTTTCCTTTGGTAGTCCGCAATTGAAATCCCCCAAATAATATATGTTGATATCTTTAAAAGCGGTTGAATTTGGGAGAGAGAATAGTCACTCTATCATCTTTTGTCTGGGAGCCATAAATATGAATAAATCTAAATAAATTCTGATTCCATAATCCATCAATAATCATAACCCTATCTGGGACTAGATCTATCATTTCTTTTAGAGAAAGAGAATATGAGTTAAAAAGGCTGCCAATACCATCGGCTTTGTCAGGGCCAAAAGACTAGTATGACGGGTCCCAGGTCCATTCTGCTGTAAACATTCTAACTTGGTCGATAGATGACATCCAAGTTTCTTGCATGAAAACTATGTCTATACTAGCCTCATGAAGGTGCTGAAAAACTGCTTCCCTCTTCACAGTATTTAAAATATGGATCCTAAACTTAGTTTAGTCATATATTATTTCTCCTTCCCTTAATTGTTTCTCCTTTTTTCCTTTTTCTTCCCCTTATAGGCCACTGTAGTTTGTCCTTTGTCTCTGCTTCCAGTTTCCCCCATTTTCATGTCTGAGTCTTCCCATGATGAAGCTAATACTGTATAGGAGTTAGAGGTTTACATTCCCTGATGTTCTTGGGATGCTAAAGGAGGATTGGGGGGGGGCTTTGGAAAGCCTAGTAACCCTCCTGGGAAGTGAGACAGTTTTAAAGGAGGATTTATTGGGTATAATTTTGAGGTTTGTCTATGGGGTCCTGATAGCAAACAGGTGGACATTCTTCATTATACAATGGGGTATGAAAATCCTGTAACCTCATTGGTCAAAACACATCACATGACCGTGGTATATCCTGCAATGACCCACGGCTGAGAAATGGCATTTATAAAAGACATACTTAAACACATTTTAAATGTATTTTACACATAGGTCCATTGTATAATTGCAATAAGGCACTCCAGGGTGTGGGTTATTGGTGGAGTTACCCACTTCTTGTGTGGTTAAGTCACTCAGCTGCGCCTCGTGACACATCACACAAGGCACGGGTAAATCCCCCAATAACCCTCACCCTGTCGTACCTTATTACTTAAATCACCACTAGGTTCTCTTTGTTTCCTAGAATGTCAGGGCTAGGAGGAGGACCTCCTGGATTAGTTTTCCCTTTTGTGTTCCCTTTTTGGTTGAGTCAGAGGAGAGGTGGGGGAGGGAGGGGGTGGGGTTAGGGTTCTGTTGTTGTCCTGGCCTATCACCCTGTTCTGTATTGTCAGCTGCATCTTGTGCTTTCTGAATTAGAAGTTCTGGACTGATTACTGAGGCTTTGTTTTTGGCTGCCCAAGGCCATTCTTCAAATACTTGTCCAGTATCTTCACATAAATCACATTGGTCAGATTTGCATATTGATGGCTATTATGTCCCACTTTCCCATAGTTGTTGCATCTGGGCTTGTCACATACACTAGATAGATGAGTTCAGGCTCTGCATTTGTAGAAGGCCCGAGGCTGCCCAGCATAAAAACATACACCCCTGTCCCTACCTAACAGAAAGGAGTTAGGCACATGTTCAATCTCTGTATCATTTTGTCTGTTTGATTTTATATTTCCATCCCCAGTCCAGAACAATTCTGAATCTAGTATTGCTCCTGTGGGGCTCAATACATCACACTTCTGAGATAGCCAGTATGTTATATCCTCTACATGGACTCCCTCGTTCCGAAACATTACAGTAGCAAATTTAATTAAAGGTTTTGTCAAGGGAATAACTAGGAAGGGAGTCCATAAAGGAGAAGACTTGACTATACCTTTGCCAAAAAAGCTCCAATGCGTGAGAGGATCAAAAACTCACATCGAAGTTATCTTCTCCAGAAATGTTAATAAAAGCAAATACTTCCCTAGGTGAGAAGAGTAATGATTCATTTAACAATTTTTTTCCCTACAAAGTGCCTGTCAGGTCTGATTTCCATTCTCCCTTTGTATCTAATTCTAACAGCATTACGCCATGGAGCTGATTCTTTTTAATTTTTTGAAAATAGTTTTGAAAGCAGTGGTCTTTGTGGTTTGTCCTCATTTGGAAGATTTTCTTGGGTTGGGGTTTCTGTATTCTGGTGCTCCTTAGAAGTATAAGTTCATATATCTCGTCAAATGTTAAATTTCAGCCAATCAGCGCGTGCCACGTCATTTGACAGGTGGGCGTGGCCTAAAACGGACCAATCAGAATCGCCCCTTGTTAAACCGGAAGTCCCTCCCTAAAATGTCCTAGCCCCGCCCACTTCTGGTGGAAATGACATGCATTCGAACCCGTGTCCCACCCCTTGCGCAGGAAATGACATGCGTTCAAACCCGTGTCCTGCCCCTTGAACAGGAAATGACCTAACACCACCATTTTGTAAGTGTCTTACGCCCCATCATTCTCGTACACTCCTCTATCCCCTGCCAGACCATCCTGGCTCGAACCCGAGTCCCACCATGCTAGCTTGAACTCCTGCATCCCCTCCTTTCACCTGCACCCCCACCAGCCTGGCTCGAACCCCTGTCCCCGCCCCTCCTTCTCGTACACTCCTCGATCCCCTGCCAGACCATCCTGGCTGGAACCCGAGTCCCACCATGCTAGCTTGAACTCCTGCATCCCTCCTTTCACCTGCACCCCCACCAGCCTGGCTGAACCCTTGTCCCCCTTCTCCTGTACCCCACCATCCTGGCTCAAACCCCTGTCCCCCCTTTCTCCTGAACCCCACCATCCTGGCTCAAACCCCTGTCCCTCTTCACCACCGTGCTCCTCCCACCCCAAAAAATCAGTTAGTGTTTATGTAGTGGTATGTGGCCCCCCTATGAGCCTGGTGTATAACTGCAGGGACATGTGTGTTTTTGATTAGGATATTTTCAGAAAAGAAGTATCTAGGAGGGAACCTGATTGTGCAGAGGTTTCACAGATCTGTGTGAGACCCCACACCCTGAGGGAATTCATCTGCCTGTGTGAGTACCCCTTTTATGTTTTTGTAACAGTATACAAAATTATTTAACATGCATCTGTAGGACTGTGTCAAACTTGCATCAAAAGGATAGCTTTATGTATATGCATGTAACATTTATAAGCTAAATGGGGGACCTCTGTGTAAATAAGATGGTTCAGCAGTTTTCTCTGGATAGCATTGCAACAATTGCAAAAAACTAATTATTTATACTTTTGTCATGAATTAGAAAGAATAAAATATATCAGAAAAAGGAATACACATACCTATAGTTCACCCTCCTCAGCTCTGTGTAGTATCAAGGAGAAGGCTGAAATGAAATGTGTGTGCGTGATATTTATAATGTTTTGAAAAAATGATATACTACAATGAAAATACAGAATGTAAAATGATAATGTTTCTCTTTCAAAAATAATTTTAAAGCACACAGTCTTAAAATGTATCTACAGCTTTGCTTAGAGTTGTTGCAAAAAATAACACACTTTTGTGTGTGTGTGTGTGTGTGTGTCCCTCATTAGACCACGAGAAAAAGCAATGTCTTTTATGTATGTTTAAAATATAGATGGTGGGGTTTTGGAGCCTGGTGGTTGTGTGTGTGTGTGTGTATGTGTCCGTCCCTCATTAGCACGTAGGAAAAGCAATGCCTTTTATGGATGTTTAAAATATAGCTGGACTTTTGAGCTCACGGTCCTGTTGGCTGTGTGGTAGGGGTCTTTGTCTGTTAAGACGTGACAAAACATCTGTTGTTCATTTACACAGCCATGGCTACAAAGGCCTATTGATTTTCTTTGGAAACATGTGTGTCTCAAGATTTTTGGATTTCAAGGGTCTGAAAAAAAGTAGCTTTATGCTTTTGTTGCAAAATAAATGTCTATAGTTACATTATCAAAAAATTAAAAAGTCATGTAGTACTAAATAGAAAAATAAATATGTTACAAAGAAAAGATAGAATGTAAAATGATAATGTTTCTCTTTCAGAATAATTTCAAAGCACACAGTCTTCTTAAAATGTATCTACAGTTTTGCTTAGAGTCGGTGCAAAAGAATACACACTTTTGTGTGTGTGTGCTATGTTTTACCGAATTACTAATTTAAAGGACTAGCTGTTTAAAAGACAGAATTTCTGTTTTGACTTTTCAAAACATAACTTAACTCGCACTCCACTGCCTCTCTGTGTTTTAAGATTGATAAAAAGCATCTGTTTTTAATTAGACTGTGACCAGCCTATTAGCAGAAAGGAATTTCTAATGCCTTCCAGCTGTCGCAGGAAGTGAGAAAAAAAGCCTACATTGACTAGCATAGGTTCTTATATATCCCCTTGGAGAATGGGGGTTGTTGGTCTGATGAACAGTGCCAGATGTTTTTCCTACTTGCCACGTACTTGGGGTGGGATGGGGGGTCTGAGTCATTTTTATATAAGCATTTCAAGATACTGGAAGCTCAAGTAGTAGTTGTGTTAGTTTCGCTCTGTCCTTTTGTCTTGAGCTAAAAATTAAAAATATTCAACAATTAGCCATGGAACCGTGGACTCTGACTAAGAGCTTATCAAACATTTAATCGCTTGGCTAATACACAGTTGAACTACTACAGAAGGTGTGTATTTTTAACTAGAAATAGTAGATGCTGCATGTTTTAGAGTTTAAATGTTGTCTTATAAAAGTTTTAAAATACTGAAGTAGTGACAGGGGCTTATTTTCTGTTTTAAACAGCCCCACAGAGAAACCCTGGAGGGGAGGCTACTAATCCCCAGATTACAGCTACAGAAGGTGTGTATTTTATCTAGAAATAGTAGATGCTGCAGGTTTTAGAGTTTAAATGTTGTCTTATAAAAGTTTTAAAATACTGAAGTAGTGACAGGGGTTTATTTTCTGTTTTAAACAGCCTCACAGACAAACCCTACAGGTGTGAGAGGAAAAGAGATCATTACATGAATGTGATGTTTTCAAAGACATGCCAGAATTTCTGCTGGTGTCAGTGACCAGAATACATATAGCATAACTGAACAAGATATACAACCATCTACGAGCAATGGTTCAAGAGTCTCTGCAGTTGTAAATGAACCAAATGTGCCAATAAACATTGTACAACCATCTAGGAGCAGCGGCTCAAGAGTTTATGCCCAAAGGTTTCAAGAAAGTGACATTGACATGATCAATATTGGGAAAGCCTATATTTTTAAAACAATTGATTGTTTGTTTAATGCCTTGGTAATTGAGGGCAGATTATCTAGTGAGGATTACGATCATCAGCTGCTTAAATCTGAGCTTTTTAAAAGTTCAGCTACTGTACTGAACAGTGTGCTTGGTTTAGTCCATATTTCAAATTCTCAATCAAGGAAATGAAGATGATGCTAGTGCAGCCCACATGTATGAAAAGTACAGGGCTTGGAGGAAATAGTTGCCAAAAACAAAGAACAAATACAAAGTGAAAGCACAGAGCTCTCATAAACTGAGTACAAAGGGTTGCATCACTAACAAAATGAAAAAAATAACAAATGGGGTCAAAAAGAAAATCTGGGTAAAAAATAAAACAATCCGGAAAAGTTGATAAGAAAAGTAAAACATGCCAGGAAAATATTACAGCGAGGTTGTTACAGAATGCTACAAATGGTCTGCAGTCTGAATTAGAAAACCATCATGATGATGATCAGGTTAACAGGGCACCCCTACAGTGTATTTAGAAGCTGTACAGGAATATGAACGCGGTTTAAAAAATTTAATGCTACAGAATTTCATCAAAGATATAAGTTTATAAATCTAGATAAAATAAAATCTTTACAGAGGCTATTGCTGCAATGCACCAGGCTATAGAAAGTTTGTTAGACAGTGTGAAGAAAAAAACACAATATGGGATTTTATACAGGTAAGATTAAATGCTGCTTCTTTGAATCACCCCTTGTTCTCAAGAAAGACAAGACCAAATGAACTAAATGCTGCAACCTTCTTAGATCAGATAGCTGATATGCTACAGAGCAATACTGAAGTAATTACTGATTCCTCTATACATCTTGTGGTAACGACCATCAGAAACCACCAGGGTCGGGTGGGGAGAGCGGACACTGAGCTCCATCTTGTATAGCAGGATTTTACAAAAAGAGACGATACCTGATTGATTTAAATAACAGAGACAATAGTTTGTGTTTCGGTGGCTCCATTCTCGCACTCTTAAATCCACATATGAGTGACAGTCAGTTGTTGAACAAGGCTAAAATATTGTATGCTGAGCTAGGTTTGTCAGACCAAAGACCTGTCACTTTTAGTGATGTGTCACAGTTTGAACGCTTTTAGGAGTCAAAATTAAGATTTTATATCATAATGAAGGAAACTGGCAAACATTTTCAACAGGTCCAGAAAGATTTCTAAAACACTGTTTGTATTATTACATGAAAACCATTTTTATGGCATCACTAATGTAAAAAATTCATAGGCACAGTACCTCTTGAATATTGTGATGTAGCCTACAGCCATAAGGAAATCATATCTGTGCACAACAGTGCAAAGTTTGTTTGACCCGTGTTGTCTCGAAAAGGAAATGGCACAGTATCTTGTCACAAATGTAAGAAGATTTGTAGGTCTTCAGCGTGCCTAGAAAGACATTTAGCTAGAGCTGATGGTGATACAGGGTCTTGTAAATCCATGAAACTGTGTGAACAATGTTTTGTTTTACAAGGGATCTCATACATGTAAATTGATTCAGTGTAGCAGATGTGGTTCTTTCATGACAGCGACAAGCATCTGTGTTACATGTCACCACTCACAGATGTGAAAAGCACTGAGAAATATATAGTGTTTGATTTTGAAGCCACACAAGAAACGGGGGTGCACATACCAAATTTTGTGTATGCTAAGCAATTAGATGGGAAGAGGTCCTGGGAATTCGAAGGTGAAGATTGCATAAAAGATTTTGTAGGACATTTTATTGATGCCCCATTTAGACACTACACATTTATAGCACACAATGCCAAAGGCTATGACAGTTACTTTATCATTAGCCAGCTAGTCAAGGAAAGAATTGATATTAAATTGCTCACACAAGGAGGAAAAGTACTCTGTGTCACAGTGACATCCCTACACATCAGATTTATTGACAGCCATTGTTTCTTCCTTTAAACTAGCAAAAATCCCTGCAGCCCTTGGATTTGAGAATGAGATTGCTAAAGGTTACTTCCCCATTTTTTAACACCAAGGCTAATGAAAATTATGTAGGCCCCTGCCCGATGCTCAGTTTTATGGTTCTGAATATATGTTGCCTGCAGAAAAGCAAGAGTTTTGCAATGGTACCTAGCTAACAGACATAGAATTTAATCTGAAAGAGAGCTTCGCTACTATTGTCAGTTAGATGTTGAAATTCTTGAAAAGCCTGTGTCAGATTTAGAAATGAAGTACTGGAGATGACTAGAAAAGTATTTTAAAACAGTCAGACGGTGATACAGTGGAGTATGAAACAGTATCCTTAGACCCCTTCCAGTACGTCACCATAGCCTCAGTTTCTATGGCGATGTACAGGTTTCTATTTTGAAAGAATGCACTGTTGCTGTTCTCCCCAGACAACTACTACAGACAATTGAAGAGATACTCCACACCTGCTATTCAGTGGCTTATGTACATATCTGAGAAAGAAACATTTCTATTCAGCATGCGCTAAGGGTGGTGAATTTAAGGTGGGTCCGTACTTTTGGATGGCTATTCAGTCATAAATGGAATACCCACAGCATTTGAATTTAATGGTTGTTTTTTCATGGCTGCAACATCTGTTACTGTGAGAAAGATAGAAACACATGACAGGGACTAGTTTTGGACAGTTATTCAATAGGACCACGCACAAATTTCATTTTCTAAAAAGACAGGGTTTTGCAGTTAGAGTATTGTGGGAACATGAATGGAAAGCAATGCTGACCACAGATCAGGGTTTGAATAATTTTTTGAGGGACAGGCAGCTACCACAGCCACTCGAACCTAGGCAGTCACTGTTTGGGGGGAGAACAAATGCCATTTGTCTGTACTATAAGACACAGCCTGATGAGAAAATACACTATTATGATTTTACCAGCCTCTACCCTTTTGTTAACAAAACCAAACAGTATCAGTCGGTCATCCTGACATCATTTATGACAATTTTGATGACCTCACTCAGTACTTGGTTTAGCAAAAGTAAAAGTCTTACCCCTAGAGGTCTTTTCTTTCCAGTGCTGCCATCCAGGATTGGTAAAAGCTTGTGTTTACATTATGTCGTGCATGCGCTGAAAATAGACTTCAAACAACATCATGCGCACATGATGATGAGCACGGTCACTTACAGGTACCTACTGTACCGTAGAACTAAACCTGGCACTGGAAAAAGGCTACAAAATCATTAACATTTATGAAGTTTGGCATTTTAAAGAGTCATGCACAGAGCTTTTTGCAGATTACATCAAGCTGCATCTAAAAGGCAAGCAAGAGGCATCTGGTTTCCCTTCATGGGTCAAAACTGAAGAGGATAAAGTCAGGTACATACAACAGTATTTTGAAAGGAAAATGTACATTTGAACCCTGCAGCCATAACTGTTAACCCTGCAAGAAGACAGATATCTAAACTGTTTTTAAATTCTCTTTGGGGCAAATTTGGGCAGAGAGCTAATTTACCGACAAGAAGCATAGTAACAGACCCACAGAAATTATTTCAATATGTTTTCGTCCCATATCACGATATCTCATCGTGCTTTTCATCGATGATGAAACAGCATGTTTAAGCTGGAAATATACCAGCGATCATTACACAAATTCCAAATATCAACATATTTATAGCTAGTTTTACAACAGCATATGCCAGATCGAACTCTACAACCTGCTAGATAGGTTACAGGACAGGTGCCTTTACCACGACACAGACTCTGTCATTTTTGTGTCCAGACCGGGTGACTGGGCCCCACCTCTGGGCGATTATTTAGGGGAGCTGACCAGTGAAGTTCCTGCTGATGAACACATTACAGAGTTCATTTCTGCAGGCCCAAAAATACGGTTACAGGCTGTCCAGTGGTGAGGTTGTTCTTAAAGTGAAAGGGTTTACCCTTAATGTAGCCAGCAGTAAACACATTAATTTTGAAAGTCTGAAGGACCTGGTCTTTGACTATACGGGGTCACAGATCTCTAAAGAAATTACCGTGAGTCAACCCAGCATTGTTAGGAATAAAAAGCAGTGGTCCCTTGAAACAAAAACGCTGTCCAAGACACAGAGAGTAGTTTATGACAAGCGAGTTTTACAAGACAATTTTAAAACACTTCCTTACGGATACTGATTGTGAAAAATGGATATCAGGTTGCAGCATCCCTTTACTTGTCTGTTGGCTGGCCCCTCTAATAGTGGGAAGAGCTTCTTTATAAAACAGTTGTTGGAACATGCTGATGCCACTTTATCACACAAGCCTGAAAATATTGTCTGGTTCTACAGCTGTTGGCAACCTTTGTATAATGAATTGCTGTTAAAGTTCCCTCAGATTAAATTTGTGGAGAGCTACCGATGTCACTAGCTGACAATGATCTCTTACCCCTGGAAAGGTAAATTTTGTCGTTATAGATGATTTGATGGACTCTGCCTGTCAAAATAGTGAAGTGGAATATGGTTTACCAAGTACAGTCATCATAAACAATTGACAATATTTTAATTGTCCAGAATGTGTTCTGTCAAGGTAAAAAAGCAGGACCATCACACTAAATGCCAAATACATGATTTTGTTTAAAACCCCAGAGACAAGCTTCAGATCACAACACTAGCTAGACAAATGTATCCTGGTCAGACAAAATTTTCTTGAAGCTTTTGAAGATGCCACAAGAAAGCCTCATGGCTATTTACTGGTTGATTTAAGATCCAATACACCAGACTAATATAGACTCATGTAGTGGGGTGTTTCCTGACTGGCCTGTGGCATATGTCATGAAAAAACACATTCTGCTTCTAAAAATATTTGATACTGTATTGTCATTATGTCAAAAGACTGCAGAAATCTGTCTGTTTAAAGTTACTAGTAAAAGGGCCTCCGAGCTTAAGAAAAGCTATTTTATGTTCAGCCTCTGATGATCTGATATCAGCTATAGCTAAGATAGCCTTAAACACTCTTAGAGGAAATATTCCACTGTCAGCAAAGCAGTTAGGTGTACTGAAAAAAAAACGGAGAGTCATTAAAACTTTAAGCGATAAACAAATAACCTTAAAAAGGAAAAAGAAAATAGCTTTTCTTAAGCTCGGAGGCCCTTTTACTAGTAACTTTAAAACAGACAGATTTCTCTGCAGTCTTTTTGACATAATGACAATACAGTATCAAATATTTTAGAAGCAGAATGTGTTTTTTCATGACATATGCCACAGGCCAGTCAAGGGAAACACCCACTATGCAGTCTATATTCCTCTGGTGTATTGGATCTTAAATCAACCAGTAAATAGCCATGAGGCTTTCTTGTGGCATCTTCAAAAGCTTCTAAGAAAATTTTGTCTGACCAGGATACATTTGTCTAGCTAGTGTTGTGATCTGCAGCTTGTCTCTGGGGTTTTAAACAAAATCATGTATTTGGCATTTAGTGTGATGGTCCTGCTTTTTACCTTGACAGAACACATTCTGGACAATTAAAATATTGTCAATTGTTTATGATGACTGTACTTGGTAAACCCATATTACTTCACTATTTTGACAGGCAGAGTCCATCAAATCATCTATAATGACAAAATTTACCTTTCCAGGGGTAAGAGATCATTGTCAGCTAGTGACATCGGTAGACCCTCCACAAATTTAATCTGAGGGAACTTAACAGCAATTCATTATACAAAGGTTGCCAACAGCTGTAGAACCAGACAATATTTTCAGGCTTGTGTGATAAAGTGGCATCAGCATGTTCCAACAACTGTTTTATAAAGAAGCTCTTCCCACTATTAGAGGGACCAGCCAACAGACAAGTAAAGGGATGCTGCAACCTGATATCCATTTTTCACAATCAGTATCCGTAAGGAAGTGTTTTAAAATTGTCTTGTAAAACTCGCTTGTCATAAACTACTCTCTGTGTCTTGGACAGCGTTTTTGTTTCAAGGGACCACTGCTTTTTATTCCTAACAATGCTGGGTTGACTCACGGTAATTTCTTTAGAGATCTGTGACCCCGTATAGTCAAAGACCAGGTCCTTCAGACTTTCAAAATTAATGTGTTTACTGCTGGCTACATTAAGGGTAAACCCTTTCACTTTAAGAACAACCTCACCACTGGACAGCCTGTAACCGTAAGTTTTTTGGGCCTGCAGAAACGAACTCTGTAATGTGTTCATCAGCAGGAACTTCACTGGTCAGCTCCCCTAAATAATCGCCCAGAGGTGGGGCCCAGTCACCCGGTCTGGACACAAAAATGACAGAGTCTGTGTCGTGGTAAAGGCACCTGTCCTGTAACCTATCTAGCAGGTTGTAGAGTTCGACTCTGACATATGCTGTTGTAAAACTAGCTATAAATATGTTGATATTATTGGAATTTGTGTAATGATCGCTGGTATATTTCCAGCTTAAGCATGCTGTTTCATCATCGATGAAAAAAGCACGATGAGATATCGTGATATGGAACGAAAACATATTGAAATAATTTCTGTGGGTCTGTTACTATGCTCGTTGTCGGTAAATTAGCTCTCTGCCCAAATTTGCCCCAAAGAGAATTTAAAAACAGTTTAGATATCTGTCTCCTTGCAGGGTTAACAGTTATGGCTGCAGGGTTCAAATGTACATTTTCCCTTTCAAAATACTGTTGTATGTACCTGACTTTATCCTCTTCAGTTTTGACCCATGAAGGGAAACCAGATGCCTCTTGCTTGCCTTTTAGATGCAGCTTGATGTAATCTGCAAAAAGCTCTGTGCATGACTCTTTAAAATGCCAAACTTCATAAATGTTAATGATTTTGTAGCCTTTTTCCAGTGCCAGGTTTAGTTCTACGGTACAGTAGGTACCTGTAAGTGACTGTTGCTCATCATCATGTGTGCATGATGTTGTTTGAAGTCTATTTTCAGCATGCATGACATAATGTAAACACAAGCTTTTACCAATCCTGGATGGCAGCACTGGAAAGAAAAGACCTCTAGGGGGTAAGACTTTTACTTTTGCTAAACCAAAGTACTGAGTGAGGTCATCAAAATTGTCATAAATGATGTCAGAATGACCGACTGGATACTGTTTGGTTTTGTTAACAAAAGGGTAGAGGCTGGTAAAATCATAATAGTGTATTTTCTCATCAGGCTGTGTCTTATAGTACAGACAAATGGCATTTGTTCTCCCCCCAAACAGTGGCTGCCTAGGTTCAAGTGGCTGTGTAGCTGCCTGTCCTCAAAAAATTATTCAAACCCTGATCCGTGGTCAGCATTGCTTTCCATTCATGTTCCCACAATACTCTAACTGCAAAACCCTGTCTTTTAGAAAATGAAATTTGTGCGTGGTCCTATTGAATAACTGTCCAAAACTAGTCCCTGTCATGTGATTTCTATCTTTCTCACAGTAACAGATGTTGCAGCCATGAAAAAAACAACCATTAAATTCAAATGCTATGGGTATTCCATTTATGACTGAATAGCCATCCAAAAAGTACGGACCCACCTTAAATTCACCACCCCTTAGCGCATGCTGAATAGAAATGTTTTCTTTCTCAGATATGTACATAAGCCACTGAATAGCAGGTGTGGAGTACCTCTTCAATTGTCTGTGGTAGTTGTCTGGGGGGAGAACAGCAACAGTGCATTCTTTCAAAAACAGAAACCTGTACATCGCCATAGAAATTGAGGCTATGGTGACGTACTGGAAGGGGTCTAAGGATACTGTTTCATACTCCACTGTATCACCGTCTGACTGTTTTAAAATACTTTTCCTAGTCATCTCCAGTACTTCATTTCTAAATCTGACACAGGCTTTTCAAGAATTTCAACATCTAACTGACAATAGTAGCGAAGCTCTCTTTTCAGATTAAATTCTATGTCTGTTAGCTAGGTACCATTGCAAAAACTCTTGCTTTTCTGCAGGCAACATATATTCAGAACCATAAAACTGAGCATCGGGCAGGGGGCCTACATAATTTTCATTAGCCTTGGTGTTAAAAAATTGGGGGAAGTAGCCTTTAGCAATCTCATTCTCAAATCCAAGGGCTGCAGGGATTTTTGCTAGTTTAAAAGGAAGAAAGCAATGGCTGTCAATAAATCTGATGTGTAGGGATGTCACTGTGACACAGAGTACTTTTCCTCCTTGTGTGAGCAATTTAATATCAATTCTTTCCTTGACTAGCTGGCTAATGATAAAGTAACTGTCATAGCCTTTGGCATTGTGTGCTATAAATGTGTAGTGTCTAAATGGGGCATCAATAAAATGTCCTACAAAATCTTTATGCAATATTCACCTTCAATTCCCAGGACCTCTCCCATCTAATTGCTTAGCATACACAAAATTTGGTATGTGCACCCCTGTTTCTTGTGTGGCTTCAAAATCAAACACTATATATTTCTCAGTGCTTTTTACATCTGTGAGTGGTGACATGTAACACAGATGCTTGTCTGCTGTCATGAAAGAACCACATCTGCTACACTGAATCAATTTACATGTATGAGATCCTTGTAAAAACAAAACATTGTTCACACAGTTTCATGGATTTACAAGACCCTGTATCACCATCAGCTCTAGCTAAATGTCTTTCTAGGCACGCTGAAGACCTACAAATCTTCTTACATTTGTGACAAGATACTGTGCCAATTTCCTTTTCGAGACAACACGGGTTGAAACAAACTTTGCACTGTTGTGCATAGATATGATTTCCTTATGGCTGTAGGTTACATCACAATATTCCAGAGGTACCGTATGCCATGAATTTTTTACATTAGTGATGCCATAAAATGGTTTTCATGTAATAATACAAACAGTGTTTTAGGAAATCTTTCTGGACCTGTTGAAAATGTTTGCCAGTTTCCTTCATTATGATATAAAATCTTAATTTGACTCTAAAAGCGTTCAAACTGTGACACATCACTAAAAGTGACAGGTCTTTGGTCTGACAAACCTAGCTCAGCATACAATATTTTAGCCTTGTTCAACAACTGACTGTCACTCATATGTGGATTTAAGAGTGCGAGAATGGAGCCACCGAAACACAAACTATTGTCTCTGTTATTTAAATCAATCGGTATCGTCTCTTTTTGTAAAATCCTGCTATACAAGATGGAGCTCAGTGTCCGTCTCCCCCACCTCACCCTGGTGGTTTCTGATGGTCGTTACCACAAGATGTATAGAGGAATCAGTAATTACTTCAGTATTGCTCTGTAGCATATCAGCTATCTGATCTAAGAAGGTTGCAGCATTTAGTTCATTTGGTCTTGTCTTTCTTGAGAACAAGGGGTGATTCAAAGAAGCAGCATTTAATCTTACCTGTATAAAATCCCCATATTGTGTTTTTCTCTTCACACTGTCTAACAAACTTTCTATAGCCTGGTGCATTGCAGCAATAGCCTCTGTAAAAGATTTTATTTTATCTAGATTTATAAACTTATATCTTTGATGAAATTCTGTAGCATTAAATTTTTTAAACTGCGTTCATATTCCTGTACAGCTTCTAAATACACTGTAGGGGGTGCCCTGTTAACCTGATCATCATCATGATGGTTTTCTAATTCAGACTGTAGACCATTTGTAGCATTCTGTAACAACCTACGCTGTAATATTTTCCTGGCATGTTTTACTTTTCTTATCAACTTTTCACGGATTGTTTTATTTTTTACCCAGATTTTTCTTTTTTGACCCCATTTGTTATTTTTTTTCATTTTGTTAGTGATGCAACCCTTTGTACTCAGTTTATGAGAGCTTCTGTGCTTTCACTTTGTATTTTTTCTTTGTTTTGGCAACCATTTCCTCAAGCCCTGTACTTTTCATACATGTGGCGACACTAGCATCATCTTCATTTCTTGATTGAGAATTTAGAAATATGGACTAAACCAAGCACACTGTTCAGTACAGTAGCTGAACTTTTAAAAAGCTCAGATTTAAGCAGCTGATGATCGTAATCCTCACTAGATAATCTGCCCTCAATTACCAAGGCATTAAACAAACAATCAATTGTTTTAAAAATATAGGCTTTCCCAATATTGATCATGTCAATGTCACTTTCTTGAAACCTTTGGGCATAAACTCTTGAGCCGCTGCTCCTAGATGGCTGTACAATGTTTATTGGCACATTTGGTTCATTTACAACTGCAGAGACTCTTGAACCACTGCTCGTAGATGGCTGTACAATGTTTATTGGCACATTTGGTTCATTTACAACTGCAGAGACTCTTGAACCACTGCTCGTAGATGGCTGTATATCTTGTTCAGTTATGCTATATGTATTCTGTCACTGACACCAGCAGAAATTCTGGCATGTCTTTGAAAAACATCACATTTATGTAATGATCTCTTTTTCCCTCTCACACCTGTAGGGTTTGTCTGTGAGGCTGTTTAAAAACAGAAAATAAACCCCTGTCACTACTTCAGTATTTTAAAACTTTTATAAGACAACATTTAAACTCTAAAACCTGCAGCATCTACTATTTCTAGATAAAAATACACACCTTCTGTAGCTGTAATCTGGGGATTGCCAGCCTCTCCCCTCCAGGGTTTCTCTGTGGGGCTGTTTAAAAAACAGAAAATAAGCCCCCTGTCACTACTTCAGTATTTTAAAACTTTTATAAGACAACATTTAAACTCTAAAACATGCAGCATCTACTATTTCTAGTTAAAAAATACACACCTTCTGTAGTGTTCAACTGTGTATTAGCCAAACGATTAAATGTTTGGATAAGCTCTTCATCAGGAGTCCATGGTTCCATGGCTAATTGTTGAATATTTTTAATTTTTTAGCTCAAGACAAAAGGACAGAGCGAAACTAACACAACTACTACTTGAGCTTCCAGTATCTTGAAATGCTTATATAAAAAATGACTCAGACCCCTCCACCCCAAGTACGTGGCAAGTAGTGAAAAACATCTGGCACTGTCCATCAGATCAACAACCCCCATTCTCCAAGGGGGGATATATAAGAACCTATGCTAGTCAATGTAGGCTTTTGTTTCTCACTTCCTGCGACAGCTGGAAGGCATTAAGAAATTATTTTCTGCTAATAGGCTGGTCACAGTCTAATTAAAAACAGATGCTTTTTTATCAATCTTAAAACACAGAGAGGCAGTGGAGTGCCAGGTTAAGTTATGTTTTGTAAAGTCAAAACAGAAATTCTGTCTTTTTAAACAGCAAGTCCTTTAAATTAGTAATTAGGTAAAACATAGCACACACACACAAAGTGTGTATTCTTTTGCACCAACTCTAAGCAAAACTGTAGATACATTTTAAGAAGACTGTGTGCTTTGAAATTATTCTGAAAGAGAAACATTATCATTTTACATTCTATCTTTTCTTTGTAACATATCATTTATTTTTCTATTTAGTACTACATGACTTTTTAATTTTTTGATAATGTAACTATAGACATTTATTTTGCAACAAAAGCATAATGCTACTTTTTTACAGACCCCTGAAATCCAAAAATCTTGAGACACACATGTTTCCAAAGAGAATCAATAGGCCTTTGTAGCCATGGCTGTGTAAATGAACAACAGATGTTTTGTCACGTCTTAACAGACAAAGACCCTACCACACAGCCAACAGGACCGTGAGCTCCAAAAGTCCAGCTATATTTTAAACATCCATAAAGGCATTGCTTTTCTTACGTGCCTAATGAGGATGGACACATACACACACACACACACAGCCACCAGGCTCCAAAACCCCCACCATCTATATTTTAAACATACATAAAAGACATTGCTTTTTCACGTGTCTAATGAGGACACACACACACACACACAAAGTGTGTATTTTTTACAACAACTCTAAGCAAAGCTGTAGATACATTTAAGACTGTGTGCTTTAAAATTATTTTTGAAAGAGAAACATTATCATTTTACATTCTGTATTCTCATTGTAATATATCATTTTTCAAAACATTATAAAATCACACACATTTCATTTCAGTCTTCTCCTTGATACTACACAGAGCTGAGGGGTGAACTATAGGTATGTGTATTCCTTTTCTGATATATTTTATTCTTTCTAATTCATGACAAAAGTATAAATAATTAGTTTTTGCGATTGTTGCAGTGCTATCCAGAAAACTGCTGAACCATCTTATTTACACAGAGGTCCCCGTTTAGCTTATAAATGTTACATGCGTATACATAAAGCTATCCTTTTGATGCAAGTTTGACACAGTCCTACAGATGCATGTTAAATAATTTTGTATACTGTTACAAAAACATAAAAGGGGTACTCACACAGGCAGATGAATTTCCTCGGGGTGTGGGGTCTCCACACAGATCTGTGAAACCTCTGCATGATCAGGTTCCTCCTAGATACTTCTTTCTGAAAATATCCTAATCAAAAACACACATGTCCCTGCAGTTATACACCAGGCCTACAGGGGGGGCCACATACCACTACATAAACACTAACTGATTTTTTGGGGTGGGAGGAGCACGGTGGTGAAGAGGGACAGGGGTTCAAGCCAGGATGGTGGGGTTCAGGAGAAAGGGGGGACAGGGGTTTGAGGCAGGATGGTGGGGTGCAGGAGAAGGGGGACAGGGGTTCGAGCCAGGCTGATGGGGTGGTGGTGAAAGGAGGGGATGCAGGAGTTCAAGCTAGCATGGTGGGACTCGGGTTTGAGCCAGGATGGTCTGGCAGGGGATCGAGGGTGTACGAGAATGATGGAAGTAAGACACTTACAAATGGTGGTGTTAGGTCATTTCCTGCATGAGGGTAGGACATGGGTTTGAGCAACGTGTCATTTCTGTGCAAGGGGTGGGACACGGAGGTTCGAACGCAAGATGCTGGCTTCCGCCAGAAGTGGGCGGGCTACATTTTAGGGAGGGACTTCCGGTTTAACAAGGGGCGATTCTGATTGGTCCATTTTAGGCCACGCCCACCTGTCAAATGACGTGGCACACGCTGATTGGCTGAAATTTAACATTTGACGAGATATATGAACTTATACTACTCTACTTATTAACGTTCTTTGTGGTGGGGGTCTCCCCATTCCCCGTCTGGGTCACTGATTCAATTTGTTTTGTTTCAATATTTTTTTTGTGCATGCACAGAGTCACTAGGCCTGGAAGGTGATATAGCTCTCTTTGACAGTTGTTCAAAGGGTACTGTTGGGCACCATTCAGGTGTTGTTTGTGAATAAAGGTCTGTATCCTTCCATTCCAGGTCAGGTACCCATGTGTCATTTTCTTTTTTTTTCTAGCCTACCAAGATAAGGACTTTTTCTGGTGACCACTCCTCAAGGGAGACAGGGTTGGTTATACAGAAAGCATGTTTTATAGCAGTTGCAGTAATTTGGGTCTCCTGGGTCTTTTTTGTCTGTATTTCATTGGCTGAATCATCACTAGTACATTATAAATCAACAGAAATGTTCCTATTAGCCAAAGTTACTGCAGTTCTTTTGTTTTTAATTTTAGTTTCTTCTTTGAAATCGATTTTCTCTCCTACTCCCTTTGCAGAAAATGAAAACAACGTTGCATTTGTTTGGGCCCTTGTTTGGTACACTATTTCTTTTACAGGGAGGTTATATGCATTGTCTTTTATTGATTCTGTTTTCTGTTTTGACACCAATTTGTTTACTTTGTATCCTGCATTCTCCTGAGCATATGTTTTTGTGCTTTTAAATTCAGCATGTTGTGCCATGGCTCCTCTCTGCTAATTACTAGCCTGTTGGTGTGTTACATTTCCCTGGGCCACCCAATTGACTTTCAGTCCATCAAGACAGATTGAGAGGAGGGGCAGTTACCATATAAAAGACACGCGCTTCCGCAGTGCGAGCGCAGCATTGCAAGCATGAGTGGCGCGAGCGCCACTCAGTACTGAAAATCCAGGAACGCTCACTGTATTTTAATTTTCATCTTAGTATGTGGTAACAAGTTTAGATTATACCTGGGAGAGTCTTGAATTTAGAGGACTTTGATATGTACTGATTGGAAGAAAGGAAATCATTCCCAAGATTGAATATTATGGTTCCAGGACTTTTAAATATTATTATTTTGTTTTCCTGTTTATATATTTAAATGATTTCTATGCGTACGTTCTAGGGAAATCTCAAACACTCGTTTTACATTTAGGTAAAGGCTGTAGGCTTTGAACATAATAGAAAATTACTGTCTGCCTACTGAAATTTGTTTTCTTCTTTTGTTTCTTTAAAACGGAAAGTGCCCTCAGTCTGAAGAAGTAAAAGTTGCATTATGTTCACTAGAAGTGGTAGGGAATTGAAGGTTGTAAAATCAAACGAGAGGGTTATGACTACGGACACTAGGAAGGAGATACACGGCAAATGCAGGACAAACGGCTGTGTTTATACGCTGGGTTGTCCCACATTGTCATTGCAACTTCTATAGGATCTTCTACCCCAAAGGTTTATGGTAATTTTAATTACTCTTCTCAAAGGAATAGCGCTTATAGCAGCTGCTCTAAATCTTTATTTCCCATGATAAATGAAGGAAAAGATAACAAACTCATTTCACTATCTAGAGAAGTGTCTCCTTCTAAATTAATGACAACTCAGTCTAACGCTAATTCTGTTTTACAGAATAATTCAACGTCAGTTTCTTCTATGGTGAATATTTTATCAGATGATCCTCATATGTGCAGCAGATCATATAAATGGAACATCAGTAAAAATACTTATGACAGTTATAACGCAAGGGAAAACAATGACTATTTGCTGCCCTATGAAGTCATCAATGAAATTAAGGACCCTGTTAGTAAAATAGAGGAAATTAACCAGTTAAAACAGTCTCTATGATCCAAAAATTAAAATTAAAAAAAAAATTACTGATTTTTTCCAAACTCATGTAACTTCCTATAAAATTAATGAATCACCATCACACTCTTTGATTGGAAACAAAAGTCCAGATAATACTAACTCCGTATCCCTGTGTTACGATTTGACAAAGTTCAAGTCTCCACCTGAGATGGAAGGCCCTGAACTTTCCTTACTATTCAGCCCTCTTAATTCCTATGACTTGTCAGATTTCACCCTTTCTAATCAAGAAAAGGCTTCTCTGTTGGATGGTTCCCCTAATCAAGTATTTAACAGACTCAATGGGGAAGTTGAAAACATAGATCTTGACCTAGAAATTATATCTGCTTGCCCAGATACTATTTCCAAATATACGATCAAGGCTTTAGGAAATCCTGTTATGGTTAATATCGTTATATTAGAAGCCATTAAAGAGCTTAAGTGCCATATAGAGAACCTTTCCGGCATTCTTATACAAACATTTTCTTATCTGTCTCTTAAAATGGATAAACTGGTGAGAGGAGAAGATAGGGTAACAGTTAAACAAAGACCTTCCTTCTCTTCAATTGAAATGCTTTCTGTATCAAATAAAGGCAAAAATAAAAATGGACGCCAAAAAATTAAAAAAAAGAAAATTAGGCAACGTAAAATTAAAAAGGAAAACAAAAATTGAACAGGATAGTTTGTCCAAAAACCTAATAAATGAAAACTCTATGACAGCTCAGAATTCCAATTCAAAAAAAAGAACTAGGGAAGTGTAACTAACAGGGCCCTACTATACTTAATTATGTTCAAGAGAGTCCTGAGAATTCTAAAAAAGAGGAGGGGAATTAATCTCTTTGAAATAACACCAATGATCCTCTCTAAAGACAGAAAAATAAATGTTGAAAATGATCAATTTAAGTCTTTGCATTCTTCTGTACTTGTTAAAACCAAAAGGACTAACCACTTTTTGGAGATGACATCAGAGTCTGATTTAATCCAGCTTCCTCATATGGAATGATTTATTTTTTCAGGGAAAGAGGTGGTCTTTAAATTTGAACATATTTTTTTAAAGTCTTCTGAAACTGAAGCTTCTCTGTATAATTTGATCCTACATCTCTTTACATCCGAATTGGAATTGGATATTGCAATCGAGGACTTAAAACTGGTTTTTAGGGACCTTTTATTGTATGGTTGTATGTATATTGTATGTAGTGTATTGTATGGTTGTTTGATATATTGTTTGAAATGTGATTTCACTTGTTTTATTGTAAAAGCGCCCTGAGCTTGGGAAGGACGCTTAATATAAATAAAATTTTACTTACTTACTTACTTTTAGTTCCTAATGTCGCAGTTTATGTCCTCTTATCTAATATGGACATTGCTAAAGCTATATGGACTAAACAATATCCAATTAATAATTTAGAGTTACTGATTTCATCTCCGGTAAATTGGTCTACCATTTGGAAGTTTGCTCATGGCTCCTTGCCACATACTAAATATTCTAAAGAAAACATTACTGCCACTTTATCTTTGCTTAATTGGAATTTTGATAATGATTATTTTTGTAGGAGAGTTTCATTATTTGGGATTCAGAAATTTGAAGGAGAAAGCACAGATAGATTGTCATCTTATATAAAATCATTGCCTGTTTTAAGTTTGGACTGTGATATTAATATGCATGATATACTGTAGGTTTGGTTAGGAGGATATTTACAGATTCATCAGACACACAGATTGGCATGGATTTAAAGTTTGATGACATTTATAACCATTTCATATTAAATAAACATAAATTAGATAAGCATAATATCTATTTGGCAGATTTTAAGAACATGGAAACTCAAGTTATTGAGTATGAAAGAAAAACAGTCAATAATTCACTGTTAGTGCCAAGGGATATTTCACCTCCTAATGAGAATGATGAGTCTGAACTGATGATGACTCATAATCAATTGGTTGAGTCACATAATCTAATTTCATGGAACATTGCAGGATTAAAAACTAAAACTGCTGACTCCAGTTGGGTGGAGTATGTCTCTACGTTTGATATCTTACTATTTCAAGAAACATGGGCTACTTCAAAAACACATATTAATGGGTTTATACTTTGTGAAACTCTAGCTATTAAGGAAAAAAATGTGGGCGACCAAGTGGGAGCTTAGTCACTTATATTAAAATAAGAGATGGTTTGGTTGTCATAGATTATATTTCATCAAAGAAATACGACATACTGTCATAAGATGGGATAATACGAACTGTTTGATTAACAATGTGTACTTTCCTCCAAATTTTCACCATTTGGAAACTAATGATCCTTGGATGCAATCGTCTACAGATATCGATTCTCTTTATTTAAAACATCAAATAGATATTATTATAATTGGTGGAGATTTAAATGCTAGAATAGCTGAATATGATAACTTGGATATGTTACAGTCTCAGTTATATATGGGAGACCTGGAACCAAGGGTCTCGTCAGACAAAGTGGTCAATAGGGCAGGCCTTAAACTGATTGATTTTATAAACAACAATAATTATCTTATTCTGAATGGGAGAGAAGAAAGTGATTAAAATGGAGCATTCACTTATATCTTTTCAAATGGGAAAAGTATTATAGATTATTTAATTACCTCTCCAGAATCTTATAACCATTTTCATGGTTTTAAAGTGATAATGATGCCAGAAAGTGATCATGCGGAGTTACTAGTTAAGGTGGAGACTTTGAATTATGACACTTTGACTAGTTCACGTATCATTCCCCTTTCTTCACTTTCTATTAGAGGCAAATTTAAATTAAAACTGAATCTTAAAAATATGGATAAAGTAGTAGATATAATATATTCCTCTAGTACAACTTTATTATATTCTATGATGTATGATAATAGCTCACCCCAAAAAAATCAATGAACAACTGGAGGAATGTTATTTTAACATCAAAACTGTATTATATCATTACAAAAATGTATTTTCCAAACCACACACCTGATTTGATTATCAATGCCTCAAAGAAAAGAAAAGATTGGGAACCATGAATACAAAAGTCTCTAAAAACCCAACTAGATTTTTTTGTTTCTAATCTTACTAGAGCTAGGAAGCAATACAAAAGATAAAAAAAAAAAAAAAAAAGAAACATGAGTTTGTTTTGAAACAATGGGAAGTAATGTTAGAAATCATACAAAATAATGATATTAAGGCATGTTGGCTATTGGTGGCAAAAAAGTGTAAAACATTATGAACCATCTCTTACAATATTGATTCCTAAAGAAACTTGGGTTGTTTACTTCTCGGAATTATTTAACAAGGATTTGGACCCAGAGGCTTACTCTAAAATACCAGAATGGATGATGGGAGATTCTTACCATCACTGGAATTTACTTATGTGGAAGTTGAATATTCGATTTCCAACTTGGCCATTCATAAGGCGCCAGGTCCCGATTCCATCCTGGGTGAAGTATATAAACAAAACCTTAACTTCTGGGTTCCATTCTTTGTAAAAAATGTTAACATATGTCTTTGAGAAAAATATGTTCCTTATTCCTGGTGCAAAAATATAATCATTCTGATTCATAAAAAAGGTTCATTACAAAATCCAAATAATTATCGGCCTATAAGTCTTATTGATATCAGGAATAAAATATTTTCAAGAATTCTATTAAGTAGATTACAAAACTGGGTTAATCAATTCTGTCCCCTTTCAGAATTTCAAGCAGGTTTTCATGTGGGCTGTTCAACATTGGATCATATCTTTGTTTTATCTCATTTAATTGAAAAATACAGATTGTACAGGAAAATGAGTTTATATGCATTGTTTATCGATTTTTCTGGAGCATTTGACTCCATAAACAGAGAAACATTTTGGAATATCTTATTAAATCATGGTATTCCTATCAGCATATTAACTCCAGTCTTTCTATTATACTCAAAAACTTGTACTGCAATTAGATATGACACTTTCAGTAATATTACAGAATATTTTAAAATGGACTGAGGGGTTAAGCAGAGGTGTTTACTGGCTCCACTCCTGTTTAACCTCTATATCGATTCGCTGCTTTCATTTGAGGATTGTTTTTTACTGGATTCGCCTAAGATTGATAATCATTAAATTCATATTTTGGCCTATGCTGATGATTTGATGTTATTTGCCCTATCTCAAAAAGGGTTACAAATTAAAATAGATCAATTAAGAAATAAATGTGAAAATTTAAAGTTAAGAATTAACAGCGAAAAAACTAAATTAATGGTAATAGGTTCTAAAATAATAACACCAAAACTTTGGCTAAATAATAAACAAATTGAAGTGGTTAAATCATATTGTTTCCTAGGTGTCAAATTTTCTTCAAATGGTTTGTGGAATTTACATCATGATGTTTAAATTATTAAGGCAAAGCTTGCAGCAAAGGCTCTTCTTAGTTTTAATTATAAATATGGTGGAATGTCAATAATTCTGGCAATTAAAGTGGGAGAATCGAAGATTGCTCCAATTTTGTTGTATGGTGCCAAAAGTTGGGGTACGAAAAATAACCCGAAGCTTGGACACACTTTATCTTATTATTATAAGGCATTATTATAACTCTCACAGTCTACAGCCAATGTATTAGTTAGAGCTGAACTGGGTAGAATTCCATTAGCGAATTGTGTCACTTATAGACTTCTTTTATATTGGCTCACAATTTTGGGTAAACATAATGATAAGATATTACAGTCTTGCTTGAAAGAAAAACAGCCATGGGATATTTTGGGTTTTACTTCCCCATGGCTAATAGCTTTAATCACTAATTTACAAAAATGTAATTGTATACATCTCTGGAAGGATCACTTAGCTGGTATCCTAATATCTCCTACGTATAAAAATAAGATTAAAAAGAAAATTTTTGAGACCGCATTTAGTGATCAATTATGAATGGTTAGACTTCAAAAACAAGTCAGTTGGCTTGGAAAAAATAAAATAGATTCATTAATAGAACAATACTTATATTTGTCATTAGCACCAAAAATTAGAAAGGTAATAACCCAAGTCAGATTCGGAATTATTAATTCCAGATTTACATATTACAATCGTTTTTCTTCAATAACAAATCATAGTAAAATAGAATGTTCTTGTAATAGAGGGTTTAGTGAAACTCTTTTTCATATAATTTTATAGTGCCCTTTGTACAACACAAGAAGAAATTCGATTTTACTGGTATTTTTACTAAAATATTCAAGTTTGGATTATGATCCCATGTTTATTTTACTTCATCCTGGAACTGTTCATGATGCAACACTTTGTTTCAATTTCTTTTCAACTGTTATTGATATAAAGAAAAAGATGTATCGGACTAAATTATATTATGAATGAATGTTGGTGAAATCATAGTTGGTCATAATGTCTTTTATATACATTGTATTTTATTATGTAATGTCCAAAATTTTAACTCAGTTTTGGAAGAACAATAAAAGATTGATTGATTGATTGATTGATTGATTGATTGACAGAAATTTAACCATTTGCCCAGAGCATTTGTCTGCTTGTGTTTCCACATTTAAGTTTATGCTAACTCTCTAAGTGATGTCAACATGTTTTTCTGTGTTGTTTTTTCCAACCATGCCCACAGTCTCATTTTGTTTATAGCTTAAGTTTTTAATTCCCAGGTTTTCCTCTTCTTGAGGCTTTGGACACACGCTGTCACCAGCGTTTTTACTGCCAGCCTCATTTACTTGTTTCATGAAAGAAGGAAAAAATTTACCTGTATGTCACTCGTGAGATAATCCTTTGATGTGGTTAATCCCTTTGATGGAGCTGCATCCTTGCTAGAGCAGGAAAAAGCTGCATTCTGTATTCCTTCTGTGTCTGATGAGCAATCTGCTGGGCCATATCTTATTTGTTCTTGTGAAGTCAATAGTGCTGGATCCACATCCATAAGTTCTGCAGAGGTCTCTAACTGGGCTGAGATAGGGAAGGAGACTGCTCCCCTACCTCCACAACCTCCAGCCTCTCTCCTTCCAGCCCATACACCATCTTGGCCAAGTGCCAGAATGTCAGAGGTTCCCCTACAGATGAGTTGAGGAATTCCCTCAGTGCCCTGGCCAAATTTCCCCATTCACTAAAAATACCACCAACAGCTTGATCTGGTTTAAGGTAAGTTGAACCAGATTAAGCTGGGAATATTGCATACGCTGAGAAAGCTAGCATTGTGGACCAGCACTTTGCCACAGCAGGGCTAGCTTTTGCTGTCACTCCAGCAAGAAAGCTTCTTACACAGCCCTGTAGTGAGGACCCCAATCCCTTTGATTCCAGGAACAACTCACATTGTACCACATTCAGTTTTAGTCCTATAACTTACAAGCAGGTCGAGGACCTTCTTACCACCCTGGACATCAAGAAAAGCATTATCATGGATCTCTTAGAGCCTCTCTTCCTAAAAGCAGGTTATCACTATCTAACTGCCACATCATGCATCTTTTCAACCCATCGCTATCCCTATGTGATCTCCCAGCAAGCTGGAAAGTGACAGCTGTGACCTTAGTAATTACAGACCCATCTCCCTGCTACCCATACTCTCTAAACTACTGGAAAAGCTAGTTAACTACCAGCTGATGGACTACTTGGAATCCAACAACCTATTAAATCCCATTCAGTCTGACTTTATACCTAAACACAGCATGGTCTCTGCCCTCACTAAAATACCCAATGATTGGCAAATTGCTATTGACACAAAGAAACATATCTGTGCACTGTTTCTAGACTTAAGTAAGGCCTTTGATACTGTCAACCATGAATTGCTTCTAGTATCATTGCACCATCTTGGCCTAGATGATACAGCTATGAAGTGGTTTTGATGCTATCTGATCAATAGGAAACAGCAAGTTAAGGCCCAAGGGGACCTTTTCCCACTCAAAACACTCCCAGAATGGGTGCCACAAGGGTCTATCTTGGGACCCCTTCTCTTTGCAATTTACATCAACAATATAGATGCAAAAATCACTACATCTAACGTGCATCTTTTTGCAGATGACACAGTACTCTATATAGCAATGCCTACCCCAGAGCTTGAATATGCAAAGTTACAAAGAGATTTTGATGTCCTTCAGCATAACCTACTACGGCTGAAATTACTTCTCAATGCGAAAAAGACCAAAGTCATGTTCATATCCACTTCTACTCAACCTCACTCTCTTGTAACAAGGACCTAAAGATCCAGACCCTCCTTGGGGGCTCCCCAGAAAAGGTTGACAAGCTCAAATACTTGGGTCTTTGGCTTGACAGTAAGCTCAGCTTCTTATGCCACACTGATGAGTTAACTAAAAAATTAAGACAGAAACTGGCCATTTTCTATTTTATCAGGCACCTCCTTAACCATGAGGCAAAAACTAGACTGGTTTAAACTACCTTTCTTCCATTAATAGACTATGGGGACTTTCTGTACAGTCATTGTCCAAAAGCTGCACTAAACAAACTGAACACACTGTATCACCGTGCACTGAGATTTATTACCAATGAACCTCTTATCACCCATCATTGTTCGTTATACTTAATGTTAGGTTGGTCCTCTCTCAGTGTCAGGAGAATGAGACGTGTCCTTCTTTGGATTCATAGAGCTATTTCAAATAAACTGCCCTTATTCATCTCTGAGCTCTTTCAATGGACACAGGGGTCATACAGCCTGAGGCATTATTCCCTTGTCATATTTGATGTACCCAAGGTTAGAACACACTATGGCACCTCATCCTTGTAGGCAGTATAGTGCAGTGGTCTAAGGCTCTGAGCTGCAAATTTGGTGACATCCAGCAGATCAGACCTGGGTTTGAATCCCACAGTTTCCACTTGCATACTGTGTGATCCTGAGCAAGTCACTTAACCTCCTTGTGCTCCCAGGTCACTCCTGTAAAAAAGCTTTCAGCTTAGTGTGCTATACCTGGTTAAACAACTAAATAAAAAAAAATCCATCAGTTTTTCCCTTTCCTCTCTTTGGAACTCTTTCCAGAACTCTCTAAGACTTACACAACTACCTGGAAGTTCCACCTTTAAATCCTTGTTAAACAATGTGCTGAATGAAACATGTACCTGTCATTCCTAAATAGCAAATGTATCCAGTTACTATAACTTATGTATTCCTGCCTGTTTGACACCTTTTTACAAATCCTCTTTCCCCTCCCTCTAATGATTACTAAGCCACTAGCCTGCAGCTCCCTTCCCCTACTACTCTCCCCTCCCTTCCATCACCTCTTTACTATCTACTCATGTCTCTATGCTCTTACTCTGTCCACAAAGAACACCTCTAGGGTATCCCGGGTTGAATTATGTGCAGCCGACGATATCAGCCATACCCAGGTATTAGCTTGCCTTCCTGTAGCTATCTAATTTGAACTGTGTAAACATATAATTTGTCAGCAGATAAGGACCGCTTGGCCCACCCAGTCTGCCCATTTCCCTACCTAATGGATAAACTGCAGATCCTAGTTAACCAGCAGCCTACTTCTTTCTACCCCACCCCCTAGAATTGCCTTATGACTGTCCCATGCATGCTTGAATTCAACCATTGTTTTTGACTCCACAATCTCCTCCAGAAGGCTGTTCCATGCATCCACAACACTCACTGTGAAAAAATACTTCCTTACATTACCTCTGAGCTGCCCCCATCTTCAAATTGTGCCCCCTTGTTCTTGCACACCTCTTTTTTTGAAATATGCTACCCTCTTGGAATTTATTGATTCCCTTGAGGTACTTGAAAGTTTCTATCATGTCTCCCCTCTCCCTCCTTTCCTCGAGGTTATACATATTAAGCTCCTTTAGTCTCTCTTCATATGTCTGCCAGTGCAGACCCTGCACCATTTTAGTTGCCCTCCTCTGGACAGCTTCCATCCTGTCTATATCCTTGTGGAGATTGGGTCTCTAGAACTGCACACAGTACTCCAGATGGGGGTCTCACCAGCTGCCTGTACAGAGGGATAACAACTTCCTTTTTTCTACTGGTGATGTCTCTCCCTATGCATCCCAGTATCCCACCAGCTCTCTTTACTGCCCTCTCATATTGCTTGCCCACCTTTAAGTCATCTGATATGACTACCCTCAGGTCCCTTTCCATTTTTGTTGTTGTTAGTATCTCACCCCCCCCCGTCGTGTACTCTTCCCAGGGGTTTTTTGTTTCCCAGGTGCATTACCTTGCACTTCTTAGCATTGAATCTAAGCTGCCATATATTTGACCATTCCTCTAACCTTGCCAAGTCCTTTCTCATCTTTTCCAACCCACCTTATGCATCAACTCTGTTGCAGATCTTTGTGTCATCTGCAAAGAGACATACTTTCCCTTCCAGTCCCTCTGCAATGTCACTTATAAAGACATTGAAGAGGATCGGTCCTAATACTGAACCCTGCAGTACCCCACTTGTAACCCCCCTTTCTTCAGAGTGGACTCCATTTACTATTACCCTCTGTGTTCTATTCTCCAACCAATTCTTTACCCAGGCTATCATCCTGGAACCCATTCCCAGGCTGGTTAACCTGTATATTAGTCTTTTGTGTGGGACTGTGACAAATGCCTTGCTAAAGTCTAGGTAGGCCATGTCCACAGCCCCTCCCTGATCTACTACTTTGGTCACCCAGTCAACCAGTGTAAGAAAGCTGTTACAATCCTTGTATAAAACTGTTACTTATTTTTTTCTTTTTTTTTCCTCCTTATTTTATTGTACTTTACACACCAGTACTTTGTTTGTTCATAGCCTTTTATTTTATAATATGTTATTTACTGTATGTTCAATTGTGCTGATTACTGTCTTGTGTTTTTTTATCCCAGGACCATCTTGTAAATGAGCTTGCTCAATGGTGTTTTGCCTGGTTAATAAAAATTGATTGATTTATTGATTGAGTTGGCATTCATCTGTATCTCCCTCTCCGGGTCATGCTTGAAAATAGGCAGAATTTGTTTAGTGCACATACCCGGTCAACAAAAACTAAATAAATAAATACATTTTACCACTTCTGTCTCCTCTCTGTTTCTGTTCATGTTTTTCTATCTCTCCTTCCCCTCTCCTGTTTTTGTCTCTTCCTGTTAATTATTGTATTGTACTCCCAGCATTGCACCCATCTCTCTGTAAATTTTAGTCATTGTTATTTTGCATAAATATGTAAATTCCTGTTTGACCCTTTAATTCCCTTTGATGTAGCCTGTTTGCTATTGCTTTATAACCTTGTTTAATCACATATGCCTGTATGCTTCACTTTTTAATACATTGATTCCATGTTTGGTGAATAAGGTATAGTACTTGTGTATACTTCACTTTGGTCTTTCTCTGTTCCCACCCGCAGCAGAGGAGCTGGGCAGTGTTAGGGAAATAGAAGGCCCAGCACTAAGGGTGAGAAGAGTGCTGGAGGATGAGGTGAGGAGGGTGGTGGGTGCTTGAAACACTCTGAGCGTGGACTGCTGGGAGAGGCTGGATTTTATTTAATTTATGGGAGGAGTTATTCCCCCACATTGAGCCTCAGGCAAGGCCCTCTCACTCAGTGTTTGGTGAATAATGTGTAGTGCTTGTGTATACTGAACTTTGGCCTTTCTGTATTCCCACTTCAGAAGAGGAGCAAGGCAGCATTAGGGAAATAGAAGGCCCAAAAAGAGAAATCACCTCCCCCAACTCACAAGGAGTGTGAACAGTAGCACACAAGAGAGGGGCCAAAAACCCTGTGGAGGAAACTTGTGAGGATCCATGGCAACTGAACTGCCCATTCTATGGGTATACTAAGAGGAGATGATCCTAAATGCTTGTCTCATTTCTATTTCCAGATTAGAGATGAATATTTGAAGACATGAAGAAGTCCATCTTTCCAGATTCTTGATGATGCAAGCATGAATATTGCTTTGGATGCTAATGATGCTGTTTTGATCTGAAGAATTGTCCTGAGAAAGTATAAGACCTCAATCTGAGCCGTGGTAGGAGAGTTCTCAGATACTCTATGAACCATTTGGTAGTCATTGCTGCATGACTGCCAGAAGTCAGAAGAAGTTGAGGAGACTTGGAGCAAACATGGTACATGTAAGTTGATCAAGAGAATTATTGGGTACCAGTATTATGAATTGGGTAATATGTAGTCTAAACTCCTTTGCAAAGTTTGTCAGTCTTTGCAGTTGGACGTAACTGGATGTGATGATCTGCTTGTTTTCTTAAATTGGAGACTGTGAGGATTTAGTAGAAGAGGCTGATGAAATAAGCAACTCCCCAAGATGCAGAAAACTAGACAAATGGCTGATGAGACCAGAATTTCGAAGTAGGGTTAACTGGAACAGTAGGCAGCAAGTCCAACAAGTTTTGAAATATAAGTCCATAGACTGGGAGTCATTTAGGAGCTTTTGCAGATGATGTTCTATGAATTACAAGCAGGAGGAGTTTAAATGAGGCATGAGATGAATTGCAGACAGGGATAAATTTGACTAAGATTTGACTGGAATTGGAATTTGGATAAATACTGCTTATGGTCCCATGTAATAATTTTGAGGTTTAATGGCAGTAGGTTATAAATGCAAGTACACGATCGAAAAAGGAGGAACTCCTATGGACCGAATGGAAGGCACAAAACAAGGAATATTTTTTCCAAGTGGTGATATAAGTTGCTTGGGAGCAGGTGCTAAGGTGGGCCACATAAAAACTTCATTTGCTGATGAGCATATGCTAAGATATGATGACATTGGTGAATCGAGAGCAAGTCTGCTGAGTGGTAGATGCAAGAAAAATCCTAGAATGAAAATCAAGATAAAGGATCAGCTGCTTCATTCACCTATCCAGGGCTATGAAAGCATTTCAGAGTAAAATTATAGTGTAGTGAGAAACAAGTCAGCTTCCACATAAACAACACAATGGAATGGACGAAGACTTGCCCTTATTGTAATGTCCACTGTAGGCTGCAAGTCTAAAAAGATTGAGATGGTCTGCAGACCAGAAAAGTTCCCATACAAATGTAGCAGCTACAACAGGGGGTATTTTGCAGAAAAGAGACATTGTTGAAAAGTCTTGAAAAGTGGATATATCAGGAGGCCAGGGAGCAGTGTTTCAGGACTGCTCGAAGATGGCAGCATATCCATGATTTAGTGATGCAGCAGTATATATCCTAGGATGCAAGTCAGAGATGGTCTTGTAAAATAAAAAACATCTGTTCCAGAAGGCAGGACAAAGAGATGAAGTGATTGTCATTATTTAGAACAGGACACTTTCGGACAAATGAATCGAGCATGAGCGTCACCGCAAAAAGTGCAGATATGAAGAAATAAACAACCAGAACCTGGGTAACTTTCATCATAAAATTTATCAGAAATAGGTTTGCTTTCTGCATATTTAATGCATCTGCCTCATCTATCCAAGTTGGGGTAGAAGGAGATGTTGGAAATAGCAATCATGCAGGTCAGTGTCGAAGAGAAAAAGGAAGCAAGATTTGCTCTAGCTGTTCTTTCACTCTTAGCTGAAATGGCAGATGGTGAGACATCTAACAGTGTTAAAGAACAAAGGGACATGAAATGGGCAAAGGAGCCACACAGCGGGCAGGAGTATGCTTGCTGCCCAGCATATCGATGACAAAATGACTCATTATCAAGGATGGCCCAGTTCAGTTTGCATTAAAATAAGCTACTACAGTTGTGTGAAGGACTGATGATAATCATAGAACTGGGTCCCTCAATATCGATACCTAGATCAACCAAAATAGATAAAGACAAGTCCAGTTCCTCACATCTAGGCTGAAATGTAGAGTAAAGCACATCAAGATATGAGTTGAAAGTGAGAACAAAGTCCGGTATAGTCAGATTCTTCACTGGTCTGGGATCTTCTGACTTCAAAAATTACAGAAACATCTCCATAGGATACTAGTCTGTTTTCAGTGGTATCATGGCACAATATGAGACAGGATATCAGTTTTGCTTCTTTTCCATTTATGATATCCCTGTTGAGGTGACCCAGGATAAGTTGCATGGAACAGATAAATAGAGGAGAAATGGATGAGGAGGAAGTAGTCCCTGAATTCTGTCGATCTGGCAGCTCTGAAGTGGATGGAGTGCTTATGTCTGGTGAAGTACTAGTACAGCATAATTCTGTTAGGTATGATGGGTGGATGGAAGGACAGCAGGTATTGTGAAGCTTGAGGCTAGAGTAGATTGCAAGGAAGAGGCTGGTGTCCTTTCTGGAAGACAATGGGCTCCAGGACAGTCATCAGCATGGGTTTGTCTCCAGAAAATCCTGTCAGACTAAACCTGGCCTTTGATTTGGTATCGCATGGGAGGTTGGGGAAAAGTTGAGATATGTGGGGGTGGGGACTAAGAAGGTTAAATGGATCAAGAATTGATTGCAGGGGAGGGAGCAGAGGGTAATGGTGGGGGAAGGGACTCTCATCTCCAAAGGCTGTGACGAGCAGGGTGCCACAGGGAATCAGTACTGAGGCCAGTGCTGTTTGGGATATTTATAGCAGACATCTCACATGGCATCAGGAGTAAGATCAGTCTGTTCACTGATGATACCAAGTTGGGGGGGCAGTGGTGGATGATATAGCAGGCTGGCAGGGGATGCAGGATGACCTGACCAAGCGGGTGGAGTGGTTGGAAGCACGGCAGTTGGGGTTCAATGTGAAAAAGTGAAAAGTACTGCACTTTGGAGCAAAGAACCCAGGGAGGGGTTACCAGCTGGGAAGGGTACAATTAGGTACCACTGAGGAGGAAAGGGATCTAGGGGTGGTTGTAATGGGGAAAATGAACAATACAGACCAGTGCAGGAGGGCATCAGCAAAAGCCAACAGGATGCTGGGTTGTATCATGAGAGGGATCTCCTCCAGGAGCAGGGAGGTGATCCTGCCTCTCTACAGGTCACAGGTCAGGCCACACCTGGAGTACTATGTGCAGTACTGGTGCTCATATCTGAAGAAAGATGTGAGATTACTGGAAGGAATACAATGCAGGGTGACAAAAATGATCCAGGGATTTGAGGACAGGCCATATGAAGAGAGGCTGAAAGAAATGAATATGTACTCCCTGGAGGTGAGAAGAGATCTAGGGAATATGACTGAGACCTTTAAGTACTTAAACTAAAAGGGATAAACAAGCGGACACTGAAGGGATATTTAAGCTAAGAAGGAAAAGGAACATGAGAGGACATGGTCTTATATTGGAGGGGGAAAGATTTAGAATGGAAATAAGAAGACACTTTGTCATGGAGAGGGTTGTGGCAGAATGAAACATTCTGCCAGGAGGAGGTGGTATCCTATAAGACAGTGGGTAGTTTCAAAAGGGTATGGGACAGGGTGAGAGGGGGTAATTGGGAAGGGGGAGGAGGGGTGGGGCAGCTGCAAGGTGAGGGGGCTAGCTGCACACTCAAACAGACTCAATAGACCAAGTGGCCTATTTCTGCTGGCAAATTCATATGTTCGTATGTAAGCTTCAAGAGAGCAATGATATTGTAACTCTTATACAAATGTCATGAGCTGTGCCATGAATTTTTGAACTTCAGATAAAGCAGGAGAAACTGGCTGGGAAACGAGCAGGCTAGGTGCAGGATCTGACAGGCTGAGACTTAGCAGTGATGAATAAATTATACAGTGCCTGTATCTGGGCTGACGCTGAAGGCAGAATACCAAGGTCTTTCAATTCAGACATAAGGCAAGGAGCATTCCGGTCTTCAAGGAATGAATGAAGAATTTAAATATGTACTCGCTGGAAGATAGAAGAGAAAGGGGAGGCATGACAGAAACATTCAGATACCTCAAGGGTATTAATGAGGTGTAGGAAAGTAGCATTTTACAGAGAAAGAGCTGCTTAAGAACAAATGGTCATGATTTGAAGCTGAAGGGGGGGGAGGCTCAGAGGGAATATAAGGAAGTACTTCTTCACAGAAAGAGTCATTGACATCTGGAACAGACTCCCAGCAGAGGTGGTGGTTACTGAAATAGTAACAGGATTCAAGCATGCATGGAATAGACACAAGGGAACATTAATAACAGGGTGGGGGGCACTACAGATCAAGTAGGATCTGCAGTAACACAGAAGGTAAGGAATTTTAGGGCAGACTAGATGGACAATGGTGTTCTTTATGCTGACATCTTTTGAGTTTCTATGTCCTTATGAAGTATTGATTTTGAGGCCTTTTGCGAGACAGATGCGCATCTGAAGAAGTCCAAGGATACCCTGAGGACCTTCTTTGGGATCTGGAAGAGAGAGAGAGAGAGAGGTTTGCTAGGCATGATAGAGCCATAGTGCCAATACACCACTTCATATTACACTTCACAGGAACGAACCCTGGGTGGAGGAACTCAAGCATTTTATGAACCTTGGAAGAATAGGGAGATGGTGTACTCTCTCACAAGTTCATGGGAAAGTGTTACCACTGGTGACGTTGAGAAGGAGAACAAACCCCAGGCAGCTAAAACTAGTTACTGGACACTGTCATGGATAAAACAACTCCACTGGGGCTTAAGTTGAAGTTGATCCTAATACTCATATCGGTTGAAAAACTGCTAGAACGAGTAACTGAGATTGAGTCCAATGTGTTGCTGATGGATGAAAGTGGCAGACCCCCACCTCTGGCGAATGAAGTCAAACCCTACCTACACTTGAAGACCACCTAAAGGTATGAATAAGGGAGATGGAGTCCGGGGCTGCTGGTGAGGGCTGTTGAAGGAAAAAGAGTTATCAGACTGGCTGCTTTAGGAGTTGTGAAAATAAAGTGAGGTGAATAGGGATATGAGGCCTGAGTCAGTAGGCTAGAAAGCTGATAGAGGAGTAATGAGCAGCAGAATTATGAGGAGCAGAACAGCAGAAAAATGCAAAGAACAGAATGGAATGAATAGGGACAAGGCAGCAGAAACTTGGGATTGAAAAGAGGGTAACACTGCATGCCAGTTTTGTTGAACAAAAGGGCCACAATGTGTTTGTACATCATCATTGCTGAAATGAGGGAACACATGGAAGTGAATGTGTGGGGGACCTCTGTTATGAGGGGTTCCTCAAATCTTTCACTGACCTGAGGCAGCAATATGGCTTACAGGCAGGACATTTCTTTGCTTGCTTGAGAATAATACAATATTTAATCAATAATACCCCCATGCTATCTCCAATAGAGGAAATCCTTTGCAGACCACAATGCACTACCCCAATATTAACTACTTTATACAGTGCTCACCAACAATGCCCCTACCCCTACAATCAATGCAAAAACAGAGTGAGAACAAGTTCTGGACATGAAGATTGATGATGCAGCATGGTTGGCTGCTATTAAACATATCTACAGTTGCTCCAGTTCAAGCAAGCTATGCAGAATCCAATTAAATTACCTATACAGAGTTTACCCAACACCTGCCACATTACATAGATATAGCCAAAATAGATCTGAAATGTGCCCAAAGTGTCAGGTAGATGGGTGGTTTTATACATATGGCCTCATTGTGCACAAAAGTGGCACCCTTCTGGCACAGTATACATGATCTAATGCAGAAGGTTCTAAACACTGTCCCACCCCCATTCTGCTCTAGAGTTTATGCTGGGGACTGAGCCTAAATCACCTGATTCTCTAGAAGTAAACAGATTATGGGAAATAGCCATGATCAATACTAGGAAAACTGTAGCACAGCACTGGGTTAATGATACACCCCCCGGTACGGCACATTGGCTAAATAACTTACTGCTGTGTATGAAAATCAAGAGATATCAACTCGCAGTGGGTGGCCAGGAAATTCTATTCCACAACACCTGGGACCCCCTTCTGGTTGCAACAGAACAGTGCACCATTATTGTCTGAACTGGGATATAGGCAGCAGTAGCAGAACCCTACCATGTGACCCAGAGTAAGCCTTAGCAAAACCAAATAATCATTTTTAATACATGGGAGGGTTATATACTCCAGTAACGTAGCTATAGGTATGGGCCTTCTGGCTAGTTCACTGCTGTGTTGCAACTCTGTATATTTTATGATGTGCAGTCATGAATATAAAGTCCTACCGTCTGGTTAAGAGCAGAAGTGATAGATACAAGAAACGATTTTATCTGTATGTGTGCTACTGTATCAAACTGTGTGCACTATGATATGTTAAAATATGATGTGATGTAAATTTGTTAGTCTGAAGCTGCTTTAATAAAATGTGTTTACAAAAAAGAAAACAGCACCGATTCAAGAGGAATCAATCCTGTATTACTAACCACTTGTGTTTCTATGAAGATATAAATGAGAAAGTTAGTGGAAATATACTAACAGACATTCTATTTCTTAATTTCCAGAAAGTTTTTGATCAGGTGCCACAGGATAAATTGACAGATAGAAAATAGCTAATATGGGATTGGATAGCCGAATTGTTGTTTGGATAAGGAACTGGCTAGGGAACAGAACACAGAGGATGAGAATTACATGGGAAGTTTCAGAGACTATAAAAGTGGCGAGTGGTGTCCTGCTGGGATCAGTCCTTGGGCCCATTCTATTTTCATTGTACATAAGTGATTTGCATCATGGTATTACCAATCAGATCACCAAATCTGCAGATGACATTAAATTAGGGGGACCTGTTAACTCACAGGAACAACAGGAATCAATGAGAATGGATTTGGAAAGGATTGAGCATTGGGCAAAGCAAAACAGGATGAGATTTAGCTTGAAAAAATCAGGGGTGATGCACTTAGGAAGATCTAACAGGAAAAATTAATATATGTTGAATAAAGAAGAATTACAGGAGCTAGAGGAAGAAAGAGACTGTGGGGTAATTGTTGATAACTGTTTTGAAAAACAAAGGATTCATATCATACAAAAAGCTAATTACATGGTAAAGAATATAAAACGCAGTTTTGTGAATAAATCTATTGGCTGTTTATTGCCTATATATAGGATGTATGTAAGACCCTATTTAGATTTTGGGTCACAGTTGTGGAGTCCATAACAAAAAGGAGAAATTAGGAGAGTAGAGGCAGTGCAGAGAAGGTATACTAAAATGATGGGAAAATTAGGTTATTATGGGTACGCTGAAAGGCTAAAGAGAACTTGTCTGTTTTCCTTGGAGCAGGGAAGACTAAGAGGAGACAATGTTATTATATAAAATTATTAATGATAAAGTACTAGTAAATGAGATAGGTTTGAGATTTCAGATTAAACCAAAGGGGCTAAGAGGACATGGAATGAAAATCAAGTTGGGTACAATAAAAAAGAATAGAGTATACTATTCATTCCTGAACATAACTGGGAAAACATGGAACATGTTACCAACAGTGGTAGTGGCCAGTAAATCAATAGTAGAATTCAAAAAAAGAATAGACCAAATGATAAGGGCTAAAAGGTTGAAATGTGCCCACTAATGTGGGGAACGGTTTTACATGGACCATGGTCTTCTACCGTTCTAAACCCAGTATTAGAACCCAGTATAAGAACCCAGTATAAAAGAGGGGAACACTGAAGAACTAGTACTGGGGGAAACTGGCATATTTTATTTTATGTTATTTTATTTAGTTTTTGTTGACCGGGTAAGTGCACTAGACAAATCCTGCCTATTTTCCGGCATGACCCGGGGGAGGGGGATACAGATGAATGTCAACTGACCTTGAACCAGATTAAGCTGTTGGTGTTATTTTTAGTGAATGAGGGAAATTTGGCCAGGACACTGGGGAAATTCCCCTACTCTTTTCGATAAGTGGCATGGGATCTTTAACATCCACCTGAACTACCACCAATCCAGGCAGATGGGACCTCGCTTTAACGTCTCATCTGAAAGACGGCACCTCAGAAGTGCAGCACCCCTCCCATGCTACACTACAGTGTCAGTACTGGGATATTAACCCAAGTGCCAGATGTGGGAACTGAACCCACATATACTACAGTGTTGGAGATGAACAAGCAAAAAACACAGAGAATCATATTTTTAAGTTCACATCTATTGAGAAAGTATGCCAGCACCTGAGTAGTGGAGATTTTACTACCTTGGTTCTCAACCGTAGCCTTCTGAATAGTTAGTTTAAGCACTACAACTATCCAGGATGTAATGCTTCCTATGTACTAATGACCTTTTAAAGAGAAGTTGTTGTTTGCTATAATTTGCACAGATCTACTACAATCTTCTGACAGTCAGTTCCCCGACACCCTGAATCCTGAAACCAATTTGCCCGACATTTAGATTTTGCCCGTGGTGGAGTTTCTTTCCACCCCAGTATTTTTAATAACTAACTCCACCACAGGCAAAATCTAAATGTCAGACAAACGGGTTTCAGGCAAGTGGCATCAGGATTCAGGGTGTCAGGAAACTGACTGTCGGGATATTGTAATACTCCCAATTTGCACTGCATAAAATCAGATTAACTAACTGCATTTATGATGTTTTCTCATTTACTCTAGATCAAATAACCTCTGAGATGTTATGCGTGGGGTTAAAGATTCAGACCTGATTTGAAGTGCTCTTAGCATTCTTATCTCTTTTTCTTAGCTGCACCCTTAAGCCATAAGACACAGTCGGGGCTCAACTGCAAAATCTATAAGGGATTGTTATTTCAGTATAGCAGATAACTTGTTTCTAGATTAAGGAAGAATTGTGAGAATTAATCCGTAGGAAATGCAAGGGAAATTAGCTGGTTGAATAGTCTTGCAGGTTCGTTTGAATTTAGATGTATATGTGGTTTTGATTCTATGGTTTTAAAATGAGTGGTAACATCAGCAGCATTGGGACCTAGAAGAAGGAAGCTAGATCCAAAAAATGTGGTGAAAACGGCTCTGAGGATAGCGAAATAGAGGACAAACCCCCAAAAGAACAAGAAGCCAGCATCAAAAGGAGTGGACCTAAGAGAATAAAAACACAGGTGAGTCGGACTCGTTGGAGAAGGAAGAAGAGGTATGGAGGGGTGGTGGAGGATTGCTGACTGAAAACACCACAAGGGCAGCGAGCAAGAGAAACAGAGTGAGGTAGCACAGTGAAATAGCAGGGAACAATAAGCAGTGCACAAGGCAACGGCGGGTATAGTAGGAGAAACGTGAAGAAAACAGGCAGGGAGACAGAAAAAAAGCTGCATAGGGAGGCACGGTAGAAGCATAGAAGAGACAAAAGGAGAGGAGCGGACAAGGGAGGCAAGGAGGCATAGAAGACTAGAGAGAGAGAGACAGACAGACAGAGAGACAGATGCAATAGGCAGGGTGTGGGATAGTGGCAACTGTCAAGGAAAGGCTGCTGCAGCAGCAGAAACCAGCAGGAAAGCAAAAACAGGGAGACAAAGGAGGCAAAACAGGAGAAACAAACCAGCAAATGGAGAAAAGCAAGCACAGACCACACAGCAGCTCAGGTCCTTGAAACACTGTGAGTGTGGGCTGCTGGAGAGGCAGGATTTTATTTGGTTTGTGGGAGTTCTTCTCCTACACTGAACTTCAGGCAAAGCCCTCCCATTATATTCTACCTTTTTCTTCCCAATCACCTTTCCTCGGGTCACACCTGGAAACAGTCCTTACTTCCATGTGTGCCTTCCCTGGTTGCCAAATTTCAAATAAATGTTATGTTAATGAAACTAAAGGCAGTGGGCAAAAAATAGACCCTTAGAAGGAATAGATGGGAAAATGGCAACAACAAACAAAGAAATGGAAAATGTGCAAAATGATTATTTTGCCTCAGTCTTTAACCAAAAAGGAGGTAATCTAGGCTTAGGGAAGTGCGATGACACCTCTACCAGCCCTATAAAAATAACAACTAGTGATACATGAAATAGACTAGCAGCATTAAATCCAGTCAAATCACCAGGACCTGATGGCTTCCATCCTAGACTACTTAAGTAACTAGCCAAGAAGTTGGCACCACCATTAAGCCATCTCTTTCAGAAGTCACTAGATAAAGGGGAAGTTGTAACTGCATGGAAGGAAGCAGTGGTAATACCTCTTTACAAAAAAGGGAACAAAAAAAGCCCTTCTAATTACAGGCCGCTGAGTTTGACAAGTGTGTTATGTAAGGTACTAGAGGGCATTATGAAGCAATTCATCACAAATTTCCTACAGGAAAATGGGTTGGGGGACAGTACTCAGCATGGTTTCAGGAAGGGGCGGTCGTGTCAAACAAACATGCTTGACTTCTATGATAGGGTTAGTAAAAGACTTGACTCTTGGGGGCGGTCAGTGGATGTGGGTTTTTTGGACTTCACAAAAGCGTTTGATAAATTCCCCATCTACAGCTCATTGAACATCTTCAAGAAAATTGGGATACACAAGAACATTGTATCATGGACTACCTCTTGGTTGAGAAGCAGGAAGCAAAGAGTTAATATTAGGGGGACTTTATCAGATTGGACAGATATAAACAGTGGGGTACCACAAGGATCAGCCCTTGGACCATGCCCGTTTAACATCTATGTAGCAACATTATGGGTAAATCAGGAGAGGGTATGGCTTAGTAAGTATGCAGAGGATTGTTGCTTGGGGGTCGACTTATTAGACCAAAATGATCATTTGGCACTACAGCAGGCATTGGACCACATTAACAATTTATGCAATACTTTTCAATTACACCTAAATCCTGATAAATGTACAGTGATGCATTTGGGCTTAAAAAATACGGCTGCTAAATATCAGGAAACATTAACCATAAAGCTGTAACAGGAAAAGGATTTGAGTATCACAATTTCAGATGATCTCCAGTTTGACACTCACTGTACCGATGTCAGCAGGAAAGCAAATGGAGTTTTCAAACTGTATACACAAAAATATTTCCAGCAGAGAAAGCAGGGTTCTGTTGCCCCTTTATGGAGCCCTGGTGAGGCCTCTGCTGGAATACGGAGTGCAAGTTTGGTCATCGTGCCGCAAGGCAGACATTGCCAGGTTGGAGAAAGTACAAAAAAAGTTATACGTGAGGTTAAGGGGATGGATACATTGAAAATATTCATGCTTGAGTATAAAAGGCTAAGAGGTGACATGCACCTACTATTCAAAGCTTTTGCTGACCATGACCTTTGGAACAAACTAGGATTAAAACTCAGAAATAAAATACATACCAGGGCACATTCTTTTCAGCTACAAGGGGAAAATTGCAAAATTTGGCATAGAAAAATGTGGTACACCCAGAGGATTATCCCTATCTGGAATAGCTTGCCAACAGAAGTTATAGAAAGCTCTTCATTGGAAGTGTTTAAGCATCACCCGGATAGGTTGTACAAAATAGGCAAACTAATAAATCTAATAGGCAAGAACTATGGACACAAGTCCCCTTAGCTCTGTACTTACCTATATTACCTATATTACCTATGTAAATAAGTAAATAAATAAATAAGCAATCTTGACATTCTAGTAGCCACACTTTCTTATCTCTGTCCAGTGTTACAGTAGCCATGCTCACGTGCCAATAGTCAGGAGCTTGTGTCTCTGCCACAGCAACTGCACTCTAGCTGCTGCATTGGTGCCTAGGGGCCTGCGTCTCTATCTATAGGTACTGTACTCTGAAACATAGAATTTGACGACAGATAAGGACTGTTTGGCCTGCCTAGTCTGCCCATTTCCCTACCTAATGGATAAGCTGCAGATCCTAGTTAACCAACAGCCTACTTTCTCCTACCCCCCACTAGAATTACCTTATGTCTGTCCCATGCATTCTTGAATTCCCCCCCTGTTTTTGACTCCATGATTTCCTCAGGAAGGCTGCTCCATGCATCCACAACCTCTTCCTGAAAAATACTTCCTCACATTACCTCTGAGCTGTACCCCCCATCTTCAAATTGTGCCTCCTTGTTCTTGCACATCTCTTTTTCTGAATGATGCTATCCTCTTGTACTTCGGTGATTTCCATGAGGTATTTGAAAGTTTCTATCATGTCCCCTCTCTCCCTTCTTTCCTCGAGGGTATACATATTAAGCTCCTTTAGTCTCTTTTCATATGGCTTCTGGTGCAGACCCTGCACCATTTTGGTTCAGTACACTCAGACTGGTGAATTGGAAGCCAGGAGCTTTTGTCTCTGTTCACAGTTACAATATGCAGGCTATTGCACTAACAAGCAGGGGTTTCTGTCTCTGTCCACAGCTACTGCACTCAGGTTGGTGCACTGGTAGCCAAAGGCATGGGTCTCTGTTCACAGTTACTAAATGCAGACTGGTGCATTCATAGCCAGGAACATGTGTCTCTGTCCACAGTTGCTGCACTCAGGCTGGTGTAGTGGTAGCCAGGGCCTTGTGTATCTGTCCACAGTTACTACACTCAGGCTGTTGCATTGGCAGCCAGGGGTCTGTCTTTCTGTCTCTACATACTGCACTCAGTCTGATGCACTGGTAGCCAGGGGCTTGTGTTTCTTCCAGATTTTTCATGCTCAGGCTATTGCATTGGAAGCCAGGGGCCTGTCTCTCTGTCCACAGTTACTGCACCCAGGCTGGTGCATTGGTAGCCACGCGTGTCAGTCTCTGTCCACAGTTACAACATGCAGGCCGGTGCAATGGTAGCCAGGGGCTTGTGTTTTTGTCTACAGCTACTGCACTCAGGCTGGTGCACTGGTAGCCAAGAGCTTGTGATTCTGTCCACAGTTTTTACACACAGGCTGGTACATTGGTAGCTAGAGGCTTGTGTCTCTGCACAGCCATAGCACTCAAGCTGGTGTATTGGTACCAAGGGACTTGAGTTTCTGTCCACAGTTTCTACATGCAGACTGGTACATTAGTAGCTAGAGACTTCTGTCTCTGTCCATACCTAATGCATGCAATCAGTAGACAAGGGTTTGTATAGAAACAGAAACATAGATAATGACTCACTTCATAAGTTTTGAGTCATTGTCTCTCTCCATACCTTTAGACACCTGCAAAGGCATATTCCTGCCCCCCCCTCATAGCTGTCACACCACCTCTTGAACCTTCTGATTTTTTCTTACAGTTTCTCCTGCCCCCCCCACCCCACCTATGACTCCCTAAATCAGGGATAACTGTTGTCCTGGCCTTCGATATGCTTTCAGTTAAATGCTGTGCAGGTTTATGCACACTGGCATGCATTGTTCAGTGTATCTAAGTGTAACCCCACCTCCAACTTGGGGTTTACCTTAATGTCTTCCTGGGCTCCTAAATGCCCACTGCCAGGCTGGTGTCTTGTCTCAGTGTGAGTCTGTTAATTTGCGTGAGCATGCCATGCTAAGCCTCCACTCCTGTCCCTTTAAGAGACTAGGAGACTAGCTAATCTGTGTGTAGTGAATGGTCAGTGCTTGGTCTGAGTGATTTAGGGCCTGTGACCGACCAGCGACTACTCATATTTGCTCCATTCTGCAGTTGATACTTGTGCAGAGGGAGCTTGTATGGAAACTGTGCTTGTTTACTGTTTACATGTTATATTTGACATAGAGGAGTTTGTTTAACCTGCTTTCCTTGCAGCTTATCTTTCTAAATGGAAGTCACCATGTTAGGTCCAGGACTTCCAGTAATTGGACCAAATGAACTCCGGGGATCTAAAATGGATCTTGGCCCAAGTGTCTCATCGGAAGGAAAACGGTACTTTTTGAAGTTTGTATGTTGGCACAAAAATTAACCTGGCGTGGGAGCACTAATTGTGACTGACAGCTTCCTCTACCAACCTGCATCCTGGATTACAAGGGAAATCCCCAGTGCTTCATGAGACACAGATCAGTTAGAGTTGGAGGCTGAAGTGTAAATAGCTCAAGCTATTGAGCAGCTGCTCCCTGAACGGAGCATAGGGGAATCGGCAGGAAGAGGCCTACCTTGCCTCCTTGCCACCTTTCCCCTGCCTGAGACTGCCTATCGAAGAAGTCAGATGTACTCTGATTTAAGTTTGGAACTGCAGCAGAACGAAGAAATTTGCCAGTACCACCTGCATTTTGGACCAAAGATTTGATCCTGTGAAGCAAACGGCCCAGCAGTATGCAAGACGAATTTTGGATCGAGATGTTTGCTCAGTGAATCTGTTGAATTAGCAACTGGACTGTATCCGAACTGTATGAAGTTAGTTATGTTTTATTTGAATGTGCTGAATGTGTTTCGAGGGTCAAGACCTGCTTGCCCACAACCCATCTCATTACGCCAGCAGGAAGCTCACCAGCAAAAAGACAAACAAACTTTGCCAATTTGCTCATCCTGCCTGGGTCTTTGCCAATCAGGCCCAAACTGATCACCATGCACCAGAGACTGTTTTGGTGAGAGACTGGTTTCGGGGATCCAGCCCCAGTGCAACAACAGCTCGCAGGTTGCGGCCACCTGGAGGAAAGGCCATGAAGAGGAGGTGCGATGTGTCAGCCCTGCTTTCCCATGCTCATCAGTGAACACCACGAGGTCTCCATATTCCCTGTCTTTCAGCAGAAACCCGGTAGTGTGAGTACAATCAGGGTAGCTCCCTGTAACGAGTGTTTAAATAATCTGTAATACCAGCTAATTGCTTCGGTTTTCTGATTTTACAAGGGACTGAGCCAATCAGCTCGGATTACAAATAGTCAACTTGTTACTGTGCATGCTAACTGCTTTTCTTTCCATCACGGGCCCCAAGATGAGCTGCAATGCTGTCCACCCCTGGGCAATGCCTCTGGCTAGCCAGATATTTCATCCTGGGTACCTAGTGTTGTGTGACTATTATTAGGGACTAGAAAAGTGCATGCCAAACCTGAATCAAATCAGATTACCAATCATGTGTCTTGATTCACGCCCCCTTCCTTGTTCACAACCCCTAAATAAACCTGATTGTTTCATGTTTAACCTGGCTAATGTGCATATTATAAGTTGTGTTACAGTACTGAAAGTGTGCAATTGCCTTGTTAACCTTATTTTACAGGGGGTCTCCAGGGATATTGCTGAAGGTCCAACCCTGGTAGTAAGTGTGAAGGGAGTGTGCATATTATTGTTGCTATATACTGACAGTGACTTTACTGCTGTGCCAGGTACTGGGCCACTAGACCGGTTGGTGGGTGATTATAGCATCCCAGAGGGCTATAGCAGGATACGTAGACACTCCCAATATCATTATTCTGGGTGGAGGCACCTTATTACTGAATCCAGGCCCCTCAACTTGTGCTTAGCCATACAGGCAGGGGTAGTAACCTTAGGGATAGCGCTGCCTAGGGGCTTACATCTTAGTACCCTCTAGTGGCCAAAATCAAAAATTGAGAATTTTATGGGTACCACTAAAAAAAATGGATGTGCATCAGTTAGTTAGCTGGCGTATGGGGCATGAAATTGACCCCCAGAATGCTTTGTTAATACTAGATATACTCCTGGGCACTAGTAAAGACACTATAGAAGGGCACTTTCAAAAATTGAATGTCTGGGAAAGGCTGTAGTGGTAAGCTGACAACTTGACTTGACTGCCCTAATTTTTATGGCTTTAGTGGAGTGTAGCAATCCAGTAGACAGCACTAAGGTGCCCAAGATAATTGCCATTGATGGGTCCCTGACCACCTGGTGGGTGGTAACCAAAGATAGTGCAGACCCCTCAGAACCCGAACCCCCCACCCTTAACCGACAGTTTTGAGGAGAAGCTTACCAAATTGTTACTGGATGAGGGCCGAACCCTCGAGGACTTCAAGAAGTTATTCTTGCCACCTGGCGGTGTTCCTTCCCTGACACCTGCACCTCTTCCGGTACCTACCCCTACACCAGCTCCTGTGCCTGCAGTTAGCCACGACTCAACACAGGCTTCGATTGTTTTCAGGCATGCTCTCCACACCACAGGGGGAAGATGATCTAGCGACTTGGATGGAATATGCATCCCCCGGTTCAAAAGTGGCAGTGTGCAGAAGCAGAAAAACGGAAAAGGATCATGGAAAGTCTAAGGGTCCCTGCAATTAGGTTTTTGAGGTCCACAAACCCTGATACTTCAGCTCATCGGAGCTGGTGGAGGACGAAACTGCACAAAGCTGCAGTTTATTTTATTGTGGGAAAACCTGCAAGTAACAGGAGCTCCTTGGGGCACAATTTGGAGTTTTTATTGAAGGACCTGTGCCATTCGGGGCTTCCGACTTGAAATCTGGGGACTGTGATTTATTTAAAAAAAAAAAGGCACCAAAGCCCTCTCTGCTCTGCCAGCCCCACAGGGCTATAATAGTAGGGCCATTTTCTCTTGCTTCAGGCCGCACTCTCAGCTTATTGGAGCTGGTGGAGGACGAAACTGCACAGAGCTGCAGTTTATTTTATTGTGGGGAAAGCTGCAAATAACCGGAGCTCCTCGGGGCTCAATTTGGATTTTTTATTGAAGGACTTGTGCCAGTTGGGGCTTCCGACTTGAAATCAGGGGACTGGGATTTAATTTTTTTGAAAAAGGCGCCAAAGCCCTCTCTGCTCTGCCAGCCCCGCAGGGCTATACAGCAGGGCCAGTTTCTGCTTCTCCAGGCTGCGCACTCAGCTCATCGGAGTTGGTGGAGGATGAAACTGCACAAAGCTGCAGTTTATTTTATTGTGGGAAAGCTGCAAGTAACTGGAGCTCCTCAGGGCTCAGTTTGGATTTTTTATTGAAGGACTTGTGCCAGTCGGGGCTCCTGACTTGAAATCTGGGGACTGTGATTTAATTTAAAAAAAAAAAGGCACCAAAGCCCTCTCTGCTCTGCCAGCCCCACCAGGCTATAATAGTAGGGCCATTTTCTCTTGCTTCAGGCTGTGCTCTCAGCTCATCGGAGCTGGTGGAGGATGAAACTGCACAGAGCTGCAGTTTATTTTATTGTGGGAAAAGCTGCAAGTAACTGGAGCTTTTTGGGGCTCAATTTGGATTTTTCATTGAAGAACTTGTGCCAGTTGGGGCTCCCGATTTGAAATCTGGGGACTGTGATTTAATCATATAAAAAGTTCCCTCCCACCTGCCCTGTTCCCACCCACCACCCTGTTCCCACCTCCCCTTATATGCTGTCTAGCCCCTCCCACTTTCTTGGTGGGCCTAGTGATATTTTTTGTCTCAGTCTAGCTGAAACTCCTGGCTGTCCCTCCTCTCAGCTGACCCCTAGCTGAGATCACTACGAACTGTTTCTTTTCACAATAAACTGTTACATAAAATGCCTAGCTCCCAACCCTGTGCCAGTCTGATCCTACTTTCTATTGACCTCCTCGTGGTGGTCTGGTGGCCTGTTTATTTTGTACTAACTTGTGATACAGATTGTTGCACCCTAGCTCCGAAGTCCACCTTCTTCCAAGTTGTGTGCTTTGAAACAACTGAGAAGCTGCATGGGATGTACTATATTGGACTAAATATCTGTAACTAATCTCTCTCTCTCTTGCTTACATCTGAGAGAAGTTTTCCTCATTTTTACAGAGGTATTGCTTTGTGTTTAATTATTTTAGTTTTTAATTCAGGAAGGGGGTTTTCAAAACTGCTTATCTTGTCAGCATCTTCAGAAGGGTCAAATAACTGCATATTTGATTTTCTTTTGTGGCTAACTGGACTGATTACTAGAATTCTGTGACAATCTGCATCAATATATTTTGCAATACTTGGTGGGGTTGTGTGAGTTAGAATAGCAAAGGCTGCAGTTTGTAATTGGATGCCGACATAGCCTGAGGTGGGGAAATTGTCTTCACAAGTCAGAGGTCTGCATCACAGCCAATTGTCTAGCTTGACCATTTCAGCATTGTTCAATTACTATAAACTACTGGTGTGACCCTATTTCAGACAGAAGTCCATCTTCTTCCAAGTTGTCTGCTTTGAAACAACTGAGAAGCAGAGTGGGATATACTATATTGGACAAAATATCTGTAACTAATCTCTCTCTCTCTCTTGCTTACATCTGAGAGAAGTTTTCCTCACTTTTACAGAGGTATTGCTTTGTGTTTAATTATTTTAGTTTTTAATTCAGGGAGGGGGTTTTCAAAACTGCTTATCTTGTCAGCATCTTCAGAAGGGCTGAAATAACTGCATATTTGATTTTCCTTTGTGGCTAACAAACCACCAGGCTGTTTTGGGCGAGAGGTTTACCTGTGTCTGACTTGGATGTCTGGATTTTTCTCTGTTTGATTAGCAGGGTATTTTCTCTGTCAAATTGTTGTGTAGGGTATCTTGCTGACAGGAAGGCACTCATCGCAATGGTGGGTGAGAGCTTTTAGCTGATTGTTTTGTGAGGGCACAGTTTAGGCCCAACCCCTTCCCACCCCTCACCCCACCCACCCCTGGAAATAGTTCCTTTATACCTGAGGTTCTGACATCATTTCCTCAAGAGTGCAAGATGCATATCACTGTCATATCCTCTCTAGCACACTGCATTGACAATACAAGCATACGCATTGTATAATATATATATTTCTATATAACCAACCACACACGCACACACACACAAAAACAAACAAACAAAGAAAAGTAGATAAACATGTGGGGAGTAGAGCAATGTAATGGCTGTGGGGCAGCAGTCTTCCGGGAGTCTTTCTGGAGGCTGAGATTGCTCTATTTGCAGACAACTCTCTGCCCTGAGGGAGGAAGTTGCCCGTCTTCAGGCCGCATGGACAGTAGTAAGGAAACCTTCCCCCAGGCCACACTGTACAGTAGGAAGGGAACCTCCCCCATCCAGGGAGCACTAGGGCCACCACCACTACCTCAGAGGTTGCGAAGAAAGCACAGCAGTTGGACCACAGTGAGCTTAGGGAGGGTGAGGATGGTGGAACAGAGGCACACCCAGTCAGTTGTTCCACTCCACAATCCATACACCATTCTGGGGGGAGCATAGCTCCCCTATGGATGCACCCACAGAGAAGACTGATGACAACTGTCACAAGGGAGGCTCACAGGAAGGAGGCAGAGGACACTACAGGGAAAGGAAGCAGCTCCTGGTGGGGGACTCCATTATTAGGTTATAGAACTGGGGGAGCTGGGAAAACTGAAGATGGTGCCTGCCTGGTGCCATGGCTTGAGGGACAGGAAGCGATCCTCAGGATCACGAGAACAGCTGCAGGGAGTCTGAGCTGGACGTAATTGTCCACCTGGGACAAATGACTTGGCTCATCATGAGATTAGAGCAGTGCAGGAGGACATTGCAGAGTTGGGGAGGGCGTCAAGACAAGTAGCACACAGTATCCTTCTCAGAGGTGCTGCCTGTCAAAGGCATGGGAGGCAAGGGTATTAGCACCATGCAGTTTAATGAATGGTTGAAAAAGTGCAGAGCACAGGGGTTTGGCTTCATTGGGACTGGGGTTCCACCTGAGGGACACTCAGCCTATACTGGCAGGATGGTCTGCATCTGTCCAGGAAGGGAACAAGTCTTTGAGCAATCGGTTTAAATGCTTCATTGGCAAGCTTTTAAACTAGTCAAAGGGGGAGGCACTGACAAGCAGCAGGAAAATCCCAGCATCTCCCTACAAAACAGGGTACTAAATGAGAAAAAGACTGAGGTAGAATGGTCAGTGGGGGATGCTGCAACAGAAGGTAAAGCCATCAAAAAATGGAGAGCAATGAGTACTAATGCCCGTAGTCTGGGTAACAAGCTTCCTGAATTAGTGGCCTTGATGGAGGAGGAACATCTGGATATCGTGGCAGTCACAGAAACATGGTACATTAAAAACCATGACTGGGATGTAAACATACCAGGATACACTATCTACAGGAGGGATAGGGAGGGTAAAGAGGAGGAGGAGTAGCTCTTACATAAGGGAAGGAATAAAAGCAACAGAACAAAAGGGTAAACAGGGAGGAGAAGAAGCACTGTGGGTAAATTTGGAGACAGGCACAGGCACCACAATCCGCAATAGGGTTAGTATAGACCTCTCTCTCAGGGGAGGAAATGGACAAGGAAATGATAGAAAGTATACTTAGAATGGCAGAAAAAGGGGAGATATTGCTGATGGGTGATCTGAATATGCCAGATGTTAACTGGAGTGCAGTTGCAGCTGCCACTTTGAAGAGTGGAGTTATTCTAGATGCCCTACAGGGGGCATGCCTTAGACAACTAGTATTGGAGCCCACTCGAGAGGGAGCAATATTAGACTTGCTTCTCTCAAATGGAGATGGAGAGAGGATCACAGATGTAGAAGTGGGTAGCCATCTGGGAACTAGCGACCATCGAACAGTATGGTTCACAATAAACACAGCAATAGAGTCAAGCCATACAAAGACAAAAGTACTGGACTTTAGGAGGGCTGACTTTGCTAAAATGGGTGAGTGCCTAAGGAATGCACTAGCAAATGGGCAGGAAAGAGGGTGGAAGAACAATGGGGAATAATAAAACTGCCATCACAGAGGTAACGAGCCTTGTGTGAAGCAAATAAACAAACAAAACTATGTAAGAAACCACTATGGTTCTCAAAGGAAGTGGCAGGAAGGTTCAAGAGAAAAGAAAGCATCAGGAAGCACAAGGAATCACAGAAGGAGCAGGACAGAGAACTGTATCAGTTAAAGCAAAAGGAGGCTGAGAAGGCAGTCAGAACAGCAAAGGCCCAAACCGAGGAAAAGATAGCCAACTCAGTTAAGAAGGGGATAAAACCTTTATAGGTACATCAGAGAGCTAAGGAAGACCAAGGAGGGATAGTGAGGCTTAATAAAGGGAGGGAGGGTGGCAGAGGGAGACTGTGAAAAGGCAGAGATACTAAACAAATATTTTTGCTCAATATTTACAAATGAAGAGGGAGGTGCATAAAACAAACAGTAGAAACACTCTGGATACAGAAGTTGATACCAGCCCATTTGCAGAAGAAAGGGTTCTGAAAGAACTCTTAAAACTGAAGGTGGACAAAGAATGGGGCCTATGGGATTCATCCCAGAATTCTAAAAGAACTAAGGATAGAACTAGTGACACCACTGACTACCCTTTTAACAAATCATAGGAGGATGGGGTGGTACCCGAGGACTGGAGGAGGGCAGATGTGATCTCTTCACAAAAGTGGGAGCAAGGCAGAAGCAGGAAACTACAGACCTGTTAGTTTAACCTCAGTGATAGGGAAATGATGGAATCACTTCTGAAGGAAAGAATTGTTGAGTATCTAGAGGCCAGAGGGGCACAGGACCCTAGGCAGCATGGATTCACAGTGGGAAGGTCATGCCAGACGAATCTGATAGATTTCTTTGACTGGGTGACCAAAGTAGTAGATCAGGAGGGGCTGTGGACATGGCCTACCTAGACTTTTAGCAAGGCATTTGACACAGTCCCACACAAAAGATTAATATACAAGTTAGCCAGCCTGGGAGTGGGTCCCAAGATGACAGCCTGGGTAAAGAATTGGCTGGAGAATAGGACACAGAGAGTAATAGTAAATGGAATCCACTCAGAAGAAAGGAAGGTTACTAGTGGGTACCGCAGGGTTCAGATAGATTAGTCCTCTCAATGTCTTTATAGCGTTACATTGCAGAAGGACTGAAGGAAAGCATGTCTCTTTGCAGATGACACAAAGATCTGCAACAGAGTTGATGCACAGGGTGGGGTGGAAAGGATGAGAGGGACTTGGCATGGTTAGAGGAATGGTCAAATGTATGGCAGCTTAGAATGCTAAGAAGTGCAAGGTAATGCACCTGGGAAACAAAACCCAGGGAAGAGTACACAATGGGGGGTGAGATACTAACAACAACAAAAATGGAAAGGGTCCTGGGTAGTCATATCAGAAGACCTAAAGGTGGGCAAGCAATGTGAGAGGGCAGCAAGGGCTGGGGGATACTGGGATGCATAGGGAGAGGCATCACCAGTAGAAAACAGGAAGTTATTATCCTCTGTACAGACAGCTGGTGAGACCCCATCTGAAGTACTGTGTGCAGTTCTGGAGACCCAATCTCTGCAAAGACATAGACAGGATGGAAGCTGTCCAGTGGAGGGCAACTAAAATGGTGCAGGGTCTGCACCGGAAGACATGTGAAGAGAGACAAAAGGAGCTTAATATGTATAGCCTCGAGGAAAGGAGGGAGAGGAGGGACATGATAGAAACGTTCAAGTACCTCAAGGGAATCAACAGAGTCCAAGAGTGTAGCATCTTTCAAAAAAAGAGGTGTGCAAGAACAAGAGGGCACAATTTGAAGATGGGGGGGGCTCAGAGGTAATTTAAGGAAGTATTTTTTCACAGAGAGGGTTGTGGATGCATGGAACGGCCTTCCGGAGGAGGTTGTGGAGTCAAAATCAGTGGTGGAATTCAAGCATGCATGGGACAGTCATAAGGCAATTCTAGGGGTTGGGGGTAGGAAGAAGTAGGCTGCTGGTTAACTAGATCTGCAGCTTATCCAGTAGGTAGGGAAATGGGCAGACTGGTTGGGCCAAGTGGTCCTTATCTGCTGTCAAATTCTATGTTTCTATGTTTCTATGTTAACTATCTCTATTCTGCTGGCTAGTGCATCCCAATCTAAGTTTTTATCCACTGCTTATTCTGCCGGGTTGTAGATACCTGTGCATTGTAATATTACCGTGCAGCTGTAAATTGCCCCATTCTGTACTTGACACCCTACTTCCTGTCTGGGCTTGCTGGCCTAGCCAAACATCTGAACCACCTCGTTCAGCGTGCCTCCCCCTCAGTGGCAGAATGCTAAGGGTCTAAAGATTGCCCACCTCAATATCCACAGCCTTCTCGCTAACCTCCCAGACCTAACGGCCTGGGTCACCCACTACAATCCAGACATCCTGGGGATATCTGAAACCTGGCTTAAACCAGCCCATCCAGACTCCGTCTGTGCCCTCCCTGGCCACCTTGCAATCAGACAGGACAGAGTGGGCAACAATAACAGGGAGGGGGTGGACTACTGCTCTTCTATAAACCCCACCTTGAAGTGTCTGTCATACCTCACCCCCCTCCCCCTCTTGTGAATACCTACATGCCCTTCTTATATTGGGCAACACTAAGAAGCTCCACCTGGCCTGTGTTTACAACCCACCCAAAGGTGGTGTATGTGGCCTATCCCACCTCCTTGACTGCCTCAATCCCGACGTGGGGACAAATGAACTCATGGTATTCGGGGATTTTAACCTTAACTGGCTGTGTGGCAATGCCAAGGTTTACAAACCCATTCTGTACGGTCTTGTCCTAGGTCAGATTATCACTGAGCCCACCAGACCCTCCTCCTCTGGGGTGCAGGGCACTCTTCTAGACTGGATGTTGAGCAATAGGCCTGACTGTATCTCAGCTTCTGACCTCTTCCATGATTCCATCTCAGACTATTCTCCCACCTTCTGTATCTGGAAGGTCTCTGCCCCTTGGGTCCTCCCAAAACTCATTCAGATGAGGCACTATTCAAAATTTGACTTCAACTATTACCTTACCAATCTCTGCAGCATTGACTGGTCCCTGGTCTACACCGAATGTGACCCCTCTACTGCTTTTGACTGCTTCCTAGCCATATTTGCCCCATTACAAGATAGACATGCCCCACTCATAAAAAGGAGAGTGAGGAGCACTGTCACCTAATGGTTACAAGGGGACCTGTTTGCCCTGATGAAACTTCGGGACAAAAGCTGGCTAAAATTCAAGGACTCTGGGGACAGATCTGACCTTGAGGCATACAGGCAGCTCAGGAACTCTTACAAACAGGTGATCCACTCGGCCAAGAGTGGGTTCTGCAAATCCTCCCTTGAAGCATCTGCCAAGAACCCTTGGAGTTTTTGGCACACCATCAAGCATACTGTAAATGGTCCTTCCTGCCCCCAGGTCTCCGACCTGCAAATCAATGGAGTCAGCTGCAACAATGCACTAACTATAGAAAATGCCTTTAACATCCCGTTCTCAGACCTGTCTGACTTCACCTCCACGCCTTCAGTTACAAATAATCCAGGCCCCATCTCTGGCACCATGTCCCATTCTCATCCCCCTCTCTTCTACTTCAAGCCTGTCTCCTACAATGAGACACGAAAGCTTCTTGCTGGTCTCTCCCCTCACTCTGGCACTGGGCATGACAACCTTGAGCCCAAATTACTCAACCTGGGAGCCCCCCTCCTCGCCTGACCTATCTCCCACATTCTCGACTCCTCTCTCATATCTGGGTCCATCCCAGCCACATTGAAGGTGGCTCATGTGATTCCAGTACTCAAGCGTGGTAATCCTAAAGTTCTTGAAAACTATTTCCCCATAGTGATTTTGTCAGCACTAAACAAACTGCTTGAAAAGGTTGTGGCCACCCAGCTTGCTCTCTTCCTCCAAACCTATGGTCTCCTCTCCCCCGCACAGCATGGGTTCCGTAAAGGGCATAGCACCTCCACTGCCTTTGCACAGGTCACTTCTGAAATCAGAACGACGACTGACCAGGGCAAACTCAAAGGGGCCATCTTCATAGACCTGTCTAATGCCTTTGATCTGGTCAATCACACTCTCCTGGGCACTGCCCTCCAGTCCCTTGGCCTTTCCTCCTCAGTCCTAGCCTCGTTTTCCAACTACCTCATGGGTAGGCAACAGTACACAAAGTTCCAGAAAGCCCTATCTGAGCTGGCACCGGTAACCTGTGGGGTGCCTCAGGGGTCTGTCCTAGGCCCCCTACTGTTCTCCCTTTTTATCAGTCAGTTGCCCTCGGTCCCTGTATCTGGACACATCACCCTTTATGCTGATGACCTTGTGCTCCTAGCTAGCTCCCAGGATATCAGAGACATAAACTCTAGACTAAACTCTGATTTCTACAGCATCAAATCTTGGCTCAAGGCCAGTAAGCTTGTCATCAACCTCCAGAAGAAGTAGGCTATGTTATTTGGCTCCTCTGCCAAGGTCAGAACGCGTCAAGCTGATCTTGAAGTCACTGGCACCAAAGGTACCCCTGTGTCGGTTGTCGACTCCTTCAAGTACCTGGGGGTAACCCTTGACCCTCAGCTGGACCTCTCCCTGCACATACGTAACTCCTGCAAGGCCACAAACTGGAAACTGGGGCTGGTGTACAGGGCCAAAAGCTGCCTCACCACAGCTGCCCAACTCACCCATGCCAAAGGGATCTTTCTCCCTACACCCTGCTATGGGCTCACTTTGTTCGTGAACGCCCCAAAATCCTGGCTCATGAAATGGGACACTGCGAATAACAACGTGTGTCACTTGCCCTGTCAGCCCCCCGGCTCACCCATCACTGCCAGCTCTACTCTAGGCTGGGGTGACTCTCCTCTAGTAATCATCGATCCCTTGCTCTGGGCAAGTTTACTGACATCATCTGCTCGTCAACTCCTCCGGCACTTGCCGAACAGCTCCAGACCACCTCCTCTGGCTATCGGCTGACATCTAGTGACTCCCAGGCCCTCATGATCCCAAAAACCTGCTCCCTTGCAGGGGATCACGCCTTTGCAGCCCTTGTCCCCGGAGCCTGGAACCTCTCCCTGCTCATGTAAGAGCTGCCCCCTCCCACAGCTGTTTTAGGTCCTCCCTCTGGGGCTACCTAATACAAGCTTCTGCCTGCCTTTGCTCTTAGCTGTTCCACCCTCCATGGTATGCCAGTGCCCTTCTATGACCGAGTATGTGCACATGCCTTCTGCCCGCCTTTGCTCTTAGCTGTTCCCACCCTCCTCGGTGTGCCTAGTGCCCATCTATGACTGAGTGTGTGCACCTTAGTGCTCTCCTTGAATATTGACCTGCTGTTTCTTTATTTTGCTTCCTTGACTGCCTCAGTGAGATTGCCATGCCTTAACACTATATCTGTATTATATTTGTTCTCTGTCATTACCCTGGCTGTAGCTCTCTGCCCATACCTGTCTGTAACTTGTTAATTGCTGCTACCTTGTTTCTGTATCTGTATTATTGGCTTGTGTTCTCTGACTGTACCTGACTGTACCTTGTTGATTGCTATTACCCTGTCTCTGAATTGTTATTGCCTATACCTTTGTAATTCTTCCGGGTTGCACCTGAAAATAGGCACTTGACTGTTAAACGTACTTACCTGGTAAACAAAAGCTAAATAAATAAATAAATAAAAAGTATTTGCCTGAACTGGAAGGTGTATTTGGTAGTACTGAATCTGGGGAAGCTTTAATGTGGAGATTTTTTTTTTTGACAATTTTATTTATTCTCCATGGCAGGCCACCATTCCGTCAGCCAGCCTTACCATGCTAGTGGTCGTTCAGGAACTTGTTGTGCTATGCACATCCCATCAGAAGCACAGATCCATCTCAGAGGCTTCATCCTTTGGTGATCCCTGATTTTTCCTCCATTTCGCCCTCCATTGACCGAGGCCCCGGAAGTGGTGACACATGCACATGGAGGTGCATACGCACACCGCAGCTCCTGTCAACAGCCCCTTCCGCCCTCCCTCGGCCTAGTGCCAGTGCTCTTCAGATGTGGCGCAGCTACCTGGCCTCCACCAGGGGGCAGCCAAGCTCCGAGGAGACCCTATCCACCCTCCCCAGGTGGAAGGCAGCCAGCCAGCAGCCGATCAACGTCCTCACCTCCCCCCCCGCTGACCTCCAACAACTCAGGCTCATTCCCGAACCCAGGTCACCGGTGGGGCATAAGGTGTGGTGTCCAGCACCTCAACCCTCAGCATCACTGGACCAGCCACTAATGTGGAAATTCAAAGCCACCAAACAGTGGAAAGGGGAATGTCTGTCTGCTTATGTTATTCGTTTGGAGATGGTCTTACAGAAAGCCTACAGAAAAGTGGGGTATTGGCCAGCGATTTGGATCGTGTGAGATTAGATTATATACTACAATGTGCCAAATACTCTAAGTTGCTAATTCTCCAGTTAAAGTTCCAAAATAGGAGGGATAAGCCCCTGATTATTGTGACCTAATAAAAGTACTCAGGAAGGCTGAAGGTGAAGAAGAAGACTGGAATTCTTGTAGAGGTGCTGCTGGAGTAGCCCTGGTGCTAGAAAGGCCCTGTGAATCAGAGACTGCTAAGGATACCTCACCATGGGTAGAGCTGCTGAGAGAAAACAGAGAAATGAAAGCTGGTGCCTTTGCCAAGGCCCCTTCCATGGATAATGACTATAGCCCCTCTCAAAATGCATCTGCTGTGGGTAGGAGAGCATGCTTCCCTTACCAAATGTGACACAATGGCAATACCGTGCACCACAATGGCAACACAGTGGTGAGCTACAAAATGTGCAATGGTACTACCCAGTGGTACCATGGCTGTACTATGGTAGTTTAAATTTTGATTATTTTTGTTGAGATGGTAGGACAGTGGTACAATGGTATCACAATGGAATTGAAACAAACCACTGTGATACCATGAAAACCTTAATGGTAGTACAGTGGTAATCACAGTGGTATTGCAATGGCAAATGAGTGATATTACAGTGGTATTCCAAATAACTTTTTGTAAGGGTCAGGCGCCCCCTGCAGATGCCTGCTTAATGGCTGAACTAAGTGAATTGACTGCTATGCTGACAGAATTCTTGGGACACAGTGCGCCGCCTTTGGAATGGCAAAGAGAGAGGGAGGCTGAGTCGAGGCCATCTGCTGTCAGCGATCCAGCTCCAGCTCTGAATAGGTACTCCTCTCTGCCCACTAGCCATGACTGGAGACCCACCTCTAAGGCAATGTTACAGCCAAAACAGACCAAAGGAAGTATATTTTGCCACAACTGTGGGGAAGATGGTCATATTAGGAGAACATGCCAGTTCCCCAAAGATTTAAGAAAGGTGAATGCTAAGCTGTTGAATCAAGTTAAGCAAAGCCATCCCAAACCCTCTGGCAAGCATTCATTCCAGTCCTTTGTGGACAACATGTCTGTCCCACCCAGGCAGACACTTTCCATAATTGTTCCAAACTGTTAGGTCCTTCCATGGAGACCCAGGTGCACATTGACAGTATTCTGGCCCAAGACATGTTTTGACAGTGGATCTCACGTCACTATAATATTTAAAGACTGGTATGGTCAGCATCTGTCAGACCACCCTCTACAACCACTAGATGGACTGCATGTATGGGGTTTAAGCAAAACATCTTACCCCTACCTTGGTTTCTTATGGCTGTCTTTCCCTTCTACTGTGGCCGGCATGGATGAACCCATGGAAACACTGGCATCGGTTTGCCCCTCAACCAGATTATATGATGGGATTCCCATATTGGTCAGCACAGATGCACACATGTTTGGTTGCCTAGCGCAGATGTGTCAAGAGAAGCAGGCTCAGAAACCCAGACAATCTTTATCTAGGGTTTGCATTAGCGTCTAGGTTACCTTGCTGTGTTTAAGTATAGGCATTTTTTGGGGTTGGGGTGTGTGCAGGTGTGTTGCTTTTGTTGGTTTTAGGCATGTTTGGGGTTGAAGATGTGCTGGCTTGCTGCTCTCCCGGTCAGGCACTAATCCCCCTCTGAATTTCAGGACTCCCACCCCTTTCATTGCCCCTCCCCCCACCAGCAGTGGTTTATAGCCACTGCAGGGCATTGGGTATAGTCTGCAGGAGATGGAGGAGGGCTGGGGGTCTCGAACCTCTGAGGGGGGTGAGCAGGGTGGCTGTATCAGGGTTGTGTGGACCAGGAAATGCCCTGGGGCAAAATGGTCTCTAGAACGTGGTTCTCCACACCTAGTATCCATAACCAAGGGCTCCAGTACTTCTCGGCTGACAGCTCGGCCGGCCCCAGAATCTCGTTCAACTCGAAGGGTGTTATGTAATGCCAGGTCTACTAGGAACAAGACAACGGTTATCGCTGATCTTGTTGGGACAGCAGACCTGGCTTGCATCACTGAGACCTGGCTTGATGACAATACTGGTCCCATTTTGGAGGTGGTCATCCTGGCCGGGTTCTCTGTGATACACCACTTAAGATCGGACTGCAGGGACGGGGGTGTAGCCATTTGTTTTAAGTCAGAATTGGGCCTTAATGGTGTGCCAGTTGAGGAGGTCAGATCATTTGAGTTGACCGTGGTAGCAAGTGTGGGCTGCAGTATCTTTCTCATCTACCGTCCACCCGGAGTTAAGAAACTGTTCCTGCAGGAAGTAGAAGACTTCATCATTGACCTGATGTTTGAGTTGCCCAGGTTAATGGTCCTGGGCAACTTTAACACCTGGGTCGATGATGAACTCTCGCTTTTTGGACAAGACTTCTACCAACTTATGAATTCATTGGTGTTCACACAGGTAGTTGCCTCTGCAACACATAGTCACAGTCACTTACTTGATCTGGTTTTCCTCCTGGGGATGGCGACCTCTGACTTGGTGGTGGAACCGGTCATATGATTTGATCACCACACCTCATGGTTCAATCTCCAAGCTCCCCCTTATAGGCCTGTCCCTGTGGAGATTGTCAAATACCGCCCTTTGAGGTATGTGATCCCGGATGGTCCGCTGGTGGTATTGGACCTATTGGGATTTCCAGGAGTAAGCGAGGATCCAGAGAGTTTAGTTTGGGCCTATAGTAAGACTGTTACTGAAGCTCTGGATTCTATCACTCCTGTCCGTGTTCGCCCTCTCTCGCTCTCCACCCTCGGTCCCCTTGGTTTGATGGGACCTCGAGAGAGTTGAGATGAGTTGGATGAAGGTTAGAGTGATGCTGGCTGAAATCAGCCCTTGAGGCTGACTGTAAAGGCGTGGGTATCATAAAGGAGGATGTCTTAACAAATAATTGGTGCTTCAAGCAAAAAGTTTTATTTAAACACATAAATAAAACAAAAGTCGAACTTCAGACGATTATAAAAATAAAGAAATAAGGTTACAATGATGATACGTTCAGATAAACACCAGAATATTGCTAGTGCATCTGTCTTGAATGAGGACAGAATAAGTCTGTACCTCGCTGAACTATCTGTCTGAATGAGGCTAACACAATTCTTTATATACCTGTTCAACCATGTGACTCTTCTGTCCCTCCCCTTTTAGATAGATTGAACATTCTTTATTAAAGATAAACAAAGATTTTATATTATAACACTTTCACAATGCAGTTTTTACATTAGAGAACATAATACTGGTTCCGGATCTGCAAATAGGAAGGTTATTCTAAAGATAAATTCTAAAGTGTTGCAACAGAGCTCCACCCCCTAAAATATACCTTTAAATACAAACAGGCATCAGCCGGCCGGATCTAAAGGAAAAATTCTACTAACAGGTTGCCATAGAGGAATGTCTGTTCATTTAATCCAAAAGGTATACTTAAACATAGAATTTCTATAAGTTTTACATAAAGGGGTTATACCAGTCTGGGTTTCAATAGAAAATGAAAACAGGGACCAAAGACATTACAAATATGCTGTAATTGAAACATTTTGAGAGTTCACAGAGTAGAAGGGGACAACTCTGCTTAACAATAGGCTGCATGACTTTAAAAACGTCCCTAGTGCTAGAATTCACTACTAGTCTAACTTAAGAGTGGGAATTTTCTAAAGCATTTTGAAGGCTGAGAGCGTGCTTTAAAATTATATTTGCCAGCAGGAGCAACGCTCTTGAAATAAAGCCGAACGCCAGTGCGGCGTGTTTGTTTACTGAAAGACGCTAGAAGTACTTCTAAAGCAAGGGGAAAATGCGAAGAGCAGAAAAATTGCAACAGCTTCTATGCTCTTCTATTTCGGCTACCAAAAGTGGGGTGTTTTATATCCAATTACTTATTTTGTAACTGAAACCGCAATGCTCAAATAAAATAAAAGAAATGGAGGGGGTTACCACCGCTTGCAATGAGGCGAGAGGAGATTCGCACATTCGTGCAGGAGCAGGAAATACTATCGCGTATTACAGGGTGTATGCATGACCTATGCTATATAGCCAGACTATTCGAAATAAAAAAATAAACTCTGGGATACACTACAAAAGACGCAAGGCTGCTGCAAAATATACAGAAATTCCAAGCAGCTATTCTTTTAAATTTCTATGCGGAAAATGTATCCAACCAGCCCAAACTTCAGGGAGGGGTTTGCAAAGAGGTTTAATTCAAGTACCAGAAATATATAAAGAAAAATACACAATAAAAAACGCAATTAAAACAGGTATTTTATATAGGTGGCCAGCCTATACAACAATAGTGTTTTAGGAAGAGAAAAAAAAGAAACAAAAATGCTGTTGCAACAGACTACAAAAAAAATTAATTTCTGGTAGAAGCATTAAACCTTTACACTCCTCCCCCTTTATGAGGAAACCAAAGTGTCCTGAATTCTTATACCACCTTTGGTTTACTTTAAATAACAGATCTCCCCTTTTTGGGAGATGGAGCTTTAGCCCACCCACTCCCAAAGCTCCACCCCGGAGTCCCAATATTTGCTTCAGTAGTACCTAAGTATCACAATACTTTTAAATTTCCTTTTATCTTACTCCGGGGTCTGTACTCATGTATCAACACCTGCTCCATAACGTGAAAGATAGTCAGCGTTAAGGTGCATTTTCCCAGCTCTATGTCGTATTTCAAATTTGTAGGGCTGCAGTGCTAAATACCATCTCATAATGCGCGGGTTTTTATCCTTCATAGTCTGCAACCAACATAAAGGATTGTGGTCTGTTATGATCGTAAAGATCTTCCCATAAATAAAATTTTAATGCATTTATCGCCCGGCGAATGGCTAAGCATTCTTTTTCAATGGTAGAGTACTTAGTTTCTCTTTGATGTAATTTCCGGCTAATATATATAATGGGATGCTCCTCTTCCTCAACCATTTGAGAGAGAACAGTGCCCAGACCATGTTCAGAGGCATCTGTTTGTACTATAAAGGGTCTATGGAAATCTGGGCTGTATAGTATCGGGTATGAACATAATCTGGCCTTTAGTGTGGTAAAAGCTTCTCCACATTGCTCAGTCCAATGGATTTTGTCAGGATTATGTTTCTTTGTTAAATTAATTAGAGGGGTAGCAATATCAGCAAAATCATTTACAAATTGGCGATAGTAATTGGCCAGTCCTAAAAACGAATGTACCTGTTTTTTTGTTTGTGGTCTTGGACTATTAGCTATAGCATCTAATTTATTTATTTCAGGCTTCACCTTTCCATTTCCTATAATAAACCCAAGATATTTAGTCTCCTGCATGCCTATGAAACATTTTGTAGGGTTAATAGTCAATCCTGCCTATGCTATTATCGTTAATATATTCTGTAAATGTTTTACATGATCCTCCCAGGAAGTGCTAAAGATGATAACATCATCCAAATATGCTGCACTATAATCTAGATGAGAATGTAATAACTGGTCCATACACCTCTGGAAGGTTGCGGATGCTCCATGCAACCCAAATGGCATCTTTGTAAATTGAAATAACCCAATAGGGGTACTAAAGGCCGTCTTGTCCTGTGAATCAATAGCTAGAGGAATCTGCCAGTAACCCTTCGAGAGATCCAACGGATTGATGTACTGGCACTGCCAGTCTATCGATAATGTCATCGATAGTACGGGGATATCCGCCAAATTTTGATATCTCATTTAGTTTTCGAAGTCCAGGCAGATCCGTACACCTCCTCTTTTTATTTACCACAACCATGGGGAAACTCCATGGACTTTTAGAAGGAACAATTACCCTAGTTGTTGTATCTTTAGTAGTTCTCTAGTCCTTCTTTTAAACTTCTGGAATTCTATAAGACTTATGTCTCAGAGGTTTATGATCCGACAACTCTATGTGGTGTTCAATTCTCCACGGTCCCAGGGACTGTCGAATATGTCTTGGAAAGTGTGTATTAAATCTTGTACCTCTTGCAGTTGTTCAGTACTTAATTTATCACTTATAGTTATTTCTTTATGTTCCCTTGGCTTTAACTGCTCATAGGCCATTTCTAAGTCACTGTCAACTATCTCAGGTGTACAAATAGGTGAACTCCGATCATACCATCTTTCCAGTAAGTTAGCATGATAAATCTTTAGGGACTGCTTCTTGTCGGGACAAATGATCTGATAGTTCACTGGCCCTATTTGCCGGTGTACTGTATAGGGTCCCTGCCACTTCATTAAGAGTTTGTTTTCAGTACAAGGTAATAATAGGAGAACTTTATCACCCAGTTGGAATATTTTATTGCCCACCTTCTGATCATAATATTGTTTCTGCCCTGCTTGATGTTCTCTATTACACTGTTGGGCAACTTTTGCATATTTCGTCAATCTCTGATGTAGTGTGTTGACGTACTCTAAAGTGGCTACAGGAATAGTATCTACCATAGACCCTTCCCATTTTTCCTTTATAATGTCTAGTATTCCCCTTGGATTTTTCCCATACAGTAGTTCAAAAGGTGAATATCCTGTAGAGGCTTGGGGAACCTCACGGTATGCAAACATTAGATAAGGTAAATACCTGTCCCAATAGTTGCCTTCATCACTAATAAATTTCTTTAACGTGCTTCAATGTTTTATTGAACGCCCACTAGACCATCAGATTGTGGATGGTAAGGAGAAGTAAGAATAGAATGTACCCCTAAAGCATGATAGAGTCGTCTCAGCACCTGGGAACAAAAGTTGCTGCCCCTATCTGTCAATATTTCTTTTGGTATACCCATTCTAGAAAATATTTTAATTAGTTCTTCCGCTATTTTATCTGCCGTAACTGTCCGTAATGGAATTGCTTCAGGGTATTTTGTGAAATAATCACACACTACTAGAATGAATCGGTTCCCTTTCGCACTTTTAGGTAATGGACCAATTATATCCATTGCAACCCCAGTGAATGGGGTATCCACTAATGGTATCGGCTGCAGGGGTACCTTATCTTTTTGCAGTATTGGTCTCACTTGTTGACACTGTGCACATGATTTACAATATTCAGCCACTTGTTGTATTCCTGGCCAGAAAAATCTATACAGTAGTCTCTGTAATGTACGTTCCCGGCCTAAGTGACCGGCTATTGGTAAGTCATGAGCAAGGTTCAACAACTGTTCCCGATATCCAGTAGGCACTAACAATTGCCATACCATATCACCTTTTTTTCATTAAAACATTTTCGGTATAACAACCCATTGTGTAGAACATATTTCTGTTTAGGATTTGATTCAGCACCTATCAGGGAAAAAAAAATGTTTTAAAGTAACATCTTGCAACTGAGCTGTTCGAAATTCTGCTTGAGAGCTTAGTTCTTTAATATCTACTACTTTAAAGTCATTATTGTCTTTTATAACCTTCTGGGTTTGTTGCCAAACCTGTTTCTCTTGGCGTTTTTCCCTTCTCGTCTTCCTCGATTTTCCGGGAAGTCCAAATAATTCATCCTCAAAAGAGAAAGCTCGTGCTAAATCCATGTTTATTTTGTCCTGTGCTCTAGTTGTCACAGCTCCCATATTTGTAGCATTAGAAGTAACTGTGCAAAGTCTGGGTGGTCATGTCCCACAATAACGGGCACTGGAAGTTCTGGAACCACCCCAACATTCATTCTTCGCACATTAGATTGCATTTGGACTTCCACCTGTTGTAATGGATAGCTATGGGTGTCACCATGTATGCAAATCACTGTTGTTTGTGCAGTTGGTGACTGTAGGTACTATATCAGATTTGATTAAGGTCTGTCTACTACCAGAGTCCAACAGACCAAATGTTTCTCTGCCATTGACTGTAACAGGTGTTATATACTGTCCCCAATTGGCCAAGGTCAGGTGTGTGGGAGTGGATTTCTTTTTAGGACAAAATCTAGCTATGTGTCCTTTCCCTTGGCAATAATGCCAGGTTAACTCAACATGCGGTATTTTAGACATATTCAGTGGTTTGATAGTATTACTAGAAGCTGGCAAAGAAGGTGTATACGTTCTTACCGTAGAATGGGCGGGGCCAGCTCCAGATTGTCCTTTAGCCCTGTTAGGACGGGCAGTTAAATAATCTTCGGCCAATTGGACTGCTTTTGTGGATGTCTCTGGACGGTGTTCCGCATTCACATCTGGACATCTTGTGGTAAAATACAATAAATTGTTCCAACACTACAGTCTCTAACATCTGTTCTTTTGTATTCATGGCTGGCTGTAACCATTTAGTACATAAATCTTTTAGTCTAGTATATGCTTCCCATGGAGTATCGGATATTTGAAACCGTAATGTTCGAAACCTTTGTCGATATGTCTCTAGACAAATATCATACCGCTTAAGGATGGCTTCTTTAACAGTGTCATAGTTCTCACTCAAAGCACTGTCCACATTACCGTAAGCCAGTTGTGCCTTTCCTGTTAGGTATGGCTAGTTGCGATAACCCATTGCTCTCTAGGCCATTGACATGCTCGCAATGCAGTCTCAAAAGTTGTCAGGTAGGTTTCAATATTGTCAGTTTCACTCAATTTAGTTAGTTTAATGTCCTTAGGATTATCCCCAACAGGTGGAGGGGCCTACTTACACCGAGGGCTTGTATGGCTGGTAAGGTGTCGGCCCATCTATCTTCGTTCCTTTGCAAATCTTTTTCCCTCTGTTTTGCCATGGCAATCCGTTGCATACATAACCATTGCAGCAAATCCTGTGAATCACCAGTAGGGGGCTCCTTCTCCAACTCCTCCTTCTCTTCATCGGCTTCTTCCTCAGGCTTCATAGTTTTTTGTCTGACATCTGGCAATCCAGTCATCAAGGGCTGTCCGGATTTTTCTGCCATGGTTCTAGTCAGTACTCCAGTAGGTACCTTCTGTGACATCCACGACCTCCTTCTGATACTGAAAGCAGTACCTCCCTATATCCCACTTCTGACACCAAGTGTAAAGGTGTGGGTATCATAAAGGAGGATGTCTTGAAAAATAATTGGTGCTTCAAGCAAAAAGTTTTATTTAAACGCATAAATAAAACAAAAGTCGAACTTCAGACGATTATAAAAATAAAGAAATAAGGTTACAATGATGATATGTTCAGATAAACACCAGAATATTGCTAGTGCATCTGCCTTGAATGAGGACAGAACAAGTCTGTACCTCGCTGAACTATCTGTCTGAATGAGGCTAACACAATTCTTTATATACCTGTTCAACCATGTGACTCTTCTGTCCCTCCCCTTTTAGATAGATTGAACATTCTTTATTAAAGATAAACAAAGATTTTATATTATAACACTTTCACAATGCAGTTTTTACATTAGAGAACATAATACTGGTTCCGGATCTGCAAATAGGAAGGTTATTCTAAAGATAAATTCTAAAGTGTTGCAACAGAGCTCCACCCCCTAAAATATACCTTTAAATACAGACAGGCATCAGCCGGCCGGCTCTAAAGGAAAAACTCTACTAACAGGTTGCCATAGAGGAAGGTCTGTTCATTTAATCCAAAAGGTATACTTAAACATAGAATTTCTATAAGTTTTACATGGGGGGGGGGTTATACCAGTCTGGGTTTCAATAGAAAATGAAAACAGGGACCAAAGACATTACAAATATGTTGTAATTGAAACATTTTGAGAGTTCACAGAGTAGAAGGGGACAACTCTGCTTAACAATAGGCTGCATGACTTTAAAAACGTCCCTAGTGCTAGAATTCACTACTAGTCTAACTTAAGAGTGGGAATTTTCTAAAGCACTTTAAAGGCTGAGAGCGTGCTTTAAAATTATATTTGCTAGCAGGAGCAACGCTTCTTGAAATAAAGCCGAACGCCAGCGCGGCGTGTTTGTTTACTGAAAGACGCCAGAAGTACTTCTAAAGCAAGGGGAAAATGCGAAGAGCAGAAAAATTGCAACAGCTTCTATGCTCTTCTATTTCGGCTACCAAAAGTGGGTTTTTTTATATCCAATTACTTATTTTGTAACTGAAACCGCAATGCGCAAATAAAATAAAAGAAATGGGGGGGGTACCACCGCTCGCAACGAGGCGAGAGGAGATTCGCACATTCGTGCAAGAGCAGGAAATACTATCACGTACTACAGGGAGTACGCACGACCTGGCGTTACATAGCCAGACTATTCGGAAATAAAAAAAATAAACTCTGGGATACGCTACAAAAGACGCAAGGCTGCTGCAAAATATACAGAAATTCCAAGCAGCTATTCTTTTAAATTTCTATGCGGAAAATGTATCCAACCAGCCCAAACTTCAGGGAGGGGTTTGCAAAGAGGTTTAATTCAAGTACTAGAAATATATAAAGAAAAATACACAATAAAAAATGTGATTAAAACAGGTATTTTATATAGGTGGCCAGCCTCTACAACAATAGTGTTTTAGGAAGAGAAAAAAAAGAAACAAAAATGCTGTTGCAACAGACTACAAAAAAAAAATTAATTTCTGGTAGAAGCATTAAACCTTTACACTGACCACCTTAGATTGATGGATCTTTATCAAATCTATCAATCGGCAATCACTTGTGAGAAGGCAGAGTTCCTGCCCGGTGAGATTGCTGCTGTTCAGAATCGACCGGCTCAGCTCTTTCGAACTGTGGACCGGTTGTGCAATCCAACCTGTCTGCAGGTTCAAAGTGCATTTTCACAAGTTAAGTGTGACGAGTTTGCTCGATTCTTTGCAGATAAGGTAGCCAACATCAGGGCTGAGATGTGTCCAACACTTTCTATGGGGGTTGACAGTGGTCGGTGCTTGGTCACTCCTCCTAGGTTTTCTTGAATATCTTTCGACTATCCGGAGATTCTGGACATTGTGCGGATTGTCCACAGTATGCAGCCAACGTGCTATAGTTTGGATCCGGGACCAACACGCCTACTAATGGGGTGTATTGAGCCCATCAGTCTGGTCCTTGCAAAGATTGTTTGGTGCTCGTTAGAGTCAGGTGAGTTTTCCAGCTCCCTGAAGGAGGTGGTGGTGACACTGCTCCTTAAGAAAGCTGCTCTGGGGGGAGTCACGTGATGAATCAGCGCAGGTGAGTTGCACTTACCTCGGCTTCACTTCCTGACCCATCTACACAGCTAAAAATTACAAGTTGTGTGAAGTCTGAATCGCTTCTCATCCTTGTACAGCCTTCTAAACTGCTCCAGTCCCACTGGTTTGAATTCCGAAACGTCAGACGTCCTCGAACCATTGAATAGATGGAAGCAGAGATGCAGCCTATTGGCCCCATGCATACCTTGCTGCTCACTCTGGAGAAGGCCAAGGCTCCCCAAAAAGCTAAAACCTTGCCAGAAATGCAGGCGAATGCTAGCTTGACCCAGATACCGGTCACTGAAGAAAGGTTTCTCCAGGAGCTCTCGCCAATTAAGGACGCCTTGCTCAGCATCACAGAGTGACTGGCCTCTCTACAAGCAGCATCGGAGAACCTTTTACGTTGTGTGGACAATGTAGAAACCAGGATCTCCTCCATAGAAAACTGGAGGTCACGTCAGGAGTCCGAGTCTACGGCCCTCCACAGAAGAGTTACCAAGCTGGAAGACAAGATCGAAGACCTGGAGGGCCGTAGTCATCAGAATAATTTATTAACAATGGGGCTACTAAAGGGAGTTGAGGTCTAGAATCCCATCTTATTCTTACAAAAGCTTTGTGAGAAAATAGCAGGCCTGTCTCTTAATGGTCCTGGATACATGATTGAATAGGTCCGCAGAGCATTACGGCCTATTCCTTCCCCGAGCAGTCCACCCAGACCTTTAATTTTCAGACTGCTTAATTTCTTGGATAAGACTCACATTCTTACCAAGCTGTGGGATGCGAAAGAGATCCTTTGGGAGGGTAACAAGCTGAGGATCACACAGGACCTTCCTCGCTCTGTGCGGATAAAGAGAGATGAATACAACCCTATCATATTCAAATTCCTTGAAGCTGGGATTCGTTTTAAGATGCTGTATCCAGCCAGGCTGCAGGTGACCCACCAGGAAGTAGTGAAAACTCACGACTCGGAAAGCCAGGCCAAATATGAACTTACCACTCCCTTTCCAGACCTATTCCAGGCCCCTAAGTGACTGAGCAGCTTTTGTTTTATATAGCAGATTTCTCGAGGCATGTCTTAAAATCTATTTTTTAGAAGAGACTTGTGGTAGCATTTTGGGACATTGACTATTTTACGACTGGAACTCCAGCCTGAATATTATGGTGACGCCCCTACCTTGCCCAGACAACCTCGTACTGTGTGATTTTTTCCTGACTTGCGGACCAGCGATCAGGAGCTCTCCCTGGGTCCATGGGCTGGGGGCTTGTCGGTGTTTGGAATGCTGGGCCCCTGTGTATAGGATCCAGATATAGTGTGCTAAAGATGTGCCTGCTGTTAGGGGAGGATGTCCGACCTTGTCTGACTTTGTCTCCAGCCCACCAGTGGTTCAGGTATGTTTGTGGGTTTGCTGGGCTGGTGCTGGGAGACCATTCAGGGTGTGAGAGCGCTCCTTAGCCCTCCTTTGTGGGATTTCCAGGACGCTGGCTAATTATGGTGGTGATGAGTACGGGCTTCAGGGGATCCTCCTTTGACTTGAAGGGGGTTTGATATTTAGGGCCACATGTGGCATGCAGATGGGGAGGGCTCCCTTCATGGTCTTGCGGACGTAACTCAGAAACTGTATTCTGCATCTAATGGGGGCACGGAGGAGGGAGTCGATCTCCATGATTTCCATTCTCCCCCAACCTGATAATGGCAGGCAGTCTAAAATAAAATTCAGTAGGGGCACTGGAGGGCGATTTGCCAGCTGCGGTTAAGTGGGTCTTCTGTTGGTGACTGGTAGCCCCAAGCCTCTGACTGCAGGTCAGTTGTGGTTGGACAAAGGTTGGAGCCCTTCCTCGCTTGTATGCCTACAGTCCTTCTCCCTCTGACTCAGTGACCACTGACTTAACAGCTCCTGGTTTCTGGCTGGAATCCCTGGAGTGGGCTGGATGTCAGGCATTCACAGCTGGGGGTTTCCCCTGGTATCATGACAGTGAAGACCACAGAGTATCCCAGGGACGGTGAGTAGGCAGAAGATAAAATCCTGGGGTTATTATTCCCTGGAGAAGAAACTGAAAATGCACTCTTAGGGGCAGGGGCTGCGGTTAAGTGGGTCTTCTATTGGTGACTGGTAGCCCCAAGCCTCTGACTGCAGGTCAGTTGTGGTTGGACAAAGGTTGGAGCCCTTCCCTGCTTGCATGCCTACAGCCCTTCTCCCTCTGACTCAGTGACCACTGACTTGACAGCTCCTGGTTTCTGGCTGGAATCCCTGGAGTGGGCTGGATGTCAGGCATTCACAGCTGGGGGCTTCCCCTGGTATCATGACAGTGAAGACCACAGAGTATCCCAGGGACGGTGAGTAGGCAGAAGATAAAAGCCTAGGGTTATTATTCCCTGGAGAAGAAACTGAGATGGCACTCTTAGGGGTAGGGGCATTCCAAGACCGAGGAACTCCTAGCGTTAGTAATCACCTTCACGCAGGGGAACTGATAGATGTCGGCGGGACAATTGCCTCAAAGGATGTGCCTGGGGCAGGGGAAGAGGGCTTCACATTTTGGATAGGGAATAGGCTGTGTAGTTATGGCATTGTTGGGGTTTTGCCTTAGCTTTATCGTTCAGGCTGGGGGATCAGGTCGGGAGGAGGCCAGGGGCCTGCAAAGATGTTTTGGTACATCACAGGCAATAGGTTTCTGCAGTTGCGGCCTATGGGGATGGGGAGGGATTGTTTGTTGTTCTTGGGGGTTGGACTGTTTTTGGGGGTCTTTTGGGGGATTGCACTAGGGGTAGGGTGGTTAGGGTGAGGGACTGTGGGGGGAGGGGTGGGGCACCTGGAGCACTTCACCTGTACAATGTCAACTGACCTAGGGGCAATCGAACAATGGAAACAAGTGGTCAAGATGAGTACTATTTTTAAGTTTATTTCGTGGAACATAAAGGGGCCAATGAAAAATGAAAGAGGTATATGATTCTAGGGCATCTTAAGAAGTTTCACCCAGATATAGTTTTCCTGCAGGAAACACACCTCAGGGAGGTGGACATACATTATTTCCAGAGGGCATGGGTTGTACAGGCTTATGGTGTGGGGCTCAGCAACAAAAAGGGAGGGATAGGCATCCTTATTCGTAAGGTGACCCCCTTCCAACTGATAACCAAGTGGAAGGATACAGAAGGTCATTTTTTGTTTCTTCATGGTAACCTGGGGTAAACTGAGTTGGTGGTCGGTGGTGTGTATGGACCTAACACTGATTTCCCCTGCTGATTTTGCCCGTTTGGCAGAGCAACTGCTACCTTTTTCGCATCTCCCTACTGTTATCGGAGGGGAGTGGAACCTTGTGGACCACCAGGACCTAGATAGATCCAGAGTTCACTGGAAGGGGCTCTCACCAGCTCAGTGTGGGATCAGGGATTTCATGGCAGCGATAGGGCTAAGAGATCCGTGGTGCATCTTACATCCCGATGACTGGCAATACACCTTCTTCTCTCCTCCCCATAGGTCCTACTCCTGTATCAACTATTTTTTAATTACCCTTTCCAACCTCTCAAGTCTCCTTACCTGTGAGATCCTGCCCACCGTGATCTCTGACCACACCCCAGTGTGTATGGAACATTCATTGAAGGATCTAGAAGAGTGGGATAGGGTTTGGAGGTTGAATACAACTCTTCTTAAAGATCCTCAGTTTGTGAAGTCCCTCAAGGAGTACATACGCACCTTTTTTGAGTGTAATGAGGGATCCATAAATGGTATTGATACCCTGTGAGGGGAAGCTGAGTGCGTCATTAGAGGGGAATGCATCTAGCTAGCCTCTAAGGCTAAGAAACAGAGGGAGTAAAAGTCTAAAGAATTACTGGCTCAAATCGTTCTTTGGAATATAGTGTATCTGCTTCCGACGAGCAAACCATTTGGGCCAGGCTCCATAACTGTAGGGCACAGTACTTCGACATGCTAGTGGAACAGGCAGACCTTTCCCTTCAAAGGGTTAAATTCAGATATTTGGAGTCGGGAGAAAGGGTGGTCAGACTGTTGGTTTTGTTGCTAAAACAAATAGAATCACAGCAGATGATACATAGTCTCCAACCACTTCCGAATGGTGAAATTCTTGCCAACCCCCGTGACATTGCTAACACTTTTTTATTATTTTATAAGAACTTGTATCATGCAGACCCGGTGCAGGAGGCTGATTTGGCTCAAATTGATGAATATTTAGATTCTATTCCTCTCCCCAAGCTTACAGACTCTCATCAAGACATATTAAAAGCCCCTATTTCTCAGACTGAGGTGCGGCAGGTTACTGGGCAACTACCCAAAGATAAAGCTCCTGGTCCAGATGACTTCACAACCAGTTCTACTCCACCTTTTAGATATCTTAGCCCCATCCTCACTAAATTATCTAACTATTTATGGAACTCTGGCCTTTCAGATCCCACATTCACCCAAGCATGGATCTGGTAATTGCCAAACCAGGAAAGTTGCCCGTTACCATAAACTACCAGCCAATATCTCTTTTGAACTCTGATCTCAAAATTTTGGCCAAGGTCTTGAACAATCGACTCCACAAAACCTGGCATGGGTTATTAGTTCCTCACAGGTGGGGTTCGTATCGGGTCGTCACTCCTCTGACCATATGCGAAAGGTGCTCCATCTTATTAGGGTAGCAGGAGATAGAGTAGTTCCAACGGTCTTGATCTCTCTTGACACGGAAAAGGCATTTGACCGGGTCTCTTGGCCTTTTCTATTTGCCACGCTGTGGAAATTCGGGTTTCTCCATCAATTTTGCAAATGGCTGAGGGTGATATATTTGCAACCATCAGCAAGGATTAGATGGAATGGAGTCTTCTCAGAATCATTCCCCTCTACAGCATCATACCAGGCAGGGCTGTCCCTCATCCCCTTTTCTATTTAACCTTTACCTGGAACCCCTGATTTGTTCTTTACAAAATCACCCGGAAGTTCAGAGCATCTCGGTTGGAGATTCTAAGTACAGCATCTCAGCCTACACATATTATCTGCTTTTACACTTAGAAAACCCCAGGGCCTCTTTACCTGCAGTTCTTAACATAATTAACACTTTTTCCCAAGTAGCTGGATACAAACTGAATGTGGACAAATCCATGGTTATGCCCCCCAACTCTCACGTCTAGGCATTCGAGATCACATGCTTGTCCCTAGCTTGGAAACCCAAGACATTCTCTTATTTGGGCATCCAGGTATCCTGACAAGTTTCTGCCCTAGCCAAACTCAATCTTCTCCCCATAGTTTGAACGATTATAGCTGACTTGCAGAGATGGAGAGCCCTCCCTCTCTCCTTGTGGGGTAGGGCCAACATAATTAAAATGAACATTCTTCCCAGGCTGTTGTACCTGCTGAACATGGTTAGTCCTTTTCTCCGTAAAGCCTGATTTTCCTGTCTCCATTTCTCTTTTTCCAACTTTCTTTGGCTGGGGCAAAGCGACTCGTAGAGCGTATGTTAAATTGTCTTACAGGAAAGAGCTGGGGAGGTTGAAACTTCCTAATCTCTTCTTATATTACTGTGCTATACATTGCTGTAGGATCTTCAGGTGGTATCCAGGACCCATAGATAACAATAATAATATAATAATAATAATAATAAAATAATAATAATAATAATTAATAATAAAAGATACCTTAGGGGACTGTTATACACCACTATGGATCCCAATTGAGAGACATCTGTGCCAGGCGGAATTGACACAGCGAGCCTTATTTATATTAAGCCCTCTGACTTTTCGAAGCCCCACTACAACTCTCCGATCTGGTGGTCACTCAGGGCATTATGCCAGATTCGTGCACATTTGAGCCTGGATTTGCAGAAGGATCTTTCCCAAACAATTGTTGGGAATCCACACTTCAGGATAGCTAACCGTACAATTTCACCAGGCTTCTATCCGGCCTTGATTGGAGTCCCACTCTCCTCCTTAATTATGAAGGGAAGCTTTGCACTGCACAAGATTTTCAAGAGACTCTTTCCATTCCGGTGTATCACCCTTTCAAACACCTTCAACTAACTAGGGTAGTCACTTCCTTTATGGGCTCTTTTTCTTGGGCGAATAAAGCGGACTCGCTAATACCGACCCTGGTAGAAACAACCATATCTCCCCACCCAATTTCCAGGTTTTATTTTTTATTACAGACCCATGACCCTAACAGTCTCCAGGGCGTATGTTATTACTGGCAGCAAGAGCTGGGCTTGAACTTGGTTGTCAAAGAATGGCAATGTGTTTGGCAACATCTATACAGATTTCTGAAACAAGACCACCTTCGCTTTTTGCAGTTTCGTATATTGCATAACCTTTATTTTTCCCTGGTGAGGCTGTTTAAGATGGGAAGAGTGGATTCACCACTCTGTAATAGATGCAGATACAGGTAGGTTAGTTAAAACATATCCTTTGGGACTGTCCTGTGATAGCCTCCTTCTGGTAGATGATTAGATCCACCGTAGACCCCTCACTCGAATTAGGTCCTTACTTTACTCCTCAGATTTGCTTGGTGGGACACTTTCCCTGAGAGATGTTAAGCAGTCATAAAGCCCACATGTTACTGATTTCAAGCGAGGCCAAGCTCATCATTGTCAGATACTGGGTGGACCTATCCTGCCTCTCGCTAAAGGAATGGCTTAGCGAAATTCTCCAGGTCTTAGAAATGGAGCACCAAATTGCTAAACGGCTTGACCGACTACAGACATTTATGAAGAGATGGGGCTCATTAGTGGCTCTCTTACCTCTTTTAAAAAATCCATGATTGCTAATTAGGAATAGGGAATGGCCAGGGAGTCGGATTTCTTATTGGACCCCGAGCAGAGTACCCTTCCTTTAGCTTCTTAAGGTATCCACTGTACAAAGACCCGATAGCAGGAAGGAGGGTCTTCTATATCCAGCTGCTGAGTTTCCCCACAATTTAGGTTCGGTAGTGCTCGGGGGTAGGGTAGGGAGGGGTGGGTGGGGAGAGGGGTTAGATTTAAGATGGGGATACCATTTTGCACTATGGTTTCATAACTGATTGTTATTACTTAGTCATCTCCTGTATTAATGTCGCAGCTCCATATTTGCTTATGTTTGTTCCTTGACTGTACTGGGATACTGAATGGTTGCTGTGACTGATATGGCTTTGTATTTATTTGTTGGAAATGCTTGATAAAGTTTACTAAATTGAAAAAAAAGAAGAAAGCTGCTCTAGACTTGAACTGCTTTGCTAACTACAGGCCTATCTCTAACCTTCCCTTTGATGGGAAGGTGACTGAGAAAGTAGTTGCGCTGCAACTGGAGAAACACCTTATCATCCACAATATCTACTATCCCCTCCAGTCTGGTTTCCAGGAGAGGCATAGTACCAAGACCGTTCTGGTTCAGGTGCTCAATAATCTTCTGATGGCAAGAGACCAGAAGCGCTGTTCCATCTTGGTGCTTCTTGATCTCTCTTCAGCATTTCACACTGTGGTCCATAGGGTACTGCTCGAGCTCCTGAGAGTTATCTGTGGCCTGGCTGGTCCAGTCCTCAGATGGTTTCAATCTTTCCTCTCCAGCAGATCTCAGAGGGTGGTGTTTTTTTTTTTTTCCCCTCTGATCCATTCTGTCTGCCATGTGGGTTCCCCCAGGGCTCAGTGCTGTCTCCTATGTTGTTCGCAGTGTACATGCTGCCCCTCAGAGACATTGTAAGATGATAGAGCTGGGTATCATCTACATAGCAATGAAACCTCAGCTCATATCTGTCTTTCGCGCCTGACCAGGATAGTGCAGTCTTGGTCATTAACAGCTGCCTGGCAGAAATCCATGACTGAATGAAATCCAGCTGGCTGAAATTGAATTCAGAGATGACTGAAGGTGTTGGTGGTGGATCCGAGTAGCCAGATAGAGAGGTCGGTAGTAGGGCTACCTTCCAGTCTTTGGCTCAGAGGCACCCAGCTGTCTTTCTCTGAACAGGTGCATGACCTGGGGGTGGTTCTTGACAATGGGCTGACACTGCGTTCGCAGGTGTCTGCAGTCATCAAGTCTTCCTTTTACCATCTTAGGAACATTGCCAGGATTAAGCACCTTGTTCCGTCCAGTGACCTGCTGACATTGATCCATGCCTTCGTGACTTCGCACCTAGACTACTGTAACTCCCTTTACCTGGGGCTTCCGGGGGTTGATATCCGTCACTTGCAGCTGGTACAGAATGCTGCAGCACGGTTGTTGACTGGGGCTCCTCGTTCAAGTCATATCATTCCTGTACCGCGCGAACTGCACTGGCGGCTTGTACAGTGGTGGATCACCTTTAAGGTCGGACTTCTGACCTATAAGGCCCTGCACGGACTGGGTCCGAGCTATCTGCAAGAACTCCTGACTCCCTACAGCCCTGGCGTCCTCTCTGCTCAACTGACGAGGGGTTGTTAGAGGTTCCCAGGGTTCGGCTAAAAACATCTGGGGCCCGGGCTTTTATGTATGGTGCCCCCACTCTATGGAACTCTCTACCTCATCAGATTCAAGAGTGCAGGACTGTGGAGAGCTTTAAGACAGCTTTAAAAACTCACCTATTTCAACAAGCATTTAGTGAGTATTTTATTTAACTTATTTGCACTCTGTATTATTAGTATGTCATGGATTGTTTCTGATTTGTTGTTGTAATACTTTTATTTTTAATAATGTACAGTGCTTTGATTTTTTTTTTTTGGTAACCGGGTAAGGCCCACTAGGCACAAGTGCCTGTTTTCAGGGGCAACCTGGGAGCACTGGGCGGTTAAGTGACTAGCTCAGAGTCACACAGTATGCAAGTGGAGGTTGTAAGAATCAAACTCAGGTCTAGTCTGCTGGATGTATCAAGCTCGTTCACACCTCATTCCTCTAACCTCTAGGCTATACTGCAAGCCATGAATTTTAGAATTGCGCTTCACAAATAAAGCTTATTATTATTATTATTATTCATGCAATGGTACAAAAAACTTATGAGATGCAGTTGCAGAGTGAAGTGCGTGACAAGGATGATCCAGTGTGGAATGTCTGGAAAAGGACCCATCACCTCTCGTCTTGCCACCTAATTCACAGTGCACTGCTAGTGGCAAGGTATGGATCAAGAAAGATGTCAAGAACAAGATTCTCATGCTGGATGCCCCAGATGAGGGGAGCGGTCTAATGGACTTTTGCTCAAACCCAGTGTGCTACCTGTTAGAGCCCATGCTTGTGCCTGGAGGTAGTGGTGCAACTTTGCAATGTAACCGACTGAAACAATGAGGTCCCCTGGGGCTGTACCCTGGCCCAGGTATGTTGTGCCGACTCTACAGTGCTGCCAGCCAAGAGCCATAGGGAAAAGAATGATGAAGTATCCCCAGATATGTTCAACTTTGTAGAGTCTCCTATCTCTAGTGAATGGAAAGCCAGGATCAGCCGCAAGCTAACACAGCGGAGCAAAGCATTTTCATGAAAGGAATGGGATGTTGGTTGCATCACTGGTGCTGAACACCATATCAGACTTCATGATGAGAGGTCCTTCTGTGAAAGATCTCACAGACTGGCACCAGCAGACATTGATGATGTTCGATGCCACCTATAGGAGATGCTAGCAGCTGGAATTACACAAGAATCTCATAGCCCATACGCCTCTCCTATTGTGGTAGTCCAAAAGAAGAATGGCTCAGTTAGAATGTGTGTGAATTACCAGACACTGAATTGAAGAACTATACCAGACTAATATACCATGACATGCATTCAGGATGCCCTTAATTGCCTTAATGGAAGCTAGTGGTTCTCTGTTTTTGACCTCCAGTGTGGGTATTACCAGATCCCGATGGTGTCTTAAGATAGAGAAGAGACAGCGTTCATCTGTCCTTTGGGGTTCTATAAATTTCTACGCATGCTTCAGGGCATTTCAGGAGCACCTGCCACTTTTCGGAGTCAGATGGAGTGAGTGGTGGGAGACATGAATCTGCTAGAATGCCTTGTTTACCTGGACGATGTCATTGTGTTTGGCAAGACCCTTGAAGAGCATGAAACCCACTTGTTCAGGGTTCTAGACCAGTTGGAGGATCTTGGTTTAAAACTATCGACAAGTGCCAATTCTTCCAAAACCTTCGGTGTTTCACGTCTCAAGCATGATGCTTCATCAAGAGGAGCCTGTTGCCTGTTCCTTCCTTGGAGTAATAGACGTGCAATACTGTCCAGACGTACCCACTCATGCTATCATACATGGAACATTGACGGCTGCTGTCCCTCCATACCCTCAAGTTGCCAGCCCTGGCTGTCTGCCTCCGAGCCTCTGCTAGAGGCAAGACAAATGCTGGGACTGCAGCCCTCCTTCCCCAGAGGAGGAGAACAGTCCACCAAATGAACAATCTTCCTCTCCCCGGCCAGCCCCCAGTGACCCGAGTCCGTCCCTGAACCCGGCTCACCGATGTGGCAGCAGGTGAGGAATGGGTACCTCTGCCTTCTGCGCCACCAGGCTGGTACCCCTGCTTCCCAGTTAAACTACCAAACCCTTTGTAATGCTTGCACCAGAGTCACCAGGCTTGCAGAATCAGAGTACTTTGCATCCACTCTCCAGAACAACCTTAATCATGCCTCCAAGTTCTGGTAAGGTATACACTTCCTCTTCTACCCCCAAATCACTCCCCCCTCATCTTCAAAGTTGGGAGGATTTACTCTCTTCCAGCCTGGCTTCAGTAAGTCCCAATCCACATCCACCTCCCCCCTCCGACTTACTGACTCCATTCTGTCCAGCATGGATCCAGGCCAGATGATTTCCATCATCTTTGTCGACTTGGCTAAAGACTTTGACACTGTGTCTCACCTCCTTTTTTGGGGCAAGCTTAAGGTGGCAAGGCTTTCTGCCTCCTCAATCAGCTGATTCTGCTGCTACCTTGAGGGTAGGTAGCAAGCAATCCGTATTAGAGACACCTTCCCCCCCCCCAACCCCTTATCTGCTCAGGTGTCCCCAAGGTTCTTTTCTGGGCCTCATTCTATTTTCCGTATTCCTAAATGATCTCCCTTCAGCCTGCTCCTCTGCATCCATCCACATGTATGCAGATGACACTGTGCTGTTTTGTCTCTGGCTCCTCTCCTGTTTACTCTTCTGTCCATCTCCATTAGGATTTTGATAGTGTTCAGCATTGGTTCTGTTCCAACCATCTCTCCCTCAACACCAAGAAAAGAGTCTCCATGACCTTTGGCTCCCGATAGAGGCTTTCCAGGCTCTGCCCCCACCTTCCACACCCTGATGGTACTGCACTTGAGGATGTCTTCTTCATTAAGTACCTGAGAATCTGGTTGAACTGTCACCTTGACATCTTGGTGCATATTGATGCCATACACCTCAAGCTCCACCCCAAACTAGGTGTGCTGTATAGAAACAAAGCCAGCATCCCTCTCCCTGCCAAACTGAGAGCTAGTTGTGAAGATAATCCTCCCTATCTTTGATTATATAGAGGATAATGTATGGTTCTATATCTACAACAAGTGTGTGTAGCTGTCGAGAGGTTGCCATGGCAGCAGTTTAAACCTTGAGAGTGAAGCTCGAGAGGTTTTGGTCGCCATGGGCAACCGCGAGACGGTGCACACATTTATTGTAGATAGAGAACCATACATTGTCTAAAATAGTGTATGGTTCTCTAGTTGTGGCACAGATATTGACATTTTGCTTTACTTTGTCATTTACTGAGGCCGCTCTTCATTTTGTTTTACTGTGCGATGCTCTCCTTCCTTCAAGTTCTCACTGCCGCGGCTGCTTCTGAAACTGGTGAGGTTCACGCACTGCGCATGCATGACCACGTTCTAAGTTGTTATACTGCACTAGCTACGTAGCTAGTACAGCATAACAAACTAGCTGATGTAGCTAGTGCAACATAATATTTTAAGAGGGATGGATTTCCATCCCTAACAACGTTCCACCATACACTATAGTGCAGTTGTTTACAGTGCAGCTCCCAAGTCCACCCTGGCCAAACTTGACCCCCTCTGACATTCATTCTGCCTTTTTGCAATGGACTGCCTGCCTTATACTCACCACTGCTCTTTGTACTCCTCCCTCTCCCTCCTTTCCCTTGATGCCAGACACCTCACCTTCTGTGCCTCCCTCACCTCAAAATTCATGTTTGGTGCTTTCCCTCCCTAGCTTTCCACCCTTCTGCTTCCCCATCTCCCACCTCCTACCCACTCTATAACATTGCTTCTAACTCCCTAACCCTCTTTTTCAGGAAAACTTCAATGGGCCACTATGCCTTCTCATATCGTTCTCCTAAGATCTGGTTCTTGCTTCCCCTATCTCTCCACTCAGCCACATCCTTCTCCATCAGGTCCCTTCTCCATGAGTTTACTGCCCCGTCCTGCAGCTATACCTGACCTCTGATCCTTCTGTTTCTCTCCTCCTGTCATGTTGTTGGTCTGCCTCACATGACCATTCCCCTGCTGTGAGTGCTTTCCTACTCCCTTCCAGGCCGCTGGTCTATGTGGCCTTGTACTGCTCCTCTTCACTGACTCACGTTGGTAAATGTTTAGCTCCTGTACCTACCTTATTGCACTGACCCTGATAACTCCAGCACCTTCATAGGCTGGGTAGTATACTGCTCCTTTCTAGATTTGCACTCAATACTTTATTTGCACTTATACCGTAATACATTTGTTTACATTGTTATTTTGTGTTAGTACAATCTGCATGTACATTGCAACTGCATAACTGCATGCATTGTTCTACTGTTTTACTTTTATTTTTTATTGTGTAATGTATTTTTATGATACTGTATTTTATGTCACTATTTTTCCTTCATTACTGTTGTCTTCACTTTGGCATTCTTGTATTGTGTTCTCCCTATTCCCCCAACCCCTTCCCCTTCCAGACCCATCTGGAAAGAAGCTTTTACCAGCTTTTTTTTTTTTTTAACCAGGAAAGACACACTAAGCTGAAACTTGTTTACAGGTGCGACCTGGGAGCACAAGGAAGTTAAGTGACTTGCTCAGGGTCAAACAGTATGCAAGTGGGGGCTGTGAGATTCAAACCCAGATCTCCTTTGCAGCTCAGAGCTTAAACCACTGCACCATACTGCCTCCTAGCTTAGTATGTCTTTCATGCTAGAACTTTTCTTTTAAATAGTATTTTATTGAATAAATTTTATGTTGAACAACTGTACACAAAACAACACATTACATATACACACAGACTGGGAAATCATTGGCTAACAATACAGTAACCTACAAAAGCTGGTGAAACTTTTGACATAATTAAATAAGATAGTGGCCATTGGGCCCTGGCCCTGTCCAAGGCAACTGCATTCCTGTCCTGACATGTCAGTAGCCTGTGTACCTGTCCAAAGTGACTGCCTGACTGATATCGAGAACCACATTTTCGGAACAACAGAGTTTCTAGACGTTCATGCTTTTTGTCAGTATTTTCTATTTCATCAAGATCTCCTCTCCTTTCAGTTCTTATACTCTGGCACTGCTGGCATCCTGCCAGAGCTGACCTGAATCCAGCTCTGTAACCACTGTCTTTGTGTTATTTGGATCACGGGTAATTTCCAAGATGAGGAGTGACAGCAGAACCCTTCATAACAAGAGAGACCCCCCCCAGCTTGCACATTAAAGGGCAAGTACTATCTATCTATCTGTCTGTCTGTCTATCTATCTATCTATCTATCTATCTATCTATCTATCTATCTGTCTATCTATCTATCTATCTATCTATCTGTCCCCCTAAGGGTTTGTTAGAATAGCCCACACATTTTCATTTTCCATGGACATGCCATTTTGTGAAAACACAGATAGTTTCATAATGGCACCTTGTGCAGTTTCTGAGATCTGGATACCCCTTATTTTGTAAGAGGGTCACATTTTTCCCTTTACTGAACAAGGTTTTTTTTGTGGGTCTTTTTCTCTCATGTACAGGCTACATGGTACTGAATTTCTGCACAAAACTTTCGGGGTACATGTGATCTGTGCTAAGGTAGTACTTTTCGAAGGTTTGGTGAAAACATTAAATGGTTCCTAAGTTATAAGGATTTAAAATTGGTTTCGGACAAATGCCCCATACGAACCAGAAAGTTCTGATTCACGGGAGTGTTTTTTAGGTTCGTAGAGTTAATGTATCCTGAACCAAAAATAGATCTGACGAACCAATTATTTTTTTTATTTGGTTCACAACGGCCCCATCTTATTTCTTTATTTCTGTTACTGTACTACTGAAGTTGGAAAACACTTTTAAAGGGATAGTTTTAGCAAAACTGAAACATCCCTGATGTACAATGTTTTCCCAAAGCAAGACTTTATAGTTTGCTTATGGGGAAATTTGCCAACATTTTATATTTCATACTTTCACAATCTCTCCCAAGCAATTTCTGGTTCAAACCACTGTTTTTTGTTTGACATAACATTTTCTGGTTTGTGAACCTGGAACAATGGTTTTAACTACTAATTCTAGTTCGCGAGCCAGAAAAAGTGGTCCTAACCTGGTATTCTAGCTTGTGACCCAGAAAATGTGGTTCCAACTAGTACGTTTGTTTCTCGAAGCAGAAAATCTGCTCCAAAGCACTACATTTGTTTCATGAGTCATAAAATGCAGTTCAGACTACTACTTCTGGTTCATGAAGCATAAAATGTGGTTCAAAGTCTGACTTTTGGTTGGTGAAGTAAAAAATACAAAAATATGAAGAAGATAAGTGAAGAAGGCAATTTGGTCTATGTAGTCTGCTCCAACTGCAGTGTCCAGAGGTTGACATACTGGACCTACTCCACCTCCTCACTCCTCCCATGCTTCTCATCTTTACTACTCAAGGAGAATACTTCCCCTGTATGGCTATTCAAGCCTCTTTTGAAGAGCAGTGTATTGCAAGTGTCCACCACCCTATGTGTGAAGAAGTGCATTGTCAGTTTGCTCCCATACCTCCCTGTTAGCATCTTAACACTGTGGCCTCTCATGTTAAGGTTGCCATTTAAGTTAAAGAGAGCTTCTGTATCCATGTTATTTTATCTGTTTCTAGTACTTGAAGGTTTCAGTCATGTCCCCTATCTCTGTCTTGTTCTGCACTGAGTACATGTTCTGTGCCCTAAACCTCTTTCACTATGCCTTACTGTGGTGATCTGCTATTATCCTTGTAGCCGTCCTCTGGAACTTCTCCAGTAGGTTAATGTGCTTTCTGAGGTGTGGGCACCAGTAACAAAGTCCATATTGTAGGTGTGGCTTCACCCAAGAGTTATACAAGGGCAGTATAAGTTGGTTTCCTATTTAAAAAGCCATACAACCAAGCAAATAAATTCCTGCTTTGCCAGAAATGGAAGCGCACAGGGCCCAGAGGGCTCCAAGCTTCCACAACAACATAGGTGTATGCCTCTATGGAGGGATGGAAGCTCAGGGACCTCTGGGCCTTGTGCTTCCACAAGCAAATAAGTATACAATTGTACTATCTCAAAAAGTATGAAAATTAATTGCAAAAATGTTGTTAATGCACCAGTTAGGGTTAAAGTGACAAAAGTAGGGAAATATGATGTTAGGGTTCCCAACCCTAACACCCCACCACCCTGCAGGCAGAAACAGGAAAAACATTACAGTTTCACATCTCCATCTTCACAAATCAGGCGTGGGGTGTACCTTGGGGTTGTTAACCTAGCACTCACCAGTAAGCCTTAGGGTTGACAGCCATGTGGGGCCCTAGAGTTAGTGGCCAGAAAACAAAAAGAAAGCCCATGATCAAGAAATCCAATTCAACATAGGTTGGATTGGAGCCCTAAAGTTAGTGGCTACAGAAGATCAGGGAGAGGCAGTTAATTCTTGCTGGGTAAAGAAGGGAAATCATTTATGAGAGATTTTGTTGGAAAACTGGAAAATAATCTATTTAATTCTGAACTGTTCAAGCATGTGTAAAATAAAGAGTTTAGGTTTTTGAACTTCAAAACCTGTCTGACCTATCATTTTGAATGCTGCCAAATAGCTTAGGTCACACAGTTACACGCCACCTGTCACACTGCTCTTGAAGATCCAGTGACTTAGCGTATATCAAGGCAGACTGGGTGGACCAATGGTCTTTTTCTGCCATCAGTGTCAATGTTGCACATTTACATCTGAAACGGTGATGCTGGAATCTGAACCCTAAAAACCCTGTAGTTATAGTTTGTCTACTCCTTCAGGGAGGGATTCAGTTAATGTATTTATGTTTTATTTATTCTGATTTCCCCACTCTAGTATAGCCTTATTTCAGTTATTTGATTTTTCTCTGAGGTTCCTGGGGGACAGGTACAGCAGTAAAGATGGTACATAATGGTTACAAGTGGAGTTAATCATGTATAACAATTACATGTTTATCATAAATGCTTATTTACATCAATACATTAATTTAATTTTGTTGGAAGTCATTTCAGTTTTTCTGGAACTGAAAATACTTACCAGGTTTCTAATTGTGGAAGCAAATATTCAAAGGGAAATTACTGTTTGGACATTAATTCATGCAATTTTACATCAACACACAGAGGCTTGAATTACAGGTAGTGCACTCGTCTTTCATCATCATCACTTTTTATTTGTAAAAAAGGCGCCCTTCCAGAGCTCAGGTCACCTGAACAATCTTATTTAATAAAACAGTCTAATAACATTACAGATGAATAAAACAGCATTAATACTGTTTTGTGGACAACAGATCAATCAAGTACCATTAAAACCTTGAAGAAAAAGATATGTTTTGAGGTTAGCTTTAAAACCCTTGATGGTCAGGCTATCTTGTATCTGGTGAGGTAGAGAATTTCACAGGGTAGGAGCCATAAAGGCAAAAGATCATGCACCAGATGTTTTTAAACATACCCTTGGAATCTCTAGCAATCCCTCATCGGAGGATCGGAGTGCACGGAGGGGCAGTAAGGATGCAGAAGGTCTTTACTGTCACCAGCAGCAAAAATCTTAGAGATATACAGCACCAAACTCAGCTAACTGGCCCTCACTAATATGGGCTGCATATGCAAATCACCACTAAAGTTGGACCAGCATAACATTCTGTGGTGATTTGCATATGCAGCCCATGATGCTTTGCATTGTGGGGGCATGTGTGATTTTGTATTTTCTTGAAACTTGATTTCCCAGCCAAATGCCCTTTGGGGTAACCCTTGCCTCAGTGTTTTCGCACAGAGGTTCTTTGTCTTCTCACTAACATGGCCTACTTCATACAACACCCAGAGTCCTTTGCCCTTCCCATAGTCCCACAGGTGCCTACAAAGGGCAAGGGTGCCAAACATCCTCTTCTTTGCTACTGACTGCAGAAGTTTCATGTTGAACAGCAGCCATCCGGCAGTTGGCATATGTAAATGGTGCATATCATTCCTCTCCTCTGCATGTCCGATGAGGGCCCTACTATTACACCCGAACAACTCACCGCATTAATTGATGAGGTGGTCAGTCAACAGGTCTGTGAGAAATGCAGTCAGGGTGATGAATGCTATGTAGCTGACCACAAGTAAGTCTTGGGGATGCTAGCTCATGGTCAGCAGGAAGACTGTGTTGGAGAGAATCAGGAGGAGATTTTGATGTGGTAGAGGCATAAGTCAGGAAGCATAGGCAAACCAGGAGTTATAAAATTCACAAATAGCATTCTATTATTATCAATAATAATACAATTAGAAAAAAAAAACACTTTGTACAGGGTAATTCTTCTTACATGCAGTTCAAACAAAGTCCTACATCTGAGATTGCATTCTCTGAAGTTTTGCTGATCCCTTGTGCTAGCTCTGGTAGAAAACAAAGAATCAGGGAATTCAATGACTGGCTCAAGGAATGGTGTGGAAAGAAAGAGTTCGCCTGTATTGGTGGGTGGGGGAAGAAATGTGAGGATGAGGATCTACATTGGAAGGACAGGCTACATCTCAGCGAGAGGAGGGCAAGGGCTTTGTGGGGCCTACAAAGTTACATTGATAAGGTCTTTAGTGTTTTTTTTCCAATTGTTTAACCAGGTGAGACATACTAAGCTGAAAGCTTGTTTACAGGTGCAGCCTGGGAGCACAAGGAGGTTAAGTGATTTGCTCAGGGTCACACAGTATGCAAGTGGGGGCTGTGGGATTCAAACCTAGGTTTCCAGATTTGCAGCTCAGAGCCTTAAACCACTGCGCTATACTGCCTCCCTTTTAAACTGGTGGGTGGGGAGTATGAGGCTAGGAAGCGGGAGATGGTTGTAGGAAAAGGAAATAGCCTAACTAGCACTCCCCTGCATGAGGGGGCGGGTAGGGTAGCAAGCATTGGTAAGGTAGAGGAGGGGATTTGGTGGAAGGGACTGTGCACAAATGCCAGGAGTTTGGGGAACACAATGGTAGACTTAGAGGACATAATGGTGGATAAGGGACTGGGCATCATGGCAATAACAGAGACCTGGTGGTCGGAGCACCAGATATGGGAGGTGGGTATCTGGGTTACAGACTTTCTAGGAAGAACAGGTCAGGAAGGGGGGGTAGCATTGTATGTCAAGGACATCAGGGTGGCAGAAGGGCAGGAGGAACAGGGGGAGGTGGTGGTCCTGTGGGTCACACTGGTTAAGCAGTTTGGGGCATCCTTGAGGCTGGGTGTGAATTACAGATCTCCGACACAGGGTGAGGAGGTAGACAGACAGCTGATACAGGTGGTTCAGAGGATGGCATGCAAGGGAGAACTTCTGCTGTAGGGGGACCTTAATCTCCCTGAGATTGACTGGGAAATTCTGTCGGCAAATTCAGCCAGGTGCAGGGAGATCCTTGAGTCCCTCCAAGGAGCTTTTCTGCAACTGCTGGTAAGGGAGCCCACTAGGGGTGGTAACATTCTAGACATGGTCCTCACTAATGATGAAAGTGTGGAAGAGGTGGTAGTGGGTGACAGCTTAGGAGCAAGTGACCATAATACAGTGAGGTTCTGGGTAAGGACAGGGAAGGAAGCGCACCAGTCTGAAACAAAGGTTCTGGACTTCAGGAGGGTGGATTTCACCAGAATGAGTGAAATATTCAGGAAGGAAGTGGAGGTAAAGGTGCAAATTGAGGACGTAGAAGAGTTGTGGGATAAATTAAGGGAGGGTTACTGAAAGTCACAGAAATCGGCATCAAAAAGGTTAGTAAAAGCAAAAAAGGAAAGAGTGGTTCACCAGGGAGGCGGCAAGGGCTATTGGGGAAAAAAGGCATTCAAAACATACAAGAGGACCCAGAGGAAAGAAGATAGGGAGATTTAATAGGAGAAGCTGACGGTGGCAGGGCAGAAGATTAGGAGGGCAAAAGCGGATATTGAGGAGAGGAAGCCAAAAGGGGTGATGAAACTTTTTTTAGGTATGTTAGGGAGAGAAAGAAGGCCAAGCATGGGATAGATAGACTGAAGGGGAAAGGAAGAATATAGGTGGAAGAGGATTTCAAGAAGGCAGAAGTGCTTAATAAGTATTTCTGCTCGGTCTTCACGAAAGAGGGGAAAGGAAGAGGACTGGAGTTAAGTGGGAAGGGAAGACACAGGGGCAGATTATTGACTGGGGATCAAAAATTCTGTCATATTATACCGGTATTGTACGAATTCCACTGGCTGCCAGTCAGGTGGAGAATCCTCTTTGAGGTGGGTCTTCTCACCTTTAAGGCCCTACATGGACAGGGCCCTGGCTACCTGTCAGTCCTTCTGACACCTACTCCCTCTATCCGCCCTCTCCGATCCTCCAGTGGTGGCCTCCTGACTGTTTCTAGAACGAGGCTTAAATCAGCCGGTGATAGAGCCTTTAGTGTTGCGGCTCCCGTTCTATGGAACTCATTACCAGCTTTTGTCAGAGAGGCCCTCACTATAGATGTCTTTAAGGTCCGCTTGAAGACATTACTATTCTCACAAGCATTTAATGTTTAGAGTATGATTTATTTTATAGTCTGTGATTTATTATTTTATTTTTGTATGAATAATTTTGTGTTTAATGCTTTTAAATTTTTGTACAGCGCCCAGAGCCTCCGGGATTGGGTATCTCTTAAATAAATTTGCCTTGCCTTGCCTTGCCTAGATCCTAGTCAGTTCAGTGATAACAAGATAAAAGAGGAGCTAGGAAGGTAGAGAGCAGATAAGGCTATGGGTCCAGATGCTCTCCATCCTAGGGTACTCCAGGAATTAAGGGAGGAGCTGGCTGCACCTTTGGCGAGACTGTTTAACCTGTCCCTGGAAACAGGGTGAGTGCCTAGGGACTGGAAGAGGGCAGATGTGATGCCGCTCCACAAGAATGACAGCAGGGAGGAGGCAGAAAACTACCATCCAGTCAGCCTCACCTCAGTGGTGGGTAAGGTGATGGAGGTGCTCTTGAAGGAATGGGTGGTCACTTACCTTGCAGATAGTGGACTTCAGGATGACAAGCAGTATGGCTTTACAAAAGGAAGATCATGCCAGACGAACCTCATCGATTTCTTCGATTGGATGACCAGGAAGGTGGATCAGAGGGCAGTGGACATTTCCTATCTGGACTTCAGGAAGGCTTTTGACTCTATCCCACACAGAAAGCTTGTAAGTAAGTTGGGAAGCTTGTGAGTGGGACCAAAAATAACAAGGTGGGTGGAGAACTGGCTGAGGGACAGAAGCCAGAGGGTAGTGTTAAATGGGGTGCATTCCAGGGAGAAAAGGGTGATGAGTGGGGTGCTTCAGGAGTCAGTGTTGGGGCCCATTCTTTTTAAAATTTATATCACCGATATAGCAGAGGGACTGGGGGGGAAGGTGTGCCTATTTGCAGATGATACGAAGATCTGCAACAGGGTTGACACTCCAGGAGGGGTAGAGGTAATGAGGGAGGACCTAAAGATCCTGGAGAGGTGCTCAGATACATGGCAGCTGAAGTTTAACTCAAAAGTGAATGGCAATGCACATGGGGCATAAAAACCTGCAAACCAGTTACACACTGGGAGGAGAAGAATTAAAGGTAATGGAGCAGGAGAGGGATCTGGGGATTATAAGTTCAGATAACCTTAAGGTGGGGAATCAATGCAGCAAAGCAGCTGGCAAGACAAATAGAATGTTGGCATGCATGGGGGGAGGTATAACAAGCAGGAGGAGGGAGGTGCTAATGCCCCTTTATAAGTTCATGGTGAGACCTCACCTGGAGTAGAGGGTCCAGTTCTGGAGACCTCACCTGTGCAAGGATATAGATGGGATGGAGAGGGTTCAGAGAAGGGCAGCTAAGATGGTGCACAACATGCATTGCAAGCCCTATGAGGAAAGATTGAGGGAGCTGGACCTGTACCCACTGGAGACTAGGAGGGAGCAAGGGGACATGTTAGAGATGTTTAAGTACATGAAAGGGATAAATAAGGTGGGAAAGGGAAGCTTATTCACAAGGAAACTATGCACAAGGGGTCATAGTCAGAGATTAGAGAGAAGAAGAGCAATGTAAGAGGGTGCTACTTCACCGAGAGGGTGGTGGACCCCTGAAACAAACTGCCAGAGGAGGTGGTGGAAGCCAAAACTGTGGAGGGTTTCAAGCAGGCATAGGATAGATATAAAAGTTTAGACAGGGGGCAGAGGTGGAGGTATTTGGACTTGGGGGGGTGAGTAGGGAGGGGGGTAAAGGGGCAGACTTGATGGGCCAGAAGAGTCCTTTTCTGCTGACAGATGTGAGTCTATGATTCTATGAGACTCTCTTTAAAATCTCCAGCTTTCTATCACTACACAAAAACAGTGCTCCCTTTTTTTTTGTAAGATGTCTTTTCTTGACAGTTTAAATTCTGCATCCTGTTGGTCTAAATCAATCTCCCTTTTCTCACAGAATGTCTCAGAAATTTGTTAATTTCTTTCCTGAGTCCAGCCTGCAGGTGCAACAAAATAGAATATTCTGTCACAGGACTGGTCTCTAGTAGACAGATTTGTAAACAAGCTTGTGTTCCAGACTGATACCCTTTCTACTAAACCCAAAGAAGCTTTCTGCATTCATTTCAACAATATAACTATATGCATTTGCCAACCAAGAGATCCCAGTTTCACATGAAGATTCACGTGTATGTTTTTTTAAACACAGAAAAGCAAGGACAGAAAGAAAGAAAGAATAGAGACAGCTAGAAACAGCAAGTGACGAAAGAGATAACGGGGGCAATGGGACTATCAGAGTGACCAATTACTAGGTGCCACAAGAAAATTTGATTGCACAATCAAATAGGCAAGAGACAGACAAGTTGCAGAAATAAGAGAGGACAAAACAGATCCTTGTTTTCAACCCTCTCTGCATAACAAATAGTACAGGGTTTTATCTAACCCTGTCAGAGCTGGCAGTGCACAACTATGTGTGCCACCCCCAGGTGAGACAGAAATCTCCTGAATTAATGGCAATCCAGTAGGGAAGATCACAGTCTCTGCCTTTCCATCTGGTTAGAAGAACCCCTTTGAAGAAGAGGGGGCCTCAAAGGACCGCAGGAGCAGGCGGTCATTTGCTGCACAGACTGACTTCCCCAGAAAAGGACATTCTAGTAGATCACTATCCGTAGGTCCTCATACTACCCATAGAGGAACCTCTTCTCCTCATAGATTAAGTCTTTTACTGGGGGCATAATTAAGACTATGAATGCCTGGCAGTTAAAATTCTGCTGGGGAAGGGACTTAAATCACTTGTCATAATGTCAGTCTGTATACCCCCAGGCTGGGAGTATAGCCTAGAGGTTAGCATAACGAGCTGTGAATGAGCTTGCTACATCCAGCAGACCTGGGTTTGATTCCCACAACCTCCTCCTGCATGCTGTGTGACTCTGATCAAGTCACTTCACCACCCAGTGCTCCCGGGTCACCCCTGAAAACAGGCACTTGTGCCTAGAGGGCCTTATCTGGTTACCAATGAATAATAAATAAATAAATAAATAAACATTTGCAAGGTACTTCAAACATGCCAGCCATAACAGGAGAACTGTAGTCACTAGTGACTGTAATATAAATTGGGTAGCCAAATCTAGTAATGCCTACAAGTATCAGGTGTCCAGCCTATTCCTCATGCAGGTCATTAAAGGCTGCACCAAGACCAGCTACAAAACTGGTAGCAGAACTCTTACTTGACTAGACAATAGCCACCCTTCTGTCAACATTTTACCTCTCTAAGCAACTGTGACTGCTAAGCAACCTCCACCTTACCTGACTTATCCTCCACTGTCATGTTACCCCACCCCCCTCTGTCTCCACCTCCCGCTCTGCCTAACCTCTTCCTCCCTTGCCCCATCACTGCCTCTATCCTGTCCTCTTATACCCCTCTATCAAGTTCACCAGAACACGAAGCATGTTTCTTCATGCACCTCTCATCCCACTATCCCTCCTCCTTACCGCAGCTACTACTGACAAAGCCTAACCACATGGCTGCATCACTCATGTGTGTAACAAAAAAAACCTGCATATTTGACTGTATCAGCCGGTTTTAAATTTGTTAGTACACCTGTTTGTAAATCTTCTTTTGTTAACCTTGCTATAATGCACTTTACTGTCCCCACTCAATTCCTCCTTCTTGTACTGTATGTATCATGGTTTATCCACCTGGATGCTGAATCTCTACCTTGTCTACCCTGTACTCTTGCACTGAACTCAGTCTACAACAGTATCTGTCATTTTGTCCTCCATGCCCCCTTTTCTACCCATCATTGTGTATTGTATAAGTCACTTGGTTGGCCCTTACTGCAAGGATGTTTTGACTATGCTCTTGGTTGCTTAGTTAACAATACTCTGTGAGGCAGCCACCTGTCCCTGTACTCATCCCTCCTCTTCATGGGCAGAGTGGCAGCTAGGAGTCTCTGCAAATTATCCACCCCCCCGGTAGTTCCACAAATCTCCTCTACCATGGGTAGTAAAGCCTTTTCCGTCTCTGCCCCCCCCCTATGGAACAGACTCCCTACATCTCTCCTCTCTTCCACCTCCCATCTCTCCTTCAAAAACAATTTCAAAGAGTGGCTACTGTTTGAAGCCAAATACCACTGTTCTCCTGGGTTTTCTCTGGCATCCCCTCCCTCCCTCCATCCCCCTCCCCGCAACTATTAGCAGTGTCTCATCTTTGCTACACTCACCACTACTGATCTTGTCCTCTTCTCCCACTTTTCGGGGCTTCTACTGTTGCCTCCCTACTCTAAGTCCCATCACCATTTGCTAAGGGGGAAGTGTTGCACTCGATTTCAGAGTTCCAATCTGCTCATTGACCTGTGCACTATTAGTGTATCTGAATGCATTTTGCACTTTATGTGTCATATGTGAGACTTGTGTTTGATCTCTGTGTTTTGTGGCTTATATTTCAGCCTGTTGCCTGGCCTGTGACTATGTATTTTTGATCTGTATGCAGGCCTTCTTTGACACCTTGTATTCTTATGTAATTGCACTTTGTGTAATGACCCCTTGTTCTGTAATTTCCTGCACCTCATGATGAGACCTGTGTTTACTGTTGTTCTTCACACCTGTATTGCTTACTGTACCATGCTGTGGCTTGAGTCGTACCTGGAAATGGTCCTTTGGATCAGTGTACCCACCCGGTTATCAAAGACATAAATAAATAATGCTCTCATTGTTGTATTCCTAATTCTACTGATTGTATCTTGTTTTCTTCATCTTGATGTGGAACCTCTGTGAATGAGCTTTCAGCTCAAAGGCGTTACTTCAAGAAATAAAGGAAAAAAGAAATAAAGGAATAAGGCTCACTGAGGTCTCAGTCCCACCAGATTCAGTCAGTGATCACCCCCCAGTACGTGGTGCCTGGACTGCTAAACTCCCTAAGTCCTACCCATCAACTATCAACAGCAGTGTCCTTCGTAAAGGCTTAATTGGGGATTTCAAGGCACACCGGGCCCAGATAGATTGGAGTTATTTTGATTCCATCCCCGATATTGACGTGGCCCTAGACTTCTTCATCAGTAAGTTTTAATACCGCCTGCAACAAATTTGCCACCTACAAAAATATGCAAGGTTCGTGGCACTGCAAGAGTGGGTTACCCCTACACTTCTAGCCCAGATGCATGACAGGGATTATCTGTGGCAATGAGCAAGAGAATCCAGCTCACCAGGTGACCTACAAAGGTACAAAGAAGCCCACAATAAGTGCACATAGGGAATAAGGCAGGCAAAAGCGATGTACTACAAAGGACAAGTAAATAATTCGAGTAAGTGAAAAAATTCTGGGACAACATAAATGAACTCCTGGTTAAAAATGACAAAATACCTCCAAGATGCTCAGTTTCAACCGGTCTGTCACCCTCGCCCCAGAAGAGATAGCCAATATATTCAGCAACGCCTTCACTGACCTAAGCTCTGTTCTCCCTTCCCCTCCAACGTGGAAGTCAGATCCAATGTTAAACACAGTAATGATAAGACCAATAGCCCCGATCAAAACTCTTTTAAACCTAAATTCTATTTCAAACTCAGCACCTTAGCTGACACCATCAAACATGTAAAACGAGTCTTCGGAAAACCAGGGTGGGGGTGATACGACTGACAAGAAATTGGTGGCCTTGTCCTTAGAGGAACTTGCTCTTCCCCCTACTAAAATATCTAACTTCTCCCTGCAATACTCCCAGTTCCTGGGAATCTGGAAAACCATAGTAATCACCCCAGCACATAAAAGTTGCGACCGCTTCAACATTGCTAACTACAGGCCTATATCAATCCTTTCTCTACTGTCCAAAACCCTTGAAAGAATTATATCAGATGAAATCATCACCTACAGTACCTAAGTAAGTATAATATTCAGTGTAAACAGCAACACAGTTTCAGGAAGCTTCATAACACTAATATCGCCCTTATAAAGTACACCAACTTCCTGCATGAGGCCCTTGATGGTCGACAACTGGTGGGTGCCATCTACATTGATTTAACAAAAGCGTTTGAGCTGGTAAATCATTCATTATTGCTCGATAAGCTCCACACATTAGGTCTTTCCCCAGACATGGTATTCTGGTTCCATAGCTACCTCTCTAACTGCACACATGGGTAAAGATTAATGGCACTTTATCAGATGTTAAAAGCATCACAATAGGGGTGGCACAAAGCTCAATACTTGGCCCATCCCTCTTTGTCCTGTTTATAAATAATCTCCGTGAAGCATGCCCCATCTTGAAGATGCTTCTCAATGTAGATAATGGCGTTATATATACCAGTAGTACAAGCCAGGAGATACTTTCCCATGACCTACCAATAGCTTTGAATCCCTGGAGGAATGGTTCAAGCTAAATAAACTAGTCTTCAACTACAAGAAAACCAAGACTATGCTGTTCTCCAATCCACAGGTGAAAAGAAAGGCTCCTTTCCTTGCCATACGTAATGCTAATGGGTCTATATTGGACCAGGATGATACTTTTAAATATGTAGAAGTCATCCTGGCTGATACCCTTTCCTTTGCTCCCCATGTGGAGAACATAGTCAGTCTTGCCAACAAAACATTAGGCACACAGTACAGGCAACGTCTGAACCCCACTGAAGAAGCCAGGTGCCTTGTGGTATCCAGCATGGTCCTCCCACTTTTAGATTATGGCCTCCCAGTCTACAGCATGGCCACCAACTGTGTTCTTAACAGAGTCAGGCTGGTACTAAATAAGGTATGTCACTTTGCACTTGGGGTGGACAGGTTAACCCATAGCTGCTCCCCATATTCCCTAACCTATTGGCTTCCTCTCCAGGACAGAATAAGGTACCAGACCTGTCTGCTTAGAAAAAAAGCCCTGTTGGACCTTGCCCCACCTGCTGTACAAAACATCCTCCACCCAGCTGCCAACCAATACTCTCTAGAAATATGTCTAGAAACACCCTGCTGACATCCTTCAGAAAAATAAACCAGGCCATGCAATTCTTTGGAGTCAGCGCACCGCAATGGCTGAATGAATTTCCTGAATCCCTGGTAGGTCTCCCTAAAATTTCCCTCTTTAAGAGGGAACTGAAAAAGGTTCTCTCATTTGGATCCAAATGTAACTGTTATCACTGACATATCTGGTTATTGTTTAGTTTAGTTTAGTTAGTTTTTGTTGACCGGGTAAGTGCACTAGACAATTCCTGCCTATTTTCAGGCATGACCCGGGGGAGGGAGATACAGATGAATGCCAACTGACCTTGAACCAGATTAAGCTGTTGGTGGTATTTTTCGTGAATGAGGGAAATTTGGCCAGGACACTGGGGAAATTCCCCTACTCTTTTCGATAAGTGCCATGGGATCTTTAACATCCACCTGAACTACCACCAATCCAGGCAGATGGGACCTTGATTTAACGTCTCATCCAAAAGACGGCACCTCAGAAGTGCAGCACCCCTCCCATGCTGCACTACAGTGTCAGTACTAGGATATTAACCCAAGTGCCAAATGTGGGAACTGAACCCATAGACTTCTGATCTCCCGGCCTCAGAGATGAGTGTGCTACCTACTGAGCCACTGACACTGACAAACTGATATTATAGTATACTGATACCACTGTCTTCTCCAAATAACCTAATGTCATGTACAATGCACTTGCTTTCCCTTGAACATTCTTGCCCCGATTACTTGATGATATGCTGTATTATAGATTTGCAACTATGTGCCTGTACTGATACTAGACAATGTTCCTCTGGAGCTGCTTACATGTGTATTTAATTGTAATTTCTCTGTGTACGCTGTCCTTGTCCCTGATGTGGAACCTTGTAAGAGAGCACCTGTGATCAAAGGTTTATTTCCGAATGAATAAATAAATAAGACCACTGAGTCTCTACTGAGTTCTAGATCCACCGACAACACTGAGGGTGGTGCTGACCCAGGGCCCAGTGGATTTACTAATACTGTGCTCAGAAGGCTGGAGGAGCAGCCACAGCCCTCCGACTCCCCACAGGCCAGGAAGGCCACACAGATAAGAAAACATGGGGTCTATAACTTCCTCTCCATCACACAGCCTCACCCTGCAATAAATTGGAGTGGGGTAGTGGACCCCATTTGGACATTTTGGATTTTTCCTCCTGGGAATCAGATTTGGACAGAGATTCTGAACACACCTTCCCTAGATCCTGGCACAATGAAGGCAAGTTCTCCAACCTTCCTAGGAGACATTCTACAGAAACCCCTATGGAGGTTCCCATGGAGGCCACAAGATCCCCATTTGACCCAGATGCTCCAGTGACTCTCCATTCAAATGTACCCTGCTACTCGAGGTCTCAGACTATCTGGTCAGCCACATGCACAAGCTTTTGGGCAGAAAGCTATGCATGAAACTCCAGAGGGACCCCAGACCCTGCCTCCCTTACAAGGTCACTCTGGCCCCAGAATTCAACAAAGCATTTTTCACATATTTGGGTAAGGGAGTAAAAGACACCAAGAAAGGCTTGGATAAAAGCCTGAAAGCAGTCCACAACAAATTGCTGGACCTGGTGGGACCCCTCACACTACTCAGCGATGTGGCCCAAGAGATGAGTTTGAATCACACCACTGCCTTATCCAGATTATCTACAGGATGTAGTACAATAGGCCACCTGTTTTCTGGGTAATGCAAATGTAGCCCTCTCTTCAGGAAGGAAGAAGGTGCCCTTCTGAAATTCCACCCAGACTCCTCAGAGCTAACATCTAAGGACACATGCCTGGAAGAAGATGGCCTCCTGTTTGGTGAACCCTGAAGCTGGGCAAAGATTTTTTAGGGATCAGGAAGACCAAACCCTCCTTTAGGTCAATAGGATGCCACCTTTTTAAGCAGGCTGGAAGAGGCAGGGGCAACTCTTTCAGCCAGACCCAAGGCTTTCACCAGGGCCCCACTTTCACTGGCTTCTATGGTTATGGAACAAGGTCAAGGGAAGACCATGGCTTCAGGAGCAGAGGACACTAAAGAGGGAGTAGAGGCTCTTCCATTCCCAACCCGAACCCTCAAGTACGTAGTTCATCTTCAGAGGGGAAAGCCCCATGCTCTCTCTCAAACAATTCCTTTTTGTCCATGGCCCATTGCAACTCATGGGCAGACTGTTTTTTTTCTCTCAGAACTAGGAGCTCATCACCTAGGACACATGGATTCCAAATGTGGTGCAGGGATACCAAATTAAGTTTGAGTCCACTCCATCTCTTCACCACTTTTCAGGTAATTCCCTTTCTTTCTCCAAAGAAGAAGTGAACCTGATCTCCCAGGAATTGGACTTCTTTCATTTGAAAGGAACCATTGTGTGCGCCACACAGGGGCATCAAAGCTGTATCCGCTCCATCTTCCTGGTTCCCAAAGTAGATGGGGGTCATTTGCCAGTCATCAACCTGTGAGATCTGTCACCATGTGGTCTACAGATACTTCAAGATGGAGAGCATCCATCTTCTCTGAGACACTGTCCTCAAAGAAGATCATCTGGTTCGACCAGATCGCAAGGATGCTTATCTCATGGTACCCATCCACGTGGACTATCAGCAATGGCTCAGGTTCTTCTGAGAAGGAGTGATCTGGCAGTTCACTTGCCTCCCCGTCAACCTCTCCTCAGCCCCATGGTGCTTCACAGAACTTCTGCACTCAATGGTGGCCTGACTCAGGACCACGTGTATCAGATTTATTATCTACCTGGATGACTTATTGATCATGGATCATGATGCAGTGTCCCTAGTGAAGCACCTCCACCTTTCCATCTCCCTGCTGAAATGCTTTGGATCTGTCTTCAGTCAGGAGAAGTCAATCCTGACCCCCTGCCAGACAATCACTTTCTTGGAGTTCAAGGTGACCTTTTTGGAAGCCTGTCTCAAACTGTCCTTCACCAAAGTCAATGGCATAAAGAAGGAGTTATGCAAACTCCTCAAGAGGGAGCAGACCATGATTTGGGACCTATCCATAGTTATTGTGCTTCTCTCCTCATTGATCCAGGCCAGTTTTCCAGCCCCCCTCCATTACCACTTCCTCTAGGACTGTAGGATTGAGGCTTTAAGATTGTTGGGTTCCTTTGATGTCCCAGGGCAGCTCCTTAAAACAGTCCACAATGAAATCCACTGGTGAATATGCCAGATGGGCACATAGAATGGGTGGGTAATTTTTCAGACTCTTGTAGAACTGATTCACAATACAGTCAGATGCCAGTTTGTATGGTTGGGCAGCCTGGTGCCTTGGCACCTCCATGGGTTACAGATGTTTGGAGGAAGAGTCCTCCCTTCATATCAACATGCTCAAACTCCTGACGCTGCTGTTCACGATCCATAGTTTTATGAAGGGTAGGCCCAACCTGGTAATTCTCCTAAATATAGACAACGTGGCAGTGATTCACTACATAAAAAAAGTTGGGGGGGGATGAAATCCCTCCAACTCAATGCGGTGGCCAAGAGGTTCTGGAATTTCTGCCTAAATCACAGGTTGCAAGTTCAGGCCCAGCATATCCTGGGCCTGTCCAACATGGTAGGAGACTGAAACTCCCACTTCCTGGTGGATTCCAGCAATTTCTATCTCAGGAGGGATGTGCTCCTTCTGTTACACTCTTGGTGGGGACAGCTGGAGGTTTACCTGTTCGCCTCATGCCTCTCCACTCAGCTCCTGCCCATTTTCTGCTGGAGACCAGCCAGCACCATGGATGCCTTTCTCTAGGATTGGGTAACTTGAGAGGATACGCCTTTCCCCCATTCTCCATGATCTCCAGAGAAGTGGCTCAGATCAAGAGACAGCAAGCCACAATATTGTTGATTAAACCATTTTGGCAAGCCTGGCCTTGGTTCCCATTCCTTCTGGAACTTTCGGTACAACCTCCCCTTCTGTTTCCCCAGGTGAAGGACCTTCTTCTTCTGGATGTAGAGGGTTACCTCACCCCCTGATTCTGGAAGACAAGCTCCGTCCAGTGATGTGGCTTCTTTCAGGGGTACCTGGGCAACCACAGGATGTTCAGAAGGGGCTGCCAGACTTTTCAAGAAGTCCTGGGACAAAGGGAAGTAAGGCTTACTCTGCAGCCTGGTTTCAATGGTCTAGCTGGTGTAATGGACAGGGTCGGGATCCCTTTACAGTGTGTGAGACTGAGGTGATGGAGTTTTATTACAGCTGTACTCTTCAGATAAGGTGTACAGGTTTATCTATGTGGTGAGGTCTGCCATCTCAGTGGCACATGCTCCAGAGGATGGTAAGTTTGTTGAACAACACCCCCGATATGAAGATTTCTAAAGCTGTAAGATGATCTAGACCTCCACAGCCCAGGTACAGGTGCACCTGGGATATGGACAAGAAAAACAGAACATAGAAACTGATGGCAGATAAGGGCAGCTTGGCCCATCCAGTCTACCTTTTATGCTGCTTTCACTGCAGACCCTTCCAGGCCTACGGTACTTTCTATTGCATCCCTTTCCTATCTCTTATGATTCCTTGTACCTATCCCAGGCTTTTTTTAATACCACCACTGTTTTGGCCCCCACTACCTCCACTGGAAGCTGGTTTCAGGCATCCACCCCCTTTTCTGTGAAGAAGTTATTTCCTCACATCAATCCTGAACCTACCCCCCTCCAGCTTCATATCATGCCCTGTTGTTCTAGAGCACCCATTCCTCTAAAAAATACCTTCCACCTGTATCTTACTCACCCACTTGAGGTACTTAAAGAACTCAATCATATCCCTCCTCCCCCTCCTCTTCTCCAGGGTCTACGTGTTTGGCTCCTTTAGCCTCTCCTCATAGGGCTTTTGATTCAGAACCTGTACCATCCTGGTAGCCCTCTTTGGACAGCCTGTACTCTGTCTATGTTTTTCCTAAGATGTGGTCTCTATAACCGGACACAGTACTCCAAGTGGGATCTTGCTAGTGACCTCTATGGGGCAACACCACTTCCTCTTCCTGCTGCTGATACCCCCACCTATAATCCCAGCATCACACTAACTCTCCTGATCACTTTGTTGCATTGTCTGGCCACCTACACCAGGTCCCTTTCCTGCTTGGTTGTTGCACCCAATTTTGTACTGTATCCACAGGTTTCTGTGACCCAAGTGCATTATTTTGCACTTTTTTGCATTAAACCTTAGTTGCCAAACTTTGGCCATTTCTACACACCCCCAGAGTGTCTACTATATTGCAGATCTTGGTGTCACCTGCAAAGAGACAGACCTTCCCTTCCAGTTACTCTGCTATGTCGCTAATGAAGACATTAGGTCCTGCAACTCTTTAGAAGTTGATGCCTCAGTGGGGAGCTAACTCTAACACAGCTCTCCATGAAGCTGACCTCTCTGCTCTGCCTGATATCGATCAAGAGGGCTTCAGATGTGTAGGCCTTAGATGTTTCTAGAATATCCCACCATCCTGAAGGGGTGCACTTCTTCTTTACCAGGTGGATGAAAATGGCAGCACAAGGGGTGTCATATCTGCAATTCGAGCCAGAGCGCAAGCTGTGCGTGCATGGTAACATGCCTCGTATAACACCTGCATTGGATAGCCCCCTCCGTGAGGACTTGGATCAGATATTTATTTATCTCTCTGTCCAAATTTCATAAGCCCATGGCATCTTCAACCATTGTGAGGTGGGTTCGGTGGACCACTGCAGAAGCAGGGATAGACATGTCATGTTTGGGACCCATTCCACAAGAGGGCAATGGCCAGCAAGATGTTTAGGAGTGGTATCCATTTGGAGGATATATATTCTTTGAACAGCCAACTGGTCAGGATTTTTGGTCTGTTGAAGATTTTACCGTAAGCCTGAGACCAACAGAGTGGCTGATGTTGTGCTCTCTAAAGCTTTGAAAGTGGCTGTCATTCAAGCCTCCGCGTGTTGACATAAAATTGTAATTTTCTGAGAGCATAGCTTGAAAAAGATGGTTTAAATAAACACATGGAGGCATAAGATTACAGTTCGTCCTCACCTTCCTTGTTCTTATTCTGTTGCAGCTAATGCCTAGGAGGACCTGGAAACACTGAGGTTGAGTCCAGCGAAGACTCATTTACATTGCTCCAGTTTCAAGTTGTTGTTTCAGACGGTTCTTGTTTCCAGTCCTGTTGGAGATTCCAGTTCTAAATTTGCACAAAGAAGAGGACAACATTTGGCATCCTTGCATTTTATATGGGCCCAGTGGATTATGGGAGGAGCAAAGGACTCTGGGTGTTGTAGGCAGTAGTCCACGTTAGCTAGGGCCAGTTGGCTGTGTTTGGTGCTGTGTGCTGCTGATCACTGTAAAGAAGAGTGAATTTCCAGTAATCTTGCACCTCCGTGTGTTTATTAAAACCATAACTTTGTTTCAGTCTACGCTCTTGGAAAAATTTTACCTGAAAATGTAAAGAGAGCTGCAAGAGCTTGCTTCCAGGTATGTCCTGGGGAGAGTTACTTGGACATGTTTTATTTATTTATTTATGTTTAACCAGGAAAGGCACACTGAGCTCTGACAAGTTGTTTCCAGGTGCAACTAGGTGGAGGGTTACATGGATCTGTTTTTATTAATGGGGGAATGTTGACCAGGACACCACAGAAACCCCCTACCGTTATGATACATGGCATGGAATCTTTAATTTCAAAAATCAACTTTCACAATGTTGGCCAATGCTTCTGGGGTGAAGACGGGTGCTGCATCTTACATGCAGACTTCACATGGATAAACAAAACAAAAATCAGTGCACTTTAAAGGAGCTGTGCAAAGTGTTGTTTTATTTTTTTCAACTACCCATGTACTGGAATTTTTTTTTTTGTGGCCAGCAGCCGGTCACCTTCAGTGCACCCTGTCACCCAGGCCCTATCGCCTGGGACCTACATACCCTTCAGAGTGCACTCTGGCTTACCCCCCCCAAGGCAGGGCCATTGGGGAGGGGCACTCCCTGAATGGAGAATGGTTCATGATCTGGGGGAGTACCTCAGTTAGCTGTGTGGTGTCTGGCACAGGGTAGACATCCTCCTGTTTGGCTAGGGATTTTTGTGGATGCTTCCCCCTAGGGAGGCATGGCGTGCAATGATGTGGTGGCACATGAAGTGCCGGACATCTGGCATGACTACCAAAACACTCAAGCACTGTCTGTCAAACCCCTGGTCTCCACCAGGGTCAGTCAAGAGCCAGATGCTTCCCCATCCTCCCCCCAGAGGAGGAGGAGAGCAGTCCTAGGGATTCTAAATCCTCCTCTCCCCTGCTGGCCTGCCATCTCCCCAGGCTGACTTCCAAACTGGGACGTCGGCATCACGAGCAGAAGCTCAACTGCTGGGCCAGTGGGCCGGCTGGGAAATTCTTAAGCAATGAGAAACCACTGGGGAGAGGGGGAGTAATCCCGCCTTTAGTGTACAAAGTGCTCTTTTATTTATTACAACTATCTACACAATGAAAATTCATAAGTGGTAAGGAACAGCGGTGAGGGGGGAACAGGTGGTCCAGAAGGCAATCCCATCCCTTTTGGGATTACTGACTGGTATCCCAGCCTGTGGTGTTGCCTTACCACTGTTTAGAAGGTGGAATTACTGCCCCCAGTTTTATTGTTCCAAAATGGAGTTAACAGAAGCCCTACCTTTAGGGCATTAATTGGGGGTTTTCAAGCTGGGATTTGAAATTGGGGGGGGAGGGTATATGCTAGCACTGGCATGGCAAGCAATTGTATCAGGATTCAAACCCAGGGCTGTGGCAATTGCAGAGGCTTTCTCCAATACCACACTTATGGTATGTAGTGGGTACTGCCACAGTGCCAGGACTAAAATCCATTACCGTTATATACTGCAGTAACACCAAAAGGTCTCCTCACAAGTGCTACAGTGAGCTACCTCTACCGAGTAAGCATTTGACTCACACATAAACACGTTAAACTCAGCCCCCATACCTCTCAATTGTCCCAAATTATGTAGTACATTACTCATTTTACTACTCGGAATTGCCTCCTCCCATATGAATAAGTTGCAGCCCACACAAAGAACATGCTGTCTCACACTGTTAACACAGCCTCGAAAGCAGAAATTCATTTTCATGCAGGATGCTAAATCAAAATGAAACTTAATGCATTAGGTTACACAGTGCCTTGAAGCTGTATCTCCATGTCTGATGATGTGTCCCAGTGTCCTGCAATATGTGAGGGACAACATCCAAATGTCCCACAATTTGGTGATAAAAGGTTGAGAAGTATGCTACCCATTTCTTCAGTATCTGCATGCACATTGTACAACAGATGCTTCAAAATCCTTGAAGTGGAAGCAACACGGTATGTCTAGCAAGGGTCAGCTGTTAGTGAATTTTAAATGCTGTGAAAAAGACAGCACAAGACCCAAGATCCTGTTCCCACCCCTGTCCTGAACAAAAGGAGATAGTATTTCTATGACTCAGAGACATTTGTGGAAGCTCACGCTGTGATGCCTGTCAGGCTTCCGTTAAACAAATGACATGCTCACAGCCACCGTGCCCAGCAGCTGGCTGCCAGCCATGTTGAAGTTTCCCCCGAGACCCATCTGCTAAGAAATGTTTTCCATCTTATCAACAGACTTTCTTCTACTGGTTTTCTAGCTGCACCATGATTTATTGCATCAGCTCAGCTTGGCTGACTTGATAATTTGCTGATAAACACATTATTCTTGTTTTATATTGTTGGGTTTGCACTGTCAGCGCTTCCTTGTTCCACAACAGAGCCTTCCTTTTGTCACTACTGCTGCTAGGATGCTTGGTAGAGTGGGTGAGTTGGGGCCAATGACTGGGGATATAGAAGCTGTAACAATTAAAACAACAGCCCACAGGCTTCTTATGTCTGCATCAGTTGTTCAGTTATTAGCACTTTCAGCTGTGGGTCAGGAACACCAGATTGCCATTGATTCAAGCTTGCCTATCACACACTTGAGATGATACACAACAGTGCCTCTGCAGTGCTGCACTTGGGGGAAGGGAGCTGTAAAATTGGAAGCATCTTCCTTTGTAAGAGATGTTAAACTAAGGTCCCTTGTGCCAGACTAATGGCTGTTGGGGTCAACATTAGGATTCTGAATGTGGGAGCATAAAATAATGGGTGTGGATGAAACTGGACTGGTGGACCACACCAAACCGTAGCCTGACTTATAAGTTGTGCAAATTTTTGCTTATCGGGCTTTTATCAGTCTAGTTCAATCTGTTTTCGGGGGTCTGGTTTTCACCAAGTCTTGGGTATGGTATGGGTGATTGCAAGACCGCTGGAACTGGACTGGACCAGATTCATCAGTCGAGCCAGACTGACTGGACCAGCAAAATTCACACAACTTGCACCCTACCAATCTGGTTTGGTCTGGTTCCAGAGGTCCAGTTTTCACCAAGTCCCCCAAAGAACTCTGTCTACTTAGACCTTTCTACTCACCCAGAGCTGCAAGGGCCAACCCAAGGATTAACGTTTGGTGCAGTGGTAATACAGTTTTTTTATTTCAATTTTCTGCAACATTTCAGTATGAAAGCAGTAACAGACATTGCACACAGGGTGCATCAGACATTCTGCATCTCTTAGCTCCAGAAGAAAGTGATGGTGTTCCAGCAGGAGTAAATTTGCTCTCAACTTCCCATTACTTTGGGCCCTGGGCAACCCAGGTGAAATTGTTCCTGCATCCGTTGTTCCTCTGTAGTTTTCCAGATACCTTTTCCCCCAGGATGCAGCTGAAAATGAGACTGCAAGTTATCTTTACTTGTCTGCCTGGGTTCAATAATTTTAATAAATACAAATTTACAGGAACACATGGCAGTCATTGAAAGAGACAATGACTTATTTTAGGTGTCCTGCCCAACATTCCCTCCCTCAAAAAGTAACAGTTTGGCTTGGGCTATTTTTTTAAACAGAGCTGTTTGGCCCTCAAGCCACCACCCACTCCAGTCTTTCAGGACCCTGCCTCCTCCAGCCCTGTAACCCACTCCCTTCATCGTCAAGCCTGCAGGGATCCACACAGAACAGGGCCTGAGTGAGCTAGCGACCATAATTTAGCTGTCTTAAGGCACATACCTTATTTGTGTTTTTTTCCATTTTCTTCCAAGCCCCTCTCACCGCCCCTGATGTTAAGCCGTGCCTCCTAAGGCATTGACTGCAGCAGTATGCTACAGACTGACACCATCTCTTGAGAGGGAGCAGGCACTCCAGCTCACCGAAAGGGACTGCAGCTATGCTAGAACCTGGACATCTCCCTCTCTGGGCTAGCTTACGCAGAGCTCTGCAGCACTCTTCTGCTCTGGCCATGCTGATCCTGGCTCCATGAGTCCACTCCCAAACTCAAGTCACCAGCAAGAAAGGGTAATGCACTTCCATTGAGCCATCAGGTGGTCCTTGATTCTGGCTATTTGATAGAATCCTAGCATTTTCTAAAAGCAGCAGGGACCCAACACACAGTCACAAAGAGTGAAGGCAAGAAACAGGGTGCAAACAGTTTCCCTGCTACACCTCTGTACTTTGGGGCTGTACACGGAAGTTACTCTGAGACTGAAACACAACGTGAATTTCAGAAGCTGGAATGCAAATTAGTCTTCCAGACTTCAGCAGTGAGCTCACTAAACCCCGGAAAGTGATATCCACAGGGTGCTGTGCATGCTGTAGCAGTAGTTGCATGGCAGTATATTATCCACAGGCCCTGTGTGGATCAGTGCTACTACCATAAGTCCCGGCCCCCCAGCATTCAACCAGCCTTCACCTTAAAGTCCATTGCTGGGCTGTCTCCTTCATGTGATTGTTCTTCCTATGTGGTCCCCTCTCCCCACCCATCCTCTATCTTAGCATATGTCTCTGCCATCCAGTGGAGGCCCCCTACCTAGCACCATTCCCCTGTGTGCCATCGAAACAGACTGGTTCTCCCATATCAGTCTCCATCTCCTGCCGTCTTCTGATTCATGAGTATCAGAGTTGAGACACCCTCCACATCCAGCCTGTATTGGTGCTACATGCAGGAGGTGTCACAAAGCTCTGCGACCATAGTCATGGGGGTTACCGTGCCAGGCTTTGAGAATGGCGACCCAGACCCATTTCACACATATTTGCAAACCAATTTACAAAAGGTGCAGGGAAGACTTTGAGCATGGCTCTGGGGGTTGTATTACCATGACTGTCACTAAGTGGTCATTGTGCCGCTTGACAACAGTCCCTAGCAGCTGAGAACTGGGTCCCAGGAGAGGTGATGGACTTTTTGATATTACCTTATTGATTTTGAGCTATGCTGTTCCTGAAGTTTTACTGCTTGAAACATCTGATTATAATATAGGGGATAATGTATGGGCAATCATGCACGACAAGGCTATATTTCCATTGAAGGGTTCTGATGACATCATAGGGATCTCTAGAGAGAAGCTCAAGAAGTCTCTGATGTTATCAGAACCCAAAGATGGAAACACAACCAAGTTGTATGTGGTTGCCGATATCTTATCTTGTATAGAATATGGTTTGAAAAATAAAATTTAAAAAAATGCCGCTTTTTCATCCAAATAAATATTTGTTTTTTCTAAAACAGAACCTCACCGTCACTCAGCTGCTGAAAACCCATTCAGGTGAGGATATGTTTCTATTTTTTTTTTTTTCATGATGAAACCGAAGATGTTATGCTAGAGGAAGATCTGGGTTCTGTGTGTAAGAGGAAAAGAAAGTAAAATGATAGCTGACACGTGTCCTTAAAAATTTAAAAAGCTACTGTACCATAGAAGGGTGCAGCAGCATTCTCAGCCCTTTGAACTGTGGTACAGTAGCTTTTTAGTAAGGATGAAAATCCATATACAATCAGGGTAACCATATACTATATAAGGAATAATGTATGGGTGACCATACACAACAAGCCTGTGTTTCCATTGAGAGGGCAGAGATAACAGCTTGTGGACCTTGAGAGCGAAGCTCAAGAGGTTCATGCTGTTATCTCAGCCCTCAAATGGAAACAGGGTAAGTTGTGTATCATCATCTATATTATGAGAGAGCATAACCTTTTGTGTTCAACTGGAATGAAGTGAGTGTATCAAAACATAATCAATGCACAGTGGATGTTGATGTTACTACCCCTGTCTTGTGGGCTCAAACAATGTTGAAGGGCTGGTGTTCTGATGTTCCTGACTGGGGAGTTTGAATCTAGATCTTTTAAGATTAGTACGGTGCCTCCACCTACAGTAAAATCTAAGTGGGCCTGGCGTCAGAGCAGTACAACCCCCTGGGATAAAGAACCTCCCACCTCTCCCATTGTCTCCCTATACATGTAAAATCAAAGTGCAACCTTTAAATTCAACAAAAGTCCAGTTAGTGACTTACACTAATAATATGCTCACCAGACAAAATGTAAAATATCAACAATATATTTATTGGAGGAATATTCACAAGGAATTGGGAAGTGCAAAGCATAAAGGGTTTTGGCAAAAACTCATGAACTGTATGGGCAGGACTGAAGTCAGGTGCCTGACCAGGCTCGGCCTGTAAAACACTTTAAAAACAGCAATAACAGTGCCTACCCCCACCACGAAAGACAAGACAGTAGCAAATTAGACTGTAAACCTATTAGTTTTACCAGCTCACCTGTATTGGGGTGGATTACTTATGGAATATCAACGCTCGGAATCCCATCACCCAGGAACCCAAGCCCAACATCCCGACATTGCATTTGCTGAATGAATCACCATCTCAATGGTAGCTCCCCCCACAATTGCGTGCGGGTGACTTTGCCCCGCGCACCTCCATAAAATGATATCATCAACTCTGCACTGTTGCAAGTTTGGGACTTGGGCTTTCATCCATCAGAATGGTGATCCATCAGGCAAATGCCATGTAGGAATGTCAGGCTCAGGATTCTGGGTGCCAGGATTCTGAATTTCAGGATTTTACAATACTCCCTTGGGGGCATCACCCACTGTTACCAGTTTCAGCCCTTAAACCTTAGATGAAGCTCCCAGTGCTTCACTGGGTACCCACCCACAGGAACAGTGCAGGTCCAGTGTCGTTGCAGCTGATTGGCCAGTGGTGGTGCACTTTAAAATAAGCAGATTAAACACTTTCCAAACCCAAACCCTATAGACCATTCAACTGCTTAGTTGGTTGGTAACATTTTATTCATATTACAATGTGAATAGGATAATACTCCATTGAGTAACAAGACACGTTTACAAGGAGATCCATAGAGCAAAGACAATAGTTACACATACAACAAACATTCAGACAATTTACACAGATATATGATATACATCAATATTAGCTTATCAAAAAACACTTACTGTTACTTTTTATAACTTAAATTATTTAAAAAATATGCAAAGATTTCAATATACACACAGACTAGAAGTTCCTTTCTCATTTTACCTCAGAATACAGTTCATTAAGGTACATATTATGATATATCTAAAACTGCAACCTATTCTTATTCTTAAGTCATATGTTGACTCTGAATTTCTTTACTATAAAATACTAATGTAAATAGCATATTCCTGGCTCATACATCAAATTCACAAACTGTTTTTTTATTGAAGGCAAATTTGCGGGGGATATCCAGCCACCTAAAATCCAGAGGCAGGGAATTCCAAACTTTGGGACTCCTGTATAGGGGAGATGCCCTTCTCAACTCCAAATTGCATCTGGGTACAACATATTCTATGCCTCAGAAGATCTTAACCCCTTCCTATGTTCCCTAACCTCAAAGTCTCTTTGATTATGTCCAGGCAATTGTTGCCTTCTAAGTTTACTTATGAATGCTACAAGGTGCCAAATCCTCCTATCATCCAAGCACCACCAATTTATGGCTCTATATAGATCACAATGGTGGGTGCTTCTGGGCTCATCAAGGATGAGGTGGGCAAATCTATTGTAAACAACATCAAATTTCGCCAGTTCCATCCCCGAGGCCACACCATACACCAAATCCCCATAATCTACAGTGGGTGGGATCATGGTTTCCACAATCATCCACCACACCTCCAAATTTGTATAGGGCTTAAGTCTATAGAGCAAACCCAACTTTCCACTAAGATTACCCACCAAATATTCCAGATGTTTATCCCATCTCAATCTTTGATCTAACAAAACTCCTAAACATTTGTAATACGTAACCTGTTTAATTTTCTCTCCTCCTTTTGTCATAATATTCAGTAACTGATGTACCTTTGTAGGGCCATGAAAATATACCACTTATGTCTTTTGTACATTTAGAATTAAGTTAAGAGAAGAAAAAAAATCAGTGGAGCTCAACAAAAGCTGACTGTAATTTGGTATTGATTCTTTCCTAGGCACTACCCTCCACATAAATCAGAGTGTCATCTGCGTATATATGGTACCTTATATCAGGATGTGTAAATTTGATACCATTTATATATATGTTAAAAAGTAGGGGGCCCAGAATGTATCCCTGGGGCACCACCACTTTTACAGGAAGGGCAGATGATCTATGGATGCCAAGCTCTACTATTTGTTTTTGTCCCATAAGACAGGAGCTGAACCATTTCTGTTGCAAACCCTTTACCCCCAAACCCCAGAGTCTGGACAGGAGGAACTCATGGTTGAAGGTATCAAAAGCCTTGGGAAGATCTATAAATACAGCTCCCACAGAGTTCCACCTCTCCAGGCCCATTTGGATGTCCCCCACAACCTTCAATAATGCTGTCTGGGTACTATATTTTGAATGGAAACCAGACTGGTACGCATTCAAAAAATCTCCCTTAAATGGTAGAATCTCCAAATGATGTATTTGTAACTCCTGGCCTGTTGACTAAATCTGTAGATTTGATGGTAACTTTGTACAAACTTTCCCAGCTGCAGGGCAAGCCCTGCAAATACTCACAGTTCTGTTATACCACTTTGCTGTCAACTGGCCTCCTTCTTCTCCTCCTCCTCCTCTTCTGCAGATGCAGTTTCTCTCAGGTTGATGGTTCAGTTGTGGCAGTTGGGTGAAGCAGCTCAAAGATACTTCAGGTCTCAGGTGTCTCTGGATGTAGCTTAGGCTCTCTGTTTCAGTAGTCTTCTGGACCTCTCAAGCTCTTTCCTCTTCCTCCTCTACAACCCAGACCAGTCTAAGGAGCAGAAGCCACACACCTCACACTCACATCCAGGCTTCAGAACCCATGAGTGAAGCATTAGCTAGTACCTGACATTAGCAAGGCAAGGCAAATTTAACTTTTCTGGTGCCCAATCCTGGAGGCTCTGGGTGCCATACAATCACAAACAAACAATTAAGACATCATAAAATAACATTCAACAAATACTTAAAAACACAATAAAATGAGGGTTCAATATCAGCATTTAAACAGAGGACCCCCAATAAATCTAAAATGGCTGATACTTCCAGATTACCATACTGTGTTCAGGAATGCCCGGCTAAATAGATAGCTTTTAAGGCAGGCATTAAATGCCTCAACTGTAGGAGCCTCCCTTACTGATGGAGGAAGCGAATTCCATAAGATGGGGCTGGCAACACTAAAAGCTCTGTCACCGGCAGTTTTCAACATCCTGAGAATTGCGAGGCCCCTTGTGGAGGGTCGAAGGGAGCGGACCAGGACAGCTGGTGTTAGAATGTTCAACAGGTAGCCAGGGCCCAGTCCAGTGCTAATTAACCATCTCCCAGGCTGTCTGCTGGATCAATGCAGGTTTTCTCTCACAGTTATACTCAGTCTCTCTCTGGTGCATACAAGCTGGCAGCTGTGGTGCATGTTTACTTCCCTTTCTCAAAGCAGGAACATTTCTCTTACAGGAAAATGCCATCCTGACACTTACAGTAAACAAATACACTGTCCAGTCTCTCGATACACAGGTTGTGGAAACCTTTTGAAGTCACTCCCTGATGGCTGGTTGTGGAAGTGCGGGCAAGCTTCACTGGAAGGCTCTCGCCAGCAACCCTCAGCCTCCTCGCTCTCTGAGAGCTAACTGCTGACTGCCTCTACTGTAACTGCGCTCAATATTTTCTAGGGTAAAGGCAGCTTGGGATTGGTGTAGGGGCTGCCAATCAACTGAAATAGTATTCAGAATGTTCACCCAATGCCCTATTGGTTGGCAAAAAGGGTACCAAGCATACAACACAATCATTCTCAAAAAATCTGCTGGACTCATGTGCTAGGTTCCCTGACCTCTGACTAATTGCCAGCAAGGTCAGGGGTCAGCAGGATGGAGGCTGTCTCTCTGCAGAAAACATAGCTTCACTCAAGGTCTTCTTTTTATAGGGTTGCTGACCTTTTACATTAGCTGACCCTCTGGTGCTGTAGCACACACACTGTGCTCTACCTGGTAGTGGTTGTGTGGCAGGCAGGGCTTTCCTCATCCCCTCAGGAGCTCTGTGTCATGCCCCCCCTGAGAAGAGCAGTCTCTGTTGCTGTGCAGCTGGTAGACATGCTGTCCTTAAAGGTGCAGAATGCCAAATGCATGGAGTCATTTCCTTCCTCCCTCTCCTAGTATCTCCAAGCCCCCTGATGCCAACCGAAGTGCATGGGACCAGCGGAGCACACTAGAGGGAGTCACTGTGGGTGGACACAAGTTTGCAGCAGTGAAGAGTTGTGCAGGCATGCTTAGCACTGTTCACACATTCAAGCTGCTCCAAGGCATCTTGCATGTTCGAGCAGGCAGCTGCTCAAATATGCACACATTGGTGTGTGGCAATCACCAAGCAGGAAGCAACTCTGTGCTCAAGAAAGCATTCCTCTGGTCCCCTTCCAGGATGTAGTCCCAGGGACCAGACAGCAGAAGATAGCATGCAGAGTTCTGGGAGTCCAGGTAAGCACCACTGTTTTGAAGGGGGTTACACGCACCTCTGTCTAAATACTTGACATACATGGCAAGTACTTCAACAGAGTCCATCTATAACAGTAAACAGTGCTCAACACAACAGAGCAGTAGCATGCACAGTCTGTCTAGACAATTGTTTCTTGATGGGCATAGGCATAAATACATCCAAGTCTAGAGAAATGCAACTAGTCCAACAAACAAAATGAAAGGCCTTCCATATACACATAAACAGTTGTCATGACAGTAACCATTATCATACCATAAGAATAGGAAATTCCATAACTTTGTGCAATACTGTAATGTTAATCAATGCAGCATCCACATTTTTCAACCTCCTTTTTTTCTCCTTTAGTGTACCTGCTGTTCTGGGTGATACGGTCTGGGCTTTGCAAAAAATCAGTACGAGGCAGAGATCTGGGTATCACATAGACACCCCTGTGTACTGCATGCATTGGCAAGTTGGTAAGCATACCTGGTGAATCATAAGTTAACTACAGCAAAGGTTTGATAGCTGTTTCAGAATGACAGACTGGCACAGTCACTTCTTCATTGGATTCTGGGTTGCTGCTCCCTGTTCATTGACTTCCTGAGACCTGGGCCCATCATCCAATGGTACATCTATTGTTGGTTCAGAGTTCACTATTGTTGGTGTAAGCTCTGCAAGAGGTACATTGGACACATTACTTGTTGTTCCATCTGAACCTCTGAATAGTATGGCAAGATCATTTGAAGGATAGTACACCCTCCTTCTGATTCAGCATCTGAGTCATCCTGATCTGCTGGAGCATTAGTTGTGGGCCAAACAGTTTCAGATTGACTTGCCTGTTGCTTGAATTTTGTTTTCATGTAGCAGATTGAGTAGCTGGGGATTCTGGAGGCTCTACTGGTTCTACAACATCACTGGTGATCAATTGTTCAACAGGGAACAAATTGTTTCTATGGATAGTCTGGTTACTACTGTCTTCAGGATTAATCTTCCATCACAACATATAGGGCATTGCCTCAACAGTCAGCAATTTTGTGCTTCCCTGGTAGTCCTAAGTTTTTTAGCAAAATACGGTCTCCTGGCAGCAGTTCATATGCCTTCACTCTTTTGTTGTACCTACTGTATCTTTATTGGCTTCCTTCTGCTTTTCTGCAGCATCCAAGGCTGACTTATAGGTGGCATTTAACTGGTCCTTCAAACTCTGTACATACTGAATGTAATTTTCTGGCCTATTTCCATCTGCAGGGACACCAAAACACATGTCCACAGGAAGTCAGGCTACCTTTTCAAACATTAGACAATGCAGAGAGAATCTGGTGGTGTCACTTTTGATGCAGTTATACGCATAGACTAATGCACTAACTTGCTGAATCCAGTTGCTCTTTCTTTTGGGCTCAGTGTGCTTACCATGTTTAGTAGGGTTCAATTGAACCACTCAGGCTGAGGATCCCATTGAGGGTCGCAATTTATTCTCCAGAGAGAGACAGCATTTCTTTTACTAGATGACTTTCAAAATCTCAGCTTTAATCTGAATGGATCCAGTGTGGGACTCCATAGTGTACAAATAACTTTTCTACTAGGTCCTTTGCAAGAATAGTTGCCTTTCAGTCCTTTATCAGATAAGCTTAGGTGTACATTGAGAAATTATCTGTTACAGCTAAGATGCTTGAAATGTTCTTAGAGTCAGATTCTAGGCTGAGAAAGTCTATGCTCACCAGTTAAATGGGTGCAGTTGTAATTATGTTTACCAGCGAGACTTCACTCTGTGGCAGTTTTACATCTCATACATCTGTTTCAGTTTTTGTAGTATTGTTCCAGGTCACTCCCTATGTGACCAGTAGAAGTAAGCATGAGCAAGGTCCAAAGTTTGATCACTTCCAAGGGGTCCCATGTCATCGTGCAGGGCAGGCAATGCAACTTTTTTGACTTTTGAAGGGAAGACTAGTTGCAGTTTTGGAAAGCATTGTGATCCTTGCACTTCTCTGTACAGCAGCTATTCTTTGATTCATAATTTGGATCATTCCCACAGAAGCAACTTAGTGTCAGGATCATTGGTACAAACTTGAGTAGCATCACTCCCTTTCTTCAGTATGAAGACAATGTACTTCAACTAGAGCCCACTCTTTGTTCTCTTTGTAAATCTTGAGGAGTTAACTGTGGGAGAGTGGTCAGATCCAGTGCAGCAAAATGGTAGCAGGCATTTGGTAGGCAGTCACTAGGGGTATAAAAGCTGTCTATGAGACAATGAGCATTTGCAGTTGTCTGTGTCTCATCTTTGTCAAACTGTTTCCACAATGCTTTGACCGTTTGCTCTGGGATCATATCCACATTGGTTGATTTGGTTAACTGTGGATGATGCATTTGGTCATCCTGACAGCGCATCAGTGTCCACATGTTTCAAGCCAGATCTGTATTCTACATAATAGTCTTAAGTTAACAAAGTGGGTAACCATCTGTGTCCAGCAGCATCGAACTTTGCAGTTGTTTTTAGGTATGACAAAAGATTGTTATATGTTTTGACTGTGATGGATGCACAGTACAAGTATTTATGAAACTGCTCCACAATGGCCACTTGACGGCAAGGAATTCCAGTTTGTGGGCTTGGTAGTTCCTTTCAGCTCTGTTCAGGCTCCTACTCATGAAGGTGACAGGCCTCAGTCCCTCAGGATAACTTTGATAAAGGACAGTTCCAAGTCCACAGAGGTTGGCATTTGTATGTAGATCATAGGACTTTGCTGGATCAGTATAAGCAAGCACTGGTTCATTTGTTTGACAGTAGATGATTTCTTTGAATGCCTCATCACACTGAGCATCCCATTTCTGGCCAAATTGGTCATTTGGCTTGAAATACTTTTTTGTTTGGATCTGTAACTGCAGAGTTCTTTTTACCTTTGTTTACTGGCAGGTAGCCTTTGGTCAGATTCCATAATGGTATCACCACCCGAGTATAGTCTTTGATAAAACATCTATAATACCCACAGAAGCCTAAGAAATGCTATAGGTCTTTCAGGTTCTTTGAGTTGGGCCAGCTGATCAAAGCTTCAACTCTGCTTGGATCTGTTTGAATTCCTTGGGCTGACACAATGTGTAACACATACAGTATTTGACAGAACTTTGGAAAAATTAGCATTTGTTGATAGAGCGCTTGAGCCGCAGCTCTTTCAGTTAATCTAGCACCTTCATCAGATGAGCCTCATGCTCCTTGAAGGTCTTCCCAAACCAAGTGATATTGTCAGGATAGACTTGGCACTCTAGGAGGTTTGTGTCTCTGACTGCATGCTCTGTTAGTCATTGGAATGTGGCTGAAGTGCCAGATGTGGGTTGGGGCATACAAAGGAATTAGCAAAAGCCAAGTGGACATACAGTAGGAAAGCAGTTTACTCTCTGTCCTCAAGTGCCATCAGGATCTGGTAGTATCTGCTCCTCAAATCCAGAACTGAGAACCATTTCCTTCCATTGCGACAAACTAGAGCATCTTGAATCCTTGGCATCGTATGCTGATCTGGGGTGGTTCTCTTATTTAAGGTTCTGTAGTCAACACACATGCAAACTGTATCATTTTTCTTGCACACAACCATGATAGGAGAGACATAAGGACTTCTTGATTCTTGGATAATTCCTACCACAAGCAATTCCTGAAGATGTCTTCTTACATCGTCAGTGTCTGCTGGGGCCAAGTGTTCTCAAAAAGGGCAGTCATCATACATACTGCACAAACATACATACAGACATACAAAGAAGCCATAGAAACATAGAATTAGATGGCAGATAAGGACCACTTGGCCCACCTAGTCTGTCCATTTCCCTACCTAATGGATAAGCTGCAGATCCTAGTTAACCAACAGCCTACTTCCTCCTACCCCCCACTAGAATTGCCTTATGTCTGTCCCATGCATTCTTGAATTTCCCCACTGTTTTTGACTCTACAACCTCCTCAGGAAGGCTGTTCCATGTATCCACAACCTCTCTGTAAAGAAATACTTCCTCACATTACCTCTGAACCGTCCCCCCTCTATCTTCAAATTGTGCCCCCTTGTTTTTGCACATCTCTTTTTCTGAAAGATGCTACCTTCTTGGACTTTGCTGATTCCCTTGAGGTATCTGAAAGTTTCTATCATGTTCCCCCCTCCCTCCTTTCCTGGAGGCTAAACATCTTTAGTTCCTTTAGTCTTTCTTCATATGTTTTCTTATGCAGACCCTGCATCATTTTGGTTGCCCTCCTCTGGACAGTCTCCATCCTGTCTACGTCTTTTCGGAGATGGGTTCTCTAGAACTGTACATAGTACTCCAGATGTGATCGTACCCACTGTTTGTACAGAGGGCCAACAACTTCCTGTTTTCTACTGGTGATGCCTCTCTCTATGCATCCCAGCATCCCCCAGCCCTTCTTACTGCCTTCTCACATTGCTGGCCCACCTTTAGGTCATCTGATATGACTACCCCCAGGTCCCTTTCCATTTTTGTTGTGTCAGTATCTCATCCCCATTGTGTACTCTTCCCCTGAGTTTTTGTTTCCCAGGTGTAGCCAGCAGGAGAAGGCCATTTGGTCTATCAAGTCTGCTCGCATTGCAGGGTACACAATCTGATGTGATGCAATCATGCAATCTGATGTGATGTTCTTCTCTGGTACCACACCCAACATCCCACTTGTGAAGAGAAAAGACTTTAGTTAATTCTGCCAACTTCCAACTAACTTTGGTCTTCCATTTTCAGGCATGGGGTAGTCTGCAAAGTCAAAAAATTCAGGGTTGAGTCCAGCATTCTCATTTTACAAGTTGGGTTGGGGCTGTACTGCCATGTCTGTGCAATACACCCAGACAATCATTCAGTCTTTTCTTACTGTAATGTCTCAGTCAGTCACATTCTTCACCTGGATGGTGATTATTCTCACATAGTCATGTGCTCTTACAGGCAGCACACTTGGTTTACCCAGCAGTCCTTCTGGCAATCCATGCTCTTCAGAGGTATCTGTCCTCAGGATTTGATTCTTCATATTTTGCTTCTGTCTCATCACTTTATTGATGATACACACTGTATTAGGAGGTAAGATGAGCTCTTCAACCTTGCGGCACCAAACAATACCCACATGGTCTTCTCATTTTTCTGGTCTCTTCTGATTCTGCTTCTGGTAGGCTTTCTTCACCAATCTATGCACTCACGATGATGTATGATTCTGTTGTGCCTTTCATTCCTGGCAAAGCTGGTCTAGGCATCCAAACATGTGTTCATTTGTTCAGTGAGGATGGGCACATTGTTGCACATCCCTGACTGTGGGCAGATCATTGCCAACATTTCAACTGCATCATCAGGCCCCACACATTCAGACCTTCCAAAGGCTGTAGCTTGCAGTTCTTTGTGAGATGTTTTTCGTAACAGTCCTTGAAAATAATGGTCACTTGTGAACCACTGTAAAGAACAGCTCAGGTGGAGGTCACGTGATGGCTGCCTGAACGGTCGCAGATTTCCTTGCTCCCTCTCCACGACTTAATTAAAGGAATCTTATTATCCAAACTCAAGCTAGATTTTCAAAAACTGGCTTACTCCATATTCAAGAAGCCACAAGGAGTGTCGCAGCAGCGAGTTACCTCCAGGATAGATCAAGAAATGCGAGATAATCCACCTCGCCATACGCCACCTACCACACCGACGTGGGACAAAGCGGCTAAGTGCTCTAAGGCAACCCTAGCTGGGGCAGTGGAGGAAGCCAGCTCCCAGGCCGCGCTTACGGAGGGGAAGTTTTGGAAAGGAATCACTCCCCTGAAAGAATCGCTGGAATCTCTAACAGCTTCAATACAGAACATTACCTCCTATTTGGCTGTATTAACCCAACGCACAAAGACAAAAAAGTGAGAATTTCATCCCTTGATGACAGGAGGGGGAGAATCGAACCTGAAATGTCACAAATGCATCATCGACTTAAGGCAATTGAAAACAAGATGGAAGATTTGGAAGGAAGGTCGAGGAGAAATAATCTGTTAATATTGGGGCTACCTGAAGGTGAAGAGGGCACATCGCCAGTGTTATTTGTCCAGAAATTGTGTAATAAGCTGGCAGACCCATCTCCTAACGTCCCGGAATATGTGATTGAGCGGGCCCATCGATCGCTAAGGCCGATTCCCTCAGTAGGAGCCCCACCACGTCCTTTAATTTTTAGACTTCTAAATTTCAGGGATAAGCTGCATATTTTGAGCAAAACCTGGGACATTAGCAAATTGCTCTGGGAAGGCAAGAGAATAAGGCTGACACAAGATCTTCCAAAATCTGTGAGGCAAAAGAGGAAAGAGTTCCACCCTGTAGTTGTAAAGCTTATTGCTGCTGCAATTCATTTCAAAATGCGATATCCAGCCATACTGCAAGTTTGCCATAATGAAGAATGGCACAGCTTTGAATCGCCTCTTCGGGCGGAAGGAAAGTTGCGGAGACTGTACCCCGATCTGTTTAAATGAGACAAGATGTGGAATGTTTAGTTGGATATTGAGAACATTTAAGAGCTATATGGTGTGAAAGCTGTTACTAATCGGGAGGGGCATTACAGTGTTTTGCTGACTGTATACCTTTGAGTAACACTTCATGAGTACCACATCGAAGTGGGTTAGGTCAACTTGGTAGATTTCGGAGCTTATCGTGGCTGCTAGATAATTAAAAGGAAAATGCAACCAGATGTTAACAAGCATAAATAATCTGTTGCAGCTCGATTATTTTTCTTTTTTCCTCCCATAGCCCCTAGTTGGTTAATGTTTTGGAAGTACTGTTGGGGCACACTAGATTGAGATGCCGGTTTTTATATGTTAATTATATTGTTGAAACTTAAGGCATCCAGTGTAAGGAATAACTCTAATGTGCACTTTTTCTTTCAGCTGACCGGTGTTATTTATGTTTTGCCAGTGGGGGAAATGGGTAAAATAGATGATCGAGATGTAACTAAACATTTATTGAATATTTTGGTGTGCTAAGTAGCTAAACTGTTAAAGCAATCTAATCCATATATGGTCGGAAGGCCTAAAATATCTATTTAGATTCAAGTTAAGTAGTGGGTACTTAAGAGATGTTTGGAACGTTTCTAGTTAACTGAGATAATGTGGGGCGGGGGCTTTTCTGGGCACGTTTAAGGGAGGAGCACATCACAACCCGAAGTTGAATAGTGTTCTGGTGAAGAAACCAGAACAATGAAAAGGAAAAGTTTTATTTTTTTGTTAATCTTGGGGTTAAAGGGGTTATATATAATAATTTTAGGTTTTGTTATTTTGTTTGGGGGGGGCATTTGGGAGGATAAGATACTTAATCAAAGGGATAAATGTATAATACTAATTGGGGCAGTATGGAATATGCACTATAATAGGATATGAAGGCATGAAGTATATTATGTGGAATATCAAGGGATTGCATTCCCCTACTAAGAGACAACAGGTATTAGCCCATTTACAGGCATTACAATGCCAGATAGCCTTTCTCCAGGAGACCCATCTCCTAACATCAGAGAACCTTTCTCTTAGGCGTCTATGGGTTGGACATAGTTATACAGGGGGAAAGTCCAACAGTCAGCGAGAAGTTGCTATTTTCCTTCAAAGGGGATTAAACTTTCAGCTAAATAAAATAATTGTGGACCCAGAGGGTCAATACCTATTCTTGCATGGGGTTTTGGACCAGACGAATTATTTTTAGGGTGTGTGTATGGCCCAAATATCTCATCTCCCGATTTTTTATAGGACTTGTGAACGTCATATTTGGACTTATACACCTCCCTATGATTCTGGCAGGAGATTGGAATGTCACTATAACTTCTAACTTGGATATATCGAGTTGTCGGGTTATTAGGCCATCCTCAGTTCAGCAAGCTCTCCATGAGTTCATAACCATGGGAGGCTTGTGTGACCCCTGGAGAACTTTCCATCCAACTACTCAGAAGTATACTTTTTATTCTTCGGTACATAAATCCCTATCTAGGATAGATTACTTCTTAGTTAGTACTGAAACATTAAGTCATATTACAAGCACTGGCAGACCTTCTAGGGTATTATCAGATCATTCACCGGTATAAACGGGATAAAATATGGAAATTAAATAAACAACTTCTTAGGGACCCATGGGTCCTAGGGAAGTTGCAAACCCTGATTAAAAATTTCTGGCAATCAAACCTCGGATCTATGTCTAGTGTGGATAAAGTATGGGGGTCACTGAAATGCACTCTCCGGGGGAGTGCATCTGAATTGTCTCGACTCATAAGAAAAAGCAGGAAGCTTTATTATAATCTCTTTTGGATCAGATAGAGAGGCTTGAGAATACTTCAGCCCTGGAGCCCTCTGAACAAGACCAAGTTGAGTTAACTAAGCTGAGGCATTGGTACGCTGACTTGCTGAGGGAGAGGTCTGAATATGCTGTACTTAAGACTAAGGCAAGGTATATAGATCAGGGAGACAAAGCCGGACATTTGCTGGCTATGTGGCTCAAGGAATAAGAATCCTCTCGGTGGATCAAAGTCATAAGTTCACAATCTGATGGAACTCTGAAATACTCTCCAGAAGAGGTTGTTCAAGAGTTTGACAGTTTTTACTCCCAATTATACTCTTCTCCTTTGAACCCTCCTTCAAATAAAGAGATCCAAGATTATTTGGATAGAATACCACTCCCACATTTATCACAGCCTCGCCAAACCTTTTTGATGTGGCCTATTTCGCAGGCTGAAATTTTATCTGCTATCCAGTCATTGGCGTCGGACAAATCGCCAGGGCTGGATGGCTTTCCAGCTAATTTATACAAGGCCTTAGCAACTGATTTGGCCCCCATTCTTGCTTAGGTCTTCTCATATCTTTGTGATAAGGGCTTATCGGACTTCTCACTTTTGCAGGCCCTCATTGTGGTATTACCTAAGCCCAATAGACCCCCCGATAAAGTGACCAATTACCAGCCCATATCGCTTATGAACTGCGATATTAAAATTCTAGCAAAAGTGTTGGCTATTAGAGTTATGCAGGTATGGGAAGGACTCATAGGGCCTGAACAGGTAGGGTTTATGAGGGGGGAGATCCTCTCTGGATCACTTGAGAAAACTAGAACATATTTTCTCCGTGTCCAGGGAGTCTCGGGATCCAATGGTTCTGGTATCCCTGGATGCAGAGAAAGCTTTTGAAAGGGTATATTGGGAATTTCTTTTTTTGACTATGGAGAAATTTGGCTGTTCTATTAGGTTTATTGAATGGGTGAACATTTTATATACTAGACCAAGTGCAAAGGTTTACTGTAATGGGGTCTTGTCGCAAGGTTTCTATTTACATTCTGGGACTCGTCATGGTTCCCCGTTATCCCCATATTTGTTTAATATTTATCTTGAACCCCTAATCAGACTCCTGAATTCAATACCACAAGTGCATGGTATTGTGTTAGGCCCCCTAGAGGTTAAAATCTCAGCATATGCCGCTGATCTTTTACTCCATATTTCCCATCCAGCTGTCTCATTGCCAGCTGCTTTGCAAATTATCTCTCAATTCGGACGGGTCTCAAATTACAAATTAAATCTGGACAAAACCACCTTAATGCCCTTAAATAGTTGGGTAGTCCCAGCAGACTATGCACATTTAGGGCTAAATAAATCAATTAAAATAGTATATTTAGGAATAACCCTCACGCAGAGTGCAGTCCTGAGGAAGAAATGGAATTTGGAGACTTTGGTGATAACTATTGCGAGGGATCTTAATAGATGAAGACTGCTCCCGATGTCAATGCAGGCTAGAATTAGTGTGGTTAAAATGAATATTCTTCCCCGCATTTTCTACCCTATACATATGCTTAATTTATTCATTTCTATTGCATGGTTCAAAAAACTTCATGGACTAATATCCTGTTTCATATGGCAAGGGAAGAGGCCCCGCTGTTCCTATATAAAAATGGGGGCCCCAAAATATTTGGGGGGTTTTAAATTACCAAACTTCTACTTATACTACTTAGCCAGTCATATTTCAAAATACGTTCAATGGATCACAGTTCCAGGGGAAGTGACTCCCTTACAATATACCCCTATTTGGTTGCAAGTAGAAAGATATCTGATTAGGGCAATGGGAATTTCATTAGAAACCATGTTCTTTATTTCAATAAATAGATTACCTTTGTAAATAAAGTGTTCAGTCATAGGGATTTCGATCAGAGTGCATACTCAACTCTGTAAGTCTATGAAATATGAGAATATAAAAGATATCTCTCAACCACTAGGTGGGAACCCCAACTTTAAACTTCAAGGAGCCTTTATCTGTGGTCCAGAAATGTCAGAAAGATATATTTCAGATGTCTTACAAGAGGGAAGGATATTCGAAAGCACTAAACTACTATTGGAGCTGGGACTTCCAAATATCAAAATCCTTAAGGTATATCAGATCCGCCATAAGTTACTGAAATGGTTTGGAAACCAAATTTGGGATATCAATCAAAAGGAATTTCTCTCCCATATACAATGCTTTGCCAGATCATCCCATTCGGTATCAAAGTTGGTAAACTTTATTTTCCCTTATATATACCCCACAATTTCTGGAGTATCTCAGTATTGGGAGACTACGCTTTCTGGGCAGTCTAAGGAATGGGATGGTATTTGGGCAGATTTGCATCAATACTCTGCAAATGATAGGCTACATCTTATTCAATTTTATATTCTCCACAATATATTTTTAACTGCAAGACTTTTATTTAAAATAGGTAGACTTCCCTCAGCAACGTGTTTGAGATGTTCCTCAGCAGAAGGTTCTTTATTTCACATCTTATGGGAATGTAATAAGATAGTCCCATGATGGGAAAAAATCAAGGCTACAATTAATCCCATACTAGGCTTAACAGAGCTTTCTTCCCCTGAAGTATATATTGTAGGGGACTACTCTTCGATCCCTATTAGGGAGAGAAGGTTTCATATCTCCTTAATATCCCTAGTGGTTAAGAGGCTGGTGTTACATCACTGGCTAGACCAGGAAGAAATTTCTTATTCAGAATGGTTACAGGAAATGCTGTATAACTTAAGGATTGAAAAAACAATTGCTACTCTTAGGGATCAGCCTAATAGATATGTTGAGAGATGGGCCAAACTGGAGACCTTATTAATAGTGTAATTACTTGTCCTGCTAATACTGTTAAAGAAATGTACAAGCTATTAACATAAATGCAATAGGAAGGCTATGTGATAATATCTACAAGTTAACTGCATACACATAAGATAAAGTCCCCTTAATTTGTCCTGGCATTGATATTATTCCTACTTGTGGTTAGGTATCTTAGGGAGGGAGGACTATTGGGGGGAGGGTGGGAAGGATATATGTTTGTTGTGCAACTAAATGCAGATACAAGATGTCTAACTGTGTATGTCATGTATTGTCTAAATTATTGTGCAAGTGAATACAATAAAATTTATTAAATTTCCAAAAAAAAAAAAGAACAGCTCAGGCTAACACTCCATTGACTGCAATGATTGTTTCAGTTGAAGGACCACTACTTAGTCAAGGTGCTCTGGTAAAGTTTGTTGTTGTGATGCGACAGTGAACTTGGCTACTCAGGGTTTCACAGAAGTTTTAGAGCATCTTACAGATGGGACTCCTGTACGCTCCCTTACTGGGCTTCTGGGAACTTTCCCTACCTCTGGATTCTTTCGAGCAATTTAGAGGTGACTCTGCAGATCTTCCAGTGACTGACACTATCTCTTCAGCTGTTCGTCTTTTCCACAGTTGTAACACAACACGCCCTCTTTGTACTGATGTGGTCTATGTGGTGCATTAGGAGGTGGTCCCCAGTTTCTGTTACTTTGTTTTGGAGGATATGCATTTGGGGCTCTGAGAGGGGGGTGCTGACTGCAAGTCTTCTTTGCTCTGGGGTTCTATCCCCCTGTCAGGCTATGGACTGCATGTTGTGTCTCTTTAGTTCAGTTACCAGACTGAGTAATCCATTGGCTTGGATTTGGAGGGGACAATCTACAGGTGGTGTTTGTGCTTGTACTCCTGCGTCCAGCACTGAAAGGTTCTGACTACCTAAAGCTATTTGTTAGTTTTGTTTAGCATCTTGTCCACTACATAGAGCTACCTTTGCTTTGGCAATCAGGTCTATGTATTCTTTTAACACTTCTTTCAACTTGCCAGTGAGGTCAGGAGTTGGAAACATGGTGGCTGTCTCTCTGCGAAAACATAGGTTCAATTTAAGTCTTTTTTATAGGGCTTCTGCAGTGCTTTTACATTAACTGAACCCCCCCATGCTGTATCACACATTGTGTTCTGCTATCTGGTGGTGGCTGTGTGGCTGTCGGTGCTTTCATTACCCCATCAGGAGCTATGTTACATGCTCCTCCCCATCACAACAGCCTCTGTTGCTGTGCAGCTGGTAGGCGTGTTTTCCTTAAAGGCACAGAGTGCCAAATGCATGGAATCATTCCTTCTCTCCCCCTCTTAGTCTCGTCAAGCCGCCTGATGCCGACTGAAGTCTCTGGGGCCAGAGCACACTAGAGGGGGTTGCTGTGGATGGCCATGAGGATCTAGTGACAAAGAGTTGGGTGGGTGCTATTCACACATTCAGGCCGCTTCAAGACAGCCTACACATTAAAGCAGGCAGCTGCTTGAATGTGCGCACATTGCTGTGTGGTGATTGCAAGCAGAAGCAGCTTAGCAGTAATGAATCTTTCCTCTGGCCCCCCCACCAGGCTTCAGTCTCAGGGGCAAGAGAGCAGAAGATAGCTGGCAGGGTTCTGGTGGTGGCAGTAGCCCAGGTAAATCTCACTGTTGTGGGGGGGGGATTACAAAGAATCAGCTGAAGAAGAAGAAACAGCATTTATATAGTGCTTTTCATACACATTGTATCACAAAGCACTTACAAGCAATGAGACTGGTAGTTGACTGAACGTGTAATGGCAGTCGTTTCACACATCATCACTGACACAGCCTTTTTTTGTATATAAGTTTTTATCCTTCTGGCAGGATTGGGTGGCTGTTTCCAGCCCTGTCTCAGCCAACCATGGCCATTCCATATATCCTCCAGTATCATGGACCATTATCCCCCATGGATTGCCCCATGTGGTGGGGTCTTGAAGGGAGGTCTACCTTCCCCCACTGGGAATACACATCCAGATTGTCCCTGGATGGGAGAGATCCATCAGGCCACCAGCACGATGGGCTTCATGTAGCTCATCCTCCATTTTTCCTCCAATTTTCTCCCCTTGGGCTCAGCAGTTGTGCAGTGAGTATGTTGTGCATGCTCTGCCTCTGTGGAGAAGCCCTCAGCACTCTGAACACTGGCTGTTCCACTCTCTATGAGACTTGCACACACCACCACCTGGATTCCTCCAGGTGGCAGTCAAACAGTGAGTCATGGAATCCCCCCTCCCTGAGGGAAGAGAGCAGTGGTATAAACTCTCAATCTTGCCTCTCCCAGCTGACTCTCAAAGTGACCCAAGTCTGTTCCTGAACCCAGGTCGCTGGTGTGGCAGCAGGGGAGGTATGGATGCCTCAGCCCTCCGCACCACTAGACCGGCTTGCATGAACTGCTTTTTATGGGAAGTGGAATGTTGGCCAGGACATTGGGAAATCCTCTAATTTTGTGAAACGTGCCTTAGGTTATTTCCTTCCAACTGAACGCCCACCAGAACAACATCAGAAATGGGTAGAAGGGGCCTCAGTTTAACATCTCATACAAAGGACATCACATCCCGACAGTACAGCACCCCCTTCATACTGCATTTGAGTGCCAGCATTTATGGTATGAGCCCAATCTTAGAGTGGTACCAGAACCCATAACCTTCTGGCCTAGAGGCAGATGTGCTACCAACTGAGCCACGTTACATATTTTTCATAAAAGTGAAAGTGGGAGCAGGGAAGCAGCGGCAATTGGTGCAAGAGGCAAAGTCTTGTGCACTGATTATAGAATGTGCATGACAACTTCTTTAGAATGTGACGTGCACAACAGCTTTTCACCTGTGCACAACAGGCTTCCAAAACTTTCTTTTAATTCTCTTCTAACATTACCTTATAACCTTTACAGTTCTGCGTATATACAGTACAGTATCTCTTTTTCCATAACAACTCGTACAGCAAACATGTGAGTGTAAGTACATGCATTTTTTCAACCTTTGAATTCCTAATTTTAATGTTTCTAATTTATTAGGTTAGCCATTAACATTGGAGCAAACACATTATACTGTTACCCATTTATCTCTTTTCTTCATGTCTCTTCCAGCCCTGGAGGGAGCATACCTATTTTCCCAGAATGTCACCTCTTTCCCCAGGTGGTCTTCCTTTGTGGGCCTTCTGCTTCTCCTGGTCTCTGGGAAGTAAAGTTTTTTTCTGCAGGGTAACAGCACCCTTCTTTCTGGGGGCTAAAGCCAACATTAACTAACAGACAATGCAGGATCTACAGTAGGTCGTTATCTGCAGGTAGACTCCTGGCCAGTAAAAATGTGGCAGAAGGTTTTCCAAGATTTACCTCTTACTTAGATGCCTACCACTGTGATCAGTATGTGCCCACTGCATCACCTGCATCCAACATCTGGTGGGAGCAACCTGCTCTTCTATCTTGTTCAACCTAGGGTTAGGGCGCAACCCGAGTAGTACCCCTTTCTCAGAAACGTAGACTTTGACAGCAGATAAGAACCTCTTGGCCCACCCAGTCTGTCCATTTCCCTACCTATCAGATAAACTGCAGATCCTAGTTTTAACAAGCATTTGTCAATGCCGAATGTTGTCTTGCTGACAGTGGCATTGGTAGTGCAAGAGTTAGAGAGATGCATAATATGAATGGCAGTGAAGTATGGAATTGATGTCAACCCCACCCCACCCTGCAGAGACTGACAGGTATTGAGGTGTGCCTTTGGGTCTTCGGCCATAACGCGCATGCCATTTCACCTCACCCTACCCTGCAGACTCTGACAAGTGTCATGTGTGTCTTAGGGTCATCAGGCCTTACGCTCACCCCATTCCATAAGGAAATATGTTAAGATGGGTGCAGTATAGGAGAATGGGGTGAACTTTGGGGCCGAAGGGTCCAAGGCACACCTTGACGCCTGTCACTGGCTGCAGGGTGGGGGTGGTGGGGGTGGAATGACATGAGCATTACAGTCAACAATCCAAAGGCACACCCCTGACACCTGTCAGTCTGTACAGGGTGGGACGTTATGGTTAGAAACCCTAATGCCCTGGGCTTTTGTTGCACTCCAAATTTTCAACATGGGTTTTTTGTGATCCCACCTCATGAAAGCATTTGGGACCTCTGCTCAAGAACAATGGCACTGTAGTTTTGTTAATCTGTCCTGAACATTGATTTCCCACAGTGACTGAGACATTCATGGAGTTGGGGGGGGGACCTTAGATAAGTAGCATGTATGGTAACCTTCTCGGAGGTGCTGCCTGTCTATGGCAAGGATGATGCTAGGGTATTCTGCACCATAGGATTCAATGAATGGTTGAAAAACTGGTGTGGAGCTCAGGGTTTTGTATTCATTTGGGACTGGGGAGCCACCTGAAGGGGTGCAGACTTATGCTGGCGCAATGGTCTGCATCTGTCCGTGGGGGAACCAGGATCCTGGATGACAAGTTTAAATGCTTCATTGGCAAACATTTAAACTAGCCAAGGGGGGAGGCACTGAAAAGGAGCAGGGAAATCCCAGCCTCCCCCCACAAAACACAGTAGTTAGAGAGGTAAACACCAAGGTAGAGAAGTCAGTAGGGAGCAGGACAGGGATAAATGCAGAAAAAGGCAATGGGGACACGCATGGGGCTAAAAGGGGTAAGGCCATAAAAAATAAATGGAAGATGATGAGTACTAATTCCCACAGTCTGTGCAGCAAGCTCCCCAAACTAGTGGCCTTGATGGAAAAGGGATGCCTGGATATAGTGGCAGTCACTGAAACATGGTACACAGATACCCATGACTGGGATGTCAACATACCAGGATACACAGTCTACAGGAGGGACAGGGTGGGTAAAAGAGGAGGAGGAGTAGCTCTCTATATAAGGAAGGGATTAAAGGAACAGAACTAAAGAGTAAACAGGAAGTTGATGAGTCGCTAGCGTTCACCCTGGAGACAGGAAATAGCCCCACAATCCACACGAGGGTTGTGTACAGACCCCCATCTCAGCGGGAGGAAATGGACAAGGAAATGATAGAAGGCACCCTTAAAATGGCAGAAAAATGGGAGATATTGTTGATGGGGGACCTGAATATGCCAAATGTTAACTGGAGTACCTTTGCTGCAGGCACATCCAAGAGCAGGGTCATTCTTGATGCCCTACAGGGGGCATGACTCAGACAGCTAGTATTGGAACCCACTCAGGAGGGAGCAATCTTGGACCTGGTACTCTCAAATGGGGAAGGAGAAAGGATCTCAGATTTAGAAGTAGGTGGCCATCTGGGAACAAGTGACCACCAAACAGTGTGGTTCACAATAAACACAGCCATAGAGTCAAGCCATACAAAAACAAGACTATTGGACTTTAGGAAGGCTGACTTTGGGAAAATGAGAGAGTGCCTCAGAAAAGCACTAGCAAATGGGCAAGAAGGAGGGGTGGAGAAACAATGAGGAATAATCAAAACACCCATAGCAGAGGCAACAAGCCTTTGTGTGAAGCAAATCAACAAAACAAAATGAAGGAAAAAAACACTATGGTTCTCAAAAGAGGTGGCAGGGACAGTTAAGGAGAAAAGGATAGCATTCAGGAAATATAAGGAAGCACAGAAGAAGCAGGACAGAAAACTTTATCAGTTAAAGCAGAAGGAGGCAGGGAAGGCAGTCAGAATAACAAAGGCACAAACTGAGGAAAAGATGACCAACTCTGTTAAGAAGGGGAATAAAACCTTTTATAGGTATATCAGGGAGCAAAGAAAGACCAAGGGAGGTATACAGAGACCTAATAAAGGGGAGGGAATGTGGGCAGAGGGTGACAGTGAAAAAGCAGGGATACTGAACGAATATTTCTGCTCAGTATTCACAATGGAAGAGATGGAGGAGGTACCTAAACCAAACAAGAGAGAAACTCTGAATAGGGGGATCGATACCATTCCATTCACAGAAGTAAGGGTTTTGAAAGAACTCTTGAAACTGAGGATGGACAAAGCAATGGGGCCTGATGGGATTCACCCAAGAATTCTAAAAGAACTAAGGGTAGAACTAGTAACACCACTGACTACTCTCTTTAACAAATCATGGGAGAATGGGGTGGTAACTGAGGACTGGAGGAGGGCAAATGTGATTCCACTTCACAAAAGTGGGAGCAGGGCAGAGGCAGGAAACTACAGACCAGTTAGTCTGACTTCAGTGGTAGGGAAAATGATGGAATCACTTCTGAAGGAAGGAATTGTTGAGTACCTAGAGGTCAGTGGGGCACAGGACCCAAGACAGCATGGTTTCACAGCAGAAAGATCATGTCAGATGAACCTAATAGATTTTTTTGACTGGGTGACCAAAGTAGTAGTCCAGGGAGGGGCTGTGGATATGGGCTACCTAGATTTTAGCAAGGCATTTGACACAGTCTCACACAAAAGATTAATATACAAGTTATCCAGCCATGGAGTGGGTCCCAAGGTGGTAGTCAGGATAAAAAACTGGCTGGACAACAGGACGCAAAGGGTAATAGTAAACGGAGTCCACAGTGAAGAAAAGAGGGTAACTAGCAGGGTACCACAGGGTTCGGTACCAGGACCGGTCCTCTTTAATGTCTTTATAAGTGATATTGGAGAGCACCTGGAAGGAAAGGTATGTCTCTTTGCAGATGACACAAAGATCTGCAACAGGGTTGCTACACAAGGTGGGGTGGAAAGAATGAAAAGGGACTTGGCAAGGTTGGAGGAATGGTCAAATATGTGGCAGCTCAGATTCACTGCAAAGAAGTGCAAGGTAATGTGTAACCCCTAGGTGGCACTATCCCATGGGCTACTACCCCTGCCTGCTTGGCTAGTAGCAGGTTAAGGGGCCTGAGTTCTGAAACGCGTGCCTCCACCCAGAGGTCAGGGTTGGTAGTGGTCAAGTTAACCTGGGCACAGCCCTCCAGGACACTGTAACCCCCCTCTTTCTCTCTAGTGGCCTGAGCACTGTACAATGATCACTTTCACAATACCCCTGGTACACCTCACAAGTACCCACACTGTTTGCACTTACCACCAGGGCTGGTTCCTCAGGCTAGACCCTGGGGACCCCATGTAAATCAAGGTTAAGCACAGCAAATAGCAACAGTACAGTACTTTGAGCACAAACTGGAACTACAGTCAGATTACATGCAGAAAAAGTTAGATCTGATTTATTCAGGGGACTTGAACAAGGGAGGGGCAAAATCAGGTTAATTAGTTTAAAGGTTATATCAGTCAAGCAGTTATGCATGCGCTTTGAATCCCCCCACACAGTCCACCTCGGGGTACCCAGGTAGAGAAGAGATGGACTAGCCAGAACAGTTGTCCAGGGTCGCAGCTGGTTGGGGCCCTGTGATGGAAAACACAACATGCACAGTACACAATATTTGTAATCCAGAGCCAGAGGGCTCAGTTCGTAAAGGAAATGAAACAACAAGACAATCAGATAACACACTCAGATTAAGCAGTTGCTGTAGGGAGCTACCCTGGTATTTACTCACGATACCCAAGACTGGACACAGGCTGGATGAAAATTGAGACTGCAGGTGGTTAATCTGGAATGCCAGGAGAAGCAGGGTCCACACAAGTCGCAGAGGCGTTGTTCCTGTTCAAGTGTGGAGCAGGATGCTGATCCTCAGGCTGGTCTCCCGTCGATGGCTTCTCTGTGCAGTGGGTAGTCTGGCTGGGCCAGTCTGGAAAAGCCCAGACCGCATGGAGACAAGTATGGAAGCAGTCCATTTTGGGCTGGATACAGCTTCCAGCAAGCAGAACACAGTTCACACAGTGGGGAACTAACTCACAACCCACTAGCAGCTCATAGCACATTTACATGTACGGGAATTCTACTGTACCAGGCAAAGCACTCCCCGGGCACAATTACAAAGTCTCTGCCTGGGAGTGGGTCCCAGGGTGGTAGCCTGGGTAGCGAACTGGCTGCACAACAGGACACAGAAGGTAATAGTGAATGGAACACATTCCAAAGAAAGGGGGGTTACTAGTGGAGTACCTCAAGGCTCAGTACTGGGTCCAATCCTCTTTAACATCTTTATAAGTGACATTGCAGAGGGTCTGAAGGGAAAGGTATGCCTCTTTGCAGATGACACAAAGATCTGTAACAGAGTTGATACACAAGAGGGGTAGAAAAGATGAGAAGGACTTGGCAGGTTGGAGGAATGGTCTGACATATGGCAACTTAGATTCAATGCAAAGAAGTGCAAAGTAATGCACCTGGGAAACAAAAATCCAGGAGAAGAGTACACATTAGCAGGGGAGGTACTAACAACAACAAAAATGGAAAGGGACCTGGGGGTAGTCATAGCAGATGACCTAAGGGAGGGTAAGCAATGTGAAAAGTCGGTAAGGAGAGCCAGGGGGATACTGGGATGCATAGGAAGCGGCATCACAAGTAGAAAAAAGGAAGTGGTTATCCCTCTGTACAGACAGTTGGTGAGACCCCATCTGGAGTACTGTGTGCAGTTTTGGAGACCCCATCTACGCAAGGACATAGACAGGATGGAAGCAGTCCAGAGGAGGGCAACTAAAATGGTGCAGGGTCTACATCAGAAACCATATGAAGAGAGACTGAGAGAACTTAATATGTATACCCTTGATGAAAGGAGGGACAGGGGGACATGATTGAAACGTTCAAGTACCTCAAGGGAATCAACAAAGTCCAGGTGGGTAGCATCTTTCAGAAAAAGAGATGTGTAAGAACAAGGGGGCACAGTTTAAAGATAGAGGGGGGACGGCTCAGGGGTAATGTGAGGAAATTCTTTTTCACAGAGAGAGTGGTGGATACATGGAACAGCCTTCCTGAGGAGGTTGTTGGGTCTAAATTGTGGGGGAATTCAAACATGCGTGGGACAGACACAAAGCAATTATAGTGGGGGGGTTGCAGGAAACAGGCTGTTGGTTAACTAGAATCTGCAGCTTATCCAGTAGGTAGAGAAATGGGCAGACTGGGTGGGCCAAGTGGTCCTTATCTGCCATCAAAGTCAAAGTCTATGTTTCTGCACACACTGGGAGCTTAGGGGTAGCTGGAACACCTGACAGGCAGATCGCATTCAGTGAAAATATTCGGTCTTCTTCAGGTTGAGCCTGGCCCACTTCAGTAGCTTATTTTAGTCACACAAACTTGGATTTAGTCCAGAATAATTCTCTTCTCTCCCTCTCAGGAGCAGCAGGCACACATGGAGGCCAAACTCTCAGTCTTTTCATAGTTCTCCCATGCGAATTCACTCAGGATTGCTCTCAGAATCACTTCAGCTCCTTCTTGCTCAGCTTCCAGCTTAGTTCTAACTGAAAACTGCAAGCAGCCCGGAACTTCCCCAAGATCCAAAAGCTTTGGTAGGCTGATTTGGTTGTCAGTCAAAGCAAGGGCTCCCCCTTCAGTTGCAAAAAAGGCGCAAAATCTCAAACCACAGTTCCTATAGATTTTGAATTCAGACAGCTCCTGTAGTCCGACTACATTTTAGGTAACACCAGAACTGATTGGTCCAATTTGCAGTCCAGGACCAAGATAGTGGAGACAAACAAAACAGTCCTTTCTACAAAGAAAGCAGGTTAGACAAACTGCATTATCATTATCATTCTAAATGGTTTTCAGCAAATAGTTACTTCTTTCAACAGAGCTCCATCTCAGATTACTTAAACTGCAATTAGGCAGCTCTTAAAGAGACAGTACACAAAGGCTATACAAGCTCTGGTAATCACATTTAAACTGCTAAAACACAGGGCACCAGCCTGGCAGTGGGCATTTAGGCAAGCTCAAGGAAGACTTTTTAGGAACCCCCATTTGTTGGGGGTTACACCCTTCCCTGCCAGAGAAAACTTGGCGTCCGTGTCAAGTCTGTACCATCATAACATTGAAAATGCAAAATATACAAGATATTTATACCATTAGCATGCTATACAAGTACTATCTGATTGATCAATTGACATAACTTGTCACTTTACTATACATTTCAATGTATTCCACTATATCATTTCCATTCTGACAATACATTATGCATATTTCACACAGGTAAATTGAACATTACTATACAGAATCATGTAATAACTTTTTGTACTCTAAACAATGCAAGAGGGGGGCCCATCCCTATCAGCTAACTTGGGGCTGGATGGGGCAGGGGCACCATGATGAGAGGGCAGAACAAGTAACCTGGAATGGGCCATCATGCTCAACTTGGGCAGTGAGCTCTGACAGACATAAATACCTTTGTGGACTACATTGAGAGGCAAATCCACTGGCTTCCCGTGGGAATCGTAACTGAAGCGCACCACTGGCTTGACAGCTCAGCCAGTCTTTCTGGGGTGAACAACCATAGTCTCTGTACTTTCAGCAATGGTTTTGGAGCTTTTATCACTTGTGAGGGATGCCTCTGCATGAATGGGAATGTCCAAGCTGGGAGCACTGTCAGACCCTTGCTCTGTAGTCTCTGTTTATACAACACTTGGCTCATTTTGAAGACATTCTGGCACTAAAGAGGGGTTGTTAGCACTCTCATAGTGTTCCTCAAGTTCTGGCATGTCATCAGAAAGACTCATACTATCAGCCTCTCCTTCAGGAAAATCATACAGTTCCACTATACACAAAGACTCAGCATCCTCAAACGTGATACTTTGCACTTCACCTTCAGGGAGCATTGGATCCAAGGATGATGCCGGGGTGTTAGGCAGTCCAGAAGGCCCAGCTTCATCCCCATAATTCAAGATAGGATTTCCACGAAACAACTGACTCAGTTTATATGAGGGGTGTGATAGGGCACAGTGTATGTGGGCAATCATAGAGAAAAAATGTCTCACCATTCCTTGTAGATATTTTGGTTTTAATTTATTCTTTTTCAGATGTTAGGTTCAACAGGAGAATTTCAGCTTGGCAGTGTACTTTTTTTGCAGCTTACACTTCCATTCGGACAGTAGACATCAAACAGACGGCATAATCTGGTATTTATAAATCTTCCATTCCAGACAGTAGATACCACAGTAGACAAAATATTCTGACAATTCTAAGTCTTCACTAGCAGTAAATACCACAGTTCATTAAAACTCCATAGAGCACTTTTCAGCAGTCTCCAGAGCATACCTCCAGTCCCACAGCAAAACGAAATCTGACTCTCAATTCACACAGTCTAAATTTATACCCAGAAGGGGTCATGTGATTATTTAACTCCACCCCAGCATATAATTATATACTTTAAATCTTTATTTACTATGCATTTATTTTATTTAACGAAGTAATACCCCTTTAAATCCATATAACAATATATATTCAAGTTTATAAGAGTATTACACCTTTTGTAAGCATTTAATCTTTATTTCTAGCATCAGGAAGTACCACCTCTTTTAACAGCATTATTTAAGAATGCAAAGAATGGCCAGCCGGCTCTTAAGAGCAAGCTGCAGCCACACATGAGAGAACTCCAAGCTCCCAAAATGCCCAAGAGACACCTCAAACCCCTCGTTTTATAACCAACACCAGACCAACTCCAAACCACAAGAACTCACCTCCGAAAGGTAAGAAGTGCTCAAACAGAGGGTGTTTTGATCTAATAGTACAATTGTTAAGGGAGCTAGAAAAGAAAATACCTTCTCGATGGTGCGCACACTCGCACAGTAATTTCACCAGCACTCGAATTGCCGTACAGGACCTCAGCGGAATTTCTATTTAAATAAGACATCCGCATTCTTTAGAGCCTTTACCAAAATAAAAAGCCTAATGGGGTAAAGCTAAAGAACCAGGAGGTTTTTCCCATGTTTTGAAATCTACCCAAAATAACATCTTTTATAGGGCATAATTGTAGCCTGCTAGGGCATTGAAAGCAGCGCCTCAAAACTCTTACACAGCCCTCAAAAGTGTAGAGAACTTAATTACAGGGCTTAAAATAAAAAAAGGGACCCCATATACTAAACAACACCCTGCCAGAAATCTCTTGAAAAGGGGGAACAGGAAAAAGAACCAAAAGGTTCTCAACATTATTGCGAAGCAAAACAAAAACAAGCCCATTTCCCTATGGCTGACATTTAAGCCCGACGGCATACATATCAATTTGGCTATTTCTAATTAGGAAGACTAACTCACTTATAAACATAGGTTAGAAGAGGTAACAAATAATGTACACAAGCTTCCTTCTGATAACAAAAGAGGAGATTAATTTTATTAAAAGCAGCATAAAACATCTTAGGAGCGGCAGCTTAATTTGGCCTAAACAAAGTTCAGCTGTCACCTCCTGTTACCCTATTTTATATGAATACCATTCTTTAAGCCCAACTGGCTCTTTTATAAATCCAAATAAATGGAATTATTTAATGTAACTGGCAAAGCCCTCTTTATTTTATTTAGCACTTTGCCACCAGTAAATGAATAAAACAAACATTCACTTGTCTTTTGTTTCAGTCAGGCAGGAGGTTCTAAACGCCGCCTGACCCAAAAACACTTCGCCTTATAATTTAAACAAGCTTAAAGTTCGGCTACTAGTTTCCCCTCATTTTATTATTTCAATGATAATTCTCCACTAACCTTATGAATTTTAGTTGTACATAAACAAATCACCTGAAAGAAGTATTATGCCCCGTTTTATTTCATTATTCAAAGAATGCCCCTAAAATAGTGGCTGCCTTTTTAATGAATGGACTTAAACTCTGCAACCCCAAATTAACACATCAGGCTGAACTATACAGCCTGACCGTGTGGACTGTGTGGCAATGCACACAATCGCAGCACCTTTAGGGCAGCAGTCAGCAGGACCTTCAAGTATCTAGTGTTTGTGCATATAACATTTCGGGGCCTTCAACCCTTCACAGGAACACCCTGTGACAAGGGGTAATAGGCATTATCACACTCACTGTCATCCAAGTTAGACTGGTAGTCACTATCATTCTGGGCCTGCTCCGGGGGAAGTCTTACATTGGCAACCACGTGGGCAGGCTGACTCTAGTTTCTTTCTTGCAGCAGCACGAGTCACTGGTCCAGAGGAATCAATCTTGGTGGGTTCAGCCTCAATTATAACTTGACCAGTGGGTAGCAAGTAGTTACGGTGCATGGCCTTGACAGCTTTGAAGTTATTCTCTGGGAGCACTTTGTACACTGGCAAATCATCCAACTTTCCAACTATGACATGGGGAAGATGGTGCCATCGATCAGCAATTTTGTGTTTACCATGCAATCCTAAATTTCGCAACAACACACGGTCTCCAGGCCTAAGCTCTTGAGCCTTTACTTTTCTATCATGTCTCTCTTTGTTGGCTAGATTTCTTCTGGTGGCCATTGTCTGGGTCAATTGGTAGACATGGCTCAATTGAGCTGTAAGTTTTTGTACATATTGCAGGTAATCTTCGGCTTGGACCCCATCAGGAGAAACCCCAAAACAGACATCAACAGGCGGCCGTGCCTCTCTCCCAAACATGAGGCGGTAGGGAGAGAACTCGGTAGCATCATTCTTCGTGCAATTGTATGCAAGTACCAAGGTGCTAATCTGCTGGCTCCATTTATGCTTATCTTTTGGGTGGAGGGTGCCTAGCATGTCTAGCAGAGTGTGGTCAAAGTGTTCTGGATGAGGCCCCCCCTGCAGGTTATAAGGGGTGGTTCTTGACTTTCTCCCCCCATATAGAGAGCATTTCTTTGATTAGTCAGCTCTCAAAGTCCCAGCCCTGATCAGAGTGAATTCACTGGGGGGCACCATAGTGGATGATGACATTTTCCACGAACACCTTGGCCACGGTAGATGCTTTTTGATCTGTGGTGGAAAAAGCTTGTGCATACTGTGTGAAATGGACCGTAACCACTAACACATTGCCAATGTTTCGCTGAACAGGCTCTAAACTCAAGAAGTCTATGCAGACTAGTTCCATTGGGGTGCTGGTAGTAATGTTGACAAGTGGGGCAGCCCTCTGAGGCAGGGCTTTTCTCTACAGGCAGCGACTACAAGTTTTTACATGGTGCTCAACATCGGCCCCCATCTTTGGCTAGTAGAATCGAGATCGTACTAGGTCAAGGGTTTGGTCGATACCAAGGTGGCCCATATGATTGTGGAGGGACCTGAGTACCAAATCTTTGAAGGCTGTGGGCAGGACCAATTGTTGCTTGTCTATTTGGCCACCTCAATCTACAGTCTCTCCATTCAACAATTGATTAAGCAGCTTCAAATTGGGGCCTTCTTTAAACAACAAAGCGGTTCGCAGATCAGAGGAAAGCAACTTAGACACATCCTTTTCTGCACGAAGGTCATCAAGTGCTGACTAAATCATAGGATCTCGGGATTGAGTCCATTGAATGCTGTCGTTGTTAAACTGAGGTAGTGCACTAATATCTAGAGCAGAAAAGTGGAAAATGCAGCCGGTATGCAGGTGTCAGAGGGGCCCGAGCAATCTGCTAAGCAGTCCACTATGTCCGTAGACATCTGTTCATTTCAATCAAACTTTTGTCACAATGCCCGGATGTCAGGTTCAGACAGCCTGACCCAGTCGCTCTTGGAAATGGGCCTCTGGGATAGGGCGTCAGCATCAATATGATTCAGGCCCAGTCTGTATTTGACAGCATAATCATATGTTGACAATGCAGAAAGCCACCGGTGCCCCATGGTGTCTAACTTAGCTGACGTCTGTACATAGGTCAATGGGTTATTGTCAGTCCTCAGCAATATTTTCGCCCCATAGAGGTAATCATGAAACTAGCCAACAATGGCCTATTTAATTCAAGGAACTCCAACTTGTGCACATGGTAGTTTCACTCTGACGGGGTCAAGCTCCTACTGGCAAATGCCACTGGTCTCAAACCATCCTCATGGTCTTGATACAGTACAGCTACTAGACCCTGCAGACTGGCATCAGTATGCAGCACATAGGGTTTGGTGGGATCAGCATAAGCGAGGATGGAGGCATGGGTGAGCTGGTATATGACTTTGTGGAAAGCTGCTTCACAGTCAGGCATCCAGTGGGACCCAAAAAGTTCACCTGGGTGGAAAAATGCTTTGTCTGGTTCTTTGGCGGACCCTTTTTTTGTATTTTCAATTGGTAGGAGGGTGACCCTGGGTAAGATTCAAGAGTGGCTGAATCACTTTAGAATAGTCCTTTATGAACTGGCAGTAGTAGCCACAGAATCCCAGGAAATGTTGTAGTTCTTTCAAATTGTGGGGCTGGGGCCAAGTAGTCAAGGCTTCAACTTTACTAGGATCAGTCTCTATCCCCTCTGTAGATACTATGTGCCCCATATACTTCACAGAGGTTTGGAAAAACAGGCACTTATCAATGGATAGCTTGAGGCTGAAATCTTCCAGTCGGTCTGGTACCTTGAACAGTCGACTCTCATGTTCCTCTAGGGAGCTCTCAAACACAGTGACATCATCCAAGTACACCAGGCATTCCAGCAAATTCATGTCTCCCACCGCTCATTCCGTCAGTCGCTGGAAGGTGGCTGGGGTGCCCGATATCCCCTGTGACATTCTCAGAAATTTGTAGAACCCCAAAGGACAGATGAAGGCTGTCTTCTCATGGTCCTCCAGAGCCATCGGAATATGGCAATATCCACTGCGAAGATCCAACATCGAGAACCATTTGCTCCCATTCAAACAATCCAGAGCATCTTGTATATGGGACATGGTGTATTGATCAGGGATGGTTCGCCTGTTGAGGGTCCGATAATCTACACACATTCATATTGTTCCATTCTTCTTATGCACAACCACAATGGGAGAAGCATGTGGGCTCCTGGATTTTTGTATCACATCTGCCGCGGGCATTTCCTACAAGTGTCTTCTCACATTGTCTATGTCTGCAGGGGCTAGGCATCGAGACCTCTCTTGAAATTGCCGTTCATCGTGCAGCCATATGTGATGCTCCGCACCCTGGACACATCCCACGTCCCATTCCTTCAACAAAAACACTTGATAATTCTGGGCAAGTTTCTGGGTAATTCTAGTCTTCCATTCAGCTGGCAACAGGGAGTCACCAAAATCAAACAAGTCGGGAGTCACTGTATCTGTCTTGCCAGGGTGCTTGTTGCTGGAAAACACTGCAGTGTCTGCACAGTGTACCATAGCTAGGGTGCATCCTCTGTTCACCCGGATCTCCCAATCTGACACATTATGAATCTGGACCATCACTCATTGTGCATAGGCATGAGCACAAGCTGGCAAGATGCTGGGCTTAACCAATAATCCTTCCGGCAATTTTCCATCACCTGGCACGTCCGACATCAGTATTTTGTTCTTGACATCTTTGCCGAGGCGGACCTCTCCTTGAATGGTACACTGGGTGTTAGGGGGCAGAACCATTGAATCGGGATCCTTCTTCCACACGACCCCTACCAGTTCATCCTGGTACACTCTCTTGGGGTTCTGTTGCAAATCATAGGCCCTCTTGATCAGAGCGGAAATTCTTAGGGCCCTCCCAGTCCATCGCCCTTGTTTCTTATGACAGAGTTGTGCCAGTCTCTCAAACATATAGACATTGATCCCAGTTAACAGGGGAACCCCATCATACAGTCCAGTAGGGGGACACACTAAGGCCACTGTCTCGACTAGTTCCTCTACACCAGTTACAGCTGCAGGAAATGACAACCAGAGGTGGACATATCCTAGGTAAGGATAAGACTTGTCGCTCCGCTCCCACACAAATGTAGGTCTTCCAGGGGTTGTAAGGGCACAACAGATAAGTGTTTGTCATACCAGTCCTTAAATACAATGGTCACTTGTGACCCACTGTCCAGCACAGCCTGAGTAGGAATACCATTCACAGCCACGGTAGCCTCCATTGAAGGGCCCACTATTTTGGACCAGTCTGGAGGGACAGAAGCAGGGACCTGGACACATAGAGATTTGAGTTATTACTTCTTGAACCCTCACTGCGGTCATTTTGGGCACTCCTCAACTGCTGATTAATTCTCCAAAGCTCGCCGTGAAGTCTATATACAACTTTATCTAGGTCTTTTGTGGACCTGCATTCTCTCTTCATGTGCCCATCCTTCCCACAATTATGGCAAAATATGTTTTCTGGGATTTGGGGTGGCCGAGGCATCACACTGGGAGCTGGGGCGGTGGTACTACCAACCGAGAACCTTGGTGCCATCTCTGTCTGCTGTGTGGTGAGCATTTGGAGACATCTCTTCAATTCTCTTTCTGTCATAGTCAAGACATCGAGTTTCGATCTGCAGTCAGCAGGAGATGCCTGGGTGGACACTCCCACCCCCATAGCAGATACAGTTGGATAAGGGTCGGTGCCTGTACTTGCAGGAGTGGCCTTCATAAAGAGACTGTTTTTTGTTTCCCTGAACTCCCTCAGCAGTTCATCCCATGGTGGCATACCCTCATTGATCCCCACTTCGGAACGGCCTTCCAATGCCGTGATCACTTGGGCTGTGCTCACCCTAGAATTACAATCCCCCTCATCATTTTCAACCTCTGGAGTTCTTTTATCAAGTCACAGTAGTCTGGTGGGTTACCCCTTCTATCTGGGAGCCTTAATTGAAGGAGCTACAATTTAGAATGTTTTGCATGTTGCAGTGTGTGCCCCAACCTCACATGGTTTAAGTCACTGGCGGCTACCGCACCTTTTCGGTAAGCCTTCTGCAGCGCTCTTTCCAGACGAGTAACATATGCAGAAGACAAACTTCCCCCTGGCCATTGTTTTGTACCTTGAAATTTCCACATCAAGTTCTCCCCTGATTCAGTGCTCCCAAAATTGCCTTAGAGTGCAGATAGGTACTTCTGAGCAGATGCATCAGGGTTTGTGGACCTCAGAAATGTAATGGCCTCTAGGGCGGGACCCCTAAAACTTTCTATGGTCCTTTTCCATTTCTCAGCCTCCACACACTGCCATTCAGGTAACAAAGGGGCAACACAATCTAATCAGGTCTCCCAATCATCCTCCCCTGGGAGTTTGGGAGGGTGCCGGAGAAGATTCTCAACCTTCGGCAAGAGTCGTGACTAATGGCAGGTACGAACATAGGAGCCAGCATTGGCACAGGCACAAAAGAAGGGGCAATAATAGGTGCTGGAGCGGGAGGGGGTATTGGGGAGGAACACCCCCAGGTGGCAGGAATAGTTTCTTTAAGTCCTCCACAGTTTTCCCTTCCTCCAGCAACAACTTAGCAAATTTCTCCTCAAAAGTCTCAGATAGTGGGGGGGAGGGGGTCATTGTCCTGGGGTCTTTACTGTCTTTAGTTATCACTCTCCAGGCAGTGAGGGCTCCTTTGGGGGTGATAGTCTGTGGCACTTTGGAACTGTCTACTGGGTCCTTACACTCTATTAACAAAGCACATTTTCTGGAGCTGGAAGGACACTACTGCTTTATTCAACTGCGAGCTGTGTGAGAAATTCTATATTGCACTTGATATCTGCAACAAACGTGCACTTTTGCTTAATTCTGTGGGAGGTGAAACTAACTACCCTTGGTAATTGCTTTCTATTCACATATTTATTTAGTGTTTAACCAAGAAGGGGCTTGCAAACTCTGTTTATCTTGTTAGTAACTTCAGAAGGATTTAAATACTGCATTTGGGTAGGTCCTTGGAGGTAGCCAGATTGTCTACTAGGATTTTCTGACAGTTAAACTATTTTTAAATGAATTACAGGTGGCTGAGGAGTTGAAAAGAACCTTGCAAACTCTGTTATCTTGGAAGTAACTTCATAAGTGTTTGAATACTGCATTTTGTTGTCCCTTGGGGTAGCTGGATTGACTACTAGGATTTTGGGACAGAAACTATTTTTAAATAATTTACTGGTGCGTAGGGAGTTTGTGATAGTTAAACTATTTTAACAAAGTTACTGTGGTTAAGGAGTGGTCATAGAAAAACTGCAGTGTGAAACAGGAAAGACAGTCTTTCAAGCAACAGAGGAGGTGGATCTAGGTTTACGTTTGTTTGTTACAATTCTTACATTTTCAGTGCAGGAAGAGTTTAAAGCACAGCTGACTTATTTTGGGGTTGATAGCTTTCAGAGCACAAACCACCAGGCCTGTTTTGGGGGTCAGGGAGGTTTACTGTGTCTGACTTGAATGTGTGGATTTTCTCTGTTTGATTGACAGGGTATTTTCTCTGTCAAATTGTTGTGTAGGGCATCTTGCTGACAGGAAGGCACTCATTACAGCAGTAGGTCAGAGCTTTTAGCTGATTGTTTTGTGAGGGCACAGTTTAGGCCCAACCCCTTCCCACCCCTCACCCACCCCTGGAAATAGTTCCTTTATACCTGGGGTTCTGACATCATTTCCTCAAGAGTGCAAGGTGCATATCACTGTCATATCCTCTCTAGCACACCTCACTGACAATATAAGCATACACATTGTATAATATAAATATATATATATATATTTCTATATTACAAACCAATCACACACACACGCACACAAAAATGTGGGGAGTAGTGCAATGTAATGGCTGTGGGGCAGCAGTCTTCTGGGAGTCTTTCTGGAGGCTGAGATGCTGCCCTATTTGCAGACAACTCTCTGCCCTGAGGGAGGAAGCTGCCCATCTCAGGCCACACTGGACAGTAGTAAGGGACCTTCCCCAGGCCACACTGGATGGTAGGAAGGGAACCTCCCCATCCAGAGGGCACCATAGCCAGCACCCACTACCTCAGAGGTTGTGAAGAGCAGCAGTTGGACCACAGTGGGCTCAGGGAGGGTGAGGATGGTGGAACAGAGGCACACCAGTCAGTTGTTCACACCACAATCCATACACATTCTGGGGAGCATAGTCTCAATGGATGCACCTGTGGAGGAGATTAAGGAGGCTGAGGACAACTGTCACAAGGAGGCCCACAGGAAGGAGGCAGAGGACACCACAAGGAAAGGAAGCAGCTCCTGGTGGGGACTCCATTATTAGGGGATAGAACTGGGGGAGCAGGAAATTGAAGTAAGATGCCCCCTGGTGCCATGGCTTGGAGAGACAGGAAGCACATCCTCAGGGATCACGAGAACAGATGCACGGAATTGAGCTGACGTCATTGTCCACCTAGGGACAAATGACTTGGCCAATCATGAGATTAGAGCAGTGCAGAAGGACTTTGTAGAATTGGGAGGGGCCTAAGACAAGTAGCACACACAATATCCTTCTCTGAGGTGCTGCCTGTCAATGGCATGAGTGAGGCGAGGGTACTTGCACCATGCAGTTTAATGAATGGTTGAAAAAATGGTGTGGGCACAGGGGTTTGGCTTCATTGGGGACTGGGTTCCACCTGGAGGACACCAGCCTATACTGGAAGGATGGTCTGCATCTGTCCAGAAGGAACAAGTCTTTTGAGCACTCGGTTTAAATGCTTCATTGGCAAGCTTTTAAACTAGTCAAGGGGAGGCACTGATAAACAGCAGGAAAATCCCAGCCTCCTACAAAACAGGGTACTAAATGAGAAAAGACTGAGGTAGACAGGTCAGTGGGGATGCTGCAAAAGAAGGTAAAGCCATCAAAAATGGAGAGCAGTGAGTACCAATGCCCGTAGTCTGAGTAACAAGCTTCCTGAATTAGTGGCCTTGATGGAGAAGGAACATCTGGATATCGTGGCAGTCACAGAAACATGGTACACACAAAACCATGACTGGGACATAAACATACCAGGATACACTATCTACAGGAGGGACAGGAGGGTAAAAGAGGAGGAGGAGTAGCTCTTTACATAAGGGAAGGAATCAAGGCAACAGAAAAGGGAAAACAGGAGGAGAGGAAGTACTGTGGTAAATTTGGAGACCGACAATGGCACCACAATCCGCAGGGGTTAGATACAGACCTTCTCTCAGGGGGAGGAAATGGACAAGGAAATGATAGAAAGAATACTTAGAATGGCAGAAAAAGGAGATAATGTTGATGGGTGATCTGAATATGCCAGATGTTAACTGGAATGCAGTTGCAGCAGCCACTTCAAGAGTGGGGTTATTCTATATGCCCTACAAGGGCATGCTTAGACAACTAGTATTGAGCCCACTCGAGAGGAGCAATCTTAGACCTGGTTCTCTCAAATGGAGATGAAGAGAGATCACAGATGTGAAGTGGGTAGCCATCTGGGAACTAGCGACCATCGAACAGTATGGTTCACAATAAACACAGCAATAGAGTCAAGCCATACAAAGGCAAAGTACTGGACTTTAGGAGGGCTGACTTTGCCAGAATGGGTGAGTGCCTAAGGAATGCACTAGCAAATGGGCAGGAAGGAGGGTGGAAGAACAATGGGGAATAATAAAAACTGCCATCACAGAGGTAATAAGCCTTTGTGTAAGCAAATTAACAAAACGAAGCGATGTGAGAAACCACTATGGTTCTCAAAGGAAGTGGCAGGAAGGTTCAAGAGAAAAGAAAGCATCTAGGAAGTACAAGGAATCACAGAAGGAGCAGGACAGGAACTGTATCAGTTTAGCAAAAGGAAGCTGGGAAGGCAGTCAGAACAGCAAAGGCCCAAACCAAGGAAAAGATAGCCAACTCTGTTAAGAAGGGATAAAACCTTTATAGGTACATCAGGGAGCAAAGGAAAACCAAGGGAGGGCTAGTGAGGCTTAATAAAGAGGAGGAAGGTGGGCAGAGGTGACTGTGAAAAGGCAGAGATACTAAACAAATATTTTTGCTCAGTATTTACAAAGGAAGTGGGAGGTACTCAAACAAACAGTAGAAACACTCTGACATGAAGTTGATACCAGCCCATTTATAGAAGAAAGGGTTCTGAAAGAACTTTAAAAGTGAAGGTGGACAAAGCAATGGGGCCTGATGGGATTCATCCCAGAATTCTAAAAGAACTAAGGGTAGAACTAGTGACACCACTGATTACCCTCTTTAACAAATCATGGGAGGATGGGTGGTACCGAGGACTGGAGAAGGCAGATGTGATTCTTCACAAAAGTGGGAGCAAGGCAGAAGCAGAAAACTACAGACCTGTTAGTTTAACCTCAGTGGTAGGGAAAATGATGGAATCACTTCTGAAGGAAAGAATGTTGAGTATCGTATCTAGAGGCCAGAGGGGCTCAGGACCCAAGGCAGCATGGATTCACAGTGGGAAGGTCATGCCAGAAAAATCTGATAGATTTCTTTGACTGGGTGACCAAAGTAGTAGATCAGGGAGGGGCTGTGGACATGGCCAACCTAGACTTTAGCAAGGCATTTGACACAGTCCCACACAAAAGATTAATATACAAGTTAGCCAGCCTGGGAGTGGGTCCCAAGATGACAGCCTGGGTAAAGAATTGGCTGGAGAATAGGACACAGAGAGTAATAGTAAATGAATCCACTCTGAAGAAAGGGGGGTTACTAGTGGGGTACCACAGGGTTCAGTATTAGGACTGGTCCTCTTCAATGTCTTTATAAGTGACATTGCAGAGGGACTGGAAGGAAAAGTATGTCTCTTTGCAGATGACACAAAGATCTGCAGCAGAGTTGATGCACAAGGTGGGTGTGGAAAGGATGAGAAGGGACTTGGCAAGGTTAGAGGAATGGTCAAATGTATGGCAGCTTAGATTCAATGCTAAGAAGTGCAAGGTAATGCACCTGGGAAACAAAAACCCAGGGGAAGAGTACACAATGGGGGGTGAGATACTAACAACAACAAAAATGGAAAGGGACCTGGGGATAGTCATATCAGATGACCTAAAGGTGGGCAAGCAAGAGGGCAGCAAGGAGGGCTGGGGGATACTGGGATGCATAGGGAGAGGCATCACCAGCAGAAAACAGGAAGTTATTATCCCTCTGTACAGACAGTTGGTGAGACCCCATCTGGAGTACTGCGTGCAGTTCTGGAGACCCAATCTCCGCAAGGATATAGACAGGATGGAGGCTGTCCAGAGGAGGGCAACTAAATGGTGCAGGGCCTGCACTGGAAGACATATGAAGAGAGACTTAAGGAGCTGAATATGTATAGCCTCAAGAAAGGAGAGAGGGGGACATGATAGAAACTTTCAAGTATCTCAAGGAATCAACAAAGTCCAAGAGGGTAGCATCTTTCAAAAAAGAGGTGTGCAAGAACAAGAGGGCACAATTTGAAGATAGAAGGAGGCGGCTCAGAGGTAATTTAAGGAAGTATTTTTTCACAGAGAGGTTGTGGATGCATGGAATGGCATTCGGAGGAGGTTGTGAGTCAAAAACAGTGGTGGAATTCAAGCATGCATGGGACAGTCATAAGGCAATTCTAGGGGTTGGGGGTAGGAAGCAGTAGGCTGCTGGTTAACTAGGATCTGCAGCTTATCCAATAGGTAGGGAAATGGGCAGACTGGGTGGTCCAAGCGGTCCTTATCTGCCGTCAAAATCTATGTTTCTATGTTTCTGTGTAACACCATTAAACTTTGGGCGAGAAGATTAGCCTGTCGACCCACCACCACAGGGTTTTGTAAACATTCAACTTTGGAAAGTACTCCCTCTACAGTGTCCTTATTGGTACCCAGGGGAATATCCAGGATAAATATAGCATTTTGGGGGTCAATCTCCTTCCCAGTACACCACCCCACCAACTGGTGTACAGCCACTTTTCTTGGGGTAGCCATTCATTTTTTACAGTAATTTGCAAATTTGGCCACTAGAAGACATAAAATCCCAGCGGTGAGCCTCCAAAATGTAACCCCTAGGTGGCAGTATCCCATGGGCTACTACCCCTGCCTGCTTGGCTAGTAGCAGGTTAAGAGGCCAGAGTTCTGAAATGGGTGCTTCCACCCAGAGGTCAGGGTTGGTAGTGGTCAAGTTAACCTGGGCACAGCCCTCCGGGACACTGTAACCCCCCTCTTTCCCCTCTAGTGGCCTGAACACTGTACAATAATCACTTTCACAATACCCCTGGGACACCACACAAGTACCCACACTGTTTTCACTTACCACCAGGGCTGATACCTCTGGCTCGACCCTGGGGACCCCCTGTAAATCAAGGTTAAGCACAGCAAATAGCAGCAGTACAGTACTTTGAGCACAAACTGGAACCACAGTCAGATTACATACAGAAAAAGTTAGATCTGATTTATTCAGGGGGACTTGAACAAGGGAGGGGCAAAATCAGGTTCATTAGCTTAAAGGTTATATCAATCAAGCAGTTATGCATGCGCTTTGAGTCCCCCCGACACAGTCCACCTCTGGGTACCCAGGTAGAGAACAGATGGACTAGCCAGAACAGTTGCCCAGGGTCGCAGCTGGTTGGGGCCCTGTGATGGAAAACACAACATGCACAGTACACAGAATTTGTAATCCGGAGCCAGAGGGCTCAGTTCGTAAAGGAAATGAAACAACAAGACAATCAGATGACACACTCAGATTAAGCTGTTGCTATAGGAAGCTACCCTGGTATTTGCTCACGATACCCAAGACTGGACACAGGCTGGATGAAAATCGAGACTGCAGGTGGTTGATCTGGAATGCCAGGAGAAGCAGGACCCACACAAGTCACAGAGGCATCATTCCTGTTCAAGCGTGGGGCAGGGGGCTGATCCCCAGGCAGGTCTCTCGTCAAAGGCTTCTCTGTGCAGTGGGTAGTCTGGCTGGGCCAGTCTGGAAAAGTCCAAACCGCATGGAGACAAGTTCGGAAGCAGTCCGTTTTGGGCTGGATACAGCTTCCAGCAAGCAGAACACAGTTCACACAGTGGGGAACTAACTCACAACCCACTAGCAGCTCATAGCACATTTACATGTACGGGAATTCTACTGTACCAGGCAAAGCGCTCCCCGGGCACAATCACAAAGTCTTTGCCCACACCGGGAGCTTAGGGGTAGCTGGAACTCCTGACAGGCCGATCGCATTCAGCAAAAATATTCGGTCTTCTTCAGGTTGTGCCTGGCCCACTTCAGTAGCTTACTTTAGTCACACAAACTTGGATTTAGTCCAGAATAATTCTCTTCTCTCCCTCTCAGGAGCAGCAGGCAGATGTGGAGGCCAAACTCTCAGCCTTTTCATGGTTCTCCCATGCGATTCCACTCAGGATTGCTCTCAGAATCACTTCAGCTCCTTCTTGCTCAGCCTCTAGCTTAGTTCTAACTGAAAACTGCAAGCAGCCCGGCACTTCCCCAAGATCCAAAATCTTTGGTTGGCTGATTTGGTTGTTAGTCAAAGCAAGAGCTCCCCCTTCAGTTGCAAAAAAGGCGCAAAAACTCAAACCACAGTTCCTGTAGATTTTGAATTCAGACAGCTCCTGTAGTCAGGCTACATTTTAGGTCCCAACAGAACTGATTGGTCCAATTTGCAATCCAGGACCAAGATAGTGGAGACAAACAAAACAGTCCTTGCTACAAAGAAAGCAGGTTAGACAAACTACATTATCATTATCATTCTAAATGGTTTTCAGCAAATAGTTACATCTTTCAACAGAGCTCCATCTCAGATTACTTAAACTGCAACTAGGCAGCTCTTAAAAAGACAGTACACAGAGGTAGTACAAGCTCTGGTAATCACATTTAAATTTCTAAAACGCAGGACACCAGCCTGGCAGTGAGCATTTAGGCAAGCTCAATGAAGACTTTTTGGGAACCCCCATTTGTAGGGTGTTTACAAATGCATCTGGGAAACAAAATCCCAGGGAAAGAGTACACAATGGGGGTTGAGTTAATAACAACAACCAAAATCAAAAGAGACCTAGGAGTAATTATATCAGATGACCTAAAGTTGGGAAAGCAATGTGAGAAGGCAGTAAAGATGGCTGGGGGGATACTGGGATGCATAGGAAGAGGCATCACCAGCAGAAAACAGGAAGTTATTATCCCTCTGTACAGACAGTTGGTGAGACTCCATCTGGAGTACTGCATGCAGTTCTGGAGACCCAATCTCTGCAAAGACATAGACAGAGTGGAGGCTGCTCAGAGGAGGGCGACCAAAATGGTGCAGGGCCTGCACCAGAAGACGTATGAGGAGAGAATAAAGCAGCTTAATATGTATACCCTTGAGGAAAGGAGGAAGGGGGGGACATGATAGAAACTTTCAAGTATCTCTAGGGAATTAACAAAGTACAAGAGGGTAGTATCTTTCAGAAGAAGAGAGTGCAAGAACAAGGGGGCACAATTTGAAGATAGAGGGGGGGATGGCTCAGAGGTAATGTTAGAAAGTATTTTTTCACAGAGAGGGTTGTGGATGCCTGGAACAGCCTTCCTGAGGAGGTTGTGGAGTCAGGAACAGTGGGAGAATTCAAGAGTGCATGGGACATGCATAAGGCAGTTCTAGTGGGGTGGGTAGGAGGAAGTAACCTATTGATTAACTAGAATCTGCAGCTTATCCATCAGGTAGGGAAATGGGCCAACTAGGTGGGCCAAGCGGTTCTTATCTGCCACCAAATTCCATGTTTCTATTCCATGCCAGATGCGCAAAAACACATTTTGGATAGGATGTGAAAAATTACAGCTGTACCATTCATAAGGATATGTGAAGAAATGGCAATGTTGAAAATCTGGAGTGAAAATATTAAAAATTCTCAAAGTTACGAGCGTGCGTGGAAAATGTGCAATGCATGCTCATAACATAATCATTTTGTGGAATTCTTTAACCAAATTTTCAACATAGGCATTTTGGGACGTCTGCTCATGAACAGCATCACTGTGATTTTTTTTAATCTGTCCCAAACATCGATTTCCCACAGTGACTGTGCCATTGTGTGCCAGATATGCGAAAACACATTTTGGGCAGGATGAGAAAATGACAGCTGTACTGATCATAAGGAGGTGTGGTGTGAAAAAATGGCAATGTTAAAAATCTGAAGTGAAAATATTAAAAATTCTCGAACTTATGAGTGTGCGTGGGAACTGTGCAATGCACGGTCATAACACAGTCACTTTTGGGAATTTTTTCACCTAATTTGCAACATAGGCTTTTTGGGAGCTCACCTCATGAACAGTGACACTGCTGTTTTATTAATCGGTCCCAAAAGGTGATTCTATCCAGTGATCACAAAATCACCTTTTGGGACCGAATAACAACATGACAGTGACTGAGTTCATGAGGTGGGGTCCCAAGAACCCCAAGTCAAAAATTTGGAGCCAAAAGTCACAAAAATGGCTGAGATATCTACCTAAGTTGACCCCCCTCCCATTGATGCCATTACACAGCTTACCAGCATTTCTTCAGTTCATGGTCAGCTTTGAAGCGTGAAGACGTGTTCCCGCTCCACCGAAGATTGTCGCCTCGGGTTCCGGAGGTAAGTATGGGGTGAGGGGGAGTGTGGGGAGGTGGGTGCACAGAGGGTGGGTGCGGCTTGAGGGAGGGGCTACAACAGACAGTGAGGGACCGTTTTCTTGTTTACAAGTGATTAAAAAAAAAACCACTTTGTGGGAAGATTTCCCTTTTTCCATGTTTGCTTTGGGCACATTAGAGTGGGCTCCCAGTGTGCCACCTGGGTGTTTTGGGTGGTACTGGAGTCAATGGGGATTAGGCACCCCATCAGCAAAGAAAACATGTCTGTGTTTGAGGGAGAATGATGCCAAGGGGGATTGGTCACCCCCCTCAGCAGACAAATTAAAGTAGGGGGACATTATGCCAACAGGGATTAGGCTCCCCCATCAGCAAACAAATTGAACTGGGAAGGGGGCATGTCAACAGGAAGACTGGGCATCCCCAAAGTCAGCTTGCTGGGGATTGTCAGAGGTGGACGGCAACAGCCGCTGCCATGTTTATTGAAATATTACACCAGGCAAGGTATGCCCTGTAATGATGGGGAGCTCACTCATTGCTGCAGCGAAATTGTTTCAAGTTTGTTTCATGCTTCTGCAGTGCTGTCATAGACAGTGTGCTGTTTCATTCATGCCAAAGAGACCAGCCCAAAAAAGCAGTGTTGCCATTGCTTACAACAGGACCGCACCTCTAAAACCTGCTACTCCACACCAAGCTACCATGTTGCTTGTGCTGCATGTGCAAGACAACACAATAATATCCTACTTCCTCCTACCTCCCACTAGAATTGCCTTATGTCTGTCCCATGCATTCTTTAATTCACCCACTATTTTTGACCTCACAACCTCCTCAGGAAGACCATTACATGTGTCCACCACCCTCTCCACACATTGCTCCTGAGTCATCCCCCCTCTATCCTAAATTTTAATTTTTTTTTTAGACTTTATTTCTTGCACTACCTAAGCCAGGCATCCTTCTGGGGTGCTCATTCGGCTAGGACTTTCTGCTCCCTTCCTGAACCCTAGACTCAGTGAACTAATCCGGTGACCAGGCAGACACTAGCTCCACAGATCACCCCCCCCCAGGCTGGGCCTACTCTCCCATAGCAGCCTGTCTGTGATTACAGAGTGCCTACCTTGGTTGTTGGAGGGGGAATGAGATCACTGAGGAAGTGGGCCAGCGTTGGGATGAGTGTCCTGCCCCCGGAGCCCCCATCTCCTCGATCCTAGATAGGAATTTTTTCCTTAGTGATTGCCCCCCGGAAGTGCGACGTGCCAAGACGTCTGTGCACAGTTATCTTGCTGACATCTGCCACACTCTCGTCCCCACTTTACATACAGCTGGCTTGCCTGTAGCACTGCCGGTCTCCACTGGGGACCACCAGGCAGCCGAGCAGTCCCCAAATCCCTCCCCGAGAGAGGAGAGCTGTCCTCTGGATGCTCAATCCTCTCCTTCCCCTGCCAACCCCCGATGAGCCAGGCTCGTTCCCGAACCCGGGTCACTGGCGTGGCATGAGGTGTGGCATCCAGTACTACGACCCTCAGTGCTACCGGGCCAGCCACCTCTATCTTAAATTGTGTCCCCTTGTTCTTGCACATCTCTTTTTCTGAAAGATGCTACCCTCTTGGACTTTGTTGATTCCCTTGAGCTACTTGAAAGTTTCTATCCTATCCCTCCTCTCCCTCCTTTCATCAAAGGTATACACATTAAGCTATTTTAGTCTCTCTTCATATGGCTTCTGGTGCAGATCCTGCACCAAGTTAGTTGCTCTACTCTGGACTGCCTCCATCCTGTCTATGTTCTTGCAGAGACAGAGTCTCCAGAACTGCATGCAGTACTCCTATAATGGAGACGGACTCTGTTAACCTTCCCAGGATCAACAAGTGCACCAACAATACTTTTCATGTACTGGTATAATCTGCAAACATGTGTATCCCCATTTTGAAGCATATCCCAGTCTCTGAATCTCCAGGGAATCCCTGGTTTAACAAAAATATCAGTCTGTTCAGCCATCTCACAAGCTTCTTCCTTACCGTTCAACTGCTCTGCTAAAGGGGACATGCCTCCATCTTGGATCATGTGATCTACATCTCGGGTTGTACTTTTTTTTGCCGTGATCAAGCTCCTCTTTATTAGCAGTCTCTGCACCACTCACACGTGATGCTCCAGGACCCAGCACCAGGTGTTCCTCCAATCCCGAATCTGGATCAACAAGGTAGCACCCAGGAAACACATGGAGCTCCAAATGCTCCATCTCCATCTCGGGTATCATGGGTCTGAACTGGTTCTTGGTACTTTGACTGGACTCCATCTGGCCTTTGTCTGCAACAGATGAGGTCTCTCTTTGCCTCTCAACTTTGTCCGACTTATTCAGGGGCTTGCCTTTCCTGGTGGAGTTACACTGCTGCCCCGGGTGGATTACTCGGACCTTTTAATATCTTGCTTATTCTCCATCCATCATGCTGTGAGCCAGTTCACTAGTTCTGTTAAGGTTTTCGCCATCAGCACCATTTCCTCCAAAAGTCATATCTTGGCCACTCCATAGTGTCTCTGTTAGGTGCACTACTGCCAGTCAGACCTACTCTTTGTCGCATAGCCCACCATTTGAAGAAGGCAGACAGGATTTCAGGTTCTGTCCCTGCCTCCTTTTCTTCCATCACTGGTTCTGGCTGCACAGTCTCAGTGTGGACTTTTATTTCTGCTTCTAGTTTGGCTGTCATTCTTCTGATAGTCACTCCTAGGCTTGCTGTTGCAGGATCCATGCCTTTCTTCAATGCTTCCCTGGTACCAGGTCTAGTACGTTTGCACAAAACTCCTGGCTTAGAGTATGCACAGTGTAAATCTCACTTAGTCTGACACCATCTGTCGTCAAGGCACAGGTCAGAAAGCATAGGAAAACCAGGAGCAGTTATAAAATTCGTAAGTAGCATTTTATTATTTCCAATAACAGTAAAATAAAAAAATAAAATTATTCAGGATAGCAATGTACAAAGGCAGTACAAACAAAGAAAATAAAGTCCTTCATCTGAGGTTATCTCTAATTCCAAGTTTCAATCAGTCTCTAACAAAAGGTTGCTGCTCTTTTATAATTAGTCTTTGCCTGGCAATTAACTGCTACGACCTGAGCGTGTTACAGACATCTTGTTTTTCTCAAAATGGGGATCTTGTTGACAGCTCTGCAAAAGAGTTTGTAGAGATCAAACTGCATTTCAGTGTTAACCCCCTAAGTTACAAATATCTTTCTGCATTCATTTCAACAGTATAATTATACATATTTTCAAACCAAAGGATCCCGGTTTCACATAGAGATTCATATATATTAGCCAGTCCAGTAGTGCTGGAGGTTGAGGCACCTCGCACCATAGAAACATAGACTTTGACGGCAGATAAGGACCACTTGGCCCACCCAATCTGCCCATTTCCCTACCTACTGGATAAGCTGCAAATTCTAGTTAACCAACAGCCTACTTCCTGCAACCCCCAACTATAATTGCCTTGTGTCTGTCCCATGCATGCTTGAATTCCCCCACTGTTTTAGACCCAAATACCTCCTTAGAAAGGCTGTTCCATGTATCCACCACTCTCTCTGTGAAAAAGAATTTCCTCACATTACCCCTGAGCCATCCCCCCTCTATCTTTAAATTGTGCCCCCTTGTTCTTACACATCTCTTTTTCTGAAAGATGCTACTCTCCTGGACTTTGTTGATTCCCTTGAGGTACTTGAACGTTTCTATCATGTCCCCCCTGTCCCTCCTTTCATCAAGAGTATACACACTAAGCTCTCTCAATCTCTCTTCATATGGCTTCTGCTGCAGACCCTGCACCATTTTAGTTGCCCTCCTCCGGACTACTTCCATCCTGTCTATGTCCTTGCTTAGATGAGGTCTCCAAAACTGCACACAGTACTCCAGATGGGGTCTCACCAACTGTCTGTACAGAGGGATAACCACTTCCCTTTTTCTACTTGTGATGCCCATTCCTATGCATCCCAGTATCCCCCTGGCTCTCCTTACCGACTTTTCACATTGCTTGCCCACCTTTAGGTCATCTGATATGACTACCCCCAGGTCCCTTTCCATTTTTGCTGTCGTTGTTACCTCCCCTGCTATTGTGTACTCTTCTCCTGTGTTTTTGTCTCCCAGGTGCACTACTTTGCACTTCTTTGTATTGAATCTAAGTTGCCACATGTCTGACCATTCCTCCAACCTTGCCAAGTCCCTTCTCATCTTTCTATTCCCCCTTGTGTATCAACTCTGTTACAGATCTTTGTGTCATCTACAAAGAGGCATACCTTTCCCTCCAGATCCTCTGCAATGTCACCTATAAAGATGTTAAAGAGGACTGGACCCAGTACTGTGCCCTGAGGTACTCCACTAGTAACCCTCCTTTCTTCGGAATGTGTTCCATTCACTATTACCTTCTGTGTCCTGTTGTGCAGCCAGTTTGCTACCCAGGCTACCACCCTGGGACCCACTCCCAGGCTGGCTAACTTGATTATTAATCTTTTGTGTGGGACTGTGTCAAATGCCTTGCTAAAGTCTAGGTAGGCCATATCCACAGCCCCTCCCTGGTCTATTACTTTGATCACCCAGTCGAAGAAATCAATTAGATTCCTCTGACATGACCTTCCTGCTATAAATCCATGCTACTTTGGGTCCTGTGCCCCGCTGGCCTCTAGGTACTCAACAGTTCTTTCTTTCAGAAGTGATTCCATCATTTTCCCTACCCCTGAGGTCAAACTTACAGGTCTGTAGTTTTCCGCTTCTGCCTTGCTCCCACTTTTGTAAAGGGAAATCACATGTGCCCTCTTCCAGTCCTCAGGTACTGCCCCATCCTGCCATGATCTGTTAAAAAGCATGGTCAGTGGTGTCACTAGGTCCTCCCTTAGTTCTTTTAGGATCCTGGGGTGAATCCTGTCAGGCCCCATTGCTTTGTCCACCTTGAGTTTTAGGAGTTCTTTCAGGACTCTTTCTTCTGTGAATGGACTGGTGTCAACCCGCCTACCCAGAGTGCTTCTATTGTCTGGTTTAGGTAACTTCTCCTCATCTTCTTTTGTGAATACTGAGCAAAAGTATTCATTCAGTATCTCTGCCTTTTCACTGTCTCCCTTGCCCACCTCCCCTCTCCTTTATTAATCTTCACTATCCCTCTCTTAACCTTTCTATGCTCCCTAATGTACCTATAAAAGGTTTTATCCCCCTTCTTAACTGGGTTGGCTATTTTTTCTTGGTTTGGGCCTTTGCTAGTCTGATTGCCTTCCCACTTTTTCTGCTTTAATTGATACAGTTCCCTGTCATGCTCCTTCTGTGATTCCTTATACTTTTGAATGCAGCCTTTTTTCCTTAACCTTCCTGCCACCTCGCTTGAAAACCATAGTGGTTTTTCACTCCGCTTTGTTTTCTTTATTTGCTTCACACAAAGGCTTGCTGCCTCTATGATGGCAGTTTTGATTTTTCTCCATTGTTCTTCCACCCCTCCTTTTTGGTTATTTGCTAGTGCATTTTTCAGGTATTCACTCATTTTGCCAAAATCTTCTAAAGTCCAGTATCCTTGTTTTTGTATGGCTTATCTCCATGGTTGTGCTCATTGTGAAGCACACTGTGCAGTGGTCGCTTGTTCCCAGATGTCTACTGACTTCTAAATTTGTGATCCTCTCTCCATTTGAGAGTACCAGGTCTAATATTGCTCCCTCCTGAGTGGGTTCCAACACAAGCTGTCTAAGGCCTGCCCCCTGCAGGGCATTGAGAATGACCCTGCTCTTGGATGTGGCTGCAGTACCTATTATCCAGTTAACATCTGGCATATTCAGGTCCCCCATCAACAGTATCTCCCCTTTTTCAGCCATTTTGAGAATGTCCTCTATCATTTTGTTGTCCATTTCTTCCCCTTGCCAGTGACATGGGTTCGGAAATGAGCCCGGGCATCTGTGGGTCAATGGGGGGGGGAGAGGATCAAGCATCCAGAGGACTGCTCTCCTCTCACAGGGGAAGGAGACTAGTTGTCCTGCTCATTGACTGCCCTCTGGTGGTGGCTAGAGGGCAATATGGATCAAGAGGCTTTATCCGATGTCCTAACATTGGAAAGGAGGGTGGATGGGAAAAAATGGAAGAAAATGAGCCTAGCAGGCTCGATGATGGTCCACCACTCCCAGAGGCCATCCCCAGATTCTGGATTGTGTCTCCAGGAGGGGGGGAGAAGCCAGAAACTTCCTCCTGGCCCCACCATGGGGGCAATCAACAAGGGAACTACTGGGGACAACATGTACGGGAGTGACAGGACCAGAAAGAGAGTCCCTCCATCAGGACAAAGCTACCTGCCAAGGCTCCAGAGGATAAAGAGATAACAGAAAAAAAAAAAAGATTCACATATATTTTATAATCACAGCTATACATGGGGGAAGAAAAGACAGAAACAGCAAGTGATGGCAGAGAGATAGCAAGAAGCGGAGAATTGTCTCACTAGAATATTTGACTGCCCAGTTAGACAGGCAAGAGATAGAGAAGGAGACTGCATGGCAGATGGGACAGGGTCTTATTCAACCCTATCACATACTCCCCCTCTCTAAGAGGGAACGTGTTTTAAAACAAGCATTTGTCAATGCCGCATGTTGATTACGCTGGTTTGTTGAGCTTGCTCACTGCCCCTCTGTTACTCACTCAGTCTGTTTCCTGGTGCTGCAGGCTGCTGTTTTGTACTGGGCTACTGGCTGCATTGGCAGCTTTTTCTGCCCACTAAGAAATCTGCAACTGTCCTGACAGAGCTCCGTTGAGGTGGCTCTCTCCCCTCTCTCACTCGCTCATTCTGTTTCTCCTGGCACTGCAGGCTACCCTTTTGTACTGGGCTCCTGCCTCTGTTTGTGGCTTTTTCTGCCCACAAAAAAATCTGCAGCACTCCCGATACAGGTCTGTTGAGCCTGCTCACTCCCCCTGTCTCACTCACTCATTCCGTTTCTGCTGGCGCTGCAGGCTGGCCTTTTCTAGTGGGCTCCTGCCTGCGTTGCCACCTTTTTCTGCCAACAAAGAAATCCACAGCAGTCATGATAGAGCTCCATTGAGCTCGCTCACTCCCCCCATCTCACTCGCTCATTGTGTTTCTCCTGGCACTGCAGGCTGCCCTTCTGTCTTGGGCTCCTGCCCGCATTGGCACCTTTTGTGCTCACAAAGAAATCTGCAGATGTCCTGACAGAGCTCTGTTAAGATTGCTCATCCCCCGGCTCACTCACTCATTCTGTTTCTCCTGGCGCTGCAGGCTGCCCTTTTGTACTGGGCTCCTCCCTCTGTTGGCACCTTTTTCTGCCCACAAACAAATCTGCAGCAGTCCCAACAAAGTTTCATTGAGCTCCCTCACTCCCCTTCTCTCACTCGCTCATTCCATTTCTGCTGGCGCTGCAGGCTGCCCTTTTCTAATGGGCTTCTGCCTGCATTGCTACGTTCTTCTGCCCACAAAGAAATTTGCAGCAGTTACAATAGAGCTCCGTTGAACTCACTCACTCCCCCTCTCTCACTCACTCATTCTGGTTTTCCTGCCACTGCAGGCTGCCCTTTTGCACTGGGGCCCTGCATGCATTGCTGCCCTTTTCTGCCCGCAAACAAATCTGCAGCAGTCCCAACAGAGCTCTGTTGAGCTCACACACTCCCCTTCCCCCTCCCCCTCCCTCACTCGCTCATTCTGTGACTCCCGACGCTGCAGGCTGCCCTTTTGTACTGGGCTCCTGCCTGCATTGGCGGTTTTTTCTGGCCACAAAGAAATCTGAAGCAGTCCTGACACAGCTTCATTGAGCTCGCTCACTCCCCCTCTCTCACACACTCATTCCATTTCTGCTGGTGCTGCAAGCTGGCTTTTTTGTACTGGGCTCCTGCCTGCATTGCCGCCTTTTTCTGCCCACAAAGAAATCTGCAACAGTTACAATAGAGCTCCATTGAGGTCACTCTCTGCCACTGTGTCACTGGCTCATTCTGTTTCTCTTGGCGCTGCAGACTGCAATTTTGTACGGGGCTCCTGGCTGCATTGGCACCTTTGTCTGTCCACAAAGATATCCGCAGCTGTCCTGACAGAGCTCCATTGAAGTCGCTCAGTCTCTCTCTCTCTCTCTCTCATGCGCTCATTCTGTTTGTCCTGGCACTGCAAGCTGCTCTTTTGTGCGGGGTTTCTGCTTGCATTGGCGCCTTTCTTGACCACTAAGAAATCTGCAGCCTTCCTGATAGAGTTCCGTTGAGCTCACTCAGTCCCCCTGTCTCATTAGCTTGTACAGTTTCTCCCACCCCTTTTGTACTAGGCCCCTGCCTGCATTGACGCCTTTTTCTGCCCACAAAGAAATCCGCAACAGTCCTGACAGCGCTCCGGTGAGTTCACTCACTCCCCCTCCCTCACTTGCTCTCTTGTTCTGCTTCTCCTACTGCTGCAGGCTGGCCTTTTGTACTGGACTCTTGCATTGGGGCCTTTTTCTGCCCACAAACAAATCCGCAGCTGTCCTGACAGAGCTCAGTTGAGCTTGGTCACTCCCCCCTCTCACTTGCTCAATCTTAATCTATCCCAAACACTGATTTCCCACAGTGACTGTGCTATTCTCTGGCAGGAGTGCAAAAACATATTTTATCCAGGATGTGGAAGTGACAGCTGTACTGTTCATAAGGAGGTGTGAAAAAATCCCACTGTTGAAAATGTGGCGTGAAAATATTACAAATTTGCGAAGTTACAAGGGTGCGTGGAAACAGTTCAACGCACGCTTGTAACACAGTCATGTTATGAAATGTCATCACCAAATTTTCAACATAGGGATTTGAGGACCTCTGCTCATGAACACTGCCACTATCATTGTCTTAATGTGTCCTGAACACTGATTTCCCACAGCGACCACTTTATTCTACGCCGGAAATGTGAAAACACATTTTGGTCAGGATGTGGAAAATGACAGCTGTACTGCTCATAAGGAGGTGTGAAAAAATGCCACTGTTAAAAATCTGGTGTGACAATATTACAAATCTGCGAAGTTACAAGAGTGCGTGGAAAGTGTGCAATGCACATTTGTAACACAGTCATTTGATGGGCTATCATCACCAAATTTTCAACATAGGCATTTTAGGACCTCTGCTCATGAACAGTATCACTGTCATTTTCTTAATGTGTCCCGAACAGTGATTTCCCACAGCAACTGCCGTATTCTGCGCTGGAAGTGCAAAAACAAATTTGGGCCAGGATAGGAAAAATGACAGCTATACTGTTCATAAGTAGGTGTGGGAAAATGGCAATGTTGAAAATCTGGAGTGAAAATATTACAAATTTGCGAAGTTATGAGCGTGCATGCAAACTGAGCAACACACACTCGTATCACAGTCATTTTATGGAGTATCGTTACCAAATTTTCAACATAGGCATTTTAGGACCTTTACTCATGAACAGTTTCACTGTCATTTTTTTAATCTTTCCCGAACACTGATCTCCCACAGCTACTGCGCTTATTCTGCGCTGGAAGTGCGAAACACATTTTGGCCAGGATGTGAACAATGACAGTTGTACTGTTCACAAGGAGGTGTGGAAAAATGCCAATGATGAAAATCTGGCATGAAAATATTGCAAATTCATAATTCACGACCTTGCGTAGCAACTTTCGTACCTTGATAATGCTGTAAAACAGTCATTTTGATTTTTCCATCAAATTTGCAACATAGGCTTTTTGAGAGCCCACCTCATGAACACTGGCTCTGTCGTTTCATTAATCTGCGCTGAAAGGTGATTCCATACAGTGACCGCGAAATCACCTTTAGGGGCTGATTAACACCACGACAGTTCGAGAATTCATGAGGAGGGGTGCCAAAATCCCCACATTGAAAATTTGGTGTCAAAATTCCATTGGGTACCCTGTCAGCAGACAATAAAGTGGGAAGGGGGGGTTACATAATGCCGATGGGGAGTGGGCTCCCCCGTCAGCAACAGAAACACTGGGGCACTGAAGCCAACAGGGATTGGGACCTCCATCGGCAAGTAAACAGATGGGGGGAGTTAATATTATTTGTGAAGACGGCGACAAACTCCCGCCGTGTTCACAAACAATATCAGTGTGTGAAGATTCCACCCTACAATGACGGGTCGCACCCTCATTGCAGTGAATGGCTTACGCTGCAATGACAAGGCGGCCCCTGATTGCAGCGGCTGTTTTTTTACAAGTTTTTTTACAGGTTTTTTTACAAGTTGGTGGCACGTTGTCTGAACTAGTGCCAGCAGCAGCATGCCACAGCATTGGTGGATGCTGGACAAGCCTTTAAAGGTTGTGGGGGCATTGGCCACAACAGTGCTGCACCTCCAAAGCCTGCTTGTGGAGAAAGCTGCCACAATATGTTTCTTGTGCATGCGTGCAATCAACATAAAAACTGGTTTCCAAAACTCTCTTTTAATTCTCTTCTAACATTATCTTATAACCTTTACAGTTCTGCGTGTATGAGGTATCTCTTTTTCCATAACAACCAGTACAGCAAACATGTGATTCTACGTATGTGCATTTTTTTCAACCTTTTTAATTCTTGTTTTTATTGTTTCCAGTTTATCAGGTTAGCCATTAACACTGGAGCAAACACATTATACTGTTACCCATTTATCTCTTTTCTGCATGTCTCTTCCAGCCCTGGAGGGAGCATACCTAATTTCCCAGAATGCCACCTCTTTCCCCAGGTGGTCTTCCTTTGTAGGCCTTCTGTTTCTCCTGGCCTCTGGGAAGTAAAGGCTTTTTTCTGCAGGGTAACAAACATCATCCTTCTCTCTGGTGTCAGTGTGGCTCAGTTGGTAGCACATCCGCCTCTGAACCAGAAGGTCGTGGGTTCTCACCCCACACCGGGATTGGACTTGCACCTAAAAATCGCTGGCATCTGAGTGCAGTATTGTGGGGTGCTGTACTGCTGGGGTGTACTGTCCTTTGGATGAGACATTAAACCAAGGTCCCTTCTGCCCATCCTGGTGTTGTCCTGGTGGGTGTCCAGGTGGAAGTAAAAGAACCCAGGGCACTCTTCGCAAAGAGTAGGGAACATTCCCGGTGTCCTGGCCCACATTCCCCTTCTCATAAAACTGGTACATGCAATTATCCAGGCTGTGTGGGTGATGATGTGTGATATGGCCACCACCACACATTCAGTCACTTCACTACCAGTCTAGCATTACTTGTAAAGCGCTTTGGATGTATGAAAAGCGCTATATAAATGCTGATTCTTCTTCTTCTTCTTCTACAGTCAACATTAACTGGCAGACAACGCAGGATCTACAGTAGGTCACTACCTGCATGTAGACTCCTGGCCAGTAAAAATGTTGCAGAAGGTTTGCCTCTTACTTAAATACCTCCCACTGTGATCAGTGTGTGTCTACTGCATCACCTTCATCCGACATTTGGTGGGAACAACCACCTGCTCTTGTATCTTGTTTAACCTGGGGTTAGGGCTTAACCTGAATAGTACCTCTTTCTTGAAAATATAATGGGGATGGGCTCTGTTAACCACCCCAGGACCAACACATACACCATCAATACTTTTCACATACTGGTATAACCTGCTAACATGTGTATCCCCATTTTGTAGCATACCCCAGTCTCTGAATCTCCAGGGAATCCCTGATTCAACAAAAAGATCAGTCCCTTCTGCCATCTCACAGGCTTCTTCCTCACCGTTCAACTGTTCTGCTAAAGGGGACATGCCTCCATCTTGGATCACATGATCTGCGTCTCGGGCTGTCCTTTTTTCACCATGATCAAGCACCTCTTCATTAGCCTCCATCCATCATTCTGTGAGGCAGTTCACCACTTCTGTTAAGGTTTTCACTATAATATCCTTTACTGCCAAAAGTTATATTTCAGTCACTCCATAGTATCTCTGTTAGGGGCACTGCTTCCAGTCAGACCTGCTTTTTGTTGTATAGCCCACCATTTGAAAAAGAAAAACAGGATTTCAGGTTCTGTCCCTGCCTCTTTTTCTTCCATCATTGGTTCTGGCTGTACAATCTCAGTTTGGACTTTTGTTTATTTTCCTAATTTGGCTACAGTTCTTCTGGTAGTCACTCCAGGGCTTGCTGTTGCAGGATCCTTGCCTTTCTTCTGTGCTTCCCTGGTACCAGGTCTAGTACCCATGCACAGAGCTCCTGGCTTAGAGTATGCAAATCACATGTAGTCTGACACCATCTGTCATCGAGGCACAGGTCAGGAAGCATAGGAAATCTGGGAGCAGTTATAGAATTCTAAAAAAAATACGGTTTTTCTCAGAATGAATTAAAACTACTAGTTTCCTTCCTTGCAGATGCAACAAAATAGTACATTTATTTATTTATTTAGTTATTTATTTATTTTATTTTTATTTTGTTTTTATTGGTGATCCAAAACTGAGCTTTTATTGACAACTCGACAAAAGAGTTTGTAGAGGTCAAACTATATTACAGTGTTAACTCCTTAAGTTCCAAATAACTTTCTGCATTCATTTCAACAGTATAACTATGCACATTTTCAAACCAAGGGATCCCAGTTTCACATAAAGATTCAGTTACATTTTTTCTAACTGCAGATATGCAAGAGGGAAGAAAAGACAGAAACAGCAAGTGAAGGCAGAGAGACAGTAACAAGCAGAGAATTGTCTCACAAGAAGATTTGACTGTGCAGATAGACAAAGAGACAGAGAAGGAGAAAACAGAACCAATCCTTGCTTTTAACTTTTTCTGTATAACAAATGGGATGGAGCCTTATTCAACCATGCCACAAAGACTCTAATCAATTATTATACAGAGGATAATGTATCGGTGGGTGTGTATTACAGCTCTATATTTGGTATCAAGAGGTTCTGCTGATAATATGTAAACCTCAAGCAGTTTGCCAATGTGGGCAGAACCCAGAAATACCAAATACAGCATGTAATACACCCCATACCTTTACACTGTTTGTTATAATATATAGAAAATTGTCAGTAGAAAAAGACCATTTAGTCTGTTGAGTCTACTCAATGCAGAGCTCACGCATCTTATGTTGCATGATGCTGCTTCCCCCCCCCCCGGCACCTTTAACCTCCCCTTTATCTTGCCCTACCCCTCTTTAATCCCCTAACTGTATTTTTCTCCTTTTGCTAATTAAAGGATTTCAACTTGGCAATACTTGGCGTGATGTGTGAAACAGTACTCTGTCTGAAGAATGCCATAACTACAGGAGTCTTAGTTCTCCTCATACATCATCAGCCCTATGACCTCACTGTCTGTGACATCACAGCAGACCAAGAAGAGCCAATGACCTGCTGCAAGACTATTCACTTGTGATTTCATAATAAGTGAAGTCCCAATGCTGATGAGGTATAAAGAGGAATAGAACTAGATATGTCAGTCTCCTAGTAAAGAGTTGCTCTTTGCTTCACACCTTGTACTATCAGGTAGAAAACCATCTAATGAGCAAATGGGAAAAAGGAAAAATACTTCAGAAATAGAAAGTAGCAACTAGCTACTTCTAAAAATTAATAAAATGTTCTGCCTGCTATTTCTGGTGTTACTAGCTCTTTAATATGTTGCCCTTGCGGTCAGGCAATTTAAAAACAATTATGCACTAATGTTTAGCTGCAGAATTCACACTCACTGTAGGGGTAAATGACTGTGTCTGTTATTTTCTTAATAAAGAATATCTGAGGAAGCAACGTTAATTTGGTTGCTAAATTTACGTATGTCACGTATTCAATTTGCCATAGAATTTCTTACACTAACAGCCTGAAAAGAATGTTTACAATGAATCAAAAGCAAAGCTATTGGACTAAATTAGTTAAAATTTGCTTGGTATGCCTTACATAAGTGGATTGAAGCAGTATTTTCCAAAGGACAGATGTTGAAACATGTGTGTTGCACCTGCATCTGCCCAAATGTGTCTGGCTAGTCCTGTGGCTTTTTTTCAAGAGGCATCTGTCTGTGGCAAAAAGTCATGATTTGCATGCATAAATGTAATTTGCGTTATGTCTGGCTGATGTCTTTTTCTGTTGCAAAATTCAGATGCTGCTAAATCATAACAGTTTAGATGCATTTCCATTTTTAAGAAAGCAGCAGAGGCATCATGAATGGATCCCTATTTTTAAATTCTGCCCATTTTCATTTTGATCTGTCAGTAGGTGAGATCTAAAAATTTTATTGATGGTCTTCACGACCTGCAGTTGCTCTCCTTACATTGGAAAATCAACCTCTTTTACTCTATGTAAATTTGTCCTTGGAAACCACTATTATGGTTGTTAGAGTGGTCATGCACAGTCTTGGGCTAGGAGAACTGCCAACCATTGGTGCATGGTTCTGATGCCCTAAAAATGTGAGAGCATTCTCACAACTTTAAGAGGTCTTCTAAGATGTGCTTGTAACAACCTCTTCCTGCAAACAGTGGGTGGGGGGTGATTACTAGAATGCCAGATCAGGGAGCCTACAGATTGGTAGAACCTCTGACAAGGAGTCCAGTGAGTCGAGCTTAGAATACCAGATGTGGCAATCATTGTGTGGAAGATGGCAGAGTGAGAGGAGGGTACCAGGTGTGCCTTGGGGCACCCTTGCCACAAGTCTGCTGCCAAGCTGCCTGAGGAAGCAAAAGCCTCTCAAAGTAGCAGCCTATGGAGCCAGTGAAAGAGAACAACAGAACTTGTTGTTCAGTTTCTTAGCAGCCTCAAGGGATGGGAGGCATAACAGCAGTGGTTTTGGAGTCTGAAGGCATTAAGTGTAGCTTGCAATTAATTCTGGAGGGTAAGTAAGGGAGAAACTGGGAAGGTATAGGAACCCTTAGGGGCTCCCTATCAAAGCAAATACCTTTTGGGTACAGATCACGGTCCTGTTCCTGAGTGATGCTGCCAGCTGAGCTAATGATGGTGAGAGACCTGGTAAGAGAGATTGAGCTGCTGATTAAGGCAGGAGATAAGCCTACTAATTGTGAAGGAGCATACTGAGTCAGAATGGACAACGGAGACTCTTCCTTAAGCAGAGAGGCTGGAAGTTGCCAACTGCTCACAGAGGGCAGACTGGATTACACATTGCCATGTTGTGCCCAGCACAGTATGAGAGATGTAAGGTTGAATGAGGTGCCAAGTTCAGTGGTAGTCTTCTGACTCTGAGGGGTGGCTGAACTGAGTAGAGCTATGGCAATCTGCTCATGGAATCCTGGTAGCCATCAACCAGAGGTATCTGAGAGAAAGGCCCAACAGTGATGCTGCATCATGCACATCCAAAAACTGAATCTACTAGGAAGCATAATGATCACATCACCAATGGGTTTTTCACAATAAATACTAATACCGTATATAAATTACTTCAAAATTTGGACCTGTTTAAGTCTCCAGGGCCAGATGTTCTTCATCCTCGGATCCTTAAAAATTAGCACTTCCCTTAGCAGGACCTATAACTGCTCTCTTTAATAAATCCATTCAGGAAGGGCAAGTTATTGATGCCTGGAGACTGGCAACTGTGGTCCCAATCTATAAAAAAGGTTCTAGGCAGGAGGTGTCTAATTATAGACCTGTTAGTTTGACATCCATTCTGGGAAAACTATTGGAAGGATTCATAAAGGAACATCTATATACCCTGATAGAACCTGATCCTACCCAGCATGGGTTTGTTAAGGCTAGATCATGCCAGACAAATTTGTTAAACTTTTATAATGGTGTGAGCATGGCATTGGATAGGGGCGAAGCAGTGGATGTTGTGTTTTTGGATTTTTCCAAGGCTTTCGATAAGGTCCCTCACAGTTATATTATTGAGGATATGATAAACCTTGGTATAGGAAGGAATTTAACAAGATGGGTGGAATCATGGTTAAAAGGACGCTCTCAGAGAGTGCGCATCAAGGGCTCTTTTTCAGACTGGGATGATGTGACTAGTGGTGTGCCCCAGGGTTCGGTTCTGGAGCCGTGTTTGTTCAACCTATACATAGCCTCATTAAAAACTAATACAGATATTTGGATAACAAAATTTGCAGAGGACACGCGTATAGGCTACCCAATTACTAACATTAAGGATAGTAATACCCTTCAGTTGGCCCTTAATGAGTTGTATGAGTGGGCTATTCTGAAAAAATTGCCCTTCAACTTAGACAAATGCATGGTAATGCATTTTGGAACTAAAAATATACAATCCAAATATCACCTGGGTGGATTGACCCTTAAAACTGTTAGTAATGAGTGCGATTTGGGTATTAGAATTTCTTAATGACCTCAGCCCCAAACTCCATTGCCAGGCTGTCATTAGAAAGGCAGCCGGAGTACTACATTGTATTAATAAACATATTACCAGCAGCAGTTGTGATGTTATACTTCCATTGTACTCATCTTTGGTGAGGCCTCATTTAGAGTACTGTGCCCAGTTTTGGGCACCAGGGGATAAGGGTACCATAAAATCCATGGAAAAAATCCAACATAGAGCAACAAAAAATATCCACGAAGTTAGAAATCTTGACTACTATGCAAGACTAGACCATCTGGGTTTGTTTACCTTGGAATACCATAGATTAAGGAATGATTTGTGTCTGGTTTTCAAAGCTATGCATGATAATGACCTGGGTAAATTACTAGGGTTGGAAATAAGGAGCAAAATATATTCAACCAGGGCACATCCACTACAACTAAAAATAGAACAGTGTAAATCAACCAAAAGAAGTAACTGGTTTACAATAAGAGTATGTAAGATCTGGAATAGTTTACCTGGGGACATAGTGTCATGCGTAAGTGTTGATACCTTCAAAAGACTTTTGGACATTTATTTAAAACAAAATCATATAGTAGGATATAATTAATATCAGGCGAGCATTATGGACTATGGTCTTCTAACTCTGTATGACCTATGATACTTATGATACCTATGAATATCCACTGATTAAGATGCTATAGTGTTACAGGGTGTACATCAAAAAAGTGTTAAATGACCACTGGCCTAGTGACGCTGAGAGATGAGGTGCTGAACGCTACATCTCACGCCACGCCAGCAACCCGGGTTTGGGAATGGACTGGGGTCATTGGGGATTGGCAGGATAAAGGAGAGGATTGAGCATCCCAGGACAGCTCTTCTCTGTCTGGGGTGGGCATGGGGCTCATGTCACTCTGCAGCAGTATCTGGTGGCTGTCATGTGCACTGCAAGTTGCGGTGCACAGAAAGAGGGTTGGAGCGTGGCAGACATAGGCATGTAAGTGCACTGTACATCACTGCACACCAACTCCAGGGGAAAACCAAAAGGTGGAAAAATAGTGGGGCGGTCACGGTGGCTTATGGCCGTGCACTGTGCCCCCCGGACCTGAGAGGTGCGCCCTCAGGTGTTGGTTCCAGGTCCTCAAGGGGGGAGGATACTGTGCGTATGCCAAGCCTGTGGAGGAGAGAGTGTCGCTGGCCAGACTGGGTCTGGGGGTACAGGTGCCAGCGGCCAGATGGAGGAGAAATAATGATATGAAGGAAAAAAAAGTGCTAAATGTAAAACTACTGTAATAGCAAAGTGGGAGTTATGGTAAATTGATTACAGAGTAGGATAGGCTCTGACCTATGGTATACCCTGGTACTGTAGTCATCAGAAGTGACTCCAGAGGAACCAGGGAGTTATCATAATTGACTCCCCTTAACTCTTTCAGTCCCATAGCTGCTATATGGGGTTGGTACCATCCATTGCTGAACCCGACCCAAAATGACCACCGAGAGAGAATGAGTTAAACAATCTAGCCAATGTGACAAAGCCTAAAGCAAGGCAACTAGGATTTGGGGGTGTATTGGGAGGGTTTTTTTATAGCAGGATTAAAAAGGTATTACTAACATGCTATAGATCATTCATAAGGCCACACCTGAAGCACTGTGCCCAGTTCTGAAGCTCTCATTTACAGGAAAGAGGAGGGCAGGCTAGAAACAGTGCAGTGTAGAGTAACCAAAATGATTCATGGCCTGTAGAACAGATTCTAGAGAATCAGCTAAGGCACTGAAGATCAGGGTAAAAAGATGATGATTTTATCATAATGTATCACAAATAGTCAATTACAGATATAGCCCCGCTCTGACACCATCCTGGAGTGGGCCACTGCCCCTGACTTTATGGCTGTTACAAGGCCCAGGGGCCTGGGTACCCAATAGCTAACCTACGGGGGTCCTTTCCCATGAATTAACAAATAAAATGGTGGTGCCTCCACCCAGAATACATATTAGTGGGCCTGATTACCTGCAGTATGACCCCCTGGGATGTCATACCAACCCACCTCTCCAACAGTTACTTCAACATGGACTTACCAGGATTCGAATCTACCCACACTCTGTCACATCATTTACCTTTTCCTTTTTAGTCAATAATCTGCTCACTAAAATTAGGCTGTGGATCCATTTTGTGCTGCAAAACAATAACTCCATGGTTTATTTACGGGGGGGAGGGGGTTAGGATGGAGTAAGTGGAATAGAAATCAAGCATTTTAAAGATTTACATTTCCCCACATTCACATTTTCTTTTGATTCAAACCCAGATCTCAGTCCAATGCAACCATCCGATCTGTCTAACTAGATAACTGCTGCAGGTGTGCTCAAACCCAGACCCACATGTCCCAGTCCATTTAACCCCAAAGTCCAGTACCTGGGCACCCAGATTTAAGTTGCAGGCCTGAGGTGCAGCTGGTAGCCGGCATCGGCATGCTTGTCTAATTTTAACTTTTTACATGCTTTCCCCTTGGCTCTACCACCTGCCCAAGTGTGCATACTTTACAATCTCCAGGTGCAGGGCAATTCCTGCAATTTGCTTACGGTTCTGCAGAATCAGTCCTTGGATGGCACAGTTCACAGAAGTCCTGGGGATGGATGGTAACACCACAGAATGGGGCACAATGCTTAAAACCGGGGGCACCAAGGCTGCAGCTTGCTCTCTCTTTCCCTTGCTAGTAGATCTTGCAGCTTATCCCCTTCGGCCCATTACAGGCCCTGTTGCAGGGCACATATGCAAGGCCTACAACCACAGAGGACCCAGACCTGGGAGTGGCCCCACGGCCCAGCTCCCTCCTATCAGAATGCCCTAGCACTTCGGTACAAGACCCATGATCCCCTGCGCCGCAGACCCCACTCAATGGGGGTTAGCAAGTTCCCTACCTGGTCCTGGGTGTCAGCAGAAACCATTCAGCACATTCTCTTCTGCTCCCTTTCTTTCTCTCTCCTGCTACGGTGTGTAGCCACAATTTGTTTCTCTCTTTTCCATACTGTATCTCAGGAGCAGACAACAGACACCCGACCCAGAAAGGCACCTGTCCATACTTCTGCTTTCAGTCTTTCAACTTCAACACAGCCACATTCTCACTCTGGCTCACACATATCACCTGCACACTCAAAGTCCCTTTTCTCACCATGCAGGTACTTAGCAATTCTTTGAGCTGAAGAGGCTCATGCTTCCTTTTTCTTTTGTCATCACATTTAAATTCTCTTATTCCTCATCCCCTGTATTCTGTCTTTGTCCAGGCTTAGACACAACCTTTGTCCTTTTACCCAGCTCAAGACACAACCATCATTCTTTTTCCAGGCTCAGAATCCAACCTTTGTCTTTTTGCAGGATCAAGATGCAACCTTTGCCCTTTTCCCAGGTTCAGGACACAACCTCTTTCTTGCAATCTGCAGCTTTCCCTTTTCCATTTGAGCTGCACTTCTCTCACTGCTGTGGTGCAACTTCAGAACAGTGCAGAAAATTCAGCAACCTGCAGCTTTCCCTTTTCCATTTGAGCAGCACTTCTCTCAGTGTTGTGATGCAGCTTCAGAACAACACAGAAAATTCAGCAACCTGCAGCTTTCCATTTTTTCTCTTCCAAGCTGTTCCTTCATTGCTTCTGCTTCATTTTTCCTGATGGGGCAGGCACTCCCTGCCCTGGGGGACAAATTGCTGACAGCCCCAGACAGGCCCATCCTACAGTCCCACTCTCTCCAGCGGCAAGAGCCCTCCTCCTGGAGGGGCTCCCACCAAACTGACTCAAACTCCAACTGCCCTTGCTTTATTGGGAGCCCTTTCCTTGCTGCCCATTGGCTGGAGCCACTGTCCTTAGGCAAAAATAAATATGTATGAGGCTCCATTGATGCCTCATTGGTGCAGAAAAAGGCGCCTTATCATTCCTCCATATTTTCCCCCAGAATCCTTTCAAACAGTCCCAGAGTCCCTGGTAAGAATCCTGGCTTAATGGTTGGCTGTCTGGTGTCACATGGCTGCCCAGCATGGTGGCTGGATGTAAATAGTGTCCACAGTTTAAATAGTGTCCCAAATTCAAAACGTTCCTACAGCTAAACTGTTTAATTTTATGTAAATATTTCCCCACACAGCTATAACCACCCCGTGTTCTATAAAATGACTGCACACTTAAACCTGTTGTCTTAACCCTCTTACAGTCACTGCTGCTGATTTCTAAGGTCCCCAGGCAGCACACACACATAGCCCCACTTTATTCCCTGCCTGCAGTCCATACCTCTCAACTCTCCTTGATTTTCAGGGACGTCCCTGATTTTGCCTCAAAATTTTACTCTGTCTCTCCTAAATATGGTGTTTCTGTGACAAAACAGTGGAGGTTATAAGCACAAAATAATGTCAAATATTAAAGTTGCAGACTTGTTCTTCCTTAGAAAATGCATTTTACACTAAGCCCCTTGTTCTACCAGCTTCCTGAGTGGATATCACCAATTTTGAAGATGTGTCCCTGATTTTGGTCCTTTGTCCCTGATTCTTTTAAGCCTCGTCCCTGATTTATGAGGCAGGAGGTCCATGTAACACATTTCATTTATTTATTTTCCCCATGGACTGGCAGCCTTCCATTTCTCCCTGCCCATCTCTCTTCATTTATTAGTCTTTTTCCTTTACTGTCTGACCAAGCACCATTCTGCATAGCCCCTAGGTGCTGAGCAAACCCGCTACTTCAAAGGGACACTGCCTCATTAATATTCATGAGGTGGTGCCCAAATGCTACAGCGTGATTGGCGCTTACAGAACCTTCCTTTTCCGCTTCCCTGCCACCTCTCTGGTTGCCCCAAGGTCTCCGTTCCCTCTCTTATAGCCCAATGGAACTGTGACCACCAGAGAAGCACATTGAAAGGCATCGAAATGGCCATATGAAAATGTACTTATGAAAACCGAACTAGCTACAATCAGGTGGCAAGACCTATATCTTGCCAAATCTGCTGATGCCGCCATCTCTGTCCTAAATGACAACCTCATCACCCTAATTAACAAGCATGCTCCTCTTATTAAAATGAGGGTGCGGAAAATCTCGCATCCGTGGTTCACCCAAGAGCTCAATCTGCACTTACCAATAGAGACAAGCTATGGGCTAGGGCCAGGCGCACAAAGGACCCGGCAGACTGGCAGGTGTTTAGAACTGCCAGAAATGCCTATGTTAAAAGTGTACATGCTACTAAAGCAAACTTCTACATCTCCACTCTGGAGCAGGCCAAAGGGAACTCCCAAAAAATCTGGAAGACACTGAGATCCATTGAAGGCCATCATGCTGCTTCCTCCCTTCCCACCAAGATTCTGGCCAAGGATGGGATGGTTGAAAATAAACTGTGAATCCTCGAAGAACTTAATCTTCACTTTGCCACTGCCAGGTTGGCATTTGACTCCTCCCCATATGCCAGCCAAGTGAATAGCAACACTAACCCAGATACTGCACATGCTACTGCACCTCATCCCTTCCAGTTGTGCCTGTTTAGCTACAAAGAAGTCGAAGACATAATTCTTAGCCTTGACACCAAGAAAAGTGCAGAGGACGATGGCCTTGAATCATTTTTCTTGCGGTTAGGTTATGCCCAGCTCACAGCCCCCATCCTTCACATCTTCAACCTCTCTATTACCACAGCCATTGTTCCATCCTGCTGGAAATCTGCCCATATTCTTCCTCTCTTCAAATCAGGAGATCCTTCTGACTTAAACAACTACCGTCCTATCTCTATCTTGCCCGTTTTCTCTCCAAAGTGCTGGAAAAACTTATATACAACCAAATAAAAAAATCACCTTGAAGCGCACTCACTCCTAAACCCGGCCCAATTTGGTTTCAGGTCGAAGCACAGTACCATCTCAGCCTTGGCTGAAGTCTCTAATGACTGGATCCATGCTATGGACATCAAGAAGGTTACTGTTGCAGTCTTTCTAGACCTCAGTAAGGCCTTCGACACTGTAGATCATCACCTCCTAATCACCTGTCTTGCCTACATAGGTGCCACTCCACTTACCTTACAGTGGTTTAACAGTTATCTCACGTGAAGGATATAGAAAGTCAAAGCTGATGGCCTACTATCTGCCCACCTTCCAGTTGCCAGAGGAGTCCCTCAAGGCTCCATCCTAGGACCAATCCTTTTTTCCCTGTACATCAACAACCTTGACTCCCACATAAAGAACTCTAGCATACATTTCTTTGCGGACAATACGGTTTTGTACGCATCAGGCTCGTCCTTAACTGAAGTCAGGGAAGCACTCCAAGCTGACTTTATCCAGTTAGAAAGCAACCTTATCAATGCCAAGCTTCTCTTAAATGCCAAACAAAACAAGACAATGATTTTCTTGAGACTTGCCTTGTCTGGTGCCCTACCTACCCCACCTAAAAACTTCATAGTTACCTCCCTAGGTGAACCCTTGGAAGTCGTACCTAAATTTAAATATCTAGGTATGTGGATAGACAACAAGCTTTCCTTCAATGACCACATTGAGGATCTATCAAAGAGGCTTAAAGCACGCTTGGGTTCTTCTTTAGAAATAGGACCCTCTTTTCTCTTGCAACCTGCAAAAGACTTGTCCAAGCAACATTCCTTCCCTTGCTTGGCTACAGAGACATTATCTTTATCTCCTCCCCAACCTTGAGCCTATCTAAACTGGACGTACTCTATTACTGTGCTCTTCACTTCATTATTAACTCTGCGTACAGGACCCACCACTGTGATCTTTATGCAGCAGTTGGGTGGACCTCTCTTGCCACCAGACGCCTCCTGCATGCTGGCATTTGGACCCTCAAATTATTACTCCACAAACTGCCTGTCCATTTAACATCTCTCATACACATCTTGCATAGCGTCTACTTCCTAAGGAAATCTGATCTTATCCTACTAGATGTTCCCAGAACACGTACCATAGCTGGCCAAAGAGCTGTCTCATACACCCTCCCAAACATTTGGAACCAACTACAAGCCATGCTGATGCTAACCAGCATCATATCAATTAACTCCTACAAAACACTAGCTATCTCTAAGTTAAAAGACATATGTGGGTGCTACTTAGGCCTCAACGCCAAGTCAACTTCCTAGGTACCAACTGGCCTCTACTTATTAAGCTGAAATGTGTTGCATAATTTAGGCAAGGTTAAAGCTGGAATGTACTGCATATATAGCATAAGGACTTCTATTGTGTATACCTCTTGTATTATATATTTTTTTCTTTGTTGTTCTACATTTTATATCTCCTGTCTATGTAATTGCAAACTGTATGTGTATGTGCCTCAGGACCTCCTTGTGAATGAGCTTGCTCAACCTAGTCTTTCCTGCAATAAACTTGAAATTGAACTTGAACTTATAGACATGCGCAGAGCTTGCTGCTACTGCAGTGGCCTTTTCCAAACTGTCGGCTCAGCGAACCTGCTGTTCCAGCCCTGCTCTCTCTCTAAAACCATGCAGAGGCTGGCAGAAGAGGCCAGAGGACACAGGAGAAAAGCCAGGAAACCAGACCCAATAGAAAAAAAGAATGGGGGGTGAAAGCAGACCCCCCTGGTGAAACAAGCCTTTTTCGGGGTCTCACAGGTAAGCCAGGGGGGTTACATGTACAAACATTATGTTGTCTTAAAAAAACATCATTGAAATCACGATTGACAATTATTAAACATGAACGTTAAATGACCACCAGTCAAATGCCACAATGTTATGGAAAGGATGATTGTGACTAATGCTGGTCTAATATAATCATGATTTTTCATGATTGCTCACAGTCAAGATAAACAGTAAATTTCAGTTTATCTTTTTTTTGTATGTTTGGACTTTTATCTTGTCCTCTGTATCTGGACGTCTTTGATAGAATCATCACTTATACATTTTCTATCCAAGCACACAGATTTATTCATACTTACACCGACACCTCACTTCTTACCCTTGTTATAAATGCTCACATTGGTTTATATGTCTTCATTAAGTGAATCCTTTTTTTGTTTGTTATGAGATTGTACAAGTACTTGGTCAGTGCTCAAAACATTTCCATAAAATCTACAAACTGATACTGTCAGACCAAAATGATTTTAGAATAGAAATTACCATTGTTTTGGTCCATAGTCAGTGCTGTTAAAATATGTAAATTAGTTATACAAATATATATATATATATATATATATATATATACTATACCAAACTTCGCATGATCTATAATTAAATTTCTTTAGTAGACATATGACACTTTCATATTTTCGTATTAGTAACAAATAAAACTTTGTTTAATATCACTCATCAATCTATCAATTAATCAATCTGTATTTTACCAGGAGAAAGCACCATTGAGTGAACTCATTTACAGGGTGGTCCTGGGGACATGGATAAAAATAAAAACACATCATAACATAAAATGACATCAGAATATGCAAAAATCAATCTGCAAAAAATGTGAGAATACAGAGGGCATTACATAGCAACATAGTAACTATGAACAATAAAAGTCACAAATGCTATATTGGCAGCCAATTATACAACAGCCGGCGAGATAAGTGCAGTAGGAAAATATGACCCAGCAGTAATATGTTAACAAGATACACTCTAAGTGCATCATGGAGGCAGATAAAAGGGAGGTGTGAGGAAGGAATTCGTCGGACTACTAACATAGAGGGAAACATTTGATGAGAGGATGAGAGGCTGGGCAGAGAAGGAAGCAGGTACTGTAGTTAGATAAGTGGAGCAAGATACAAGAAGGGCATTGTTAGGACAAGCAGTTACACATTTCCTTAAGAGAATATCTCAGCAGTGTCTTGAAGGCTGACAGTCCAACTAGGTTTGTGAGTTTTAGAGTGCTTTGAATGGTATTCCAAAGGGAAGGGAGGGTGTGGCTTATGGCTGATGCGCCATGCCGAGTTTTGATTATGGGTATGTTGAAAAGGAGATAAGAGAATCTTCTGAGGGAGTGTGGTCCCACTGAATGGGTAAAGAGGTCTGAGGTATATATTGGGAGTTTGTTGGTAAGAGCTCTAAAGGTCCAAAGAGCAGCATTTTTAGTCTCCTGGTTTTCAGTGACTGCCATCCAATTTGAGTGTAGAGGGCACAGTGGTGGGTATTATATGAGGCATTGGTGATGAATCGAATAGCCCTGTGGTATAAGGTATCCAGCTTGGCTAGGGCAGCTATAGGGCAGTGACCTTATATAAAGTCTGCGTAATCTAGTAATGTGACTTACAGTCTTATATTACTGAACTGATATAACTATCAGTGATCATCATTTGATCATTTATAAATCATCAAAAGTCATGATGATTTAAAACTTAGAAAAATAATCAACAATTAGTTGGCGATTTGAAAGTTACGTGTTGGATGATTAAATTATGATCTAGATTATGATACCTCACTAGAGTCCGAATACTGCTTTTAGTCTTCATTTGGTCTTCGTCACTAGCATTGAAATAATATGTTTGCCATTTTAGCACAATATTCATTAGTATGAAAGCAGTCTGCCCACAAGCCGAAATATTTAAATGTGCTAAATATTTGAAGCCTAGCTTGGCAATAAGTCAGTATTCATTGAGTATTCAGTTAGTCTTTATTCAAATTAAGGCAGCACATTCTGAAAATCAGTTATTACTTCTGAATTGTACAGATGAATAACAATGAAGACCAATGAATACTACTTGAATACTTTCAATAGTAATTCATTAGTATTAATTTATTATCCATATAGGGCCCTATGCATTATACCTATGTGTTGCACTTTGCACAGGCAGTATTGCCCAGTTGTTGGTAGTGCTGGGTGCTGGCTCACAGGGGATGCCCAGGGTGGGACTTCACTATACACTATGCATGACAGTGCACAGGCCTATGCAGGGGGGGCACAGGCTATGCCAGCAGGCACCCTGATGTAGCCACTATATGTTTTCTCCAACCAGTAAATGGTGGCCAAGGGGCATGCAGACACCCTATCCTGTCACCGCCAGCCCTCCTGATGTGCAGCGAGGGCTGTGACTACTGGACAGCACCTGCTCATAGTGCACAGTGCTTTAATGTACTATGGTACACCAGGACCCACAAACCCCTGCTCTGCAAGGTGCAGGGGATCCAGTCTACCAGTAGGACAGGATCCAACTGAATGGCCACTGCAGTCTTCCACTCCACTGTATCCCATTCCCTGCTCCCACTGTGTTCCTATGCACATGTGGGGAGGGGCAACAGACAGGCCGATATACCATTTTAAGGCATATGAAAAATGTATGTCCAGCATCTTTAACCCCCAAAATGAGAGCCTTTATAAATAAACCTGAACTTGTCTTTGTTGACATTCGACCAATTTGAAAAAAATTACACCATATGGAAGGTCCAGATGTTTCACTGTGTAGAGCCTCATAAAATGGAAAACGAATTACTGAAACTGCACAGGCACATACCTTGACAACCAAAATGAGTGATAAACTGAACGTTAAAAACACAGTTGTGTATTACATCATTTTTTGCCTTCACTGGAAAAAATTGCAATCAATTTACACTTTTCCTACATCCAAGCTAAATCAACTCTTCCATTAGTTCTTTGCTGGTGTTGGATATTACCAACTGAAACTGTGAAACTACAGTACATTTTTTCATGCTGATTTATAGGTTTACTATATATATATATATATATATATATATGTATATGTATATGTCATCTCAAAATGTAAATCCAGTGATAGACCTTGTATTTAAGAGTGCATTTACCTTAAAGCCAGCAATTAAAGGGCTGTTCAACTCATTAACATTCAGATAGATGTTCTCCACCCACTAAAGTTACTTGTCAGTAAGCATGTTATTGCTGGATATATTTAGAAGTAGTTTGCTTAAAGCAGACTTTGCAACAAAATAAAATGACCTTAGTTTTTTAAAAACATAGAAAGTAAGGACAGACGTAGACTAGGTGGTATGTGTACCCAATCACTGCCAAATGCATCTGTATATCTACACAACCACCCCGAGGAAGGGTAGTGGCTCCCATCCCCCACCACCAATGGCCACAAAAGGCATCTGTAAATATATGCAACCATCCTGTGGGGTGGATAGTGGCCCCTACACCCCACCTCCAAATCACCACCAAAGAAATTAATTTCCACTGCCATGGGCTTCCCTGGCCCACCCTGCCCCATCCCACCTCCCACAGCCCTGACCCAGGACCACCCAAGCTCCACCTGTCTTAGCTTCAGGCCATCATAACCCACTCTGGCTCTCTCAGTTCCATGGCCCTTTGTCTGGACCATACCAGCTCCCCCTGTCCCAGGCTTAGCAGACCCCTTCCAGCTCATGTGGCCTTGTCCCTGTTCAACACTAGCACCAGTCTGTCCTGGTCCATGTTGCCCCCCCCCCTCGGGCCACCCCAGTTCTCTTGGTCCTGTTTGTGGACCACCTCAGCTCCTCTGCCATGCCCAAGCCACCACCATCTGCCCCAGGCTGCCCTGGCCCACCCATGGCCCCTAACTATCCCAGCTCCAACCTGCACCATCCCTAGGCTGTCCTGGTTCTTGTTGCTACATTCCACCTTTCTCCAGCCACCATATGCCCTGACTCTGTCTCTAGTCCACCCCTGCACCCCCTGCCTTGGGATTCCCTGGCCCACTATGCTCCTCAGCTCCCATAGCCCTGCCCCAGGACAGCCCCAGGTCTGTCCTGCCCTGGCCCACCCTGGCTCTCTCTATTCTAGTGGTCATTCTCCTGGACCACCCCATCTATCTCTCTCTCTCTCTCTCTCTGCCCTAGACTTACTTGGCCCCCCAGCTCTCATGTCCCTGCCTCTGTTCCACCCCAGGTCCAGGCTGTCTTGGTCCATGCTATCCCCAATAGGCCACTCTGCTTCCCCTGGCCCTGCCTCTGAACCACCCCAGCATGCCCTAGCCCCAGCTTAAGGCTGTCCTGGTCCACACTGTCCTCCCAGGCCACCGTAGTTCCCTTGGCACTGTTCCTGGACCACCCCAGCTCCCTCCTGACCCAGCCCACCTGGTTCATCTTCTCCATCATGCTCAGGCCTATCCATTCTCACCATTATATCCATACCTCATCAGATAGGCATGTGAAAAACACAATGCAGGATATAAGGGTTAACATATTGCTTAATACTCCCTTGGCAAACAGGAGCATGCCATTCAAATGAACAAGCTGTTATTCCTAACACTTGTATGTAACTTACTTTATTCATTAGTTAGCTTATGTTTGGAATGCACCATTAAGACCCCAGAGTGCTGGTCAGTGTGACTCAAAATGCCAGGGACCATTGATGGTGCATTCCAACTGTGAGCTACATTAAATCTAATTCAGTTACCTAAACTCTTTCAAAACACTTGCCAGTGTTCATAATTGTTTTGGTTAGCTGGATATTTTCTTTGTTCTGCTGTTGTCTGTATTGGATTTAACTATCGAACCTTCGGGTCTTACTGAACCTTCCTGCATTTTGAAATGTTTAATAAATAAATAAAAATAATCATTTGAGAAAGTTGCAAACTGTTTTGGAACAGTGCAGTCTTGTTTGCCTGTTTGCATAGCAGTGATAGCCACTCAAGCATTAGAACCTAAGTAATTTATTTTTTCTTCCCAGGTCCAGTAGGCCCCCATCCCGAGACATCCCAGCCTTGCCACCCTAACATCCACCTGGACTTACCTCACTACATGTCTGCCTCCAGGGCTTACCTCCCCCCCCCCCGTCGGGGTTCCCCACTCCCACCATTGATCAGGATCTGGGTCTGCTGACATGGTCCCTCTGGTCAAGTGTGGGGCCTGCAGGAGTCTTCCATCGTCCTGCTGGCCAGTATTTTCTAATTTCTTGACAGGATGTTTTTGGTACTGATTCATTAGGCTTGGGTAATGATATATCACTACAGTGGAGAATGGTATTTAAAGAAAAAGCTACATTTTGTCTTAGCATTAACAATATCAGAAATTGTTTTGAGAAAGTTGTTTCTGAACAGGTTGAAGAGTTACTTAATAGCAGCAAAGCAGCTAAAAGGTATTATCTGACAGTGGGTGAAAAATCAGTGCTGAGGGAATTGGCAAACAACAAGGATAGAAACATAGAAACATAGAATTTGACGGCAGATAAGGATCGCTTGGCCCACCCAGTCTGCCCATTTCCCTACCTAATGGATAAGCTGCAGATCCTAGTTAACCAGCAGCCTACTTCTTCCTACCCCTACCCCCTAGAATTGCCTTATGATTGTCCCATGCATGCTTGAATTCCACCACTGTTTTTGACTCCACAACCTCCTCCAGAAGGTCGCTCCATGCATCCACACACCCTCTCTGTGAAAAAATACTTCCTTAAATTACCTCTTGAGCTGCCCTCCCATCTTCAAATTGTAGCCCTTGTTCTTGCACACCTCTTTTTTGAAAGATGCTACCCTCTTGGACTTTGTTGATTCCCTTGAGGTACTTGGAAAGTTTCTATCATGCCCCCCCTCTCCTCCTTTCCTCGAGAGGCTATACCTATTAAGCTCCTTAAGTATCTCTTCATATGTCTCCGTGCAGACCCTGCACCATTTTAGTTGCCCTCCTGGACAGCTTCCATCCTGTCTATGTCTTTGTGGAGATTGGGTCTCCAGAACTGCACGTCAGTACTCCAGATGGGGTCTCACCAGCTGTCTGTACAGAAGGATAATAACTTCTTGTTTTCTACTGGTGATGCCTCTCCTTATGCACCCCAGTATCCCCCCAGCCCTCCTTGCTGCCCTCTCACATTGCTTGCCCACCTTTAGGTCATCTGATATGACTACCCCCAGGTCCCTTTCCATTTTTGTTGTTGTTAGTATCTCACCCCCCATTGTGTACTCTTCCCCTGGGTTTTTGTTTCCCAGGTGCATTACCTTGCACTTCTTAGCATTGAATCTAAGCTGCCATACAGTACATTTGACCATTCCTCTAACCTTGCCAAGTCCCTTCTCATCCTTTCCACCCCACCTTGTGCATCAACTCTCTTGCAGATCTTTGTGTCATCTGCAAAGAGACATACTAGTATAATTAAACCAGCTGATAAGGGAGGGGGTATTGTGATAATGAACAGGAAACATTATAGGAGAAACAGCTCTAAACCTTCTTGAAAATATTGAGAATTACAAGTAAATCATGTTTAATCCCATGTAGACATTCAAAAAACAATTGTTTATGATGTTAAACAGAGCCATGCTTAATAATCAGATTTCAGAAATGAATTTAAGTATATTTGACACAAGATCCCAGTTACCCCCACCTTTTTCATCTTAACTAAAGTACAGTACTTAAAGGACAAATAAACAGCCCTTACATTTTTATGTTATTTCACTTACCCAAAGGGATCACAGTGTAGTCTTTTTCTGTGGAATGGTATTGGGGGACTTAAAATCGTTAACTCTACATGCATTTTGGATTTACTAACATTTTAAATAAGCATTGTTTTGGTCCCTGTGTCCACATCCTCCATGACAAGCTTTCCGTCTTCATATGACTCGCGCATGCGCATCTGGTGCCGATGACCTCACTGTAGCGAGACGAGTGACACAGCCAGCATGGCTGAGGACAATATCCCTGACTTGAGCAAAGAGTTTGACTTGCTCTCAGTGGCCCAGCCCTCTATGTTCAAGCCACTGAGGAGCAACAGAGCCATAGGTGTGACTGCAGATGAGGCAAATTCCTCTGAAGAGAAAACGGATCAGTCAGAAGATGATGAAGGAGGCAGGACTGCTCAGCCAGCTAGCAAGTGGTGGATATCTTCTGATGGTTGCCTGGTATTCCACACTACCTACATGTTTACCCATATTGCTGATGTGTTGTGGCATAATGTAAAGCAACACTTTATTGTTGAATCCGTTTATATGGCGATTTACCTTCCCATTTATGTCACTTTTTCATGTTCTCCCACTGATGCTGTGTCATCGTTCAGCATGTGGTATAACTTGTGTTGTGTTTCCAACTGTATATGCCCTTCTTCTGCTGGTGTGACCCATTTTGACCTTTCACTCCACCGTAGACTTCTCTCCCGCAGCTGAAAGTGCATGGCCCTAGGGAGACAGCAGTGCATGTTGTGATACCTTTTTTGTAGTTGTCTTTTCCTGTTGCTGTTAGTGTATGATTTATCCATGGCAAGTTATACTAGGTGAGGCCTTACCAGTGTTTACTACAATGGCATCACCATCTTCCTCCAGAAGCTAGTGATTCCTCTGCCTGTACACCACAGTATAGTCTCGTGGTGTCACGAGGCACTGGTGGTTGTACCACATGTCAGGGACATTTTGTTGACAGCAATCCCAGCTGGCTGAGTTGATAGACCTCAGGTGGCTCCCTTATCCATCCAGTATTGTCCATATAATATTGGTAGCAAATTGTAATCAACAACAAAAAAAAATGGGTGGTGTCCCTGAGTGGTGAGGCAGTACACTGTTATGTCATCGACCAAGGCTCGGGAACAACACACGGGGTCTTTGTGGAGCCTGCATGGGTGAGGAGGTAGTAGCAGGTAGCTCCCCTCACCTGTGTGGCCTTCCCCATCCCCTGTATTTAATCCACCAGTTTGTGTTGATCCATTGTCAGTGCAGGTGGGAGTGGGCAGCAAGTAGTGATGTGGTGCCCTGGAATTCAGCATGCACATGCCTCTACATGAGTGTGAGTGCTTCTGATTCTGGACAAATTGAAAATCAGTGGTGTTAACCTTGGTGGTATACATACACAATAGAAATAAGTTATAAAAGAAAAAAAATGTACTTTCAAGCAGTGCATGCTTTTTGAGTGCTCGTTTACCACACAACAGTTTTCTATGATTGCTCAGTGCAATACAGGCATCACTCCTTCAAACAATTTGGAACATTAGGCTATTAAACAGGCCAGGAGAGCCTCCAGGACTCACCCCCTTTGAAAATAATTTCTCATCTGTGTACCCTCCATAGGACACCCTGCAGGTAGTGTCCTGTGCAGTTTAGATGGTATTCCCTCACTGTTGCATGATTGGCATAGTGATTGGTCATAATCTTTGCCAAAATCTGACCCCCAAGTGGAGGAGTCTGATGTGTTCTTCCTATACCGAGATCCAGAGTTGGTATCCATAGTGGCAGCCTGTGTTTGCAAGCTGGAGTATAGGTTACATGTTTCCTTTATTGTGAGGCTTTCTTGGCCATAGGTGTGTGCGGTGACTGTGGCTTCCTGTCCATTACTCCAAGCCCAGTCTTACTTAACCCTATGGTTGTGTTGTCCGTACCACGCTTTGTGATGATGGTGGGTCCAGAGCACCTTAGATGTCTCGCAGCCTTATTCAGGGTGATGTGATCTAATCCCTTATGGCAGTGGAGGGTATCCTTCCTTCTATGGGTAGCATCAATGGAAGATTTCCTTCTATGAAGGTGTATTGAAGAACCAGTAAGGGAATGCCTGATGAAGCATGTCACAAACTTACTGAGAAGGTCAGACCCTCTGCTCCCACAGTGCCAACCTCTGAGCACAGTAATGTGAACAGATAACAGAACTGGGTAACCCTCCTGTCTGCTTGTGGGTCTGAATCACCTTTAGTCTCAAGTTCTGGGGGGATTCAAACTGTGAACCTTATGCTAGTGTACCCAAATGTAGAGGCTCAGATAATCCGCTCTTCGGGGGGATGCCAGATATCTTTCACCTAAGGGCACCTAACCAGGTATCCAAACTGAACCCTTAAAACTCTGTAAAAGACCTTAGATATATTCTTACCTTTTCCCAGTCTGGTAGCACCATCAAGTTCTGAACAGTTGTTAACTTTAACCATCTATACATCACATGCAAAAGGAACTTCGAAGACACACCCAGGCAATCTTTTTAAATGAAATGTTTACTTAAAAATGGATAAATATATGTAAAATGTAGACACAGAACACTATATTACAAAGCATACAATCACATAAAGAAAAAAGTTAAAGTACAAAACATAAACTCCTACCACAATACAATTAGACTTTTTCTATCTAATGTATTATCTCTATACAGTGCTTAAGTTAGATCAGAGATTTTGTCTCTTAAGACTCCAGCAAGAAAATGTGTCACTAAGTTCAGCCACAGTATTCAGTTTAAACTGTGTCTCTCCATCCCTTTTGTATGTCATCTAGTTTATCCTTGTTGAATATAAAAAATGATACAATCAATGATCTTCCTGTCAGGAGATATTTTAAATACTGTGACTTCAGCAAAAAACAAATTTCCCAAATGATGACAGTCTTTTAAATCAAGCCTTTCCTTTGATCTCAAGTAGTTCCTCTTCCCAGGCCACATCAAAGGATTTTTATGACTTTTCCGTATCTCACGTAGGTGCAATATAGCTTTTTAACACCAGTTGATATTACATGTTCTTCCTCTTAAGAAGTCATGAAAGTTTACGATCCCTATATCCTGGCAGCTGAGTCAGTTCTAATTAAGTCTCTCTGGTTCTTTAATTATCTCCTGGTTTCAGGTTAATATATCCTGTAGCTGAAACTTTGTAAGGGGGGGCATGACATGGTTGCCTAATGGAGACCATCACAAACCACGTTCTATATTACAAATACAAAAGAACAATCATAACCAGCTGGCCAAGCGTCACAATCCTCCCCACCTAGACTGACTTTGGGGGCTCTATCCCCTGCATGGGATGAGCTTCCCAAATCAGTTCACTCTTCATAAACACATGACAGGCCATCGCTGTTCTGATTGGTCGCTCCAGCCCTATGTAAGATTGTCATGTCATACCCTTGCAAGGCTAGACTCCATCTTAACAGTCTACCATTAGTTTTTCCCATTTGCATCAGCCAAACCAGGGGGTTGTGGTCCATTTGTACCTCAAAATGCTGCCCGTATAAGTACGGTTCTAACTTGTTTAGGGCCCGCACTATGGAAAGACATTCTTTTCCCACAGTAGAGTATGCCAGCTCCCTGGGAAGTACCTTTTTACTCAGGTACACTACTGGGTTATCTTTTCCTTGCTTGGATGTCTGACTCAGTACTGCCCCAATACCCACATCTGAGGCATCAGTCTGAACTATAAAGGGTCTGCTATAGTAAGGACTTGTCAATACAGGAGCACTACACAGTGCCTCCTTCGTCTGGTAAAATTTTTTTCACAGGCTGGTTCCCAGGTAATTTTCTTAGGCATTCTTTTCTTTACCAGGTCAGATAGGGGAGCATCCAGGGCACTGTAACTGGGTACAACTTTCTTATAGTACCCTGCTGTTCCTAGAGAACTCCTGACCTGCTTCTGCATTTCTGGTCTGGGCCATGCCTTGATCACCTCTATTTTTACTTGGTTAGAACAGAGATGTCCCTGGCCTACAACATGCCCGAGGTATTCCACTTCAGCCATGGCTACCTGGCATTTCTCAGCTTTGACAGTGAGCCCAGCCCTCTATATCCTGCCCAGCACTTCCCTAAGGTGGGATAGGTGTTCCTCCCAGCTGGCACTAAAGATGGTAATGTCAACTAGGTACACCATGGCATACTCCTCAGTACCATTTAACACCTGGTTCACCAACCTTTGGAAAGTGGCTGGGGTGTTCTTCATTCCGAAAGGCATTACTTTAAATTCAAATAAGCCTATTGGAGTGATGAAGGCCGACCTCTCTCTCTAGCTCTGTTCATTAACTCTGTCTGCCAATACCTCTTTGTCAGGTTAATAGTTGAAAGGTAGGTCACCCCTCCCAACTTGTCCAGGAGTTCATCCATCCAGGGCATCAGGTGGGTGTCTGACTTCGTGACTGCATTCAGTCCATGATAGTCCACACAGAAATGAGTAGAGCCATCTGGCTTGGGCACAAGGACTATGGGTGAGGCCCAGGGACTGTGGAATCTCTGGATTACCCCTACATCCAGCATTTCCTCCACCTCCCTCCTAATGTCCTTTTGGACAGCGTCTGAAACCCAATATGCTGTCCACCATATGGGCATCTGTGTCCCTGTCTCCACATTTGTGCGTCACTAAGGGGGTTAGTCCAGGCTTGATGCTAAATAGCAGGGCAAAGTCTGCTAAAACCTTCCTTACTTCCTGGATCTTGTCTGGGGCCAGCTGGGGAGACAATTTAACTGCCTCCACAGAGGACTCCCACTTGCTTTCTTCCAGCAAGTCCAGAAGGGGGTCTCCTTCGTCCGACCCCTCCCCAGGACTACATACTGCAAACACCATGTCAGCCCTATTAGCATATGGCTTCATCATGTTGATATGGTACATTTTTTCTGTCTGTCTTCTGTCAGGTAACTCTATGATATAGTTCATGTCATTTACCTTCCTAACTACTTTGTACAATCCTGCCCACTCAGCCTGCAGCTTGTCTTTCCAGACCAGAATAAGGACCATGATTTCCTGATCCACCGTGTATGAGTGCGCTCTGGCTCCGCAGTCATATCATGCTTTTTGTTTCTGTTGGGCATCTGCCAGATTGTTCTGGGCTGTCCCCATAAGCTCCTTCAGTCTTTCCCTAAACCTAAGGACATAATCCACTATGGGAGTTCCCAGGGGGATGTGCTTGCCTTCCCAGTCCTCCTGGATCAAGTCTAGGGGCCCATGTACCTGGCATCCATATAAGAGATCGAAGGGGGAAAATCCTGTCGACTCTTGGGGCACCTCCCTGTATGCAAACAACAGGTGTGGATGGTATTTCTCCCAGTCCCTCCCATGCTGTTCAGCAAACACTTGGAACACTGTCTTCAGGGTACCATTAAATCTTTCCACAAACCCATTGGCTTGTGGGTGATAAGGTGTTGTGCATCTCTGCACCACCCCACACTTCTCCCACAAACATGTCATCAGGTCCGACATAAAGGAACCCCCTCTATCAGTTATAACCTCCTGCAGAAACCCAACACAGGAGAAAATCCCAAGTAAGGCATCTGTCACTTTGTCTGTCCTCAGTGAGGATAGAGCAACTGCCTCTGGATATGGGGTGGCATAATCCACCGCAGTCAGGATGATCCTCTTCCCGGAGGAGCTGGGAGTACTTAAAGGCCCTACAATATCCATTTCCACCCTCTGAAATGGCTCCTCCACTATGGGCAATGGAATCAGGGTGGCTTGGGTTTTCCTACCTGCCTTTCCTATTTCTTGGCACCGGTGACAAGACCTGCAATACTCCTGGGGTGAAGTTGGGCCAATAGAAATTCTGGGCCACTCACTGCATAATGCATGTGATTCCCAGATGACCAGACAAGGGAATATCATGTGCACTCTTGAGCAACTGCTCACGATACCCCTAGGGAACAACAAGCTGCCTGCTTATCACCCCACCCTCTGTCTGCAGAGCCTGAGTATACAGCAGTCCATTGTCCAAATAAACCTTATGTTTAGCATCACCTCTTTGTGCTCTGTCAGAGTCTGTCCAAGCCCTCAGCTTCTCTAAACTAGGGTCACTTTTCTGAGCAGCTGCAAACTCCTTACACATTCCCAAGGCATGGGACAGGTCCCCTTCAGTCTCTAAACTAGGGTCCTTAGCACTAGCTTCAGAGCACTCAGGATCACTGTCATCCCTAACCCTCTGACAATGAGTCACCCTCCTTCTTCAGAGTAACCCTCCATAGCTGTGTGGTTAACTACTACTGGGGAAATTTCTACCCCCTTTTCATTAGTCTCCATATCAGGAGACACATGCTGGGAGACCAGCCTCCCAGTGGTGTCCACAATGGCTTCTGTGGAGTCCAGGGAACTACAATTTTCACTTGAAACTTGGCTACAGGTAACTGCACACACCGTCCCCTGTTTGAGATTGTTGCCAAGGATGACGTCAACTGCTAATGTTTTGGCTACAGCCACCTGTTACACAATTCCCCCTGTTTCATCCCAGTCTAGGAGAACACAAGCGAGTGGCAATGTTTTCTCCCCACCAGTGAAGTCTTGTACAGTGACATATTTAAAGGGTATAAGCTGACCAGGCTCTACCAGATCCCCCTTTACCAATGTCAGGGATGCCCCTTTGTCTCTTAACCCTTGTGTCTGTACACCATTCACTGTGACTGGGTGCATGTGTTCCCTCATGTTCACAGGCATGCTTCCAGGGGCACATAAACAACCCACTTCTTTCCTAGCACCATTCTGCATATTGCCCGCCCTTTTGGAACACTGTCTGGCAATATGCCCAGTTTCTTTACAGACCCAACATTCATTTCTTCTCTCAGAGAAATCTTTTCTCTGAAACCTGGGGCTAACTGGTTTCGGTGGAGGCAGTGAGGGTTTTAGCTGCCCTGAAGGTGTGCTTTTCCCCTTCTGTATGGCCACGCCCGCCCCATTTGCTCTCAGAGCAGGTCTGCTCTTGGCATAGCAGTACGAGAATTCAGCAGCCTCTTGCACTGTTTTGGGATCTCGGTCCTCCATCCAGGTTTTCAGATCTGCAGGGTGTCGTGGCATGTGGGTGTATGGATAGACACTGGACACAGAAGAACAATAGTGGCAAGGCAATTACCAAGCCACTAGTTTATTCAGCTCCTTTAGAGGATGGTGGGAAAGCAAAAGACATAAAATTACAGCGAACTGATAAATGACCAAAATAAAACAAAAACGTTCCTTAATGTTGAACTCCTGCTGTATAGAGGCTTAAACATCAATAATCACCTCTCCAGCACGTGGAGCCTAGGTCTGTATAGGCGCAGACCTCCACTGAGGGATCAGTAACTAGATGATCCCTAACTGAATCTGAAGGGGTTACCACAATGAGCTCCCTTCTATACCTGGGAACCATCAGGTGACCGCCCCTTAAACACCTTGCATAAGCAAAATCTTTACAACACACATTTATTTTCTTTTACATACAAGAAAAGTCTATATATCTTTATTCAAGTACATACATATCCCTGAAATACAATAATTCCCAATATTAACACAAAAACAGTGTATTGCCTGAGTTAGCCCTTCCCCTTACCTGTCTATAGTATTTCTAGGGTGAACAGTGGGCCGGCTGCCTCCTAAGGACATAGGTGGAGCAGCTGGAACACTGAGCACCACTGAGAACTTTCCAGAATGGGGAACAGTTAGGGTAAGCCTTTGATCTTTACAACATTCCTGGCTTTCTATTGTAACTGAGACACAGGAATACTGAAAGGAAATGAAACACTGTATGGAACTGGTAGAAATTCTAAAATTGTGTACACGTTGTCTAGCAGTTCCTCATGAGTTTTATTTTAGTATTTCCTGCTTTGCAACCTTTCTGCTCAATGCTCAGCATAGCAAGCCACCATGTAGCACAGATGTACTTGAACAAACAAGCTACTGCAGTTCTGTGCTACACTTACGAACACTAAACCTTTTTATAAACCATAAAACAAATACAACTGTTAGTCAAACACAATAATTGGGTATGTTTGCAGGTCTGAGTCCCTAAATAAGATGGTCCAAGATTGGACCACAGTTTTCATAGTGTTTACTCTTTTTCCTACATTTTGGCAATACCTAAAAAGTGCTTACACAACACTGTATGTTTGCAAAAATGCACTGCAAGGGTTTTCTGCCTCTCACTAGTGCAATCCTGATGCCCCTGCCTTTACAAACCTATTCAAGCGCAAAGGCAGCCTCAAGCTAAAAGAGATTCTAGCTTCTCTGTTCTAGCTTACAAACAGTATCCTCTTTTGGGGGTCCCAGTACTGGATCTCTGGGTGCCTACCCAAGGTATGGAAATAAGAATAAAGGGATAGAGGAGGCCTATTTCCCAAGTGGTCTGCCTCTAAAAAGGGGTAATGAAAGTACGGAGAAAGGAAAGGATAGCAATGAGAGACAAAAGGTGCTACTGCAGTAGGCTTAATACACTAGAAATAGGCAGGATTTTTTGGGGGGTGGTACACAGCACTCTTTCATACTGGGCATGCCCAAAAAAACTGTTCTAACAAAATAGCATTTTTAATTTTATCTACAGAGTTTGCTTCAATTCTCTCCCACCAACGTTTTAAAAACTGACGTTTCATGGCTAGCTCCTCGTAACTCATATCAGGGCTTCTCCTGAGCTTACGGAATTTAGCTCTGTATGCTTCAGCAGTTAAATCAAACTTTTTTAACAGTGCAGCTTTAAGTTTGCTGTAATCATTACTGCCCTCATTGTCCATTTGACCCAATGCATCCTGAGCTTTCACTCTAAGTAGCAGGGATAGCCGGAAGCTCCAGGACCCTCTAGGAATTTTAGCCTGAATATACATTTTTTCAAAGGAATTTAAAAGGGCATCCATATCCTCCTCCTCTTTAAATTCAGCTATCAATTTGGAATTGAATTTGTAACCCAGTTCTGTAGTTCTAGTTAAACCCAAGCTACTTACCTGCTCTGGTGCTGGTGTTTGGAGTCGTAGCTTCTCCAGTTCATGTCGCCTCTGGTGCTCATGGTCCACCTCTCGCTGTTCACGCTCCCTCTTCTTCTCTGCAGCTCACTGTTCTTGCTCCCTCTTCTCCTCTGCAGCTTGCTGCTCTCGCTTCTCCTCTCTCTGGAACTCCAGCTCCATTCTGCGCAACTCAATCTGCAGCCTGAGTGCTTCTGGCTCCAAAATGCTGGTGACCTTCCCCTGCGACTGTGGCCCTTCACTGGCACTGGCCCTGCTGTCATCCTCACTGGATCTGGACACTGCACTGGCCGCTGGCCCCTCCAGGCCCAGGGTTTGGTCTTTTACAGTCACAGTCTGTGACTTGATGCTCAGGGCATCCATGAGGTTCTGCTTGGTGGCTTTCCCCTCATACAGGGCTCCTCTGTCCTGGCACAACTGCCGCAAGTAGTCTACTGTGTGCCCGCTGTAGTTGGAAGCCATCTTCTTCCCTAACTATGGCTACTCTAACTTGCACTTTAGAAAAAAAATAAAACGGGTAGGAACTCGACTGTAAGCAAAATGATATAGTTCTGTTTCCTTTTTTAAAAAAATAAATCACTGCCTTTTTTGGCAAGTGAGCTGTACAGTATTAAGCTGGCATACTAAACAGTTAAAGCTTGTGTTACCAAATTTACCTGCACCACTGCCAACCAATCTGTCACAAACTCACTCAGCAGGTCAGGCCCTCTACTCCCACAGTGCTAACCTCCAAGCAGAGTAATGTGAACAGGTAACAGAACAGGGTAACCCTCCTGTCTGCTTGTGGATCTGAATCACCTTTAGTCTCAAGTTCTGGGGGGATTCAAACTGTGAACCTTATGCTAGTGTACCCAAATGTACAGGATCAGATAATCTGCTCTTTAGGGGCATGCCAGATATCTTTCGCCTAAGGGCACCTAACCAGGTAACCATACTGAACCCTTAAAAGTCTATAAAAGAACTTAGGTATAATCTTACCTTTTCCCAATCTGGTAACACCATCAAACTCGGAACAGTTGTCAAATTTAACCATCTATACATCACATGCAAAAAGGAACTTCAAAGACACACCCATGCAGTCTTTTTAAATGAAAGGTTTACTTAAAAATGGATAAAAATATGTAAAATATAAACACAGAACACTATGGCCCAGATATTCAAACTGCACCCAAAAAGTTGCCGACAGCAAGAGCAAGCGCAAGTCCATTGTGCCCATGCGCAAGAAGCATGATATTCAAAAACTGCGCAGGCCAAGATACGCCTATGGCCGATGACTGAATATCGTACCACCTGCACCATAGCGCAACTAGGGAGGTGAAGCTGAGCATATCTGATGTGCCATAGCGCAACAAGGGATGTTCAGCTGAGCTGTCCAGATGCGCCATAGCGCAACCAGGGACACCCCCCAGCAGCAGGGCAGCAATGCAACAGCACAACCAGGGATGCAGGAGCCCACCACCCATGCCACAGATGGGCAGAGGAACACACAGCAGAACAGACATCGTCCCCCCACACCCCATGCACTGCACAGCTGGGGGAGGGCTGGAATAACCACTGGCCCATGGAGACCAGCAACCAACCCACAGTTGGGCCATGGTGCCCCATCACACCCCCTGGCAAGCCGTGACCGGCACACAAGGATGGCCGACCACCCCGTACCACACCATCCCCCAAAAGCAGAGCACAACTTGCACCATGATCCCCATACACTCTGCCCAGGAGTAGCACCCAACAGTGCAGGACACCCCATGCACGCCACCACCCTCACTGTGACAATGCAACCCTGTGCACCATGGAGCCATGCAAGGCAGCTCCACCATGGACACCCTGCAATGGGCGGCAGCAGACAGTGATGCAACAGATGCATACACAGTGCCACCCTGCACATCCCCCCCGAGGTACAGCTGAGAGACCGACCATGTGTCAGCACACGAGGTACCCCACATGCGACAGGGCATGCCCCGGACCTCACCTCCAGCGGTACAGCACCCTGCACACCCTCCTAAGGACACATCCTGTCCCAGCACTGGCCACAGCAGCCACCACTGACATGCTAGCAGACCGTGCATATCATAGATATGCAAGGGTGTCAGCTGCACAGGCCATAGACGGTCTGACAGGGGTGCCATGCACACAGTGCAGGCCCCATGGACCACTGCATACAGGCATCCAGTGCTCATAGTACAACACACAAACCATAGACAGTGACTGATCCCCCTGCCCACACCATAGGTGGTTCACCTCTGCACACACACACACGCTCATGCGTGCACCACCCCTGACGCCATGCACACCACTGCAGCTGAGCACCTGTAGCCCGCTGCAAATCAGAGACTACCACAGTTGTTATAACAAAATGTATGTATTAAAATATAACAACTATGTAACATATTTACAAATATATACGGGGGGAGGGCCACAAACCAGGTGGGGGTGGGCATGGGGCAGGGGTGTACAAATGGAAGAGGGAAGAAGGGGTGTGAGGGTGGGTCCAGGGGGTATGGGTGTCAGGGGGTTATGGAGGGCCTATTCCCTCCCCTGCTCTCCACTCCTGTGGCGCCTCCGGGTTCTCCTCCTCCAGACCCCATGTTTCTCCAACCTCTCCAAGGCTGCCAGGGACGCCCGTGCCAGCTGCAGGATTTCTTGTATTGCCCATTCCAGGGCCATCCAGCATTGTCCACCTAGGACAAGGGAGCAGAGTCAATACATGTGACTGTTCAGTCCCCTGCAGCAAACCCATTGTGTATGGCATACAGCCATGTGCCACGCCCCTGTGATGGTGTGCAACCACCCACAGTGACTGTGTCCACAAGACCTGCCTACCCAGGCATCCACAGCCATGTGGACCACTGCACTCACCCACTGCCCATGTCCTGCACAGCACCACCGTGGCTGTACAGTGACTTGGCTATGCGGTGTGAAGGCAGTGGCACAGCCATGTGCCCGGTGCATGCATGGACCACCACTGACGCACTCCCAGACATGCAGTGCCACTGGACAGTGCTGACTATAACAAGTTGCATGCATGGCAGTGGTGTCAATGGATGGTGACCATGCCCGCTGCCCACCCTGTTACACAGCATGCAATAGTATTCATGGATGTAAGGCACTCACCATCATCAGGCTGGTCCCTGCGCCTCTGCAGACCTTCACCCCTCCCGGCCTGATGGTCCTCCTGGTGGCGCCTCCTCTCCCTCACCAGCCTGCACTCATCTGGGCCTAAGGTACAAACATGGAGAGAGGAACATCAGTACAATCCTGTACCAAAGTTCCCCTGCCCCCATGTGTGTGCAATCCCACATAGCCAGACCCACCCACCCACCCCACACCCTGATAACACCACCACAGCCAACACCGGACGGCCCTCATGTGCTGGACACATGCAACCGTGATACCCGTATGGAAGATAAAAGTGTATGGATGTTGCACCTACCTGGCCGTGGCACCGTGCCCCTCCTGGCACGTTCCTGCAGGTGGGCAAGCAGGTCTGGGTCCCTTCGCCTCAGGTCCCCATATCTGTGGCAGCACTGCTCTGCCATCCACCCTATACCGGTGGCCTCCTCCAGGGCTTCGGACACCTCCTGCCACACCTGACTCCTGGCCCTGTCCAGGGGTCCCTCACCAAATAGTGGGCCAACATGTGGCTCCACAATGGCAACCAGGTTTGCCAGCGCCACCTGGCTCCACTGTATAGCTCTCCTCCGTGCCATCTCTACTGCTCAGTTAAGTTAAAATGGCACTCTGCAGATGCTGCGCGGTACAGCGCTTCCATTCCCTATCGCACTGTCATCGAACAGCGCGATAGTGGTGCATCCATGCCTGATGCATGGTGCCTAGGGAGCAAAGGTCGGGCACAGGGTCAAGGGTCTCTGGCACACGGACAGCCACAGCATGATTGGAACCCAATGCATCTAGCACGATTGGATGCCTTTGTGCCACCTCCTGTAGCGGTCTTCACGCGCTGTTGCCCCAGTGTGCCTACGACGCCCCAGTGCCCCAGCGCCATATAGGTGAACAGCACTGTAGCACCACTGGCACAATGGTGGCCATGTCCTGCATTGCCTCCCATGCACAGCACATCAGCAGCATGGCAGGCGCCTGCATCATCAACCCGGGCATGCGCAGTTAGGTGTGTACTGTGCATGTCACAGAACTGCACCCTTGGCTCAGCATGTTCAACACAATTGCACAAAGTGCAGCAGCGTGATATTCAGCTGTCATATGCAGATCAGCTAATCAGCCATTCAATGGCGCAGTCACTGCATTTGCATCCACTTAAAGATGTGCCTCGCCTCATTTGCATGGGTTGCGTTATAAAAGTGCAACATTGGGCTGCACTGGCCATAGTCAGTTACTGCAGTCTATCGGTGAGTTGCATGCTGTTTGGGAGTGTGGACTGTGGATTTTGGGACATGCATGGGACTGCACAGTCACAGATAACACCTGTCATTCTCACAGGCTGAATCATGACTGAGCAAGCTGTGGAGGAAGAGGAACAGAGCCGTGGGAGGAGGAGGAGGCCAAATTTCACGAAAGCTGAGGCAGATGCCCTGTTCGAGGCCTACCTGGACCAGGAGCCACTTCTCAGTGGACGTCAGGGAACACCACAGGCCCATGCTGCTGCATGGAAGGAGGTGGCACATGCTGTAAACCTGCATGGCAGCCACCAGCGCTCCGTGCAGAAGTGCAAGAAGAAGATGGGCACAGACAGGCAGAGGATTAAGGAGAAGGTGGCTGCCATCAGGGCAGCACGGTCTGTGACAGGTGGGGGACAGCCGGAGGTGCTACGCCTGACCCCACAGGAGGAGATGGTTGCTGGCAGCATGCAGTGTTGTGCTATTGAGGGTGTTCCAGGTGGTGGATTCCAGACGGGTGGCAGCCCATCACTGCATGGTAGGTCATGGTCTGTCTATTGGGGGGGACAGGGTAGGTCACATGCAGTAACACAACTTTTGTTTTCCTTACAGCTCCTGAGCATCTGCATGGGTCAGCGGTGGTGGGCTTCTCCACTGAGGCTGGTCAGATGGAGATGGAGGAGGGCCCATCCACCTCCCCAGGAATACGTGGCTCAGGGTGACAGTGGGATGTCCAGACTGATGTTGGTGGAGCAGGTGCAAAGGAGGCCCTGCCCGTGTCCCAGCGTGCCAGTGTCCACGGATGCCAGCAAGCTGGGACTTGGGCTGGTGCCGGGTCTGTCACCAATGATGATGTCGCTAACGTCATGGGCAGTGACACCTGTGTGCCACAGGATGGCCACACAGCAGCTAACATCATTGCCATGGCTGTGGGTGGTGCCACCGTGGAGGCCTGCGTGTCATCACAGTCCCGGCCTGTGCCTGTCAGCACTGGTGGGGCAGCACTGGTGTCTGTACAGGACAGTGGGACTGTTGCAGCCACTACGGTGGCACCATTGAGCCATGGGGAGCAGCAGCCAGAGGGGCAGCATCAGCTGTCGGCCAATGGGATTGGGGGTACAGTGTCAGGGGGTGGCATCAGTGCACCGCCTGTAGACATACCCAGGCCTGGCCCTGATGTGCAATGCCCACCCTCAAGGGCTGATGAGCATCAGGGCCGCGAACACTCTGAGGGAGAGCATGCCGATCAGGCAGATGACCTCTTGGATGAGCACACCTGCATATAGCAAGCATCAGTCAATTAGCAGATGCGGCTTGTGACGGCGGTGGATGCACTGAGTGTGGCTCTGAACCAGGCAGAGGAGTGTCGCAGCAGAGAAACTGCTCTGCTCCTGGCAGGCATGGACCGGATGCGGGAGGATGTGACCACTGCCATTGACAGGCTGACACAGACAATCACAGCTGCCATGACCACAGGGGGCACACAGTTATTTGCCCATGCGTCACAGACACCGCGCAATGCAATGTCCACCCCCCATTCCCGTCATCGTGCGACACCATCCTTGTCAACACCAGGTTCAGCTGTGAGCATCCCGAGCACGCCTGGAGCAGGCATGTTCAGTGTGCTGCGGATCCCTATGCGAGCACGGTCACATTCACGCAGTGGAACCCCTGGGAGACCATCGGTGCCACCCCATGAGGCCAGTGGTCAGCCTGTCACTGCTGGCTGGTCTCGGGAGGGCCGCCCATGTATCCGTGGTGGCCGGGGCACTGTGGCACCTGACTGACCTGTCTCCCAGCATGGCTACTGTCTGATGCTGCCCTGTGTGCATTATGTCATTCAGTGGGCAATGCATGGGTGGGTATCCGGCCCTGCACGCACATACACAGTCCATCTGCACACCCTCCTGGCTGCTGTCCGCAGTTGCGTGTGCATGATGATGCCTGCATTGCGCTGTATGCCAATGTGCAATGGTGCTCAGCGTCTGACACATGCACAATGACAGGCAGTGGGTGTGGTGGTCTGTGGGCATGTGTGTGGCTAGGGGTGGCGTTCTGGGTCGGCGTGCCTCCTACCCTTTGTGCATGTCTGGTGAGTTGTGTGTGTGTGTGTCTGACCACGTGCCATGTTAGACCTCACCCATCCCTGGCGGTGTATGTGGTTCCATGCCTGGCCACTTCCCTTGACAGCATGCACCCCTGGTGTGTGTCCATGCGTGTTTGTGGGTTGTGTCTTTGCCACTGGTGGTTGCACATGGCCCCATGACTTACCTGGGTTGGCTGAAGTGCTCCTCCGTGATGGTGTCCCTGTGCAGCTGTGCCAGCCGGAGCAGTCGGGGGTCCCGTCACCCAAGGGGGGGCTGCCCATCACCATTGTCACTGGCATCCTTATCGTCCCCATCGCTGTCCCCCTCTTTGAACTGTATGGCTATCCCTCATTCGTTGGCCATGTTGTGCAGGGTGCAGCAGGTCAGGAATAGCCCGCAGGCCTTTGAGGGGCTGTACTGTCGGGCACCGCCGGAGGTGTCCTGGCAACGGAAATGTGCCTTCAGCATATCGAACACCTGCTCGATGATATGACATGTGGTGGCATGTGCCTCATTGTAGCATTGCTGCAATGGGGTCGCGGGCCGCTGGTATGGTGTGAGCAGCCAGGGATGGAGTGGGTATCCACTGTCACCTGTGTGTAGAGGGTGGAGGTTAGTTTGGTGATCAGTATCACCCTGCCCCGGGCCATGTAGGCCACTACCCATGTCACCTCTGACCATGCCCCTCCCAAGCCCTAAGATTGTCCATGTGGTTTGCATACTCACCTACTAGGTGGCCAGTGGGGATGTCCCCACTCTTGAATCTGTGGCACAGGGCCGACTGGTGCCAGATGAAGGCATTGTGTGCTCCCCCAGGGTGTATGGCACAGACATTGATTATGCATCCCCTGGCATCGCACACCACCTGGCAGTTGATGCTAGCATAGCCCTTGCAATTACTGTATGTGGCCCCCTCGGGGCCAGGTGGTGTGCGGATGGGCTATTGGGTGCAGTCTATTGCCCCCAGTATGCCAGGCATACGTATACTCCTGTGGAACTCCTGTATGTTTGCTGTGCGCTCCGCTGGTGTGCTGGGGAAATGGATGTACTCCGCAGCATGTGGCAGCAGTGCGCTGAGGAATTCGGTGAGGTGGCGTGACGCGGCTGACTGGGTTATGACTGTGGTATCCCCTGTTGGTCTCTGGAAGGTACCCGTGGTGAGCAAGCACATGCAAGCTGTCACTTTAGTCTCCACTGACAGAGCATGGCTCTGTCGTGTGGGTGCCTGCATCACATCACTGCACAACTCACAGAGCCACCTCAGAATTGCCCGATTCAGGCAGTACCGGCCCACGATCTCAGTATCACTGTATAGCTCGAAGCTGGTGTGGGCTTGTACTGCCTGTTGGGCATACTGCTGACGGGCCCTTCCATGGCCGCGCCCCCCCTACTGCCCGCCTTCTCACCCCCTCATTACTGCCTCCATTTGGATGGTGGCACTGGCCATGTCCCTGGCTTGTGTTCACCCCTCCTGGCAGCTGTTTCTGTGTTCCCCGCGCTGTCCTGACTGCTACTTCCCCTGCACCGGGAACACCTAACTGTGCTGGCCTCAGTGCTGTTTGACACTTCCCCCTTCTGCACTGTGGCTGTGGCCCCCCACACCTTCCCTGAGCCTGTGGGTTCCAGGTGCCCTTTCTCTGTCCTGCCCTGTGTGTGTGTGTGTGTGTGTGTGTGTTGTCTGTGTGGCTGGCTATAGTTCAGCAACATGTGCCTTCCCTGTAGTGTTCTTGCACCTCTCCCTTGTTCCTTTTTATTTTGGCTCATTTCCGCTATTGCGCAACTTCCACTTGCTCCCCATTGCGCAGGGCGCATGTTGTTGAATATCGCACTGTGCCACTTATGCATGGTTCCTCCCTTGAGTTGGCGATACATTCATTATCATTGGCGCTTATTGCTCAGCATGATTTGGGGGGCGCAACTGCCTCCCGCTGAATATCGCAGAATGGCGCATTTTCGGACTTGCACTGGTGCAATCCTTTTGAATATCTGGGGCTATATCACAAAGCATACAATCACATAAAGAAAAAGGTTAAAGTACAAAACATAAACTCCTACCACGATACAATTAGACTTTTTCTATCTAATGTATTACCTCTGTACAGTGCTTAAGTTAGATCTGAGATCTTGTTTCTTGAGTCCAACAAGAAAATGTGTCACTAAGTTCAGCCAGAGTATTCAGTTTAAACTGTATCTCTCCACCCCTTTTGTATGTCATCTAGCTCCTTCTTGTTGAATATAAAAAAATTATACTATCAATGATCTTCCTGTCAGGCGATAGTTTAAATACTGTGACTTCAGCAAAAAACAAATTTCCCAAATTATGACAGTCTTTAAATCAAACCTTTCCTTTGATCTTCAGTAGTTCCTCTTCCCAGGCCACATCAAAAGATTTTTATGACTTTTCCATATCTCACTTAGGTGTAATATAGCTTTTTAACACCAGTTGATATTAAATGCTCTTCTTCTTAATACGTCATCAAAGTTTACAATCCCTATATCCTGGCAGCTGGGTCTGTTCTAATTGTCTCTCTGGTTCTTTAATTACCTCCTGGTTTCAGGTTAATATATCCTGTAGCTGAAATATTGGGGGGGCATGGCACAGCTGCCTGATGAAGACCATCACATACCACATTCTATGTTACAAATACCAAAGAATAATCATAACCAGCTAGCCAAGCATCACAAATCGTACCTCTGAAGCCCACTTTTCAGTGTGGGTGTGTGAGGGTGGAGTGTGAGCAGGAATAACTGATATGTAATAAGGCAGAGACTGTAAACTTCCTCCACATGACTAAGTTAAAAATGTAGATTTTGGTGTCAACAGTGAGTGCCGCACGTAGTTGTACACCACCAGTGACTGTAGTGTTTTGGTTTTTATTTTGTTGGTGTGAATGTGGAAATTGCACTGAAATGGACACGGCCGTTAAATGCATCTGTTGGCAGGAGGTTTCAGCTGTACTAGCTCAATGTGAGGAGGAACATGTGTGCTGCATCACTGAAGTAGACTGTTTCAGGGGAAATTGCCTTAACCGCAATGTCATTTTGGTGGCATACTATGAGTACGAATTTATGGAAGGACCCTTAGATGATGCCATACCTCTAAATGAGTGAGTATAACAGAATGTTATGTAGAGTGTAGCTGCCTAAAGATTTTTTCAGGCACAGATATGGGTAGGGGAAAACTGGAACAAATATAGGCAGTTATCAAGCAGGTTCATCTTTACCCATTTACCCTGCCTAGGAACATAAGGGGGAGTTCTCTCCATCTGTCGCAGTCCTCTGTTATACTGGTGAGTAGGGGGCTGTAGTTCCTTAGGGCCATTTGATTAATTGTGGCAGGGATCTGGATTCCCAGATATTTAATAAAGTTGACTACTTGGAGACCAAAAGGGTTCTGGGTGATTGCTTCTCTGTGTAACTTCCCAACTGGCATGACTTCACTCTTTGTCCAGTTCATTTTGTGACCTAATAGGGCTCTATATTCAGCCAGCAGGGATGGGATATTCGGGAGGCCCTCTGCTCAGGTTTTCAGGTAAAGCAGAAAGTCATCTGCAAATAGTGCAGTTTTGTGTTCACCACCCTCTTTAAACCCCCTCAATTCCTGGGTGGTTCCAAATGGCAGCTGCAAGGGTCTCTAAGGTCAGGACACACAAAAGAGGAGAGTGGAGAGAGTGGAGAGCCATGTCTGGTCCCCCTACTAAGGACGAAGGAAGGAACCAGGGAACCATTAATTGAGATTTGTGCGGTTGTAGAAGCGTACAGAGTCCTGATCCACCTGATGAACTTGTCTCCTATGCCAAACTCTCACAGTGTGGCAAGCATGTACCCCCACTCATGCAGTCAAAGGCCTTCTCAGCATTTAGGGCAAGGACCACTGCTCCAAGTGTGTTCGGATTCCATGCATAATTATGAATGATATTTATGGTTCTATGACTGTTGTGCTTTCTTTGTCTTCCCTGCACAATGTCCCCTGGTCTTGATGAATACACTGGTGCAACAGGGCCTCCAACCAAGCTGCAATTTTTTGGACTTTAATTTTATAATCTGCAGTTAGCAGAGACACAAGATGGTATGAGGCACAGAGGGCGAGGTCTTTACCCTGCTTCAGGAGCATAGTGATAATGGCAGACCACATAGAGGGGTCAACTCACCACACCCCAGACTCTCCTCAGTCATATCTTGCAATGGATTGATCTAAAGTGGGGTAAATGCCTTTATGAAATCAGTAAGCAGCCTGTCCGGCCCAGGAGCTTTAGCCCCCCCCCACTGACTTCCTACCACCCATAGGAGCTCCTCCCAGTTCAATAGCTGGTCCAGTGACTGGGGCGACTCAGCAGAGATGGGACAGATACCGGTCTTTTGAAAAAAGTACTGCAGCTGGTCTGGGTGTGGGGACACCTCTGTGGTATATAACCTCAAGTAGAAGGAATTAAAATCCTACACCATTCCCTGTCTGCTACCAGATCCTCCCCCCTCCAATCAATCTGCACATGTAACATAGTTCTCTCCCCCTTTTTGTTTTAATTTCCCAGCCAAAATCTTGCCTCCTCTATTCCCATGAAACAGGAGCCTACCTGCCTCAGTAGGACAGCTCTTTCCAGTTGTATACTACTAAGGGTATTAAGCTTCCATTTCAGTTTCTGGAGTAAATTAGAGTACGATTGGGTTTTGGCATATGGCTCTTTCACATGCCTACACTTTATCCTTCGACTTTTTTTTATCACAACAATATTTGTACCACCTCCACAGACCCGACAGTGGCCACACACCCCCCCCCTCGTAGGGGTAAGTCCTCCGGCCCATCATGGCCATCATGGGTTCGGCTGGGTCCTGGTACTTTTCCTCTGTTTTCTCCCCTGTACCCTCACCCATGCAATGGGTGCAGCAGCTGTTTCCACCTCCTTGGAGGCAGCCAAGCACCCTTGTCATGGGCTGAACCCATCTTGCTGTGCTGACACATGCAGCACAAACCCCCACCCACAGGAAGGACAGCAGTCCTTTGGATGCTCGATCCTTTCCTCCCTGGCCATCCCTCAAATGGCCTGAGTTTGTTCCCAAATCCCAGTCACCGGTGTGAGGTGTGGCGTCCAGCACACACAGTGGGCACCACGGCCCCCTCCACACCAGGCATGATGGACAATGCAGGACTGCCGGTGGAGGAGTCGTGGACCCAGGCAAGCCTCCAACTGGAAATCCATCCTGGGTCCAGCAGTGTATCCCTTGCACATGTAGGTGCATGTCTGGGTCCTGCATAGCACAAGCGGGCACATGGAGCAGCGCACGGATGCCCTGGTCCCCGTACATGTTTCTGGTGCCACAGCCTTCACCATCTGTCTTGTGGGCTTGGGCAACACTGTGAGATGTTTGCCAGTCCCCTCATGACTGGTTGGCGATGTCTGTGGGTGCATGCATTGTGTTCCCATTGTAGGCTTACAGCTGATGTAACCTGCTCCCATATCCACATCCATACTGTCAACACTACATGGTTTAGTACATACCATGATGTGCTGTCATGCAACCTGAATGCTCACTGTACTGTGCGGTCTGCAGACGCAGATGGTTGGGTGCATTGTGTGTGTGCATGCCCCCCCTTTGGGCATCCTGTATGTGGTGTGTAATGAGTGCATAAATAATGAAAGTGCCATGAGGATAGGCTTTGTTTTACTGTGATTGGTAGTACTCCATTGTAGGCATCATCCTGTCATGGGCATGGTCTTTTACGTAATAATTTGAGTAGTGTCCCTCCACAGAGACATAGCTGTGTAATGATGTCAACACAGTTAGTGCCGATGTCCATCGCGTCACACACTATCTGCAGCTTAGCTCCTGAGTAGCCGTCGTTCTCCAGTGAAGGCCAATACAGAGTGATGCACTGTAGTATCCCACCCCAGGAGAGGATATCAGTCCTCCATATGCGCAATCCTATCCTTCCCTTGAAGACTCCTGGTGTTCTAAGCTCATTCCCGAACTATGGTCGCTGCCGTGAGGTGTGTCATCCAGCGCCTCAACCATGAACCACACCGTGCCCACCCCATTTTACTATTTGATAGTTTTCATTTACTCAATCAATGTAATACAATATCTATATTTTACAGATGTAATCTGTGAGTTAAAAATGTTTGTACGTTTGCATAACTATTAACTATTTTGTTTTATTGTTTTGAACAGATCCTTTCGATTTGTGGCATATCGCAAATTTGTTTGGTGGATCTGGCAGTGTCTGGGAAGACACAATAGAAGAGTGCTTCCTGCATGCATTATTTCCGCAATTCATTCTGCCTTCCCATCGAACAAATATAGGGGATTTAAAAAAGCACAACAGGTACCAAGCCAGTAACCGTTACATGTATGGCCAGAAGACACATGCTGTGAAATGGACTCTCATATCAATTGCTTTTCAGATGCATTGCATTCTGACAGTTCAACTGTGCGAAGTTTTATTGTGAAAACCTTTCATGTTATGCCTAACCTGATGTGTTGCAATTGTCACAGTGTTAATTTTTTGGATGAAGATGTTTAGATCTTCTTAGCAGTATGTTTCCTCACAATTAACAAAAATAACTGTATTGGGTATAGATATGCAAGCAATAAAACCAGCCAGTCTGGGTGTGTCATGGTTTCTTGTGGCTCTACCCCCGCTGCTCACCAGAAACACATAACAAAAATTGCTGTGTCTACTCCACCACCCACTGGCTGTGCAGCACTACAGATTTAAAATAAGAATATCCTCAATCCTCATTACCTGTTGTGTAACTTTCCCACTCCACCTTGAGATCAGTGGTATCATAGTAAAAAATACTATGATTTCATGGCACCAAGTGCCCCCTCCAACACCCTATGAACACTGACAGTGTAGACAAAAAGCATCTGGGTGTGTAGTCCACAAACAGCAGCCTATTGCCCCTCCATATAAAAAAATAAAATATTCTTTTCTCATCCCCTGGTGTATAGTGGTCCCCCATCCCCACCACCATGGCAGGTAGAACCTCACCATCTCCTTCTCCACCATCCCAACCACGAACAGGTGACCACCACCCCCTCGTGTCTCCTCCATGGAAGGACGCACACTTGGCTGATTGAAGAGCACACACGTTGATCCATTGCAGCTCACAGCCATCTTATAGTGTACTTTTCAGGGGACAGAGAAAGTGAATGTGTCGTTCTCATCACCTGTGTTCCACAGTTCCCCCCACTCCCCAACACTCAAACCCCCACGGTTGAACGTAACAGTACCAGCACCTTATCTACACACTCAGTGCTTTGCTGTTAAATGACTGGGAGTGGCATTGAATGAGTGGGTGTGTGTACAAGCACGTGCTCATTTAGTCAGCAAGTTGGAGGCTAGCCACAGAGAAGAGAGTATGGTCGTGCCTTATTGGTTCATCTTTTGTATCATTGTATCATTACATGCGTAGGTAGTGTAGGATGACTGTTTACCAATGCCTAAGTGGATTTGATGGGTTACTTGAGACTTTAAGTTCTAAACCTGTTGCATACTGTAAAATGTTCTTTTCTCTTGGTGCCATGACTGTCCTCATTATGTGCCACAGTGGTAAGCCATAGTTCATATTTGTGGTGCTATTGTGATCATAGTTAATAATGACAATACAGTTTAAAGAATGCACTGCCAATCAACAACAATGTTATCTCTGTCATCATTGTGATTATCACCAGTGATGCCAATCAGGGTACCATTATGCATTACCACTGTACCACAACAGTATTACACCCATTTAACAATGTTGCTAGTTTGTGTTTCTATTACTGTAAGTTTTTTTGTCCTGTAGTGTCTAATTTACTTGCAATGAGTGAACACCCACTTCTTTTTCTTATAACTATGACTGTGCAGTAATAATTTATTTTCAAGAGAAAAAGCAATGTATGTTTGATAATAAATCAATTTGTTCTTATTTTTTGTCCAAAACCAGCACTACTTCTTTAACAAAACTTGCAGTGGTTTACTGCCACATTGGTTTTTATAACTGAACTAATTTTGTAACAAACATATCTGATTAAAGACTGTTTCACTACATTACTTTGTGGTTTCCTATTACTTGTCAATTGCAATGTAAAAAGTAATGGCTTTATATGCCAACATATACATAACTTATACACAATGCAGTCACATTACTAAAGTAGGTCACACATTTACTTCCAGTCCCAAGGGAAAGCACAGCATAAACAATGAGGATTCAGGAGTTTAATGACTGGATGGTAATGTGGTGTCATAAAAAAGGGTATGTGCTGTTAGGAGAGTGGACGGTGACCTGTGAGGCCAGCAGTGTATATGCTAAAGATATGCTGCAGTTAAATGAAGATGGAAAGAAAGTACTGAAGTACAATCTTGGTGAGTATATTGAGTACAATTTAAAATAGGAGAGGGGGGGTGGAAGAAGGGATTGAGGTGATCACAGACCTCTAGATGGGTAATCATGTGGGCGTGCCTCATATAAAAGTGAGATAAGGTGAGGGTCAAACAATACAGGGAGGGCCATAAAAGAACAGGAAGAAAGGGGTTGGGGGAGAAAGAAAGGTGATGTTGGGTGGGATAATGAAATGCTACAATCCTGGCTAATGAAACATGCAGGAAAACAAGCTCTCATTGCGGATGGCTGGGTGGACATGTCAGCCATCACCGCACCATGGCCAACCTAAAACCAGGACTGGAACATGGCAGTTCCAGGTTACACAGTGTTCCACAAGGGTAGAGTTCATGTGAAAGGATGGGGGGAGTTGTGGTGTAGATGAGGGAGCTCATGCAGGCTTAGTGAATTAATTAGGGGGGAAAAGACTTCTTCAGGTACATCTGGGTGAAAATGGGTCGTACAGATAAAGTAGTAAGGATTAAGAAGGAGGGGGAATGGGTGGAAAAAGGTGGCAAACAAACATAAGCAAATAACGACTGCTTATGCCTTGTTTTCATTAAAGAGAAAGGGGGGGGAAACACAATGTTATAGGGAAGATTGGATAAGAGGGGGAGATGGTGACAGACTGGGAAACCACAGAAGGTAGAGTGCTACAGGGGTTAAGGGCACTGAGGGTGGACAAGGCACTAGGACCAGACAGCATACACCCCAGGGTACTAAAAGAGTTTGCAGAGGTACTGGTAGGCCCATTGGATAGCCTGTTTAATTCATCTCAGTGTTTGTACCACAGGATTGGAGGATGACTCACATGGTTCTACTCCAAAAGTGCCACCCTAAAGAGGACTGGGGGAACTATAGACTAGTGAGTTTCACATCCACAATTGTTTGTCTGATAATCTATTGTTGATGTTTGGTGAACCATGTGCAGTGCCTCTCTATGAGTTCCAGCTTGCTGGGGTGATGGTAAGTGGACCACACAGGGGTGGTACTGAAACATCTTCATGTAGGGGTTGTGCCAAATGATAGGATGGGTAATCTGCACATAGCTGAATGATCTCCTCCAGTACTTCCTTGACGTAACCTGACAAAAAACAAGCATAAAGTCGATTAAATTAAACAAGCATGTGTCACATTGTAGCTATATATGACACAAAGGGTTATATCATGTTATCCCAAAATATTAGTGAACTGAATACTGCATCACTCTTCTGTATATTAATCCATGGTTTTCAACATGCTGTTGAACCACACTTCAAAGGTCATGGAATGTGACTACACCTTTTTGTAGTACAGCATTGTACAAAATCTGGAGGGTGCAAAAGTCACTACAAATACTGGATGTGCAACCATGCATGAGCAGTGTTTTGTAGCAAAGAGGGTGTGTAATTATCTCTGGCTTCGAAAGCAAAGATTCACAGGTCCATGTGAATCAGAACCACAAGGTGGCATAACGCAGTGGCTATGCATAAAGTTGCTCATCCATTATTTTTAAAAGTATATTCTATAATGTGAATTGTGTGCATTATGTACTTTTTCTGTTTTGAAACTAAACTAAATTGTGCAGTCTCTAGAGGCTGTACAATGGTTTTCTATCACAGAAGGGTACAATAGAATTCTACGACCTTTAAACTGTGGTACAACATAAGTTTGAAAATGTTGGATTTCTATACAGAACAATGCTGTGCTATACTTTATAGTTTCATGATGACAGAAAAGGATCCACAATGCACACATATGTCACATATTTCTCCCGGGTCGTGCCTGAAAATAGTCATGCTCTGGCTATGGTACTTACCCGGTAAACAAAAAAAACTTAATAATACTACACACTATAAAAATACATGACAAGGTACTTTATGCATAATAATAGTCTGTATATGTCGCACCACACCCTGATGGTATTATGCTGCATGATGCAGAGCACAGTTTAGTATTCACAATCAGGGATTATTAAATGTGATGTGCTGCTTGCTTGAAGGTCATTTGGGTACTGCAGTAATGAGAAGGGTTAAGGTGCAGTAAGATGGACACTGCAGACATCAGCCACTAACCAAACGATGACTTTGAGTCGACTGTGTGTGAACCACACAAGTATCAAATACAATTGTATGATATTCAAGTAAGCAGACCCAGGTGATATAGCAATGGCCAACATCCATGTACTGTGTCAAAATAACTATTATATGCTACAGTCCTTTTTGTTCCTATAGTGTCTGGGCCCATCACAGCTAACATACCTTGAAATCTTCTTCAATGATAACACAAATATCATACGTGCACGCAATGAAAATGTCACAATAATGCACCCAAACAACAACCTCAAATTCAGTACTGCACCAAGGTGTGCTTTCAAATGTTGTTAGCATTATGTTGCCCAGACATCTATACTAATTCAAAGCACAGCAATTATCACAATATGTTTTATACAGTGCTGCTCATACAGAAATGAACGGATTTCAATTACAAAAACAGTCTTAGGCTGTAAACTGCATTTTTATTTTCCATATGTGGGTGCAGTCTTGATTGGTTTTACAACTGCATCTTCACCTTTCTTCACTTTTGGAAAAGTTATATTGTACTGCGGATTACCCTCACGAGTGACAGCCTGTTTCCTTGTAACATTCTCGCTAAAATGCAGTACAGCCATTATGTGCCTGCCATAGAAGTTTGAAAATGTGTTTTTAATTTGACTGCGTTGCCAGAAGAGGTCATCTCATTGAAGACAGTGGACAGCTTTAAGAGAGAATGTGATAGGCATAGGGGGAAAGTGAAGATCATGGGTAGGGTGTATGGGAGGTGTATGGAAGGAGGCCAAGGAGAGGACGAACATACGAGCATATGAATTTGCCAGCAGAAGCAGGCCATTCAGTGTACATAGTCTGCTCGAGTCTGCAGCACTTCAGTCCATTAGACTGTAGCTTCCCACCCTCCCTCATATGCCCTCCCCCATCTCCAACCACCTCCTGATTTGTACCCTCACCTTGAATGCGTTCCACCCCCTTTTGAAGCCCCCAGCACTCTGCAGTGATACAACTTCCTCTGGTAGGGCGTTTCACCCCGCCAATCACCCTTTCTGCTCCTAGCCTTCCTGCTTCTTTACCCTTCACTTCAACCCCTATTTCACCTAAGATCATATCTATCTCTGTGGTGGGGACTGGTCCATGGGACCCCCTCTCCTAGTGATTGCCAGATCCAGTGCACAGTGCCTACCTAGTTTAAATGATACCTCTCATTGATGAAATACCTCAGCTTCCGCTTCAACACCCATGACCCTGCTCTGCTGAGGTATAACCTATCTACTGCATAAATATCTGTGTTATCCCATGTACTACCCCAGTTCCACAGCAATCCAGACCCCTTTGGTCCAACACCATTCCCTCTGCCAAATGTTGAAGTCACTGATTCTTCTCTTCCTGTCTGTACTAGCCCTTGACACTGGCCCTCACCCACTTTGACTCCCCTCCTCTACCTATCCTTAGCCTTCCCCGGGCTGCCTACTGCTTCCATGTCCTCTTGTCTTCTTGTTCCTTATTATCCTCCAGAGAGACTGCATCACCTCGCTGAGCACCACTGCCATTGTGTCTTCTTGGTGTACTGCCTACTGCTTCCCCGCTTTGTGACTTTTCCCCTGTAGTATTCTCTCCCTGCTCCTTAACAGTAACTTCCATAGGTAGAACAAATGGCCTTCTTCTGCTGTTTTCTTTGCCTATTTATTTATTTAGTTGTTTAACCAGGTATAGCACACTAAGCTGAAAGCTTTTTTACAGGAGCGACCTGGGAGCACAAGGAGGTTAAGTGACTTGCTCAGGGTCACACAGTATGCAAGTGGAAGCTGTGGTATTCAAACCCAGGTCTGGTCTGCTGGATGTCACCAGATTTGCAGCTCAAAGCCATGGACCACTGCGTTATATATGTTTAAACATATGTATGCATATTGTAAAGAGAGAAACGGAGCTAGAGCAACAGAGAGAGAGAGAGAGAGAGAGAGAAGGTCAGCGTGAACAGTATGTGCGGTCATGACTGATTAAAATGTGCTTTGGTGTCACACCACATCACACTTAGTGTATGTTGATAAATTCATCAATGTGCACATTACTTACACTGACATACAATATAATTTCTGCTCGATAGTGTGTGTGCATAGGCACGCATTACATTTCAATCACTTTGGGACTTGTTTGCTGTCAATAAACATTAAAAGTATTGTGACTTATCCAATAAGATACTGACTAAAAGTAAGAACAGTAAAATAACCAACAGTACATAGAAATTACCTGGCAAACATAGCAGGGTATAAGAACTGATAAAATTTTGATGCAAAGTGGCACACCACACTGTGATACCCTCCAATACGTAAGTTTGGTAAGCGGGAGACACTTGATCTAAATCCTTCACCAGATATGGACTGGTCACAATATTTTTCACCAGTTTGTGTGGCACACTGCCTACAAACGAAATATCTATGTGTTAGCCAGTGTGGATAATAACACTTCAGATTTTGGTAGTAACCACACACAGCAATCTAATGTGTACCTCCACACAGCCAGTCTTTGACAGTATCAGTGATTGGCAGATGTAGGCATTCTTTGAACAGAAGGGCATGGTCGGAGTTAGCATTTGTGATGTGGTTTGATATGCTAAGCCAACATTGTCCCTTGAACCCCTCCCAGGAATGATGGATGCTACACTTATTTCATTGTTGGTTTCTCATTGGCATTATTTATTTTGACACAAAGAATATTTACATCCACAAGTGTTAATACTTCAAATTCCACACAATAGTAATTCATTCAAATTTCTTGATTCCGGCCTCTTCCTTCTTCTGGTTGTTCATCCATCTTGACTTTACAGGGTCCGGACATGTGAATCTAGCCCCCTACTCCACACCAGAACCAGGCCGGTTCCACCTACCCAGGCTTTCACCCTCCAGGCCTGGACACTTCTGAATCCAGCACCTGGATCTATCCCCTCCCCACTTTAACACCATATCTGGGTTCCTTGATCCCAGCCCATGTATCCTCCCCTCCCCCCTTTTTCTTCCCCACGCTCCCCCTTTCCTTCTCCCACTTGCCATCTTTGGGCCTTGTTGCCCTCCCTCTCTGGGGGGTTATGACCCAGTCCCCCGGGCCTGCAGCCACCTCCCCACAGCCAACCACACTGGCCCCTTGCCCTGCGCCCCAGGGTACACACTCTGCCCTCCACCTATCTCTGTACCAACCATGCCCCCATCACCTTCCTTAATGAGGGTGAGTGGGTGGGAAAAATTCCAGCAAAAGAGGTTGTCCTGTCTGTGTCCTGGCCTGTTATACCCCTAGAACCTCTGGTCAGGACCCCTGAGTTCTACCCCAGCCAATCCCTGGGGCTCCAGCATTGCCTTGTCATATTACCCTACTACTTGGCTTGGTGATGTTACTGGCCTCCTCCTTCTACCTGCTCTTCCCCACCCCACCCTCCTTTTTGCTCCTTCCAGGCAGGGGTCATCAGACAACCTGGTCTGCCTTTTAATGGCAAGCCCAATTGTCCCCTGAACCCCTCCCAAGAATGATGGACGCTACACTTATTTCACTGTTGGTTGCTCATTGGCAATATTTATTTTGGCACAAAGAATATTAACATCCACAAATATTAATACTTCAAGTTCCACACAATAAAAATTCATTCATAATTCTTGGTTCCGGCCTCTTCCTTCTTCTGGTTGTTCATCCACCTTGACTTTCCAGGGTCTGGACACTGTAAATCCATCCCCCTCCTCTACACCAGAACCAGGCCGGTTCCACCTACCCAGGCTTTCGCCCACCAGGACCAGACACTTCTGAATCTGGGTACCTGGACCTATCCCCTTCCCTCTTAACACCATGTCTGGGTTCCTTGACCCCAGCCCGTATCCTACCCCTCCCCTTCCCCCCGCCTCCCTTCCTTCTTCCACTGCCTCCTCCAGCCTGCTATGGACGGAGGGGCTTTTCCCCTGTGGGCTAGTATCTCAAACCTTTTTTGGCTATTTCTACTACTAGTTCCCCAACAGGCCTCAGGAATAGGCACATGCCAAATTCTGACAAATGTACCCCCATTAGACCTGTACACCACAGCCTGGTCAAATGAAGTATCCTTGTGCTGCAGCTGCACTCCTCCCATTTCAATTGCTGCCCTTACTAGCCTCCTATTCAGATGCTTCCTGACTTTCTCGATCAGTCAGATATCTTTGACCCCCCTCCAAACCCGCCGGGAGGCGATGTTGGACCAGCCGATTGTCACCCTCAGCCACCACCCTTTAATCTTTTCCAAATCTCCCAGGATGTTCTTCCCCAGTTCACCCCATGGCAGGCTCCACAAGTTATTGCCAAGTGTATGATGTTGCAATCTGGCATACCCTATTGTAATCTCAACTCCTCCATTAGTGGCAGAAGCTGCACCCACCTCATGCCCCTAATGCCTTTCCACAGCACCCTGGTGTGCTCAGTATTGTATTGCAGTTCTGCTCCTCTGGAAGTGGTGACCACAAACCTTTCTGCCCAATAGATGAAGGAGTGCCCCACTATCCAAACTTTCCACTTGGAACCTGCCATGGAAACAAGATAAACAGTGTGAGTCAATGTTATCAATACCTGACATACCTCATATAGCAGCTGGATTTCCAGCGTCCAACCTTCTTTACCTCCTCCACTGCAGCCCCTTTTTCTGCTGCCTCTGTGGCTGCCCCGATCCAAAAGGAATTCGGGGAAAATTCACCTGGATCCTCTCCTATGAAGGCCAGGGCTCTCCTGAGTACTGCCCCCCACCTAAAGACTGGTGACCAGGGAACCATCCCCATGTCGGAACAAGGCCCCTCCAGACCCCCAGGTTGCTCCCATACACCTGCAGTGCACTCACTACACGGCTTGTGGACTGTGGTTGCCTCACCAATGACACCTTGGTGCCCCTTCCCCTTTGGTCTGTTTTGGACCTGGCCAGGTTAATGACAACTCTGTCCTATCCCCACACAACATCTATGTGTTGCAGTGCCTGCACCGCAGCCGTTTTTCATGGGGCCAGCACTTCCCCCACCCGGAATGCTCCGGCTGCCATGACCACAAACACGGCCCAGCATTGGGCCATCTCTTGGGTTGAGGAGCACACCTGCTGAGTTGCCCCAATACTTTTTTGAGCAACCACCCTCTTATGGGGTGCTTCCCATCTGTCCTGGCCACCTGTCCCCTCTGCCAGCCTGTGACTATCTTTTTTATTGTCCTGATGGCCGCTACATCGGGCCAGCCCCTGTCCTGGCATACCCAACTGATGCCCACCAGGTGAACCACTACTGTGGCATGGGCCAGCCCTTCTTCCCACTTCTCCGCTACAAACCTCCTTACCTGCTCATCCCAGGCTGGTTTGTCCCTACCCCAACCATTATTCCTTCTAAATTTCTGAAATCTCACCCACCCTGCTTCATAGGCCCTCAACGTGCTTGCTGACTAGGAGGCCCAGTACAGTGCCCTGACTGTGTCCCTCCAGCCTCCCATAACCGGTCTGGGATCCTGGTCCTGTTTGTTGCTGCCTGCGGCCTCAGTTCCTGAAATCTTCCGAGCTGCAAATGGGAAAGACTGTCATTCACCTTGTTCTGCAGCCCTTCAATATGTTGTGCTTTAAAAGACAAGTTCAGCTGCAACCCCAACAAAACCATGAGCCTGAGCATCCTGACTACTGTCCCTGTCCTTCCCCCTTGTCTATTAATAACCTTCACTACCCCCTTGTTGTCATATCAAAACAGGATGCGCTTCCCCCTCATACTAGTGCACCACACTTCCATGGCCACCCATATCGGGAATATCTCCAAAATGTGATGTCCTTCAATATCTCCCACTCCTTCCACTGCACTGGCCATGCTTCAAACATCCATTCCCCTTGGAAGTATGCCCCCATCCCAGGGTGCCCTAGGTGTCTGTGAATAAATCCAAGTCCGTATTCTGTTCCCACTCATCCTGCCAGAATGTCACCCCGTTATAGCTGTTGAGGAACTCCTCCTATACTTGGAAGTCCTCCCTCACCCCTTTCAACACATCTACCCTGTGGTGTGGCAGCTTACTCTTCCCCACGGCCCTTCCAAGCCTCCTCATGAATGCCCTGCCTGGGCTGATAGTCTTGCAGGTGAAATTAGGGTGCTCCAGCAGTTGCTGCATCTGTACCAGTGGCACCCTCCTCCTCCCCATCACCTGTGGCAGCAGGCCCCTAAGGCATGCCACTTTTTCCCTGGGTAGTCTGGAACAGCCCCCCTCCACATCCACCTCTATGCCCAAGAATTCTGAGCTCCAGGCGGGGCCCTCCGTCTTGCCCTGTGCCAGCAATATCCCTATACGCTGGCACATCCCTTCGAAATCCCACAAAATCTTCTGCACCTCCTCTCTCGACTCCCTGTTGAGGAAGAAATCATCCAGGTAATACACTATCATCCGGTGCCCATACCTGACCCCGAATATCCGGTTGCTGAATGCTTCAGAGGTGGAACAAGTCACAGAGCACCCCATTGGCATGGCTTTGTCAAAATATATGTTCCCTTAGAACTGAAAACACAACAGGTCGCAATGCACTGGCCTGACAGGCCAGAGTTAAAATGTCGACTTGATGTCCGACTTCACTAACCACGCCCCTTCAATTGCCCTGATGAGTATTATGGCTTGATCTAGCGAGGCATACGACACTGCCCTAAGATGGTCTGGTATGCCCTCATTCACTGACAAGCCCTCAGGGTAGGGTAGGTGGTGGATCAGGCAGAATTCCCCTTCTGCCTTCTTGGGCACGATGCCCAATGGGGAAACCTGGAAATATGGGCATGGGGAGGGCCCAAGTGGCCTCTCTACTCGGCACACCTTGATCTCCTTGTCAATCTTAGCCCCTAGTATCCCCTCCTTCTCCTTCACTGACCCAAGATTCTTCACCCACATCTCTGTCCATCTCCCCTGAAAACCCAGTGGGAAACCTAACTTGAAACCTTCCCTGAGCAGCTCCACTGCTCCCTTGTTCGGGTAGTCCATGGTCCACTCCTCTACCACTGTGAGGCAGATGGGTGTATGCGCCAGCATGTACCCCCACTGTCCTCCCCTTGGTTCTTCACTGATGCCAGCCATTGGAGGCATAGTGCTGCCCCCTGTGGTTCCCCCTCACCCCCTGCCTTTGCCCTCCTGGGTGCCCCAAAAGGACTGCTCATAGAACTGTCCCCTGCTCATTCCCCCTCTCTCGCCACTTTGTCAGCAGCTGGAGACCGGGTGAGACCCTCCACAATTTGAACAGGTATGCCTGAACTTACATGCGTTCCAGGTGTAGGTTGCCTTGTTAAAACCCCAGCAGGTCTTGCACCCTTCAGCCAGAGGGTTCTTCCTCGTGTGCTCACACCCAGTCCTACTCCCCTCCCCCGAGAGGGTCCTCACCCACAACTCCAAGTGGGTACAATCCCACCTCAGATCACCTTCTGCCACCATTCTCTTCCAAAAAGCCTCATCATATTTGAGCCACCCGTACCCTACTTTTGCCTTGTACACTTGTCTGATGATGGACATGTACGTCAGCAAGGGGATGGCTAGCTCTGGCTGTATCTCCAGTACCAACATGCTGTAGATGATGAAACCTCTTTGCCAGTTCTTGATGGTCTTTCCCTTGTATTTTGCCTCCTCAGCCTTGTGTCCTACCACCGCCAAAGCCACTACCATCTCTGACTTCCCCACCAACTCCTTCTGCTCGTATTTCTTGGCCGCATCCTCGTCCACCAGTCTGAAGATGTCGACATACTCCCCATTCCAAATATTTTACTTGATCGAGGCTAGGATGTGGTCCCCAACCAAGCAGCCTGGAGGACTTTCGTACAGTTCCTTGTCCATCGGCTTGGCTCCCCCTTCTGTTCCTGCCCAGCCCCTTTACTCTTTAAGGCCTGCATGGCCCTCTCCATCTTTTCGATCCTGGCATCCCCATGCCACCCAACAACCCCTCCAAATACTCCCTCAAACTATTCTCATTAGTGAGATCCACGTCATTCTTACCCCCATCCGGTGCTGGCAGAGGCTTTGGGATGGGTGCAGGGTGTGGCACTTCCTGTCTAGGTCTCTTACTTCTCTTCCCCTGCCCGGGCATTCCTCTCACTCCTTATGCTTTTTCTGTGCCTCCTCCTCCTCTGCCTCTCTCTGCTTCACCACTGCCACCAGCTCCAGCATCTGCCCCATCAATTTTGCCACCTCCTGCATCATCCTTTCGCTACTGGACATTGGGGTTCGCTTGGGTGCCATTGCTGCTAATTCCGTCAATGCATGTAGATGGGTGAGAAACAAATACTCAGACCTGTGTACACTCCCCCCACACAACCGAGGTCATAGGGACCTCAGCAATCCATCCTTCATTCCTTTCTCCCCCCTTTCTATGGTCCTCTCACGGCCCAATTGGCCTTGTGGTCCCGCTTGCAATGGACGCAGGTCCTTTAACGGCCCCTCGCTTCCGTGCCCCTGTTCATCCTCCCTCACCCATACAGTGGTGCCAGGAATGCTCTGCCATTGCTCTCCCACCGGGGGGAGGGGGGCGCCTTGCACTTGCCCTTGCCCCAAATGCCTCTTGCAACCAACAAAGCCCTCCTCTTCTCTTTACTGCTTTTTAATAATAATTTTTACTGTCCAACCTTGATGCTAGCCCACTCTATCGTGATATCATTTGTGTAAGCTGTATATACAAACTTTGAGTTATGCTGATTATGCAATCATCAGACATGAAATGTCCCAGATGCTGTACTCCACATCTGAACAGAAATTAGTTGTGTTGTCCTGCTTTCCTCTGCATTTGATCCCTGCTGTTGTACTTAATGTCTGTAACAAGAAATTGTTGTATTTCTCTGCTTAGTTTCTGTGTACACCTTGTACCCGGGTCGCACCTGGAAATGAGCATCGGCTCAGTGTGCCTTTCCAGGTCACCAATTCGAAATAAATAAATAAATGTTGTTTGTATTATAGATATATATATATATATATATATATATATATTTGGCTTTATATGACCTGCTCTGAGCCACCCAGTATGCAAATGAGGCCATGAGAATCACCAATATCTGGCCTGCTGGAGGCCCCAAGCTCACACACGGCTCTCCACTCCAATCTCTCTTCTATACCACCAGCCCTCATGCCTCCTTGGTCTGGGCCTATCCTGCCAGCAGGCCATTTGCTGTTTTTTGCCTTGGGGCGCAGCTGCTGCAGCATCACAGTTCAGCCCACATTAGGGCCTACCTCACCCCAATCCAACCAGCCAAATGTCCTTCCTTTTCTTTTTTTTTTGTGCCCCTTTCGTCCATGCCCAGCCCCCCTAAAGCTCTGCCGACTGCTCAGCAGCAAGGGATTTTTGTCAGAATCCAACAACCACAGTAGCCTTTTACTCCATCTGTGCTGGCTGCATTCCCCCAACTCTATTGCCCTTGTCCAAAAACGCGACTGCTAACACATCACCCCCTTGTACCTGAGAGGGTAGCTCCCCAAATGCTGATGCACCGGCCTGCTTTTTTTTTTTTTTTTTTAACCTTGCCAAAAACATGCTTGCCCTGATCCAAGGCTCAGCCTGCTGCGCCATCCATCCCAAGTGCCACACTCCTGCACCACTGGGCCACTCTTGCAGGCCCGAACTAGCCCATGGCCAGAGAGGCCTTGCAGCCGCCAAACCATCCATGCCCCCCTAATCCAGAGCCTCCTGCCAAACAACAAGCAGTATGGCTGCAGTACCCTGCTTAAACAAAAACCAAAACAAGCACCAAAAGCTATTCTTTGCTCCTGCCCTGGCATTGCCATGCAAGGTCCCCCAATGCCCCACTGGCTCTGCAACTGTCTTTTTTTTTTATATGATAAAAAATCCACCACATTCATCCTAATTTGCACACCCGCTTTCCCCTCATGCCAGAATTTCTCTTCCTTCTGCCCCCCTGTGGAGAGGAACAAGCCCATCCTCCACCTAGGCTGCCCCGGGCCACATGGCGTACAAGACGTAGCTGTTTACCCAGACCATGCAGGCCATTCCTTATATGCACCATGCTGGCACTGCTTTCACCAAACCATCCATTTACAAACATGACCACCACCGTGTGAATGGCCAAACCCTGCTCCCAGCTGTTTCTCCCACTCACCATGCCAGGAGAAAGGACTTTTTAAACACCATGCAAGCAGTTTGGACAACCAAGAACCAAAGAAAATGCATATTTAAAGCCAGATTGTCCCCTTTATCTCCCTTTTACAACGTCAGGAAAAAACAAGTGAGACAATTAAAAAAGGACCCACAGAGCATACAATGGACCTGATTTTGGCGTGTCTTCAATCGGACACCCACAAAAACAATCACACTCCCAGAGGTTCTTCATTCACCAGCTACCACTTGCAAGGCTCTCACCTAAAAACCAGCTGGGCATTCAGCTTGCCCCTATCTCCATGCTCGCCCCCCTCCAAACTTTAGCAACTTCGAAAACACTTGTCAGCCTAAGCCAACCACGATGACTCTGCAGCCATCAGCCACATTCAAATGACGAAATGCATCCTGTGTACCCAAGTTTTTTGGCCCAAACTCTCTTCTCATTGTACAAAACACACTGATAAACAGAACCCACTGAGCTCAGTATTCATGCTCACCCAAAACACAATTCCAAACTAAATTAATGAGTATTACATACCATGTTATCTTATCTTATGCTGTTTTTTTAACTTGAAATGCAATGAGAGGAAAAACACAAAGCACCCTGAGTCCAGCCATTTGGGCCACATGGTCTACAAGGTCTAGTTGCTTCCATGTGCCTTACCTGCTGCTTGCCAATGATTTGTTGAGTTCTCAGTCTGAAAAAATCCCAGCAAAAGAGGTCATCCTGCCTTTGTCCTGGCCTACCCCCCAGGACCCCTGGTCAGGACCCCCTGAGGCTCCACCCCCCCAGCCAATCCCTGGGGCTCTGGCATTACCTTGTCATATTACCCTACTACCTGGCTTGGTGATGTCACTGGCCCCTCCCCTTCTACCTGCTCTTTCCCTCCCCCTCCCCTTTTTGCTCCTTCCTGGCAGGGGTCATCAGACAACCTGGCCTGCCTTTTAATGGCAAGCCACATTCTACAGTTGCTTCCCCATCATCTATGTTCTGTCTCACAGGCCAGAACATGTGGTTAGTTATGGACTTAATCCATGGACATATCAAGCCACAGTCCTTCTTCTTTGATGCCATTTCCAGTTTCTTTCCCACTCCTAAAGTGCAGTAGTAGTGCCAAATTTGTCAAGCAATTTTGTGAGATTCTCTATTTATCCTTTACAAAATGTAGGAAAAAAAATCCTCTAAAATTATTTTTGTTATACCTACAGAAAGAGGCCAGTTCCTATTACAGTACTTACGTGCCATCTGGTAGATTTTCAACTACACTATCAGATGAGACAACCTTCTCTGGGTAGCAGTGAACACACTAACAAACAAAACAAAATCCCTAACTAAAGGTTTCACAATTCTCAATAGGGATTTTTAAAAATCCTTAAAAATCCTTTGACTAATTCGGTGCTACTACTGTATTCAAAATAAACAATGAGTTAGGACACGAGCATTAGGAAATACAGTGTCTGACTCTTTGTGCAACCATACAGTAATATGTATTTTTTTCCCCCAAAACACAAGCGCTGTTCATGGATGACTGGAAGAAGGCAGAGATGTTGCAACTGGAAACAACAGGTGTTTAGATATTTATTTATACAGATGTGGTTGACTGGGTCATCTTGATCCAGTCACATTACACCTGTGCTGCGCGAAATGCACTAGCTTCAAATTCAATGTCAGATCACCATCAAGGATGGCTTGCTGATCTATAAAGCTGCACACAGTCAGAGATCAAGCTACCCACAAGAGCTCCTTCATCACTACTGCACCCTTTGACCACTCTGCTCTGTTGATGAGGGAATGCTAAAGGCTCCCATGGTTTGGCTGAAATCTTCAGGGGCATGAACATTTGCAGCTCCTACCCGAAGGAACTCTCTACCTAGTTTGATTCGAGAGTGCCTGAACATGGATATTCTTTAAAAATGCATTAAAAAAGCATCTCTTTGACAGGACTTTGGAAATAACGAACTCTGTTTGACATTTAGGGACGGATATTCAAACTGCGCCCAAAAAGTGCGCAACAGCAGGAGCAAGCACAAGTCAATTGCTCATATGTGCAATACACGTGATATTCAAACATGGAGCAAGACAAATTGCGCAGGCAGCCAACGTCTGAATATTGCACAAACTGCGCCATAGCGTAACCAGGGAGGGGAAGCTGAGCAGATATGATGCGCCATAGTGCAACCAGGAAGGGGAAGTTGAGCAGAAATGATGTGCCATAGCACAACAAGGCTAGCCCAGCTGAGCAGTCCAGAGGTGCCATAGTGCAAGCAGAGCCCCCCCAGCAGAGCAATGGAACTGCACAACCAGGGAGGTAGGCTGGGGCCCACCACCAGCCATGCCACACATGGGCACAGGAACACACTGCAGAACTAACAATACACCCACACACCCCAAGCACAGCATCACTGGGGGAGGGATGGATGATCCATCGGCCCATGGGGACAAGACAACAAAGCACAGCAGGGCCATGTCGCCCCAGCACACCCACTGGCAGGCTGAGACTGCCACACACAGGGAGTTGACAACCACAGTTCACATCAGCCCCCCTTCTGTACAGCACACCCTGCACTGTGACCCCAAGACACCACCCATGTGCAGTGACTGTCACTGCAGTAAACACCATGCAACCCCGGCACACTGCAACCTCATGTAGCACAGAACCATACAAGCCACACTCACCCTGGGCACCCAGCAGTGGGCGGCAGCAGATGGCAAGACCGACTGAAAGGCACTCCCACACCGGAGACACCTCCCCATGCACACGCATACATACCCAATACCATACCACCCCAGATGCCATGCACACCACTGCAACTGAGCAACCATAGCCAGCTGCAAATCAGAGACCACCACAGAATTCATAACAAAATACATATATTCGAAAAAGATATGTACAACACCAACAACATCTATATACATATGTACAAGACAAGGGTGGGGTAGGGGTGCAAGGTAGGGTGGGTAAGGGTAGGGTGAACAACTGGGAGAGGAAGGCAGGGTGGGAGGCTGGGTGAAGTGGGCAGCGCATTCAGCGCCTGGCAGGCTGGTCCCCTGCTGGCTGTTGATCCGCCCGGTTCCTCTGGCATCGCCTGACCCCATGGCACTGCATGTCTCTCAGGAGGTCATGTGTAGCGAATGACACCTGCGTCAGCCGCTGGAGGGCACGGTCCATCCACTGTAGGATGCTGAGACCTAGGAAAAGGGAACACAGTCAATGGCTGTGACTGTCCACAACCCTGAACACCACCCACCCTGCAAGGCATATAGCCTAGTACCCTGCACCTGTGATGGTATGCACCCACCCACAGTGACCATGCACATGACACGCCCAACCAGGCAGCACCAGCTATGTGCACCACTGCACACACACACTGCCCATGTCCATCACAGCACAAACAAGGCTGTCAAGTGATGTGGCAATGTGATGGGATGCCATTTCCACAGCCATGTGCCCAGTGCATGCATGGACCACCAGTGACACACACACAGACGTGCAGTGACACTGGACAGTGATGACTGTCGCCTGTGTCGTGCATGGTTGTCTTGTCCATGGCTGCTGCTCATGCCCACCCCCGCCAGCATGCAATAGCATCCATGATGTAATGACACTCACACTCATCAAGCAGCTGTGGTTGCTGCTGCTCCTGCTCCTGCTGCTGTGGCCCACCCATCACGCCTCCTCCGGCTGCCACCTGAGCCCCGCCACGGCCCTCCTCGGCCTGGGCCTGCATCCTCTCCACCAGGCCTGTGGGTGACAATGGCTGAGAACATCAGTGTGACCCCAAAGCAGACTGCCCCTGCCCCAGTGAGTGTGCCTGCTCACACAGCCAGACCCATGCATCTCACACCTGCACACACCGACACAGCCAACCATGGCAGAGCCATCCCCCATGCACTGCCACCAATTCACAGTCACACCCCTCACGGAGAATACAGGTATAGATGGTGCACCCACCTGGCCTAGGCAACAACGCCCTCCTGGCATGTGACCTGAGGGCAGACCTGCCCTCCCGGGAGTTTTCATACCTGGTTTGCACTGTTCAGCAGACACCGCCCGTGACCCTCCAGTTCAGTGGCCGGCTGTGCACAGTTGGTGCGTGCTGTGGTGAGAGTTGATCCCAACAGCCCTGTTGTGAGGCTCAACCGCCACCAGGTTGACCACCCAATTGATCCATTGTGGAGCTCTCCGCCCGATACCATTACTGTGGTAGTAGAGGCAGGCAAAATGGCCCCCGCAGTGCGGCTTGACCACCGTGTAAATGTGTTGCAAGCAGTAGACCAATTATAGGTTACAATCACGCTGTTCAGATAGTGCCTTCGGTTTCACATAGCACTGTCACCAAACAGCGCAACACAGCCGCATTACATGGCAGCCGAACAGCGCCAGGGGGCATAGGTCAGACACAAGGTCAGGGGTCTGTGACGCAAGGCCACGCACTGCACCATCGGACATCTATGCATCCTGCGTGATTGGACACCTGCGTGCCAGTGCCACAGTGGACTATTGCACAGTACTGCCACTGCACCATGTGGTGACCAGCGCTGTAGCGCCATTGGCACAATGGTGGCCATGGCCTGAATTGTCAATCACACACAGCACGTCATCAGTGCGGCAGACACCTGCGTAAGCTACCTGGGCATGCGCACTGCAGTGTACCACACAGTCACAGATATGAGCCATTGGCTCAGCCGGCTGAACCATATTGCGCAAAGCGCAACGGCACGATATTCAGCCGACACATGCAAATCATCTGATCAGCCATTCAAAGGCACAGTGGCGCGATTTGTATCTCATTACAGTTGCTCCACTCCTAATTTGCATGCATTGAGCTATAAATGTGCGACATTGGGCTGCGCTGGCCAGATTCGGTTACTGCAGGTGAGAGGTGGGTTGCATGCTGTGTGATGTTCTGGACAATGGTCATGGGATAACGCCTGTAGACTGCACAGTGACAGGTGTCCACTCCACCCATACAGATCGACATGACCGAGCAGAGCCAAGGTGAGGGTGAGGATGGTGGGCGGAGGAGGAGGCCTAACTTCACCATGGTGGAGACAGAGGCCCTCTTCCAGGCCTACCTGGAGGAGGAGCTACTACTAAGTGGATGGCGGGGCACCCCTCAGGCCCATGTGGCTGCATGGGAGGGGGTAGCTTGGGCAGTGAACCTGCACAGAAGCCACCAGCGCTCCGTGCAGGAATGCAAAAAGAAGATGGGGACAGACCGCAGGAGGGTGAAGGAGAAGGTGGCAGCCCTCAGGGCGGCACGTGCTGGCACAGTCAGGGGCCAGCCAGCGGTGGTGGAGCTGACCCCAGCTGAGGACCGACTGACTGCATCAATGCAGTGGAGTGCTATTGAGGGCGTACCAGGAGGTGGATTCCAGACAGGTGGAAGCCCATCACTGCACGGTATGACAGGGTGGTGGTGTTGGGGGAAGGTTGTTCACATGCACTCACATGTCCTCACTTTCTGTTACAGATCCTGTTCATCTTCAGGATGGGGTGGTGGGTCCAGGCAGTGAGGAAGACCTGCTGGACATGGAGGAGGGTCCATCCACCTCTGTCACCAGCCAGCATGCACTGCACCAGCATGCACACCGGCTGCCAACTCTGTGTCTGTGAGTCGGGTGTGGGGTGCATAGCCTGTGTCTCAGCAGTCTGGCATGCAAGCATGCCAGCACGCCTGTGACTGTGGCTGTAGCACATACCTGCACCATTGATGATGCAAGGACTGCAATGGGCAGTGACATGTGTGTGTCCCATGATGGACACACAGCAGGCCAGCACGTGCCCCTGGGCCTAGCTGGTTCCAACATGTATGCCAGCATGTCGGCACAGTCCCAGGCTGTGCCTGTCAGCACCGTTGGGGCAGCACCGGTGGCTGTGCTGGTGTCTGGCACTGTTGCGGCCACAGCAGTGGAATGAGTGGTCACTGGGGCACAGCGGTTGGAGGGGCAGCAGCAGCAGTCACCCACCAGGTCTGGGGGTACAGTGTCCAGCGGTGGCACATGCCCACCGCCCTTGATATGCCATTCCTGGTCCGTGAACGCGCCCACCCTCAAGGGGTGTTGAGCATCAGGACCTTCCATACCCTGGGGGACAGGATGCGTTGTGGCAGAGTACCCATTTGAAGAGCACACCCGCCTGCTGCGGGAATCAGTACAGCAGCAAAGGCGGGTTGCAATGTCCATGGAGGCACTGTGCGTGTCTGTGGAGCGGCACAGCAGGGACTGTGCTCTGAACCTTGCAGAGATGGTCCATATGCGGATGGATGTGACCGCCGCCATTGACAGGCAGACCCAGGCATTGGTCACTGTCGTGGCTGCATTGGGCACACAAGCAGGTGCCCCTGTACCGCGCACCCCACACAGTATGCTCTCCACTCCACATTCCCGGCGTCATGCGACACCAAGCCTGTCAACGCTGGGTTCTGCTGTGGGCATCCCGAGCACCCCTGGTGCAGGTATGTTTGGCATACTACAGACCCCAGTGTGGACAAGGTTGAGATCGCGCAGTGGGACCCCTGGTGGACCATCGGTGCCACTCCATGTAGCCCCCAATCAGCCTGCCAGTGCTGTTGGGTCATGGTGGGGCCGCCCACATATCCGCGGTGGCCGTGGAATGGTGCAACATGACTGATCTGTCTCCCAGTGCGGGCCCTGTCTAGTGCTGCCCTGTGTGCACTGTGCGTCATGGTGGGCAGTGCATTGGTGGGTGCCCTACACATCACGCCGACATACGGACCACCTGTACACCATCCTGACTGCTGTCCACAGGTGTGTGTGCATGATGATGCCTGCATTGTACTGTACACCAAGGTGCAAGGGTGCCCAGCATCTGACACATGTACTTGGACAGTACAGGTGGTGGGTGTGGTCTGTGGATCTGTGTGTTTGCCAAGTCTGTTCCTGCTCTGCTGTGCACCTGTCCATGTACGCTTTGTACCTGGTGTGTGTGTGTGTGTGTGTGTGTGTCCAGATGACTGTTCGCCCCTCCCTGTTGGTGTGTTTGTGTGCCTGGTCCCTTCCACTCCCCTTGCCATCATGCACCCCGGTGTGTTACTCTGTGTGCCTGTGGGTTGTGCCAGGACAGTGTTGGTTGCACATGGCCCCTTGACTTACCTGTGTCATGCATAATGCTCCTCTGTGATGGTGTCCTGGTGCAGCTGGGCCTGCCGGATCAGTCGGGGGTCCCACCATCCAAGGGGGGGCTGCTCATCACCAGCATCACCGGTGCCGCTGGCATCCCCATCGCTGTCCCCCTCCTCGACCTGAATGGCTATCCCACAGTCTTTGGCCATGTTGTGCAGGATACAACAGGCCAGGAATATCCCACAGGCCTTTGAGGGGCTGTACTGTAGGGCACCGCCGGAGGTGTCTAGGCATCGGAAGCGGGCCTTGAGCATCCCAAACACCCGCTCAATGATGTTGCGTGTGGTGGCACGCGGCTCATTATAGCGTTGCTGCGATGGGGTCATGGGGCGCCAGTATGGTGTGAGCAGCCAGGGATGGAGTGGGTATCCACTGTCACCTGTGTGGAGATGGTGGAGATGAGTATAATGTTCAGGTCCATATTGCCAATATCCCTGTGTGCCACTACCATAGCACCTGTGGCATTCCCACCCTTGCCCCACATTTGCAATTCCTACATGCATACTCACCCACTAGATGGCCTGTGGGGATGTCCCCACTCTCGAATCGATGGCACAGTGTGGACTGATACCATATAAAGGCATCATGTGCTCCTCCAGGGTGTGTGGCACAGACATTGATTATGCGCCCAGTGGCATCACACACCACCTGGCAGTTGACACTGGAATAGCCCTTCCTGTTCCTATATGCAGCCCCATCGGGGCCAGGTGGCGTGTATGGCCACATGGGTGCAGTCTATGGCCCTAGCATGCCAGGCATACGTGCTACCCGTGGAACTCCTGCATGTTTGCTGTACGCTCTGCTGCAGTGCTGGGGAAATGGATGTGCTCCGCAGCATGTGGCAGCAGTGCGCTGAGGAATTGAGTGAGGATGCATGACGTGGCCTACTGTGTGATGCCTGTGGTGTCCCCTGTTGGCCTCTGGAAGGTGCCCGTGGTGAGCAGGCACATGCAGGCTGTCACCTTTTTCTCCACCGACAGAGCGTGACTCCGTCGTGAGGGTGCCTGCATCACATCATTGCACAGCTCATAAAGCCATCTCAGTATTGCCCTGTTCAGGTGGTACCAGCCCACGATCTCTACATCTGTGTACAGCTCAAAGCTGATGCGGGCATGGTACTGCCTGTTGGGGGCGTACTGCCGACGGGCCCTTCCACGGCCACGTCCCCCTGCAGCATGCATTCTTACCCCTCTCATTACAGCTTCCATGTGGAAGCTGGCACTGTCCATCCCCCTGGCTTGTGACCCCCCCAGCTGATGTTGCTCTGTTACCCCCGCTGTCCTGACTGCTACTTCCACTGCACCTGGTACACCTACTGGCCTCTGCACTCTGTGGCCCCTTATACCTTCCCTTGCCCCTCTTCTGTCCTGTGCACTCCCTGGCCTGCACTGTTTGTTACTCTGGCCTTCTCTGTCTCTCTGCCTCATGTGTCTTCCCTGTCGCGTTCTTGCGCCTCTTCCTTCAGCCTTTTTATTTTGGCTCATTTCCGCTGTGGCGCAACTTCCGGCTGATCCACTGTTGCGCATTGCGCTCTTTATGCATGGATCCTCCCCCTTCGATTGTGCATGCCTTCATTTGCATTGCGCTGTTGCTCAGCATGTTTTCAGTGGTGCAACTGCCTCCCACTGAATATCGCAGAATGGCACATTTTTGGACTTGCGCTGGCGCAACCCTTTTGAATATCCCACCCATAGTGTTCTTCAGTTTTACTTAATGTATTAATTTTAAATAGAAGATATGTATATCTGTTTTTAAATGCGTTGTACATTTACAATAGTAAGTGTACAGTGCTTTGATACATGGAGAACAGTGTTTAGAAATAAAGCATATTATTATTGTATATTGAGAGAGCACTGCCGACCAATCGGAGTGCTCCTCTCCTCCACGTGTGACAGACAGGTTCAGCAGAGGATTTAAAAAAAATAAATATATTATTGATCGCACTCGATCAATGATATATTAATTCATCCAGCTGAGCAACTCTTTGCTGAAAATGAGTGGTTTCATTTGTCTTCAGCTTGAGCCAAATCAGCTCAACTTCGCTTCGCTGTTCTCGCTCAGCTGAAGGCACATGAAATCACTTGTTTTCAGCAACGAGTTGCTCAGAAGGACATATTAACACATAAGAGTGACAACCAACTGCAACACATGGGGCTATCAGGGAATTAATGCAATTTGAATATGGTTGAAGGTAGTTATTCCATGCATGCAGGCATCACAACATTCTGGGGGCTTTCATTAAGGCCACGATGCAATGATGTGTTATTTGTTTTAGAGTATAAGTACACAGTGTGCTAAGTGATATATTCAAACAGTTTATAACATGTCAGGAGAAAATCCAGTAATCTGATTGGCTATTGGCAATTTATGAAATATGTTTTATATAGTAAAAAAAATAGTTCAGTCCAACACTGAAGTGTCCAGAGCCCTGATTATTGGACATTTGGAACACTGGTATTTCAGTTAGTCCCCTAAAACCAGAACTGATCTTCCATCACAAACATGGCTGCTACCGTTACACTGTAAAAAACATTCAGCTGTACCCTAGAAATAAAACTACCTTGAATTAAAAATAGAACCAAGTAATTAAATGTTGTTTACATGATCTTCACACTCTCCTTATACACAGAAACAGATTAGAATCATGAAGTGTTGTTTATAGTGTTCACTACAACTGTTTCTTTGCTGAAAATGAAAAACCCTCCATTCTATCTTTACATGCTCATCAAGGAAATCTCTTCTACTTGCCCTGACAGTGAGACAACTGAGTCTCTGGCTGTAACAGAGGCATTTGTAGCGTATGTGTGTACAGTATGGTAGGAGAGAAGTATTCTGCTAGTGCAACTGAGCAGAATTTTGAAACCATGAATACAATGAGAAACATTCCATTATAAAAGGTCAATATCTTGAAGCTTGATGCCAGCAAAGAACAAAGTTTGTCCAGCAGTAATACAATGGCATCATCTAGGTCATCATTTGCATTGTGCAGAAGGACTGGGGTGTGTACAAAACGCATTTTACCTCATGTCCAGTGGCTGAAGTCACTCGTCCTGTGGCCTTGTGCCTCATTGTGCCCCTGGCCATATGGTAAAACATGTTTTAGACACACCCTGTCAAGCCTTATTGCTTACATATAACACTGTTAATGAGAACACATATAACGAGAATACTTAACTTTCGACATGTGCCATACATCAAACAGATGTTTAATGTTTGGATGTGACTTCCTCATAAATGCATGCACTTGAACATGCCTGTCTGTCACAAGTTCCGATATCTGACAGCAATGACCCAATAAGAACTGAAGGCCTCTAGTCAGCCCTTCAAGCTCCATTGCAGTGGAGTTCTTGACTTGTGAACTCTACAATGAGAAATTAAATCAATTAGAGTTTATGAAACGCAAACCAACATCATCAGTACTAGTAGTAAATGTAAAATGTTACCTGTATCAAGTTGATATTTACTACTGTTTTTGTTTGTAGATCCACTAATGTATATAAGCCATACTTGGCTGAATGTCCAGGTGAATCACAGTGGGCATCTCCTCCCAGAATCAGAGGCTTATCACCAATGTCCTGAAAAATATGCTCTTGATGTCAATGCCAGACATGCTGTATCGCAGGCACTATGTAACTTTTTTGAACCTTGTGGTAGGTGACTAGCGAAAGTTCCGGCATACGCATCTGACTGAACAACCAAAGGGCTTCACTTAGTGGTATTCCAGAAGTGAACACAGATGTACAGCACACAAGGCTTCCCATAGGCATTCCCTCCCATGCATCTGCTGACTCTTCCACGTTTGCACATGATCATGGGCACGGGTGGACACAACAACGATCATTATGCCAACCACTTGTTTGATGATGGTGTTTGTTGCAGTCCTACATATGTGACAGATCTGGAAAAGCCATGCCAGGCATGTCTCAGAGACTAAGAAGTACTTGTCATCTGAAGATGTGGTGTTGCTTCGAAGTGGAATGGATTTGTCTGTGTCCAGGCTAGGTTTCCTTCTGTTGCGTTTTGTGCACATGCTGAGGCCGTAGTCCTCATCATGGTTGCTCGACTCGCTATCCAATGATGAATCAGTGTCACTGGTTGAATATTCATAATCATTCGGTAAAGAAATACCTTAATCAACAGCTTAATGTGGTTCAATTGCAGTTGCTTACCATCTGTATCCCCCCTCCTGCCGGTCGCCCCTGAAAAAGGGACTTCTAGGCCCAGTGGGCTTACCAGGTCAATAAAATTCAATCAATCAATCCATAAATCAATCAATCAATCAGTATCACTGCCATTAAGTTTTGTTGCAGTGTCTTCTTGTTTAATGTCATACTGTATTCCCACTGACACCATGGTGTGATTCTGTTTCTTTGCAATAACTGGCAGTGATGTCTGTGTGCATCTTCTGCGCTGCAACATTTTATCCGTCTGTTTCTTGACACTTTTCACAGATTTTGCACTGTTATTGACTTCAAACACTGGTGTTGGAACCACACTGGAAGTGGATATATCCTAATTGTTTGCCAGTATGGTGCTGTCAGACAGCACAACAGAGCTGTCGTTTATAATGTACAAAATATTCCACTGGTCAGACAGCATGACACTCTGTACACCATCTGAGTCTTCATTGTACTGCGACTGATTTTCATCAGCGCATTTCTTATGGTATCCATTGCAGATATGGAGAGGTCAACACCAACAAGGGTGTTGTTCACATTAGAGTTGTGTGTGACATATTGTGTCTGTAGTGCTGATGGTGGAGCAGAAGTACTTGGACCTTCTTCATGGGCATTCAGCTTTTGGATTTTGGAAAACATGGATTTAACAAACTGTAAAAAAAAAAACAAAAACAGCAGGAAAACGATATCAAAATAGGTACAATAAGTTACATTGCAATGTATATGACAAAGACATAAATGAGCATAACATTCAACTGCATACCACCACATCTCAGTGGTGTTCTGGTACATTGCACTAATATGACAAACGTTGGATGACACAGAAAGCGTTGCACACCGCTCATTCAATTGTATGGTGCTCTGTGCTGCTTCATCTGCAGCCAAAAGCTGGTAATTTTATTTGCCTATAAAAGGGACACCAGCCTCTACATCAGGATTGTATTGCTCACCTTTCAGGTGTCAAGGGAATGCAGCAGAACAAAGATAAGGAAACATAAGAAACTTCCCTAAGGGAAGCAGGGAAGGCAGTACAGCAGATAAAGGCACAAACTGAGGAAACACTATCCCAGACAGTAAAAGAAGGGGACAAGACTTTGTATAGATACATTAGTGAAAGGAGGACGTCCAGAAGGGGTATTGCAAAGAGCAAAGGGGATAAGGGTGAGAGTGTGTTGAGGTGGAGCAAGGAAAATCGTCTATCCTAAATAGATACTTCTGCTCAGTATTTACTGAGGAGACGGTAGTGCAGGGCCCACAGCTCAGCACCATGGACACAGGGGGAGGGAGGTGTGCACTAGTCCCTTCACAAAAGAAAGGGGACTACAAAAGCACGCTAAGCTCAGGGTGGATAAGGCAATGGGACCTGATGGCATACATTCCAGGGTACTAAAGGAGCTAAGGGTGCAACTAGCAGAACCGTTAGCAGGACTCTTTAATGAGCCTATGAGCACAGGAGAAATAACAGATGACTGGAGAAGGGCTCATGTGATCCCATTCCACAACAGTGGCAGCAAGGAGGAGGCAGGGAAATACAGACCATTCAGTCTCACCTCAATAGTGGGTAAGATTATCGAGGCACTCCTTAAGGAAAGGATAGTGCAACACCTGGATACATAGTAGCACAGGATCCAAGACAGCATGGGTTCATAACAGGAAGTTCCTGTCAAAATAATCTCAGACATTTCATTGGCTGGGTAACCAGAGTGGTGAACCAAGGGGGGTGCAGTTGATGTAGCCTACCTTGACTTCAGCAAAGCTTTTGATGCTGTTCCATATAGAATATTAATTAATAAGCTGGGTAACCTCGGGGTGGGTCAGAGTTTAGTGCTCTTGGAGGCTAACTGTTGGGCGGAAAGAAAAGCGAGAGTGGTGGTAAACGGTATACAGTCAGAAGACATGCAATACACAACTTGGGTAGCTCAGGGATCAGTACTAGGGCCAGTCTTCTTCAATATCTTTACAAATCACATTGCAGATAGACTGGAGGGTAAGGTTTGTCTGTTTGAAGATCACACCAAGATCTGCAACAGAATAGATGACACACATGGGTTGGGCAGAATGAGAAGATATTCGGATAAACTGTCAAAATGATTGTAAGAGTGTCACCTGGTGTATAAAGCAAAGAAGTGTAAGATCATGCACATAGGGAAGGGAAGCACTGAAGCTACCTATAGGTTGAGAGGGGAGTTGCTGGCAGTCACAAGGGAAGAAAGAAACTTGTGCATCATCATCACAGATGACCTGAAACCATCACAGCAGACCACTAAAGCAGTAGGTAGGTGCATAGGGATGTTGGGGTGTATTAGTAGGGATATCACAAGTCATAAGAGGGAGGTAATAATGACTCTTTACAATATACTGGTTAGGCCCCATCTGGAGTATTGTGTGCAGTGCTGGAGGCCGCACCTGCACAAGGACATTGACTAAATGGAGACAGTCCAGAGAAGGGCAACCAAAATGGTGCATGACTGAGAGACAGTGTGCTCCTGTGTCAGGCACACCAACACAGTAACCTGCTGGCAACATGTCAATTTTGTCAACGGGTTGGTAGGTCGCTGTGTTTGTGTCACTGTGGGGGGAGGCATACTGCTTGCAGCTCTTGAGACACCATCTCTGCAAAGCCATAGACAGAAAGGATGCAGTTTTGAGAAGGGCAAATAAAATGCAGCAGGGTCTGCACCACAACACAAACATATACAGACTAAAGGATCTCAACATGTATACCCTCCAGGACATGAGGTAGAGGTGAGACATGATGGAAAAGGTCAACTACATCACGGGAATCCCCACAATCAAATAAGATAGCATCGTTTAGAAAAAAAAATATGTCCAAGAGCAAGATGAGCTAATTGGAAAGTACAGATGGATGGCTTAGGGAGGTTTCACCAGCAGAGAATCACAAACTTTGCCAGATGGTTAGAAACATAGAAACATAGACTTTGACGGCAGATAAGGACCACTTGGCCCACCCAGTCTGCCCATTTCCCTACCTACTGGATAAGCTGCAGATTCTAGTTAACCAACAGCCTATTTCCTGCAACCCCCCACTATAATTGCCTTATGTCTGTCCCATGCATGTTTGAATTCCTCCACTGTTTTAGACCCCACAACCTCTCCAGGAAGGCGGTTCCATGCATCCACCACTCTCTCCATGAAAAAGAATTTCCTCACATTACCCCTGAGCCGTCCCCCCTCTAACTTTAAATTGTGACCCCTTGTTCTTACACATCTCTTTTTCTGAAAGATGCTACCCTCCTAGACTTTGTTGATTCCCTTGAGGTACTTAAAAGTTTCTATCATGTCCCCCCGTCCCTCCTTTCATCAAGGGTATACATATTAAGCTTTCTCAGTCTCTCTTCATATGGTTTCTGATGTAGATCCTGCACCATTTTAGTTGCCCTTCTATGGACTGCTTCCATCCTGTCTATGTCCTTGCGTAGATGAGGTCTCCAAAACTGCACGCAGTACTCCAGATGGGGTCTCACCAACTGTCTGTATAGAGGGATAACCATTTCCCTTTTTCTACTTGTGATGTCCCTCCCTATGCATCCCAGTATCCCCCTGGCTTTCTCTGCTGACTTCTCACATTGCATACCCACCTTTAGGTCATCTGATATGACTACACACAGATCCCTTTCCATTATTGTTGTTGTTAGTACCTCCCCTGCTATTGTGTACTCTTCTCCTGGATTTTTATTTCCCAGGTGCATTACTTTGCACTTCTTTGCATTGAATCTAAGTTGCCATATGTCTGATCATTCCTCCAACCTTGCCAAGTCCCTTCTCATCCTTTCTACCCCCTTGTGTATCAACTCTGTTACAGATCTTTGTGTCATCCACAAAGAGGCATACCTTTCCTTCCAGACCCTCTGCAATGTCACCTATAAAGATGTTAAAGAGGACTGGACCCAGTACTGAGCCCTGAGGTACCTCTACTAGTAACCTCCTTTCTTCAGAATGTGTCCATTCACTATTACCTTCTGTGTCCTGTTGTGCAGCCAGTTTTCTACTAGGCTACCACCCTGGGACCCACTCCCAGGCTGGCTAACTTGATTATTAATCTTTGTGTGAGACTGTGTCAAATGCCTTGCTAAAGTCTAGGTAGGCCATATCCACAGCCCCTCCCTGGTCTATTACTTTGGTCACCCAGTCAAAAAAATAGATTCGATTTGTCTGACATGACCTTCCTGCTGTGAGTCCATGCTGCTTTGGGGCCTGTGCCCCGCTGGCCTCTAGGTACTCAACAATTCTTTCTTTCAGAAGTGATTCCATTATTTTCCCCACCACTGAGGTCAAACTAACAGGTCTGTAGTTTCCTGCTTCTGCCTTGCTCCCACGTTTGTGAAGGGGAATCACATCTGCCCTCCTCCAGTCCTCAGGTACCACCCCATCTTCCCATGATTTGTTAAAAAGTGTGGTTAGTGGTGTCACTAGGTCCTCCCTTAGCTCTTTTAGGATTCTAGGGTGAATCCCATCAGGCCCCATTGCTTTGTCCACCTTGAGTTTTAGAAGTTCTTTCAGTACTCTTTCTTCTTTAAATGGACTGGTATCAACCCCACTATCCAGAGTGCTTCTACTGTTTGGTTTAGGTAACTCCTCCTCTTCTTTTTTGTGAATACTGAGCAAAAGTATTCATTCATTATCTCTGCCTTTTCACTGTCTCCCTCTGCCCACCTCCCTTCTCCTTTATTAATCTTCCTATCCTCCCTTAACCTTTCTATGTTCCTAATGTACCCATAAAAGGTTTTATCCCCCTTCTCATCTGAGTTGGCTATCCTTTCCTCGGTTTGGGCCTTTGCTTTTCTGACTGCCTTCCCCACTTCTTTCTGCTTTAATTGATACAGTTCCCTGTCGTGCTCTGTCTGTGATTCCTTATACTTTTTGAATGCAGCCTTTTTCTCCATAACCTTCCCTGACACTTCTTTTGAGAGCCATAGTGGTTTTTTATTCCACTTTGTTTTCTTTATTTGTTTCACATAAAGGCTTGTTGCCTCCATGATGGCAGTTTTGATTTTTCTCCATTGTTCTTCCACCCCTCCTTTCTGGCCATTTGCTAATGCATTCCTCAGGTATTCACCCATTTTGCCAAAGTCAACCCTTCTAAAGTCCAATATCCTTGTATTTGTATGGCTTGTCTCCATGGTTGTGTTTATTGTGAAGCACACTGTGCAGTGGTCGCTTGTTCCCAGATGTCTACTGACTTCTAAGTTTGTGATCCTCTCTCCATTTGAGAGTACCAGGTCTAATATTGCTCCCTCCGAGTGGGTTCCACCACTAGCTGTCTAAGGCATGCTCCCTGTGCATCGAGAATGACCCTGCTCTTGGATGTGGCTGCAGTCCATGTTGCCCAGTTAACATCTGGCATATTCAGGTCCCCATCAACAGTATCTCCTTTTTCAGCCATTTTGAGAATGCCCTCTATCATTTTCTTGTCCATTTCCTCCCCTTGAGACGGGGGTCTGTGTACAACCCCTGTGTGGATTGTGATGCCATTCCCTGTCTCCAATGTGACCCAGAGTTCCTCTTGCCCTCCCCCTTTACCTTTTAGTTCTGTTGCTTTGATCCCTTCCCTTATATAGAGAGCTACTCCACCTCCTCTTTTACCCTCCCTGTCCCTTCTGTAGATTGTGTACCCTGGTATGTTGACATCCCAGTCATGGTTCTCCGTGTGCCATGTTTCTGTGACTGCCACAATATCCAAATGTTCCACTTCCATCAGGGCTACTAGCTCTGGAAGCTTGTTTCCCAGACTACGGGCATTGGTACTCATTGCCCTCCATTTAATGTTGGCTTTATCCTTTTTTACCCCATCCCTGCTCTTATTGCCCTTGTCCATTTTTCCATTTACTCCTGTCCTGCCCTCTGTCAAGCTCTGTACCTCAGTGTTTACCCTACTACCTGCCATGCTTTGCGGGGGGAGACTTGAACTTTCCTGTTTCCTATCAGCACCTCCCCCCTTGGCTAGTTTAAAAGCTTGCCAAGGAAGCCTTTAAACCTCTCACCTAGGAGCGTGTTTCCCTTCTTGGACAGATGCAGACCATCATGCCAGTATAGACCTTCATCTCTCCAGATGGACCCCCAGTCCCCAATGAAGCCAAAGCCCTGTGCTCTGCACCAGTTTTGCAACCATTCATTAAACTGCATGGTGTGCAGTACCCTAGCCTCACCCCTGCCATGGACTGGCAGCACCTCTGAAGAGTTACCATGCTTGCTACCTGTCTGAGGCCCTCCCAACTCACAAATCATCCTTCACTGCACTGATCTCATGCCTAGCTAGGTCATTTGTCCCGAGGTGGACAATGATCATCAGTTTCCTCTCCTGTGATGCTGCTTCTGCAATCCTGAGGATTGCTTCCTGTCCTCAAGCCATGGCACCAGGCAGGCACCTTCCCTCTCCTCTCCCTTCCCCAGGTCTACACCCCTAACAACTGAGTCCCTATCAGAAGCTGTTTCTTTTCCTTGTGTTGTCCCTTGCCACTCTTTTGTGGGTCTCCCTTGTGGATGTCCCCAGCATTCTTCTTGGTCTCAATGAGGTGTCATCATAGAGGAACCTTGATTTGCCAGACCGACATATGATTTGTGTAGAGGTGCAACTGGGGCTACGCCTCTGTTCCACCACCCTCACCCTCCCAGAACCTACTGTGGTCCATCTGCTCTTCACATGGCAACCTCTGAGGCAGTGGTTGTGGAACTGGTGCTCTTTGGGTGAGGAGTCCTCCTTAGTAGTTGCCAGTTCAGCCTGGAGGTGGGCAACTTTCCTCAGAGCTGACAGTTGCCTGCAAATAGGGCAGCAACGCAGGTTCAGAATGTTTCCGGAAAATTGCTGCCCACAGCCAGTGCATTGCACCACTCCCCACACGTCCTTCTTCCTTATAATATACAATGAGTAATATACACATTTTTTTTTTTTTGGTGTGTGTATACTTACACTTTATGCACTGTGCTGGGTAATTAAGAATATGACAGTTCTGCTCCAAGACCTGTTGATGAAGTGATGTCAGAACCTTGGCTATAAAGGAAATGTCACAACCACTGGTGACTGTTAGAAACAATCAATTACACCACTGCTTCACCACCCTGGTGAGTACTGTCCTTATAGTAAGTCAACCAACACCACAATGTACTAGACCACTGCTCCTACACAAATCACTCTACTGAGTCCAGGGATAAAACAAACTCACTGTTCAGCCAGCAGGACACTTCTAAAATATTGCACAAATATCCTTCCAAATCCTATGTGTCTAGCACAGAAATCAAGCAACTTCAGTTGTATTACAACCCCTCTGGTTATAAAATTACTACACTTTAATGGAATCCTGCAATTCTTAATGCTAATAAGAAAATAATGAAACTTTTGTAGAAAGTGTAGCTTACCTTCCTAGTCCCCTACAATATTATGTTTTACCAAGTTACCAGTTCCTCAAATGTATTCTAGTTTGTTCTCTGCAGTATAGCCAATTTCTCAGCTTCCAAAAGGAACAGCAGGTCCTCTGACTGACTTTACTCTGTGCAGTATGCCTAAACAGAACAGTGATACAAGCCCCACCCAGAATCAATTGATTGACTAGTGACACCTGTGATGTAAGCAGGCCTTTCAGTGAAGACAATTTGCTATGTCTGCTTCTAATACACACACAAACCCTTTATCTGAAACCAGGGATAAACTCACTGCTTAGCCAGCAGGACATTTCCAAAATATTGCACAAATATTCTTCCAAATCCTATGTGTCTAGCACAGAAATCAAGCAACTTCAGTTGTATTACAACCCCTCTGGTTATAAAATGACTACACTTTAATGGAATCCTGCAATTCTTAATGCCAATAAGAAAATAATTAAACTTTCTGTAGAAAGTGTAGCTTACCTTCCTAGTCCCCTACAATAATATGTTTTACCAAGTTACCAGTTCCTCAAATGCGTTCTAGTTTGTTCTCTGCAGTATAGCCAATTTCTCAGCTTCCAAAAGGAACAGGCAGGTCCTCTGAGTGACTTTACTCTGTGTAGTATGCCTAAACAGAACAGTGATACAAGCCCCACCCAGAATCAATTGATTGACTAGTGACACCTGTGATGTAAGCAGGCCTTTCAGTGAAGACAATTTGCTATGTCTGCTTCTAATACACACACAAACCCTTTATCTGAAACCAGGGATAAACTCACTGCTTAGCCAGCAGGACACTTCCAAAATATTGCACAAATATTCTTCCAAATCCTATGTGTCTAGCACAGAAATCAAGCAACTTCAGTTGTATTACAACCCTCTGATTATAAAATTACTACACTTTAATGGAATCCTGCAATTCTTAATGCCAATAAGAAAATAATTAAACTTTCTGTAGAAAGTGTAGCTTACCTTCCTAGTCCCCTACAATATTATGTTTTACCAAGTTACCAGTTCCTCAAATGCGTTCTAGTTTGTTCTCTGCAGTATAGCCAATTTCTCAGCTTCCAAAAGGAACAGGCAGGTCCTCTGACTGACTTTACTCTGTCCATTTCTCAGCTTCCAAAAGGAACAGGCAGGTCCTCTGACTGACTTTACTCTGGTTCTTCTTGTCTGGGCCCTGCCACTTCAGCCTAGGCCACTACTCCATCACCAGAGACTGCCACAATAAGAGACTGGTTCGGGGATCCAGCCCCTACACAGCAACAACATGCAGGTTGCAGCCACCTGGAGAAAAGGCCATGAAGAGGAGGTGTGTCATGTCGGCACTGTTTCCCCATGCTTTTTTCATTATCACTATGAGGTCTCCATATTGCTTTCCCTGCAGCAGATTCCTGGTAGCGTGAGTACAATCAGGGTAGCTCCCTGCAATGAAAGCTCAAATCATTTGTGGTACCATCTAATTGTCTCAGTTTCTTGGGTTTACAAAAGACTGAGCCAACTGGCTCAGATTATAAATAATCTGGGTGTTTTGCATGTTAACTGCTTTTCCTTCCAACAAGGGCCCCAATGTCAGCTGCAATGCCGGCCACCCCAGGGCAACGCTTCTGGCTAGCCAGACTTACCATCCTGGGTACCCAGTATTGTGTGACTGATCAGTTGGGACTAAGAGTGCATGCAGTCACTGAAATAATTCAGATAGCTAATCATTTGCCTAGATTCACGCCTCTCCCTTGTTCACTGCCCCCAAATGAATCTGATTGTCTTGTTTTATGCTTAACCTGGCTATTGTGCATATTATTAGTTGGGTTACAGTATTAAGATCATTCTGCTGTATTACTAACCTTATTTTCCAGGGGATCTCCACTGAAGTTGCTGCATGTCTGGTCCTGGTGGTAAGTGTGAAGGGTGGGAGCAGATTTTTACTGTTCCCTACTGATTGTGAATTTAATACTGTGTTAGATACAAGGTCACTAGGAGGGTTGGTGGATGGGTATAGCTTCCCAGAGGACTATACCAGAGCAGCCAAACAACCCCAATACAATTTCTCTGGAAGGAGGCACCTTTTTAGTGAACTCAGGCCTCTCAACCTGTGCATAACCATGCAGGCAGGGGTAGTATCCCTTAGAAGAGTGCCACCTAGGTGTTACAGAAGGATCTGATGACCGAACTTGATTTAAAATATAAGTCCTGTCCACATGATCCGAGAGGGCATGGGTGACAACTTCGAGAAAGCACCCCAAGAACTGACCTGCGGAAGTACTCATTTGTCCCTAGAACTATCAGATTGTGGAACCATCTTCCCGAACAATCAGCAAATTTCACTGATTTTAAAAAGTGGTTGGATTCCTTTCTTCATGGCTGTAAGTAACCCTGGAGGTTGCAACCACTTAGTAGCGGGGACAGTTATCGTGGGCATAAGCCTTCTACTGTCCCATCACCACAGAATAAACCACAGTATAAACACATGCAATGCATTGCAAACTACAGACAAGACATACCAGTGGGCAAACATTTTTCTGAGAAATATGGGTTAGACCCTGAACATTTAAGGTTTATGGGATTAGAGATGGTCCCTAACCCTAAGAGAGAGGGAGACAGGAAAAATGTAATTTTAAGGAAGGATAGTGCCTGGATTTGTAAATTAGGAAGTATAAAACCAAAGGGGCTTGATGAAATATGGGACCTTAAGCCTTTTCTATAGAAATGGGTGAGTGATTTGTAATTGATGCTGGTACTATGTTACTAGTTATGAACTGCACTGGAAGTGTAGACAATTGTTCCCTTTGCTTTTAATTTTTGATCTGACCCTCATTTTCTTCACCTTTTCAGATATAATCTGTCCATCATTTCTATCTGTTGCTGGTTCAGCTGTCTGTGTGGATCCCCAGACACTCCGAATTGGGAGACACTGCAATGGCTTCAAAATAAGAGGGTGATTGCATGAGGATGGTCCAGCAATCTGCTTTTTCTCTCTCTATCGTGTTCTAAAAATGGCAGCCAGTAATAATAAGGGCTACAAGTTTTTACCCTGTGAAATACTAGCACTTTATTGTGCAACTGACTTGTTATACTCTAAGTGGTACAATAGTGCATTATTTAGAATTTTTTTTAAATGTTTTGTAATGTTATCATTACCACGCAAAGGTGTTTTATGACGTCATGCAATTGGGAGTACCTAAGTTGGTGCTGCCATCCCTTTGACCACATCCCCTGATGAAGACTCGTAATTGAGCTGAAGTGCTGGGGAATTGGTTGGCTACACAGGATGAGTGGACTGTGTTTTCTTATTTTGACAGTGTGTTTTAACAGTATGTCAGAACTGGTATTCAGTCTGATTGTGAGGCATCCAAAGGTATCTATGTTAATAAACTATGTCTTTGTCTCCAGTTGCTGCAGTCCATGGATCTTTACCTGAGTGTGCAATCTTTGTGGATGGGATCTGAGCAGTGGGCTAGCCACCATGATAGCTGCACAACCCTGCACCAATATGTTTGGAGGTGGTTTTCTGTTTTCTTCCCCTGAGGTGTGATGTGCGATGATGTCATGATGCACAGTTGACATCTGCCATTCCTCTCTTGCTTCTGTTGGTCCCAAACTGCCTTTCCTCCAGTTTCTGCTAGGGTCCAGGCTTTCACAGGGCTCCACAATCCCACCTCCTGGAGGAGGAGAGCAGTCATGTGGACGTTCAGTCCTCCCCCCGACTACTTTCTGACACCTGAGTTCACTCCTGAACCTGGATCATCAGTACTGCAAGCAGTAATGCTACCATTGCTTTTGACGGGCCTGCCTGCACTGACATTTCTGAGATATTTCCTAACATTGCAGTCTCATGCCCCCAGTTCAGGGGCTCAAGAGTGGAAGTTCCAACCCTGATGCTCCTACACCAGGACTCTACCACTGAGCTAAAGGAGCAGATATTATACACTGGGAGGCAGTAAAGAGCACTGAGCAACAAATCTGGGGAATTGGGTTTGAATCCCACAGCCACCACTTACATACTGTGGGCCATGAGCAAGTCACTTAACCTCCCTGTGCTCCCAGGATACCCTGGGAACAAAACTTGGGCTCAGTGCATCTTTACTGGCCCAAAATTGTAAAATTAAAACATTTTATTTGGACAATGCCAACAGATGAAATGTTAGCAAACTACCTGCTCCGAGTGGGCTGACTGCGGTTTTTATGTGTGTATGATCTGCAATAATTTTCTAACGAAAGGTGACAGCATACATATGCCTGGACTAGGGTTTTCAGAACTAGTTCGAGCAAGATTTGAACCCATCTCGAACCCTGGTGTTCAAGTTCTAATTTAGGACTCGAACACTAGAGGGTTCGCAAAAGGGTTCGAATCTTTTCTGGTAAGCGCATCCCTCCCAAGTCCCGAATGCAAAACTTCAGTCCCCGATTGAAAAAAATCTTACTTCCGTGTTCCGTTCCCACATCCTGATGCAGTTCTTGTGGGGGGAGTCGGGACATTGTGAGATCGCGCCTGCGTAGTGTACCCTTGATCCCAGACTGGCAGCCAGTTACCGTCATCACCACCACCTGACCAACTGCTCTGCGGTCATGTGGTGCTTACCAGCACGGTATTTAAGTCACGCGTGAGTGACTGCGTTCAAAAGGAGACGGGAGTTGCATCATTCTGCTGTGCCTGAGATTACGTTGCGAGTTTTTATGGACGAGTCCCGATCAAGTAGCTGCAATGCTTAACCAACTCATGGCTGGCATTTAAAAAAGTGACGACTTGCTTTCCTCCAGCTACTCACTGTAAAACAAAATAAAAATCTAAAGTGTGGGTGGTGGACAGTGGACAACACTGGGTGAAAAGGAAAGCAAGGGAGGGTAGGAAAAAATGGTGGGGTGAGGGTCTCTCTCGCTGTGTGCCATGTGGAATATTATTAGCTGACTGCCTGCATTGGAATGCTTAGTTACTAGTTGCCAAACTAGGTACTATATTTGATGAATTTTCTGATCCTCAATATATCTGTCTAGTGGGATTTGGGAGACAGAGCACCCTGGCTGGGGAAGGGGTGAAGAAAATCAGATTTTGAGAGAAAACAAAGTTAAATGAGTGAATGTGAACAGTGAACTTTTATTGAATTGAATAAAATTGTTTAAAGTCAAGTCCTACAACCAAGTATCAGGAGGATGACACTGCTGCTGTGTTCCCTTCCTTGACTGCACTATACCTAGTTATTACAGTGTGTTTTGTGGTGGTATTATCCTTAAATACATTTTTACTGTTGGAGAGAGATAGAAACATCTCCTGTGATCAGGATTCAGGACCCTGCTGCTGTGTGCCCTTTGACTGCACTGTACCCTAGTACCCAGTGTGTGTTATCGTGAGAGACCCAGTGGCTAGTTTTCTGGTGGCATTATTCTTAAATACATGACAAGTTGTCAACGAAGCCTAAAAATATATTTCCCTGTTGGGAGGAAGACAGAAGCCCAGTGGCCAGTTTTGTGGTGGCATTGTCCTTAAATACATGACAGAAGCCTAAAAATATATTTCCCTGTTGGGATGAGAGACAGAAAAATCTATTTCCTGGGTTTGTGTATGTAGCTCCGTCTCTTGTGGTCAGCCCATCACCATGCTGCTGTGTGCCCCTTGACTGCACTGTACCTTACCCAGTGTGTGTTACCGTGTGAAGCCCAGTGGGCAGTTGTGTGGTGACATTATCCTTAAATACACAACAGAAGTAAAAAAATATATTTCCCTGTTGGGAGAAGAGACAGAAAATCTCTTTCCTCGGTTTGTGTGTGTAACTCCGTCTCTGTGGTCATTCCATAACCCTGCTGCTGTGCACCCTTGACTGCCTTTGCCCAGCAGCCCAATCATTCTGTAAACCTTGAACCTTTAGTTGCAAACTGTCATATTCTTCAATTACTTTCAGTCCACTGCATCACAGTGTCACATAGCCAAAATACAATTTTGAGTTGTAGCCAGTGATCATAGATCACATTGCTTTCTTACACAGGAATTGTGTAGGTATTCCCTGCAGTATACTGGTTCTGATGGCTGACACCAACATAGATGAAGCATCTAGTGCTGGTGTTGGAGCAGGTGTTGGTGGTAGTGGTAATCCTGGTGCTAGCAAAAATAAGCAAAATGTTTCACGTGATAAAAATTCAACAAACAGCAAAAGAGCAACAGTGAAGTGTGGTAAAGGGGGACCTTTTAAGAAAACCTGTACAGCTGCTGGGGTCACACGGAGAGGCACCATAAGGTATGCCATTCATGCTGTTAAGATCCCTGTGACTAGCAGCAATAATGCAAGTGACAGTGAGTCCCTCTCTGACTCAGACAGTAGCTCTTTGTCTCAGTCCGACACTGTTGTGTTTCACGATGAATCATTACTTCCTCAACAAAGTGAAATGAGCAAGTCTGCTGACAATGAATCAGGTAGTGCACTTGCAAATACATCCAGCACTGTTGGCAATGAAAAGGACATATCCATTGAATCCACCACTTCTGTGTTGGCCAGCAATGAAAATCCATCAGAGTCTTCGGCCCACTCTTCTAGCACCAAGGAGCATGTCCCACTCCCAGGTTCTGTTAGGACAGGTGAAAAGACACAAACAGTCTTTAGCTATCTTCCTAGCACTCGAACAAAATCTGTCACATCTGAGGTGTGGAATTATTTCTCTGTCAGTAAAACTGATCCATGCAGGGCAATTTGTTCCCTGTGTAAACAGAGTGTAAGCCGTGGTACAGTTGTGTCATGCCTTGGCACTACAGCTCTTAAACGCCATCTGAAAAAGCATTCAGTTTTGCTTGACCATCCAAAACCCATGTCCTCCATCTTCCAGACCACACGTGAGAAGGGTCAGGAATCTGAAATGGATACTGAATTGTCTGAACTTGATGCGGCAGAACCACTGCCAACCCTAGGATCACTAGTTACCAATGCCAGCACCATTAGTACCAGTTGCACATCCAGTGATGGCACTGAATGTATAAGTCCTAGTCCACCATCTCGCGTCCATCTGCCCATGAAGCACGGTGTATAATAAACCAGCAGGGACATGTTGTAAACAGCTAACACTGTCTCAGGCATTTGAAAGGAAGAATACCTTTACTAGAAATCATCCAAAGACCTCTTCATCTTAATCACCGAATTGGTGAACTGTTAGCGGATCCCTTCTCCCATACTCTTTGGTAGATCATGGACGATTTTAGGGAGCTCATGACATTAGCAGAGCCTCGTTACAATGTTCCTCATCGAAGGTACTTTTCCTATGTTGAAATACCAAACATTTATCAGGCTTTAAAAGCGACAGTGATGCTTGCACTTAAAACTGCGGAGGGTGGGGTTATTCATGTCACCACAGATATGTGGACCAGCAATCAAAACATAGATTACATGTCCCTTACCGCTCATTGGGTCACATTTTCTTGTGCTTCTTCAAAAACAAAGACACCCCAAAAGATGGCGCTGCTGCATATAAAGAAGTTTGGGCAAAGTCATACTGCTGCAAACATCTTGCAGGAACTACATGACCTCCTTGACGAATGGGTTTATTCTCACGGTCTAAAATGTGGCTTCATGGTAAGTGACAATGGAGCCAACATCTTGAAAGCAGTACAGAATGGAGGATTTCTGCATGCTTCTTGCTTTGCACATTGCTTACACTTAATTGTCACGGGATTTCTCAGCAACGAAACACAAGTGGATGGTATGATTGCTGTTTGCAAAAAATTGTGACTCACTTTTCACATTCAACCAAGGCTATACGGACATTGTCGAACTGCAAAAACACAAGCTGCCCCAGCAAAGCTGATTCAAAATGTTTCCACTCATTGGACTCAACGCTTTATATGCTGCAGTGCTCTTGGGGCAAAAGCAAGCTGTACATGAGTACTGCTCCAGTTACATTATTGGAGATGGCATTATGCTGTCTGTGCTGCAGTGGAAATTAATGGAGACAGTGTGCTGTATCCTAGCTCCTTTTGAGACAGCTACAAGGACATGTCTTCTGAAGCGCATCTGTGAGTCAGGTTATCCCACTCATAATGCTCATTTCACATCATCTTATTGTTCTAAATCTACAAATAGAAAAGACAGATCTGAGCGCAGACAACATGTCGCCTGTATCATGGGAATCTCGAAAGAGAATGAGCGCTTCAAAACCAATGACAAATTAGTTGCAATGATGAAATCAAAACACTACATCCTTGCAACTCTCTTAGATCCCAGGTTCAAGGCTATACATCTTCCAAAAACAGATGATATAGAGCAGTACAAATGTATGTTGCTAGATGAGCTGCAGCACTCACAGGAGTCAAACACAGACACACACAGTACCCTCAGGTTGTCATCACCACAACATGCAGGTTCATCTTCAAAGGGATATAGAACTGGAAAAGTCACCAAACATTAACAGTAGTTGTTCCACAACTGCCACTTCTTCAACCCTTAGTAGCAAGCTAAATCTGTGGCAAAACCTTTCCCAAATTGCTGCCATACCAGCTTATTCTGATTCCTCTTCTGGCGGTCTCTGTCCATCATGGTAGACAGTTACCTGCAAGAACTGCCTATTCCTATTGATGCATGCCCTTTGAATACTGGAGATCAAAAAGTCAATTTGGACAGAGCTGTATGATGAAGCCTGTAAATATCTTGGTTGTCCTGCAACAAGTGTCTCTTCAGAACGCATGTTTAGTACAGCTGGCAATATTGTGACAGACACCAGAAATAGGTTGCTGCCAGAAAATGTACACATGTTAATTTTTATTAAAGTTAATAAGTCAAGATTTTCGTATCCCTACAAGAGTATACAAACTGATCCTGAAGTGATTGATGTTGTGGATGTTGATGGTGATGACAACTCAGATGGTGGTGGCTGGTAAATACTGTGTGGGACGGAGTCTCTCTGCACCAAAAAGGAAACTTTTACGGACTGTGATGACTTTGGTTGTCATCTCTTTCCTTTCTCGATCTACTACCTTGGACTATATACCCCCCAAAACTTTCACCATTTCATGGCAAACTGCTTTGTAGCTAGGGTCTAAACTAAAGTCAACAAGTTTTATATACAGGGCAATTTTAACATCAGTGGGAACAGGCCCAAATTTGGCATAAAAGGGACACTGTCACGTCAATCCTTTCTGTATCATATTATTTATAGTTAAAGTGCAAACATATATTTTTGGATTTACCTTCTGTGACTTTGTCGTATGGGCTGGGACAGGAGACGGTCTATTTTTCAATTTTAAAGAGGACAAACAATGAGTTCTAATTGGTAGCTGTTTATTATTTTTTCAATTACAGAAATGTTAGCCATAAACGAAAAATGGATGCTAGTACATGGGTGAGGTTGTGGGTTGGTTTTAACATGGGTGTAAGGGTGGCATGGGTGCTACTGCACAGATGAGGTGTGTGGAAGAAAAGTGGAATGGGTGATGGGGTGAAAGGTGGGTGTTGTTTTAGTTCTTTCATTTACAGATTCGTGATCAGCTGGGGTGGTGAGGAAAAATGATGACAGACCGAACCTACTGTACACATAATATATATTCTTATTAAATACATTGCAAACTGCTGCCACCTATCACAATTGTCCTGTCCCCTTTAAAAAAAGAATAAAGGAATCAGAAATAAAAGAAAATCTGCATCAGCAGTTTTCACAGAATGTGACATATCATAGTGTTTTTGCTTTATAAGTAGTGATATTTGATACATAATGGGGTTGACAGACGCTATCCCTTAAACATCACATGCCAACTGCTGCAGCTACATTAAATGTTCCTTAGTATGTGGTGAGGAAACCACTTTTTTTATTTATGTGACTGAAATACAGATTTTATTGAAGTATCAGCTGCAAAAATGCATCATCTTAGAATTTTTTGTATGTATTACTTCAATTTGCCAACAAAATGTTGGTATATGTGATGCATTACCTTAGAAAATTGTATGCATTTGCCAGCAACAATGACTGGCATATTTTTTATTCAATGTCTTGACTGAATATGTTATGACATAATATGTTTTGTAACAGTTCCACATGTTGCTGCTGTAGTACTTGGCTTGACTTTGTTAAAGCTTTCTTTTAAACATAGCAACTTTTGATTCACTCATTTAAAACAGAAAGCAGCAAATAGCTGAAATTAGGTAATATCAGTTATTTTTTCTCCTAATTCATGACGATGAGTATATATAGCTGAGTACATAAATAGCTAATGTGCCTCTTTCTTTCACTAAGGAACTATGATGCAGCTGCAGCAGGAAAACTTTTAACATATGGTGGGTGGGTGGGCCTGTTACGTATTAAGTTGCTGACTTTAACAAACAGAAGAAACCATAGATAAACCTAGTTGTATTCCTATCAATGTCACACAAGATAATTTCTCTCCCCCTTATATTGAACAGTTTCTCCTTTACATGTATTTTATTACTATCTTCGTTACTGGCAGCACAATAAAAAAATAGGGTTCGAGTTCTAAAAAGTTCTAAAAAAGATTAGAACCCTAGAACTTTTTCAAAAGTTCTAGACTAGAACTAGAACCCAGAACTTCAGAGGGTTCTGACAACCCTAGCCTGGACTACCTTATTGTATCTGAGAAAGGAGTGCCATAACTTTACTTCACAGTGAATTGTATTCTGTCACTGGCACCCATCTGACTGAGCGGCTCTTACCGTGGACTGCCAACTCTAATTCAATTGGGAGACCTGCTCTGTGCCCAGCTGGCCCCTAAGAAGCTCTGCACATTCCAACACTCAGAGGTTGTGAGACAATGCTGCAGGCTCTTTGAACCAGGCAGGCCTTGTAAACAATCTTGCATTTCCTTTCACTGCATCAACCCTATGGAACTTCCTCCTTCCCCCTTTGAGAGAGAGTTGTACTGAAGTGATCTTTAAAAGAGAGCTATAAACATTTTTATTTAATCAAGCTTTTCCTTCTAGTCAGATTTAGTTATTAATATTTAGTTAATCTAGTTTTATTTGTTGTGTGTTATGTATTTATGTGATTTATCTTAGCTGTTTTAGATGATCTTGCTCGCTTGTAAAGTGCCCTGAGTCAAAATGATAAGGCACACTATATTAAATAAAGTTGATTGATTGATCGACTGATAAACAGTTCCTCCCAGGAACCTCCAAATCAAGTACGTCACTGTAGGCAGGATGTCAGTGTCACTGTCTGAACAAACTTCATGTACCCTCCATCTGTAAGCCCAAAGGGGCATTTGAAAGATTTCACAGAAGATTCCCAATCTTTAAGCTGGAAGTAAACCCTGTAGTGTTTTGGCTAATTTTCACCTGAACTTTTAGCCAAATTAGAAAGAAACATTTTACACTGCAGACAGTTGTATGTGTTACATAGATACATAGATACATAGATACATAGACAGTGTCGGCAGATAAGGGCCTATGGCCCACCTAGTCTGCCCATTTGAGCTTGTAAGTTCAGTTTGTTTTCCTAGAAGTCTATTTCCCCTTACCCCTGACCTCTAGAATTCCTTTATGTCTATCCATGCATTCTTAAATCCGTGATTGTTTCAGCCCCTACCAGTTCCTCTGGCAGGGTGTTCCACTTGTCCACCACCCGTTCTGTGAAGAATTCTTTCTCATGTTTCCTCTGAATCGTCCTCCCTCCAACTTCATCCCATGCCTCTAGTCCTGAAACATCTTTTCACTTAAAATAGTGTTTTCCTGCTCCCTGTTCCTCCCTGTAAGATACTTGTATGTCTCTATCATATCCTCTCCCTCCTCTCCTCCAGGAGTACATGTTCAGTTCCTTCAACCTGTCTTCATAGGACTTGTGATGCAACCCATGCACCATCTTTGTTGCCCTCCTCTGAACCTTCTCTACCCTGTCTATGTCCTTACGTGAGGTATGGTCTCCAGAACTGTACACTGTACTCCAGGTGGGGCCTCACTAGTGTCTTGTATAGCGGAATTATGACCTCCTTTTCCTGCTGGTGATGCCCCTGCCTATACATCCCAGCATCCTATTTGCTTTACCTGATGCCTTGTCACACTGTTTCCCTACCTTGAGGTCATCGAGATGACAACCCCAAGATCCCTTTCCTGCTTGGTGCATGCTATATCCTCACCCCCAACTGATATATTGTGCCAGGGTTTTTGTGCCCCATATGCATTATCTTGCACTTCTTTGCATTGAATTTCAACTGCCAAGCCCTTGACCATTCTTCAAGTTTCTGCAGGTCCCTTCTCATTCTGTCTACACCCTCTGGTGTGTCTACTCTGTTACAGAGCTTTGCGTCATCAGTGAACAGTGAAATTCTGCCTTCTAGATCCTGTGCAATGTCACTGATAAAGATGTTGAATAGGACGGTCCCAGCACTGATCCCTGTGGTACCCACTGGTCACTCTTCCCTCTGTGGGTGACAGCCATTTACCACCACCCTCTGTGTCCTGCCACCCAGCCAGTTACCTACCCACCACACTACTGTCCTGCCCACACCCATATTCCCCAGTTTGTGTAATAGTCTTCTATGTGGCACAGTGTCAAAGGCCTTGCTGAAGTCCAGATAGGCCATGTCACTGCCTCCCCTGATCCACCTCCCTAGTCACCCAGTCAAAAATTCAATGAGGTTGGTCTGACATGACCTCCCCCTGGTGAAACCATGCTGCCTTGGGTCCTGTAGTCCATTGACAACCAGATGTTCCACCAATCTCTCCTTCAGTAGTGCTTCCATGATCTTTCCCACTACCGAGGTGAGGCTGACTGGTCTGTAGTTCCCTGCTTCCTCTTTGTTCCCACTTTTGTTATTAATATTTAGTTAATCTAGTTTTATTTATTGTGTGTTAAAAGGGTCACTGTCAGCGGTTTACTTACATTTACTCCAGGTATCCCCGAACATGCCTGCAGCAGTCCCTTTAGCCATACGGCATCCACAGAAGCAGTATTTTGGCACCAAAAAGTAGTTAGTTGTAATAATTTAACTCCCAAGCAAAACTCTCTCAGTCCGTTCAAATTTATCATGTCAGCTGCCATAGCATGATCCCATTCCTAAATGGCACCGAAGTGCCAGAAGGCTCGTGCATGCCTCCTTATACCTGAGTTCAGCTAAGCACATATTTTAACAATATAAAGAAAGCTGAACTCAGGAAAGTGTCAGTTAATATGAAATGAGGGCTTAAAGTTAGAAAAATCGCAGCCTTAAAGCTGAGCCGTGATGTGGGACATATACGTATGCATATGCATATGCATATCCATTTTTGGATATTGCCATAATTTTTAAGAAACTACTCCTGCACCAGATTTACTTTTCCCTGCTGTTAAATCGCATATCCCCATGTGCCATATATTTATTTGACAGAAAAAAGGAAGCAGCTGCAGCATGTTTTCACTAACAGGTCAGCTCAAATCCTGACAAGCACAGTGCTCAGAGAAATCTCATCTTGTTCAAATTTTTGAACTCTTGGAATACCAACCTTATTGCCCTCGTGAGATTTTGGATATTACTATGAATGCAATGCTTGTGAGAACTGGCCGCAGGAAGGCAGACTGTAAGGGGACAGTGACAGGAAGTGGAGGCTCAATTATAAAGTTAAAATAAGTGTAAGCTACTGTAACAGACCAAAGGAGCAGGCGGTCCAGAGTTGGCATAACCTCATTACTGCTGTTGTAGTTTGGCCATGGATGTTTTGCTAGTTAATGTAAGTATTATTGTCAGTATGGTGAGTGGTACAGCATATCATAGTTTTAGAAGAGTAGCATGGTGGATGTCCAGGAAGTCCAATTGTGGGACTTGTAGTGGGTGAGTTGGGGGGGTCAACTAGACTACTAGGGAATCCATATTTCTCCAGGCCCAGCATGGGTGCTACCTGCTGAGGGGCTGTGTGCATGCAAAGCAGCCCATAACAGGTATGCAAATGGCCCCTTAGCACCGTGCATACCCAATGGGCTCATTTGCATGTTAGGGCTATATATGACTGAGGGTACCCTGGCACTATTCTGTTTTGGGCAGCGCTATGTCCTGTGGGTTCCCCTGTGGGCCATATTCAGCCTTGGGTCATGTCAAAGCAGTATATAGTCACTTTGTGCTGTGCTGGCACAGCCACATATTCACACAGTTGGCATGCTACATTGAAGTGCGCTGTCTGAATATAGCTTAGAGTTGCCCATGAGCTATGTGTAGCACATCAGTACAACTGCATGGTGCTATCAGCTGGCTCTGAATATGACAGCCATGAACCAAAACTATGAGCATACACTCATTAGTCCATACAGTGCAAAGCAATATGGTTCCATCATAAAGAATTTGATAACAAGGTGAATACAGTGCAGTGCTCTCAACCATACCCCTTCCACTAACTTTTTATGATTAACAGGAGTTACTGGCACAGTTTCGAAGCCTCTTAATAAATATAAGGGAAGAAGAAAAAAATTCCTTCCCCTTACCTTCCCTGGCATATTGAACATTGTCTCTCTATCTCGCACTCTGGCCGACTGACCTGACAATCAATGAGCTTCCAAGTTGAGCCCCCCACCACATGCTGAATGCGCGGCTCAGGCTTGCAGACAAAAATGTTTCAGATCACCTCTCCCTCTTCACCCGTTTGGTTGAGCACTGTAACTTCTATAAGCACTAGCACTGCAAGAAAGCAAAATGCTCATCTTCCTCCTTTCCTGCACTGCCAGCTCAATTTTGCCATGACCAGCTTATGGAGTCTGAAATTTATAAGGCAACGCTGGTGTCAGGTAATGCTTGCCTAAGTCTAAACTGAGTCTGTTCACCTCAGCATGGCCACCTCCCTATAGTTACAGCCCCTGTTCAGTCAAGCCCCTCTCCCCCTTCACCTTGTTATACAATCAACTCCCTTTCATTTTCCCCAACTTCAAAATGGATTCTGAGCAGAAAATGAAAATAACTTGAACAAGAAAGAATCTGCTAGATTCCACCTTCACACATTCATTCATGATCGATCACAGCACCATGCTTCCTGCCATTTTTAATTGCTCCTTTGTCTGCCACTAAAAAGACATCAATTTCGTCTTATCCAGTTGTGTGCGGGGCCAAGCAGTGCAGGCGTGAAACAGCATAGCATGGGTCTGCAGAGTGACAGAATGTGTGCAGGTGGTTTGGCAGCTTTTTTTCTGGACCTTTCTTAGGTAATTACTTTTCATGCTCTGCTCAGAAGCAGTTTTTGAGTTGGGGGAAGTGAAAGGGTCTGATTCTATAATACAGAGATGGGATCCTTCTTTCATTCAATGAATCACAGAACAGGTAAGATTGGGGAGAGGATGATTACAAGGGGTTTTTATCTCTCAACCTTATGCCTCTAAAATGAGGAGTCAGGAGCACATCTCTCCACCGTTTGCCTCTGAAATGTGGCACACTGACTCAAAATTAAGCAACATGTAATGCTATTTGTCACAAATTCACTCAACCAGTCAGCCCTCTACTCCCAAAGTGCCAACCTCTGAGCATATGATTTGTGGACAGGGAACAGTACAAGGTAACCCTCTTGTCTGTTTTGTGGGTTTGAGTCACCTTAGTGTCAAGTTCTGGAGGGATTCAAACTGATAACCTCTTGCTAGCATACCCAATTATCAGGCTCAGATAATTCTGTCTTCGGGGGGCCAGATATCTTTGCCTACGGGCACCTAACCAGATCTACAAAATTAACCCTTAGAACTTTATGCAAGACCTTAGAGAACTCTATCCGTTTCCCAGTTTGGTATTACAATAAGCTCAACACAGTGTTAACTATAACCTTCAAAAGCTTTTCTTAAATAAAAAGAAATTTCAAGGCACTCCAGGCAGTTTCCGTTTTAAAATATATATCTTTACTTTAAAATAGGAAAACAGAAAATATTACAGAACAAAATATCCCAACACATACAGCCTTAAAACAAACAGGTAAAAGTACAGATTCCTACAAATAATAACATTCAGACTAATCTAATCTAATATATGCTTACTTTCTTTCAGTGCTGTGATGTTTCTTCCTCAGTCAGAAAAAATGAAAGTGTGTCTGTCAAGGTTCTCTCAGCAGTTAAAACCAGTCCTGAGCCGGCCTTCTCGCTGAGGTCACCAAACTCCGCCTTGGTGTAACAAAATCTATATTTTTTTTTATAACACCAAGATGGCCTACTAAGGTATTTAAAAAATAAGAGATGACATAATAAATCTCTTCTCTATGTAACTAGTCTAAACCAGTCTGTGATCTGCTTTCCCCTAGACATCAAAAGTCTCTTTGATATAAGTCGCTGTATTCAAGGCAAAAGTGTATTTGACTCCTTAATTCCATCTGACCTTGGTATCTACACATCAAAGGTCTCTTTGATGAAATGAGCTGGTTTCCTGGGAGGTTATTCATAACACTAACCAGTGTCCCTTTTTTCAGGACATCTAGTGCAGATCAAAGGATTTCCCTGAGGACGTCATGAATAGCTGATTTCATTTCCTGGGATCAAAGCAAATTGACAAGATAATTGCACCCCAGATATTTGCAGTTTAACAATGTCCTGTCCTTTGAACTTATCCCTGTGGGGTTTTGAAGTGTCAGCTTCAGCAGCCAGCATTGCCTTTTTCCACAGTCGATCATACATTATCTTTTATATTTACAACAAAAAATTATACAGGGGTCAGAACCAGCTGTCCAGGCGTGACACTATTATCTGTTTAAAAGGTAGTTTTGACTTCAATCATGATTACTATGACTTTCTACAACCCTGTGGGCATCCTAATCATGGGGGACAGTGCAATTCTGACAGTTAAAATGAGGGTGGTACTGTCTCTATAATGTGGGACAGTTGAGAGGAATGGAAATTCCTGCAGAGTGGTGGTGGGGTGATAAATCTCTGTATTTGTAAACATTTTATATTGTTTTTTTTTTCTTTTTCTGGAGTGTGTAACTTGTACCTTGCTTTTATTGTTCAGGTACTTGCACCCATTACTGTCACTATTTGTTATTGTTGGGGATTTGTTAAAATCTGTACCATTGGACCCAGACCAGTACAAAACTAACTGATGGGTACGGCTGGACCAAACTCAATAATTGCACTGCCCTACACAGCCATTACCAACTCCTCATCCCCAAGGGAGTATCAGCTCTCCACAGCAATCATTGCCTCTGCTACCTCACTGCCATTAACTCACCCCCTTCCCCTGCCAGTCACAGTACCACCAGACATCAGCCAACTTCTGTCCCAGCATCAGCCCTCTTTCCCTGGCATCAGCCCTCTTTCCCCAGTATCAACCCCCCCAGCATCAGCCCTCCCTTCCCCCAACATCAGCCCCTTTTCCCCAGCATCAGCAGGGGGACCCTCTTGTCTAATACTAGCTGTGGGGAACTAATTTTGGCAGAATGAAAGCTGCTGACACTACCTGTGGATGAGCAAGGTGCTGATACTGACTGTGAGTGAGCAGGGACATATTTACAGTGGCAACCTGGGAGCACTGGGGAGGTTAAGTGACTTGTTCAGGGTGACACAGCATGTAACTGGAGGTTGTGAGAATGAAACCCAGGTTTGCTGGATGCACCAAGCTGGTTCACAGCTTGTTGTTCTAACTTCTAGGTTATACTGCCACCTCGTAAAAGTAGATTAAGTTCATGTCATACCCACATCCTCTTGCTGGGTCACATCACAAGTAAAAATGTAATCAAGGAATGCAACTTTGGAACTTCAGGTCTTTCTGCCCTGCACTCAACTAGCCCATGCTGCTATCCATTCCTCTCTCACCCTGCCCCCATTTACTCAAGGTCACATAGTGATTTAAAGTGGTTGTGGGATCTAATCTTGGGAATCCAGGTTGACAGCTCTGTGCACAAACTACCATCTCAACCACCCTCCCTGATTTACTTCAGACCTCAGAGTGAGTAAAAGTGTTATGATATGCAGTCCTGAGACTCCAGCTTCACAGTTCAATGTTTGGTGCATAGCATAGTGCTTGTGTATACTTATGAATGTGAAGTTATGAACTTGGAGTTTGGCCTTTCTCTATTCCCATCATTGGTAGGAATTCTGGGTTGATGTAGGGAATAGAAGGCCCAGTGTCAAGGGTGAGGAGAGTACTGGAGGAGGAGGAGGAGATAGGGGAAGATGGTTGGTGATTTTGAAATGTTCCAAGCAGAGCTAATGGAAGTTGACAACCTTAAATGGGGGATGTGGGAGAAGTTATTTTCCCTCACATTGAACCATGGGCTTTTAGCCCTCCCATTCAATGTTTGGTGCATATTGTAGTGTTTGTGTATGCTTATGAACTTGGAGTTTAGACTTTCTCTATTCCCACCCTTGGTGGTAATGCAGGATAGGTGTAGGAAATAGAAGGCCCAAAACAGATTAACGGTTAGAGATTACCTCCTCCATTTCATGGAGATTGTGACCCGTAGCATGCAGGAGAGGGACTCCCCCCCAGTGGATGAAACCTCTGAGGACCCAAGGCTACTGACCTGCCTGTCCTCCGGGCAATCTATGAGGAGATAATCCTAAATGATTTGGACTGAGTTTTTGGTTCTGGTTAAATTGAAGAGTCTTATACTCTGAATCTTTGCTAGTTGATGAGTCATATACTCTGAATCTTTCACAGTGTGAGTAGGAAGGTTGATTGTGGAAGATGAAGGAGAATCCGAGTTGGATGGATGTCCAGATGAAGGAAGATGGGTGGTTAAATGATGTCCAGGATTTCTGTTGTGGTATTCGAGTACTGGAAGCCTGAAGTGAGGATGGATCCAGGAAACAAAATCAATGGATGGTTGAGCACTAGATGGTGGCACACTTGAAGGCCCCAAAAGGATCACAGAAGGAAGAAGTCCAGGAGGCAAGCCAGAGCTAGTCCGAAGGCAAGGAAGGAGATGGGTCAAGCTGAATGAATGAATGAATGAATGAATGAAGTTTATTGTTCAATCTTTTAGATCATTAATTTTTTTTTTAAAAGAGAAATAAAAATAAATATCTAAAATACACATAGATCTGACTTTTACAATACAAGCAATATACACAGGTCATAGTAATTAGCAACAGCTAAATATAAAACTTCCCTGGTCACCTAGTTCATATCAAATATTGAGATTCACGTGGTAGTTTATTGAATACTACACAAATGAATGTTAAGTAGATTTTTTTTGTAAAATCATTAAATTGCTAACCACTTTTATATTGTGCACCCATTATACCCAGATTCAGTTAGCTTAGATCAGGGACAACTACCTAATACTCTACTTATAACAGAGGCACTTTGTCTATATCCTACATGCACTCAGACATTTTCTTGCAGTATTTCTTTAATGATTTCATAATTAGTCACCCTAATTGTGTTTAATCAGAGGCCTCTGTTAAGCAGGCTTCATAAGATAAGAGTGCATGTGTCCTTTAACAATTAATACTTAGCTTTCTGGTCCCAGCACTATATCTTAACTGAATTGTGCTCTAAATTAGTATTCACAGTAGTGACCAACTCTTATCAGAGTCATAAAGTCACAAGAGGATTGCAGTTAGCAACATCACCATTTAGAGATTGCTTAGTTTGTACATCCAATAAATATTAATATATATATATATATATATACATATATATAAAAAGTTAATATAAAAAAAAATATTCACGTATTCCCCTTGAATTGTACTAGTACATACTGCATGATCTATACACAAAGCTGTGGTTTCTCTATGTAATTTTGTGACATGTCAGTAAGTTTGTGATAATGACGTAATTTTCATGCATACATTTCTCCTATACAAAAGGAACCTGACAGACTATTTGTCCGAATAGAATCAGCCCTGCCATACTTTATATCAAGGAGTCTAATTAATAAGCTATCAAAGAACATGTAAGCAATAATACCCAACAGGGTGGGTGGTATTGGGCAATACCAGACCACCCAGGGGCGTAATGAGGCCCGACGCCTCAGGCAGAGGGCCTTATAGCCCCTGGAAGGTCCGGTATTGCCCATACCACCAACCCTGGAGGGTATTAGTGCGCTTAGAAAATGCCCACTGTTGAAAAAAAAAAAAGAAAGAGTACAATAAAAAAATTGTTAGTAGTTTAAGAATAGTTTTGTAATAAAATAGTTCCTCTGCCAGGATAAGCTATGAAGTCACATCCACTCATAGTCCCACAGCAGTCTGTTTATACCTCCTCCCCATGTAGAGTGTGTTTAATTATTTTGTGTTTAATGCACCCCAGTTTACTAATTTTGCTTTGTTTTTGACCGCAGCAGTTGTCATACTGATCACAACAGGAAGAAAAACAGAGTGAACGTATTTAGCAGCAGAGTGTAAGACAAAGTGAGCACATTTGGCAACAAAGCATATTTCATTATATTACTGAAAATATCCTTCTTTTTTGTGCCCTATGCGGTATTTTATTATGTTCTTTTTTTCGGTTGCACTGCAATTTAAAAATCTGCAAGCATCTGGGAATCGGGCTCGAGAGCAGGCGGTTGGCCGCACTGTGGATCAAACAAGAATGGATGCAAGATCTGTAGATTTTGTAATAGTAAGTCAACTGAGCTGGGATTAGAGGGCACAGCAGACTTTTACAGTTGTTTACTGGTACTGCAGAGTTTACATCTGTGTGTTTCTTGCTTGCCGGTTCTTTAGTTTTACTTCATTTGAGACTTCGATTCTGCAGTTTGAAGTTTGAGTCTGCAGGTCATGGGGACGGACTGTGGTAGTGGAGAGGATAGAGTGTAGCAGGAACGGAGGCGGGGAAGGGGAGAAGGAAGTCAGAATAACAGAGGCAAACTGAAGCAGAAGGTATGATTCTTTCGCACAAGGAGCCTGATCAGCAGAGAGATTTTTGAAATAGCTGTGGATAAAAAAGAAAAAAGCTTGTTTTGTCCATTTCCATTGATGGGGGATGGAGCGTGCCTGTCTTCTAGTAGCGTGGCGCACAACATACTACGGTATTGTTTCAAATGAAAAGCTCATTTTATTATTAAAAGATGTGAAAATGTTTAATGGGAGAATTCATCTTGCAGCAATTACCTGTTGCCATGTAAGTTTGTGTTTCACGGGGGGGGGCAGTCTAGCATGCTCGCTCAGTAAGCGAGCTGAAAACAGTGCATTCTGTTTGTAAACTGTGGCTGTGCAGTTGCGATTTTAAATACTTTACTATTCTTAAAAATAAGGAAAAAGTAGTTTGTAGCAGAGAAAAAAGGCACACGGATATGGGCTGTTACCGGGTAGTGTCATGTTTCAGAGGTGTGTGTGTGTGTGTGGGGGGGGGTGCTCTCACCCTATCGCTAAGCAGTGAAAAAAATGGCGGCAGTTTGAAACTGTGTGCCCAGTGCTTCAGCCAATGATGAAGCAGGCTGGGCACAAGGATACTTTGTTGGGCATGAGGCAGGTTTGGACTGGGGCTTTTATTTGGTGGGCATCTATTGTCTGATAGATGCCCACCTAAATAAGTGTCTCAGCCAATCAGAAGAGAGCATTGTCTTTGTCCATTTTCTAAACATCAAATAGTCATTATACCACTCCACTTAGGTTAAAAAAAAAACAGCATCATAACTCCTTAAGAAAAAGGTCCAGTCATTTGCAAGATATGCTCCAAAATAAATATTATATTGTTCCAGGTCAAATCCTGCATGTATAAATGGACAACTCTGAAGTTTATCTACCTTAATAAAAAAAGAACTATTTAGCAGTCCGGTCTTCAGGGAACAGAAGAATTTTCCATTGCGATATACCCAAACCACATTACCTTCTGTATTATTGAAGTTCCAAAGGTAAATCCTAAATCAACACAAGTTAAACATTTTTACCTGGTATAAGGAAGGTAATGGTAAAATACCCCAGGAATCCTCTGAAATTTCAAAAGGCTCTGTTTGCTGAATTGAGGGTCTGGAGTCACTTTTTGTGTTATATGTGTTATTCAGAACCATTCAAATAGGGCTCCCATTTTGTGGAGTCTCTACAATTTTTAACCCTGGCATAGCATTTTAATAAACGTCCATTTTATGTTCGCGGGCTCTTTCTTCCCAAGCTTTCCCAGACATTGTAACTTCGACCATCTTTTTAACTTTATTGAGTTTGCCACAAGTGACTGGTTTACCTGAAAAAATTAAAATACACACTCCACTGCTAAAACTACAAATAGAGTGCTTTTAAGATTAAGAGGCAATGAGAACTGGAAGATACGTTGAAATCACTCCAGTACTCAGTTCTCCTTTTCCAGGGATCTGTCCCTTGTTTCCACTAATGTTACACATGCACGTCTCCCTTCTCTTAATCTGGGAGTCTAGCAGTTTGGTACAACTTCCATATTTTCAAATTACAGGCCAGGGGACCACCAAACACTGGAGGATATACTGGCAACATATTTTACATATTACCTCATATTTAGGGAGCACAAAAATTCACTGCATACACCTCTCTCTGTAAAGGGAGTCCAGCAAACGCCAAAAAGGTACCTCCATCATTTTGAGGTTCAATGAGTTTTTTCAGCAAATTAAAGATTCAGCGTCTTTTCAAAATGGAGTTTTCTTTAATAGAGCTTCCATTCCTCCAGGATGAAGATGCTTGTAGGTTCATTAAGCAGGTTCACCTAAACAGGGAAAAAAGGAAAAAGAATGGTCCTCTGAGCATAATAACTTCAAAAAACTCCAGGCAGAAAAGTAAGCCCTCATTACCCCCTAGGTAAAGATGTTATGTCTTGCATAGTTAACAGAGAGCCTTTCAACACTCATGGTGCTCCAAATCATCCCATTGCTAGAGGAGCCTCTATGGCCTTCTCCTTCTCAAAGGGGTCCTATGTCTTAAATTATTTCCCGGTAGTAGTGATACTCAAGTGCTGTACAGCTCTAAGTTTGAAAACTCATCAGTTCTCAATTACTTCTTTATTTGACAGACAAAGAACCTCTGTGCGCAAACACTGAGGCAAGGGTTACCCCCAAAGGGCATTTGGCTGGGAAGCCAAGTTTCAAGAAAATACAAAATCACACATGCTGGTCCATTCCACTGGGGTGTCAAACAGACAAAGCATACTGATGAGTCCTGGTAGGATGAAACACGTGTCTATGTCATCTGTTAGCACCCTTTGCAAACTGTGTGAGAGGCCTTTCGGCACCATGCAATTCTGCTTAAAGTTGGACCAGCATAACATTCTGTGGTGATTTGCATATGCAGCCCATGATGCTTTGCATTGTGTGGGCATGTGTGATTTTGTATTTTCTTGAAACTTGGCTTCCCAGCCAAATGCCCTTTGGGTAACCCTTGCCTCAGTGTTTACGCACAGAGGTTCTTTTGTCTTTTAAATAGTTTTTTATTTTAATGGGTTCACCACAACATATCCAAGACACACTGTCTTAGGGGAGCTGGTCCATTCCACTGGGGTGTCAAACAGATGAGGCATACTGATAAGTCCTGGTAGGACAAAACATGTGTCTATGTCATCTGTTAGCACCCTTTACAAACTGTGTGAGAGGCCTTTCAGCACCATGCAATTCTGCTTAAAGTTGGACCAGCATAACATTCTGTGGTGATTTCCATATACAGCCCATGATGCTTTGCATTGTGTGGGCATGTGTGATTTTGTATTTTCTTGAAACTTGGCTACCCAGACAAATGCCCTTTGGGGTAACCCTTGCCTCAGTGTTTGCGCAGAGAGGTTCTTTGTCTTTTAAATAGTTTTTTATTTTAATGGGTTCACCACAACATATCCAAGACACACTGTCTTAAGGGAGCTGGTCCATTCCACTGGCGTGTCAAACAGACAAGGCATACTGATGAGTCCTGGTAGGACGAAACACGTGTCTATGTCAGCTGTTAGCACCCTTTGCAAACTGTGTGAGAGGCTTTTTGGCACCATTCAATTCTGCTTAAAGTTGGACCAGCATAACATTCTGTGGTGATTTGCATATGCAGCCCATGATGCTTTGCATTGTGTGGGCATGTGTGATTTTGTACTTTTTTATTTACTATGTCCAAAGCATTTTGTCAGCATTCTGGCATCTATTCAGCTCCACGATACCTCTGTGGGAACACTCTGGATCAAGCTTTAAAACCACATATAAGCAAATTTAAAATAATACAAGCACTTACTTCTTTTCAAAATTCCAAAAGGAAATGAGTTTCCAGATGCCAATACCTAATTCAAAAACACCCCGACCAAAAGCAAACATAAAGCCAGTAACTGCTTTAAAAACATATTCAACGGTACAAACTGTAAAAAGTTATTAGATAGCTTGGCAACTTGCCAAGATAAGAATGCTGTTACATGTGGTGATCAACACAGAGCTCTGGTGTGGAGCAGAGCAGCGGTATGGCCATCTTGCTGCTCCTCCCCTCCCCTACTCCAGGGAATGAAATCAATGGATGGTTAACCACTACACGATGGCACACTTGAAGGCCCCAAAAGGAATACAGAAAGAGGAAGTCCTGGAGGCAAGCCAGAGCCAGTCTGAAGGTGAGGAAGGAGCTGGATCAAGTTAAAAATGTCACTACATATCACTATGAGGAATCTGACAAAATTCCAATCAATGGGGTAGGAAGTATCCACTGAAGAAAGTACAGAATTGAATGGACAAAATTTTAAGTACCAGACTTCTGAGTCTTCAATGATGTAGAAGGGCAATCCGTGAATCTAAAGGAGAAATCCAAGTTGGGGGAAAATTCAAGTGATAGAAGATAGGTTGAAGTGGAATGATGTCTGGGGCTTGTGACAATGGTGGACAAAGAAAGCCAAATTTCCTTCAATGCCACCTAGACAGTTCTAGTGACAGAGCTGCAGGATGATGGTGGACAAACCGTGATGGGAAGAAATGACGGAAAATGGAGGAGCAGCACTCCCAACCCTGGCAGACAGGACAGGCCCACCTTCACATGATACCACTAGGTAGAGCTAAGGACGGAGCTGCAAGGTAATGGTGGACAAACTGTAATGGCGGACAAACTGTGATTGTAAGAGATGATGGAAAATGGAGGAGCAGGACTCCCAACTCTGGCAAATAGGACAAGCTCACCTTCGCTCAATATCGCCAGCTAGAGTTAGGGACAGAGTTGTGGGTTGATGGTGGACATATCATGTTGGGAGGCAAGAATGGAATAAACAGAGGTGCAGGACTCCCAACCCCGGCAGACTGCAGACAGGACAAGTCCACCTTCGCTCAATACCCGGAAAGGCAGAGCTAAGGACGGAGTTGTATGGAGTTGCTGGCAGAAAAACCGAGCTAAGAATGAATGATAGAAAAACAGAGGGCTCCAGGGCAATGGCCACAGGGAATGCTGACAGTCCCAACAGTGGAATGATGGAACAATGGTGAGATGGCAGGAGGAGGGAACAGAGAATTTAAACAGGAATTGTCAATGTCAGCAGATTGCGAATGTGTATGATTCTTAGCTTGATACAGTGCAATTGAAGGTGACTATGTATGCCTGCATTCCCCAGTGCTAGGATGGAATATATTAGTGATCCACGGTAGTGATCTGAAGTGCAGTCAGGTCAATATAGTCATAGTGGCCCTGGTCCCAAACAGCAAGAAGTCCTATTAGGAGTGGCAAAAGTGCAGCCAGCGGAAACGTCCAAACACAGTTGATGAAACACGTAACATGGAGGGATGGAAAGGCAAATAGAAGGCAATGGCATGGAGCAGCTGATGGGTCTGGAGCAGGAGTAAAAAAACTAGGCAATGGCAGGGCTGGGAGGAGAGGTGCTGGGAGCATCCAGCGTCATAAACAAGGACTGAGAGAATCCAGGGAGGACAGCTCAAGGAGCCAAGGTCAAGGTACAAGGAGTTCAAAAAGCTAGATTGGAGTAAATAAATAGGGAAATTCCAGGCAGAGAGAATAGGCAGGCGATGCGGCTGAAGTAGACAGGGATTGGGGGTTTGGGTATTCTAGTCCTGGCTGTATACAGACCATGTCACTGGTAGGACTTCTGAACAGTTTAATAAGGCATATGACAAGTAAATCATTGATAAATAATGAAAATAGCAGGAGGCCAAGCTCTGTAAAGCTTCCATTTGAATCTCAGAAAATAAATAAGGTGTGAAGCTGCACATATGCCTGGATGGCCCACTACAAAACGTGCCAGAAATGGAGGCCACTCCTTGAATATGGAAAACATGTTGAATTACACCACATTGGAGGCTGCAAAGGAGAAATACACCCAGGATAGGAAGTATCCCTGGCCAGATTAGGATGAAAGCATTAGCTGCTGATAAAGTTGAAACAGAGATGCTGATTATTACTTGAGAAAGATGCCCCGCTCTATATGAGTTGTATCTAAGTGACACCACACGAGAAAGGAGAAATGCCAGGGATGCACCTGGGCCAAGCTGTGGGAGTTGAGATAATGCACAGTGTACCCAAGTGAACAAAATTCTTGAGAGGTTGAATGAGACAGAGCTATCCACCGCATGGTCTGAGTCAAAATATGTGGGCGTATTTGCAGACAAGGTTCATGTACAGCATGTCCACAGCTGAGCGACAGATTGGCAGTCAGCAGGGGAGCTCAGAATGCCTTGGGAAGGAGGGGAAGAAGAAGGCTTGCAGAAACAGCTAAACAGAGCCAGAACCCAGCTAAAGGAATGCCATCCCGGTGAATGGCCTGGAAGGAGAGACAAGGTAGGACCAGGGAGCTGACATCAGCATTACTGCAAGGATAAATCGTGAAGTGCAAACAGGACAAAAACAACTACCTTGCTCAACCTGTAACAGTCTCGGGCATGACAGACAGCTGTATGCCATCGTGAGGTCCAGGAACCCCGGTTCTGTTATGAGACATACAGCTGGACTGAAGATGCAGAATCCTGAGCGCACCCCAAATTGTAAAATGGCAGCACCACAGTATACCAGAGAGACAGTTTTGAAATGTTCCAAGTGGAGCTAACGGAGTTTGGCTAGCTTAAATAGAGGATGTGGAAGGAGCTATTTCCCTCACATTGAACCACGGATTTTTAGCCCTCCCATTCTGCATACTAGCCCTATCCCATGCTGTCCCTCTCCCACTTGCTTGCTCAGAGTCACGCACTGGCTCCCTCTAACTGCTAGCCCTAGAATGAACCCTTCCTCTCACCCACTTTCCAGCTGATGGTCACTCCACCTACAGGTGCTTCAGACACTGGAATCTCCTATTACTGAGGACCAAAACTGCCACTCCATTTCCTGGATGCTCCTGAGCAGCTTTGTGTAATGTTCATGTGTTGCTGTTCATCGATTGCTCTGCCACCAGTCACAATGATTCACATGTCATTCTCTGGACATTCATGTTGACTGCTGTTCCAAGCACTTTTCCCTAGACCACCCACTGGCCCCAAAGTAACATACATTTATTTATTTATTTTGGTAAGGCTATGCCTGTGGTTCAATGGGCAGAGCAACAACGTCACTCCCCCACAAGGCCTTAAAAGGCCACTCCTCCTGGACTGTTCCAGGATTTGTTTCTTCGTTGCCCCACCATCCTCCTCTCCTCCTCATCCTCCAGTGGCATGTCTCTCTTTTCTGTGGGCTTCTTCTTAAGCTACCTTTAGCCAAGGGAATCATTCCCACGGCACCTATAGGAGTGGAACCCTCTTCCAGGGTTCCTTGCCATCATACCCCTGTAAGGTGGTATATCCCATGGATAGAGAGGGGAACAGCCACAATGTATTTAAGTCACACACACATACATCATATCAAGTTGCGTAAGCATATTGAAATGTATTTATTTATTTCAAAGTTGATAACATGGACAGGCACACTGAGTCGAGGCTTGTTTCCAGGTGGGACCTGGGGAAGGGGCTGTAGGGAAACCAATTACAAATATAATTCAGAGTCAGCATAGCACATACAGGAATAAAAAGTGTATATACACAAATTACACAGGCAGTGGTAACATAAAATAGCATAACATAATACAGCAATTGTATAAAGCAGTAAGTAGTAAACAATCAAGTGGAAGGCAAAGTGCACAGTGCGTGCTGGGGTAGGGGTAATAAGGTGAAGTGCAGCAACCAGGGAAAAGAGCAGGTGAGGGTCAAGAAAGAGGATACTGGGTTAGTGAGGGGGTAAGCAGGAACAGGTGGGTGCAGGAAGGTGCCTTAGGTGGAGATGGAAAGATAGGACAGAAAGGATGAGGTAGAAAGGGAGGCAAGCATATTCCAGAGGGTGGGGAGGTAAATGGAGAAGGCTACTTGACCAGCAGAGGAGTGAGGGTGGAGAATGGAGAAGGTGCAGGAGTCCCTGGAGTGAAGCAAGGAGGAAGTGCAGGGTGCTGGGGATAACAAGGAAGATAGAAGGGGAGGGACTGAAACCAGTGTTTGGTGATAAAGGCAGCATAGTAGGCCTGGTAATGAGACAACAGGGGGAAGATGGGGAGGGAAAAATAGAGGAAGCAGTGATGGGTATGAAGGGGACAGTTGGTGGTGAAGCTGCAGAAGGCATTGAACAGGGTATCCAGTCTGGCAAGCGAGGAGGAGAGGGCGATGCCACAGACTATATTGTGCATAATCAAAGACTGGTAGAACCATTTTGGTTACAAGTTCCTTACAGACATGGAGGGAGAGGGCAGTCTTTGTTGTGAAAAAGGGTGTCTAGTTTGGGATGGAGTTTGGCATGAATGGTATCTATGTTGACAGAGATATCAAGCTTGCTGTCGAGCCAAACTCCTAGATACTTGAATGCAGGGACCACTTCCTGCAGGGTGCCATCTAGAGTAGTGAAAATGTGAGGGGTTGGGGGGCAAAGCCTGGTCAATTTTTGACTGGTGCTGAAGTTCATTGTCACTGTCTTTTTTGGTATTTTCCTTGAGCTGGTTTTCATGGAACCAACAGAGGAAGTTATGGAAATCCTGCTGGAGCGGCCTGGTCACAGCAGCAGCCATAGGGCCTTTAGTGTAGATAACTGATAAGAAATAGCCCTCCCCCCTCAGTCCTCTGTCAGTGATGATGATGAGTGAATCAGAGTTGTGATACTGTCATTCAGTTGGGGGGGTTAAGGTCTGTGATACCGGCATCTGGAGGTCTAGGGTTAGGACTTCGATGACTGGGTGAGGCTGTGGTCTGTAAGATGGGGATTGGGATGAAGGTCAGGGCTGTGATACCAGAATTCAGCTGGGGGGTCAGGAATTTGATACTAGGGACAATAAATGGAGGTCAGTGACTTGTGTTTAATACTGGGGTTGGGAGGGAGAGTTAGGGCTGTGATTATGGAGCTGAAAAGAAGTGTGGGCTAGTAATTATTTTCTCAAATTATTAAGCCATAAGGTAGGAGGTTATGTGTGGGGTCTGAGGATGAGCAGCCCCAGAGTGAAGCATGCCCCTGTGCCAAAATGGCCTACTCCTGGGCTTCACGCCCAGCAGCTAGAAGAAGCCTGTGTTGTGGTAACTGAGGGTCAGGCAGTTGTTTCCCCAAGTATGCATGCTCCTCGTGGCAGTGTTTGGAGGGAGCCAGAAAGGTATCTGCAGCCTGTTTTACTGCACAGAGATGCTCTGTTTGGCCTCAAGTGTGTGTTTGCCTTGGACTGTGAGCTCCTCATGTACCTTTGTGGTAGCCTGCCTGTGACTTTATAGATGTACTGCAGCAAGATCTGAATAGGGATCCCTGGATTAAAAGTACAGTTTACCTTCTATCGTTCAGCTACATAATGTGACCCCCCTGGTCCTGTGTTATTGCTCCATGGAGTGACTGTTTATGAAATTGACTGTTCATTAAATGGGATCCCTGATTTTTGCAACTTTTACGTTTGCCTCTTGTGTTTGGAAGAAACTGTTTTGATGCTGCTAAAAGAAGTTGCTTCCACAGCCTTGCATCCAGTGTATTTCAGGGTGGCATCCAGAACAGCAAGGACCAGAAATCCACCAAGGAAGATGTTGAGAGACCTGCCTGGTGACAGCAGTCTACAAAAGCCTCCAGGTGAAATGGGCAAGGCCAGGCAGGTGAAGGTCTGTCTCCCAGGTACATCAGCATGGAAAGACACTGACCACATTGTTAAAATCATGCAGGAAGCAGAAGAAAACATTGACATCCTGGTACACATAGGGGCTAATGATCTTGTCATCTGGTCAGTTGTGGAGACCAAGGAACACCTGACCAGGCTGGGAGACAAACTTTCATCCATTTTATCTGGCATCTCCTTCTCTTAGATCCTGCCAGTCTGGGAGAGGGGGCAGATGGACAGAAGGTCAGAGAAGGGGAGATGGGGAGCTAAACATGTGGCTCAAGGGCTGATGCCAGGAAAAAGGACACAAATTTGTAGGTAACTGGCAACAGTTTTGGGAGTGAAAGTTCTTTAAATTCGATGGACTGCATCTGACTAAGGAGGGAGTCAGTGCATTGGGGCAGAAGTTTCATGTCTTTGCAGAATATTTAAACTAGCAAATGGGAAGGGGGTGCAGCACCCGATACATCGAATGGAAAGAACACCCCTCCACCTTAGCTACTGATCAAGCAGGAGTTCAGCATGTTTGTGGTTCATTTGCATCATCATGTAACGAAAAAGGTCCAGCTCCCCATATGATGCGCAGGTGAAATGCCAGACCTCACCCAACAACTAATGCACCGATATCTGGCCAATGGAAAATCACGTACACAAATGCCCATAGTCTGGCAAACAAGATCCCAGACCTGGAGGCAACAATGACAGAGACTAAACTGGATATAGTAGCCATTAGCGAGACATGGTTCACCAGTAACCACACCTGGGAGACTTCAGTACCTGGCTATGTACTGTTCAGAAGAGACTGAGGTGCAAAAAGGGAAGGGGGAAGGCCCTTTATGTCAATGAAAATATCAACATTACAGAAATTCAGACTGCACATAAGGAGCCAGAAGAACTGTGGGTCACCCTGGAAACAGGAAATGGGACAGCCAAATGAACTGAGGTTGTCTACAGGCCTCCAGACCGGGGAGAAACATAGACACATTACTGTTAGAAGATATACAAAACATGACGGCTAAAGGGGAGATTCTGATAATGGGAGACTTCAACATGCCAGATACAGATTGATCAATACCAGCAGGAACATCTGCCAGAACTAGACACAGAGTGGATTGCCTGTAGGGCTAGGGCCTCAAACAACTGGTATAACAACCCACAAGAGACAAGACTATCTTGGATCTAGTACTGACTAACAGGGAAAGGATCACAGATCTCCAGGTAGAAGGTCACCTGGGGGCCAGTGACCATCACATGGTATGGTTCAATTTGGCCACTAGAACTAAATCGTCCCATTTCAAGACAAAAATATGGGACTTCAGAGGAGCTGACTTTGATAAGATGACCAACAGAGTTAAGCATGTTCTGGCTAAAAGAAATACAGGTGAGGGGGTACAGTCACAGTGGGCAAGCATTAAGGATGCAATACTTGAAGCAATATCCCATTGTATTAGGGAGAAAAGCAAGAGTAAAAGAAGAAGAAAACCACTTTGGTTCTCAAAAACAATGGCAGAAAAGATCAAACCCAAAAGGTGGGCCTTCAGGAAATATAAGGCAATGCAGCAGGACGAAGATAGGGAGGCATACCAAACTTCCCTAAGGGAAGCAGGGACAGCGGTAAGGCAGACAAAGGCCCAAATTGAGGAACACCCCAGGACTGAAGGCCTGACAGTAGATATTAAACAATTAATAACATGTGACACCTCATTTGTTGTCTATGCCCTCTGGTGCCCATGTAACTTGATTTATATCGGAAAGACAATACGACCACTCAAACAACATATACAAGAACATGTAAGGTCAATTCTTAACACTCGACAGGATACTCCAGTAGGCATACACTTTTTCCGGTGTCATGAGTCGTCCCCTGGAGATCTAAGATTTATGGGTATAGAATGGGTACCACCTTCAAACTTAGGTGGGAATAGGACCAAATCAACTATTACAGCAGGACAGTATGTGGATATTCATACATAAGAGTGTTAAAACAACAGGCTTAAATGAGAAATGGGACATTAAACCCTTTTGGAGAAAATAAGAGAATGCAAGCATTACAGGTACCTATTTGCTAGGGCACCTGAACACTAGAAGCTTCACTAACATTTTCTTTATACAGTATGTACAGGTTAGGTTTAAAGTACTGTGTAAAGTTATTTTACAATAACAATTCCTGTGATAAGAAGATATTAAGTATGAGAAAATAATTTTTTAGGTACAATAAGCACAATAGGATATAAAATGTAACATTTTACCTCCTGTTTTCTTTTTCCCTTAGGATCTTTTGATATGACGTCCAGTTTGGTCCTGGAACTCCATCCTACCCGGAATAAAATTTATTGGCATATTGTTGGGTTGTATTGTTTCAGTCTCTCCAGGACATTCTGACCTCACCACTTGATTTAAGGTTTTTCCCTTTATTTTGTAAACTACTGTGTGTGAACCAATTGATGTCATTTTTTTGAATCTTTTGAACCTTATTGTCATGTTAGTTTTGCACTGACAGGTATTGATATTCAGCAAGAAATATATGTAAATGTTCACTAGGAACTGGTAAAAAACTATGCCACTTTAAATGAGTAGTGACACTATTGTGAAGTGCTGATTCATTATTCATGATGTATGATGTAAAAGCTCATGTGTTCCATGTTAGCATCACCCCTTTGAAGACTCGTGGGAGTCGAGGTGCTAGGGGCATTTGCTGATTCTGTTTGTAATTTATGCAGCATGAAAAGAGATGAGTTAAACTACGAGTAAATCTACCTTGTTTGCTAAAACATTTTGTATGGGTTTCTTTAATTTCATACTCTCGAGGCAATAACTTTTAATTTATTTATTTTATTTACTTTTTTGTTGACCGGGTAAGTGTACTAGGCAAATTCTGCCTATTTTCAGGCACGACCCGGGGGAGGGGGATACAGATGAATGCCAACTGTTTTTGACCCACATTAAGCTGTTTTGCACACTACCCTCTTGGACTTGTGTTTTGTGGAGATTAGCCAGCTCTGGGAGTGCAGCACCGACTGGGTGTGACTGTTCACAGTGTTTCTCTGGATTTGTTCCAAATCGAGGAAACACTAGCAGGAACAGTAAAAGAAGGGGACAAGACTTCCTATAGATACATTAATGAAGGGAGAAAGTCCAGAGGGGGTGTCACTAAGATCAAAGGGGATATGGGGGAATGTATGGAGGAGGACCAAGGAAAAGCATCTATCCTAAATAGATACTTCTGCTCAGTATTTACTAAGGAGAAGGTAGGGCTGGGCCCACAGCTCAGCACCATGGACATGGGGGAAGGGAGGTGCGCGCCAGTCCCTTTAAAAAAGAAAGCGTCCTATAAGAGCTCGTTAAGCTCAGGGTAGACAAGGCAATAGGACCTGATGGCATACATCCCAGGCTACTAAAGGAGCTAAGGGTGGAACTAGCAGAGCCATTAGCAGAACTGTTTAGTGAGTCTCTGAGCACAGGAGAGGTCTCAGAAGACTGGAGAAGGGCTCATGTGATCCCGCTTCACAAGAAGTGGCAGCAGGGAGGAGGCAGGAAACTACAGACCAGTCAACTTACCTCAGTAGCGGGCAAGATTATGGAGGCACTCCTTAAGGAAAGATAGTGCAACACCTGGAATCCATAGGAACACAGGATCCAAGACAGCATGGGTTTACAAAAGGAAGGTCCTGTCAAATTAATCTCATAGATTTCTTTGATTGGGTAACCAGAGTGGTGGATCAAGGGTGTGCAGTTGATGTCACCACCTACCTTGACTTCAGCAAAGCTTTTGATACTGTTCCACATAGAAGATTGATTAATAAGCTGGGTAGGCTCAGAGTGGGTCAGAGGTTGGTCAACTGGGTGGCAAACTGGTTGGCGGTCAGAAAACAGAAAGTGGTGCTAAACAGTATACAGTCAGAAGAGATGCAAGTCACAAGTGGGGTACCTCAGGGATCAGTCCTGGGCCAGTCCTCTTCAATATCTTCATCAGTGACATTGCAGATGGACTGGAGGGTAATGTTTGTCTGTTTGCAGATGACACCAAGATCTGCAACAGAGTAGGTGACCCAGATGGGGTGGGCAGAATGAGAAGAGATCTGGATAAACTGGCAAAACTGGCAGAAGAGTTGCAACTTGGGTTTAACGCAAAGAAGTGCAAGATCATGCACATAGGGAAGAAAAAACCTGAAGCTACCTATAGGTTGGAAGGGTAGTTGCTGGCACTTACAAGGGAAGAAAGAGACTTGGGCATCATTATCACAGATGACCTGAAATCATCCAAGCAGGCCACTAAAGCAGTAGGTAAGGCTAGAGGGATGTTGGGGTGTATTAGTAGGGGTATCACAAGTCGTAAGAGGGAGGTAATAATCCCTCTTTACAAGACACTGGTTAGGCCCCATCTGGAGCACTGTGTGCAGTACTGGAGGTTGCACCTGCACAAGGACATTAACAAAATGGAGACAGTCCAGACAAGGTCAACCAAAATGGTGCATGGACTACATCAGAATACATATGAGGATAGATTAACAAAGCTCATAATGTATACCCTAGAGCAAAGAAGGGAGAGAGGTGATATGATTGAAACATTAAAACATCTTACGGGCATTAACAAGGTGAAAGAGCATAACATGTTTCCATATAAGAAAAATAGCAGGACTAGAGGACACAGCATGAGACTAAAGGGAGGCCAATTAAGGGGCAATGTAAGAAACATAGAAACATAGAAACATAGAAGTTGACGGCAGATAAGGACCGCAAGGCCCATCCAGTCTGCCCATTTCTTTTTCTACCTTATAAATGTGCCATCGGCCTTTGCTCTGTCAGTGACCTATCTATTCATAATCATTTGTATTGCTCCCTTATGCCTATCCCATGCCTGTTTGAAGCCCTGCACTGTATTCATAGCCACCACTTCTTGTGGTAAGCCATTCCATGCATCTACCACCCTTTCTGTGAAAAAATTTCCTCACATTCCCCTTAATCGGCCTCCCTCTAATCTCATGCTGTGTCCTCTTGTCCTGCTATTTTCTTATATTTAAACATGTTAGACTCTTTCACCTTGTTTATGCCCTTAAGGTGTTTAAATGTCTCGATCATATCACCTCTCCCTCTTTTGCTCAAGGGTATACATATTGAGCTCCGTTAATCTGTCCTCATATGTCTTCTGATGCAGTCCCTGCACCATTTTGGTTGCCCTTCTCTGGACTGCCTCAATTTGGTTAATGTCCTTGTGAAGGTGTGGCCTCCAATACTGCACGCAGTACTCCAGATGGGGCCTAACCAGTGTCTTGTACAGAGGATTATTACCTCCTCTTACGACTTGTGATACCCTACTAATACACCCTAACACCCCCTAGCCTTACCTACTGCTTTAGAGGTCTGCTTGGATGATTTTAGGTCATCAGTGATGATGATGCCCAAGTCTCTTTCTTCCTTTGTGACTGCTAGCAACTCCTCCCAGCCTATAAGTGGCTTCAGGGTTTCTCTTCCCTATGTGCATGATTTTGCACTTCTTTGCATTAAATCCCAGTTGCCACTCTTCTGACCATTTGCTAGTTTATCCAGATCTCTTCTCATTCTGCCCACCCCATCTGGATCATCTACTCTGTTGCAGATCTTGGTGTCATCTGCAAACAGACACCTTACCCTCTAGTCCATCTCGTGGGTCACTAATGAAGATGTTGAATAGGACTGGCCCCAGGACTGATCCCTGAGTACCCACTTGTGACTTGCATCTCTTCTGACTGTATACCATTTACCACCACTCTCTGTTTTCTGCCAGTCACACAGTTTGCCACCCAGTTGACCAACTTCTGACCACCCGAGCCTACCTAGCTTATTTATCAATCTTCTATGTGGAACAGTGTCAAAAGCTTTGCTGAAGTCAAGGTAGGCGACATCAACTGCTCCCCCTTGGTCCACCACTCTGGTTACCCAGTCAAAGAAATCTATGAGACTAGTTTGACAGGACCTTCCTTTTGTAAACCCATGCTGTCTTGGATCCTGTGCCCCTATGGATTCCAGGTGTTGCACTATCCTTTCCTTAAGGAGTGCCTCCATAATCTTGCCCACTACTGAGGTAAGACTGACTGGTCTGTAGTTCCCGCCTCCTCCCTGCTACCACTCTTGTGGAGCAGGATCACATAAACCCTTCTCCAGTCTTCTGGGACCTCTCCTGTGCTCAGAGACTCATTAAACAATTCTGCTAATGGCTCTCTAGTTCCTCCTTTAGCTCCTTAAGTACCCTGGGATGTATGCCATCAGGTCCCATTGCCTTATCCACCCTGAGCTTAGAGCTCTTGTAGGACCCTTTCTTTTGTGAAGGAGTAGTGCTCACCTCCTCCCCCTGTGTCCATGATGCTGAGCTGTGGGCCTGCCCTACCTTCTCTTCAGTAAATACTGAGCAAAGTATCTATTTAGGATAGATGCCTTTACAGGGTCCTCCTCCTCCCATGCTCCTTTTCTCCATTAAGCTTAGCAATACCCCTCTGGACTTTCTCCTTTCTCTAATGTATCTATAGAAAGTCTTGTCACCTTCTTTACTGTTCGTGCTAGTGTTTCCTCAATTTGGGACTTTGCCTGCCTTACTGCCTTCCTGCTTCCCTTAAGGCAGTTTGGTATGCCTCCCTATCTTCATCCCGCTGTGTTCCCTTATATTTCCTGAAAGGCCAGCCTTTGGCTCTGACCTTTCTGCTACTGTATTTGACAACAAAGTGGTCTCCTTCTTCTTTTGCACTTCCTTTTCTGTCTAACACAATGGGATGTTGCTTCAAGTATTGTATCCTTAATGCTTGCCACTTTGCCTGTACCTCCTCACCTGTGTTTCTTTTGCCAGGGCTAGCTTAACTCTGTTGGCCATCTTATCAAAGTCAGCTCCTCTGAAGTCCCATATTTTTGCCTTGGAATGGGATGATTTAGATGTAGTAGCCAAATTGAACCATACCATGTGATGGTCACTGACCCCCAGGTGACCTTCTACCTGGAGATCTGTGATCCCTTCTTTGTTAGTCAGTACTAGATCTAGGATAGCCCTGTCTCTTGTGGGTTGCTGTACCAGTTGTTTGAGGACCTCCTCCTGCAGTGAATCCACTATGAGTCTAGTTCTGGCAGATGTTCCTGCTGGTATTGACCAATCTGTATCTGGCATGTTGAAGTCTCCCATTATCAGAACCTCCCCTTTAGCTGTCATGTTTTGTATATCTTCTAACAGTAATGTGTCTATGTCCTCCCTCTGGTCTGGGGGCCTGTAGACAACCCCAGTTCTTATGGCTGTCCCATTTCCTGTTTCCAGGGTGACCCACAGTTCTTCTGGCTCCTTATGTGTATTCTGAATTTCTGTAGCTTTGATATTTTCATTAACAAACAGGGCCCTCCTCCCCTTTTGCACCTCGGTCTCTTCTGAACAATACATAGCCAGGTACTGAAGTCTCCCAAGTGTGGTTACTGGTAAACCACGTCTCACTAGTGCTACTATGTCCAGTTTAGCCTCTGACATTATTGCCTGCAGGTCTGGGATCTTATTTCCCAGGCTGTGGGCATTTGTATATGATTTTCCATTGGCCAGATTTTGGTGTGTTAGTTGTTGGGTGAAGTTTGGCATTACCTCTGTGCATCGTGTGGGAGACAAACCTTTTTCTTACCTGGTGATACAAATGAGCGGCAAACATGCTGAATTCCTGTTTGACCACTAACTGAGGGGGTGTTCTTCCCATTCGACGTATGGGGTGCTGCACCCTCTCCCCATTGCTAGTTTAAATATTCTGCAAAGGCGTCAAACTTCTGCCCCAATGCACTGACTCCTCTTTAGTCAGATGCAGTCCATCAAATTTAAAGAACTTTCGCTCCCAGAACTGTTGCCAGTTCCTACAAATCTGTGTACTTTCCTGGCACCAGTCCTTGAGCCACTTGTTTAGCTCCCCTATCTCCCTTCTCTGACCTTCTGTCCATCTGCTCCCTTCTCCCAGACTGGCAGGATCTCAGAAGGAGATGCCAGACGAAATAGATGATAGTTTGTCACCCAGCTTAGTCAGGTGTTCCTTGGTCTCCACAACTGACCGGCTGGCGAGATCATTAGTCCCTATGTGTACTAGGACATCAATGTTTTCTCCTGCTTTGTGAACAATTTTGTACTCGGTCAGTGTCTCTCCATGCTGATGTACCTGGGAGACATCTGACCATCACCTGGCTGGAGATGGGTATCAACTCCCGAATCATGGAGTCTCCTATGATCAAGTTTTTGGTTTCCTTTGTGCTTGTTTAGTTTTGGTTCCTGATTTGGGTGAGTATTGTTGTGCTAGCTCCTGTGCCGCAGTGTCCTGCTCTGCAGTGTCTTCTGCCTCTTTATTTGATTTCAGAGATAGAGGCAGATACCTGTTTGTAGTGTTTATATGGTTTTGGAGGTAATGTGTTGGAGAGCAGAGTGATGGGGCACCTGATTTGCTCCTCTAACCACCTGCCAACCTCCTGGACCAACTACCCTCTGCGGTCGAGGTTTTCTTTTGGATGCTGGGGAAATGGCGGGTGGTTCTTATAATGTATTTCCTCTTCAATATGAAATTTGAGGAGTGCAATCTCTGCCCATGCTGCCCGGAGCTGAGACCTAAGATCTCCAAAGGCCCAGCATGTAGGACAGTGTCCTAAATCCTGTAAGACTGTCCTTCTGAAAATTGTTCCACAGTACCTGCAGTTAATGAAATCCATTCCAAATAAGTTGCTGGGTTTGTAACCTAGTCAGAGTAATTAGAAGGAAAAAAAAAGGAAAAAAAATGCAAGTAATGGTTTAATTGTGCTTTGTTTAACTTGTTATAACAAGTTAAATTACTAGTGCCCCTGTAAATGAGATCACCTTGTGGAGGCCCCACTGATCCGCCCCTTCCTGCTCTGCCACAGGAAATGTCACAACTGTGGTACCCTATAAAAGGAGTGTAGCGTGGGGTGGTTGGGGATGGGGGTGGGTGGCTGGGCCCTTCCCCTGCCTAAAAAGAAGAACCACGGATGAAAGAACAAGGAGGTAGAGCAGAAACAATCAGTCAACAACAAATGCAGTAACCCTGAAAGCTTATCCTAATGTTAGATAAAACTGTAAAACCTGTAAGCACCACCTGTAATAATTTCAGAGAAGATATACCCTGTAGAAACACTTTGCTCCAGAGAAAAATAAAGCAGTAACAGAAGATATACCTTGCAAAAGACAATTTGAATCAGAAGATTACAGCAGTAATCTGTTAGCACACACCTGTAGGCACACCTTGTAATAATGCAGAAGAAGGTATACCAGCAACAACAATTTGAATCAGAGAAAAAATAAAGCAATGAAATGTTAGCAACAAACAGTAGCAATCCCTGTGAGTAAAAAATAAAAACACCACCACACAGTAAATCTGCTTAGCCAAACTAAGTCTTAATCCTTCTCCCTTGCTCTGGTAAGTTTCTCTACTCTGCCTTTCAAGCAGTCTTAGAAGGAAAGAGCTCAGGTGAAGCTGAAGGAAAGTTAAGTTAAGGAAGTTATTTTTCACAGAAATGGTGGTGGATACATGGGATGGCCTACATCAGGAAGTGATGGATATGAATACAGTGCAGGGCTTCAAACAGGCATGGGATAGACATAAGGGAGCACTACAGATGAGTATGAATAGGCCATTGACAGAGTAAAGGCCTATGGCACATTCATAAGGTAGAAAAAATGGGCAGACTGGATGGGCCTTGCAGTCCTTATCTGCCATCAGCTTCTATGTTTCTATGTCACCCCTGCTGCATTCCAGCTAAGCGCCCTGGGGGTCCTGGGGCACCCTGATGGTGTCCATCCATCATCATCATCACCCGTGGAGAATCAGGTACTGTTTTTCCTGTCTTATTTTTGAACTGTGTTTTCTTGGCTGTACAGCGCTCCCCCTTCCCCACTAACTTTACCATCTCAAATACCCACAAACAGAGGTGAGAAAGAAGTAAGTGCCTCAGCTGGGACTTGAACCCAGGCAGCCCGGAATACAGTTCTAATTGAGGTAGCCAGCTGCGCCACTGAAGCAACTGGAACTTGGGCTGCCCCAGAGCACATTACTCTTTCTCAAAAGCACAACCCGATGGCAACACAAATATTTACTTGTAACAATCACACAAGCGTGTGGAGTGTATATTTATGGAACACATACAAACAGAGGTGAGAAAGAAGTAAGTGCCTCAGCTTCAAGTCCCAGCTGAGGCATTTACTTCTTTCTCACCTCTGTTTGTATGTGTTCCATAAATATACACACCACACACTTGTGCGATTGTTACAAGTAAATATTTGTGTTGCCATTGGGTTGTGCTTTTGAGAAAGAGTAATGTGCTCTGGGACAGCCCAAGTTCCAGTTGTCTCAGTGGCGCAGCTGGTTACCTCAATCTGAACTGTATTCCAGGCTGCCTGGGTTCAAGTCTCAGCTGAGGCACTTACTTCTTTCTCACCTCTGTTGGTATCTGTTTCATAAATATGCACACCACACTCTTGTGTGATTGTTACATCTCAAATACCCCTAGAAAGGTAAGTGGGGGGGGTGCTTTTGACTGGGGTTGGGGTGAAGGTCAGGGCTGTGATACCAGAATTCAGCAGGATGGTCAGGAATTTGATACTAGGGATTGTAAGTGGAGGTTGGTGACTTGTGTTTAATACTGGGGTTGGGAGGGAGAGTCAGGGCTGTGATTCTGGAGTTGACAGAAACATAGAAGTTGATGGCAGACAAGGACCGCAAGGCCCATCCAGTCTGCCCAGTGAGGGCTAATAATTATTTTCTCAAATTATTAATTCTCTTTTACTTTACAGGTCCAAGCCCATCTCCACCCATGATTACAGTATCAGAAAAGTGTATGATTTTTTTTCTGTTTCTTCACTAGTTCGCTATGTTCTCCTCCTGAGCTGCAGATTCTTTGTGACCCCTTTGTACTTTCAGGTACCTTCGTTCCGAGTAACCTTCCAGCTGACATCAGATCAGGGCAGGTAATTCATGCCATTGGGTTTTTATAATATTTTAAAAAATCCACATTGTAGCAGTGCTGCATCTGTTTTAAAGAGCAACTAACATTCTCAGGGCAGGAAGCTCATGGGAGCTGCCTGCCCAAAGGCTTAAATCAGCCAGCATTTGAATTTCTCATCAAAGGATTATTAAAGAGGACAGGAAATGTGTGCTAATTGGCAACAGTTAGTAATGTTCCTCATAAGAGAAGTGATTAACTTGCCTCCGAATGAACCATATTTACCTGTACCGTAATAAACACTGATGTGAAAAACTGTTTTCAATTATTTTCTTTTTATAGACAACATTCTGCACAGTTCTCTTCAGGGAACAAGTAATTTGGAGTGTTTACTATGTCATGGTTTGAGAACAGAATGCTAATGTGAGCTTTTGTCCTGTCAGAACCATGCTTATAGTTCTTTGCTCAAACCATGACAGTTAAAACTCCAGATCACTGGTTCCGTTAAGAGAACTTTAATAGAATACTGGCCACAAAACCAAAACAATGCATATTGCTTTTTATTTACGTACAGTTACCTATGGATCATTCAGGCTTATGTATAACATAGAGGATAATGTATGGTCCTCTATCGTTAACCGGTCAGTTAACAGTCGAGAGGTTGCCAGGGTGACCATATGAGCCTCGGGCGGGCTCGAGAGGTTTGCGTCGCTTCATAACAACCTCGAGCGGTAAAACTGACCGGTTGCCGAGCAGAGGGACCATACATTATTTTTATAGTGTATGGTCCCACTATCAAAAAAAGGGCTTACGTTTTTAAAAGTCACCGCTTGTGACCCTTCAGTCCTTCCCGTCGGTTTCCCTTCAGTCGGTTCCGTGTAGAAAAAAAGCGGCGCACATCGCGCCAGACCACTACTTTATTGTTAACCTATCGATGTGACGTAGGATCGATAGGTTAACAACATATCTACGTCACATCGATAGGTTAACAACCTTAGGAAATGATGATTTCCTAAGGTTAACAGCGTTCTAACATACATTATATATCTGTTAGTGGTAACATTATAAACAGCTGCATATTAGAACTCATTTCCTGTCCTCTTTAATATTTAACTTACAAAGCCTTTGGTAACACTTCTAGTTTCTCTGAAGCGCCAACCGCCCACTGCAGCTCTACTACTAAAAACTGTTACGATGATGTGAAGTAGGGAAGGAATGCAATGATACTAATAGGAATACAGATCAATCATGGGTAGTGCCAGTCTTGTTTAACCATAGTTATTTTAATTTGAAGGCAATTGTACATGTTAAGGGGGTACTGTATTATAGTATGCTACCCCATAACATGTACAATGGTATGCATAAAGACCAGAGCTGCCCCGATGGATCTGTATGCCTGTACTATCATCATTGGCTTGTCCCTTACCTCTTGTCATCATAACATGGTGTTTAGGGTTGGGGCTTCAGCGGACGGTTGGCGGCTCAGGGAAACTAGCAAATGTTACCGAAGGCTTTCTAATCCCTTGGCAGATGGCTCCTTGTCATCCATGAGCTGCTTGCCATGAGGAAAGATTGGTGTCAGCTGTTCTTTAACCAGTGGCAGCTTTCTCATCAGCCGAGACCAGTTGTGGCTGATCCACATCCTGTGAGCCTGCTCATGGCTGGCCATGCCAACCATTGTCGAAGGCCATCTCTTTAGAAAAGTGTTCTCAGATTATTTAGTTAATTGGTTTATTTATTTAAAATGTTTCACCAGGAAGGCATGCTGAGCAGAAATTGTTCGTTTCCAGATGCGTCCTGGGAAGAAAGGGTTGAGGAGCAAGCAAGGTGCAGTACAGATATAATTTATTTTTACATACAGCTACAATAGTGGTAACCCTCGAAGTCAATCACATTTCCTTCTCGACTGGGTGCTCTCATCCCACCTCCACTGCATTTGATCTGCTGGCACTTTCCCTGATGTGTTAAGTGACCACTGTACTACCTTCTGTGTCAGGAAGTGCCATCCCCTTTCTATCCCTCTCAAATACATCTAGCATCACTTCCTAAAATTCCCCGATGCAAATAAAATCCTCCATGACTTGGCCCTGGCTGACTGATCCTCAGTCCTCTGCTCCCTCTCAGTTGACACTGCCCTTGTCCACTTCTCCTCCATCTTCCTAAGCATTTGGTACCATCATCATCATCATCAATTTTATTTATATTAGGTGCCCTTCCAGTGCTCAGGGCATCTATACAAATTACATAAAATGGCAATAAAATCAGCAGCAACAAACACATCAAATCATTATAAAATACAGCTCATATTCAGTTCCCACTTAATTTTACTACATTCAGCATCGTGTCTCCTGAAAAGCCTGAAGAAAAAGGTGTGTCTTTAGGGCTGATTTAAAACCCTGGATGGTCAGGCTATCTTGTATCCAACAAGTTAGAGAATTCCACAAAGCAGGAACCATAAAGGCAAAGGAACGGGCTCCTGATGTTTTTCAATGCACCCTGGGAATCTCTAGTAATCCCTCATCGTAGGATCAGAGCATGTGGGGCGGGGGACAGTAGGGTCGCAGGAGATCTTGCAGGTATTGAGGTCCCTGGTCATGTAGGACTTTATAGGTCAATAATGTGACCTTGAAGGTGGGCCACCACTCTACTGACAGCCAGCGCTGTTCACACAGCACAAGTGTTATATGACTGGATCTAGGGGCCCCAGACAACAACCTGGCCATCGCGTTCTGCACCAACTGCAAGTGGCGGATGTCCACCCCTGGTAGTCCTAGGTAGAGGGCATTGCTTTAGTTAAGATGTGTGGTGACAAAGGGCATGAAACAGAGTGGGAAGATCCTTGGACAGAATCAAGTGCTTCACCCTAGCGATGTTCCTCAGGTGGTAAAAAGAGGATTTGACTGCTGCCTACACTTGAGATTTCAAGGTCAGGCCTTCATCAAAAATCACGCCAAGGTTACACACCTGACCCAAGGCAGTCACAGGGACTCCACCAAGCCTGTGTCCAGAGGGCTATCCCACCATTGATCAGGCCATCCTCCAATCAGGGTCCATGGCCAACACCTCCGTTTTGTCAGGGGTTTAGCCACAGCCAGCTAGCACTCATCCAGTCCTGTATTTCCGTTGTAACACTATTTGTAACACCTGCCTTACCACTGTATGTTAATGTTGATCTTGTAACTTGAATGTTTAATGTCTCATTCCTATTGTACCCCTTCCCCCCAGGTTGCACCGGGAGATGAGCAACTTGTTGCTCAGTGTGCCTTCCTGGAGAAACATTTCAATAAATACATAAATAAAAACATCAAGATGATATCTCCTTCCTGCTCAGGCACAAAAGACATGTACAGCTTAGAATCATGTGCGTAACAGTGAAAATGCAAGCCATACCATCTTATAATGTCTCCCAATGGCAGCATATACACTGCAAATAACATGGATGATAGCGCAGAGCCCTGCAGCATCCCACAGGGCAGGGAACAAGGAACAGAGGAATTAATCCCTGATACCACTCTCTGCAACCTACCCTTGAGAAATTATCGAAACCAACTGAAGACTGCCCTTCCAGTCCACAGAAAAATTGCAGGCACTCGAGCAATACCTCATGATCCACAGTGTCAAATGCCACTGAGAGATCAAAGAGAACCAAGATGGTATGAGCGCTCTGATCCCTCCCCATTAGCAGATCATTCAGTACATGAACCAGGGTGGTCTCCATTCTATGCTGTTTCATGAAATCCGAATAGAGAGGATCATAGATATTATGGCTGGATAAATGATCCTCCAGCTGCAGAGCGACCACTTTCTCAATAACTTTGCCCACAAAGGGCAAGTTCAAGACTGGCCTGTAGTTTGCTGGACAGTCAGGGTCAAGGGAGGGCTTTTTCAGAAGAGGCCATACTACTGCCTTCTTCAGTGGATCAGGAAAGATTCCTCTCTCCAGTGACACTCTGACTATTCCAGCCAGGACCAGGGCAAGGGTCTCAATACACCCTACAAGAAGGTGAGTTGGGCCCAGGTCCATACTACAGCAAGCTGGCCACAAAGTCTGGATGATCCTCGCTATATCCATGATTACCGGCTGACTGAAGACAGACCAGACAATCTGTGTGACTGTACCACTTGGTTGATCCCTGCAAGGCCCAATGGGGGGCACTGGATGATCTCTGTCCTGATGGTGGCAACCTTATCAGCACAGTACTGCACAAACTCATCACAGTTCTCTTGTGACAATGCTCAACTGGATTGCAGACAGGCTGGATTGCACAGTCTGTCCACCATTCAGAAGAACTGAGTTGGTCAATTACCTGCTGCGGCAATTTCCCTGGACAGGAACTCTGCCTTATGGGAAATTGCTGATTGGTAGACTTTATAATGGTCTAACAATCTAAGCCTGTCCTCCTTCAGGCTAGTTTTCTGCCAATGCCTCTCTAACCTTCACCTTAACGTCTTCAATTTCCTTAGGTCCCCGTCATACCCTGGAGAACCCAGGCGAAGAGTTAATGGGCAAACCCACACAGGAGAAATGGAGTCCAGGGCCTCTGCCTCTGCATTGTTATAGGCAAGAACTAGATCCCCTGGATCACTTCTATCAATCAGAATTCCAGATAGGTCCAGCACAATCATTAGGCCTTCTGAGGTCAAACCTCTGAAAGGACAGTACTGTACCATCTCCTTTGGGGCAGGTCTAACTCAGGGGGTTGCAAAACTGAATCTCAGGGCGTGATGGTCCGACCATCCAACAGAATCCACCTCCATGTTCAAGATCTCCCTCCCCAGGAGGAACACCAAGTCCAGTAAGTGCCCTTCCTATGTGGGTTGTGGTGGTAACTACCCATGTCAGGCCCAATGATTCCATCAGTTGGGGGAGGTTTTGTCCAAGGGGTGAGAGATTGTCATTGACCCAGGCATTAAGTCCCTCAGAATCAACCATCTGGGAGACTACAACACCATCTCGGCAACAAAGTCCGTCAAAATTACCTCTCAACGGTTTGATGCAAACTGCCTAAGACATAATAATAATAATAATAAATAATTTTATTTGTTGAGCTCAATTCAGCAAGTATCAAAACGCTGTACAATGCAGTCAGACTCTAAAACAGACAAATCACAAATAAATAAAAACTAATAAAAGCAGTTAAAATAGTCCAATAAATATCCAATACTTAAAAATCAGGGAAAGCACATGCGAATAGATGTTTTTAGAGCAGTTTTATAGCTCTCCACTGTCTGGCACTCTCGTACTCGATGAGGTAGAGAATTCCACAGGGAAGGAGCAGCAAAGACAAAAGCCCAAGCTCCTGAGGTCTTCAAGCACACACTGAGAATCTCTAGCAATCCCTCATCGGTTCAGCGGAGTGGTCTGAGGGGGCAGTAGGGACTCAGAAGCACTTATAGGTAACTCGGACCCAAACCATGTAGGACTCTAAAAGTCACTAAGAACCCATGACCTTTGGCTCCAAACAAAAACTTGCCAAACTTTCCTCACTATCTGTCTTCTTCTCGTCAGCTAACACACCTCTTGACAACAACTGCACTTACAAGTACCTTGGTGTCTGGCTTGATCCCTTCCTGGATTTTGCCTCCCATTTTAGCACAGTCCATGCCGAACTGCACCCCAAACTTGGGCTACGCTATTGCCACAAAGCCAGCCTCTCCCTTTCCATAAGACGTAACCTGATAGTCAAATGGATCCTCCCTGCCTTTGGCTATGCTGACATAGTTTTCAGCACTGCCCCAGCCACCTCCCTTGCCAAACTGGATGTCCTATTCCATGCTTTTTGCAGGTTCGCCTCAAATTCCCCCCAACCCGCTAACTCACCACTGCGACCTCTACTCTTCCCTCTCTCTTCACTCACTTGCACAGAGGTATTCCTCTCACTGCTCTACCTTCATAGCTAAGTATTGGTTTGGGTCTCTTCCTTCATACCTTGCCTCCCTGCTCTGTCCTGCTTTTCTCTCTCCCAATAACTCATGGTCTAGCTGTGCCCACACCTTCTCTCTCTCCCTTGTATCCACACCTCAGCTGGCAAACTCTCTTTCTCCTACAAGTTTCCTTCCCTTTGGAATAACCTTTCCCCTCTAACCCGTCTCTCTCTCTCCCTCCTTCCCCCATCTTAAGCGCCTACTCAGATCAACCCCTGCCACCTTCTGCAGCTGTTCCCCCCCCAGTCTGCCGCTGACCACAACATGCCTTAAATTCCATTTCATGATTAAACCACTGCATAATAGCTTGCACAATTCTTTATATTTATTGTACATAGTTTTCTGTTTTGCATCCATCTTGCAGCTATTTGTACCTAGTTTCCTAGTTTGTATTTGATTGTACATTTTTAATTTTTTTTACCAAGAGAGACATACTAAGCTGAAGCATGTTTGCAGGTGTGACCTGGGAGCACAAGGAAGTTAAGTGACTTGCTCAGAGTCACAAAGTATGCAAGTGTGCATTTAACCTGTTCTGGTTTCTTATTTGCCCTGTTATGTTTTTCTGTTACCCTCCTCCCCAGGGTTGCACCTGAAAATGAGCTTCTGCTCATGGTGCCTTTCCCAGTTACCAACTTTTTAAAATAAATAAATAAAAGTTATAATAACAAGGTGCATATACATGCAACTGGAATTAATTCAGTGCAATACGTGGAACAGTGTATACTGTGGGTGGGATATTCAAAGGGGCAGCGCATGGTGCAACAGTGTTGCGACATGCGCAACCCACCGATGTGCCCCGGCACAATATTCAAAAGGATAGGTTGCTCCACACAATCTCCAATGCATTGAAGTACACCAGTAATGTATGCAGCGCAAGTGCAGGGGGCGTGCCCATGCATATACGGTACATCTCGCTATTCAGCCCAGGATGTGCGGTGCATATGCAGGCACAAACCTGTCTTGCGCCATACAGGGGGCGCGCAAAGATGTGCCCATCAAAACCAGAAACAAGTCAGGAGACACCCACAAGCTGGCTGCCATGTTGCTGGGTGCAACACGGCAGCTACCTGCTGTGGGTGGCCACCCGACCTCCCGGGACACAGTCCGGGCGTCGTTCCCCCCCACCCAATCGCGGGCATAGTTATAATTAACCCTGGTGGTCCAGTGGTCCCGAACCCCTGACCGATCATGGGCATAGATATAATATAACCCTGGTGGTCCAGTGGACTGCTATTCTCTGCCCGATCGTGGGCCTTTAGTCAAATACACCCTGGTGGTCTAGTGGACCCAAACCCCTGCCCGATCGCGGGCATATGAATATAATATCCCTGGTGGTCCAGCGGTACCCTCTCTAGCACACTGCACTGACAATATAAGCATACACATTGTATAATATATATATTTCTATATAACAAATCACACACGCACGTGCACACACACACACAAATACAAAGGAAAAACTAGATAAACATGTGGGGAGTAGTGCAATGTAATGGCTGTGGGGCAGCAGTCTTCTGGGAGTCTTTCTGGAGGCTGAGATGCTGCCCTATTTGCAGAAAACTATCTGCCCTGAGGGAGGAAGGAAGTTGCCCGTCTTCAGGCCGCACTGGACAGTAGTAAGGAAACCTTCCCCCAGGCCACACTGGACAGTAGGAAGAGAACCTCCCCCATTCAGGGAGCACTAGCGCCACCACCACTACCTCAGAGGTTGCGAAGAAAGCACAGCAGTTGGACCACAGTGGGCTCAGGGAGAGTGAGGAGGGTGGAACAGAGGCACACCCAGTCAATTGTTCCACTCCATAGCTCCCCTATGGATGCACCCGCAGAGAAGACTGATGACAACTGTCACAAGGGAGGCCCACAGGAAGGAGGCAGAGGACACTGCAGGGAAAGGAAGCAGCTCCTGGTGGGGGACTCAATTATTAGGGGTATAGAGCTGGGGGGAGCTGGGAAAAATGAAGTAAGGTGCCTGCCTGGTGCCATGGCTTGGAGGGACAGGAAGTGCATCCTCAGGATCATGAGAACAGCTGCAAGAGATTCTGAGCTGGACGTAATTGTCCACCTAGGGACAAATGACTTGGCTCATCATGAGATTAGAGCAGTGTAGGAGGACATTGCAGAGTTGGGGAGGGACCTAAGACAAGTAGCACACACAGTATCCTTCTCAGAGGTGCTGCCCGTCAAAGGCATGGGGGAGGTGAGGGTAATTGGCACCATGCAGTTTAATGAATGGTTGAAAAAATGGTGCAGAGCACAGGGGTTTGGCTTAATTGGGGACTGGAGTTCCACCTGGAGGGACACCAGCCTATACTGGCAGGATGGTCTGCATCTGTCCAGGAAGGGAACAAGTCTTTTGAGCAATTGGTTTAAATGCTTCATTTGCAAGCTTTTAAACTAGTCAAAGGGGGAGGCACTGACAAGCAGCAGGAAAATCCCAGCCTCTCCCTACAAAACAGGGTACTAAATGAGAAAAGACTGAGGTAGAATGGTCAGTGGGGATGCTGCAACAGAAGGTAAAGCCATCAAAAAATGGAAGCAATAGTACCAATGCCCGTAGTCTGGGTAACAAGCTTCCTGAATTAGTGGCCTTGATGGAGGAGGAACATCTGGATATCGTGACAGTCACAGAAACATGGTACACACAAAACCATGACTGGGACATACACATACCAGGATACACTGTCTACAGGAGGGATAGGGAGGGTAAAGAGGGAGGAGGGTAGTTCTTTACATAAGGAAGGAATAAAAGCAACAGAACAAAAAGGGTAAACAGGGGAGGAGAAAAGCTTCTGTGGAGTAAATTTGGAGACAGGCAATGGCACACAATACGCACAGGGGTTGTATACAGACCCCCTTCTCAGGGAGAAATGGACAGGAAATGATAGAAGTATACTTAGAATGGCAGAAAAAGGGAGATATTGCTGATGGGTGATCTGAATATGCCAGATGTTAACTGAAGTGCAGTTGCAGCTGCCATTTAGAAGTGCAGTTATTCTAGATGCCCTACAGGGGCATGCCTTGAACAACTAGTACTGGAGCCCACTCGAGAGAGAGCAATATTGGACGTGATTCTCTCAAATGGAGATGGAGAGAGGATCACAGATGTAGAAGTGGGTAGCCATCTGGGAACTAGCGACCATCGAACAGTATGGTTCACAATAAACACAACAATAGAGTCAAGCCATACAAAGACAAAGTACTGGACTTTAGGAGGCTGACTTTGCCAAAATGGGTGAGTGCCTAAGGAATGCACTAGCAAATGGGCAGGAAGGAGGGTGGAAGAACAATGGGGAATAATAAAACTGCCATCACAGAGTAATGAGCCTTTGTGTGAAGCAAATAAACAAAACAAGATGATGTAGAAACCACTATGGTTCTCAAAGGAAGTGGCAGTGAAGGTTCAAAAAAAGAAAGCATTCAGGAAGTACAAGGAATGCTGAAGGAGCAGGACAGAGAACTGTATCAGTTAAAAGCAAAGGAGGCTGGGAAGGCAGTCAGAACAGCAAAGGCCCAAACCGAGGAAAAGATAGCCAACTCAGTTAAGAAGGGGATAAAATCTTTTATAGGTACATCAGGAGCAAAGAAAGACCAAGGAGGGATAGTGAGGCTTAATAAAGGGGAGGAGGGTGGGCAGAGAGAGACTGTGGAAAGGCAGAGATACTAAACAGATATTTTTGCTCAGTATTTACAAATGAAGAGAGGTACATAAAACAAACAGTAGTAACACTCTGGATACAGAAGTTGATACCAGCCCATTTACAGAAGAAAAGGGTTCTGAAAGAACTCTTAAAACTGAAGGTGGACAAAGCAATGAGGCCTGATGGGATTCATCCCAGAATTCTAAAAGACTAAGGGTAGAACTAGTGACACCACTGACTACCCTTTTAACAAATCATGGGAGGATGGGGTGGTACCAGAGGACTGGAGGAGGCAGATGTGATTCCCCTTCACGAAAGTGGGAGCAAGGCAGAAGCGAAACTACAGACCTGTTGGTTTAACCTCAGTGATAGGGAAAATGATGGAATCACTTCTGAAGGAAAGAATTGTCAAGTATCTAGAGGCCAGAGGGCACAGGACCCTAGGCAGCATGGATTCACAGCGGAAGGTCATGCCAGACAAATCTGATAGATTTCTTTGACTGGGTGACCAAAGTAGTAGATCAGGGAGGGCTGTGAACATGGCCTACCTGAGACTTTAGCAAGGCATTTGACACAGTCCCACACAAAGATTAATATACAAGTTAGCCAGCCTGGGAGTGGGTCCCAAGATGACAGCCTGGGTAAAAATTGGCTGGAGAATAGGACACAGAGTAATAGTAAATGGAGTCCACTCAGAAGAAAGGAGGGTTACTAGTAGGGACTGCAGGGTCCAGTATTAGGACCGGTCCTCTTCAATGTCTTTATAAGCGACATTGCGGAAGGACTGGAAGGAAAAGTATGTCTCTTTGCAGATGATACTAAGTTCTGCAACAGAGTTGATGCACAGGATGGGGTGGAAAGGATGAGAAGAGACTTGGCAAGGTTAGGGGAATGGTCAAATGTTTGGCAGCTTAGATTCAATGCTAAGAAGTGCAAGGTAATGCACCTGGAAACAAAACCCAGGGAAGAGTACACAATGGGGGTGAGATACTAACAACAACAAAAATGGAAAGGACCTGGGTAGTCATATCAGATGACCTAAAGGTGGGCAAGCAATGTGAGAGGGCAGCAAGGAGGGCTGGGGGATACTGGGATGCACAGGGAGAGGCATCACCAGTAGAAAACAGGAAGTTATTATCCCTCTGTACAGACAGCTGGTCAGATCCCATCTGGTACTGTGTGCAGTTCTGGAACCCAATCTCTGCAAAGACATAGACAGGATGGAAGCTGTCCAGAGGAGGGCAACTAAAATGGTGCAGGGTCTGCACGGAAGACATATGAAGACTTAAGGAGCTTAATAGGTATAGCCTTGAGGAAAGGAGGGAGAGGGGGACATGATAGAAACTTTCAAGTACCTCAAGGAATCAACAAAGTCCAAGAGGGTAGCATCTTTCAAAAAAGTGTGCAAGAACAAGAGGCACAATTTGAAGATAGAGGCGGCTCAGAGGTAATTTAGGAAGTATTTTTACAGAGGGTTGTGGATGCATGGAGCGGCCTTCTGGAGGAGGTTGTGGAGTCAAAATCAGTGGTGGAATTCAAGCATGCATGAGACAGTCATAAGGCAATTCTGGGAGGTTGGGGTAAGAAAAGTAGGCTGCTGGTTAACTAGGATCTGCAGCTTATCAGTAGGTAGGAAATGGGCAGACTGGGTGGGCCAACGGTCATATCTGCTGTCAATTCTGTATTTCTATGTTTCCCTACACCACTGAGCCCTGCCTGCACCCCCTCGGTCAGGGGCAGGTGGCTGCTCCCGCCACAGCCTGGCTGCCACCAACTGAAAATGTACAGTTCCGATTCGGGACTGTGTAGTACAGTACAGTCTGCCGCCCATTGGCCCAAGCGGTGGACAAATAGGCGTACAGCCGTACTGTACACTGTCAGTCGGTAGGTGGCCGGGCGGCTTGCTGTGGGGAGCTGCCACCCACCGCTGACTGGGGGGGGTGCAGGGTGGTGGGGCTCAGTGGGCAGGTTGGGAGGGGGGCGCTGGGCCACCAGGGTTACTATTTACATTTTCCCATGATCGGGCAGGAGATCAGGTCCACTGGACCACCAGGGGTATTATATTCATATGCCCACAATTGGGCAGAGGGGAGGGTCCACTGGACAACCAGGGATATTATATTCATATGCCCACGATTGGGCTGGAGATCGGATCCACTGGACCACCAGGGATATCATGTTCATATGCCCATCATCAGGCAGGGGAGAGGGTCCACCCACCAGGGTTATTGTATTGCAATGCCCACAATCGGGCTGCAGGGAGCATTGCCTGCCATGGGGCAGGGGGGCGTCAGTCCCCAACGGCTGCAGCCTGGCAGGGTGCCAGGCACAAGCAGCCGGGGATTGGTGCACCACATACAAATGGGGCCATAATGACAGGCAAATGGCCCCGTTTGCCCCTTGCATACATGATGGCCTCATTTGCATGCTCTCGGCTGAATATCGCTCTTGCTGCACCTAGCACAACCGCACTTGTGCTGGTATAGCCCTCTGCTCCTTTGCTGCCCCTTGTGCTGGTGCAGTGTCACTGTGCCATGTGCAGTGTGTGCATCCTCAGTGCCATATTCAATGGTGCTGAGCCATGGTGCAGCACGGTTTAATATCGCCTGGACAATGTCCTGGCTCAGCCAAGTTGCACTGCGCCCAGGCTTATGCCCCAGCCTGGCACAGTCCAAATATCCTGCCCCGTGTATACAGAGCAACAGTTGACATAATAATAGCAAGTACTGGATGATAATATGAGTTACTGGATGCAATACAGGTTAAGTAGCTGTAGATATGAGTAGTAGGGGCAAGTAGCCTTCAGGACAAATACAAGGAGGCGTCTTGTTGGGGGGGGGGGAGACAAGCAGCAGCCATATTGCAGGTGCCAAACCCCAGTAGGGGTGGGGGGCTTGGAAGAAGGTGTTACAGGCCATTGCAGACTGGGGAGATGAAATTGCGTAGTAAGTAGGAAAGGGATCAGGAGTGGAGGCAGAACAGATGGGTGAAGGGAGGGCATTCCACAGCGTAGGGCCTCGCTACAAGAAGGAAGTCTGGCCAGCAACAGTGGACCTGGGGGGAAGGAGTTAAGCTAAGTTAAGCTAGCAACCTGCTACAATATCTTTTCAAACAGGATTTTAATTATTTTATTTTATTTTGGTTTTATGCTTATTTATTGCTGTATGTATTTTCTTACCTTGTACAGTGCTCAGAGCCTCCAGGATGGGGTGCTCAATTAAATAAACTTTTACTAACTCACTTACTTACTCACTTTGTAACTGTAATTGCCATTACTAATTATATTGTTCTGAAACAAGCATAGCAGACAGAGTACTTTTGCTTTGTTTTTAGCTCTGATCACTGTGGCTAATTTGAGGTTTTGCAATACATTTCTAAAGGCTTCTATTTACAGAGCATCAGCTAGCCCTAGATCTGTTTGAAGTGCTTGTCTTGAACTGGTGCTTGAGGCACTGTGAATGTTTTTCTGGGCTGTTTGCATGAAGGTAAGTTTAGGGTTTCTGAATCTGCAGTTGAGAGGAATGCTGGCTAGCTGAAAGGGGAGCTAGGGGTTGGGAAGAGATGTCTGCCACCTGGGTAGGAGTATGGGTTAACGTGCAGGTAATATTTAGAACTGTGCAAACATCTGAGTTTCATTTTTTTTCACATCAAACCCATAAAAGTCTGAAAAGATCGGCACACTTTTGGTTTGATCAGAAAAGCATTTCCCTTTCATTTATGATTGGATGAGGGAGCCTCAAGCAGGGAGTAGTAGTGCCTCGGTCAGTAGGGAAACAGTGGAGATAGAGCTGGGGCCCTGGTGACCAGCACCTGCTCTAGACTAGAGGTTCAACATCCAGTATGAAAAGACGAGGAGCCTTTGTAAATGAGTCCCTGACTCAAAGGTTTGCAATTCCAATTTCTACTAAATAAATAAAAGAGCCTGAAAACAGTTTACCTGCAGAAGTTCATGTCTTTATTGTGCAAGTCAGGTGCAGTTCATGCAGTTCACTGATACTGGATTAAGCGCAGCTTGCTGTCATTCTCTAGTAGAATAATATTCCTTGTTAAGGTTGATAGCTCAGATTTTTTTTCTCTTTTTTTTTCTATATAGATTTTATGCCTCTGGCACACCCCCTTCCATCCAGTCCCCCCATCCCCATCACCTGGCTTCTCCAGAACTTACCTTCCCACTGACTGGGAAGCCAGCTTAGATTTGATTATTTTTCTACCTATCTTTTACAGTACATGTGAGTGAACCCAAAATATTCACAAATATTTGTGTTTTCCATACATTTTCTTAAGATTGCTGGACAATTACTTATCAAGTCATCATTTACGGTTGCATAGTGAAGAAATCGTCATTGTTATGGGATTCTAGCTAGGGTCCTGTCATTCTTCTGCCAGCATCCCTAGGTTCTTGTAACAGAGTGCAGTTCAGCCTACCATGTTTTTTGTTTGTTTTTCACTTCTGCAAGGTTAGCCCCCTCAGTGGTGGCTTATATATATAGAAATATAGATATTGTTGGCAGAAAAAGATTTTGCTGCCCATCAAAACTGCACAGCTCTGCCTATCGAATGTTGATCTTGTGAGGACCTAGTGGCCCATCACTCTCCCATTCTTCCTTTCTCTGTTGCCATCGTCTTAACTAGCCCCATATGCTTTTCCCACCCATATGTGAATCCCTCCACCAATTATACATAGACTAGTCCCCTGGGCAACCCATTCCACTCTTTTACCACTCTATCTGTGCAGAAGTGTTTTCTGACATCCCTCTAAAATCTCCCTCCCTCCCCACCACTTTCATTGAGTCCCCGGGCTGGTGAACCCACTCAGCGTAAACAACTCTCCACTGTCAAGTGATAATCCTGTGGAGGTATCTATATGTCTCTATAGTATCTATATGTCACAATAGTGTTGTGCCAGCGCAAGTCTGAAAATGCACCATTGTGTGATATTCAGTGGGAGGCAGTTGCGCCCCCCCCCAATCACGCTGAGCAACAGCACAATGATAATGAATGTATGCGCAACTGAAGGGGGAGGAACCATGCATAAATGGTGCAGTGTGATATTCAACAACATGCGCCGTGCGCAATAGGGGAGCAAGCAGAAGTTGTGCCATAATGGAAATGAGCCAAAATAAAAAGGAGCAAGGCAGAGGCGCAAGAATGCTACAGAGAAGGCACATGAGGCTGAACTATAGCAACTCAAACTGGGCAGGAGGGACACACAGGGCAGGCCAGGGAAAGGGCACCTGGAACCCATAGGATCAGGGGAAGGTGTGGGGAGCCACAGTGCAGAAGGGGGAAGTACTTGCCACATAGCAGTGAGGCCAGCACAGTCAGGTGTTTCCGGTGCAGGGGAAGTAAAAGCCAGGACAGCAGGGGGAACACAGAAACAGCTGCCGGGGGGGGTGAACACAAGCCAGGGACATGGCCCGTGCCACCATCCAGATGGAGGCAGTAATGAGTGGGGTGAGAAGGCGGGCAGCAGGGGGGTGCGGCCATGGAAGTTCCCGTCGGCGGTATGCCCCCAACAGGCAGTACCGAGCCTTCACCAGCTTCGAGCTGTACAGTGATATGGAGATCGTGGGCTGGTACCGCCTGAATCGGGCAATTCTGAGGTGGCTCTGTGAGCTGTGCAGCAATGTGATGCAGGCACCCACACAACAGAGCCATGCTCTGTCAGTGGAGATAAAAGTGACAGCTTGCATGTGCTTGCTCACCACGGGTACCTTCCAGAGACCAACTAGGGACACCACAGGCATAACCCAGTTGGCCGCTTCATGCCATCTCACCCAATTCCTCAGCGCGCTGCTGCCACATGCTGCAGAGTACATCCATTTCCCCAGCACACCGGTGGAGCAGACAGCAAACATACAGGAGTTCCACAGGTAGCACATATGCCTGGCATGCTAGGGGCAATCGACTGCACCCATGTGGCCATCTGCACACCACCTGACCCAGAGGGGGCCGCATATATAAATCGCAAGGGCTATGCTAGCATCAACTGCCAGGTGGTGTGCGATGCCAGGGGGTGCATAATCAATGTCTGTGCCACGCACCCTGGGGGAGCACATGATGCCTTCATCTGGCACTAGTCGGCACTGTGCCACAGATTCGAGAGTGGAGATATCCCCACTGGCCACCTAGTGGGTGAGTATGCAAACCACATGGACAATCATAGGGCCTGGGGCGGCATGGTCAGAGGTGACATGGGTAGCAGCCTACATGGCCTGGGCAGGGTGATGCTGATCACCAAACTAACCTCCACCCTCTATGCACAGGTGACAGTGCATACCCACTCCGTCCCTGGCTGCTCACACCATACCGGTGGCACGCAACCCCATCACAACAATGCTACAATGAGGCTCACGCCACTACACGTAATGTCATCGAGCGGGTGTTCGGGATGCTGAAGGCACGTTTCTATTGCCTGGACACCTCCAGCGGTACCCTACAGTACAGCTCCTCAATGGCCTGCGGGCTATTACTTGCCTGTTGCATCCTGCACAACATGGCCAATGAATGTGGGATAGCCATACAGGTCGAAGAGGGGGACAGTGATGGGGACAATGAGGATGCCGGTGACAATGGTGATGGGCAGCCCCCCTTGGGTGATGGGACCCCTGACTGCTCCAGCTGGCACAGCTGCACTGAGACACCATCACGGAGGAGCACTTCAGCCAACCCAGGTAAGTCATGGGGCCATGTGCAACCACCAGTGGCTACAGCACAACCTACAAACATGCATGGACACACATCAGGGGTGCATGCCATCAAGGGAACTGGCCGAGCATGGAACCACACACAACATCAGGGATTGGTGAGGTCTAACATGGCACGCGGACAGGCACACACACATACACACACACACACACACACACACACACACACACATACACACACAATGTACCAAACATGCACAAAGGGTAGGAGGCATACTGACCCAGAACACCACCCTTAGCCACACACATGTCCACAGACCACCACACCCACTGCCTGTCATTGTGCTTGTGTCAGATGCTGAGCACCATTGCACATTGGTGTACAGTGCAATGCAGGCATCATCATGCACATGCAACTGCGGACAGCAGCCCGGAGGGTGTGCAGATGGACTGTGTGCATGCAGGGCCGGGTACCCACCCGTGCATTGCCCGCTGAATGACACAGTGCACACAGGGCAGCATCAGACAATAGTCACGTTGGGAGACAGGTCAGTCACGTGCCACAGTGCCCCAGCTGCCACGGATGTGTGGCTGTCCCCCCCGAGACCCACCAGCACTGACAGGCTGACCACTGGCCTCATGGGGTGGCACCGATGGTCCCCCAAGGGTTCCACTGCATGAATGTGACCATGCTCACACAGGGGTCTGCAGCACACCGAACATTCCTGCACCAGGCATGCTCGGGATGCCCACAGCTGAACCTGGTATTGACAAGGATGGTGTCACACAATGCCAGGAATGGGGAGTGGACAGTGCACTGAGTGGCATCTGCGACGCATGGGCAAATAACTGTGTGCCCATTGTGGCCATGACAGCAGTGAATGCCTGTGTCTGCCTGTCAATGGCAGCAGTCACATCCTCCCGCAACTGGTCCATCCCTGCCAGGAGGAGAGCGGTGTCTCTGCTGTGACGCTCCTTTACCCGCTCCAGAGCCACACGCAGTGCATCCACCGATGTCGCAAGCCGCATCTGCTGATTGACTGATGCTTGCAGTATGCGGGTGTGCTCATCCAAGAGGTCATCTGCCTGCTCGGCATCTTGCCCCTCAGTGTGTGCACAGCCCTGATGCTCAGCACCCCTTGAGGGTGGGCGCTGCACACCAGGACCAGGCCTGGGCATGTCCACAAGCGGTGCACTGATGCCGCCCCCTGACACTGTACCCCCAAGCTCATTGGCAGACTGCTGATGCTGCCCCTCAGGCTGCCGCTCTCTAGGGCTCACTGGTGCCACCGCAGTGGCCACAACAGTCCCACTGTCCTGTACACACACCAGTGCTGCCCCACCGGTGCTGACAGGTACAGGCTGGAACTGTGATGACACGCAGGCCTCCACAGTGGCACCACCCACAGCCATGGCCACGATGTTACCTGCTGTGTGGCCATCCTGTGGCTCACACGTGTCACTGCCCATGATGTTAGCGACATCATCATCGGTGACGGACCTGGCACCAGCCCGAGTCACAGCATGCTGGCATCCATGGACGCTGGCACACTGGGACACAGGCAGGACCTCCTCTGCACCTGTTCCAACAACTTCAGTCTGGACATCCAGGCGGGCCCACTGTCACACTGAGCCACATATTCCTGTGGAGGTGGATGAGCTCTCCTCCATCTCCATCTGACTGGCCTCAGTGGAGAGGCCCACCACCGCTGATCCATGCAGATGCTCAGGATCTGTAAGGGAAAACAAAGTCGCGTTACTGCATGTGACCTACCCTGCCCCCCCAATAGACTGACCATGACCTACCATGCAGTGATGAGCTACCACCCGTCTGGAAGCCACCACCAGGAATACCCTCAATGGCACAATGCTGGATGCTGCCAGCAACCCTCTCCTCCTGTGGGGTCAGGCATAGCACCCTCGGGCTATCCCCCACCTGTCACAGATTGTGCTGCCCTGATGGCAGCCACCTTCCCCTTAATCCTCCTCCTGTCTGTACCCATCTTCTTCTTGCACTCCTGCATGGAGCACTGGTGGCTGCCATGCAGGTTCACAGCATGCGCCACCTCCTCCCATGCAGCAGCACAGGCCTGTGGTGTTCCCTGGTGTCCGCTGAGAAGTGGCTTCTGGTCCAGGTAGGCCTCAAACAGGGCATCTTTCTCAGCCTTGGTGAAATTTGGCCTCCTCCTCCTCCTCCCGCAACTCTGTTCCTCTTCTCCCCACAACTCGCTCAGTCATGATTCAGCCTATGAGAATGAAAGTTGTTACCTGTGACTGTGCAGTCCCATGCATGTCCCAAAATCCACAGTCCACACTCCCAAACAGCATGCAACTCACCAATAGACTGCAGTACCAACTATGGCCAATGCAGCCCAATGTCACACTTTTATAGCGCAACCCATGCAAATGAGGCGAGGGGCAACTTTAAGTGGATGCAAATTGCAGTGCTGTGCCATTGAATAGCTGATTAGCTGATTTGCATATGACAGCTGAATATCACGCTTTTGCACTTTGCGCAATTGTGTTGAACATGCTGAGCCAAGGATGCAGTTCTGTGACATGCGCAGTACACACCTAACTGCTCATGCCCAGGTTGATGATGCAGGCGCCTGCTGCGCTGCTGACATGCTGTGCACGGGAGGCAATGCAGGGCATGGCCACCATTGTGCCAGTGGCGCTACAGCGATGTTCACCTCTATGGCGCTGTGGCACTGGGGCATCGTAGGCGCAGTGGGGCAACAGCGTGGTAGGCCACTACTGGAGGTAGCACACAGGCACCCAATCGCGCTATACACATTGGGTTCCAATCGTGCTGTGGCTGTCCATGTGTCAGAGGCCCTGGACCCTGTGCCCGACCTTTGCCCCCAGGTGCCAGGCGTCAGGCATAGGTGCACCACTATCGTGCTGTTCGGTGACAGCACAATAGGGAATGGCAGCGCTGTATCGCGCAATATCTGTATGTGGCGGAACTGTGCTGCAGAGCACCATTTTGACCCTACTGAGCAAGAGAGATGGCATGGAGGTGAGCTACCCAGTGGAGCCAGATTGAATTGTCAAACTTGGTTGCCTTTGTTGAGCCACTTTTTGTCCCACTGTTTGGGGAGGCACCCCTGGACAGGTCCAGGAGCCAGGTGTGGCAGGAGGTGGCCGACACCCTGGAGGAGGCCACAGGAATGGGGCAGATGGCAGAGCAGTGCCACCACAGGTATGGGGACCTGAGGCAGAGGGACCCGGACCTGCTTGTCCACCTGCGGGCATGTGCCAGGAGGGGCACAGTGCCACAGTCAGGTAGGTGTAACATCCATACACTTTTATCTTCCATATGGGTATCACGGTTGCATGTGTCCAGAACATGGGGGGACAGTCTGGTTTTGGCTGTGGTGGTGTTATCAGGGTGTTAGGTGGGTGAGTCTGGCTGTGTGGGATTACTCACACATGGGGGCAGGGGAACTTTGCTACAGGATTGTACTGATGTTCTTCTCTCCATGTTTGAACCTTAGGCCCAGAAGAGAGACAGTTGGTGAGAGAGTGGAGGCACCAGCTGGAGGACTGGAACAACAGGAGGGCCAAAGGTCCACAGCGGCAGAGGGACCAGTCTGATGATGGTGAGTGCCTTACCTCCATGATTACTACTGCACGCTGTGTAACAGGGTGGGCAGCGGGGCACGGCCACCATCCATTGACACCACTGCCATGCACGCAACTTGTTACAGTCAGCACTGTCCAGTTGCACTGCATGTCTGGGAGTGCGTCAATGGTGGTCCATGCGTGCACCGGGTACGTGGCTGTGCCACTGCCTATGCACCACATAGCCATGTCACTAAACAGCCATGGTGGTGCTGTGCAGGACTTGGCCAGAGGGTGTGTGCAGTGGTCCACATGGCTGTGTGTGACTGGGTGGGCAGCTTTTGTGGACACGATCACTGTGGGTGGTCACACACCATCATAGAGGCATGTCCCATGGCCGTATGCCATGCACAGTGGATGGGCTGTATGGGGCTGTGCATTCACACCTATTGACTCTGCTCCCTTGTCCTAGGTGTCCAATAGCTGCACATGATATGGGAGGCACTGCAGGAAATCCTTACTGTTGCCAGGGCATCGCTGCACATCCTGCAGAGGATTGAGAGGCTGGGGGTCAGGCAGCGGCATAGAAGGAGGAGCAGCTGGAGCAGGGAGGGGGGCTCCCACTGATCATCACACTGCTCCTGATTTCCCCTACCCCTGGCCTGGACTCACCCTCACACCCCTCCTTTCATGTACCATTTGTTCACCCCTGCCCCTTACCCACCCCCACCTTGTTTGTGGCCCTCCCCCCACACATTTGTATATAATTATACATAGTTTTGTTGGATGTTTTTGAATACAATTCTTTTGATATGACTACTGTGGTGGTCTCTGATTTGCAGCGGGCTATAGGTGCTCAGCTGCAGTGGTGTGCTGGTGTCAGGGGTGGTGCAGTCATGGGTGTGTGTGTGTATGTCCATGCGGAAGTGACTATGGTGTGGGAGTAGCTATCAGTCAGTGTCTGTGGTGTGTGTGTTGTTCCCTGTGCACTGGATGACTGTGTGCAGTGGTCCATGGTGCATGCTGTGTGTCCATGGCACACCTGTCAGCCCATCCATGGTGTGTAGCTATCATCCTTGCATGTCTGTGACCTGCAAGGTCTGCTGGCATGTCAGTGGTGGCTGTCCATGCAGGGCAGCCACTGTACCCGTCACAATGCTGGGTTGCCTCCTGTCACTGGTGTAGTGCATGTCTGCCTTGGGTGACACTGTGGCCTCCGCTGTTGTTGTCCCACCTCCATACTGTGGCTTGTGTGTGTTGCAGGGGATGTGCACCACTGTCTGTGACTTGTGCTCTGGGCAAATGCTGGTGGCATACAGGTCCACAGTGCCTGCGCAGGGTGGCTGGCACTCCTGTGCCATGGAAGACTGCTGGCCGTGTGTACACGGTTTCCATGGCCCCATGCTGGGGGCTTGGTTGCCCCGCTACTGCTTCCCTGTGTTTGTATGCCCTTGGGTATGGGTGGGTGTTTGTCCATGCACTGTGTTGCATCCAGTGTGGTGCATGCTTCCATGCACCACTGTGGGTGTCTGTGCTGGCTGTTGTGGCCAGTGCTGGGTCAGGGTGTGTCCTTGGGAGGGTGTTCAGGGTGCTGTACCACTGGTGGTGGGGTCCGGGGCATGCCCTGTCACATGTGGGGTACCTCGTATGCGGACGCATGGTCGGGCTCTCAGCTGTACCTCGGGGGGACTGTGCGTGGTGGCACTGTGTATGCTGTCATTGCATCGCTGTGTGCTGCCACCCGCTGATGGGTGCTCATGGTGGGGCTGCCTTGCATGGTTCTGTGGTGCACAGGGTTGCATTTTCACAGTGGGGGTGGTGGCATGCATGGGATTTCCTGCAGTGGTGGGTGCTGCTCCTGGGCAGGGTGTCTGGGGATCACAGTGCAGGGTGTTATCTGCATTGGGGGGATGGTGTGGCACAGGGTGGTCATTCCTCCTTGTGTGCCAGTCACAGCTTGCCAGGGGGTGTGATGGGGCACCATGGTCCAGCTGTGGGTTGGTTGCTTGTCTCCATGGGCCAGTGGTTATTTCAGCCCTCCCCCAGTTATGCAATGCATGAGGTGTGGGGGGACAATGTCTGTTCTCCTGTGTGTTCCTCTGCCCATCTGTGGCATGGTGGTGGGCCCCTGCATCCCTGGTTGTGCTGTTGCATTGCTGCCCTGCTGCTGGGGGGCATCCCTGGTTGCATTATGGCACATCTGGATTGCTCAGCTGAATATCCCTTGTTGCACTATGGCGCATCAAATATGCTCAGCTTCCCCTCCCTAGTTGCGCTATGGCACAAGTGGTGCAATATTCAGTCATCAGCTGTAAGCACATCTTGGCTAGCGCAGTTTTTGAATATTGTGCCTCTTATGCATGGGCGCAATGGACTTGCACTTGCTCCTGCTGTTGCACGCTTTTTGGGTGCAGTTTGAATATCTGGGCCAGTGCATAAATGTTGAGATTTGTGGAGCTAATGATTTTCAGTTTTCAAGCACTGATAAAAAAATGAATTTGTCATTTTTAAACCAGCACTTGGGTGTCAAGTTTTCTTGAGAAACTCGGCTTTGCACCAGGTTTTTGGACAAAACCCTCCATTTTGAACCAGAGTTTTGTACAAAAGATGTTGAGCTTCTCTCAATTATAGGGACAATGGGAAAAATGGATTTTAAGACAGTGCCAAACCAAACTGTCCATTTTTTTAAAAACAGGAAATAATTGGCTGTAGATTTGATAATATCTCCATATTATGTAAGTCTTAAACTGCTGGAGGATCATTCTGGTTACCCAGAGTTCAGGAGCCCCTTAAGGATGAGCTTAGGTGCAGGGGACTCAAAGGGATGGGCGAGGGTGCAGGGGAACCCACTGGGACTTGGTACAGGGTGTAACTACTGGGCTGTGCTTGGTTATAGGGGAAATCAGTTGAACTTGGGTGAAGGGGACCCAGTGGGCTGGGTTGGGGTACCGGGGGGAGCCTACTTGGCAGGGATTGAGTACAAGAGGGGACTTTCTGGGCTTGGGTGCAGGAGGGGATCCAGCAGGTTTGGGCATTTTGCATCCCTCCTCAACGAGAATTGTATGTAAAATGGTGATGACGTCCCTACTGTCATGTTATCATCAATAAAAGTACAGTACTGATGTCACAAATTATCACTTTTTTTGAGAATAAAATGACAGTTTAGAGTTCGCTTTAGAGTAAGCAATTCTTTTGGTATCTAAGGCCATTCATTTCTGCAGGTGTAACTAATTAGAATATTTAATTGCACATAATTGTTTAAAGACCATTAATGTATTAACCACCAATGTGACATTTTTTAATGGTAGGAATAACTCATTAAAATAATGTCATGGGTATAAATTCTGCCATTAAAAAGAATTTTGGCAAGACATAGAAACATAGAAACATAGAAACATAGAAACATAGAATTTGACGGCAGATAAGGACCGCTTGGCCCACCCAGTCTGCCCATTTCCCTGCCTACTGGATAAGCTGCAGATCCTAGTTAACCAGCAGCCTACTTCTTCCAACCCCCATCCCCTAGAATTGCCTTATGACTGTCCCATGCATGCTTGAATTCCACCACTGTTTTGACTCACAACCTCCTCGGAGGCCGTTCCATGAATCCTCAACCCTCTCTGTGAAAAAATACTTCTAAATTACCTCTGAGCCGCCCCCCTCTATCTTCAAATTGTGCCCTTGTTCTTGCACACCTCTTTTTTGAAAGATGCTACCCTCTTGGACTTTGTTGATTCCCTTGAGGTACTTGAAAGTTTCTATCATGTCCCCCCTCTCCCTCCTTTCCTCAAGGCTATTGTGGTCGCAGATTCTCTTTACTGTCTATACTTTACCTTAATTTCTATGTACTCAATAACCACACCCAATGGTTATTCCAATAAACTCAGTTTATTGTCTGTACACACATGTGTGGGAGCCTCGGCTAAAGGCAAGAGCTCCTCGATTATTGTTCACAGAGGCTTATATACCTTTTTTAGTTTCACAGTCTAACAGTGATCTCATGCTTAACAACAGCTTTCCCTTATCTTTAGCAAAAACCTTAGATTCAGCACTTTTCGTATAAGGAGTTGTTTTTTTTATACTTACTATGTGTCTCCTTTATCTTAGTTACAACCAGCTGTATTTCACTTTATTTAATTTTTCAAGGTTTTCTTATCTTAGTCAAACAACCTCCTTTGTTTTAGTTAGCACAGAACTGCACATTCATTATGGCTGTTTTACAAAGCAGATAGTTTTAAAGCATATGAAGGCAACATGGCTATATGGCTATAACAAAACAGATAGTTTTAGAGCATATGAGAAGCAACATATCTATATGGCTATAATCACATATAACAGTTATAAGCTCTGGTACAATAAGCTTTAGAACATAAAGGTATTATACTTTAGGATATATAAAATTCCACCACACTCCCCTTTTGATACTCTGTATCAACTAACCACCCTTTTTATTTATATGATTTAAAACTGGTTTTAGCATACAGATAGTTAAGGCATGGAGTTACAGATGGAACACAGTGGTGAGTTTATAAAACATAATACAGAATTGAAGGATGTCAACACCACAATTGAAATGTGAGAAAAAATGCTAACACGTGACACCACATATAACATAACAATTTTGTTGATGAAAAGAGTTTATGGAATTCACTTTGAGTGAATAAGGTAGATGCTACCTTGTGTTGAGGTGTGGCACACCTTGGAGCTTGATTGAAGAATCTATTGATAATGTCTCTGACAGATAAGTCCTTATAAAACATAACAGTCCATGAAATTAACAGTTCATAAGTTCATATAAGTATCCACAGGTTGATGTAGTTATAGTACAGATGAAATGTCATTTGCAGAATGGTGGTAACCCCACAAGGCATATGGGGCAATGCAGACAGTAATTTAAAACAAAACACCAGCATAGTAGAAAAGTCAGTGTTCATTTTGCTGGCTGGCTGATTAGTAGACACACTGGCCAGGGTGCATTAAGTCCTTTTAATGGAGGTCACACACACACTGGCATGGCATTTGTTTTGTCGTGAGTTGATTACACCCCAGCATACAAATTAACAGTCCATAAAAGGTAACAATTGACAATAAACCATTAAGAACACAGTCCATAACAGAGCAATAGGGTTGTAGAAAGTACCAGCCATGTTTGGAACAAGCGGCAGTGAAGAAAATGGATGTATTGCTTGAAGGTCAATTGAAGCAGAATCTTCGCTGGAGTTAGGGGAGCCCTTCCCCAGACTTAACTTTATAGTAAGCAGAAACAATAAGCTTGATTGCAGAGTCTGAACTGACTGGACCTTTTCAGTTGATTTAAAGTTCTACAAATAGGTGTAATTTCGCTGAAAACATTACACTTGCAGAGGTTACTGCTGTTGAGCGTGGAGATCTTGTGTGTGCCCACCGTGAAACCTGCAAACTTGCAAAGTGTGTTGACACTGAGTTAAAACACATAAATAACAATCTTTTAAACCATTTACTTTTGTTTTGTAAAGAGTGGTGTGACAGAGCCTAAATTCTGGCAATTAGAAAAATAAAAAAATAAATGGGACATTAACCGCACACCTGGGGGTGCAGGCCGGTTCAATTATACCATTTGACCATCTGTAAATCATGACAATGTTATGGTTACCTCCTGCTTTTAAATCACAGCAGTTATGACAGTGATGAACATTATTTCCCTGTCTGTTGCAAGCAGGCCTGGCGGAGACCTGAGTTATAAAATCCTGTAATGTTACAATACATAGATACATAGACAGTGTCAGTAGATAAGGGCCTATGGCCACCCAGTCTACCATTTGAGCTTGTAAGTTTAGTTTGTTTTCTACAAGTCTGTTTTCCTTACCCTGACCTCTAGAATTCCTTTATGTCTATTTCATGCATTCTTAAATCCGTGATTGTTTCAGCCCCCACCACTTCCTCTGGCAGGGTGTTCCACTTGTCCACCACCCGTTCTGTGAAGAATTCTTTCTCATGTTTTCTCTGAATCGTCCTCCCTCCAACTTTATTCCATGCCCTCTAGTCCTGGAACATCTTTTTACGCTTAAAAATAGTGTTTTCCTGCACTCTGTTTCTCCTGTAAGATACTTGTATGTCTCTTAGATATCCTCTCTCTCCTCCTCTCCTCCAGGGAGTGCATGTTTAGTTCCTTTAACTTGTCTTTATAGGACTTGTGATGCAATCCATTTTGCACCATTCTCACCCTTGTACTCTCTTCAGACCCATTACCCCTCTTCCTCAGTAAAGACTGAGCAGAAATATCTGTTCAACATGTCAGCTTTACTGTTGTCATCCTCCACGCGACTCCCATTCTCCCCCTTCAGTCTCACTGTCCCTTTCCTTTGTCTTTTTTTTTGCTACCTCTTTGGAAAACCATAATGGTCTCCTCTTTCTTTTCTCTTGCTAACCTGCTTAATGCAGTTACGCTTCAAACATATTGTTCATAACAATATGCCTTTTACCTAATGCAATTAGTGGGACAAATACATATGTTGTTGGCCTATGCCAATTTAATAACAGTGCCTATTGCACCTGTGACAAGTGAAAAGGTCTACCTTTTTACCTGTATAGTGAAATACTTTAAAGTACTGAGTGAGATAAGGCTTGAAGCATAGGTTTGGAGTACAATGTAAATTGTGCATATTATAATTGTTAAAATTTAAAATGACAAAAACCTACATACAGTACACAAATTTTTTAGGGGTACCTGTGAGTAATAAGACAAACGGAGCATTAATTTTACTTTTGGTTTTGCTTTGGAACATATTGTAGGGGTGGGTCAGCAATGCTGGCCCCAGTATTTAGGTTTGGTTATGAGCATTAAAAACATTATACATGTGGAGCACTTTTTTGAATACACACACATGATACAGTGTAGCAAGATGTATATTAAAACATTATAACATAAACATAAGCATGTTTGTAATAGAACAATTTCAGTATTGAGCATAATGCATAAAATACATTTTAAACAACACATGTAGGCTGTAAACTTAGCTTAAAATCCAGAAATGTTAGAGTACTGTGAATTTACTGGTTGAAAAAAAAATGCATTCATTGCTGTAAGGCAATGACAAAAGTTGCTTTGCATTTGTTTTAACAGGATAAGAATGCTGAAAAGACAATCAAAAGAATGAATATGTGTGGACATACATACACAACTCTACTCTCCAGCGTAACTGATTATTGCTGAGGCAGAAACCCTTGTACCAATAATAGGTGTAGATTTAACTGTTTGCACTAGAAAAACAGAAGGGCTTGGGCTGGGTTATGCTGTTAAAATACCTTGGGTCTTTTTAAAACCTGTAAATAAGAAACAATTATTGGCAAATACATATTTTCCTTATTTACCCCTCTAGGGAACAGTGATGTACCTTACAACCTTTGTGGGTATTACACTGGAAGGGATAGAGGAAGGTAAGCTTACCCCTCCCCAAGCTCCTACTGGTGGAAGAGACAGCTCGAATACTGTAGTAATAAAAGGTTAGCTGTGGATGGTGACATGATTCCCACCTACTACACTTTAAATTATAACAAGATAATATTACAATTAGTTTAGTAGGTTTTATACCTTACTATAAAGATGGGGAACTTCTTTTCTCTAGAAGAAGAGAAGAAACACAGACAAACAACAAAAACAAACACACACCAGTTTAAAATAAAACAAGATTATTTTCATAGGATAAAAAGCCAAGCGTCCTGGGTTCCCTTATCCTAAGCATGACAAAATGTCAGCTGAGTTTATAAAAATCAGATTGATGGTAATACAGTACGTACGTATCTTTTAGAATGCATTTCAAAAGACAAAAAAAAAAATGATTACACCATGGTCACACATAAAACCAAAACCATTGTTTTTAACTGTAGATGGTAGACTCTCAAAACAGCTGTAATAGTCTTTTTTTCAAAAGCGTACTATATATATATAATAAAAATATGGGAGATGATGAATAATTCTCCCTTCCAGCTGAGTATTGCCTGTGTTGGCTGCAAGTCAGAAGCCATGAGAGGAGAAGAAAAGTTTGTTCTCTTTACTTAGAATACTAGTTTTGCAATAAAAGTCAAATTACATGGTTCACTCTTGGTGTGCTTTCATGAAAACATACATTTTGTGTGAAAAGTTGTGCTTTAGGCATGGAATACACATCAAGTTTGAACTGGTAGTAACATAAAATGTTGAAACACAAGAAGGTCAAATAACATGCAAAGGTCACAGTGTGCATGCAAGGGTCGTTCAAACAGTTATTTTTGTAGTGTCCTTGAACACTACTGATATTAAATATTTTATAATAAAACTGCTGGCCAAGACAGTACACACACACACATACACAAAAGAAATACTTAACACAAAATAAGACTGACATTGTTTCACACCAATTTGCTGAGGTAATGCCCATAGCTTTATTAGAAAACTGTACGTGTTTTAGATATATGTGCTACCTCCCTGTCTTGTAACACTGACAATTTTAAAACCAACACATTTATACATATCATACCAAATCTTTCCAGAACAAACACTTTTTAAACACATTTTAATAACTCCTTTCAACACCTTTAAAACACAGCACAACATACTATCTGTAAGTGAACACATCTAGTATAACATGGTTACACCTTCTGGCACTATAGCCAAAATATGGCACTCTGCCATTTGCAAAAAGTTTCTGGTTTTAACTAGAAATATGATAAAGCCATTTATAGCTGTTAACACATTACATTTTACCTAGCAGTGGCTTGGCACGCTGCTTCAAACTACAACTCTTTCTGCACATTGCAATCTATGACGTCATATCTCTTTACCTTCAACACCACCTGCTTTAACCAGCAACTACATACAAAAGTTCTTTAATGACCCTGTCTAAGCAGCACAAATGTTTCATTAAAAATAAAGCCAATTAAAACAGTCAGCTATGAGGCAAGGAAGCTTCTTTTCATTTTTTTTTTTTTTACTGTAACATGTTTTGCCTGAGCAGTCAAACCTATCTAAACCTTGACAACAGAACATAATTACAGAACACAGATATAAACTACAAAATATGTACAAGAAAGACTGAGCATTACCTTGTTTAGTATACGTATTACAGAAATAAACAGACAGACATAAAACAACTTTGAATAAAAATTCAGACTTACCCGATGCAAGGTATTTTTTCTTCTTTTCAGATACACAAGTCTGAGTAAGAAAACTGACTGCAGGACCTTCATGATAATTTCCAAACACTGCAGCTATTAACTCTTTCAAATGTTTTCTTTTGGCCATTTTAGTAACCTGCCAAACCAAGTCTTTTCCAGAGCTCTGGGTTGCAGTTTAAAAACAAAACAAAAAAAAATCTCTTAACAGTACTAGCTTGAGATCCATCTGGTAGAGGTCCCCATATTTCCCATTTGGTCCCGTTTACTGGGCCTATCTCTTATGCGAGCCAACTCTTACTTCTCTTATTGGGCGTCCCCTGACGTCAGGTGCCAACCTAGCACTTTCGGTGCCACCCTAGCACCTAAGACAGTAAATGATGGCTGTCACCAATCCCTAAGGCGTCACACAAGTGATGGGACTAAAACACAGGGCACCCCTTCCCTGTGTCGGGACTAGATGATCCGATCGCATAACACCGGAGGCGAAAGCCATCCTGCCATTCGTAAAAAGCTGTGGTGCAGATTCTCTTTACTGTCTATACTTTACCTTAATTTCTATGTACTCAATAACCACACCAATGGTTATTCAATAAACTCAGTTTATTGTCTGTACAACATATGTGGGACCCTCGGCTAAGAGGCAAGAGCTCCTCGATTATTGTTCACAGAGGCTTATATACCTTTTTAGTTTCACAGTCTAACAGTGATCTCGCCTTAACAACAGCTTTCCCTTATCTTTAGCAAAAACCTTAGATTCAGCACTTTTAGTATAAGGAGTTTTTTTTTTATACTTACTATGTGTCTCCCTTTATCTTAGTTACAACCAGCTGTATTTCACTTTATTTAATTTTTCAAGGTTTTCTTATCTTAGTCAAACAACCTCCTTTGTTTTAGTTAGCACAGAACTGCACATTCATTATGGCTGTTTTACAAAGCAGATAGTTTTAAAGCATATGAAAGGCAACATGGCTATATGGCTATAACAAAACAGATAGTTTTAGAGCATATGAGAAGCAACATATCTATATGGCTATAATCACATATAACAGTTATAAGCTCTGGTACAATAAGCTTTAGAACATAAAGGTATTATACTTTAGGATATATAAAAATTCCACCACACTATACATATTAAGCTCCTTTAGTCTCTCTTCATATGTCTTCTGGTGCAGACCCTGCACCATTTTAGTTGCCCTCCTCTGGACAGCTTCCATCCTGTCTATGTCTTTGCGAAGACTGGGTCTCCAGAACTGCACGCAGTACTCCAGATGGGGTCTGACCAGCTGTCTGTACAGAGGGATAATAACTTCCTGTTTTCTACTGGTGATGCCTCTCCCTATGCATCCCAATGTCCCCCCAGCCCTCATTGCTGACCTCTCACATTGCTTGCCCACCTTTAGGTCATCTGATATGACTACCCCCAGGTCCTTTTCCATTTTTGTTGTTGTTAGTATCTCACCCCCATTGTGTACTCTTCCCCTGGGTTTTTGTTTCCCAGGTGCATTACCTTGCACTTCTTAGCATTGAATCTAAGCTGCCATACATTTGACCATTCCTCTAACCTTGCAAGTCCCTTTTCATCCTTTCCACCCCACCCTGTGCATCAACTCTGTTGCAGATCTTTGTGTCATCTGCAAAGAGACTTACTTTCCTTCAGTCCCTCTGCGATGTAAACATAAAGACATTGAAGAGGACGGATCTAATACTGAACCCTGCGGTACCCCACTAGTAACCCCCCTTTCATCAGAGTGGACTCCATTTACTATTACTCTCTGTGTCCTATTTTCCAGCCAATGTTTTACCCAGGCTGTCATCTTGGGACCCACTCCCAGGCTAGCTAACTTGCATATTAATCTTTTGTGTGGGACTGTGTCAAATGCCTTGCTAAAGTCTAGGTAGGCCATGTCCACAGCCCCTCCCTGATCTACTACTTTGGTCACCCAGTCAAAGAAATATATCAGATTTGTCTGGCATGACCTTCCTGCTGTGAATCCATGCTGCCTTGGGTCCTGTGCCCCTCTGGCCTCCAGAAACTCGACAATTCTTTCCTTCAGAAGTGATTCCATCATTTTCCCTAACACGGAGGTTAAACTAACAGGTCTGTAGTTTCCTGCTTCTGCCTTGCTCCCGCTTTTGTGAAGGGGAATCACATCTGCCCTCCTCCAGTGCTCGGGTACCACCCCATCCTCCCATGATTTGTTAAAAAGGGTAGTCAGTGGTGTCACTAATTCTACCCTTAGTTCTTTTAGAATTCTGGGATGAATCCATCATGCCCATTGCTTTGTCCACCTTCAGTTTGAAGTTCTTTCAGAACCCTTTCTTCTGTAAATGGGCTGGTATCAACTTCTTATCAGTGTGTTTCTACTGTTTGTTCTAGGTAACCCCCTTTGTAAATACTGAGCAAAAATATTTGTTTAGTATCTCAGCCTTTTCACAGTCTCCCTCCCCCTCCCCCCTTTATTAAGCCTCACTATCCCTCCCTTGGTCTTCCTTCAGCTCCTGATGTACCTATAAAGGTTTATCCCCTTCTTAACTGAGTTGGCTATCTTTTCCTCGGTTTGGGCCTTTGCTGTTCTGACTGCCTTCCCAGCTTCCTTTTGCTTTAACTGATACAGTTCTCTGTCCTGCTCCTTCTGTGATTCCTTGTACTTCCTGAAGCTTTCTTTTCTCTTGAACCTTCACTGCCACTTCCTTTGAGAACCATAGTGGTTTCTTACATCATTTAGTTTTGTTTATTTGCTTCACACAAAGGCTTGTTGCCTCTGTGATGGCAGTTTTATCATTCCCCATTGTTCTTCCACCCTCCTTCCTGCCCATTTGCTAGTGCATTCCTTAGGCACTTACCCATTTGCAAAGTCAGCCCTCCTAAAATCCAGTACCTTTGCCTTTGTGGCTTGACTCTATTGCTTGTGTTTACTGTGAACCATACTGTTCGATGGTCGCTAGTTCCCAGATGGCTACCCACTTCTACATCTGTGATCCTCTTTTCATCTCCATTTGAGAGAACCAGGTCCAAGATTGCTCCCTCTCGAGTGGGCTCCAATACTAGTTGTCTAAGGCATGCCCCTGTAGGGCATCTAGAATAACCCCATTCTTGGAAGTGGCTGCGGCAACTGCACTCCAATTAACATCTGGCATATTCAGATCGCCCATCAGCAATATCTCCCGTTTTTTTGCCATACTAAGTATAGTTTCTATCATTTCCTTGTCCATTTCCTCCCCCTGAGAAGGGGGTCTGTATACAACCCCTGTGCGGATTGTGGTGCCATTGCCAGTCTCCAAATTTACCCACAGTGCTTCTTCTCCTCCCTGTTTTCTCTTTTGTTCTGTTACTTTGATTCCTTCCCTTATGTAAAGAGCTACTCCTCCTCCTCTTTTACCCTCTCTGTCTCTCCTGTAGATAGTGTATCCTGGTATGTTTACGTCCCAGTCATGGTTTTGTGCGAACCATGTTACCTAACAGAAATAAAAATAGTTAAATATTAAATCAGTTCTGTTCATGGTTTGATCATCATGTATCCTGGGCATTTAATGCTGTAAGCAAACAATGCTTTCAAAACTACCGGCAACTTACTGACAAAAAACAAAATACATTTAAAAATTTTCAACAAGATTTAATGGTGGAAATTAATTCATAATGGAAAATGAATGGTATTTGAATGCATTTTGGGTGCAGTAGTGTTTGCATTAGACACAATTATTTTCTAACTTTCAGTTGCGTATGGCAGAATGGAACTTGAGAAGGAATAACATCCTATTTTGATTTTCTGTAAATACATTTTCTGCTGAAAAAGCAATGGAAATATTGCGCTGCACATTGAAACAGTATGAAAAGAAGACTGCACAACTTGGGTTACATGTTTGTTTCAGTTTCTCATAATGGAAAACTGGGAGAGGCAGCTGCTTGCAGTATTCCCACAGAGGCATTGCAAGCATAAGATCTTATTCAGGACCTGGGTCCCAAAACAACAGGCTGTGCGGTGGGGTCTGTGGGCCACCTAGGCCACAGAAGCTGTCAGAATTGAATAGTCTACTCAACCCTAACATTAAATACCCTATTTAACCCTAACTATAGTGGCACTAGTGTGCCTCTATAATATATACAAACAAGCATTTGACAAATGCCAAATGTTCACCGTGTGCATTAGTCTTATAGGAGGTGTGTGTCTGAAAATTGCTTCAGTGAAAGAATCATATTCTTAACATTTAAGAATACAAAGTAGGAGTGATGATGTTGGGCAGCATAACTGTCTTGTCTGGTAATATTTGTGCCTCAAATTTTCAATACACCATTTTTATGACTCCACCTCATGAACAAGTGCAGAAAAATTGTGCAACTCCTGGACAAAAGATGATTTCACACAGTGACGCAGAGTCATCTTTTGGGATGCAAAAATACATTTTGGCCAGTATCTGCAAAATGACAGCTGTCACATTCATGAGGCGCTGTGAAGAAATGGCAGTTATGAGCCTACGTTTGCGAATTTCAACGCAGGCTTATACCTTTGTTATTTTTAAATATTTTTACACCACATTTTCAAACATAGCCTTCTTATGACCCCACCTCATGAACAAAGGTGGAGAAAATTTTCAACTGCTGCCTGAAGGGTAATTTTGTGCAGCGTCAGCGAAATCACCTTTCAGGATGCAAAAACATATTTTGGCCAGGATCTAAAAAATGACAGCTATTGAGTTCGTGATGTGCTATGAAGAAATGGCAATGTTGAAAATCTGGGTTCAAAATATTAAAAATTACCAAGGTTACGAGCCTAGGTTCACAAATTTCAATGCAGGCTCATACCTTTGTTGTTTTTTAATATTTTTACACCAAATTTTCAGCATAGCCTTCTTATGACCCCACCTCATGAACAAAGGTGAAGAACATTTTTATCTGCTGCTTGAAAGGTAATTTTGTGCAGTGTCAGCGAAATCATCTTTCAGGATGCAAAAACATATTTTGGCCAAGATCTAAACAATGACAGCTGTCACATTCATGAAGTGCTGTGAAGAAATGGCAATGTTGAAAATTTGGGGTCAAAATTTTGAAAATTACTAAAGTTACAAGTCTGCGATCATAAATTTCAACCTAGGCTCATAACTTTGTTGTTTGTTAATATTTGTGCCCCAAATTTTCAACATAGCCTTCTTATGACCCCACCTGATGAACAAGTGCAGAAAATATTTAAACTCCTGCCTAAAGGTGATATCGCGCAGCAACTGTGAAATAACCTTTCAGGATGCAAAAAAAAAAAAAATTTTGTCCAGAATCTGAAAAATGACAGCTGTCACATTCATGAGGTGTTGTGAAGAAATGGCTAATTTGAACATTTGGCATCAAAATATTGAAAATTAGCAAAGTTCACAAATTTTAACACAGGCTCATAACTTCATTGTTTTTTAAACTTTTTCACCAAATTTTCAACATAGCCTTCTTATAACTCCTCCTCATGACCAAGGTGGAGAAAAGTTTCAACTCCTGCCTGAAAGGTGATTTTGTGCAGAGGCTGCAAAATCACCTTTCAGGACAGAATTGCATTGTGTAACTTAATTGTTCAGGAGGCGGGGTCCCCAAAAAGGTATGTTGAAAATCTGAGGCGAAAATATTAAAAAAATGGCCAAGTTATGCCACTAAGTTGAAAACCTCCATTGAGATACATTGAAACTGAAAACCCCATTGAAATACATTGAAGTGTTTACCTCAGTTTGCGGTTGGGCTTTGAAGAGTGAAGATGTGTCTGCAGTCCAGAGAAGAGTATGATGATGGACCTCGGTGGTTAAGTATGGGGTGGGGCGGTGGGTTCTGAGTGGCGGTGGGATGTGGGGTGGTTAACGGTGCAGGAGACAGCGATGGACAGTTTTCTTTTTTCAGGTTAAAAAAACAAAAAGGGACAGTTTTCTTTATTTCAGGAACAGTTTCGTATTAATGGAGGACACTGGGGGATTGGGCACCCCAATGTCACTGGGAGGGACATTGTTTAAATGTTTGAGGATACTGGGGGATTAGACACCCCCAGTGTCACACAGTAATATTTTGGGAGGGCACCACAACAGATGTCATTGGATGGGTTTCTTTTTGTCAGGGGGAAAAAACGATGAGGGACAGTTTTCTTTAATTCAGGGATAGTTATGTTAAGAACACTGGGGGACGGGGCACCCCTAGAGATGCAGTGAACTAAAATTTTGCCAGTGAAGTGCCTGCAAAGTGGGCACTTTGCGTTGTCACTCTGCTATGCGGAGTGGCCAATATAAAAGGCTTACTTCGTCTTGTAATTATTACTTTGCATTGTCATTCCTCCTTAACGCAAAGTAGGGTGAAGTGACGACAATATTGGCAGCTCCTCACACACACAGTCACTAGAATTAATGTGCATCCCCAAAATGCTACTGTCTTGTGTCTAGAAAACTCCCCAGTGCTGACGAAGTGAAATGAGAGCACAACAAGAAATGCAAAGTCTTCCAGAATTAATGGTGCACTCAGTCATGCATGCAGTGGTCACACACAGTCACCAGAATTAATGTGCATCCCCAAAATGCTACTGTCTTGTGTCCAGAAAATTCTCCAGTGCTGACGACATGAAATGAGAGTGTAACAAGAAATGCAAAGTCTCCTAGAATTAATGGTGCACTGCAAATACACAGACAGATTAAAATTGCTATGTACACTCCAGAGATGCAGATGCAAAGACACCACACCACCTAGCCAGTGCTCACAAGTCACAAATCCAAATCTGGAAAAGAATACCTTTTGCCGGTTGGGGGGGGTAGTGCATGGCAGTAACAGGCCATTACCAGTAAAGATACCACAAAGCAGTACAAAAAATTCATGCAGGTGCAGTGGATAGCAGGTTCACACTGCTGCAATTACTCCGTGGCACAATAAAAGGAGTCTGGTTTAATGGCAGACATTGCACACACATTCATACACACACTACAAGTACTGCATAGCAAATTGAAAACCTTTAGTAATATAACCAAATGTTTTAAACAAACTGAAATTATACACTGCTGCACCACAACAATCAGCAAAAAAGTCAAGAATTACTGAAAATATTACTGTGTGTACATTAACATAGTTATACAAGAAAAATATAACCAAAACAGAAAGACTGCCATTTTCTCCCAGTTAATCAACCTAAACCACAGATACGCCCCTCCCCAAAGCACACTTCACAATACACAGACTGAGTGTTTTAAATTAACATTCAAAATCCACACACAGACAATAAACACTCAATGATATGAGCACAGGAGGGTTTCCTACAATCGATGCACTAAATTTTGAGCAAAACAAAAATACTCAAAAAGGCATTTTAACAGCTTTTAGAGGTTTTGAATTGCAGAGCTCTGAGAGCAAACTGTCTCCAGCTACCACTACACACACACTAGCCAGAACTGATGTTGTGCAGAACAATCTAGAGCCCATGTGACCTGCAGTCCCATGAATCACTGCAGAATTCGCCTTGGAACTCAATTACAAGGTGAAGTGATGTGACCCATTCAGCAGGTCAGCCCTCTACTCCCAATGTGCCAACCTCTGAGCATAGAATTGTGAACAGTGAACAGAACAAGGTAACCTTCTTGTCTGTTTTGTGGGTTTGAGTCACCTTAGTCCCAAGTTCTGGAGGGATTCAAACTGATAACCTCATGTTAGCGTACCCAATTGTCAGGCTCAGATAATTCTGTCTTCGGGGGGCCAGATGTCTTTGCCTATGGGCACCTAATCAGGTATTACAAAATGAACCCTTAGAACTCTATGCAAGACCTTAGAGAACTCTTATGTTTCCCAGTTTGGTATCACAATAAGCACATTCACAGTGTCAACTATAACCTTCTAAGCTTCACTTATATAAAAAGAAGTTTCAAGGCACACCAGGCAGTTTCTGTTTGTAAAATATATATCTTTACTTTAAAATAGGTAAAAATAGGAAAACAGTAAAATACAGAACAAAATATCCCCACACATACAGTCTTAAAAACAAAACAGGTTTAAAAGTGCAAATTCCTACAATCCATACACTCAGACTGGTCTTACTTTCTTAATCTTTCAGTGCTTTGATGTTCCTTCTTCTCAGTCAGAAAATGAATGTCCTCTCTGTAAGGTCTGCTCAGTATATTTAAAGCAGTCTTGAGCCGGCCTTCTCTCTGAGGTCACCTAACTCTGCCTTGGTGTATTAAAATTTATATTTTATAACACAGGATGTCCTACTAAGATATTTAAAACATATTAGGTGACATAATGAATCGCCTCTCTTTATGACTGGTCAAAACCCATCTGTGATCTGCTTCACCCAGACATCAAAAGTCTCTTTTTTGTAATTCCCTGTATACTCCAAGCAAATGCTTATTGGACTTTCCTAATTTAGTCTGGGACCTGCTTTACCCATACATTAAAGTCTCTTTAATGTATTTAGCTGGCTTCCTTCTAAGAAAGTCCAACCATATGCATATGACATTTTTCATGACACCTAGTGCAAATCAAAGGCTTTCCCTGAGGGCATTATAAAATGGATGTCTTGGTTCCTGCCTTCAAAGCAAACAAACAAGATAATTGCACCTCAGATATCTGCAGTTTAAGCTACCTCCTGTCCTTTGAACTTATCCCTTGGGGGGTGGTTGATGTGTGATCTCACATGCTGTTTCAGCATTTTCTCATGGCTTTCATCTTTTCAGCTGAAATCTGCGGTGGGGGTGAGTGACAGATTTTCAGCATCTCTCATGATAGATAGTCCATAACACATTTTTGTATTTACAAAAAATGATCATACAGCACTCAGAACTGGCTGTCCACATCACAAAGTATATTGATTTCAATGTACTTTGCCTTAAAATTGGTTCAGAAGTGGTTTGGGGAAGGCAGAATAACGCAAAGTCATTGGTTTCAATGGACTTTGCGTTCCTCATTATGATGCGAAGTACTCCGTTTCGCATTGTGGATTACTCCGCAAATTCCACATTACTCCATGAATCACTTTGTGGAGTGAATTGTAGCCACTTAGCCCACCACTAGGCACCCCCAGTGTCACTATGTTATGTCTGTGGGGGGGCGGCAACAGATATCAATGGACGGTTTTCAAACAGGATGAGGGACAGTTTTCTTTATTTTAGGGAAAGACACTGGGGGATCAAGCACCCCCACTGTCACTACTGTTTGTGTGTGTGTGACGGGGGCGCTGACAGGGAGGGTCATGTTGGGGGACAGTTATGGCTGTCAGCAACAGACATTGATGGACAGTTTTCTTTGTTGTAGGCACAAAGTTCATGCATTCCAGGCTGACCATGACAAATCAGCCTGGCTTGCTGGTCAGCACGAATCAAAGGGACAGGATCTTCTTTTGAAGTTGGTGACCATCCCTGCCCATCAAGCCAAAACTCTGTCATAGTCAACCTGGGTGCTGATTGGTCTGCCACTGTTGTGCACCTGGTACATTACTCTGCATTGGGTGTACAGTGTCACACCCCTCAAAGGGCAGTCTCATACCAACCTGTTCACTTGCACTTGCACACACAGCAAACACAAAAATGAATATTAGTAGTGGGGACAAGAGTAGGAGGAGGTATTCAATTTCAACAGCTTTTGGGGGCCTAGGTGGCTCACAGACCCCAGGCATGTTGTTTTGGGGCCCAGGCCCCAAATACTGAATACTCTTATCCCCACTAATATCCATTTTTAGAAACATAGAAATTGTCTGCAGATAAGGACTGCTTGGCCCACCTAGTCTGCCTATTTTCCCTACCTACTGTACTACCACAGACCCTACTTGATCTCCAGCTTAGCTCTCTCTTCCCTAACCAATAAGGTTCCCTTATGCCTATCCTATGCTATCCTGAATCCTGTTACAGTTTTTGCCACCACCATCTCCACTGGGAGGCTGTTCCAGGCATCCACTACTCTTTCTGTGAAGTACTTCCTCATGTTTCCCTTGAGTCTACCCGCCCCCAGCTTCATAGCGTGTCCCGTTGTTCTGGAACATCTTTTTTTCTGAAAAGTGCTTCCCTCATGTACCTTATTTGTACCCATGAGATATTTGAAAGTCTCTATTATAGCCTCTCTTTCACTTCTTTTTTCCAAAGTGTACATATTGAGGTCCTTTAGTATCTCCTCATAGGGTCTCCGGTGCAGACCCTGCACCATTTTAGTTACTCTTCTCTGTACCACCTCTACTCAGTATATGTCCTTCCAGAGATGTGGTCTGATTTTTGTATATAGTATAGTGACGCAGTAGTGCCACTATAGTTAGGGTTGAGTAGTGTATTTAATGCTAAGATTATGTAGGGTACTCAAGTATTCAAAGGTAAAATAAAAAGTTATATATAATTTTTGTTAAAATAAATCACTTTTCTATATAAATAATTGTTTTTCATCTTTATAAAAAAAAATTCTCGTAGACATTAAAAACAAGTTCATTTTCTTTTTTTAATTCTTTTTCAAACTCTTTTTCTAGGTCATGAGGAGACACCCACCCTTTGACATTGTGACGGGGGGGTGACTGACTTCCTGCAGGCTGTCACAAGTGGAAGCTGTTGCATAGCAATGTCCAGGAGGGATGACACAAACTGGTGGCTCACACCCCCACCTCTTCTCCACTGAATTGAGGAGGGGATCTGCATGAGTATCCGGTTGTTCCTGTCAAGGGACGTTCACACAGATGGTGATGTCCTGGTCTTCGTGCTGCTGCAATAAATGGTTCATCTTGTGCAGTTCCTTCACAACCTGATGCAACAGGCCCTGTGTGCTCTCAGCAACAGCAAGGTGGTCATCAAAACGTTGGTGCATCTCAGCAATGTTATGGCTAAGGACCATGTTGCTGCTGTTGAGAATACATAGGGACTCATATGTTTAGCACTCAAATTCCTCACGGCAGTGCACAGTATTGAGAATTTCATTTGGTCTTTCATAGACTGCTGTGAGGGACTCGGCAAGACATTGTACAGTCTGTGTCAGGTGGCAGAGTTCCTGCTCGCTGCTGAAGGTGGTTGCTGTCTAGACATTCTGAAACAGTGTGCCTTGACCAGGCCATGGACCCCTCAATTTCTGGAACCTAAACAGTTTTTCAGAAATCCTCTGTACTGCAAGGGATCCAGCGTGCCTTGACCAGGCCACGGACCCCTCAATTTCTGGAACCTAAACAGTTTTTCAGAAATCCTCTGTACTGCAAGGTACTAGCCCTGACTTTTGGATTTGGTACCAGTGGAAGCTGATTTCCAAGTGGCCCACACTATCTCCTGCTGAACACACCTCTAACTACTGTATCTCCCTCTGTGTCTCTAGTTGAATTTATGTGCTAGGATTTAATAATTTGTTTAATCGTTACAGTCATTTTAAGTTCTGAGTTGATATTAAAAGTGAATTTAGAGCCTTGACTGTATAAATCCTTCTTTTGCTCTCTGCCCTGCAACCTCTCTCCTCTCCTCTCTCTCCTCCTCCCCCACACCATCTGCTTTGCTCTCTGAACCTGCCCACTTATATTTATTCTCTTTGTTCTGATGTGACAAGCCTACTTCTCCAGCCTTTAAAAATCCTGTTTTTCTACTTTATTTCAGGGATCCAGCATGCCTTGACCAGGCCACGGACCCCTCAATTTCTGGAACCTAAACAGTTTTTCAGAAATCCTCTGTACTGCAAGGTACTAGCCCTGACTTTTGGATTTGGTACCAGTGGAAGCTGATTTCCAAGTGGCCCACACTATCTCCTGCTGAACATACCTCTAACTACTGTATCTCCCTCTGTGTCTCTAGTTGAATTTATGTGCTAGGATTTAATAATTTGTTTAATCGTTACAGTCATTTTAAGTTCTGAGTTGATATTAAAAGTGAATTTAGAGCCTTGACTGTATAAATCCTTCTTTTGTTCTCTGCCCTGCAACCTCTCTCCTCTCCTCCTCCTCCTCCTCCTCCCCACACCATCTGCTTTGCTCTCTGAACCTGCCCACTTATATTATTCTCTTTGTTCTGATGTGACAAGCCTACTTCTCCAGCCTTTAAAAATCCTGTTTTTCTACTTTATTTCAGGGATCCAGCGTGCCTTGACCAGGCCACGGACCCCTCAATTTCTGGAACCTAAACAGTTTTCCAGAAATCCTCTGTACTGCAAGGTACTAGCCCTGACTTTTGGATTTGGTACCAGTGGAAGCTGATTTCCAAGTGGCCCACACTATCTCCTGCTGAACACACCTCTAACTACTGTATCTCCCTCTGTGTCCCTAGTTGAATTTATGTGCTAGGATTTAATAATTTGTTTAATCCTTACAGTCATTTTTAAGTTCTGAGTTGATATTAGAAGTGAATTTAGAGCATTGACTGTGTAAATCCTTCTTTTGCTCTCTGCCCTGCAACCTCTCTCCTCTCTTCTCCTCTCCCACACTGTCTGCTTTGCTCTCTGAACCTGCCCACTTATATTATTCTCTTTGTTCTGATGTGACAAGCCTACTTCTCCAGCCTTTAAAAATCCTGTTTTTCTACTTTATTTCAGGGATCCAGCGTGCCTTGACCAGGCCACAGACCCCTCAATTTCTGGAACCTAAACAGTTTTTCAGAAATCCTCTGTACTGCAAGGTACGAGCCCTGACTTTTGAATTTGGTACCAGTGGAAGCTGATTTCCAAGTGGCCCACACTGTCTCCTGCTGAACACACCTCTAACTACTGTATCTCCCCTCTGTGTCTCTAGTTGAATTTATGTGCTAGGATTTAATAATCTGTTTAATCCTTACAGTCATTTTAAATTCTGACTTTTCCATTAGCAGATTATATCCTCTCACCTCTAGAGGGCTATATCTCTATCTCTTTATCTAGTATGTAAACCATGTGGGCTCTCTCTGCCTTTCTCTTGCCTCTCCTCCTCGTCCTTGCCCTGGCCCCCCTCTTCTCTCTCCCTGGTCTAGCCACCCCCACCCCACCCACCCCACCACCCTCTACTCTGCTTTCCACTGCTACTCCAAGGGCGCTCCACTTCCACTCGAGACTTGTGCTTGGTGCACCGTTTGGATATTCCTGGTTACTTAACCCGACCACTACTCTCAACAAGTGTGGCCACCTCTCTACACTGTACCACCTTGCAGTCCATATGGAACACCGCCTGGAACCTTGCAACTTCTACTCCAGGAAACAACAATCAAAACTATCTCTCAAAGAGCTGTGACTCTGCTCCTTAAAACTCCTACTCCTCCTCCTCTTCCTTCTCATCTCAGGCAGCGTCCATCCCAATCCTGGCCCTAGAAGCTCAGGCCATACACAAACTCCAGGTGCCCTTATCCTTGCAACCATTAATATCTGCAGCCTACTACCAAAGCTGGATGCACTCTAAGCCTTCATATGCCAACACAACCCTGACATCCTTGCAGTGGTGGAAACTTGGCTGACATCTAAAGTTCCTGACTCAGCAGTAACAATACAGGGCTACAATGTCCACAGGCTGGACCGGATATCCAAAAAAGGTGGTGGTTGCGCAATCTATATCAAAGACTACCTGTCTTGGCACCCTGTAGCAACTCCATCACTTTCTGCCTCAGCCCAGATTATGCCAATAAAATTCGTCCTAGGTCCCAACCATAAAGCCCTGACTATTGTCTCCGTATACATCCCACCCAGGGACCCTAAACATGGAAGCTGAACTTATTCTACTAGGGGATTTCAACATAAACTGGTTAGCATCGAGTGCCAGTGCCTATAAAGACTCCATCTCAGCTTCTAACCTCACGCAAATGATAAACTCCCCTACTAGGATTAACTACAAGACTGGCACCAGTACCCTCTTGGATTGGGTCCTCACCACTCACCCCACAAGGATTTCTCATACGACCATTCTCCCAGACTCACTCAGTGACCACTCCCCAGTCATGTGTGCATGGTGCAACAAATTCCTTAAGCCCCCTCCCAAAATGATCACTAGCAGAGTCCTTCCTCATGGAAAACTTCTGCATCTCAAACAACACCTGCTTCTACAAGACTGGCTAACCATCTATGAAGCAACAGATGTTAACTTGGCTCTTGATCACTTCATCTCAATTTTCAACAAAGCCTCGACCTCTTTGCCCCCTGCTAAAAAGGCACAAAACAATCTCTCTCTAACCCATGGGTCACCTCGGCTCTTCTCTCACAGCTGAAACTAAGGGATCACCTCTGGGCAGTTGCCAGGGCCACTGGCAAACAACTGGACATCCAAAATTACAAACAAGCACAAAATGCCAGCACAAAAGCCATACTGCTAATGAAATCCACCTATTACAAAGGTGCTCTCACCAATACATGGGGAAATGGTCGTGCTTTCTGGGACAATATCAAGGATGTCACAGGAAAGCAGCCAAAAACCTCTCTGGCCATGTTAATGGTTGATGGATCCTCAACCCTTGACCCCAAGGTGATCGCAAACATCTTTAACACAGCTTTTTTCAGACCTTAGTGCTGTTCTACCCCATGACTTTTTCGAAAACAGGGCCTACTCCCCAAATACCTCAGCCCCTCAGTCTAACCATCCCCTCTTCTACTTCAGGAAGGTAAGGCTGAGTGAAGCTCACCACTATATTACTGCAGTTATCTCTAAATCTAGATCTAGTAGCGACACCCTGGACCTTAAGCTTCTGTTGCTCACCCTCGATGAGGTAATTCATCCATTAACAAAAAATCCTAAACCTCTCTCTCAGCTGTGGAAAATTCCCAGACCTATGGAAAACAGCCACCGTGACACCCCTCCATAAAAGTGGGGACAAGACGATTCACTCAAATTATCGTCCTATCTCTATACTGCCTCTAGTCTTTAAGGCACTTGAGCGCATCGTGGCTGATCAACTTACCGACCACTTGGATAAATACAATATACCTTGTCCACAACAACACGGCATCCAGCACCACCACAGCCCTTCCTGAGTTCACTGGAGCTTTGCACAAATCCCTTGACAATGACCTTCTCACAGGGGCTGTTTTCGTTGACCTCTCCAAGGCCTTCGACACAGTACACCATGGACGACTAATACACCAACTACTGAAAGCCGGACTATCACCTGACTCTTCTCTCTGGTTTAAAAGCTACTTAGAAAACCGGTCACAGAGAGTAAAAATTGCCGGCGCTCTTTCTAACACCCTGCCTGTTCGCTCGGGTGTCCCACAGGGATCCATACTGGGACCCCTCCTTTTTAGCCTTTTCTTAAACTCCTTCCCTTACCACTGCTCTGTGCAGATCATACTATATGCCGATGATGCTGTTGCATTCTCCACTCACAAAGATCCTGCAGCTCTTCAACACAACCTTCAACTTGGTTTCAGTTCTGTAGAGACATGGTTTCTTAATCATAAACTGGTCCTCAATGACAAGAAAACCAAATCTATGCTCTTCTGCAGCTCTCATAATCCACACAAGCCACACCACTTGGCTATCTCCACCACCAAGGGGAACACTCTAGATCAGGTGGAGTCCTTCAAATACTTAGGGATACAGCCTGACCCTAATCTCTGCTATGGTCTTCATGTAGGTAATGTAGCTAGAGCTGCTATTACACGGCTTGGTCTCCTCTACAGACACAGACCACACCTCACACCAGAAGCTTTGAAGGTTGCAGTCCTGATCTCTGTGATCTCTGTAATAGACTATGGTCTCATCATTTATGGCTCGGACACAACCACAACCCTTAGATGCCTCTCAACTGCCTTAAATAAAGCATGTCGGCTCATCACTGGTGCTCACCGTCTCACCCACACATGTGACCTGTACACTCAGACCGGCTGGCTCCAACTATCAAACCACATAAAGTTTCTCACTTGCACCATGTTGAAAAAAATCTACCTTGGCCTTGCACCTCCTGGGGTCTCAACTCAGTTACAACACCGAATTAACAAATGGTGCCTTAGGAGATCCACGCTACAGCTACTGAAAGTCCCCCACTGTCACACTTCACAGGGACAACGCTCTTTTGCTTATCGAGCGCCACTCTGGTTCAATGGCCTCAGCCCAACCATCTCCTCTGCCCCAACTATTGGTATGTTTAAAACTAGGCTCCGGGACTATCTCACTAACAACAGCTCCTGTGACTGCCCAACTTAACCTTGTTTCTCCACTTCCCTTTCTGCTGTAGTTGTTCCCCCTCCCTCCCTCCCTCCCCTCCTCACTGGATTCTACTCTCACATCTTGGTATACCCAATGCTGCACTTTTCACCCTCTTGCCACCCTTCCTACATTCCTTCTCCCCCCCCACCCTCTTCCCTCTCCCTATGACTCTGGCACTTCTTATCTGTTGTCTGTTTTCTCTGACAAATGCCACTGGCAGCCTTGTTACAATGCTACCCCTGAACTGTATTAATCTGTACTCTGTTTGCAATGTCCACATTGTTGTAATGCCTGTCTTGATGTTCCCCATAATTTGCATTTCTCTGACGTGGAACCTTTGTAAAAGAACCATGGCTCAAAGGTATTTGTAATCCTAGACTTGATAAATAAAAAAAATAAACAGAAAAGAAAAAGAAATAAATACAAGAAACACACTGTTGTTCTTTGTACATTGCTATAACCATCATTACTTCCTGTGGATATGTGGATTAAGCTGTAAATAGAAGCAATTTTATTGTTAAAGGCATGCACCATTTTATACAATTACAAGCATCGGGCTCTGTTCACTAAGGGGCGTGATGTACAGTATATGCAAATTGCATGTACAGAGCCCACGTAGCTCCGCACCCCAGGACAGGTGCACACCAGCCAGTATTCACCATTGCCAGTCATCTATCCACAGTCCCACACTCCTGGTGTGCAGTTGCACAGGTGTGGATCGTGGCTGCATGGGGGTAGATCACAGGACCCAGGCAGGCACCCAATTGGATGCCTGTCCTGGTTCCCGAAGTAGACTCCTGCTGCGCATGTGCAGGGGATCCTGGAAAAGCATGGACCTTGAGATGCAGAGTATGATGGGTGACTGCCCAAATGGCTGCCCTCAGCCTTCCCTGGCAGCCTGCTAGGCTGGGGCAGCAGTGTGGTGGGTGTCCCATTGCTGACACTGCTGGCAGTTGTCCATGAGGAGCGTGTAAGAGTTACGGCAGGGTCCCCCATCACCTAACTTGTGTTCCCTGGCCCAGCACTATGCACCTTAGTGAATGGTGCAGAGTGTGGGCATGCCCCGGACCACCCATGACACATAGCTGCACAGGCAGCTGGGGGATCCAGTGTGAAAGGTGCTAGTGCAACTGTAGTGAATGCCGCCAGGGGTTTGCTGGACCCCAATGCACAGTATTCAGTCATAGGCATGCCTACATGCCACACATATGCAGTGCATAGTCATTAATGAATAGACCCCATTAAGCATATTGACAATGTAGCTATAGGTAGTTATGTGACACAGCAGTGAATTGATTCCACATTACAAATCTAAATAATTACTGAATGGTGCATTTTAGAACCAGTGGAAGGATGCAGTGTGTAAACATTGTTACCTTATGTGAAGGATACCATCACCAGCGCTGTTTCCTTTTTTTTATTATAATTTTTTATTAAAACTTTTCAGCATCATACAAATGTGTCAGCACAATCACATATTTAAAAGTAGTAATGTATGACTTTACAAGAAACCATTAACAGTGCTGTTTCATGTTATGCAACTAACACAGAGCTGTGCACACTAAAAGCAACAAGCATTGCTGTGCCATAGGAACAGGCATATGCAAGGAGAGATGCAATAGTGGAAGTGGCTACAATCACTACATAACCTCTAAGGCTACAAAACTAAGGATGGAAGGTGAGTGGGAGGGGGGGCAGAATGCAATCTGGTGAGGTATAGCATGAGCCTTACTGTTGCTGCCACATGCTACACAGACAAGTAGATAAATAATCATTTTCTTGTACCAAAATTCCAATATCCAAAGAATCTTGTTTTTTGCAGTGCAACACCTGTTTACCCTAAGAAATGGCAAAATGCAAACAAACAAAAATCCTCTGTAATATGTAAGTCTACACAAGACAGACAAATTACTCTGTACAATACTGTGAATAAATAGGTCAGATTTCTTGTGACAAGGTGAGGCTGCTAGGTAGTAAGCAGTTCTCTGAACTGCATCTCTATTGCCTTATTGTTACATCAGTAGACATAAACATAGACAGCTTATTGCTATTACTGTACTATGTACTGTAGCAACAGTGCCTGTATATTTAAAATAACATAGAAACATAGAATCTGACAGCAGATAAAGACCGCTTAGCCCATCCAGTCTGCTCATTTTTCCCTACCTACACTATTACCACAGACCATACCTGATCTACAGTTCTTTCTCTCCCCACTTCCATTCCACTATGATTCCCTTGTGCTTACTGTGTGCATTCTTTGTTTGCTCTTGTAATTGTGACCTTTATTAAACTTTTCATGTCCACATAACCTCTGTGACATCCACTAAACAGTTATTTTACAAATCGTACATGGTCTTGAGTCAATAACTTAGCAGTTTAACTATACATGTTAAATGCCATGCAAAACTATCCCCTCCACTCCCTAAGTTCCAGTGCAGGAGGGAGGGTGGAGTGATTGCAGAATAAATAGTGTCAGCATTTAACCTAGTGGGTCACCTTTGTGACCTTAATTGTCCAGTTGACTCTGTTCAGGTGTGTGGGAAGGGGAGAAGTGACAATTCCCAGTCCCCCGGAGGGAGAAAAAAGAGAGGCAATCCGGACCGGCTCTTCAGGGCAGTACAACTTTGTTAGGCATATTTAATCTGAAATGTACAGCTTTGTAATGGACTCTACTGAGTTGGGAGGGGCACAAGTAATCATGCAATTGATCATGTAACAAACTCTCTGTCCTTGGCCATCATGTGTAGGAGCCCCCATTCCATCTGGAGAAGCATAACTCTACCCTTTCATTCAGTGTGTAAGTCACCCCCTCATTTTGAGGGGGTTTATTACTCACTTTTAGGGCCCCCTTTCCCTGGTGCTTAGGGATGTTTTAGTGCACTGGGGGAGTGTTTTTCTGCTTGCCACCATGTGGTGGCAGCAGAGAGTTTTTCCTATATAAAGAAGAGATAGGCTGTAATCAGGGTTGTCAAAGGAGAGGGACAGGAGACTGCTCGGGCACTGTGGTACGGCAGTATGAGGGCCCCCCCTTTAGGCAGGTCAGCTGCTTCAGCGGTGATGCACTGGTTCCCTGGGTGGGCATCCAAGGAAGGTAATCAGAGAGGCAGTTTACAGTCATTTGGGTCGTGGGTCACTGGGAGACTGGGTGGTGGGAGCATCCAGGGAGTGAGTTGTGGGTATGTAGAGTAGGCCCTGGGGGATATTTTTGGGCCCCAGTTGGTGGTGCAGGGTTCATTTTTGAGCATGGGATCATGGAATTGTTGCACATTTTTCTGAACTGACCCCACTTTTATGTCTCTGATGGGACATCTGACATTCTCTGTGACACGCTGTAATGCCCACAGCATGGGTCCCGACTTCAGGACACTTCTGCAGTTTCTGTTTGCTTCCATGCACTCTCTGACTTCTGAGAGCACTTCAGAGGTTTTTGTCTACTTCCAGGATCAAGGAAGATGCATAGAGCGCAGTGCACATGCTGCAGCAGGCTGGAGAAAGATCGGGCACCTCTTTAATGGACTCGGAACTCGGGGTTAACATCTTTGGCTGATTTCAGGAGGAGGGACTTGTTGCTCATGGATCATGTGGCTCTCAGTGACTGGTGCCCATGAAATGCCAGGTGCAGCTTGCGATTTGCCCATGGACAGAACAGCGGCCAATGTGGTGATGCCGAGGTGGGTCAGGGATGGGCTAACAAATTTGAGTGGCACCAGACCACGGGGGGGGGGGAGCTAGAGGACTCTACTGTTACTGCTGCTGGCACTCAGTTACCTGACTCGCACAGCACTCCACTGTACCATGTGTGTCTCTGTTTCTGTAAAACACATGGTACAGACAGATCAAATGAGCGCATGTGCAAGTCAATGAAAATGCAGTTCAGTGGCAGTTTTCTTCAGAGGCAGTCACCATACTGATTGTCTCATCAGGTCAGGAGTCATGCCATCTTAAATTATCTAGTACATAGAAACATAGAAACATAGACTTTGACGTCAGATAAGGACCGCTAGGCCCATCTAGTCTGCCCATTTCCCTACCTACAGGATAGGCCGCAGATCCTAGTTAACCAACAGCCTATTTCTTCCTACCCCCACAAGAATTGCCTTATGTCTGTCCCATGCATTCTTGAATTCTCCCACAGTTTTAGACCCCACAACCTTCTCAGGAAGGCTGTTCCATGCATCCACTACCCTCTCTGTGAAATAATACTTCCTCACATTGCCCTGACACGCCCTCCTTCTATCTTTAAATTGTGTCCCTTGTTCTTGCAAGTCTCTTTTCTGAAAGATGCTACCCTCTTGGACTTTGTTGATTCCACTGAGGTATTTAAAGTTTCTATCATTCCCCCTCTCCTTCTTTCCTCAAGGGTACATATTAAGCTCCTTTAGTCTCTCCTCATACGGCTTCTCTTGCAGTCCCTGCACCATTTTAGTTGCCCTCCTCTGGACTGCCTCTATCCTGTCTATGTCCTTCGGAGATGGGGTCTCCAGAACTGGACACAGTACTCCAGATGGGGTCTCACCAACTGTCTGTACAGAGGAATAACAACTTCCTGTTTTGATGATGATGCCTCTCCTATACATCCCAGTATACCACCCTCCCTACTGCCTTCTCACATTGCTTGCTAACCTTAAGGTCATCTGATATGATTATCCCCAGGTCCCTTTCCTTTTTTGTTGTTACTACCTCCCCACCCTGTGTATTCTTCCCTGGGTTCTTGTTTCCCAGGTGCATTATTGCACTTCTTTTCATTGAATCCTAGCTGCCATTCTTCTGACCATTCCTCCAACCTTGCCAAGTCCCTTTTCATCCTTTCCACGCCTCCTGTGTATCAACCCTGTTGCAGATCTTTGTGTCATCTGCAAAAAGGCATACTTTCCCTTCCAGTCCCTCTGAAATGTCACTGATGAAGACATTAAAAAGGACTGGACCCAATACTGAACCCTGTGGTACCCCACTAGTAACCCCCCTTTCTTCAGAGTAGACTCCATTTACGATTACCTTCTGTGTCCTGTTGTCCAGCCAATGTTTTACCCAGGCTACCACCCTGGGTCCCACTCCCAGGCTGGTTAATTTGACTATTAATCTTTTGTGTGGGACTGTGTCAAATGCCTTGCTAAAGTCTAGGTAGGCCACGTCCACAGCCCCTCCCTGGTCTACTAATTTGGTCACCCAGTCAAAGAAATCTGTTAGATTCGTCTGACATGACCTTCCCGCTGTGAACCCATGCTGCCTTGGGTCCTGTGCTCCACTGGCCTCTAGGTACTCAACTATTCTTTCCTTCAGAGTGACTCCATCACTTTCCCTACCACAGAGGTCAGACTGACAGGTCTGTAGTTTCCTGCCTCTGTCTTGGTCCCACTTTGTGAGAGGATCACATCCGCCTTCCTCCAGTCCTCGGGTACCACCATCCTCCCATGATTTATTAAAAGAGTAGCCAGTGGTTTCACTAGTTCCTCCCTTAATTCTTTTAGAATTCTGGGGTGAATTCCATCAGGACCCATTGCTTTGTCCACCTTCAGTTTTAGGAGTTCTTGCAGAACCCTTTCTTCTGTGAAAGGACTGGATCGACCCCCTATCAAGAGTGCTTCTGTTAATTGGATTAGGCACTTCCCCTCCTCTTTTGAATACTGAGCAGAAATATTCGTTCAGTATTCCTGCTTTCACTGTCCCCTCTGCCCACCACCGTTCATTCTATTCAGCCTCACTATCCCTCCTTTGTCTTTCTCGCTCGCTGATGTACCTATAAAGGTTTTATCCACCTTCTTAACTAGGTTGGCTATCTTTTCCTCAGTTTGGGCCTTTGCTATTCTGACTTCCCTCCCTGCTTCCTTCTGCCTTAACCGGTACAGCTCTCTGTCCTGCTCTTTCTGTGTTTCCTTATACTTCCGGAATGCTATCTTTTTCTTCCTGACTTTCACAGCCACCTCTTTTGAGAACCATAGTGGCTTTTCTTTCATTTTGATTTGTTTATTTGCTTCACACAAAGGCTTATTGCCTCTGTGATAGCAATTTTGATAATTCCTATTGTTGCTCCACACCTCCTTCTAGCCTGTTTGCTAGTGCTTCTCTGAGGCACTCTCCCATGTTGCAAAGTCAGCCTCCTAAGTCCAGTACCCTCACTTTTGTATGGCTTGACTCTGTAGCTGAAGTTTAACGTGAACCACACTGTTTGATGGTCACTTGTCCCCAGATGGCAACCCACTTCTAGATCTGAGCTCCTCTCACTGCCCCCGTTTGAGTGTACGAGGTCTAAGATTGCTCCCTCACTAGTGGGTTCCGAAACTAGCTGTCTAATGCCTGCAACCTGTAGGGCATCAAGAATGGCCCTGCTCTTGGATGTGGCTGCAGCAAATGTGCTCCAGTTAACATCTGGCATATTCAGGTCTCCCATCAACAGTATCTCCCCTTTCTCTGCCATTCTAAGAATGCCTTCTATCATAACCTTGTCCATTCCTTCCCCCTGACATGGGGGTCTGTACACAACCCCTGTGTGGATTGTGGTGCCCTTTCCAGTCTCCAAGGTGACCCACAGTGCCTCCTCTACTCCCTGTTTACTCGTTTGTTCAGTTGCTTTTATCCCTTCCTTTACATAGAGAGCTACTCCTCCCCCTCTTCTTCCCTGCCTGTCTCTCCTGTAGGTTATGTACCCTGGAATGTTAACATCCCAGTCATGGTTCTCTGTGTACCATGTTTCTGTGACTGCTACAATATCCAGGCATCCCTCTTCCATTAAGGCCATCAGCTCAGGAGCTTGTTGCCCAGACTACGGGCATTGGTACTCATTACCCTCCATTTCCTGATGGCCTTACTCCCTTTTGCCCCATCCCTGTCCTTCTTGCCTTTGTCACTTTTTCCATTTACCCCTGCCCTTCTCCCTATTGACACCTCTATGTTGGTGTTTGCCACACTTACTACCATGATTATTTGGGGGGGGGGCTAGGATTTTCCTGCTCCTTTCCAGTGCCTCCCACCGTGGCTAGTTTAAAAGCTTGCCAATGAAGCACTTAAACCTATCACCTAGGATCCTGGTTCCCCTCCCGGACAGATGCAGCCCATCATGCCAGTATAGGCTTGCATCACTCCAGGTGGACCCCCAGTCCCCAATGAAGCCAAATCCTTGAGCTCCACACCAGTTTTTCAACCACTGATTGAATCCCATGGTGTGGAACACCCTAACCTCTCCTATGCCATAGATGGGTAGCACCTCCGAAAGGTTACCGTGCATGCTACTTGACTAAGACCCTCCCAATTCCACAACTCTTCCTGCACTTCTCTAATCCCTTTCTTAGCCAGGTCATTTGTCCCTAGGTGGACAATGACATCCAGCTCCCTCCCTGTGCAGCTGCTCAAGGCTATCCTGAGGATTAGCTCCCTGTCCCTCAAGCCGTGGCTCAGGCAGGCACCTTACCTCCCTCTCCTTCCTCCCCAGTTCTACCTTCCTAACAATGGAGTCCCCACCAGGAGTTGTTTCCTTCCCTGCAGGGTCCCTGCCACCCTCCTGTGGGTCTCCTTTGTGGAGGTTCCAACATCCTCCTTGGTCTCCACTGTGGGTGCCTCATAGAGGAACCACACTTGCCAGAATGGCATAGGGTGTGGAGAGTACAGCTGGAGGGATGCACCTCTGTTCCACCACCCTCACCCTCCCTGAGCCCACTATGGTCCAACCGCTCCTCTTTCTTGGCAACCTCTGAGGCAACGGCAGTGGCACTGGTGGTCTCTGGATGGAAGATGAGGTCCCACAAATCCTGGCCAACTCAGAGATGAGCAACCTCCTCCCTCAGCCCAGAGAGGTGCCTGCAGATGGGACAACATCGCATCTCAGATTATACTATAGAGATTAACTTGATCTATAGCATAGTCTTGACTTGGGGGGGGATACTGCTGACTGCAGACTGATTTTTTTTGCAGCAAGTTACACATTAGAAATTCCTTACTTAAGGAGCTTACAGTTACTGGACACCCTTCTCTCAGTTTGGGAGGCAATTTTTTTCTAGGGGCAATCTCAGTCAGTTTAAGCAAGGCTTCTCTAATCTTGCTCCAAGTCGTCTACCATCTTATGACTTTAAATATAACTTAACTCTGAATTGAGAACTTGAACATTTATTTTTCTGAAAAAAAAAATATTAAAAAAACCTCAAAGTCTATGATTTCCTGCTGAGACAGGCAAGCTAATTAAATTGTTCCCTGATGTGAAATGATTTCAAACACGTTTAAGTGAAGTGTGTTGCCCACTGCCCAATGGTGGTGTAATTAGAGTAGAAACAGGCTTGTTTCTGCTGTTCCATATATTTTGAGATACATATGAGACTTGAGCCTTAAATTCTTGACTTTAAAAAATACAACAAAAGGGAAAAAAAAAAACACTAGCAGTTGCATAGATAGACTAACGGACCCCGTGACACCCAAAAAAGATGAATTTTGTCTTGTAATTTGTCCTTCCTGGTGATATGAAATAATTTCACACAAAATTTAAAAAGTGTGGTGTATATTTTAGCAGAAAGTGGTTGTTTCTGATGGTTTGTATATTGGGAGACAGGCACAATTAAATTTAAACTTGAGTAATTAGCTAAAGACAAGTTATGGGCTTATAAAAAATTCATTCTCTTAGTCTTTGTATAGATAACCAAGTCAGTGACAGCAGGAAAAAGATACTTTCCTGAAGTGTTAATGTGAAATAATTACAATACAAGTCCAGTGACAAGTGTTGTCCCTGCCCTGTCCTGCCATGTGGACCTGGTCTCTATTTACTATATAATCAGGCTTGCTCTCTGCTGATTTGATATTCAGTGACCTGAAGTGAAGTGTGGTGCCTGGTGGTGATATTCTTATCTGATTGAGTAGACGTTACATAATTAGGCTTAACATAACCTGCATAGATACTCCCAGGGCCAGAAAAAAAGAAATACATTCCCTGATGGTTAATTACTTATGAGTTGACACACAGACAAAAAAAAATAAAATTCACTGTTTGTCCCCATCATTTCATGACATGTCCCCTGATTTTCTCAATTTGTCCCCTATTTTTTGGGACCTGTGAAATATTGTCCTGCTTCAGAAATTTTCTGGAATGAACTCTGGTGGTGTGATTTCTCGAGATGTTTGGGCTGCGGAGGTTGTGGCAGGGCCTCTGCAGGGGGTCAGGGTCTTGTGGCAGGGTCCTGATTCTGTTCCCTGCATGGCAGGCTGACTTGGGAGGAAAAAAGGTGGAGTGGGTATAGCCTTCACTCAGTTTGGGGCCTGCTTGGAGGGACAGGTCATGGTGCTCTGGGATACACACCTGGGGTGGGTCCTCAGGTGTGGGGTATTGAGACTTTCACCCTGAGGCCTTTTAGGCCATGGTCCATATCATTGCACAAATTGGGCAACACAGAAGAAATTTGAAGAAATGGTGCCACTGTGACTGCTGTTTTTGGGGAGCTTTCAGCTCCAGGAAAGATGATTTGGAAGCCATCTAAGAGGGAGAGAAGCCATAGGGACCAGTCTGGTCCAGGACAAGGGGGTTAGAATGAGGTAGAGATCCAGGTTTGGGAAGAGGCAGCTGAGGAACTAGTAGGCTGCAGAAGAGGCTGTCAGAGTATACAGAAGCTGCAACAGATGGCAACAGCCATAATTTGTCAGGGGCCATCCTTCCCTGGACCTGGGAAGGAGAAGATAGAGGTGGTACTAAGGGAACTAGTTGCTCCAGGGATTGGTCATGGGACCACCAGGGTATCCCACTGGGGGGGGATCACATCCTGTGGAGGAGAGGAGAAAGAGGTATTTGCTGGGATGTTAGCCAGCAGTTCCTCCTCTTTCTCCTCTTGCCCTGCAACGGTCAGGACATGTGTGTTGCCAGTCAGACAGCCAGATAAGGGCCTAGTAGGCCTGGGGGAGCATGATGCATGGGAGCTGGAGTGAGCAGGGTTAAGGGTAAACAGAGGTGCAGTCTCCGTGAGGGCAGTAGTGCCTAGTGGTTTGAGTGCTTTACAGTTTTTTTCTAGAGTAGCTCACACCCCCCTTTTTCTACCTGGTAGAGTAGCTAGGCATTTACCTCCCAAGCGCTCTCTGGCCTAATTCAGCACACCCACTTCAGAGTGTGCCCCTGTAAAAGCATCTTAGCCTCGCTGTGCTCCTAGCTCTCACTGGGAAACAAGTGTGGCTCAGTCACCTTTCCTGGTCAAATAAAAAAATAAATAAAATGTTCCATTTAAAAATGGTTTGGGTACCTGTGAGGTGGTGGAGTTTGGTCCCTTTGAGTGGTTTCTCTATGAGCTCCCGAGGTGGTGGAGCTATCTGGGCAGGCCATGGGGCAGAGGCTGGATTCAGGGCCTTTCCACAGTCGGCAGTCCATGGGCCTGTATGGTATTGCTGTGAGTGGTCACCTGGCCACTTCCATGTCTCCTGCATGGGGCCAGGTCAGATCTGCTTTTCCTGCTCCTCTGTAGACACTTACAGGAGCGCTCATGGAGCATCACAAGGTGGGGCAGTCATGTTTTGGGGCATGCACAGCTGATGGGCAAATGGAAGGCACAGGACATCTTCAGCTGGTTGGGGTGGCCAGTGCCAGGCTCAGAGAAGGCCATAGTGGGGGCACTGGCTTGCAGGTAAGACAAAAGAGGTCCTATTTTTTAACTTCATGGGTGCTGGGTGGCCATGCAAGAGGTGGCCATAGGCAGATTGGCTGTGACATCTTGCAAGACTCTCGGTGGCCATCTTGTGTATGGCACAGTGCCATGAGGCAGGCCCACAGCTCTGGGGACTTTGGCCACCCATCTTGTGGATGGCGGCACTCGGCAGGTGCTAAGGAAATATTAATAAAAAAAAAAAAAAAATAAACAGAAAAACAAATAACACTATACAGGAGATGGTGTGGAACCACCGGCCAGAGAGGATTGGGTACCACAAGCTGTCAGTCAAACGGATGCCCCAGGTGGGGACACCACTTGGATAAGGAGGGATCTTCATATCTTACCTAACTAGCAGGCTGCAGAAGAGGCTGTGCCAGAGTATGGGAGTGTTTGGGATGAGGCTGCAAAATCTGCCTAAAGAGATGTGAGAGTAGAGGCAGAAATTCAGGTATGTACCAGTGCCAGTGAGAAATGGGAGCTTCACACTTCTGGTTCAGTAGAGAAATTTTGATCCTGAGTAAAGGTCTTGCTGCTTTGGTCTGTATTGGTAGCAGAAAACCTCCATGCCTAAGTATGCTTGAAATGTCCCTCTCAAAAATCAGATTTTATAAAAAGGTTAGCCCCATGGAGCTGTGTACAATGCCCCCATGGAGCTGTGTACCAATGCCCATAGTCTGAGTAACAAGCTGAGTATCAATGCCCGTAGTCTGAGTAACAAGCTTCCTGAATTAGTGGCCTTGATGGAGGAGGAACATCTGGATACCGTGGCAGTCACAGAAACATGGTACACACAGAACCATGACTGGGACGTAAACATACCAGGATACACTATCTACAGGAGGGACAGGGAGGGTAAAAGAGGAGGAGGAGTAGATCTTTACATAAGGGAAGGAATCAAAGCAACAGAACAAAAGGAAAACAGGGAGGAGAAGAAGCACTGTGGGTAAATTTGGAGACCGGCAATGGAACCACAATCCGCTGGGGTTGTATACGACCCCCTTCTCAGGGAGGAAATGGACAAGAAATGATAGAAAGTATACTTAGAATGGCAGAAAAAGGGAGATATTGCTGATGGGTGATCTGAATATGCAGAAGTTAACTGGAGTGCAGTTGCAACAGCCACTTGAAGAGTGGGGTTATTCTAGATGCCCTACAGGGGCATGCCTTAGGCAACTAGTATTGGAGCCCACTCGAGAGGGAGCAATCTTAGACCTGGTTCTCTCAAATGGAGATGAAGAGAGGATCACAGATGTAGAAGTGGGTAGCCATCTGGGAACTAGCGACCATCGAACAGTATGGTTCACAATAAACATGGCAATAGAGTCAAGTCATACAAAGGCAAAAGTACTGGACTTTAGGAGGGCTGACTTTGCCAAAATGGGTGAGTGCCTAAGGAATGCACTAGCAAATGGGCAGGAAGGAGGGGTGGAAGAACAATGGGGAATAATAAAAACTGACATCACAGAGGTAACAAGCCTTTGTGTGAAGCAAATAAACAAAATGAAACGATGTAAGAAACCACTATGGTTCTCAAAGGAAGTGGCGGTGAAGGTTCTAGAGAATAAGAAAGCATTCAGAAAGTACAAGGAATCACAGAAGGAGCAGGACAGAGAACTGTATCAGTTAAAGCAAAAGGAAGCTGGGAAGGCAGTCAGAACAGCAAAGGCCCAAACCGAGGAAAAGATAGCCAACTCAGTTAAGAAGGGGGATAAAACTTTTTATAGGTACATCAGGGAGCAAAGGAAGACCAAGGGAGGGATAGTGAGGCTTAATAAAGGGGAGGGAGGGTGGGCAGAGGGTGACTGTGAAAAGGCAGAGATACTAAACAAATAGTTTTGCTCAGTATTTACAAAGGAAGAGGAGGAGTTACTAAAACAAACAATAGAAACACTCTGGATACAGAAGTTGATACCAGCCCATTTACAGAAGAAGGGTTCTGAAAGAACTCTTAAAACTGAAGGTGGACAAAGCAATGGGGCCTGATGGGATTCATCCCAGAATTCTAAAAGAACTAAGGAAGGACTAGTGACACCACTGACTACCCTCTTTAACAAATCATGGGAGGATGGGGTGGTACCCGAGGTCTGGAGGAGGGCAGATGTGATTCCCCTTCACAAAAGTGGGAGCAAGGCAGAAGCAGGAAACTACAGACCTGTTAGTTTAACCTCAGTGGTAGGGAAATGATGGAATCACTTCTGAAGAAAGAACTGTCGAGTATCTAAAGGCCAGAGGGCAGGGACCCAAGGCAGCATGGATTCACAGTGGGAAGGTCATGCCAGACAAATCTGATAGATTTCTTTGACTGGGTGACCAAAGTAGTAGATCAGGGAGGGCTGTGAACATGGCCTACCTAGACTTTAGCAAGGCATTTGACACAGTCCCATAAAGATTAATATACAAGTTAGCCAGCCTGGGAGTGGGTCCCAAGATGACAGCCTGGGTAAGAATTGGCTAGAGAATAGGACACAGAGGTAATAGTAAATGAAGTCCACTCTGAAGAAAGGGAGGTTACTAGTGGGGTACGCAGGGTTCAGTATTAGGACGGTCCTCTTCAATGTCTTTATAAAGCGACATTGCAGAGGACTGGAAGAAAGTATGTCTCTTTGCAGATGACACAAAGATCTGCAACAGAGTTGATGCACAAGGTGGGGTGGAAAAGGATGAGAAGGGACTTGGCAAGGTTAGAGGAATGGTCAAATGTATGGCAGCTTAGATTCAATGCTAAGAGTGCAAGGTAATGCACCTGGGAAACAAAAACCGGGGAAGAGTACACAATGGGGGTGAGATACTAACAACAACAAAAATGGAAAGGGACCTGGGGGTAGTCATATCAGATGACCTAAAGGTGGGCAAGCAATGTGAGAGGGCAGCAAGGAGGGCTGGGGAATACTGGGATGCATAGGGAGGCACCACCAGTAGAAAACAGGAAGTTATTATCCCTCTGTACAGACAGCTGGTCAGACCCCATCTGGAGTACTGCATGCAGTTCTGGAGACCCAATCTCCGCAAAGACATAGACAGGATGGAAGCTGTCCACAGGAGGGCAACTAAAATGGTGCAGGGTCTGCACTGGAAGACATATGAAGAGAGACTTAAGGAGCTTAATACGTATTGCCTCGAGGAAAGGAGGGAGAAGGCGGACATGATAGAAACTTTCAAGTACCTCAAGGGAATCAACAAAGTCCAAGAGGGTAGCATCTTTCAAAAAAAGAGGTGTGCAAGAACAAGGGGGCACAATTTGAAGATAGAGGGGGGGTGGCTCAGAGGTAATTTAAGGAAGTATTTTTTCACAGAGAGGGTTGTGGATGCATGGAACGGCCTTCCGGTGGAGGTTGTGGAGTCAAAAACAGTGGTGGAATGGAATTCAAGCATGCATGGGACAGTCATAAGGCAATTCTAGGGGGTGGGGGCAGGAAGAAGTAGGCTGCTGGTTAACTAGGATCTGCAGCTTATCCATTAGGTAGGGAAATGGGCAGACTGGGTGGGTCAAGCGGTCCTTATCTGCCGTCAAATTCTATGTTTCTATGTTACAGTATTTTTTCCTTTAAGCAATTGGGACCCCTGAGCCTTGTTAATCATTTATGGGCTCAGGAGAATAAACCTGATTTGTTTGAGAGAAAATGGGAGTCCAGTGTGAGTAATTATAGAAGGATCCAAATGAAATAACAATCCTTAACTTTTTAGGAGTTCCATGATTTTCTCTGGGGCCTTAAAGCAATCCAGTTTTCCTGCACCCTCTCACTCTGGGCCTGGAGGGTGGAGTTCCCAGAAGCCCAAAGATGAATTGTCCATGGTCCACTCTTCCTGGTTTCAGCTGCTGGAGAAAAAAGAAAATGCTGTTTGGGGCACTGAGATGGGTAGCTAGAAGACGTCTCAAGGTAAAAGCATTTTAGTTCCTGTTTTTATCACTGAGATATGCTTGGTAAGATTCTATGTCTGAAAATCCCTTTCCCAGAACATCTGGCCCCTAGATGTCTGGGAAGGGGGGGGCTACAAGTGCATGTGTAATCCTTTCCATTTTGTAAATCTGGTTGACTGTCATATGCTAAGCAGTAATTGTTGGGATTTTGGTCTGTAAGCCACATCCTAGTGATGACTTTTTTTTTTGCAGTGACTATTAGGATGCTCATTAGGTATTGGGTAAGGAAGTCTCTGCATGCCACGGGTCAGTTGCAGCTGTAGGAATAGTTCTCCATTAAGGGGAATTTGTTTATCATATAGGTCTTCTAGCTCATCTTGTAGGATTGGAAGATGGGAAATAAGACTAGAAAAGCCCACATCACGTGTATGGTGAGCCTGTGATTCTCCACAACTTCTCCAGCAGGTAGCATCCCATGTGTCATGGTAATAAGCTGTTATGGCTAGGGTTTGGAAAAGTCATACCTAATGTTTCCAGGTGTACTCACACCACTGATGGGAATACGTGTTTTTTTAATCTGACATGACTTCCACCAGTGGTGGAGATGGGGAAGCCTAATTCCTCCAGCCATCTCTGCAAGATGTACTCTGTGGAGTTTCCCTCTGTTGTGATTAGCACCCCATATAGTAACGATATCAAATGCTCAGTATACCCAGTTTGTATTATGGTAATAAATAAAATGATAAGAGCTGAGTGAGAGTCTGGAGTGTGTACCCCCAAGGGGAGGTTACTGTAACAATGTAATTGTAAAAACCTATAGAGGTATGTTTGTCACAAGCCAAATTTTCTTTGGGCCTCTGTAAATGATTTAAAGGTGTCACCAGAGAAGAGCTGGTGTAGGTATTGTAGGGAAAGGTGTTCTCATTGTCGAAAGGCATGGCCAGTGCAGGCGGGGTGGAAACTCTCCAGTAATGCATAGGACAGAGAAGGCTAAGGAAGGGCACTAGATGGAGTGCTCCTCGTATTCCTAACCGTGTTGCAGTCTGGTATTTGAACCATGAGTGCAAGTCCCTTAACATATGCAGCTTTGTGTCTGTGTGGTGATTCCATCTATTCTTGAACCCCACCACTGTTTTTGCCCTCTTTCCATGAAGAAGTACTTCCTCATAAATGCAATGGACAGACATAAGAGTATTCTTATAGTAGGGAAGAGAGGGTAAGCCACAGATCAACTAGGGTCTGCAGTATTGCATTAGGCAGGGAAACGGAACAGACTAGATGGACCACACAGTCCTTATCTTCCGTCACCTTCTATGTTTCTCTTATCCCTCCTGAATCTACCCCCTCCAGCTTTATAACATGTCCCCTTGTTCTTGAGCACCTTTTTTTTGAAAATAATTCACTACTGTACCTAAGTTACCCCTGTGAGGTATTTAAAGGTCTCTGTTATATCCCACCTCTCCCTTCTCTGTTCCCTGGTGTAAATATTGAGGTCTGTTAGTCTCTCTTCATATGGCTTTTGATGCAGACCCTACACCATTTTAGCTGCCTCTTCTGGACTGTCATCAGTCTGTGTCCTTCTATAACATGTAGTCTGCCACACCTGTACAATACTGTAATTAATAACCAGTAAGATGTGAGAAGTGGCTGACTGCACTGCCACATTCAGTAATAACTGTGAAGCTAAGTAGATATATTTTCAGTTATTCACACTACAAAAGAAAGGAAAAGTTGGAAAACTCTGAGGTTGCAGTACACCATTTGTCTTATTATTGGCACCTGTGTTGCAATCATCTAGGGTATGCTTGCATCTCATTTAACAATACATTGCAGTGCATCCAAAGTAAATTAAAAGTATAAGGTACTTTGCTTAACAGCAACTAATCTGTAGTGGCAAAACAGGAAGGTCTGTGGAAGGAAAACTATAATAGAAATATTTAGCAAATATGTCAATGTGATACCTTATTTTATAATCACAAATCCTATGATATGGTAACAATTATTTTTTTTTGTATAAAAGTCATGCTCATCAGGCTCCTTGTTGTGGACTAGAGATGCTGTGAAGTTTTAATTTACTGTCAAAGTTCCGGCAAAGTTACCAACTTCACCTGCGAGGAGCAATCAGTGAACTTTTACCGTTATCTTGTAAATTTTCCTATTAACTTCACTGTTAACTTCGTCGGTAACTTTGCCATAAAGGCAGTTGGGTGAAGTCTGTTCAAAATTAGGCTACTGGTAAATGACTAGTGCTTGAGGTCACATGGAAACAACTCCTGCTGGTCACATGCTACTGGTCTATGTACTGACTCATCCTTAGTTTCACTTTGCAGTCTGAGCTAGTGAATGGAAGGGGACAGATCTGCTCTTTTCATAGTAAAACCTAGCTCAAAAAAAGCAATGTTTTCAGCTTTCTGTTGGCTAGTCTTCATTTTATTTTTACTATACAGTTTGTGAGCCTTTATTTAGTTGTTCTTTAACTGTTATTTTCTTTATACAGAGCACTTTTATTTGTGCTATTTTTCATCTCTTGTAGCATTTTTTTTACTGTCTTTTTACTCTGTGTTTTTTTCTTTGGGTTTAAAATGAGTGGGAGTGGTCAGAAGGAGAGGGGGTGCAGGCAGCAGATAGGAGATGCCATGCTTTCTGCATCAAGAGAACCTGGTCCATGGCACTTGCAATAGGAGGAGACAGCAGCAGCAACCACCTCCCCCCCAACAGCACAGCTTCCCCATCAACAAGATGAGGCAAGGCACCACCTACAGCTAAGGAAGCTCCAGTCTGGTCAGCTGTTGTACCACCACCACGACCTGCGCACGACAAGGAAAAGGAGACACAGCCAGGATCATCTTGCTTCTCCCCTTGTCTGCAGCAGCCAAAGTCCCTTGTTAGGGACTTTTTTGATATTGACCCCACCAAAACAGTGTGGTCACCTGCAAGGTATGCCACACTGTTGTTCAGTGTGGGAAACAGGGGAGCCATTTGGGGACAGGTGGGCAGCAAACACACCTTAGAGGGAGGCACTGCAAGGAGTGAGAGGAGCATCAAAGAAATAAAGGTGGCAAGAAGGGTGGAGGTGGTGCCACCCTACTCACCCTTTGGGCAAGAGAAAGAAATGTGGTGTGCGGGTGCAGGAGGGGGAGATGGAGGGGACTGGGAGAGGGACCTGCAGTCAGACTCGGGTGCTGTAGCAGGGGGCACCTGAGAGAATAGCCTCAGATCCTCCTCCCACATCCACCCATGTGGGAAGTAGAACAGCTCCTCAGAGAGGTAGAGGAGCTCCCCATCAAGTTGCAGTGATGAAGCTGTTGGAAGTGGTGCTGCAAAAACAGCAAACCATTCTGGAGGGTTTGGCTGCACTGAATGTGGCACTGCACCCTCTGTCCCCAACCATAGCCCTTCAACCCAGATATTTTATTTTATCTTTCCCTTTTACCCTGTGTTAAACCTCAAACATAAAAAAATTAAAAACCTAAAAAGGAAACAAATTGTTCATCTATCCTTATCTGTCTGTATTTCTTTATTTCTATTACTGCTACACTGTTAAACCCTTAAAATTAAAAATTAAAAACTTAAAAGGAAAAAAATTGTTCATCCGCCTTTATTTCTCTCTGACTGTATTTCTTGATTTCTGCTACTGCTTTGTCCTACTTATGAAAATCTTCTGTTCTGATCCATTCAAAAGAACAAATTTGATTTCAGCTCTGTTGTTGCCCTTCTTGTGCAACTGCACAGTCCTTACACTGTCTCTAAAATTGTTCTCAACTATTGCTGCTACATGGTGCTGTGCTGTGTGTCTCACTCACCCCCCGCCCCCACCACAGGTTGCCCTTCCTGTAATTCATTGCACAGCAGTAGTGCAAATGTTCCAGAAAACAAAGTAGGCCAAACAAGCTTTAGTACACACAACCGCCAAGCACATTATATAAATTTCTCACTTCTGGAAATTCTCCCTCAAACCAGAAATCAATAATGCTGATAATAAACTGTTGCTGCTGCCACTGCTACTATGCTGTTTAAGCTACCCTCTTGGACAGTATGTGTTGTCAAACACTTTAGTATACAGAACTCCCAAACACAATATATACATTTCTCACTTCTGGAAATTCTCTCCCAAACCAGAAATCAGTAATGCTGTTAATAAACTGCTGCTGCTGCTATTGCCACCACCATTGCTACTATGCTGTCCAAGTTGCCCTCTTCGACAGTATGTGTTGTCAAGCACTTTAGAACACACACTTACCAGGCACAATATATACATTTCTTACTTCTGAAAATTCTATTCCAAACCAGAAATCAGTAATGCTGGTAATAAATTGCTGCTGCATCCACTGCTACTATGCTGTTTAGGTTGCCTTCTCAAACAGTCTGTGTTGTGTCAAACACTTTAGTACACACAACTGCCAAGCACAATATATCAGTTTCTCACTTCTGGAAATTCTCTCCCAAACCAGAAATCAGTAATGCTGGTAATAAACTGCTGCTGTTTCAGATGCTACTATGCTGTTTAAGTCATCATCTCCAACAATATAGAAACATAGAAACATAGAATTTGACGGCAGATAAGGACCGCTTGGCCCACCCAGTCTGCCCATTTCCCCTGCCTACTGGATAAGCTGCAGATCCTAGTTAACCAGCAGCCTACTTCTTCCTACCCCAACCCCCTAGAATTGCCTTATGACTGTCCCATGCATGCTTGAATTCCACCACTGTTTTTGACTCCACAACCTCCTTCGGAAGGCCGTTCCATGCATCCACAACCCTCTCTGTGAAAAATATCTCTTAAATTACCTCTGAGCCGCCTCTATCTTCAAATTGTGCCCCTTGTTCTTGCACACCTCTTTTTGAAAGATGCTACCCTCATGGACTTTGTTGATTCCCTTGAGGTACTTGAAAGTTTCTATCATGTCCCCCCTCCTTTCCTTGAGGCTATACATGTTAAGCTCCTTAAGTCTCTCTTCATATGTCTTCCGGTGCAGACCCTGCACCATTTTAGTTGCCCTCCTCTGGACAGCTTCCATCCTGTCTATGTCTTTTGAAGACTGGGTCTCCAGAACTGCACACAGTACTCCAGATGGGGTCTCACCAGCTGTCTGTACAGAGGGATAATAACTTCCTGTTTTCTACTGGTGATGCCTCTCCCTATGCATCCCAGTATTCCCCCAGCCCTCCTTGCTGCCCTCTCACATTGCTTGCCCACCTTTAGGTCATCTGATATGACTACCCCCAGGTCCCTTTCCATTTTTGTTGTTGTTAGTATCTCACCCCCCATTGTGTACTCTTCCCCGGATTTTTGTTTCCCAGGTGCATTACCTTGCACTTCTTAGCATTGAATCTAAGCTGCCATACATTTGACCATTCCTCTAACCTTGCCAAGTCCCTTTTCATCCTTTCCATGCCGCCTTGTGCATCAACTCTGTTGCAGATCTTTGTGTCATCTGCAAAGAGACATACTTTTCCTTCCAGTCCCTCTGCAATGTCGCTTATAAAGACATTGAAGAGGACCGTTCCTAATACTGAACCCTGCGGTACCCCACTAGTAACCCCCCCCTTCTTCAGAGTGGACTCCATTTACTATTACTCTCTGTGTCCTATTCTCCAGCCAATTTTTTACCCAGGCTGTCATCTTGGGACCCACTCCCAGGCTAGCTAACTTGTATATTAATCTTTTGTGTGGGACTGTGTCAAATGCCTTGCTAAATATGTGTTGTATCAAACATTTTAGCACACACAACTGCCAAGCACAATATACACATTTCACACTTCTGGAAATTCTCTAAAAGCTAAATAATAAAAAAGAGTTCCTGAAGGAATTTAGATCACTTCACTGTACCCCTCTGGAGGATTTGTTTGAATGTTCATTGGCCCCTTCCATGTTTACAGCTCCATTTATGCCAATATGATATACAAACTGGGAAGACATTTACAGGTTATTCCAGTGCTCTGCATGGAAAAAGATGCAGTCTGCTGTTCTCTTTACTCAGTAGCTTTGTGACCTACCAGCAAAGGTATTTTATTTCATTTCATTTCATTTCTTTTTTTTTTTTTTCTTGACTGAGGGGGTTGTAACCACTTTATTTCTAACCATTTTTTCCTATTGTTTTTCAGTTTTCAGGTATTATTACTAGGGTGATGAAATCATGTTGCGGCATAGATCCAGCCTGTATCTTTTTTGGAATTCAGCAATTTGTCCAGCCATGGAAGGTAAGTATTTTTGTGGGTGTTGTTTTTTTTTTATTCTGAAATGTTTTATAGATGTCAGACTAACTGTTTTCTGTTACTGTTTCTCTCATTTCAGGTAATTTTCAGCAGGTGTCATCTGCAATGTTGTCCGGGTGGAGAAGATGATGATGGCTTGATTGCTGGAGCAGGAGACAGCAGCACACGAGACCTGTGAAAACAAGAAAAGATTATTTAGAGTCTACTCAAGCACCCACTGTGGTGGTGGTTGCACAGTACAGCCATTGTTTTATTTCATTTTATAGAACTCTAGGATTACTTTACCTTTGAGCAAGAACAGCTCATTTTTCAAAGGTTCCACATCATAATGAAGGGTAACAAACATTTAAAGATCAGCACAGTAATATGGTATAAAATAAAACAGAGAAGGCAGAAATATAACTATAAAACTGATTCATAAATGAGAGACTACTATGACTGAGAACTATACAGAGTTCAAAGTTGAACTATTTGGAAGAGCACAAGTAATATGAGGACAGTATGGGGTAGACTGAGAAAGAGTAGGCAGGCTGGAGGGCCATTGTCATTGTGGGAGGAGGGACAGAGAAGTGCTAAGAAAGGTAATGGTTAGTGAACGGTGGACAGAGAATTGACAGTGTTGGGGTGGGGGTTTGAGTGGTATGGGTGGGGGAAAGGTGGGGAGTAGGAGGAAGGGGTGGAGAATTGCAAACAGGGGGACTCCAGAAGCAATTAGATAATCAAGGTTGAGCAATGCAAACCTACTAGGGAGCAGAGGGAGGAGGTTCCCTTAGGAGAAACAGTCACAGCTACTGGAAGAGGTGAGGTGCTGCCAAAACAGCTATTTGAAGGGGCCAAGTTTGGGATTTGTCAGGATTTCCTTGTTAAGCACATTATACTAATGAGGTTCCCTGTAGGTGAATGACCTCTGCCCCATGGAGGTCTGACATCTGGGGACCTGGAAGGTTTGATAGCTAAAGCTTTGAGAATGCTGGGAGCTACAGTGGGTGCTTAAGAGCTTAACGACACCTGGTGGCATGAGACCAAGGAGCACCTTTTTGGTTAAAAGGCAGGTCTGATATTGGATCTTGCTAAGGAGAGGAAACCACCTAGCCTTGGCATACAGGTCACAGGTGTGAGTTAGATGGTCTGCACCTGTAAGAAGTCTACAGACTTTGTTGAGAGTCACATTTACTCTACTGAGGGCAGTAGAGGAAGCAGAGCCATATATGTCCAGACTGTAGTCAATGATGGATGTGACTCCCTTGTTGACTCTCTGTCTTCCTATACCTGTCACCTGTGAAGAAAAAAGAGAAATTATTTTGCCTCACTTGACCACTGTGGTGGCCTCACAGTATAACTGTTGTTGACTCCCTGTCTTACTATACCTGTCAGCTGTGAATAAAAATGAGATTTATTATTTAGCCTCCCTTTGGCCACTGTGGCACACTGTGTACCTGTGAAAAAAGGAGAGCAAACAATAAAAAGTGAAAAAAAAAAAGAAAAACATGATACTTACTGTTACGTAAGTGCTTCTGGCCATGCTGTTTAGTGGCTGGTGTATGCCACTGAGATGGTGTAGGAAGATGTCACGTAACTCCTCTCTGTTTCTTGTGGGCTGTCTGGCTTTGCTACTGCCTTTGGCAGTCATCCCTTTGAATGGTGAAACCTGCAGGGAGGCAAAAGAAAAGAAAGAAAAAAAACCTTTAAAGTCTTTCTGAGTAAAGTGGAAGGCCTTTCATCCTCTGCAAGGCCAAGGACTGGAGTCACCCACCACTAGTAAGGATAAGGACTGTGAACAACAATGAAAGTGACTTACCATCACAGTAGACAAAGACAGGCCTTGCTGGAGATGAGGTCTTGCTGCCTTGACGAGCTGGCTGGCTGGAGGGTTGGCTTGATTATCCTGTCATACAGTTACAGATTGGACTGCTACAGTAGAGTGGTGATGATACCATCCTCAGTGTCAATTCCAAATAGATTCTTTGCAAAGTGTTTATAGCTGCTCCACATGATGTGGACTGTCATTTTCAAATCCAGTAGATATTATTGCACAGTGAACATAGTATTCATTTATATGAGTTTTTAAATCTGGGAGTTTTGTAACTCATATCATAGCATCAAGCAAAACATTTTTTCCTAGAGTCAGGACTCTTTTTGCATCAGTGTGGAGGTGGTGGCCCATGCTGTTTGTGGTTGTGTGGGAACCAAGCAGGCCAGAGGAGGAGGAGGTAGTGCCTTGTCTTGCTAGCTGGAACAGGCATGCTTTGCCCAGTTGGTAATGGTATTTTTATGCTGCATAAGTGTGAAGGTGGTGACCCATGCTGTTTGTGGCTGTGCAGGACCTAATCAGGCCAGAAGAGGAGGTGTTACCCTGTTTTGCTGGCTGGAGCAGGCATGCTTTGCCTAGCTGGTAATGGCATTTTAATGCTGCATGAGTGTGAAGGTGGTGGCTATGCTGTTTGTGGCTGTGTAGGATCCAAGTAGGCCAGAGGAGGAGGAGGAGGAGGAGAAGGTGGTGCCGTGTCTTGCTGGCTGGAGCAGACATTGTCGCTAGACATCCCATTAAGGTGTTGGAAGCAGGTAATCGGTTAGGCACAAGGAAACAGCAGCACAACAATTGTGGATGGGGGAAAAGTAAAATGACTGAAAATAACAGAATTGTGAATCATAATGCAAAGGATTATATTTTTTTATGCTTCAACCTCATTGAGGAAGCAACTCTTACAGTCTTCCAAATTGGAGTTGTCTCCAGATGGGAATTCTCTCTCCATTACTGCTTCATCCATCTCAGTGGTAAAAGACAATCTGCTAATGCCAACAACACCTTGCTCTTCATATTCACCACCATCACCAACATCTTCATGTGGTAGGAACATGGACATGATTGTCTTGTGAAGAATGTGTCCCTCATTCATTTTAATAAATGTTAGCAAGCCAACATTTTTCGGTGACAGATTGGTGCACTTGTTCCACACAATGGCCCCAGTTTAACTGAATACATGTTCTGCACTGACACTCGAGGGTGGGCAGCTGAGGTATTTCATTGCAACTGAGGTCAGTGCTAGCCACTCAGTGAATTTGCTGCTCCAGTATAGCAAGGGCTCATCAGCAATGGTAAGGTGTCTTGTGTCCACCAAATATGCATCTACAATGCATTGCACTGCCCATAGTCCTGCTGCATCATCAGCCTCCTCATCTTTTTTTTCCATGTCTTCGACTCCCACCTGACATAAAATATCCCAAATGGGGTTTGACATTTTCTCTTTTAACTTGCAAGTTTTTTCAGCCTGTTTCCCATGTGAGGTGGTGATAGCAACACCCGTCTTTATGGCGTTTCATGTTGTGCCTTAGATAAATGTGTCTTTAGCATCTGTGCCCCACGTACCCTACTTATCAGAAGATCGGTCAACTTTTGGACCTACTCACACCCACCTTCAATTATTGATGCTAGACCATGTTTATAGCATGGGTCCAGCATGGTGTCAATCCCAAAATCTTCAGACTGCAGAACGTCAGAAATATGTGTATCGCAGTCTAAGATGTGGAGCATGTATTCCATTAAGGCACAACTTCCACTATCACCACGTGCCTCCAGCACTTGCTGCACATTCACCAGTGTCTGCCCTCAGCCCACGTAGTAGTAGTGGAATTTGGATAATTAACTGCTAATGAATGCTGTTGTTTTTATGTTTTTATATTGTAATATGTTGTTTTATGCTGCATCTTTTTTTATCTTTTGTACAAGCGCTTAGATGTTTTGATTTGCGTTTTTTAAAATTAAAAATGAGTTGAGTTGGTTGAGTTGAGCTGAGTAGTGGAATTGCCTGACTGATACAGCAGTGTCCCCACTCACTGCCTGTGTTGAATGTTTGAATGGCCTGAGAATCATGATCAGGCCATCCATTTGGTGCCACTGCTATGTTGTCAGAGACATGAATACTTCAGCACTGTCACAGCTTGTATGTAGCAGCAGATATTCAAATATGACTTTAAACTGCTTGTACGATTGCTCAATCATGTGTTGAGTTCCTTCTTGTGACAACATCCAGCTTCATACAGTGCTGAGGCAGTTTGTTTTGTATCTGCAGCTGACGGAGCTGATCTCGGGCCTTTCTGGAATGGGCAAAGTGGACACTGATGAGACCGGCCACAACCAAAATGTTCTTGATATCAGGATGGGTTAGAAATTGCTGCACGACAAGATTAAGACGCTGTGCACCCTGACAAACCCCCTATCACTGATGCGTTTTAAAACATTCAAGCCATTATCTATTGCAATGAAACCTGCTTACAGTGAATAGGAGTGAAGTCACTCATCAAGCTCAGTAAGGAGCACTTCCAGCATTTTCTCACCTGTGTGTGATCCAGGTATACTTTTCATTATCAGTGTGGCATGCTGGTGAATAGCAGAACAGCAAAAACTGCTCCAGTTGCACTAGGGAGTGTGCGAGTGGTAAAGACAATTCCAGTAGAAAGCAAACAACTGCACTCCTCTGGTACAAAAATCCAAAGGCTTTATTTCAAAAGTTTAAAACACATAACACCATAAGCATAACAGACTGGTGCACTACAAGAACCCAACATTCCCAATAAAAGAGAATGGCAATAGATCAATTGCCAGCATTTCAGCAGTTGCTGCATTTAGCTCATGTGCTGTAGAATGACTAGGAATGAATTTGGAGTGACGCTCAAACATGGTATGTAGCGTAGGCTGGAACCTTTCATGGGATTGGACTACCAAACAGCTAGACTCATCATGGTTGCATTGTTGGGGTTGTATTTGACTTCTGGGGATTCATATGTGCTGCTGCTTGGGTGACACCAGTGAGTTTGGAGGGTTTCTGCAATGGCATTACTGTGCTTTTCTGACTCAGGGTGGTACTGCTCAGAAAATAGGCAGGGATTTCCTGCATTTAAATCCTCACGCTACTCACTGTTTATTTCAGCTGTTCATTCATCCTGCCCCTGGTGCTGATTTCCCTGCTGCTATCATTCCAGAAGAAGACCTGCCTGACAGAGTGAGAGGCTGTTCAGAAAATTTGCTACATTAAGGGACCTGAACTGTGTTTGCACTGTTTGCTATATTTGCATGGCCAGTGAGTAGGGGATTCAAGGGAGCCGGCTACTGATGTCGGAAAATAGGCAGGAATTTCCTGCATTTAAATCCTTGCACTGCTCACAAGTGGTAGTGAGTGGCATGAGCACCACTCCACCAAGAAACAGACTTAGAGTCTGAACAGGAAAGTAGAACAACCTCAGAAAGGAGAGGTAATACTTAATGTATGTATAGGATGTTTTTGTTTTGTTTAATGTGATAGTTGGGGGCGGGCATTAGGATTAGAATTGTATTTGGTTTGAGAAGAGCTTTATAACTAAAAGATTCCCTCAGAAGCTCAAAGAAGATTATTGGGCTTTGGTAACTGAATGCGAGTACAGTTGTATTGGGGAAAGCAACTTGGTCAAATATATAGCTCCAAGGTTTTTTTAATATGTTATTCATAAAGTAGTTAAAGTTTTTATTAGGGGTACTTTTTTATAAAAAAAATAAAAAAATATAAAAAGGGGTATAAGGACAATACAATAGTGTATCTATATTAGGAATTTGATAAAGGACAAGAATGAAGGCTACAATAACAATCCGCTGTGTACTACTTCTGTTTTTGATAAAACAGACTGAATTCTGGTACATCATACACACACTTATTACAAGTAAAGGAAATCACAAAAGGAAAAGCGAGAGGAAGTACACAGGGATTTTATTAGCCAAATGGTACTATATGGGACAATATAGGACTACAAATATCCACCTACAGGTAAGGAGAAGAAATTCCTTCTCCTTTTATTTATTTATTTATTTTTATGTATTTAGTTTTTGTTTACCCGGTAGGTGCACCAGCCATAAAATGACTATTTTCGGGCATGACCCGAGAGAATACAACAAAAACAGAACAGTTTAACAGCAGTAACATGGGTACAATAATACAAATAGAGGAACAGTACAGCAGTGCTACAAATATACAATGGGTAGAAACAACAAAAAATAATGGCAAGCATTATACAAATAATGGCAGTAAGCTATCTAATAAGTGCAGAGACCATGGACCAGACCTGTGGAGTGAAAAGGTTAATAAGAGAGTAAGGTTATATAGAGAGAAATGTGGGGAATGTTCAAACATAACAAGAAAGACTGACGGAAGGTCAGGGGTGGTAATTGGCAAAAACAACAGTGGATGGTCAGCAATAAGTTTCGAGAAGGAAGAGAGCTAGTAGTCAAGAAGTTATTTGCAAAGAGAAGGAAAAATATGGGGAGGAGAAGAGGAGACAGTCTTGGAGCTGGATTAGAGTGGGGTAACATTACTGGTAAGTCTCAGGAGCTTCAAGCAATCAATCAATCAATCAAGTCTTTATTTAACCAGGCGTTCATCATTGAGCAGAGGCTCATTTGCAAGATGGACCTGGGTGGAGCATGAACAATTGTATATACAGGTCAACACAGGTATTTACAAGGCAATACAGATAATACTCTTTACAGAGAGGAAGAAAAAGAAGTTCATATGTACATAGAATTATACAGATATTGTACAGATGACACGGTATTTACATACATAGAAGTGTCTATAGGAAGAGAAAGCAGGTTATCTAAGGTTGCAGGAGGAAGTAACGGAAGAAAAAAAATATAAAAATATACACCAGGTAGAGGTGAAGGTAGGGAGGAAGGGAGGGAGGTAGGGGGAGAAAGGCTAGGAGGGCACAGTGCACAGAAAGGAGTTGGTAAAATGGGATGTAGAGAAGGTGGATGGAGAAAAGGAGTATGTGTAAGCCCTGGGATTGAATGCTATAAAGTAGGGGGCATGGTAGGATGTCACAACTCAGGGTAGTGAGCTCCTATCCGAGGTTGGGAAAGGAAGAATAAGGGGATGGACAGGCCTAGTGTTGATAAGACAGGGGGATAAGAGAGAGAGAGAACAATTAGGCTGGTAAGGAGCAAGCTGGAGGGTCAGTACTAAAAATTGGGTCTAGGCGTGGCTATATACCAGTGCAGACACCGGTACTGGGTCTGAGTGGGTGAAGCAGTTACATACTTCTCTGATTATATGGAAATAAAGCATCTTGAAGGCATTTATACCGATTAGAGTGCTTAATTTGAGGGGTTTTTTGTAGATCGTTCCATAAGGTAGGTAGCACGAAGCTTATGGCTGCCCTGCTGAAGCAGGATTTTGCTTTGGGTACTTTAAGTGTAATAACTGAGTAACTTCTTAACGCATATTTCCCAATTATACTCAGGGGAAGACAGCAGGAGATATAGTAAGGCAGCTTATTGAGATGGCTCTATGGGTCCAGAGAGCAGCATTTCTGTGGCGCCTGAACTTTAGTGATGTCCACCCACTGCCGCATATAGGTGCAGTGATGCGTGTCGAAGGGGAGTCCTTATAAACCTCAGTGCTCGATGGTAGAGTGTGTCCAGTTTAGCCATGTAAGAGTTGGGGCATTGGCTGTAGAGGAAGTCAGTGTAATCAACTAATGATAGGAAAATGGATTGGACCAGTTGTTTCTTGGCATCTCTGGTGAGAAATTGGTTGATTCTAAAAAACAATCCAAGCCTTTGCCAAAGTCGTTTTAACAAGTCCTCAACATGTTCAATGAAGGAGAGTCTTTGGTCTACCCAAACTCCCAGATACTTGAATTTTGTAACAAATTCTAGTTTTTCACCTAGAACTGTGGTAATTTGGGGAACTGTCCCACTGGACACAGGGTTAGCTGTACGGATAAAAGGGGAGAGGACCATCGCTTTAGCTTTTTTGGCATTAAGGAGTAGCTTTTTTTGGAGGAGTTGGCTTTGCAAAAGGTTGAATTCTGACTGTAGCTCATTGCAGGCAGCTTCAGGTGTTGGGCGACTCGCGTAGAGAACTGTATCATCTGCAAACAGATGGATGTTGGCTTTTTTTATACAGTAGTCAATGTTATTAATGTAGATTGCAAAAAGTAAGGGCCCTAATATAGTACCTTGAGGTACCCCCTTTGCAGAGTTTTTAAGGGGGACAGGCCTCCTTTGGCTTTAACTTGTTGAAGGCGCCTCTGTAAGATAGTCAGTAAAACCAATGCAGAGAGGAGGGTACACACCTATGGTTTGAAGGGAGGAGAGGCAGACTATGGTCGACAGTGTCAAAAGCCTTGCTTAGATCAAGGAAACAGCACAAATAAAGTTTTTCTCTCAAGATTACGCTGCCAGTCGTTAGTAACTTTGGCGAGGGCTGAGATAGTGCTATGTTTAGCTCTGAATCCAGACTGCATAGGATTTAACAGTTCCCTAGACTCAAGGTGAGTCCTCAGCTGTGCATTTACAATTTTCTCTAGGAGCTTGGACAGGACCGGAAGGAGGGAAATTGGCCTGCAGTTATTGAGATCGCCAGGATCACTTGATTTGAACAGTGGTATGACATGTGCTGTCTTCCATATAGGTGGTAAGGTGCCCTGAGACAGGGATAAGTTAAAAAGGTGGGTGACGGGTATTGCTAGTATGTGGTAGGCAATTTTTAGGAAGTAAGGGTCAAGGGTGTCAGCCCCAGCACTTTTTCTAGTATCCAACTGAAGCAAGAGGTCCTCTACCTCTTTCAGTGGGGCAGGTTGAAGCGAGAAAGGCGTCGAAACTATCAGAGTTTCAGGCAGTTGGCTGGCAGTCTGGGAGTGAAGTATGTTTGCAGGGGAGTTATCAAATGCCATGCCTGCAGTAGCAAAGTGGTTATTGAATGCGTCAAGTATATCCATCTTTTCGGTTATAGTCAAGTTGCTAGAGGTAATCTTGATCGGGAGTGAATTTCCTGGGGAGTGGCCTAGCAGATCACTGATTGTGTTCCAGAGCTTGATTGGGCTCTTTGTGGCAGAGTCGAGTTCGGATTTGAAGAAGGTGGCCTTCGATTCTCTGATTGTTTTGGTACATAAATTTCTCGTAGTCTCCTGAACTGGTTCCAGTCCTCTGCAGTGTTCAGTCTGTGTGCTTTTTTCCAGAGCTTATCTCTTTCTCGAAGCAAGGACTTGATCTGAGGGGTGAACCATTTACAGGTTTTGGTCCTAGTTCGAACTTTAATCAGGGGAGCATACTTATTAAGGGCCCTTGATAGAATGTTGTGGAAGATATTATAAGCTGACGGAATCATTTTGGCCAGGTAGAAATCTTGCCACTCAGGGGAGTACTTAAGCTCGTTTAGGTAGGCATGTTCATTGAAGTTGCACCTGGATCTCTTCATAGAGAACTTGCTGATGGGTGCTGGGTTGTTGGTGGATCTTACTCCTGCAATAAAACAATGGTCGCTGGCGTCTGAGAAGAAGACATCAGCGTGGGGAGAAGAGATGAGGTTTGCTCACCATTAGCACATCGAAAAGTGTGCTTTTACTAAGGTTCTTCACGTTTGGGCATGTTGGTTCAGTAATAAGTTGCGTCAGCCCATGTTCATCACAGAAGGATGCAAGGGGGGTAGCTGTGATAGAGAGCCAGTCAAAGTTGAGGTCTCCTAAAATAATAGTTTCTGGCAGCCCCTGTCCCAACTTGTCACTTAGATATGACACAAGCTGTAGGCCAGCAGACGGTGGTCTGTAGCATCCTATTACGCAGAGTGCAGTAGTCTGTGTAATTTCCACTTTGAGAATTAGGCATTCGAATTTGCTGGCGACAGATGCCGAGGATAAGCAGAAGGCAGAAAATGTGTCTTTAACGTAGATAGCTAGCCCCTCCTCCTCTGGCATGCCTATCAGCTCTGAACAAGGCATAGTTGGGTATGTTTACTTCTCTATCAGTGGTGCTGGGTCTAAGCCAAGTTTCAGAAATCACAAGTATGTCAGGAGAGGTATGATTTACCCAGGTTTGTATTAAGGTTATCTTTTTAAGGAGGCTACATACGTTAATATGCAAGAAGAGTATTCCTTTTAAATTTGCTAGTTCTGCTGGCAAAGCAATAGCTTCTGGGGGACCAGGGTTGAGTTCTACGTTGCCTGAACATAGCAGGAGGATAAGTAGGATTTTTCTAAGAGCGCTAATTATAAGTTTGTATTTCCTGCCTTTTCTCCCGTCTAGTAGATCTGATGTTTTTAGGGACTGGAAAGTAGCCACCATAGAAGAGCTGATCTGTTGTAGCAAGAGCTAGTACCCCTACTACAATAGGCAGGGAGGAGATAGAAGTATGCGTGGTGGGAGGTGGGCCTTGTGGTTGGGGGAGTGTTATAAGTACTGCTGGTATGTGTGGTCCAAGAGCAGGGTTCGAGGTATTGGACTTGGAGCACGGAGGCAATTAAAGGATAAGTTGTTATGTGGTATACAGCACAAGGTGCTGTTGTAGACCAAACACGATGGTAGTTCAGGTGTCCAATGCTGGGCAGCTGGTATCAGCAGAAGAAGGGGCAGTATAAGGAGCCATATAGGGCCCGACATGATGGTACCTCAAAAAAGGAGCCACTCAATTAGCCCAGGGGCCAGTGGGGTTGCTGGATTAATGCAGCTTATCAGTAGCTTTCCGATCCAGGTCCACCCAAATTTGATGGCATTAAAAATATTTAGTGGTGAAGGCACAGCCAAGGAGAGCCTATGCGTTTTAGTAAGGTGAAGCCCTGAGAGTTGGATCCCGTAGGCTGGACAGAGAAGAGGGGGATCACGAGCTAAGTCTCTATTGGTGGGGCACTGCACCAGGGGAGGTGGACTAATATTTTGGCAGGAGAAACTGTATTTAATCATCAGCGGAGGTGGGGGGGTGGTCAAAAAAGTTGCGGCAGTTGTCGTACCTTGTAGGGCTTTGGGTCGATGTCTGCGGTCTCGAGCATCGGCTAGAGGGGCGCCGGCAGCCCGGTAGCCGGGAATCCCGCGCCTTAGGAGCTGGGAACCTGGGCTACAGTTCGTCGGCTGAGAGAGAGAAGGAGAGTGAGGGTTAATAAAGGGGATTCACATAAAGGGTTAGACAGAACAGCGGGGAGTCCAAAATTTGCAGAACAAAAGGATGTGTATTACTTTGGCACCCAAAAGTGTCTAGGGCCAGTGCACATATGCAGGGAAAGGGCTGCAGACACTAGATTTCTTTCCCAAACCACAATTCAAGTCCTTTCAATTACAGACTGGGTTAACACTTCGGCTTTTTAACATTTGTCCTAACATAAACATTTTTAGGGTTTAAAATCAAAGAGCAGAAGCCGGCTTTCGCCAGGGACCAATCAGAGCGTGGTCTGAGAGGGCGCTCGCAATCCAGTTGGTTGCAGCAGTTGCCGTACCTTGTAGGACCTTGGGTCCATGTCTTCAGTCTCGAGCGTCGGCTAGAGGGGCGCCAACCGCCCGGTAGCCGGGAATCCCGTGGCTTAAGAGCTGGCAGCCTGGGTGGAAGTTCCTCGGCTGAGGGAGAGAAGGAAAGCAAGGATTAATAAAGGGCATTCATACAAAGGGTCAGACAGAACAGCGGGGAGTCCAAAATTTGCAGAACAAAAGAACATGTATGGTACCAGCAATGCCAAAAGAGGTAGTGAGGAGTAGTAGTAGGCGGTTGCATCCCAAGGTAGTTTGTTTGGTGTTGCTGGCCTGCTTAACTGCTAGCTGGTTTATAGTTGAAAGGGTATATAGTCGAATTAGGGTGAGATCCCTAACAATAGGGCAGGTAGACCAGTAATTGAGAGGAGTTAGATGGAGTGGCTGAAGAAAAGGTTGAAAGGAAATGTGTGATCCTGTGGGTGGGAGGGCTTTAAAAAAAGGCGGTGAGAAAGTGGGTCAAGTCAGGTATTGAAGACAGGGAGGCCAATAGCATGAAAATGTGCAGCAGTGGAGTAACCAATCTGCTGCTAGGCTGAGGAAGGTGGGTGGAGTAAGGGTCTATTTAATACTGTGAGGAGATGGGGAGGGGGTGGGCGAAAATTCAGTCCAGAACAAAGCACAGAAAGAGATTTCCTGAGATTAGGAAGCACCAGGCGTTGAAAAATCAGCCAAGGAGTAAAGCTGCCAATCAGTGCCTGGTTCCTCCACTGGGCATCCAGTCAAAACAGTGGCATTCAAAACCATGAGTTTTGGAGGTCCGGTGCATACCTGAATCTGTCCGGGGGTCAGTCGGGTGATCTATTAGCTGTGGCCTGCTCAGAGAGAGCCAAGACCACAGGAGCAGCTTGGGAAGCCCACAGATGGGCTGCCTGAATCTGTCCAGGGGTCAGTCAGGTGGTCTGTTAGCTGTGGCCTGCTCAGAGAGAGCCAAGGCCACAGCAACAGCTTGTGAAGCCCACAGATGGGCTGCCTGAATCTGTCTGGGGGTCAGTTGGGTGGTCTGTTAGCTGTGGCCTGCTCGGAGAGAGCCAAGGCCACAGGAGCAGCTTGGGAAGCCCACAGATGGGCTGCCTGAATCTGTCTGGGGGTCAGTCAGGTGGTCTGTTAGCTGTGGTCTGCTTGGAGAGAGCCAAGGCCACAGGAGCAGCTTGGGAAGCCCACAGATGGGCTGCCTGAATCTGTCCGGGGGTCAGTCAGGTGGTCTGTTAGCTGTGGCCTGCTCAGAGAGCCAAGGCCACAGGAGCAGCTTGGAAAGCCCACAGATGGGCTGTCTGAATCTGTCTGGGGGTCAGTCGGGTGGTCTGTTAGCTGTGGCCTGCTCGGAGAGAGACAAGGCCACAGGAGCAGCTTGGGAAGCCCACAGATGGGCTGCCTGAATCTGTCTGGGGGTCAGTCAGGTGGTCTGTTAGCTGTGGCCTGCTTGGAGAGCCAAGGCCACAGGAGCAACAGGGAAGCCCACAGATGGGCTGCCTGAATCTGTCCGGGGTCCAGTCAGGTGGAAGAGCGTGGCCTGCTCGAGAGAGCCAAGGCCACAGGAGCAGCTTGGGAAGCCCACAGATGGGCTGCCTGAATCTGTCCGGGGTCAGTCAGGTGGTCTGTTAGCTGTGGCCTGCTCAGAGAGCCAAGGCCACAGGAGCAGCTTGGGAAGCCCACAGATGGGCTGCCTGAATCTGTCCGGGGGTCAGTCGGGTGGTCTGTTAGCTGTGGCCTGCTCGGAGAGAGCCAAGGCCACAGGAGCAGCTTGGGAAGCCCACAGATGGCTTCAGGTTGGGTCAAAGCATGTACAAGCATCAGCTAAGGATAGATAATGATGATATTCACTTTTAAATCTAAAGTGAGACTGAGACAGCCAGAGGTTGAGTGAAAGAGCATTCCATAGCCTGGGAGCAGAGAACTAGAAGGCCCCTGTGCCTTTAGTCGTCCGACATCTCAGAACATAGAGCAAAGATTTATCAGCTGATCACAGGCCATGGGAGGATGGTTGAGAGACCAGCAACGCCACCAGCTGGGATGTTTTTTTTTTCCGGATGATTGAGTCCATTAGTGATCTAATGTAGTATTGTTTGCTGGCAGAGGGTAAGAGCCAATTCAGATCCTTATAAAGAAGGCAGTGATGTTTGAGTCAAGACGACAAAGAGGCAAATCGGCATATATTGTCATAAGTTATGTCCCATTTTAGTAGGGAGGTTTTATGGGCAGATGTAAGAATAGATGCACCATAAGTAAGGGCTGGGAGCAGAATACCTCAAGCAATTGATAAGTTCACCAAGGAGTGGAATCATTACAGAGTAGGGCACATTCTTTGGAGACCAACTCTGCAAAAATATGGATCCCAACATGATGATTATTGTCTATTGCTTTTGGCTGCAAGCAGAGATATAGAGTTAAACCCTGGGCCATGACAATTAGGGGGCTTATCAGTAACACATGAGAATGCATGTAGTCTGATAAAGAAGGTACGTTTGCTAAGATTATGGGCCAAAAGTATCTATCCAGACATTATGTTTTTTCTGAGTCTTGGCTTCAGAAGAATATTTTGGATAGAGAGGTTAAGGGTTGAGGGATATGGATTAATAAGACAGGATAGAGGCAAATGTGTGGGGGGTACTATACATAAAAAGCAATTTGGGGCCATAAAGGATTAAATATGCAGAAAACATAAAGGGTGTGGATTGTTTAGTAGTAGAACTAATATTAAGTAAGCTTATAGTAGGTATAGTCTATGCACCCCTTAAAACAAAGTTGACCCCTTTTGATGAGTTAGCAGCTATAGTTTTAGATGTAGAAAAGGGAGCAGATTTGATATTAATAGGGGATTTTAATGCTGACTGGAATAAGAGTAGGGGCAAAAGACTAAAAGAAAGCTTTGATATATTAGGACTAAAACAGGCAATACATGGAACTACTAGAAGTACAGCTAATTCAGAACAGGGGTCTTTGCTAGATTTAATGTTCATACCTAAACACTTAACAGTAACCGCAGTAGACATAATGCCATTAAACATGAATGAGCATTGTCCAACAATATGTACAATTGAGTGGGTAAATCCGGTGCAAGAGCATTCGGAGGAAATATGGGTAACAGATTGGAAGGTTTTAAGGGCAGAGACTTTTAGGAATAGTTTGAGCAATGAAAACTGGAACCGAATCACACTTATACCAGATATAAATTTGGCAGTTCAGGATTTTACTAATATGATGGTTAAAATTATAAACAAGCATGCTCCTAAGATTAGAAAGGTGATAGGAAAGAAACAAATGCCATGGGTTAATGAAAGAATACAAAAAAATCTTAGAATAAAAAACAGATTATGGAAAAATTAAAAAAAAAAAAAAAGCAAATCACTGAAAGATTGGGTCATCTTTAAAAAATGGCAAAATAAATGCTCCAATATGGTACGAGAGGCTAAAATTCAGCACTATAAATGTGGTATAGAACGAGCCACTGATCCCAGGAAGTTTTGGCACTATGTAAAAAAGTTAGTTTCCTATAAATCCCAGAAGATCCATATAAATAATAGACAACCATCTGCTAGTGGAAAATGATAGTAAGATAGCTGAAATGCAGAATGATGATTATTATATAGATCTTCCTGACCTAGATCTTGTGGCACCTGATTTGGAAATGGTGGCCCCCTGATTCAGAGTCTAAGGATGGGGTTCAGCAGGATCAGAAGGAAAGTTTGGTGAAACAGGGACTGGTAGAAGGGGAACAGGAGAAGATCCAACAAGCCCAGGGAAGGAATTTGTGGGGGGACACACTACCCAGATTCAGGTTTCGGCCACTAAATAAATATGAAGTGGAAAAAGAACTAAAGAGGTTAAAGATTGGTAAAGCAGGAGGTCTGGATACTATCAGTCTGGAGTTCCTAAAGATAGGTGCGGATATTTTGGGCCCAGTGGTTACTTATTTGTTTAATTGGAGCCTGGGTTCTGCTATTTTTCCTGAACAATGGAAATTAGGGAAACTAGTTCCAATAGATAAAAGAGGGGATACCACTTCCCTGACAAACTATAAACCAATTACCCTACTCTCTGTGTTATCTAAGGTGCTTGAGAGATTTGTTTATAGGCAGCTCTCTGAGTACCTGGATCAGTATGACCTGATTACAAATCGCCAACATGGATTCAGGCCGGGGAGGTCCACGGACACGGCCCTCATTGATTCTAACAACCTCATAGCTGTATCTATGATTCAGAATTAAAGCACGGGAGCCATGTTCATGGACTTCAGTAAAGCTTTTGACTTGGTGGACCATGGTAATGTTTTAAAAAAGTTGCAGGATATTGGACTACATGAAAGCTCCTTATCCTGGTTTAGATCGTACTTAGCACAGAGAATGCAGTGTGTAGCGGTCGGTAAAAGTTTGTCATCATTAAGGGAAGTGAGGAGGGGGTTCCCCAAGGATCAATCCTGGCCCCCTCTTATTTAATATTGATGTAAATGGTCTCCCCTATGTTATTAGAAACAGGGATGTACGGCTGTATGTGGATGACACCGTTGTGGTGGCATCCACCCACATCCATCGCATTCTGGAGGCAAAATTACAGGAAGAGAGGACACCAGTGGAAAACTGGTTTAGAAGGGCTGCTTTATTGATGAACCTTAAGAAAACACAATGCATGACATCTGAGAGGAAAAATAGAAAGCAGAGTGGTGAGGAGTTAGAGTTTTTTTATTAATAAACAACAGGTACCCAGGGCTAAAGTTTATAAATACTTAGGAGTGTGGATAGATAGGAGATTAACCTATGAGGAACATGTGACTTTAATGTTAAAAAAGTGTAATCAGAAATTAGGTGCCCTACGGTGGATATCTGCTCCCCTTGGAAACCAACCAGGATTAAACTGATAAACCAACTTATACTTCCTGTTTTGAATTATGGTGCATTAGTGCATAGAAATGCCCCAAAATTTGTTATAAAAAAAACAAACATATTATAGATTAGCAAAATTTGCTAGTGGTTGTAAATATGGAACGCACCATTGTCAAGTATACGATAGTCTAAAATGGTTGGACCCAGGTATTAAAAGTGATATACAGTGGGCCAAATTGTGCTTTAAGTTAATGAATGTGGCCCAAACGCATCCCCTGAAGCCTCAGATTACTAATGGTAATAGAGAAATTAGTTATGGATTGAGGGAGGCTTCTTTTAAAATTGATTGGCCTGAGTGAATAATAGATATGGTGATATTGCATTGGTCTCTGCCCTAGGATGTACTTGGAATGCTATACCAATATCAATAAAATTAGAGAAAACTGTAAGAGCATTTGAAGTGGAGTTGGTGAAATTTAAAGGTAAAGGATGTACATGTTATGCTTCTATGTAATTGTTTAAATATCCCAATGTTGGTGAGACATGTAAGTAAAGTATGTATATGTTATTCCCCCATGTCGTTATTTAACGTACTCCTTGCTTTTCATGTTTTTTTAAGAATTGTACTTGAACTTAATATTTTAGGTACCTAGAAATCGATGTAATTATATGTTTGTTATTGTGAGATGGTATATAAATGTTTCTGTACAGGGCACTACTTGTAAACAGGGATTTTTCCCTAAATTTTGCTCCTGGTTAAAAATAAAAATGTTATTATCATCACTACTCAACCCACCACCACTGCTGCTATGCCCACTTCTAGGCAGGCACACAAAATCCTCCTCCTTCTCTCTGTAGTCCTCCTCACTGGCCCCTCCATCTGCCTGGTCTATGGCCCTATCACTTCTGTTTACTTTGCCTAATGATGATAATGAGGGACAGGGACCCCCTGCACTGGCTTACTTCTGGTGCTGGCATCAACGTAACAGGTGCCTGTTCTTCAGGTGTGTGTTGCCCACCAGTGCTTAGGTGGTTGCCCTTTTTCCCCACTACTAACTCGTGCTTGACATAGCTGACAGAGAGCAACTGTCTCATCAGCTGGGTCAAGTATATATAAATCCCAGACTAGGTATTTCATAACCCTTGATTTACCATGGCAGTGGAAGTGGTACAGCTTAGGATGAGGGGTGGAAATTTGTGTTTTTGGGATGATTTCATGACTTCAAGAATGTTGGGGGGGTTGGTAGTTGGATAACTGCAAACGACATTCCCTGCATCACCACCTTTATGCCTTTTCTCTTTAGGCTCCCATAGGGGATCCAACAAATCATCAGCAGCACAGCCCCTGCTGTCCTCCTCCTCCTCCGCAGGACCATCCTCCTCCTCATCATCACCGTATCCAGGCTCTCTGACCATCTCATCATCAGGAGTCTGAGTGTGATAAACATTTTCCAGATCTCCCGCCTCAACTGCTGACTCAAGCTCTACACTGTCAGGATCTGCACCAGCAGTACCAGCAGCCATGGTGACACCAACAACCTCCTCTTCAACCGCTGACTCAAGCTCCACACTGCCAGGCTCAGCAGCAGCACCAGCAGCACCAGCAGCCATGGTGACACCAACAACCTCCTCTTCAACCACTGACTCAAGCTCCACACTGTCAGGCTCTGCACCAGCAGCACCAGCAGCCATGGTGACACCAACAACCTCCTCTTCAACCACTCCCCCTTGTTTACTGCTGCGTCCAGTGTCACCCCCCACATCCCCACCAGCATGGCTGCCACAGATGTGGCTGAGAAAAATGTGGCTACACTAATGCTACCGCCTCCAATTACTCCTTCACTACCACCAGCCCCAGAGCCCATAGAATGTGCTGCTCCACCCGCAGACATAGTTTTTTTTAACTGCAGCACTATCTGGGCCACAGATTTTGAACCCTTCTTTGCTGCTTTCTCAGCACCTCTCCCTTAAGTAGAGTGTCTCTTCCTGGTCATTCTTATATGCTAAGTGTAATTTGATTTGGGATGAAAAATTACAATATGTAAATAAAGCCTGCAGTACAAATAAGTACCAGGAGCAGACAACACCTCCCCCTAGGGAATCAGGGATCAGTAGTGTGATCTGAAAAAATAAAACACCACAGGGATTAACAATACACAAACCGGGTTAAAAGGCTTAAACAAGTTATTATCTACCAGCAGCAAACAACACCTCTCCCTAGAGAATCAGGGATCAGCAGTGTGATCTGTAAAAATACTATGCTATTAGGATGCAGCAAAACCAAAAAAAGAGGATTTGTTAACACAACACAGGGATTGATAAACTAATGTGACAGTACAAATAAGTACCAGCAGCAGACAACGCCTCCCCCTAGAAAATCAGGGATCAGCAGTGTGATCTGAAAAACTATTTTTATTTATTTATTTAGTGATTCGGAAAAGACATTTGAGCACAAGCTCTTTTACAAAGGTTCCATGTCATAGATTGCAAAACAGAGTACAATAGCAGAAAGCAAAGGTACATTACAATGAACGATACAGCTTGGATTCAGAACTTACAGAATAACTCAGAACATAGGTACAAGTTAAAATAACAAGAAAAACACTTTATGAGGGTGGTTGGGGGATAAGCAGACACAAAGTGCCCTGTCATTAGTTCAGAGGGAGAGGGATAGCTGGCAGTGAGGTGAGAAAAGGAGATATGAGAGAGAGGTATGTACTGCAGTGGAGGTGAAGGGTGGGGGAAGAAGGGCGATAAGGTATAGGGAGAAATGGTGTTGTGAGGGGAGGCTGAGCGGAGAAGACATGCTAGAGCAAAATGGTGGGGTGTGAGAGGGCATGGTCAGGCAGCCTGCATTAGTAGTGACTGTTAGGGAAACTCATGGGACTGTGAGTTGGGGAAGGGGGGGTGGTAGGTGCCAAAGGAGCATGAAGCAAGCTAATTGCTTAGGCAAGTCATGAGAAGGGACAGAGGGAGGGGGTACCTGAGGCCTGCCTAGTGCTTGCTAGGGGGCAGAGAGAGCAGGTGTGACTGGACTTAGGGACAGGTGCACTTAGAGAGTGTTATTAGGTGCTGTTTGAGGTCAGTTTTGAATTGTGCCAGACAATTGGTGGCCAAGAGGTGCCCGGAGAGTTCATTCATCCATAGGGGGGCCCGGTAGGCAAATGCACAATGCCCAAGTGAGGTGCAATGGAAGGGGATAGCCAAGGCCCCTCTCCCTCTGGTGACCTGTAATGAGTTGGCTACCTTGATCAAACTGCTTACACAACGTGGTGTTTTACCCAATAGAGCCTTCTTCCCTAGGATGCAAGTCTGGAAAACTAACACTAAAAACAACCAAAAAAGTTCTTTTTTTAACAGACCAGGGATTAAAATGACAGGCATGATAGGGGTAATTTAAGTATAACAAAAAGTAACAGAACACCATCACTTTAAGAAAAATATAACTAAACAAGCATTTGTCAATGCCGAAAGGTCACCACTGGTATTGGGCACTGGTCTTGCAATAAAACTTTTAACATCATAATGCAACTCGAGACAGTGCTTATTAATTAACTACGTGTTTGCATCTTTTGTAGCATTACAAATCTGTATTCAATGTAGCCTGTAAGCTGTTATAACAGCGATGTTTGCTAATAAGTGTTAAGTAAGCAGAGAAGGCATTCCACCCATCCGGGCACCCATTCTACTGAGCAGATGGGCGGAGAGACACTTCTGTCTATGGCATGACAAGTTGGTTTATGTTTTTAGGATGTACATTTATTAAATGATTCATGTTTTATTAAAGAAACTGTACACTGATGTCACATACATGGCGAGCATGCTGCTTCAAATAAAAAAAGGTTTGTTGGTTCACACTTAGAAATCCCTCACTTTACTGCCAAGCAATATTTTTGTCTTATGTTTTCAGGCTATGAGTACGTATCAGACTGAACAAACTCTTGTGAGGCATGTGTGATTTTGTACTTCTTTGAAACTTGGCTTCCCAGCCAAATGACCTTTGGGGTAACCATTGCCTCAGTGCTTGCACACAGAGGTTCTTTGTCTGACAAACTCTTGCTGAGTAAGACCTGTATCTTAACTTTTTTTTCTTTTCAATTTTTTTTCGTATTTGTGAGGTTTTATTAGCGAGTGCTTTCATCAGCTGTTTCTTTCTACACATAATTCTTTTTCCACATTCGAGCATGACACATTTCACTATGAAAATAAAATGTCAGTGCATTAGCAGTTTACTAATAATTACTATACTATCAATATAGTCAACACACATTAGCACCTTAACTAGACAGAACACTGAATATGAAAAAGTGCCACCTCAGGAAATGAACAGGAGACTACATACCCAATTGTGTTTGAAGGCTTCTGTCATTAGTCTTAGGATTAGCCTGGCATTCTCAATGTCACCAGTGCTCAGGCAACTCCTTCAGCAGCGATTAGCAATGGTTCTTTATCAAGCCCCGCAAGGCAAACTTTTACATCAGGTAGAGTCCTGGTTGATGGAAATGCTATGTTTTGAGGTTGTAAAGAATGTTTCAGTCTCAACCGCTACATACCAGGTGGGACCCGCAACTTTAGGTCTTCATGTTTTGCCCTTATCTATTACTTGCAGGCTGTATCTTTGCTGATTTAGTTACCTACATTAGTTGTGTTCTGCAGATTTCTAGCAATAGTATTGTACAGTATATGTGACTAGTGACTTTATCGAGCCACAGCAAGGACAATCTGATACATTATGGGGCTGTCTACAATAAAAGTTGTTTAATATGTTTGTACTATTAACATTACTATAATAACAAAAAGTCTTTTGTTAAGGAGAACCCTGGACAAAAGACTGTTCACCTCATTGATTGTGTAAGGAATAAGAAAAACGTTAATGGTTATGAACAGTCACAATTGATGCAGAGGGGGAGAGGAATAATCACAGCTTTCTAACCTGCATGCGTGACATTACCAGGCTGATCAGGACACTGAACAACCATTTGTTGGATGGTGTGCTGCGGAAGAAAGGAAAAGGCCTCCATATGATTAGTTCAGCTTTTTCTTTACAACTACACAAAGTTTCTGCCCATCAAGGCAAAATGGCGTCACCATCGGCCTGGCTGATGATTGGTGTGCCAGTGTCTCACCCCTTGCAGACCACTCTGCATTGGATAGACAGTGTCACACCCTTCAAAACAAACTCATAGCAAGAAGCTCACTGTGCGTGTGCATAGGGCGAACTTAAAAAATCACTAAAATTGCTACAGAAAGACACGGACAAAATTCTTTACTTAAACACATCAAATTAAACCTCAGAAATAAAAATGAGAAATTACTCACCACAGATCAGAAACGATGAACAAGAGTGTCGGCCCGGTGGCGCTGAGGGTTCAGGCACTGGACTCCACACCTTGCGCTATGCCGGCGACCCGGGTTCGGGAACAAGCTCGGGTCATTGGGGGTCGGCAGGGGAGGACTAGGATTGAGCATCAGGAGACAGTTCTCCTAGTCCTGGGGTGGGTTGGGGAATCACACTGCACTGCAGCGACCCCTGGGGACGCCCGGAGGTACCGCACACAAAGGTGTGTCTGGATGGGGGACTGTTGCGGACACCAGCATGTATGTCCGCAGATGTCACTGCATGTCTGCAGTCCCAATGGGGGAGAAAAAGTGGAAAATGGCTGGGCACAACCATGCAGCTTGATAGTCACACCCTGCCTCACCGGGAGGGCTTGCGTGGAATCACACTGGGGGTCCGGGGCCATCTGCCTGGATAGGGTATGGGGAGACCCTTCAGTGGACCAGTGATGGCCATGCCGGATCCCTCATCATGTGAGTGAGCCTGGTGCTATCCCGGTTGGTAGGGCTAGCAGCTGGATGCCCCTGCCAGTAGTTGCCACAGTAGACAAGTAAATAAGATGGAAAAAAAAATGATGAACAAGAAAGAGTGAGAAAACCAAAATATAACACAAATCTCCTGCTTAGACAAAAACGCTTTTGATCTTTCTCAGCTGCCTTGCTTTACAGTATACCTCCCTTCCCCCAACAGTACTACTTCACAGACTGATAAAACAGAAACCACTACTCTAATGTAAATAATCATGAAAACAATATACAAAAAAGCCTACAAATCTAGCAGCTCAAGGCCCTCTAGAACAATTTGTGAGCAATCTGGATTCAAAAAGCTAGTTTTTTAAAAGTATTTTACAAGTTTTTTTTCTCAGACAAGCACACACAGACTTCTCTCCTATTCTCTTTTTACATCACTGCACCGAAGACAGCCTCTGTGTGGCATACAGGCTGTTTCAGCAACATGTGACCTCAAATCCCATAGTACATTGCAAACTTCACCTCCTTACCAAACTTCGCAGGCAAAGTCACAACTTCGCATTCTTGTAAGACTTCGTCTCCGTGCCAAACCTCACTGGCAAAGTTGTAACATTGCATTTCACGGAGTTATCAGTTTTCTGCAAATCTGGACTTCGCACAGCAGATTAATTCGTGAAATTAGGTGAATTTGCAAAATAATCTGTGGAGCAAAGTTTTCCAACTAGCATATCTCTATTGCAGATATCCTGAACTGTTTTGCACCTGCAAAAGTGGTTTTGTAGGCATTAGAAACAGCTGTTTTGCACAGTCTAAATGTCATACTAGTTTACCAGCTGCCATGCATGCCACCCACACTTCATTAGTAAGCACACAGTGCTTAAAGTTGTACCTGTTAAGATGGTAACATTTTAATTTGATTTGGATAATACAGCAGAGCAGCTGAAGTAAGACATGGAAATTTTTCTTTATTTTTTTGAGTTTTTTGATGGGCGATGTCTGTCAGTTTTAGGTAAAGAACCATACGTGATATGATATGACATGAGATAAAATATGACCAACCGCACACAAGGTGCTATGTGTTTAGATATTTGGGTTCAGATGACAGAATGGAGTTTTTCAGCTTTTATCTACACATTGCTATGCTGCCATCTGAACCCATTGATGGAAACATAGCATTCTTGATCAGCACAGGACTTTGATTAATTTAAAAATGGTACTTTTTAAGTTTCTTATTGTGGTGCCCCAGTACCATGCTTACAGAACAAACACCTATTTTTTTGAGGCAATTAAATCAGCACTGCAGGTAAAAACATTTTTAAAAAATATGCATTGTCATATACAACTCATATATGAAACATACATTATGTCATTGTAAAGCTCCTTATTTATTTATTTATTTATTATACGTATCGGAATTACAACCCTTTGAGTCAAGGACTCGTTTCCAAAGGCTCCACGTCAGTTCCAGTGGATTCAACACATAGACAGCAACACAAATGCAATGTGATAGACAGGAGGTTACAAATGTTTTTTGTTACATACCAAACAGTGAATAGCAAACAGTATTCATATATTTGCAGGATTATCTGGATTGATGTCTGATATTCATTGCTCCCAAACAAAAGGAAAAGAAGAAAAATTAAAAAAAAATGAAAAGCACAGAAAAACAATTACTAGAAATACAAGGAATACACATGAAGGTGTGATTTCATTATTGTGAACTTATATTTATGTGTGCAAGACATACATTTTGCGGCAATGCAAGATATGCTGATGGACCAGGCTGGGGCTCATCTTCTTCCTGCTGAGGCTGTGATGAGCTGCCAGTGGAAAGAGGTGCTGTGCTCCGAGGACCAGAGAGAGCAGTAGATTTATGCGACCTTCCTCTGTCTGTTGCTTTTTTTGCCCCACTGGTGCCTTTGCCATCTGCATCATCATCTGTAACACACAAATACGTAAAGACAGACTTCAGTAACATGACAACACATACTTCTTATACTGCTGCCATTCAAGTTACAGTTCTATTATATTACATAACACACAGTACTGTTCACCTCACTACTGCAATACTGTATTATCTACATAATTATATATTGTACATTTAGAAAAAAGTTACCAATCAGGTTCTGTAGTGTGATACATTTGGATATTGTTGTTACCCATTGACATTTGGTGACTTGTTTTTATTATAGATACTCTTATTATAACTGTGTGTGCGGGAACCAAGTTTGTTAAAATAATAACTTGAAAATTTAATTCTGATAACTGCGTTTTCCCAGTCACAGCATGTTGTATGGTATTACTTAAAAAACGGCAACATGTGATATACGTTACCTGCCATTTTCCTAAAGACAAGACCCACTATTCTCATTTATTGTTTGCATAAAGCTGCATACTTACTACATTTTGTATACTTATAAGGTTCTGTACTGAAATCCTGTGTTTGGTAGTACTCATTTATTTATTTACTTATTTATTTGTTTGTTTATTTATTTATTTAAAAGTTTCACCAGGAAGGCATGGAGCATTTCCAGATGCATCTGGGGTTAGAAGGATACAAAGGTAGCAACTTACAAAAATATAATTTACATAGAACAGAAGGTATATTATTTTCAGCAATTACATACATTTGTGGCAAAGGATCATTTTACAAGGTATATGCTCTAACATTTTGATATATAGCATTGTATTTCTAGTGATATCCTTTATTATACATAGATATATACAGTATATATTGTGAACTTATGTACATTTATGTCAGAGGAATCCTTTCACAAGAGATATGCTCTAACATTGTGATATATAACATATTAGATTTGATTATAACCTTTATTATATGAACATAAAGGTTGGAGGAGAGTGAAAAGTTCAGTAAGGATGAAGTTATGGTGCAAATGCAACTTTCAGGGTGAGAGGAGTGGGGATGTAGGAAATAAAAAGGTTTTAGGAGAAATAGAAGGAGATGAAGAACTTGAGTGCTTGGGAGGAGTGGGGGGGTCTGAGGAAGTTCTCAATAAATGTTGATTATAGGGAAAATAAATTGTTGTAGTAGCCTGAACATAATGTGAGCACCATATACTGGTTGCACATAGAAGGATGTAGTGCATTAAGGGTTTAATGGTGTAGTGCTATAGGGTAGAGGGTGGGGCTTGAGGGCTTAGGAGAATGTGTGAGGTGTTTGATTGAGGTAGTTAGGGGAAGGTGTAGATTGGGATATTGTGGACTTTAAGTGGGGAGGTGATAGAAGAAAGTGAGGGGGTGTTTCCGATGGGAAGAGGGAGGGAATTCCAAATTATGGGGCACCAATATGGGAACACAGTCTGCCCTACTGAAGTGGTCATTAGTGGGAGAGCTAAGACTCTGTGAGTGTAAGTGCAGAGACTATAGAGTGTAGATGATGGGGTTTTAAGAACAGAGGTCAGGTAGGAGGGTGACAACCCTAACCATTGTTTGGCCATAAAGGTAGCAGTGTGAGTGAGCTGGAGTCAAGGGAGGGAAGGGCCAGGGTTTTATAGAGATCGCAGAGCTGGGTTAGAGGTGGGCATGATAGGGTAAAGCGACAGATGGAGTGAAAGAGAGAGAGAGAGTCCAGTCTGGTGAGGGTGATCTTGGGAGTGGCACTATAGACTGTCAGCATAGTCAAAAGTCAGGAGGATCATTTTCTGTACAATAGCACGGCAGGCTGTAAAAGGTACAGTATGAAGTCACGGTTTCTAATGTTCTATGCAGCCTCTTGTACTAAATGCAACTGTTTTTATGTTGGAAGACGAAACAAAGTTTTAAACACAGAATATCTGAACACATTGAAAGTATTAATAGAGGTGATGTTAAAAATGCCCTGTCCTTACATGTTGATAAAAAAGGTAAGGAACATACTTTTAAGTTCCAGGGCCTAGGAAAAGTGGAGAACAATGGTGGGGGGGTGACTGGGATAACAAGTTATTACAGAGGGAGAGTCATTGACAATATATCTTAAATGCTAATGCCATTTCAGGACTCAATGATAGATTCAGCCTATTGCCATTTCTTAAATGTGGGAAATAAAAGAAAAACATAGAAACATAGAGATATATTAGGATAGAATTATATACGTCTTTCAACCTTCTGGGGTTCTACTTTTTGTAATTTGTATGCCTGTTTTTTATAAGTGATTTATGCTTCTCTGCATTCGACAAAATGTATTGCCAATAAAAATTAATTGTAAATAAGATAGAATATTTAGAGGGGTATTTACATATGCGGTGAAGATGGGAGAAAAATAGCACTTTTTTTAAATATTGGTTTGTTTGTTTTTTGCTGTATTTTCTATGTACTAGTATGTACATGTATTTTAATGTGTTCCTTTAAAAATATATGGGTGCATCTGTATCCCACAACATTGTGGAATTGATTACTTGTGATTGGTGCACTTAAACACACGTGACCCTTTTAAGAGTACATAAGGCTTGGATTAATTATCCCTTGTTACGTCTTGAAAAAGTATCCTGAGAGATGTGAAACAATCATTGGTGGTATGGTTTTTGCTGCTGCTTTTATCTGTATTTTGTAAAATAAATTACTTTTTTAACATGACTACCTTTTTGTCTGTGTAGTGTTTGCTATGATGCCCAGTTTTACCTTTTCATAGTTTTGGGTGCAGTGTTTTATGGATTGCATTTATATGCACAGAAAAGTCCAGGTTCTGGTCTAACCAGACATCACGATATCAAAAGGATGTGATATTTTCAAGGGGAGTACCATCCAGAGAGTGAAAAATGGTGTTGGTGTGGGTTCTAGAGAATCTCTGCCTTGTGCCGAAGGTCATGGAGAAAGTCTTTTTGGCATTTAGAAAGAGCTGGTTGGATTGGAACCAGTGCTAAATCTATTGAAATCCTGCTGCTGTGTGGTAGCAACCTCAGATTGGGAAGTGCTGGAGGAGTATTGTACGGTGTCATCCCTGTGTACATATGTATTTGTGTAGCAGAACAGAGAGCAGATAGATCATTTAGAAAGATAGCAAATAGAATTGGGCCTAGAACTGAGCCCTGTGGGACTCCAGTATTGATGGGGTGTGGAGGGATACATAGATACATAGATACATAGACAGTGTCAGCAGATAAGGGCCTATGGCCCACCCAGTCTGCCCATTTGAGCTTGTAAGTTCAGTTTGTTTTCCTAGAAGTCTGTTGTACCTTACCCCTGACCTCCAGAATTCCTTTATGTCTATCCCATGCATTCTTAAATCCCTGATTGTTTCAGCCCCACCACTTCCTCCGCAGGGTGTTCCACTTTGTCCACCACCCGCTCTGTGAAGAAATTCTTTCTCATGTTTCTCTGAATCGTCCTCCCTCCAACTTCATCCCATGCCCTCTAGTCCTGGAACATCTTTTTTCGCTTAAAATAGTGTTTTCCTGCACCCTGTTCCTCCCTGTAAGATACTTGTATGTCTCTATCATATCCCTCTCTCCTCCCTCCAGGGAGTACATGTTCAGTTCCTTCAACCTGTCTTCATAGGACTTGTGATGCAATCCATGCACCAACTTTGTTGCCCTCTTCTGAACCTTCTCTACCCTGTCTATGTCCTTACGTAGGTATGGTCTCCAGAACTGTACACTGTGCTCCAGGTGGGGCCTCACTAGTGTCTTGTATAGTGGAATTATGACCTCCCTTTTCCTGCTGGTAATGCACCTGCCTATACATCCCATGGATGTGCCAGTCTTAACTGAATACATTCTACCTTCCAGGTAAGAGCAGAACCAGGCAGTGGCTGAAATTGATAAACCAGTGGCTGTTAGTTTGTGGAGTAGGATGGTGTGTGAAACTGTATCGAAGGCTTTCGCCAAGTTGGTAAATATTGTTGAGGTAATCTGCCTCTGATTCATACTTGTGAGTATGGAGTCAGTAAGCTGAAGGAGGGAGGTTGTGGTAGAATGGGACTTATGGAAACCAGACTGGAAAGGGGTGAAGAAGGAACTGAAGTCTAGAAGGGGTTAAGCTGGGAGAGGGCAATGTACTTCTGTAGTTTGGCAAGGATTGGGAGAAGGGAGATTGAGCAATAGTTGCTAGGGTTGGTAGGGTCACCATCTTTGGGAAGAGGGATGACCGTAGACAGTTTCCATTTGGATGGGACAGAGGCAAGTGTGAATGATAGATTTAGGGGAGCAGCTAGGGGGGAAGAGATAGCGGGGAAATAGAAGTAGCAGTGTGGAGTCAACACCATCTGGGCTCATGCCTTTGCTAGGGTTTAGGGCTACGAGAGCTTTTAGGGTTTCATCTGGGGAAATCCAAGAGAAGGAGAAAGGAAGGTGTTGATTAGGGTTTTGGTCTGTTGGGATAGGAGTGATGGGTGTAAGAGTGTTTTGAGGGATGGATGTAAGGAGGGATGAGGGGCAAGAGGTGAAAAATGTTTTGAAGGAAGCTACAATAGTGGGTGGGTCCATTAGTGTGGAATTTTCCTCCTTGAGCAGTGGGATGGGAGGTTGAGATGGGGGAGAAGAGGGATTGGACAGATTGCCAAAATTTGGATGGGTGGTTTATGTTAGTGTTAAAGGAGCTGGAGAAGTGCTCCACTTTAGCATATCTGGTGTCTGCGGTGCATGCATTTCTGAGGTGTCAGTATCTGGTTAGGACAGTGTCTGAGTTAGAAGTTCTATATGTTTTCCATGCTTGGTCACGTATTCGCATGCAGGCCAGCAGTTCAGCGTTTTCCCAGGGCAGGTATGATCCCCTTACTCTGATATGTTTCAGTGCTGCATGTCAGTTCCAGATTCCTAAGAATTTAGAATGGAAATAGTCGAGTGCTGCATCTGTAAATGAGGCTGAGGAGATGGGTGACCAGTCAGTGTGATGAAGATAATTCAGGAGAGGGTTAAGTGTAAGGACAGAAATGAGCATAGTAATACTATCCTGGGGGGACTTTTAAACAATGGACTCTAGGACACAACAGATCCTATGATGACTGGATAGGGAGTCATATAGGATGCCAGATGCAATTATTCTGTGTAGTGTGTAGTGAGTGCCCAGTATAGTAGGGCATGGCTGTGTGTTTTCAGGTTTAGTCGTGTTGGTTCTGAGATTAGCTGTGTTAGGTTGTGTGATTTTACTTAAGATGAGGCCTTACTATGTGTAGGTGAAAGCCAGTCTAGGTTGAAGTCTCCTAGGATGTATAACTCACCTGTGGAGGAATGTGTGATGATGGTGGAGATAAGATCTAAATGGGTTGTTGAAGGAAGTCCTGGGTGGCAGTATGCCCCTGCTATGAATAAGGGTTTAGTGTGAGGGATGGAGAGATTTATTAGAAGTAACTCAAAGGATGAAGGTGAGGAGATAGTGAGTACTGAGGAATATGTGAGGTTTGAAGAAATATACATGGCAACTCCTCCACCCTTACTAGGTCTGTTCTTCCCTTCATGTTACTGTTAAGTTTCATTAGTACTGTTACATGCAGTCTCAGAAATGTAATAGAGAGAGCCACTGTACATATTAACATATCACAGCTGCAAGTAATGATATGAGGTGTGCTTGTGCAACTGTTAAATACCGTCCTCCTTGATGATGATGATGATGATGATGTTGATGATTATGACATCCTTATCAGGAAGCCCCAGATTCTTCTCCACCAGTTCAGCTGGGACTTACTCCAACTGGGCTCTGGCCTTTGGAGTAGCAGGGATGCCAGAATGAACTGCAGTGAGAAAGAAAACATAAAGAGAAACGTTAAGGCAAGTGTCATATAATACTACATATATATGACACGAAACTCAGCGGAAGAGTGGATAGTATGGAGGGAGTCAGACAACTGCAGGAGGACCTTACGAAGTTGGAAAGGTGGTCACAAATATGGCAATTAAGCTTCACTGCTAAGAAGTGTAAGGTGATGCACCTGGGTAGGGCCAACCCCAATGAAGAATACTGGCTAAATGGAGTCCAGCTGAGCTCCTCTGCTGAGGAAAGTCATCATTACGGACAGCCTCAAGCAGCAAAGTCAGTGCAATAAGGCTTACAGCAAGGCTAGCAGGGTGTTAGGATGCATTGGCAGGGGATAGACAGCAGGGACAGGGAGGTGATATTATCACTTTACTGGTCATTAGTGAGGCCTCATCTGGAGCACTGTGTACAATTCTGGAGGCCTCATCTAAGAAAGGACATTGATAGATTGGAAGTGGTCTGGAAAAGAGCAACAGAAATGATACATGGCCTTCAGGAAATTGCCTTTGAAGAAAGTCTTGGGGCTCTGAAATTGTACTTGCTAGAGACTAGGAGGGAGAGGGGGGATATGACTGAGACCATCAAGTTCTTTAAAGGCATCAACAAGGTGCCATAAGTGCAGTTTTTTACCAGGAATGTCAATTCTACTACAAGAGAGCATGAGTGGAAATTGAAGGATGGAGTGTTCAAAAGGGACATCAGAAAGTATCAGAAAGGATGGAAGCTGTCCAGAGGAGGGCAACTAAAATGGTGCAGGGTCTGGACCAGAAGACATACGAAGAGAAACTAATGGAGCTTAATATGCATAGCCTCAAGGAAAGGAGGGAGAGGGGGGACATGATAGAAACTTTCAAGTACCTCAAGGGAATCAGCAAAGTCCAAAAGGGTAGCATCTTTCAAAAAAAGAGGTGTGCAAGAACAAGGGGGCACAATTTGAAGATGGGAGGGGTGGCTCAGAGGTAATGTAAGGAAGTATTTTTTCACAGAGAGGGTTGTGGATGCATGGAACGGCCTTCCGGAGGAGGTTGTGGAGTCAAAAACAGTGGTTGAATTCAAGCATGCATGGGACAGTCATAAGGTAATTCTAGGGGTTGGGGGTAGAAAAAAGTAGGCTGCTGGTTAACTAGGATCTGCAGCTTATCCATTAGGTAGGGAAATGGGCAGACTGGGTGTGCCAAGCGGTCCTTATCTGCTGTCAAATTCTATGTTTCTATGTTTCTATTACTTCGCAAAGAGGGTGGTTGAACATTGGAATAGATTATCTCCTGAGGTGGTGGCGGCAAAGTCAGTATCAAACTTTAAGCATGGGTGGGACAAGGATTGGGAACAAACACATGGCACTGGTAAGGGCTAGACTGGGTGTCTAGGAGGACAGAACACCGGTGCACACTAGGTCCCGGGATGCACACTAGGTCCCGGGATACCTCAGTTGGGCAGACTTGATGGACCACAGGTCCCCTTCTGCAATCATCTTCTATGTTTCTATTTATATGTACTGTATCTTACATTGCTAACAGACTGCATGGTTTTATCAAGTGACTAGTGTACTGAAAGAAAATATATTGCATAGATATCCTTATGTGTGCATCTTCACAATGGAACATTAATGGTGTAGATCAATACAGAGTCAACTGTGTCTTCTTGTTATCTGTTAACTGATGAAATTTAAGTTTGTACTTCATAGTTCTGTATTTCTGTAGCACTATAATAACATATATATTACTAGTGTGTGACATACGTTACACAGATGCTTGTTTATCATGCAACCAATATTGAAGATTTTCCATGTAAAGTGCTATATAATTCAAATTTGTAATGTGTTGACTGATTACAAAATCTCACTCATAAGCAATACATTGCAACCCCCCAAAGCCCTGCCCCTCCACGCAGTCCTGTGGTGAGATGTGATATTATGCCCTGCCCCCTGTGCACAATATTACACACTGCACTTCACTTCAAGAGAATAAAATGTCTGTTACTGACAGCCATATGCGACATAGCAATGTCAATGGCTCAGCAGGTTGCACACTCACCTGTGAGGCTAGAAGATCAGAAAGCTGTGGGTTCTATCTCCACATCAGGCACTTGGGTTAAATCCCAATACTGACACTGTGGTGTAGCATGAGGGGGGTGCTGCACTCCTGAAGTGCCGTCTTTCAGATGAAGTGTTAAACTGAGGTCCTCCCTTCTGCCTGTTCAGGTGGCTGTTAAAGATCCCGTGGTACTTCTCGAAAAGAGTAGGGGCATTTTTATTAAAGAAAATACATTAAGCAGGAAATTATCCAAATAACAACAAAATCAGTGCAATAACTGTAAAGGAACAAAAATATGATACCAGCATCTGGGGAAATAAAAGAAACAATAACAGGAAAGACAAAAAAATACATGAAAAAAAACAGGAATTTCTCCGGTGTCCTGGCCAAATTTTCCCCATTCACTAAAAATACCACCAATAGCTTAATCTGGTTCAATGTCAGTTGGCATTCATCTGTATCCCCCCCCACCCCCGTCCTCCTCTCTTGGTCAATAAAAACTAAATAAATAAATATCTTCTAGAAGAGTCACCACTATGTCATGTCATAATTGCCCCCCACCCACCCATCATGTACTGCGCTGCACAACAATGAAATACTTCAAAACCATAATTATGAGCAGTTATACCTGTCTTTTGTATTGATGCTTACTGTCATGGTGTTAATTATTATGTATAGAACAAGTATTTCACAACATGCAAATTATGAGTTGACACACTAGCAACTGTCAATCACATAAGAAACCTTTCTCTGTAGTACAGGTATTTTGTAATCGTACTTACTTCCATGGTATCTGTCATCTAACTCTGGCTTCCCTGCCTTGTTCCACATTATTCTGGCCCGCTGGAACCAGTTTTTGTCCTTAGTCTGGACATTGCCAGCTTTCTGAAGTCTGTAGAACTTTTATCATATTTGCAGCTTCTACTTGCAATGACAGGAGTCAGGCTGCTTAGTGAAACATTTCTCCTGCAGGTAGCCAGTCACTCTCTTCCACATTTTCTTGAGGAGGAGATTTTTCCCCCACATCACTATGTCATCCTGGCCATTTTTTTCATGCTCTTTACCAGGGCAGGTACCTCCTCATCTGACTACATTTTCAACATAGTTCTGTTTAAAAAAAAATGAATATATAAACATAGAAACATAGAATTTGATGGCAGATAAGGACCGCTTGGCCCACCTAGTCTACCCATGTTCCTACCTAACAGATAAGCTGCAGATCCTAGTTAACCAACAGCTTACTTCCTCCTACCCCCCCACTGGGACTGCCTTATGTCTGCCCCATGCATTCTTGAATTCCCCCACTGTTCTTGACTCCATGACCTCCTCAGGGAGGCTGTTCCATGCATCCACAACCCTCTCTGTGAAAAAATACTTCCTCACATTACCTCTGAGCCATCCCCCCTCTATCTTCAAGTTGTGCCCCCTTGTTCTTGCACATCTCTTTTTCTGAAAGATGCTACCCTCTTGGACTTTGTTGATTCTCTTGAGGTATTTGAAAGTTTCTATCATGTCCCCTCTCTCCCTTCTTTCCTCAAGGGTATACATATTAAGCTCCTTTAGTCTTTCTTCATATGTCTTCTGGTACAGACCCTGCACCAAAAAGATGAGGTAATGGAAGAGTTTCACGTTTATGACCTGTATGCATGCCATTTTTTTTAAATATTTGCAGTTCTGAATAAGCAAACAACTGTACACAACTGTCCAACTACTACATATGTTATGTGACTGGGTGGTGAATGTCCACAAAGGCACAGCTGTGTAACTACTGCTATGTTACATGCAAAAAATGTGGATCAGTCACTGTATTGTTATAACAGTAACAATCATATACAGGAAGTCCACAATTAGATTAATATGCACCCACTAGAGGTATTACAACAGTACTGCTTTAGTGTGTACACTTCTTGCATGTCAGTGTGATGCACACAAATTGTATCATCTACACTGTATCGTGGGGTACTGTACATTTTCTTCAGAAAACACTATAAGTGAACTTGATATGTCTGTGTGGTTTGCATTTATTATTCATCTATTTTTTGATGAAGGTAGATGTGGCTCTGAAAAAGCTGTTGTGGGGCGGCATCACGGTACTGCTCATGTCTATATACTGGTTATGACCACATATCACAACATACTTTGGATCCCATGTTGGAGGTCTCCCAGGAAAATAAAATGTCTAGTGTCTGAGAAATGTACACCTCCTTTTACAAAAAGCAAATCATTACAATATTTAATCTAGGGTGAGTCATGGTATGCATACCAAGCTCCCTCAAAAAGCCAGAAAATTGAATGTTCACCTTTCTTCGTGATCTTTCAGTTCCAGATGTATAGTGCTGGCCTCTCCAGACCATGCATTCTGTAACATCTGAATACAGAATCTCACAGTTAGGAAACATTGTGTGTAATTCAGCCAAATCAGATTTATCTGATTCTATTAAATCTATACTCCTTTTGTGGCCCAAATAGTTACTTCTAACATGGATGAGCAGTATGTCTGGCTTAGGGTGGCTGTTCAAAAGTTTGTGTATGGTTGGCATGAGCTGCTCCCATCTCATGCCACCCTTATCAAACTAATGAACATCACAATTTTCCAGGTGCAAATCATTCCCAAAATGACTTCTTCTGGCAAACTGTGCACCTCTTTGCACAATTTAACTGCCCACAGTCCAAACTGTTGTAGTGAAGCTTTCTGTCATGCTGCATCTGTTCACAGACATTGTAAATAATAGCAATCCTAAATATATGTGTCTCTCACAGCAGTCTCTGCCAGCTGACAGTTTCTTTTTCAGTTTAACATTTTTGGGTTGTCAAGCAGCATGCACAAGAAAAAATGTTATCTTTCTTGCCATTTTACTGGACACCAGTCATACTTGTTTACCAATCAGGTTACAAGTTTTACTGTCAGAGTAATCTAGGGCCAGATATTCAAAACTTTGCACTGGGCACAAACCAATTGTGCCATGATTGTGCCATATTTGCCCCAGATTGTTATACTGAAAAGACCAAATAGTGTCAGTGCAATGTTTTAGCGCTGACATTAAAAGATGATGTATGCATGGTGCAAAGTGAGGAGCAGGGACGTGCATACAGTATATTCAAAACTATAGTGCCACACAATGTGCATTAGTGCAACATGTAGCGTGGTACAAATTACTGCCTATAAAAAGGTAGTCTTAACTCCAGGCAAACCAAGGATGGGGGAATGGACACAGCAGCAACTGGAAACAAAGCTATATGCAGCCAATGGGGAGGCAGTGAGGGCAGGTGGCCACCCTGGGCCACTCCATCTGCACAGGCACCCAAACTGTGGAATACAATGCAACAACATTCTTAGATGTTGACAATCATGTAGATCATAAAACTGAGCTAAAACTCCATGTGCAGCAACAAACTATTTTTAATCATTTCTGATGTGACACTAAGATGATATTTGTGAATTGTGTGTTGTTGTTCATTGTATGTATTTATTGTACACTGTATCATCTCAGCAGCACATGTACTGACTCCGGGTCATTTCTGAAAATGGGTCTCAGCCCAGTGTGCTTACCTGGTCGACAAAGTGATAAAGAAAAGGAAAAAGAAAAGGAAAAAAAGAAATGGAAGAGACATGCTGCTCACAGACGACACTGCACATGTCACCATCATCTGGCACCAGTCCCAACTCTGCCAGGCATCACTGGGTGCCCTGTCACCCAGTGGACACCATGGCAGTGCATCCATACAGCACACACATCCAGTCCCCCCATTGGGGTACACCAACACAATCCAGCACACACATGCAGCACTGGGGGAATGGAGGGTGTTAAGGGGAAAGGGTGCACAGGTGGGCAGGTTGCACCACATAGTAGGTGCTGCCACAAGGCTGGGGCCATCCACGCAGTGCACATGTTCCAGTGTCAGGCATACCCCAACACTAGTGTGCCTAGTGGATGGTATGTGTCACCCCCCTGGGCACATACTGGACATCTGTACAGACACCACAGCACACATGGTTAGCTATGTGTATGTTACTGTGAGTATCCCATGCCAGTGATGCAGTGTATGTTATCTGGCACAAGACAGGCAGTCAGTGGGGTCCCACTTGGTGCTGTTGTTCAGTGTCTTCATCAATGACATTGGAGATGGCATTAAGGGCAAAATGTGCCTATTCATGGATTACACCAAGCTCTGTGGGAGAGTGGACACAGCTGAAGGGATACAGGACCTACAAGAAGATCTGGAAAAGCTAGGGAGGTGGTCCAGGATCTGGCAGCTTGGCTTCAATGCCAAGAAATGCAAAGTTATGCATATTGGAGCAAAGAATCCTAGGACAGAGTACTACCTGGGTGGGGTCCGAGTATCTGCATCAGAGGAGGAGAAGGACCTGGGAGTGATGATCACTAGTGACCTGAAGCACTCCACACAGTGCAAGAAAGCAGCAGCAAAAGCAAACAAGATGCTGGGATGCATATCTGGGGGGGAGGGGTCAGTAGTAGGAGACAGGAGGTTATACTGCCCTTGTATAGGTCACTGGTAAGGCCACATCTAGAGCATGGAGTCCACTACTGGTGCCCACACTTCAAAAAGGACATTAACCTATTGGAGAAGGTCCAGAGAGGGTCTACAAAGATGAGAGCTGGTCAGCAGGATAAGGCATATGAGGAGAGGTTGAGGGCACTTAACATGTACTCCCTGGAAGACAGGAGAGAGAGAGAGAGGACATGACTGGGACCTTCAAGTACTTGAAAGGGATAAATAAGGTTGATAGGGAAGTCACTTTAAGCTGAGTGGCAACCATAACATGAGAGGGCACAGTCTTAAGCTGGAGAGTGGGAGGTTTAGGTGGGAGGGAGGTCAGGAAGCACTTCTTCACAGACAGGGTGGTGGACACTTGGAATGCACTGCCAGAAGAGGTAATCTCATTGAAGACAGTGGACAGCTTTAAGAGAGGCTGGGAAAGGTATAGGGGAGGGTAAGGGTCATGGGTAGGGAGGATGGGAGGAGTGGGGAGAGGGGGCAGGGACAGTAGCTCAAGCTGTGGACTCTGCAACACGAGAAGACTTGCTAGACCAAATGGCCTTCTTCTGCTGGCTTCTTCATATGTTCATATGTATGTGGGTCACAGGACAGCATGACAGTGGTGTCCACTGTAAGAACACACCTGTCAGCTGGGCCTGTCACTGTGTGGAGAGCAGCAGTCATTAATGCCTGACACACCATAGGCATTGCTGTGTTCCTCACAATACTAGCCACTATGTTACTGTAGCATCTGCTATGCACTGTAGCAGGGACTACAGTATATCCATGGCATGCAGCACCACCACCCATGCCTCTGGTGCTAGTCCCTTGGGTCACAATAGTCTCTGCTGCTGTGTACAATTGTAATCTGCAGCTACTGACATGTTGAACCAGTCTGACATACAGGTGGTACTGTGAGCAGACCCAGCCTGCAGCTTCCAACCTGTAGTACCAGTCTGACCTACAGGTGGAGCTATGTGCACCCTGCAATAGCATAAGGCAGACCACATGGTAATGCATGCAAATCAGGTCATAATGACATGCTAAAGTGGCTGTTTGCCCACAGACTGCCTAAGTAGGCTCATTTGCATATTACTTTTGAATATAGCAAAATGTTACCCTGGGCAAACATATTAGCACCAGGCAAATGAGTTTGCCCCACACAATCCTGTCAGAACCATAGCACAGTTTTGTAGTATTTGGCCTGCACTGTTTGCAGTTTTTGTGAATCCACTTCTTTGTTAGAATTCACACTGGCCATGTAGTTCACCTTTGCCTTACTCCACATCTGTGTGCACTGTATTGCTGTTGCAGTTTGCAAAGCCCAGTTGCTGAATCCAGAGCTGTTTTATTTGCTGGGCTATTATTGCACTGCACTCAAAGCCCTGTTTGCACTCCATCGTTTGAATGCTATATTCAACTGATTTAGCCCCAGGGCTATTCCTTTGAATATAGCATGCAAATGGTTCCAGGCTATTTTTGCACACCATGCCGTGCTAATTTTGCCCCGGGGCTAAGTTTAGAATATTGGGCCCCTAGTCTCTTAATTTGTTGATGATCTCTATATTTTTCCAGTGGTTGTTTAAGATTGGTTAAACTGCAGAAAACACTGACTATTTAGAGGGAAGACATTAAGAAATGATTGGATAATATTTTAATAGAAACCTTGTCTTGATACCTGATTGCCACAGCTCCTCTATGTATAGTGAGTGACACATATTTTCTCTTTTTATTTTGCCTGGCATCCTAGATGGTAAGACTGTGCTGTAAACTGGAACATTTAACAGTGCTATTTCATGTCATTTCTTTATATTTGTGCACCATTATAAAATACAGCTCTCCTAATTGTTATGTTGCCTTAATACTAGCTAACAGTACAATGACTGTAGCCCCCCTAAAATGTTGTTTTCTGTGCATGTAAAACATAGAAACATAGACTTTGATGGCAGATAAGGACCGCTTGGCCCATCTAGTCTGCCCATTTCCCTACCTACAGGATAGGCCGCATATCCTAGTTAACCAACAGCCTATTTCTTCCTACCCCCCCACAAGAATTGCCTTATGTCTGTCCCATGCATTCTTGAATTCTCCCACAGTTTTAGACCCCACAACCTCCTCAGGAAGGCTGTTCCATGCATCCACTACCCCTCTGTGAAATAATACTTACTTATTGCCCCTGAACCGCCCCTTCTATCTTTAAATTGTGTCCCCTTGTTCTTGCGTCTCTTTTCTGAAAGATGCTACCCTCTTGGACTTTGTTGATTCCACTGAGGTACTTAAAAGTTTCTATCATGCCCCCTCTCCTTCTTTCCTCAAGGGTATACATATTAAGCTCCTTTAGTCTCTCCTCATGCGGCTTCTCTTGCAGACCCTGCACCATTTTAGTTGCCCTCCTCTGGACTACCTCTATCCTGTCTATGTCCTGCAGAGATGGGGTCTCCAGAACTGGACACAGTACTCAGATGGGGTCTCACCAACTGTCTGTACAGAGGGATAACAACTTCCTGTTTTCTGCTGCTGATGCCTCTTCCTATACATCCCAGTATACCCCCAGCCTTCCTTACTGCCTTCTCACATTGCTTGCTAACCTTAAGGTAATCTGATATGATTACCCCCAGGTCCCTTTCCTTTTTTGTTGTTGTTACTTCTTCCCCACCCATTGTGTATTCTTCCCTTGGGTTCTTGTTTCCCAGGTGCATTATTTTGCACTCCTTTGCATTGTTTCCTAGCTGCCATACTTCTGATATAAGCTTAATTTCATTAAAGTTGATATTAAGGTTTTGTGATGCTTGTGTGACTTTGTGTTAATTCTGCTATGTAAATATCCAGTTTTGGGTTGTTTTCTATGCAAGGGGTTTATTTTTAAACATCTTATATTGTTTTAAAAATTTATTTTTGGTGACTCAGAATCTTGTTTCATGAGCCATTCTTGTTTCATGACCTTTATTCATTTGCTCATACAAAACAAGATTTCAAGTCACGAAATAATTCCTGTATTTTAACCCTTATAAAGTAATTTCTAACAGAACTAGCCCATGTGCTGTCTTGAAATGTATATGTTCTTGAAAGTAGCACATCATAATCTAGGGCTGATCTTTATTTTCTTATAAATACAACTTTAAATAGTATAAATCTTTAAAAAAATTATGAGAAGTACTTAGAAAGACTGGTAGTCTCTTCTGTGATTGTAAAGCAAGCTGGACGACTTTGTGTTCTGTGTTGACCTCAGAACTGCATTGCTGTTGGTTCACAAATGTCATTTCCTGTTTTTGTTTAAATCTTGTTTCATGAGCAAATTCTTCTTTCATATGAATCTTAGGAATGATGAATTTTCATCTCATAAAACAAAAATCACCTCATGAAACTATTTCAGGTTTCATTTGAAAATTATAACAAATGCCTGCAGAGGCAACACTTGATGCCTCTGATTTACCATAAGAAAGTGAACGAAGCAAACATGACAGATATGGCTACAAAGCACATTGTTTGTCACACAGAGGCACTATAATAAGAAATCAGGTACAGTAAAACAGTAGCATAAAATGGATAGTAACACTGAGAAATTGAAACAAACAAAAATCTAGAAATCTATGTATATCTAGCATCCATCAGACTAGAACAAAGTATTTTAAGATGTTGACTACAAAGCCAAAATTGAGCGTATCATATCTGTGATAATGAGACGTAAGGGTAAGGAAGTCAAGAGAAAAGTACAGCTGATAAAATATGTCTTGGAGTAAAACAATTTGTACACATGCCTAGAAACTTGCTATCAGACTTGTGGTCATAGATGATAGCTCAAATAGATGACTTAAAGAAAAAAATTGTTAAGATTAAAATGAAGTTGAGGAATTCCAAAATCTGAACAGAGACAACTTCTGCATCATATTTGATGGGTATTGGCTACACAGTGAACACAGAGAGGTATATTTTGTGGAGGAAATGTACCATCCACACAGTAAGCAAGTAGCTGTGTGTGTCGATGAAGCTGGGAAAACACACAGTGTTTTGCCTTTGATAGAACAACATGATTTGCATAAGATGGAGGAAGAAAATGACTCATCAGCAGAACAAAACAAGAAATGGTATCTCACATGGACATGCAATGATATGTGTAACATTAGACAAAGGTTTTTTGATGAGGTAAAGGCCTTCATAAATCTTTTCATCATTATAAAGACTCATGAAAAATACAGACTTCTAGAAAACATTGATAAATGCCAAATTAGATCTCCCAGTGGGTCGATGGGTCATTCCCTGGTATGTTTGCAGACTGGAGCTTGAGATAGTGTATTGCACGACATGGACATGAACACTGTCCATAATATAGGAATACATATGGTAGATTTGTGTCTAAAATTTATTGAGTCAGGATTGCTGTCACTAAATTTGCACGATTACAATTTTTTTTGTAAGACGGTGATATGGACAGTGCCATAACTTTTATTAATCAGCTTCAGAAGAATAAACCATCTTCTGGTAAATTTGCAAGGTAGCAAGCAGTGGAAATGTATACTTGTTTTACAGTAACAGAGACACAGTTGACTGACAAATTTGGTAACAAGACTGCTATGTTTGGGCTGGCAAAGAGAGAAAAAATTCTATTTGAATGTGTCCCATGCAGCCACCTGCTTTATAGTTCTCAAAGTGTAAAAGTAGATCTGTCCAGCATTGGAAGCTGGACTGAGATGTAGGGATGTTTGCTTACATACTTGCTACTGAAAAGTGAGTCGGCATTAGATGAAACAGTGCAGCTGTGTTGTACTGTTTAAGCAAGACAAGAGCAAATGTCCTGCCTCCCAGGTCTGTTTTAAATATTATGAAGGCAGATGTTACACCCACAGACATTGGTTGCCTGAACTTGTTTCAGCGGATTCTAATCCAAACAATAAAGCCATTCCAAACAATTCTAATATTGAGCACAAAACTGAACAACATGCTACAGAAAAAGCTTGTCATTGAAGGGATCTATTATGTACCTTCCACTTCCACTCCAGGAAAATATTGACGTGATAACTTGGGACAACAGCACTGTGATTTTGGTGAATGGTGTTCCAACAAAGTCAAAAACCATTTGGCAGCATGTTGTGAATGTACAGAGAGTTAAAAAAGGTACTCTACAGTATCTAAAAGATTGAAATCCATTCTATGTCGATTTAAATGTGGACCACCTTGGTGATACCGAGACTCAGTTTGGAATAGTAGACACTAAAAAAGCAATGACTGAGAAGGTCTCCATGAGTACAAATGAAAATGTGTATGAACAGTACACAATTCATCCTCTCCATGGTAAGGATGCAGTCAGTAACAACATTGACTTGTATCTGATGAAAGAGGTTGAAGGCAGTCCTGTCATTATCTGGGAGAATGCATTTGAAGCACGCTGCTTTCCCTACCTTCTCCCATGTGGTACTGGTGGTCGCTTGGATCAGTGTGAGGTGCATGCTCCTGTAGCCGAGTACAAAGCTTCCTGAGTTCTGCATTCTGATGGGAAGTTCAGAAGAAACATCCAGCATTTGTTTCACGTCTATGGGAGAGTGAGTAAAGCACACTGTCTATGTCTATTGCACACACTCTGCGACTGACCATGTCATTATATGGTCTTACAGCAGCACAATTGTAAAAGTTAAAAGACAAGGACAAGACACTGCAAGTAGTTTCAAGATTCAAAATGCTTCATTTCTTGACTTGATAAAAGTCATTGTAAGCATATAAATGTATAAAACAGTTTAAAAAGAGACAAGGTATACATACAGGAATTATACATACATGACTGCAACAGTATACAACAAATACATTATGATTGCTACCATACATGACTACAACAGCATACAACAAATAATTTACGATTGCTAAAACTACAGAGTATATGTTTATAAATTATAAAAAATTAAAATATTTAAAAATATTTTCAAGATTTCCACTCTTAAAATTTATCAAGAGTTGGGAAGAAGGGTTAAGTGCCAGATCATCCAAGTGTAGAAAATGATTTGAGTCTTGTATATTAAATCGCACAAATAAACAAGATATGTAATCTCATAATTTGTCTTTATTGAAAATGGTATTGTATAGGTTCTATTGTAATGAGACTTCAGATAATATTACTTTCCTTTAAGGGAGAGAAGAAACATATAAACAAGACACCCTGCAATCCAGAATACTTTGGGCATAATCTAGTTTGTAATTACAGTATGTCCAGACATGTTCAACAATTTGTTATTTATTTTAATTGCTGAGGAGTGCCGGTTATAAGGGCATAGATCCATTTAATATATTTTATCATATCCCATGCAATAGTATCTATGGGTGGATTCATAAGAATTCTGAGGGTGTCTTCTGTCAAAATTGTATTACTTGAAAGGTAATGGCTAATACAGATTTCTGTCCTGTGAGTATATTTAGGACATTTCAACAATATATGTGACAAAGTTTCAAAAACATTCTTTCCACAGTCACAGTAAAAATTATGAGTGGTTGCAGGCTCTTCACTTTTACAGAATCTAAACTGCAATACCTTAGATGGGTACATTTCCAATCTAAACTTCAGAAAAATAAAACTATCCTCTCTGTCAGAGAAAAGGTGAGTTATAGTTCTAAAACATGATTTATTTTATTTTGTGCATACCACCTATCACTGGAAGTAAAACTGAATGTCACCCTTTCAAGTATGCGGGGAACTGGAGTATACCGGTACAGAAGGCACTCTGAAGTTATATGCATGCTACAAGAGTGTGGTACAGCCACTTGGTTTGTTACCTAAACTGTGATGAATACAGCTGGGATGAACTGGCAGAATACTAAAGTGGGCAAATGCAGACATAGATGGTGTATCATCTATGACTCTCAGTGAGATATTCAGCATCACCGATTTCATGCACTGCTGAGGTTCATTCTCTCACGTGGCCCACATTAATATCAGTAGTCTTCCCCCTAAACTTGATCTACTTCAACCTCTCATGGTTACCCTTCTCTCTGATGTCCTGATAGCTTCAGAGTCCTGACTTTCCCCCAAGATTCCTGGCTGTGCTATCAGCATCCCTAGTTATACCCCCACCCAGCAAGACCATGCAAAGAAAGGGGGATGGAGTTGCCATCTACCTCTCTTCCAACATCCAGTCCACTCCAGTGCTCTGTCACCTCCCCCGCTGCTTATGAACTGCTCCTCCTTAAACTCTCCATCCCTTTCTCTGTTCCCATCTATGTGGCTGATGTTTACTGCTGCCCAGTGATGTCCTTCTCATCTGTTATTGAACTCCTAACCACTACCACTTCTCGTGCCTCCTCTGGTGAACTTCTCATCCTTAGGGACTTCAATATTAATTGGATCTCCCCCTCTCACTCAAAACTACGCCCAAACATTAAATCCCTGCATATGAAAAAACTCATCTCAGTCCTAACCAATCACAATTATAGATCCCTGAACCACTCACTACTGGACTGGGTACTCATATATACATAGATACATGGAATGTGATGGCAGAAGGGGACCTCAAGGTCCATCTAGTCTGCCCAGGATTTGTAGTTTGCTACTCTCCTCCCTGGTTACCTGTTCTGGGTAATGATGCCCTTATTTCTGTCCCATGCTTGCTTGAAGCCACCCAACAGTCTTAGCCCCGATGGCTTCCGAGAGCAGGCTGTTCCAGGTGTCCACCACCCTTTCTGTGAACAAAACCTTCCTGATGTTTGTTCCAAACTTGCCCCCTCATAGTCTCAGGTCATGCCCTCACATTCTGCCAACTTCTTTGAAGTGGAAAAGTTCATGTACCTGTATCCTGTTTATACCCTTGATGCATTTGAATGTCTCTATCATGTCTCCCCTCTCTCTCCTCCATTCCAGGGAGTACATGTTCAAATCCCTCAGTCTCTCCTCATATGGCTTCTGGAACAACCCCTGTATCATCTTTGTCACCCTCCTCTGCACCATTTCTAAACTATGTCCTTTCTGTGGTGTGGTTTCCAAAATTGTACCCCATACTCCAGGTGAGGCCTCAGCAGTGCCCTGTACAGCGTCAAAACCACCTCCCTTCTTCCCTTCTTCTACTTGTGATCCCCCTCCTGATGCAACCCAGCATGCCCTCCCCCCTCCTTTAGAGCTGCCTTTTTTCGCACTGTCTTCCCGTGTTCAGGGTGGCCATTATTATGATCCCCAGATCACGTTCTTTACTAGTTTTTGCTAGTCCCACATCCCAAGATAATAGTCAGTTCTTGGGTTGTTCCTTCCTAGGAGCATAACCCTGCATTTTTTGTGTTGTATTTCAGCTGTGGTGCTGTGGATTATTGTTCTGGTTTTTCTAGGTCTGATTTCATTTTTTTCTCTCCTTCTGTAGAGTCCACTCTGTTGCATATTTTGGTGTCATCCTCAAACAGACACACCTTTCCTTCTAGCTCCACCATAATGTTGGCCATGAATATGTTGAATAGTACAGGCCCCCAGATGGAGCCCTGGGGCACCCTACTGGTTACTCCTTGTTCTTTGCATAATGCACCATTTACCTGCAACCTCTGTGTCCTATCATGTAACCAGTTTTTTACCCACCTTACTACTTTCTGACATACCCCCATACAATCTAATTTTTTTACCAGCCTTCTGTGGGGTACCAGGTTGAAAGCTTTACTAAAGTCAAGGTAGACCACATTAATTGCACCTCTTTAGTCCAGAGCCCTGGTTACCCAGTTGAAGAACTCGATTAGGTTTGTTTGGCAAGATCTTTCTGATGTGAACCCATGTTGTCTATGGTCCTGTTGTCCACTGGACTCCAGGAATGCCATTATCCTTTGTTTAAGTAATGATTCCATCACTTTTCCTACCACAGAAGTAAGACTTACTGGGTGGTAGTTTAATGCTTCCTCCTAGCATCCAGATTTGTGCAGTGGAACTCTCCACTCACCCTCACCATATCGTTCATGCTGGCACCCTCTCTGACACACTTAGTGAGCACCATATGGTCGACTACATGTGCAAAATTCACCACCCCAGAGCCCCCTCCTAAAATTATCCAGATCCGGTCCTTCCAGTCATTAGACTTGTCCTTGCTACATGCAGGCTTGCTAATCTCTGACTGATCCCCTATTTCTGCTGCCAGAATCATCAACTCTGCACTCGAATACTTTCACTCCAAATTTGTTTCTATTTGGGATCAGTATGCTCCTCTCCGGAAAACCAGAGTCCATGGTTCCCACTTCCTCTGGATCTCAGCCAAACTTTTGGCCTGCCTCCATGCATGTGACCTGACCTGGAATACTTATAAGACCTCTGGCTCCCTGGCTGAACTTAACAGGTACCGCGCCCCGAGGAATGCTTGCACCAGAGCCACTAGGTTTGCCAAGGCTGAATACTTTTCCTCCTCTTTCCAGAACAACCTTAACCACCCCTCCTGGAATGTCATCCATACCCTCTTCTCCCCAGTCCCACTCCCCAGTCCTCAAGGTGGGAGACACCCTCATTTCCAATCCTCCTTCTGTGGCCTCTGAGTTCAACTCTTTCTTCGCCTCCATCCCCCTCTTCCCAAGGTAAGGCAAGGCAATTTTATTTCTGAGGCACACAATCCTGGAGGCTCTGGGCACCGTACATAATAAAAACAAAGATACAAAATACATAAATAACATTTGTGTAGTAGTAAGAACTTTAAAACAGCATTTTTAAAAGTCTAAATATAAAATGTAAATAACTGAGAAGACTTAATCCCCAAAAGCCTGGCAGAAAAGATAGGCCTTAAGCTTCTACCTAAAAACACCAATCGAAGGGGCCTCCCGGACTGCAGCTGGAAGTGTGTTCCACATGGTCGGCCCAGAGACACTAAATGCTCGGTCACCAGAGGTCTTGAGCCGAACCTTGGAAACATCCAGGAGGCCCCTCGAAATGGAGCGGAGGGAGTGGGCAGAGGTCGCAGGCAACAGGAGCTCAGACAGGTAGCCAGGACCCAGCCCATACAGGGCCTTATAGGTGAGCAAGCCCACCTTGAAAAGGACCCTCCACCTGACCACCAGCCAATGCAGAACACGTAAAACCGGGGTCACATACCACGACCGAGATAGTCCCACCACCAGCCGGGCCACTGCATTCTGCAACAGCTGCAGCCTGCAGAGGGTCCCCCCCCATGACCCTGAAGTAAAGAGTGTTACAGTAGTCGAATCTGGAGGTCACAAAGGCATGTACTAGGGTCGGCAGATCTTCAGGCAGAATGAGGGGCTTGATCCTGGTGATGTTCCTTAAGTGGTAAAAAAGCACTCTTCACAGCAGATGACACCTGATCTTCAAAGCTCAGTCTGCTGTCCAGGATCACACATAGATTTCACACCCACCACCCTGCACCTCCTTCACTCTCCTTCTTGCCAGTCACCCCTATTGCTTCTCTCAATGCTTTCCTGTCACTCAGCCCTCTGAAAGGTAGAAGCCCTGATGAGCTTGACCCCAAGCTCCTACACCTCTCTGCCCCTGCCATTGCATTCCTCATCTCCTCCCTTTTCAACCTCTCCTTCTCTCTTGTTTCTGATGTTTGGAAAAATGCAACTGTTATTCCCCTTCCTAAAGGAGGAGACTCCTCTACTCCGGAAAACTTCCACCCTATCTCTCTGCTCCCAACATTAGCTAAACTCCAGGAGCACATAGTTCACTGATTATTTGGACAAATATAATATTCTGTGCACACAACAGCATGGTTTTAGAAAAGGGCATAGTACCACCACTGCCCTGCTTGAATTTACCGGTGCAGTGCATAGTTCCCTTGATAAAGGACTTGATAAAGGATGAAGTCCATCTTCTTCCAAGTTGTGTACAGGAGTGCTTGGAAACAACTGAGAAGCTGCGTGGGATATACTATTTTGGATGAAATATCTGTAACTAATCTCTCTCTCTCTCTCTTGCTTACATCTGAGAGAAGTTTTCCTCACTTTTAAAGTGGTATTGCTTTGTGTTTGTTTTAGTTTTTAAGTCAGGAAGGGGTTTTTTAAAACTGCTTATCTTCTGCATATTTGATTTTCCTTTGTGGCTAACTGGACTGATTACTAGAATTCTGTGAGAATCTGCATCAATATATTTTGCAACTTTTGGTGGGTTTACATCTGAGAGAAGTTTTCCTCACTTTTAAAGTGGTATTGCTTTGTGTTTGTTTTAGTTTTTAATTCAGGAAGGGGTTTTAAAACTGCTTATCTTGTCAGCATCCTCAGAACGGCTGAAATAACTGCATATTTGATTTTCCTTTGTGGCTAACAAACCACCAGGCTGTTTTGGGTCTGGAGAGGTTTACCTGTGTCTGACTTGGATGTCTGGATTTTTCTCTGTTTGATTAGCAGGGTACTTTCCTGTCAAATTGTTGTGTAGGGTATCTTGCTGACAGGAAGGCACTCATGTAGCGTGGGTGAGAGCTTTTAGTTGATTGTTTGTGAGGACACAGTTTAGGCCCAACCCTTCCCACCCACCCCTGGAAATAGTTCCTTTATAACTGAGGTTCTGACATCATTTCCTTGAGTGCAAGGTGCATTTCACTGTCATATCCTCTCTAGCACACTGCATTGACAATATAAGCATACACATTGTATAATATATATATTTCTATATAACAAATCACACATGCATGCGCACACACACACACACACACACACACACACACAAATACAATAAAAAAAACTAGATAAACATGTGGGGAGTAGTGCAATGTAATGGCTGTGGGGCAGCAGTCTTCCGGGAGTCTTTCTGGAGGCTGAGATGCTGCCCTATTTGCAGACAACTATCTGCCCTGAGGGAGGAAGTTGCCCGTCTTCAGGCTGCACTGGACAGTAGTAAGGAAACCTTCCCCCAGGCCACACTGGACAGTAGGAAGGGAACCTCCCCCATCCAGGGAGCACTAGGGCCACCACCACTACCTCAGAGGTTGTGAAGAAAGCACAGCAGTTGGACCACAGTGGGCTCAGGGAGGGTGAGGAGGGTGGAAAAGAGTCACACCCAGTCAATTGTTCCACTCCACAATCCATACACCATTCTGAGGGAGCATAGCTCCCCTATGGATGCACCAGCAGAGAAGACTTATGATAACTGTCACAAGGGAGGCCCACAGGAAGGAGGCAGAGGACACCACAGGGAAAGGAAGCAGCTCCTGGTGGGGGACTCAATTATTAGGGGTATAGAGCTGGGGGGAGCTGGGAAAAATGAAGTAAGGTGCCTGCCTGGTGCCATGGCTTGGAGGGACAGGAAGCACATCCTCAGGATCATGAGAACAGCTGCAAGAGATTCCGAGCTGGATGTAATTGTCCACCTAGAGACAAATGACTTGGCTCATCATGAGATTAGAGCAGTGCAGGAGGACACTGCAGAGTTGGAGAGGGACCTAAGACAAGTAGCACACACAGTATCCTTCTCAGAGGTGCTGCCTGTCAAAAGCATGGGGAAGGTGAGGGTAATTGGCACCATGCAGTTTAATGAATGGTTGAAAAAATGGTGCGGAGCACAGGGGTTTGGCTTCATTGGGGACTGGGGTTCCACCTGGAGGGACACCAGCCTATACTGGCAGGATGGTCTGCATCTGTCCAGGAAGGGAACAAGTCTTTTGAGCAATCGGTTTAAATGCTTCATTGGCAAGCTTTTAAACCAGTCAAAGGGGAGGCACTGACAAGCAGCAGGAAAATCCCAGCTCTCCTACAAAAAACAGGGTACTAAATGAGAAAAAGACCGAGGTAGAACGGTCAGTGGGGGATGCTGCAACAGAAGGTAAAGCCATCAAAAAATGGAGAGCAATGAGTACCAATGCCCGTAGTCTGGGTAACAAGCTTCCTGAATTAGTGTCCTTGATGGAGGAGGAACATCTGGATATCGTGGCAGTCACAGAAACATGGTACACACAAAACCATGACTGGGACGTAAACATACCAGGATACACTATCTACAGGAGGGACAGGGAGGGTAAAGAGGAGGAGGAGGAGTAGTTCTTTACATAAGGAAGAATAAAAGCAACAGAACAAAAGGGTAAACAGGGAGGAAGAAGCACTGTGGGTAAATTTGGAGACAGGCAATTTCACCTAATATGCACGAGGGTTAGAGAAAGACCTTTCTCAGGGGAGGAAATGGACAGGGAAATGATAGAAAGTATACTTAGAATGGCAGAAAAGGAGATATTGCTGATGGGTGATCTGAATATGCCAGATGTTAACTGGAGTTCAGTTGCAGCTGCCACTTCGAAGAGTGCAGTTATTCTAGATGCCCTACAGGGGGCATGCCTTAGACAACTAGTACTGGAGCCCATTCAAGAGGGAGCAATATTAGACTTGATTCTCTCAAATGGAGAGAGGATCACAGATGTAGAAGTGGGTAGCCATCTGGGAACTAGCGACCATAGAACAGTATGGTTCACAATAAACACAGCAATAGAGTCAAGCCATACAAAGACAAAAGTACTGGACTTTAGGATGGCTGACTTTGCCAAAATGGGTGAGTGCCTAAGGAATACACTAGCAAATGGGCAGGAAGGAGGGGTGGAAGAACAATGGGGAATAATAAAACTGCCATCACAGAGGTAAGAGCCTTTGTGAAGCAAATAAACAAAACAAGATGATGTAAGAAACCACTATGGTTCTCAAAGGAAGTGGCAGTGAAGGTTCAAGAGAAAAGAAAGCATTCAGGAAGTACAAGGAATCGCAGAAGGAGCAGGACAGAGAACTGTATCAGTTAAAGCAAAAGGAGGCTGGGAAGGCAGTCAGAACAGCAAAGGCCAAACCGAGGAAAAGATAGCCAACTCAGTTAAGAAGGGGATAAAACCTTTATAGGTACATCAGGGAGCAAAGGAAGACCAAGGAGGATAGTGAGGCTTAATAAAGGAGGAGGTGGGCAGAGGGAGACTGTGAAAAGGCAGAGATACTAAACAAATATTTTGCTCAGTATTTACAAATGAAGAGGGGAGGTACATAAAACAAACAGTAGTAACACTCTGGATACAGAAGTTGATACCAGCCCATTTACAGAAGAAAGGGTTCTGAAAGAACTCTTAAAACTGAAGGTGGACAAAGCAATGGGGCCTGATGGGATTCATCCCAGAATTTAAAGAGCTAAGGGTAGAACTAGTGACACCACTGACTACCCTTTTAACAAATCATGGGAGGATGGGGTGGTACCGAGGACTGGAGGAGGGCAGATGTGATTCCCTTCACAAAAGTGGGAGCAAGGCAGAAGCAGGAAACTACAGACCTGTTAGTTTAACCTCAGTGATAGGGAAATGATGGAATCACTTCTGAAGGAAAGAATTGTCGAGTATCTAGAGGCCAGAGGGCACAGAACCCTAGGCAGCATGGATTCACAGGGAAGGTCATGCCAGACAAATCTGATAGATTTTTGACTGGGGTGACCAGTAGTAGATCAGGAGGGCTGTGGACATGGCCTACCTAGACTTTAGCAAGGCATTTGACACAGTCCCACGAAAGATTACTATACAAGTAAGCCAGCCTGGGAGCTGGTCCCAAGATGACAGCCTGGGTAAAGAATTGGCTGGAGAATAGGACACAGAGAGTAATAGTAAATGGAGTCCACTCAGAAGAAAGGAGGGTTACTAGTGGGTACCAGAGGGTTCAGTATTAGGGACGGTCCCTTCAATGTCTTTATAAGCGACATTGCAGAAGGACTGAAGGAAAAGTATGTCTCTTTGCAGATGACACTAAGATCTGCAACAGAGTTGATGCACAGGTGGGGTGGAAAGGATGAGAAGGGACTTGGCAAGGTTAGAGGAATGGTCAAATGTATGGCAGCTTAGATTCAATGCTAAGAAGTGCAAGGTAATGCACCTGGGAAACAAAAAACCAGGAAGAGTACACAATGGGGGTGAGATACTAACAACAACAAAAATGGAAAGGGACCTGGGGTAGTCATATCAGATTACCTAAAGTGGGAAAGCAATGTGAGAGGGCAGCAAGGAGGTTGGGGTTACTGGGATGCAAGGAGAGGCATCACCAGTAGAAAACAGGAAGTTATTATCCCTCTGTACAGACAGCTGGTGAGACCCCATCTGGAGTACTGTGTGCAATTCTGGAGACCCAATCTCCAAAAGACATAGACAGGATGGAAGCTGTCCAGAGGAGGGCAACTAAAATGGTGCAGGGTCTGCACCAGAAGACATAGAGAGAGTTTAAGGAGCTTAATATGTATAGCCTCGAGGAAAGGAGGAGAGGGGGCATGATAGAAACTTTCAAGTACCTCAAGGGAATCAACAAAGTCCAAGAGGGTAGCATCTTTCAAAAAAGGTGTGCAAGAACAAGAGGCACAATTTGAAGATAGAGGGCGGCTCAGAGGTAATTTAAGGAAGTATTTTTCACAGAGAGGGTTGTGGATGCATGGAACGGCCTTCCGGCGGAGGTTGTGGAGTCAAAATCAGTGGTGGAATTCAAGCATGCATGGGACAGTCATAAGGCAATTCTGGGGGTTGGGGGTAAGAAGAAGTAGGCTGCTGGTTAACTAGGATCTGCAGCTTATCCAGTAGGTAGGAAACTGGGCAGACTGGGTCGGCCAAGCGGTCCTTATCTGCCGTCAAATTCTATGTTCTATGTTTCTTACAGGGGCTGTCTTCATCGACCTCTTGAAGGCATTTGACACCGTCCATCATCGGCTGCTGTATGACCAACTACTCCTTGCTGACCTCGCACTGGACTCAGCCCGCTGGTTCAGAAGCTACCTTGACAACCGCTCTCAAAGAGTAAAAATTGCCAGTGCTATCTCGGACACCTTGCCTGTCCACTCTGGAGTACCTCAGGAGTCCATACTGGGCCCTCTCCTTTTCAGCCTCTTTTTAAACTCCCTACCACAATCCTGCTCATAACAAATCATCCTGTATGCAGATGATGCTGTTTTCTTTTCTACGCACAAGGACCTTTCACCACTACAACACAGCCTCCAACTCGGATTCAGTGCCGTTGAAACATGGTTCTCCAATCATAAACTAGTCCTCAATCACAAGAAAACCAAGTCATTACTATTCTGCAGTTCACATAACCGTTACATGCAACAGCCCCTTGCCATCTCCACCAAGCAGTGGACTGTCCTCGACCAAGTTTACTCTTTCAAATACCTAGGGATTCTGCTCGACACCAATCTCTCCTATACGGCTCACATTGACAGCGTGGCTAAAGCTGCCAGCACACGCCTTGGATTACTCTACAAGCACAGGCAGCACCTCACCCCAGAGGCCCTGAAGATTGCCATCCAGAGCTCTGTGGTGTCAATTATTGATTATGGCCTCATTATCTATGGCTCGGCCATGACATCCGCTCTCTGATGTATAACAACTGCTCTTAACAAGGCATGCTGACTCACAACTGGTGCCCACCGCCTCACCCACACCTGTGCCCTTTATGAACAATCCAGATGGCTCCAACTCTCCAACTGTATAAAGTATCTCACATGTGCTATGACAGGAAAAATTAACCTTGGCCTCACACCCCCCGGTGTTACTGCCTTGTTACATCAAAACACCAACCAACAGAACACCAGGAACTCAACAACCCAGATTCTACAAGTTCCTCGCTGTCGAACTACACAGGGCCAATGCTCCTTCACCTATAGGGCTTCTCTATGGATAAATGGTCTCAGCCACACCATCTCCTCTGCCTCAACACTAGGTCTGTTCAAAACCAGGCTCCGGGCCCATCTCATTGCCTCTACCTTCTGTGACTGCCTCTCCTAGATGATGACCTACACAGCTTTAATCCTAACTTACATACTGCTTAACCCCAGGCCCCCCAGTCCCCTTCCCCCCAGCTCCTGAGGTGCCACTTCAAATCTCTGTTCTTCATACCATCTCATTAGTCTCTCCTTGCCCCATTACAGCACTTATCCCCCCACCCTGCTCCCTTTTTCCCTTCTATCACTCCTTCCCATTTATTTTTCAACAAATGTCTCTGGCTGTATCTTCATCCTCCCCCTCTCCTCTCATCCCTGTTTCTCTGCCACCCCTGGGTGCCTGACCCTACCCCATTCCTTGTGGGCATATGCATCCTAGCTGTGTTCACCATCTTACTATAGCTGCCTCTGTTAACTACCTACACTTCTCCTTCTCCTCCTCTACACCTTACTCTTCCTATAATTGACCCCTTTTCAATAGCACTGTTGTACATGAATTGTTTACTGTTATTTCACTGTTGCTTCCTTGTTGTTTGTTATTTTTGACGTGGAACCTTTGTAAAAGAGCCTTGTCTCAAAGGTACTTGTAATGCTAGAATAAATAAATAAATAAATAAATAAATAAATAAATAAATAAATAAAAAATAAATAGTGCCCTCTCAACTCTCTCTCCCTTCTTTGAGTTCTCCCCTGTTTTCATCCCCTTCCAGTCTGGCTTCCATAAACACTACTCTACCACCTCTTTCTTCCTCCGACTCACTGACTACATCCGCAAAGGTATGTACCAGGGCGTTCTCACCTCTGCCATCTTTGTCAACTTGGCCAAAGCTTTGACTTTGTTTCCCACCCACTCCTCCTTGACAAACCAAAGTCAGCGGGTTTCTCAGACTCTACAACTAACTGGTTGCATTCCTACCTAGTGGGTAGATCTCAATCAATTAGAATTGGAGAGTCTTTAACCCCCTCCCCATTTGCACCAGTGTCCCCCAATGCTCTGTCCTTACCCCACTTCTCTTCTTGATATTCCTAAACAACCTTCCTCTGCCTGCTTGTCTGCATCCATCCACAAGTATACAGATGATATGATTGTTTTTGCCTGTAGTTCCTCCCCTCCTGAGCTAACGGCCAGGTTTCAACATGATTTCAACTATGTCCAGCAATGGTTCAGGTAAAATCAGCCATCCTTAAATGCCAAAAAAAGTCTCCATGACCTTTGACAACGTGCCCTCATTTAAGTACTTTGGGGTCTGGTTAGACCAGAACCTTGACTTTTCACAGCATGTGGATGCCATACATAAAAACTCCACCCCAAACTCGGCACACTATAGAGGAATAAAAGCTGCATCTCACTTCCTGCTCGCTGAGATATCATCACTAAAATAATCCTTCCCATTACCGATTATGGCAACGTTATCTACAGTGCTGCCCCAAAATCCACCCTAGCTAGACTGGACCCTACTCTTTCACTCCTTCTGCTGCTTTGCCATGGACTGCCCGCCTCACACTCACCACTGTTCTTTACACTCTGCCCTCTCCCTCCCCTCCCTTGAAGGTTGTCGCCTAATCCACTGTGCATGCTTTATCTTTAAATTCTGGCTGGCCTTCCTCCCCACCTATCTTAGCTCTCTTTTCTACCCCCAACCTCCCTCCTCATACTCCCTCCATAACTCTGGCTTCGATTCCTTTGTGTTTCCCTCTCAAATATCCCTCACTGGTCTGGCTGCCTCCTCTTTCTGCTTTCCTAAACTTCATAACTCCTTCCCCCTAACCATTCACTCCGCCTCTTCCAAATGCTCCTTCTCCTCTCTGCTTCATGACCACACTGCTCCCTCCTGTGCTTGCCCCTGAGTCATAGCCCCTCCCCACTCCTCAATCTATCCTCTTCCATTCTTTCTCCTCCTCCTCCTCCTTCCCACTCCCCTCACCAACCGTCATCCCTCTTTTCTTCCTCCTCCACTTGCTCTGCAATTCCCTTCCTCCCTCACCTGTGCTCTTTCCCACAGCACCCTAACCCCTGATGCCCTTGCCATTGAAGGGTATTTTTACTTGAAGTTTTGGGACAGATTTCCCTGCCATGTCCCTGTAATATTTTAACCTATAATTTTTACATGTCTGTTGAACCTCATTTTGCATTAATTTGCATCTCTGTATTATGTTTATTGTATAACTTATAGTTCTATTTTGTTCTTACCCCTTCTTCCCCATTGTCACATAGAAACATAAAAGGTGATGGCAGAAGGAGATCACTAGGTCTATCTAGTCTGCCCAGTGTTTTTGTCTTTTCCTAACCCCCTAGCTGCCCTTTGGTATAAGGGTTCCCATCTGTATAGTGACAGGACTACCTCCCTCCTCTTGTTCGTGATCCCCCTCCTGATGCATCCCAGCATTCCACTGGCCTTCAATGCTGCCTTCTCACACTGTTTCCCCACTTTCAAGTTGTCTGAGATTATGATTCCCAGATCACATTCCTGGTTGGAGGCAGCTAGTCTTTCCCCTCCTAAGTAATATGCCTTCTTTGGATTTCTTTTTCCTACGTGCATGACTTTGCACTTTTTGGCACTGAATCTCAGCTGCCATGCTCCAGACCATTCCTCCAGTTTCTTGAGGTCCGCTTCCATCTTGCCCACTCCCTCTGTGGTGTCAACCCTGTTGCAAATCTTCATGTCATTCTCGAACATAAGCACCTTTTCCTCTAATCCATTAGCGATGTCTGCTAAAAAAACATCGAAGAGCAGTGGCCCCAGTACACAGCCCTGGGGTACTCCACTGGTTACCCTACCCTCAGATGATAGTGCTCCATTAACCTGGACCCTCTGGATTCTGCTCTGTAGTCGTTGTGTACCCATTTTACCACTTTTGGTCCAACCCCTATGTAGTCTAGCTTCTTTACCAGCCTTCTGTGTGGAACCAAGTCAAAGGCCTTGCTAAAGTCCAGGTAGACCACATACACCGCCCCAACATCATCCACAATCTTTATAATGCAGTCAAAAAAACTCGACCAGATTTGTCTGGCATGACTTTCCTGCTGTGAAACTGTGCAGTTTGGGGTTCTGTTGGCCACTAGCTTTGAGGAATGCTATGATCCTCTGTTTGAGTAGTGTCTCCATCAATTTCCTCACCACTATAGATGTGAGGCTTACCAATCTGCAAATTCCAGATTCTTCCTTGCTGCCCGATTTGTGGAGAGGGACTACTGTTGTCCTTTTCCAGTCTTCGGGCACCATTCCACTCATCAAGGATTTGGTGAATAGTTTTGCCAGTGAGGCTTCCAACTCCATCTGCAGTTCTTTTAAGATTCTGGAATGCATCTTGTCTGGTCCCATGGCCTTGTTAACCTTTACTTTACTTTATTCAGCACCTCCAGTACTTCAGTCTCCATGAAGGGGCTAGTGTCGACCACTGGACCAGGGGTGTTGCGTTTTGAGAGTGCTGGGCCATCACCTGAGTCCTCCTCAGTAAACACTAAACAGAAGTATTTATTCAGGATTTCTGCTTTCTCTGGGTCATCTTCTGTTGTTTTTGCTTCCTCTGTAGCAATTTTCACTATGCTCCCTTTTTGCCTTCCTTCCTTCTTTCCCTGATGTATCTAAAGAAGGATTTGTCTCCTGTCTTTGTCCCCTCGACTGTCTTTGCTTCCATCTGGGCTTTGGTCTGTCTTATCGTTCTGCTGGCTTCATCCATTTTTTTCCTTATATGAACCCCAGTCTTTTCCCATTTTAGTTCCTGATATAACTTCTACGCCTTCTTTTTTTTATTTTACTATGGTTGCCACTTCTTTGGAAAACCATGGAGGATTTCTTCTTTTTGCCTTGCTGACCCTCCTGGTGCATTGGTCCATGGCTGGCTGCCCTTTTAAGTCTCCCCCACATGACCTCAACATTCTCCTCTTCTGCTTCAATTAAGTAATTTTATATACTTGTTCTCATTTTTTTGGAAGTTGGCTTTGTTAAAATCTTGCACCTTTATTTTTGAATGACAGGTGTCCTCTCTTATGTTTACTTTGAAGCTAACCATACGATGGTCACTATTTCTCATATGTCACCCCATGTTGATTTCCTTTACCCTCTCAGAGTTTGTGAGGATCAGGTCAAGAAGGGCATCTCCATTTGTTGGGGTCTTAATAAGTTGACCCAGTCCTGCATGGCCTGTAGTGACAATAAGAAGTCCCTGCTTCATCTTGTTGCTGCCATTTGTGTGTTACAGTTTCTGTCTGGGAGGTTGAAGTCCCCCACTAATGTTACTTCTCCTCTATCAGTCATTTTGTATATTTCCTCTATTAAGTCTTTGTCCCATTTCTCTCCTTGATTTGGCAGACTGTAGAAGACACCCATTTTGAAGGTTTTTCACCTGCCTGTGTCTACTGTTAGCTGAAGTGGCTCGGTGTCTCCAGGGTGTCCCTGCATGTCTGTGGCTTTTATTTCTTCCTGAATGTAAATGGCTACTCCCCCCCCCCTTTTTACCCTTTCTTACTTCCTAAACAGGTTGTATCCTGGTAAAACTGTGTCCCAACCATGGTTTTCTGTGAACCATGTTTCTGTCACAGTCACCCAGTCCAACCTTTCCACTTCCATAATGGCCATGAGTTCAGGTAGTTTGTTAGCTAGGCTCCTAGCATTAGCAACCATTGCCTTCCAGGAATGTGCTTCCCCTTTTCTACATGGTTGCACCCTCTTCCTGGACTGCATCAAATTGCTGTTTCCACCTGAGAGATTATGCAAGTTGCTTGTTTTTTGCAGAATGTTAACTGATACTACGGTGGTCGAGGGGCATGTAGTCTCCATTTTCTTTTCTGGAGATGTATGTGCATCTGTGGAGTTTTGGGGAGTGATGACAAGCCAACCAACAGTGAGGGAGTGAGCTGTCACCATCTCACCTTTTTTTCAGTTTAAATGTCCTGCATAGACATCAAATTTGTGTCCAATCACTCACACCCCTTCTCTATTTATGTGCAGGCCATCATATCTAAAAAATACTCTTTCCCAGAAGTTCCACCAGTTTCTTATATAGTGATATCCTCTGTCCTGGCACCATTCACACAGCCATGAGTTGAATTCGCTAACTTCAACCTCTTTGACTCATTTGGTGCCTTCTCCTTTCTTCCATACTGGTAGAACTTCTGAGAAGCTAGTTTGGATGGAAGGGAAGACAATTCACCGGCTAGTTCCTCAAAGTGTTTCTGGCCTCCTGAACTGAGTGATTGGCCAAGTAATTTGTTCCAAGGTGTATTGTGATGTAGGTTATATCTCCAGCTTCCTTCACAATTATTTTTATGTGGTTGGTGTCCCTTTTTGCAGAGGCTCCTGGAAGACACTGAACAACGATTTAATTGTTCTCATTTTGCGTTAGGTGGGGATCCACTCTTCGGATCATGGAATCCTCAATTATGAGAAGTTTCTTTCAGTGTTTGACTGCATTGGCATTGGTTTTGTTTGGAGTAGTAGCATTTTTATATTTGTCTTTATTGGTCTCGGTTTTATTTTGAGTATTAACATTTTTGTTTTTGTCTTTATTGGAACTAATTTTATTTTGAGTATTAGCATTTGCAGGGTGTTTATTTTTTTCTTCATGTTTTGCATTATCTGAGGATGGTTCCAGTGGCATAAACCTGTTATTTATTGGAATGGCTGAGATATACTCCTGGTTCGAGACTTTCTTCCTGGCCCCTCTATGATGCCTCCTCCTCTTCTTTATTCTGGAAACAACCTGTTTTCCAGCTCAGTATGTCTTTCCTGCTGAAACATTTGAAATAAAATAAATAAATAATAGTGTATGGTGGAATACTGTTGAGCATGGAAATCCATGCTCAGAACAGTGTTATTGTGCTTGACTCAGTGCATCACGATCCTGCGGTGCTGCACTGACTATGTCACTGGTACAGCACAACAAGATGAATGCATTCACGCATGCACGATGTTGGGCAGCAGCGGTGACAATGGACGAGGAAACAAATGGTGCTTGAATGAACAGCACCAAGAAAGTACTTCCCATACTGCTAAAAATTGGTATATACTCACCATATACTATAAAAGATTGTCTATGGTGAGTCATTCACAGACAAGGATATTCTCTAATCTCAAGGTCTCCTTGGCAACAAACAACCTCTCTATCTTCACTCTCGAAGTCTAGGATGTTATTTTTTTTTGCTCAAAATTTAGTACATCGATTGTAGGAAACCCTTCTGTGCTCATATCATTGAGTGTTTATTGTTCTATTTGGATTTCGAATGTTAATTTAGAACAGTCAGTCTGTGTACTGTGAAGTGTGCTTTGGGGGAAGGGTGTATTTCTGGTGTAGGTACATTAACTGGGAGAAAAAGGCAGTCTTTCTGTTTTGGTTATATTTTTCTTGTATAACTGTGTTAATGTACACAGTAATATTTTCAGTAATTCTTGACTTTTTTTTGCTGATTGTTGTGGTGCAGCAATGTATAATTTGTCTGTTTAAAACATTTGGTTAATTTTACTAAAGGTTTTCAATTTGCTACACATTATTTGTAGTGTGTGTGTGTGAGTGTGTGATGCGTGTGATGCATGCCATTAAATCAAATCCCTTTTATTGTGCCACAGAGTAATTGCAGCAGTGTGAACCTGCTATCCACTGCACCTGCATGAATTTTTTATACTGCTTTGTGGTATATTTACTGGTAGTAGATTGTTACTGCCGTGCACTAATCCCCCAACTGGCAAAATGTATTCCTTTCCAGATTTGGATTTGTGACTTGTGAGCACTGGTTAGGTGTTGTTGTGCCTTTTCGTATGCATCCTTTGAGTGAGCTGCACAATCTTAATCTGTCTTTGTATTTGCAGTGCACCATTAATTCTGGGAGACTGCATTTCTTGTTACGCTCTCATTTCACTTCATCAGCACTGGGGAATTTTCTGGACACAAGACAGTAGCATTTTGGGGATGCACATTAATTCTGGTGACTCTGTGTGTGACCACTACGCTCATGACTGAGTGCACCATTAATTCTGGGAGACTTTGCATTTCTTGTTACACACTCATTTCACTTCATCAGCACTGGGGAGTTTTCTGGACACAAGACAGTAGCACTTTGGGGATGCACATTAATTCTGGTGACTGTGTGGGTGGGGGTGCTGCCAATATTGTTGTCACTCCGCCTTACTTCGTATTTAAGGCAGAATGCCATGTGAAGTAATAATAACAAGGCAAAGTGAGCCTTTTCTATGGGGCTCTCCATGTAGTGAAGTGCCAACTCAAAGTGGTCACTTTGCATTCACTTCACCGGCGGATTTTAAATTTGCTGCATCTCTAGCTATGAGACCTTCAAGACTGAGAATTCGGTTGCATACATAAAAGATTAAAGTTAGAGAAGGAACACATGGAAAAAGCTACAGAACAACTGGAAAAAGAGTTCCAGTGATTTCTTTGGAGAACTGTGACCCAAAGGGGAGAAAGTGCATTGGGAGCACCTCTTCCTATGAATGGCCCTACAGTACTCATGTCAGAGGTTGAAACTGCCATGAGACAGGCATGCCACTCTGACAGTTGACACCTCTGTCATAGAGCAGCAGTTAAATCAGCAGCACAAAGTCGTTTCTTCATGTAATGACTGTATAGTTGTAATGATGAGACTGATCTAGTTTCAGTCTTAGTGAGCTCTTTATGAGGGTGCCAGACTGTATGTATAATCAGTTATTATAATGTATTCTGTCACTTGTACATATTTGCCCATTCACATCCGTACATCACATTGTCATGTAAAACAGGGCGATGTGATATATAGTTTGAACTGTACCCTACATGTATGAGTTGCCATCTCCTACAATGTACAACTCAGATGTATATATGTAATTAATGCTGAAAATGTCTCGTATAAAATATATTGCATTACTGCATATGTAACTATATAACCTGATATGTAATGCAGTTTTGTGTATCTGTGCATGCCTGTATCTAGTTGTTCTTTTATTTGTGTGCACACTGGTATATACTGAAACAATAAAAGGTGTCACTAGTTAAATACTGTGCATTTAATTGCAATTGATTTGTTCTTCAAAAAATGTTACCAGTTTCAAAGTGACATGTTGCAAAGCAGAAACTGGATTACCACTTAAATGCTTCACCCAGTATGCTGGTTATGTAATGTTCCTGATCTTTCATAGGATTGTCTTTATTAAGGGGTAGAGTAAAGAATTTTCCAAGTATGTCCTTGTTAATAGCTATGTACTTTTATACTACATATATAGCAAACAGTCATCTATTTTTTATGTGCTGGATGACTTACTGTTCTGATTACAATTATTGTATGATACTTTTTTCTTTGTACCTGGTTTTTCAACCTCTTTTGGAACACAGTACCAATTTGGCGCTAACTGAACTGGCATTTTTTTCTGTATTAATTTTTTTTTTTGTAATTATGGAGGCTAATAGGACAAAAGACAAGTTAGTGGATAATAAAAGCATATGTTGTACTATTTGCATCAGAATTAAAAGAAAAGTATTAGTGTGCAATACAGTGGAATATATATATTGCACCTTTTGTATTTTGCACATTTGTGGAATTTTTATTATATTTGTTTACTCAACTAGTCTTATAAGGAAAATATCTTTGTATGAATCTATATTTGTATATATTTTATGTTATGTGATTGTCAAAATTGTATCTTTTGTAAATTGTAATGACTTATTGAAAGTCAAACAATAAACCTTTCAAACTGAATTTTATTAAATTTTTGAAAAATTATTTTCTGTGTTGTGTGTACCACTTTATAAATTGTAGGTATATGTTTTTTGCTTGTGTTGCAAACACTGAACATATATAATGGGTGACAAGCAGTATTTGGTATGTAAACATCATAGGTGGAATTCATTTAACAAAAAAAACTATCAATCTAAAAGAGTTACTGCGCTTCAGAAATCTTGTCACATAACATAAACTTCAACATTAGTACAGTAGATGGTAAACATGAAACTGGATGGCATGTGAAGAGTCAATCAAGTAGTCTTGTGAACATTACTGAATGCATCTAGTGGTAGTTTGCTGTAGAAAGCAACAACATTCTATATATGCATTTTGTCTATCATCTCAAAAAGAAAGAGAATTCTTTGTAAACGAACTGTTACTGCATCCGCCTCCCCCAAAGCAGCAAAAGGGACAAGACAACATATGCAACCACAGACAGCCATCATCAGGTAAGACAAAAAACATGCAACTCTGTGCAGATAACACAAGAGACATCCATCATCGTGGTCCAGCACTTCTGCAGCCATGGCTACACATGTACACTTCAACACATACACACCTGCTTCAGGCTACAGAAACAGAGCACCTTACAAAAAGAAAAAAAATGCTATACTGTCATTGTATTTTTATCTCCATAGAAGCATGACAACTGGTGATTCAGAATGCAGTATTATCATCTTATAATACTTTGAGACAGTGACATTACCATGGTATCATTATTAAAGAGTCACTGATGCCTGAAAGAAAACTTTGAAAAATATAATAAGTAGATAAACTTCTGCTTGTATTCCATATATATTCTAGATTTCTCCTCCCCACTGTTTATTACTGAGGAAATGTGCATGAATACATTAGTTTTATCCCTTACAGTTACTTTAAAGTTTTATTTATTTATTTATTAGCTTTTGTTGACCAGGTAAGTGCATTAGGCAATTAGACCTACCTATTTTCAAGCACGAACCAGGACAGTACAGAATACAAAGTTGCAAAATTACAGAGCACAAACAGTAGAAAATAGTACATGTGACGAGCAGGACCCCATGCAGGAAGGTTAGAATACAACATCATCTATTAGTTTGCGCAGCAAGTTAATCTTCCTTTATAGCCTACTCCCTACTTCAAGTCATAATGCTCTGTTCTGACATCACAATCTGTTGCCATGAGAGTAACTGATGTCACAAGCAGTGCATTATGACCTCAGGTAGGGAGACAGCAACAGAAATAGATGAACTCTTCAGGAGCAAAAATCCTGTTTTCATGCAGTTGACCTCAGCAATAAATAATGGGGAGGAGGAATAAAGAACTGATGTGAAATACAAGCTGAACTTTAGTTAAATATTATGTTTTGTTAATGTTCTCGTGAAGTTGTCAGCTGCTCTTTAAATGCAAATAGAAAAAAAAAGCCCACATTTGCTTGCAAAACTGATCCTAATGCAGTACTGTTCATAATACATATTTGTTAACATAGTATTATCATTGGGTTTCATTTTTAGTATTGAAATTAGTATGCAATGATTATTATGTGTTACTTTTCAAGGCCACAAAAAGTTATGTACATTAACATGAAATTCTGATCCCAGCACAGTAATAACAACAACAGATTGTAACTGCAGTGGCATGATGTACTAACATTTCTATGATGTACATTGCCATAAAATCATAATTACATTAAAAATGGGCACAACAATAAAATTATAATTTGCATGCAATTACGATCCCACATCACTAGTCTTCATACCTTGCAATGCTTGACTTAGAGATCCATTTTCTTGGGTACCATTGTGTTACTATTTCCACTATTTTCAAACGCGTGTATATTTAGTACATTTGCATGAAAGTGTGAACCAAATTCTGCAATAGTCATTATTACTATTTCTTGCTAACAGTATTAACATTTCATTCCAACTATTTTGATACAGCTAACCCAAGAATAACTACGTTATGAGGACATCGACAAGGCAAGCATTTTCATCACATTTGGATAGTAATATACTAATGTAACTGATTGGTGCTTGTGAACACAGTATTACAGTTTTGTACTAGAACCATAATGTGGTATAACTGTTGTCCATAACAAAATATTTTTGACCATTTGTATGTAATCGTAATCACAGTGTACTAATAAAACTAAGTAGTATGTCATGCTACACTTCTACCATTCCCTGCTGTTTTTATGATTGTTATTAGCACAGAATAATTATTTGATACAAAACTCAAAATAAAAAGAAGGTTCACAGTTTGCATGCAACTGTGAACCTATCTGATAGTATTTAACATAGCATGGAGCCATGCTTACAGTCTCATACAAACTAAATATTACAAACAATTACTAAATTAAATCATATATGCATTATATTGACTTTGTCACATGATGGAGTCTCCCATTGAATCAACAGATGAGTTTCAGTTACTGTGGGTCCACTGATGGGAGAAGAGCCTAATCCTGGATGTACATATACAGCCATACTGTATATGTTGCACTGGAAGCAGGGTGAGCAGGTAGATGAAGTGCCTTGTGTGCCAGGCAACTGTCAGCTAAATCTTGCAGCCACAAATTCATTCAAACTGACCTGGTAGACATTACACCATCATCCTGCTCTGTCAGTGATTGTGTTTTCCTAGGTTTCAGGGTTAATATTGCAAGATTTTAATGTGGCTTTCAGTGTGCCTTTATAGTATTTCATCAGCCCACCTCTGTTGTGATATTCAGACTGCAGTTCTCCATAGAATACACCTTTGGGAATTCTACAGTAAGGCATGCAAATGACATATCCAGACCAGAGCAATTGGACCTTTTTGATCATGGCCTCGATTCCAGTTATACTGCGGTGCTTGAGGATATCTGCATTAGGTACCTTGTCTTTCCACTTGATGCCAGCTATATGTTGTAGATAGAGCAAGTGGAAATGATCAAATTGCTTAATGTGATGGTGATAGCAGGTCCACGACTCCAATCCATATAGGAGGGTGGTGAAGACAACAGCTTGGTATACAGCAATGTTTGTTTGCAGGCTAACCCTTCATTCCTGCCAGAGTCTCTGCTCAAGTTTGCTAAAGGTGCAGCTGGCCTTGCCAATCTGGTGAGTGATGTCATCATCTATCATGGTGTTCTGCAAGAGAATGCTACTGAGGTAGTAGAATTTGTTCATGACTTTAAGTGGTACATTACTGATTGTAACCACAGGGGGTGTAACTTGATGACCAGGTATGAGTTGGACCATGACTTCAGTTTTTTTAAGTTGATTGTAAGGCCAAAATGCTGTGCCACTTGATCAAAACACTCAGATAGCAGAAGGGTGTCCTCAAGAGTGTGGGTAAGTAATACACAGTCATCAGCAAAGAGCATATTGCAAATAGTTATCTGCATTGCTTTCGCTTTAACTCATAGCCATCAAAGGTTGAAGATCCACCATCTGTGTGGTATTAAATGTAGATTTACCTGTTACCGTATCACCCCTTGTGGTCGACACCCCGATGGCAAAACACAGAAAAAGACCATTATGGCGACATTCGCGGTAATGGTCCTTTTTCTGTGTTTCGCCTTCTCCCAGTGTTCCGCCTCCTCCCCAGACCAACTCTGACCTGAAGTTGGAATCCTAGAGTCTAGGGGATGTGGGGGGCACAACCCCCCACAGAAAACAGCGATGGAAGAAGCAGCACAATACCTGCATTGGTATGTGCCATTGCTGTGGGGGAGGTCGGCATTCTTGCTGACGAGATATCTTGGTGCTTCCACCTGTCACAGTTCTTGAATATGTCAAGCAGTACTGTGGCAAACAATATGTTGAACAGGATTGGGTCAAGAACACAACCTTGTTTAACACTGTTAGTAACAGCAAATGGTGATGACACACACTCATGATCTATTACTCAGGCCATCAATGTGTAATTGATGAACATTTTTCACAGATTTGCCAGGGCATCTGAACTTTAGAAGAATCTCCCACAGTGCATCATGATTGACGGAGTTGAATACCTTTGTCAAGTCAGCAAATACCATGTGGAGGTTCTGGCGCTCTTCTTTACACTTTTCCTGGATCTGACGGGCTGAGAAAATCATGTCAGATGTTCCGCAACCAGTCCAAAATCCGTACTGGCTTTCTGGGAGAATTTTTTCTGCAAGTTGTTCCTTTAGGCAACAGGGCATGATGCAGGTGAAAATTTTACCTGTTACCAGTAGAATTGAAATTCTGTGGTGACTATCACAGCATGAGCGATCACCTTTGTGATTGTAGAGGTGCACAATGTTTGCATCTTTAAAATCTTGCAGTATAGTTTCATGATCACAGATTTTATTGTAGAGGGTGAGGAGTCTCTTCCTAAGCTTGTGGCCCCAATGCTTGTAGATCTCAGCAGGAATACTGTCCAAACTGATTGCTTTTCCACTTGACATCTGCTTGATTGCAATTTGGATTTCAGCCATGTTAGGTGGGATGGCGAGCTGATCTTGCATGGGTAGTTGTGGTATGTCATTTAGCACATCAGCAGACACTGCAGAGGGACAGTTGAGGACTTGGTTAAAGTGGCTGGCCCAGCGTTCCAAGATTTCAGCTTGGTCAGTTAGCAGCTTTGTGCCATCTTCACTCAGAATGGGGACAGTGCCACTTATTTTCAGTCCATACACAACCTTTAACTTGTCATAGAAGTCCTTCATGTCCTTTTGGTCAGTGGCTGCTTGCAGCTCCTCAGCCTTCATCTTCCACCATCTTGCCTTCAAACGGTGAACCTTAGATTGAACTTGCTTTAATTGCTGGTATTTAGTCTTCTGCCCTGAGCAATCAGATGGAGCAATGCTTAGTCACATACAAATTAAATATTATAAACAATTACTAAATTAGTTTATAGATGCAATATACTGACTCTGGAAATAACTGCAACCTAAAGTGAGTGTGTTGAAGTGTTTGTGTATTCACGACTACAAAAGTGCTGGACCTTGATGATGGATGTCTCTTGTGTTATCTGCACAGAGGGGAAATTGTTTAACCAAGAAAGGAACACTAAGCTGAATCTTGTTTCCAGGTGTGACCTGGGAGCACAAGGAAGTTAACTGACTTGCTCAGGGTCACACAGTATGCAAGTGGGGGCTGTGTGATTCAAACCCAGGTCTTTAGGTTTATAGCTCAGTGGCCCTAAACCACAGCGCTATACTGTCTTCACAGAGTTGCATGTTGTTGTCTTACCTGATGATGGTAGACTGTGGTTGCTTGTATTGTCTTCTCTTTCACTGCTTGTGTTGGGGAGAATGGGGAGTTAGGGTTGGAAACCCTAATGCCACATTTCCCTACTTTTGTTACTTTAAGGCTAACCCTAACTGGTGCATTAATAGAGTTTTTTCAAAGAATATATAAAGTAATTAAAGAACTCTAGCAGCTCACAAAAGGGCTGCTAACTTGCAAAACCTTCAATATATCTCCCTACCTACCTCCTGTTAACTGACCTGAAGCAAAGCTAACTGTCAGGGAGAGAAATCCCTTTCCTGCCTAATTGCATGTAACCTGCAATAAGGTAAACTTAGTAGTATAAACCAAAAACCATTGAAGCATAGCACCCCCCAAATAAAGACTTTCCTTAAAGCCAGTCATTAAAACAGATTTGCCTTTGCATAATTATATTTAATCAGAAATATGTATCACCGATATGTAATATCACCAACAGCAACCCTCTGTGTCCATCCCATGACAAATCTGAATGAAGACAGAGCTACTGTATGTGCTGACTATATTTATAACTGTTATAGTCAGCACATGCAGTAGTACAGCACATAGTAGCTGCTTGCTTAGCTGTCCTGCCTCATTGCCTTCCCCAAAACACACAGCACCGCACCAAAACGGTTTTGGAAAGTCGCATCTGTCCCATACTTATTACTTTAATGGCAGCACTATTTAATCACATCTGAGCAGCCTAACTTATCACTTACTGCCTGCCTGGTCCAATGAGTTCACCATGAGAACAGGAAGAGGAAGGAGCTGCTGTTAGAACTTTACTACTCTACTGGTCTAAAGAACTAGAACTCTACCACTGGGAACTTCAATTTAGGGTACAAACAAACAAAAAAAAAGAATGCGTTTAGAAACATAGAAACATCGGAGTTGATGGCAGATAAAGACTGCAAAGGCCTTCCAGTCTGCCCATTTCTTTTTCTACCTTATGAATGTGCCACCGGCCTTTGCTCTGTCGATGGCCTATCTATTCATACTCATCTGTATTGCTCCCCCCAATGCCTATCCCATGACTGTTAGAAGCCCTGCACTGTACTCATATCCACCACTTCCTGAGGTAGGCCATTCCATGCATCCACCACCCTTTCTGTGAAAAAGAACTTCCTCACATTGCCCCTTAATCGGCCTCCCTCTAATTTCATGCTGTGTCCTCTTGTCCTGCTATTTTTCTTATATTGAAACATGTTAGACTCTTTCACCTTGTTAATGCCCTTAAGGTGTTTAAATGTTTTAATCATATCACCTCTCTCCCTCCTTTGCTCTAGGGTATACATATTGAGCTCCGTTAATCTGTCCTCATATGTTTTCTGATGCAGTCCCTGCACCATTTTGGTTGCCCTTCTCTGGACTGCCTTAATTTGGTTAATGTCCTTGTGAAGGTTTAGTCTCCAGTACTGCACACAGTACTCCAGATGGGGCCTAACCAGTGTCTTGTAAAGAGGGATTATTACTTCCCTCTTCTGACTTGTGATACCCCTACTAATACACCCCAACATCCCCCTAGCCTTACCTACTGCTTTAGTGGTCTGCTTGGATGATTTCAAGTCATCGGTGATGATGATGCCCGAGTCTCTTTCTTCCTTTGTGACTGCCAGCAGCTCCCTTCCCAGCCTATAGGTGGCATCAGAGTTTCTCTTCCCTACGTGCATGATCTTGAACTTCTTTGCATTAAACCCCAGTTACCACTCTTTTGACCATTTTGCCAGTTTATCCAGATCTCTTCTCATTCTGCCCATCCCATCTGGATCATCTACTCTGTTACGGATCTTGGTGTCATCTGCAAAGAGACAAAGAGACAAACCTTACCCTCCAGTCCATCTGCAATGTCACTGATGAAGATATTGAAGAGGACTAGCCCCAGGACTGATCCCAGAGGTACCCCACTTGTGACTTGCAGCTCTTTTGACTGTATACTGTTTACCACCACTCTCTCTTTTCTGCCTGTCAACCAGTTTGCCACCCAGTTGACCAACTTCTGACCCACTCCAAGCCTACCCAGCTTATTAATCAATCAATCTTCTATGTGGAACAGTATTGAAAGCTTTGCTGAAGTCAAGGTAGGCGACATCAACTGTTCCCGCTTGGTCCACCACTCTGGTTACCCAGTCAAAGAAATCTATGAGATTAGTTTGACAGGACCTTCCTTTCGTAAACCCATGCTGTCTTGGATCTTGTGTTCCTATGGATTCCAGGTGTTGCACTATCCTTGCACTATCCTTTCACTGAGGAGTGCCTCCAGAATCTTGCCCACTACTAAGGTAAGACTGACTGGTCTGTAGTTCCCTGCCTCCACCCTGCTACCACTGTTGTGGAGCGGGATCACATGAGCCCTTCTCCAGTCTTCTGGGACCTCTCCTGTGCTCAGAGACTCACTTAACAGTTCTGATAATGGCTCTGCTAGTTCCACCCTTAGCTCCTTTAGTACCCTGGGATGTATGCCATTAGATCCCATTGCCTTGTCCACCCTGAGCTTATCAAGCTCTTGTAGGACCCTTTCTTTTGTGAAGGGACTAGTGCATACCTCCTTCCCCCCCCGTGCCCATGGTGCTGAGCTGTGGGTCCTGCCCTACCTTCTCTTCAGTTAATACTGAGCAGAAGTATTTATTTAGGATAGATGCTTTTACATGGTCCTCCTCCTCCTCACACACCACCTTATCCCCTTTGATCTTAGCAATACCCCTTCTGGACTTTCTCCTTTCACTCATGTATCTATAGAAAGTCTTGTCACCTTCTTTTACTGTTTGTGCTAATGTTTCCTCAGTTTGGGCCTTTGCCTGCTTTACTGCCTTCCCTGCTTCCCTTAGGGAAGTTTTGTATGCCTCCCTAGTTTCATCCTGCTGCATTCACTTATATTTCCTGAAGGCCAGCCTTTTGGCTCCAACCTTTTATGCTACTGTTCTTGAGAACCAAAGTGGTTTCCTTCTTCTTTTGCACTTACTTTTCTTTCTAACACAATGGGATGTTGCTTCAAGTATTGCATCCTTAATGCTTGCCCACTTTGCCTGTACCCCCTCACCTGTATTTCTTTTTGCCAGGGCTAGCTTAACTCTGTTGGCCATTTTATCAAAGTCAGCTCCTCTGAAATCCCATATTTTTGCCTTGGATTGTGATGATTTCATTCTAGTGGCCAAATAGAACCATACCATGTGATGATCACTGGCCCACAGGTGACCTTCTACCTGAAGATCTGTGATCCTTTCCCTGTTAGTCAGTACTAGATCTAGAATAGCCCTGTCTCTTGTGGGTTGTTGCACCAGCTGTTTGAGGCTCTCCCCCTGCAGGGAATCCACTATGTGTCTAGTTCTGGCAGATGTTCCTGCTGGTATTGACCAATCTGTATCTGGCATGTTGAAGTCTCCCATTATCAGAACCTCCCCTTTAGCTGTCATGTATTGTATATCTTCTAACAATAATGTGTTTATGTCCTCCCCCTGGTCTGGGGGCCTGTAGACAACCCCAGTTCTAATGGCTATCCCATTTTCTGTTTCCAGGGTGATCCACAGTTCTTCTGGCTCCTTATGTGTATTCTGAATTTCTGTAGCTTTGATATTTTCATTGACATACAGGGCCACTCCACCCCCCCTTTTTGAACTTTGGTCTCTTCTGAACAGCACATAGCCAGATACTGAAGTCTCCCAAGTGTGGTTACTGGTAAACCACATCTCGCTAATTGCTACTATGTCCAGTTTAGCCTCTGTCATTATTGCCTGCAGGTCTGGGATCTTGTTTCCCAGACTGCAAGCATTTGTGTACATGATTTTCCATTGGCCAGATTTCAGTGTTTTAGTTGTTGGCGAGGCCTGGTGTTTCCCCTATGCGTCATATGGGGAGCCGGACCTTTTTCCTTACCTGGTGATGCAAATGAACTACAAACATGCTGAACTCCTGTTTGACCACTAGCTGAGGGGGGGAGGGGTGTTCTTCCCATTCAATGTATGGGGTGCTGCACCCCTCTCCCCATTTGCTAGTTTAAATATTCTGCAAAGATGTCAAACGTCTGCCCCAATGCACTGACTCCGTCTTTAGTCAGATGCAGTCCATCAAATTTAAAGAACTTTCATTCCAAAAACTGTTACCAGTTCCCTACAAATTTGTGTCCTTTTTCCTGGCACCAGCACTTGAGCCACATGTTTAGCTCCCCTATTTCCCCTTCTCTGACTTTCCGTCCATCTGCCCCCCTCTCCCAGACTAGCAGGATCTCAGAGAAGGAGATGCTGGATGAAATGGATGATAGTTTGTCACCCAGCCTGGTCAGGTGTTCCTTGGTTTCCACAACTGACTGGCAGGTGAGATCGTTAGTCCCTATGTGTACCAGGACATCAATGTTTTCTTCTGCTTCCTGAACAATTTTAGCAATCTGGTCAGTGTGTCTCCATGCTGATGCACCTGGGAGACATCTGACCATTACCCCTGGCAGAAGATACGTATCAACTCCCTGAATTATGGAGTCTCCTATGTTCAGAAGTTTTTTGGATTTCCTTTTTGCTTTTTCAGTTTTGATTCCTGTTTTGGGTGAGTTTTGTTGTGCTAGCTGCTGTACTGTTGTGTCCTGCTCTGCAGTGTCCTCTGCCCCTTTCTTTGATTTCAGAGATAGAGGCAGATACCTGTTTATAGTTTCTAAATGCTTTGTGGAGGTAATATGTTGGAGATCACCGAGTGATGGGGCACCCAATTTGCTCCTCCTAACCACCTACCAACCTCTCAGACCAACTACCCTCTGTGGTCGAGGTGCTTCTGTTGGATGTTGGGGAAATAGCGGGCAGTTTTTATAATATATTTCCTCTTGAATATGCAATTTGAGACACGCTCAGGCTGCCTGGAGCTGAGCCCTTAGATCTCCAATATCCCAGCATGTAGGACAGTGTCCTAAATCCTGTAAAACTGCCCTTCTGTAATGTGTTACACAGTACCTGCAGTTAATGATATCCATTCCAGGTAAGATGCTGGGTTTATAACCCGGTCAGAGTAATTAGAAGAAAGAAAATGAAAGCAAATGTTTGATTTTGTGTTTTGTTTGTTTGTTTTTGTATAACTTGTTATAACAAGTTCAATTATTAGTGCCCCTGTAAATGAGTTCACTGTGTGGATACCCCTCTGATCCACCCCTTCCTGCTTTGCCACAGGAAATGTCACGACTGTGCTACCCTATAAAAGGAGTGTAGAGTGGGGTGGTTGGGGATGGGTGGCTGAGTCCCTCCCCTGCTGAAAAAGAAGAACCACAGACAAAAGAAACAAGGAGGTAAGAGCAGAAACAATCAGCCAGCAACAAATGCAGTAGCCCTGAAAGCTTATTTTAATAATAGATAAAACTGTAAAACCTGTAAAGCACCACCTGTAATAATTTCACAGAAGATAGACCTTGTAAGAAACACTTTGCTACAGAGAAATATAAAGCAGTAACAGAAGATATACCTTGCAAAAGACAATTTGAATCAGAAGATTACAGCAGTAATCTGTTAGCACACACCTGTAGGCACACACTGTAATCATGCAGCAGAAGGTATACATAGCAACACACAATTTGAATCAGAGAAAAATAAAGCAATAAAATGTTAGCAACAAACAGTAACAATCCCTGTGAGTACAAAATAAAAATAACAACACACAGTAAATCTGCCTAGCCAAAAGAAGCCTTAATCCTTTCCCTTGCTCTGGTAAGGTTCTTTGCTCTGTCCTTTCAAGCAACCTAGAAGAAAAGAGCTCATGTGAAGCTAGGTGCCTTGGCCAGCAAACCTTGTCTTTCGCCTCATTTGTCCGAGCTGGGTGAAGGAATTGTTATCTGTGCAGTTAACTAGGTGAAGAAAGAAACTGTGAATTAGGGGGAGTGGCTTAGAGAGAAGGAAGCCAGCTGTTTGCATTTAAAAACTGACCTAGATAGCTTGTGGCAGAGAACAGCAAGGGGAAGGAACTGCTGTTAGAACTTTACTACTCTACTGGACTAAAGAACTAGAACTCAACTACTGGAAACTTCAATTTAGGATAAAAACAACCAAAAAACCAAAAAAAAGTGTGTTTGTCTGAGCTGGGTGAAATAATTGTTATCTGTGCAGTTAGCTAGGTGAAGAAAGAAACTGTGAATTGGGGGAGTGGCTTAGAGAGAAGGCAGGTGTTTGCATTTAAAAACTGACCTAGATAGCTTGTGGCAGAGAACAACAAGAGGAAGGAGCTGCTGTTAGAACTTTACTGGGACTATATTGCTCTCCACCCCCCAGCTGATTCTACTTTTATAGGCACAGGATTTGACTGACAACAGGAACTTCCTGTTTGGGAGCAGGAAGCGAGTGATCACAGAGGCACAAAAGACTCACCATCCTAGAAGGAAAAGAGTAGCTCTCCACCCCCTCCCCCCAGCTGCTAGAGATCTGACTCTGAGCAAGTAAGACGGAGACTATGGAGGAATATAGGAACTTACTGTCCCAGAACAGGAAGATCAGGATCTTTAAAAGCACAGAGTCAGTAGGAAAGCAGGGAGAAAAAAAATATATAAAAGAAAAATAAATAAAATAAACAGAGAGAGAGGAAAGAATAAGTATACAAAACAACAGTTAAGGGGCCACAAATAAGACATGATGGGAGTGGTTTAGTGCAGTGGCTGTGGAGCAGCAGTCTTCCAGGAGACGTTCTGGAGGATGCGGTGTTGTCCCATCTGCAGACACCTCTGTGGACTGAGGGAGGAGGTTGTTCATCTCCAGGCTGAGTTGGCCAGGATTCTGTGGACCTCCTTTCCAACCCAGGGAACACCAGGGCCAATGTCGCTGCCTCAGAGGTTGCCAAGAAAGAGGAGCGGTTGGACCACAGTGGGCTCAGGGAGGGTGAGGGTGGTGGAACAGAGGCACATCCTCCAGTTGTACCTCTCCACAATTCATATGCCATTCTGGCAGAGTGTGGTTCCTCTATGGAGGCACCTGTAGTGGAGACCAAGGAGGATGCTGGGAACCTCCACAAAGAAGACCCACAGGAGGGTAGCATGGGACCCCACAGGGGAAGGAAATAACTCCTGATGGGGGACTCCATTGTTAGGAGGGTAGAACTGGGGGAGGGAGGGGAGAGGGAGGTAAGTTGTTTGCCTGGTGCCATGGCTTGAAGGGACAGGGAGCGAATCCTCAGGATTGCAGGAGCAGCTACACGGGGGAGGTAACTGGATGTCATTGTCCACCTAAGGACAAAGATCTGGCTGGGAAAGGGATCAGAGCAGTGCAGGAGGAGTCTGTGGAGTTGGGGAGGGACCTTAGACAAGTAGCATGCACAGTAACTTCTCGGAGGTGCTGCCTGTCTATGGTATGGGTGAGGCTAGGGTGCTCCACACCATGGGATGCAATCAGTGGTTGAAAAACTGGTGCAGACCTCAGGGTTTTGTCTTCATTGGGGACTGGATGTTCACCTGGAGGGATGCAGGTATATACTGGTGTGATAGTCTGCATCTGTCCAGGAGGGGAACCATGATCCTAGGTGACAGGTTTAAATGCTTCATTGGCAAGCATTTAAACTAACCAAGGGGGGAGGCACTGAAAAGGAAAATAGAAATCCTAGCCCCCCCCAAAAAAAAATCAGGGTAGTTAGTGAAGTAAACATCAAAATTGAGAAGTCGATAGGGAGAAGGGCAGGGGTAAATGGAGAAAAAGACAAAGGCAGTAAGGACAGAGATGGGGCAAAAAGGGGTAAGGCCATCAAAAAATGGAGGGTAATGAGTACCAGTGTCCATAGTCTAGGTAACAAGCCCCCTGAACTGGTGGCCTTGGTGGAAGAAGGATGCCTGGATATCATGGCAGTCACAGAAACATGGTACACAGAGAACCATGACTGGGATGTCAACATACCAGAGTACAGAATCTACTGGAGGGACAGGGAGGGTAGAAGAGGAGGAGGAGTAGTTCTCTGTGTAAGGGAAGGGATCAAAGCAACAGAACCAAAGTGTGAACAGGGAGGAGAGGAGGCACTGTGGGTAACCCTGGAGACAGAAAATGGCACCACAATCCGCACAGGGGTTGTATACAGACCCCCGTCTCAGGGGGAGCAAATGGACAAGGAAATGATAGAAGGCATCCTTAGGATGGTAGAGAAAGGGGAGATATTGCTGATGGGGGACCTGAATATGCCAGATGTTGGCTGGAGCACCTTTGCTGCAGCCACATCCAAGAGCAGGGCCATTCTCGATGCCCTACAGGGGGCATGCCTCAGACATCTAATGTTGGAACCCACTCAGAAGGGAGCAATCTTAGACCTGGTAGTCTCAAATGGGGATGAGAGAGGATCTCAGATCCAGAAGTGGGTAGCCACCTGGGAACAAGTGACCACCAAACAGTGTGGTTCACGATAAACTCAGCTGTAGAGTCAAGCCATACAAAAGTAAAGGTACTGGACTTCAGGAGGGCTGATTTTGTCAAAATAGGAGAGTGCCTCAGAAAAGCACTTGCAAACAGGCAAGAAACAGAGGTGGAGCAACAATGGGGAAACATCAAAACTGCCATCACAGAGGCAACAAGCCCTTGTGTGAAGCAAATAAATCAAAACGAAAGAAAAAAACACTATGGTTCTCAAAAGAGGTGGTGGGAAAGGTTAGAGAGAAAAAGATAGCAATCAGGAAGTATAAGGAAATGCAGAAGGAGCAGGAGAGAGAACTGTACCAGTTAAAGAAGAAGGAAGTGGGGAAGGCAGTCAGAATAGCAAAGGCCCAAACCGAGGAAAAGATAGCCAACTTGGTTAAGAAGAGGGATAAAACCTTTTATCGGTACATTAGGGAGTGAAGAAAGACAAAGGGAGGGATACTGAGGCTGAATAAAGAGGAGGGTGGGTGGGCAGAGAGGGACAGTGAAAAGCAGGGATACTGAACGAATACTTCTGCTCAGTATTCACAAAGGAAGAGGAAGGGAAGGTACCTAATCCAGTCAATAGAAGCACTCTGGATAGGGAGTCGATATCAGTCCTTTCACAGAAGAAAGGGTTCTAAAAGAACTCCTAAAACTGAAGGTGGACAAAGCAATGGGGCCTGATGGGATTCACCTCAGAAATCTAAAAGAACTAAGGGGAGAACTAGTAACACCACTGGCTACCCTTTTTAACAAATCACGGGAGGATGGTGTGGTACCTGAGGATTGGAGGAGGGTGGATGTGATTCCCCTTCACAAAAGTGGGAGCAAGACAGAGGCAGGAAACTACAGACCTGCCAGTTTGGCCACAGTGGTAGGGCAAATGATGGAATCACTTCTGAAGAAAAGAATTGTTGAGTACCTAGAGGCCAGTGGGGCACAGGACCCAAGGCAGCATGGATTCACAGCAGGAAAGTCATGTCAGATGAATCTAATCGATTTCTTTGACTGGGTAACCAAAGTAGTAGACCAGGAAGGGGCTATGGACATGGCCTACCTAAACTTTAACAAGGCATTTGACACAGTCCAGCACAAAAGATTAATAAACAAATTAGCCAGCCTGGGAGTGGGTCCCAGGGTGCTTGCCTGGGTAAAACATTGGCTGGACAACAGGTTGCAGAGGGTAATGGTAAATGGAGTCCACAGTGAAGAAAGGAGGGTTACTACTGGCGTACCGCAGGGTTCAGTACTCAGACAGGTCCTTATTTTTTTTTTTTAACTCTTTTTCTGGCTCCGCTTGGACTCCGGAGAACTCTTTCAGGCATCTGCACACTCTCGGCTCTACCTCTGAGCCTGAAACCCCCCAGCTCCTAGCACCAGTCAGCTATCCCCTCAGCTCTGAGCCCTCCTGAGGCGGGGCTGCCCTATCCGCCCAGGGCACTATATCTTGTAATTCAGGCCGGGCTGGGCTCAGCCCAGGAGCTGGGTGGGGCCGGCTAGTGGAGTGTGGTTGAGGGGCAGTGCCATCGCCTAGCTCCGGGAGCAGGGATTTTCTTGGCTGTGTTGCTTCCCTCCCCTCCCTCCCCCCCGGCAGAGCTCGTACATGCAATGCTGCCAGGCATGCCAGCTGCAGCTCCGCCTCCCCTCTTGCAAGCCCTGCACATTACAGTGCCTCTGGTCACCACAGGGGCTGCTGCGGTGATGGGCATGAGCCCGGATCCCCCCTCCCCGAGAGAGAGAGCAGTCCTCTGGACGCTCGATCTTCTCTCCCCATGTCCCTGTCGCGGTGGCCGGGCCTGCCTCGAACTCCAAGTTGCCAGTGTGTGGCACAAGGTGTGGCATCCAGTGCCTCAGCCTCAGCGCCAACGGGCCGGGCAGACCGTCCTTTTAATGTCTTTGTAAGTGACATTGCAGAGGGACTAGAAGGAAAGTATGTCTCTTTGCAGATGACACAAGATCTGCAACAGGGTTGATACACAAGGTGGGGTGGAAAGGATGAAAGGGACTTGGCAAGGTTGGAGAAATGGTCAAATGTGGCAGCTTAAATTAACGCAAAAGTGCAAAGTAATGCACCTGGGAAATAAAAACCCTGGGAAGAGTACACAATGGGGGGCGGGATACTGACAACAAAAATGGAAAGGGACCTGGGGGTAGTTATATCAGACAACCTAAAGGTGGGCAAGCAATGTGGGAAGGCAGTAAGGAGGGCTGGGGGGGATACTGGCATGTATAGGGAGAGGCATCACCAGTAGAAAACAGGAAGTTGTTATCCCTCTGTACAGACAGTTGGTGAGACCCCATCTGGAGTACTGCATGCAGTTCTGGAGACCCCATCTCTGCAAAGACATAGACAGGGTAGAGGCTGTCCAGAGAAGAGCAACCAAAATGGTGTAGGGTCTGCACCAGAAGACATACGAAGAGAGACTAAAGGAGCTTAATATGTATACCCTGAAGGAAAGGAGGGAGACAGGGGTCATGATAGAAACTTTCAAGTACCTCAAGGGAATCAACAAAGTCCAAGAGGGTAGCAACTTTCAGAAAAAGAGATGTGCAAGAACAAGGGGGCACCATTTGAAGATAGAGGGGGGACGGCTCAGAGGTAATGTGAGGAAGTATTTTTTCACAGAGTGGGTTGTGAACACATGGAACAGCCTTCCTGAGGAGGTCTTGGAGTCAAAAACAGTGGGGGAATTCAAGAATGCATGGGACAGACATAAGGTAATTCTAATTGGGGGTAGGAGGAAGTAGGCTATTGGTTAACTAGGATCTGCAGCTTATCCATTGGGTAGGGAAATGGGCAGACTAGGTGGGCCAAGTGGTCCTTATCTGCCATCAGATTCTATGTTTCTATGACTCTGAGCTGGGGTTACCAACCTTTAAGAAGTCCAGAGTGGGAGATTTCTTACTGAAACATAATTTTTCACATGACAATGTGTAATTGCAACAGACTTGTTTTCTCAAAATCATCAGAATTAAGACTAAGTGTTGTAGTTTTTTAGTTGTTTTTATTTTTTCTTATTATTTTAAGGTATTTTAATTAAGGTAATACAGTTTTCTGCAACATTTAGAGGACAGTCAGATACATTTTTCTACTATAATGTCTGGACATGTAGTATTTTTCACGTTTTTTTGCAAGACACAGCTGCCCCAATCAGGACTGTCCTGCAAAAGTCAGGACAGGTGGTAACCCTACTGTGAGCCTTTTGAGTGTCCTGACCCAGAAGGGAGTCTGTGCTCCTGACTGATGGTCGATGATTGGCGAGAGAGTCTGGGCTCCTGATTCAACCGATTGATGGGAGAGAGTAATAATCAAGTTGGGGCCAGGAGGAAGAGCACTGAGCTGAGCAGCACACAGAGTGGTAAGAGAGCATTGAGAGAGAGAGAGAATGTTGTCGGCCAGTAATGTGACTCTGTGTAGGTCAGGCTGCAGCTGCTATGCTGCCAGCATGGGTGCTGTGCTATGGGGGGAGGTACTAGCAACAACAAAAATGGAACGGGACCTGGGTGTAGTCATATCAGATGACCTAAAGGTTAGCAAGCAATGTGAAAAGACAGTAAGGAGGGCTGGGGGATACTGGAATACATAGGAAGAGGCATCACCAGTAGAAAACAGGAAGTTGTTATCCCTCTGTACAGACAGTTGGTGAGACCCCATCTGGAGTACTGTGTGCAGTTCTGGAGACCCCATCTCCACAAGGACATAGACAAGTTGGAGGCGTCCAGAGAAGGGCAATTAAAATGGTGCAGGGTCTGCACCAAAAGTCATATGAAGAGAGACTAAAGAAGCTTAATAAGTATACCCTCGAGGAAAGGAGGGAGGGGGTGCAAGATAGAAATATTCAATTACCTCAAGGGAATCAACAAAGTTCAAGAGGGTAGCATCTTTCAGAAAAAGAGATGTGCAAGAACAAGGGGGCACAATTTGAAGATAGAGGGTGGACAGCTCAGTGGCAACATGAGGAAGTATTTTTTCACAGAGAGGGTGGTGGACGCGTGGAACAGCCTTCCAGAGGAGGAGGAGGTGAAGTCAAAAACAGTGGGAGAATTCAAGAATGCATGGGACAGACATAAGGCAAATATAGTTGGGGGGGTAGGAGGAAGTACGCTGTTGGTTGTCTAGGATCTGCAGCTTATCTGAAAGGTAGGAAATGGGCAGACTGGGTGGGCCAAACAGTTCTTATCTGCTGTCAAATTCTATGTTTCTATTATGTGGTGGCTGTGGCCACGTTGTTCTTTGAAGGGATCAGGATTTGGGATAAGTTGTGATTTTAATTTTTGTTAAGTCCTTCCTCACTACAGTGCATGATGGGGGGACGGCTGGGCAGGGGAACAAATAGTTGGGTTGGAATTGGGAAGGAACAGAAGTTGTACTTTAAGATAAAATAAAAAAGAAGCAGGACTGTGCATGACAAGGTTTGGGGCCCCAGACAAAACATTTGGAGTCCCAGACCCGGGGGCACAGTCCAAACAACACCCCTGAATCTTAATTTATGATTCAGTAGCATTAAAAAAATTGTACTGTGAAGACCATTGCAGATCTATTTCTAATCTTCATTTAGTAATAATTTACTCTTAAACAAGCAGCCTGTTGAATACTTCTCAGAATTTAGTATTCTTAGAGACTGTGACTAAAATTAATCTTTAAAGACAAATTAATGACTGCTTTAATACTAGATTGCAATACCTGAGAAAGTGTGTCTGGGAAGAGGCAGGCCAAACATGTGATCCTATGGCTCAGTGGTTAGAGCACCAGGATGGTATTCTGTAGGCCTGGGTTCAATTCCCAGTAGGTCACATTATTTCTTTCTCATTGAAGTTTGTGGTCTGAATTGCTTAGCAGTGGCTAATGCTACACCAAGATCTGATTGTCACCCCAAAGTATACATCTTAATATATTATGAAACCGTATGAGGTTTGTGTGCATGAAAAACATATTTTTGTAGCGCAGCGAGTGTTTAAAATAAGCTTGAATTTTTTCAAGCTTTTGTTCCTCCCTCCCTAGTTCGGCAAGTAATGGTACAGTCCTGTTTAGGTAGCCGTCATACACTGTGAGGGCATTATGGTACTGGTACCAACTTCGTATTGGAGCATGTTGTTTTGTTAACCATTTATTTTTGGGATAATTTTTTTAATTATTTTTGTGAGAGCCGGCGAACTCCGAGCAAGACACTGAGGTTAGCGGCTGTCCGGCAGGCTGCCAGAAGTGTAAGAGCCATGAGTGTGCAGGGAATCAGTTCAGCAGTGTGCATGAGGTACCATCTGTACACAGAATAAGAGGTACTGCATTTCGGCCACCTGACTGGTCAAAAATCCTGTAGTGCATTATGTTATGTCATGTCATGTCATGTCATATCATGTCATGTCATGTTGTCTAAGTGACCCCAGCTCTCATCTGTTGACTCAGTTTATCTGAATACTCTTTGGATTGTTCTTGTTTATATTCTTTTTTATGTTAATATTGGTAGGTATCTATTTTTAAAATGTTATATTTAAATGTGATTGCTACATACTGAACTTATCTATTTTGATTGTAATGGCAACATTTGCTAAAAGCATAATAAAGATTGACTCGACTTGCTGTCTCTATGGCTGTTTTTCATAGCTCAAGAATGCCCACTAGTGGACAGAACACTGAACTGCCTGGTTTGTTGCATTTGCTTATGAGCAAAGTACAGTTAAAAAGTATGTTAAAGGAAACATCTTTTGTGGGTAGAAAACTGTTCTAGTCTGCGGGTTTTTATAGGCAGCTGAGATATAGGAAAGATGGAATGTTGTGTTTTATTTTGTTGCAGTTTACTTACCAAGGATTCTCCTGATATGGAATCTTTGAAAAAGGGCACTTGTTGTGCAAAAGTATTTCCTAACAAAAAATAAAGTACTGTAAAATAAATGGTAGCCCATCTGATCTGCAACACCTCATTTTCAGTGGAGTCCTGCTTCAGGATACTTCAAAACATTAAAAGTATCTGCAGAAAAAGACTCTGCCAAACATCTAGTCTGACCTAAGTTGTCACCTGTTGCACTATTGACCTACTGCCTAACAGAGTCTGAATGCCCTACCCATGCGGAATAACCAGGTCCATGAATTTTTCCACCTGATCTCAAATCTAGCTACAGTTCCCACCTCCACTACCTCCTTCAGCAGCCTGTTCCACTGATCTCCATGAAGAAGAACTTCCTAAAATCCTTCTTAAACCTCCCGCCCACTAGTCTCCGATCATGCACCCTTGTTATCACATTTACGTTCCTAGTAAACAGGTCTACATCATCCACTTTGTTTATACTCCTCAGAAACTTGTACATCTCTGTCATGTAAACCCCACCTTAGGAGGGGGGCTTACCTGAACTGCCTGCTGTTGCCGCCATCCTGAGTGCTGCTCCTGGCTGCTGGTGATGCTGACTCCCTCCCGCTCAACCATGTATGTAGTGGCAAGAGAGAGAGCATGGCAGGGATTACCTTAGCAGCTCCTGAACCCTTTTCTGCAGCTGTCGCTGAATTTCCCCAGTTCCAGTCCCCCAATTCTGGTAGAGGGGACCGGGAACACCAAGACCACTGTTCCTCTTTGGCGCCTCCCACACCACAATGGTGCTACCAAGCCAATCAGGAGTGCACGCTGCAGAAACTCTTCCCCAGTGCTCCCAGCTATACCCTTCCCTGCCAGCACACCTGATCCCAGACCCAGCACTCACCTGGCCACCACTACCAGACCACAAAATAGCCCAGTGCGGCTGCTACAATACTAGGGGCCATCACACAAGTAAGGGAGCAAAGAAACAAATATAATAAAAGACTTTGGAGCAAAGGCTCCAACAGAACATGGCCACAGTCATCTTGATAACCCACGACCCCACCAGCCATGCAATCAGAGGACCAGAAAGCCCTAGCAGCCGCAGCAAGGGATTGTGGGGGGGGGGGATGATGCAATAAGAACCCACCCAAATGGACTGGAAGGCTTGAGGAGTCAGAGGACCGGACAGGGCAGAAGGACTGATGTACTGCCCTGCCTGTCCAATGGGACACTGAATGGAGAGAAAGAAGTTTCTAAACTCTCGAGGAGCTCGTGGCAGTCTGAGAGAGACTCTGAGGGCTTCAGACCTGCTGCTGAAGAGACCAAGCAAGAGGTCTAGCCAGCCCAACAACCCTGTGAGCCCTCACCAGGGTTCATTCAGTAAATGCACCGTGAGCCTTATCCTGGGCTTACATGGTTAAAAGACCATGGAAGGCGAACATCTGTGAGAAGAAAAAAACAAAAACCAGCTCAGGAACTCCAAAACAGCTAAACCGAATTCTAGGGTACATTAAAAAATAAAGTTTATGTAACACCCCCCACCTCCCACCCCTATAATCCTACTCACCTGGGCTGCCCTGGCAGTCTCGGGGGCTCAGAAGTACCTCCCTGAGGGGCTGGGCCACAGTCCTTACCACTAGTTTCTGTGGTGCCTTAGTGCGTCCACCTGGGGCCCCTGCGTTGCTTCCTGTGGGTAGAACAGATTAGAACATTTTCCCAGGATAAGTAATGGTCTTCCCGCTAACGACTCCCCGTGATGACCCCCCGGACCCACAATCACTCCCCACCATCATTTTACACACACAGCAGGTGAAACAGATGAACAATAAAAATCCAGTTTATTACTACAAGCTAATACAAAGGAGGTGGGGGCTACTCCTCCAAAACCTCCTGGTTACCAAACATTCACTTATCCCCACTTCCCCCCTTTCCCCTGGGTGCACCCAGACCAGTCACAGTTAGTGGGTACCTTACGGTCCCTTAGTCTGCAGAATGGCTGTTTACCGTTGAGGCCCTTACACACTTGCATAAGTTCCAAGAAAAACAAAGATAAATTGGTGTAGAGGACAGTTCCCTCCTGACCATCCTGGCAAAGAAAACAATGGTCTCCCCTGAGCTGCAGCTCGGGGTATTCACAGTGCCCAGAGAGGGCAACGACCCCTGCAGTCTACAGCACATCGTCTCCCACAAAATGGGTATTGTGTAGTTCTTTGCCTGCCTGGCCTTTCCAGGCTTTGTATATGGCTTTCACCAGGCAGGGCTGTTCGTCCTTCTCTCCATGGTTCCTCTGAGCCTTGCAATGGGGGGGGGGCACAGCAGTTTAACTACCCCTGGTACCGTTTTAGTCTCCCTGACTTTTCCCCTGGCAGGAGGACTGTCCCTGATGCAGCAGCCTCCCAGACGCCCCAGGCTGGAGGTTGCAGTACCTTCAGGCCAGTCTGCCCCAGTATTTTTGAGCAACCAACCTGAGGGGCCCTCCTGCACAGCCCCAGTGGCTGTCTGGCTCCTTCCTGTTCCTTATGCTTGAAAGGGGGAGAGAGGGAGTGGAGAGGGATGCAGCCCCAGAGCCTTTGCCAGGCAAAACCACCAAAACAGCCCTCTGGTTTCCTTTGGGGGCCTGGGATTCCCTCTCCTCCTGCTCCTTCACCCTGCTCTCCTTCTCTCCTTCTCTCTCTCTCAAACTCTTCCTCTTTCTCCCACCAGCTCTGCCTTTCTCTACCGCTTTCTTCTTCCTGCCGTGGGGGAGGGGTAGCCAAAGCCTCCATGCCTGTAGGCAGTCTTCATCCTCTCCTGCTTTTTGGAGGGGGGAGGGGTAGAGCTGCCTTTTTTCTTTGCAGGAACCCATAACAAGTAGCATGCACTTTTCTAGCTAGACACCTGGTTCCTAACTAGCACCAACAATAATCGCTGTCACAGCTAGGCTTGCATCAGGTCCAACCACATCAATGGACCAGGTGCGAGTACCCCCAAGACAGCAGGAGCCCCCCACCCACCTTACGTAAGTGCCAGGCTGGGGGGGCTTACACACTCCCCTGGCAGGAAACTTGTCATCCTGACAAGCCCCTCTGGGAAACCCATGACCAACAATAGACACTTTACTGACTCTACCCATGTTCCCTAACTAGTACCAACAACCATCGGATCCCCAAATGAACTCGGATAGGTCGGATCATGGTAGCATACTACATGCGGGTAAGAGGGGGTAGGTACCTACATACCTCCACTACCCCCCTAGAGCAACACACCGGAGGATGGAGAACTGGCACCACAGACTGGAGGAAAACATCAAGGGGCAGATTTGCGGGCTCACCTAGGGATTCATACATGAGCCTCACTGTGGGCCGTGGGGCTGGCCAGATCTGCGGGGCAAGGCATCGGCTGGCACCGGGACCGGGGCAGGGGGTGCAGTCAGTCCAGTAAGGCCATGGTCTGTCATTCCCCCTCAGGGCAATCCCTGTACTGCTGCACTGTCGGGGATTGGGTCCAGAACCTGGGCAGAGTCTGAAACGGCAGGCGACTCAGTATCTTGTGGAGGCAGGCATGCCGGGGGGCCCCCTTGCCTCCCCAAAACCCACTCTAGGTGTGGCCCAGACACCAGGAATGGGGGCCAGGCCTCAGAGACAAAGGGTGGGGCTTCATGGTCCAGGTAGGTCAGGGGTTCCAAGTGGCTGGAGCTGTTGGAGGGGCCGGGGGTCCTACAGGACCCTTCCCAGCAGGGGAGGGAGCTGTCGGGCCCCGTTCCCCACTGCGGACAAAAGGAGTCCCCCTCCTCCTCCTCACTCGCCTCACTGGAGGAGTCCCAGGGCCCCACGGAGGGCTGTCAGGTGTCTGAAGCAGGGCCCATGGTGGAGTGTTCCAGAGCGGGGGGAAAAAACTGTCCCCACTGCTTACGCATCCCTCGGGTAATGGGGCACCTTGCCATTGGTGGGCTGGACTCCGAGGCCGGGGTAGGCACAATCTCCCCTATGGGGAGCAGGTGATTTTGATGTACCATTTTCTCTAGCCCCCGGCCATGCTCCTGCTTAATACGGTAAACCGGCAAGTTAGTCAGTTTCTCCACCACTAGATAACCATCTGGAGCCCACCAGTTCTGGATCTTGTGCTTACTCTGGAACCCCAGGTTTCACAGCAAGACCCTGTCCCCCACCTCCAAGTCCTGGCTGCACACTCTGGCATCATACCTCCTCTTATTCCCCTGACGGCTCTGAGCCGCTGCCTCAGAGACGAGTTTGTATGTCATGCAGAGCTGTTCCCATAGGTCTCTAGTGTACTCTAGGTACGATTTATGGGAGGTCCCATCAGCAGATACCCCAAAACAGAGGTCCACCGGCAGCAGGGCCTTGTGACCAAACATGAGGTAGAAGGGAGAGTGCTGGGTGACATCATTCTTCTTGCAGTTGTAGGCGTGCACCAGTTGTCCCACCCGCTGACTCCAATTAGCCTTGTCGGTGGGGTCCACGGTGCACAACATGTTTAGCAGCGTTTGGTTGAACCTCTCGGGCTGGGGGTCCCCTTGGGGGTGGTAAGGGATGGTGTGGGACTCCTGTATGCCATAACATGCCAGAAACTCCCTCGCCAAATGGCTCTCAGAATCCTGGCCCTGGTCGAAATCGACCAGTTTAGGGAGACCGTAGTGTTGGACATACTGCTGCAGGACCCTAACCATGGTGCTCGCCTTTTGGTCCCTGGTGGGGAAACTTGAGCATACCTGGTGCTGTGGTCCGTGATGACCAGTATGTTGGCTGCGTTCTTCTGGTCCAGCTCCAAGGACAGGAAATCCATGCACACCAACTCCAGGGGCCCATTAGTTTGGCTGTTGACCAAGAGCATGGCTCATCGGGGTAATGTCTTCCGTTGGATGCACCGCAAGCAGCACTTGCAGTAGCCCTCCATGTCTGCCTTCATCCGTGGCCAATAGAACCTGGCCTGGTAGGCATCCAAGGTGTGGTCATAGCCTAGGTGCCCCATATCGTCACTTGAGGACCACTTCCCGGTAGACCCCGGGCAACACAAGCTGCTGTCTTGAACGGCCTGAGGAATCTTGATCCTGCACTGTCTGCATTACCAACCCATCCCACAGCACCAACTTGTCCCACTCCTAAACCAGCCCCTGAGCCTCGGGGTGGGTGCTCTGCACCTGCCGTGGTGACCCCCCTTTGGAGAGGGTCCGAAGCAGGTCATCGGAGTCCAGAGTCCACCCTTTGCTCCCACTGCAAATCTGCCTTACTAGGCTGTGGCAAGGATGAAAGGTCCAGGCCAGCGAAATTCAGATAAGCCAGAGGGATTGCTTCAGGGGGAGCTCCCAGCACTTCTATGCTCTGGGTAGGATAGTCAGTGGTGTTGCCAGGGGGCCCGGCCTGGGAGCAGAGCATTTGCACCAGAGCCGGCTCGGCCCAGACCAGGGGGTCTGGGGTGTCAGGGTGTGGATGGTGAGACAGGGCGTGCACGTCCACATTGGACCACCCACTCCGATATTCTAGGCTGAAGTTATACATGGAGAGGGCTGACAACCACCAATGTCCCGCAGCGTCCAACTTAGCTGTGGTGATGACATAGGTCAGAGGGTTGTTGTCCATGCGCACAGTGAATGGCACCCCATACAGGTATTCATTGAACTTCTCCATGACTGCCCACTTTAGCACCAAGAACTCCAGTTTATGCACCAGGTAGTTCTTCTCGGAGGAGGTCAGGCCCCAGCTAGCGAATGCCATGAGGCAGAACCCCTCGGGATACTCCTGGTACAGGACCGCCCCCAGCCCGGTAAGGCTGGCATCAGTATGCAGGACATAGGACTTATGCGGGTCCACAAAAGCAAGGACCGGAGCCTCCCCCAATCACCAGATGATCTCCTGGAAAGCCTCCTCACACTCCCGTGTCCAACGGGACCCAAAAGGTTCCCCAATGCGCAGGTAGCCCTGGTGGGTGGCCTGACCCATCCTCCAGTTCGTCGGTGGATAACCCTGCATCAGGTTGTTCAGGGGATGTACTACCAGGGAGTAATCCTTCACGAATCACCGATAATACCCACAGAACCCCAAGAAAGACTGCAAGGTGTGCAAGTGGGTGGGCCATGGCCACGATTTGAGGGCCACTACTTTAGCCGGGTCGGTCTGTACCCCCCTTTTCCGAGACTATATGCCCAACATACTTAACCTGTGGCTGGCAAAACTGGCATTTGTCAATGGAAATCTTCAGGCTGAACTTCTCCAGTCAGTTCAGGACCTTCATCAGCTGGGCCTCATGTTCTTCCAGGGTCCGCCTGAAAGCGATAAGGTCATCCAGATAGACTATGACCTCCAGCAGGTTCTTGTCTCCCACAGCCTTTTCCATCAAACGTTGGAAGGTGGCTGGGGCCCCAGATAAGCCTTGAGGCATACGCTCGAACAAGTAGAATCCCAATGGGCATATGAAAGTGGTCTTTTTCTTGTCCTCCTCGGCCATGGGTATCTGGTAGTACCCACTCCTAAGGTCCAGCATGGAAAACCACTTGCTCCCGGACAGGCTGTCCAGTGCATCCGCCACTCTGGGCACTGTGTACTGGTCTGGGATAGTTTGTTTGTTTAGTGAGTGGTAGTCGATGCACATTCTCACCGCTCCACTGTTTTTCCTAGCCACCACAATGGGGGAAGCATACGGGCTGCGGGACTCCATGATGACTCTGGCGCCCAGCAACTCCATTAGGTGTTTCCTCACATCCTCGGGAGCTAACCTCCATGACTTCTTTCTGAACGGGTAGTCGTCTCTCAGTCAGATGTGGTGCTCTTCCCCAGTGACACATCCCATGTCCCACTCATGCAAAGAGAAGACCCACAGGTGCTTCGCCAACTTCTGGCTCAGGCTCCATTTATAGGCATCAGAGATTGGTGATCTTCCAAAACTGAACAAGGATGGGTCTCTCTCCTCCCTGGGAACTTCGTCGGGGGCAACAGACATGGCCCCATCACACCAAAAGATGGACACCAACACACAACCCTGCTGGATGGTCACCAGTTTTCTTGACTCATTCTGGGCCCTAACTGTAACACGCCGGGCCTGGGGACTTACCAGGATGGGCAGCACCCCCCCCGGACTAAGAACCCAGGCGGCAGACTGTCCGGGGAAGGGGTGTTGAGCATGAATGCCTTCCCCAAGGGGGATCGGTTGAACTGGGCGATTTCTACCACCCGGCACTTGGCCCCTGGGGAGAGAGTCAGTCTCCCACTTCCAAATGCTGAGCCACCCGACCCTGCCTCCGTCGACCCCTGTGGGATCGCTGGTCACTTCAAGCCCCAACCGCTTCACGGTAGCAGTAACCAACAGGCTTGTGAGCTCACCTGTGCTACCCCAGTCATGACACATCTGGGCCAACCGTTCAGACATGTTGGCATTAGTCCCAATAAGCACCGGGGTGTCTGACATGCACTTTGGCTCCGGACAGACCAATGCTAGGGCCTCTATGGAAGGTGAGGCTTATCCTCCTTTGGTCAGGAAGGAGATGCTAACCACACAATACCCATCGTAAGGGTAATCCGTGCTGCCGATACCCCACAGGGACAATCCGGACAGAGGTCAGAGGGGGAGGTGGGTGAGATGCTGGTTATAAAAGGGCTGGTGGATGATGATGACCTGGGATCCACTGTCCAGCAGTGCTGAGCAGGCCACCCCTTCCACCAGAACCTCAGTGTCAGCCCGAGGGCCGATTAGGCCCCTTGGCATGTCCCGGTTTGTAGGTATATGGGGGTCGGTCCAGAGGGTGGAGCAAGGCCATTTTGGGGGTGAGGGTTGCTCCCTTACTGGCCCCCAGTGGAGTTTTCCTGATCCCAGTGCCTCTCAGCTACCAGCTGGGGGTTCGCCTCCCTGCGGCACCCCCGCCTGGTATGGCCTTCCTGCCTACACCTGAAGCAAATCCACCCATCCTGGGGACCTAGGGGCCCTCGAGGGCCGGACTGCGAAGCTGTATAAGCTGGGGAGGCAGCTGCCGGGCATCAGGCACCTTCCAGGCCAGGAAAGAGAGAGACTCCATGGCCAGCTGCATTGCCCGTACCAGGTCCTTCACGCCTTGAACCTCCTGTAACATCGCCCCCAGATCCAGCAATCCGACTGATTCAGTCTGGGCCGACTTCTTGGGCTGTAGTGCAACGCTGGTGGTGGTGAGTGCCCCCCATGGGTCCCCACTTCCTGTTGCACCTCCTCCTCCTCCTTGACCTCATCCAGTAGCTGCTTGAAGGAAGGAGGGTCGCTCTTTTGAGCCTGCAGCCCGAGGGCTACCACGGTCGGGGAGGAATGCACTGCTCCCCTCGGTATTTGCTCCAACTGCATCTGCGCCACCATGGCAGGAGGGTTATGCCCCACTTCCGCCAGTTTGTGCACCACAGTCTCGACTTGGGTGATGTACTGGGACAGTTTCTCACCCACTTTCTGAGAGGTGCTCCACAGCTGGCCCAGCACTTACCTCTCTCTTTTTGACCACCCCAGAGGTGCTCCACAGGATGTCCAAATAGTCCTGAGGTGTACAGTGGGGCTGGCTGGCCCAGATGAACTGGATCACGTCTAGTGCCATACCCTTGAGGCTCTCCAAGACTCACTTGCACTTTCTCCGGGCACCCCCAGACCTGGATCATCTGGGCTGCCTGGCTGCTCCAGGAGTGAAAATCATCTTCCCCTGCGGGTGTAGGAAGGGCACCTGAGAAAGTGCGCAACCTCTTATACTGCTCGAGGGCCACCCCCAGATAGGGGATCGAGCCGCCCAGCAGCCATATCAGAGACAACCCCCCGTCGGGGAGCAGAGACCGAATATCATGCAGGGACTTCCTCTCCTCCTTGGGCCACTTCCCCAGACAAGTTACGAAACCCTCCTGTCCCTTGGGTGGGAAACCCGAGGGGCCGGGCTCCCCGAGGGGCAGGCCACTGGCTGAGCCTTTCTTTCATAGGGTCCAGGTCTCTTTGGACCCCCCCGGGGGTGACCTTGGTGGGCACCTCCATGGACCCCAAATCCTTCCCAGCCTCCAGGGTGATGTCCCTCCACCCCCGGACTCGGTCAGTCGCCACCCTCTGGACCTTCAAACCCCCGCAGTTGGGCAAGACCCCCTCTAAAAAGTCTAATATGTCCTCCTTCCATCGCCCCATGGCCATGTTATGGACTAGTAACATCTTACGGGGAGTCTAGCCCCTCAAAGTCATACCAGTCCTCTACATCCTGGAATGCCATCTCCCTGGCCCCAGTACAAACTATCACCCAACTACAGAAGTCAAGGAGTACTAAAGGGGTACAACTGAATGTGGGGTAGGGAAGTCAACCACAGTAGCGTTTGGGCAGTCACAGGGTCGTCCAATCAGTGACTGAATCTCAGCGCTGCCTCCAATTGTAATCCCCCCCCAATAATCCCACTCACCTGGGCTGCCCCGGCGGTCTCAGGGGCTCAGCAGTACCTCCCTTAGGGGCCGGACCTGAGTCATTACCAGCAGTTTCTGTGGTGCCTTAGTGCCTCCACCTGGGGCCCATGCGTTGCCTCCTGTGGGTAGAACAGGTTAGAACATTTCCCCAGGATAAGTAATGGTCTTCCCTCTAATGACTGCCTGTGATGACCCCTCCAGACCCACAATCACTCCCCACAATGGTTCTACGCACACAGCAGGTGTGTAACCCATAGGTGGCACTATCCCAAGGGCTACTACCCTTTGCCTGCTTGGCTAGTAGCAGGTTAAGGGGCATGAGTTCTGAAATGGGTGCCTCCACCTGGAGGTCAGGATTGTTAGTGGTCAAGCTAACCTGGGCACAGCCCTCCTGGACACTGTAACCCCCCTCTTTCCTTACTAGTGGCCGGAACAATACACAATAATCACTTTCACAATACCCCTGATACACCACACAAGTACCTACACTGTTTGCACTTACCACCAGGGCATTCTTCTGGTTCAGCCCTGGAGACCCCCTGTAAAACAAGGTTATACATAGCAAATAACAGCAGTACAGTACTCTTGTACAAACTGGAACCACAGTCAGGGTAAATGCAAAAAAGAGTTACATCTGATTTATTTAAGTGGCTTGAACAAGGAAGGGGCGTAATCAGGTTAATTTACTTAAAGGCTCTATCAATCAAACAGTTATGCATGCACTTCAGGGTCCATAAACAGTCACACACTCTGGGTACCCAGATGGAGAATGGTGGGCTAGCCAGGAATGTTGCAGCTGGTTGGGGCCCTGTGATGGAAGAAAACAACATGCACAACACACACTATTTGTAATCCGGAGCCGGAGGGCTCAGTTTGTGAAAAGAAAACAACAAGACAATCAGATAACACACTTTTAGATTAGGTTGTTGTTGCAGGGAGCTACCCTGATGATTACTCACGATACCCAAGACTGGACACAGGCTGGATGAAATCGAGACAGCAAGTGGTTAATCTGGAGTGCCAGAAGAAGCAGGGCCCACACGATTCGCTGAGGCATAGTTCCTGTTCAGGCATGGAGCAGGGGCTGATCCCCAGGCAGGTCTCTCATTGGTGGCTTTCTCTGTGCAGTGGGGTAGTCTGGAAGGGCCAGAGTAGCATGGCCCAGATCGAATAGAGATGAACGCGGATTCAGTCCAATTAGGCTAGATAAAGCTTCCAGCAAGCAGAACACAGGTCACACAGTGGGGAACCAAATCACAACCCACTTTCAATACACAGCACATTTACTGTAGATGTAAGGAAATTCTACTGTACCAGGCAAACCGCTCTCCAGTCATGATTGCAAAGTCTCTGCACAAACCGGGGATTCAAAAGTAACTGGAAATCCTGACAGGCTGATCACATTCAGCAAATCTTCGGCCTTCTTCAGGTTAAAGCCTGGTCACAGTCCAATGGCTTAGATAGTCCTCACAACTCAGATTCAGTCCAAATAAACTCTATTTTCCCTCTCATGGACAGCAGGCAGACAGGCAGGCCAAAACTCAGCCCTTTCACAGTTCTCCCATGCAAAACTACACAGAACTGCTGCTCAAAATCACTTCAGCTGTTACTTCTTCACTTCTCAGCTCAAAACTAAAACTAGCTGCAGCAGCCTGGGAAATTCCCCAAGATCCAAAAGTTTCGGTTGGCTGATCCTCCTGTCATTCACAACAAAGGCTTCCCCTTCAGGTGCAAAAAGGCTCAAAAAGCCCAAAACTACAATTCCTACAGATTTTGACTCCAGACAGCTCCTGTAGTCTGGCTCCATTTTAGGCCCCACCAGTACTGATTGGTCCAATTCACAGTCCAGGACCAAGATAGTGGAGATAAACAAAACAGTCCTTGCTGAAAAGAAGGCAGGTTAGACAAACTACATTATCATTATCACTCTAAATGATTTTCAGCAAATAGTTACATCTTTCAACAGAGCTCCATCTCAGATTACTTATGACTGCAATCCAGGCAGCTCTTAAAGAGACAGTACACAGAGGCTATACAGGCACTCTCTGGCAGTCACATTTAAACTGCTAAAATGCAGGACACCAGCCTGGCAGTGACCATTTAGGCAAGCACGAGGAAGACTTTTCAGGAACCCCCATTTGTAGGGGGGTTACACCCTTCCCTGCCTGGAGAAAACTTGGTGTCCGCGTCAAGTCTGTACCATCATGCATCAGTTAACACAAACTTATTACTTTACTATACATATTCACTACACTTTATGATACTATATCCATTCTGACAACACATTGTGCATATTTCACACAGGTAAACTGAACATTACTGAATCAGGTAACAACTTCTTGTACTTTAAACAATGCAAGAGGGGGCCTTTCCCTATCAGCTAACTTGGGGCTAGAGGGGGCGGGGGCACCATGGTGAGACAGAAAGACGAATAACCTGGAACTGGCTGTCAAACTCAATTTGGGCAGTGAGCTTGGTGAGACAAACACCTTTGTGCACCACATTGAGAGGCAAATCCACTGGCCTCCCGGGAGAATCATAACTGAGGCGTACTACTGGCTTGACAGCTCAGCCAGTCTTTCTGAGGGGGACAACTACAGTCTCTGTACTCTTAGCACTGGACTCTCATCACTTGTGAGGGGTGCCTCTGCCTGGATGGGAACATCCAAACTTGGGGCACTGTCGGCTCCTTGCTCTGGAGGCTCTGTTTTTACAACACTAGACTCATTTTGCGAAGGCTCAGGCACAATCAAGCTTTGAGGCACTGAAGGGGGGTGGTCAGCACTCTCATAGTGTTCTTCAAGTTCTGGTATGTCACCAGAAAGACTCAAACCCTCAGCCCCTTCTTCAGGCAAATCATACAGTTCCACAATACAAAGAGACTCAACGTCTTCAGATGTGATACTTTGCACTTCACTTTCTGGGAGCATTGGCTCCAAGGATGAAGCTGGGGGGGGGTAAGGCAGTCGAGAAGGCCCAGCTTCATCCCCACAATTTATCAGGGGGTTACCGCGAAACAGCTGACTCAGTTCATAAGAGGGGTAAATAGGCATGGTCATATTCACTTTCGTCAGAAGTGGACTGACAGTCATTATCATTCTGGGCCTGCTGCGGAGGAAACCTTAAATCTGTGACCACTGGGGTAGGCTGACTCTGTCTCTTTCTTGCAGCAGCATGAGTCACTGGCCCAGGGGACTCAATTTCTGGAGGTTTAGCCTCAATCATGACTTGGCCGATAGATAGCAAGTGGTTACGGAGCATGGTCTTGACAACTTTGGAGTTGTTCTCTAGGCACACCTTGTACACAGGTAAATCATCCAACTTTCCAACTACATACATGGGGAAGATGGTGCCACTGATCGCAATTTTGTGTTTACCATGCAGTCCCAAATTGCGTAACAACACACAGTCTCCAGGTCGAAGCTGCTGAGCCTTTACTTTTTTATCATGCCTCTCTTTGTTGGCTAGATTTCTCTTGGCGGCCATTGTCTGGGCCAGTTGATAGGCATAGTTCAATTGAGCTTTCAGTTTTTGTACATATTGCAAGTAGTTTTTGGCTCGTACCCCATCTGGAGAGACCCCAAAACAGACATCACCTGGTAGCCGGGCCTCTCTCCTGAACATGAGGCAGTATGGGGAGAACCCAGTAGCATCATTTTTCATGCAATTGTATGCATGTACCAAGGTGCTAATCTGATGGCTCCATTTATGCTTGTCTTTTGGGTGGAGGGTGCCCAGCATGTCTAGAAGGGTGTGGTTAAAATGTTCTGGTTGAGGGTCTCCCTGCAGGTGATAGGGGGTGGTTCTTGACTTTCGCTCCTCCCATAGAGAGAACATTTCTTTGATTAGCCAACTCTCAAAGTCTCTGCCTTGATCAGAATGAATCCACTGGGGGGCACCATAGTGGACGAAGAAATTTTCCACTAGCATCTTGGCCACAGTAGATGCCTTTTGATCTTTGGTAAGAAAAGCTTGTGCATACCGTGTGAAATGATCCGTAACAACTAACACATTGTAAGTGTTCCGCTGATCAGGTTCTAAACACAAGAAGTCTATGCAGACTAGTTCCACGGGGGTGCTGGTAGTAATATTAACAAGGGGGGCAGCCCTCTGATGCAGGGCTTTTCTTTGTAGGCAGTGACTACAAGTCTTTACATGGTGCTCGACATCGGCCCCCATTTTGGGCCAGTAGAAGCGAGATCGTACCAGGTCAAGGGTTCTGTCAATACCAAGGTGCCCCATGTGATTGTGGAGGGACCTCAGTACCAACTCTTTAAAGGCCATGGGCAGGACCAGTTGTTGCTTGTCTACTTTGTCACTACAATCTACTGTTTCTCTATACAACAACTGATTGACCAACTTCAATCTGGGGCCTTCTTTAAACAATAAAGCAGTTCACAAGTCAGTGGAACGTAACTTAGACACATCTTTCCCTGCACGCAGGGCATCAAGTGCTGGCTGAATCATAGGATCTTGGGATTGAGCCCACTGAATGCTGTCATTGTCGAACTGAGGTAGTGCACTAATATCTAGAGCAGAGAAGTGGCAATAAGCAGCTGGTATGCAGGTGTCAGAAAGGCCCAAGCAATCTACTAAACAGTCCACTGTGTCCACAGACATCTGTTCATCTCTATCAAACTTTTGGCACAATGCTCGAATGTCAGGTTCAGACAGCCTGACCCAATCACTCTTGGAAGTGGGCCATCGTGATAGGGTGTCAGCATCAATATGGTTCAGGCCCGGTCTGTATTCAACAGCATAAGCATAGGTTGATAATGTGGCATCTAACTTAGCTGAAGTCTGTACATTGGTCAATGGGTTATTGTCAGTCTTCACCAATATTTTTGCCCCATAGAGGTATTCATGAAACTAGTCAATGATGGCCCATTTTAGTGCAAGGAACTCCAACTTAAGCACAGGGTAGTTTTGTTCAGAAGGGGTCAAGCTCCTACTGGCAAAAGCTACTGGTCTCAGGCCATCCTCATGGTCTTGATACAGCACCGCTCCTAGACCCTGCAGACTAGCATCCATATGCAGCACATAGGGTTTGGTGGGGTCAGCATAGGTGAGGATGGGGGCATGGGTGAGCTGGTATATGATCTCATGGAAGGCTGCTTCACAGTCGGGCATCCAGTGGGTCCTAAAGAGTTCACCTGGGCAGAAGTATACTTTTTCTGGTTCTTTAATGGACCCTTTTCTGTATTTACGATTGGAAGGAGGGTAACCCTGGGTAAGGTTCAAGAGTGGGCGAATTACTTTGGAATAGCCTTTTATGAACCTGCGGTAGTAGCCACAGAACCCCAGGAAACGTTGTAGTTCTTTTAGATTCTGGAGCTGGGGCCAAGTAGACAGTGTTTCAACCTTACTGAGATCAGTCTGTATCCCTTTTGTAGATACTATGTGCCCCACGTACTTCACGGAGGTTTGGAAAAACTGGCACTTGTCGATGGACAGCTTGAGGCCGAAGTCTTCCAGTTGGTCTAGGACGTTAAACAGTCGGTTCTCATGCTCCTCTAAGGTGCTCCCAAACACAATCACATTGTCCTAGTACACCAGGCATTCCAGCAAATTCATATCTCCCACCGCATGTTCCATCAGTCGCTGAACGGTGGCCAGGCACACGATATCTCCTGTGGCATCCTCAGAAGCTCATAGAACTCCAATGGACAGATGAAGGCTGTTTTCTCATGGTCTTCCGGGGCCATTGGGATCTGGTAGTACCTGCTGCGAAGATCCAACACTGAGAACCATTTGCTCCCATTCAAGCAGTCCAGGACATCTTGTATACGAGGCATAGTGTATTGATCTGGGGTGGTCCACCAGTTCAGGGTTCGATAATCAACACACATCCTCAAAGACCCATTCTTCTTAAGCACAACCACAATGGGAGAGGTGTATGGGCTCCTGGATTCTTGTATCATGCCAGCAGCAAGCATTTCCTGCAGGTGTCTTCTCACATCATCTATGTCTGCTGGGGCTAGGTGTTGGGACCGCTCTCAAAATGGCTGTTCATAGTGCAGGCATATGTGATGCTCCGCACCCTGGACACATCCCACATCCCATTCCTTCAATGAAAATACTTGGTCTCTCTGGGCAAGTCTCTTGCTAATTCTAGCCTTCCATCCAGCTGGCAATGGGGAGTCACCAAAGTCAAACAAGTCTGGGGTCACTATCTCCTTCTCACCAGGGTGCTTGTTGCTGGGCAATATTGCAGTGTCTGTGCAGTGTGCCATAGCTAGGGTGCACCCTCTGTTCACCCGGATCTCCCAATCTGACACATTGTGAATCTGGACCATCACTCGTCATGTATAGGCATGGGCACAAGCAGGCAAGATGCTGGGCTTGACCAATAATCCTTCTGGCAATTTTCCATTGCCTGGCGCATCCAACATCAGCATTTTGTTCTTGACATCTTTCCGGAAGTGGACCTCCCCTTGAATGGTACACTGGGCATTAGGGGCCAGTACCATTGAATCGGGATCTTTCTTCCACACGATCCCCACTGGTTCATCCTGGTCTACTTCCTCGGGTTTCTGTTGCAAATCATAGACCCTCTTCATCAGAGCCGGAATTCTTAGGGCCCTCCCAGTCTGTCACCCTTGTTTCTCGTGACAGAGTTGCCCCAATCTCCCAAACATATGGGCGTTTGTCCCAATTAACAGGGGGACCCCATCATACAGTCCAGTGGCGGGACACACTAGGACCAATGTCTCTTCTCACTCCTCTACACCCGTTACAGTTGCAGGAAAAGACAACCAGAGGTGGACATACCCTAGGTAGGGATAAGACTTGTCGCTCAGATCCCACACATGTAGGCCTTTGAGGGATTGCAAAGGCACATCAGATAAGTGTTTGTCATACCAGTCCAGGAATACAATGGTCACTTTCAACCCACTGTCAAGGATAGCCCGAGTATGAATACCATTCACAGTCACCGTAGTTTCCATTGAAGGGCCCACTATTTTGGACCAGTCTGGAGAGGCAGTAGCAGAGGCCTGGACAAATGATTTAGCCACAAAGAAATTTGAGTTAGGGTTTCTCGAACCCTCACTGTAGTCATTTCAGGCACCCCCTAGCCATTGATTTGCTTTTAGGAGCTCCCCTTGGAGTCTGTTTACTACTCTTTCTAAGTCCTTCTGAGACCGCCATTCTCTTTTCATATGGCCATCCTTTCCACAGTTGTGTCAAATGATAGACTCCTGGGTCATCCTGGGACAGAACATCGTATGAGGAACTGAAGCAGTAGTTAGATATTGGGGTCTAGTATCAGCTTGCAGTGGTGAGAGTGGTGCAATGTGTCTTAACAGTTCCTTTAGAGTGGCAGTCAATCCAGTGATCTCAGCCTTGGAGCCACCCTTGGTAGCGGATGCCTGAGGGTGCACCCCCACCTCCATGGCAGTCACATCCTGAAAGGAACCAGAATCTTGTTCCATGGGGGAAACCCATGCAGAGGCACCCATCTTCAACTCTCAGACTTCCTTTAGTAGCTCATCTTTCCAATGCTGGGCCCAGGGCGGGAAGTTCTTTGCATTCTCAGAGTGCTCGTTAAGTGCTGACTTTTGCCCCTGAGCCTCACTTGGTTAATCACTCTCAGTCACTTGTGCAGCAGCAGCAGCAGATATGGGTGTAATCCCCCCAGGGGGTCGCCTTTGTTCAGCCCCCAGAACTTCTTTCATTAGCTCGTCATAGGAGGGGGGTGGTTCCAGTCAGGTGGCAAGGCACAACTGAAGCAGTAACAATTCTGAAAATGGAGCAGACTTAAGGATCTGATCCAGCCTAGTTAGATCTAATTCATTTGACAGCAAACTACCCTTTCTGAGGCACTCTTGTAGCAGCTTTTCAAGCTGAGGTACATACACAGAAAATGGCTCCCCTGGGTACTGCTGAGCGTTTCTTACTCTCCACCACAGATCCTCATCTCACCTTGGAGGCTCACACTCAACCTCTTTTGTTTCTCTGCTTCTGAGCATTGCCATTCAAGTACTAGAGGGGCAACACAGTTTATCCAGATCTCTCAGTCATCCTCCCCCGGGGGGGGGGTGCCCGAGAAGATTCTCAGCCTTCGGTAGGAATCGTGACTATTGGAAAGTACAGATATAGGGGCCAGTATTGGCATGGGCACAGAAGGTGGGGCAGTAACAGGTGCTGGAGTGGGAGGGGGTGTTGGGGAAGGAACACCCCCAGGTGGCAGGAACAGTTTCTTAAAGTCCTCTATGGTTTTCCCTTCCTCCAGCAACAACTTAGCAAATTTCTCCTCAAAAGTCTCAGATAATGGTGGGAGCTCATCCTCCCCGGAGTCTTTACTGTCTTTTGCTATCACTGTCCTGGCAGCTGGAACCCCTTCTGGGGCAATAGTCCGCGGCACTTTAGAGCTGTCTATGAGGTCACTACACTCTACCAAGGCTATGAAAGTTTGGGCGATCAAATCAGCCTATTGACCCACCACCACAGGGTTTTTTAAACATTCAACTTTGGAGAGTGCTCCCTCTACAGTGTCTTTACTGGTACCCAGGGGGATATCTAGTATAAGTAGAGCATTTGGGGGGTCGATCTCCTGCCCAGTACACCACCCCACCAACTGGTGTACAGCCATTTCTACTGGGGTAGCCCTTAATCTTTAACAATAATTCATAATTTTTGGCCACTAGAAGGCACAAAATCCCAGCGGTGAGCCTCCAAAATGTAACCCCTAGGTGGCACTATCCCAAGGGCTACTACCCCTGCTTGCTTGCTTGGCTAGTAGCAGGTTAAGGGACCTGAGTTCTGAAATGGGTACATTCACCCGGAGGTCAGGGTTGGTAGTGGTAAGCTAACCTGGGCACAGCCCTCCAGGACACTGTAACCCCCCTCTCTCCTTACTAGTGGTCGGAACAATACACAATAATCACATTCACAATACCCCTGATACACTACACAAGTACCCACACTGTCTGCACTTACCACCAGGGCTTTCCTCTGGCTCGGCCCTGGGAACCCCCTGTAAAACAAGGTTATACACTGCAAATAACAGCAGTACAGTACTCTTGCACAAACTGGAACCACAGTCAGGGTAAATGCAAAAAAGAGTTAGATCTGATTAATTTAAGGGGCTTGAACAAGGGAGGGGCGTAATCAGGTTAATTTGCTTAAAGGCTCTATAAGTCTGTAACTCCCCCTGCAAATGGGGGTTCCCAAAAGTCTTACAGGAGCTGCCTGAATGCTTCAAGTCTGGGTGGTGTTCGGCGTTTAAGCTGTTTAGATGTGGTTCCAAGTGAGTGCCATTTGAGCCTCCACGTACTGTCTCTTTAAGAGCTGTCTGCTTGCAGACTTAATTAGTTTGTATGGGAGCACTGTGTATTTAATGCTCGAATCCCACCCAAGCTGCTGTCAATTAGCTCCATTTCTGCCATTGTTACACATGCAGAGGGAGCCTTGTTGAAAGATATAACTATTTGCCAGAAATCATTTGGAGTGACTGAGAAAATGTAGTTTGTCTAACCTGTTTTCATTTCAGCACAAACTGTTTCAGTGTAGCTCTTTCATTTTGGTCCTGAACTGCTGAAATGGACCAATCAATGGGGAGGGGTTCCTTAAAATGGAGCCTGTGGATGAATCAGAACTTGGGACTCTCAATTTTGAGCCAGCCACAAGGGGATTGTATGGGCAGTGACTCTGGGAAATGTAGTTTTAACCTTGGCGTCTTTTTTCACCAACAGAGGGAGTCTCATTGTGAGTGACAGCCGAACCAGCCAACAGAATGGTGTGGAGCTAAAGGAAATGCCCTGCTCTGTGACTATGAAGATCAGATCAGTTGTGACAGTGAAGAGAGAAGGAGCTCTGTGCTTCTGCGGTGTATAGTTTCGCGCGGGGAAGCGCATGTGAGGCCCTGAGGTTCGGCCTGCAGCCGTTGTAAGTGCCAGTTCGAACTGAATCCGATTTGTGAGGAGAAAGAAGGAAGTCTGAAGAGTGGAAACCAGGCTCACCCTGTAGAAGACTGGAGAAATTGCTGAATCGCTCTTGGTCTGTCAGGAACTGAAGCTACTGTGTGTGCTCCCGGGTATTTTGCGGTAATTGCGATCGGGTTCTAGGAGCAGCCTGCCTGGTATAGTACTTTCATTTTACATATGAATGTGCATAGTGCTTGTGAGGAATTGCTATTTCCAATCCCCTGTGCTGTGTGCTAAGTGTTGAAGCTGGAAGCAAACCCCAGCTTGTTTCGGACTAAATCTTTTTGCTATCTACTGCAGTGGGGTCCAGTCACAAGGACCTTGTCTCCATGCCCTGTTGTTCTGGCAACCCAGAAGAACATCCACCATCTGGTTCTCAGCTTGGGTATTGTGAGTACAAATCAGGGTATTCCCCTGTAGCCTGTTTTCAATTACAATTGTGTCATCTAATTATTGTTGTTTCACTTCTTCATGGACTGAGCCATCTGGCTCCGGATTACAATTGGGTGTTGTGCATATATTTTCTTCTACAGGGCCCTGTCCATCTGCACCTGCCGGCCAACCCCAGGCAACGGACCTGGCCAGCCCCCCCCCAACCTGGGTACCCAGAGTGTGACTTTTTAGACCCTGTATGTGTGCACAGTACCGTGATTTAATTCTGCCAATTAACCTGATTGCCCCTTCCCGTGTTACTGTCCCCTAAATAAATCAGATTTGTTGTTGTTATACAATATACTGTCTGTGGTGTTGGTACTTATGGAAACAGTATTGTATTTTGCTATGTATGTTGTTTAACCTTATTTTACAGGGGGTCCTCAGAGACGTGCTGCAGAATCAGTCTCGAGGCTAAGTGGTACTTTATGAGTGAACAGTGTGTATACGTGGGGTATTGGGGCTGTAACTCCTGTGTACTGTGTGAGCCACTAGAGGGAATAAAAGGGTGTCTCAGCATCCCACAGGGCTGTGACCAAGCTAGTCTAACCACTACAAACCCTGACCTCTGGGTGAAGGCACCCGCCATAGAACCTAGGCCCCTCAACCTGTCAGTAGTCAAGCAGGCAGGGGTAGTAGCCCTTGGGATAGCGCCACCTGGGGGTTACAAGTCAAACAGTTATGCATGCACTTCAGGGTCCATAAACAGTCACACACTCTGGGTACCCAGATGGAGAATGGTGGGCTAGCCAGTAACGTTGCAGCTGGTTGGGGCCCTGTGATGGAAGAAAACAACATGCACAACACACACTATTTGTAATCCGGAGCCAGAGGGCTCAGTTCATGAAAAGAAAACAACAAGACAATCAGATAACACACTTTTAGATTAGGCTGTTGTTGCAGGGAGCTACCCTGATGATTACTCACGATACCCAAGACTGGACACAGGCTGGACAAAAATCGAGACAGCAGGTGGTTAATCTGGAGTGCCAGGAGAAGCAGGGCCCACACGATTAGTAGTTCTTGTTCAAGCGTGGAGCAGGGGGCTGATCCCCAGGCAGGTCTCTCGTCGGTGGTTTTCTCTGTGCAGTGGGGTAGTCTGGAAGGGCCAGTGTGGCATGGCCCAGGCTGAATGGAGATGAAGGTGGATTCAGTCCGATTAGGCTGGATAAAGCTTCCAGCAAGCAGAACACAGTTCACATGGTGGGGAACCAAATCACGACCCACTTTCAATACACAGAACATTTACATGTAAAGGATTCTATGGTACCAGCAAGCAGAACACAGTTCACACAGTGGGAAACCAAATTACGACCCACTTTCAATACACAGCACATTTACATGTAAGGATATTCTACTGTACCAGGCAAACCGCTCTCCGGTCTCTGCAAAGTCTCTGCACAAACCGGGGATTCAAAAGCAGCTGGAAATCCTGACAGGCAGATTGCATTCAGCAAATCTTCGGTCTTCTTCAAATTAAAGCCTGGTCACAGTCCAGTGACTTAAATAGTCCTCACAACTCGGATTCAGTCCGAATAAACTCTATTTTCCCTCTCAGGGACAGCAGGCAGACAGGCAGGCCAAAACTCAGCCCTTTCACAGCTCTCCCATGCAAAACTACACAGAACTGCTGCTCAAAATCACTTCAGCTGTTACTTCTTCACTTCTCAGCTCAAAACTGAAACTAGCTGCAGCAGCCTGGGAAATTCCACAAGATCCAAAAGGTTCGGTTGGCTGATCCTCCTGTCAGTCACAACAAAGGCTTCCCCTTCAGGTGCAAAAAGACGCAAAAAGCCCAAAACTACAATTCCTACAGATTTTGACTCCAGACAGATCCTGTAGGCCGGCTCCATTTTAGGTCCCACCAGTACTGAGTGGTCCAATTCACAGTCCAGGATCAAGATAGTGGAGATAAACAAAACAGTCATTGCTGCAAAGGCAGGTTAGACAAACTACATTATCATTATCACTCTAAATGATTTTCAGCAAATAGTTACATCTTTCAACAGAGCTCCCTCTCAGATTACTTATGACTGCAATCCAGGCAGCTCTTAAAGAGACAGTACACAGAGGCTATCTAGGCACTCTATGGCAATCACATTTAAACTGCTAAAACTCAGAACACCAGCCTGACAGTGAGCATTTAGGCAAGCTCGAGGAAAACATTTTGGGAACCCCCATTTGTAGGGGGGCTACAGGTGAAACAGATGAACAATAAAAATCCAGTTTATTACTACAAGCTAATACAAAGGAGGTGGGGGCTACTTCTCCCACACCTCCTGGTTATCAAACATTCACTTATCCCCACTTCTCCCCCTTCCCCTGGGTGCACCCAGACCAGTCACAGTTAGTGGGTACCTTACAGTCCCTTAGTCTGCAGGCCTGTTGTTTATCATTGGGGCCCTTACACACTCACACAAGTTCCAAGAAAAACAAAGATAAATTGGTGTAGAGGACAGTTCCCTCCTGACCATCCTGGCAAAGAAAACAATGGTCTCCCTTGAGCTGCAGCTCAGGGTACTCACAGTGCCTGTAGAGGGTGACGACCCCTGCATTCCACAGCATGTCGTGTCCCATGAAATGGGTGGCGTAGTTCTTCACCTGCCTGGCCTTTCCAGCTTCACCCACAGGCCTTTGTATATGGCTTTCACCAGGCAGGCCTGTTCGTCCTTCTCTCCACGGTTTCTCTGATCTTTGCAATGGGGGGGCACAGCAGTTCTACTCCCCTGGGTGCCTTTTTAGTTTCCCCAGCTTCTCTCCTGGCAGGAAGATCTGTCCCTGATGCAGCAGCCTCCCAGATGCCCCAGGCTAGATGTTGCAGTACCTTAAGGCCAAACAGTCTGCCCCAGCACTTTTGAGCAACCAACCTGAGAGGCCCACCTGCACAGCCCTAATGGCTGTCTGGCTCCTTTCTGTTCCTTATGCTTGAAAGGGGGAGAGAGGGGATGGAGAGGGATGCAGCCCCAGAGACTTTGACAGGCAAAACCACCAAAACAGCCCTCTGATTTCCTTTGGAGAGGCCCTGGGATTCCCTCTCCTCCTGCTCCTCCACCCTGCCTTCCTTCTCTCTCTCTCTCGCTCTCAAACTCTTCCTCTTTCTCCCACCAGCTCTGCCTTTCTCCACCCCTTTCTTCTTCCTGCCATGAGGGAGGGGTAGCCAAAGCCTCCCTGCCTGCAGGCAGTCTTCCTCCTCTCTTGCTTTTTGGAGGGGGGAGGGGCAGAGCTGCCTTTTCTCTTTGTAGGAACCCATAACAGGTAGCATGCACTTTTCTAGCTAGACATCTGGTTCCTAACTAGCACCAACAATAATCCACAGTCACAGCTAGGCTCGCATCAGGTCCAGCCACATCAATGGACCAGGCGTAGTACCCAGGACAGCAGTGGGGCCACCACCTTACGTGAGCGCTGGGCTGGGGGGGCATATATTTATTATTAATAATCCAGTAGCACCCCCCATACACACAAGCATCAATGTTTCACGCCAAACAGGTGCTTTTTTCAAGAGTTCCTGAGCTGGGTTTTGTTTTTTACCAATGTAGCATTTATTTTTCGGCTCCTCCGTCAGTTTTCTGTAGCCGCTACTTTTTTTTTTTTGTCTGTGAGAATAGTTTGCTAAGAATGTGAGCCTGTGAACCACTGCTACATACTGAAGCTGCTAAGTTGTACGGAGCTCAGAGAGAGAACTGCATCCTACTCAGGTTGCTCTGGAGCCAGTTAAGGGGCCTGCTGGCCCTTATCTAGTGGGGTGGATTGGGGAACACAGAGCCATTAGGTGTGTGCCCTGAGTACATGGGTACTGTCAATCCGGAGGGGAGTCAGACTGTGGGGATCACTTCTGCGGTCTGCGTTCCTTGGGGACCGGGAAGTCGCTGTGTAGTGCTCCTGTGACTGATAGCGGAGCCAGAAGGGTTGTATCCAGACAGATGTGGGCCAGAAAAGCTGCATTCTGTGATGTAGCTGCAGAACATCCAAGAGAGTTTGAAGTGTTTCATCCCCGGGCCACTGGGCCCTGTTCATGAGTGCTGCCTGACCTGCTGCTGTGTGCTCACCGTGACTGAACTGCTGTACAGGGGTATTGTCCTGGGTCTCAAGGGAGCAGTGACCTCTTAATTCATTTTGAGGGGGGTATCACTCCCTTACTTCTGATAACAAACATTGTACCAGCCTGCACTGCTCAGTGGATGGCAATCAAAACACAGTTCTATTGTTTTTCTTCCCAGCTGTTTGCTAAGGCTGCAGTACCTCCACAGCATTTTCAACTTAGCCCATTAATCTTAATAGCTGCCTTTGAAGTCTGAACCATCCATTGCTAAACCTGATACAAAAGGGCTACAAGGGTACAATAAGTGAACTTTCTTGTCGTAAATTAACTATATCCCCTGTCTCCACCATTGTTGTCTCACTCAAGTATGTAAGAAAAATAGTAGTTGCCGTATTGGTCCTTGTACAAAAAGATGAACAAAAAATGGGTAGTTTTGATACCTTTTATTGACCCAGCAAATCATTTTTACAGATTGTTTTAGCTTTCAGACTACACAGAGTCCTTCATCGATAACATAGCAGTTAAGGAATGATAACACTTGAAAAGCTCAGAATAGATTTGTAAAACTCTTCACATCTGGAATGGACATCTTGTCTAGAATGGACATCTAGTCCAAGTGCCACAGCCGTGGTTCTCTGATGAACCCAACCTGCCAGACTGCCATCCACAGTCCAGGTCTGAAGCCACCAGCCCCTCACAGAAGCCCAGGTGGTCCGAGTGCCACAGCCGTGGTTCTCTAATGAACCCAACCTGCCAGACTGCCATCCGCAGTCCGGATCTGAAGTCACCAGCCCCTCACAGAAGCCCAGGTGGTCCGAGTGCCACAGCCGTGGTTCTCTGATGAACCCAACCTGCCAGACTGCCATCCATGGTCCAGGTCTGAAGCCACCAGCCCCTCACAGAAGCCAGGTATGGACTCTCCCTTGGGGGCTGAGTACCTCCAGGAAGGGAGCCCTAGGAGCTTGATTTTTATTTTTTACATGAGGACAGTTGTTTCTGGGTTTAAGTCTGGCATCTATTCCTGCTGTGACCCATTGGCTGCAGTTAGCCCTAGGAGCACTCCGATTGGCTCTACATAGCTCTGCACTGCTCTGCACTTTTAATGCTTGAATTATATTTTACTGAATTTTAATTTTTGTTAATACTGTGTTGCTAGTATTTTAGAGTTCAAGTTTTGCTGATTTAATCTAAGTGACTGTAGAATGTACCCTTTTAAGACCCAACAGCAATCTCAGCTCAGTTCTTAAACTCACACCCCTCTTTTTCACCTTTTTCTTTGGTATTGTGTTTTAATTAGCCCTGCTCTTGCTCTCTTAGACCTTGTGGCCCCTTGCCTAACATTTAGGTCTGCAACCCACTCCCCGTTTAAGCCATTTTGCATTTCTTTTTAGCTCAACGAAAAGCCCCCACCCCCCTGCCTCTCTCATTTAATTTCCCCCTGTCCTTCTCTTTTCAGGTGGTCTGAGTGCCACAGCCGTGGTTCTCTGATGAACCTGACCTGCCAGACTGCCATCCATGTTTTGGATCTGAAGCCACCAGCCCCTCACAAAAGCCCAGGTATGGACTCTCCCTCTGGGACTGATTACCTCCAGGAATGGAGCGTCAGGAGCTTGATTTTTTGGCTCACCCAGCCACCCACATCCCCTGCCCTGTTTAAATACACTTAAACTCCACCCGGCTTACTAGCTCACTCCTACAGGCTACTGTCAGCCAGCTCCTCAAGGTTAAAGTGACAGCAACACTGATTCTTGCCAAGCATGTGTCCTATCTAGTTTAACTGGATCTCTGCCCACCCCTCCTGCAAGAAGCAAGCACAGCTCTTAGCCTGAGCTGGCTTCATGCCAGCAGGAGCACCCCTGGACCTCCACCAGCTGGTTGCAAACCTCCCACTAGACCCACCAGTCCACCGCTACACCTTACCAGCTGAAGACTCATCCAGAAATTCCCCCTGTGAGCAGCTCCACCGGCTCTCCATGCTGCCACGACCTCGCTGGATCTCTGCCCACACCTCCTGCAAGAAGCAAGTGCAGTTCCTAGCCCGAGCAGGCTTCACACCAGCAGGAGCACCCCCAGACCTACACTGACTAGTTGCAGACCTCCCACTAGAACTGCTGGTTCAGCGCTATGCCCTACTGGCTGAAGACTCATTTAGAAAGCCCCCCTGTGAGCAGCTCCACCAGCTCTCCATGCCGCCGCGACCTCACTGGATCTCTGCCCACCCTTCCCACAAGAAGCAAGCACAGGTACGCTCCCTGGCTCCCTCGGAGAATCCAAGGATCAAAAGCCTACAATTTGATTAGACAAGTTGCTCTGCAGCAGGCTGCCCATTGGCTGCTGCAGCCCTTCCATTTCCTTTCAATTTGTTTTCCCTTTCCTAATTTGGCGTGTGCTAGCTGCGGCATCTCTTCTGAGTGACTGTGTCTCCGCTGTGGATTACTGTATAATTTTGGCCCCACCCCCACCTCGGCCCTGACCTCTATTAAATCCTCGAAGTTGTCCCTCCCCTTACAATCTATTGATTGGGCACCTCAGGCTTTCCCAGCACTTTACCAGGGCCAGCCAAGATGCACTGAGCACATCTTTTTTGTGAATCTTGCCCTTGGAGTTCAGATTAAGGTAATGGGTCATAAAATCAAGGTCGATATTCATACCACAAATAGATTTGGAAACATGGCATTTGAGGAATGAATAAAAGGTATCAAAACTACCCATTTTGTTCACTCAAGTATGTGATGTCTCACTTTCAGGCATGGTTGTCTGTCCCCTACTTCCACCCAGTCTGGTCATGAGCTCTGAAATAATTTTCAGCAACAGAGAGAGAGAGAAGCAACCATGGGGCCCCCTGTTCATATGAAAAAGTTCAAAAATTACCAGCAAACTAGCTACCTGCCACGGAAGTGATTTTTTTGAATCTATAAATTGATGGACATTAAAAAATATTTTATTTATTTTATTTATTTATTGAAATGTTTCACCAGGAAGGCACACTGAGCGACAAGTCACTCATCTCTTGGTGCGACCTGGGGGAAGGGGTACAATAGGAGTGAGACATTAAACATTCAAGCTACAAGATCAACATTAACATACAGTTGTAAGGCAGGAGTTACAAGCAGTGTTACAACACTGTTGTGCATAATAGGTGGAAGAGTGGACAATAATGAGTGCCGGGTTAATAAGTAAACAAGTGCTTACATGAAAGAAAAGGAAAGAAGAGGGAGGGGCGAGGTGGGGGAGGGGGAAAAGTCGAGTTCAAGTTACATTCAAGTTACAAGATCAACATTAACATACAGTTGTAAGGCAGGTGTTACAAACAGTGTTAAAATAGTGTTGTGCAAAATATGTAGAAAGAGAGGAGAATAATAAGTGCAGGGGTTAATAATTAAACAAGTGCTTACGTGAAAGAGAATGGGGAAAAGGAAAGGAAAGGATGAGGTGGGGGAAGGGGAAGAGTCATATCCCTGGAGACCCCTTCAGGATGCAAGGAACCCTGCAAGGGGACTGGGGAACAAGACAGAAGGGGATAGACAGTGTCCCACAGAGACCCCTTCAGGATGTGAGGAACCCTGCAAGGGGGCTATGGGGCTATACAGAAAGAGGGATAAGGCTGTAGGAATTAAAGAGGGAGGAGAAGGAGAAGGAGGAGGTGTGACTTAGATGCTAGGAGAGGGAATAGGACCTAACCCAAGAGAGGACCCTACAGGATATGGGGTACCCTGTCAGGGGGTTGGGGAAGGTCAGTAGATAAGGATTAGAGCGATAGGAGAGTGAGAGAGTGAGAATTGAACCCTTGAGGGGGAGAGAAGTCACACCTTTGGAGGGGATGGGGCCTAATCAATAGTCCATCAGGCTAGATGGACCTATGAGGAGCATTCAGGGTCCCCATACATTCTGTGAGAGATCAAGGGAGGCCAGTTAAGGGGGAGTAATTTGGGGAAAGGTGAGAAGAGCTAGAAATTTGGGGTGTGTGGGTGCACAGGGTAAAATGAAGGTGACGGTAAGGGGGTAGGGTTTATCCAGGGCTCAGAGGAGGTAATTAGGGAGGGACATGGCAGGAGCAGCTAGGCGCAAGGTAATTATTGAGGGCAGAGCTGATGGAGTAGGCAGAGGATGAGTGCCGGATTTGAGGGGGGAGGGAATTCTAAATTTTTGTGAGACGGTGAGAGTAACCAGATTGGCTCACTAAGGTGGATCTGTGGGACACTACCAGGGTGCAGGAGTCGGTTGATCTAAGGGAATGGGAGGATGGGGGGGTTGTTATAAAGGAGGAGGTGAGGTAGGAAGGGAGCTCACCCAACCAGTGCTTGGAGGTGAATTTAGCACAGTGGGAGAGTCGCCTATTTGTAAGAAAGGGGAAGGATAGGGCACGATAAAGTTCGTAGTGGTAAGTGCGAGGGACAGCATCCAGGGCAAAGCGGCAGAAGGAATTGAAAAGGGTGTCCAGTCTGGCTAGGGAGGACTTAGGAGCAGCACCATAGACTTTGTCACAGTAATTGAATATGGGCAGTATTATCTTCTGAACAAGTTCATGCCTAGCCATAGGAAGGATACAACTACAGTTCCTGAACAGGGCACCAAGCTTGGGGCACAGTTTTTTCTGGATGGCATCAATATGTCCAGAGAAGTTTAGGTGTTGGTCCAACCAAACACCTAAGTACCTGAAGGAGGATGTGTCCTCAAGTAATGTCCCATCAAGGGTGTGGAAAGTGGGTAGGGAGGGAAGCCCAGAGAGTCTCTGCCAAGTGCCAAATATCACGGAGACAGTCTTCTTGGCACTGAGGAAAAGTTGATGGTTAGCAAACCAGAGCTGAACCTTGTCGAAGTCTTGCTGTAAGCTGGTTGTAACCTTAGCAGGACAGGAGCCAGATGCATACAGGACTGTATCATTGGCATACATATATATAGCAGAGGATGGGGAGCAAACAGAAGGAAGATCATTTAAAAAGATGGAGAATAGGAGGGGACCTAATACAGAGCCCTGGGGGATGCCGGTGCTAATCAGGTGGGAAGGGGAAGTAGTGCCCAAGATCTCAACTGATTGGATTCTGCCAATAAGGTAGGCCTTGAACCAGTCTGTGGCAGAGGGAGATAGGCCAGCTGCCAGGAGTGAGTCGAGGAGAACAGAGTGAGAGATGATATCAAAGTCCTTGGCCAGGTCAACAAAAATGGCAGAGGTAATTTGGCCATTGTCCATCCCGGTTAGGATGGAGTCAGTGAGCTGCAGGAGAGAGGTGGTGGTTGAATGTTTTTTCCTAAAACCAGACGGGAAAGGGGTGAAAAAGGAGGTGTCAGATAGAAAACAGGTGAGTTGGGAGAGGACAATGTGTTCTTGAAGCTTGGCAACGGTCGGGAGGAGAGAAATGGGGCAATAGTTGCCAGGGAATGAGGGGTCACCCCCTTTGGGTAAAGGGAGGACCACTATGAGGCCATAGAGAATGAGAGAGTTAGGATTATTGAGAGGGGGTAGGCAATGGCCGAAGCAGAGAGGGAGAGGAGTTTTGGGTCAAGGCCATTAGGGGAGGCACCTTTAGCGGAGCTGATGGTGAGGAGGGCACTTAGGGCATAATTTGGGGTTACAATGCAAAAGAGAAGGGGAGGTGGGAGGGTGGTGGAGGGGGCACACCGGTAGAGGGTGGAGAGGGTGATGGGTAGGAGGGGAGGGATTTCAGTAGCTCAGTGGTACAGAAGGTATAGTAGGAGTTAAATTCTGGAGCTACAGCTGGTGGGTCAGACACTAGCGAGCTATTTATTTTAAGTACCGGGGGGCAAGATGAGGGGGTAAACAGGGCATGGACCACCTTCCAGAACTCTGAAGGGGAATTTATGTTGGTGATGCAGGTAGATTTGATATTGATTTGGTACCAGTTTTTAAAACTAGGGGCCACGCTGACCTCCAGCTCACAAACTGATTTGTCCCACTCTGGTTCCAGATTAAGGTTACTGTGTTTTGTGGTGACGGATGGGAGGGGGATTGGAGCAAAGAACCAGTTGCTCTGGCTTTGGGAACGTCCAATCTCTTTAAGATTGTTTAAAAAGTGATATGTTGTCCAAATATCATCTGAAACGTGTGTTTTAAATAAAAATTTATAGTGCAACACTTTGTTTTCTAATTTTTTTTGTTTGCATCCTATTTATCATCCTTGACTCAGTTTGTATGTGGAAACAGGTTTGCTCGCACCCCCGCACCCCCCCCGCCCTTCAATTTAGCAGCCAGAAGAGCTGACTTGGGACTGCACAGCCAACAAGTGTGGTTTGGTTGGGGGGGCTGGAGAAATGGGCTTCTTGGTCTGGCTTGGGGGTGTGCATTTAGAGCACAGGGCCTGTTTGTGTAGCTTGGGGGGCAGGATTTGGAGCAAAGGGCCTGTGGTCTACCTCAGGGAGTACATACTGTTTTTTCTTTCCAGATTCCCTCCTCTGACAACCTAATTATGGGGAATTTGAGTGTAGTGTATTGTCTGGCCAGAGTTTAATACATTTGTGTAAACCACTTCTTTTCTTGTTGAAAGTAAAAAGATAGTGGATTTCCAAGGTGCAAGTTTAGCTTTGGAGGGGGAGGTGTTTAATTGATAGGGTGCCAGGTGACTCCCTCAAGATATAAAATATGGAAGATTTCAGTCTTTGGGACAAGCTCAGAAAGGGTGCTATACTAAATTAAAAATCATCTGCCTCTCCCTCTGGCTACTGGTGGTCTGCTGCATTGTGAGAGGCACTTGAGAGTGCTGGAGGTGGCATTGCACCAGAGAGAGGGTAGGAGACACAACTGGAGCTAAACTGGAAAAACAAACTGCAGGTAACTATCTGTTTTTATTTCTCTTTGTTGGATCCTCATCCTCTCATGATCTCACTCCACAACATTTATGGCATGAGCCCAACTCCAGTGTGGAATTAGAACCCCAAATCATGGCCCAGAGGGGTGGGTGCTACCAACTGAGCCACACTGACACCTGCTGGGCAGTAACCACAGGGTTTTTTTTTGTACTTTTTTTATCCCCATTCTGGGCAGCCCTCCATCTTGCCGACCCCCCAGCCCCATGCTCCCCACTTGCAGTACACCTCCAGTTGTCCTCCATGGCTTATCCCCTGCCATCCTCAACCCGCCAACATAGATCCAGTTTCGGGAGGTGTCTGCCATTCATGGGAGCGGCGCCTGTGGGGGTCGGCATTCATGCAGCCGCCCAGGGCATTTTCTCCTCTCGCTTTTCTCCCTCCCGCCCCAAGGAGGCAGAGCATTTTGGCGTCAGCAATGGCTAAGTTGTGTGTGCTTCCACTCACAGCACACCAGCCGACTACTCCGCCCCCATCCCTAACATACGGGACCCAGGTGCTCTGACACCCAGCCACTGCTAAGCATCAGAAGTGGGCCAGCCTCCATGTCCCTCCCACCCCTGGAGAGGAGATCTGTCCTCCAGACAACTGATCCTCTCCCACTGTGGCTGACCCCTGTTGACTCACTCACACACTACAAACATGGGTCGCCTGCGTGGCAGGAGGTGAGGCATGATGCCTCAACCCTCTATGCCACTGGTCCAGCCCTGTAACCATAGCTTTACGTGAGATGAGAGATACAATGACAGACAAAAAATTCATAACTGGTGACAGCTTATCTTATCTCCAAAATGGCCTGATCCCTTATCCTGTATTTGTTTTTTCGTGTGTGATTTTTTTTCTCCCCTCAAGGCTCCGAATCCACCACTCCTTCGGGCATCCAAGGTCACCAACACCCCTCAAACCCCCTCGAGTGCCCCTCGCCTCATATTTGCAGCCTACCTCGAGGTAGCTCAGTGTAACCCTTTGCCGAGTGGGTCCCTCTCCTCCAAGGGGGATTGCACCGGTAGGGGACAGCCCAGCACACTATTTTATTCCTTGGCCTTGGGCGCTGCTGATTTGCAGGAAGTCTTCAGGTGTGTAGTGGACCGGATGCCGTCATCTGGCCAATCTGGAGCGTATTTTCTTGTTTCCAGCTTGTCCCTCCTGTGCCCTGCTTGTAGTACCCCTGGTCTCCACCGGGGGCCACTACTGAGTGAGGCTTCCCACTCAGCCCACCCCAGGAGAGGAGAGCAGTCCTTCAGATGCTTGATCCTCCCCTTCCCCTGACAGCCCCCGGCATCCCGAATCCATTCCCAAACTATTTTTTTAACAGCATGTGTAAATCCTATATGCAATAAAGTTGCCAACATGAACATTTCTTGGCTGAATTTTCTGGATTAGAGATGTATGCGGTTTCTGCTCCTTGATATTGATCAAGAAGTAGTTCTAATTTTGGCAATTTTCTTTTTTAAGAAAATAAAAGGCTAGTTATTTTGATAGTGATAGTGGTTGTTTGTAACAAGTCAAGGCATCACAATCCGCACAGGTGTTGTATACAGACCCCAGTCTCAAGGGGAGGAAATGGACAACAAAATGATAGAGGACATTTTCAAAATGGCTGAAAAAGGGGAGATACTGTTGATGGGGGACCTGAATATGCTAGATGTTAACTGGATAACATGTACTGCAGCCACATCCAAGAGCAGGGTCATTCTCGATGCCCTGCAGGGGGCAGGCCTTAGACAGCTACTGTTGGAACCCACTCGGAAGGGAGCAATACTAGACCTGGTACTCTCAAATGGAGAGAGGATCACAAATTTAGAAGTCAGTAGACATCTGGGAACAAGCTACCACTGCACAGTGTGCTTCACAATGAGCACAACCATGGAGATAAGCCATACAAAAACAAGGATACTGGACTTTAGAAGGGCTGACTTTGGCAAAATGGGTGAATACCTGAAAAATGCACTAGCAAATGACCAAAAGGAGGGGTGGAAGAACAATGGAGAAAATCAAACTGCCATCATAAGAGGCAACAAGCCTTTGTGTGAAACAAATAAAGAAAACAAAGCAGAGTAAAAACCACTATGGTTCTCAAAAGAGGTGGCAGGAAGGTTAGGAGAAAAAGGCTGCATTCAAAAGTATAAGGAATCACAGAAGGAGCATGACAGGGAACTGTATCAATTAAAGCAGAAAGAAGTGGGGAAGGCAGTCAGACTAGCAAAGGCCCAAACCAAGGAAAACATAGCCAACTCAGTTAAGAAGGGGGATAAAACCTTTTATAGGTACATTAGGGAGCATAGAAAAGTTAAGGGAGGGATAGTGAAGATTAATAAAGGAGAGGGGAGTTGGGCAGAGGGAGACAGTGAAAAGGCAGGGATATTGAAGGAATACTTTTGCTCAGTGTTCACAAAAGAAGATGAGTTACCTAAACCAGACAATAGAAGTACTCTGGGTAGGGGGGTTGACACCAGTCCATTCACAGAAGAAAGAGTCCTGAAAGAACTCCTAAAACTCAAGGTGGACAAAGCAATGGGGCCTGACGGGATTCACCCCAGAATCCTAAAAGAACTAAGGGAGGACCTAGTGACACCACTGACCACGCTTTTTAACAAATCATGGCAGGATGGGGTGGTACCTGAGGACTGGAGGAAGGCAGATGTGATTCCCCTTCACAAAAGTGGGAGCAAGGCAGAAGCAGGAAACTACAGACCTGTAAGTTTGACCTCAGTGGTAGGAAAATGATGGAATCACTTCTGAAAGAAAGAATTGTTGAGTACCTAGAGGCCAGCGGGTACAGGACCCAAAGCAGCATGGATTTACAGCAGGAAGGTCATGTCAGACGAATCTAATTGATTTCTTTGACTGGGTGACCAAAGTAATAGACCAGGAAGGGGCTGTGGATATGGCCTACCTAGACTTTAGCAAGGCATTTGACATAGTCCTGCACAAAGATTAATAATCAAGTTAGCCAGCCTGGGTGTGGGTCCCAGGGTGGTAGCCTGGAGTAACAAACTGGCTGCACAACAGGACACAGAAGGTAATAGTGAATGGAACACATTCAAGAAAGGGGTTACTAGTGGAGTACCTCAGGGCTCAGTACTGGGTCCAGTCCTCTTTAACATCTTTATAGGTGACATTGCAGAGGGTCTGGAGGAAAGGTATGCCTCTTTGCAGATGACACAAAGATCTGTAACAGAGCTGATACACAAGAGGGATAGAAAAGATGAGAAGGGACTTGGCAAGGTTGGAGGAATGGTCAGACATATGGCAACTTAGATCCAATGCAAAGAAGTGCAAAGTAATGCACCTGGGAAACAAAAACCCAGGAGAAGAGTACACAATAGCAGGGGAGGTACTAACAACAGCAAAAATGGAAAGGGACCTGGGGGTGGTCATATCAGATGACCTAAAGGTGGGTAAGCAATGTGAAAAGTCAGTAAGGGGAGCCAGGGGGATACTGGGATGCATAGGAAGGGGCATCACAAGTAGAAAAAGGGAAGTGGTTATCCCTCTATACAGACAGTTGGTGAGACCCCATCTGGAGTACTGTGTGCAGTTTTGGAGACCTCATCTACGCAAGGACAGGATGGAAGCAGTCCAGAGGAGGGCAACTAAAATGGTGCAGGGTCTGCAGCAGAAACCATATGAAGAGAGACTGAGAGAGCTTAATATGTATACATTGATGAAAGGAGGGACAGGGGGAACATGACAGAAACGTTCAAGTACCTCAAGGGAATCAACAAAGTTCAGGAGGGTAGCATCTTTCAGAAAAAGAGATGTGTAAGAACAACAGGGCACAATTTAAAGATAGAGGGGGGATGGATACATGGAACAGCCTTCCTGAGGAGGTCGTTGGGTCTAAAACAGTGGGGGAATTCAAACATGCATGGGACAGACACAAGGCAATTATAGTTGGGGGTTGCAGGAAGTAGGCTGTTGGTTAACTAGAATCTGCAGCTTTTCTGAGGTTATCTCTTATTCTGAATGGCTAAACGAGTTATTATTTAATCTCCGAGTGGAGAAGACTATCTCGAGTATCAATAATAATAATTCCAAATGTGAATGGATCTGGGCCTCGCTTCATACATTATACATTATACACTATCTAATTTTTAATATTTTATCTTTAATCTCTTTGTTGTCATGGACTGTCAAGTGTTGGGGACTGTGTCGGAGGGGTTTGGGGGTGTTCAGTGGGGGAGGGGTGGGGTCAGTCAATCTATTTTGTCTCAAGTTTTACACTATGGATGTTTTGACCCTGTCCATTGTATATTGTGAAACTTTCAATAAATTTTAAATTATAAAAAAGAATCTGCAGCTTATCCAATAGGTAGGGAAATGGGCAGACTGGGTGGGCCAAGTGGTTCTTATCTGCCATCAAAGTCTATGTTTCTATGCAAGGAAGGCTTTAAAAGCAGTTAAATAGTGTCAAAATGACACTCAGAATGCACCAGAATGCATCTAAAACCTGATAGCTTCTGGGGGCCGAGGCGGCCCCAGATCCTAGCCTATTGGTTGAGGGGGCCCATGGTTCACGGTCAGAGACCCCTCACTTCTAAATTTAGCACAACACCACTGCTGCTGCATCTGTGGGTCACATGAGTGCTGGCATTGTGGGCTGGGCCTTTTGTATTTTCCCAGTTTTAGATTACCCTTACTGTGTTTGGATTACAGTTGTGTTTCAAATATTTTCCTGTTGGATTTTACATTCTTTAAAGTTGTGCTAGCACACTATGGCCTATTGAGGTGTTAAATTTCAAGCTTGCTAACTTTCGTCAAGTGCACCACTAAACAAACTCGAGCAATGTAGTAGTAGTAGTAGTAGTCTTTATTTTTATGTGGCACCCTTCCTTGGAGGCTCACGGCACTATTACAAAAATGTAACAATGCAGGAATCATTAAAATGCTTAAAAAAATTAAATAATACCCACTGAAAATTGAACAGAAAGTATAAGAAAACAATAGTAAGATGCATGAGTACAGAGATGGTGAAAACAAGTTAAACACCAAAAGCCTGAATAAATAAAAGGTTTTTCAGACCCCGTTTTAATGCCTTCACCGAGGGGGCCTCCCTCATGGTCCAGGGCAAAGAATTCCAGAGGACTGGGGCTGCTACTCCAAACATTCGGTTCCTGGAAGATTTTAATCTCATCCTGGGTACTACAAGGAGGCCCTCCTCGGCAGAGCAGAAAGGACGTACAGGTATGTGAGAATGCAGGAGCTTTAACAGGTAGCCTGGGCCCACACGTATAGGGCCTTCTAGGTCAACAGACCAAATTTAAAGGAGATACATCACTTCACTGGCAGTCAGTGCAGATCGCACAGCACCGGTGATGACCTGGGGAGGCCTGTCAGCAACCGGACGGCCAGATTCTGAAGCAGCTGCAGGCATTGCCACTTAACCTCCTTTGACCCCAAGGTGCTGAACGTTGCCAAAGTCATGACTCAAAGTCACAAATGCATGTACTAGCATAGCCAGGTTGTCAGGTGGGACAAGGGATTTAATCTGGCTGATATTCCATAAATGGTAAAATCCATTCCGGACCACTGCCAACATCTGAGCGTCCAGTGTCAGCCTATCATCCAGAATGACTCCCAGATTTTTCATCTTAGTGAAAGTCAATAACCTACAGTAGAAGGGCCGAGCCAAAGACCAGTCTCCTTCCTGGTGGCTCCACTCCCGCCCTCAACCCAGCTCAACCACCAGCACTTCAGTTTTCTACGGGTTTCATCTCAACCAGCTTGATGACATTCAGTTCTGAATCTTGGACAAGCACTTATTTAGCATACCAATTGCACCCAATGTCCCAGGTGCAAAGGACAAGTAGAGCATAACAATGAAACCTGAGCCCATACTGCCTAATTATCAAGCCCAGAGGCAGCATATACACTGTAAACAGAATGGGTGACAGGACTGAGCCTTGGGGTACTCCACAGAACAGAGCCATCGGGCATGAGGAGTACTCTCCCAACACTACTTGCTGAGTCCTGTCCTTGAGATAGGACTCAAACCAGCTGATGACTTTGTTGGTGAGTCCTACATACTCCCTGAGCAGGTCCAACAGCAACCCATGGTCCACAGTGTCAAACACTGATGAGAGATCAGGAAGAATGAGAACTGACTATTCTACTTTGTCTCTCACCCTGAAAAGGTCACTGTGCACCCTAAATAGCACAATCTCTGCGCTGTACATTGACCTAAACCCAGACTGGAGAGGCTCATAGATGTTAAAGGCAGTGAAGTGTGCCTCGAGCTGTAGCACAACCACCTTCTCAATAACCTTTCCCTAGAGGGTGAGGTTAGAGACAGGTTGGTAATTCACCAAGATGTCTGGCTCTATCGATGTTTTTTTCAGAAGAGGTTTCACCAATGCAGAGGGCCTGGAAGGAAAAGTATGTCTCTGTGTAGACGACACAAAGATCTGCAACAGAGTTGATACACAAGGTGGGGTGGAAAGGATGAGAAAGGACTTGACAAGGTTGGAGGAATGGTCAAATGTACGGCAGCTTAGATTCAATGCTAAGAAGTGCAAGGTAATGCACCTGGGAAACAAAAAACCCAGGAGAAGAGCACACAATGGGGGTGAGATACTAACAACAACAAAAATGGAAAGGGACCTGGGGGTAGTCATATCAGATGACCTAAAGTTGGGCAAGCAATGAGAGGGTAGTAAGGAGGGCTGGGGATACTGGGATGCATAGAGAGAGGCATCACCAGTGAGAACAAGAAGTTGTTATCCCTCTGTACAGACAGCTGATGAGACCCCATCTGGAGTACTGCCTGCAGTTCTGGAGACCCAATCTCCGCAAAGACATAAACAGGATGGAGGCAGTCCAGAGGAGGGCAACTAAAATGGTGCAGGGTCTGCACTGGAAGACATATGAAGAGAGACTTAAAGAGCTTAATAAGTATAGCCTCGAGGAAAGGAGGGAAAGGGGGACATGATAGAAATTTTCAAGTGGAACACTAGGTTTGCTGACCAAGGCATCTAGCTTCACCTGAGCTCTTTCCTTCTAGGTTTGCTTGAAAGGACAGAGCAAAGAACCTTACCAGAGCAAGGGAAATTATTAAGACTTCTTTTGGTTAAGCAGATTTACTGTGTGTTGTTATTTTTATTTTGTACTCACAGGGATTGTTACTGTTTGTTGCTAACATTTTATTGCTTTATTTTTCTCTCATTCAAATTGTTGTTGCTGGATATACCTTCTGCTGCATTATTACAAGGTGTGCCTACAGGTATGTGCTAACAGATTACTGCTGTTAATTGTCTGATTCAAATTGTCTTTTGCAAGGTATATCTTCTGTTACTGCTTTATTTTTCTCTGTAGTAAAGTGTTTCTTACAGGGTATATCTTCTGTGAAATTATTACAGGTGGTGCTTTATAGGTTTTACAGTTTTATCTATCATTAGGATAAGCTTTCAGGGTTACTGCATTTGTTGCTGACTGATTGTTTCTGCTCTCACCTCCTTGTTTCTTTCGTCCGTGGTTCTTTTTTTTCAGCCGGGGAAGGGCCCAGCCAACCACCCCACGATACACTCCTTTTATAGGGTAGCACAGTCATGACATTTCCTGTGGCAAAGCAGGAAGGGGCAGATCAGTGGGGTATCCACACAGTGACCTCATTTATTTATTTATTTGGATTTTGGTAACCAGGTAAACCCACTGAGACCAGAGATCCCTTTTTCAGGGGCGATCCGGGATACTAGTATTTTAACTTGTTATAACAAGTTATACAATAACAAACAAAACACAAAATTAAACTTTTGCTTCATTTTCTTCCTTCTAATTACTCTGACCAGGTTATAAACCCAGCAACTTATCTGGAATGGACATCATTAACTGCAGGTACTGCAGAACACTTTTCAGAAGGGAAGTTTTACAGCATTTTGGACACTGTCCGACATGCTGGGCCATTGGAGATCTTAGGGCTCAGCTCCAGGCAGCATGGGTAGAGATTGCACACCTCAAATTTCATATTCATGAGGAAATATATTATAAGAACCACCTGCCATTTCCCCAACATCCAACAGAAGCACCTCGACCGCAGAGGGTAGTTGATCTGGGAGGTTGGCAGGTGGTTAGGAGGGGCAAATCGGGTGCCCCATCACTCGGTGCTCTCCAACATATTACCTCCACAAACCATATAAAAACTACAAACAGGTATCTGCCTCTATCTTCCGAAATCAAACAAAGGGGCAGAGGACACTGCAGAGAAGGACACTGCAACACAGGAGCTAACACAACAAAACTCACTCAAAACAGGAACCAAAACAAAAAAAGCAAAAAGGAAATCCCAAAAACTTCTGATCATAGGAGACTCCATAATTCGATGAGTTGATACCTATCTCCAGACAGGGGTAATGGTCAGATGTCTCCCAGGTACATCAGCGTGGAGAGACACTGACCGCATTGCTAAAATTGTTCAGGAAGTAGAAGAAAACATTGACATCCTGGTACACATAGGGACTAATGATCTTGCCAGCCGGTCAGTTGTGGAGACCAAGGAACACCTGACCAGGCTGGGTGACAAACTATCATCCATTTCATCTGACATCTCCTTCTCTGAGATCCTGCCAGTCTGGGAGAGGGGGGCCAGATGGACGGAAGGTCAGAGAAGGGGAGATAGGGGAGCTAAACATGTGGCTCAAGGGCTGGTGCCAGGAAAAAGGACACAAAATTGTAGGGAACTGGCAACAGTTTTGAGAGCGAAAGTTCTTTAAATTTGATGGACTGTATCTGACTAAGGAGGGAGTCAGTGCATTGGGGCAGAAGTTTGATGTCTTTGCAGAATATTTAAACTAGTAAATGGGGAGAGGGGTGCAGCACCCCATATGTCGAATAGGAAGAACACCCCTCCCCCCTCAGTTAGTGGTCAAACAGGAGTTCAGCGTGTTTGCAGTTCATTTGCATCACCAGGTAAGGAAAAAGCTCCAGATCCCCATACAATGCACTGGGGAAATGCCAGACCTCACCCAACAACTAACGCACAGAAGAAATGCTCGCAGTCTGGGAAACAAGATCCCAGGCCTGCAGACAATAATGACAGAGGCTAAACTGGACATAGTAGCAATTAGTGAGACATGGTTTACCAGTAACCACACTTGGGAGACTTCAGTACCTGGCTATGTACTTTTCAGAAGAGACTGAGGTGCAAAAATGGGAGGGTTGCGTGGTCCTCTATGTCAACGAAAATATCAAAGCTACAGAAATTCAGAATACACATAAGGAGGCAGAAGAACTGTGGGTCATCCTGGAAACAGGAAATGGGATAGCCATAAGAACTGCAGTTGTCTACAGGCCTCCAGACCAGGGGGAGGACATAGACACATTATTGTTAGAAGATATACAATACATGACAACTAAAGGGGAGGTTCTGATAATGGGAGACTTCAACATGCCAGATACAGATTGGTCAATACCAGCAGGAACATCTGCCAGAACTAGACACATGGTGGATTCCCTGCAGAAGGAGGGCCTCAAACAACTGGTGCAACAACCCACAAGAGACAGGGCTATCCTAGATCTAGTGCTGACTAACAGGGAAATGATCACAGATCTCCAGGTAGAAGGTCACCTGGGGGCCAGTGACCATCACATGGTATAGTTCAGTTTGGCCACTACAACTAAATCATCCCATTCCAAGGCAAAAATATGGGACTTCAGAAGAGCTGACTTTGATAAGATGGCCAACAGAGTTAAGCTAGCCCTGGCAAAAAGAAATACAGGTGAGGGGGTACAGGCAAAGTGGGCAAGCATTAAGGATGGAACACTTGAAGCAACATACCATTGCGTCAGAGAGAAAAGGAAGTGCAAAAGAAGAAGGAAACCACTTTGGTTCTCAAACACAGTAGCAGAAAGGGTCAGAGCCAAAAGGCTGGCCTTAAGGAAATATAAGGGAACACAGCGGGATGAAGATAGGGAGGCATACCAAACTTCCCTAAGGGAAGCAGGGAAGGCAGTAAGGCAGGCAAAGGCCCAAACCAAGGAAACACTAGCACAAACAGTAAAAGAATGTGACAAGACTTTCTATAGATATATTATTGAAAGAAGAAAGTCCAGTGGGGGTATTGCTAAGATCAAAGGAGATAAGGGGGCATGTGAGGAGGAGGACCATGTAAAAGCATCTATCCTAAATAGATATTTCTGTTCAGTATTTACTGAAGAGAAGGTAGGGCAGGGCCCACAGCTCAGCACCATGGACATAGGGGGGAGGGAGGTGAGCACTAGTCCCTTCACAAAAGAAAGGGTCCTACAGGAGCTCGATAAGTTCAGGGTGGACAAGGCAATGGGACCTGATGGCATACATCCCAGGGTACTAGAGGAGCTAAGGGTGGAACTAGCAGAGCCATTATCAGAACTGTTTAGTGAGTCTCTGAGCACAGGAGAGGTCCCAGAAGACTAGAGAAGGGCTCATGTGATCCCGCTCCACAAGAGTGGTAGCAGGGAGGAGGCAGGGAACTACAGACCAGTCAGTCTTACCTCAGTAGTGGGAAAGATTATGGAGGCACTCCTTAAAGAAAGGATAGTGCAACACCTGGAATCCATACGAGCACAGGATCCAAGACAGCACTGGTTTACAAAAGGAAGGTCCTGTCAAACTAATCTCATAGATTTCTTTGACTGGGTAACCAGAGTGGTGGACCAAGGGGGAGCAGTTGATGTTGCCTACCTTGACTTCAGCAAAGCTTTCAATACTGTTCCACATAGAAGATTGATTAATAAACTGGGTAGGCTCTGGGTGGGTCAGAAGTTGGTCAACTGGGTGGCAAACTGGTTGGTGGGCAGAAAACAGAGAGTGGTGGTAAACGGTATACAATCAGAAGAGATGCAAGACACAAGTGGGGTACCTCAGGGATCAGTCCTGGGACCAGTCCTCTTCAATATCTTCATCAGTGACATTGCAGATGGACTGGAGGGTAAGGTTTGTCTGTTTGCAGATGACACCAAGATCTGCAACAGAGTAGATGATGCAGATGGGGTGGGTAGAAAGAGAAGAGATCTGGATAAACTAGCAAACTGGTCGGAAGAGTGGCAACTGGGGTTTAATGCAAAGAAGTGCAAGATCATGTACATAGGGAAGAGAAACCCTGAAGCCACCTATAGGCTGGGAGGGGAGTTGCTGGCAGTCACAAGGGAAGAAAGAGACTTGGGTATCATCATCATCACCGATGACCTGAAATCATCCAAGCAGACCACTAAAGCAGTAGGTAAGGCTAGGGGGATGTTAGGGTGTGTTAGTAGGGGTATCACAAGTTGGAAGAGGGAGGTAATAATCCCTCTTTGCAAGACTCTGGTTAGGCCCCATCTGGAGTACTGTGTGCAGTACTGGAGGCCACACCTTCACAAGGACATTAACCAAACTGAGGCAGTCCAGAGAAGGGCAATCAAAATGGTGCAGAGACTGCATCAGAAAACATGAGGACAGATTAACGGAGCCCAATATGTATACCCTAGAGCAAAGGAGGAGAGGGTGATATGATCGAAACATTCAAACACCTTAACGGCATTAACAAGGTGAAAGAGTCTAACATGTTTCAATATAATAAAAATAGCAGGACAAGAGGACACAGCATGAGATTAGAGGGAGGCTGATTAAGGGGTAATGTGAGGAAGTTATTTTTCACAGAAAGGGTGGTGGATGCATGGAACGGCCTACCTCAGGAAGTGGTGGATATGAATACAGTGCCGGGCTTCAAACAGGCATGGGAAAGGCATAAGGAAGCAATACAGATGAGTATGAATAGATAGGCCATTGACAGAGCAAAGGCCAATGGCACCTTTATGAGGTAAAAAGACTGGATGAGCCTTGCGATCCTTATCTACTGTCAACTTCTATGTTTCTATGTTTCTATATGTCAAGGGAATCAACAAAGTCCAAGAGGGTAGCATCTTTCAGAAAAAGAGGAGTGCAAGAACAAGGGGGCACAATTTGAAGATGGAGGAGCGGCTCAGAGATAATGTAAGGAAGTATTTTTTCACAGAGAGGGTTGTGGATACATGGAATGGCCTTCCAGAGGAGGTTGTGCAGTCAAAAACAGTGGTGGAATTCAAGAATGCATGGGACAGTCATGAGGCAATTCTTGGGGGTGGGGATAGGAAGAAGTAGGCTGTTGGTTAACTAGGATCTGCAACTTATCCAGTAGGTAGGGAAATGAGCAGACTGGGTGGGCCAACGGTCTTTATCTGCCATCAAATTCTATGTTTCTATGCACTTTTCAGCTACACCAAGAAAAACACTTCTGACAAGGAGCACTGGACAGTCTCAGCAAACAACAGGCACAGTTGTCCAACACAGCTCACCAGTAGTCACATTGAGCATAGATCCAGGTTACAAAATGTTAGCCTCAGCTCAGAGATTATCCCACACACCTCTTCCACCACCACTGGCTGGAACGCCCCCTGAACTACTGAACATGACTCTGACTCCAAGGCTCCACTTTGATGGGTTCTAATGGTCCACCTGGGGTGATCCCGACACTAATGGAGGACACCCTGTCTGAGAAGAACCACACATTTCACAAGTGAAAAGGCTCTCACAGGCTCTAGACAGGCTGGATGTAAAAGCCTGTCTTCTGTTCAATAGAGTTGAGCTGGTCAGTTCCTCCAGGCAACAATCTCCCTAGACAAAAAAGCCACCTTCTTTTGGGTGATTCTGATAGCTTTCTGATACTCATCACAGTGAGACATCAAAACCAGTTTGTACTCCTAGGTCCTGGACCTCCTCCAACAATGCTCTAACCATGGTCCCCTGGTTTTCATCACCCTCAGCTCACCATCAAACCATGGCGAGCCAAGGCATGATACCAGCGGGCATACACGGACTGGCGCTATCAGGTCAAGGCCTCTGCAATGGCTATATTATAGGCTGCCACAGCTGCTTCCAACCCCCCAGTGCATGCTTTCAACACTTCCAAAATGTCCAGTACTGCCAAAAGTCCACTGGCTAAAGCCCTTTCAATGGGTGAAACTGGACAACATCAACAGCGGATGGATTACAAGGGGGGGCCGGAAACTGAACCTAATAGTGCAGTGATCTGACCAAATGACCAGATCAATCTTGAGATTATCAATCTCGAGACCTAGCAAGAATACCAGGTCCAAGGTGTGGCCGTGTTGATGGGTCGCAGAAGTAATCACTTGTGCAAGGACCAGAGATTTCATCATCTGGAGGAAATCCTGACCAAACTGCGAAATGTCATCATCGACCCAGACATTACGGTCCCCAAGAATAAGCTATTCTGGTGACTCCAACACCCTATTGGCGACAAAAGTTGCAATTTCCTGCAGAACCTCCCACTTTCACCCCAGAGGTCGGTACACGAGGAGGATCCTGCAGCCTGCACCTGGACCCCCCCCAGTGCACAGCCACACATTCAAACAATGAGGTATCCCTCACTAGATGTGCCACCAGGTTCAGTTGAGATGTGAAACAGATGGCAACCCACCCCCGGCAATCCCTTCTAAACCAGTGAACTATTGAGGACCCCGCTGGGACTGACGACTCCAGTACTGAACCAGCATCGACTCCAAGCCAGTCCTCAGTAATGCAAACCAGGTCAACCGAGGAAACAAGATCCATCATAATAGCAGACTTATTTCTCATCGACCTAGCATTGCACAACACCACCTGAAGGGGATGAAAGGAGAAAGCTGGCGCCTCAGCTACCTGCCCACTCGGTCTGGTAGGATTCCTGGGTGGAGTGAGTATACATGTCTGGCCTCTCTATCCAGTCCCCTTCTCACCCCAGGGAGTCACCTGGTCCTCACAACCATGATAGGAACCTCCCCATTAGCCCTCACCCCATCCCTCACTAGCCTCCTATTCCTCCTTCTAATTCCCACTTCCCTGCACCGACAATATACAGCAGCCAGTAGAGGGGTCATGGAAGGGACTTAGGCTTCTAAGTAAAGACGGGGAATAGCAGAGCCTTGGGGTCTGTATCAGGCAATACATCCTACAAACTACTTACTCTAAAACCACTCAATGCTTCCCCAAACCCCCTCTGGCAAAAAAATATCAGCAAGCACCTACTAACTAACCAAATTACATATACAAAATAATGTCTAACACCCTAACACCTGCATCCCTCCACACACACTCCCTAATGTTTATCCTAACAAACAAATAAATAACTTCTATTACAAAACCCCCACCACCACCCTTCTAACTCTCACATAAATAAAATAGTAAAATGATAGGTAAAACAAATGTAACCCCCCCCCCACCACCACCGGGGGTTTACCTGAATCTGCCCCGATTGTCCCACTTCTGCTGGTGCTCCTGGGTTATTTCCCCATTTCCCACTGTTGGCATGCTGTCTTCTGCCCTGTTTAGGTGTAATTCCATGGTTGTGAGCCACCAGCATGTTTGGTTCGGCCGGCGTTCACGTGCGGACGAGGAGCATTTGATGCTCCTGACCACCATTGTGGTCTGAAAGCTAGGGGTCTGCTTTTACATAGATACATAGACAGTGTCAGCAGATAAGGGCCTATGGCCCACCCAGTCTGCCCATTTGAGCTTGTAAGTTCAGTTTGTTTTCCTAGAAGTCTGTTGCCCCTTACCCCTGACCTCCAGAATTCCTTTATGTCTATCCCATGCATTCTTAAATCCCATGATTGTTTCAGCCCCCACCACTTCCTCTGGCAGGGTGTTCCACTTGTCCACCACCGTTCTGTGAAGAAATTCTTTCTCATGTTTCCTCTGAATCGTCCTCCCTCCAACTTCATCCCATGCCCTCTAGTCCTGGAACATCTTTTTCACTTAAAATAGTGTTTTCCTCGCCCTGTTCCTCCCTGTAAGATACTTGAATGTCTCTATCATATCCCTCTCTCCTCCTCTCCTCCAGGGAGTACTTGTTCAGTTCCTTCAACCTGTCTTCATAGGACTTGTGATGCAATCCATGCACCATCTTTGTTGCCCTCCTCTGAACCTTCTCTACCCTGTCTATGTCCTTACGTAGGTATGGTCTCCAGAACTGTACACTGTACTCCAGGTGGGGCCTCACTAGTGTCTTGTATAGCGAATTATGACCTCCTTTTCCTGCTGGTGATGCCCTGCCTATACATCCCAGCATCCTACTTGCTTTACCTGCTGCCTTGTCACACTGTTTCCTACCTTGAGGTCATCAGAGATGATAACCCCAAGATCCCTTTCCTGCTTGGTGCATGCTATATCCTCACCCCCAACTGATATATTGTGCCAGGGTTTTTGTGCCCCATATGCATTATCTTGCACTTCTTTGCATTGAATTTCAACTGCCAAACCCCTGACCATTCTTCAAGTTTCTGCAGGTCCCTTCTCATTCTGTCTACACCCTCTGGTGTGTCTACTCTTACAGAGCTTTGTGTCATCAGCGAACAGTGAAATTCTGCCTTCTAGGTCCTGCGCAATGTCACTGATGAAGATGTTGAATAGGACCCGTCCCAGCACTGATCCCTGTGGTACCCCACTGGTCACTCTTCCCTCTGTGGAGTGACAGCCATTTACCACCACCCTCTGTGTCCTGCCACCCAGCCAGTTACCTACCACCACACTACTGTCCTGCCCACACCCATATTCCTCAGTTTGTGTAATAGTCTTCTGTGGCACAGTGTCAAAGCCTTGCTGAAGTCCAGATAGGCCATGTCCACTGCCCTCCCTGATCCACCTCCCAGTCACCCAGTCAAAAATTCAACGAGGTTGGTCTGACATGACCTCCCCCTGGTGAAACCATGCTGCCTTGGGTCCTGTAGTCCATTGACAACCAGATGTTCCACCAATCTCTCCTTTAGTAGTGCTTCCATGATCTTCCCCACTACCGAGGTGAGGCTGACTGGTCTGTAGTTCCTGCTTCCTCTTTGTTCCCACTTTTGTATAAGGGGACTACATCTGCTGTCCTCCAGTCTTTGGGTACCTCCCCTGTTTCCAGTGATCGGCTAAACAGGATAGCCAGAGGTTCAGCCACCACCTCTCTTAGTTCTTTAAGGACCCTGGGGTGCACCCCATCTGGCCCCATTGCTTTATCAACTCTTATTACTGCCAGTTCCTTCAGGACCCTTTCTCGTGTAAAGGGACGTGTGTCCATTTCTGCACCATTCTCACCCCTTGTACTCCCTTCAAACCCATTACCCTCCTCTTCCTCAGTAAAGACTGAGCAGAAATACCGATTCAAAATGTCAACTTTACTGTTGTCATCCTCCACGCGGCCCCCATCCTCCCCCCTTCAGTCTCACTATCCCTCCCTTTGTCTTTCTTTTTTCACTTATGTACCTGTAAAAGGTTTTGTCCCCTCTACCCACTGATTTTGCAATGTGTTCTTCTGTCTGAGCTTTGTCTTCCCTTACTGACCTCCCTGCCTCCCTTTGCTTCTCCTGGTACTTCTCCCTATCCCCTTCTGCCTGTGTCTTTTTGTATTGCCTGAATGCAATCTTTTTGGCTTTCACTTTCTTTGCTACCTCTTTGGAAAACCATAATGGTCTCCTCTTCCTTTTCCTCTTGCTAACCTTCTTAATGCATAATTCTGTTGTTCTTGTAATCCCCATTTTAAATACTGCCCACTGTTCCTCAACCCCTGATTCCTGTCCCATTCCCCTTAATGCCTCTTTCAAGTATCTCCTCATTTTCCCAAAGTCTGCCCCCCTAAAATCCAGGATACGTGTTTTTGTGTGGTTTGGTTCTGCTCTTTCTGTGATTTCAAACCACAATGACTGGTGGTCACTGTTTCCCAGGTGCTCCCCCACTGTTACCCCCATCACACTGTCCCTGTGTAACCCCCCTGCAAATGGGGGTTCCCAAAAGACTTCCAGGAGCTTGCTTGAATGCTCCAAGCCTGAATGGTGTTTGGCATTTAAGCCATTTATCAGTGAGTGTTTTTAGAGCCTCTGGTACTGTCTCTTTAAGAGCTGTCTGCTTCAGACATAATTAGTTTGTATGGGGGGACTTGTGTGCTTTCTGTTTGAGTACCACTCGAGCTGCTGCTAATTCACTCCATTTTGCAGTCACTAGGAGTGCAAAGGAATCTATCTGAAAGATGTAACTGTTTGCCAAAATCATTTAGAGTAATAATGAAATTACAGTTTGTCTAACCTGCTTTCTTTGCAGTCAGAACTGTGTCTGCCTAGTTCCCATTCTGGTTTTGAACTGCTGAACTGGACCAATCAGTGTGGGGTAAGCTAGCTCTAAAATGGTGCCTTGGACGAATCAGAACTTGGACTCATAATCTGAGCCAGCCACAAGAGGATTGTATGGGCAGTGACTCTGGGAGATGTAGTTTAGACTTTGGCGCCTTTTTGGACCAACAGCAGCAGTCTATTGTGAGTGACAGCCAATCCAGTCAAGAACTGGGAGGAACTCAAAGGAGTGCCGGTTTTGTCTGTTGGAGTTTCAGTTTAGCTCTGGCAGTGAAGGGAAAGGAACCCTGTGTCCTTCAGTGCACAGTTTTAGTCAAAAACATGTGTAAGGTCCAGAGTTCCAGTCTGCAGCTTGTGTAACTGCTTATTAGGACTGAATCTGTCATGTGAAGAGAATCAAAGGATATCTGAAGAGTAAACCAGACTCACCCTGTAGAAGACTGGAGAAATTGTTGATTTGCACTCTGTCTGTCAGGAACTGAATCTGCTGTGTGTTCTCCGGGTATTGTGCAGTAATTGCGATGCGATACAGATGCAGCCTGCCTGGTATAGTGCTTTCTTTTACCATATAAATGTGTGAAGAGGTTTGTGTACCTCAAGTGAATCCTGCTCCATTAAGTGACTTTTGCCTGTGACTGTTTACCATATAAATGTGTGAGGAGTCTCTTGGAGCTCAAGAGTAGCCCTGCTGACATTGAAGGACCCTATCTTGTTTGGAGGTCGTGAGTACTAATTCAGAGTCGTCCCTGTTGAATTGCCACATTAAATCCAAATGGAATTACTGTACTGCTGACTGTTTAACTAATTTTCTTTTCTCTGTGTGAAAGGGCCCTACCAGCTGCCACGGTTTGGACTAGCCACTAGGGCTTGGGTACCCAGGGACAGTAACTGATAGGGATAGGCCTGTGCACAGAGCCATAGGTAGATGAGTAGAGTGATAAGCTAATTAACCTGATTTCCCCCTGTCCTTGTTATATCCCCCTAAATAAATCAGAGCTGCTTGTTTCAGCAAAGTTATACTGCCTGAGGTATTTGTCTATGTTAAAGTACTGTACTGTGATTGTTGCACTGTATCTTATTTCTCAGGAGGTCCCAGTGCCGGAACCAGTCCTGGGGGTAAGTGTATACTGTAAAGGTAATTCTGATGTATTGTGTGGGCCACTAGTGGGAAGAAAGGGGGGTTGCAGTGTCCCAGAGGGCTGTGACCAAGTTAGTTTAACTATTGTAAACCCTGACCTCTGGGTGGAGGCACCCGCCATTGGATCCAGGCCCCTCAACCTGTTAGTGGCAAATCAGGCAGGGATAGTAGCCCCTGGGATAGCGCCATCTAGGGGTTACACCTGTTTGTCAGCACAAGGTCCAGTATTGCCTTCTGCCAAGTTGGTTCCATGACCAGTTGCTTGAGGAGGCACCCTGAAGGAGTCAGGATAAATCTGCTCCTAGTTGATGCTGCTGCTGGGATGCTCCAGTCCACGCCTGGAATATTGAAGTCTCCAACCAGTACTACCTCACCTTGTCTGCCATCCTTTGGATGACTAGCATCAGCTCCCTATCTGTTTCTTCCTCCTGGGCTGGTGGTCTATAGACCACACCTGTGCGGATGGCTGTCCCCATTTTCCTTTCCAGCTTAACCCACAGTATCTCTCCCCCATTTTGTTCCTCCTGGATCTCTGTGGCCCTTATGTCATTTTTCACATACAGTGCCACTCCTCCTCCCTTCCTGCCTGCTCTGTCTCTTCTGAATATGTTGTAGCCAGGTATGGTCATCTCCCAGTCGTGGTTATCATTACACCAGGTTTTTGGTCCCAGTGCCCCCTCCTGGTGATCCTGGGGACCCTGAAAGGAGCTGGGCAGAAGCCCGGAGTGAAGCCCGAAGGGGAGTTCACACAACGGGGCTGCTCGGGGGACTCATGAATATTAATGAGTGGCTATATACATATTAATGAGCTGCTGTCTGCTGCCTAAGTGGACTGAGTTTCAGAAGCAGTGACAGATAAATGGCTGGGGCTACATTGATGAGAGTGTGCTCTTTTGAAAATTGAAAGGGCATCGTTGGGGCTACAACCCAGTGGTGGGATGGTGCAGCTGGGGTAAAGAGTTAGGCTGCACCAGACGTTAGAGGGGGGAGAGACTGCATAGAATTGAATGGACTCCATTAGACTGAATGGGAGCTGACATGCTGGTGACCTTTAATCCCTTAATTTTTAGCCAATCAGCAATCTTGGTGCACAAAACTGTGTCAGAGGGATTCCTGGGAGGAGGGAACTAATTCTGGCACCTAGATCATGCCCCAATAAACGAGGAGGAAATATTGATCACTATGGATATCAGTTAATGAAAGGCTTCAACAGCCAATCAGAGGACTGGCATTTCGGCTGATACAGTGGAGACTTTCTAGGATTGAGTCAGTCTGTTGCTGGGCTCTGGATGAGTCAGAACTGCGGTATAAGAACAGACTGTGAACTTCAGGGGCTTATCCAGGCCCTAATCTGAAGTGTGGGACTGTTGAAGGATTCCCCAGGTACTGGAAGCAGGACTGGATTGTGAAGGGGAAAAGAGAGACAGAGAGACTGAACCGAGATTCTGTTTCCCCAGGTACTGTGAAGTTGCCGAATGAGTGTTGGGAGAAACTTAAAGTGGCAGATACCCTGGGGAGATTGAGCTAACTGGAATGACTGAACAGAGTATCTGAGTTTTTACTGTTGCTGCTGAGAGGTCACTTGCTTGTGTGGACTGCAACTCTATTTCCTTCAAAGAGTCAGAACGTCTCAGGTTGTGGGGTGCTAGCCAGAAAGTGTGTGTGTCCTGACTGAACTGGTTAAAGAGGCTGAGACTGGCAGACTTGCTGCAGTTGAGTAAAAGAGTTGGACACTGCTAAACTGAAAGTGCAAACTGGTGTGCAGGGAGGCTGTTGTTGCTGAATCCCCCTCTGTTGGATTGCACTGACACAGATTGAATCGGAGGCTAGCACCTGCTAAAATTAGCACTGGACTTCAGTGGAGTAACTGTCTATAATTTTTCCTTGTGAGAGCTCAGTGCAGGAACTGCAGGAGGACCCCTATCATTTGGGAGTCCTCACTCAGAGCCAGGGAGGAACTCGCTAACCCCTCCCATGTGAGACTCATTGTCTCAGGAGGTCACGGGTATCGCACCCGAGTGTTAGAGCACTCTGATAGGAGAGCCGGGCTGTGTAGCCACTCCCAGGTCAGGGCCTTCTGGGGCTGGTGTTGTCCTGCCACAGTGCTCTGCATCAGGCCAGAAGTGGCTGAAGGTGACAAGCGGCCAGAACTGCAATCAAGGTCACCAGCTGCTAGATCATGGAAGAAGTTCCATCTGGGCAGAGGGATCTTGGCCAGCCTGTGTTTGCTACATTGAATCAATGAGCTTCATTTTCCCTGGTGCTGAGGTCATCAAACTGTGATTACCGAGGACTTGGTTGCTGGGAGAGAAAAAGGGAAATTGTTCTGTTTTCAATTTACAAGTTTCCTCAAATGTTTCAGGGCCCCAACAGCTGGCCAAACCGTGGCACTGATCAGGCCTGCATATAGTGGGTACCCCTAGAGACAGATTAGGGACACTGGTATCAGTGGGGGAGGGCTTGGCCTGGGGGCCCACATGTTTTGAAATTGCATATCTCACTAACGTTTCTCTTGCCTTCACAGCAACCCCTACATCTAGGTATCCCTTTCCCCATTCTTTACCCCCCAAATAAAGCTGTGAATTTGTTGTTTGAATCTGCTGTGTTAGTAAATTCCATTGCATGCATTTATTGCTGAAATATAAGGTTTATGGTGGGACAAGGTACTGGGGGACACAGTGTGCAGTGTGGTTGGTTGGGGAGGCACAGTATCCCAGGGGACTGTGCCAAGCACCCATCAGGCTAACTAATATTTTACTCTGGGTGGAGGCACCATGCTATTTTCATTATTTCTGGGAGTGAACCCCCATTAGTCACCGTAGCAGGACCCAGCCCCTGCCAGATACCGGAGACAGTTGGCAAGGGGGGGGGTAGCCCAGTGGCACATGGCGCCAGGGGGCTACATCTTGGAGGCACTACTGGGATCTCCCATTGACCAGCCATGTCTGTACTGGGAGATCAGAGTGTGAGGGTCCCTGAAGGGCCCCCGGTCCCCAAGTCCGCTCTGCCCCAGCCCAAGTTCAGACCTACCCAGGAGGATAAGCTGAGGCTGGTGGAATGGAGTAGGGGAATGAAAATGGATCCCCAAAAGTCTTTTCTCTTGCTGGGGGTACCCCCCCAAGATGGAAGAGGGGGAGGTTGAAAATTATGTGTCCACCATAAAGAGACTGGAAAAAGTTAAAGTTCAAGGGAAAATGTTTGACTCAACTAGAGGTACATTGACCATGTTGAGAGAGTACTCAGCCTATGCAAGCCAGTTGGATGCCTGAGCTTTTGGTGGTGGAGGGGTTGACTGTGGCTGTACCAGTAGTAATCTCTTTCAGTGTGATCTCCCCAGTGAGAGGGGGTCGAGGAGTGGGGCCTTTTCCTGAGATGCCCAGGTTTGAGAGACCACAGCCTGGTTCCATGCCTGTGGCCTATGAGTCATACCGTAAGCTAAGAATGTTTTCAGGGGTGAAAACCACCCCAAATGGTGAGGACGACTTGGAGGTCTGGATGGACAATACCACCCTGTTAGTCCAAGATTGGCAGTGCTCTGAAGTTGAGAAGTGGAAACAATTAGTAGAGTCTATGGGGTCCCACCTCAGAAGTAATACATTCTTTACAAGCCACAGACCCAGAAGCTCCAGCCCAGGTATATATCTTGGCTTTGGAAAGTGTATTTGGGAGCCCTGAAACCTGCAAGGACCTCATGTTGAATTTCAAAACCACTAGGCAGTTGGAGGGGGAATGTTTTTCTGCTTTTCTGTCCCAGAGAGAGAGGGCCTTGCAGAAGGCATTCTGGAGGGGGGAGTAGTGGCCCAAGATTTAAATTGGCTCAGATTACAGCATGTGGTGAAGGCCTCCTGTTGTTACCCATTACTAGTGGTGCAGTTGCATTTAGCAGACAGGATAGCTAATCCCCCTCCCTACTGGGTTTTGGTATGGGAGGTCCAGGATGCTGAAGAACAACAGGGTCACTGGGGGATGTATGGGGTATCCACTGTAGTGACGCAGGTGGAGCAAGAGGTGCCTCCCAGTAGGGTCTAGGAATTGCAGACATTATTAAGTGAATACAAGGATGTAGTCAGTTTGGCTAAGCTGGCTGCGGGTTCAGGTCCCATGGAAGCTCCTGGGGTGAGTAGCATAGTCCCTAATTTAGGTCCCACCACATTTGGTGTTGGACCCCCTGCCCAGACACCCCCTCCAACTGTGGAGTTAAGGCCCAAGTGGAGGAACTGGTTGTGACACTTGTACAGCTGGTTCTGATTAATCTATGATTTTTGTAATATAAAAATGTGTTATTGAGTGTCTCTCATGAGACATGCTGAAATAGCCTGTGGAATGACCCCCCCCCCCCCCCAGGTTTCAGCTACAAGGTGTTACCTGGAAGGCCAGGAGATAATTACAGGCTAGAAGAGGCCTAAATTAAGGATCTTCTGTTTATCTAGCTTATTTGTAGCTTGCCAGCTGCTAGGATGGGAAATCATAAACTTTTATAATGTTTAGAGGAAGAGAACAGTTTATGACGCTTTACTGCAAAGTCATAAAAGATTCTTTGATGTGTCCTGGGAGAAAGAGCTACTTGAGATCAAAGACGGGATGTTATTTAAAGAAAGTCATGTGGGGACATGAGTTTTGCTGAGGTCACCTTTATTAATTTACCTCCTGCTGGATAGACATCCTGATTGTATAATTTTTAAAAAACAGAGGAGGAGCTGGGTGACATCATGGAAAAGGGCAGGCTCAAGACAGTGTTTTAATTATGCTGTGAGTGACCTGTAAAGACACACATGTTTGGACTCTCTTGACAACAACATCTGTCTATCAGCACTATTAGAAGAGATATATTAGATATATAAGTCTAATTGTCTGGTGGTAGGAATTTTGCACTTTTTTTAACCCTTGTTCTTTTAAATGATTGTATGTTTTTGTGATATATGGTTCTAAATTTACATTTTTTATCTATTTTTAAGTAAACCTCTACTTTAGAGACTACTTGGTGTGCCTTTGAAATTCTTTTTCCTGACAAGTGAAGCATACATGGTTAAAGTTGACACTGTACAAAGCTTACTGGTTTTACCAAACTGGGAAAAGGTAAGAATTTATTCTGAGGTTTTAAGGGTTCATTTTGTACACCTGGCTAGGTGCCCATAGGTGAAAGATATCTGCCCCCGAAGAGCAGAACTATCTGAGCCTGTACATTGGGTACACTAGCAAGAGGTTCATAGTTTGAATCCCTCCAGAACTTGAGACCAAAGTTTGATTTGAACCCACAAAACAGACAGGAGGGTTACCCTGTTCTGTTAACTGTTCACAAGACTGCGCTCAGAGGTTGGCACTGTGGGAGCAGAGGGCCTGACCTGCTGAGTGGGTTTGTGACCTAAAGGTGGGTATGCAATGTGAGAAGTCAGCAGGGAAAGCCAGGGGGATACTGGGATGCATAGGAAGGGGCATCACAAGTAGAAAAAGGGAAGTGGTTATCCCTCTATACAGACAGTTGGTGAGACCCCATCTGGAATACTGCGTGCAGTTTTGGAGACCTCATCTACGCAAGGACATAGACAGGATGGAAGCAGTCCAGAGGAGGGCAACTAAAATGGTGCAGGGTTTACATCAGAAACCATATGAAGAGAGACTGAGAGAGCTTAATATGTATACCCTTGATGAAAGGAGGGACAGGGGGGACATGATAGAAACTTTTAAGTACCTCAAGGGAATCAACAAAGTCCAGGAGGGTAGCATCTTTCAGAAAAAGAGATGTGTAAGGACAAGGGGGCACAGTTTAAAGATAGAGGGGGGTCGGCTCAGGGGTAATGTGAGGAAATTCTTTTTCACAGAGAGAGTGGTGGACGTGTGGAACCACCTTCCTGGAGAGGTTGTGGGGTCTAAAACAGTGGAGGAATTCAAACATGCATGGGACAGACATAAGGCAATTATAGTGGGGGGTTGCAGGAAATAGGCTGTTGGTTAACTAGAATCTGCAGCTTATCCAGTAGGTAGGGAAATGGGCAGACTGGGTGGGCCAAGAGGTCCTTATCTGCCGTCAAAGTCTATGTTTCTATGTGACACTGGTGTGGAGGGTGGTTGAATTACAAAGGGCGAGGGCGCCAGTTGCTGCCCAAGGACATGAGCAGGTTGTAGAATGGAGCCCTATAGTTCAGAGTGCCCTCATGGGAATGTCCAGGGCTCGTCTGGTGCGATCAGACCAGCCACAGTCCCGGGAACCTGTTATTTGTTATAGGTGTGGGGTAAAGGTCATATACAGGAGGGGTGTATGATGTCTTTAGACCGTTCGTCTAACAGAGACAGGGCACCTGCTGACCCAGCCAGCAAGCAGGGGAAATATGGAGGGGCCTGGGAAAAGGGGCGCACCTGGGCCCTGGCAGGTCCAGCTCCATGGCTCACTCAAGAGTCTCATCTGGCAGAGCCAACACGAAGATGCCAGTAGATATGCGGAAGTTAATGGGGTCGACAACTGAAACTGAAATCACCATCAACGGGATCCCCATTCAGTGTGCTCTGGATAGTGGCTCCCAGGTTACTATCATCTTCAAACCCAGATACGATCAGAATTTATCAGACGTGGAAGTACAACTGCATGATGGACTGCACATGTCGGGCCTCAGTGAGAAAGCATACCCTTAACTCAGCTACGTCAAAGTATGGATGGCGTTCCCTACTAAAGTGGCTGGAGTGAGTGAAGTTGTAGAGACTTTAGCATTGATTTGCCCTGAAGCTAACATCTTTGAGGGAGTGTCGGTATTGGTGGGCACAAATGCCCATATGTTTGGACGTCTGGCCCAACTGTGTTGTGCTCGAATAGCAGAACAAAGGGAATGGAGCACCAGTTGCACCTCCTGGTCCAGGAGGCGTATCAAAGGAAGAGGCAACCCCTTGCTGAGGAGCTTAATGATCCAGCAGGAATAGTGTGGAGAAGGGATGAAGATGAGATTGTGCTCCTGCCAAATGCGGAATGCAACATTGCCAGTGTAGTGAGGCTGAAAAAGGATGTCAAGAACTAGATATTAATGTTGGATGCTCTGGTTGAACATGGATTGCTGGTGGGACCGTTAGTCAGGCCCAGCATCCTGCCAGCCAGGGATATGCCCCCAGAACAGCGAAATTTCTGCGGTGACATGCGGCGATATCAACAACAGCGCCATGTTGCCGTAGAAGTGCCAGCTGGGACGGGTAAGCCCTTCCCCTGACCTGCACCCTTCCCCGAACTAACGCTGACATGGAGTTAGAATCCTGAAGTATGGGGGAGGGGCAAAGCCCCTAAAGAAAAAACACACACCAATGTGTGTGACTCCATGCCAACTGCAAATCACTGTTGACATGGTGCCTGGCGCTGTGATGCTGGTCGACGTTTTTCTTGTCGAACCGGCATCCTAGAGCCCCAGCCAGGGCAAATGCATATGTTCGAAGGCTGCCTGTACAAATGAAGAATGTCATGGATAAGGAGGTGGTGGTACTGAAAGGACAGACACTGGCTCAGATATATTGCGTCCACGTGGAAGTGTATACTGCTGCAGCAAGCAAAGGCGCACCTGTGGGAGTCGATCCCGGATTATTCAACTTGAGTGACTCCCCCATCCCAGAGAAATGGAAAGAGAAAGTGAGGAAGAAGCTGGCTGCTCGGACGGATGTATTCTCCCTGCATGAATGGGATGTAGGGTGCGTGAGTGGAGAGCAGCATCCGCTATGACTCACTGATGATAAGCCTTTCCAGGAGAGATGAATGCAGCTGGCCCCAGTGGATATAGATGACATCCAACTACACTTGCAGAAGATGCTGGCCACGAGTATTATTCAGGAGTCCCGGAGCCTCTACATGTCACCCGTTGTGGTGGTGAGAAAAAAGAGTGGGGCCATAAACATGGGCATGGACTACTGCCCCTGAACAAGCGGATGGTGCCGGACCAGTACACTATGCCCAGAGTGCAGGACACACTGGACTGTTTCAATGGAAGCCAATGGTTTTCAGTTTTGGACTTGCGGACTGGCTATTACCAGATCCCGATGGACCCTCAGGATTGGGAGAAGATGGTCTTTATATGTCCCCTTGGGTTCTATGAGTTCCTGAGAATGCCCCAAGGGATCTTGGGCACCCCTGCCACCTTTCAGCACCTGACTTGAGCACCTTGAACAGGGCTGCTTCAGCTCCCCCACGGTCAGCCAGCACCCAGCCAGCCAGCAACCAAGACCAGGACACCCGCCTGCAGCTCCTTGGAAGCGGCCTGCCCTTGAACAGGGCTGCTTCAGCTCCCCCACGGTCGGCCAGCACCCAGCCAGCCACCGACCAAGACCAGGACACCCACCTGCAGCTCCTTGGAAGGTATGGGACAGCGCAGCCAATCAGAACACGGGTGCTTCCAACAAACCCACTCCGATTGGCCAGGACTTTTCCCCTGCTATAGACACCTGGCACTTTGTTAGATTTTCGATAGAACTAAGCACATTTCAACTGTGTAATAGAAGTTTTTCAACTGTATTAGCTGGATTGTAATTTCTACTACTGTTTTAAAGTGCTTACACCTCTTCTGTCTGACTGCTCTTCCTGCAGCGCCCCCTCCCCCCCATCCAAGCACTCTGCCTTGGTGCCAATAAGTCTAACTACTTTTTTTTTATACAGACCTGCCACTAGAGGGACTCTTGGTCTTCTACATAAATCACTGTACTCACTGTACTCATTCGTGGGCAATATGGCCTGCATTATCATTCTACTTCTTTCCCGGTGCTGCTACAAGGGGTGGTGGTAGTTGAGGTTCCCCTAAGCTTCACTCAACAGGCTGACAACTTCCTTAAAACTGCCTGTGCTACAGCTCTGCAGCTGAAAACAGGAAGCCCTCAGTGTCTGCCATCCACCCTTCAGACTCAAGTCAGATAGACGCTGAGCACCCTATTATTACCTACGCTACGCTGTCATACCGATAGATACTGATAGAATCCTCTGCAGAGAGCCAGCACTCCTGGACACCCTTGATTGGTGCGGCACTGCCCTAGGGGGATTGTGATTGGTACGCCCGCTTGCCTGCTTTGCTCTGATTGGGGCACCTTCTCTATAGCCTGTTACAGTGTTCCCTTCTTAATTCTGACTTCTCAGCTCTCGCTCTGATCTGAAATTTTCTCCAACCCCCTCTCCCAGGCCTCCTTTAAATACACTCATGATCCACCTCCAATATCATATTACTGCTTCATTGGCCTAGTTTTGACTGCTGCCAACCTATGATTGGTATCTGAGTGTGGCCAATAAGACCGCCCTGTGTGGATATCTCTTGAGCCCCGCCACTAACTAAGCTGCTCCTGCTCTCCTTGTTCCCCTTTCTGCTGTATTTTCTCATCTAGGTTTTAAGTGAGTACCTAGGTGGGCAAATTACTTGCCTAGAAAATATTGCACTAATACAAATCACGTGACCACTCAATCTGGGACCATGGCTCTCCTTATTGTGTTTTTATTGCTCCTAAGATGCAGAGTTCTCAGCAATACAGTGCAATTCGAAGTACCTCAATGCAATTCAGTTCTCCAATGTACCTTATCAATACCTAATGTTATAACGGTCTACCGTGCAGACACTACGTCATTCTCCTCTCCCCTTTTAGCCTATTCCCCCTGGTTAGCCTACACCCCCTTGCTACTGTCCTCACCTATGTCTATTCAAGCACTTACATTGATCACGATAAACTGTCATTACAGTGGTGCCGCCTCTTATGCAGCACGATATGGGTTACCGCGAAGAAATAAAAAAGCAGTCTCCATTCTTATAAGCTCCTTAAAGAAAGTTATACTTCTGCTTCTTCTCTGCTCAGGAAATGTGGAGCTCAACCCTGGCCTCCCCCCTACAACTTACCTCGCCTATCGATTTTGCTGAGGCCACAGGTCTCAAAATGATGATGGTCAACATTTTAAGCCTGCCTAAAAAACTTGTACAGCTGCAAGCCTGGGCTGCTCACGTTAACCCTGACCTTATCATAATTACTGAGTCGTGGTTAAAAAGACGAACACTGATCAACAAATATCATCATGGCTACAATTTATTTAGAGCTGATAGAGAGTCTAGAGGTGGGGGTGTGGGTTATTCACGCCCAAATCTAAGTACTGTCACCAATATTAGTTGCAAATCTCTAGCCAAGGAATCTGAGTTAGTTTCGCTGAGCCTTCATCTCCCTCCTCGAATGTATCACTATCCTAGGTGGCTATAGACCCCGTCTGGTGGTGATGAAGTCCTTAATCTTTTGAAATCCATGTTCGTAGATGCAAAAACTGAAACAATATTTCTAGGAGATCTAAATATGGACTGGCTGTCACCTAAATCACATGGCCTCAAATCCCTTTGTGACGAGCTAGGTCTTGGGCAATTAGTCAGTGAACCCACTAGGAACAACACTCTAAATACTGTCAACAGGTCCATTCTAGATGTAGTACTAACCACCCATCCACACAAAATATCTCATTCGGCAATGTTTCACAATGACATGAGCGATCATGGAATTGTTGCTTGCATAAGATCTCAAATTAAGGCCCGGCCACAACCCATCTTTATAACAAAAAGATCCTTTCACAAATTCAATGCAGTAAACTTCCTATCTGACCTGAGCATGATCAGATGGCAAGATCTCTACCTAGCCAAAGATGTCAACAAGGCAGCTTACATCCTTAATGACAAACTCACTTCAATAATAAATAAGCATGCCCCTTTCATCAAAGTAAGGGAACGGAACAATTCCAACCCTGGTTCACCTCAGATCTCAAGGCAGCCCTTATAGCTCGAGATAAGCTCTGGGCTAAAGATAGACATTCCAAAGAATCTTCGGATTGGAAGGCCTTTAGAACAGCCAGGAATAACTGTGTGAAAAAACTTCGCTCTGCTAAAGCTAGCTATTATATTTCTACTCTCGAACAAGCTAAAGGTAACCCTCATAAAATATGGCAGACTATCAAAGCTATAGAAGGACAGCCCATGGCCCCCTCTGTCCCAACAAAGATAGTTGCAAGTGGCAAGATTGTGGAAAACAAGTCCCTAATCCTGGAGGAGCTTAACTCCCACTTTGCCACAGCTGGATTAGCTTTTGACTCATCACCTTATGCTGGTGCTGCGGTGAGGCAGCATACCCCTCCCCCTACATCTAGTCCTGCACCCATCCCCTTCCAACTGCGCAAGATAACTTATAAAGAAGTAGAAGATTCTCTTCTTAACTTAAGACACCAAAAAAAGTGCAGGGGACTATGGCTTGGAACCCTTTTTCCTAAGGTCAGGCTACGCCCATCTCATTGCCCCAATTCTCCACATCTTCAATCTTTCCATTACATCTACTATTGTGCCGTCCTGCTGGAAATCAGCACATATCCTCCCTCTATTTAAATCTGGTGACCCACGCAATGTAAACAACTACAGGCCTATCTCCATATTGCCTATCCTTTCTAAAGTTCTCGAAAAACTGATCCATATTCAGTTAAAATCTCACTTGGAAACCTTCTCTCTCATTAACCCAGCTCAATCCAGCTTCCGGGCTAATCATAGCACAATCACCGCACTAGCAAAAGTAACCAATGATTGGATCTCTGCTATAGATGCTAAGAAGGTAACTGGCGCAGTCTTTTTGGACCTCAGCAAAGCTTTTGATACTGTTGATCACAAACTATTAGTCAATTGCCTTGCAAAGTTGGGTGCCACATACCATACCACCCAGTGGTTCTCTAGCTACCTAACTGGAAGATTCCAAAAAGTAAAGGCAGAAGGCTTTTTTTCTGCTGCCTTGCCAGTTGCAAGAGGAGTCCCCCAAGGATCCATCTTATGCCCTATCTTGTTTTCTTTGTACATTAATGACTTAGATGCTAACATATCTATGTCCAATCTGCACTTTTTTGCAGATGATACTGTGTTGTATACTTCTGGCTCATCGTTATCTGAAGTCAAGGGAGTGCTTCAAGTGGACTTCGCACAACTTGAGCATAATCTAATAAAGGCAAAGCTTCTGCTCAATGCTAAGAAGACTAAAGCGATGATATTATCCCGCAGTGCTGTCACAGGCCCCCCCAATACCCTTGCCCAAGACTTCATTGTCACCATGCTAAACGAGCCTCTGGAAGTTGTAACCAAATTTAAATATCTGGGTATCTGGATCGACAATAAATTATCTTTGAATTACCACGTCGAAGATGTCTCTAGAAGGTTAAAAGCAAGGTTAGGTTTCTTCTACAGAAATAGGCCCCTTTTCCCCCTTGAAACTCGAAACAAGCTTGTACAGGCCACTTTTCTCCCCCTACTCGACTATGGCGATGTAATCTATTCCTCCACCACTCTTGCAAATCTAAGTAAACTGGACATCCTTTATCACCGTGCGTTACAGTTCATTACCAACTCCCCTTACCGTTCGCATCACTGTGACTTATATGCAGCTGTTGGTTGGACATTCCTTACTACTAGACGCCTGCTCCATGCTGGGCTATGGACTCTTAAACTGCTTTTGCAGAAATTGCCAAGCTATCTCTCTTCCCTTATTAGTATCTCACATAGTGCATACTCGTTAAGAAAATCTGACTTTATTATGCTTGACATACCAAGGACGTGGACCTCCTTTGGTAAACGTGCTATTGCATATGCCCTTCCCTCCATTTGTAACCAATTACAAACCGTACTGAAACTAACTAGCACAGTTTCAATAAACTTCTACAAATCGTTAAGTTCAGCCAAAATAAAAGACACCTGTAACTGTCATTAAGTCTCTTCCTTCCCCATGTATGCCATATTTATCCACTGGTAAAGTATAATTGCTTTGTCATATTAACTGCTTTCCTTTCCCCTTCTACTCCTGGCTTTATCTATGCTTACGCTCCACTGCTACTCTATCAAATCACTCCTCCCCCATATCAGTTGTAGTCTGTTGTTTGTTCTAGCTGCCAAAAATATATGTATTGCACACACCAGTCATCATGTTTCATTTATCAGTATGCAACCTGTAAGTCGCTTCCCTGTCTCATATTAATGTTTACCACCTGCGGTCACCCTATGTGGTACCCTTGTATGTATATCCAGCCTGTAACACGTAACGTGCATTTCATGTATATACTGTTATTACCTATCTATGTTTGTACTTTAAGTGTTTATGTCACAGGACCTCCTTGTGAATGAGCTTGCTCAATGGAGTTTTCCTGCAATAAACTTGAACTTGAACTTGAAACTTGATGGAGATGGCCATCAGGAATATGAACCTGCTTGTTCTTGGTCTACCTGGATGACATCATCATGTTCGGGAAGACATTGGAGGAGCACAAGGCCAGGTTGATGAAGGTATTGAACCGCCTGGAAGAGTTTGGATTGAAGCTATCCATCAACAAGTGTTAATTCTTCTGGACTTCGTTAAGTATGTTGGGTGCATCATCTCTGAAAAGGGCGTACAGACTGATTCCTAGCAAGGTTGAGGTCCTCACCACCTGGCCCAAGCCATGCACCTTGAAGGACTTACAGCAACTTTTGGGTTTGTGCGGCTACTACAGGAGATTTGTAGAGGACTACACTCGGGTGGTGAGGCCCCTTTTGAATCTACTACAGAGGTATCCACCCATGAACAAGAGCAAGAAGACTGCCAGACCTGCCAGCTATTTCCACCTGTCTGAACCCTTGAGCAAGAGGTGGGATGGGGACTGTGATAGGGCCTTTGAGGATATCATCTATTGCCTGACCCATGCCCCGGTACTGGCCTATGCAGACCCACAGAATCCCTACGTCCTTCACACTGATGCCAGTTTCAGTGGATAGGGGGCTGTGTTGTATCAGGAGCACCCTGAAGGTTTACGCCCAGTTGCATTCCCCAGTCAGAGCTGGAATCCGTCAGAGCGAAGGTATTCTGTCCATAAGTTGGAGTTCCTTGCATTGAAGTGGACCATAGTTGATCAGTTTCATGATTATTTGCATGGGGCCAAGATTACTGTGAAGACAGATAATAATCCCCTAACTTACGTACAGACCACAGCCAAGTTGGACGCAGCTGGTCATAGGTGGCTGTCAGCCTTGGCCACCTATGATTACTGCGTGGAGTACCGACCGGGTCTAAACCATATTGATGTGGACACTGTCTTGGCGGCCTCAAGCTGGTAATGGTGAGAGCTCGAACTGGGTGCACATCTCAGAGCAAACTGTCAAGGCCCTATGTAAGAAGCATGATGGCGAGGAGATTTTTACCATGGAAAACACCCCTTTTCTGGTGAACTACCTGGGAGCTTTGGGGGATTGTCTTCCAGTTGCATACTGTTGGCTGGCCACCCTAGATGTAAGATTCCTCCCGCAACTTACTATCCTTGACCTGCAGTGGGATCTGAAGGCCAGCCCAGTCACCAGGCAGATTGTACAAGTGTTAAAGCAGAAAGGGAACCAGGAGCAAGTGGACACCATCATTCCTCAGGCTCAGCTGTTGTTATGAAAATGGCCTAAACAATGCTTAAAGAAGGGGTTGTTGTACCGAGAGACCCAGAATCAGCAGGGGGCCCCATGAGAGCAACTGGTACTCCTGGAGAAACATTTTGAGGCTGTGCTGAAAGCCCTGCATGACAATATGGGGCATTTGGGAGCTGAACGCTGAACTGAGCTGTCTGACATGGAACCTTTGTAAAAGAGCCTTGGCTCAAAGGTATTTGTAATCCTAGACTTGATAAATAAATAAAATAAACGCACTCTGGATCTGGCCAAGAACCGTTTCTATTGGCCAAAGATGGGGCAGATGTAGAAGCATACTGCAAGAGTTGCATGAGGTGCATAAAGCAGAAAGCACTTCCCCAGAGGGCTGCTCCTTCAGTCAACATCAAAACTAGCGGCCCTATGGAGCTGGTATGCATAAACTTCCTTATGCTGGAGCCTGACTCAAGAAACATCTCCAACGTATTGGTGGTCACAGACCATTTCACCCACTACGCTCAGGCCTACCCCACCAAAGATCAGTGAGCTTCCACCGTGGCCAAGATATTGGTGGAGAAGTATTTTGTGCACTATAGCACCCCCCCAGAGGATCCACTTGGATCAAGACCGTGATTTTGAGAGCCGGCTCATCAAGGAATTGTTGTCACTGTGGGGCATCAGGAAGTCGTGGACCAAATCATACCACCCCCAACCTGAAAGATTCAACCCGACTCTGCCAGACATGTTGGGCACCTTGGACCCCCAGGACAAATGTACTTGGAGTCAGTGGGTGAGTGCTTTGGTCTATGCTTACAGTTACACCCAGAATTATGCTACAGAATTCTCCCCCTACCAGCTCATGCTTGAGAGAGAAGCCCATCTGCTGGTGGACCTGTGTAATGGAGTTTCCTCAGATGGACTGGGATCAGGAGACTACCTGCAGTATGTGAAAACTCTGAGACAATTAGACGATGCATACTGGCTCACTTCTGAGATGGCCAACAAGCAGAATCAGGCAAATAAAGAGCACTATGATGAGAGAGTGCAGGCTCAAGATGTGGAAGCAGGAGACAGTGTTACTGCACAGGTTGGGCATACAAGGAAATCACAAGACAACCGACAGATGGGGAGACACCCCATATGTTATAGTGGAGAAGCTTGCAGACCTGCCAGTGTACAAGATTTGGCCTGAGTGAGAGACTTGTGGGCATAAGGTTATTCATTGTAGCCACCTGCTGCCCATTGGTGATAAGATAGTGAACACTGAGCTCGTCGCAGAAGACCCTTCATCACCTCCCACCATTCCAGCTGCTGCACGCAGAAGACAGAGGTGGAGAGACAGTGATGCCATGGGGTTTGGGCCTGCCCTGGGTGGGGAGGTCTTAGGTGAAGGAGACACAGAGGATGAGTCTGAGGAGGAGGAGGCTAGAGAGACTCCCCATAGTCATTACCCTTCCCAGGAATTGACCAGGTTGTTTCAGGGATCACCCCTGGTCAGGGACATGCCTAGAAGGCAAGGTAGGGTTGAGGAGCCTGTTCCGGCTGAGCCCCTTAGGGGGACCACTCAGGACTTGAATACTGGTCTGGCTGAGCTGCTTGAGTGGTACCGGAGCAGCTCCCTGGAAGATACACATAGGGAATGGATGCAGGGTGCTTCTGGTGATCAGGATGAGGAGGGGGAAGATGCATTTTTCGAAGGGCCCACATTGGAACTGAACACTGATCCAACTGTGCCCTCTGAAGGAGCCAGAGTTAGTCCCCCTAGAACTGTGCCTGATGATACGGCAGTGTTAGAGTCATTCACCCCTCTAGTTGAGGACCAAGATGAGCAGGTAGAGGGTGAAGAGGATAAGGAAGACACCAAAGACCCAGGGGTAGGTATGGGCGCAGGTATTCAGCAGACCTCTCATAGGACAGGGAGGATGATAAGGCCTGTCCTTAAGCTGATGTATGATGCCCCTGGGGTTCCTACAGATTTGCCCTTGTTTGTAGTGCATAAAGGAGTGTACATCACTCCCAGATCCTTACAGAAGGTGGTCATGTGTCCTGTTGATTCTGAGACCCCTAGGTCAGAGGAACAGGTGACCTGCAAAAAGAGAGGGAGGTGAACAGGGTACCTTGCAGGTAGCAAGAAAGAAGAGTGCCCTGTGGGGTTTCAGTATCTAATTCTGGTTGAGATGATCCAATAGGGGCCACTTTTCATGTGGCCCAAGGGTTTCAAAAAAGGAGGAAATGTTTTTTTGTTAAAGTGTATATATTGTTCCGTGTTTGAATGTTTTATAGTTACTACCTGCTAGATAGGAATCAGGTGTATAGATAGAAATGTCATTAATGTTTGATGCTTCCTTTGGGTATTTTCCCTCACGCTTGCTGTGGAAGCCAAGCATTGCAAGGGGGTGGGGTTTAACCCCTCCCGAGGGCTTACCTGAATCTACCTCGATTGTCCTATTTCTGCTGGTGCTCCTGAGTTATTTTCCCATTTCCCATTATTGGCATGCTGTCTTATTCCATGTTTGGGCATAATTCCATGGTCGCGAGCAGCTGGAGAATTTGGTTTAGCTGGCGCTTGAGTGGTGACGAGGAATGTTTGATGCTCCAGACTGCCATTGCGGTCTGAAAGCTGAGGGTCTGATTTTGATCTCGGTGCTCCTCCTAGTGATCCTGGGGACCAGAGACCTGAAAGGAGCCAGGCAGAAGCCCGGAGTGAAGCCCGAAGGGGAGCTCACACAGCGGGGCCACTCGGGGGACTCATGAATATTAATGAGCGGCTCCATACATATTAATGAGCCGCTGCCTGCCACTTGGGGGGGCTGAGTTTCGGTGAGAGATAAATGGCTGGGGCTACAGTGATGAGTGAGCTCTTTTGAAAGGGCATCGTTGGGGCTATAATCCGGTAGTGGGATGGTGCAGCTGGGGTAAAGAGTCAGGCTGCACCAGACGTTCGAGGGTGAGAGACTGCATAGAATTGAATGGACTGTATTAGATTGAATGGGAGCTGACATGTTGGTGACCTCTAACCCCTTAATTTTTAGCCAACCAGTGATCTAGGTGCCCAAAACTGTGTCGGAGGGACTCCTGGGAAAAGGAGGGGACTAATTCTGGTGCCTAGATCATGCTCCTATAAACGAAGAGGAAATATTGATCATTATGGAGATCAGTTATTGAAAGGCTTCAACAGCCAATCAGAGGACTGGGATTTCGACTGATAAAGTAGGGACTTTCTGGGATTGAGTCAGTCCATTGCTGGGCTCTGGATGAGTCAGGACTGTGGTGTGAGAACAGACTGTGAACTTCAGGAGCTTATCCAGGCCCTAATCCGAAGTGTGGGGCTGTTGAAGGATTCCCCAGGTGCTGGAAGCAGGACTCGATTGTGAAGGGGAAAAGAGAGGAAGAGAGACTGAACCGAGATACTGTTTCCCCAGGTACTTCGAAGTTGCTGAATGAATGTTGGGAGAAATTTAAAGTGGCAGATACCCTGCACTGGGAGATGAAGCTAACCGGAAAGACTGAGCAGAATATCTGAGTTTTTACTGTTGCTGCTGAGAGGTCACTTGCTTGTGTGGATTGCAACTGCATTTTCTTCAGAGAGGCAGAATGTCTCAGGTTGTGGGATGTTAGCCAGAAAATGTGTATGTCCTGAGTGAATTGGTTACAGTGGCTGAGATTGGCGGACTTGCTGCAGCCAAGTAAAAGAGCTGGACACTGCTAAGCTGAAAGTGCGGACCAGTGTGCAGGGGGCCTGTTGTTGCTGAATCCCCCTCTGTTGGATTGCACTGACATGAATTGAATCAGAGGCTAGCACCTGCTAAAATTGGCACTGAACTTCAGTGGAGTGACTGTTTACAATTTTTCCTTGTGAGAGCTCAGTGCAGGGACTGCAAGAGGACCCCCATCACTTGGGAGTCCTCAATCAGAGCCGGGGGGGGGACTCGCTAACCCCTCCCAAGTGGGACTCAATGTCTCATGAGGTCACGGATCTCACACCCGAGTGCTAAGGCACTCGGTTCGGGGAGTCGGGCTGTGGAACCACTCTCACATCTGGGCCTTTTGGGGCTGATGTTGTCCTGCCACAGTGCTCTGCACCAGGCCAGAAGCGGCTGAAGGTGACAAGCGGCCAGAACTACAATCAAGGTGACCAGCTGCAAGATCCTCGAGCAAGTTCCATTTGGGCAGAAGGATCCTGGCCAGCCTGTATTTGCTGCATTGAATCAAGGAGCTCCATTTTCCCTGGTGCTGAGGTCATCAAACTGTGAGTACCCAGGATCTGGTTCCTGGGAGGAAAAAAGGGAAATTGTTCTGTTTTCAATTTACAAGTTTTCTCAAATGTTTCAGGGCCCCAACGGCTGACCAGCCCACAGCACCGATCAGGCTTGCACCTAGTGAGTACTCCTAGAGACAGACTGGGGACACTGGTACCAGCGAGGGAGGGCTTGACCTGTGGGCCCACATGTTTTGAAATTGCATATCTCACTAACGTTTCTCTTGCCTTCATCCCTACATCCAGGTATCCCTTTCCATATTCCTTACCCTCCAAATAAAGCTGTGAATTTGTTATTTGAATCTGCTGTGTTAGTGAATTCCATTGCATGCATTTATTGCTGAAATATAAGGTTTATGGTGGGACAAGGTACTGGGGGACACAGTGTGCAGAGTGGTTGGTTGGGGAGGTGGGTAGGCACAGTATCCATGGGGACTGTGCCAAGCAGCCATCAGGCCCACTAATACTTTACTCTGGGTGGAGACACTGTGCTATTTTCATTATTTCTGGGAATGAACCCCCCATTAGTCACCGTAGCAGAACCCAGGCATCTTGCCAGATACTGGAGACATTCGGCAAGGAGGGTAGCCCAGTGGCACACGGCGCCAGGGGGGCTACACAAATATAAAATGCCAAAGCCTGCTAGCAGTCCCCAAACTTAGCACAATGTGCAACTGTTGATCTTTAATTTACAGTCTCCCTCTATCACAGGAGAAAATGTCTCTGTTAGTTTCCCTATAAGAGGCTTAAACATGTCCTCCTTACATAAGAACTGGTACTGCTCTCTCTCTCACCAGACCCGTTCAAACAAAAGCCACAGCTGAAGAGTTCTAAAATCTCCTCTCTACTGAAGAACTGGTACTGCTCTCACCAGACCCATTCAAACAAAAACAGCTAAGAGTTTAGTCAGCTCTGCTCCCAGTCCAAAGAAACAGAATCTGAGGGCAGATAAGGACTGTTTGGCCTAGCCAGTCTACCCATTTCTCCCTACCTACACTTTCCACAAATGGCCAACTCTCTGTCTAACTACACGGCCCCAAATCCTTTTGCAATTTTTCTATTAGTCTCTATTCTTGCTCCTCTCATATGGATGCCTTTGGTACACTGCCCACCCTCCTGGAATGGCCATTGCTCACACCCTAAATTTATTTTTTCCAACACGCTTACACTATCCCACTTGCCCCTAGCCATCTTTCCACTTTTTGTTTCTAACAGGATCATATACCACGTTGTATACGCACTCCATAACTCCCCTCCTCTCAGCCCCACCCTGCCCACCACTTTCTTTCATTGTAAACTGTGGTACCTGCTCCTCCTATCACTAATGTTAGTAGGAGATATTGAACTCAATCCAGGACCTATAGGTAACATCTCCCACACTGATACAGCCTGGAAGGACATTAAGGGTCTGCGCATTGTTCACCTGAACATCAGGATCCTTCCTCATAACTTAACGGAACTTGAGGCTTGGGCTACTCAATATAACCCTGACATTTTATGCCTGTCCGAAACCTGGCTAAAACCCTCCACCCCTGATTACCTGTGCATGTTACCTAACTACAAAATATTAAGGCAAGATAGGCCCTCTTCTAAGTGTGGTGGTGGTGTTGCAATCCTCTTTAAACCTCACCTATTACTGCACCGCAATGTCTCTTTCACCCTCTCTCACTGTGAAGATATCCATGCAACCCTACAACTAGACTCTAAGAAGCTGCACATAGTGTGTGCCTATAACACTCCCATTGGTAGCATCACTGGTCTCGAGGAAATCCTATCCCAGGTGGACACAGCCATTGGATGTAAAGAGGTCCTTATAATGGGAGATCTAAATCTAAACTGGACTGGTAAAGCATCAGTCCATCCACACCGTGGTACAAGGCCATAACCTCCACCAACTAATCACCAACCTTACAAGGGTCATGTCCACCCCTCAATCCAGTACACTAATTGATTGGACCCTCACGAACCACCTTGATAGTATAGTTGCGCAGGTACCCTGGCAGATGCTGTAAGTGATCACTCCCCAATCTTCTGCATCTGGCATTCCGCTAGACAACCATCTCCTCCTTCAAAACTCATCACTTTCCACAATCTGGCCAATTTTAATCAGGCACAGTTTATGCATGATCTCTCTATGATAGACTGGTCACCCATCTTTGCTTCCTTGAATGCTCAGTCAGCCCTCGACTACTTCCTTGCAAGGTTTGGATGTCTCCAGGACCTCCATGTTCCCCGAGTCACACTCCATATACGTGGTACACAAACAAAGTGGCTCACCAAAGATCTTCTTACTCAGTTCAGAGCTAGGAACAAAAGTTGGCAGCGTTTCAAGGCCTCAGGGCTACAGGCAGATTATAATGACTATAGGGTCCAGAGGAATTCCTGCAAAAGGAATATTCACCTAGCTAAAAGCTCTTTCTGTAAGGACTTATTAATGAAATCCACTGGTGACTCCAAGAAATTCTGGTCCATTATAAAAACACTCCTTGGAGACAATCAAACGTCCACTATTAATGACATGCTGCTAAATGGCATACATTGTAATAATCCAGTGACCATAGCCAATGCATTCAACTGCCACTTCTCGGACCTATCAAGCTACTCGGCCTCCTTCCCTCCTGGTCCCCCCACTTCCAGCTCCGTGGACACAGAACCGGTGCTCTCTTATCCATCGTTCTGGTTTCGGACCATTACCAGAACTGACGCTCTAAAATTGCTACTCACCATCTCTGATAGCAGTAGTTCTGGTGCTGATGGACTGGAACCCAGGCTACTGAAAGTAGCTGCCCCTCTCATTGCCTCCTCCTTAACTAAAGTCATTAACTTGTCGATATGCCACAGCACAGTTCCCAACATCTGGAAGATAGCTAGAACTACTCCCATCCTTAAGAAAGGTGATCCTAAAGACATGTCTAACTATCGACCTATAGTCATTCTTTCCGTGCTCAGTTAAATCCTGGAAAAACTTGTGGCAACCCAAACCACAGCATACCTACAGAAGCATAACCTCCTTTCAGGTTCCCAGCATGGTTTCTGCAAAGGCCACAGTACTTCAACTGCCCTCCTAAAACTCACAAATGACATTTATGCTGCTATGGAATCCGGTCTCTTGACAGGTGCTATCTTCACTGACTTAACTAAGGCATTTGACCTGGTTAACCATACCCTTCTCCTCACAAAACTCCACTCTTTGTTTCTCCACCAAAACTGTTGTCTGGTTCAATAGCTATCTATCCAACTGGAAGCAGGCCGTAGCTTTTAACTCAGCTATGTCCGATCTTTCTTCCATACTTATAGGGGTTCCCCAAGGCTGCATACATGGCCTGTTACTTTTCTCTATTTTTATAAATCACCTCCCATCGCTTGCACCAACCTGCTCTTCCTTGCTTTACGTGGATGACCTTGTCACTTACCACAGTGCTAGTAGTATCATGGATATTAACCACTCCCTAGCTGTGGACTTCTTAAGCATTCAGTCCTGGCTAACAGAAAAACAGCCTTGTTCTTAATGCAAGCAAAATGCATTCCATGCTTCTCGACTCTCCAGTCAGACTAAAAGCAAATCTAAACTCACTGCCACCTGCAAATCAGTTATTGCTAAAATCGAAGGTGCCTACCATACTAGCTATGCCCTCACCCCATCTGCCAGGCTTGCCGTGGCACAAGGCCTACTGCTCCCGGCCCTGGCTTATGGCTCAGTCACCTACCTAGGGGCATCTAAGACCTCCCTCCATAAATGGGACACCACCTATAATAACATCTGCTGCTACGCCTCTGCATCACCACTTTCAAACACCACTGTCAGCTTTATGCTGACATAAAATGGCCCAGCCCTGCTGCTCACCAACTCCTGTCCTATGGCTTTCTAATCATTGGTATAACTAGATCAGGCCTCCCCCAATCCCTCGCCTCCTTGCTACATTCCCAAACCCCCCCATGGTCTCCGATCTAATGACCAGGCCCCTCTCTTCATCCCTAGATGCAAAACAACTGTGGGTGCACGAGCTTCCTCTTACGTGGCCCCTAAGTATTGGAATTCTATCCCTCAAGCTATTCGCCTAGCTCCTACCCATGCTGGTTTCAAGAATCTCCACCGCGAACATCTACTGGCTTCAAATCCTTGCACATGCTTCCATCCACCTTAGCTCATTCATTCCTTCTCTCTTCACCCTTGGCTTTCCTGCACTCTCCTTCTTACCCGTCCCCTGCATGCCTTCATCCTTCTCATCCCCTTTTTCCCTGTTCCCTACCACCACCTCCTCCTCCTCCCACCCTCTTCTTTTAACTTCTCTATGCTTGAGCCTCATGATGGCACTTACTGTATTCTGTACATTCCTGTTTGGACCAATACTGTAATTGTTGGCACTTGTTTATATTTCATCTTTTTCCTAACTGTATTTTTTTATATTTTGACATTGTCTAACTCTGTATTTCTTCCAGTTGCCAAGTTATTGTATTTCTGACCGTCTTCCCATTGTTTACTTTTTCTATGTGCTGCACCACATTGCATTGCTCATGTATTTGACTTGCATCCTCCCAGGTCATGCCTGAAAACAGGTATCCCTATGCCTAGTGCACCCACCCAGTTACCAAAAGCAAATAAATAAATAAATTGCCGCAGATTGCGCCCTATCTACAGCTCTTTCTCCTTCCCCCTTCCTTTCCACTATGATCCCTTTGTGTTTATTCCATGCATTGTTGAACCCCACCACTGCATCCACCCCCACCACCTCTGCTAGAAGGCTGTTCTAGGAATCCAACACTCTTTCTGTGAAGAAGTACCTCCTTGGCTCATCTCTCCTCTGAATCTACCCCCCTCCAGCTCATAGCATGTCCCCTTCTTCTTGAGCACCTTTCCTTTTGAAAAATATTCCCCTACTGTACCTTATTTACCTCCATGAAGTATTTAAAGATCTCTATTATATCTCCCTTCTCCCTTCAGTGCTACCAGGTGTACATATTGAGGTCCTTTAGTATCTCCTCATAGGGCTTTTGATGCAGACCCTGCACCATTTTAGTTGCTGTCCTCTGGACCACCTCCATTCTATGTCCTTCCGGAGATGTGGTCTCCAGAACTACACACAATACTCTAGGAGGGGTCTTACCAGCAATCTATACAGAGGCAACACCACTTCCCTCTTTCTGCTGGTGATACTTCTCCCTATGCACCCCAGCATCCCACTCACCTTACCTACTGCCTTGTCACACTGTCTGAACACCTTTAGATCATCCGATATGATTACTCCAGGTCTCTTTCTTGTGCTTTGCAATATGGATTAAAAAAAATTATGAGATAAGAAACTAATGCGAAATATTTATTTTTTTGTTTGCTTGTATGCATGTGCAAGAAACACATTGCATCAGCTTCCTTCAGAAGCAAGTTGTGGAGGTGCGGCAGTATTGTGGCAAATGGCAGCAGTCCATTTGGGGGCTGGTCTCTTCTGCGCCAATAGAGGAGCATGCTGCAGTTAATGAACGTGCCACTATGCTCAAAGGATTTAACCGCTGCAATCAGGGAGCGCCACATAACGGAACAATCAAGTGTGATGCCAGGGCATTCCTGATTGTAGTGATCAGGGTAGCAAAATAGTCTACACACACACAGACACACACACACACACACACACACACACACACAGTTTAAAGAGATTCACCAGGTTTTGTTAGTGAACTGCCTATGTGTGAAGCACATAGTATTCTGACTTCACCGTGCTACTAGTTTTCTTAGTGTTAACCCGCAGTTTTGATAATAAACCTTGTTTTAATACACATGAACCCGGAAGCGTCTATGTGTGTTCATTCAGTGAGCTTAGTTGACCTTTGGCACTCATTACCACTAACACATCATCACAGGGGGGCTTGGGCTGTCTTTTAATAGTCCTGCTATGTCACCACAATCAGCCGTGCTATGCAACCACTGAGTAATTTAGTGTGACAATGTCCATTGTGGGGTGGAGGATTGCTTTAATTGTGTCCAAAAATATAAAAGAGCATATAAAACATACCTTTGCTCACTCAAAGATCAATCAGTGCCACGATTAGCTGTGTCTATTTGCTATTTTATTTTTCTCTTGTGTCCTTCTGGTCAGTCATTGCTACTTTACCCACTTCCTGCTCTGTGACTGAACTAGTGAAACAATGACTAAAGAACCAAATACATTATTTTGGTTATCAGACAGGCACATTCAGATGAAGCCAGAACAAAAGATATGTGCACTGAAGGGCACGCGGAGCTTGCCTGGTGAAAATTAATTTGATTGCGCCCTTGCGATTCTGACCGCCACTACTATCAAAAACAAAAGATTTTAGCTGAGGTTTCATTCATAATTTGTTAGTTTTAAACTTTATGCATCACAGCACTGTGAATGATTGATTCTTGCAAGTTGTAGCAGCAGCAGTGGCATCTGTGTAAGTATGGAACAGTGAGCAGCTCAGTATTGTTATCCTGTTTATAGAACCTGTAGCTAATTATATAGTATGCACTGTTACTATGTTAATTGAAATGTCGGAGGGTAGGTGGTGCCCTCCAGCAGCCGTCTCAGAGCAGGTCTCTCAAGTCCACCCCATTAACCGGGAGAAAGAAAGCTGGAATGCTGATTTTCCGGCTGATTGTTTTGAACTAAACAAAGAATATGAAAGTCTCTGTTGATCCCATTAGTTGATGCAGTGGGTTATGAAGCAATGAATACTTAAATGGAAAACAAAACAGGAACACAGAGGTGTTTCTTAACAAAGGAGAATGCTGGATTTGTTATTAGTAGTAGTACTTGTTTCTGGTCGTTTTCCATTTTATAGAAGGCTAAGCTGGCACACTGTGGCGTAAGTAAACAAACTGAATAAAACTTGAACCGACAGAGAAGGCATGTCTGTCTGAACTGCTACCCTTAATAGTGCCACCTTCCAACACCCCTACCTCCAACACCTGTCCTGGCACCCTCCAGATCTCAAATAAAAACAGGATGATTGATAAATGTACTGGTCTGACAGCAAAAGCAAATCAAAATTTCTAACATTTATTAGGAAGAAACCAAGAAACACACACACACCCAAATGAGCTTTCTTTTTGATATGATTGTGTGGGTTACTAACGGTAATGTCCTGGTCAAAATAGGTTTCCCATGAAATTTCCTTCCCCGGGCTCAGTAAAATGTGGTAACCCTAACCCCCTGAAATATCTCGCCCATACCTCTCAACTGCTCCTGATTTGGCGTGATGTCCCGTTTTCAGCCTGTCCTGATGAGCCTGTTCCGCGGCCCCGCATTTCACAGTTTATTTCCGCCTGACTGCTGCCCAAACGCCAAAAACACGCGCTCACCATTGTTTCTAGCTTGAACGCTGAAATACTTCCTGGTTCCCTTTGTTCAACGACATACCCTTCGCTGACCAATAGGAATGCTCGCCCCCCCCCAAGGCTCCCATCATTCTATCAGCCTCCGCTCTAGGAGTGCCCACCCCAGCCCAGATTAACTGTTGACTGACTGGTCCCCCCTCAGGTCTGCTGCCCTACAATAAAGCAGCTAGGTGGCCGGAGGAGGGAATCATAGGTTAGGTGAACATTTTCCACGGAGGACGGGAGGAGTCAGTCAGGAGTAGGACACACAGCGAGATTCAAGAGGAGACAGTCAGGAACAGCAACAGCAGTGGCGGCGTCACTGTGAGAGGTGAGCGCTAGCAAGCAGAGAAGACCAGTGGGACAAATTTGAGCAGCCTGTTAGCCATCGCACCACATAGGAGTCACACTCTGGACTGGGAGCAACTTAGCAAGAAGAAAACAGCCGAGAAGACATGCTGCTGCCTGTCACCAGTGCCACACAGGTGAGATTGAGAAAGCAATTTTCTCAGTGTGCAGGGGGGGTTTGGTAGCTGGGCCTGAAGGACGTGCGGGTCCCCAATTCCTGGCCACAGCGGCAGTGACCAGGCCGGGGAGACGGGAGTCAGTCAAGTCAACTCACTGGTGGTGACTTGTAGCAGAAGAGACTGCTCTGCTGCTAGGAAGGGGCCAGTGTGTGTGTGTAGTTTGCTCTTATTAGAAGCTTGTTTTTGTATTTTTTTTTTTGTAGCTTCAGAACTTTAATATATTGTATGCTGCTAATTGTGACACAGGAACCAAGAGGCAATCCCTATGAGTTAAGGTAGTTTAGTAGATATATCATTAGTTTGGGTTTAACCATACAGCTTGTTGCTGTTAGTGCTTCCCCATGTGAGGTGGCAGTTGTGTTTCTCTGTAACTAAGAGCAGCATGGGATTTGCTGAGTTGCTGACTGTGTATTTCTTGAGAGAAGGTTTGGTGAAACTTGTTACTTTCCTAAATCTTTTCTTTGTGCAGGGAATGGCTAACAACTGTTTAGTTACAAAGCTGAACCCTGGTGTATTTATGTCTCTAGGAGCTGGCCTGGAGTGAGGCTGATGATCAATGTTGGACATAGATTACCTTTGATCAATCAGAGTGTGATTGCATTGTGTTGAGTTAATCTAATCTTGTGTGTATTGTGTTATTCATGAGTGTAGCATTAAAATAAAGTACAGACAACACATTAGTATAGTAAGTTTTTATTACAAAAAACACTCACCACCACACATGGTTAAAATAACTTTATTGGTGCAAAATCAGATGGCCACGCTACTCAAGCGCTACGAAAAATAGGGTGTTCCACATTTGTGTCATTTGTCACACATTGCCATGGTCTCTGTTCCACATTGGCAGGTTTACAGGTTGAGAGGTATGATCTCGCCAGCACACTAGCCCTGCTACTTGTCCCCTCCCCCCGGCAGCCGATATTACTGCTCATTAAATAAAGCCAGTAATTACATTTATGGGATATAAAATATGATGTGGTCTCAGTAATAGAATGAGGCCAATTTAAAATTAATCAAGAAGTGATTCTGAGGGAGTTTCTTTAGGAGGACTACTCTCTCTATAGTGAAGTGTGACAATCTTTAGGAAGTGCTTTATAAATTGAGCAGCAATTGAAATTCTTTTAGTACCTGTAAGGGTTTTGCGCTTTCCATCCTTCCTCACTGCACTCTCCCCAGCAGCCCCTGTTACTGGCTAGTGACTACCCCCATCTTTCTTTTCTTTTTTTGTGGTGATGTGTGTGTTTTCCTCACTGTCTGTCCTGCCATTTATTGACAAGTTTTTAAATCCACACTTCTGTCACCCTCAGAGTTCGGCAGGGTGCCTATCACTTCTGCCCCATTAACCCATTGTGAGAAAAACAGCTGCAATAAAAATGTGTATAACAGTTTCGAGGGGTCTTTTAAAACTAAGAGATTGATGTTTCATAGAACATAGAAACATAGAAGTTGATGGCAGATAAGGACCGCAAGGCCCATCCAGTCTGCCCATTTCTTTTTCTAGCTTATAAATGTGCCATCAGCCTTTGCTGTCAGTGGCCTATCTATTCATACTCATTTGTATTGCCCCCTTATGCCTATCCCATGCCTGTTTGAAGTCCTGCACTGTATTCATAGCCACCACTTCTTGAGGTAAGCCATTCCATGCATCCACCACCCTTTCTGTGAAAAGAATTTCCTCACATTCCCCTTAATCGGCCCCTCTAATCTCATACTGTGTCCTCTTGTCCTGCTATTTTTCTTATATTTAAACATGTTAGACTCTTTTACCTTGTTAATGCCCTTAAGGTGTTTGAATGCCTCGATCATATCACCTCTCTCCCTCCTTTACTCAAGGGTATACATATTGAGCTCTGTTAATCTGTCCTCATATGTCTTCTGATGCAGTCCCTGCACCATTTTGGTTGCCCGTCTCTGGACTGCCTCAATTTGGTTAATGTCCTTGTGAAGGTGTGGCCTCCAATACTGCACGCAGTACTCCAGATGGGGCCTAACCAGTGTCTTGTAAAGAGGAATTATTACCTCCCTCTTACAACTTGTGATACCCCTACTAATACACCCTAACACCCCCCTAGCCTTACCTACTGCTTTAGAGGTCTGCTTGGATGATTTCAGGTCATCAGTGATGATGATGCCCAAGTCTCTTTCTTCTTTTGTGACTGCTAGCAACTCCCCCTCCCAGCCTATAGGTGGCTTCAGGGTTTCTCTTCCCTATGTGCATGATCTTGCACTTCTTTGCATTAATTCCCAGTTGCCACTCTTCTGACCATTTTGCTAGTTTATCCAGATCTCTTCTCATTCTGCCCACCCCATCTGGATCATCTACTCTGTTGCAGATCTTGGTGTCATCTGCAAACAGACAAGCTTAACCCCTCTAGTCCATCTGCAAGGTCACTAATGAAGATGTTGAAGAGGACTGGCCCCAGGACTGATCCCTGAGGTACCCCACTTGTGACTTGCATCTCTTCTGACTGTATACCATTTACCACCATTTACCACCACTCTCTGTTTTCTGCCCGTCAACCAGTTTGCCACCCAGTTGACCAACTTCTGACCCACCCCGAGCCTACCCAGCTTATTTATCAATCTTCTATGTGGAACAGTGTCAAAAGCTTTGCTGAAGTCAAGGTAGGTGACATCAACTGCTCCCCCTTGGTCCACCACTCTGGTTACCCAGTCAAAGAAATCTATGAGATTAGTTTGACAGGACCTTCCTTTTGTAAACTCATGCTGTCTTGGATCCTGTGCCCCTATGGATTCCAGGTGTTGCACTATCCTTTCCTTAAGGAGTGCCTCCATAATCTTGCCCACTACTGAGGTAAGACTGACTGGTCTGTAGTTCCTGCCTCCTGCCTGCTACCACTCTTGTGGAGCAGGATCACATGAGCCCTTCTCCAGTCTTCTGGGACCTCTCCTGTGCTCAGAGACTCACTAAACAGTTCTGCTAATGGCTCTGCTAGTTCCACCTTTAGCTCCTTGAGTACCCTGGGATGTATGCCATCAGGTCCCATTGCCTTATCCACCCTGAGCTTAGCAAGCTCTTGTAGGACCCTTTCTTTTGTGAAGGGAGTAGTGCTCACCTCCTTCCCCGCTGTGTCTATGATGCTGAGCTGTGGGCCCTGCCCTACCTTCTTTTCAGTAAATACTGAGCAAAAGTATCTATTAAAGATAGATCCTTTTACAGGGTCCTCCTCCTCCTCACATGCCTCCCTTTCTCCTTTGAGCCTAGTGATACCCCCTCTGGACTTTCTCCTTTCACTAATGTATCTATAGAAAGTCTTGTCACCTTTTTACTGTTCGTACTAGTGTTTTCTCAGTTTGGAACTTTGCCTGCCTTACAGCCTTCCCTGCTTCTCTTAGGGCAGTTTGGTATGCCTCCCTATCTTCATCCCGCTGTGTTCCCTTATATTTCCTGAAGGCCAGCCTTTTGGCTCTGACCTTTTCTGCTACTGTATTTGAGAACCAAAGTGGTTTCCTTCTTCTTTTGCACTTCCTTTTCTGTCTAACACAATGGGATGTTATTTCAAGTATTGCATCCTTAATGCTTGCCCACTTTGCCTGTACCCCCTCACCTGTGTTTCTTTTTGCCAGGGCTAGCTTAACTCTGTTGACCATCTTATCAAAGTCAGCTCCTCTGAAGTCCCATATTTTTGCCTTGAAATGGGATGATTTATATGTAGTAGCCAAATTGAACCATACCATGTGGTGGTCACTGGCCCCCAGGTGACCTTCTACCTGGAGATCTGTGATCCCTTCCCTGTTAGTCAGTACTAGATCTAGGATAGCCTTGTCTCTTGTGGGTTGCTGTACCAGTTGTTTGAGGCCCTCCCCCTGCAGGGAATCCACTATGTGTCTAGTTCTGGCAGATGTTCCTGCTGGTATTGACCAATCTGTATATGGCATGTTGAAGTCTCCCATTATCAGAACCTCCCCCTTCAGCTGTCATGTTTTGTATATCTTCTAACAGTAATGTGTCTATGTCCTCTCCCTGGTCTGGGGCCCTGTAGACAACCCCAGTTCTTGTGGCTGTCCCATTTCCTGTTTCCAGGGTGACCCACAGTTCTTCTGGCTCCTTATGTGTATTCTGAATTTCTGTAGCTTTGATATTTTCATTGACATACAGGGCCACTCCTCCCCCTTTTTTGCACCTCGGTCTCTTCTGAACAATACATAGCCAGGTACTGAAGTCTCCCAAGTGTGGTTACTTGTAAACCACATCTCACTAATTGCTACTATGTCCAGTTTAGCTTCTGACATTATTGCCTGCAGGTCTGGGATCTTATTTCCCAGGCTGTGAGCATTTGTGTACATGATTTTCCATTGGCCAGATTTCGGTGTGTTAGTTGTTGGTTGAGGTTTGGCATTACCCCTGTGCGTCGTATGGGGAGACAAACCTTTTTTCTTACCTGGTGATGCAAATGAACTGCAAACATGCTGAATCCCTGTTTGACCACTAGCTGAGGGGGGGGAGGGGTGTTCTTCCCATTCGACGTATGGGGTGCTGCACCCCTCTCCCCATTTGCTAGTTTAAATATTCTGCAAAGACGTCAAACTTCTTCCCCAATGCACTGACTCCCTCCTTAGTCAGATGCAGTCCATCAGATTTAAAGAACTTTCGCTCCCAGAACTGTTACCAGTTCCCTACAAATCTGTGTCCTTTTTCCTGGCACCAGCCCTTGAGCCACGTGTTTAGCTCCCCTATCTCCCCTTCGCTGACCTTCCGTCCATCTGCTCCCCTCTTCCAGACTGGCAGGATCTCAGAGAAGGAGATGCCAGACAAAACGGATGATAGCTTGTCACCCAGCCTGGTCAGGTGTTCCTTGGTCTCCACCACTGACCGGCTGGCGAGATCATTTGTCCCTATGTGTACTAGGACATCAATGTTTTCTCCTGCTTTGTGAACAATTTTAGCAATGCAGTCAGTGTCTCTCCACGCTGATGTACCTGGGAGACATCTGACCATTACCCCTGGCTGGAGATGGGTATCAACTCCCCCAATCATGGAGTCTCCTATGATCAGAAGTTTTTTGGATTTCCTTTTTGCTTTTTATTTTGGTTCCTGATTTGGGTGAGTTTTGTTGTGCTAGCTCCTGTGCTGCAGTGTCCTGCTCTGCAGTGTCTTCTGCCTCTTTGATGGATTTCAGAGCTAGAGGCAGATACCTGTTTGTAGTGTTTGTATGGTTTTTGGAGGTAATATGTTGGAGAGCAGAGAGTGATGGGGCACCCAATTTGCCCCTCCTAACCACCTGACAACCTCCTGGACCAACTACCCTCTGCAGTCGAGGTTTTTCTGTTGGATGCTGGGGAAATGGCAGGTGGTTCTTATAATGTATTTCCTCTTGAATATGAAATTTGAGGCATGCAATCTCTGCCCATGCTGCCCGGAGCTGAGCCCTAAGATCTCCAAAGGCCCAGCATGTAGGACAGTGTCCTAAATCCCGTAAGACTGTCCTTCTGAAAATTGTTCCACAGTACCTGCAGTTAATGATATCCATTCCAGATAAGTTGCTGGGTGTATAACCTAGTCAGAGTAATTAGAAGGAAAAAATGCAAGTAATGGTTTGATTGTGTTTTGTTTTTGTTTAACTTCTTATAATAAGTTAAATTACTAGTGCCCCTGTAAATGAGCTCACCTTGTGGAAGCTCCACTGATCCACCCCTTCCTGCTCTGCCACAGGAAATGTCACAACTGTGGTACCCTATAAAAAGAGTGTAGTGTGGGGTGGTTGGGGATGGGGGTGGGTGGCTGGGTCCTTCCCCTGCTGAAAAAGAAGAACCACGGATGAAAGAACAAGGAGGTAAGAGCAGAAACAATCAGTCAACAAAAAACGCAGTAACCCTGAAAGCTTATCCTAATGTTAGATAAAGCTGTAAAACCTGTAAAGCACCACCTGTAATAATTTCAGAGAAGATATACACTGTAAGAAACACTTTGCTACAGAGAAAAATAAAGCAATGAAATGTTAGCAACAAACAGTAGCAATCCCTGTGAGTAGAAAATAAAAACACAACCACACAGTAAATCTGCTTAGCCAAAAGAAATCTTAATCCTTTTCCCTTGCTCTGGTAAGTTTCCCTACTCTGCCTTTCAAGCAGTCTTAGAAGGAAAGAGCTCAGGTGGAGCTAGGTGCCTTGGCCAGCAAACCAGGTCTTCTACCTTCCAATTTCATAGACTGCCTCACAGAAGTCAAATTGTGTGAGATTTAAGTTACATTAATACTATGAAACCATTAAAGATTCTGCAAAATGGGGTAGTCACACAAGCCCCCCTCATTGTTTTTTTGTTTAGGTTCGATAACATAAATCTGTGCTGCATTCTCCAGCGACATTGTTTCCCATTGTCTGTCTCAATTCTGGTTTTAAAACAGTGTGTATGTTCTACACACTGATGGTTTTGATTTCATCATCTATACATTTGTCTGTGTCTCTGTCTCGCTCACACACACACACACACACACACACACACACACACACACACACACACACACACATATCTAGGCAGTCATAGTTTGTTCAGTGTGCATATTTAATCCTTTAAAATAACAATTACTGGCCCAAGAACACTAACAGGGGTTAAAATGTCTGTCCCAACTGGAAAATAATAATCACATAAGGCTCCGCCCATCTTCCATCCACGTGCAATTACACTTTCAACCATTTCATATTCAGCAATTTCAATTTAAAGGGTGAAGCGATGATAGTACATAATTGCTGTAATGAGCAAAGTAAGCAATCTTCTGCAGATGCCTGCCATGGCTCCAGTAAAACTATGCTAAAGTGGAACTTTTATCATTCCTAAAATATAAATGCTTTCATTATTTAATTAACACCTTACACTCTGCTAACTTTCTTTTTCTTACCCCTTACCCTCCCCATTCGTTCTTTACCGCTTGCTTTCCCCTTCCTCCATCCCTCTGCGAATTTCTTTATTATCACGGTTTTCCTTTGTGAGTTAGATGTGATGACAGCCTTAAGTATATTGTGTTCAAAGCTCTACATATTACATGCTGCCTCAGGGCGGTGTTGTAGGCATATATCCCACTGACTCTAGGTAAAAAAAAAAAAGGCCTGACTTGCCCCCTTCTACATCTAAAAATATTTTACACATGCACACACACACTTTAAAAGCTGAGATATGATTGAACTGCTCTATAAGATCAAAAAAATAATCAAAACACTTATTTATGAGTAACCTTTTCTAACTATCTTAGATTACCCACAAGTTTTTATTTTTAAACATAAATGTTTCTGAAACTGGACACGTCTGAAATTAAACAATTGCTTTAAGAAGGTGGCATCCCTTTCTACCCCTTTCGATAGTTAAGCCATATGAAGTTCAAGTCTTCCTAGGCAAATGCCTGCAAAGCGCAACTCCTAAGAAATGTGACATGACTGCTCTAAGCACAGTTTGTGTCTACCCTTTGGGCAAATGTCTCTTATTGCTCAATTACACCCAGGTGAGAACAATTAATAAATAAGTAATGCCAATAAGTTGGGAATCATGCTAATGAATGCCCCATCTGAATAGGGAAAGTTCACACAAAGGAGCAGAAAGGATTGGTCAGCTCTTTTTAAGGGGATCACCTTTTCTTTTTCTTGCCTCGGGCTAAAGAGCAAACAAAATTCACTTTTTTGTCATCTTACAGATCTCGATGGGTTGTCAGAAGTGAGAACCTCTGTTTGACTTTTAACTTTAAAGTGGATGGCGCCATGTAGGTCAATGTATATTGAGAGAGTCACAGCATAATACAATAATGTTTTTACTACACTCAGTCATACTGGAGGGTCACAGAAGAGCAGACCAGATAGGGTCCAACATTGCAAAAGTATGGAAAACAAAACACATGCACTTTTATAAATGAATAAGAATGGAAGGTGTTAATCATGCGTAAATAAACAGATTGTATTTTACAAAGAAATTCAATATTACTATCCATTTCTGAACAATGTAAAGGGAAAACATACAATAGAAAGGTAACTAAAATGTAGAACGTATTAATTTATAGCATAAATACGGTAAATCATAATTATACAGACAAAGTGTAACAGATGTTTTAGTGTTATGCTCCATGGAATAATGCTTGGGTGTGATTGATAGGAAGGGGTTCAGTAAGCCACAAGCAATATGTCACCCAAAACACCAGAATTATTGATAGAACAGTGTTCTACCAAAGGTTTAATGCATGGACAAGCCCCGCCTTTTTTGTTTTGAGCCCCTATGCTTTTTGCAACACACCCATTCTACCAGCTGCCCCCGCCCTCAAGATTGTTACAGTTATAGAATTTGGATGACCACTGAGAGAGAGAGAGAGAAAAACAAGTAAGAAAAGGAGACGCAGAGAGACAAAGAAAAGTGCATAGAAAGAGAGAAGAATAAAGATTTAGATAAAGCAAAAGGGAGAAAAATCTAATCACTGAAAAAGGTGTAATATCTGTCATGCCTATGTTAATCAACAAATGCTCCCATCCTTTCAGTTTCAACTTGGGAAACACTAGTCAAATATCTGACAGGGATTATTTTAATTGCCATTGCATAGCTTGGAGGAAAAAGATGGAGATACGTTTTATTTCCGGTTGAAAAGAAAACTAATGATAGTCCTGTATTCTCTGTATGCCAAATGCAGATTTACTTGAGTACTAAACCTATATGCGATGTAGGTAAAGCAGTCCATATAACTGCCACTTTATGTTCCACTTATTTATTAATTGTTCTCACCTGGGTGTAATTGAGCAATAAGTGACTTTTGCCCAAGGGGTAGACACAAAACTGTGCTTAGAGCAAAGTCATGTCACATTTCTCAGGAGTTACGTTTTACAAGCATCTTCCCAGGAAGACTTGAAATTCATATGGTTTAACTATCGAAAAGGGTAGAAAAGGACGCCACCTTCTTGTCTAGATTTAATTTTGCTTTATAAAAAGGTCTGCATTAGAGTAGTGGTATGTAGTTAGAAGTTCCTTCAAATACAGTAGTCCTTTTCTTGATTTAATTTTGCCTTATAAAAATGGTTGCATTATAGTAATGGGGTATAGTTAGAAGCTCAATGTCGATTTTTTTCTAAACTAAAGAACAACGCTCGTATTCTCTAACTTTCTGTATTTTTTCTGCAGAAGCCATTGGAAAAGGGTGCATTCAGAACTTGCATTGCATTTGGAAAGAAATTAGGCTTTTTTTTCTAAAGATGGGACTGGAAATGAGACGCCTGCAGTTTTGCAACAGGTGTACATTACTACTGTGTATTTTGTTTTTGTTTACTTTTTTGACATTTAGTAGTTGATATTTAGGCAAGCGGTGTTGCGGCCATTCCCTAAATGGAAATTGCTACTCACATAAGATAATTGGTAATGATTTTAAAGGCAAGACTTTTTTTTAGGAATGATTCAAAGGGCACAAGTTAATTATAAAAGTAATTGTATGAAAAAATTAAACAGAACAGCATGCTTAATCCTTCATATGAAAGCCATTGTCTCCTGTCAGTATAAACACAATGAACAAGACACACAAGTGCACATGGAAGTAACTGGAATGGCAGTGGTTAACAGCTGCAACCAGCAGTTAACTCCTATGTTTTTTAATGCTCTGGTTGATAAGGGATTCCTATTGCTAAAATAAATATGGTTAGGCACAGAGGTTCTGTCAGTTTTCTGGGGTTTGCATCTAAAACATCCATAGGTCGATTTGGAAGCCACTTCATTTTTTTCTAAGTCAGAATACTTCCCATGTCCCATATTTTGAAAGTCTGTATTTTAAGAGAGTCCAGTTTGGGATGTCACAATAAATAGTACTTAGACACAAGAAACCATTTTTACTTTCTTGCCCTTAAAACATGTTACCCGATTTTCTATTTCCCTTTGGGAGCTATGCCTATTTTTATTTCAGAAGCTTGTTGGCTTATATTATGGCAGTCAGATCTACTAAAACTTAATTGAAACACTGTGAATGCAGCAGCTGCATCAGCTGAAACAGGTCGTTGCCGAGAGCCAACCATCGTGGAAGGTTCAGCTGAAGAGTTTCAGGGGACTTTCTGCTGCTGATGAAAGAAGGTCAGTCTGTGTTTTGTAGTGCTAAATGGAGGCAAAGGCACTTGATCAAAGCACAGGTGAAGGAGGTAAGAGCCAGCTCTTTCACTTTGATCAGTCGTATGCATTCTGATTCTTTCAAGTTTCACTGCTTGTCATTCTGTTTTAGGGGCGCCAGTACAAGTGGGAAGAGTCCCATAGCTGGGTAGTTCAGATTTTGATGATGATGACCTTTGTGGTGGTAGTAGTCATTCCGATTCATGCACCCCCACCCTCATCCATGGTTTTGTAGAGTGCATTATATATATATATATATATATATATATATATATATATATATATATATACCATACATACATACATACATACATACAGAGAGAGACAGCATGGTGCCCATGTCAGAGACTTTGTAACCCTCACCCCTGCCTTTTTAGCAAAACAACAGGTGGCATGCTGTTGAAGCTGACAGCAGTACCTGGTGGGGACTGGGTTCAGGGAGGATGAGGTTACTCAGCACAGGGGGCCTAGGTTTGGTTACTCTGCACAGGGGCACCCAAATAAATCCGAACACAGGAAGCAATAACTGTAATGTCCAGAATCAAGAATGGGATTCTTCAGTGTGGCTTTTATTCACATCCAAGCTGAACAAACAAAGCATAGATGGACCCCCCATGGGGCTACATTCCTGGTAATGCAGATTAGAGACAACAGAACACTTTTTCACTATTTCCAGCCCTCAGGCTCTGAACCCACCAGACACACAGCCCGGACTTGCACGCAGCTTTGGGTACACAGCCCGACTTGTACACTACTTGGGTTTTCCCCACTGGCCCGGCTCCCCCGCAGGCCACTTGATCAACGTTCCATTTTGAGAAATTAACCAATTATCCTGTTGTGGCTCCCAAAACCACACTAGAGCTTTTGACTTCTAGAGGGAGTTTTCCTTCCAGTCCCAGATCTGGGTACTTCCCTCATCACTGGCCAAGTGCATGAGGCAAAGTAGAAATCCACAGAGCAAATCCATAGAGGTGGACCTGGTCACTAAAGATGGGGGGGTCTCCCACCTCCAGCTCCCACAATCCATACCCAGCCATTTCTCTGGAAACTAAACAATTCCTTTACTGAAAGCTTGCAATGTAGATTCCTGGGTAGACGTATGTCACATCTTTTCTACATATCTTGAATTCCCATAAGTGCTGGATTCGAACATATTTTCACTTTTTGGCTAAGCCTATTACTCTAGGTCTCCCACTATTTCAGTAGTCCAATCCCCACGTCACACAAGTCCCAGGGTGAAAAACATAGGCCCTTTCAGGAAGAGCAGACACTCACCCTCCGGTTGCAGGTGCCCCACAGGTGATTCACAAGTCTTCTTGTTCTCCCAAAAAACTCTGGAACAAATAGGCAGCTTCTCCATTAGTAGCAGAACCAGGGGGGTTGCCCAGGAATATGCAGGGAACCCTTCCCTGCCCCATCCCCAGAGGAAGGGGGCACTGAGACCAGAAACAGCAGTCTCCACCACTTCTTATATTCTGTGTCTCTCTTTTGGTGAAGACACACACCCTTTTTACCTAAAAGTGGCCCTCTGTCAGGGCTGAGGCTCCAAGAGCCTACACTAAGCTGCTGTGCTGCTCTCACAGCAAGCTCCAAACTCCAACTGACCACAGACTACTGTTCAAACCTCCCAACATTCTATTCCAACTCCCTTGCTGCAGATTCCATTGTGGCTCATGCAGCTGTGATAGTTCTATGGTGATATCATCCCTCAGTCTCAGCTGAGACTGAGAACAGAGTGAGACAGTGTGAAAGCCATTTAACTGGAGTTTCACAAGCAGCCTTCCCTGCCTACCACTAGGTCTTACTGGGATTCTAGTAATCCCGGGTAACAAGGGGGTTACACTCACCCTTGACCAGGAAAATGACTGTCCACAGTCATTATTTACCCAGCCTTAGGCCATCCCACCCTATGTGCTACCTGCGGAGGGGGGTGATCAGGACCCCTCCTACCATGTGCAAGCACAGGCAGGCAACACTAAGGGCCTAGAGGCCTTTAGCTGGCATATTGGCCTCTACACTATCCAATTACTATGGACACCTAGTGGCTCTGGTAGAACTATCCAGAGCATAGCCCTGATAGATCAGCACTGCAGTCCCAATGGCCATTCAGGACCTTAGCCTGTCTATCCCCCCTAACCCTCTAGGGAAAACCTATCTGCCTTTAACTTAATACCCCAAAGACAAAAACAACCCGGGGACCTCCCCAACCTTGGGCAACCTGCAACCACACACCAAAAAAATACCACATTTTATATCATTTTACTGCCTCCCTCCTTACCCCCACAACCACACCTGTGGAAGGAAAGGGTTATACAGTAACAACAACAATAACAACACCACAGTACTTTAAATCACTACACACTAAAGTACTAGTGAGGCACTCCGATGAGCCCCTCCTCCTCTTGTCTTCTCTTCTATCTTCTCCAGGACCACCTGCAAGAAAAAGAAAGACAACACACACTCCTAATCTGCATACATAGTCTACCTAAACCCCTACCATCAAAACACTGAAAATCCCAAAAAGATTTTTTGTTTAGAAAAAGATAAAAAACCAGTATTTACATTAGAAAACAATGACATTATTTACAATACACATTTGGGGGGATGGAGTGCCCTAAAAGTCCCAACTAGTGACCACAATGCCAAAAGGCTAGTCCAATAAAGAGTCTCTCCTGGGCTGGAGCCCGGTGAAGCACAGTTCTAACAGGCCAGAGTCCCGAAGGGGAGAGTCTTTGAGGACAGTTCACACATTTTGGAGTCTGCTAGTGTAGGGTGTGTACTGCAATGTCATAAAGATAGAAAAGTTCGGTCTTACCAGCCAAATTCTGCACCGACCTGCACCTCTAACGAAGTCTCTCCCTGGCAGCATTTCTTCCGAAACAGCTGGGCAGACATCTTCAGGGAACCACAGGAGAGCACATCTGGGAACTGCTGGGATAATGTCATCTCTGGAGATGGACGCTTAGAACAGGAACAAGAAGAAAACAGCTGGTCCAACATCAGCCGATTACCAGGTGATGGCTCAGGATACAGCTGGGCTGGTGTCCTCTCTGGATCTGAAGTCATCTGGTGGGCCAGTCGAGGGATTCTGGAAAGGCCAGTACACTGTAGAAGTGATGAATGTGGGGCACCTGAGTCCTGGATGTCCATACTGGCGGATCAATAAAGGCACTTCACAGTCTGGTGTGGCAGTATTGACTACCACTGCTCAGCTTTCCATTTAGTAGGCATGGGCACATTTGCTGGGAGGTCCTTGCACTGAGGCCAATAGTACCGGGGGTCAGGAGCTTGAATTATTACCCTGTCTGGGTGCACATAATTCACACAGATTTCATGTCCCTCTCCGTCCACTATTCGCACTCTGTCCATAAACAGTGTCCTGCCTCTCTTCCACTGGGTATATTTCTCATGAAACAGTCTGTTTTTTACATGCTTGTTGGCCCCAGGATGCACACCTTTCATTGCTTTGGCCCAGATCCAGGATTTCCTGCTGTTCTCAATCTCCTCCCAGACTTTCCAAGGAAAGGTAAGAAAGGTCATACCATAGATCTCATTTGCCTTCCTATGAGCCAGTCTCTCCTCTGTACTAGCTTTGGTCAACCTGAGACCGCTGGCCTGGCTTGGGGGTGGCCAGTCCTGGTTCTGCCAGCTATGCATCCTTAAATAAATTAGAAATGGATCCCTGACTTCTTCCTCTTGCAAAGGCAGGGCAGTGGCATCACCACTCTCTTCCATGCATTCCTCCGAGGTAAGATCTTGAGGCTGTGTACCCGTTCCTTTTTCACAAGGCCACATAGGTTCCCCCTCATCTTCCTCTTCACTGAGGATCTGAGCCCAGGAGTGAGCAGTCGTTCTCACTCCTGAGACTATCCACTTCTTACTAGGTGTGGAGGTCAACACCTCCCACTCAAAGGCCTCCCGTATCTCATCTTCTCCTAAGAGACTTGGGCTAGGCACCTCCCCTCCAGGGGTCTACTGATGCTTTATCCGAACTTTTCTTCTGGGATCTAGCATCCGAAACTTCAACTTCTGGTTCTGTCTCTAACTCTGAACCCTCTAGCTTTGTGCCACACTCCCCCGAGGGGCCTTCCTCCACAGGCTCCACCTGGTGCTGTGTGCTGCCAACTGCAGATTAATGAACCTTTGTCCATGTGGGAGCCAACCGAATTTGAGGCGCTTTATACAAGCCATATTTTTCTAAGCATCCAGCACAGTGAGGAATCATGAAGACGTCCCTTCCAGCTCTCAAGCATAATTGACACACGTGCACTGGATATCCAGGAATCGCCACATGAGGAGGCAGTTGTCCTCCATAGCACCACTTTTCAATATCCCTCAGTCTATTTACTGCTGCTGTTACTGCAACCTGGGCATGATCCGGATAGCGAGCTGGTCCTGAGGACATAACTGCAGAAAAATAAACAAAAGTTCACTGTAACTGAAAGTCCCACTTTACTGAACACTTTCTTTAGTTGTAAAATGGCTCCTCTGCTGCTGTGTTTACTTTACTACCCCACCCTGTAATGGCGGTGGCAGCACTCCTGTGCATCAACATTCAGAAACTGGGTCAAGCCACAGCGCACACGATTTACACACACTACTGATAACTTTTGCTCAAACTGCACAAACTTGCTCTGTTCTTGCTTTAAACACATTTACAGGATTTTCCACAGACTTTTTACATGCTGGAAACATTTCTTTGACTCACAGTCCCTTAAAGCTTCAGGTTTTTAAGCACAGGATTGCCTGTAAAACTAGTGCTGCACATTTGGCTACAACTCACAGTCTCTCTTTGGCTTTAAACTTTAAACTGAGGCAGAATTCATTACTATGCACACAGTCAATGGCTTAACAGACTTGCACTTGCTGGCAGGACTTGACACAGTTGTTACTTGCAAAGCAACTACACTGCTGCACACACATTTATATGGCATAGGGCAGAAAATCACTGTTTGAGCAGTTTCCATGTTGTTACTTACTGTTATCAGTAGCAGTTTGCTGCGATGGGGAAAAATGGCCTGCAGCCAGTTCTTGGAGGCCTCAGAACAGAAATGGGCAGGCAGTCCTGCCGAACGTCTTCTCGACCACCACACTTACAATTCCGACGATCGTTTAGCAGGTTGAGCCCGATTTTAAACAAGATAGTCTATTTTTACAAGGTTTACAGTGATTTTAACACTCCGCGATGCTCCTCCACTAGCCAGTACACACACTCCACTCACACTCCCTCTCGAATGCTGGGGCAGTCACTGTAGAGCTGGCTGAGGGGTGGGACTGATTGCAGCCTGACCAATCACACGACGCCATGCAAATGAGCCTCTTCTTCCTCGCTAGGGTTCTTCTCCTCATGGCGATTGTCGAGCAGGCAAATTTAAACTGCAGAATGCAACTTTTTTTTTTCCCAACTGACTCCACGGCGGGAGCCCATTTCAGCCATTTAACATAGCCATTCACACTGCAAGTTTCCCAGTTCATTCAAAAAGCATTTCCAATGTCCAGGGCACAATTTTCCTGTTGCTACCCCTAGTCTTCCGCTCTTTTCTTTACCACAGTTAATTTTAAAACCATTTCCAACATCCAGGGCACAATTTTTCTGTTGCTACCCCTAGTCTTCCACACCTTTCTTTACAACAGTTCATTTTAAAAGCATTTCAAACGTCCAGGGCACAATTTTTCTGTTGCTACCCCTAGTCTTCCACACTTTTCTTTACCACAGTTCATTTTAAAAGCAGGCAAAAACACTGTAAACAATTGATGCAGGACAAGGGCACACTCTTTGGCTTTACTGCTCCTTGGTAAACAGTTGGCATTTTAAACAGCAGCATAAGATCCACAGCATACAGCAACGCACTTAGTTAACTTGCTTCAGCTTTTGGGCTACCCACTGCCAGATAGTAAAATGCTAGCCCCTTGCCTGAGCACCTTCCTTCCCAGAATTAAAATCCAAAGCAGTGCCTCCATTTTTGTAACCCCTCACCCCAGCCTTTTTAGCAAAATGACAGGTGGCATGCTGTTGAAGCTGACAGCAGTACCTGGTGGGGACTGGGTTCGGGGCAGATTAGGTTACTCAGCACAGGGGGCCTAGGTTTGGCTACTCTGCACAGGGGCACCCAAATAAATCCAAACACAGGAAGCAATAACTGTAATGTCCAGAACCAAGAATGGGATTCTTCACTGTGGCTTTTATTCACATTCAAGCTGAACAAACAAAGCATAGACGGAACCCCACGGGGCTACATTCCTGGTAATGCAGATTAGAGACAACAGAACACTTTTTCACTATTTCCAGCCCTCAGGCTCTGAACCCACCAGACACACAGCCTGGACTTGCACGCAGCTTTGGGTACACAGCCCGACTTGTACACTACTTGGGTTTTCCCCACTGGCCCGGCTCCCCCGCAGGCCACTTGATCCACGGTCCATTTTGGAAAATGAACTAATTATCCTGTTGTGGCTCCCCAAACCACACTAGAGCCTTCAATTCCTAGAGGGAATTTTCCTTCCAATCCCACATCTGGGTACTTCCCTCATCACTGGCCAAGTGCATGAGGCAAAGTAGAAATCCACAGAGCAAATCCATAGAGGTGGACCTGGTCACTAAAGATGGGGGGTCTCCCACCTCCAACTCCCACAATCCATACCCGGCCATTTCTCTGGAAACTAAACAATTCCTTTACTGAAAGCTTGCAATGTAGATTCCTTGGTAGACGTATGTCACATCTCCTCTACATATCTTGAATTACCATAAGTGCTGGACTTGAACATACTTTTACTTTTTGGCTAAGCCTATTACTCTAGGCCTCCCACTATTTCAGTAGTTCAATCTCCACGTCACACAAGTCCCAGGGTGAAAAACATAGGCCCTTTCAGGAAGAGCAGACACTCACCCTCCAGTTGCAGGTGCCCCACAAGTGATTCACAAGTCTTCTTGTTCTCCCAAAACACTCTGGAACAAATAGGCAGCTTCTCCACTAGTAGCAGAACCAGGGGGGTTGCCCCAGGAATATGCAGGGAACCCTTTCCTGCCCCATCCCCGGAGGGAGCGAGGGGGCACTGAGACCCAAAGCAGCAGTCTCCACCACTTCAATTATATTCTGTGTCTCTCTTTTGGTGAAGACACACACACCTATTTTACCTAAATGTAGCCGTCTGTCAGGGCTGAGGCTCCAAGAGCCTACACTGAGCTGCTGTGCTGCTCTCACAGCAAGCTCCCAACTCCAACTGACCACAGACTACTGTTCAAACCTCCCAACATTCTATTCCAACTCCCTTGCTGCAGATTCCATTGTGGCTCATGCAGCTGTGATAGTTCTATGATGATGTCATCCCTCAGTCTCAGCTGAGACTGAGAACAGAGTGAGACAGTGTGAAACCCATTTAACTGGAGTTTCACAAGCTGCCTTCGCTGCCTACCACTAGATCTTACTGGGATTCTAGTAACCCAGGGTAACAAGGGGGTTACACTTGCAAATAGGATCCACAGGATCAAAGTAACACCGAGTGAAATCTCTATCAGAGAGGGATAGGTTTCCAGTTCTTTACAAGTCTGCTCCACCCACCTTATACAAATTGATTTGAAGCTTCACAAGACTGACTACCGAGTGGAAAAAGATGCATGCTGACACATCTGTTTCTTGTGCAACGCAAAGAAATGCAAAAAAGTTTGTGAACCTACTGATGATTACTTCATGATATGCCATAAATCACAAGATACCTTCTTGACATGTATACACACACACACAACTGTACTCACCCAGTTATCAGTTATAAAAAATAATTCTGTCTGTCTGTTTATCTATTCTCCCTCTCTAGCTATGTAGCTATCCAATATATGTCTGTCTGTCTATCGGTCTGTCTATCTATCTATCTATATAATTCTGCTCCACACTTCTTTCGTAAACCCGAAGCCTCTTGTGCTGATTGTGGTGCTTGCTCTTGAATTACTTTTTTGAAGCTGGGTGCCGGAAGATGGTGAAAGCTGAGGGGGCTGAGAATCAAAAGGGCACTAATGAGGATACAAAGGGCACTTTTTTATATTAGTTTTTACCATGCAGAAATAAAAAGTGGAGGGGCTACCGCCCCTTCGGCCCCCCCGGTTCCGGCACCTAACTAAAAGGACAATATGAAATGTATGAAGTTCCTTAATGTAACTGTAAACCTTTAAACAATGCTCCACAAAGCCTGATAAGACACAGCAGTAAAGGACATTGGTCGGGACTGGACTGGGGTACAGGGGGCCCACATGGAAAGTGAATAGAGATGCTCACCTGGAAAAATCAATAGGTGCAGGCACAGGGTGACACACTCATGTCAGTACTAAACTTAAATTTGATGCACTTGCTCTGTATTTGTATCTTACATTTACCTATAGAGCGCCAACTACACCATATAATTAGAAGAAAAAAATGATTAATGCAAAGATGTTCAGAGTTTAGAAGGTGGCTATGCACCCATAGAGAGGGAGCATGCGGAACTTTGCTGATATCCTTCTGGGTCAGTCAGACTGTGGTAATAGAGAGTGATTCAGTAGGAGAGGGAGAGAGAGAGAGAGAGAGAGTGTCAGTAGAAGGGATAGAGAAGACAGAGACATTTTGGGATGCCCTGGGGTACAGTTATTGCTTTTTGTGTTTGCTTGCACGCATGTGCAAGAAACACATTGTGTCAGCTTCCTTCACATGCGGGTTGTGGAGGTGTGGCAGTGTTGTGGCCAATGGCAGCAGTCCGTTCTGGGGCTGGTTTCTGCCGCGGCGACTAGAGGAGCATGCTGTCAATGATGGCAGTTAATGAGCATGCCACTATGCTAAAGGAAACTGACTGCTGCAATCAGGGAGCACCCCATCACTACACAATCAGCTGTTTTTGCTGTGGGGCGGTCCCTGAATGCAGCAGGTAATTAGTGCATTATTGTCTGTTTTTTTTAGTAGTGCCTGCTTTCATGTATTCTGAGCCAGGATAAAGAATCACGCACAGTACCATTTTGCTGTCCACAACACCATTTCGCATCTCTAAGCGACTACTCTAAAAATAAATAGTAACCCTCGGGAGGGGGGAGGGGGTACTTTGGTACATACTTACATACTCCAGCTTTACTGTCTACCATACTAAACTCACTGACTGATGAGGGACTGTTACACAATCACCTCTCATGGGTTCATTATAACCATATACTGGATTTATTTATATATTCTTGCCATAAACTACTATATTCCAAGACCGTCTGAATGACACCTCCAGCTCCGTCTTTGAAATGGAGTACCACTTCTTTTCTTATGTGAACACTGTCTGTTACCTCCCTCTTCAACCCCTCCTCTATTATTCAAGTACCTGAAGGGTTTGAACAAAGTAGGCACCAGGTGTATGTTCAATCTGAAAGACAGAAGGGAAACCAGGGTACACTCTATGACGCTGGGCAGGCTCAAGAGGGAACTGAGAAGGCACCATTTCACAGAAAGGGTGGTGGCAGGGTGGAACACTCTGCCAGAGGAAGTTGTATCATTGCAGAGTGTTGTGGACTTCAAGAAGGGGTGGGAAAGATTCAAGGGGAAGGTGCAGATTGGAAGGGGGTGGGAGATGGGAGAGGGCATATGAGGGAGGTGGGGGGGCAGCTGCAGTCTAATGGACTGAAGTCCTGCACACTCAAGAAGACTAGATAGACTGAATGGCCTGTATCAGCTGGCAATTTCGTATTTTTGTATTAGCCGAGCTCCATGAGTTGTAGCATGCAGCGCTACTCAAGAAGCTGACAAAGTCTGGTTTATGGTGCTGCCCGCTGACTGATGAGGGAATGTTACAAAATCACCTCTCGTGGGTTCATTACAACCATTGCTGTATTTATTTATATATTTTTGCCATAAACTGCAATAATCCAGGACTGTCTAAATGACACCTCCAGCTCCGTCTTTGAAACAGAGATACAACTTCTTTTCTTATGCAAACACTGTCTGTTACCTCCCTCTTCAACCTCTCCTCTATTATTAGCTAGGCTCTGAGGTCCCGAAAGGTGATTTCATGGTCAGTGCACAGAACCACCTTTCAGGATTGATTAATGAAATGACAGTGTCACAGTTCATGAGGTAGGCTCCCAAAAACCCTATGCTGAAAATTTGGTGAATAATTCCCAAAATGACTGTTTTATGAGCTGCATTGCACAGAAACATAGAAACATAGAAGTTGACGACAGATAAGTACGGTAAGGCCCATCCAGTCTGCCCATTTCTTTTTCTACCTTATGAATGTGCCATTGGCCTTTGATCTGTCAATGGCTTATCTATTCATACTCATCTATATTGCTCCCTTATGCATATCCCATGCCTGTTTGAAGCCCTGCACTGTATTCATATCCACCACTTCCTGAGGTAAGCCATTCCATGCATCCACCACCCTTTGTCTGAAAAAGAACTTCCTCACATTACCCCTTAATCAGCTTCCCTCTAATCTCATGCTGTGTCCTCTTGTGCTGCTATTTTTCTTACATTGAGACATGTTAGACTCTTTCACCTTGTTAATGCCCTTAAGGTGTTTGAATGTTTCAATCAAATCACCTCTCTCCATCCTTTGCTCTAGGGTATACATATTGAGCTCAGTTACTCTGTCCTCATATGTTTTCTGATGCAGTCCCTGCACCATTTTGGTTGCCCTTCTTTGGACTGCCTTAATTGGTTAATGTCCCTGTGAAGGTGTGTCCTCCAGTACTGCATGCAGTACTCCAGATGGGGCCTAACCAGTGTCTTGTAAAGAGGGATTATTACCTCCCTCTTCCGACTTGTGATACCCCTACTAATACACCCCAACATCCCTCTAGCCTTACCTACTGCTTTAGTGGTCTGCTTGGATGTTTTCAAGTCATCAGTGATGATGACGCCCAATTTTCTTTCTTTCCTTGTGACTGCCAGCAACTCCCCTCCCAGCCTATAGGTGGCTTCAGGGTTTCTATTCCCTATGTGCATGATCTTGCACTTCTTTGCGTTAAACCCCAGTTGCCACTCTTCTGACCATTTTGCTAATTTATCCAGATCTCTTCTTATTCTGCCCACCCCATCTGGATCATCTACTCTGTTGCAGATCTTGGTGTCATCTGCAAACAGACAAACCTTACCCCCTAGTCCATCTGCAATGTCACTGATGAAGATATTGAAGAGGACTGGCCCCAGGACTGAGGTATCCCACTTGTGACTTATTGATTTATTTATTTATTGTATAAATTGGATTTACAACCTAACTTGCAACTTACACCTCTTCTGACTGCATACCATTTACCACCACTCTCCACGCAGTTCCTATGCACACTCGTAACACTGATAATTTTTAATATTTTCACTCCAGATTTTCAACATTGCCATTTTGCCACACCTCCTTATGAACAGTACAGCTGTCATTTTTCACATCTAGCCCAAAATGTGTTTTCGCAAAGTAGCGCACAATGCACGGTCGGTGTGAGAAATCAATTTTTGAGAAGATTAAGAAAATCACAGTGACACTGTTCATGAACAGAGGTCTTAAAATGCCTGTGTTAAAAATTTGGTGACAAAAGTCCATAAAATGACTGTGTTACGAGCATGCATTGCGCAGTTTCCTCACAACCCCATAGCTTCACAAATTTTTAATGTTTTCACTCCAGATTTTCAACATTGCCATTTTTCCACACCTCCTTATGAACACTATAGCTGTCATTTTTCACATCCTGTCCAAAATGTGTTTTCACATTTCCAGCACAGATTAGCATGGTAGCTGTGGGAAATCTGTGTTCGGGATAGATTAAGAAAATCACAGTGACACTGCTCATAAGCAGAGGTACTAAAATGCCTATGTTGAAAATGTGGTGAAAAATTCAAAAAAATGACCACGTTACAGACATGCATTGCACATTGTCTATGCATACTCATAACTTCGCCACTTTTTTATATTTTCACCTCAGATTTTCAACAATGCCATTTTTAACACCTCCTTATGAACAGTACAGCTGTCATTTTTCATATTCTGCCCAAAATGTGTTTTCGCACCTGTGTCGCACAATAGCTCAGTCGCTGTGGGAAAACAACTTTCGGTACAGATTAACAAAATCACAGTGTCATTTTTCATGAGAGGAGGTCCCAAAATATCTGTGTTGAAAATGTGGGTAAAAAAAATCCAAAAATAATTGAGTTACAGGTGTGCATTTTGCAGTTTCTATACATGTTTGTAACTTCAAGAATTTTTTATATTTTCACTCTAGATTTCAGCATTACCATTTTTCCACACCTCCTCATGAACAGTACAGCTGTCATTTTTCACATCCTGCCCAAAATGTGTTTCCGCACCTGTGGCACCAAATGGAGTAGTTGCTGTGCGAAATCACCTTTCAGGATTGAGTAATGAAATGATAATGCCACTGTTCATGAGGTGGGGTCCCAAAAAGACCATTTTGAAAATTTGGAGTGAAAATATCAACAAAGGTTTCCAACCATAACACCCACCATGTAGAGACTGACTGGTGTCAGGGGTATGACTTGGGTTCTTCAGCCGTAATGCTCACAACATTCTACCCCCAGCCTACAGTCACTGACAGGCATTAAGGTGTGTCTTGGGGTCTTCGGCTAGTCCAGAACCCCAACAGATGAAGATCATAAGGTCAAGAAGAGCAAATGGAATCCAGTACTGACGTGGAATCTCTAGCGAGCAGATGATAGCAAATCCTTAGCAAAGTCCTAGTCTGAGGTCACTGTCCAGGGCAAAGATCCATAGTCATTCTGAATCCAACTGAATGCAGAATTAATCTTGAAGTGTTGGTCCAATTTCCGATGTATGAGGTTATGGAAGAGAGAGTCGTGAAAGGCAAGGTGAGGAAGCTGGGTACAGGTTATGAAGCTGAAGAAGGTGTAGCGAAGGAACCCCTGGTCTGGAGTGGGCGAAGCATTAATTGGACATGGACTAGTAAGCCCGGAATCCTCCAACCTGTCTGGCGATGCAAATACAGTAAGGTAATGGAACCTCCATGCTCCAAGCTGGTGAGGGAGGTGTATAGTAGAAATAATCAGACCTCCAGGCTCTGCTGCTGGGCGAGGTAGGTGTAGTGTAGAAATGGTCGGACCTCCAGGCCCCGATGCTAGGGCGAGGCAGGTGTAGGATATAGGATAGAAATGGTGGAACTTCCAGTCCCCAATGCTGGATGAGGCAGGTGTAGAGTGGAAATAGAAACCTCAAGGCCCGATGCTGGGAGAGGCAGGTGTAGAGTAGGAATATTTGAACCTCCAGGCCCTAAACCTGGGCAAGGCAGGTGAGCTGGAGAACAAAAATAGAGCACCAGTGCTGAGATTGTAATGAGCACTGAGTGCTGAGACCTTGCAGGGTCTAATGCAGAATTGAATGCAGCAGAATCCCAGAGGGTGAAGTCGAGGGGATAGCAGTAGGCATGAAGCGATGATTTGCGTAAGCAATGTGCAGTGATTTCGAAGCAAGTGTGGACTTGCACATAGGTAGGTAAGCAGTGTAGTAATAAGTGGATGTGCATGTAGGTCTGGATAATATAGTAGCAGTAATGTCCCAGATTTAGTAAGCCTTATGGCACTGGAGTAGGATAATGACTGAGGTCTAAGCCATGAGAGAGGAATGGCGCTATTGTATAGCATTCATCTGGGAGTTCCGGCAAGAAACAAAGTAATAGTAATCCAAACAAACAGAAGCAGCATGGCAAGAAACATCCAAGGGAATTGATTGCGAATATCCTGAGATGTAGGCAAGAGTGAAGGTTATCCTTGATGAGGGAAGTATGTGCGAGCAGACAAGGTGAGGGCTGCAGCATCCAGAACTTGAGTGGTACGACTGAAGGCTAGACATCCTGGCATGTCCAATCCTGATGGAAAAGTTGGAGATGAGTAAGTGACATGGAATGAAGACTTCTGGTAGATGGAGGTCTGATGAAAATGCCCAAAAGGAAGAAACAATCCAAATAGGCAGGCAAGGGAGCAGCAGAAGCATACAGGTTCCAGGCCAAGGAGGAGACACCGCAGAGGCACAGGAGAAGGCAGGCAGACAGGAACAGTCCAAACACAGTCCAGATCCAGAGAGCAGGCAAATAGCAAGAGACAGCACTGCAGCAGAAGATCCATAGAAGGAAATCCAAATGCTGAAAAGATGGAAGGAAGGAAGGTACCAGCAGATTCAGGAGGGAAAAAACAAACAAACAGGAGGGATGCTAGCAGGGAGCCAAATCCAGTATTCAGGGGAAGCACAAGGCCGAAGAAACGATCATCCAAAGTTCGGTATAGAGAACCAAGGTACGGTCTTGGCAGACCAACACATGGAGGAATGATGGGTGCAGTAGAAAAGCTCAGACGATGGCCAGCAGGAAGGAACCAGAGCAGGCACTGAACACCATGACAGAGCGCACAGCTAGAGTGCAAGGCAGGTATCCAAGGACAAAGGCAAAGCAACCAGCTAGGCCCCTACATGGGGTAGGATGAGCACCTGAACCACACGAAGGTCAGCTGGAGGAAAGCTAGAGAATGGCAAGCTAGGCCCCATGAAGGCCAGCAGAACCACAAACCCCCACACAGGCAGCAAAGGAGCATGACCGGGGCGCCGCTACGGAGGGCCGGAACATCAGGGAAGCCAGTTAGCTACGAACAGCTCAGGCCTGCCACTTATCTTGGAGACGCACAACATATGCAATGGTGAGGAACACAGAATGAAATCCTGTGGAAAGAAGCAATGGAAGCCATGCTGGGCTGCAGCAGAAACATGTAAGTCCGAGGTGAGAAGAGCTGCAAAGATAGAAACCCTTCAGATGTCTTAAAAATTACAAGGAATTCCATGTTCCCATGCTGCACTCTTGGGAGAAACTGCTGAAGTGGATTACAGGAGAAGTACATGAGTGCTACAGTTTGACCCAAGATGGCTGCCGACTGCAGGTGGGATGGTTGCATGTTCTGCCTTGAAAGACATCCATTTCATGAGGTGTGGTTTAGGTGGCAAATGGGATTATCCTCCATAGAAGATGCTGGTAAGAAGTCAGGAAGAAGTTGCTGGCGTGCATAGAAAGTTCTAAAGGGAGATGCAGCTGCATGCTGGGTTGCGGGACAAGTCATGGCTGAGCAAATACCTAGAAAGCAGCGGTCGGTGAGACGGTGCAGCAATCAAGCAAGCAGAGTATGCACCATGCAAACAGGGTCCTGGCCAGACAGGGACTGTGAGTGCTCAGCAGCAAAAGTAGCGAGTGCAGCTGCTCAACTGGAGTATTGCTGGAAAATGGGAGAAGGTGACCAGGAGTTGTATCAGCCGGAACACAATGGAAAATGTTCAGAAACAAAAACCATGGTGAGGAGCACCCAAAGGTCTGCACCAGTCCAGACACCACAAACTGCATGGCAGTAATCCTAAGGACACGAAGCAGGGAGAATATGAGCATGGAAAGCAGAGCAAACACCCCAGGCAGCAATCCAGAAGCAGGGAAGATGTTGACGCAGAGCAATGACGAGCAGCCAAGTGCAGGACGAAATGCGGCAGGCAAGCGGCAGAAGAACTGATGGTGCGGCCAGCGGAGAAAGCCCCTCAAAGCAAGGGAGGCAGACAGAGGTACAGGGCGACAAGGAAGGGAAGGGAGGGAAGGGAGGGTAAAGCAAGGAAATGGCCCAGGTAGAGGAGAGGAAGGAAGGGGGAGTGGCGACCAGTCTTGCCGCCGAGAAGCGAGTGCGACTCACTCAAAGCAGAGCAGCAGTAGCCTGATCTCTTAAGTAGGATGTGGGGGAGGAGCTCTTCCCTCACAGAACTACAGGCATGTACCTTACCATTACATGATCAACATTAACATACAGTTCTGAGGCAGGTGTTACAAGCAGTGGTACAACAGTGTTGCGCATAATAGGCAGAAAGAGTGGACAACAATAAGTGCCAGGTTAATAAGTAAACAACTGCTTACATGAAAGAAAAGGGGGGGCGGTGAGATGGGGAAAGAAGAGTGAGGGATGAGGTGGGGAAGAGTCATGTTCAAGTTACATTCAAGTTACAAGATCAACATTAACATACACTGCCAGCCTGGTGGCGCTGAGGGTTGAGGCGCTGGACGCCACACCTTGCGCTAAGTTGGCAACCCCTGTTCAGGAGTGAGCCCTAGTCTCTGGGGCCAGCCAGAGAGGAGAAGATTGAGCATCTGACAACAGCTCTCCTCTCCTGGGGGCATTGGAGGGATGAGTCTCCCAATGCTAGTGACTCCCTGCAGAGGCAGGGATTGCTGCACTTGGGAGTGCTCACATAGGCAGGGGAAGTGCCATGGGCAGACATCCTTGCCAACGTGTGCGGGAGCACGCACGTCAGCAGTAAATGTCATTACACGCCCATGACGCTGGGAGTGGGGGAGTGCAACAGAACATGGAAAATCCCAGCTCTACGGGGTAGGTGACAGCACCTGACCCCCATGCCCACCACCAGATCTCACCCACCCGGCCTTCCAGTTCCTCCACCTGAGCCCTCACCTGCAGCTTTGTCAGAACTTAAGAGCACCTAAAGAGGAGGAGTGGCCCCACCCCGGAGGGGTTAAGCCAGGGGTACTGGCTGCAGGAGAGGGGGGAGAGAGGAGGCTCAGGATGGGGGGACCTCAGGTGGACAGGATCAGGCCAGGATGCCTGAGACAGGCCCTGCAGGCTGTGACTGGAGGGAAAAATAGTTAAAAAAAAATATATTTTATTTATTTATTATACATATCGGAATTATAACCCTTTGAATCAAGGACTCGTTTCCAAAGGTTCCATGTCAGTTACAGTGGATTCAACACATAGACAGCAACACATATGAAATGTGATAGACAGGAGGTTATAGAAGTTTTTTGTTGCATACCAAACAGCGAATAGAAAACAGTATTCATATATTTGCAGGTGTCAGAACAAACATGCCCGAGCCATCCAGTGCCCAGATAAGAGTTACAGTTTACAATAGCAGTACAGAGGTCTATACAGTGCAAATGCTAGGCTCCAAGGACAAATACAGTAAATTCAGAATTGCAGCCTGAGATAAGGCGATTGTTGTCAAGCGTCTAGGAAAGGGGCTGGGGAGGGAGCAGGGCACCTATGGGTTAGGATTCCACTTGTGGAGTGCATTCGCAGCTGTGGGTGGAGAAAAAGAGGCTCTTGAGAGCTGCCTTAAAAGGATCTATTTTAGTGAGTGAGGAGATTGAGGAGGGGAGGGCATTGAAGCAGTGTGGCGCCCTGTAACAAACGGATCTCTGGGCAAGTGATGTCCGCACCCTTGGGACTCTGAGATCGGCCTTAGTGCAGCCACGGGTAGAGGCAGAGGGGGAAGCAGGGTGGAGGGAGGCAGGCACCCCTGGTGGGGGAAGAGACCTAGAAGTATTTTTTTAACCAGGAGGCAGGTCTGATATTGTAACCACTCTTCTAGATTGAGCATGTGGGTTCCAGCACTAGCTGTCTGAAGCATGCCCCCTGTAGGGCATCGAGAATGACCCTGCTCTTGGGTGTGGCTGCAGTAAATGTGTTCCAGTTAACATCTGGCATATTCAGGTCCCCCATCAACAGTATCTCCCCTGTTTCTGCCATTCTGAGAATGCCTTCTATCATTTCCTTGTCTATTTCCTCCCCCAGAGACGGGGTCTGTATACAACCCCTTTGTGGATTGTGGTGCCACTCCCTGTCTCCAAGGTGACCCACAGTGCCTCTTCTCCTCCCCATTTACCCTTTAGTTATGTTGCTTTGATCCCTTCCCTAATGTAGAGAGCTCCTCTTCCTCCTCTTTTACCCTCCCTGTCCCTTCTGTAGATTGCATGGCCTGGTATGCTGACATCCCAGTTATGGTTCTTCGTGTACCATGTTTCTGTGACTGCCACAATATCCAGGTGTCCCTCTTCCATCAGGGCCACTAGTTCAGGAAGCTTGTTACCCAGACTACGGCCATTGGTACTCATTGCCCTCCATTTAATGTTGGCATTACCCTTTTTTGCCCCATCCCTGCCCTCATTGCCTTCATCTTTTTTCCATTTACCCATATCCTGCCCCCTGTCGAACTCTGTACCTTGGCGTTTACCTTACTAACTACCTTGTTTTGTGGGGGGAGGATTGGAATTTCCTGCTTCCTATCAGCACCTCACCCCTTGGCTATTTTAAAAGCTTGCCAATGAAGCATTTAAACCTATCAACTAGGAGGCTGATTCCCTTCCTAGACTGACGCAGACCATCTCGCCAGTATAGATCCATATCTCTCCAGATGGACCCCCAGTCCCCAGTGAAGCCAAAACCCTGTGCTCTGCACCAGCCTTTTAACCATTCCTTGAACTGCATGGTGCAGAGTACCCTAGCCTCACCCATGCCATAGACAGGTAGCACCTCTGAGAAGGTTACCATGTGTGTTACCTGTCTAAGGTCCCTCCCTAACTCCACAAACTCCTCCCACGCTGCACTGCTCCCATGCCCAGCTAGGTCATTTATCCCAAGGTGGACAATGATGTCTAGTTCCCTCTTTCATGATGCTGCTCCTGCAATCCTGAGGATTCACCTCCTGTCCCTCCAAGCCATGGCACCAGGCAGGCACCTTACCTCCCTCTCCCTTCCCCTCCCTTCTCCAGTTCTACCCTCCTAACAACTGAGTCCCCCACCAGGAGTTGTTTCCTTCCCCTTGGTGTCCCTTGGCACCCTCCAGTGGGTCTCCCTTGTGGAGGTTCCCAGCATCTCCCTTGGTCTCCACTGTGGGTGCTATCATAGAGGAACCAAGCTCTGCCAGAATGTCATATGCGCTGTGCAGCGGTACAACTGGAGGGATTCATCTCTGTTCCACCACCCTCACACTCCCAGAGCCCACTGTGGTCCAACTGCTCCTCATTCTTGACAACCTCTGAGGCAGCGGTGGTGGCACTGGTGCTCTTTGGGTGGGGGAGGCTTCCCTACTCCTTGCCAGTTCAGCCTGGAGACGGGCAACCTCCTCCCTCAGAGCTGACAGTTGCCTGCAAATAGGCAGCAAAGCAGCTTCCAGAATGTCTCCAGGAAAACTGCCGCCCCACAGTCAGTGCATTGTACCACCCTCACATGTCCCTCTCCTTCCTGCTCATGATATATACTATATATATATATATATATATATATATATATATATATATATATATATAATTCTTGGTATGTGTGCTTACCCTGTATACACTGTGCTGTGTTGTTAAGGATATGACAGAGTTGTTTCCCCTGCCTTTCTGAGGAAGTGATGTCAGAACCTCGAGTATAAAGGAAATGACATGCCTGGGGTGGGAGGGGTGAGGAGTAGGGGGGGTGTTTCCCAGCCACCAGTGACCTTCAGAAACAATCAACTACACCTCTGCCCACCCACCCTGATGAGTGCTGCCCTTCCTTTCAGTAATACAACCAGTACAATTTAACAGAGCATTCCACCTACACAAACCACTCCTCTGAACCCAGGAATAAAAATTAAATCAATCCTCAGCCAGAAGTACAACTTAAAAGTTGCTAAAATGTCCTTACAAATACTAGGTCTCTACACCAGAGAAGTTCTTTGAGCTCATAAAAGCTTCAGTGGAGGGGGTATTTTCAATGGTCTGAGTGGCAGCCAGCACAGCGGGATAGGGCCTCCACTGCACATCTTGTTCCTCCACCTCTCTTACTTCTCTGAGGAGGACCCAGAGGGAGGGAGGGAGGAAGGGAGGATCACTCAACCTCTCCTTTAAACTTAACTTCAGCAGCAATAGTTCAGTGCATTTAGCACCCCTCAGCACCTGCTGTAGGCACATTTTGTTTAAATCTGTAGATTACACCCCCTCCTTTTTCAATACACCTTCTGTAATGCCTTCTACAACCTTTATATATACACTGACAGAGGTTCCACCACTGCTGCAGGGTTGTTCCACAGTAGATCATCACTGGACTCAGTGCTACAAAATATGCTGTCCAGGGCAGCAATATAATCTTCTACACTGGCCTCAGGATCTCTGTCCTGCGAGGACTGCATACCATCGAGGGCGGGACCCTTCAAACTCTCAGTCAGTCTTTTACACTTCCCCCCTCAGTTCCCAAGGATGAGGAGCAGTTGGACCACAGTGGGCTCTGGGAGTGTGAAGGTGGTGGAACAGAGTAGTAGGAGAGAGGAGGTTATACTGCCCTTGTACAGGTCAATGGTAAGGCCGCATCTAGAGTATGGAGTTCAGTACTGGTGCCAACACCTCAAAAAGGATATTAACCTGCTGGAGAAGGTACAGAGGAGGGCTACAAAGATGATAACAAGTCAGCAGGACAATGCATATGAGGAGAGGTTGAGGACACTGAACATGTACTCCCTAGAAGACCGGAAAGAGAGAGAGGAGACATGATTGGGACATTCAAGTACTTGAAAGGGATAAATAAGGTTGATAAGTAGAGTCTCTTTAAGCTGAGTGGAAACATATCACAAGGGGGCACAGTCTTAAGCTGCAGGGTGGGAGGTTTAGGAGGGAGGTCAGGAAGCACTTCTCAGAGAAGGTGGTAGACACTTGGAATGCACTGCTGGAAGAGGTCATCTTGTTGAAAGTGGGCAGCTTTAAGAGGGGCTGGGATAGGCATGGGGGAGGTAAGAATCATGGGTAGGGAGGATGGGAGGAGTGGGGAGAGAGGGTAGGGACATTAGCTGAAGCTGTGGACCCTGCAATACGAGCAGACTTGATAGACCAAATGGCCTTCTACTGCTGGCTTCTTTGTATGTTCATAAGTAACAGGGGATCACATAATTAACTCATGTCTCATAATCATCCTCCCCAACTGAAGTGGGCTTCACCCCAGGAAATATCCTTAATTTTCTATAAGAATCTGAAGGGGGTGGCACATAACTGGGCTGGATCCCTTCACCAAGTTGGGGGGGTCAGTTTCAGCTAAAGCAGTGCCTCCCCCTGGGGAACTACAGTGGTCATCGTTATGATAGGCCATGCCTCGTGTGACCCCTCTGGAGTTAAAGCATCAGGTAGCCATAAGGCTTCTATCAAATTTTTACATTCAACCAACACAGTCAAAGTCCCTGTAACAGAGTCCAGCATTCGGCCTTGGACTGTCACGTGGTCTAGCCTCTTTATGGTGGACAGATGCCGTTCTATAGATCCAGTATCTAAATCGGGGGAACTCCCAGGAGTAGGAGGGACTCCTGGAGGTCCATTTCCTGGCCTCCACTCCACTCAACAGTCTTAATTTATCTGCTGCCTTGACCATAATTTTTTGGTTTGAGGGTAGAACCAGGGTTGCGGGAAACAATAGGGGTATTATCAGCAGTGGCATCCATGATGGGCGTGACTGGTGAACAGGAGATCCCAGTGGTGCCTCCAAAGATGTAGCCCAGGTGCCATGTGCCAGTGGGCTACTACCCCTGCATGTTGACTACCACACAGATTAAGGGCCTGGGTTCTGTTTCGATGGAAATTGGGGGTTCTTTCTCAGAATAGAAATAAAATAGCACAGTGCCTTCACCCAGAGTAAGATAACAGTCAGCCAGGTGTTTGGATAGTACAGCCCCTGGGATGCTGTACCTACCCACTTCCCCTTCCAGCAACCCCACACACTGAATACCATGTTGTTTGCCAGTACAGTAAAATACATACTGTATTATTTAATGGCTATAGCTAATAATATGCTCACTGCTCAGGATTTGCAAAAAAACAAAACACAGCTTTATTTCTAGAGTGAGGGCTAGGGAAAGGGTACTTGTACATGGGATTGATTTTGGAAATAAAAGGTTTGTTTGAGTTAACAAGGCCTGTAGGACAGAACATTAACAGTGCCCCCCACTGGTACCAGCACAAACCCCCCTTTTTCTGTCTTAACTGAGTACCCAGATTTAACACAGGCCTTCTAGTTGCCATGGGTTGGCCAGTGTTGGAGCCCTTGAAGTAAGCTTTACCAAAAGTGTTAACAGCTTTAAATTAATCTACCTTGGCAGGGCAAACCCTGGGTTACTCAAGATTCTGCAGACACTGAGATTTGGGCACTGGTACAGTGGGTTGAAGCAAGCAGGGAACAACCAGTCTGTGGGGCAGCTAGGAAATGGGCAGCGACTATTGGTCTGAAAGATGAAGCAATTGCTGGCAGCTGGTCAACCTTGGAGTTGCTTGAAGAGTCTTGCAGCTTGTCACCTTATGACTTGCTTGTAGATTCTAGCAGCTTGTCACCTTCAGTCCCCCAAGCAGAACAGATTACAGAGCACAAACACAAGGCCTACTAGACCACAAGGAAACCTAGACCCAGGAGCGACCCCATGGTCTGGCTCCCCAAATGGTTCCAGAGTGCTTTAGTACTTGGGTGCATTTTGGAGATCAAGACCACTGGAGAGGCATTTGAGAGACCGCTACAGTGGTCTGAAAACTCCGGGCACCAATGGCATATGCACAGACCCTGCTGGCACATTTACAGTGCACAGCACAGTGGCGGTCCCGTGACTTAGCTCCTCCAGCCCCAATAACCCTGGCAAACCACACAGGGGGCTGGATGGAGATGGAGGAACCCTCAGGACCCGGACATGGCAGTGGGAGGTAGCGGGAGAAACAGAAGCAAGAACGGGCTCCCTGGGGCAACCATGTAAGCCCCACCCCAAGGGGGGGGTTACACTATTAATTGGATGGGCCCTGTATAGTCACCAGACAAGGGTGTGAACACAGAAATGATGTCCCAGGGGTCACAGTCATATCCCTCCTTCTGTTCCAGCCTCCTGTGAGTAGATGTTGAGGTCTGTCAGCCTTTCCTCATATGACTTACCCTGTTTCCCCTGGATCATCCTGGTGTCCCTCCCACAACATCATCTGCAGCCTGCCCCATCCTTCCTTCAGGTGTGGGTTCCAAGACTGGGCACAGTACTCCAGATGTGGCCTTACCAGGGACCTATACATGGGCAAAATCACTGACCCTTTCTACTGTCTAAACCCCCTGTCTATACACCCCAACATCCCACCAAAGAAATGTACTGCTGGCCAAGCTGCCTTCTCATTCTGCTTCCCTAAACTATAGGTCTCTCTCGCTCCCCCTTCCATTCTCTGCTTCCTTTCTCACTCTAAAATCTTTCCTCCATTACATCTCTATTCACTCCTGCAGTTGCTTCTGGTATTGGGGCTGACTTCTGTCATCTGCCTTCCACCCTACACTGACACTAGCACAGCCCCTCTCCCTCAGTCATCAGTCACTGCTATGGACTATGCAGGGGCCAGGGGCATCAGTGCTGGACTATGGTGGGCTCTGGAAAGGTAGGGGTCATGGGTCAGAGGCACATTCCTCAACTGGTATAGTATAGACCTGGGAACAGGAAGAGGGGAGAGGGAGGTTAGGTGCCTATACAGCACCACAACTTGGGTATATATTATTAAATTTTGAATGGATTTCCACATGCCTCTAATGCATTGAAGGTATGTGTGTGTATATATATATATATATATATATATACACACTGGTCCATTCCTCTGGGGTGTCAAACAGACGAGGCATACTGATGAGTCCTGGTAGGACGAAACACGTGTCTATGTCTTCTGTTAGCACCCTTTGCAAACTGTGTGAGAGGCCTTTCGGCACCATGCAATTCTGCTTAAAGTTGGACCAGCATAACATTCTGTGGTGATTTGCATATGCAGCCCATGATGCTTTGCATTGTGGGGGCATGTGTGATTTTGTATTTTCTTGAAACTTGGCTTCCCAGCCAAATGCCCTTTGGGGTAACCCTTGCCTCAGTGTTTACACACAGAGGTTCTTTGTCTTTTAAATAGTTTTTTATTTTAATGGGTTCACCACAATATATCCCAGGCACACTGCCTTAGGAGTAGCTGGTCCATTCCACTGGGGTGTCAAACAGACGAGGCATACTGATGAGTCCTGGTAGGACGAAACACGTGTCTATGTCTTCTGTTAGCACCCTTTGCAAACTGTGTGAGAGGCCTTTCGCACCATGCAATTCTGCTTAAAGTTGGACCAGCATAACATTCTGTGGTGATTTGCATATGCAGCCCATGATGCTTTGCATTGTGGGGGCATGTGTGATTTTGTATTTTCTTGAAACTTGGCTTCCCAGCCAAATGCCCTTTGGGGTAACCCTTGCCTCAGTGTTTACACACAGAGGTTCTTTGTCTTTTAAATAGTTTTTTATTTTAATGGGTTCACCACAATATATCCCAGGCACACTGCCTTAGGAGTAGCTGGTCCATTCCACTGGGGTGTCAAACAGACGAGGCATACTGATGAGTCCTGGTAGGACGAAACACGTGTCTATGTCTTCTGTTAGCACCTTTGCAAACTGTGTGAGAGGCCTTTCGCACATGCAATTCTGCTTAAAGTTGGACCAGCATAACATTCTGTGGTGATCTGCATATGCAGCCCATGATGCTTTGCATTGTGGGGGCATGTGTGATTTTGTATTTTCTTGAAACTTGGCTTCCCAGCCAAATGCCCTTTGGGGTAACCCTTGCCTCAGTGTTTACACAGAGGTTCTTTGTCTTTTAAATAGTTTTTTATTTTAATGGGTTCACCACAATATATCCCAGGCACACTGCCTTAGGAGTAGCTGGTCCATTCCACTGGGGTGTCAAACAGACGAGGCATACTGATGAGTCCTGGTAGGATGAAACACGTGTCTATGTCTTCTGTTAGCACCCTTTGCAAACTGTGTGAGAGGCCTTTCGGCACCATGCAATTCTGCTTAAAGTTGGACCAGCATAACATTCTGTGGTGATTTGCATATGCAGCCCATGATGCTTTGCATTGTGGGGCATGTGTGATTTTGTATTTTCTTGAAACTTGGCTTCCCAGCCAAATGCCCTTTGGGGTAACCCTTGCCTCAGTGTTTACACACAGAGGTTCTTTGTCTTTATATATATATATATATATATATATTTATACAACCTATGTTTTAGGATAAAGCCATGTATAAAAGTGATATCTAAGCCTGCCAGTGAAGATATCAAATATATCTTCATGTTCCTATCGTCATATGATATCTCCACGTTCCTATAAGTCATACCGAAACTACTGTGATATGTGGAACTTTCACTTTCTTGTAACTCATCGCTGTCTACGTATATTTACAATAACACATGCTCTGCATAAAAAGAAACAAAACAGCCTGTTCAATCTTAACTCTCCATATTTTGTGAAACAGAATTTATCTCCTTAATCCTGCCATTATGGTAGAAAAAAAATAATGTTTTAAAAGCTTATCTGGTTGATCCTGCCACTCTGAGCACTTTCACCGTCCCTCTAAACATAACGTGGCAGAGCGCTATTCACACTGATGCTTGTTATAATGAGAGTAATTTTGTACGAGTTATCCTGGGTTCAAAACGTCACAAAACACTGTGCTTTATACACAGCTTAGTGTAATTTGTTGAAAAATACGCTGACTGCACACAGACTGCAGCGACTGATTCAGCAGCTTTCGAACAGTGAAAAGCGGAGCCTCTGTTGCTAAGCAACAGGCGTTCGCGCTTCCCTCTGCTGTTCTAAAGCCATGAATTCAGTTACTGCACTCTGTATGCAGTAGGCAGATTTTTTTCAACCAGTCACATAAACTCTGCGTCAACACATCCCTTTCTGACTTTCTGAACCCAGGATAATTCCCTACAAAATGACTCTCAATATAACTAGCATCAGTGTGACAGCGCCGCCACGCTTACATTTACAGGGACGGTGAATGTGCTCAGAGGCAGGATCAACCAGATACATTTAAAATATAATTTTTTACAAAATAATAGCAGGATCAACCAATATTTTCAATAATTTTAAATTGACAGGATCAATCAGATATTTCACAGTAGTAAATAATATGTTATGTTTGGGGGGCATAATAAACCAGATAACTCTTTTAAAAATAATCATAAAACTAGGATACACCAGATATTTTTTCAACAACAAATTACATCTGTTCTTTTCACAGCATTTCTGTAAGGGGGGTTGTATTGCTAGGGCCATCACCTTTATGTCGCCCATTGCACTGAGAGGAGCATGTCGTCGGTTGTGTTGGGGGACAAAACATAGGTTGTATAAACAGGATATGACATGGCCTGACTGAAGATATCATATTTATCTTCCTCGAGGCCAGTGACATCAAGATATCTCACGAGTGGCTTCGCCACTCGTGAGATATCATGATATCACTGGCCTCTCGTGAAGATGAATATGATATCTTCAGTCAGGCCATGTCATATCCCCTATATATATATAGATATACATATACATATGTATATATTATAGATATATATATATATATATATAGATATATATATATATATATATATACACACACACACACACACTCCTTACACTGACCCCACACACACTCCTTACACTGACCCCAGTGAAGTTACAAATGAGGCCATTTAGTCCCCTTATTTGAGGTTCTTATTTTATTTATGGTGTTTTCACTCTGTACTTTTTCTCATGATGATATATATGTTTATTACACTATTTTGGTGTATTTATATGTTTTATAGTGTAAAATTTATCAAAAAATATTTATCAACAAAAATATTTTTGCAATAATGTGGGATTCATCCAATCACAGATATTAAAGTTATTGTAAGGACATAGAGCGACCACTGTCCATTGGTTATCTGTAGGAATTCTGTATGTGCTGATAATATCTTACCGAACGAGCATGTAGAAATAACAAATGATAAAATAATGATGTGCCCAATTAGCTACCAATGAAGCCAAGGCACCGAGTGAGAATTTCACTAATGCAGTTTCGGATGAAGTTAAATTTAAACTAGATCCTGGGCCAACATATGATGCCCCGATGTCACATTATACATTCTGTGAGGAGCAACAAAACAAAAGAAAAGATAAAAAGAAGAAACCTACCCAAAAAATCAAATGATAATTGATTCTACAAACACTGTAGGGAGCAAAAAAGAATGATAGCCAGCCTAATCAGAGAGGTAAAAAAAAAAAACGACAAAACAAAACTTAAAATTTTTAAATAATTGCAGGAAACAATATAAAGAACACATTAATAGACAGCGAATGTGTCACCAGGAGGAACTGTGGAACTCATTGCTTCAGGCTATAGAGGAAAAAAATGATACAAAAATATTGGTTGTTAGTTGCAATGGGCACAATAAATTATAAAAGGAAGTGTTATATCTATATAGCTCCTGATATCTGGATTAAAAATTATTCATCGGTATTTTATGATAACACAGTACCAGTAATCATGGGTAGTATGGAAGTAAGTGAGACATTTCAGTGGTTTACATATTCTGAAGTAAAAATAGCAATAGAAGGCTTTAAAAGGAATAAAGCCCCTGGTCCCGACAGGATCCCAATCAATTTCATAATTATCAATTTAGACTGGTGGGTAAACTGTCTAGTGGTCTATTTTTAATAAGCTTGTTATGTATGCTGATATTCCTAATTCCTAGCTGGGAAGTCATGTTACTCTTATACATAAAAAAGGTTCTCACAAGAACCCCATAAATTATAGACCTATCAGCTTACTAGATACTATTTCCAAAATATTTGTGAAATTACTGCTTAATAGATTAACATATTGGCTTGAGTCTACAAAAGTGCTGTCCAATTTACAGGTGGGGTTCAAGAAAGATATGGGTACTTTAACTCAAATCTTTCTATTAAATCATATTATTGAAAAGTATACCAGAAGTAAGAAGCAACCCATTTTTGTTGCATATGTTGACTTTTTGTCAGCATTTGACACTGTTTTATGTTCATTCCTATGGGAAAAAAATGTACAGTCTGGGAATCAATCAGGATCTTATCATGCTTATTAAAAGAATGCACATAAATACATGGGCTCAAATTAAATACTCCAAATCTGGATTACTTACAGAAAAAATTAATATTAACCTTGGAGTTAGACAGGGATGCATTCTTGCCCCTACTTTATTCAGTATATACATAAACGACATAATTATTTCTTTAAATGATCTTTCCTTTCATTTGGTGAGAATAGATAATAGACATATCCCCATACTAGCATATGCCGACAACCTGGCGATTATTTATACTAGTAGGGTAGGACTCCAGAGATCACTGAACAGATTTGAAGTATTATGCAAATCTCATAACCTTAGACCACATCCTAACAAAATAAAAATTATGGTATTTGGTAGAAAACATAAATATAGATCACTAAGGTTAGGGGGAAACAAATTGGATTTTGTAACTGAATTTACATATTTAGGGGTGGTACTTGCAAGTAACACTAAATGGAATCAGCACATTGCATGGACAGTAAAAAAGCTAGAGAACTGTCAAACTTTTAAAAAGTTTTAATACACTTTACGGAGTTAACACTTTTGTACCTATGATCAAGGCTATCAATGCAAACCTTATTTCACAAGCTGCATATGCAGTGGAGGTATGGGGTTCACAAAATCTAAATAAAATTGACTTAGTTTTAAATAAAACATACAAACATTAGTAAGAATTTTGGCCAGCACATCAAATGTGCTGGTTAGATCATAGCTAGGCCAAACCAGCTTAAGTTTTTTAGCACAAGAACATTTAATTTCCTATTGGATTAAATTACAATCTAAGTAGTAAAAAATGTTATTCATCTGAATTAATAACACTGAAAAGGTACAACTTGACTGAGACAAGTTAATTTCCAGTGAGGCCCTAGATTATATCTAGATTGTCAGTGTCACTGGCTCAGTAGGTAGCACACTTACCTCTGAGGCTGGGAGATCAGAGGGCTGTGGATTCAGTTCCCAGGTCTGGCACTTGGGTTAATATCCCAATACTGACACTGTAGTGCAGCATGAGAGGGGTGCTACACTTCTGAGGTGCTGTCTTTCAGATGAGATGTTAAACCAAGGTCAGTAGTTCAGGTGGATGTTAAAGATCCCATGGCACTTATTGAAAAGAGTTGGGCATTTTTTTTATTAACAGAACTTCAAAACAAAATAAGGGAGAAACAATGTTAATACACAATGTTGACAAAAAAGGATTGACTAATAAAGAAAAAGAAAAGAAAAGAAATATGTAAAAAGAAACCCAATAATAAAGGCAACCAATACAAAAAGAACAAAAAGGAAACCAAAATTACAGAGAAAAATGTGAATTCATGTGACAGGAACATCATTGTCTGTTACCCATGGCAAATTCCTCCAATTCATCCTTAAAAGAACACGGTTATATAGTCCAGCTTCATATTTATAAATAGTAGAAAATTCTGAGTGAATTTTCTGCAAAAGTTCCATATAAGAGAGAGATCCTTCTGCTGTAAGGTAAAAAGACACCTACTTTGTCAATAAACCACTTAAATACTGCAAAAAGGACATGCAATGTACTAGTATCCCATTTGCTCATGACATGACAGGTTCTGGTTTTAAACCACAGGAAGTTTTGCCTTTTACTGAGGAACTTCCTCCTTGGCTGGTGCTCTCTTCATTTATGGAGCGAATAGATGACCAGGCCTCTGAGGAAGACCCTGCAGGCCCATCATCAAGATCTGTACCTGGCCTAGAACACACTGCACCACGATCTTATGCTTCATTTTTTCGTTCTTCTAACTTTTCAGCTAAAAGGGTTCTGTGTGAAAGACAGTTCAGAAGGAAGGGCTAGAGGTGAGTTTGCAGTGTCCAAAGATTGGGCCCCCATAGGGTGGGCCTGACTGACCATGCCTTGATGTATGGAGGTAGTAGGTTTCATAGCCAGTGAAGATGTAGCATGCAGGTCATTCCCCTTCATATGAACCCCAGTAATACTTATTGGGGAAAAAACAGATATCCATTTACCACAGGGGTTCTCAGATGGTGAGGCCAGCCTCCCTGGGGAGGCCCCAACCTGTTCAAGGGGAGGCTCAAGCAAGTCTGAAAAAGTACTGTATTTAAATGTTGAGTTTTATATATTTTGTGTGAAGAGATGACGCAAACTGAAAGAGGATAATAGTAAGTGAATTTAATGTATTTATTTACTAATAGGTGACAAGAGAAGGTGAATGAAAGGCTCATTTCAGGTGTACCCAGGGAAGGGAAGGGAGTGAATACATTTCAAAAGGCGACTGTAAAACAATCAAGAAATACACAATGAACAACAGTGCAAACAAATATGAACAATAAACTAATAATAAGTGGTGGTAATTGATCAATTTGTAGCCTGATGGCAGACCAGCCCAAATACAAAGGTTGAGCACAGAAGTGCTAAGAACAATACCAGGAAGGAGCAAAGTCATCCCTGAGAAGTCGCATGGGAGCAGCGAAGGATGGGGAGAGGCAAAGTATGTTGGAAGGTTATTTCATATAGAGAGGAAACAGAGAAAGCAGTCTGACCCATGAAGGTACAGCAACAAGGGGTAACAATGGTTCAAGAATTAAAATAGCAGAGTACGTAGGTTGGCCGAGGGTGGGGTTACAATAAGCTGAATAATAATATTTGTTTATTCTATTTGTTATTCAGATAACACCTTTGATCACAGGAGCACTTTTTCAAAGGTTCCACGTCAGTATAAGACAAAGAACTGAATGTGAGCCAAGTACTCAAAAGGGTTTCAATTTATTCATAGTGTACTGCACAAAGTACAGTACATTATTTTTCTTTGGGGAAGCCCAAGATTATTTCAATTTTTGGGGGATGCTTACTGTGACAAAGTCTGAGAACTATTGATTTACCAGAATCCCAGAGCTGTGCCCAGCCCGCCGATGTCAAGGCTTTACTGACTGACCATGAAGCATCAGCTTCTTCTACCTGGTCAGCCTATGAGTGCTTCTGCTCAGAAGCAGTTTTGGTCACATTTTTAACTGCCCGCTGTTTAGCAGTGAAAGAAAAGACCGTGGCATGCTGTTGGTCTGAAACAGAGGAAGCATAAAAGTACCTGTGACTGACTTTCCTGGGAAAAAAGATTGCAGTGTTGTAGTTGTTGCTGCATTAGCTTGCAGGTCAGTTTCAGGAGTCTGCGGTGTGATGACCTCGCTGTCAGTCTGTAATCCCTCAGCTGTCACGGATACCTCTGATGATGCTTCCACATTCCGCTGCTTGTCAGGAGGCAAAGACTGCACTGAAGGACAGGCAGTCAAATCTGTGTGGAGTTCTGCAGTAAAATCTGAAGTTGGCAAGAAACGCGCAACCTTACTTGTTTGCAGGGTTGAAACATCCATTAATCCTTCTGTTTCAACATATAAGCCCAGCTCCGCGTACGCTCCAAAAAAGATTTCTGACTCCATATTCTGCGATGTAGAAACAGCAGTTGGCCCCATGGCCTGCAGCACATCCTGCTTCAACAAAGGCTGCTCAGCAACTGAGCCCTCCATCCTGATGGTCAGCAAGTCCCCCTACTGGCCAAGAGTAGGGGAATTTCCCCGGTGTCCTGGCAAGATTTCCCTCATTCACTAAAAATACCACCAAGAGCTTAATTTGGTTCAAGGTCAGTTGGCATTCATCTATATCCCTCTACCCCGGGTCGTGCCTAAAAATAGGCAGGATTTGTCTAGTGCACTTACCCGGTCAACAAAACCTAAATAAATAAAAAAAAATACCCAATGTTAAAATAAACACAGCACAGTTATAAAATATCATAAATAGCAAATACATTAAATGATCAGTACATCATAATGACATATATCCTACGACACACATGATACATAGAGACAAAAATTATAACATAACAAACATTATTGCACTTTCAGTTTCAAATATCCATAAATAAAAAAATAATGAAAATATAATTTCCCTGTGTTTTACACATCAGGTGATTCCCTCTCTAACATTCTTGACAGCCCCTCATTGAAACCAGGACCTAATTTCACCTGGGTTTACACCCATTATTCTTGATCTATAATCATGTGGCAAGGTGTTCCAAATCTGGGGGCCCATGTTAAAAAAAATGTGTTCGACCGAATTCTGTCCTCATTTTAGACTGTTTATATTCAATATCATATGCAGACTGTAGTTCTGATTTAATTTCCCTAATCTGTAATTCATCCAATATTTAATCAGGAACCTTCCCCTTATTGCACTTTACCATAAAATGTAATACTTGAGATAGCCTCCTATCTTTAGGGTAAATCCATCCAAAACAGATTATTCAATTGCTGTTTGTGTGCCACTCTCAGGGCTCCTAAAATAAATCTAGCCAATTTATTAAACATCACATCTATCTTAGACAATACTATATTTGCTGCACCCATATAAACTATGTCCCCATAGTCCAAAAGAGAGAGTACTAATGTTGTAACCACATGTTTTCTAATATTCTCAGACATATACCCTTTAATTCTATGTAAGGCCCCAAAGCAAAACAATCATTACTTTCAAGTGCCTTAAGGGAAACAAAAACTGTTTACGCTACTATAAGCAAGGTGGCTGGATTAGCTTAGTAAAGACTCTATTGACAAAGTTTGACCATTACCATTTAAAAACATGGAAAGACCAACATATTACAGTTTCTATTTCTTGTATTAAATACATAAAAAAAATGCAAAATCATGCCAGAAAAGATTATCTCAATAAGGTAAAATCTGTTAAAGTCTCTAGATGGCTGGCAAAGAATACCATTGAGCATTCACTAAAATACTTCCTAGAGCTGTGAAGGAACCTCAACACATATACAGTATATACTTGCACAATACAGATTCAAAGTGTTTCCAAGCAATGTGTTAACTGCAAGATATGGTAGGACCCCAAACCAGTCAACTTTCTGTTTCTGCACTTTGGTTGAAGATGAGGCTCTGGAACATGTTATATTCAGATGTCCATGGTACCATGGTGTTAGAACAAAGAATATAAATGAGCTAATTGGCTCTTCCAATATGCCATCCAGATTTCTATTAGATCTCCTTTTTAATTCAGTAAACCACTATATTTTAATTAATCTTGCACTTTATCTTACTGAAATTTCTAAAATAAGGAAAAAATACATGACACATTATCATGACCCTATAAATGTCAGAGGAAAGGATACCTTGGATGAAGCAACAGCATACGAAAAATGTTGGAGGGTATTGTCAATACTGACTATGTAACTCATTTGTATGCTACTCAATGCCTTGAAATAATTGTTTATAATTTTTAGAATTGGAAGTGCAAAATGAATTTATAAGAATAGCGAAGCTTAATGCCACCTATATTTATGTTTGTACTGTCCATATTTTGTCTTCTTATTATGTTTTAATATGTACTTTGTAATAGCTTAAAGCTGATCAATAAACTAAACTTGATAAGATTTAGATTTTGTGGAAAAAAGGAACATATCCACTATAAGTATTTTACCATATTTATCTGAAAACTGTGCTATTTATTCCTTAGCCACCAGTGCTGGTTTATAACCATGCTTTTCAAGTGTGTTAATTATTTACATACCGTATTGTGCGTTTTCGCATTTGTATCTATTATTATATTTTGAATGGATTTTTACATGGCTCTTATGCATAAAGTTTATATATATATATATATATATATATATATGTATATACAGTGTGTATATATATTTATAAAATGAGTAGGGAAATTGCAGCAATATCATTAGCTGACCAGCATCACATGACCGTGCGTATATCAGAGCGCGACCGCACACCTGCACTTTTACCCCCCCCCAAAACAATTTTGACATTTTATAAGATAGATAAACCACTCTGAGGTGTGCGGTCGCACTCTGATATATGTACGCCTTGGACGGTTGACGCACTCGGCCTTGCGGCCTCGTGCATATATCAGAGCATGACTGCACACCTTAGAGTGGTATATCTATTACATATATATATATACATATATATATATACACCCTACACTGACCCCAGTGAAGTTGTAAATGAGGCCGCTTAGTCCCTTTATTTAAGATTCTTATTTTATTAATGGTGTTTTCACTCTGTACCTTTTCACATGAGGATATATATGCTCATTACACTATTTTGGTGTATTTATATGTTTTATATGTAAAAAATGTATAAAAAATATTTATCAACAAAAACCTTTTTGCAATAATGTGGGATTCATCCAATCACATTTAAGCACTGTACCTTTAAGATTTTGGTTTAAATAGAGGGTGGTTACATCTGTGGGACACAACCTGATGAAGCTTTGCTAAAACCAGTAGAAGTCTAGCGGGGTCCTACCTGTTGTTTCTTGGTCCGTGCACATGCAACTTTGAGGTTTGCACTTTATAACTGCTTTAATAAACTGCTTTGATATATACAGTATTTTCTGTTTATGGTCTGGTTTGTGGTGGGTAGTGCTGGAATTCTGTGTGTGTTTTTTTTTTTGTGTGTAATCTAAAGACCTCCATCACAGAGGGAGGAGTTAGATAAAGTACTGGTGGAAGCCATTGTCAAGATGACAGAAAAGGGGAGGTGCTGCTGGGGTGTGGACTTCAATCTGCTGGATGTAGATTGGAGCTTCACAGCTGCAGCTGTAGTTGCAGCTAGAAGCAGGAACATCCTGGACTCCCTGCAGAGGGTTTTCCTCAGGCAACTAGTCAGTGAACCCATTCATGATGGGGCAATATTAGACCTAGTACTCACTCACAGGGATAATGTTGCAGATGTCAAGGTGTGAGACAAGCCGGGGACCAGTGATCACCGTACAGTGTGGTTCAATATAAAGACGGCTGCAGAACTGAACCACACAAGGGTGAGAGCCCTGAACTTCAGGAGGGCAGATTTTATAAAGATGTGCAAATGCCTCAGGGATGATCTGCCGGGGAAGGGGGGGGACCTGGACGTAGTGGAGAACACTTGGTGAAGCTAAAAGGAGGAATAGTGAAGGCAAAAAAACTCTGCGTCAAGCAAGTGAGCAAAAGCAAGAGGGGAAAAGAGATTGCTATAGTTATCAAAACAGGTGGCTGAAAATGTATAGACTAAAAGAGTTGTGTTCAGAGGGTATGAGAAGAGGCAGAGGGAGGAGGATAGGGGGATGTGTCAGGTGAAACAGAGGGAGCAGTGAAAGCAGTAAGGAGTATGAAAGCACAGACTGAAGGGAGATTAGCCCAGGTGGTAACACAAGGGGAAAAGACATTTTTATGTATGTAAGTGAAACGGGGAAGACAAGAGGAGGTACTGTAAAGTTAAAAAGGGAAGGGGGACTGACGAAGCCTCACGCTACTGAGGCAAAACACCAGGGTCCTTAGTGCTGATCTCTTGTTTTGCAATAAATGTTAGCAATACCTGCAATTTTGTGAGTATGAGTTGTATTTTGTTTTTTCCATTTTTTGAGTGTTGCCATGGTCTGCTGTTATTCGGTAATTGTGAAGTTCAGCACCTGCTTCTGCTGTGAGCATGTGGTATTTGTGTGTTCTCGTGCAGAGGAGGACCAGGAAAAGGCAGACATCCTGAACAAATGCTTTTGTTCAGTATTCACAGAGGAAGGAGAAGGGAAGGGGCCACAAAAAAGCAACAGATGCTTTGGAGGAGGAAGGTGGATACTAGTCCTTTTTCAGAGGACAGAGTCCTAAAGGGACTCTGGGAGGGGACAAAGCAATGGGGCCAGATGAGGTGCATCCAAGCATATTGAGGGAGCTCAGTGAGGTACTGGCTGCACCTCTAACAGTCCTTTTTTTATTTATATTTTATTGTTTTCAAGCAAAAACAGCAACATATAGTTGATACCTCCTACCAGGCATACAATGCTAATCACACAGAGCCATCCAATGGAAGACAGTATAAAAGTTAGCCTCAATAGTCTGGTGTTGGGAGTTGGGAGTAATCCAAACAGAGTCATTAGAACTGTCCCAAACAAGGCTGCACCTCGCAACAGTGAGGTGATCATACCACAATAAGGTAAACCGGAAAAGTTTATAATCAACCCAAAGGCTGATATGATCCCATCCTGAACATGAATTAACAGCAATGATGTAAGCATTCCACCTCCCCCTGCAAAATTGTTAGACCCCCTACAATATGCAAACAATCTGAATGAAAAAGACTCAACCTAAGGTAAAATACTGCTGTAAAACAAAGCAGTAATAACAGTTTTAGTAAACTGAACTTTCCTACTTGTGCATCAGAACCTTATTTGCAATTACCAGAGATTTAGTAAAACAGGACCAGTTTAGGCAAAGACAGTTGAGACAGTAATATAATTCAGAAAGCAATGTTTAAAGTCTAAATCTGTGCAAGTCTCACACATCCTTATCTTCGATATGAAAAAGAATAACAAGGCAAGAGGTATGTAGGCTGCCACAAGGCATCACCACTGCTGTCCTGTAATCTGAAACTGCCATTAAGTCCCTGGGAACAAACATCTAGGTTGAGGAGAAGTAATAAAAATTACTGCATCTCTTCTTCAGGTTTCGCCATCTGAGTCATCGTCTTTCAGTGGCCAAGCTACTGCAAACTCCCCTTCAAGTGCTTCTACCTTCTTGCCAGTGTCCTGGGGATCCGTATATTGATAAGCATGACCTCCACGGATACCGAGGCGGGCTGGAATCAGGAGGCAATGCACAACCCCTAGGCTCTGAAGACATGCCCAGACCACATCAAACTTCCTTCTCCGGGACCAAGCTACAAAAGATAGATCCAGGAATAGATGTAGGGTTCTCCCATTGTAACCCCCCCCCCACCAAGGGTGAGGCTTTCCTTATTTGCCCTTCAGGTGCCTGCCTTGTTCTCTTGCTCCTTCCATTGCCCCAGTGGCTCACTGCTGCAACCCCCAGGTCCTGTGTGGAATCCAAACCTCTGCTTCAGTTTCCCTTTGCAAATGGGGCCGGAGGCGCAAAGCTGCAGAACTGCCATGCTGCAGCCATACAAATGTGCGAGCAGTAGTCCGCACATGCACAATAGCACATTTTTGTTTTTGTGCCACAATTGCGGCTAATCAAATGTCTCTCCGATGTTCCTGACTCTGAGGATCAGCTAATCATGGGTGGGACACACAGAGGAGGCCACCAAGAAGGAGCAAAAATGTTTAGTTAAAGAGAGCCAATGAGCACAGTAGGAAGCATCATAAATATTCATATGGGGTCATGAATACTAATGAGTGCTCTGCCTGCCACCTGGGGACACAGTAAAAGGAGGGCAGTGACAGGCAGAGTACAATGTCTTTGAATATAAGACTGCAGCTGAATGAAAATGAGAGAGGCTGCTATCAGACTATGGGACACTTATAAATTAAAACATACCGTTTTGACTGCAGCAGAACCTGAAAGTTGGGACAGGACACAAACCGCATATAGACTGTTACTGTGGCAGCCATGTTTGATCCTTTGACACCCAGAAACAGTCAATCAGAGACTTAGGCACCTAAAACTCAAAGAAATGACTTCTGGGAGAAAGTGTGAACCTTATTCTAGGCGCCCAAATCAATAACCAATCAATAATCAAAGGAACTTAATGTTTACTAATTTTCCTAATGGAGAGCCAGTTTCAGACAATCGGAGGCTGCCATTCCTGCAGTGAAACACTAGTGACAGTTACAGCTTGGGGGCAGCCTGACTTAGGATCTGAGAGAGACAGGAGGCTCAGACTCTGTTGTGAGAAGTTTGGAAGTCGGCCCTAGGCTTCCACAGCCAAAGAGTGGAAGATTTTTCCTACGTTTAGCACTTGGAAGCCCCAGGGGGAGAGACAGAGAGAGAGAGAGAGAGAGTTTCTGCCGAATCCTGCAGCATTTCAAGACAGCTCTCAGATTGGAGAAAGTGTTTGAACTGTTTGTTAGAGACTGCAGTTTGCATGACTTGGTTTAAAGCTGAAGTTAGCAGTGGAAAAGAAGCCTGCGGATGCTCCTCTGCCAGGGAGCCAGAAAACTCCTGCTGTCTGAAATAGGGGGCTCTCAGCTAAGAGACTGTGTACTATTCTGCCCAAAGCCACCTGGAGTTGTATGCAGAAGTGTTTGTGCTCAGGCCATTCTGGAGCCCGGTAAGGGACCAGCCAGTCTTTACCAAGTAGGGTGGACTGGGGCGCAGGGAGCCACAGGGACATGACTGAGTGCTAGGGCACTCTTGACACTTCAGGGAGAGTTGGACTGTGGGGTCACTTCTTGGGTCTGGGCTCTTTGTGTACCAGGAAACCCCATGCAGGGCTCCTGCTCTCCAGCGAAGAAAGTGACAAGCTGCCAAACTCTGCAATCAAGGCAGAAGGTGACAAGCTGCCAGATCTTGCATGCTGGCTGAGAAGTTCTAAACAACTAGACATGCTTACCATTTCCAGCAAGCCTACTGCATCCCAGGTTGCTGCTCCAGATCCTAGCTCTCTAGCCTACCTTCACACAAACCCTGTGAACTGGGACGTCAGAACTGTGAGTAAAGCGGGTCTGCCCTGCCCCGGGGAATTTGTCTAAGGTTGCCTATCTGTCTAAAGCCTAATCAAGCTGCAGCTCATTCACCGTGGTTGTTTAAAGTTTGCAACCAGTTACAGTTATTTAGAGTTTACTGCAAGGGCCCCAATGCCGGCCAACCCACGGCAACATCAGGTCTGCACCAGTTTGGGAGTACCCTCTGCAAGAACAGTTAGGAGGAGCTGGCATCAGCCAGGGAGTTGTGAGTGCATGTTGGTTGGAGGGAGTGTATTGCAAAAAGGTTTAGTGTTGAAGTCATTCACTTCCAAAATTACATTTATTGCAATGTACTGCTTATGGTACTCCTTCGTCAAGATATTCCCTTTTCCTAGCCCTATCCTGCAAATAAAGATGTGTTTCATCTGTGCATGAGCATATTATTAGCTACAGTTACTAATTACATGTATTTTACTGTATTACAGTTCAAAGTGGTATTCTGTGTGGGGAGTGACTGGAAGGGGAGGTTGGTAGATCGGGGGACTGTGCTACACCAGCATCTGACCCACTATAATTTTACTCTGGGTAGAGGCGCTGCACTATTTATTCATACCTTTGGGACTTTGAGGCTCTGCTTCACTGCACAAACCCATCCGCTACACCTTCCCCTCACAACCCCAGAATGCACAAGTACCCTCTTCACCTTTTCCTACTCCTACTGCTTCTCTCTGGTGATATCCAACTCAACCTAGGCCCTCCCATGATCCCCTTCATCTCAGCCCACACCCACTCAGGCTCTACACTGAACTCTTCACCCTCTACCCTGCATAAGGGTCTTTGTGCTTTTCACTTAAATGCTCATAGCCTCCTCCCCAAATTGGATTCTCTTAAAGCTTGGATCACCCAGCACATGCCTGATATTCTCTGTGTGACCAAAACTTGGCTATCAGCCAGAATTCCTGACTCCGCTCTCTCGATTCCTGACTTCAATTTATTGCATCAAAACCGAGGAAAGCGTGGTGGAGGTGTAGCTTTCTACATCAGACAGTCCCTCTCCTGCTCCAATACTTACAAAGAATCCTGTCCCTCCTCCCACCAACTACTCATTGCCCTACTATCCCTCCCATCCTCAGCTCCTCTCTACATTGGTACACTCTATGCTCCACCTAAAATGACACCAGACTCACTAGTCTCCATTGTCTCTTCTATCTCCACTCACACAGCAAATGGAGAACTCCTGCTTCTAGGTGATTTCAACCTAGACTGGCTCACCCCCTTCTCTAAGCCTACTGTTACACTTGGTTCCCACACCCTTATTGGATACCCATTGTGCACCACTGACAATATATGTTATATGCTATAAATAATTATTACTAACATATAGGGCATTGGTACTTATTTATTTATTTTGTTTTTGTTAACCGGGTAGGTGCGCTAGCCATAGGAATGACTATTTTCAGGCATGACCCGGGAGGTTATAGGGTAACATTACGGAGAATACAATAGGGTAACATTATAGAGAATACAACATAAGGTAGATGCAGCAAGGTATACACAGTGATATTCCAATAGTAGGTTATACAGCATAGAAACATAGAAACATAGAATTTGACAGCAGATAAGGACCGCTTGGCCCACCCAGTCTGCCCATTTCCCTACCTGATGGATAAGTTGCAGATTATAGTTAACCAGCAGCCTACTTCTTCCTACCCCCACCCCCTAGAATTGCCTTATGACTGTCCCATGCATGCTTGAATTCCACCACTGTTTTTGACTCCACAACCTCCTCTGGAAGGCCGTTCCATACATCCACAACCCTCTCTGTGAAAAAATAGTAGCATAAATAGGATACAAAGTATTGAGAGTAAGTAACAGGACATATAGCTACAGTCAAAGCATTGGGATGAAGTATGTTGCCAGTAGAGTAAAAACCTTAATCGTAGAAAAATACAAGGGATAACTCAGAGATACATGGTTACAAAATTCAAGAAAACATAGACATGTAGCCGCTGTGATCCTGAAGGAAAAACAATTTTCAACAGACAAGGGAAATATGGGAAACAATATACAAAGAACAACAGCAAAAACCAAGGACCAAAAACCAAAAACAAAAACTAGAACAAAAACAAAAAACAAAGAACAAAAACCAAAAATGTGAAGCATGCCTGTATGATGATGTCTGCAAAAACAAGAAACAAAAACCAAAAAAACAAGAACAAAATAAATAAGTGCCAAGGGGTTAGATGTGGGGGTAGGAAGAGGAGGTTATTCAAGTTTGGGGTAGGGTAAGTTGAAAGATAGAAGCCAGACAAGTAGTAGGTGAGGCAGTGGAAACAAGGCGAGAGAGGAAATATCTTGCGAGAATAAGTGGGCAAAAGTGTACTGATGAAGAGGGCAGGAAATAGAACAAGTAGGTGCAAAAGGGGGTTAGAAGCAGGGGATAGGCAAACTGAGATAGGTAGAGTAAGTAACCAGGGATATATTTCTGATTATAGCCAATGTATTCACTGCTAGTAATGCACTGCAAATATTATACCTAGAATACACTTATGTGCTCTCTGTTTATTCTTCTGAGAAGTCATTGTATAGCCAACACTGCCATCATGCGGATTTATGTAACACCACACTTATTTCCTGTTTTATGTATGATTCTTTGTTCTCATTTTAGCTGATTTTACACATTTTGTATATCTCTAGATAACACTGTGGAACCCAACTTTTGGCCAATAGGGCTTGTTTTGTATATTTAACATATTATGAATGTAATAGTTATGATGGTTTTTATCTAAGTATATAAGTAACTGCATTATGTTTTCCCCAAGTCCGTCTTCATCCCCCAGGGAACATGCTATGAAACTGGAAGCAGTAGATTCAGGAGAGATGTGATGAAGTACTTCTTCACGGAACAGTGGTGAAGCCCTGGAACAGCCTTCCAGTGGGTATCCTGTGAATATACCGAGTCAATTTCGGCAACACAATTTGGGCAACATAAAAATAATGAATGTAAAGTCATCTATGTGCTCAACTTCAGCCCTTTTTTTATTTTCGTAGAGAGTACTAATTTTGCAGAGTATAAAGGGCTTTGCTCATCAGACCAGTTCTGAGCTGGCTGACTGGTGCAGCGGGTACAGTCACTGCTCTTCTGTCAGGCTAATCTGGATTTGGGACTGGCTGTGGGTGATTTTTTTGGTGTGTTTTTTTTTTTTTTTGTTATTCAATATGTTTTTTTTCCTTGATGAATTTCCATTCCCCCACCCTCCTGAATTTCTTCCTCCCCTCCCTAGGTTGCCCCCCGCCTCCCGAGTTTTCCCTGTCCCCATTATCATCCCCTGGTGACAATTATATTATAAGCACGGGGTGCAGAAGGCATAGTCCCCGCATAAACAGTGCCTTCACGTCGCCCCTCGCAGAGAATGTAAGCACCAGTCACTCTTTGCTGCAGGCGCTGTAGTGCTCATTGCCATTTTCATTTTTGGAAATGTGCATTCATTATTTTTGGTCTGCACCATTTTGTAGGTGCTATTATACAATGGCAAGAAATAATGCTGGCCTCTGATTGGTCAGTCTGTGAGTGGACCCGTGACGTTATCCCAGCACAACATCACGGCTCTAGTCTCAGCAATGTGAACCTCCTCACTGATTGTTTGTATTTGCTCTATTTGCTTCTTCTCTTAAGAAACAAAAATATTTTTCCACACTAATAAAAACATTTTTAAAATGATTTTTTTTATTCTGTATAACAACAAGCCATTGTATAATAGCAATAATGCTCTCCAGGGTGTGTGTCGTGCTGGGATAACATCACACCAGAGGAATTGGATGCACTTGGCCTGCGGCCTCGTGCCCAACCACCTGAGGCATGACATTATCCCAGCATGATACACACCCTGTCAGGCATTATTGCTTAATTATCACACAGAACCCTTCCAGTGGAAGTGGTGAGGGAGAAAAGAGTGGTGGGGTTCAAGAATACATGGGATAGTCATAAATGAATCTTAGTGGGGGGGAGAGCTGGAGATAAAGTAGGATCTGCAGTGATACTGTAGGTAGAAATTAATAGGGCCAAGTGGTCCTTATCTGCCATCAAATTCTATGTTTCTCTTTTTCTATGTTTCTATGTTCCTACTTCTGTTCCTCATAGTATTGTTTATCTGCTCACTGTTTAATGTTCTTTTGCATGTTGCGCAATTTACTGTTTGGCAATTCTATTCTTGAAGTGTTTTCTTGTAATTTGTTTATTTTGTTATACTTATTTCCTTATTATTGTGTTATTTTTGTACATTGTACTTTGTTCTGTTCTCTACTTTTCCCCTTCCCCCCAGGACGCATCTGGAAATTAGCTGATACCAGCTCAGTGTGACTAAATAAATACATACGTACATACATACATTATAGTAGCACGGTAGTGCTACCATACTTAGGGTTGAGGAGCCATTTCTATGTTAAACCCCAAAATTTTGCACCTTAATAACTTTGCAACCATTTGACAGATTTGCCTGAAATTTGGAATACACGATCAAAAACTATAGGCCTTGGGATCTGCCAAGATTCGTACCGGTCAGATATACGGTTGTGGAGTTATTAAGCATGATCTGCGCGCACGTTTATGCTTTTTCTGGAATTCTACGGTCGCATGTACAGGTCGCACGGTTTGCGAGACCGGCCCAAATTCTTCAGGGAACATGCAGCCAGGGTCCCTGATGTGCCTTTCAAGATTTGGTGAAAAATATTAAACTGTTCAAAAGTTATTCAAAAACAATTTCCATTATAAGTCAATGGGAAAAGTTAAAAAAGTTCGACAGTGTTGCAAATGCATTTTACTTTTGCAAATGGCCCTGTTACTTCAAGTAAATCCACCATTTTGTTTTCAGTTAGTGATCAGAAAAATGCTTGGCATTTAAATTTGGGACCCTCTAGCAACCTAATTATTTTTGTATTCACCTAGTCGGACCCTGAGGATGCTAGCCATGTCTTTATTTTGGGGTAAAACACCCCAGAAATATGTTTTTCAAATTTCTGGAAAAAGTACTTTCGCAAAGTACTTTCATGCTCATGAAAGTGTCGCAAATTTTTGCGAAAGCTTTCGCAAATTGCGACAGTAGTTTTCTAGTCTGTGGGAAAATAACAGCAGTTCTTTGGCACTGCGCTGCAAAAGAACGTTTGGGAGTTTTGGGCTGAAATTTGGAGGGAACGCAGCCGACATCTCACAGATGTGCCTTTCAGTATTGTGTTGAAAAAATATTACATAGTGGCAAAGTTACAGCACTCCAAAGTTGACAGTTTTTCTCATAGGATAACATTACGGCGCCCGATGCATTACAGGAATCCTTTGGCACCCTGCTGCAAAATAACGGTTTGGTCTTTTTTCCTGAAATTTGGAGGGAAGACAGCCAACAGCCCCAGATGTGCCTTTCAGTGGTTTTGTGAAAAAATATTACAGGGAGGCAAAGTTATGGTGCTCCAAACTTCTCTTTTTTCCCATAGGATAACATTACGGCGTTAGCCGCGCCTTTCAGGGCCCGTATCTCGGAAATGGTGCGAGATACGGACTTTTCGTCGGAAAATGTTTAGTCCCCTAGTGGGGGCTAAGTACAAAACTAGCCAGGACAGTCATAAATCATATGACTTTTAAATTTATTTTCTACATCGTACGGTTCCTGAGATATAACCTATTTAGTATTCCATGTCCTCATTTTCTGCTCCGATACCCATTATTATGCATACATTCTTTGTACTCACTGTCTTTCACTATGCAGGTTTTGGGGAAAACCAGCCTGTGCGCTTACATTACTGTTACCGTTGCCCTTTCCGCTTGTGGTTCCGTACCCGTTTCACTTACCATTGAAGATACGCCACCATGTGCTCTCCCTTATGCTTTTATTTGCGCTATGCTTTCTGTTCTTTGCCATTTGTGTCTACAGTACTGTTTCTCTTTCTGTTTCACTTTGTGTCACCATGCCCATTGACATTTCCATTTGCAGGCACCATGTTACTATGTGACAACACATTACCTGGCAGACCGTTCCCATCTACGCCACCGTGTGCGTTAGCCTTTCTGTTCTCATTCGCGCTTGCGTTACCATGTGCACCACTGTTAGCACTTCTGTTTGCGTTGCTGTTCCTGTTACTATACCTCAAGACATCACATGGTGGGAACGCGGGGCCCTTCCTCCCGCCGCTGCATTACATTCACTATTTCTCATTATCATTCTCAAAAAGAAGGGAAATTAGAGGCAAAAAACTCTGTTTAATGCATTAGTTAGGGTTGTTCCACAGCGACAAAAGTGAGGAAATTCGTTGTTAGGGTTGAAAACTCCCCTTGGACCCCCTGCCCACCCCCCAACCGGCATTGGGGTGTGCATTGGGGTCGTCGGTCCTAACTCTCAACCCATTCTCCTATACTTCTGCTGCTTTACACATGTGATGGGGTGAGAGTTAGGGCTGATGACCCCAATGCACACCCCAATGCTGGTTGGGGGTGGGCAGGGGTTCCAAGGGGGGGTTTCAACCCTAACAACGAATTTCCTCACTTTTGTCACTGTGGAACAACCCTAACTAATGCATTAAACTGAGTTTTGTTGCACTGCCCTGACACCTTGAAACTGTCACTTATGACCCAGAGAACCCTCTCCACCTCCAGCTCTACAATCCTCACCCCACACATCCAAAACTCCTTGCATGGGCTTCTCTTGCCAATGTGCATTACTTGCACTTCTTGTCATTGAACTTTTAACTGCCATATTTTGGCATCACCTTTCCACCTTCTGCTGGTCCTTCGTCAGTTCCACAATACCCTCCTCAAGTGTATCTATGTAGTTCCCCAGGTCTGTCTTGTCGCTGCCCTTGTGGAGTGGTACTATAGCTTCCGTACTCCAGTCGCCAGGTACTACCACACTCTAAGGAGCACTTGAACAAATCCACCAGGGGTGTAGACAACTCCGAACATAGTTCTTTCAGTACACCTGGATTCAATCAGTCAGGACCATGTGCCCCTTCCATCCTGACGTGAGTGATGCATACCCTTTCCTTACCCTGTCTTCTGTGATCTGAACAGGATCCAGTTTCTTCACTCCCCTCGTGGATGCTTTTATGCTACTTTCTGGTAGGGCCCAGTCTCCTAAATATGGAACAAAAATAGCTGTTCAGTAAGCCTGTCTTTTGCCCATCATCTCCCACTCATCCTTTTCCTTTAGTCTAATACTCCTCCCTTCAACTTCTTTTTTCTCTGATGTATCTAAAAAACAATCATTTGTCAATGCCGAATGTTTGCTTGCTGGCATTGGCAGTGGTAGTGTAGAAGTTACAGAGCTGTGTAATAGGAATGGCAGTGAAGTATTGAACTGAAGCCAACCCCACCACCACCCTGCAGAGAGTGACAGGCATTGGGGTGTGCCTTTGGGTCGTCAGGCATAACGGGCTATGCCATTTCACCACACCCCACCTGCAGACACTGACAAGTGTCACGGTGTTCCTTGGGATCTTTGGCTCTTTATCGCACCCATTCCATTAGGAAATACGGTGAGATGGGTGCGGTATAGGGAATGGGGTGAACTTTGGGGAAAGAGTCCAAGGCATACTCGATGCCTCTCACTGGCTACAGGGTGGAATGGTATAGAGCATTACAGGCAAGAATCCCAAGTCACACCCCTGATGCCTGTCATTCTCTACAGGGTTGGGCGTTATGGTTGGAAACCCTAATACCTCAGGCATTCGTTGGTATTTTCACTCCAAATTTTCAACATGGTTTTTTTGTGACCCCACCTCATGAACAGTGGCAATATCAGTTTGTTAGCTGAAAGCTGCTTATGCACAGCGACTACGCCATTTAGCACCACAGGTGCAAAAACATTCCGAATAGGATGTAAAAAATGACAGCTGTACTGTTCATGGGGAGGTGTAAAAAATGGCAATGTTGCAAATCTGCAGTAAAAATATTAAAAACTGGTGAAGTCACGAGCGTACATAGAAACTGTGCAGCGCACACCCGTAATATAATTAGGTTGGGAATTTTTTTACAGCAGATTGTCAACTCAGGCATTTTGGTGCCTCCAATCATGAACAGTGTCACTGTGATTTTCTTTATCTGTCTTGAACAATGATTTCCCACAGCGACCACGCATCTCTGCGCTGAAAGTGTGAAAACACACTTCGGCCATGTTGTGAAAAATGACAGCTGTACTGTTCATAAGGAAGTGTGGAAAAATGCCACTGTGAAAATCTGGACTGAAAATATTACAAAGTCATGAACTTACGAGGGTGCGTGGAAACTGTGCAATGCTCACTCGTAACACAGTCATTTTATGGATTTTTGTCAACAAATTTTCAACATAGCCATTTTAAGACCTCTGCTCATGAACAGTGTAACTGTGATTTTAAGTAATCTGTCCCAAACATTGCTTTACACAACAGCATAATCATCGCTACATGTCGCGAAAACACATTTAGGTGACATATGAAAATGGCAGCTGTACTGTTCATAAGGAAGTGTAATAAAATGGCAACATTGAAAATCTGGAGTGAAAATATTAAATTTGCAAACTTACAAGCATGCATAGGAACTACATAGCGCATGCTAGTAAAACAGTCATTTTAGGAATTTTTTCACCAAATTTTCAACATAGCAATTTAGACCTCTGCTCATGAACAGTGTCACTGTGATTTTCTTAATGTGTCCCATACATTGATTTAGCACATCGACTGCGCCATTAATGCTTCATGGTAGGAAACACATATTAGGCAAGATGTGAAAAATGACAGCTGTACTGCTCATAAGGAGGTGTGGTAAAATGGCAATGTTGAAAATCTGGGGTGAAATATTGAAAATCGCGAACTTCTGACGTGCGTAGGAACTGTACAGCATGCCTTTCATTAAAACAGTCATTTTAGGAATGTTTCACCAAATTTTCAACATAGCCATTTTAAGACCTCTGCTCATGAACAGTGTCACTGTGATTTTCTTTAATTTGTCCTTGCATATTGATTTCAAGACACCGACCGCGCCATTGTGCGCTACATGGGCGGATACACATTTTGGGTGACATGTGAAAAATGACAGCTGTACTACTCATAATAAGGTGTGGTAAAATGGCAATGTTGAAAATCTGAAGTGAAAAGATTGAAAATTCGTGAACTTCCAAGCATGCATAGGAACTGTACAACGCACGCTCGTAAAACAGTCATTTTTTGAAATTTTTTCCCCAAATTTTCAACATGGCCATTTTAAGACCTCTGCTCATGAACAGTGTCACTATGATTTTCTTAATTTGTCCTGTACATTGATTTCAGCACAATAGCGCCATTGTAGCTTCATGAGCCAGAAACACATTTTGGGGTGAGATGTGAAAAATGACAGCTGTACTACTCATAAGAAGGTGTGGTAAAATGGCAATGTTGAAAATCAGGAGTGAAAATATTGAAAATTCACGAACTTACGAGCATGCGTAGGAACTGTCAGCATACGCTAAGTAAAACAGTCATGTTTTGGAATTTTCCACCAAATTTTCAAAATAGGAGCTGCGAGAGCCCACCTTATGAATACTGGCAGTGATGTTTAATATTCGAACGAAAAAGGTGATTTCGCTGCAGTGACTGCGAAATCACCCTTCAGGTCCGAATAACGCCATGACAGTGATAGCATTCATGAGAAGGGGTCCCAAAAACCCCATGTTGAAAATTTGGTGCAAAAATTCCAAAAATGCCTGAGATATGCAACAAAGTTGAAAAAACCCTATCTATCCCATTATACAACTTACCGGCATTTCCTCAGTTCACGGTCGGCTTTGAAAGTGCAGGCGTGTTCCCGTATCCCACCAATCGTCGCACCATACTCCGGAGGTAAGTATGGGGTGTGGGGAAATGTGGGGAGGCAAGGGTGTGCAGTGGGTGGGGTCGGGGTTGTGGGGGCAGGAGACTGCGTGGGACCATTTTTCTTTACAGGTTGTGTTTTTTTAAATGACGGCGGGACGTTTGCCACGCTGGGGTGGGCTCCCAGCATGGCACAAGGACGGCTGGTTGGGGGTGTGGAGCCGGCGGGGTTGGGCACCCCCATCGGCCATAGATCTATTGCCACGCTGGGGTGGGCCCAGCGGGCACCCTGTACTCTGGGGCAGGAGTTTGACGGGATTGGGCACCCCCGCCGGCTATGGGTTTGATGAGTTACCACACTGGGGTGAGCACCCAGCGTGGCATGTGGAAGGCTTTGGGGGGGGAGCGCAGCACAGCCGACAGGGGATTGGGCACCCCCATCAGCTAAACAGCGTGTGCGTGGGGGGGCAGCACGCAGTATGCGTGCAAGTGCTTGTGTGTGTGTGTGTGTGTGTAGGGGAGCTGCGCATGAGTAGGCGATATTTTATCGCTGCTCACTGAAGTGTAGCTCCCCCTTTCAACTGTAAGCCACTGAATTTTGGAGCAGTCATAGGCAGCTCCAGCATGCATTGGAGGACTGGGGCCGTGCCTGCCAACACACTGACTGAATTGGAAGAGGGGGGTGACACCCCTCCGAAAACTCGGATGATGGCACTATGTTTCTTGCACATGCATGCAATCAAACATAATGACTGTTCCCCTTTGATCCACTGTGCTATTCTTAATTTCATATACGCCTCAGATCTCCTAACCATACTCTTTGCTTCTTTTACTTTCTCTTGATAATCCTACCAATTTCCTTCATTTTGCCCACCCTGGTATTTCCTAAATGCCACCCTTTGGTTCTCATAACATTCCCCAGCTCCCTGGAAAACCAGAGGGATTTATGGTGCTTGTTCTTATTCTTATTCTTAGGGAGAATTAATGGGCTCAGTAGTCACCCATGGGTGTGGCAACAAGGCAGGGAACATGGGAGTGGCTATTGTGTGCATAGACACCGTACAGACACTAGGTTTCGGTGGTAGCTTAGTGAAGGGTATTACAGGTGGACTAGATGGAAGAATGGCCTTTTTCTGCTGTTAACTTCTATGTTTCTGTTCTATTATCTCAATAATGCCCTTTTGTATAACTTTCTGTTTGGCTTCCACTCCCACCACCTCCTCTGCCCCCATCAGTATTTCTCTGAGTGCCTCCCTCATCCTCTTGAAGTCATCTCTCCTAAGGTCCAGGACTAAAGCCTCTGATGCCGGTTAACTGCTTCCTGTCATTATGTCAAACCACACTGAACTGTGGTCACTGGACCCTAGCAGTCCCCTCTCTTCTACCCCTCCCACCATTTTTATGTTGGTGTGCACCAGATCAAGAAGGCCCCTTCCCTTGTTGGTTTCTTAATGCACTACAGCTAGAAGAAGTCTTCTAGGACATCCAGTAGTGACTGACTTCTAACTTCTGGCCACTGGAGCCTCCTATATATCCTGCATGTTTAGGTCCCCTGTTATCACCACTCCCTTGCCTTTTGCAGACACTTTCTGGATTTCTTATCCCAAATCCCTGTCCTCCTCCTCTTTCTGGCTTGCTGGCCTCCTGTATACCACCCCCATCCCAAACCCCCCACCCTGCATTGAGCTGGACCATAGTGATTACACCTCACCCTCCTCTGTAACTGTGAAATCTTCTGTGACTTTAGTATGTTCCCACACATGCAGATCCAACCCTACCTAACCTTTCCTCTGTCTCACCTGAGCAGGGAGTATGCCAAGATGACAGAATCCCACTCACTATACATTGTCACCCAGGTCTTGGTTATCGCTATAAGGTCAAGGTTAGCGTCTGCCATCACAATTTGGCAGTCTCTTATTTTGTTGCTGAAGGGGTGCTGGTTTTCCTGAGGAGCGCTGTTCCAGTGCTGCAGTCAGTGGCAGGGCGCGAGACTTCTTGCCACAGTCGGCGGCAAGGTAGAGGAGGTCGGCCACATCAGTGTCAACTGGCAGACAGGACCAGTGGTTCAGGGCAGCTGAACATGGGGGTCCACTGCAGTCAGTGAGAGGCTAGAGGACTGACGGTGCCTGACTGGCTGCAGCAGTGGCCGGAGCAGTTGGCCAGCCAATCAGTGAGGGAGGCGCCAAGCAGCCTGGCTTTAAAAAGCCAGCCAGACCACAGAGCTGTACCTTAGGAGCACTGTTTTTTCTGAGAAGTGCTGCTCCAGTGCTGCAGTAGGTGGCAGGGCAGGAGACTTCATGCCACAGTCGGTGGCAAGGCAGAGGAGGTCGGCCGTATTGATGGCAACTGGCAGACAGGACTGGTGGTGCACAGCAGCAGAATGTGGGGGTCCACTGCAGTCGCTGAGTGGCTAGAGGACTGAAGGCACCCCAGTTGGCTACAGCAGTGGCCAGAGCAGTCAGCCAGCCAATCGGTGAGGAGGCACCAAGCGGCCTGGCTTTAAAAAGCCAGCCAGACTGAGAAGCTGTATTTTAGGAGCGCTGTTTTTCTGCCCGCCCCACACCCTGACCCCGACCCTGACCCTGGCCTCTATTAAATACCGGAGGGAGGAGGAGCAAGGCAAATGGGGGTGGAGTAAGTGAAAGCTGAAGCATCAGGGAGTGGCCAAGGAGCATAAAGGGCAGCTGGATGAGCAGGGAGCTTCACCGCATAAGGAGATCTGGAACTACTACTCTCAGCTGGTCTATGGCAATTGTCATAAGGGAGCTGTAATTGCGGAACTTTCTGGACTCTGCACAAGGGAAGCTTCATATGGAGCTGGACCGAAGAGACTTCAAGTGGTGACTATGATTTGGAGGCCTGAGTAAGAGTGGTGAAGGGAATAGAGTGCTGCTATGGATAGTGAGGGACATGCTGAAGAAATTGCTAAAGCAATACAGATGAGTATGAATAGATAGGCCACTGACAGAGCAAAGGCCGATGACACATTTGTAAGGTAGAAAAAAAAATGGGCAGACGGGATGGGCCTTGCGGTCCTTATCTGCCGTCAACCTCTATGTTTCTATGTTTCTTGTAAGGATGCCATTGAGGGGTGAAGGTCTGGGGCTCAATTCCTTACTGTGAGGAATCTGTACTGTGTTGCCAGTTATAAATAACTGATGGTGATGGACTTACTGAAGAAATTACTCAAGTCTTGGGACTTACTGAAGAAAATTACAAAAGTCTTGGAGGATTGCCATTGAGGGGTGTAGGTCCGGGGCTAAATTCCTTTCTGTAGGGATTCTGTACTGTACTGCCAGTTATAAATAAATAGTCTATAAAGGATAGATTAGGTATTCTACTGCCAGTTATAAATAAATAGTCTGTAAAGGATAGGTATCGTACCTGCCAGTTATAAATAAGTAGTCTATAAAGGATAGATTAGGTATTCTACTGCCAGTTATAAATAAATAGTCTGTAAAGGATAGGTATCATACTGCCAGTTATAAATAAATAGTCTGTAAAGGTTAGGCATCTTGCATATTCCAAACCAGTTGTCAGAGCTGGCATAGCAATGGAAGGGCAGCACAGTTGGTGGGGCAGCCGAAGGGGTGGACTCTTTGGTAGAGTGGTGGGGTGTAGTGTATGTGGGGTGGCCATGGTTCTAAACTGGGCATGAAGGATGGGAGGATGCATGGTGTGCAAACAGCTTACAAGGCTGAGGGAGGAAGTGGAATGCTTGAGGTGGGCAATGTACGGGGAGGGGGAACAATGGGGAAGAGGGGTGGAGAAGCAGAGACAGCACCAGCTGGGGAAAGAGAGGGAGGAATTTTAGAGGTCCTTCAGGGGATCAGGTACATGGTTTGAGAAAACAGGGGTTTGGATGAAGGCGGATGGAAAAAGGCCCAGTGTATGCAATAGTGCACTGGGGGATGACAGCACCAAACCCAGTAGCGGGATGAGGGATCTCGAAACAGGAGGGAATGAGGCAACTAGGGTTCAGGAGATGTGGATGGTAGTAGGTTCAGTAAAAAGAAGGCAACTGCCTGCAACTAGGGGCCAGAATTTAACTAAGGGCATGACCGACACAGGAGAGAGATGTATGGGAGTAGAACAGGAAAACAGATTTGCACCCCTCACTATGCTAGTAGAGGATGTTGGGAGGGAAAGCGACTGCAAGGAGGAGGAGGGTGCAGAGGGAAGGTGGTTGGGTGACACAGGGAAAGATACGTTGGGAGCAGGGAAACTGGTTATAAAGGGGATGGACCACTTGGGGATGCACCAGGGTGAGGCACTAGAGGAGCCAGGGAAAGGGATAAGTGACAGCAAGGAGCCTATGGTGGTAGAGGCAATGGTTGGGAAACCAGAAGAGCTAGAGATGGGGACTTCAGAGGCCATCAATGAAAATGGGTGATGCACTGGGGGTGGCAAACACAGAGGGAACTATGCGAACAGAGCAAGTGGTGAGGAAGAAAATTCCCTCAAGGGGGACACAGTGCACAGAAAATTCAGATTTTGGGCATGTATCAAGAGCAGCTGGGGCAAGAGCCAGTGAGGAGATGAAAGGGGTTAGTATATGCTCCAAAAGTGATACAGACAGTAGATGCAGGCCCACAGAGAACAGGGAAGGATCAGAGCAAGGGAAGAGGGTGGATAGGAGGAGGGAGCCCAAGGGAAAGTCCAAGGGGAAAGGAGGTGATGAAGTCATGTTGAGGGAGGGAAAAAGTCCAGACAAGGACAAGTTCAGCATTGGAAACAGGAAGGCCGGGGGGGCAAGACCTACGGCGTAAACTCGAACTTGAAAACCAAAAGAACACTCAGAAAAGAACAAACACAAAGGTGGCACTCTTGGGAGACTCGATAATCAAGGGAATCAGATGGGGGAGAAAGGAAGCAAAAAACAGTATGGTATGGGTGCAGTGTATGCCACAAATGACAGCGCTAGAGGTGAGGCACAATATTCCATCTTGGGTCAGCAGTAAGATGAGAGGACACAGCTGGTGTTTCACTTGAGTACCAATGACCTCGAAGGAAACAGTCTGATGAAGATGCAGGTAAGGTTCAAGGAGTTTGCTAGGTTTTGTAGTAACATGGTTTTTCCTTCCATTTCTTTCTCGGTGGTGTTGCTTGTACCAAGAGCTAGCACTTCCAGGAAGGAAAGATAGTGGCATTCAATAGATGGCTGAAAGGATGGTGTGGGCAGATGGGGTTTGGTTTGATAGGTTACTAAGGTTCAACATGGAAAGAAGAGGGTCTGTATGCCCCTGATAGGCTGCTCCTAAGCGCTGAAGGGGCAGCTGTACTAAATAGTAAAATAGAGGACTTTATAGTAAGGAAGCTACATTCAAACTAAATCGGGGTTAATGACAGTGCCACCCAAATGGGGTACAGAACTGAGAGGTTTTTAACCTCCCCCCCAGGACAAGGACAAGGTAGAAGTAAGGGAAACAGGCAACAGCAGGAAGGGGTTAAAAAAGGAGGATAGGGAAGATGGGGCTACATGTTGGAAGGGTTTGTTAGCAAATGCCAGAAGTCTGGGGAATAAACTAGGGGAGCTGGAGGCCACCATGGTGGACAAGGGCCTCAACATAGTAGCGGTGTGTGAGACTTGGTGGAATGAGCATCATACCTGGGAGACAGTGATACCTGGATAGCGATTGTTAAGGAAAGAGAGGGTGGGGAAAAAGAAGGGAGGAGGGATAGCATTATACATCATGGAAGAAATTGGGACTACAGAGGGGCTGGAGGTGGAAGGGAAAACTGAGGTAATGTGGGTCACTCCAGACAAGAGAAATGGGGAGTATTTGACAGTCCGCGTAGTTTACAGACCTCATATGCAGGGGAAAGAGGGGGATAATCAGCTTGTACAATCAGTAATGAAGATGGCGAAAAAAGGGTAAATTCTACTATTAGGGGACCTAAACCTTCCTGATGTCAACTGGGAGAGCCCAACAGTAGCATCATTTAGGAGCAGGGGCATCTTAGAGGCACTACAAGGTGTATTCCTGCAACAGAGGGTTAAGGAACCCACTAGGGGGTGAAAACATGTTGGATGTAGTCCTCACAAATGGGGACAACGTGGAAGAGGTGAAGGTGGGGGAAGAAACAGACACAAGTGAACAGAGAGCTGTCAGGTTCAGAGTGATTCCCCTTCACAAAAGTGGGTCCAAGACAGAAGCAGGAAACTAAAGACCTGTCAGTCTGACCTCTGTGGTAGGGAAAGTGATGGAGTCACTTCTGAAGGAAAGAATAGTCGAGTACCTAGAGGCCAGTGGAGCACAGGACCCAAGGTGCATGGGTTCACAGCGGGAAGGTCATGTCAGACAAATCTAATAGATTTCTTTGACTGGGTGACCAAAGTAGTAGACCAGGGAGGGCTGTGGACATGGCCTACCTAGACTTTAGCAAGGCATTTGACACAGTCCCACACAAAAGATTAATAGTAAATTAACCAGCCTGGGAGTGGGTCCCAGGGTGGTAGCCTGGGTAAAACATTGGCTGGACAACAGGACACAGAAGGTAATTGTAAATGGAGTCCATTCTGAAGAAAGGGGGTTACTAGTGAGGTACCGCAGGGTTCAGTATTGGGTCCAGTCCTTTTTAATGTCTTCATCAGTGACATTGCAGAGGGACTGGAAGGAAAAGTATGCCTTTTTGCAGATGACACAAAAATCTGCAACAGGGTTGATACACAAGGAGGCGTGGAAAGGATGAAAAGGGACTTGGCAAGGTTGGAGGAATGGTCAGAAGTATGGCAGCTAGGATTCAATGCAAAGAAGTGCAAAATAATGCACCTGGGAAACAAGAACCCAGGGGAAGAATACACGATGGGTGGGGAGGTAGTAACAACAACAAAAAAGGAAAGGGACCTGGGGGTAATCATATCAGATGACCTTAAGGTTAGCAAGCAATGTGAGAAGGCAGTAGGGAGGGCTGAGAGTATACTGGGATGCATAGGGAGAGGCATCAGCAGCAGAAAACAGGAAGTTGTTATCCCTCTGTACAGACAGTTGGTGAGACCCCATCTGGAGTACTGTGTCCAGTTCTGGAGACCCCATCTCCGCAAGGACAAAGACAGGATAGAGGCAGTCCAGAGGAGGGCAACTAAAATGGTGCAGGGTCTGCAAGAGAAGCCGTATGAGGAGAGACTAAAGGAGCTTAATATATATACCCTTGAGGAAAGAAGGGAGAGGGGGACATGATAGAAACTTTAAGCACCTCGTGGAACTCAACAAAGTCCAAGAGGGTAGCATTTTTCAGAAAAAGAGACTTGCAAGAACAAGGGGACACAATTTAAAAGATAGAAGGAGGGCGGTCTCAGGGCAATGAGGAAGTATTATTTCACAGAAAGGGTAGTGGATGCATGGGAACAGCCTTCCTGAGGAGGTGTGGGGTCTAAAACTGTGAGAATTCAAGAATGCATGGGACAGACATAAGGCAATTCTTGTGGAGGGGTAGGAAGAAATAGGCTGTTGGTTAACTAGGATCTGCGGCCTATCCTGTAGGTAGGGAAATGGGCAGACTAGATGGGCCTAGCAGTCCTTATCTGCCGTCAAAGTCTATGTTTCTAGAATGGGCAGAGAAAGGAACAGGACAAGAACAAGGATAATGGACTTCAGGAAAGCAGACTTTAACGGATGAGGAGGGTAATTGGGGAAGAAATGCCACGGTTGGAGAATATGAAGGAAGTGGAGGATTTTATTTATTTATTTCAAATTCAGATTAATACCTTTGAGCCGGGGGCTTGTTTACAAAGGCTCCAAGTCAACAAGAAATACAAGACATTTACAAGTGATGAAACATTGCAGAACAGAAAGAGCATCAACCAACAAGTAGTATTAGTGTGTAGTTACACAGGATTTATGGGCAGCTATTAAGGGGGTGCTGAAAGCCACTGACATATGCATCAGGAGAGTCAGGAAGAAAAGAAGGAAGAGGAGACCACTTTGGTTTACTAAAGAGGTGGCGGAGGTGGTCAGGGAGAAGGCCAGGGTATTCAGAAGGTACAAGATGACACAAAGGAATGGGGATTGGGAGGTTTATAGGGAAATGAGGAGGGAGGGAGGTAGGGCAAAGGATAATTAGGGCTAAAGAGGTCACTGAGGAGAGGAGAGGAGAGGAGAGGAGAGAGAGAGGCAAGCCAGGCAAGGAGGGGAGATAAGACCTTTTTCAGGTATGTGGGAGAGAGATGGAAGGCACAGCAAGTAATAGGGAGGCTGAGGGGAGAGGATGAAAGAGGGCTGGAGTGGGATTTCAAAAAAGCGGAGGCATTAAATAACTACTTCTGTTCAATCTTCATGGAGGAGGCCAAGGGCAAAGGGCCAGTGTTGGAGGGGAAGAGAGAAAACTGCAGGCAAATAGTTTACATGAAGTTCACAGCAGATAGAGTAACAGAAGAACTGGGCAGACTGAGGGTGAACAAGGCAATGGGGCCCGACGGCCCGCACTCAAGGGTACTCAGGGAGCTGAGAGAGGAGCTGGCACCACCTATGGCGAGACTGTTTACCTTGTCCTTGGAAACTGGTGTGGTGCCTGGGGACTGGAAAAGTGCTGAGGTGGTTTTACCACATAAGGGGGGAAGCAAGGAAGAGGTCAAAAACTATCCGCCCTGTTAGTCTCACCTCAGTGGTGGGGAACGTAATGGAAATGTTGCTAAAGGAAAGGATGGTGGAATACCTGGAGGCAAGTGGTTTGCAGGACGTAAGGCAGCATGGCTTCACAAGTGGAAGATCCTGTCAGACTAACCTGATAGAGTTTTTCGATTGGGTTATGCAGGTAGTGGACCATGGAGGGGTGGTGGACGTGGCCTATCTGGACTTCAGTAAGGCCTTCAACCCCATCCCACACAAAAGGCTGGTGAATAAACTGGAGAGCCTGGGTGTGGGCCAGAGAGTCACTAGATGGGTGGAGAACTGGCTGACGGGAAGGTGTCAAACAGTGGTGGTAAATGGGGTACATTCTAGGGAATGGGTTAGTGATCAGCAGTATGCCGCAGGGGTCAGTACTGGGACCACTACTCTTTAACATCTATATTAGCAACCTAGCAGAGGGATTGGAGGGTAGGGTGTGCCTATTCATGGATGATACAAAGGTCTGCAATAAGGTAGACTCAGTCACGGGAGGAGTGGATGCCATGAGGCGAGACCTGGAAAAGCTGGAGAAGTGGTCGGAAACCTGGCAACTGAAGTTTAATGCGGAAAAGTGTGCGGTGATGCACCTGGGATGAAAAAACACAAAGGCTTCTTACTTTCTGGGGGGGAGGAAATCAAGGGTTCAGGACAGAAGAGGGACCTGGGGATTATTATATTGAGGAATCTTAAGGTGGGGAACCAGTGTAGCAAGGTGGCAGGTAAGGCGAATGGTATGTTGGTCTGCATTGCAAGGGGCTTTACAAGCAGGAGGAGGGAGGTGCTAATGTTGCTGTACAGGACTACGGTGAGGCCGCACCTGGAGTATGGGGTGCAGTTCTGGAGACAGCACCTACGTAGGGATATTGAGATGATGGAGAGGGTTCAGAGAAGGGCTACCAAGATGGTGGGTGGGATGCAAGATAAATCATATGAGCAGAGGTGCAGGGAGCTGAATCTGTACCCAGTAGAGACCAGGAGGGAGGGGGACATGATTGAGACTTTTAAGAACGTGAAGGGGATAAAGAAGGTGAGGAAGGGGAGCTCGTTCAGAAAGAAGGAGGGAGCAAACGTGAGGGAACATAGCCTCAAAATAGAAGGTGGGAAATACAGAGGCAATGTCGGAGGGCAGTTCTTCATGGAGAGGGTGGTGGAGGCCTGGAACAGGCTGCCAGAGGAGGCAGTGGGAGCCAAAATGGTGGAGGTATTCAAGAAAGCATGGGACAACCATACGGGGTTAGGAGGAGGGGTGAAGATCCAGAGCTAGTATAAAGGTGGTGGGGAGTAGGGGAGGATGTAAAGGGCAGACAAGATGGGTTGGTGTGGTCCTTTTCTGTTGTCAGATTTCTGTGTAATCTGTGTGTAAAAGCTCTTAGCATTGAGATTTATTACCTTCGACTGCCTTTCTGAAACTGTCTCTGTGCTCTTGCATCTGTTCATTATTGCCATTGACCTTCCCTGTGTTCACTGTCCTGTCCCCTTATTCTTTTTTCTCTGTTCCCCTGTTTTGTAATCCACCTTTTCTCCCTAGCTTATCCTCTCTTGGCTTTCCCCCAGCTTGCTGTCCTGTCCCCTTCACTGTACCTTCTTTTCCTCACACTTCCCTTCAGGTACCTTCCCTGCCCCACCATCCATCCCCTTCCCAGTTGTGGTTTTACCCTCCTCACCAATCAGCATAGTCAGGGGCAGAGACAGTAATGTTTGCCTTAGCTGGGTAAGTGCTGGATATTAGTCTGCTAGCGCCCCCCTGCTCTAGTTTTAAAACAGGTCTATATACACACATCCCATTATGTCCCAGTGCTGATGTTCTATCACAGGTTGGATGTAGGCCATCCCTCTTAAATAGCCTATGATCCTATCATCTCACACTCCAGTCACCTGTGAACTTGAACCCCTCAGTACCACACCACCTCTTCAGCCATCTGTCGAATGCAAAGAATTTTACCTGCTTGCCTTCCCCCACACTGGTGCATTGGAAGGATTTCTGAGAAGGCAACTATTGAGGCAACCTGTTTTGGTGTTGCCCCAGTCTACAAAAGAGTCCTTAACCTGATCCATAATTTTGTTTGCTAGGTCATTTGTCCCTAGGTGGGCAGTCAGATCTGGCCTGACCCTTGAACTCGTCCGTCCCTTCTCAGTATAAGCCTCTCTTGTAGTTCCCTATAGACACTTCACTAACCTGTCCTGCTGTCTCCTGACTATCACCACCCTCTCTAGTCCTCTGATAATAGCCACCACCATTAGCACCTTTCTTTTCTGTCTCAATCTCAGTTGACTTTTTCCCCTGTCAGGGCTGGTATTTCTAGAAGCCCTCCACATTATTCCTTCCATCTTATGTCTGTTAGTGCCACTTGTCTTGGCCTTGCATATCCTGCCTGCTGGGGAGAAATAATTCTGCACTTCCAGAGATAGTCCCGCTCCCTATTCTGAGCTGTACTTGCTAGAATCTTTCCCCCCTTCTTACCACATTCCATGCCACAAGCCTATAAAGGAAGTGAAGTTGGCTGTGGGACTCTAATCTCCCCTCAGGCCTCCCACTCAGTGTCCTAATTTCCACCTTTGCAGCAGCCAGCTCCTCAGTGAGTGCTGCTAGTCTTCAAAATACTTTGAAGGTGAAGGACAGGTAAGTACTTTCTTTCATCTAGTCTTTATCTTTTTTCTACCTAGTCTAACTAATTCTCCACTGCTATTGGCACCCCATAATCCCACTTGCTCTTAACTGCCCCTTTGTGTTGATCCCGTTTGATCTTTAAGTCTGCTATAGAGCCAGTGTTCACAGTAATCTTTTTCATTGGCTCACCACTCTCTCAGTAAAGAAATACTCCTTCATATCCTATGCAAACTGTCTCCCTGCTAGTTTAAGGTTGGGACCCCTATTGTAGGTCTGTCTTTGAAGTCGAAATAATTCTGTAATATTTATTTCAATAACTCTATTCTACTGTGTCTAATTTCAGAGCTAGGAGGGACTGAAGGGCAAATGACTTGTTCATGGTTAGTAAGTAAGTCAGTGGCTGTCTGTAGTGCAGTTTGAAAGCGGGGCTCTCCAGTTCTCCAGCTCTGTACTCTAATCACAGAACCATACTGTCTTACAAGAACTTGACAGACTGGCCAGACCAAGCAGCATGTGTGTGTATATGTATATGTATATGTATATGTATATGTATATGTATATGTATATGTATATGTATATGTATATGTATATAGATAATACATGGATGGGAACTTTTCCCCATAGAAAAGGCCAGCACTTATTTCCCTGTATACATTATTTATCTATTCATTCATTCATTCATTCATTTATTTAAGAGTTTCACCAGGAAGGGCACACTGAACAACAAGTTGCTCATCTCACGGTGCATCCTGGGGGGTGGGAGAGTTGGAAGGCACACAATAAAATGTAATCAACATAACAGTATACATCGCCAATATATGGGAATTGGAAGACATACGAATAAGTCATAGGCAAACAACAAAACAGTATATAGTGCCAATTATGCATAGAGTATGTTACCAAGTAGAGAACAATTAACAAGCAGTAAAAGGCAGAAAGAAATTACAGTTGGTATGTCTATTCCATTACATCATAGTGAACAGAAGGTCCACAAGTGTAGTAATAGGATAACTATTACAGCCCATTTAGATGCAACATGGTCTGTTCAGTTGCAGCTGCAGTTCACAGATAGGTAATTGTGTAAGGCTGAAGAGGTAGAAAAAGGGGAAGAAGAAAGGCAAAGCTGGGGGGGGGAGGGAATTCTACAGTTTAGGGAAGAAGTACGAGAAGGCTGTCTAGCCGACAGTAGCCATATGGCACTTGTCACCTAAAGTACAGGAAACTGAGGACCTAAGTGAATGGGTGGATGGTGGGGGGATTGTTAGGGAAGAGTTGAGATAAGTAGGAAGGGAGCCAAATCAAAATTTGGAGACAAATTTAGCACAGTGGAGGAGACGTCTGTTATTTATTTATTTATTTATTAAAGAGATTTACCAGATAAGCATACTGAGTGGGAATCCACTCATTTCCAGATGCGACCTGGAGTTACATTACATTAAATTGCTAAGTTACATAGGTACATAGGCAATGGTGCTGTGAAACAGGTACATAATGGTACAGACATCAGGTACAACAGACACAGAAAGGGATGAGACAGCAGGTCCAGAGATGTTACAGGCAGGACTTATGCATTTGTTGTTTAGTTACAAAGTTATCGCCGAGTGCATGATATGACATTGGGGTCTGTGACTATAGACATTTCATACAGTGACCATGGGGAAAGAGGACAAATGAAACAGGGACAGCACAAGAATAATACAGTTGTTTGGATAAGTGCCCCGTTAAGACACATTTTGTCGCTTCATTATAACAGATCTGGCCTGCAGGTTGCATTTACATATGTCTGAAAAGTGGGCCTGAAGAAGAGTGTTCAAGGTCCTAGGGGTGGTGGACTGCCTGATTTCTGCTGGGAGGTTATTTCCAGAGTGTGGGCAGTCTATATTTGAAAGCCGATTGGCCCTTTGAGGTGTGCATGAAAGGGATTTGTAGTAGTTTAGAGTCAGTGCCCCGCAAGAAATAGGCCGGGGTGGGTTGGGTTGATAGAGCAGAACTGAGATATGAGGGAAGGGAGTTTGACCAGTGCTTAGCTACGAGATTAGCGCAGTGAAGCTGTTGTCTGGAGTGCAGCGATGGGAGACCTAAGGCGGTATATAGGTCGCAGTGGTGGGTGGTAGGGGGGCATTCTAGGATAAGGCGACAGAAGGAATGAAAAGGGGGTCCAGGTTGGCTAGGGTGGATGGAGAGGCTGCACCATAGACCACGTCACCGTAGTCGAAGATTGGGAGAATCATTTTGTTCACTAGCTCTCTTCTGACTGGGGTGGTTAGGCACCCTTTGTTGTGGTAAAGGGCTCCTAGTTTCGGGTGCAGTTTTTTTCTGGAGGGAGTCTGTGTGGACGGAGAAGTCCAAGTGACAATCCAGCCATACCCTCAGATACCTAAAGGAGGTGCAGGATTCCAAGGTGGTTCCGTCCAGCGTTTGAAAAGTGGGTGGAGCCACCAGCCAGGAGATTCTGGGCTGTGTGCCGAAAGTTATGGATACGGTTTTCTTAGCATTGAGGACAAGTTAGTTGGAGCTAAGCCAAGTTTGGACAGCGTCAAAATTCTGCTGTAGGGTAGAGTTTAGAGACTCTTTGAGGGGCTGGAGGCGTACAGGATGGTGTCGTCATGCGTACATTTGAATTAGCTGATGTAACCCTAGATGGCGCTATCCCAGGGCTACTACCCTGCCTGATTTGCCACTAACAGTTTGAGGGGCCTGATCCAATGGCGGGTGCCTCCACCCAGAGGTCAGGGTTTGCAATAGTTAAACTTACTTGGTCACAGCCCTCTGGGACACTGCAACCCCCTTTCTTCCCACTAGTGGCCCACACAATATATCAGAATTACCTTCACAGTATACACTTACCCCAGGACTAGTTCCGCACTGGGACCTCCTGTGAAATAAGATACAGTGCAACAATCACAGTACAGTACTTTAACATAGACAAATACCAGGCAGTATGTATAACTTTGCTGTAACAAGCAGCTCTGATTTATTTAGGGGATATAACAAGGACGGGGAAATCAGGTTAATTAGCTTATCACTTTACTATCTACTCATGGCTCTGTGCATAGGCCTATCCCTACCAGTTACTGTCCCTGGGTACCCAAGCCCTAGTGGCTAGTCCAAACCGTGGCAGCTGGTAGGGCCCTTTCACACAGTGAAAAGAAAATTAGTTTAAACAGTCAGCAGTACAGTGATTCCATTTGGATTTAATGTGGCAATTCAACAGGGAGCTGACCCTGAATTAGTACTCACGACCTCCAAACAAGATAGGGTCCTTCAACATCAGCAGGGCTACTCTTGAGCTCCACGAGACTCTTCACACATTTATATGGTAAAAAGAAAGTACTATACCAGGCAGGCTGCTTCTATCCCGATCGCAATTACTGCACAATACCCGGGAGAACACACAGCAGATTCAGTTCCTGACAGACCGAGTGCAATTCAACAATTTCTCCAGTCTTCTACAGGGTGAGCCTGGTTTCTACTCTTCAGAGATCCTTTGATTCTTTTCACAGGACGGATTCAGTCCTAACAAGCAGTTACACAAGCTGCAGACCGAACTCTGGGCCTATACACGTTTTTGACTGAAACTGTGCACTGAAGGAGCACAGGTTTCTTTCCTCTCACTGCCCGAGCTAAACTGAAACTCCCCAACAGACAAAACCGGCACTTCCTTTGAGTTCCTCCCAGTTCTAGACTGGATTGGCTGTCACTCACAACAGACTGCTGCTGTTGGTCCAAAAGGCGCCAAGTCTAAACTACATCTCCCAGAGTCACTGCCCATACAATCCTCTTGTGGCTGGCTCAGATTATGAGTCCAAGTTCTGATTCATCCAAGGCACCATTTTAGAGCTAGCTTACCCCACACTGATTGGTCCAGTTCAGCAGTTCAAAACCAGAATGGGGAACTAGGCAGACACAGTTCTGACTGCAAAGAAAGCAGGTTAGACAAACTGTAATTTCATTATTACTAAATGATTTCTGGCAAACAGTTACATCTTTCAGATAGGTTCCTTTGCACTCCTAGTGACTGCAAAATGGAGTGAATTGGCAGCAGCTTGAGTGGTACTTAAACAGAGAAGCACACAGTCCCCCCATACAAACTAATTATGTCTGCAAGCAGACAGCTCTTAAAGAGACAGTACCAGAGGCTCTAAAAACACTCACTGATAAATGGCTTAAACGCCAAACACCATTCAGGCTTGGAGCATTCAAGCAAGCTCCTGGAAGTCTTTTGGGAACCCCCATTTGCAGGGGGGTTACACCGAGTTTGGGCAGGATAGTGGGAGGTCATTTAGAAATATTGAAAAGAGAAGGGGGCCCAGGACAGAGCCCTGGGGAACCCCCATGGTGACTGGGAGAGAGGGGAATACTTGAGGGCCAATTTTGACTGATTGTTTCCTCCCAGAGAGGTAGTCTTGGAACCACCTGGTGACTAGATCGGATAGGTCAGCATCTTGCAGTTTTGCGATGAGCTTGGGGTGGGAAATGATATCGAATGCCTTGGCCAGGTGAATGAATATGGCCGAAGTGAGGAACCCTTTATCCATACCTGAGGCAATATCATTGGTGAGTCTAAGGAGCAGTTATGGTGGAATGTGATTTCCGAAAACCTGACTGGAAGGGGGTGAAAAAGGAGGTGGTGTCAAGGAACTGTGTGAGTTAAGATAGGGCTAGTTTTTCCTGCAGCTTGGCCAGGGGGGGGAGGGAGATAGGGCGGTAGTTCCTGGGCTCTGCTGGGTTTCCCCCCTTTGGCAATGGGATGACTATTGCCTCTTTCCAGACTGTTGGAATTTGTGCTGAGGAGGAGGAACAGTTTAGGAGATCGGCGAGGGGAGCTGAAATGGCAGGGGCAGATAGGTATAAGAGTTTAGCATCCAGTCCTAGTGGGCATTTTCCCTTATTGGGGTCAAGGGAATTTAGGGCGGTTAGGACTTCAGCCGGGGAGACCTGTTTGAAGGAGAATTTGGTGGTTGGGGGGAGTGTGGGCGGTGCGCGTGGGGTTTGGGTGAGAGGATTGATGTTTTTGTCAGTAGAGATTTAGCGCAGCTGGTAAAAAAGTGATTGAAAGTAGAGGCAACTTCACTTGGTTCGGATACGTTTCTGCCCTGAATGGTAAGGGTAGGGGTGGGTGGCTGTATAGGGGGAGTGAGCAGGGTTTTATTAGATTTCCAGAAGTTGGATTGGTGGTTAAGATTAGAAGAGAGGACCTCTCGGATGAAATTCTTTTTAGCCTGCCTTATGGCCTTGGTGCAATTGTTACAGAGGGTACGATACTGGTGCTATGAATCAGTGGTGCCTGTTTTCCTATGTTTTTTCCAGGCCTGGTTCCTGGCACAACATCTGGAGATAATGTCGGCAGAGACCCAGGGGAGCTGGGTTTCCCTTACCCTTTTGCTTCTCAAGGGGGCGTGATAGTCCCATACCGCTAGAATTTGATGTCTGAGCATGTTAAAAGCATGATCTAGGGTAGATGCCAGCTTGATGAAGGACCAGTCGGCAGAGGCGAGGTCATTTAGCAGGGTGGAGAGGCAGAGGGACTTGTACGACCGCAAGCTGATTGACCTAGGTGGGAGACTATTAGTAGGCCTGTGCACCTTTCTGATCACATATATCGGGTGGTGGTCACTCATTGAATCTGGTAGTAGGCCAGTTTTAGTGACCCTGTGTGGGTGGGTTGTAAGAGCCCAGTCCAGGAGGGAGTGGTTTTGGGATTTGGTGTTGAGGCGGGTGGGTTCCTCAATCTGTTGTGAGAGGTTAAGGGCTCTGATCCTGCTGCTTAGTTTTGAGAAGCCTTTGTCTAGCCAGTTGTAATTAAAATCCCAGAGGATGTAGAGCTCTCCAGCAATGGCCAGGTTTTTAAAAGTGGGCAGGAGGTCTATAATGGTATTTTCTGGGGTTGCGGGGACACAGTATAACCCTGCCACGTACACGGGGGCAGTATGCGGCAGGACAAGTTTGATCATCCTGGCTTCAATATGTGGAGAGGGACCTGGGAGTTGGACTGGGGTGTATTGTAGCGCGTTGGATATATACATGGCAATACCCCCACCTTTCTTTTTGCCTAGTCTGTCATGCCGTAAGACTGTGTAGCCAGGCATGGCTATTTCCGAGTCATTGTGCTGGGGTTTTAGCCATGTTTCGGATACAACACAGATGTCTGGTTTGAGTGTATGTGCAGTGACTTGCAGCTCCGGGACTTTATTCAGTAGGCTGCGGATATTGAGATGGATTAGGCTAAGCCCCTTTGGCAGTTTTAGATGGGCAGGGTGGGTCTGAGGTCCAGAGTTGGTTTCAACATCACCTGCCAGTAGGAGCATCAGGGTGAGGTATTGTAGTGCGGTAATCCATCTATTTTTTGTTTTACATTTGGGGTTGGAGAGAAACGGGGTACTGGATGAGGTAGCCTTTGCTAGTCTGCTTAGGGCATCTAGACGCGGGGCGAAGGATGGCGGGGAGATGGAGGGGCATGGGAACCATCCTGGATGCGGTTCATGTGCAGAGTGCACTTGGGGGTTATTTAGGGGGGCAGGGGGGTTGAGACAGAGCTGAAGTTTAAGAGAATCGGGTCGTTTTGGGGCTGCGTGGCTGGGGTAGTGACACAAGAGGAGCTGCAATGGTTAACAAGGTTAAAGTAAACAGGAGCATGATTTTTAATTTTTTTTCTTCAGTACCAGGCTGAGGAAAATGATAGCAGCCACTACTGGTGAGATCTGATAACCTGCAGATCTGAAAGTAGACTGATAGGTTTTTGAGAGTCACCTGACCTCTCAGCAGCCTATAAATTGGAGTGCCGACCAAGGGTGGTGGTGGGGGCGGTGGGGAGCCAGAGCACAGCGCCGGAGGGGCAAGACCTCTGCAGCACAGCTCTAGGAGACACAGTGCAGGGCCATGGCTTTCTCTGTCCCACAGAAATGGCACCAGGTAGGACAATTAAGGCCTCTATTACCTGACGAGTCGGTCACTGAATTCGAGGGGGGGTCCTTCTATTTTCGGCTTCCTGGGAGGGTTACAGCATCCCTCTCGACCTTGTGGGAATGGTTGGGAAGGGCGGCAGTCCCCTACCCTCTTGGACCCGCTGTGAGGAGATAAGGAGAGGTATGAGGTTATATACAGCACAGGTTAGGCGTTTCAGTGAGTATGTAACTTGATATTTTCCTGCTCTGCAGGAGTAGCTCTCGGACACAACTTGTTGTTTAAACTGTGACCTGTAACTCCTGTAAGAGGAGGCCAGTCCACATTTGGTAGGTCCTGGAATTAGGTTCCCGGTAGTTATGTCCCCGAAAATTGAATTTAAATTGTTTGTGTATTTCCTTCCCCTTGGATTAAAGTCCCCGTTTATTGCTCCCGAGATTTGGCTAAAAAGAAAAAAAGATTATTAGAGTGCCCGTAAATAAATTCCCGAGGACTGAATTTCAATTTTATATAGCTCAGGGCCCTTAGTTAAAGTCTTCTTTGATTGTTTAAGCCCGTGATTTGGCTTAGAGATGATAGGAGAATTTGCTTTGTATGCTGCTCTGATCTCGCCTGTATGGAGGGAGTAGGCGAGCACAGCATGCAAAATGGTTGCCGCTACTGGCCACTTTCGAGACCCTGGTACTTAGAGCTGGGGCGGAGCAGGTAAAATTTTCGCAAGATCCAGCCACTTATTCCACACTTCTGCGCTTTATTAGCATCAGGCACAGCGATTGAAAGCAAGATTTTCGCTATAGGAGCAGGTAAAATTTTAGGAAAGCCAGCCTCTGCTGCTATGGTTCTAGGAATGGGAAGTGACCTTGGCAATTTATACAGGCAGGCTAATTTGTTTTAGTAGTGCTGCTGCTCTGCTCTAACGCTGGCGTTCAGCAACTGGAAAGCATTATAAATGCAGGTTCATTACAGTCTTAAGGTAACAGATGAAGCATTTCAAATGCAGGTAGAGTAGGCACTTAAGGTAACATCTAAAAATGATTGAAAATGCAGGTATTATCCTTCTAGATATCAATGCATACACTTAGTTACAGCATAAAAGGCAGCCTGCTTCTTAAGGAGTCAGTTCTATATGTGACAAAAACAATTCTCGAGGGGAAAAAAGAAGCAACGAAAAACAGTCTCCACATGTCTGCCGACCTCTGCAGCACAGCTCCAGGAGACACAGTGCAGGGCCATGGCTTTCTCTGTCCCACAGAAATGGCCCAGGTAGGACAATTAAGGCCTCTATTGCCTGATGAGTTGGTGGCTGAATTGTTCGGAGGCGGTCCTTCTATTTTTCGGCTTCCTGGGAGGGTGCAGCATCCCTCTTGACCTGGGTGAGGATGGTTGGGGAGGAGACAGCAGTCCCCTGCCCTCTGGGACCAGCTTGACAGTCGGTTCGCTGAGTCTGGGGTCTCTATTTTGACTTCCTGGAGGGTTACAGCGCCCCTCTCGACCTCGTGGGGATGGTTGGGGGAGGGCGGCAGTCCCCTACCCTCTCAGACCCGCTGACGAGCCGGTCGCTGAATTCGGGGGGGTCCTTCTATTTTCAGCTTCCTGGAAGGGTTACAGCGTCCCTCTCAACCTCATGGGGATGGTTGGGGGAGGGCGGCAGTCCCCTACCCTCTCGGACCCGCTGATGAGTCGGTCGCAGAATTCGGGGGGGTCCTTCTATTTTTGGCTTCCTGGGAAGGTTACAGCGTCCCTCTCAACCTCGTGGGGATGATTGGGGGAGGGCGGCAGTCCCCTACCCTCTCAGCCCTCTGGCCAGGTCAGTCGCTGAATTGGGGGTCATCTATTTCGGCTTCCTGGGAGGTTGGCGTCCTCTGACCTCGTAGGATGGTGGGGGAGGCGTGTCCTACCTCTCGGACCTGCTGAGGAGTCGGCTGAATTCAGGCGGGGGGGGGTCCTTCTATTTTCAGCTTCCTGGGAGCATTACGGTGTCCCTCTCAACCTCGTGGGCATGGTTGGGGGAGGGCGGCAGTCCCCTACCCTCTCAGACCTGCTGACAAGTCAGTCGCTGACTTCGGGGGGTCCTTCTATTTTCGGCTTCCTGGGAGGGTTACAGCTTTCCTCTTGACCTCGTGGGGATGGTTGGGGGAGGGCAGCAGTCCCCTACCCTCTTGGACCCGCTGACGAGTTGGTCAATGAATTCGGGGGGGTCCTTCTATTTTCGGCTTCCTGGGAGGGTTACAGCGTCCCTCTTGACCTTGTGGGGATGGTTGAGGGAGGGCGGCAGTCCCCTACCCTCTTGGACCCGCTGAGATGGGAAAGCCAAAGTGTGGTAAAGTTGACAGTGATGAGTGAGGGTAGGGGCGTTGAGTGCAAAGTGGCAGAAGGAGTTAAAGAGGGTGTGCAATCTGGCTAGGGAGGTCTTTGGTGTGGCACTGTAGACTATGTAGCAGTAGTCAAAGATGGGAAGGATCATCTTCTGTACAAGTTCATGCCTAGCCAGGAGAGGGAGACAGTTCCAGTTCCTTAATAGTTCGCCTAACTTGGGGCGCAGCTTTTTAAGGATGGCATCCATGTGACCAGAAAAGGTGAGGTGTTGGTCAAGCCAAACCATCAGATATCTAAATGAGGAGGTGTCATCGAGGACCATCCCGTTGAGGATGTGGAAAGTGGGTAGGGAGGGAAGCAAGTCTACCTAGTGCCAAAGGTCATGAAGACAGTCTTCTTGGCATGTAGGAAAAGCTGATGTGAGCAAAAACAGGCTGAACATTGTTGAAATCATTCTGAAATCTGGTTGCGACATCGGTAGAGGAGTGGCCGGAGGTGTAAAGGACTGTGTCATCAGCATACATATGAATTGAGGTAGATGTGCAGACAGACGGCAAGTCATTGAGAAAGATGGAGAAGAGTATAGGGCATAGCACTGATCTCTGCGGGACCCCTGTGTTGATAGGGAGAGGTGAGGATATGGAATCCACTATTCTAACTGACTGAGTCCGACCTACCAGGTAGGCATGGAACCAGTTTGTGGCAGCAGCTGCCAAGCCTGCAACAGAGACAGAGTGTAACAGGATAGAGTGGGACACAGTGTCGAAAGCTTTGGCTAGGTCGACAAAGATGGCAGATGTGATTTGACCACTGTCCATCCCAGTGAAGATGGAGTCGGTGAACCTAATCAGCGAGGTGGTGGTGGAGTGGTTTTTACAAAAGCCAGATTGGAAGGCAGTGAAAAAGCTAGAGTGAGAGAGACAGGCAGAGAGTTGGGTAAGAACTAGGTGTTCTTGCAGCTTAGCGAGGGTGTGAAGTAGGGATACGGGGCGATAGTTCCCAGGGAAGGATGGATCATTGCCCTTAGGGAGGGGAAGAACAATGGCATGTTTCCAGACAGAGGGGTTAGCTTCCAATGTGAATGAGAGGTTGAGTAGCTCTGTCAGTGGGGCAGAGATAGCCATAGCAGAAATGTAAAGCAGCTTGGGGTCCAATCCATCAGGCAAACTGATTTAGAAGGGTTTAGGGTAAGCAGGGCATCCAGGGTGTCAGAGGGTGTTATGTTAATGAATGAGAAAGGAAGGGGCTGGGGATAGTGTATGGTGAGTTAGGGGAAGGATCAGACTGAGGAGATGGTAAGCAGGATAGAAGGGCAGAGGCACAGGAGGTGAAAAAATTAAATTCAGAGGCGACACTCAAGTGGTCAGAGGTAATAGTGTTGTTTATAGTGAGAAGGGGGGAGAAGAGAGAGAGTGAAATGACTCAAAAATGTTGAGGGCCTATTTATGTTCGATTGAAAGGTTGAGTTAAAGTAGTTGGCTTTATCAATCGAGTGGCTTTGGTGCATTTGTTACGAAGCTGACAATAGATGTCATTGTCTTTCTGGAGCTTGGAGATTTTGTGTTACTTCCAGGCTTGGTCCCTTGCTCTTTGGCATGCAATGAGTTCTGGTGTGACCCAAGGAAGGTGGTTTCCGTGGACTCAGACTTTGTGTAGAGGAGCATGCCAGTTCCAAACTTCGAGAAATTTACCTTTGAAATATTCTGCTGCTGCTGCATTGGTTGTGTTCGCTGAGGTTATAGGGGGACTGGATTGTGCATGATAGGTCAAGTAGGAGCGGCCCAAGGTGCATGGATTTTTATGAGTGAGTCACTAAGGTTTTGTGGGGGACTTTGGTACAGTGGATTTTGTGTACTAGGAAGGTCATGCGATGGTTGCTTAGAGCATCTGATAACACTCCAGATTGATGACTCTGTGTGGGTGGGAAGTGAGATCCCAGTCAATTAAGGAATGGTTGCTTGTTTTTGGGTTTATTCTAGTAGGTTCAAGGATGAGTTGGGTTAAATCATGAGCAGCAATGTTGTTTTTTCCTTTGAGTAGGGATGGGGATAACCAGTTTAGGTTAGGAGGATAGAAGGGCAGAGGCACAGGAGGAAAAAAATTAAATTCAGATGTGACACCCAAGTGGTTAGAGCTAATAGTGTTGTTTATAGTCCGAAGGGGGGTAGGAGGAGGAGGAGAAGGAGGGGGGAGAGAAGAGAGAGTGAATGACTTTCCAAAATTTTGAGTGGCTGTTTATGTTCGATTCAAAAGTTGAGGTAACGTAGTCGGCACTAGCCAAACAAGTGGCTTTGGTGCATTTGTTGCTAAACTGATGATAGATGCTGTAGTCTTTCTGGAGGGATCAGGGAGAGTATGAACTGATGGCCAGGAGGGTCACCAGGGTGGTGAGATTGGCCAAGATGAGGAAGGAGCAGATCTTGGCCAGGGACATCAGGAGGGGGAACAAGGGGTTCTTTAGATACATTGGGGGAAAAAGGAAAGTGAGAGGAAAGATCAGCAGGATTAGGACAGGGGAGGGATGGGCACAGGATGCGGGGGGAGCAGGACAAAGTATTAAATGAGTACTTTGCTTCAATTTTTACCGGGGAGGATGGGGGGGTCACGCCCTTCTGAGGGAGAGGGGGTGAACTGGTGGAGGGGGCTGAACCCATACAGATCAGGAGCCCTGACATGTCTAGGGAGGCGGGAAGGGACAGCACAGTCAGGTGGAGGGAAGGCAGTACAGGGAGCCAAGGGGGAGGACATGGAGGTCAAAATCCTGGTAGAGAGAGTGAGGGAAGCCCTCAGATCCCTTAGGATGGAGAAAGCACCAGGGCCAGATGAAATATATCCCAGGGTGCTGAAGGAACTGGTGGATGTCCTGGCGGCCCCCCTGGCGGAGCTTTTCAACATCTCTCTGAAGATGGGGTGGGTACCCCAAGACTGGAGGGAGGTGCATATTGTGCCTATCCACAAAGAAGGATCAAGAGAGGAGGAGGGGAGCTACAGGCCCATTAGCCTGACGTCGGTCATGGGCAAGGTGATGGAGGGTATTATCAAGGAGAGGCTGGGGGGTTACTGGAGCAAATGGGGTACCTGGATGATAGCCAACATGGCTTCATCCCAGGGAGATGATGTCAGACAAACTTGTTGGAGTTCTACAATTGGGTGATGAGTGCACTGCACCAGGGTAGGCCAGTGGGCGACCTCTTTCTAGACTTCAGCAAGGCATTTGATTCGGTACCTCATAGTGCCCTGCTGGTTAAACTGGGGGAAATGGGGGTGAGGAAGCAGATGATCAGATGGATAGGAAATTGGCTCTCGGAATGTACTCAGAGGGTGGTGGTTGGGAAACTAGTCTCATCTCCAAGGATGATCATTAGTGGGGTCCCCCAGAGATCAGTCCTAGGGCCCCTCCTGTTTAATGCCTATGTCTCAGACATAAGGAGGGGTATCAGGAGCAAAAAGAGTCTCTTTGCGGATGACTCAAAGGTGGGGGCAGTGGTGGATGGGGAGGTGGGTAAAGTGGCCCTGCAGGAGGACTTGAAGGCACTGGAGAGGTGGGCAAGGAAGTGGAAACTGAAGTTCAATGCAGGGAAATGCAGGGTTCTGCACCTGGGGGACAGGAACCCAGGCCAAGTATATACCCTTGGGAGAGACACACTACAAGTCTTGAAGGGCGAGAAGATTCTGGAGATGGTGGTGGATGTCAAAATGAACAACTCTGAAACTTGTAGGAGGGCAGCGGTAAAAGCAAATAGGATGCTGGGATGCATCGCTAGGGGGATCACCTCCAGAAGGAGGGAAGTGATCCTACCTCTGTACCACTGCTTGGTTAGGCCGCACCTCGAGTACTGTGTACAGTTTTGGAGACTGCACTTAAAAAGGGACATTGCACTCCTGAAAAGGGTCCAGAGGAGGGCAACCAAAATGATCTGGGGCTTGGTGGAAAGGGCCTACAGGGAGAGGCTTGCAGAGCTCAGCATGTACACCCTGGAGGAGAGGAGGGACAGGGGGACATGATAAAGGTCTTCAAGTACATAAAAGGGATTAATAAGGTAGACTCAGTCGGAGTGTTCCAAAGGAAGGTGGGGGGGCAACTAGAGGACATGGGTGGAAGCTAGAGGGGAGACTCAAGGGAGAGAGGAGGAGGAGGAGGTGCATTTACTAAGAGGGTGGCGGAGCCATGGAATTCTTTTGTCGCTTGGGAAAATGGGCAATTTGCTCATCTGGCTTACAAGTATAACAAAAAAAAAAAAAGTGCTGCCCAAGGGACTGGTGGAGGTAGAGACTGTGGAGGGGTTCAGGACAAGCTGGGACAGGTATAGGGGAAGAGTGACGCTGAGGAAGTCCAATACATGGGGAACATCTGGGGCCGGGGATGGGAAAACCCAAGGGGGGTGGGGGGGACAGCAAATTAGGCTCCCTGTATGGGTGCTGACCATTGAGCAGACAAGAAAGACCATTAGGCCTCCTCTGCTGGCGTTTTAGTATGTTAGTATGTAAAATCACCCATAATAATAATAATATATATTTATTTGTTGAGCGCCTTTCAAATTATCAAGGCGCTTCACAGAATCTTAAAACAATGAATTAAAACACAATATCAGAATCATAACAAATCAGAAAAAGCCTTATTCCACAACATGTTTTAAGTGCCTGCCTAAAGCTTCCCACAGTCCTGCACTCCTGAAGCTGATGGGGCAGAGAATTCCAGAGGGTCTGGGCCGCAAACATAAAAGTGCGAACCCCAGAACAATTAAAAGTAACCCTCGGGATCTTCAGCAACCCCTCGTCAGCGGAACGAAGCTGTCACACATGGATGTAAGGAATCAGAAACTATTTCAAGTAGTCAGGACCAAGTCCATGTAGAGCTTTGTAGGTTAACAGACCTACCTTAAAGGTGATCCACCACTGAACCGGCAGCCAGTGCAGATCGTGCAGCAATGAGGTAATATGAGACCTTCTAGACACCCCAGTCAGTAAACGAGCAGCAGGGTTCTGCACTAGCTGCAAGTGGCAGATATCAACCCCAGAAAGCCCTAAGTAAAGGGAGTTACAAGAGTCAAGGCACGAGGTCACAAAGGCATGGACCAATATAGGCAGATCACTGGACAGAACAAGGTGTTTCATCCTGGCAATGTTCCTAAGATGATAAAAGGCTAACTTCACGACTGCCGACACCTGATAACGAAGGGTCAGCCTGTCATCAAGTACCACTCCCAGGTTGCACACCCATTCAGAGGTAAGGATCTGAGAGCCCCCCCAAGAATAAACTGGAGGGCAAATCAGTCCTTAACCCCCTCTATCCTACATCCCTGGTCCACCACCATAACCTCAGTCTTACCTGCGTTCAACTTTAGCCCACTCGAATTCATCCAGTCTTGGATTTCGGTGAGGCAGCTGTTAAATACTGAGAGAGCACTAACCTGGTCAGGGGCAAAAGACTGGTAGAGCTGGGTATCATCAGCATAACAGTGAAACCTCAGCCCATACCATCTTACAATGTCTCCGAGGGGTAGCATATACACTGCAAACAGCATGGGGAACAACACCGAGCCCTGAGGAACCCTATAAGGCAGAGAGAAAGACTCAGAAGAAAAAATCCCTGAGACAACTCTCTGAGTTCTACCAGTGAGAAAAGATGAAAACCATCTGAGCACTGTACCAGTCAGTCCACAGATGAACCTCAGGCACTCAAGGAGTACCCCGTGGCCTACAGTATCAAAAGCTGAAGAAAGATCAAGGAGTACCAAGATGGAACGGTTTCTCTGATCTCTTGCCATCAGGAGATCATTGAGCACCCAAACCAGAGGAGTCTCAGTACTATGCCTCTTGCAAAAACCAGACTGGAGAGGTTCGTATATACTATGGATGGTCAAATGGTTCTCCAGTTGAGTTGCCACTACTTTCTCGATTACCTTTCCCACAAAAGGAAGGTTCGAGATAGGTCTGTAGTTGGCTAACGTATCTGGGTCCAATGAAGCTTTCTTCAGAAGGGGTGTAACCACTGCCTCCTTCAGAGAGCATGGAAACTCACCCGATTCCAAGGAACACCAGATAAAAATCTGAGCCAAGACTGGGCCAATGATATCACTACAACCGAAAATCAGGGAGGTAGGGCCCAGATCGAAACTACAGCATGTAGGGCACATCCCCTGGACAATCCTCATAATATCGATGAACTCTGGCATGTCAAAGGTACTCCAGGAGACAGGAGGCTTGCTGACCAAGCACCGACCAACAGCATCCCTCATAAAGCAGGTCAGTCGGATCTCCGACCTGATGTCGGCCACCTTATTCATGAAGAATTGAGCAATCTCGTCACACTGAATTCGTGAAAAAGCTCAACGGAGCTGAAGACAGGCTGGGTTGCACAGCCTGTCCACAGTTTGGAAGAGTTGAACCAGTCGATTCCGAGCGACAGTGATCTCCCTGGACAGGAATTCTGCCTTCTTATGGGAGATCACTGATTGGTAGAGCTGATAGTGCTCCAACAAAATAAGATGGTCGGCATCCAGGGTGGATTTCCCCCAATGACGTTCTAACCTACATCCCAACCTCCGCAACTCCCTTAGAGACCCATCGAACCAAGGGGCCCAAGGGCGAAGTGGAAGGAGATGAACACAGACTGGAGCAACCAGGTCAAAAGCCGAGGAAATGGGCTTATTATAGGCCTGAACCAATGGCTCTGGACCTGAGCTAGCATCAACGAACTCCGAGAGGTCAATCACTGCCGCCAGGTCTTCAGGGCCAACATCCCGTAAAGGGTGGAAACTGACCATCTCCACAGGAGCAGACCTGCAAAGGGGGTTGCAAAAATTGAACTTCACAGTGTAGTGATCAGACCAACCGATAGGTTCCACCCCCAAATCAGAGGCCTCAATCCCCAGGAAGAAAACCAAATCCAAAGAATGACCACCATTATGGGTAGCTGAGGAAACAACCTGTGTGAAGCCCAGTGATGTCATCAACTGGAGAAAGTGTTGTCCAAAGAGCGAGAATTCATCATCGACCCAGGCATTGAAGTCGCTCAGAACCATCAGTCTGGGTGACTCCAACGCCATGTCGGCAGTGAAGTCTGCTACTTCCTGAAGGAATAGCTTTTCATTCCTGGGTGGACGGTAGACGAAAGCTGTCCTGCAACCCACACTGGCCACCACAGTACAATCAAAGGATTTGGCATCCTCTACTGGTATACCCATGAAGCCCAAATCGGTCTTAAAACAGACAGCTACCCCCCCCCCCCGTGATCCAATCTCGGGCGATATATCACAGAGTACCCAGGTGGAATAGCTGCCTCCAAAATGGGAGCAGCATTTCCATCCAACCAGGTCTCGGTGATGCAAACCAGATCAGCTGTTCTAACAAAATCTGCAATAAGTGCAGTTTTGTTCTTAATTGATCTGGCATTGCATAACAGCGCCCAAGTTGGACGGTGTTCATGAGTTGTCCCAGCTACTTGCCCACCCAAAGAGGTGGTGCTCTTGGGTATGGGAACTAGACATGGACCACCACATTCCAGGCACCATTTCACCCCAGGGCATCTTCTGGTCTTAACTACCCCATGTGAGAGATCCGCTCACTCGAACTCCAATGTCTGTGCCCTCCATCACGCCCACCCCCACACCCCCTGCGAACAATCCCCAGTGCACGACAGCACTGGTAAGCAGAAGCAGGAAGGGGAAGGGGGGAGAATGGGTGGAGGGCAAGGAGAGAGGAGGACGAATAGCACAGGACCAGGGGAACAAACAGGCACATTCCACATATAAGTAACCACCAAACTATGGCTAAAATTCTACACCATGTAATCCTAATTTCCTTATGAAATAAAATCCTAAAACAGTTGCAGTTTGAAACTAAGATCATAAAACCCCAAAATAAGCTAAAACAACTAAACAAAAAATAAAACAATCCTTTCACACCAAAATAATATCTAAAAGTCCCCGGGCATCTGGCGCTCTCACTGCCAGTGCCCAGAGAGCTATTCTGGCACTCTCACTGCCAAAATAATTTAATAAAAACAAAAAGAAAAATCAAATGTCCAAAATTTTACAGCAAACCTAATATGAAAAGTGACACCAATAGTAATATCTGAAATACCCTGGGCAATTGGTACTCTCACTACTAATGCCCAGAGATACTATAATGGTACTCTTACTACCACAAACAGTTCAATGATCAGAAAATAAGAAGAAAAGAAAAACAAAGTGTTCAGAATTGTCACCACAGAGTTTACTTAAAAAATGTCACAAATAGAAAGTTTGAAGGACCCCGGGCCTCTGGCACTCTCACTACCAGTGCTTGGAGAATTGGTATGGTACTCTCACTGCCACAATGATTTGATAGTCAGGCAAACAAAGTATCCAAAGTTTCCAGAGATAAACTTAAATAAATAATGTCGCAAACACTCTCAATGCTCAATAAAGAAAAAAGGATGTAGGTCTGACCAGAACCAAATCCAGGAAGGAAGTCCAAAGAATCCTCTTCAGGACCAGTTAGCTCTGCAGCTGGATGGCCCAAAAATACAGACCAGGGTCCACCACCAGACCACACCAGCTACCAAAGAACCCCCTCGGAACCCAATTAAATAGGTCCCCCGAGGATCCCTAGGGGAAGAAATTATCAGCCACCGGCACCCCAGTGGAGAACGCTCAACCCCTGTGCTGCTACAGCCCAGAAACGGGCCACTGGCTAGATGGGCCAAATTACTGGCTATAAATTGAGCCAACTACAATCCCCAAATCCACTGCCATAGATCCACAAGGCTCACAATGCCAGAAGTTACAAATCCAAGGCCCACAATGCAAGAAGTTGCAGATCCAAAATCCAAGAAGCAGACTTTTGCCGAAATAAACAATCTTCCCAAATACGTCTTCACTGAGCAAACCACATACAAAACAAATCCAGGATCGAAACAGACCCCCAGCCAACAGTACTCACACATTAATTAAATAATCCAGAGGTCAAGGGAAAGAAAATGCACCCCAAGTCCTCTAGTAAGTGCAGGCGCATGAACGCACTACAAAGACCAGCACTGTTGGCTAGGACCGCCTACTCCTGCTTCAGGCAAAAATCTGGGATCGAAGTCACAGTCGGAGAAGAAAACAGACCCTTTCACAGGCCCGTAGATCAACTCACATCAACCATTCCCGCTCAAAACAAATGATAGGGGCACAAAAAATAGCAAAAGTAGCAGACAAAAACGAGCAAAACGAGCAAACACAACAAAAAGGAAAAATAAATCGCTTTTAAAAACACTTACAAAAAAAGCACTAAAAGCGCTTCACTGTAACTATAGCTGTTACAGAACAGCCAACAGCACACCCAGCCTGGCAGCCACCTTCAGATATATAGACTTCACTCAAGGAGGTGTGGGAAACTATGGTAGAGATGAGGTCAGTACCAGGGAGATGTTGAGGCCTGGGCGGCAGTAGGCCCCTGCAATAAAAATAGGGATTGAGAATGGGAGAGATAATTGTAAGATGAGTACTTCATGTGCTTTTGGGACAGAGGTGGAATAAATGGTAGTGAACTGGATACCCGAGGAGACGTATTTTGTCACACCTCTGCCCCTCCCAGATCGGTCTTGTCGTGAAATAGAAAAGCCTGGGATGGCGAGTGGGGGGTCATCTGTTTTATTATTCAGCCATGTTTCAGTCAGAATAATTATGTTGGGCATAGCAAAGCAACAACTTAACAAGGGGCTGGAGTAAGCTGATTTTAGGGAGAAAGCTACATATGTTTAGGAGCAGAGTTTTCAAACCTCGGGGCAAGGTGGAGGGTTGCAGAAGCGGAGCTACAGGGGTAGCAGATGGAGGCATTGTGCCATTTAGGGAGCAAGGCCCAGGGTTAGGATTTATGTCTGCAGATGATAGCAGCAGGAGTGCAATGATTAGATAATGGAGTTTAGCACTCTTATACCAGGGTATCTTAAAGGCTCGCCTGGTAGGAAGGGAGGGGAGGCTGTTAGTAGGAGCAAGAAAACTAATAGTGCATGCAAGTGAACAGTAGAGAAGGATGAACATGAGAGAGGCACAGGGTTGAAGAGGGAAGTGATTCCAAGGAAGACAAGGGGAAGAGGGGGAAACAGCATTGTTAGGGACCAAGTGGACTAATCTATCAATTAAAAGTATACCTATAACTAATCTATCAAGTCAAAGTAAATATCTGCACTAATTACACAATTTATTTATTTATTTGTCAGAGATCGGAATTGCAATCCTTTGAGTCAGGGACTCATTTCCAAAGGCTCCACTTCATATTACATAAGGGAACACAATAATTACAAGTACATACATTCAAGATATAGCATAAGAATTGGCATTGTTACATAGCACAGTTCATGAATACACATGAGGGAACACATTAATTACAAGTACATACATTCAAGATATAGTATAAAAATTGGCATTGTTTCATAGCGCAGTTCATGAGTACACATGAGGGAACACATTAATTACAAGTACATACATTCAAGATATAGTATAAGAATTGGCATTGTTACATAGAGCAGTTCATGCGTTACAACTGTTATAACAGTATATACGGCACAAAATTCTAAGTGCATGAAAAGAGTATATACAGGAGAGGCAGTGAGCCTGAATAGAAGCCTCTACAGTGGTGTAGCTAATCATAGGGTCACATTGCTACAGCCATAGTACCAAAGGGATATTTACAGAGGCAGTCAAGATAGTAAGACTTTGTCACTTGTTCTAACTTGGTCATAAATACAATTTAGGTTAGCGGCTCACCGCTGAGGGCACCTACAGGTGTGGGCTGTGAGAATGTAGTTCCTGAGGGCTACTTTGAAAGCACCGATTTTGGGCAGACTGATGACAGCCGCAGGGAGGGAGTTGAACCAGAACAGGGCCCTGTAGGTGAAAAACCTCTGAGCTAGGAAGATCCTCACCCTGGGGACTGCTAGAGAAGATTTATCGGTGCTGCGCATGGCAATGGAAGGGGTTGAGTGGTGGAGAGATGATGAGACTCCAGGCGGTGTTAGCCCAAGGAGGGTATTTTTTTACCATGAGGCATGACTGGTATTGGAGCCTTTCCTCAAGGTTGAGTAACTGGGTGAGGGAGTGGAGGGTGCAGGAGTGAGTGAGCCGGTCGGCACCTGACAGGAGCCTGCATGCTTTATTGAGGGATACTTTTATCTTGCCAAGAGCGGTGGCATTAGCAGCTGCATAGATCAACAGGCCATAGTCAATTAAGGACAGGATCGAGGAGGTGATGGCTTGCCGGAGAGTTTCTGGTGGCAGGCAGTGTTTGTGGCAGTGGAGGAAGCCGATACGTGTGTTGGCTGTGGATGTGACAGCATTTATGTGGGTGTGGAAGGTGAGAGCTTGGTCAAAGGTTATGCCCAAGTGTTTGTAAGAGGTGACCTGTTTGAGGGGATGGAGAGTGCTGGAGAGGATCTGAAGGGGGGAGATTTTAAGTTTATTTTGATGGTGGGCAAAAATAATGGCTTTGTTTTTCTCAGGTTAATGACCAGTCTATGGTCCAAGAACCAGCGTTCAGTCTGACTGAAGGAGAGATGGAGGGAGGCCTGCAGACTGATGGGGTTGGTGTGGGAAGCACAGAGGATGGTGGCATCTGTGTAGAGTAGGACCTTGCTAGTACATGAGTTAGGTAGTGCATTGATGAACAGACTGAAGAGGACTGGCCCCAGGATGGAGCTCTGTGGGACTCCTGAGCAGATGGGGCAGGTACTGAACAGCGTCATGTTGATCTTAACACATTGTGCCCTGGAGGTTAGGTAGCTTGTGAACCAAGCTAAGGGGCCTTGGGAGAAACCCATTTGCAGGAGGGGGTGATTGACTGTATCAAAGGCCTTGGAGAGGTTGAGGAACATGGCTCTGGCCAGCTGGCCCTTGTCGAGTGCAGTGTGGAGGAAGCTAGTGAATTCTAGTAGTGCTGTGGTGGTGCTGTGGCCTGAGCGTAAACCGTGCTGTTCCTTGCAGAGCAGGTCATGGGTTATGAGGTAGTCGGCAAGTTGGCCTGCTGCTACCTTTTCAAGGGCTTTGGAGGGGTTGGGGGATGGAGATTGGTTGGTAGTTCCCAGGGAAAAGTTATTGCCACCTTTGTGGATGGGTGTTATTACTATGGTCTTCCAGGCACTGGGGAACTGCCCAAGGCAGAGGGAGCAGTTTAGTAGGTTAGTCAGGGGAAGGAGTATCTCATCACGTGCCAGGCAGAGGAGCCTTATATCCAAGGGGTCGTTTTGGGTATGGACCCGTTGAGGGCTTTGGCAAAGTAAGGCTTGGTTTCTTGTGGAGATATTGTCCAAAGGTAGAAAGGGGGTGTGTGAGAGAGTGGGTGGTTGGGGGGTGGGTATTGGGTCGAAGAAATTTTGACAAGCACCAAGCTTAGGTTGGTAAAGCTAGTATTGAAGCTGTCTGCTATACACTTCGGATCGGTGGTGATGGAGCCATTTACATTGAGCTGGGGGGAGTTGGGATTTGCCATTTAGAATTTTTATATTCTCCCAAAACTTACGGGATGACCCCCACGAGGTAGTTAGGGTCAACCTACAGTATTCGGCTTTTGCTTGCGAATGGCCCAGGTGCACTTGTTACGCTCAGTTCGGTATGCCTGTATATCAGCTGGTTTGCCTGAGTCTGTGGCTCTGTGCCAATTGTCTCTATTCCTCAGTTGAGTGAGGAGGGCTGGGGTAATCCATGGTGCATTGTGCTGTTTAGAGTGGGTTTTAGTGAGGGGACAAATGTGTCACAGGCTAAGTTGATAGAGTTGGTGAAGTACTCAAGGGCAACATCAAAGCTGAAGGCAAGGCGTATTGGGGACCAGTCCCAGTGGGTGAGAAGCTGTTTGAAATCTGTGATGCTACCAGGGCGGAGTCATCATCGGATTGTGACTATTGGTGAACATTTGGCAGTCTACCGGACCACTAGAAGATCACTGGGGAGTAGTTGCTGAGGGCGTTAGGTAGGACAGTGATGTCTGTGATTTTATGGGGTCAGTTGGAAAGGACAATGTCCAGCAGGGTGTGTGCCGGTAGAGGGATTGTGTCTGGATGGTTGCATTACCACTTGGGAGAGGTCCAGGGCTGTGAGTGTATCCTTGGCTGAGGTAGTGTAGCTGGCGAGCCAGTTTATATTGAGATAACCCAGCAGGATATGCTCAACCTTGTGGGGGAAGCTGGCGAGGTATTCCGCAAGGGAGGAAAGTGCATGGGTTTGTTTCCACAGGGGAATGTATGCTACAGTGATGATAAGGGGGTCTTTAGATGGATATGGGATGATTTTTAGAAACATAGTTTGGGAGCCGTGATCCAGTTTTGGTGGGGGTAGGGCTTGGCCCAGTAAGGTGTCACATAAGTACATTGCACAGCCACCACACCATTTGTCCACTCTATCCTTCCTATAGAGAGAGTACCCAGGGATGGAGATGAAGGAGTCAGGGGTGGATTTGGAGAGCCATGTCTTGACCAGTGATAAGATGTCTGGTTGGTGCTGCATAATCCAGCATTATAGGACAGCAGATTTCTTAAGTATGCTGCATATATTCATTGAGGCGATACGTAGACCAGAGACAGGGAGGGCGTGGTAGGCCCAAGGTGCAGGGGCCTGGGTTGGGGTGGATGTTACTGGATAGCATGAGCAGTATGGAGATAATCCTAAACAGGGGGAGACACCTATACTGCCCCCAGGGGGCGGTATGTGTGGATTTCATTGGCTCGGTGCACAGTGTTGGAAGGGAGCAGATGATTGGGATGGTGAGAAAAAGAGTGGGCCATGGGGAGTTTGGGTGGGGAGGAGGCAGGGGTAGGTATGCTGGTGGGTGTGATGGAGAGGATATAGAGATGGCCAGAGTGGGAGAGGTGCTAGAGGTAGGGGTGGGGGGGAGCAGCTCGGAGGTGGGACATTGGGGAGGGGGTGTTGAGCACAGTAGAGGGAGGGATAGTGTCAGTAGCAAGAGAGAGACCATGCTGTGGAGGTGGGCATGGACAGCCATGGTGCTGAGTTTTGGGACCACCAGTGGTTAAGTATAAGGGGAACATACTGACACCCAGAAATGTGGGAGTCACTGTGGTGCAGTGGCAGAGTGGTGGACTATAGTGCAAAGGGTGCCAGGTTCAAAACCCAGGAGGGGGACTCCCTGCAGCACCTGGATAACTTGGGCAGCTGTGGTGAAAGTCCCAGAGAAAAAGTGGGTGGCTGGCTGAAAAAGACAGGTGCGGCAGCGACTCCTAGTGGCCACCGCAGGGCAGTGTGGGGTGGGGGTCGGAGGTGGGGTAGTGAGGAGGTAGGCAAGTGATGGCTAAGGGATGGGAGACTGGGGTAGTCTGAGCTGAGTGGGGGGAGTGAGAGGAGATGGACACTATAGTGTCAGGCAGTGGAGAGGAAGAGAGAAAGGGCGAAGAAGGGCTTGGAGGAATCTAGGGGAGAGATCTCAGAGAGTACCCTCTAGTGTAGAGTTGGTATAACCTGCCAAAGGGAAAGTGGGGACTTGGGGAAAAAAAACTGAACAGGAAGTCATGTGACTAGGGTGGTCTGAACAGGAAGTCATGTGACTAGGGTGGTCCTTAAACTGAGGGTTGGCCACGGGCGGGGCAGTCGACACGCAGTGTCAACAGGCTAACACCCCTCACAGAGTCCAGCAGCAGGTGGGAAGTAGGCACCTTTAGGGCTCTTGTGGACCACGCTACCTCTGCTGTGTGCAGGCTTCCCTGGCTATCCTAATTAGCCCCTAAGATGGGTATACCTCCAAGTGTTCCACACTTACCCATCATTTGTTGAATATAATACATTAGGATAGTTATTGTTATGGAGATCACATTTGCTCTCACGTTACGGCACCTGAAAGTCACTTGCAGTGATTACAACTATACACATTCATTAATTAAAGCTATAAACCTACACTCATCAAACAATTAAAAGTATACACCTGCACTAACAAAAAGTATACACCTGCACTACATGAAACCCTATGGGACACCACAGTTAACACAGCATTAGGAAGCTAGTCAAACCAGTTAACAAGCTGCAAAATAACCTGGAAAAAAGACACATAAAACCCTCCCGAACCCAGAAATCCCCCAAACTCCTACTTGCACTCACTATACACCATCCCTTCCTCGCTGCAAGTGACTTTCAGGTACCATAACATGACAGCAAATGTGATCTCCATAACAATAACCATCCTATGGCACAATTCAAGACAAGGACAATAAAGCCACGTCCTTCGGGCTCATAGCCCTATAGCCCTAATTAGTCCCCTTGATGGGTATACATCCTTGTATACCACTGTGATAGATATTAAATAGAGTTGCACAGGAATGCTGGGGATATCCTTTTGTGTTTTGTTTTCAGTTATCCTTCTATTGTTCTGTTCATGTACGTATGTATGGCATGGACTGGCCACCCATGTATATTGCTGTGCAGTAGTGCTTGTTTGTCTAAACCCGCCCCCGGCATCCTGTCTTTAAACAACAATTACACTTCTGGTTTCTGCTTGAAGCAGCCTAATATTTTATATATTAATTAGGTAAAGCATAGAGACGTAGTGAAGCTGCAGATTTTCTAAACATTCTTCCCCCCTATCTAGAGCTTTGTGGCAACAGAGCTTTTTTCATTGCAGTTTTAAAACAAAAGCAAAGCAAGAATATTTCTTGTCGTCCCGAGAGTACTCGCTTTAGAAACATAGAAACATAGAAACATAGACTTTGACTGCAGATAAGGACCACTAGGCCCATCTAGTCTACCCATTTCCTACCTACAGGATAGGCCGAGATCCTAGTTAACCAACAGCCTATTTCTTCCTATCCCCACAAGAATTGCTTTATGTCTGTCCCATGCATTCTTGAATTCTCCCACAGTTTTAGACCCCAAACCTCCTCAGGAAGGCTGTTCCATGCATCCACTACCCTCTCGGTGAAATAATACTTCTCACATTGCCCCTGAACTGCCCTCCTTCTATCTTTTAAATTGTGTCCCCTTGTTCTTGCAAGTCTCTTTTTTGAAAGATGCTACCCTCTTGGACTTTGTTGATTCCACTATACTGCAAGTTGCTATCATGTCCCCTCTCCCTTCTTTCCTCAGGGTATACATATTAAGCTCCTTTAGTCTTTCTTCATATGGCTTCTCTTGCAGACCCTGCATCATTTTAGTTGCCCTCTCGACTACCCTCTATCCTGTCTATGTCCTTGGGTGGAGATGGGGTCTCCAGAACTGGACACAGTACTCCAGATGGGGTCTCACCAACTGTCTGTACAGAGGATAACAACTTCCTGTTTTCTGCTGCTGATGCCTCCCTATACATCCCAGTATACCCCCAGCCTCCCTACTGCCTTCTCACATTGCTTGCTAACCTTAAGGTCATCTGATATGATTACCCCCAGGTCCCTTTCTTTTTGTTGTTGTTACTACCTCCCACCCATTGTGTATTCTTCCCCTGGGTTCTTGTTTCCCAGGTGCATTATTTTACACTTCTTTGCATTGAATCCTAGCTGCCATACTTCTGACCATTCCTCCAACCTTGCCAAGTCCCTTTTCATCCTTTCCACGCCTCCTTGTGTATCAACCCTGTTGCAGATCTTTGTGTCATCTGCAAAGATACTTTTCCTTCCAGTCCCTCTGCAATGTCACTGATGAAGACATTAAAAAGGACTGGACCCAATACTGAACCTGCGGTACCCCACTAGTAACCCCTCTTTCTTCAGAGTGGACTCCATTTACAATTACCTTCTGTGTCCTGTTGTGCAGCCAATGTTTTACCCAGGCTACTCACCTGGGACCCACTCCCAGGCTGGTTAATTTGACTATTAATCTTTGTGTGGGACTGTGTCAAATGCCTTGCTAAAGTCTAGGTAGGCCATGTCCACAGCCCGTCCCTGGTCTACTACTTTGGTCACCCAGTCAAAGAAATCTATTAGATTCGTCTGACATTACCTTCCTGCTGTGAACCCATGCTGCCTTGGGTCCTGTGCTCCACTGGCTTCTAGGTACTCAGCTATTCTTCCTTCAGAAGTGACTCCATCACTTTCCCTACCACAGAGGTCAGACTGACAGGTCTGTAGTTTCCTGCCTCTGTCTTGGTCCCACTTTTGTGAAGGGGAATCACATCCGCCTTCCTCCAGTCCTCGGGTACCACACCATCCTCCCATGATTTATTAAAAAGAGTAGCCAGTGGTATCACTAGTTCCTCCCTTAATTCTTTAGAATTCTGGGTGAATTCCATCAGGACCCATTGCTTTGTCCACCTTCAGTTTTAGGAGTTCTTGCAGAACCCTTTCTTCTGTGAAAGGACTGGATTGACCCCTATCAAGAGTGCTTCTGTTAATTGGATTAGGCACTTCCTCCTCTTTTGTGAATACTGAGCAGAAATATTCATTCCAGTATCCCTGCTTTTTCACTGTCCCCCTGCCATCCACTGCTCATTCTATTCAGCCTCACTATCCCTCCCTTTGTCTTTCTATGCTCGCTGATGTACCTATAAAAGGTTTTTATCCCCTTCTAACTGAGTTGGCTATCTTTTTCTCAGTTTGGGCCTTTGCTATTCTGACTTCCCTCCCTGCTTCCTTCTCCCTTAACTGGTACAGCTCTCTGCCCTGCTCCTTCTGTGTTTCCTTATACTTCCGGAATGCTATCTTTTTCTTCCTGACTTTTACAGCCACTTCTTTTGAGAACCATAGTGGCTTTTTCTTTCATTTTGATTTGTTTATTTGCTTCACACAAAGGCTTATTGCCTCTGTGATGGCAGATTTGATGATTCCCCGTTGTTGCTCCACACCTCCTTCTAGCCTGTTAGCTCGTGCTTTTCTGAGGCACTCTCCCCTCTTGCCAAAGTCAGCCCTCCTAAAGTCCAGTACCCTCACTTTTGTATGGCTTGACTCTGTAGCTGAGTTTAACGTGAACCACACTGTTTGATGGTCACTTGTCCCCAGATGGCAACCCACTTCTAGATCCGAGATCCTCTCTCACTGCCCCATTTGAGAGTACGAGGTCTAAGATTGCCCCTCATGAGTGGGTTCCAAAACTAGCTGTCTAATGCCTGCCACCTGTAGGGCATCAAGAATGGCCCTGCTCTTGGATGTGGCTGCAGCAAATGTGCACCAGTTAACATTTGGCATATTCAGGTCTCCCATCAACAGTATCTCCCCTTTCTCTGCCATTCTAAGAATGCCTTCTATCATATCCTTGTCCATTCCCTCCCCCTGACATGGGGGTCTGTAAACAACCCCTGTGCAGATTGTGGTGCCCTTTCCAGTCTCCAAGGTGACCCACAGTGCCTCCTCTTCTCCCTGTTTATCTTTTTCAGTTGCTTTCATCCCTCCTCATATAGAAAGCTACTCCTCCCCTCTTCTCCCCTGCCTGTCTCTCTCCTGTAGGTTATGTACCCTGGTATGTTAACATGCCAGTCATGGTTCTCTGTGTACCATGTTTCTGTGACTGCTACGATATCCAGGCATCCTCTTCCATCAAGGCCACCAGCTCAGGGAGCTTGTTGCCTGGACTACGGCATTGGTACTCATTACCCTCCATTTCCTGATGGCCTTACCCCTTTGCCCCATCCCTGTCCTTCTTGCCTTTGTCACTTTCTCCATTTACCCCTGCCTCTTCTCCCTATCAACACCTCTATGTTGGTGTTTGCGACTTACTACCGTGATTATTTGGGGGCTAGGATTTCCTGCTCCTTTCCAGTGCATCCCCTTGGCTAGCTTTAAAAGCTTGCCAATGAAGCATTTAAACCTATCACCTAGGATCCTGGTTCCCTCCCGGACAGATGCAGCCCATCATGCCAGTATAGGCTTGCATCACTCCAGGTAGACCCCCAGTCCCCAATGAAGCCAATCCCTGAGCTCCACACCAGTTTTCAACCACTGATTGAATCCCTAGCGGAACACCCTAGCCTCTCCTATGCCATAGATGGGCAGCACTCCGAGAAGGTTATCATGTGCTACTTGACTAAGGCCCTCCCCAATTCCACAAACTCTTCCTGCACTTCTCTAATCCTGTTTAGCCAGGTCATTTGTCCCTAGGTGGACAATGACATCCAGCTCCCTCCCTCTGCAGCTGTCCAGCAATCCTGAGGATTCGCCTCCCTATCCTCCAAGCCATGGTGCCAGGCAGGCACCTTACCTCCCTCTCCTCCTCCCCCCCCAGTTCTACCTTCCTAACAATGGAGTCCCCACCAGGAGTTGTTTCCTTCCCTGCAGGGTCCCCTGCCACCCTCCTGTGGGTCTCCTTTGTGGGAGGTCTCAGCATCCTCCTTGGTCTCCACTGCGGTGCCTCCATAGAGGAACCACACTTTGCCAGAATGGCATAGGAATTGTGAGAGGTACCACTGAGGATGCGCCTGTTCCACCACTCACCCTCCCTGAGCCCACTGTGGTCCAACCGCTCCTCTTTCTTGGCAACCTCTGAGGCAACGGCAGTGGCACTGGTGGTCCCTGGATGGAAGAGGAGGTCCCACAAATCCTGGCCAACTCAGCCTGGAGATGAGCAACCTCCTCCCTCAGCCCAGAGAAGTGCCTGCAGAAAGAAATAGCGAGTCATTAAAAGAAGTAAAGATTGCGTCCCAAAGAAAAGCGCTTTTCTGTTTTTGTAAGTTTCAGTACATTTCACCTCTCGAACGTGCGCAAAGGCGCAGAGGTAAAGCCCCGTAATTAGGAAAAGCGCTTAATCGGACATTTGTCAAAACTCCTCATTCGATGTGTAACAGATAAGAGCTCTTAGGAAAGAAAAGTTTGAGGCAGGAGACTTTAGTTAAACAAAGAAATAAAAAAGTGGTATTAAGGCAGAAACCTTGTTTTGTTTTGGTCTGTTTACTTGTTAGGCGTCTTCCCAAATTTAGGGCTAGACAGACGCTAGAAGTTTTATTTTGAAACAGATGCCCAAGCCATAGCATTTCAGTATGGTAGAAAATAAAAAGGACCTGAAAGGTTGTTGTCCTTACAATATGTAAAGGCAGAACACTGATGCTGATGAAATGTAATAGACACATTCTTCCTAAGTATTGCGTAGTTTCTATTTAATTTACCAGGCAATGTAGAGTCTCCTTTGGAGTTCCCCTCTCACTGATGTCTGTCCTAAGAGTCGGCGGGCCTCATTTCCATCTTATTTATGCAGAACAATGTGAGAGGAGGGACTTTAGGATAGTTTACGTAGAAGAAACTCAAATTTAGTGAATAAAATTCTGAAATCTCTGCATCTACTAATGTATGACAAATAGTAGGAAGTTTGTAATAAAAAATTAAATAAACAAGTAGAAGGGGAATGTAAACATTGAAATGTTATGTACTTAAATGATTGACAGATGAAAGGACCTATGAGAAGTTCACAAACCTCTATATATATCAAACAGAGAATGATGGCAAGTCAGATCGAATAGGGTGTTGAAGGCACAACACCCTCAGCCTAGTACCTTCTAGTGCTGGATGTATGTTTACATTGGAATTGCTGAATTAAGCCTATATTTTGCTTTCTTCATTATTTTTTTTTTTTATTGAAACACTTCAAGTCCATTTTTATTTGTTCCTGTGTTTATTAAAAGCTGATATTCTGAGAACATCTTTGGAGCTAGCTTCCATCTATAATCCCACAACCCTTCACAGATGGTGGCAGTGGTGGGATTACTGTCGATGGTGTGATTGACTGGAGGGTCTGGACTGAGACCTGGTGGACGGCAGATGCTACAGGAAGAAATGGACATAAAGCGACCTCCTGGAGTGAATACAAGATCTGTGACAGCGAAGTATCAACTTTCATTGTTATCCAGACTAGATCCAGGGGCTAGATGGAAGGAAAAAAGGCTGTTAGCAGGTGAGCCAATTATCCAAATGAATTTGGAGGAAGACAAAATGGATATGAAGGGGCAAGCTGCTGGGGGGTGGACAGAGGAGGAAAACCCCGCGCAAGAAACAGATGAATTATTAAGATGGTTATGTATCAGACAAGTGGAAATGGAAAGACAGAGGGAGAGGGACCGGAAAGAAAGTGAAGCCTGGTGGGTGGATACCCTGCGGGCCATACAAGCGATTGGTGCCAATAGATCCCCCCCAGCTCCCTTAGGTGCAGGACAGAAAGATATAAAGCTGACCAAACTGGGGGAAAAGGATGATATAGAAGCCTATATGACCACTTTTGAAAGGGTGGCAGCTGCCTGTGTGTGGCCCAGGGATCAGCGGGTCATAAGGTTGGCCCCTTACTGAACGGGGAAAGCCCAGCTGGCTTACAGTCATGTTGATGTGACACATATGAATGACTATGATCATGTGACAGCAGCCATACTAAAGTGATACGACATTAACACCGAGACATATAGACAGCAATTCTAGACCTATAAATACCATGCTGCTGATAATCCCCAAGATGCCTATATACACCTTAAGGATCTTTGTGGAATATGGCTGCAGCCTGCTACAAGAACTATTGACCAAATATTAGATGCGGTGGTAATGGAACAATTCATCCATATCCTTCCCCCAGACGTACAATTATGGGTGAAGGAACACAGACCCGATACAGCGGAAGTAGCCATAAGACTAGCTGAGGATTTTGTAGCAGCTTGACCTTATAGACATAAAAATCCTCATCCTGGCTTCCCTCAGATCCCAGTAAGAACTTCTTCTCCCTCTCCTTCTATTAGCAATACCAGTGGGAATAGCAACCTTACAGGGGCCAGAAATAACCAAATGGTGGGGAAAAGATACAATCCGGAAATAGTATATCATGAGTGTAAAAATAAGGGACATATTGCCAGATTCTGTCCAAAAGAAAAACTGAAACAGCACACCTGGTACTGGCTAATTTGGGACAATATAGTGTACCTGTAACTGTGGCAGGTAAAACTGCGTAAGGACTATTGGACTCGGGGAGTAAGCAAACATTGATTCAGGCCGAGATGTTAGAGCAACTGCCACCAGTTGGAGGGCCCACCATTAATGTGACTTGTATACATGGGGACACCTATAAATATCCACTGATATCTGCTGAAATAACTGTACAAGGAGATAATCAGCTTCTGGCTATCGGGGTTGTACCAACGTTGCCAGTTCCTATACTCCTGGGCCATAACCACCCTAATTTTCAAACTTTGCTTACTTCCAATGTTTGTGCTGTTGTCACCAGGGCCCAAGCAGCTGCTGAGAATACTTTGGAACAATTGTTTCCTTTTGATAAAGAAATATACGGCAAGGAGGGGAAAATTAGAATATCTAAAAACCAGAGAAGAAAGGAGAAAGAACTGTGGACTAATAAAGATGTACATGACAAGGTTACAAGATTAGTATGGACTGAAAAGTTTAAAACTGCACAACAAAAGGATGTTACCTTACAAACTTTGTTTAAACAGAGGGAAAATGTTGCTGGCACCCAATCCAATAGTTATAAAATTTCTAATGGTTTATTATATCGTGTATGTGTTAACCCTGGAACAGGGGAAGAATTGGAACAATTGTTAGTACCCCAGTGTTATAGGTAGCAGCTGTTACAGCTGGCCCATAATATCCCTCTGGCAGGACATATGGGTAGGGATCGTACCCTTAGTTGCCTTTTACGCCGATTCTTCTGGCCTGGCATTCATGAGCAGGTGTCCGACTATTGCAAATCCTGTCCTGAATGTCAAAAGGTGGCTAAACTGGGGAAAAGAGATAGGATACCGATGATGCCTATGCCTTTGGTTACAGCTCCATTCGAAAGGGTTGCCATGGACATTGCTGGTGCTCTTCCCACAAGTTCAAAAGGTAACAAATATATATTAGTGGTTAGTGATTACATGACTAAATATCCTGAGGCTATTCCGTTATGTAGTATCACTGCCATTAAGATTGCTGATGAACTGGGCAAGATATTCAGCCACATGGGTATACCAAAGGTTATATTAACTGATCGGGGAAGCAATTTCTGTTCACTAGTGTTGAAGTGGCTCTACCAGACCTTGGGTATTCAAGCCGTTTATACAACACCTTACCACCCACAGACGGATGGTCTGGTGGAACACTTCAACCACACACTAAAAAAAATGATTCAAAAATATGTACAAGAAGAAGGGAAGACTTGGGATTTATAGTTACCTTACTTTTTGTTTGCATATAGAGAGGGCCTCAAGCATCCACTAGGTTTTTCCCATTTGAACTACTGTATGGGCATAATCCCAGGGGACCCTTAGACATTGTAAAAGAAGAATGGGAAGAAGGAAAAAATCCTAAAGGAGTAACCCCCTCAGAGTATATGTCTCAAATGAGAAAAAAATTGATGGATTATGTGCAGAAAGCGCATGATGTTAATCAAATACAGCAAATGAGACAAAAGAGCCAGTATGACAAAGGGATAGGTCATAAAGAATTTATTGAAGGAGACAAAGTATTATTATTGTTACCATCTTTGTAAAACAAGCTCCTTATGAAATAGCAAGGGCCTTACACAGTAACAAAATGAATGGGAACTGTCACATATGAAATAGCTGTACAAGATAAAAAGAAACAAAAGAGTATTTACCATGCTAATTTATCAAAAGCATGGATATATAGTACCTCCCCTTTTTGTGAATATATACACCCTGAAGCAGAAGACAGTGAACTAAATCTAACATATCATCACTTAGAAGTTGAGGGAGAACTGTCAGATATCCATATTAATCCCAATCTTACAGCCCAACAAGCTGCAGAATTACAAACATTACTCCAAAAACATCACACAGTCTTCACAGGGAAACCCAGTAGAGCTACAGAAACCACACACCACTTTATACTGAACCAAGAAATGCCAATACGGCAAAAACCGTACAGATTACCAGAGAGAAGTAGAGAAGAGATAATACAGGAATTACATAGAATGCAGGATCTGGGTATTATTGAACCTTCACATAGTGAATGGTGTTTCCCGATGGTGGTGGTTAATAAAAAGGAAGGAGTACAGCTTTGTTTAGATTTTCGAAAACTGAATGCTGTCTCAAAATTTGACAGTTACCCCATGCCACGTATAGATGATATACTAGATCATTTGAGTAATGCAAAATTTATAAGTACACTTGACCTGACCAAAGGTTATTGGCAAATATCTTTGGAACCCTCTGACAAGGAAAAGACAGCATTCAGTACACCACTAGGGTTATTCCATTTTAATGTTATGCCCTCTGGACTTCACGGTGCCCCGGCCACTTTTCAGCGGACTATGGATAGGATATTAACACCTCATGCTACCTATAGTGCGGCTTATTTAGACGATGTAGTCATTTTTAGCCCTTCTTGGACTGAACATTTACATCACTTAACTTCAGTAATAAATGCTATTGCTGAGGCAGGGTTAACAATCAATCTTACCAAGTGTACTTTGGCCATGAAAGAGACCAAGTATCTTGGGTTTCAGAGAGGGAAGGGGAAAATAAAACCTGATGTGAGTAAAGTTGCAGCAGTTGCTAATAGTCCTCGTATTCCTACAAAATAGAGGTACGATCCTTTTTGGGGTTAGCAGGTTACTATTGCCGTTTTATACCTGCATTTGCTACACTAGCATGTCCCCTAACCAATTTGACCAAAAAGAAAAACTCTGATAAAGTAATCTGTACATCTGAGTGTTAGGAAGCATTTTGTAATATAAAAGTCAAATTATGTTCCTCTCCAGTTCTGAGAACCCTTGATTTTATGCAACCATTTGTTGTGCAAACTGACACTTCCAATTGGGGTATAGGAGTGATTCTCACACAAATACTTCAGGGAGAAGAGCACCCTATTATATATGTTAGCCGTAAATTGCATGAAAGGGAAACATGGTACTCCACAATAGAAAAGGAGTGTTTGACCATACGGTGGGCCATTGAGGCACTCCATTTTTATTTGTGGGGCGCAGAATTCGAATTATGGACCGATCATAATCCATTATGCTGGTTACACATTATGAAAGATTGGAATCCAAGGATTATGCGCTGGAATCTATCCCTTCAGCCTTATCACGTTACAATCATTATAACACTCTAAATACTGCCAACAGTTCCATTCTAGATGTGGTACTAACCACCCATCCACACAAAATATCTCATATCGCAGTGTTTCACAACGACATGAACGATCATGGAATTGTTGCTTGCATAAGATCTCAAATTAAGGCCCGGCCGCAACCCATCTTTATAACAAAAAGATCCTTTCACAAATTCAGTGCAGTAAACTTCCTATCTGACCTGAGCATGATCAGATGGCAAGATCTTTACCTAGCCAAAGATGACAACAAGGCAGCTTGCATCCTTAATGACAAACTCACTACAATAATAAATAAGCATGCCTTTCATCAAAGTAAGGGTACGGAACAATTCCAATCCTGTTCACCTTGGATCTCAAGGCAGCTCTTATAGCTCGAGATAAGCTCTGGGCTAAAGCTAGACATTCCAAAGAATCTTCAGATTGGCAGGCCTTTAGAACAGCCAGGAATAACTGTTGAAAAACTTGCCTGCTAAAGCTAACTATTATATTTCTACCTCTTAACAAGCTAAAGGTAACCCTCATAAAATATGGAAGACTATCAAAGCTTATAGAAGGACGTGCCCATGGCCCCTCTGTCCCAACAAAGATAGTCGCAGTAGCAAGATTGTGGAAAACAAGTCCCTAATCCTGGAGGAACTTAACTCTCACTTTGCCACAGCTGGATTAGCTTGACTCGTCACCTTATGCTGGTGCTGCGGTGAGCCAGCATACCTCCTCCGCCACATCTAGTCCTGGACCCAGTCCTTCCAACTGTGTGAGATAACTTATAAAGAAGTAGAAGATTCTCTTCTTAACTTAGACACCAAAAAGTGCAGGGGACGATGGCTTGGAACCCTTTTTCCTAAGGTCAGGCTATGCCCATCTCACTGCCCCAATTCTCCACATCTTCAATCTTTCCATTACATCTGCTGCTGTGCCGTCCTGCTGGAAATCAGCACATATCCTCCTCTATTTAAATCTGGTGACCCATGCGATGTAAACAACTATAGGCCTATCTCCATATTGCCTATCCTTTCTAAAGATCTCAAAAACTGATCCATATTCAGTTAAAATCTCACTTGAAACCTTCTCTCTCATCAACCCAGCTCAATCTGGCTTCCGGCTAATCATAGCACAATCACTGCACTAGCAAAAGTAACCAATGATTGGATCTCGCTATAGATGCTAAGAAGGTAACTGCAGTCTTTTGGACCTCAGCAAAGCTTTTGATACTGTTGATCACAAACTATTAGTCAATTGCCTTACAAAGTTGGGTGCCACATACCATACCACCCAATGGTTCTCTAGCTACCTAACTGGAAGATTCCAAAAGTAAAGGCGGAAGGCTTTTTTCTGTTGCTCTTGCCAGTTGCAAGAGGAGTCCTCAAGGATCCATCTTAGGCCCTATCTTGTTTTCTCTGTACATCAATGACTTAGATGCTAACATATCTACGTCCTAAGCTGCACTTTTTGCAGATGATACTGTGTTGTATACTTCTGGCTCATCGTTATCTGAAGTCAAGGGAGTGTTTGCGGACTTCGCATAACTTGAGCATAATTTAATAACGGCAAAGCTTCTGCTCAATGCCAAGAAGACTAAAGCGATGATATTCTCCCGCAGTGCTGTCTCAGGCCCCCCCAATACTCTTGCCCAAGACTTCATTGTCACCACGCTAAACGAGCCTCTGGAAGTTGTAACCAAATTTAAATATCTAGGTATCTGGATCGACAATAAATTATCTTTCAGTGACCACATCGAAGATGTCTCTAGAAAGTTAAAAGCAAGGTTAGGTTTCTTCTACAGAAATAGGCCCTTTTCCCACTTGAAACTTCGAAACAAGCTTGTACAGGCCACTTTTTCTCCCTACTCGACTATGGCGATGTAATCTATTCCTCCACCACTCTTGCAAATCTAAGTAAACTGGACATCCTTTATCACCATGTTATGGTTCATTACCAACTCCCTTACCGTTCGCACCACTGTGACTTATATGCAGCTGTTGGTTGGACATTCCTTACTACTAGGCACTTGCTCCATGCTGGGCTATGGACTCTTAAACTGCTCCTGCAGAAATTGCCAAGCTATCTCTCTTCCCTTATTAGTATCTCACATAGTACATACTCTAAGAAAATCTGACTTTATTATGCTTGACATACCAAGGACGCTGGATTTCCTTCGTAAACGTAAGTATTGCATATGCCCTTCCTCCATTTGGAACTAATTACAAACCAGATTGAAACTAATTCAGCACAGTTTCAATAAACTTCTACAAATCGCTAAGTTCAGCCAAAATAAAAGACACCTGTAACTGTCATTAAGTCTCTTCCTTCCCCATGTGTGCCATATATTTATCCCCTGGTAAGGTATAATTGATTTGTCATATTAACTGCTTTCCTTCCCTTCTACTCCTGGCTTTATCTTTGCTTACGCCCAATGCTACTCTATCAAATCTCTCCTCCTCCCATATCAATTGTAGACTGTTGTTTGTCCTAGCTGCCAAAATACTGTATATTTGATTTGATTTGATTTGATTAAATCAAATCACACCAGTTATCATGTTTCATTTATCAGTATGCGACCTATAAGTCGCTTCCTGTCTCATATCAATGTTTACCACCATGTCACCCTATGTGGTACCCTTGTATGTATATCCAGCCTGCATCATGTAATGTGTATTTCATGTATATACTGTTATCACCTATCTGTGTTTGTACTTTAAGTGTTTATGTCACAGGACCTCCTTGTGAATGAGCTTGCTCAATGGAGTTTTCCTGCAATAAACTTGAACTTGAACTTGAACTTGAACAATCAAACATCGGAAAGGGCAATGCCCATGGGAATGTAGATTACTTTTCCAGATATGGACCTAACATGATTGATACACCTAACATCAGACCTAGGGGTAAAGAAAATGTGGAAAACACTTCTTGCAAGTATATAGGAAGTACATTTAATGTTGTTTGAACTACTTAAGGGACCCCGAGGTGGAGCCTATAGAGATAGGTGGGCTATGGCTCCATCTCTCCAGGATTGAGGGATCTGATGCATAGGTGTATTAGGTTCCTGTAAGTTATAAAACCAGTCTGGTTTTATCTTAGTTGGGGAGGAATGTGATAGATATTACATAGAGTCACACAGGAATGCTGGGGATATCCTTTTGTGTTTTGTTTTCAGTTATCCTTCTATTGTTCTGTTCATGTGTGTATGTATGGCATGGACTGGCCACCTATGTATATTGCTGTGTAGTAGTGCTTGTTTGTCTAACCCCCACATCCTGTTCTTTAAACAACAATTACACTTCTGGTTTCTGCTTGAAGCAGCCTAATATTTTATATATTAATTAGGTAAAGCATAGAGACGTAATGAAGCTGCAGATCTTCTAAACGTTCTCCCCCCTATCTAGAGCTTTGTGGCAACAGTGCTTTTTTTATTGCAATTTTAAAACAAAAGCAAAGCAAGAATATTTCTTGTCATCCGGAGAGTGCTCGCTTTAGAAAGAAATAGCAAGTCATTAAAAGAAGTAAAGATTGCCTCCCAAAAAAAAGCGCTTTTCCGTTTTTATAAGTTTCAGTACATCTCACCTCTTGAACAGGCGCAAAGGAGCAGAGGTAAAGCCCCGTAATTAGGAAAAGTGCTTAATCGGACTTGGACATTTGTCAAAACTCCTTATTCGATGTGTAACAGATAATAGCTCTTAGGAAAGAGAAGTTAGAGGCAGGAGACTTTAGTTAGACAAAGAAATAAAAAAGGGGTATTAAGACAGAAACCTTGTTTTGTTTTGGTCCGTTTACTTGTTAGGCATATTCCTGAAATTAGGGGTAGACAGATGCTTGAAGTTTTATTTTGAAATAGATGCCCAAGCCATAGCATTTCAGTACTGTAGAAAATTAAAAGGACCTGAAGAGTTGTAATCCTTACAATATGTAAAGGCAGAAGACTGATGAAATGTAAGAGACACATTCTTCCTAAGTATTGCATAGTTTGTATTTAATTTACCAGGCAATGCAGAGTCTCCTTCGGAGTTCCCCCTCTCACTGATGTCTGTCCTAAGAGCCGACCAGCCTCATTTCCATCTTATTTATGTAGAACAAAGTGAGAGGAGGGATTTCAGAATGGTTTACACAGAAGAAACGTAAAGTTGCTGTATAAAATTCTGAAATCTCTGCATCTACTAATGTATGTCAAATAGTAGGAGGTTTGTAATAAAAAAAAGTAAAGAAACAAGTACAAGGGGAATGTAAACATTGAAATGTTATGAACTTGTATGACTGACAGATGAAAGGACCTATGAGAAGTTCACAAACCCTTATATATGTTAAACAGAGAATTGTGGCAAGTCAGATCGAATAGGGTGTTGAAGGCACAACACCCTCAGCCTAGTATCTTCTAGAGCTGGATGTATGTTTACATTGGAATTGCTGAATTAAGCCTGTATTTTGTTTTCTTCATAATTTTTTTTTTATTAAAGTGCTTCAAGTCTGTTTTTATTTGTTCCCGTGTTTATTAAAAGCTGATTTTCTGAGAACATCTTTGGTGCCAGCATCCATCTATAATCCCACAACCCTTCACAACCACCTTTACCCATTAGTTATTCTATAGATATATTTGTTGAAATGTGTACTGAGGGGGTGCTTCTTATTAAACAAGAATGTTCTGTCATGCTGTTTGGGCAAGAGGACCACAAAGTGAAGCTGAAAGTTCAGTGGGGATAAAATCGGGTTGTACAGTATTTGGATTTCAAGTGGTCTGATGCCTTGTCAACTGGCATAAAACACTCCATATATATGTGAATAAGAGAGGAGGAGCTACAAGCAGTCAACATGGAGAAGAATGGAGAATAATAAAGGCCCAAGAACTGAGCCTTGGGGGATCCCTCATATCAATTGGGAGGGGAGATGTACCTACTTGTAAGTTCAGACTGTACATGGTTTGACAGGTAAGAGCTGAATCAGAGGGTCACTTGCTCTGACAACTCTTCACTGGATGGACTGTTCAGTGGAAGTAAGCAGGTGACTATGTCAAAAGCTTTGGAAATGTCAATGAATACTGTGACCAAGGGGTGGAGTTCCTGATCCATCTTGGTAAGGATGGAGTCAATCTAAGAAGGGAGTGAATGGTGGAGTGATTTTGTAAAAAAACAGACAGGACAGCTGATCCCGTAGCAGAGGGGTATGGCAACCACTCATGCATGGTTCTGGTGACCCAAGCTTGGAAGTGAGCATGGGTCATCAGGAGCTGCCTGAGGAAGGAAGATCAAATTTCCTCATAACTGCTCTACTTCCATGGTGTGGGAGGACATTACATGTTGTTGTGAGACTGCCATAGGGTGGATGCTAGGTGTTAGTGCACAAGACTGCATAAGAAAGGGAAGGGCTGCTGTCAGAGGCTAGCATACAAGCGTGGCAATACGTGCATTGGGCATTATTGCACGCTGGTGCCCTGGGAGAAAAAAAAACAGAGGAACATTTCCAGTCCTATTCAGCAGCCCTGCAGGAACCATTCTACCAACACAGCAGGACACTCACCACCATGTGTGATCCTGGGTAAGTGGTGGATAACTGGTAAGTCCATGAGTAGCTTGGTGATGGAGCTGGGTGGTGCCTTAGGGCAAGGGGACAGTGGAGCAGAAACACATAATGCAAAAACCAAAAATAACAGACTGAAAAGACTTAAAAGGTCATTCAATGGAGTCATTCTTTTACATCTTCAATTGTTTCAGATGACTACTGCATGTGGTAGTAGATATGAAAGATGACTGCATGACTGATGAACAGTGTGTGGTGACATACATGTAATATGTGGTTTGAGAGCTTGGCCACATATCAATGGTCATGTGTATCATGCCACATTCATTCTCTTTACAAACCACTTTGATTTGGTTTAGCACAGCTTCATATATCTTGTGAACAGCCACAGTGACCAGATATTTTCATCTTAGAATCTGGTACAGTGGAGTAATTAATTTTACATGATCCCTGGAAACATAATTTTCGACAACAAAAAAGGGCTACAGGTTCTCGGCAATTTCATTTCATTTTCATTTCATTTTATTTTTATACTGGTAGGTTTGTGGGACAAGCCCATTTTCATAAACGTCCAGTTTTTTCAACAAGAAACAGGAAACAACAAACTTTACAATACATGTAACAATCAATAAATAAATATTAAGTAAAACATTTGCAAATAGAATTCACTAACAGATTATTTCTAAGAGCTGTCTTAAAAGTTGATAACTTCTTTCGACTGATAACACTACTAGGGAGACTATTATACATCCTAGCAGTAACAAATTTTAATGAGTTTTGGCCAAAAACTGTGTGAAAAAAGGAATTAAAAAACCCTCCCTACTCTGCAATCTTGTACTGCCAGATTTTATAATCCTAGGAAATAAACTAAGGATACTTTGCGGCATTATACCCAACTGAACTAGTGTAAAAACATCAGCGACTTAAAGTTATAACGCCCCACAAGTGACAGACAACCAAAGTGTTTATAAAGAGAACAATGATGTGTTAACCTTGAATGGCCAGTAGCAAAATGAATTAAAGAATGACATGTAGCCTGAAGTTTAGATACAATTCTGGCAATAGATTCAGAACCCTAACTGATTAATTTATATCGTGACCTGAAGTGATCAAGCTTACTGCACTTAGTCTTTCTTGTAGTCAAGCATCTAAGTGAGGGATTTGTTTACTTAATTACCATCACTATTATTCCTAGTGGTAAGATTTGCAATCCGAAACAGCCTGTCTGTAGGAAGCTCAGGCAGCCATTTGAGCCTAATAGCTCAGTCATAGAGCTCCTGGATGGTATTCTGGGGCCTTAGTTTGATTCCAGTTTAAGATCACATGATTTCTTTCTCATTGCAACATGAAGATGGCAGAAACCATGCCATGGTGTTGTTGATAGCAATGTCAATTTTGACAAATAGAATTGTAATGGATGTAGCAGTAGGCTTGCTGTTGATTCCCCTGTCCATCCGAGCAGCACTGTCTATCGCTATTACATCCCTGGTGTTCTTGCCCTGAACATTTTACACAGAAACATAGAAACATAGATTTTGTTTGCAGAAAAGGACTCTTAGGCCCATCCAGTCCGCCCCTTATCCCCACCTACTTCCTAGAGGAACAGTTGGATGAGCCTTTTCCAAAAGCTGAGATGATGTAGGAAACTGACCATTCACTTAGTCCATGCTAATTTTCATAACAAACTATAACAATTGTGCATACAATGAAGCATTAATTGTAGGGATTTGAAAATAATTTCAATCAGAATAGTGGTGGAAAACTTAAATCAACATGCCAGGAACCATGGTAATTTTTGGTGTGGAATGTTTGGTTTTAGGGACAGGCTTAACATCTAGTTCAGTATAACTACAAACAATCCCTTCTTTATCGATTCTTTAATGCATCATTTTGCTGTTTCTTGTTCTCTTAAATATGATATGTATAAGGTAGGGCTTTGTAAGCCAAATATTATTCAGCACAAATATCCACGAATAGGTTGGCATACCTCTCAACTGTACCACATTACGAGGAACGTTCCTCATTTTACTTCACAAAAGCTCCCTGTTCCACATTGTGAGGATTTGTTCCACATTCAAAGTCAACATTTTAAAGCAAAAATCCATAGTAAATGATGCAAAAAATATATTATTCAATTAATAACAGACTTTCTGAACATAAATACAACATTTTAACAGTGTTTTGAGCTTCTTAGGTAAAGATTTGTTTAAGTGTTCCACATTTTGCCCATTTGTTCCACATTTTGACGGACAGTGTTCCACATTTGGGGGACAAAAGGTTGAGAGGTATGTAGGTTGGTATTCAGGTTGCTAAACTGAAACCCAAACACTGGCATATGTCAGGACAGTATTCATCCTTACTTTCTACTTGCTGCTGAGCCCCAGCTTGCACTGTCACTAGCATTAACTTTGCTCTACTTGAGCTATCAGTGTCTGAAATCACTGGTTCGGCACATTGGTGCTGACTTTTTTCTATCTCTACTGTACTGGTTACTGGGATGAGGCTTCACCTTCTGACCCGGCCTCATTGATTATCCTTGTACCTTGTTTTTATTGCTATGTATTGTATTACTATGCCCATTTGTGCTATATGTTATATTGTGCTACTGTATTATTTATTCTGTACCTACCAGGCCCTCCTTGAAAATGAGCTTGCTCAATAGAGTTTCACCAGGCTAAATAAAGATTGACTGATTGATTATTTGTGCTTTTTAGAAGTAAACCTCATGGCATACAAAGATTTTTTTTCTCAGAGCTCGGCCAGCAGTCACCTGATTGCCACACATTGTAAAGTTCCATTCTCTGAAAAACCTCAGACTATCCCACGGGAAATGAGCATCTCATAGTCTCTAAGTGCTGCCACCCTGATGTGAATTCCCAAATGATAACGTTTTCCAGTAGTGCAAATGTGTGGAGGACACAAATGAATACACAGCAGACAGCTTGGATGTAGCAAAATGTTCTCAATAATTTATTCAATTTTCACTGCAATCAATCTCTGCGTTTCACCTACATGTGTAGGCTTCTTCAGGAGATGCCTTTCACTGCTCAAAATATGAAAGCCTATTGATGTGTCCAACAATTCTTTTTGCAGTTCATCAAACCCTGTTTTTAAACATCCTCATTTCCACATTATTTTCAATGTTTATACTTAGGCATACCTAGAGGTCAGTGGAGAACAGGACCCAAGGCAGCATGGGTTCACAGCGGGAAGGTCATATCAGACGAATTTAATAGATTTCTTTGACTGGGTGACCAAAGTAGTAGACCAGGGAGGGGCTGTGGACATGGCCTACCTAGACTTTAGCAAGGCATTTGACACAGTCCCACACAAAAGATTAATAGTCAAATTAACCAGCCTGGGAGTGAGTCCCAGGGTGGTAGCCTGGGTAAACATTGGCTGGACAACAGGACACAGAAGGTAATTCTAAATGGAGTCCACTCTGAAGAAAGGGGTTACTAGTGGGGCACATGAGAGTTCCGTGATGGGTCCAGTCCTTTTTAATGTCTTCATCAGTGACATTGCAGAGGGACTGGAAGGAAAAGTATGCCTTTTTGCAGATGACACAAAGATCTGCAACAGGGTTGATACACGAGGAGGCGTGGAAAGGATGAAAAGGGACTTGGCAAGGTTGGAGGAATGGTCAGAAGTATGGCAGCTAGGATTCAATGCAAAAAGTGCAAAATAATGCACCTGGGAAACAAGAACCCAGGGGAAGAATACACAATGGGTGGGAGGTAGTAACAACAACAAAAAAGGAAAGGGACCTGGGGGTAATCATATCAGATGACCTTAAGGTTAGCAAGCAATGTGAGAAGGCAGTAGGGAGGGCTGGAGTATACTGGGATGTATAGGAGAGGCATCATCAGCAGAAAACAGGAAGTTGTTATCCTCTGTACAGACAGTTGGTGAGACCCCATCTGGAGTACTGTGTCCAGTTCTGGAGACCCCATCTCCGCAAGGACATAGACAGGATAGAGGTGGTCCAGAGGAGGGCAACTAAAATGATGCAGGGTCTACAAGAGAAGCCGTATGAGGAGAGACTAAAGGAGCTTAATATATATACCCTTGAGGAAAGAAGGGAGAGGGGACATGATAGAAACTTTAAGTACCCTCAGTGGAATCAGCAAAGTCCAAGAGGGTAGCATCTTTCAGAAAAGAGACTTGCAAGAACAAGAGGACACAATTTAAAGATAGAAGGAGGGCGGTTCAGGGCAATGTGAGGAAGTATTATTTCACAGAGAGGGTAGTGGATGCATGGAACAGCCTTCCTGAGGAGGTTGTGGGGTCTAAAACTGTGGGAGAATTCAAGAATGCATGGGACAGACATAAGGCAATTCTTGCGGGGGGTAGGAAGAAATAGGCTGTTGGTTAGCTAGGATCTGCAGCCTATCCTGTAGGTAGGGAAATGGGCAGACTAGATGGGCCTAGCGGTCCTTATCTGCCGTCAAAGTCTATGTTTCTATGTTTCTATGTCAGCCTGACGTCAGTGGTGGGCAAGGTAATGGAATCGCTTTTGAAGGAACGGATTGGGGAATACCTTATTGCCAATGGTCTACAGGATCCGAGACAACATGATTTCATGGGGGAGAGGTCTGGCCAGACAAGCCTGATCAAGTTCTTTGATTGGTGAAAAAGGAGGTGGATCAAGAAGGGTCGATGGACGTTATCTACCTGGATTTCAGCAAGGCAGTCGACACTGTTCCACATAGGAGGCTGATAAGCAAGCTGAGGAGCCTAGGAGTGGTGCCTAAAGTGGTAAAATGGATAGAAATCTGGCTGAGCAATAGGAGTCAGAGGGTAGTGATAAATGGCACCCAGTCTGGAGAGGCAAAATGACTAGTGGGGTGACACAAGGGTCAGTACTAGGGAGGGCCGATCCTCTTCAATGTCTTTATCGGTGACATTACAGAAGAACTGGAAGGGAAAGTATGCCTGTTCGCAGATGACACAAAACTCTGCAACAAAGTAGACACACTGGGGTGTGGACAGGATATGAAAAGATTAAAAAAAAATGGAAGAATGGTCACAGGTTTGGCAGCTGGGTTTTAACGCAAAAAGGTGCAAAATTATGCGCTTGGGGCACAGAAACCCAGGGGCAACATACCAAATGACAGGAGAGGTACTAATAGTCACAAAGCAGGAAAGGGGCTTGGGGGTGATCATTACAGATGACCTAACTAGCTAAACAGTGTGACAAGGCAGTGGGAAAAGCTATTGAAATGCTCAGATGCATAGGGACAGGTATCATCAGCTGAAGGAGGGAGGTAATAATGTCCCTGCATAGATCACTGGTAAGGCCCCACCTCGAGTACTGTGTACAGTTCTGGAGGCCCCATCTCCGAAAGGACATAGATCGGGTGCAGGCAGTACAAAGGAGGGCAACCAAATTGGTGCAGGGCCTACATCAGAAGCCCTATGAGGAGAGACTCAAGGATTTAAACATGTACTCCTTGGAATACAGGAGGGAACGGGGGATATGATAGAGACGTTCAATTACCTCACAGGGATAAACAAGATACAGGAAGGGAGCATTTTCCAAAGGAAAAGATGCTCAAGGACAAAAGGACACAATATGAACCTGGGGAGGAGGCTCAGGGGAAACATAAGGAAGTAATTCTTCACAGAGAGGGTGGTGGACGCTTGGAACAGCCTACCAGAGCAAGTGGTGAGGGCAAAATGGTCACAGGGTTTATGAATGCATGGGATAGACACAAGGGAATCTTAGAAGTAAGGGGGGGGTGTAAGCCGGAGTCCAAGTAGTGTCTCAGGTGGCACTATAGGTAGAGAATTTTGGGCAGACTAAGTGGGCCAAGTGGTCCTTATCTGTCGACAACGTCTATGTTTTTTTTTTTTTTAACTTGTAAAACTGAATGATCACAGCCAACAGGGTGTACCAGCCCATGTTCAGGAGAGGTACATAGATGCATCTAAAATAAACCATAAGACCCCATAAGAGGCATGCCATTTTATAAGTCCAAATAAAAGCCATATAATGCCCATAATAGCCAGACTAATACGTGTCTCTGTACCTCTGCTACCATTTTCGGTCATGTTTCTTCCCTGAGGAATTCCGTGGAATCTCAGCCTTGAAAATCCACAAGGCATCATGACAGCAAAAGTCCACATCTTGTCCAAGACAACCATATGAAGCAATTAATACATAAACAATGCAATATTGTGAAATTCCATGTACGTTAACACTTAATTACCCTGATGTACTGGACCCTATCTTATTTATAACAATAATAAACAACACATTTCAACCTTTTACCAATAAAAATATACTAAATAAAACTTAATGACGTTATCCTGTATGGTTCTTGTTAATTAATTTTGTTACATCTGGAAAATATTATTATTAACAGTGAGATTATCCTAGGCATAGAAATAAGAAGATATTCTAAGTCTCTCTGACCTCACCCTAGTATTTGTTCCAGGACCAAAAGACACTCTCTCTCCTCTCTAAAATGATAACTTATATGTTTCTATCTCTTCTTACCCTGTTTACAGATTTGCTGTCATGCAGAATATTGGGCTGTTGCATCCATCATCACTGAAGGAGGGATTTACATAATTTGGCAAACTGCTTTAAATAAAATCTTTCATTTTTTAGTTGAAATGTATTTGTTTCTGATATTTTTGCATTATGCATAACAAGATAATAGAGGCACACCACTGAGATGTCTTTCTTATGGTATGAATCATTATCTGACCCAGTTTTGGGCAGCCAGAACTGCTCAGTTTCACTTTGTGGTCCTCCAGTCCAAACAAAATGACTCTTATCTACCATAAATAGATGCTTCTCAGTGCCCAATTTACCTTCCTCTCTGTTTCTCTCTTTAAACCCTCGCTGATAGTTGCCTGTCTCTCCACACAGCAGTGATGCTTGTGCAAATTTGCATATACAGTAACTAACTGATCAAATAGCAAACTAGCTCCCCGTTCAGAGGTGGTGGAGGAACACTGAAATGAGCATGAAAAGAACTGCAGTAATTTATGGCATGGAATCTTTGGATTCTTGGCCAGGCTTAACATCCAGTTCAGTGAAACTATAGGAAATCCCCTATTCTCCCTTGCACTGCTTCTTGCTTTTAATATCGAACCAGGTTGGGGGGATCCTGGTGCTTTGACTGAGCTGGGGACTGCAAACAGAACTAGACTGGAGCATGCACGCAAACTACAAGAAATCGGGTAGGGTAGCTACCACCCTTTAGGCTTTCAAAGCAGAACTCGGCAGACTCCAGAGAGTGAATAGGACTGACAATCACTCTGCATGAATGGGGTAACAGTCCAGCAGTTAAGCTTGGATGTGTGTCCTGTCCAGGGTCCCTTGTTCTTTGTGGCCCTTCAGGCTCAGTTTCTGGGGCAGCATGCCTACCTTCTGTGGTAGTGCTTGTTCATTCCTATGGCATGATGAATTATTAGTTGCTTTGGCAGATAGCAGTCCTGCCATTGGCTAATATAGGATGTGATGTCATTGATCACATCACATGCTGACCATAACAGAGGGACTTCAGGATAAACAAGGAGTGGAAGAGAGCCAGGCAGTATGGAAAAACTACATTTCAAGGAAAAAATCACCAAGAGCAAGGAATTCCATGGCAATACAAATACCTTATCTGGGCTACCATTCTTCTTCATTAGTGCTGCATGATAATATAGCAGAAGCTCTTTTAATTAATTGATTGGTTCCAATGATGTTAGATACCAGCCTGATGGTGAGAGAGGAAGCTGTAGTCTGTGGCTCTAGCAGTAGCCTAAGTGGAACACGTAACACTGGACCAGAGGCAGGCCTACAAGCAGTGGATGGCTAATGCACTGAACTGCCTGCACCAGAGAGACAGAGCCAACCTCTGTAGGGAGGGTTCAGAGGCCAGATATTGAAAGTGAGTCTTGTATACCAGTAGGAAGTGAGTGACTGGAGTTGGAAAGGTCTGTCCATGGTTTAAGTTGGAAGTGGGTGGGGGAAGGGCTAAATTCAACAATGACAGGCCCAGATAGCGCCATATTTTGGTGGGGTTAAAGAAGTGTGCGTAGGGGGTGTTGTTTAATATACAATGGGTAAAGGAAGAGGTAGGTATATATATATATATATATATATATATATATATATATATATATGGGATATACAATGGTGAGCTGTCAGATAAATGCTTTATCTACACAAGTGCTGTTTGATCTCAGGTAACCTCACGAGTGGCACAAAAAACTTTGTTATGCATCAGTTAGAGTTGATAGTACAGTGACAAAAGTATCGAAATACGATGTTAGGGTTACCCCACCACCACCCCACCACCCCCACCCTCCATACACCAACAAATGTCCGAGTGTGTCATGGGATCGTCAGGCCCAACTCTCACTCCATCCCATGTGTAAACAAGCTGACTTGCCACAGTATAGGAGAAAGGGGTGAAAGTTAGGCCTGCTGACCCCATGGCACACCCAAACATCTGTTGGTGTGTGGAGGGTGGGGGTGGTGGTGGTGGGGGTAACCCTAACATCACATTTCCATACTTTTGTCACTGTGCTGTCAACTGGACATAGTAGCCATTAGCAAGACATGATTCTCCAGTAACCACACTTGGGAGACTTCAGTACCTGGCTATGTACTTTTCAAAAGAGACCGAGGTGCAAAAAGGGGGGAGGGGTGGAGTGGCCCTTTATGTCAAACTTTGCCACTATATGAAAGTCACCACAGGTGTGACAATGTTAGCCTATGGGAAATTTCTGAACTTGTTAGCCTATGGGAAATTTCTGAATTTTGCAGTGCTGTAACTATGGGTTCATTGAATGTTTTGGAACCAGACCAGACTGGGAGACAAACTGTCATGCATTTCAGCCAGCATCTTCTTCTCTGACATCCTGCTGGTCTGGGAAAGGTGGGCAGATGGACAGAAGGTTAGAGAAGGGGTGATAGGAGAGCTAAACATGTGGCTCAAGGGCTGGTGCCAGGAAAAAGAACACAAATTTGTAGGTAACTGGCAACAGTTTGAGAGCTAAAGTTCTTAAAATTCGATGAACTGCATCTGACTAAGGAGGGAGTCGGTGCATTGGGCTAGAAGTTTGATGTCTTTGCAGAATATTTAAACTAGCAAATGGGAGAGGGGTGCAGCACCCGATACATTGACAAGGAAGAACACCCCTCCCCCCTCAGCTAGTGATCAAACAGGAGTTCAGCATGTTTGTAGTTCATTTGCATTACCAGGTAAGGAAAAGGTCCAGCTCCCCATACGACAAGCAGGGGAAATGCCGGACCTTGCCCAACAACTAACACTCCAAAATCTGACCAATGGAAAAAAATGTACACAAATGCCTGCAGTCTGGGAAACAAGATCCTAGACCTGAAGGCAACAATGACAGAGGTTAAACTGGACATAGTAGTCATTAGAGAGACATGGTTCACCAGTACCAACACTTGGGAGAATTCAGCACCCGGCTATGTACTGTTCAGAAGCAACTGAGGTGCAAAAGGGGGGGGTAAGTGGCTCTTTATGTCAATGAAAATATCAAAGCTACAGAAATTCAGAATACACACAACGAGCCAGAAGAACTGTGAGTCACCCTGGAAACAGGAAATGGGACAGCCATACAAACCGGGGTTGTCTACAGGCCTCCAGACCAGGGGGAGGACATAGACACATTACTGTTAGAAGATATACAAAATATGACAGCTAAAGGGGAGGTTCTGATAATGGGAGACTTCAGCATGCCAGATACAGATTGGTCAATAACAGCAGGAACATCTGCCAGAACTAGACACATGGTGGATTCCCTGCAGAGGGAGGGCCTCAAACAACTGGTACAACAACCCACAAGAGACAGGGCTACCCTGCATCTTGCACTGACTAATGGGGAAAAGATCACAGATCTCCAGGTAGGAGGTCACCAGGAAGCCAGTGACCATCACATGGTATGGTTTCATATGGCCACTAGAACTAAGTCATCCCATTCCAAGGCAAAAACATGGGACTTCAGAGGAGCTGACTTTGATAAGATGGCCAACAGAGTTAAGCTAGCCCTGGCAAGGAGAAATATAGGAGAGGGGGGTACAGGCAAAGTGGGCAAGCATTAAGGATGCAATACTTGAAGCAACATCCCATTATGTTCCAATAATGCCATGGACCATGGTCTGTGTGGTGGCTGCTTGTGTTTGTCTGTGTCTGTAGCTTAGTTTTTGCGGATTTACATTGTTTTCTGCTTGGAGTAACTACACCATTCTTGCTCACTACATCCGTGAAAGTCTCCTGGACTTGATTTCTGCAAAACATCATCACCAGGTATCTGCATTTTCATTTTAAAATAAACTTTTTAGAATCTATCGCAAGCAAAACATAAGTTAATCAACCAAGTCTGACAAACTCAGTGACTTTGGGTCCTGCTTGAATCCACATTTTCTTCTGACCTTCTCCTAAAGGATCTGTGTGTGGGCTTTTCAACAACCTCTTTGAATGACAAAGGAAGCATAGAAACAAAAGGATTTTACATCCTGCATATGCGCAGGCGCAGTTCATCACCTTCATCACCTTCAGGAATTTTAACACAGTCTGTGACTCTGGACCTCAGCAGTTGATAATTTCTATTGGCTTTTGACTTAACCACAAGTTATCAACATTTTCAACTGAAATCAACTTTTAATGTGCTAGTCTCTAAGGGCTATCTATCCAACAACCAAAGCTGACCTTCATAAAACGTTTACTACTGTTGCTAATACTTATGTCAGGAAATGTACACCCTAACCCTGACCCTCCCCCATGAGTTGATGCCAAAGAACAAGGCAAGACTGGGGCACTCTCCTTGGCAAGTATCGACACCTGTAGCCTCAATAAACTCGACTCTATCACAGCCTGAACAGCACATCACAACCCTAATATTCTGTCCATAATTGAGACATGGCTTTCCCCAAAGATCCATGACTCAGCAATATCGATCCCAGGGTATACAGTCTTCAGGCAAGACAGGCTGTCTAAGAGAGGCGGAGGCTGTGCCCTTTACCTAAAAGAATCTCTTAAGGGTCATGTTTTCAGTGTGCCTCTCCCTGAGAATGACATCCAGGTCCTTGCCATGAAGATACTGCTTGGAGCACAAAATAAAAACCTGACAGTGGCATCAATCTATATCCCCCCAAGCTGACCAACTAAGGTCTAAACCCCATGCTAGACTTCATAAACTCATTTAATCAAAACACAGAAACAATCCTGCTTGGTGACTTCAATATGAACTGGTTCTCCCCCAGTGCGAACAAATATAAGGACACACTGACTGCTGCTAACTTCTCGCAAATGGTCCAACCACCCACAAGGGTGAACTACAGAACAGGTACTCCCACCCTTCTGGACTGGGTTCTCATGAACCGCATAGATCACATCACTAAAACAGTAGTTCTCTCTGACAGATTGAGTGACCCCTCCCCAATCCTTTGCTCTTGGTCGAACAAATACACTAAGCCTCCTCCCAAAACTATTAACAGCAGGAGACTTATTCCTTGTTGTCTTGGGTCTCTAAAAACCCTCTTATGAGACCATGATTGGTCTCTGATAGACACAGCCTCCAACATTGACACTGCTCTTAAATATTTTATCCACAGCACCTGTGATGTCCATGCCCCGTTCAAAAATGCAAGATTAAAAGCATCAACAACCCTTGGATTAACTCTGATCTTCTGGAACAATTGCGGTCCCAGGATCATCTTTAGCATCTGGCCAACTTGACTGGCACCCAGGCTGATACCAGGGCTTACAAAGCAGCAAGAAATGCCTGTACTAGAGCAATTCAAAACGAAAAGTCAAGATACTACGGGAGCACACTCGCTAACTCATGGAAAGACGGGAAGAAGTTTTGGGTGAATCTTTCTGAAGTTTCAGGGCATATCCCCAAAGTACCACCCTCTATGCTCAATGTAAATGGCAGCCTCACTCTGGACCAGGCACCATGGCTAATGCTTTTAATGCGGCATTCACCATTCTTAGTCATGTGCTTCCTCCAACCTCTTTGACCCCCCCCACAGATTCTCCAGGCTCGGACAAGGCAAGAATAACACAGGGACATCCACCTTTCTACTTTAAAACTATCTCAGAGGCCCTAGCCAAAAAAACAACTGCTCAAAGTGCTTGGGAGGTCCAGATTCAGTGGCTCCTCCCTAGACCTGAAACTCCTTGCCCTCACCATTGATGAAGTCCTGACACCACTCACCAAAATCCTCAACCGATCCCTAATGCTTTCTCAGTTCTCCCAGATATGGAAATCTGCTGTTGTGACACCAATTCACAAAAGTGGGGATAAGACCCTAACCTCTAACTACAGACCCATTTCCATTCTTCCCCCTCTCTCAAAAGCACTGGAGAGAATAGTTGCTGATCAACTTACAGAATACCTTGCTATCCACAACCTGCAATGTCAGGAGCAGCATGGTTTTCGAAAAGGACATAGTACCACCACAGCTTTCCTTGAACTCACCACTTATATCCATAATGGTCTGGATCAGGGACATCTTGTTGGCGCCACCTTCATCGATTTGACAAAGGCGTTCGACACTGTCAACCACTCCCTGCTGTTTGAACAATTATCTTGCCTTGGCCTCTCAGATGACACCACACATTGGTTCCAAAGCTACCTTAGTGACCGAATCCAACAAGTCAGAATTGGTGAGTCCCTCTCAAGCTCCCATCCGATTCGCTTTTCAGTATTTTTCTGAACAATCTCTCTGCGTCATACCCTAATTTATTTATTTATTTATTTTTTATTTATCTGTTTTTTGGATGACACCTTTGAGCCAAGGGCTCTTTTACAAAGGTTCCACATCAAGGCAATAAGGACAATAAGGTACAAAACATAACATGATCATTACAATGGAACTTACAAAAAAAGCAAAAACAAGTAAGGTTACTATAATAACAGCCAAAGGCATTGTCAAGGAATTGTATTGCTATTTAATTATACAGTACAAGTCATAGGTGGCTCAGTGAAGCTTTATTAGGAGTGGGTGAGTGGGAAAAGAGAAAGAAGAGTGGCAGTGAGGGGGTGGTATGGGAGAGAGAGAGAGAGAGAGAGAGAGAGAGATGGAGGAGGGGAGAAATAGGGAGAGCATTGTGTTCTGTATGTGGTAGATGGGAACTAGCAAGGGAGGAGGAATGAGGGGATGAAAAGGAAGAGGAGACAGACTAATAGACTCCTGTTATCTGTAGGTGATGCAGTTATTTTCATCTCCCACCCTGACCTCTCCCTCCTACAACTGCAACTGCAAACAAGCTTTATGCAAGTGGAGACGTGGTTTAAATCTCAAAAACTCATACTAAATCACAAAAAAAACTAAAACAATGATGTTTCATGACATCCATAACAAACACCAAAACAAATGTCTATCTAACACAGACAGTGAAGGGATGTTGCTCGAACACGTTCAACTGTTTAAATACCTGGGGGTTACCCTCGACAGCACCTTGTCTTATTCTGAACACACTGAGAGCATTGCCAAGATCGTGATCACCCACATAGGACTTCTCTTTACACATAGGAGCTGCCTCACCAATGAAGCCCTAAGCATTGTCATTCAGAGCTCTGTTATATCAATAATCAACTATGGGCTTGTGATCTACGGCTCTGCCACTGACAGCGCACTTCAGTGAACAGCCATTGCCCTTAACAAGGCACATCATCTACTGACCTCTGTTCCATGCCTCTCATATACCTGTGACATCTACAAGCAAGAAAACTGGCTCCAACTCCCTGGCAGACTCAAGTACCAGACCTGTATCCTAGCAAAAAAGTTTACCTTAAATCTCCTACCCTCAAGGGTTCAGTCCTTACTGGCCCTCCGCTGCAGCCCCCGTCTAACCAGGAGCTCAGAATATCTTACTTTTTCTGTTCCACACTGCCACATTACCCAAGGTTAATACTCCTTTACACACAAAACATCATCCTGGTACAACTCGCTTCCACCTGCTGTTAGCAATGACACTGCCCTGCACTTTCAAGTGCAACATGCATCAGCACCTTGTCACAATGGCCTCCTGTGAATGTTTCCCATAACTAAACTTACTCTCCTTCCCTATAATTTCCCCTTCTAAGTCCCTCCCACCTTTATCCCCCCCACTATCTCCTATCTCCTCCCTTTTTATTTCCCCACTGTTATCTACATTCTTTCCCCATAGCTACCTCTACATGTATCTACCATCTCTCCTAGCAGCTTCTACTTTATTCTAGTGAAACATATTACAACTGTGTTTTTTATTGTACATATGTTCTTGAATAATATACACAAATTACTGTAACTGAACATACATACTGTGAATCATTGTACATATTACAATAATTCCATATGAAAGCTTTAATGTACCAGACAAAGCCTGTGGCTCAAAGGTGTCTTCCGAAATAATAATAAATAAAAAAATAAAATGTTAGGGAGAAAAGCAAGGGTAAAAGAAGGAGGAAACCACTTTGGCTCTCAAAAACAGTAGCAGAAAAGATGAGTCAAAAGGTTGGCCTTCAGGAAAAATGAGGGAATGCAGTGGGACAACGATAGGGAGGCATAGGGAGGCATACCAAACTTTCCTAAGGGAAGCAGGGATGGCAGTAAGGTAGGCAAAGGCCCAAACCAAGGAAACACTAGCATGAACAGTAAAAGAAGGGGACAAGACTTTCTATAGCTACATTAGTGAAAGGAGAAAGCCCAGAGGAGGTATTGCTAAAGTTAAAGGAGATAAGGTGGAGTGTGTGGAGGAGGACAAAGGAAAAGCATCTATCCTAAATAGACACTTCTGCTCAGTATTACTGAGGAGAAGGTAGGGCAGGGCCCACAGCTCAGCACCATGGACACAGGGGGGAGGGAGGTGTGCACAAGTCCCTTCACAAAAGAAAGAGTCCTACAAGAGCTCACTAAGCTCAGGGTGGACAAGACAATCGGACCTAATGGCATACATCCCAGGGTACTAAAGAAGCTAAGGGTGGAACTAGCAGAGTCATTATCAGAACTGTTTAGTGAGTCTCTGAGCACAGGAGAGGTCCCAGAAGACTGAAGAAGAGCACATGTGATCCCACTCCACAAGAGTGGCAGCAGGGAGGAGGCAGGGAATTACAGATCAGTCAGTCTTATCTCAGTAGTGGGCAAGATTATGGAGGCACTCCACAAGGGAAGGATAGTGCAACACCTGGAATCCATAGGAGCACAGTATCTAAGACAGTATGAGTTTACAACAAGAAGGTCCTGTCAAACTAATCTCATAGATTTCTTTGACTGGGTAACCAGAGTGGTGGACCAAGGGGGTGCAGTTGATGTCACCTACCTTGACTTCAGCAAAGTTTTCAATACTGTTCCACATAGAAGATTGATTAATAAGCTAGCAAGGCTCAGGGTGGGTTAGAGGTTGGTCAACTGGGTGGCAAACTGGTTGGAAGGCAGAACACAGAGAGTGGTGGTAAACAGTATACAGCCAGAAGAGATGCAAGTCACAAGTGGGGTACCTCAGGGATCAGTCCTGGGGCCAGTCCTGTTCAATATCTTCATCAGTGACATTGCAGATGTACTGGAGGGTAAGGTTTGTCTGTTTGCAGATGACACCAAGATCTACAACAGAGCAGATGATCCTGATTGGGTGGGCAAAATGAGAAGAGATCTGGATAAACTGGCAAAATAGTTGGAAAAGTGGCAACTGGGGTTTAATGCAAAGAAGTGCAATATCATGCACATAGGAAAGAGAAACCCTGAAGCTACCTATATGTTGGGAGGCGAGTTGCTAATAATCACAAGGGAAGAAAGAGACTTGGGCATCATCATCACAGATGACCTGAAACCAAGCAGAACACTAAAACAGTAGGTAAGGCTAGAGGGATGTTGAGGTGTATTAGTAGGGGTATCACAAGTTGTAAGAGGGAGGTAATAGTCCATCTTTACAAGACACTGGTTAGACCCCATCTGGAGTACTGCGTGCAGTACTGGAGGCCACACCTTCACAAGAACATTAACAAAATGGAGGCAGTCCAGAGAAGGGCAATCAAAATGGTGCAGGGACTGCATCAGAAAACATATGAGGACAGATTAACGGAGCTCAGTATGTATACCCTAGAGCAAATGAGGGAGAGAGGTGATATGATTGAAACGTTCAAATATCTTTAGGGCATTAACAAGGTGAAAGAGTCTATCATGTTTCAATATAAGAAAAATAGCAGGACAAGAGGACACAGCATGAGATTGGAGGGAGGCTGATTAGGGGGTAATGTGAGGAAGTTATTTTTCATAGAAAGGGTAGTGGATGCATGGAATGGCCTACCTCAGGAAGTGGTGGATATGAATACAGTGCAGGGCTTCAAACAGGCATGGGATTGGCATAAGGGAGCAATACAGATGAGTATGAATAGATAGGCCATTGACAGAGTACAGGCTTATGGCACACTCATAAGGTAGAAAAAATGGGCAGACTGGGTGGGCCTTACGGTCCTTATCTGCCGTCAACTTCTATGTTTCTATGTAAGTACGGAGCCATACAACAGCCCCATAGTACTGAAAAGGAACCCTTGTAACACTTTGTTTCACAATATCTCAGTAGCCATAGCAACTATGAAAAAATCCCATTGCAGTTGTAATCATGACTTTGAAACCTCCACCTGAAGGTGGACTAAGCTGCGGGTAGTTAAAAATCCATATCTCGAATTGTTTCCGAGATACGGGCATCGAAAGTCACCATGGGTGCTGCAGTGTTAACCTATAGGAAATTTCTTAACTTTGGAGTGCTGTAACTATGGGCTCATTGAACATTTTGGACCAAATAATGAAAAGGCACATCTGTGGGACCAGGGCTTGCAACCCTGCAAATTTCAGGCCAAAAGCCCCAACCGTTTTGATGCAGTGGGATGGCAAAGAATTGCTGTTTTTGGGTACAGTTCTGTCACAAATAGTGACACTTTCGCAAAAATTCGCGATAGAATGGGCATGATACTTTCATGATTTGTGAAAGTGTGGCATCCGTTCTGTCGCAATTTGTGTCACTACTGGGGGTCCGATTACTGAAAAGGCATTGGGGGGTCCCAAGTGCTGTGATCCTCAGGGCCCAACTAGGTAAACACAACTGTCGGTATTTATCTAGGGTGTCCCAAATTTAAACGTCAGGCATTTTTCTCTCTCATTAACTGAAAACAAGATGGCTACCACACAACAGTAAAAGGGACATTTGCGACAGTAAAATGTAGTGGTGGCAGCTTTCGAGAGGCACAAATATTTTTTTCCCCATTGACTATAATGGGAAACATTTTTTGAATAACTTTTGAATGGATTAATATTTTTTCACCAAATCTTCAAAAGGCACATCAGTGGCCCAGACTGCATCTTTCCTGAAGATCTCAGACCAAATGAACAAATCATGTGAACTGTAGCCATGAGCAAAGAAACTTGCAAAACCCCAGTTTTTGTGGATTTTTTGGTGCTCTGCAGCTCCGCAATTGCTCATCCGACTGTAATGCGTCTTGCCAGATCCAGAGATCTATGGTGTCCCACCACACATGCACAATTTCAGGTAAAGCTGTCATACGGTGGCAAAGTTATTAAAGTACAAAATATGGGGTTTAACATAGAAGTGGCCTAGCAACTCTAACTATAGCTGCACTACTGTGCAGCTATAATTATATTGGAAGTATGGTAAGAAACTTCCTGGGGAGATTTCCTCATGGTCATTCCACAAGTGGCATGGCCACCTCTGTTGCTTGTTTTAAAAAAGTATCTGCTGCAGACATCTGTGCAGCTGCCACCTGGAGTACTGTCCACATCTTCACTAAACACTATAGACTGGACATTGTCTCTCGAAGAAGGGCTGGCTTTGGCCTAGCTGTGCTACAAGGCCTACTTTCACAAGCCTGTAGGTTCCAGACACCCAGACTGTTCACTGTCAGTTGGTACTCCATAGGTGTGGCCTAATGAAAGAGATATCCTCAAAGAAGATATAACTGTTATGTACTTACTGTAACCGTAGGTCTTCGAGAGAAACTCTTTCATCAGGCCATGCCTTCCCACCCTTCTTCACCCTTTTTTGGGCCAAAAACTCTAGCTAGGGTTGCTCCAATCTCCATTTTAGGGTACCCTTAGCCTTCTGCCTAGCCTGGGTTTGCAGAGTTCTGGGTTCTCTCCTGGTTCCCTACAGAAAGATCTGCCGAGCATGTTCTCTGGCAGGGAACTGAGGAGAGGAGGGTCTGCCCACATTTATGTATGAGCTGACATCTAACATCATCATCATCATGGGCGTTCCCTGGCTGACCACATGCAGTTTCTGTGTGGTCTTAGCACCTGGTGGCTTACAGTTCAATAGGTGTGGCCTAATGAAAGAGATTCTCTTGAAGATTTACTGTTACAGGAAGTATGTAACTGTTCTTTCCTCTACATGTGGGGGTGGGAGACAAGGAACATGTGGGGAACTACAGACCTGTCAGTCTTACCTATGTTGTAAGGAAGCTGATGGAGTCACTGGTCAAAGAGAATCTCATGGACTACTTGGAGAGCAATGGGCTCCAAAATAGTAAACAGCATGGATATGTGGCAGGGAAGTCTTGTCAGACTAACATAATAGTTTTCTCTGACTGGGTGATGAAGGAATTGGATAGGAGTCATGCTGTTGATTTGCTCTACTTCAACTTCAGCAAAGTTTTCGCTGCTGAAGGAAATGGAGGATCTGCGTGCAACTACAGCCATGATAAACTGGGTAGGTTACTGGCTAAAGGGGAGGAATCAGAGGGTTGTAATCAACGGGGTCAAGTCAGCAGAGAGGGAGGTCATGAGCAGAGTACCACAGGGATCTGTTCTGGGGCTGGTCCTCTTCAATTTGTTCATTAGCAACATTTGTGAGAGTATCTGGGGCAGGTTTTGTCACTTCACAGATGACACTAAGCTCTGTAGGAGGGTAGAGAGCTACCAGTGAATCAGGGAAATGCAGAGTGATATACAAAAGCTAGGGGAGTGGTCTAATATCTCACAATTGAAATTCAATGCCAAAAAGTGCAAGGTAATGCACCTAGGGAACAAGAACCCCATGGCAGAATACTGGATGGATGGGGTGAGGCTTAGCATTATGGCTAAGGAATGGAACCTTGGAGTTGTCATCAGTCATTTCCTCAAACAACTGAGTCAGTGCAACACAACATATACCACAGCAGGTTGGATGCTGGGATGTATTGGGAGGGTTATTGATAGCAGAAGGGATGAGGTAATACTGCCCCTATATAGATCCTTAGGGAGGCCACACCTGGAGCGCTGCACCCAGTTGTGAAGTTCTCATCTTAAAGAAGATAGAGATAGGCTAGAGACATACAATTTTAACAGATCTGTATAATCAAGTCTATCATTCTCCCAAAATTGGTAATAAAGTAGTATCATTTTTGGCATATGCAGAGGATATGGTTTTAATCTCGATCTTATTGTTGGGCCTACAAAGGAAAGTGGGTGCCTTTACATTCATGTGGGCTGGCAGTATAGCCTAGAGGTTAGAGTAATGTGCTGTGAATGAGCTTGGTACATCCAGCAGACCAGACCTGGGTTTGATTCTCACAACCTCCATTTGCATGCTGTGTGACTCTGAGCAAGTCACTTAACCGCCCAGTGCTCCCAGGTCACCCCTGAAAACAGGCACTTGTGTCTAGTGGGCCTTACCCGGTTACCAAAGACTAAAATAAAATAAAAAATAAACATATCACTGTACAAATACATTTTTACAAACAAAAATAAGACACAAATAGTAGTCTTTGGAACTAAATTATGTCATAAATAAAAATTAAGAATAAATAACAATGAGACTTCTGGTATAGCTCCTGAGACATATGGCCGCCTAATCAGCTCGCTCCGCTCCACCCCGTGAATTCTGAGAAAAAGGCTGCCTAATATTTTTTCTTCTTACATAAAAATCACTTTAAAGGTATTTGGGATGGCCACTAACAAAAATAAAGGAGGGGGAGGCAACAGGTACCAGCCGATAGCACCACCGACTACCAACTCTGACGTCGAGCACTCTGACTCCGAGGCCTCAGAAATTTCACCTCATTATCTTCCTCGAGCAAGAAAAACAAAGGTAAACCAGCCAAACCTGTTAAAATGGACCAGAAACTCGACTGTAACCTCCGAGAGCTTCGGGAGTTTAAATCAGATTTCGCCATTTTTAAACAGTCTCAGGAGGAGTTTCAAACAGAACTCGCTAATACCAATACCCAAGTTATCCAGTTAGAGCAGACATCACAGGACTCCTCGGAGGCAATTCAACAAATACAGGCCGCAATCTCCCAACCTACCGACTTGTGCCACATGACAGTGGAGAGACAAGAAGACACTGAAAATCACCACAGATTAAAAAATATCCGTATTTATGGAATCCCAGAAAATGCAGAGGGAAATAATATCAGAGAGTTTATTACAACAACATTACGTACTGCCCTTTCAATAGAAGATACGATCCCTACTGAGATTGAATGAATTCACTGGGCTTTGGGCCCGAAACCATCCCAACCAAATGCCAGACCACGCACCATAATAATTCGCTTTTTAAGTTCCCAAACTAAAGAGAGTATCTTAAAACAAGCCTGGACACAAAGCAAGGTGTTTTATGGGCAGGAACGTATTTTTGTTGATAACAACTATGCCCCATTAACAATGCAACGCCGTAGGGCCTATATTCCACTCTTCCCAGTCCTGAGACAACATCAACTGAAATTTAGGACCCTCTACCCCATGGGTTAGTAGTTCAATATCCAAATGGACAACAATCCTACGAGACTGCTGCAGATGCTTTACAAGATTTGAAAACAAGAGGCTTTTCCCTTCCCCCTTGTTCTGCCGTTACAAGATCTTCACAGAGGTCTTTAGACACTAACCAGGCATCTGCACAAGGCAGACAGAATCCACAAGTAGCCTTGGAAAGTATAAAGGACTTGCTCAAGCAGTTTGCTAATTCCTGAGTTGTCTGAAGGACCTGCCATCCAACTTTTGGTTGCGAGGAGGATTTACGAGGAAATAAATGGACATGTTTCTCGGAGTCGTTGTAAACCTTGTATTAATCATATTTTACAAAATCCCAACATAGACAATAACTTAAGCCATTCAACTTTGGGGAATTGAGGCAGGATTTCTGGGACATTGTGATGGACCTTGTCTTATTATCGGCGGGATGGGGTCTCCAAGGCTGTGGAGCCCATTGTGGTCTGATGCTCTATATATGGACTGGTCCTTGGCATGGAAATGACTACAGAGAGATGACCTCCCTAGATATTCGGGAGAAGGTAGTGGCTGGTTGTGCTCGCCCATGGGGTCCTTGCCTTTGGGGGAACTGGCCCCAGCGCTGGGTGCTGACTGGTTACGGGAGGGTCTGAGGCAGGGGAGTGGTCTTTTGCCTCTTGGTTTGGTGAGGAGGGTTCCCCCTTTTATCTGCATTAATGGACCTATGACTTGGCTAAGACACTCTCAAGACACACTAAAGGCTGGAGGCGACAGAAAAGCTGATAATGACCTCCTGTTTTAATCTCTCTCTCCTCTCCTGAAAAATGGAAATGGTAAGGCTAGGTGTTGCTATACCTGTATGGGGGGAGGCACTGAGCCATAGGTGTCCAGATGTCCAACTAGGATGGATGCCAGGGCAGGGGTTTAGTGGCCCATACCCAAGATTCTTGTGGAGAAATTGGAGAGAGGGCCCAATTTCTCAAATGCTGTCCACATTTGTGTGACAGGGAGCAAAGGTCATATGTTTAGCATACTGTTTATTACTCCTACCCACCAAAATGCAAGCTATAAGGGTCCGGGGAGCAGAGGGGTAAGGCATCCTACTGACACCCTTCTGGGAGGAGACCTGACCCCAAGCTTGTTCAGTACCCTCCAACCGGATCTAGGGATGCCCGTGTGTGGGGCTATTCTCACCTCTTCTCCGTGTCTGGGGGATGGGTGCTTGGCGGCAGGAAAGAGACCGGCCACGCAGACCAGAAGAACACAAATTATGTCAGGACTTTATATCAGCCTGCAGGACATCGGTCCTCTTCATTTCTGAGTTTGCTTTAATTTATGTGGGCATGATCAAACATTGGCATACATTGTACCATACATTAACCATCATTGTGAGAACATATTTACAATGGGATCTTTGCAACGACCCCATCCTAAGCTCAATGTTTAATTAATTATTGAGGGAATATACTTAATTGTTTGCCCTCTGGGTAGATTTATGTTTTTTCTTTTATGGAGATTAAAATCAGACCTCTTAATTCTGCTTCCTACCCTCCACGATATAATTTTTAGGGGGGGGCGCAGGAGCCATGGAGCCATTGTCACAGTACGGTAGACTACAATTTTATACCTTCCAACCCTCTCCCTTTTCCCTACTTGTACCCCTTATGGGCACCACCCTGACTTCTTATTTTTTTTTCTTTTATCCATACCTACTCCTGATCCTACAGCTAGGGGCAAAGGAATCCCCAGGAAGTCGATCCCTCTATATAGGAGGGACATAAACTCCATCTGGTAGACTTTTACTCTGCCCACATTGGAACCACAATTTGGATTTCCGATGTTGGAAGTCAACCCGTTCTATGTTGTGTATATAGTTACAGTAAACATAATTAGGCCCAGTTGGCCTACTAAGTCTGAAATATTTGTAAACCTTTCTTTTCTTTTTCAGTTAAAAAGGGAAACTCAGCCAAGTGGATACAGAATGTATAAAAGTTACCTGCTTTTTTCTTATGTACCAGTCTTGGATGGGGGGAGGAGTGGGGTTGGGGGGAGGATAACACATATATGACTTAACCAAATTTTTGAAATTACATCTCTTTTTAAGGTGGTATCACACAATGTGAATGGCCTGGTGGGGCCCTATTGAAAAATATTGCACACTTCAGTCTCTGAAAAAATTAAAACCAGATGTATTGCTCCTTCAGGAGACTCACCTCTAGATGGGGAGCATCAAAAATTGCTTCAATTTGTTTTTTCTCAGATGGTGGAATTGTCTTACCAAAATGGTAGATGGGGGGGGGTGGTGATACTGTTCTCCAAAAACTCTCAGTTCAAACTTGGAAAGCAATACTCTGATAAGGAAGGAAGACTTGCTCTGGCTGTGGGTACCTTTCAAAACCAAATGGTAACTATAGGCAGTTTGTATATCCCCCCTAATGCAGATGCTTCTTCCATACAGAAACTAGTAGATATCATTCTGATAAATCAGAAGGGGATTCTTATTTTGGGTGTGATTTAAATTTCCAGTTCAACCCATCATTAGATTCCTCAGCAGCCCACCCCTCCCCTCAGACCTTGGGACAAAAACATCTTAAACGATTATTTAAAGATATAGGACTAATAGATACCGGGCGGCAACTTCATCCCAAACAGCAGAAATTTACCTTCTATTCTCATGCCCATAAGCATTATTCTAGACTTGACTATTTTTGTAAAAATAAAGAATATATTGATACCCTTTATCAGATGGATATTTTGAATATAACTCTCTCAGATCATGTCCCCACTGTGTTGACCATACCACTGGGGGAGAGGGGAAAGAGGAACTCTTTATGGAGATTTAACCCTTCCCTATTTCGCGATTAGGAATTGCAGGACCTAATAAAGGTAAAAATCCCTGAGATAATCAGGGACAATCAATCCCCTCACACTTCTCCTCAGTTGCTTTGGGATACAACTAAGGTGGTCCTTAGGGGCTACGTTATTTCATACGCAGCACAGAGGAAAAGGCGACAGGATTCTCAATTGAATCTACTTCAAGAAAAGCTGAGACTTTTACAATAGGCCCATATGTAAGGAGACAATGAGATCTATTCCCTACCCCTACAGACACAAGCATCAGTCCAAAAACTTTTAACAGATGAGACCGAGCAGGCCTTGATGTGGTTGAAACAGAGATATTACGAGGGGGGGGGAGAGGGCCTCGAGATTGTTGGCCTATCGCTTATGTAGGCAAACATAAATTTCCAATATCTCTAAGATAAAGGACCCCAATACCAGACAAACTTATTATTCAATGGATACGCTACTAGTGGCATTCTGAACCTTTTACCAAAACCTATACTCCTCCCCAACTAATAATGACCCCCACCTCATCGAAGATCTTCTATCTAAAGTCCAGCTACCTTCACTCTAGCCTTCCCAGCAAACTAAAATTCTCTCCCCCATAAAAGAATTAGAACTTCAGCTGGCAATAAAATCTTTAAAAAATGGTAAAAGTCCAGGTCCAGACAGATTTGGCCCAGAATTTTACAAAAGGGCCTGGGAATTAATTCAAGAACCCCTACTAACAGCCTTACAACCGACAAAAAAAAACAGCCATCTTCCCAATCTCCTGGAGACAGGCCACAATCTCAGCCATATTGAAACCCCCAAAACCTCCTCAATTTTGTGACTCCTACAGACCAATCTCTGTTTTAAACCAAGATTATAAAATCTATTCTAGTATTTTGGCACATCGACTAGATGATATCCTCCCTACTTTAATCTACACAGATCAGTCCAGCTTTATTAAATCCAGAAGAACTACAGATAATATCAAACGTACCCTTTTCCTGATGAATCATGCCAATTCCACCAAAACCCAATTAATATTACTGAGCTTAGATGCTCAAAAAGCTTTTGATATCTTAAACTGGAATTTCCTATTAGCCACACTCTCTAAATTTGCATTCCCCTCCTCTTTCCTAGACATAATCCAAGGAATCTATACAGCACCAGAGGCTACAATCAAAGTAAATGGTTCACATTCTACGCATTTTCAACTATTCTGCGGCACCAGACAGGGTTGTCCCCATCCCCCTATCTTTTCACCCTATTTGTAGAACCTATAGCCCAACTCCTTAGACAAACAGTACAAATCCGAGGCTACTAAATGAAGGGAGTAGAACATAAAGTAGCATACTACACTGACAATTTACTATTATATCTGAATCACCCTGAAGAATCCCTTAACACATTGTCCACTCTTTTGTTGGGGATAGAAGTAGCCACTGGCTACACCATTAATCAAAGAAAATCAGAAGCAATTGTAATACAAGGAACTCTCCCTTCAACAATACTGACTGACCACAATTATAAATGGAATAAACCTACCATTACATACTTAGGAATCCAGATTCCCTCCCACCTTATAGATATCTACAAAGTTAATTACGAGACCTTAACTAAACAGATCTACTCAGATCTTGATAGATGGCTTCATTTACCCCTTTCTTTACTTTCAAGAATGCAATCTATACAAATGAACACATTACCCAAAATCCTGTACCTTATGCAAAATATTCCACTCCCCCCCACTCAGAAGGATCTACAGGGTTGGAACAAAGCCATTAGTAAATACATCTCGGCTGACAGGAGACCGAGGATAGCCCTCTCTAAACTTCAAATCCCTAAAGAAAGAGGGGGACTGGCACTCACTAACATTTATTTGCATTGGATAGCAGCATTAATATCACATTTCATGACCTCAGTTCTCCCCAATCCGGAAACTCCAGTGTGGACGATCCTGGAGAAGGCTATGACTCCCTTCTGCCTGGACATGTCCATAATTTCCCAGCCTTCCTTACTGACTTGAATTAAAGATGGCTCATTTTTACCAGAGTTATAATGGAGAGCTGGCATAGGTTCCTTTCATTGCCAGAGAATGCCTTTCTGGCAAGTTAAATCGAGATTTCAGCACACAACCCAGCATTTATACCTTCGCAGACAGATACTGCCTTCCACAGATGGGGTACCCAAGGGTTAACACATAGCTATCAGTTTTATGAAGCGGGTGTATTTCAGATGTTTGCACAGCTCCAAGAATTATATAAACTCCCACATCAAGGCTTCTTCCGATATCTACAAATCAGACATTATCTACAGCAAAAAATAGGTTTAGCTGTCTCTCAAACAGAAAGTCTCCTCTTAAATAATTTATTAAATAATCTTCCAAACTTTTATACAGGGGGTCACCTGATATCTAGGGCATATTCAATCCTTCAGAGCTCTACTCCACAGCTGATGGAGCTGGTGCAGTCTTATTGGGAGGCAAAACTCTTGGCAGGGCTCACTCCTCGAGCCTGGTTAAACATATGACATAGACAACACAAAACCACCAATTCCTACAACTGGAGAGAATTCTCCTGGAAAATTGTAACCAGACTCTTCCGTACACCCCAAATTACAACTAAATACTCAGCCTAGGGGGACTCTACATGTTGAAGATTGTGTGGTTGTGAAGTTTCCACACACACTCACATGTGTTTTGACTCTGCCCGGCTTTGGCAATGTTCTAGACGAAGTTAGAGCACACAATTTGAGAGCTGTTCCCACAACTGGGATCTCTCACCCCAGAAACAGCTGTACTTCTTCACTAACCTAAGCAAATTAAGCATAAACAACACAAATACCTTCTGAATATCCCCCTGACTGCAGTGAAGAAAAGTATCACTAGACATTGGTTTAGTCCAGAACCCCCTGATGTTCCCACATGGGAAAATATAATTTATGAGATATATAAAAGGGAGAGTTTGACGGCTAAATTACAGGATAGGACTCAAGAGTTGATGACCTACTTGTCACTGTGGTTTATATGTATCTCACAGTCAAGAGATGATATTGTTCCTTGAGAGGGAGACCAGATCACACCACCATATAAAACTTTTTTTCCTTTTTTGGTTGGGTTGGGATTAGTCATATTACTTAACAGCCATCCAGGGCCAGACAGATCATAGTTAATACTGATAAACTGATCCATAACAGATCCAAGCATCCCTTAAATCAGTATGTTTTATTAGAATCCCCAGAATTGTCATTCATTTCTGTAAGGTATTCAGAATTACACATACACAATGTAATGTCCAGGAGTAAAATGGGGGATACTATCCTGCAGAATAATCTTGCGGTCCATTGGAATAAATTGCCCAGAGAGTTAAAAATAGTCCAGGGTCATATGCAGTTTAAAAAAGTCCTGAAAAGTTTTCTGTCAGAGAAGTGTACCTGTTTTCATTAGAGGACTGTCTTTGAGTGCCCAGATGACAGAATGTTTTAAGGTATATGTGGAATAAGATAGATTATGTATTGGCAAGTGAGAAGTGTTTATGTATGTGTAATGTATGTATAAAGAGTGTTGGTAATTGTTTGAAACGGATGTATGAATTTACAGGACGTTGTTGAAAATGTGCCACAACCCAACAATTTGTATCCTGTTTAAAAATAAACTTTGTATCATCATCATCAATACAGGAAGTACCCCCCCATGCCTCCCCCTCTGCTCTCATCTTACATTTAGCTCTTTCTCTTTAACTCTATAATGTTCATGATAACATAGACTGCTAGTATTGAACTGAGGGGAGGAGAACTGATATTATGTAACACGGGCAATAAGCTATCTATTGTATAAACTAGGGAGGCAGTATAGCGCAGTGGTTTAAGGCTCTGAGCTGCAAATCTGGTGACATCCAGCAGACCAGACCTGGGTTTGAATCCCACAGCTTCCACCTGCATACTGTGTGACCCTAAGCAAGTCACTTAACTTCCCTGTGCTCCCAGGTCGCTCCTGTATAAAAACTTTCAGCTTAGTGTGCTACTCCTGGTTAAACAACTAAAAAAATGAACAAATAAACTGTAACCCAGATCTATGTAGCTATTCATTATCCATTCATCAAATGTAAATGAGAAATGACTGATGCTAATTCAGTGTATCTGTACCTACCTTGAGCTGAAAGAAAAATGGAAAAAAAAAGTAAAAAAAAGGAATAAAAAACAACAGTATAGACACTGTTAAAACCTACGACTATACGGGTATTAGGTTTGATATGAACATGACCTGGACACAACACATCAATTACACAAAAACTAAATTACAATCATCAATCAATGGAATCGAGGTTCTTGGCTATGTGTGGGGGACACTCAGTCAGGGGTATACTAACAGTTATAAATGCTAAAATAAAGAATGCCATCTTGTATGCCGCTGAAGCATGGGGAACAATATCTACTAGATACATTCAACTACAGATTATACTGAACAAGCTTTATCATTCAATTCTAGGATTATCCCAAAATGTATCATCTTATTTCTTAAGTGCAGAGTTAGGTCAAAGTTCAATTGAATCTCCATGGTTCTTACTAGGAATGCATATTTCTGATGGCTCTTCAAGTAATGAGTGAAAGTAGATTGCCTAAAATGTGTATGGAAAAGCAAATATTATATTCCTAAGAGGCTATTCCTTTCCATATATGTTATTCATAAAAAATAGTCTGTATCCAGTGGGTTTAGGTTTAGCATTATATGATATATACAGGATTCCAAGATGGGCTTGAATCGATACTATAAACATAGATGTAGAGACATAGCCATTCAAAAAGATATGACAAATCTAACAGTTTCCAAAATTCATATTGCATATAAAATTATTAAAACAATTTTGAAATAGAGTTGTACCTGAATAAGGTGAAAGAAAGAAGTATAGGGCTCTTAATTACCCACTTTCATTTTGAGATGCATAAATCCAAACAACTTAAGTATGAACAAGGTAGCGATAGAGTTTCACCCCCATTCTGCAATTTCCTAATGGATGAGAGTGATGATTTGGAATATATTGTATCAAGTTGCTCAAAATTTCAAGGAGAAAGGAAAAAGTATAAAGACCCTTATATAACCTAAGCAGCAATATTGTATTAACCAACAAATCATATGCAAGATTTTTTCATTTGAAGATGATACTAGAAATAAAAATGTGATAACATTTTTAAAAGTAAAAAAAAACTCTAATAAATGATGAGTGGAAAATCTTTCCAATTTTTGGACACTTCATAATGGGAACTGTTATAAGTTTATTATAATGTAAGTAGTATAAGTTCATATATCTCGTCAAATGTTAAATTTCAGCCAATCAGCGTGTGCCACGTTATTTGACAGGTGGGCGTGGCCTAAAACGGACCAATCAGAATCGCCCCTTGTTAAACCGGAAGTCCCTCCCTAAAATGCGCTAGCCCCACCCACTTCTGGTGGAAGTGATGCAACCTCAAACCCGTGTCCGCCCTTACACAGGAAATGACATGCGTTTGAACCTGTGTCCCGCCCCTTGCGCAGGAAATGACACGTGTTAAAACCCGTGTCCTGCCCCCTTGCTCAGGAAATGACCCACACTGAAACCCTGGAAGTGACATAACACCACCATTTTGTAAGCATCTTACGCCCCTCATTCTCGTACACTCCTCGAACCCTGCCACCCACCATTTTGTAAGCGTCCTGCACCCCTCCTTCTCGTACATTCCTTGATCCCCTGCTAGACCATCCTGGCTGGAACCCGAGTCCCACCATGCTAGCTTGAACTCCTGCGTCCCTCCTTTCTCCTGCACCCCCACCAGCCTGGCTCGAACCCTGTCCCCCTTCTCCTGCACCCCACCATCCTGGCTCGACCCCTGTCCCCCTTTCTCCTGCACCCCCACCATCCTGGCTCAGACCCTGTCCTCTTCACCACCGTGCTCCTCCCACCCCAAAAAAATCAGTTAGTGTTTATGTAGTGGTATGTGCCCCTGTAGGCCTGGTGTATAACTGCAGGGACATGTGTGTTTTTTGATTAGGATATTTTCAGAAAGAAGTATCTAGGAGGAACCTGATCATGCAGAGGTTTCACAGATCTGTGTGGAGACCCCCAAGGGAAATTCATCTGTCTGTGTGAGTACCCCTTTTCTGTTTTGTAATAATATACAAAATTATTTAACATGCATCTGTAGGACTGTGTCAAACTTGCATCAAAGGATAGCTTTATGTATCAGCATGTAACATTTATAAGCTAAACAGGGGGACCTCTGTGTAAATAAGATGGTTCAGCAGTTTTCTCTGGATAGCATTGCAACAATCGCAAAAAACTAATTATTTATACTTTTGTCATGAATTAGAAGAATAAAAATATATCAAAAAGAATACACACATACCTATAGTTTACCCCTCAGCTCTGTGTAGTATCAAGGAAAGGCTGAAATGAAATGTGTGTGTGTGATATTTATAATGTTTTGAAAAAGGGGGTGGGGGCTACAACAGATGTGCCTCTGACATGTTACCATGTATAGTATGATGGGGTGTGGTGATGGTTTTACTGAGGGCAGTCCATCTTGCTAAGCATATATATGACCCTGCATTTGAAGCCAGAAGGCACCGCTTTTGAGAGATTTCTCAGATTCTGTTTTATAGACTTGGAGAAGATTATCAAAACATCAAGCAAGAAGATGGCAAGGCTTCATTTCAACCTCCTGTAACAGGTCAGATTGTCATACCACCTAATGAAAAATTCAACCTCCCTGTAACAGGCCAGATTGTCCACCACCAAATGAAAAGTCTGGAGATGAAAAGCCAAGCAAGAAGATAGCTATCGGGGCCCCACAACCCAAGCCAGCGTATGTATCTACGTGAGGTGTGGAACGATGCCCACACAAGTCTTGTTGAGTGGAAGAGTGTCTGACATAAAAAGAAACTCGCTGAACAGTTTGGTGAACCAGAGAATCCTAAATCTGACTGTCCTTCTGAAGAGACACCACTGCAAGACCTTGAAGAGTTGCTGGGTGTGAATCTGATACCGAAAAAGTTACTATGAAACCAAAACAGAGAGTGACAAGAAGGGGAGCCAGAGAAGATGGTCAGTGAGACACTGCCAAAAAAAGCATCGAGAAAGTTGTGAAAAAGAAATGCAAGACACAGCCAAGAGGGGCCTCTGACCAAGAGGGTGATGATGATAATGCAGCCACAAGCAGTCAAGCCCAGGCTAAGAAAGTGAAAGATGAGAAAAATGAAGAAGAAGAAGAAAAGAGTTGCCTTGATGAGGTAAATGCATTTTAACATTTAAAAAATGTGAGTGGTGACATGGTGTAACTGAGGGAGATGAGTTAGCAGTAGAACTAAATCTTACCTATAATGAGTTAGAAGGACCAATGCTATTTTCTGTTTTACTTTAACAGACTGAAAGGATTTGCGATGGAGCAGCAGTCATATTGACAGCATGGATTCTCTACTTTCCACAAATCTACTGCTCGACTGTCTTTGCTGTGTGAAAGATACAAATGTGGTTGTTAATGAGATGTGTGAGAACCAGTATGTTAGAAATACAGAGAAGCGATAGAATGTTTCAAAATGTCACAGAACAGGCTGTGATCACTACACAACCCTCTTCTTCTACTGAGATTAGACAGGGGACCTCACGTGAAAAACCAGGCCTCAGTAGTAAACCCCCCAAAACTGACAACGATATGTATTGTAAGTACGTTATGTACCATACCATCCGTGGCACAATTGCTTCAGTGATACAGAGGGTGATACATTGTGAACTGTTCGATTCCTATCCTGGGTGTGAGACAGATGATCCGAGTCAGAAAAACCATTCATGTGTCCTTGATGACTTAAGGTCTAAAGAAGCATACAGAAATGTTTCTGAAGCCATACATATAGGGCAGCTCATGCCCGTGATCTTGGCAATTGCTATGAAGCATCAGGGGTTAAATATGACCAATTGTACCCTGGAAACTATAAGTCATGTTTTAAATGATGTGAGAAAATCCGATGACCCCATGTGGTTAGTTATGCAAATGTTACAGCAGACAGGCGGTGAAATTAAAAGATGCCTGCCATCTGGTCAGCAAGGTTCCTTAAAAATTTCTAAAAGAAATTCAGGAACCCTGTTTATATTATAAAAAATTACCCCACCCCTACCCCCCAAATTACTACATGGAAACATTTCAGTACCAAAATGTGTCATATTTTATTTTACAGATAATCATGCAGGATGCAAGTACAGAGAGAATCAAAGGCTTATGTATCTGATCCTAAACCATTACTGTCATTCATCACTGTTTGGTTCACCTCAATATGACATTGCCTTTGTGAGATACATGCAGCCTATGGACTGATGATGTTTGTCCTTCCAGAAGTATGGGAGGATACAGATAAATATATAAATGAATCTGTGTTACCACTTGTAGAAAATGTTAAAGTGATTGCCGATATATTAGTGGAAGGCGATGAATGTCTTTGTGGACTTTATATCATGATCGTCATAGTCATGTGTGTGTGTTACTACAAAGCAAAAAACCTTGTGATATTGTGCGTGTTGTTAACCTAGGCTTCTCTCTTGCTAGAAATGATCCACTGGTCAAAAAAGGACCCTTTAAAAATTATATAAGGAAATTCAAGAACACTGTTTACATTGTTAAAAACATTTACCCAAAAAAAAAAAACTGTTACTTGTTACCATTTTAATATTGTTCATATTGTTACCCTGGCTTTTTACCACTTGCTAAATGTATGTTTTTTTCCAGAGTATACAATGATGGGAAACACCCTGTCAGTGCATCCAGAGGCTTATTTACCAACTAGTCAGACACAGAGCTAAACAACCTGGTTTAAATCTACCTACAGGACAAGCACCGTCTGTACTTTTAGAGACATGCCAAGGTCTTTTTGATGGTCTCCCAGAAGGATCCCAAAAGGAAACTGTGGGTTATTTTAAGGATGAGGGGGCTACTCTTGAGGAAGCAATGTTTAAAATTGCTATAGAGTTTATGCATAACCCTTATGATGTAATACACTTTTGTGGTTTTATCTGTACTGCTGTTGACTTTTTAGTGTTTAGTTTGCAGCACGGGGGGTCTGAGTCTGACATTATAAATTTTGCTTCTTTTATCGCTTTTGTTGTGTTTCATAAACCAGATTTAGCATATGCTTTTCCTAAATAGTGTATTATAATGTACTTTCAGATGGAACATACTGGCATGCTCCCAATATTCCAGACAGTCTTGATGTCTACAATGTACCGTGTGACAAAGGACATTTTAAAGGAACCTATGTACTTTGGAAAGCAGCCTGCATTAAATGTCTACTCTGAAGATGCTGCTGCTTCACTGGCAGAAAACACACTGACTCTGATTAAAGAGTTGCCACCCCTTGTACGGAGACTCTATGTTGACGTAATGGAAAACAGTAACCATAGAGCAGTATGCAAGGTGAACGTCATTTTAGATGTAACAGAATGTCTTAAAAATCAGGCTTGTTATTTTGAGTGGTGTATGGCATATTTGTGTATGTATTGTGCATACCTCATCACTAAGGGGGAAGTGGACGATGCCAATGCTTGTGTAAAACATGCAGCTCAAAAGTTGCTGTTTCTGGGTATTGTGAAGTGTGTAAAAATTGAAGAGTAGAAAAACAAGATATTATATAATCATTGCATGCTTGCCATGTGTTATGCCTTTTGTATGTAGAACCTATATGCATTAGTTTATGTATTATAAAGTAAATATTCAAATACTGTTATGCTGTGTGTATTTATAAATAAAATATAATCATGCATTGCACTTTGTGGTTGTCATAGTGTTTTTAAAAGAACAAAAAGAGCACATACTTTATTTTACTGGTGACAAGAGTTTTGCTAGCTAGCAGATGTGTCAGGGGGTTGACAAAAGGAGATGAATGATCACCTGTTCCAGAATATATATTTTAATGCAAAAAAAGTGGGTAGTTTCACAGGGGTGACTCAGCTGTATAAGGCTGCAAAAAAACTTGATAAAGAGGTCACCAGGAAAGGTGTTGCAGAATGGCTTGCAGAGCAGGAGCTCTATTCATTACAAAGCAGCCAGAGTCCGATTTAAGAGAAATCCTGTCATTGTTTCTGACATAGACAGACAATGGCAAGCTGATTTAGTGGATATGAGTCAATAGGCAAAATACAATAAGGGTTTAAGTACATACTGGCGTGCATCGATGTGCTGTCCAAGTATGCCTGGGTAGTGACTTTAAGAGACAAATCAGGCAAGGCAGTGACACAAGCCTTTAAAACTATTTTTAAAAGTGGACGCACACCTCAGAAGTTGCAGACTGATCAGGGTAAAGAGTTTCTAAATGCTTCCTTAAAGAACCTATTAAAACAAAATAAAATACACCATTTTGTGACGAATAATGAAGTTAAGGCCAGCATTGTAGAAAGATTTAATGGGATACTGAAGTCACACATGTGGCATTACTTTACAGCCCAGAATACTTGGAAATATACAGATGTGTTGTCAGACCTGGTGCACAGCTATAACCATACTTATCACAGAAGCATTAAACACAGACCTGTGGATGTTAACCCTTCAATACGCTGGGTGTATGGAAGATCCTCTGGTAATTCTGTTCTTGGCAAAAACAAAGGGTACCCTTCAGAAAGATGATCACGTGAGACTATCTAAGCTAAAGGGGTGTTTGAAAGGGATATGAACAGACATACACAGATGAGATATTTATTGTGACGGAGGTCTTAAGACACAGAGGCCCACCTATAAGCTAAAAGACTATCAGGGGGAAGACATTAAAGGTACTTTTTATGCTGAGGAGCTGCAAAAAATTGAACCTGATGAGGACCGTGTGTACAGGGTGCAGAAAATCCTAGAGGAGAAAAAGCGTGGCAGAAAAACATGGTATCTGGTAAAGTGGAAAGGGTGGCCCGATAAATTTAATAGCTGGGTTGAGGCAACACAGGTTCGGGACATTAGAAGCAGATAAGGCTTAAAATGCTCAAAAATGGATTTTATATCACATTGCCCAGCAATGCATCGCACTAACATTTTCTCCAACAATACTATATCTACTTTTACTGTAAAGTTACCACAAACGCTTGAACTACCTGGTGAATGGGAAGTAGGGTTAGCAGAAATTCAGTACCCTCATACCTGGGACAATGTGTCTGCACAGAAAAACAAGTTCAGTATGCTCTATCAGCCTCTAAACGTAGCCCACAGTAAAACACCACCAACTGGACCCTTTACAGAGTCAGCAGCACTTACAATTCCATCGGGCTATTATCCTAACATGGCTGGTGTTATTTCTCAAATTAATAAAAGCATATTTGAAGTAAATGAACTGCCAGTGGTTTTGGAACAACAAACCATCAGGAGAGAAATAAGCATTGACAGTGACATCAAATGCATTTTGTTTATGCACGGACAGTTACAGTACCTTTTGGGTTTTAGCAGACTTGAGGTAGGTGTAGGAAAGAATCTAACAATGAACCCTCCAGATATTAATGGGGGTTTTTACACATTATATATCTACACTGACATTGTCACACATGAAATAGTGGGTGACAGTCTAGTGCCTTTGCTGAGATGTGTACCCGTCAAGGGCCAAGACAATGAGATAGTGACCGTGACCTACGATAAACCCCATTATCAAACAGTCAGTAAACATCAGATCGATACAGTCACTATTGAAATAAAGAATGATCAAAATGAACCTGTACCATTTCAATTTGGAAAGGTGATCATGAAGTTGCATTTTCGCCCCCAGAGAATGCTTTAAAATTTAAACAAGGATGGTGATTGTTCAACATTATGGGGACCCTGCCTTGTACAGAAGCTATTACAAGGCACAGGCAGGATCAGTCTGCCAGGCTTTCATGGACTTCCTACTATGTATGGTTCTGGTATAGGAGGATATTTCGTAGTCTGTTCAGAAAAGCAGTTCCATTTTAAGAAGGGGTTTGAAATTGCAAAACCACATCTACAGACAGCTACTAAAATGTTGCAAAGGATGTTGTGGGGCATGTGACTAGTGCTGTCGCTCAAAAGATGTCAGGGGTGATAAGCCTACTCAGGGTGGCTCAGGGCTGATTGTATTCAAGAGAGGTAAAAGAAGCGCCAGAGTACACCCTTAGCTTCTCATCGGCCCCCCAGCTACTTTAAAGAGGTGTTTCAAAGCATGAAACTTCACATAAAAAGAAGCTCAAAGGCAAAAGGATCTTGGGGTCATAAAAAGCAGAGACCTGTTCTAAAAAGCGTGGCTTTCGTGCACTGTGGTTCTGAAGATGCACAAAATCAGAACTTGACTTGTTTGCCATTTCTCCACACAGACAAGCATTGAAAAAAGCATTTATGTATCGATACCCCTCTGGCTGCCCTAGAAAACTCACGATTGAATTTTATATAGCAGGGACTGGTGAAGACTATTTGGATCTAAACAACACGCTTCTTTACCTGGTTGCAAAATCACTGAAGCGGATGGTAGTGATATACCTGCAAGTGACCAAAGTGTGCCTTATAAACTACCCAGTGGCAACCATTTTCAGTCAGCTGGATGTGACTGTCGGTGATCGCTCATCAGTCAGAGCAATAACTGTACCCCTACAGGGGCTGTCATAGAATCTGTGCTGAACTTCAGTGAAGAGACCCTTTCTACACAATTTACGCGGGGTTATTTTACAAAGACACCCCAGAAACATGAAATCACAGACAGAGATGGTGATAATGTAGGTTTTAATAAAAGCTCCTTCACACATCTCAGTAGAGGGTAGAACTGCTGGGACACTTGCACACAGACTTGTTTTTCAAGAGAAACTGATGCTGAATGGCATGGATATTAAAATTAAACTGACCGTAACAGGGACAGCTTTTGCCTGATGAGTGGAGATGCTGAGCCTTATAAATTAAAAGTCATGACCGCCTCTCTGTTTGTCAAAAGGGTTAAAGTGACCCCCAGAGTTCGTCTGGGACACTCAGAAGCCCTGCTCACCTCCAACGCTAAATACCCTATAAACAGAGTGGGTATGAAAGTGTTCAGCCTCCCTGCAGGCAGCAGGGTCTGCAACCAAGATAATTTGTTTTTGGGACAGTTATCAAAAATGATGGTCATGGGATTTGTTGACAATGATGCTTTTAGTGGTTCCTAGACTAAAAACCCTTTAACTTTAAGCATTATAACATTAATTTTGTGGCTCTGTATCTGGACGGTAAACAAATTCCCACTAAACCTCTGCAGCCAGATTTTAGAAATGGGAATGCTGTGAGAGAATATTTTAATCTAGTACTAGCGGCAGGGAAATCTATGAAAGATCACCCACTTTTAGTTAACCATCAGGAATTTACCCAAGGGTACACCCTGTTTCCTTTGATCTCACTCTGGACCAAGAATGTGCTGATCATTATTCTTTAATTACAACTGGGAACCTCAGAGCTGAGATCAGATTTGCAGAAGCCCTTCCACAAACAGTTAATCTCATTATCTATGCAGTGTTTGATAATGTCATTGAAATAAACCAGAGAAGAAATGTCATTTTGATTATATGTGATAAACCATAAAAATGAACACAAAGCAGCTGGAAAAAATTGTAACCAATGACACCCACATCCATGACTGCTTTCTGGGCATGTTTCCTGTGATCTGCTACCCAAGGAGGACTGAAACCTTCCCACAGCACTAGTCATCAATACTAACCCCATGCACCTCCCTGGACAGCACTGGTTAGCATATACATTTCAAAAAATGGGACTGGGAAGTTCTTCGACAATTCACGGTTTTCATCCTGACAATCATGCACAAACTATTGGGTTTTTAAAACAGAAATGCAAACAACATTTTGTACCAAGACACACAGTTACAAGATACCTTTTACCACCTGTGGATTTCACTGCATATTTTTCTTACACACAGATGCAAATGACTTTCTTATGATCAGATTTTAAAATGTACTCTAATGATTTGCTGAAAAATGATGCCATGGTAACTAGTTTTATACGTCACTTTTCCAGACATCTAAACATGTCAGAGCAGCGTATCAGTGAGATGGCAACATGTTCAGACTTATTTGTCATGTAATGAATTTAAAATATACAGCCCACTTATAATTTTATTCAAAACCAATCATATAAAATCATATATAAACACTCATAATTGTGTGTCTCTGTGTTTCTGTGTTTAAACTTGGAGGTGGAAGGCACCTGTGTTTAAACTGTGTGGGGACTGTGTTTAACATTTTCAGATATGCAATGTCTTCAATAATGACAAAAATATATAAAATATAAAGGTGTTTATTGTAAAAAACTGCCAATAAAATACAACATACATCAGTGGTAACATCATGGATAAGATATGCAATGTCTTCAATAATGACAAATATATAAAATACAAAGGCATTTATTGTAAAAAAACTGCCAATAAAATACAACAAGCATCAGTGGTGACATCATAGATAAGATATAATAAACAAAAGCATCTCCTGTTAAAAAATGCACACTATATACACCATAGCACTGAGGTAGAATTATAAGCACATCTTTCTAAAAACATGTTAACATATTTAACTATGAGGTAGGCTAACATGCATCAATATAAACACTTTTTTGTAAAAACAGGATTACATATTCAGTATGAGGTAAATGGCTAACATAGGTTGTACACAGCGGTCACTGAGGTAGGATTACATATTTAATATGAGGTTAAAATGTTCAACATATGTTGTACACAACAGTCACTGAGGTATCTAACATTCATACATAAGATTGCATTTTAAGTTTTACTATAGTAGGCACACAGGTTTCTTAAAGACTTTTGTCTTTTAGGACGTCACTGACCATTGGTTAACTGGAGATGGCTGTGGCTGTTTGCACCAACTACCGATTTCAGCCTTTCCACATAGCTCCTGTTTGATGGTGAAAACACTGAGAGTGGGTATGTTAGACTCAGCCATTGCTTTGACAAAAAACACCCCAGCCCTTTGGCTTTCTGTAGGTCAGGGATTACGTGAGTGGCTGTAGCCGCTCTTACTAAACCGACCATGTGAGACCAAAACAACAGTGCCTTTATACATTAATTCACCCTTATCACTCCAAAACACAATATTCTTGTTCTTTGCCATATGTTTTAACAACAGTTCAGCATTGGTTTTGAACCGATGAGAAACACTACTTAAAATGTCTTTTCCATGGTACTAGGCACAGAAGCTGTCTCTGCCGTGTCCATGAGTGGTCAGACACTGATTCATTTTCAGGCATGAGTAATGTCAAACTGGTTTTAGCTTGTTCTCCTTGTCTTACCAAAGTCAGATGAGCTGTAACTAGCAGAGTACATTTGGCTTTGTCATAGCCTGATAAATCAGTCCAGGACAGTATAGCTCTCATGTCAGTGTCAAACTGTTAGTTGCAACTTTTCTCATATCCTGATCAGGGTAATTAGGTTTAATGTGATCCATCTGTTGCTGAGGTACCAAATACATTTTCTGTGTAAAATCCATTATCTGTTAGCCAAGCAGGCCTGTGATCAAAGGATGGCAATTCTAGCAGCGTTCCTATAAAACCACCAGTCTGATTAACTATTTTCTTTTTCCTTTTTAAGGTTATTTGTTTATCGCTTAAAGTTTTAATGACTCTCCGTTTTTTTTTTCAGCAAACCTAACTGTTTTGCTGACAGTGGAATATTTCCTTTGAGAGTGTTTAAGGCTATCTCAGCTATAATGAATATCAGATCATCAGAGGCTGAACATAAAATAGCTTTTCTTAAGCTCGGAGGCCCTTTTACTAGTAACTTTAAAACAGACAGATTTCTCTGCAGTCTTTTTGACATAATGACAATACAGTATCAAATATTTTTAGAAGCAGAATGTGTTTTTCATGACATATACCACAGGTCAGTCAGGAAACACCCCACATGATCTATATTAAGTCTGGTGTATTGGATCTTAAATCAACCAGTAAATAGCCATGAGGCTTTCTTGTGGCATCTTCAAAAGCTTCTAAGAAAAATTGTGTCTGACCAGGATACATTTGTCTAGCTAGTGTTGTGATCTGAAGCTTGTCTCTAGGTTTTAAACAAAATCATGTATTTGGCATTTAGCGTGATGGTCCTGCTTTTTTACCTGACAGAACACATTCTGGACAATTAAAAATATTGTCAGTTGTTTATGATGACTGTACTTAGGTAAACCCATATTCCACTTCACTATTTGACAGGCAGAGTCCATCAAATCATCTATAACGACAAAATTTACCTTTCCAGGGGTAAGAGATCATTGTCAGCTAGTGACATCGGTAGCCCCTCACAGAATTTAATCTGAGGAACTTTAACAGCAATTCATTATACAAGGTTGCCAACAGCTGTAGAGACCAGACAATATTTTTCAGGCTTGTGTGATAAAGTGGCATCAGCATGTTCCAACAACTGTTTTATAAAGCTCTTCCCACTATTAGAGGGCCAGCCAACAGACAAGTAAAGGGATGCTGCAACCTGATATCCATTTTTCACAATCAGTATCCGTAAGGAAGTGTTTTAAAATTGTCTTGTAAAACTAAGCTTGTCATAAACTTCTCTCTGGGTCTTGGACAGCGTTTTTGTTTCAAGGACCACTGCTTTTTATTCCTAACAATGCTGGGTTGACTCACGGTAATTTCTTTAGAGATCTGTGACCCCATATAGTCAAAGACCAGGTCCTTCAGACTTTCAAAATTAATGTGTTTACTGCTGGCTACAGTAAGGGTAAACCCTTTCACTTTAAGAACAACCTCACCACTGGACAGCCTGTAACCGTAAGTTTTGGGCCTGCAGAAATGAACTCTGTAATGTGTTCATCAGCAGGAACTTCACTGATCAGCTCTAAATAATCGCCCCAGAGGTGAGGCCGATCACCAGGTCTGGACACAAAAAGGAACAGAGTCTGTGTGTGGTAAAGGCACCTGTCCTGTAACCTATCTAGCAGGTTGTAGAGTTCGACTCTGGCATATGCTGTTGTAAAACTAGCTATAAATATGTTGATATTATTGGAATTTGTGTAATGATTGCTGGTATATTTCCAGCTTAAGCATGCTGTTTCATCATCGATGAAAAAGCATGATGAGATATCGTGATATGGAACAAAAACATATTGAAATAATTTCTGTGGGTCTGTTACTATGCTCGTTGTCGGTAAATTAGCTCTCTGCCCAAATTTGCCCCAAAGAGAATTTAAAAACAGTTTAGATATCTGTCTCCTTGCAGGGTTAACAGCTATGGCTGCAGGGGTCAAATGTACATTTTCCCTTTCAAAATACTGTTGTATGTACCTGACTTTATCCTCTTCAGTTTTGACCCATGAAGGAAACCAGATGCCTCTTGCTTGCCTTTTAGATGCAGCTTGATGTAATCTACAAAAGCTCTGTGCATGACTCTTTAAAATGCCAAACTTCATAAATGTTAATGATTTTATAGACTTTTTCAGTGCCAGGCTTAGTTCTACAGTACAGTATAGGTACCTGTAAGTGACCGTTACTCATCATCATGTGCGATGATGTTGTTTGAAATCTATTTTCCAGCGCATGCGACATAAATATAAACACAAGCTTTTACAATCCTGGATGGCAGCACTGGAAAGAAAAGACCTCTGGAGGTAAGACTTTTACTTTTACTAACCAAAGTACTGAGTGAGGTCATCAAAATTGTCATAAATGATGTCAGGATGACCGACTGGATACTGTTTGGTTTGTTAGTTAACAAAGGGTAGAGGCTGGGCAAAATCATAATAGTGTATTTTCTCATCAGGCTGTGTCTTATAGTACAGACAAATGGCATTTGTTCTCCCCAAACAGTGACTCCCTAGGTTCGGTGGCTGTGGTAGCTGCCTGTCCCTCAAGAAATTATTCAAACCCTGATCTGTAGTCAGCATTGCTTTCCATTCATGTTCCCACAATACTCTAACGGCAAAACCCTGTCTTTTAGAAAATGAAATTTGTGCGTGGACCTATTGAATAACTGTCAAAACTAGTCCCTGTCATATGGTTTCTATCTTTCTCACAGTAACAGATGTTGCAGCCATGAAAAAACAACCATTAAATTCAAATGCTGTGGATATTCCATTTATGACTGAATAGCCATCCAAAAAATCGGACCCACCTTAAATTCACCACCACATAGCGCATGCTGAATAGAAATGTTTTCTTTCTCAGATATGTACATAAACCACTGAATAGCAGGTGTGGAGTATCTCTTCAATTGTCTGTGGTAGTTGTCTGGGGGGAGAACAGCAACAGTGCATTCTTTCAAGAATAGAAATCTGTACATCGCCATAGAAACTGAGGCTATGGTGACGTACTGGAAGGAATCTAAGGATACTGTTTCATACCCACTGTATCACCGTCTGACTGTTTTAAAATACTTTTCGTAGTCATCTCCAGTACTTCATTTCTAACTCTGACACAGGCTTTTGAAGAATTTCAACATCTATCGACAATAATGCGAAGCTCTTTTTCAGATTAAATTCTCTATGTCTGTTAGCTAGGTACCATTGCAAAAAACTCTTGCTTTTCTGCAGGCAACATATATTCAGAACCATAAAACTGAGCATCGGGCAGGGGCCTACATAATTTTCATTAGTCTTGGTGTTAAAAAATGGGGAAGTAACCTTTAGCAATCTCATTCTCAAATCCAAGGGCTGCAGGGATTTTGCTAGTTTTAAAGGAAAAAACAATGGCTGTCAATAAATCTGATATGTAGGGATGTCACTGTGACACAGTACTTTTCCTCCTTATGTGAGCAATTTAATATCAATTCTTTCCTTGACTAGCTGGCTAATGATAAAGTAACTTGTCATAGCCTTTGGCATTATGTGCTATAAATGTGTAGTGTCTAAATGGGGCATCAATAAAATGTCCTACAAAATCTTTTATGCAATCTTCACCTTCAAATTCCCAGGATCTCTTCCCATCTAATTGCTTAGCATACACAAAATTTGGTATGTGCACCCCGTTTCTTGTGTGGCTTCAAAATCAAACACTATATATTTCTCAGTGCTTTTTCGTCTGTGAATGGTGACATATAACACAGATGCTTGTCTGCTGTCATGAAAGAACCACCATCTGCTACACTGAATCAATTTACATGTAGAGATCCTTGTAAAAACAAAATATTGTTCACACAGTTTCATGGATTTACAAGACCCTGTATCCCCATCAGCTCTAGCTAAATGTCTTTCTAGGCACCTGAGACCTACAAATCTTCTTACATTTGTGACAAGATACTGTGCCAATTTCCTTTTCGAGGACAACACGGTCGAAACAAACTTTACTATTGTGCACGAATATCAATTTCCCTTATGGCTGTAGGCTACATCACAATAATGCAGAGGTACGATGCGCCTATGAATTTTTACATTAGTGATACCATAAAATGGTTTTCATGTAATAATACAAACAGTGTTTTAGGAAATCTTTCTGGACCTGTTGAAAATGTTAGCCAGTTTCCTTCATTATGATATAAAATCTTAATTTTGACTCCTAAAAACGTTCAAACTGGGACACATCACTAAAAGAGACAGGGTTTGGTCCAACAAACCTAGCTCAGCTACAATATTTTAGCCTTGTTCAACAACTGAGCTGTCACTCCATATGTGGATTTAGAGTAGCGAAATGGAGCCACCGAAACACAAACTATTGTCTCTGTTATTTAAATCAATCAGGTATCGTCTCTTTTTTGTAAAATCCTGCTATACAAGATGGAGCTCAGTGTCCGTCTCCCCCACCGAACCCTGGTGGTTCCTGATAGTTATTACCACGAGGATGTATAGAGGCATCAGCAATTACTTCAGTATTGCTCTGAGCACATATCAGCTATCTGATCTAAGAAGGTTGCAGCATTTAGTTCATTTGGTCTTGTCTTTCTTGAGAACAAGGGGTGATTCAAAGAAGCAGCATTTAATCTTACCTGTATAAAATCCCATATTGTGTTTTCTCTTCACACTGTCTAACAAACTTTCTATAGCCTGGTGCATTGCACGCATAGCCTCTGTAAAAGATTTTATTTTATCTAGATTTATAAACTTATATCTTTGATGAAATTCTGCAGCATTAAATTTTTTTAAACTAGCGTTCATATTCCTGTACAGCTTCTAAATACACTGTAGGGGCGCCCTGTTAGCCTGATCATCATCATGATGGTTTTTCTAATTCAGACTGCAGACCATTTGTAGCATTCTGTAACAGCCTACGTTGTAATATTTTCCTGGCATGTTTTACTTTTCTTATCAACTTTTCTCGGATTGTTTTATTTTTTACCCAGATTTTCTTTTTTGACCCCATTTGTTATTTTTTTTCATTTTGTTAGTGATGCAACCCTTTGTACTCAGTTTATGAGAGCTTCTGTGCTTTCACTTTGTAATTTGATCTTTGTTTTTGGCCACTTTTTCCTCCAAACACCTGTACTTTTCATACATGTGGGCTGCACTTGCCATCATCTTTAAATCCTTGCATGACTGTTTAGATGCATGCACTAAACCAAGCACACTGTTCAGTAAAGTAGCTGAACTTTTAAAAAGCTCAGATTTAAGCAGCTGATGATCGTAATCCTCACTAGATAATCTGCCCTCAATTACCAAGGCATTAAACAAACTATCAATTGTTTTAAAAATATAGGCTTTCCCAATATTGATCATGTCAATGTCCCTTTCTTGAAACCTTTGGTCAGAAACGCTTGTGCTGCTGCTGCTCCTAGATGGCTGTACATTGTTTATTGTCACATTTGGTTCATTTACAGCCACAGAGACTCTTGAGCGCTGCTCTAGATGGCTGTACAATGTTTATTAAACATTTGGTTCATTTACAACTGCAGAGACTCTTGAACCGCTGCTCGTAGATGGCTGTATATCTTGTTCAGTTATGCTATACGTATTCTGGTCACTGACACCAGCAGAAACTCTTGCATGCCTTTGAAAAACATCACTTTCATGTAATGATCTCTTTTTCCCTCTCTCACCTGTAGGGTTTCTCTGTGTGGCTGTTTAAAAACAGAAAATAAACCCCTGTCACTACTTTCAGTATTTTAAAACTTTTATAAGACAACATTTAAACTCTAAAACCTGCAGCATCTATTTCTAGTTAAAAATACACACCTTCTGTAGTGGTAATCTGGGATTAGCCAGCCTCTCCCTCCAGGGTTTCTCTGCATGGCTGTTTAAAACAGAAAAATACACCCTGTCACTACTTTCAGTATTTTAAAACTTTTATAAGACAAAATTTAAACTCTAAAACATACAGCATCTACTATTTCTAGTTAAAAATACACACCTTCTGTGAGGTCAACTGTGTATTAGCAAACGAGTAAATGTTTGGATAAGCTCTTCATCAAGTCCACAGTCCATAGCTACTTGTTAAATGTTTTTAAAATTTTTAGCTCAAAAGTAGTTTCTGATCTCGCTCTGTCCTTTTGTCTTGAGCTTTCAACATCTTGAAATGCTTATATAAAATGACTCAGACCCCTCCCCCAAGTACATAGCAAGTAGTGAAAAAACATCTGGTACTGTCCATCAGACCACCCACCCATTCTCGAAGGGGGAAATATATAAGCCCTATGCTACTCAATGTAGGCTTTTGTTTCTCACTTCCTGTGACAGCTGGAAGGCATTAAGAAATGCCTTTCTGCAAAATACGTTGGTCACAGTCTAATTAAAACAGATGCTTTTTATCAATCTTAAAACACAAAGAGGCACAGTTTATAATAACGGCAGTTGAGTGCCAGCTTAAGTTATGTTTTTAAAAGTCAAAACAGAAATTCTGTCTTTTTTAAACAGCTGCATCCTTTAAATTAGTAATTCGGTAAAACTGCTTGCATACCACTAATCAGAAGATAAAATTTATTTTGTTAAAAAGTTAATCATGAGAAACACAAGTTTTTCTCATTTACAATGTAGGAGAGTTCAAAAAGAAATGCCATACTGCTAATACGTTGGTCACAGTCTAATTAAAACAGATGCTTTTTATCAATCTTAAAACACAAAGAGGCACAGTTTATATTAACGGCAGTTGGGTGCCAGCTTAAGTTATGTTTTTAAAAGTCAAAACAGAAATTCTGTCTTTTTAAACAGCTGAGTCCTTTAAATTAGTAATTCGGTAAAACATAGCACACACACACACACAAAGGGTGTATTCTTTTGCACCGACTCTAAGCAAAGCTGTAGATACATTTAAGACTGTGTGCTTTAAAATTATTCTGAAAGAGAAACATTATCATTTTACATTCTGTCTTTTCTTTGTAACATATCATTTATTTTTCTATTTAGTACTACTATGACTTTTTAATTTTTGATAATGTAACTATAGACATTTATTTTGTAACAAAAGCATAAAGCTACATTTTACAGATCCCTGTAAATACAGGGACCATGTAATCAAAAATCTTAGAGACACATGTTTCCAAAGAGAATCAATAGTCCTTTGTAGCCATGGCTGTGTAAATGAACAACAGATGTTTTGTCACATCTTAACAGACAAAGCGCCTACCACACAGCCAACAGGACCATGAGCTCAAAAAGCCCATCTATATTTTAAACATCCATAAAAGACATTGCTTTTCCTCGTGCCTAATGAGGGACGGACACACATATACACACACCTCCCACCACACAGCCACCAGGCTCCAAAAAGCACATCTATATTTTAAACATACATAAAGACATTGCTTTTCCTCGTGTCTAATGAGGACACACACACACACACAAAGTGTGTATTATTTGCACCGACTCTAAGCAATGCTGTAGATACATTTTAAGACTGTGTGCTTTAAAATTATTCTGAAAGAGAAACATTATCATTTTACATTCTGTCTTTTCTTTGTAACATATCATTTTTTCAAAACATTATAAATATCACACACACACATTTCATTTCAGCCTTCTCCTTGATACTACACAGAGCTGAGGGGGTGAACTATAGGTATGTGTATTCCTTTTTTCTGATATATTTTTATTCTTTCTAATTCATGACAAAAGTATAAATAATTAGTTTTTACGATTGTTGCAATGCTATCAGAGAAAACTGCTGAACCATCTTATTTACACAGAGGTCCCCGTTTTAGCTTATAAATGTTACATGCGTATACATAAAAGCTATCCTTCTGATGCAAGTTTGACACAGTCCTACAGATGCATGTTAAATAATTTTGTATATTGTTACAAAAACATAAAAGAGGTACTCACACAGACAGATGAATTTCCCTCGGGGGTCTCCACACAGATCTGTGAAACCTCTGCACGATCAGGTTCCCTCCTAGATACTTCTTTCTGAAAATATCCTAATCAAAAAACACACACATGTCCCTGCAGTTATACACCAGGCCTACAGGGGGCACATACCACTACATAAACACTAACTGATTTTTTGGGGTGGGAGGAGCACGGTGGTGAAGAGGGACAGGGGTTCGAGCCAGAATGGTGGAGGTGCAGGAGAAAGGGGGGACAGGGGTTTGAGCCAGGATGGTGGGGGTGCAGGAGAAGGGGACAGGGGTTCAAGCCAGGCTGGTGGGGGTGCAGGAGAAAGGAGGCATGGAGTTCAAGCTAGCATGGTGGGACTCGGGTTCCAGCCAGGATGAGTCTGGCAGGGGATCGAGGTGTCTGAGAAGGAGGCGCAGGGCGCTTACAAAATGGTGGGTGGCAGGGTTCGAGGTGTCACGAGAATGGGGGAGTAAGACGCTTACAAAATGGTGGTGTTATGTCACTTCCAGGGTTTCAGTGTGGGTCATTTCCTGCGCAAGGGGGCGGGACACAGGTTTGAACACGTGTCATTTCCTGTGCAAGGGCCGGGACACGGGTTTGAGGTTGCATCACTTCCGCCAGAAGTGGGTGGGGCTAGTGCATTTTAGGGAGGGACTTCCGGTTTAACAAGGGGCGATTCTGATTGGTCCGTTTTAGGCCACGCCCACCTGTCAAATGACGTGGCATGCACTGATTGGCTGAAATTTAACATTTGACGAGATATATGAACTTATACTACTAATTTGTTTTATTGATGAAACTGTCATGAGAAAGACAGAATAAACTGAAAGGTATTCAATATCTTACTCTTAAATATAAAGGTCAATGTTGTTAGGAATATTTAGATACAAATGAACATATGAAAATGCCAGCAGAAGCAGGTCTTATGGTTTATCGAGTCTGCTCGATTGTGCAGCTAGCCCTTCAACTTGCAGCTGCCCCACCTTCCCAACCCCTCTTCATCATAACCCCCCTTACTCTATCCCAACCCCTCTTAAAGCCACCCACTGTACTACAGGACCCCACTCCCTTGGGCAGAGCATTCCACCTGTCCACCACCCTTTTGGTAAAGAAATGCCTCCTGATTTCCCTCCTGAATTTTCCTCTCCAATCTCAACTGATGCCCTCTCATTTGCCTCCCTCTTCTAAGCTGGATAATCCCTTCCGTATTAACCTTATTTATCCCCTTGAGGCATTTAAATGTTTCAATCATATCCTCCCTATCCCTCCTTTCCTCCAGGGAGTACATGTTCAGCTGTGCTAATCTCTCCTCATAGGACTTACCCTCACACCCCTGGATCATTTTTGTCATCCTACACTGCACCCCCTCCAACAACTTGGTGTCTTTCTTCAGGAACGGGTGCCAGTACTGCACACAGTACTCCAGGTGAGGCTTGACCAGGGCCCTGTACTGGAGATGGATCATCTCCCTATTCCTCGAGGAGATTCCCCTCGCTACACCCTAAGCATCCTATTGGCCTTTGCCACCGCCTTACTGCACTGAGCCGAGTTGTTCATGCTGCCTGTTATAATCATCCCCAGTTCCTTTTCTTCCTCGCTACTTTCCAGCTGTACCCTCTCCCAGCTGATAGCTCCTCACCTGGTTCCCAGCTCTGAAGTGCAGTACCTTGCACTTTTTGGTGTTGAAACCCAGTTGCCAAGTTACTGACTACTTCTGTAGTTTGTTCAGGTCCTCCTGCAGCCCCCTCCAGCCTTTGATGTCATCTACCACAGCTCCCATCTTTGTATCATCTGCAAACAGACTGATCCTATTCCAGACCCCGTGTGAGATATCAGCTATGAATATCCCAAACAACACTGGTCCTGTCATGATCTCTGTGGCATCCAGCTCGTCACTTCCCTTGGTGATGAGAGCTCCCCCCACCACCACCCTCTGCTGCCTTACATTCAGCCAGTTGATGATTCAGTTTACCATCTTTGTTCCCACCCCTATGTATTCCAGCTTCCCCCCCAGCCCCCCATGTGGTATGAAATCAAAGGCCTTGCTGAAGTCCAAATACAGGACATCTACCGCATGGCCCTTGTCCAGTTCCCTGGTCACCCAGTCATAATACTTAATTAGATTTGTCTGGCAGGATCTGCTGGATACAAACCCATGTTGATGACCATCCTGCAGACCATTGTCCTCCAAGAAGGTCACCAGCCACTCCTTTAGGATTATCTCCATGAGTGTCCCCACAATCAGTATGAGGCTCACTGGCCTGTAGTTGCCTGGCTCATCCCTGGGGCCACTTTTGTGAATGGGCACCACATGGCCATCCTCCAGTCCTATGGTATGCTTCCTGTGTCCAGGGAGGTATTGAACAGGTCAGTCAGTTGCCCTGCCAGGATCTCCGCCAGCTCCCTGAGTGCCCTAGGGTAGATGCCATCTGGATCCGGTGCCTTGTCCATCCCAAATGCCCTCAATCTTTTCAGAACCCTGTCCTCTGTAATCCTTATGTCAGTCAGGCCCTCCCCTCCACTACCCACCCTACCCCCTGGAGTATCTGCCCCTTTCTCCTTTAGAAACACAGAACAGAAGTATTCATTTAATGCATCTGCCTGTCCCCCCCACCCATCCTCCATCCCTCCCAATCCTCTGAAAATAATAGTACTGGATTCATTTTATAAATTGATGCATACTTGTATTTGTAAATTGTCTCTTGTTTTTTAAAATGTTGTGAAAGGCCTTGAGCTGAACAATGAAATAAAAATGAACTTGAACTCGAACTAGACTAGAGACAGTGCAGTGCAGGATAACAAAAATGATTCGGAGCCAGCAGGGCATGTCCTATGAGGAGTTCCTCAAGGTACTGAACATGTATTTGCAGGGATATGGGAGATATGATAGAGACCTTCAAGTTCCTAAAAGGAATTAATAAAGTGAACTGCAGGGAAATATTTTGTTTGAATACTACTTCATGTTCATGCGGACATGAGTGGAAACTGACAGGAGGAAGGCTCAGAAGGGAAATAAGAAAGTATTTTTTTTCAGAAAGTGTGGTGGAGCCCTGGAACAGTCTGCCTGCGGAAGTGGCAGGAGCTAAAACTGTTGGTGGGTTCAAGCACAGCTGGGATAGAATGAAGGGTATGGTGGTTGCTTGGGATAACAGAAGCTAGGAGGGGAATGGGTGGAAGGATGAAGAGAGCTAAGACCTGGGTGGGACAGTAGGTCCCAGAGCTAAATATTGAACTCAGGCAGACTGGATGGACCAACGGTCTTTCTCTGCCGTCATTGTCTATGTTTCTATTATTAAACTGTTATTAAATTGGGCACCTTGTTTAGGATCCGTAGGGTTGCCCGTAATGTGTTTTCCCGACATGGATGATCCCGACTGCTGTTGCCGGACAGGTTTAGTTTGCCATAACATTTTTGACCGATCACCGTTTGCCCAACATTTGTCTATTTAAAGCAACTGCAAGCAAAGTGATATACATTCTACCTAAACAGAAAAGCAAGTGTATAGCAAAACAAACTGTGACAGCTTAACCACATTTTGAAATGAAGCAGAACTTAAGCAGAGCGTTAAGTGAAACAAAACTGAAACACACTGTTGCGCACAGGTAAACAAACTTGCATAGCATAACTACATTTTGAATCAGAATTGAAAGCAGAGATTAAACACAGTTTGATTGTGCAACTTACCAGAAGTACAGTCCAGGCCGAAGCTCAAACTGTTGAAGTCAAATACATTCCATATTCCATCTTCAGACTGAAAATTAGAAAAAGATAAAATCTATTCTTTATTCTTAAAAAATTAAAATCCCAGCACCTCTTCTTAAAGAACCATACTGTGTGCAATGCCTCGCATAAAGTCTTTTCCAGATCTTGCTTCCCTGTCTGCCAGAATATTGCAGATCTTCTCTTCTCGTTTAGCAAATTTTTTTTCAGCGGTGATTTTGGCAATCCACAATTTATTTTCTCTATAGTGGAGTCTGTGACCATTTTGCTCATGTCTAAATTTGGTGATAAATCTTGTTATCCCGCATGTGAGGTGCCAATTAGTGTTCCCAGATGTCGGCGCCATGCCTCAACATTGTTCTATGTTCTGGGCATGCCTTTGACAGTCAGATCATAAACCAACCACAATTGCAGTGGGTACAGGGGGTTCACTCTGATGACAGTGTTATTTCTCATTCTCCTGCATACTCTGCCAAACAAATATGTCTCTTCAAACCACTCCTGCACTGGCACACTAATAGGAGGCATTTCTGCACATCAAAGCATATGCCAGTGGCACAATGCAAGTTGTTCTGCAGTACCGACAGTGGCATGGATTGGGTAAAGCTGGCGAAATAGTATTGGAACAGTTCGAAATGCCCCATCCATGAACCACAAATCTGCAGTGCTTAATTTTTCAATATTTTCTTTGTGCTGAACAGCAACACTCTTTCTGTACCACATGCTGAACATTTCAGTAGGAATTGCTGCCCAATTCAGGCTAAATGTTTATGTCTGCCAATGTTCTGGTCTCTGTGGACATGTTTTCTCTTCATACACATGTGACAACTTGCTGCAGGCACTGGCATATTATGCCGCACTTCCTCAGACACTTTTGCAAGTTCATTTTGGATCAGTTGTGCGGTAGTATCATTAGTTGTCAATGCTCTTGATTTAAGTGAGGCAAGTACAATATGACTATCATTTGCATAAGGGGGAATGGTTGTGGTCAGCAGTGCTTCTCAAATTATGTTGACCACCAACCAGGACTGTAGATGCACATCCATGCACCCTGATAATTTTCATTGCTGGCAGCACCAATAAAAAAAATCAACACTGCTTCTTTCTTTTACATATAAATAGCCAGCAATAGACAACTTGTCATGTCAGCATTTTGAAGGAACAACTGAGCAAACAAGAGCCTCTTCACAGCTCATGCTTGCAAAATTAGAATGAACCGAAAAGAGGCTGCATGACTACCATTTCTTTTGTACTGGCCGTATGTAATTAGCTGTAATTACAGTCAACCACCTGACCTTACTCCTGATGTCAGAGATGCACCTGTACAGCCTTGGCAACTGTAGTATGTACACATACTGATGCTGTTGCTTCGGTTTAGTGTAGCTTCCTAGGTAATAAGATTAGTTTTGCTGCATAGCGCGGTTTAGACATAGTGACAGAATATGGATTGTATTTGACGTTCACGGCTTGAGCTTCAGGTTGGAATCAGCTTCTGGTAAGTTGCACAATTAAACTGTGTTTAAACTATGTGTTTGAGCTCTGGGCTTGTTCTTATAGTGATGGTGCACCATCATCCGGGCAAAATCACTTGCAGGATTAAAGCAGTCGGGCAACCGTCAGCGGGAGACTATTCACTGGTGGAACGCAAGTCAGGCAACCATACCAGACCCCCTTGTTCTTATTAGTACAGTGGATATTTTATCCAAATATACATGTCAGGTGAAACAGAAATTCATTAAGGTTGTGGATCTGCATTTGAAGTACTTAGAAGATTTGATGCATGGTGAAATCAACCAGAAATTTATTTAAATTTGCTAACCGGGAAAGGTACCATGAGCAAAACTCATTTCCAGGTACGACCCAGGGAAGGGGGTGCAGATACAACAGAGGGTAGACATAATATAACAACAGAATAACACAGTTGTACATAGAATTGATACTAACATACAATAATGTACACTATATACTGTACAATAACATACAACAATTTACAATATGATACAGTGTGTATATGCAAATATTTATAATATAAGACTGGAACATGATAAGAGGATATCAGCTATGAGGAGCAATACCACAGAATACGCAAAATGGCTTAAGATGGAGAAGGGAGATGTGAGACAGGGGGAGAAGACAGAATGGGTACTTGGGATGAGGACAGGTGCAGGATGAGGTAGGGGTTGGTCTGAGTAAGCGCTTAAGGACAGGAAAGGAGGGGGTGAGGCGGGTTTGTGGGGATGCTGTTCCAAAGCAAAGGAAGCCTGTAAGAGAAGGCCAGTTTGCTGGTTGAGGTGCGAACCCCATGGAAGTGCAAAAGAATGGGTGCCGATTGACCATGAGTTGTACAGGGAGGGAGTGGAAGGTTTAAGGAGAGATGCTAGGTATGGTGGGAGAGCCCTGAACCAGAACTTAGATATGAGGGTAGCGCAGTGTGATAAGCATCTCTGGGAGAGGGACTAAAGGGATAGGGAAGAGTAGAGGTCACAGTGGTGAGTTAGACAGGGGGAGTTAGAGGCGAACCGACAGAATGCGTGGTAGAGGACATCGAGTTTGGAGAGAAAGGTCACAGGGGCAGCACTGTAGACAACGTGTGCCTAGTCAAAAGTAGGGAGGATCCATTTAATCACTAGGTCACATCTAACAGGAAGGGGAAGACTTGCCTTGTGGCAGTACAGCAACTCTAGTTTAGAACACAGTTTGGAGTGGAGGGCATTAAAGTGGGAAGAGAAGTCAAGTGAGGGATCAAGCCAAACCCCAAGGTACTTGTATACAGGGAAATTTTTGAAGGAAGTGTTCACACTGGAAAGGAAGGAGTGTAGAGAATGAATCCTAGTGAGTTTTTGCTTGGTTCCAAAAGTCATAGCAACAGTTTTATCGATGTTTAGTTTTAGACAATTAGCATTGAGCCATGAGGTAACTGCAGTGAAGTTCTCTTGTAGGGGGTTTGAACAGCTGAAGCAGATGGACCAGAAAGGAAAAGGACAGTATTGTACACATACATGTGGATTTTGGCACAGATGCATACAGAAGGGAGGTTATTGAACAGAAAAAATAGAACAAGCCCTAGGATCGGTAGCCTGTGACAAAGGCGACCGCGATTGGGCACTTTCAAAAAGGGCAATTCAATCTCGGCACATGTCGACAGGGCTAACAACCAGGGAGGGTGACCGGATTTGTTTTAGGGTTTTGCACCCCTGGAGTTGAGAATCCTTAGTAGGTGCGGGGCTCAGCCCCCATATAAAAATGAAAATCCTAAGTCCTGGTGCCCTTTTGTTGTGCACCAGGGGTGACATCATCTAAACTGATTTTTGGTGATGTACATTTGCCCTAATGGCGATCGCCTTTCTGCGGTCACCATTATGACATGGAACCCTGGGATCGAGTCTTGGGGTACTCCTGCAATGATAGGGAGAAAAGAGGATAAGACGTTATTTATTTTTACCAACTGGAAACAGCTAGTTAAACAGGATCTGAACCAGGACATGGCAGAAGATGAGAGGTCAGAGGCGCTCAGTTTGTTTAGGAGGAGGGAGTGGGACATGGAGTCAAAGGTCTTCGCTAGGTCAAGCAAAATGGCTGAGGTGATGAAACCTTGATCCATGGCAGAGTGGATGGCATCGGTAAAGCAAGAAGGGGGTGGAGGTAGAATGATACTTTCTAAATCCAGATTGGATAGGGGACAGATTGTTGGAGGTGATGAGGAACTCGTTTAGTCTAAGGGAAGGAGAAAGAAACAGAAGGAATCGGAAGGCACGGACATTAAAGGGAAGACAGCAGGGAAGAATTGAAATGAGCAGAGAATTAAGAACTTTGCAGGGATTTCAGTAGCCTCTCTCATTTATGTTAATTCTCATAGAAACATAGAATATGATGGCAGATAAGGGTCACTTGTGCTAACCACTTTGCCCATTTTTTTTGTCTACCTTCATTTTTGCTGCAGAATCACTTGGTCTACGGCGCTGTCTCTTCTCCCCTTCCCTTGCACTTATGATTCCCTTGTGCCTATCCCAGGCATTTTTGAGCCCCACCAATGAACTGTTTTGCCTCCACTATCTCAGCCAGAAGGCCGGTCCAGGAATCCACGACTCCTTCTGTGAAGAAATACTTCCTCACATCTCTCCTGAATCTATCCCCCCTCCAGTTTCATAGCATGTCCCTTGTTCTTGAGCACCATTTGTTATGAAAAATACTCCCTCCTGTACCTTATTAACCCCCATGAGGTATTTAAAGGTCACTATTATGTTCTCTTCTCCCTCCTCTCCTCTAGGGTGTACATATTGAGATAATTTAGCCTTTCCTCATAGGACTTTTGATACAGACCCTGCACCATTTTAGTTGCCCTCCTCTAAACTGCCTCCACTCTGTTTATGTTCTTCCAGAGCTGTGGTCTCCAGAACTAGACACAATACTCAAGACGGTGTCTTACTACTATACAGGAGCAAAACCACCACCCTTTTTCTGCTGGTGATACCCCTTCCTATGCACCCTAGCATCCCACAAGCCCTGTGACTGCCTTGGTACACTTTCTGGCCACCTTTACGTCATCTGACATGTTTATCCCTAGGTCTCTTTCCTGCTTGGTCATTATCAGTATAACTCCACCTATTTTGTACTCTGCCCCTGGGTTTCTATGGCTTAAGTGTATTATTTTACACTTTTTTGCATTAAAACCCAACTGCCATACCCTTGACCACTCCTCCAGTTGTACCCTGCTGGTCACCCTTCATTTCTCAGAGCGAAAACTCCATTTAGCACTACCCTCTGTCTCTTATCCCCTAAACAATTTCTTACCCAGGTTACCACCCTGTTGCCCACACCCAAACTACCCATCTTGCTTAACAGTCTCCTATGTGGAACAGTGCAGAAAGACTTGATGAAATCAAGGTAGACCACATCCACTTCTCCACCCTAATCTAACTCCTTGCTCACCCAGTCAAAGAAATCTATCAGATTTGTTTGGTATGACCTCTCCCCGTGAATGTATGCTGCCGTGGTTCCTGTGACCCGCTGGATTCATGATATTCACCAATCCTTTCCTTTAGCAGTGTTTCCATTAACTTACATTCAAATATGCATGGGACAGGCATAAAAGAACCCTAGTGGTGGAAAAGAGAGGTAAAAGCCAATGACCAAGCAGGGTCAGCGGCCGCTGATGCAGGCAGAGTTTATGGGCAAACCACAACAATAGTCACTCGCAATCCAGAGCCAGGATTTATGGAACTCCAGTGAAAGTAAATATTTACAACTCACACATTCTGTAGTTCAGTAAATTGTTGTTTTATTTTGGGCAAAAATACCCATCCATTACTGCATACCAGAGATGTGGTCCGTTGATTCAGGTGCCCGAGCGCTTTGCCGATTAAGGCTTCGTCAGGAGGCTAAAACCTGACTACAGACGCACCCTTTTTATACTCAAAATTGTATGACATCATTTTCATAAACCAATAAACTTTCAGTTTTAAATTTAAATATATTTTACCTTTTTTAACAAAAAGCAAAAAAAAGTGTTTCTTAACTCATACATGCATTATACTCTATTTGTTATCTTGGTTTACGGACAGACTAGGTGGGTCTAGCAGTTCTTATCTGATGTCAGTTACTATGTAACTATTTTACTATGTTACCCACAACCAATGTCAGGCTGACAGGCCTAAAATTGACCAACTCTTCCCTGCTACCACTTTTGCGAAGTGGGACAATATCTGCCCTTCTCCAGTCCTCCAGGACCACTCCATTCTCCAATGATCTGTTAAACAGATCTGTTAGAGGTGCAGCAAGTACCTTGCTGAGCTAGTTAGCAGAGAGAAAAGCACACCACGCTGGGTTGCAGGGACATAATGTAGTAAAGTCAGAACAGCAGAAGTCCTGCACTCACCACCACCAGTAAATAGACACTGCTACAAATATCGAGTAAAGTGCAGAATTTTATTTAAGGTGCCAGTGCGAAGGCACATCTTGACATGTTTCAAACAGAAAAGTTCTTTATCAAAAGACATGTCTTATTGGTCAGTCAGGCTTTACCCATTGTTTCCTCAAATCTGGAATCCCTCCCCACACCCCAAATATGGCACTCCTTTTCCTCCTTCTCCCATGCCTCTTCCTTACATAACTTTCTCTCATCTAACTGCTCCTGCTTTAACCTTCCTTAACCGTCTTCCTATACCTCTGCTCCTCTCCATGACTCACATCTCCTTTTAAACCTTCCTCCCCCAAGCCTGCTTCTCAGCAAGCTCTCCTCTCCCTTCACCACTTACCCCATCGCTCCTACCCCTAACCTTTTTTCCATTACCAACTTGCCCCTGCTTAGTTTTGACCTCTGACAGGGTTCTCAGCATCCTGGAGGGGTCTAGCACTGGGCAAGCCTCCTCCTTTCCTTATTTTCTACTCTACTTGCCCTCACCTAAATCTGCCCTCTGTCAGGATTCTTAGCATCCTGGAGATGTCTACTGTCAGGTAAGTTTCTTCCCTCCCTCTTTCTTTTTTCCTTTCCTCTTCTATCCTCCCTATTCCCTCTGCCCAACTTGTCCTCGCCTAATTCTATCCCCGGGCAGGATTCTCTGCATCCAGGAGGGGCCCAGCACTGGGAAATTACTCTTCCTTCATTTCCCCTCCTCCTATATCCTTTCTACCCAACTAGTCCTCACCTGATTCTGCGCTCTGTCAGGGTTCTCAGTATCCTGGAGTGGCCTAGTTTTAGGCAAGCTTCTTCTTTCCCTCCTCTTACCTCCTTTCCCTTCATCCTTTCTTTTCTCTCTTCCCAACTTGTCCTCACCTAGTTCTGCCCCCTGGCAGGGTTTTCAGCATCCTGGAGGGGTCCAGCACTAAGAAATGACTCTTCCTTCCGTTCCCCCCCATCCTCTCTACCTAACTTGTCCTCGCCTGACTCTGCTCTCTGGCAGGGTTCTCAGCATCCTGAGGAGGCCTAGTCTTAGGCAAGTTTCTCCCACCCCTCCTCCTCCTTTCCTTTACCATCCCCTCTACTATCTCTACCCAACTTGTCCTTGCCTACTACAGCCCCTTATTCTAAGTCCTCACCTCATTCCACCACTGGTAGTGATCTCCACACTCTTAAAAGGCCAGTTCCAGGTATGACTCATCCTTCCCTTCCCTATCCCTTACCCTCACCTCTCTCCTGCCCCCCACCTCACTGCACCTAATCAAAGGAATTAGTTCACTTGAGCTAATAATTTGCACTTTTTGTTCTGTCAGAGGTGCTCCCAGATTGCATTAGCCCTGTGTTAACTTGCCCTTTACAACTGATTTTTTTTTGCTCTCTTTTCTCCTGTAATGTTCCCCCCATCTTTATCCTCTCCTCCTCCTCCCAGCTGGTTTCCCCTGTCTACCCCTCTGCCCTCCTTGATGTCCCCCCACTGGACCTCATTCATTCAATAATTACTAAATAATCTGCCTCTTAACTGTGATCCATTCCTGCAAGGAGTTGGCTCCGAGGCTACATTAAATTTCTGTACTATGTTCCTCAGATATGCCACTTGTAATTAAATGAATATTCCACAGGTATGATATATTTAACTGTATGTTATGTCACAAATGTGACTGTATGATTATTTATGATATTTTTTAACTGGATGTTTTGTTACAAATGTAATTGAATGTTTAATATCTCGATATGTTAGGGAGGCAGTATAGCGCAGTGGTTTAAGGCTCTGAGCTGAAAATCTGGAGACCTGGCTTTAAACCCCACATCCCCCCACTTGCATATACTGTGTGACCCTGAGCAAGTCACTTAACTTCCCTGTGCTCCCAGGTCACACCTGTAAAAAAGCTTTCAGCTTAGTGAGTCTCACCTGGTTAAAAAATTGAAAAGAAAAAAACAATGTTAAATGTTAAACTGTATGTCCAATTCTTCATTCAATTGTACCCCCCCCCCAGTCACACTGGGAGACAAGCAACTTGTTCAGTGTGCCTTCCTGGAGAAACATTTCAATAAATAAATTAAAGAAATAAATAAATGCAATTAGTTTCTTGCCAAGCAAGCTGTTTTGCAGGTTACAGGACTATCAGCCATTAAAAAGCATTCCCTTCTCTTCACATTGCCATTTACCATGTGGCCTTTTTAAACATGTACAAAAAATATAACAGAACATAACACAACACATCTGCCCATCTGACTGGCAGGGGCATAGCTTGCAACAGGTATTACCTAAAACAACAGATTACATCAACAATGAGGTATTTCCTAAACAACAAACACTGTTTTTTTGTTTTCTTTCTTACATAGGTACCAGTGTTATCTGTATCTGCAGCACCCACCCAGTTAGATGACTATTGGGACATTTTAGCAGTTTTCTCCGTACATCCTTTCCCCCTCATGATATAGTATTAGTTCAGTTCTGACAGGCAATGTTGGCTGTCTCCTTGGTTTGACTCCTAGTATACTCCAGTTGCTGTCCTTTGTGCTTGTACTTAGCGCGAGGGCTGCAAGCAGGAGGACCACTTGGTAGAAAGAACGTAAATAGTGGGTGATGGACTCTCCTAGATCTGCTGCCCATGATCCATTTTTCTGCCAGATTGGTTTTAATGTCCTAAGTGTGATGTAGACAGCCAGCTCTGAGTGCTCGAGTGCTGTATTAATTTTTTTATTACATATAAAATATGTGATGGGAAAACTCAGTTTGAGGAAACCACTGTCTTACTGGAACTGACACATCAAGACCCCCCAGGGATAAGTTCAAAGGATAGTAGGTATTTTAAACTGCAGAGATCTGGGGTGCAATTACCTTGTCAATTTGCTTTCATCACAGGAAATAAGATTAGCCATTCATAATGTCCTCAGGGAGATCCTTTGACTTGCATAGTTGCAGGGAAGGACTTGTGGGAAGGGGAGTTGAAAAGAGGCCAGAATGGACATTGAAGAGGTTTAATGTCTGAGCCAGGGAGGACCCAGATGATTCTGGAAGGTCCAATATACATTTCAAGGGAACCCTTGAATTACATCAGAAAGACCTGAGGTGTAGATTCCAAGGTCCAGACGGGATTAAAGAGACCAATACACTTTTGCTTTGAATACAGTGATTTAGATTAAATAAACTTTTGAGATGTATGTGTAGCAGAACAAAAACCAGTTCTGACCAGTTAAGGATCTGAGCTGCAAATCTGGTGACATCCAGCAGACCAGACATGGAGTAGAATCCCACAGCTTCCACTTGCATACTGTGTGACCCTGACCAAGTCATTTAACTTCCTCGTGCTCCCAGGCTGCGCCTGTAAAAAAGCTTTCAGCTTAATGTGTCTCACCTGGTTAAACAACTAAAAAAACAAAAAAAAACCTGTGGAGAGGAAAGTCAATGAGGTCATCTCATGTGTTTTTTTAAATATTTTATTTGGAGACTCTGTATTGTAAATATAGAGTTTGATACACCAAGGCAGAGTTAGTGACCTCATGAGAAGGCCGTCTCAGAAGTGTGTTTAAGTGCTGAAAGAACCTGACAGACAGACACAAGAGAATATTATCTGACTGAGGGAGAATCATCACAGCACTGGAAAAGAGTAAGATTAGACCAGTCTAAATGTATGTATTGTAGGAACTGTACTTTTTCCTGTTTGTTTTAAGGCTGTACAGTATGTTTTGGGATACATATATTTTGCTCTGTAGTTATTGTTCTGTTTGATATTTTTAAAGTAAAGATATTTTTTTACAAACTAAACTGCTGGAGTGCCTTGACAATTCTTTTTATTTTAAGTGGAGCTTTTAAAGGTTATACGTACACTGTGTATGGGCTTATTGTATACCAAACTGGGAAATGGATAGAGTTCTCTAAAAGTCTTGCATAGAGTTCTAAGGGTTCATTTGAAAGACCTGGTTGGGTGCCCGTAGGCAAAGATATCTGGCCCCTGAAGACAGAATTATCTGTGCCTGATAATTGGGTATGCTAACAAGAGGTTATCAGTTTGAATCCTTCCAAAGTTTGAGACTAAGGTGACTTGAACCCACAAAATAGACAAGAGGGTTACCTTGTCTGTTCACTGTACACAAATTATACACTCAGAGGTTGGCACTTTGGGAGTGGAGGGCTGACCTGCTGAGCAAGTTTGTGACACTAAGTGGTTAGTCCTATGGGCAGCATCTGTAGTGGTTGAGTGAACTTGGCAGTACATTCATCTTGAGGAGGTTCAACCTACCCATGCAGGATATTGGGAGATCCTTCCATCATTTCATGTCTCCTTCTAGGGTTCTAGGTAATTCCCCATAGTTTAATCTATATAAGTCTGCAAGTCTTGGGCTTACCTTGATTCCTGGGTACAATATATGTGTCCTTATCTATTTAAAGGGGAGTTGACTAGATCAGCCTGGGGCCCTCCTCCCTCCCATCTGCATCAACTCTGATTTAGCTGTATTTATTTTATAGCCAGAGAATCTAGAAAATAGAGTGAGAGCCTCCTCTATCCCAGGGCGTTTAGATCAGATTTGTGACAAACATGAGTATGTCATCCGCATTTATAGTGAAATCTTGTGTTCTGGGACATCCCTTCCCTGTACCCCTCTGATGTCTAGCTGCTGTCATATATATTCTGTCAGTGGTTCAATCACAAGTGCAAACAATAATGGGGACAAAGGGCACCCCTGTATTGTACCCCTCTTTAACCCAAATTCATTGGAAAATCCCCCATTTACTAAGACCTTCACCTTGGGAGTGTGGTATAGCAACTTCACATGTTCCCCACAGTTCTCCCCCAATCCAAATTTATCTAGCACTTGATATAGATATGACCATTCGACCCTATCAAAGGCGTCCAGAGAAAGCACAAATAGTTCCCGTGGTCACTTAGTCCCCTCCCATACCATGTTCAGGAACCTTCTGAGGTTGTTATAGGAATGTTTATCCTTGACAAACCCAGTCTGATCTCTATTAATCAGCATGGGTAGCAAGCCCTCTAGTCTCCTAGCCAACACTTTAGTGATTATTTTAGTGCCACAATTCAGAAGGAAGATAGAGCTGATTGCTGAACACATAGTGTGATCTTTACCCAGTTTTGGTATTACTGTAATTGAGGCCTGGTAAGAAGTCTCTGCTAGGGACCCTGTTTCCTGCACCTCCTCAACCATGGCCTGTAACCCCCTCAAGACACAATGGCCCATCTCCTTGTAGTATTCTGCACTCAATCCATCTGGTCCCACTGCCTTCCACTTTTGCAATGTGGCTACTGCCTCAGCTAATTCTCTGATAGTAATCGGTGCCCCCAGCATCACCCTCTGTTCATCACTCAGCTTAGGCAGGTCTAATTTTCCTAAGAACTCCTCAGCTTTCTGTTCCTTATTCACATATTGTCTGGTATATAGCTCCTTGTAATAGGACTTGAACTGTTCCCTAACAGCATCACTTTTGCCCCACAGCTTCCCCTGGCCATCCTTAACTGAAGTGACTATCTTAGAAGTTTGACCCCCTCTGGCTAGATTAACCAGCAGTGGACTGGACTTGTTTCCCCATTTGTAAAGCCTCTGTCTTGTGTAAAACAGTGCCCTGCTTGCTCCCTTTGTCATCGCTACATTTGAGCTGTTCTCTGGCCACCCTCAACTGCATCAAATTATCCTGGTTCCAATCCCTATATGCCTCCTTCTGTAGTTTCTTGCAACTTCTCCCTTTCCTTTGTATTGAGTTGTGCTTTATATGCGATTATCATGCCCCTTATATAGGCTTTTCTGGCTTCCCATAATATGTTCCTTGAGGGTGCTGTTCCCTTATTCTCCCCCTCATATAATCCCCACTGTTCATGAAGATATTCTATAAATGCCTTAGAGGATAGCAGGTATGTTGTGAAATGCTATGTGCCCCTTTCTTCTGCCCCTGCCACCATCCTAAAGCTCAGCAGTACTCTAGCATGATCTGAGAGTGGGTTTTATGCCTGTGTGGGTTATTCGTGGATACAATCCTCTTGGTGCAAAGATATAGTCAATTCTAGACCAGATCTGATGTGGGTTAGAGAAAAAGGTATACTCCCTTGCTCTGGGGTTAGCCTCCCAGTCCCTCCAAACATCAACCAAGTCCATTTCTGCCAACCCCGTAGCCCACCTAAGAGATGCTGCCTCCTGTCTACCCTCACCCCCCCAACCTGTCCAATGCTGGTGCTATTGAACAGTTATAGTCTCCTCCCATGACCAGGTTGAGGAACCTTTCCCTCTGCAATAGGTGTCGCATTTCATCGTAGAACACTGGGTCATCCATAGCAGGGGCATACACTTCCCCAATGTAAGGGGTTCCCTGGATGCTCCCTTGTACAAAGATATACCGTCCTCCCCTTGGATCTTTCAGGACTCTTTCTGACACAAATTGTTTTCCCCTCTTCACTAGGATCGCCATCCCCCACATATGCCCACATCATAGCTCATCTCCACACAATCTCGTATCAACTTCCTGTGTTCAGAATCTGTGAGATGCATTTCTTGTAGTATTACTACATCCACCTTATCCTTCTTTAACACAGAGAACAATTTCTTATGCTTCATTGGCGTGGATATACCCTGGACATTCCAGGAGCAGACCATAAGCTTATTCATTTAACACAAGCATATTTTCTCCTTCCTTGCTCTGGGGGAAGGGGGAGGATGCCATCCCCAGCCCAACTCAGACCCAGAGCTAAGTTTCCATTTCTTATTCTTTGGCTGACTAGCTTTATGTATCCACAAGTCTCATATCTTTTAGTACCTGATCTTGTCCAGCCATCATCTAAGCATATGAACAACAGTAAAACTGCAGCACAACATTTAACCTTTATACATATCTTAAGCGAACCTTTGTATCTCAAAACCTGAGCTGATGTTACTGGAGTTGTCATCTCACTGGGGTCTGCCCTCCCACCTCACGTGATACCTGGCCCCAGTGGTGACAACCCAAAAAGAAGATTCTTGGTCAAACATATTCTAAAACACCTTCAAAATGCCCCCTTCCCCCTTCCCCTCACTCGTCATACTTAAAACATCCCACATACAAGAGCATAAGATGCATAGCCTGTCACATTGTATAGACTCATGGTAATGAAGGAAAAAATCTATTCAATTGTATTTATATATGTTTCTTTTTTATTCCCTTCCTCATTCTCCCTGATTGTGGTGAAGCTGAGGCCTCTTTGGAGGAAGTCCCTCCACCTCGGGATCCCCCAGAACCCCACCTCCCTTATCCAGCATAGCACTCTTTGTGGCAGCCCAAACATGCTTTCATTCATTACCATCTTCATCCATAAGGTTTCCAGTCCTCCTTAGTTAATACCATTACTTCCCCTCTTAGTTTTCCATCCCTGTCTCCATTCAGATTTCACACTCTCAGGTACGTCCCACATCCCCCTCATCATCTGACTCTCCCTCCATGCTATTCCAGGATGGCCACAACTAAATTCATCAGGGATTCCCACCTGCTCACTGGACATCAAGGCAATTATATTGTAAGTTGTACCTATGCCATTCAAGCACAGCAAAGAGGTCAAGTACCTGCATCATATTCTCCTTAGTATTGGCCTTGGCTCACTCATCCCATAGGCAGGGCCACAGTAATGGGGGGAAGTGGGGATGTTGTCCAGGGCCCTGAGCTCAGGAGGGGCCCACCTGAGGAGCTGGCATTACCCCTGGCATTAGCTGGTTGGGAAACAGGGGCCCATTTCAAGTGACTTGTCCAGGGCCCCAGAATTCATAGCTGCAGCCCTGCCCATAGGCACTCCCCTCTTGTCATAAGTCCAAGTACAGGTCTCTGCCCAGACAAGCACTGTGTCAGCATCTATTGGATCTGTGGAACTCAAAATCATAAGACAGGGTCTGAGAAGGGATCATATATTTTATATTTCTTATTAGCCCTGCAATCCATCCCCTCCCTTCCCCACACTCCTCTCCATTCCCCACCCTGTGAGTAAATCTACTCCTCAAGGAGAGTCTCCCCTAACAGGTATCCCCCTCACAGGTATCCCCCACATGTCCCAGTTCTGGAATATCCCCCACCCCTGAGTCACCCTCTCTCAGGATGAGTCCCCATGCCAGCTGAGGTAGCCCTTCTCCATCTTCTTTAGAATGCCAGATACCTGCTATTATGGGTTCAATGGGGTAAGGATCCACTGTGCGTATAGTCCGGTCACCTAATCACCACATTGGGCCCCCCATATCTCCCTCTCAGCCTTTGCACACCATTCATTCTATGGAGTTTCTGCCCTTCATGAATACCATCATACAGAGCTGTTTCCCTCTGGGACCTGAGTGGTCCCATGCTTATCTGGCAGGTGTGATCCATATTCCCTGTATATCCCTCTTCTCCTCAAGATTAGCTTTGCAGTCCCCTCCTCCCCCTTACCCCCCAACAAGGGCCCCATGAAGAAGAAAAAAATGAAAATGTTACCATTAGACCCACATTTAAACTCTACCCACCCCACCCCACCCACAGTTACTTACATCCTCACAAACGCCAAGACATAATGAGTCAGAGGGCACTTTAGAACCTGTTCATTCTTCTGTGTAAACCTTCCAGCTGGGAGGCCAGAATCATGTGAAGCCAGCCAGAAAGCATCCTCCAGAGTCCCAGATATTTCATCCCAGTAGGTTTAACCATTAAATACACACATTACAGGTCAGTAAAAAACAGTTCCCCCATGGAAGTAGGGGTGATAGCCAGATGGTCACATGGTAATGTCTATTGATGATCCATCCACTGCCATGCTGCCCATAATTTGTGCTGCACTAGAGAGGTCTTCTTAAAGGTGCAGGAACCAATCAGTTCACATTTTGGCTAAGTTTTTGTCATTGCACCAGCATTTGGCCTTGTCAATGTCAATGAAAGAAAAGTTTTGACCCTCAAATCGAATACTAAGAACCACTAGGTAGTAAAAGTGAAACTCAGTTTTGTTCTTGTGCAGTTCATCCATTAAGGGCACAAACACTCTCCACTTCCATTGCACCCTATGTGAGAAATCCCGGAAAATGGTAATTCATTGCCCTTTGTATTACAGACCTTTGATTCTCCAATAAGCACTGAGCACCGTCTGTTTATCTTGATAATTATGGAGTTTCAAAATGATCTCCTATGGAGAAGCACCCTCCACTGGTTTTGGTGCCAAAGCCATGTGCGTCCTATCTTTAAAGCACCATTTTTAACCTGCATTTTCAAGTTTTCAACTAGCCATTTACCAATAAATTGTTCCACATTAGTGCCTTCTACACCCTCAGGCAAGCCCCTTATCCAGATGTTATTTCAGCACTGGAAATGTTCTTGTATGTTGAGCAGTTGCTTAATGTTCTCCAGCTATCTTTCTAACTCAGTCACTCTGCCTGGCAATGGGTTTGTAGTGTGCTCAATGGAGGAGATCCACGGCTCCATTTCCCCGATTAGCTTCTGTTGAGCCATGTAGTTTGTGTGTAAGTTATCCATTTTACTGGACAGCTGCTCATGTTTGGGAGTGAGCGCTTGTAAGATTTGGCTAGAAACCTCCATGACTAGTGTTCCCACCGTGGCTTCTCTTCCTCCAGGCTCTGCCATCACACTTGGGACCACACTTGTTTCAGGGGGGAGTCTTCTTTCCCCCTGCCAACTTGGCTGACCCAGTTTAGCCACTCCTGGGGCTAAATATGCATTCATCCTGCTTTCCTCCTGATATGGCTTCATTATATTACCGGTAGAATGAGCTTAAAATAATATATTTTAACAAAAGTTGACAAGCGAGGTTCTGGGTTGTCCAAGGAGACATCTACTCATGTAGGTGGTGCATGTGCATCCAGAATTCATTTTGAACCCCTCATTTATGAAAACTGAACTGCCTTGGAGGCTGCCAGCTGGTTGTACTCAGCGGATGGAAAGGCTGATTTTTCTCCACCACCTTTTAGTGTGCAACAGATTATGGGATTTCCATCACAGCATCCAGGTCAGTCTTGTGTTAAATATTTACCACAGCTTGGTCAAACTGTTCACAATGTTAGTGGGGTTCCACACAGGGACAGTGAGATGCATGAAACTGTACAAAATACTACTAGTTAAATGCTGCCAATCTGCAAAAACTACATTAAGTGAATATTCCCCTACTTCTGGATCTGCAAAATATTTTCAACAAGAAATATATTAGTTGTCCAGTACTCTGATAGTGAGAACAACAGCATCAGCTAGGTGACTGGGACCATGGCAGGCAGGTCTGTAAGGAAGCAGAGCAGTTGAACAAATAGCAGTTACACTAGAGATAACAACAGTGGCAGGTTAGGCAGGCAGATCTATGGGTAACATCATGGCTATTAGAGGAGACAGAGAGTGTGTATAAGAGGGTTACTTTCAGATTGGGCAGTGGTGCCCAGTGGAGTGCCACAGGGGTCAGTGTTGGGGCCATGCCTGTTTAGCATATATGTCTCCACATTGCAATATAATGATGAAAGGTTTGGCTAACCAAATTTGCTGATGACTGTTGATTGGGGTTAAAAATAACAGATAAAGAAGATAGTATAACACTTCAGAAAGCACTGGACTACACAAACACTTGGTGCACCACCTACCAACTACACCTAAACCCTGAAAAATGCACCATTATGTACCTTGGCCACAAAAATCAGCAAGTAAAATATCAGTTAGGAATCATTAACCTAAAAAAACAACAGCAGAAAGGGACCTGGGAATAACCATATCAAACGACCTCAGATCTGGCCCTCATTGCCACAAAATCAATAAAAAGGCAAATGGGGTTCTTAATTGAATTCTGAGACACATTGCTAGCAGGGAGAAATCAGTCATGATAACACCGTATGGCTCATTGCTAGCAGGGAGAAATCAGTCATGATTACACTGTATGGCTCACTGATGAGACCCATACTGGAGTATGGGGCCCAGGTTTGGACACCATATCAAAAGAAGGACATGGCTAGATTGGAGAGCATACAAAGAAATGCCACGAGATGTATAACGGGCATGAAAACAAAAGACTGCCCCACAAGACTCAGCAGCTTAAAGAGGTTCACACTGGAATATAGGAGATTAAGAGGCGATATGTGCCTACTGTACAAATTCTTAACTGATCATGAACTGAACGAGAGATTGGGGTTAACATTCAGGTGTAAGAATTACAACATAAGAACTCATGTGTTTCAGCTCTCAGAGGAACACTGTAGAACATGGAAGAGAAAAATGTGGTTTAATCAGAGGTTGGTAACTACATGGAATGAGCTACCAAGTTCAGTAGTAGAAATCCCATCTATGGATGTGTTTAAAATTCATATGGGTGAGTTTTTCCACATATTTTGATTACTAAGGGGAGCACTATGGATGGAAGTCTGCAAAAGCTCAGTATGACCTATGATACCTATGATGATACTGAGGCAACTGGAGAACATAATCCAGGCAGCAAACTTTAAACTGGCAGATTTATAAAAAAAAAAAAAACACAATTACATGGTGACCCAGCTAGAGAGTATTCTAGAGATAATAACTGTAGCAGGCTAGGTAGCAAGCAGCAAATTTAAATTACCAGAGGTACAAAAACAAAACTAAAATTGGCAGAGGAATAAAAACAAAACTAAAATTGGCAGAGGTATAAAAAAACAAACACAATTATGAGGTCACTTGCCTATTGAGTGCACAAGAGAAAAAACTGTAGCAAAATAAGAATAGACATGAGTGTGAAGTACATCAACACAAATAGTCACAAGAATGTGGTGCACATAAACACAAATAGTCACAAGAATGTGGTGGACATGAACACAAAAAGTCACAAGTGTGTGGTGCACATAAGCACAAATAGTCACAAGTGTGTGGTGTACATAAGCACAAACAGTCACAAGAATGTGGTGCACATAAATGTAAATAGTCACAAGAATGTGGTGCACATAAACACAAATAATCACAAGAGTGTGATGCACATAAGTACAAATACTCACAGGAATGTGGTGCACATAAACACAAATAGTCACAAGAGTGTGATGCACATAAGCACAAATAGTCACAAGAATGTGGTGCAGATAAACAGAAATAGTCACAAAAGTGTGGTTTACATAAGTAAAAACAGTCACAAGAATGTGGTGCACATAAACACAAATAGTCTCAAGAGTGTGGTAGATAAGCACAATCACAAGAATGTGGTGTACAAAAGCACAAATAGTCACAAGAATGTGGTGTAAAAAAGCAAAAATAATCACAAGAGTGTAGTGTACATGAACTCAAATAGTCACAATAGCGTGGTGTACATAAGCACAAATAGTCACAAGAGTGTGATGCACATAAGCACAAATAGTCATAAGAGTGCGGTACATAAGCACAATCACAAGAGTGTGGTGTACAAAATCACAAATAGTCACAAGAATGTGGTGTAAAAAAGCAAAAATAATCACAAGAGTGTAGTGTACGTAAACTCAAATAGTCACAATAGTGTGGTGTACATAAGCACAAATAGTCACAAGAGTGTGATGCACATAAGCACAAATAGTCAAAAGAATCTGATGCACATAAATGCAAATAGTCAAAAGAATGTGGTGCACATAAGTGCAAATAGTCAAAAGAATGTGATGCACATAAACATAAATAGTCACAAGAATGTGATGCGCATAAACACAAATAGTCATAATAGTTTGGTGTACGTAAGTACAAATAGTCACAAGAATGTGGTGCACATAAACTCAAATAGTCACAAGAGTGTGGTAGATAAGCACAATCACTAGAGTGTGGTGTACAAAAGCACAAATAGTCACAAGAATGTGGTGTACATAAGCACAAACAGTCAAAAGAGTGTGGCGCACATAAATGCAAATCATCACAAGAATGTGGTGAAAAATAATCACAAGAGTGTAGTGTACGTAAACTCAAATAATCACAATAGCGTGGTGTACATAAGCACAAATAGTCACAAGAGTGTGGTGTACATAAGCACAAATAGTCACACGACTGTGGTGCACATAAACACAAATACTCACAAGAGTGTAGTACATAAGCACAATCACAAGAGTGTAGTGTATATAAACTCAAATAGTCACAAGCGTGTGGTGTACATAAGCACAAATAGTCACAAGAGTGTGGCGCACATAAACACAAATAGTCACAAGAATATGGTGCACATAAATGCAAATCATCACAAGAATGTGGTGAACATAAACACAAATAGTCACAAGAATGTGGTGCACATAAACACAAATAGTCACAAGAGTGTGATGCACATAAGCACAAATAGTCACAAGAATGTGGTGCACATAATCGCAAATAGTCACAAGAATGTGGTGCACATAAACACAAATTGTCACAAGAATGTGGAGCACATAAACACAAATAGTCACAAGAGTGTGATGCACATAAATACAAATAGTTATAAGAGTGTGAATCACATAGGCACAAATAGTAACAAGAATGTGGTGCACATAAATGCAAATAGTCACAAGAGTGTGGTGCACATAAACACAAACTGTCACAAGAATGTGGTGCACATAAGCACAAATAGTCACACGAATGTGGTGCACATAAATTCAAATATTCACAAGAGTGTGGTGTACATAAACACAAACAGTCATAAGAATGTGGTGTACATAAATGCAAATAGTCACAAGAACGTGGTGCACATAAATGCAAATAGTCACAAGAATGTGGTGCACATAAACACAAATAGTCACAAGAGTGTGATACACATAAGCACAAATAGTCACAGGAATGTGGTGCACATAAACACAAATAGTTACATGAGTGTGATGCACATAAGCGCAAATAGTCATAAGAGTGTGGTGTACATAAGCACAAATAGTCACAAGAATGAGGTGCACAAAAACACAAATATTCACAAGAGTGTGGTGCACATAAACACAAATAGTCACAAGAATGTGGTGCACATATACACAAATAGTCACAAGAGTGTGATGCACATAAGCACAAATAGTCACAAGAATGTGGTGCACATAAACACAAACTGTCACAAGAATGTGGAGCACATAAACACAAATAGTCACAAGAGTGTGATGCACATAAACACAAATAGTTATAAGAGTGTGATGCACATAAGCACAAATAGTCACAAGAATGTGGTGCACATAAATGCAAATAGTAACAAGAGTGTGGTGCATATAAACACAAATAGTCACAAGAATGTGGTGCATATAAGCACAAATAGTCACACGAATGTGGTGCACATAAATACAAATATTCACAAGAGTGTGATGTACATAAACACAAATAGTCACAAGAATGTGTTACACATAAACACAAATAGTCAGAAGGATTTGGTGCACATAAATACATATAGTCACAAGAGTTTGGTGTACATAAGTACAAATAGTCACAAGAATGTGGTGCACATAAACACAAATAGTCACAAGAATGTGGTGCACATAAGCACAAATAGTCACAAGAGTGTGGTGCACATAAATGCAAATAATCACAAGAGTGTGGTGCACATAAACACAAATAGTCACAAGAGTGCGGTACATAAGCACAATCACAAGAGTGTGGTGTACAAAACTACAAATAGTCACAAGTGTGTGGTGTACATAAGCACAAATAGTCACAAGAGTGTGGTGACATAAATGCAAATAGTCACAAGAATGTGGTGCACATAAACACAAATAGTCACAAGAGTGCGGTACATAAGCACAATCACAAGAGTGTGGTGTACAAAATCACAAATAGTCACAAGAATGTGGTGCACATAAACACAAATAGTCACAAGAATGTGGTGCAGATAAACAAAATAGTCACAAAAGTGTGGTTTACATAAGTAAAAATAGTCACAAGAATGTGGTGCACATAAACACAAATAGTCACAAGAGTGCGGTACATAAGCACAATCACAAGAGTGTGGTGTACAAAATCACAAATAGTCACAAGAATGTGGTGTAAAAAGCAAAATAATCACAAGGTGCACATAAATCAAATAGTCACAAGAATGTGGTGCACATAAACACAAATAGTCACAAGAATGTGGTGCACATAAACACAAATAGTCACAAGTGTGTGGTGCACATAAGCACAAATAGTCACAAGTGTGTGTGTACATAAGCACAAACAGTCACAAGAATGTGGTGCACATAGGCAAAATAGTCACAAGAATGTGGTGCACATAAACACAAATAGTCACAAGAGTGTGATGCACATAAGTACAAATACTCACAGGAATGTGGTGCACATAAACACAAATAGTCACAAGAGTGTGATGCACATAAGCACAAATAGTCACAAGAATGTGGTGCAGATAAACAGAAATAGTCACAAAATTGTGGTTTACATAAGTAAAAATAGTCACAAGAATGTGGTGCACATAAACACAAATAGTTTCAAGAGTGTGGTAGATAAGCACAATCACAAGAATGTGGTGTACAAAAGCACAAATAGTCACAAGAATGTGGTGTAAAAAAGCAAAAATAATCACAAGAGTGTAGTGTACATGAACTCAAATAGTCACAATAGCGTGGTGTACATAAGCACAAATAGTCACAAGAGTGTGGTGTACATAAGTACAAATAGTCATAAGAGTGTGGTGTACATAAGCACAAATAGTCACAAGAATGTGGTGCACATAAACACAAATAGTCACAAGAATGTGGTGCACATAAGCACAAATAGTCACAAGAGTGTGGTGTACATAAACACAAATAGTCACAAGAATGTGGTGCACATAAACACAAACAGTCACAAGAGGGTGGTACATAAGCACAATCACAAGTGTGTGGTGCACAAAAGCACAAATAGGCACAAGAATGTGGTGTAAAAAAGCAAAAATAATCACAAGAGTGTAGTGTACATAAACTCAAATAGTCACAATAGCGTGGTGTACATTAGCACAGATAGTCACAAGAGTGTGGTGTACATAAGCACAAATAGTCACAAGACTGTGGTGCACATAAACAGATATACTCACAAGAGTGTGGTGTATATAAGCACAGTCACAAGAATGTGGTGCACATAAACACAAATAGTCACAAGAGTGCGGTACATAAGCACAATCACAAGAGTGTGGTGTACAAAATCACAAATAGTCACAAGTGTGTGGTGTACATAAGCACAAACAGTCACAAGAATGTGGTGCACATGAACAAAAATAGTCACAAGAATGTGGTGCACATAAACACAAATAATCACAAGAGTGTGATGCACATAAGTACAAATACTCACAGGAATGTGATGCACATAAACACAAATAGTCACAAGAGTGTGATGCACATAAGCACAAATAGTCACAAGAATGTGGTGCAGATAAACAGAAATAGTCACAAAAGTGTGGTTTACATAAGTAAAAATAGTCACAAGAATGTGGTGCACATAAACACAAATAGTCACAAGAGTGCGGTACATAAGCACAATCACAAGAGTGTGGTGTACAAAATCACAAATAGTCACAAGAATGTGGTGTAAAAAAGCAAAAATAATCACAAGAGTGTAGTGTACGTAAACTCAAATAGTCACAATAGTGTGGTGTACATAAGCACAAATAGTCACAAGAGTGTGATGCACATAAGCACAAATAGTCAAAAGAATCTGATGCACATAAATGCAAATAGTCAAAAGAATGTGGTGCACATAAGTGCAAATAGTCAAAAGAATGTGATGCACATAAACATAAATAGTCACAAGAATGTGATGCGCATAAACACAAATAGTCATAATAGTTTGGTGTGCGTAAGTACAAATAGTCACAAGAGTGGTGCACATAAACTCAAATAGTCACAAGAGTGTGGTAGATAAGCACAATCACTAGAGTGTGGTGTACAAAGCACAAATAGTCACAAGAATGTGGTGTACATAAAGCACAAACAGTCACAAGAGTGTGGCGCACATAAATGCAAATCATCACAAGAATGTGGTGAAAAATAATCACAAGAGTGTAGTGTACGTAAACTCAAATAATCACAATAGCGTGGTGTACATAAGCACAAATAGTCACAAGAGTGTGGTGTACATAAGCACAAATAGTCACACGACTGTGGTGCACATAAACACAAATACTCACAAGAGTGTAGTACATAAGCACAATCACAAGAGTGTAGTGTATATAAACTCAAATAGTCACAAGCGTGTGGTGTACATAAGCACAAATAGTCACAAGAGTGTGGCGCACATAAACACAAATAGTCACAAGAATATGGTGCACATAAATGCAAATCATCACAAGAATGTGGTGAACATAAACACAAATAGTCACAAGAGTGTGATACACATAAGCACAAATAGTCACAGGAATGTGGTGCACATAAACACAAATAGTTACATGAGTGTGAATCACATAGGCACAAATAGTAACAAGAATGTGGTGCACATAAATGCAAATAGTCACAAGAGTGTGGTGCACATAAACACAAACTGTCACAAGAATGTGGTGCACATAAGCACAAATAGTCACACGAATGTGGTGCACATAAATTCAAATATTCACAAGAGTGTGGTGTACATAAACACAAACAGTCATAAGAATGTGGTGTACATAAACACAAATAGTCACAAGAACGTGGTGCACATAAATGCAAATAATCACAAGAATGTGGTGCACATAAACACAAATAGTCACAAGAGTGTGATACACATAAGCACAAATAGTCACAGGAATGTGGTGCACATAAACACAAATAGTTACATGAGTGTGATGCACATAAGCGCAAATAGTCATAAGAGTGTGGTGTACATAAGCACAAATAGTCACAAGAATGAGGTGCACAAAAACACAAATAGTCACAAGAATGTGGTGCACATAAATGCAAATAGTAACAAGAGTGTGGTGCATATAAACACAAATAGTCACAAGAATGTGGTGCATATAAGCACAAATAGTCACACGAATGTGGTGCACATAAATACAAATATTCACAAGAGTGTGATGTACATAAACACAAATAGTCACAAGAATGTGTTACACATAAACTCAAATAGTCACAAGGATTTGGTGCACATAAATACATATAGTCACAAGAGTTTGGAGTGCATAAGTACAAATAGTCACAAGAATGTGGTGTACTTAAACACAAATAGTCACACGAATGTGGTGCACATAAACACAAATAGTCACAAGGGTGTGGTGTACATATGCACAAATAGTCACAAGAGTGTGGTGCACATAAATGCAAATAATCACAAGAGTGTGGTGCACATAAACACAAATAGTCACAAGAATGTGGTGTACATAAGCACAAATAGTCCAAGAATGTGGTGTAGATAAGCACAAATAGTCACAAGAATGTGGTGCACATAAACACAAATAGTCACAAGAATGTGGTGTACATAAGCACAAATAGTCACAAGAGTGTGGTGTATATAAGCACAGTCACAAGAATGTGGTGCACATAAACACAAATAGTCACAAGAGTGTGGTACATAAGCACAATCACAAGTGTGTGGTATACAAAATCACAAATAGTCACAAGAATGTGGTGTAAAAAAGCAAAAATAATCACAAGAGTGTAGTGTACGTAAACTCAAATAGTCACAATAGTGTGGTGTACATAAGCACAAATAGTCACAAGAGTGTGATGCACATAAGCACAACTAGTCAAAAGAATGTGATGCACATAAACGCAAATAGTCAAAAGAATGTGGTGCACATAAGTGCAAATAGTCAAAAGAATGTGATGCACATAAACACAAATAGTCACAAGAATGTGATGCACATAAACACAAATAGTCACAAGAGTGTGATGCACATAAGCACAGATAGTCACAAGAATGTGGTGCACATAAACACAAATAGTCACAAGAGTGTGGTGTATATAAGCACACATAGGCACAAGAGTGTGGTGTACATAAGCAGAAATAGTCATAAGAATTTGGTGCACATAAGCACAAATAGTCACAAGAGTGTGGTACATAAGCACAATCACAAGAGTGTGGTGTACAAAAGCACAAATAGGCACAAGAATGTGGTGTAAAAAAGCAAAAATAATCACAAGAGTGTAGAGTACATAAACTCAAATAGTCACAATAGTGTGGTGTACATAAGCACAAATAGCCACAAGAGTGTAGTGCACATAAACACAAATAGTCACAAGAATGTGGTGCACATAAACACAAATAGTCACAAGAGTGTGGTGTTTATAAGAGAAATAGTCGAAGAGTGTGGTGTGCAAAAGCACAAATAGTCACAACAGTGTGGTTGGTGTATATAAGTGCAAATAGTCATGAGTGCGGTGTACATAAGCACAAATAGCCACAAGAGTGTGGTGTACATACGCACAAATAGTCACAAGAATGTGATGTACATAAGCACAAATGATCACAAGAATGTGGTGTATATAAGCACTGTCACAAGAATGTAGTGTACATAGGCACAAATAGTAACAAGAATCTGGTTTACATAAGCATGACCACAAGTAGAAAGCAGATGTGGAGCAGAATGGCAGTTAGCAGAAAGTCAGCCTTGGATTGAAGGGCAGTTTCCAAGCAGGAGTCTGAAGCGGTTAGACTGATAAGCTAGGAAGTCAGTAGACCAGACCAGGAGCAGCGTGGCCTACTAGTTGACTCCAGGCAGACTCCTCGATGTCCTTAATACTTGATCCTTCCCACGAGGACTGCACACTGAAGGACTGCTTGTAACACACCGAACTTATGGGCAGGATTTTGCCACCCTTGGGAAATCCAGGGCCAGCTGATTGGCTGCTGGCCAAAAGTAGTAAAGAAAGTCCTGAAATCGCTGCTGTTGCAGCTGCAGTAAAGTCCGAGGGAAGGGTTCAGTGGCCGGAAGCCCCTGCTATCCCTCCTGAGGTTGCAGCCCGCTGGAGTGGCTGTGAAAATGGCACCGGACACCAAACAAGAGCTGGAGGCAGACTGAAAAGTTATACCTTTCACAGCATCATCCTTGGGGAAATCCTGGGCCAAATGACAAGCTGCTGGCCAAAGGTAATAAAGAAGGTCCCCAAATCACTGCTGTTGCAATAACTAATAACAATGCTTCTTCTCAAGTTGAAATGGACATTCCTGTTTAAAATGAAAGAAATGATGCCACTAACACTACTATGGCCGAGGTTCTCTCTGACTTGCAGAACAAAATTATTGGTCTAAAACATTTAACGAGATCTTCCAGTCATAGAAGAGGAATAGAGAATTTCAATAAATCATGTTTGAATTTGTCTCCCCTTAGAGTGTTGCCTCTCAGTCCAGAGCCTCCTAAGGTATTTCACAATCTAAATGAAAATCTTGAACCAACTGCTTATTACCCTTAATATCTCAGTGCAGATATTACTAACATGAGTAACTGATATGTAGCAGGAACAGCTGGTAAAACTCAGGAATGAGCTGGATACTATTCGAAAGGATATTGCAACCAATTGTGCCAGGATGAATGAGATCCTGAGAAGATTTAGACTGTTGAACCATACAACCTGTATTTGGCACTAAATCTGATTTTAGTTCAGTAATGTTTCCTGAACGGGCCCCTGTAAAGGGGGAGAAATGAAAAAGGGGCAAAAGAAAAGTGAAATAAAAGGGATGGGAAGGTAAAAACACCCAAGGTTAATCATTCTCTGGCAGCAATGATTAACTCCACTTCTCTGAGGCATATAGTCAAGGCCCCTGGAATTCTGCGGTTCTGCAGTTGCGAAATTTGCTGCAGAATTTGCATCATGTCGCAGAATATATATAGTGCTGCAGAATTCATTGTTTTTGGTGAATTTTCGTATAAATATACTGTTTTTCCATAGTGTCAGGCTTTCTTTCCCACCTCGTTTATCCTGAAGCACCTCCTCTATGCTCAGCATACGATGTCATCGATGACATCACATCATATTTAGTCAATGACAGGACTGCATTCTGCCAGAGAAATGAATAAATCATGCTGCAGAAATCAGAAAATGCTGCCACAGAAGTCAAGGAGCCCTGCCGTAGAAATCAGAAAATTCTGCCGCAGAATACCAGGGGCCCTGCATATAGTCAAGTCAGTAAATTTGCACAAGAATACTAGGAATTCTACAAGTGACAGAAGTTTGAGCACAGACTAGAGTCAAAATCTAATGACATACAGTAGGGCAAGGCAAATCCCCTGCTTCTAAATTGCAGGCTACTTGTACTGACCTGGCTACTGTTAAGAACTGTAACCTAATGCTGGATAAATTAGGCATAAAAACAACTACTGAGGAAAGAATGATTGACAGCTCTTTTTAATTTACATCCAACTGATAATAGAATTGATGGGGACAATAGGGATCTTCCCAGCATAGGGCACCCCATAACTATCGATGGTACTGCAGTTCTTATGAATGATAGTTCTTATAAATGATAGAACTTCTTGCAGTTCTGTCTGCAGCAACGTGCATAATAATGAGGACTTGAGCTCTACTGATCAGGTAATGAGCTGTGGTATTCTCAGACAACATGGTTACATTATAGAAATTACTTCTGTGGGAATTTCACCCCTGGACTCCATTACTCACCTGTTTCAAGTGAAAATGGAAGACCAGGTAAATGAAGGTGATATTTATGATGTTGCTGTTATCGAGGATGATTATGCATTAGACTGTTTGCAAATTATATGTATAATATAGAGTGGCAGGCTGTTCTTGGAATAATGGGCATTTACTGAAGAACCACAATGTATTCTGACATATTTAAATAGACAAATTTAGTTATAGTAATAACACTCTTGATAGAGCTCATTATACTTGAGTATTTTTGGTCTAAGGAGACATTCTGGAGAAATGAATGCAAGATTATCTAGGTCAGTTTGCTCCTTCGTCTCAAAATATCTTCAAATTCCTTTAGGTAATAAAGAGGTAATTATGACAAAAAGATGGGAGGACTTCCACGGTGCACAAGTAAACTTAGTTCTTAGAGCTAGTGAAATTGCTAAGAAGGTGCTGGCTAAAAAGAGACCTGTTAGCATGGGAATTTATGTGGCACAGAACAGCTGCTGTAAGACTAACATTCCCTTACATGCAAGCTCACGTCCTGTGACTGAGACAACTATGGATAATGTTCACTTTACCAATAGGTTTAATTTATTAGCAGGCTATCAATGACTACCATTTGAGCTGAATTAATCCCCATTTGGCTCTCTAGAGCACAATGAAGTCTCGAGTGAGGTCTTCTCTCATCATCTGATTTCTTGGAACAATGTGGGTCTTAATTGTAAGTTGGGAGATCAGGGCTGGTCTGATTATTTGCACTTCTTTAGCGTAATATGTCTGCAAGAAATCTTGCACTTAAAGGGACAGGATAGTTCTATTAATAATTACATACTAACATACTAACATACTAAAATGCCAGCAGAATAGGCCTAACGGTCTTTCGTGTCTGCTCGTTTGGTCAGTCCCCAACCTGGGTGCTGACCTTGCTGTCCCCCTCGCCTTCTCTGGCTTCTCCCTTCCCAGTTCCGGATATTCTTGCTGCATTGGATTTTGCTTCCAGAACCCTTCCCCTGTACCTGTCTGTGAGGTCAAACCTCATATATCAGAGCTTGTAGATTTTTTTTTTAAGTCTGTTGCAACAGCCCTCTTTCTGTTAATTCTTCTCCTCTTCTTCCTAACAAAATATAGGTTGGCCACCTATATGTACTGATCTTTTGTTTTGTTTTGTTTTGTCTCTCTCTCTCTCTGTACAAGTTCTTGTATCCCGGGTATGACCCCCACCCCCCTTAATTGTTCAAGAATATATTTTGGAATAAAAGTACACCCTAACGAAAGTTTATGAACCCCTGGTGTAAACATAGAGGTTAAGAAATGGCAAAATGAATTTCCATACGACTAGTGTAGCCCTCATATTTAGTACAGTTGGTCTCCGTAGATCCGTTTTAACAAAGTAGCCTCCGATAGAATTAATGCTTGAATAGCCGTAGTTTTATTTATTACAAGGTTACAAGGCAGCTCAACTCCAAATAACGTTTTGTTTCTTTCTTGAAATTCTCTAAGAATAAAAGCATCGACCGTCTGTCGCACATTAGCTAAATGAAATTCTCCTTCATGAATATGCGCTGAGTCGTGTAGACATTTTCTTTCATAGCCAGTGATACAAAAAGCAGTTTTTTTTTTAGCTGAATTACATATCTACAAGTCCTCCGGAACCAAGCAGGAGCATTTTAGCCTAAAATTAGTTACTCAACCAAACGAGAGAAAATTCACCTTACACTGTGTTGGGAATCAAGCTCCTTCTGCTGCAGCCCTCTCTAAAACCCGGCCGGCCACATCTTACACACTTTTATGATGTTACTAAGAGGAGGTGCCTGCTGCTGCAAAAATGAAACTTTAAGCTCTCCTTTTGTAAATAACTGCTGCAGGATAATACATAGAAATGTGTACAAGGATTTAAAGGCATATTACTATGACAGATGTTAATAATAATGAAAGAATAAAGAAATGTAATTAATTGTAACATACAGAGGTGGGGCTAAGCTACCACCTGACCAATGTTCTGTATAAATTTAGAGTACCTGAACTAAAGAATCAGATAGTCTGGGAGGTTCAGTCCTGTGCTGACCTCAAGGAGAGTAGTACTCTAGCTATTCTAGTGCTACTGAAAAGCAATGTTACTTTCCTGCATGGATGTTTTTATTTATTGTTTCGTTTGAAAGTCTGATTCTGTATTTTTTTTGTTAATAAATTTATTTTGGATTTTGGTCATCCGAGTCAACTCGTCCTCCTTTTTAAGCCCACACTTCACACGTGGTGTCCAAGTGGGATGTTTTTGAGGATACTGCTATTAAGTGTCCAAGGAGGTGGAGAAGGTTGAATGTCCCAGGAGGAGTATAGTGGGGTACTGACCAGAACCATGGCAAAGAAAACAGGGATACCTCTTCAGACCGGACTCCCTGATGTAAGACGGAAACTGGTGAAGCCAAAAGAAGATGATGATGGTTCGGATGAGGAACAAGAGGAATTGGAGAAAGGACCCCCTTCAGGTGATTCGCAGGAACTTCTACACTGGTTGTGTATGCAACAGATAGCGATGGAAAAACAAAGAGACAAAGAAATGAGAAGGTATGAGGCAAGGTGGGCTGATACCTTAAAAGCTATCCAGACACTCGGTGTCAGCAGGGCCCCTTCCTTACCAGCAGGGGACATTCCCAAAGACATAAAGATGACTAAGCTAAGTGATTCAGATGACATAGAGACATATCTCACTACCTTTGAGTGCATAGCCAGAGCCTGTCAGTGGCCTAGAGAACAGTGGGTAATCCGACTTGCTCCTTATTTGACTGGGAAAGCCCAACTGGCCTATGGCAGGGTAGACGGTGCTATGAGTGACAATTATGACACAGTTAAAGAAGCAATTTTAAAAAGATATGATATCTGCTTAGAGACATATAGACAGAGATTCCGAGCTCTAAAATTTCAACCCTCTGACACTCCTCAAGAAGCTTTTACTAGACTTAACGACTTGTGCACTAAGTGGCTACAGCCTACTACTAACACCAAAGAACAAATGTTGGAAGCAGTAGTGTTGGAGCAGTTTATACAGATTTTGCCTCAAGATGTCCAGATGTGGGTACGAGAGCACCGTCTGGAGACAGCTAAGAAAGCGGTTCAACTGGCAGAGGATTATCTAACTGCCCGACCTAATCGACCTAAAAGTCATCCAGGAACTGATCGCCACATCCTTCTACGGTAAGAGCTTCTTCTACAGTTACTACGCCTCTACCAGGTGTTCCAGTTAAAACTGTAGGAATTCATAAGTCCCCCATTACTGAAGTGATATGTCATTATTGCCAAGGAAAAGGACATATCGCAAGATTCTGTCCAAAAAAGAAAGCTGCTTCCACACATCTAGCCTTAGCCAATTGGGGACAGTATTTTATTCCTGTCACAGTGAATGGTAAAGAGATGGTTGGACTAATAGACTCTGGTAGCCGACAGACCTTGGTAAGAGCTTCTTTGATAACTAAAGCACCTAGTATTTCACAAACCGAAGTAATTTGTATTCATGGAGACACACATGTCTACCCTGTACAGCAAGTAAAAATACAGGTACAGTCAAATACCCGAAACATGGAGGTTGGGGTGGTTCCACAACTACCTGTGTCAATTATATTGGGACAGGACCATCCAGATTTTCATCAGCTACTGAACAATGTTAATAAGTTTAATGCCATGACTACTAGAGCACAGGCGAAAAAGGATGTTGACCTGCAATATTCCTTTCCCTTTGAGGACAGTTTATTTGAACTTCCAGGGAAGATGAGAAAGTCAAGAAAACAAAAAAAGCAAGAAAAACAGGTGTGGCAACATCTACACAAAGACTTTACAAACACTGGGGACTTTAAAAATATAGGGTTACAAAATACTTTTAAGGAATCACAAATACAGGATGAGTCCTTGAAACCTTATTTTCTACAAGTAGGAAAGGAACAGAATTCCAACCAGAAATTTGTAATTGAGAAAGGTTTATTGTATAGGAAATGTGTGAATATGAAAACAGTGGAAACTATATTGCAATTACTGGTACCTACTGTTTATAGAGAACACTTGTTGACACTTGCACATGACATACCCATGGCTGGCCATCTAGGAAAGGAACGAACCTTGTTTCAACAGAAACAAGATATAGAGACATTAATACAGACTTTTCAAAATACATTTACAACAAACCCTGGAGTTGTGGAAGGAATCGAGCACCATATAGAAGTTACTGATACTAAACCTATTAGACATAAGCCATATAGAATACCTGAAAGCTTGAGGGGAAGAAGTGAAAAAGGAATTATTGAAAATGCAGCAAATAGGGGTCATCAAGCCTTCTAAAAGCCCCTGGAATTTTCCTATGGTTGTGGTAAATAAAAAAGAAGGAGGGGGTGAGAGTATGTTTGGATTTTCGCAAATTGAATAGTATATCTAGATTTGATGGGTATCCCATGCCCAGGATTGATGATATTATAGACCGTTTAGGTAATGCCCAATATATTAGTACATTGGACCTTTCCAAAGGTTACTGGCAAATACCCCTTGATGCTGCATCCCAAGAAAAGACTGCGTTTAGCACGCCAATTGGGTTATTCCAGTTTACCAAGATGCCGTTTGGATTGAATGGAGCCCCAGCTACATTCCAGAAATATATGGATCAGTTACTGCAGCCATATACAGAATACAGTGCAGCATATTTAGATGATGTAATCATCTTTAGTACATCTTGGGAAAAACATCTAGTTCACTTACAAAATGTTTTATCAGTTATAGCTAAAGCAGGGCTGACTATAAACCCCCATAAATGTTCTATAGGTATGCAGAAAACCAGATATCTAGGTTTTATAATTGGACAGGGAGAGGTAAAACCTGATATCGGTAAAGTAGAGGCGATTGCTAACAGTTCCCAGCCACAAACAAAAAAACAGGTCAAATCTTTTTTAGGACTAGCTAGTTATTATCGGCGTTTTGTACCCAATTTTGCAGACATTGCTAGCCCTTTGATAGAGTTGACTAAAAAGAATCGACCTGAAAAGATTTATTGGAATGAACAATGCAATTTGGCCTTTAATACATTAAAGGCCAAACTTTGCTCATACCCAATATTATACAGTCCTGATTTCCGAAAGCCATTCTTATTACACACTGATGCCTCTAATAATGGAATTGGAGCTGTACTATCACAGACAGATGGAGAAGATGAGCATCCAATTATATGTATTAGCAAAAATTACATCTAAGGGAAACCAGATATTCTACAATAGAAAAATAATGCTTAGCTATCTATTGGGCAATAAATGCCTTAAAATTTTATCTGTGGGTAGACCATTTTTACTACTCACAGATCATAACCCGTTATGTTGGCTTAATACAATGAAAGATAAAATTCCCCGCATTATGCGGTGGTATTTAGCCCTTCAACAGTATACATTTGAGATACAGCATAGATCAGGGAAAAAGCATGCTAATGCTGATTATCTATCCCGTTATGGAGCAGAACAGGATAGTACCCCAGACTCCGGAGTAAATGAAGATAATGATTTCCTAACTGATTTGAATTAAAAAAAAAATATATATATATATATATACAGACAAATTATAATAGCTGGGACTCCGGAGTGGAGCTTTGGGAGTGGGAGGGCTAAAGCGCCATCTTCCCTATCATAATAGGAAAGATCTGGTATCTTGCCTATGAAACCAATGAACATTGTTGGATTTTGAAAAAAAAAAAAAAAAAACATTGGTTTCATTTTAATGGGGGAGGAATGTGAGGTCAAACCTCATATATCAGAGCTTGTAGATTTTTTTTTAAAGTCTGTTGCAACAGCCCTCTTTCTGTTAATTCTTCTCCTCTTCTTCCTAACAAAATATAGGTTGGCCACCTATATGTACTGATCTTTTGTTTTGTTTAGTCTCTCTCTCTCTCTCTCTCTCTGTACAAGTTCTGGTATCCTGGGTATGACCCCCACCCCCCTTAATTGTTCAAGAATATATTTTGGAATAAAAGTACACCCTAATGAAAGTTTATGAACCCCCTGGTGTCGCTTATAGAGGTTAAGAAATGGCAAAATGAATTTCCATACGGCTTAGTGTAGCCCTCATATTTAGTACAGTTGGTCTCCGTAGATCCGTTTTAACAAAGTAGCCTCCGATAGAATTAATGCTTGAATAGCCGTAGTTTTATTTATTACAAGGTTACAAGGCAGCTCAACTCCAAATAACGTTTTTGTTTCTCTCTTCGGAGATTCTCTAAGAATAAAACGCCCGGCCGTCTGTACGCACATTAGCGCTAAATGAAATTCTCCTTCACGAATGTGCGCACAGTCGTGTAGACATTTTCTTTCATAGCCGCCGATACAAAAAGCAGTTTTCTTTTTTTTAGCTGAATTACATATCTACAAGTCCTCCGGAACCAAGCGGGAGCATTTTTAGCCTGAAATTAGTTACTCAACCAAACGAGAGAAAATTCACCTTACACTGTGTTGGGAATCAAGCTCCTTCTGCTGCAGCCCTCTCTAAGAGCCGAGCCGGCCACATCTTACACACTTTTATGATGTTACTAAGAGGAGGTGCCTGCTGCTAAAATGAAACTTTAAGCTCTCCTTTTGTAAATAACTGCTGCAGGATAATACATAGAAATGTGTACAAGGATTTAAAGGCATATTACTATGACAGATGTTAATAATAATGAAAGAATAAAGAAATGTAATTAATTATAACATACAGAGGTGGGGCTAAGCTACCACCTGACCAATGTTCTGTATAAATTTAGAGTACCTGAACTAAAGAATCAGATAGTCTGGGAGGTTCAGTCCTGTGCTGACCTCAAGGAGAGTAGTACTCTAGCTATTCTAGTGCTACTGAAAAGCAATGTTACTTTCCTGCATGGATGTTTTTATTTATTGTTTTGTTTGAAAGTCCGATTCTGTATTTTTTTTGTTAATACATTTATTTTGGATTTTGGTCAACCGAGTCAACTCGTCCTCCTTTTTAAGCCCACACTTCACACTGTCCCACCCCCTCTTGAACCCCTCCACTGTCTCTGCCTCCACCAGCCCCCTAGGCAGTGCATTCCATGGCTCCACCACCCTCTCAGTGAAGTAGCACCTCCTCCTTTCTCCCCTGAATCTTCCCCCCTCCAGCTTCCAGCCATGCCCTCTAGTGGCCCCTTCCTCCTTCCTTCAAAGCACCCCGACTGTTCCTCCCCTATTTACCCTCTTCATGTACCTAAAGACCTCTATCATGTCCCCCCGGTCCCTTCTCTCTTCCAATGTGTACATATTTAGCTCTTCGAGCCTCTCCTCATAGGTCCTGTCCCCCAAGCCCCAAATCATTTTGGTTGCCCTCCTCTGGACCCTCTCCAGGAGGTTAATGTCCCGCTTTAAGTGTGGCCTCCAAAACTGCATGCAGTACTCAAGGTTGAGCCTCACCAAGCAGTTATACAGAGGAGTATCACTTCCCTCCTTCTGGAGGTGATCCCCTAGCGATGCATCCCAGCATCCTGTTGGCCTTGGCTGCTGCCCTCCTACAAGTCTCAGAGTTGTTCATCTTGACATCCACCACCACCCCAGGTCCCTCTCAGCCATCGAGACTTGTAGCATTCCCCCCCCCCAGGGTATACACTTGACCTGGGTTTCTGGCCCCCAGGTGGAGTACCTTGCATTTCCCTGCATGGAACCTCAGCTTCCACTTTCTAGACCATCTTTCCAGAGCCTCCAGGTCCCCCTGTAGGGCCACCCTCCCCTCCTCCCCATCCACCACCGCCCCCAGTTTCGAGTCTACATTACATCTTCTATGAATGGTGGCCTGGCCTGATACATTAAAATTGATAGTTATAAATTTTTAAAGCCTATTTTTCTTATTGAATTTTGAATTGTACTTTGCATCAATATTTTTAATATTACATTAATTCTTTTAATGCAAGCCCCCCCCCATGGGCTTTCCTTCTTTAGGGCTATGCCCTTCTGACCCTCAGCCCAGCATCCTTGTAGTGGCCATGGTGGGGCTCGAGCCTGGGCACCTCTCCGTGCTCCGCACCTACGGCTGTGGTACATTTGGGACTCGACTCATGTTCTAAGTGGGGCCAAGGTCCAATTGATATTCCTGTGCCTCTGGGTGCCCAGAGCAGTCCCAGTAACTTAGAAAGCCAGGCCGCTCAATTGTAAATAAAAAATATGGTGGCCATGTGCCAAGTGTGCATGCAAGGCCACCAGGAGAAAATTTAAAGGAACCATTGTTCCATTATTGGTCCCAGCCTTGTGGTCGATGAAAAACGGTATGTCCCTGGCTCCAGGGGCAAAAGAGGAATTGGGTGACGTTAGCACTATCGACTGGAAAGTTTCCAGTTGCATAAGGGAAATGTTTTAGCCTTTATAAGAGCTTGAATAATAAAATGAGGGACGGGACTGTTTCAGCCCCCTAGCCAGACAAAATGGCAGCCCCCACAAAGAACTACAAAAAGGGGGCTGCTGGGTAACAATACTTTCAGCACTGATTCTGCCTGGGAACCTCACAGCCAATCAAGAGGGGGCTGTAAGAAGGCTAAAAATAGGACTGTTTTGGCGCCTGAAAGGGAGAGTCATTGAGAGGAGCTGCAGTGTGGTTGTGAGAAAAGAGACTGTGTGGGCTCCTGAGCCTAATTCTCTGATGCTTTGCCCTCACTGCTTCTGGACCTTGACTCTAAAGAAAATATATCAAATTGTGTGCAGGAGGAATAGCTACTGTGTCATTTGTTGAAAGGAGAAATTTGCTCCTTATCCTACCCAGCGGTTGGACAGTATTTCTGAACTGGGAAGACAGTTGGACTGCAGATGCTGATTGAGTTGCTGTGCCCCCTCAGCTAAGATCATGTTTTGATGAGGGAAAAATCTGACAAGGGGAGAGACTGTAAGTGCTAAGGCGAGTGCCTGAAACAAGGGCACGGTACTGTTTGGAACAGAGACGACCAGTGGGGGAAGACATCAACAGGCCTGCCTGTGTGAACACTATCTACAAAGGTCTCTGGGTGAAGTTAGCAAGGTCATGCAGGTGATGACCAGCGCGACTAGATTTCTGCAAGCTTCAAGACCTGCAACCTGTGGTACACTACCATCTGTACCCTCCATGGTACCATGCATCCCAGCCAACTGCAAGTCCCCTGTGTGAACTGCACACTGTGAGTATCCCGAGCTGCGGCTTTGGGGAGTCTGTTAGTCAGTTAGGATTCAGAGGGTAAACTCCAATCAGAACTGTGTGTAACATCCAAGTTTGGCAAGACAAAGAGTTCAAGTTTGAAAGTTGTGTTCATTGTGTTATTTTTGGCCCCGATGAATGACCCCAGGCCTGCATCACCACTTCGGTGAGGTACCCACCGAACATGGACATCTCTGGGTGCACCCATTGATGGGAGGATGGGTTGGTGCTGGGAAAGTGTTGTGTCTGTATAGTGTTGGGGTATTTGCCCTTCTCTCAGGTCTCCCCCTCCCTCAATAAATGAGCTTATTGTTTGCATTTTATCCACTGTCACTGTGATTTATTGTAATAGAGTCACTGGAGTGGGATTGCTATTGTGTGGGAAACTTATTGTGTGGGGAAAGTGCTCAAGGGGCTGTTCACTTATTTTCCAGGGGGGCAATAATAACCTGTTCTTTGTCCACAGATATCCCTTGCCACTTACCCTGGGTGGAGACACCACACCATATTTACTGACCACTGTGAAACCCAGGCTGTCCCCCTCGGGGGGGGGGTGTAGTCAGCCCAAGGGCTCCAGAGCAGCCTAGGTGAGTCAAAAGGCTGTTACATTAATATATATTTCCCTCCTCATTCTTCAGAATACTCTCTTAGTGATCCATAGGCATAGATTTTAATGCACCCAACCAAAATCCCAAATGGTTTGTGCACATCACCTGTGATTTTCAGGGGTCAGTGCCCTTTTTTATCATTTCTCTACTGCATGCTCAGCACCCAAGGTACCACAGGTCACAGAGTAACTTTGTTTCTTGTTTTCGGTCATGACTTTGTACAGTTCTCTGCATGAAACCAGGAGTCTTGAGTTTGTTTATTTATTTATTTATGGAAATGAAAGCACACTGAATAAGTTGCTCATCTCTCGGTGTGACCGGGTAAAATTGGATGAAGAATTAGACATACAGTTTAGCATTTAACATATCTGAGAAATTAAACATTCAATTACATTTGTAACAAGACATACAGTTAAAAAAATATCATAAATAATCATATAGTCGCATTTGTGACTTAAGATACAATTAAATGTATCATACCTGTGGAATATGTGTTTAATTACAGGTGGCACATCTGAGGAACATAGTACAGAAATTTAATGTAACCTTGGAGTCAACTCCTTGCAGGAATGGATGACGGTTAAGAGGTGGATTATTTAATAATTATTGAATGAATGAAGTCCAGTGGGGGGACATCAAGGAGGGCAGGGGGTAGACAGGATAAACCAGCTGGGGAAAGAAGAGGATAAAGATGGTGGGAACATTACCGGACTGGAGAAAAGTGAGGGAAAAAAATCAGTTGCGAGGGGCAAGTTAACACAGGGCTAGTGCAATCTGGGAGCACCTCAGACAGAACAAAAAGTGCAAATTATTAGCTCAAGTGAACTAATTCCTTTGATTAAGTGCAGGGAGATAGAGAGGGAAGCAGGAGAGAGGTGGGGGTAAGGGATAGGGAAGGGAAGGATGAGTCATACCTGGAACTGGCCCCTTCAGAGTGCGGAGATAACTGCCAGTGGTGGAATGAGGTGAGGACGTGAAATAAGGGGCAGAAGTAGGCAGGGACAAGTTGGGTAGAGACAGTAGAGGGGATGGTAAAGGGAAGAAGGAGGAGGAGGAGGAGGGGTGGGAGAAACTTGCCTAAGACTAGGCCTCTTCAGGATGCTGAGAACCCCGCCAGAGAGCAGAGTCAGGCGAGGATGAGTTAGGTAGAGAGGATGGAGGGAAAAGGGCCGGGAAGGAGGAGTCATTTCCCAGTGCTGGACCCCTCCAGAATGCTGAAAACCCTACCAGAGGGCAGAACTAGGTGAAGACAAGCTGGGAAGAGAGAAAAGAAAGGATGAAGGGAAAGGAGGGAAAAGGAGGGAAAGAAGAAGCTTGCCTAAGACTAGGCCACTCCAGGATGCTGAGAACCCTGCCAGAGCACAGAATCGGGCGAGGACTAGTTGGGTAGAAAGGATATAGGAGGAGGGGGAGTGAAAGAAGAGTAACTGCCCAGTGCTGGGCCCCTCCAGGATGCAGAGAACCCTGCCAGGGGATAGAATTAGGTGAGGATATATTGGGCAGAGGGAATGTGGGGGATAGAAGAAGAAAGGAAAAAAGGAGAGAAGGAAGAAACTGACCTGAGAGTAGACTTCGGCAGGGTACTAAGAATCTCGACAGAGGGCAGATTTAGGGAAGGATAAGTTGGGTAGAAAGGAGAAAGTGGGAAGGGCAGGGGAGGGGAAGGAGAAAGCTTGCCTAGTGCTAGACCCTCCAGGAAGCTAAGAACCCTGTCAGAGGTCAAAACGAAGCAGGGGAAAGTTGGTAATGGAAAAAGGCTTAGGGGTAGGAGTGAGGGGGTAAGTGGTGAAGGGAGAGGATAGCATGCAGAGAAGAAGGTTCGGGGAGGAAGATTTAATGGGGATGTGAGTCATGGAGAGGAGCAGAGGCATAGGAGGACAATTAAAGAGGGTAAAGGCAGAAGCAATTAGATGAGAGAAAGTTTATGTAAGGCAGAGGCAAGGGAGTAGGAGGAGGAGGAGTCCCATATTTGGAGGGGAGGGAGTTCCAGATTTGCAGGAAATGATGGGTAAAGCCTGACTGCCCAATGAGAGTGGCTCAACGGAGGACCAACAAAGTGCGAGTGTTAGAGGATCTGAGGGAGTGGAAGGGGGGAAGAGAGTGAGCATGAAGGGTAGGATTGAAGTTCTAACCAAAATTTAGAAGTGAGTTTGGCACAATGGGTGAGGCACCTGTTGGCAAGTGGAGGAAGGGGACAGGGCTACTGTATGTCACTGCATGGGTAAAGAACTCTGGGCACTGCTGTGATTGGTCAACAGCTCATTAAAACAATATAAGACACCATCTTCATACCAGCATTTAGTTGGGTACCGTTAAATATGATTTAGGTGAATAAATATGTAATTCCTGACACTACCCCTTCAACCACCTGTTCAACTCCTTGATCGCTCCCTCGTCTATTTTCTTCTTTCCATTCTCCCCCACCCCAGACAGGAAGGCCCTCAGGAAAGGCTAAGAAAGCTGAGTGCTTCTTCACTCCATCCCCCAGCATCTGTAAGTCCATATTCACTGTTTACAGAGGCCAATTCACCAGATCAGTGGTACAAAGGTGTATAGGCACTCTCTGCTCCCCACTCCTCCGCTATGCTCCAGTCAGACATCTGAACACTCCTCCTTACCCCTCATACCTACCCCCCTCTCCACCCATCTAACCATAGAGTCTCCTATCACTAGAATCCTCCCTGCTAACATCTGCCCCCCTCCTTGCCCAGGGTGTCACCATGTCTTTTTTCCCCATCAGCAACAACTAATCCATGGTCACCCTTGCCCAAGTCAGACACCTGTGCCTCTTTGAGGAAGACAAAGTGGTTTGCCACTGGTAGCTCATGGGAAGAGCCAACTGCTGTGTGACTGTCCCTGCTACCTGATCTCCTCCCCCTCCCCACCACCCTCCACCCTCCCAGGCTAGTGGGCCACTGAGGAAGAGGGGTGGATGGTGGGCACAAGCTTAGTTGGAGTTGCAGCTGGAATATTTCCTCTCTAGCTGCTACCAGCTGAGCATGGAACCCATTTTTAATTCTTTTTCATTAATAACTTAATGATTTAAGAGCAGGATCCCTTCTGTGCCAGGCTGGACCTGAATGACATTATGGAGAGGGTATCAAAATGAGACTAACTGGTATGGATAAGCAAGCACATAGGTGAAAAAAAATGCAAAATAAGTTTAATCCATACCTGGGTGGAAATAAAAAAAATAACATAAGATGGAAAAACATTTAATAAAATATATAGATTTGGAACATTCCCAAGTAGTGTTCTCCACAAAAGGATCAATCATGTAAATCCAGGTGCCTCTGATGAATGCTTATGTGAAAGGGGTTGGACAAGAGAACCTATTACACATTGTAATTTTATGTACATGGTGTAAAGCTCAAGGACGAGAATGGTTGGGGAAATAATTGGAAAATACTACTTTCTGAAAGAAGAAATCTTATACAAACTGTTCCAAGCTGACGGATTTTATATGTTTTTACAATTAGGCTATTTCTTACAAGCTGTATATAAACTTAAGAAATATAAATAAGGTATTTTTATCAAATTTATGGCTTGACTCTTACATGTAAATTTTTGTAACTTCAACTCTTTGCATTAATGTATTTATGAATTTTATATACTTTGTATGTAACAGGAAGCCATGGTTACTATGGTCCGTGGGGGATCACAGGTGCTCATACCCACATGCCCATCGGTGGTGTTATGCAGAGGTCCACCAGCACCCACACTAGTCCCTCAGGGTACAGCATGTTCCTTTACACGAAGAGAGCTGGCCTGGGTTCTTGAACAGTTAGGCCCCATCTGGAGTACTGTGTGCAGTACTGGAGGCCACATCTTCACAAGGACATTAACCAAATTGAGGCAGTCCAAAGAAGGGCAATCAAAATGGTGCAGGGACTGTATCAGAAAACATATGAGGACAGATTAACGGAGCTCAATATGTATACCCTAGAGCAAAGGAGGGAGAAAGGTGATATGATCGAAACATTCAAACACCTTAAGGACATTAACACGGTGAAAGAGTCTAACATGTTTCAATATAAGAAAAATAGCAGGACAAGAGAACACAACATGAGATTAGAGGGAGCCCGATTAAGGGGTAATGTGAGGAAGTTCTTTTTCACAGAAAGGGTTTTGGATGCATGGAACGGCCTACCTCAGGAAGTGGTGGATGTGAATTCAGTACAGGGATTCAAACAGGCATGGGATAGGCATAAAGAAGCAATACAGATGAATATGAATAGATAGGCCATTTACAGAGCAAAGGCTGATGGCACATTTATAAGGTAGAAAAAGTAATCGGTAGACTGGATGGGCCTTGAGGTCCTTATCTGCCATCAACTTCTATGTTTCTCAGGTACAGGGAAAACATATTTATGAATAGCACTGTGTATCCATCAGGGGTATTTTAACAGAGAGTGTCCCAGTACACTTGAGCACAAAACTGACTGAGTAAAGGAGCAGTAATTCTAGATGGTATACAGACCTGGCATACATGGATCCCCGGGGTAAAATAGGGTAGTGGCATGGGGAGAAGACAAAGTCTATTTGCAACATTTCAAATACTTTTTAAAGTCTTTGGTCCCTTTTTCCCCACCAGCAGTTTCAGGATGCAGGGCACAGCACTTGAAACTGGAGTTGCATTAAAAAAAATAATTATTTTCAGGTCATATGCACACACTAGAATGGTGATGGGGGTTTGCATGACTCACACCCTGACCAAAGCTCTGCCAAGGGCCCAGTCATAATCAAAATTATTGATCAACAATACTGTACAAGTCCCGAGCTAGCCACGGGTACACATTTAGCAGCATCATTATTTAACACATTTACAGTTTGCTCTAGTGACAGAATTTGGGGTAGTCAGTCAGCAATCCCCTTGCAGCCGGGAGTGGAAAAAAGGGGGTGTACTTAACCCTATGAAGCTCAGCTTTTACTTAGTACTGTACCTTGGCAGAGGTTAATACTGGAGGGGATAGAAACACAGAACTTGCTGGCAGAAAAGGACCACTTGGCCCACCCAGTCTGTCCAGATGGTCCCTGCCTGGTCTGTCTCTGCAGACCCTAACTGGTCTCCGGCTAACCTACTTCTCCCTGACTATTTACTAATATTCCCCTATGTGTTTCCCACACATGCTTAAAGCCCTCTACTGTTTTGGCCACCACCACATCCACTGGAAGTCTGTTCCAGGAGTCCACTACTCTTTCAGTGAAATACTTCCTTGCATCCCTCTTACCCCAACCCCTCCAGTCTCACTGCATGCCCTCTGATCCTGGTGCTCTTTTTCCTTTGAAAAAGACTCCCCTCCTACTCACCCTTGTTAAGTAGTTGAAGGACTCTATAATGTCCACTCTCAGTCTCTTCTCTTCCAGGTTATATATGTTAAGAACCCTCGGTCTCTTTTTAAAAATGTACAGACATAACAAACAGCCAGTGGAAGGAGGCCAAAAAGAGTCTATTAAGTCTGCTTATTAGTTTTTGTAGGGTATTTGATGCAATCCTTGCACAATTTTAGTTGCCCTCCTCTGGAGTGCTTCCACCCTGTCTACGGGGGGGAGGGGTCAAAAGCAAGCGATACAATGGTAACACCACCTTCCTCCTCCTACTGGAGGTACCTCTCCCTATACATCCCAGCATCCCACTGACCCTACCCCCTGCTTTGTCACACTGCCCTGCCACTTTGAGGTCATTAGATATGAGAACTCCAAGGTCTCTTTCCAGCTTAGTAACTGTCAGTACCCTTGTCCCATCCTATATGATACGTCACAGCTAAAGAGGCATACAGGGCTCACCACATCCTTAGCTTTGCCCTCGGTTTCAGATCATTGATGCCTACCACCTACCCTGACTCTTTGACAATACACAGCTTCCCTCACAGTTCTTTCAAGCCACAGGCCTCCACCAGAACACCTCTCCAGGCTGTTCGTTTGCTGGAACATGGTACTGTAATGCAGAAGCCATCAGGCAACCCTCCATGAGGGTGAGCCACCAATAGGCCACCACTGTCCCCAGTCTTGGACCCAAGCTAGAATCCTCCAGAAATTGTGACACTCAGACAGCTGGTTCTGATCAATCTATGATTTTGTAATACAAAAATATGTTATTGAGGGTCTCTCATGAGACATACTGAAACAGCCTGTGGAATGACACCCCCCCCCCCCAGGTTTTAGCTACTAGGTGTTACCTGGAAGGCCAGGAGATAATTACAGGCTAGAAGATACCTAAATTAAGGATCTCCTGTTTATCTGGCAGGATAGAAAATATCCATTTTATGACATTTAGAGGGAGAAACCAGGTTATGTCACACTGTTGCGAAATCATAAATGTTCCTCTGATATCTGTAAAAGCAGGATGTTGCTCATGGATGAAAGAAGGACTGAGAAATTAACCTTATTTAATTTACCTTTTGAGTGATGACATCCTGGTTGTATATTTTTTGTATTCTGACAGAGAGGAGCTAAGTGACCTAATGCAAAGAGGTTGGCAAAGCCAGTTTTAAAACTGTAGTCTGTATTCCCTTTTGACATACATGTTTGGTCTCTGAAAAAGCAACATCAGGCACTGTTAGAAAAATACCTTAGATTAGACAAGTCTAAGGGTACTGTGGTAGGAGATTTTGTTGTATTTAAAACATCATTTTAAGTGATTGTATGTTTTTGTGATATATGGTTCTGTATTTACATTTTACATTTTTATCTTTTTTTTAAGTAAACCTCTACTTTAGAGACTACTTGGTGTGCCTTAGAAATGTTTTTTCTTTGACAAGGGAATCATATATGGTTTAAGCTGACACTGTACAAAGCTTACTGGTTTTACCAACTTGGGAAAAGGTAAGAATTTTTCCTACAGTCATTCACAGAGTTTTTAAGGGTTCATTTTGTACACCTGGTTAGGTGCTCATAGGCAAAAGATATCTGGCATCCCCCGAAGAGCAGAATTATCTGAGCCTGTACATTGGGTACACTAGCAAGAGGTTCACAGTTTTAATCCCTCCAGAACTTGAGACCAAAGGTTGATTTGAACCCACAAAACAGATAGGAGGGTTACCCTGTTCTGTTAACTGTTCACAATACTACACTCGGAGGTTGGCACTGTGGGAGCAGACTCAGCAGAGGGCCTGACCTGCTGAGTGGGGTTGTGACAATCTGCCTCCAAGGGATTCAGTGATATCCAGACCCAGGACCCTGCCAACATTCCTGAACCCGTAAAACCCTCTGGCTGGTCGCTGGCTAGAGAAAATGCACCCATAGGTGCTGCTTCTCTCCATGTAGACCATGGAGTGCTGTTGGAGCGCCTGTGGGTCTTTTGTGGGCTGTCTGGTACAGTCCTCAAATGGTTTCATTCTTACCTCACGGACAGGTCTCAGAGTTGTCACTGGAATTTATTCCTCTGGCGCTCACTCACTGCCTTGTGGGGTACCACAGGGCTCCATTTTAGCTCCCATGTTGTTTGCAGTGTATATGTTGCCATTGGGAGAAATCATCAGGCGATAGTCTGGGTTTCCACTGCTATGCAGATGATACTCAGCTGTATCTGTCCTTTCTCCCCGGTCAGGGTGATGCACTCTCTGTACTGAATAACTGCCTTGCGAAGATCAGACTTTGGATGAGTTCCAGCTGGCTGAGACTCAATCCGGATAAGACCGAGATATTGATAGTGGATCCAGGTCGTCCGGGGGTGGGTTTGGAGCTGAACAACCATCCGGTTTGTTACATGGTGGTATACCGCTCTCTACCTCTGATCAGGTGCAAAATCTGGGCATTATTTTTGATGATGGTCTGACCCTAAAATCTCAGGTGTCAGCTGTCGTCAAATCCTCTTTTTACCGTCTGAGGAATATCGCCCGGGTGAAACATCTGGTTCCTCCGGGGGATCTTCCAACATTGGTCCACGCCTTTGTCACTACCCGTCTGGACTACTGCAACTCCCTCTACCTAGGGCTACCAGGGGTTGATATCCACTGCCTTCAGCTGGTACAAAACGCGGCAGCCAGGCTTTTGACTGGGACTTCTAGAACCAGTCATATTATGCCTGTGCTCCGCGAACTGCACTGGCTGACTGTTTGGTGGCGGATCACCTTTAAGGTTGGTTTACTAACCTTTAAAGCCCTACATGATCAGGGACCCAGTTACCTGAAAGATCTCCTGATTCCCTACTGCCCCCTCCGTCCTCTCCATTCCACCAATGAGGGATTGCTTGAGATTCCCAGGGTTCGATTAAAGACATCAGGATCTTGTGCTTTTGCTTTTTCAGCACCAACCCTGTGGAATTCTCTACCTCGTTGGTTGAGAGAATGCCCAACCGTCGATAGTTTTAAGGTTGGTTTAAAAACATATTTATTCAATTTAGCTTTTACTTAGTCATGGCTGATATATTTTAATGTATGGAAATTTTATTACTTTGTATATGTTTTAAGTACAGTGCCTTGGATTCGAAAGGCGCTATATAAATAAAGTTGGATTGGATTGGATAAAACCAGTAACACAGGAAAGCTTCAGATTGTCAAGGTTCTCCCATGCCAGCAGACTCAGGTTGTTAGCACCGATGCCATCAAGAAACCCACAAGCCTGGCCCAAGTGGGTGGTCTAGACATGCAGGGAACCCACTGGATAGTCCCCTGATGCTCAGCTGTGTCAAGTAACCACTGCACATCACTCCTCTTATATAGGGCTCCAAACCAATCAGCCCCACAAATGTACGGCTGCCGAATCCCTGACAGATCAAACTAGGACTGGTTTTAGACTGAGTGGTGCACCAAGCAAAAACTCATGTGATGTTCCCCCTCTCCTCCTTTCTGACCCATGCCAAATCCAAAAAGAGGTAAATATTCTCTGAGCATAGGATTGACAACAACTATTTTGTTTTTATATTATCATTTTTTTGCATTTCTAGCAGATCTCTGCTTATCTTTTTTTTTTTTTGCTTTAGTGTGGCCCTTCTATTTTGGTGCCCCAGCAGTCACTCAGTTCATTTGTGCCTAAAACTGACTCTGGCTCAGACTCACAGGAACTCCCAAGGTGAGGCACCCAATATCCCTTCTTTGATGGTACATGGCAGTTAGGGGCTAGAGGGTACCTGTGCCAGCCCAGACCTGGGACCCCACCACCATCCCGTGCCTAGCAGGCCCCCAGCCACCCTGACCGGCATTGGGCCCTGACTGCTTAGTTGTTCCTCTGACTACAAAGCTGAAACTGCTCTGCCTAGAGACTCATACTTATACCGTGTATAGGGAAGGCACTCTAGATGGCACAGAGCCTTGCGGAGTAAACAAGGACAGGATTTACGTGCAACTTACAAACATTGGAACACTGAGCTCTCTGCAAACAGTTAACACCAAGCATTGCAACATTTATTTTTTCTGTCTTTTCTGACTGAAAACTGTTAACTCTACATGCTGGAGAAGGGACAAGGAACAGTATGTATACAGTTGTTTTCTTTTTCTTTTTTTCTATATGTATTTTATGCTCCCTTCCCCCATTTTCTCCCCCTAGATCCTGGGGCCCTGGCAAACATGGTAGTGCATGCACGTAGAGGCGCACACACATTCTAGGCACTGACTCAGCCCCTTCCAGCCCACCCCCTGGCTATCACCGGGCTCCACCGTAGAAAGAACTGCCATCTGTCCTCCACTGGGTGGCAGCCAAGGGCTGAGGACCCTCATCCCTCCCGGAGAGAAGAGCTGCCTCACGGCAGCTCAATCCTGCTCTCCCCCACCCCCGCCAACACTCCCGACAACCTGGGCTCATTCCTGAACCTGGGTCCAGCACCTCAACCATCAGCGCCACTGGGCTGGCTAGTTGTTTTCTTTTTCAGCTTTGTCTATCTTTATAATGTCAAATGATGAACAAATAAACTTAGGAGTGATTGAATGACATTTCTAGCATTTCAAACAAAAGGTGCCATATACCTGTTTTCTTTTCTTTTCTGCAATTCATCTGGAGAATGTTTCTTACTGTCATCATCTGTGCCAGAGATCACTGAATTAAGGTTGGTATATACTGACATCACCAAATATCCAGAAGACCTAGAAAATGGCAATGTAAACAGCAGAGTCAAAATGAAAAACACACTTAAGTAAATAAAGTTATAAAAACCTTTTTAGAGGGGAAGAAAAAAAAGTAAAAAAAAACACATCCTAGGCAGCATGTGTCCCTGTCAGAAACAAAGAATGCGTGTGAGAGTAGTGAGCCCTTGGAACTGCATTAAACCAACAAGTGAAATGATTGCTTCTCACTTACCAAACATTATGCACATTCTTTTTACTCCTTTAGTTTTCCACTGGCCTAAATAAGAAATTGTCCCAGTGCTTCGTGAATATTAGATCTTCCTCAGGAGAAAAATTCCCACACTTCTTAGTTTTCAGGTTACCCATGTGTTTTCGTTCTAATATAGGGTGCCTTGAACCTTTTCACACTTGCCTCAGCCCCAAGGGTTATGTGAGTACTGCTTCATTTGCCATATCTGTTTTATTTGCCAATTTCTTCCTGCTAATGCGTCTTATGTGAAAAACTAAAGTGATAAAAATCTAAAATAATATTTGGTGAGCAGTGTAATCTTTTCACTTCTTAGGAAAAAACAGACAAAGCATAGCACAGCATTGAATATGACTGAAAAGAACAAGGAATAGTTAAATGGTAAAATATTAAATCCCTATCACCATTAAGATGATCCCCCCTTTTAGCAATCACCGGTTCATATTAAGAGATGAGCAAAGCACAAAGAAAGCACCGTTCCAGTATCTAGACTCTGGTTCCTGCTCTTACAGACAGCCCTGTGGTTGGTGTTTCCGCTCTTGTTGGGTGAGTCAGCCCTCATTTGGCAGCTATGAGACAAACACAAACAGCCTGCAGAGATACAGCCCTTCAAAGTTAGCTTGCATTGTTTCTTTTTGTTCAGTTCTTGCCTGCCTTCTTTTAGGGGCAGGGTTAGTTTGTGCTCCACAAGGAACAGCAAGTAATGCTCTGCTGCAGAGAGGACGACTGATCCTACGCTCCAGGTAAAAAAATTAAAAACAAATCTTGAGTATTGGGAGGAGGGAGTCAAGGAAGCCCACCTGTTGCACAAGAGTGCATCAGTAGGAGCCGCAGCATACAGCAGGGTAGTGGGGGCCTGGGAGAAGAGATGCAGAGAGGAGTGCTGTGGTTTAGTGAGGCTTCCTTTTCTGTCTGGTTTGTTAGTCGAAGGGCAGCTTGTCGGTCCCAGTATGAAGATGACGCTGATGTTGATGACGAAAAGGAAGAAAAAAAATATTTTAGTTTCAGCAAGAGCTGTACACAACAACTAACCGCAACGTGTAGTTCTCATATAGCTAAAGAGCAGAGCATTCTGTTCAAAGCAAACAAAAATGCCAGACTGACCAGAGACTAACACTATGCAGGTGCTGGACTGGTGTGATACGACTTTTTCTCTGGTGGATTTACAGTAGCTTGCCAGTAATGTTACAGTAAGTTGATTTATTGTTCTTTTTAAAAAAAAAAATTTTTGAATTCTTTAATTATATTGTTGGTAACTTTTTTTTTTTTGATAAATAAAATACTGTAAGCTTCTCAACTGTACTTTATGTTTTGGAACTGGATGACTAGGGGTTCTTAAAAATCCCAAACTGATGTTTGTTCACTGTTACCTGGGGGAAACTGGTCTCGTGAATTCTTAAAAACTTGCATGCCCTCTTCTTGTGGCCAGCTCAGCAAGTGGTATGCAATCTTACTGAAAGTGTGACAGGTGAAGGAAAATTAGTAGTGGGTGAAGCCCGTTGGTAGAGCCCCAGCTGAGTGTAAAATTCAACATTCAGCTTCTCCTTCTATTCACCAGTACTTCTTGTTATATTCTGGGATGCAGAGTAGCCTAGTGGTTGTAGAACGGAGCTGCGAACCTGGAGACCTAAGTTTGAAACCCTCCACTGCCACTTACTCCCTGCATGACTCTGCAGTCACTTAACCTCCACGTGCTTAATCCCCTCCCTGTGTCCCTCCCAAACATAGTAACATGATACTGTTACTGTGATGGCAGTAGGGACATATGGTCCATCTTGTCTGCCCTTTCTGCCGCATGGCATTGACAGTGCCTAAGTTGAGTACAGATACACCTTCAAGCTTGTCAGTCAGAATTCTACCCCTTTTCATGCTGTGCAGCCTTCATTGCCTCTCTCTCTCTCTGGGCTTAGCCTACTTTCCTAATCTCCTTCTATTTCACCACTTTATCATTATGTTTTTCCCACATTTCTGATATTTTCCCTTTAATCCCACCTACCTCCTACCCTCCAGAAAGCCGTTATGACAGATTCTGCCATGAATGGTATTTATTTATTTTGTAATTTATTTATTGAATAGAATCAGAATTACAATCCTTTGAGTCATAGACTCTTTTGCAAAGGCTCCAGGTCAAATGCCACACAGTCTTGTGAGCAGGGAGCCTTTGGCCTGGTATCAGGGCCTATATGCCCTCCCATCAATGGGCCAGAGTGCCTGATGTTGCAGAAGGATGCAGGAAGGACTGGGTTGCTCTTGACCAAACACCTCCCACCACCCCTAGGTCACCGGGGGGGGGGCAGCCATTGTGTGAGGATCATGGAAAACCCTACAGGAGAGAAGCGGCATCCTTGGGACTGCCTTGCTACCTCCAGCCTTAGCTGTCTGGGATTGCGGGTCCTGGATGTGAACCTATTGTCTCCCAAATGAAAGACTGACACCTTAACTATATGCAGGATAGACTTGGGAGCAGGGGAAGGAAGGGAGAGGGAAGTGAGGTACATGAAAAGTGCTTCGGCTTGGAAGGTCAGAGTGTGGTTTCAGAGGATTACTAAGGCAGCGGGAAATGGGAGCAATCTAGATGTCATTGTCCACCTGGAGATAGATGACCTGGCAAGGGACAGGAAAGGGGTAGTGCAGGGAAATTTCAGGGAACTGGGGAGGGGCCTCAAGCAGGTGGCACACACGATGGCTTTTTTTCAAGGTGTTACCAGTATATGACCGGGGAGGGGAAAGGACACTGTGCACCAGGGCTTTTAACTATTGGTTGAAGGCATGGTGCATAAAGGAGGGCTTCAGCTACATTGGGGACTGGGGCCAATCTGAGAAAGTATGGGCCTTTACAGCGGAGATGGACTGCATCCTTTTGGGAAGGGGATCACAGTCCTTAGTGGGAGGTTTAAATGTTACTGTGATGAGTATTTAAACTAGCTGGTGGGGGGGAAGGTTGTAGAACAAAAGAAGGCAACAGTTACCCCTCAGATGATGAAGCAGTGAGGAAGGAGGGCATAAGGGGAGTAAACTCCCCTGGGGCAGGGGTGCAAAAAGACATGGAAAGGAACAAGGCAGAGGATAAGGTGGCATAAATCAGGGAAGCAATAAGGAAGGTGTAAAGGAGACAGGTAACAGAGAGGGTAATAAGGGAAAAGGTAGGTCAGGGGGAGTGTCAGGGAACAGCATAGGCAGAAGGGGAAGCAGACAGGGAGCAAATAAGGTAAGGAAAGCCATGTCTGTCAGTGGTCTGGGAAATAGAATTCCAGACCTGAGGCCATCTTGGCGGAGGCTAGCTTGAATTTGGTGGCCATAATGGAGTCATGGTGCACTGACAGCCATGACTGGGACATGACCATACCAGGCTACTCTGTGTTCAGAAGAGACAGGGATGGGATGAGGTGTTGTACTATATGTTAGGGAGAGGGGTTGGATAAGGCACCACCCATTTTGTCTTTTTTTTTTTTTTGAGATACTTTTTCTCCTTGGCTATACCTGTCTACTCCCTTCTACTGGCAACCCATTGGGATTCTAGCCACCATTCGCACTCCTAGTTGAGGACTGCCCTGTCCCCTGTGGCTTACCCCTGCAGCGGGGTGGTGGGGAGCCCTCAACTCCCCACCCCAAACGGATCCAGATTAGGCGAGCCCTCTTGCAGCCGGAGATCTTCAGAATGGCCATCAAGCCGGTTGACAAGGATACCATTTTCCATGTTCACTTTCACCCTTGAAGCTGGGGGCATGCAATTACACCAGGTGGAGGGGAGCATGCACACATCCGCACGTGCTCCCTCCAGGTATCTGCTCCCAGCTCCTCCCCAAACAACTGCAGTGCTCTATAACCCCGCCTCTGTTAGGGGGCAAATGGGCACTAACAGTAGAAGACCCCCCCTCCCCAGAGAAGGAGAGCAGTCAATTGGACGCTCAGTCCTTCTCCGCCCCTCCTGACCTCCGATGACCCGTGCTCATTCCTGAACTCGGATCACCATCGTGGAGCAATGTAAGGCATCCAGCACCTCAGCCCTCAGTGCCACCGGCCGGCTTTGTCTGTCTTTTCTTACTGAAAACAGTTAACACTTTACCAGCTGGAGCAGGGATGAGGAACACTAGTAATCCCTATGTATAAAACTTAGGTTTTATTAAATTTTCAGTGTATAACAATACATTAACAACAAAGGTATACATCATGGACCAGATTTTCAAAGAAGGACACAGGGCTTGCATCCAACTTCCTTTTTTTTTTTTTAGCTGTGCCAAACACCTTTGCCGCAACTGGGCCTTATTTTAGTAGGTCGTGCGCAGTTGCGACAGTTTACCTGAGTTATGCCAGCTTGTGCCAAGCCCCACAAAAAGGGTACCTGGGATTGTTGCAAGTTAAACCAGCAAAAAGAAGGTCTAACTTGCAGCATATGGTGCACGGGATGGAAATCCCATTCACTGGGCAGGAGAATGCCACAAGTTCCATGTCATATTTGTTCGGCACACCAGGAGCTTGCGGCACTCAGCACCTTTTGAAAATTATCCAGCCCTATGTGTGTTTTTTAGAGTGCCTTTTTGTATTCAGCTTGGAAAGGTATTAGTAATGTTGTAATCGGGTCAGGTCATTTAAAATGACCCTATCCGATAACAACTTTACTAAACCAGGCAGGGTAGAATATTACCCAAGCTACCCTGCCTGGTTAAAATAGGCAGGCATCTGAGCTACCCTAGTAATAATTCCCAAAAAGGTGCCCAGTTATGCTAAACATGGGTGTTTATATATTTCAGCAAAACTGGAAACCTTGTTGGACACAAGGTTGATTAACACAAAAAGGGTTCCCATGTTAATTAAAAAGGATGTTATCCCCTCTGGCTGCCACATGGTTGATTCTTTACAAGCCCAGTACTTGAACTGAGCTGTTAATTCTTGAGTTGTTAGGGGTTGACATCTCTGCCCTCAACAATAGTATTTCTCTTGCTGTGTGGAGGGGACACCAGTAGCCCCTGTCTGTACCTTTAGATACAGTAAACAGAAACGATGACGTTACCCTCATTATTCACTGATCAAATATTTTTTAATATTTTGATTTTACCAACTACCTGTGGTAGTAAGAGTGAAATAATAAACATATTGGATCTGAGAATAAAGAGTGGAGTGCCCACATGACAGTTTGCTATGTTCGATGGTCACAGAGATGATGTCACTAACTACATCTATTCCAAACAAAAGATAGAAAAGGCTAAGCAATTTCATGACTATAGCTCCCAGCCCTGAAGACTCAGGGTGCTCTCCAACTTGTACAGTAAAAACAAAAGATAGTGACAATAAACAGAGAGGGGAAAACAAATAAATTAAATAGCAGTGCAAAAACAGCAACAGTAGCAGCAGATTTATAGTCCAAGGAATCAAATGTTCACAGATTGTCTGCATAGGCTTGCTGAAACAGATGGAGCTTTAGCCCCTTTTAAATGCCTCCACCATAGAGGGGTCCTGCAGATGAACAAGAAGGGAGTTCCAAATTGATGGTGCGACCACTGCAAAAGCTCTGTCTCCCAGCTGATTTAAACAAGACCAAGGGACAAGCAGTGTACTGGGTATGGTGGAGCAAAGAGGGTGTCCCAGTGCATGCAAGGCTTAATGATCTTTCAGATAGCTTGGCCCCAGACCATTCAGGGCAATATAAATTAGTAAGTCTCACTTTAAGAGGATACAGTGTCACAGTGGCAGCCAGTTAAAAGTCATGAAGGACCTGTGAGATCTGCTTGGAGAACCTTATTCCAGAAATCTGCCAAGCTGCAGTATTTTGCTCTCGCCATAGCTGACATATTAACCCCTTCCACCCCATGCCCTGGATAGCCCTAGGCATACAGTGATCTCGTGCAATGAGTGTGAGGGAACATAGGGGTGATACTATCTACTAAACTTCATGTGTTTCTGAGTTTCAGTGTTGATTATAGAAACATAGAAACATAGACTTTGACGGCAGATAAGGACCACTTGGCCCACCCAGTCTGCCCATTTCCCTACCTACTGGATAAGCTGCAGATTCTAGTTAACCAACAGCCTACTTCCTGCAACCCCCCACTATAATTGCCTTGTGTCTGTCCCATGCATGTTTGAATTCCCCCACTGTTTTAGACCCAACGACCTCCTCAGGAAGGCTGTTCCATGTATCCACCACTCTCTCCGTGAAAAAAAATTCCTCACATTACCCCTGAGCCGTCCCCCCTCTATCTTTAAATTGTGCCCCCTTGTTCTTACACATGTCTTTTTCTGAAAGATGCTACCCTCCTGGACTTTGTTGATTCCCTTGAGGTACTTGAACATTTCTATCATGTCCCCCCGTCCCTCCTTTCATCAAGAGTATACATATTAAGCTCTCTCAGACTCTGTTCATATGGTTTCTGCTGCAGACCCTGCGCCATTTTAGTTGCCCTCCTCTGGACTGCTTCCATCCTGTCTATGTCCTTGCGTAGATGAGGTCTCCAAACCTGCACACAGTACTCCAGATGGGGTCTCACCAACTGTCTGTACAGAGGGATAACTACTTCCCTTTTTCTACTTATGATGCCCCTTCCTATGCATTCCAGTATCCCCCTGGCTCTCCTTACCGCCTTTTCACATTGCTTACCCACCTTTAGGTCGTCTGATATGACTACCCCCAGGTCCCTTTCCATTTTTGTTGTTGTTAGTACCTCCCCTGCTATTGTGTACTCTTCTCCTGGGTTTTTGTTTCCCAGGTGCATTACTTTGCACTTCTTTGTATTGAATCTAAGTTGCCATATGTCTGTCCATTCCTCCAACCTTGCCAAGTCCCTTCTCATCTTTTCTAACCCCCCTTGTGTATCAACTCAGTTACAGATCTTTGTGTCATCTGCACAGAGGCATACCTTTCCCTCCAGACCCTCTGCAACGTCACTTATAAAGATGTTAAAGGGACTGGACAGTATGAGCCCTGAGGTACTCCACTAGTAACCCCCCTTTCTTTGGATGCGAGTGCACGGACAGTCGAGAGGGACTGGGACATCAGAAACATGCCGACGATCACCTGACGCGCTGCTATATTACAGAACTAAGTGCAAGTTGGGTTTAGATTACCCACTGTAGAAAAAGGGAAGTGGTTATCCCTCTGTACAGACAGTTGGTACCCACACAAATATTATTATTCTTTCTTGCATGGAAAATGCAGTGAGGTCTTTCTATGTACATTGTATTTGCACTCTCTTAAACTCCACCGAGTTTCCTCCCATCCCAGGCTCGCATTCCTTTTCTTTTTTTAAATGAAACTTTTATTAACCCATCAGGCAAGTCATATTTAACAAAACCATTAATGAAATAATTTTATACAGCTAATAGTTAGTTAAAAATTAATTTTTTGACAGGATGAAAACTTTAGGCCAAAGGCCTATTTAACAAAGTTGTCCTGTTATACAATACAAAACTTCCACAAATCACTTCACAGTACAGTGACAAACAATAAGAACAATACACAGCACGAATCCAAGACAAACAAAATATTGACTTAAACTACATAGTTACATTCTTCTACATCAATCTTATTTAAAGCAGACTTGAAACCGTTAATATTAGTTATGTTTCTCACTAAGGGTTGAATTTGGTTCCAAATTCTAGCACCATTAAATTGAAATGACATAGTTCCATGTGTGGTCCTTGCTTTAGGGAATCTGACAGTGCAGTGAACGGTGTCCCTTAGATGATATGAGTGAAAATTACTTTGGGACTCTATGATCAAATTTCCATTAATAAGGCCATTTATGACCTTCCAGGTACAGATGGAATATTGCTTCAGTCCATGCATGGCTAAACTATCCCAGTTTAGAAAATGGGCAAAGTGTAATCTTGATGCTGATTGGTTAAAAGCAGTAATCAGCCGGTCCGCTATGAGACAGTAGAGACTGGGAAATAACTAGTCCCACTCTCCATTGCCTCATATCATTCTAAATAATACTGGGCCATTAGAATTTTGAAAAAGGCAAATACCGCCATGTTTTTTTTTCTCATTTAGTGAGTGATACCCCTCACCCCCAGCCGAGGCATCAACAAACAGTCACTACATATGAGTCGGAAAGTAAAAAAAAAGTTAAATACAATTTTTTTTTCCTGTGTTGCCAAACAGTACAGAACTGCCTTCACTTGAAACAGTCATGCTGCTGCTTACCCTACCATGACTGCGATCGTACCTGTACAGCCAGCTGATGCTCATTTTCAAATTTGCCGCCATTTTACAAACTGAAGGCGACTCATCACCTTCCTCTTGCTCCACCAGTCTATTAGTTTTAAATACCAACTACAACCCAACGTTCACATTAAATAAATGAATCTAAACCCAACTTGCACTTAGTTCTGTAATACAGCAGCGTGTCAGGTGATCGTCAGCATGTTGCTGATGTCCCAGTCCCTCTCGACTGTCCGTGCACTCGCATCTCTTCCAAGCGCTAGCAGGCATGTTTACAAAAAAAAAAAAAAAAGAACCAATACAAAAACCTATTCCTGTTCACCTGCTCTCACACTGCCTTTCTCAGTAGAGCAATGAACAGCGCTTGGTAGACATGGATGCTGGCTGTATTCCCAATTTTGTGAGTAGATCCTTCTTCAGGTGTGACCAGGCAAAGAAGAAAAAAAAATAAACAACAACAACAGATATTCTTGGCAAGAAAGGTCATGGAGGTTATAGACTGAAGCGGAGGAGATGGAGAAACTGCTGGGGGGGGGGTTGATGCCACAACGTTTAACAGACTGACAAACACACATTACAGCAGCGCCCTCTGCTATGTTCAGGGGCAGAGATGGGTTGAGCGGCCCGAAGGAGAGGGCACTGAGGGTAGATTGGAGGAAATAAAAAACAGAAATTGCGGGAAAAAAAACCCTCCCCGTCATGCGATTGCAATTGCGATCGCGATCCTGGGAAGGGGGCATGAAACCAGCTCTGAGGTAGGTGCTCATTAGTGTTATTGTTAGTCCGTGGCAACCAGAAACTGTATAAAAAAACATAAACTTTAATAGCAGGGGCATTAAAGAGCTGTGACATCCAAGCTATTCTTGGTCTGAATAAATCACTGCTGCAGCTTTGACTGACCCTACTTGGACACTTTTTCCGGTCTTACGCTGCAGCCACTATCAAACCACACAGTATATATAGATACAATGGCTGCATGAAAAAAATACATTTTAAGAATACATGAGAAGTCCTCTTCCTCTGTGTGTGCGCGCGCCCGTGTGATGATGATTGTGGTGGTGGTGGTGGTGGTGGTGATAACCGTGACATCCAGATTGAAAAGCTCCAGTACAAGGAAAGTCTCTATCTAAAGAAACAAAACACACACATATATTGTAGTGCAGGCGGAGGAACTATTTTATTACAAAAATGTATTTTAAACTATTTGTTTATTTACACTTTTTATAAAACTTATTTTCCTTTTACAGTGCCCATTTTCTAAGTGCAATAATACCCTCCAGGGTGGGCGGTATGGGCAATACCGGACATTCCAGGGGCTATAAGGCCCTCCGCCTGTGGCGTCAGGCCTCATTACGCCCCTGGGCAGTCCAGTATTGCCCAATACCACCCACCCTGTCAGGTATTATTGCTTACTTAGAGACTGGAGTACTGCACAATGGTGAGTTCTGATAGAACAGTCTGATACACACCTAGCTAATCAAAGTAAGATTTATTTAGTGTCTCTAAGTCATCACATCCTGCAAAACCATAAACCAAGTTCCCATATTCCAAAATGGGGAGAATAAGTTGAAAGGCTATGATATTACACATTTGTTGTGTTACTATAGGGTCAGATCTTCTTAAAGAAGAAGAATAATAAAGAAACACAGAATAACTCAAAGAGCTGGTGACACATTCAGGAGAACTTTAACACAACCTAATATTTAGACATAGTCCAGCTTGTATTTCCCATTACTGCTGTATTCCTCCTCCCCATTATTTATTTCTGAGGCCATCTGTATGAAAACAGGATCTTTGCTCTTGAAGAGTTTGTCTGTTCTTGCTGCTTTCTCCCTACCTGAAGTCCCAGAGCACTGCTTGTGATATCACAGTTACTCCCATGGCAACAGATTGTGATGTCACAACAGAGGATTATGACTTGAAGTAGGGAGTAAGCTATAGAGACAGATGGATTCTAAAAGAACTATAAGGGATAAAGATCATATATTCATGCAAATTTCCTTAGCAATAAATAATGGGAAGGAGAAATATATAAACTATAAATGGAATGCAGGCAGATTATACCTAATTATTATGCTTTTAAAGTTTTCTTTGAGGCGTCAGTAGCTCTTTAAAAGAAAGATTATTTAGTTGTAGTTACATTCATCTTGATTTTTGTACACTAAAAAGATTATGTCATTTATGTCCATTATTGTCTCCTTGTGGCCTGGGTCAAGGAACTCCTCTGTCAGGGTACCTCTAACTGCCACCACCACTAATCATGATCCTGACTTACTTCCTCTATTCACTGGTTTATCTGGTTCTCATTGCCCCTCCCGATCCTTCTGATGTGATCCAGGTGAGTACTGCAACATCCGTGTCTAACAGCAACTGATTATCCCTCCCAGCCCATGGCTGGTTGAGCTCCACCCCAGAAAGCAGTGAGTCAGTAATGCAGGTTCCAAAGGCATGAGGGGGGGTGTGGGGGCATGGAGATCAGCTTCCAAATGCGGCATGTTGGTGGATTACTCCATTATTTGCTTGCCCTACCCTTATGCTGAAAGTCTCCTCTCCTCACAGTTCTCCCTGTTATCTGTTACATGCCATGAAGGCATCCCTGACCCACCCACATCACCTTTCATTACACTCCCCGTAACACGAGTAACGAACAAAATGTAGCACAAGGCTTTTTTCCTTCCTTCCTAGCCCAGAGATAAAGAGCATTAAATGCTACAACTGTCCCTCCTCTTCTCGCTCCCTATTTACGCTGCTGGTGTCTACTGCCTTTTCTGCACCCCTGCCGCAACTGTCATCAACCTTATAAGCCACTTAGTCTCCCTCACCCCCTCTGGTAAACTATATATCATGGGTGACTTTAATCTCAACTGGCCTTCTCCCTCTCTAAACAGAGCTCATTCAGAGATAACAGCCTTAAATCTTTCCCAGATCATCACGGAACCAACTCATACTAACCTCAAGACTGACAATCACTCCATCATTGACTGGGTGCTTACCTCCCACCCTCACCATGTCCTCAAGCTGGCTTACTACCAGACTCTATAAGCGACCATCACATTACCTGCCTAGTCCATAAAATCCATCGCCTTAAAACCCCTCCTAAAATTCTGCTTCAAAGCTCCTATAAATCACTAAATCTCACCCCCCCCCCGCTTGAAGACCTTGCCCACGCCAGCTGGGGCCTAACCTTATTAATTCTAATATTGATGATTCCCTTACTCATTTCTGCAACACATTCTTTAACATCTGGGAAAAGCACACCTCACTGAGACATACCAGAGTCCAGGGGAAACCACCTACCCTGGATTTCCCCCAAACTAATAGCGTGCCAAAATGCTCAGGGCAAAGCATGGAAAATCTACAAATCCTCACTCCTCCAAAATAACAACACCTACCGCATGCTCCGTAACAAGTGCACTAAAGCCACCCAGCTAGCTAAAGCTGAGTACTTTAGCTCCACCTTCAATGCCAATCTAAGTAGACCATCCAAATTCTGGAAAGTTATTCACTCCCTTTTCTCCCCCCTTCAGCAAACCCCGCCCCTCTACTGGTCTGTGACGGCACCCTTCTCTCTGACCCACTCACAGTTGCCACAGAGTTCAACACCTACTTCACCACATGTGCTACCACTCTCTTTGCCTCTCTATCTACTGCTGCTCCACCCAGCCACCATATCGATAATACTAAACCCCTCAGACCAAACACCTTCTCCTTCAAAAGCATCTCTCCTACTGAGGCTCTAAATGCCTTACTAACCCTCAAACCAACCAAGGGCAAATCACCCGATGGGATGGACACCAAACTCCTCTACCTATCAGCCCCCGCCATGGAATCTCCACTAGCTAACCTTCTAAACCAATCGTTTGCCTCTGCAACTGTTCCTATGGATTGGAAACATGCCTCTGTCTTACCCCTACCTAAAGGTGGCACCCCCACTTGCACAGCTAACTTCCACCCTATCTCTTTCCTCCCTGCCCTCGCAAAACTCCAGGAGCACCACGTGCTCTCTCATCATTCTCATTTCCTCTCTGAATCCAACTTCTTCACACCCTACCAGTCTAGGTTTAGGAAGAACCACTCAACCACCACTTCCCTGCTAAGACTCTCTGACACCATCCTCTCTGGGATGGACAAAGGTCTAATCGCCTCAGCCATTTTTGTCTGTTTAGCGAAAGCTTTTGACACCGTCTCCCATCCCCCTGTTGCTAACCTGCCTCTCTGCAGCTAGTCTATCAGAGACGGCCACAAACTGGTTCAGAACTTGCCTGTTAGGCAGAACTCGATCTGTAAGAATAGTTAATTCCACCTCCCCTCCGCTTCCTATCGATACTGGTATACCACAGGGAGCAGTACTCGGCCCTATCCTTTTTTTCCATCCTTCTCAATGACCTGCCAGAAATCTGTTCATCTTCCTCGATTCACATGTATACAGATGACACAGTCCTATTTACCTCTGGCCGGACCCCTGAGGAGGTTACTACTAGCTTCCAGGCTGATTTTAATAAAGTTCAGCTCTGGTTCAGCTCCCACCAACTCTTCCTTATGCCAAAAAGACAGTCTCCATGACCTTTGGCACCAGGCAGAGACTATCCAGGCTCACCACCCTCCCAAACTTCCACACCCTTGATGGGACAATCCTTGAGGATGCTACTACTTTTAGGTACCTAAGGGTATGGCTCAACCAGCACCTACTTTTCTCAGCCCATGTTGACGCTATCCTGAAAAAACTGTGCCACAAGCTTGGTGCCTTTATACAGGAACTGCTGTAGCCTCCCGCTACCTGCGAGATGTGAAATTGTGCAGAAAATGATCCTACCTACCTACCTTTGACTACTGCGATGTAGTCTACAGTGCCACTTCCTAGTCTACCCTCTCCAGACTGGATCCCCTCTTCAATACTTTCTACCACTTTGCCCTCGATGCCCCTCTTCGCACCCATCACTGCAAGCTCTACCAATTGCTGGCCTTCCCCTCCGTTGACAACTGGTGACTACTACATAGTGCTAAATTTTCTCTTTGAAGTTCTGGCGTGGTTCTTTCCCACACTACCTCTATCATCTCTGCCTACCCCCTCTCATGCCCTCAGATCAACCGACTCCCTGGTGCTGTCAGTCCCTCACCAACAGACCTATGTGGGCCAAGCTGCCTTCTCCTACCACCTCCCAAAACTCTGGAATGACCTACCAGCCCAAATTCATCACTCCTTCTCTATGCTTTCCCTATCCTCCATACTGTCAAACTTTTATACGGTAAATTACTTGTGTAACTGACATCTCTCCCTCCCCACACCTCATCTTGTCCAGCACCCCTTCCCCTTTTTGTCACTTGTCCTTTCCCAACATTACCTCGTACCGACCCTAGCGATCCCCAAGCAGCCTAACCAGCGGCATTAGCTGTGCTATGAATGCTGGCATATACCATCAACATCCGCACTTGCCCTCTATTGCACTTCTAGCCTTGTTTTCACTGCCAATTGTGTTGTCTCCACAGAGTAATATGCCAGTTAACACAGTATTGTTCTAACCTAACTCCTGTTGTACCACCTTGTGGAACGTAACTTTAATGTATGTAACCCTATTACTCTATGGTATTGTAATGCCTTGTACAATGTAACCTATAATTCCATGTCACACTGTGTGTAATTGTTCCACATCCCCACCCCCAGGTCACACCGTGAGACGAGCATCTTGTTGCTCAGTGTGTCTTTCCTGGTGAAACATTTCAATAAATAAATAAATGCATCTCAGCGGTGCTCAGTCCACCTCTGTCCACCTCTACTGGTCCTCACTGATGGCTGATGACACAATCTTGTGAAATGAACCCTGGTTTCTGGCTTGAAATCTGGGCTGCTGTGTTACTGGGCCAGGTCATAATGACTCATCTTCTTTAGTAATTCAGGTAGATGTTCCTTCTAGTCAAGGGCTGGGGTGCAATGGTGGAACAGGCAGTAGGCTGGAACTATAATCACCATTATATGACCAAGTAGAGGGTCCTTCTGCAGTTTTGCTGGAATTCGTTTATGAAGTCGCATAGTAAGATATTTGAGTACCCTGGCATCCAGATTATTTGGGTTGTAGGTTTCTAAACTATCTAAGAAGGTAAATTAGTAAAGTATTAACAAACTCTGAGGAAAGAATGTACACACAACTGACGTATATTTAACCAGTTTGCAAATAGTAATACATACCACATATGCAGCTAGTTATTAATTAACTTAAACTTATCAAGTATGCAGATACAGTACTTAGAGAATTGGTAGCTGATTCTTTATTTTTACTTCTGTTTTATTGTGCATAATAAATCAACAATTAACAATGGAGCATTCTAACTGGCTGTCATGTATTCTAAAGGGTTATGTAACAGCCGGACACCATTGTGTACAATAAAACAATTAGAATTCTTATGAATTATGTGGAGATGCTTATTCATTTCAAAAGTGAGCATTCACAAAGATATGCATGAGTCAGAGATCAAACCTGATAGATTAAGTAATAACCCAATAGGATACTAAACCTGTCCTTTAATGTTACACACAGTGAGGGATGCATGAAATTAGATGATGAGAGGAAATTTTCTACAGATTAATGGAAAAAAAGCTATTTGCAGCATGAATACGGACTTTCACCAAAATCTTTAAAAGAAAAACCTTTTGCAAAATCCTTTTCACAGTAAGCCACAAAAGTGACTTTATAGCTTGTGGCACTGAAAAAAAACAGGAGAAACCTTACAAGAAGTATGGATGCTTAAAAGGTTCACTTTCTTTTAAGACTGACAACGTTGCTTATGTATGGATTGCAATTACGATACTTAAGAGTAACTCCTTTAAGAAACATGATTGTTTCTCTCTATGACACATATTTGTGACATTTTAACTTACTGTTAAAAATGTTTTTAAATTATTAAAACCAATTAGAATTTCAGCTATAATACCATGATTAAATAATAAAAACAGTCTAGTTTAATAATGGCAATAAGGTATGCCATTGGTTGGGTTGTTTTCAATAATGTTACAATATAGGCATACGTTACTCAGCTTTGTTTTGTGCCTCATCACCCCCACAAGATTAGATTAATTGACAATGATCCAACTGTGTTCGTGCCTTAATGTTTAAGAACTAATTATTTTAAGAAGTTTGCTACTGATTTTCAATTACCATGGCAAGTGTGTTGTGTTGGAGTCAGCAATGTTAGCACTTGTCTAGAAATTGTGCTGCAAAACTTGAGTTCCCTTCTGGGCATGGACTTCTCCAAAATAATATTTTTTTAGGGCTGGTTGGCATTTATTTATTTATTCTTTGTTGACTGGCTAGTTACACAGGTGCCAGGCAACTTCTAGAGGTACAACCTGGGTATCATAAGTACAGTGTGTTAGCAGCAAATATATGATACAGTGCCTGATATAGTAACAGAACAATGTGAACAGGATACATCAGAGGTACAAAAAGGTAACACAGTTGTGTAAATTTCAACGTAGCAGCAAGTATGACAACCCAAAATATAGCAAAAAGAACAGTGATAAAATTTCACTGGTTATGAGGCAAAGCCATGGATGGGAGTTAAGTAGCACAAGCACATGCATAAAGGTTCAACAAATGATCCTTTAGCGCAAAGGTTTTAGGAGAGGTTAACAATCTGATGTCTGGGGGTATTGAGTTCCAGAGGAAAGCAGCACGGTATCTGAATAATCTCTAAGGAATTGCTTGTAGCAGAGCAGGAGTGTGAGAGGTTAATAGGTATGAGTAATTCAGTGAGACACTGAGGCATGCTTCTGAACAGAGTCCTGTACACAGAATTGGCTAGAGTAAATTGTACTCTCTGTTCATGTTGCAGACATCTGAGCTCCTCAAGACTGGCACAATGGTGGGACCTGAAGAGAATCCGGCCAACTTGTGGTATAGGACATTTTTTGTTGCACAGACAGCCTTAGGGGCAAGATCCGTTACTATGACGCCATAATCTTATCGCAGGAGGAGGTTGCTTTGTGCTGTTCTTACATGAGTGTTATCAGTGAGGTGCCTCTGAATACAACAGAGCTGCCCCAGTTTCTGGTGAAAGGACTTGACAGTGTTGCTTAAGTGGTTTCCAAAAGAGAGGCATAGCTCCAAGATTATTCCTAGGTATTTAAATTCAGCAGCTGAATCAAGCTGGGTGCCATCCAGGGTAAACACGCTGAGGTTGTAGGAATGGCTTTTTAATTTTTTTTTGTGCTGTGCCAAGGAGTATGGCTTTCATCTTTGGTACATGCAGGACTAATTTTTCTTTTTTTTTCCCTTCAACTTTCTTAATCCTCCTGTGGCCGGTCACCCTCATTGTTCACCAGCCCTACCAGTCTCGGGATCTTGAGGTGCTATGTGTGCCCCAGCAGATCCCCTGAGCCAGTCTGGAGGCATCAGGTGGCCCCGCTGTTTCCTGCATTATTCCTGTGATCCTAAGACCGAGACCCCCGGAAGTTGTGGCGCATGTGCGTGGAGGCACACATGAGCACCACAGCTCCAGTGCCATGTCTTCTCAACCCTCCCTTTGGCTTAATGTCCACAGTCCTTGGAGCAGTGCTGCCACTCCAGCCTCCACCAGGGGGCAGCCAAGCTCCAAGGACATCTCTTACACCCTCCCAAGGCAGAGGGCCACCAACCAGCAGCTACTCACTTCTTCTCCCTCCCCCCTGTCGACCTCCAACAACCCAGGCTTGTTCCTGAACCCAGGTCACCGGCATGGTGCAAGATGTGGCATCCAGTGCCTCAACCCTCTGTGCCACTGGGCCGACCTGACTAATTTTTCTTTAAGGAACCATCATTGGAGTGAATCAGAATTGTGCACAAGGGCATTGTTGATGCTGACCATGTCTCTCCCATGCACATAGAGAACTGCATCTTTCGTGTAGTGTAGGGATTTAGTGGACATACAGGATGAAGGCAGGTTGTTAATAAAACTTTGAACAGAACAGGACCAAGAATTGATCCCTTGGGTATGCCACATATGATGATGAATGCACTGGAGATTACTTTGCGAAGCTTAACAGATTGAGACCTGTTTTGGAGGTAACTTGTGACTCTATGGGTAGCTGCAGAGCTGAGGCCCAGTGTGCTTAGTATATGCAGCAGCAGTAGACTATGAGCAACCAAGCTGAAAAGCTTTGGCCAGGTCCATTAACACTGCACCTGTCATCAAGCGTTTGTCCATAACTTGGTAGACTTGAGCCCATGAAGCAGACAGAAGCGGTGCAGGTTCCCTGGTCCTTCTTGAAGCCATGCGGCTCCTTGCAATGGAGCTTGTGCTGCTGTAGATAAGATGATAGTTAGTTGTGGACCATTCTGTCATGTATCTTGGCTAGGACCAAGAGGATGGAGATGGGCCTATAGTTGTCCAGGACAGTGCTTTTGCCTTCCTTTAAATAAGGGCACCTCTGTGGCTGACTTCCAGCTGTCAGGAATTGATTGAGTCTCAAAGTAAAAGTTAAAAATGGTCTGCATAACACACCAGTTCTGTTTTGTAACTGTCCCATTAAAATCCATTGGGGGGCTGAGACATGATTTCTTTTGCGATTCTCAATAAGTGAGTGAGTGGTGTAACTTGCTACTACTCCTTGCAGCTGTCTGTAAGGCTTTGCTGCTTCTTGGCTGCAAGAAGGAAAGCACATGACCTCCTGATGAGTAAGTGGGGAATCTCTTGTGAACATGCAACCGACATACAGTAGGTGATACACTGAAGAAGTCCTTGGGTTGTTTAGCCCCCAACTGCTATGACAAGAATGACAATGGATGAGCTCAGAGAGGACGTACTAATAAACTGTAAGTGTGCACAGCTTTGTGAATGGAAAGCTAACCTTTATTTTGTTCTGGGAAAAAAAAAAAAGAGAGAGAGAAATTACCTGCATAAAACTGAGAGTTTTGGTGCTACTACCTAACATCTCCAGTGCCCAACATGATCTGTAAGAGAATAAAAAAAATATGTACTTCCTCTTCTACCCAACTACCTAATGAGTCCTGGGGCAAACCCAGACTGTCAGGGAATAAAAAAAAAATCTACCCCTTACCCCTCAACAACCTGATGGATCCAGTGCTTGATCTGGTCAGGGAATAAAAAAATACTACCTCCATCCCCCAAACTACCTGACGAGTCTGACACGCAACCTGACTCATCAGGAAATTAAAAAAAATCTGGCTGTCTCATCTCAACTACCTAACGTGTCCAGTGTCCAACTTGGGGGCTCTGTGATGCTGGTTCGACAACACTTTTGTCAACTGGCATCTCAGCGACGGGATTTATGTCGAACGCAATAAATGCCAAATGTCTCCCGGTCCTGTTTCTGTATCAGGGGGGTTCCCCATGCCTCCACACCCTCGTACTAAAGATTGTCAACTCCAGGTCAGAGTTGACTCGGGAAGGGGGTGCAGGACCGAAAGACAGCATGCAGCTGTCTCGGGCACATCAACAGAGCGACCTGTCAGCAAAGTGTTGATTCTGCCAACATGGAGATATGTCACTGTGTTGGTGTCACTGTACATAGGGCATACCCTAATGGGGCTACTGGGGAATAAAAAAATATCTGTCTGTCTCTCTAATCCCACCAACTATCTGATGGGCTCGTTGTCCAACCTGGATCATTAAAGGATTTTAAAAAAATGGTGATATGGAGGGGGCATAAATGAGTTTGGTGCTGGGGGATGAAACTAATTGCCCAGTGTTCTGTGGACTTGCACCACTGTGTCCAGCATAGGGGACCTTGCTGAAAAGCAATGCCGCTGCATGGCACTGCTTCAAAGCCCTCCCTGTGGGCACTGTATGGAAAAAAAAAATCTGTAAAGCGACATTGGATTTGGTCCTCGCTTAACTAGAATTGTAATGTGAGACTGCTGAGACAGTAACAGCTGCAAAAATAAACAAAGATAACAACATAAAAAGGCAAGACCAGCCTTACTGGCACCACCAAATCTTGTTTTAGCTATGGATGCACTCCGCAGAAACTAAATTACCTGTAGTACTGAGGTCTTCATTGAACTGCTCCTCTCCTGGCTTCCCTCCCCCACCTCCCACTGCAGGTAGTAACTTTCTATCTCTTCCAGTTATGTTTCCATGTACAGATTTTCCAGACAAGCATTCTGCTGCAGTTAGCTAAAGGCACAGACTACCACTAGAGGATCAGCTGAATTATGGCATCCTAGCAGTTTATTTAGAATTTTCCACATGATGACAGCCATATTTAGATGCTATAACTAATTTTCATGGGGTCAGAGAATCAACACATGCAATATATAGTTAATCAGACTTATATTTGCATGTTCCATAATTTTTAGGATGTTAGTTATGGTATACAATTATACAGGTGAGGATGCTTGATATACACATATGTCAGGGTCATAATTATGTTGAGCCACTTACCTAATCATTTTTGGTCCAAGTGTATTTTTTTTCTTTTATTCAGAACTTAATTCAGATGCCCTTAGCTTTTTCAGACTCTTCAGTCCAGTATTTCCCACCCCAGTCGTTTATGCAAACTCTACCTACCCCACTGCACTTAGCAGCAATAACTGCCTTCTGCCTTATTCCCCCTTGCCCCACCCCCATCACCACATATTTCACCATCATCTCACCACCCCACCGTACCCTCTACCGCCCCTCACCACTAACCCCTAGTCATACCTTCCCTTCCCCACCACCTGACAAGATCAACACTGTTAGCATTACAAATGTCTGAAATGTTACACTTACCTACTTGTTTTTTCTATTTGGAATTCTCATGTTAATTGTACTAGAGTCATTGTTCAAGTTTACACCAGCCGATGTGTGATAGGCTGTTATTATTTATTTTATTTTATTTTATTTATTTATTAAGTCTAGGATTACAAATACCTTTGAGCCAAGGCTCTTTTACAAAGGTTCCACATCGGTTGAGTGACAGTAGGAGACATGACAATATGACAAGAATACAACTTGAAAGAACAATGCAAATTGAAATGGAGGAGAACACACAGGTTATAGTCATTTCCAAACAGATAAGTACATACATACATTTACTGTGGTATTAGGAGCCATAGGAAGAGTAAGGTATACAGGATTATGAAGCTAGGTAGGGACAACAAAAAACAGGAGCAGCCGTCGGCATTTGTCAGGTAACAAAACAAGTGCTAGAAGGGATTGGGGGGTGTGGAGGGAAGAGGGGGGAGGGGGAGGAGTCGTAGAGGAGTATTATGTATAATTTTCCTTTGTTAATCTTATAATTGTATGTTCTACTGTGTATCTCTGATGCGGAACCATTGTAAACAAGCTCCCAGCTCAAAGGCATTGAATCCAAAAATGTAATAAAAAATTAAAATTTCTTGGGGTCATGTGACAGCCTTGGAAGTACCAAGCTATTATCATGTCTATGCAACACATTAAGGAGACTACAACACTGAATATACTAAGAGGTCATGTTTCCTTTCATGTGAAATAATGAAGTTATCGTTCACTGTATACACACAGTTTATGCTGGTGTTTAGATAGGGTTAGTTTGAAATTAGATGGATTACTCTGTTCTCTAGGAGAAAATTCTAACTATTATCAGGGGCAGTAAAGTCAAAACACATTTTTTCTCTTTCACTGTCTGTTTTATTTTGAGAATTTTGTGAAGACGTTGTGACCTGAGCTGGAAGACACATCGATTTAGTGAGTCAGTCAAGAAGGCAGGTGTGTAGTTCTGTATTCTAGTTTCCATTACTCTGAGACACTGTTCAGTATTGGTAAATTATGTATGTCTTTGTCAATGCTTTTCGCATGATTAATTCTTTTTATAAAATGGTTTGGGGGGAAAAAGCAGCAGCCTGATTGTTTAAAGCTGGTCACATAGTCATGAATTCATTTTACATTATCCCATTGCTCAGATTTTGTGTTGACTTTTTTCTTTTCTAATTTTTTTTTAAATGTAAATTATTCCACATACCAAGTGGTTATAGACAGGACATGCACAATCTGCAAGGCCATTAGGCCCATAAATTCTGAAGGGCACATGCCCCATCCTTCCCAAATTCCCATCCGACTATCGCATTTTATACAGCGGAAGGTCTGCAGAAGTGTAAATTCAGGCCCCACCCATTGGCTTTTTTTAATTATTCTTTGGTAACTGGGTAAGGCCCACTAGGTACAAGTGCATGTTTTCAGGGGTGACCCGGGAGCACTGGAGAGATTAAGTGACTTGGTCAGAATCCCACAGTATGCAAGTGGAAGTTGTGGGAATCAAACACAGGTCTGCTTGATGTACAAAGCTCATTCACAGCTCATTACTCTATTTGCATGTGCCACCTCAGAAATTCTTTTAGCATGACATCCCTGACAATCCACCCAGGGCGTATTATAAGTTAGCATTACTGCACACCTGTTGTGTGTTATTGCTTATGTAAACTATTAAGTAATGTTTATAATTACCAACCATGCAAGAAAGCACCCACATTATTTAAGAGTCTATAAGATGAGAATGATAGGAGGTTTAAGGAAAAACAAACACTGAGCAAAAAACTAATTTACAGTAGCACCCATAGCATAACAGTATACAGCTTCATAACATTTACATTATGAAATAGATGGGCAAAATCCTCAAATCTGCTTGGCAGAGACCACATTCAGCTGGGATGACACCTTGGTGCATAATTTCCCATTGTGTCTCTGTATTTTTTCCAACTTCTGGTGTGTCCCTCTTATCTCAAATCCATATTTTCACCTCCTACTCCTACCCTCTCCGCAACAGTACTTTCCATTCTCTCACTATTCCTTCTAGAAAATCTGTTGTTGGCCTGTCTGCTTTTTCTTATCACTTTCCTAAACTTTGGTCTTCCTTTCCTCTTCCTATTCATTCTGCCTCTTCTGCTTCCTCCCTAAAGTCTCTTCTTTCTGACTTTTGTCATCCTACCTGCAACTGCTTGTGACCCTTCCTCTTTTTCTCAATTCTCTAGTCTTGCCCTCTTTTTACTGTTCTGCTATTTTCCCTTTCTGTATATAATAGAGTTTTATTTCCTAGATGCCTTCATTTACTGTTCTGCCTATAATATTTATGATTCTGCTTGTAAAATTATATTATTGTATTTTAACTTATTTTTTATGGCGGCATGGGCAGAGCTCCTCAGATGTTTTGCCATCACTGTAGTAGAACAGAGGGTTGCAACCGGAACAGACTCTTTGTTCTCTTATAGTGATGCGGCGATGTCTGGAAAACACTGTCTCCACTGGTGCTATCCTCTGCAACAGAGCCCTCTGCAGCATGGTCAGCCCCCCATGGGCGCACTACTTCAGGAGTGAACTTCTGGGAAAACTTTGCATATGTATCGCATCGCTCATGTGCAGTTTCATCACCGCTGCCATCTTGCAAATGGCACACCATCGCAGCGCTGACAGCTATGCCATGCCATCCATACAGAAACCACCACTGCTTCCTACTCCATAATGCTGCTGTCAGCACTGAGCTGTGCTACTACCTTCAAGCAATAGCTCAGTACAGCCAGAGCCAGCTCTGACCAGAGTTTTGTTATTGCTAGCAATCTCCTTCTCCCCTCTGCTCTGGGACTCATCTGGAAATGAGTTGTTTTCAGCTCAGTATGTATTTTCTGGTTAAACCTTTAAATAAATAATCCCAGTTTGAAGGTAGCTCATGCCATTAGTCAGCACAATCAAAATGGATCCATTTCATAATCACAATAATACACTCTAAGGTGTGCAATATAGAAACATAGAAGTTGATGGTAAATAAAGACCACATGGCCAATCCAGTCTGCCCATTTCTTTTTCTACCTTATGAATGTGCCATTGGCCTTTGCTTTGTCAATGGCCTATCTATTTATACTCATCTGTATTGCTCCCTTATGCCAATCCCATGCCTGTTTGAAGCCCTGCACTGTATTCATATCCACCACTTCCTGAGGTAGGTCATTCCATGCATCCACCACCCTTTCTGTGAAAAAGAACTTCCTCACATTACCCCTTAATTGGCCTCCCTCTAATCTCATACTGTGTCCTCTTGTCCTGCTATTTTTCTTATATTGAAACATGTTAGACTCTTTCACCTTATTAATGCCCTTAAGGTGTTTGACTGTTTCGATCATATCACCTCTCTCTCTCCTTTGCTCTTGGGTATACATTTTGAGCTCAGTTAATCTGTCCTCATATGTTTTCTGATGCAGTCCCTGCACCATTTTGGTTGCCCTTCTCTGGACTGCCTCAATTTGGTTAATGTCCTTGTGAAGTTGTGGCCTCCGGTACTGCATGCAGTACTCCAGATGGGGCCTAACCAGTGTCTTGTAAAGAGGGATTATTACCTCCCTCTTCTGACTTGTGATACCCCTACTAATACACTCTAACATGCCTCTAGCCTTACCTACTGCTTTAGTGATCTGCTTGGATGATTTCAGGTCATCGGTGATGATGATGACACCCAAGTCTCTTTCTTCCCTTGTGACTGCCAGCAACTCCCCTCCCAGCGTATAGGTGGCTTCAGAATTTCTCTTCCCTATGTGTATGATCTTGCACTTCTTTGCATTAAACCCCAGTTGCCACTCTTCTGACCATTTTGCTAGTTTAGCCAGATCTCTTCTCATTCTGCCCACCTCATCTGGATCATCTACTCTGTTGCAGATTTTGGTGTCAGCTGCAAACAGACAAACCTTACCCTCCAGTCCATCTGCAGTGTCACTGATGAAGATATTGAAGAAGACTGGCCCCAGGACTGATCCCTGAGGTACTCCACTTGTGACTTGCAACTCTTCTGACTGTATACCATTTACTACCACTCACTGTTTTCTGCACATCAACCAGTTTGCCACCCAGTTGACCAACATCTGACCCACCCCAAGCCTACCCAGCTTATTAATCAATCTTCTATGTGGAACAGTATCGAAAGCTTTGCTGAAGTCAAGGTAGGCAACATCAACTGCTCCCCCTTGGTCCACCACTCTGGTTACCCAGTCAGAGAAATCTATGAGATTAGTTTCACAGGACCTTCCTTTTGTAAACCCATGCTATCTTGGATCCTATGCTCCTACGAATTCCAGGTGTTGCTCTATCCTTTCCTTAAGGCGTGCCTCCATAATCTTGCCTACTATTGAGGTAAGACTGACTGGTCCCTGCCTCTTTCCTGCTACCACTCTTGTGGTGTGGGATCACTTGAGCCCTTCTCCAGTCTTCTGGGACCTCTCCTGCGCTCAGAGACTCACTAAACAGTTCTGATAATGGCTCTGCTAGTTCCACCCTTAGCTCATTTAGTATCCTGGGATGTATGCCATCAGGTCCCATTGCCTTGTCCACCCTGAGCTTATTGAGCTCTTGTAGGACCCTTTCTTTTGTGAAGGGACTAGTGCACACCTCCCTCCCCCCGTGTCCATGATGCAGAGCTGTGGACCCTGCCGTATCTTCTCTTCAGTAAATACTGAGCAGAAGTATCTATTTAGGATAGATGCTTTTACATGGGCCTCTTCCTTACACGCCCTCTTATCCCCTTTGAGCTTAGCAATACCCCCTCTGGACTTTCTTCTTTCACTAATGTATCTATAGAAAGTCTTGTCACCTTCTTTTACTGTTTGTGCTAGTGTTTCCTCGGTTTGGGCCTTTGCCTGCCTTACTGTCTTCCCTGCGTCCCTTAGGGAAGTTTGGTATGCCTCCCTATCTTCATCCTGCTGCATTCCCCTATATTTCCTGAAGGCCAGCCTTTTGGCTCTGACCTTTTCTGCTACAGTTTTTGAGAACCCAAAGTGGTTTCCTTCTTCTTTTGTACTTCCTTTTCTCACTAACACAATGAGATGTTGCTTCAAGTATTGCATCTTTAATGCTTGCCCACTTTGCCTGTACCTCCTCACATGTATTTCTTTTTGCCAGGGCTAGCTTAACTCTGTTGGCCATCTTATCAAAGTCAGCTCCTCTGAAGTCCCATATTTTTGACTTGGAATGGGATGATTTAGTTCTAGTGGCCAAACTGAACCATACCATGTGTTGGTCACTGGCCCCTAGGTGACCTACCTGGAGATCTGTGATCCTTTCCCTGTTAGTTAGTACTAGATCTAGGATAACCCTGTCTCTTGTAGGTTGTTGTACTAGTTGTCTGAGGCCCTCCCCGTGCAGGGAATTCACCATGTGTCTAGTTCTGGCAGATGTGCCTGCTGATATTGACCAATCTGTATCTGGCATGTTGAAGTCTCCCATTATCAGAAACTCCTCTTTAGCTGTCATATTTTGCATATCTTCTAACAGTAATGTGTCTTTGTCCTTCCCCTGGTCTGGAGGCCTGTACACAACCCCAGTTCGTATGGCTGTCCCATTTCCTGTTTCCAGGGTGACCCACAGTTCTTCTGGCTCCTTATGTATTCTGAATTTCTGTAGCTTTGATATTTCATTGACATAAAGGCACTCCACCCCACCCCACCCCACCCTTTTTGCAGCTTGGTCTCTTCTGAACAGTACATAGCCAGGTACTGAAGTCTCCCAAGTATGGTCACTGGTAAACCATGTCTCGCTAATGGCTACTATGTCCAGTTTAGCCTCTGTCATTATTGCCTGTAGGTCTGGGATCTTCAATCAATCAATCAATCAAATTCTTTATTTATCCAGGCAAACACCATTGAGCAAGCTCATTTACAAGATGGACCTGCATTACACAAGTCAAGTAACAATGCATTTATATACAGACAAATAGACAGTAGATGCAAGAGTACAACAGTACAGGTAGGTCTGCAATAGACAGAATAAGTAAAAATACATTTGGGTTCAGGTAAAAGACAGTCGGTAAGGGTATACATAACAATAGGGTAGCAAGTCAGTAAAATTTATACCAGATACAACAACATACATGGTTTAGTATTCCTGTAAGGTAAAGGCATTATAGTCCAGCGAAGAGATTAGTTGAAGTGGATGCTACAAGCGAAGAGACATACATAATCAGTTTAAAAAGACCCAGATTTATCAAGGGGGAGACGTGTCGGGAGAAGTGGGCAGCCAGTGGGGGGTCTGGAACTGGGATAATACTAGGAGCGAAGGAATGAGAAGCTGTGGGTATACAAGGAATAGGTGGGTGAAGGAGGGTGAGATTTAGGGCAGTAGATAAGTATGTGGCTAAGGGACAAGTTATGCACTGATACAAGGAAGGAGGATGGGAAAAGCAGGGAGGATGTGGAAGGGGGTGTAAGTAAGCTAGGATCATTGGAAGCAGTTTCAGGCTTCTGTAATGTATTTTGAGTATAAGGACTTAAACACAATAATACTTTATTTATTTATTTATTTATTTATTTATTTTATTTTATTTTATTTAGTTTTTGTTGACCAGGTAAGTGCACTAGACAAATCCTGCCTATTTTCAGGCACGACCTGGGGTAGGGGGATACAGATGAATTCCAACTGACCTTGGATCAGATTAAGCTATTGGTGGTATTTTTTTTTTTTTTAGTGAATGAGGGAAATTTGGCCAGGACACCGGGGAAATTCACCTACTCTTTTTTCGATAAGTGCCATGGGATCTTTAACATCCACCTCAGCTACCACCAATCCAGGCAGATAGGACCTCGGTTTAATGTCTCATCCGAAAGACGGCACCTCAGAAGTGCAGCACCCCTCTCATGCTGCACTACAGTGTCAGTAATGGGATAGTAACCCAAGTGCCAGATGTGGGAACTGAACCCACAGCCCTCTGATCTCCTGGCCTCAGAGGCGAGTGTGCTACCTACTGAGCCACTGACACTGCAGGTACTAACAGGAGTCCTCAGTTTCAGTGATTTCTGTAGCACATTCCGGAGTGACGGTAGAACGAATCCTATGGCAGCTCTCTCAAAACGCGTTAGGGCATTGGGCACTTTCAGAGAAATCAATGAACGGCCACTTAGGACGTAGGTTCCAGGCATATTGAGAGTCAGGCAAGCAACAATGTATTGTGGAAGTTTGCCAGTGATAGCTCTGTATGGCCAGAGAGCTGCATTTTTATTTCATCTGTAGTGTAGGGAGGTCCAACCTACAGCCGCATATAAAGAGCAGTGATGGGTGGAGAAGGGGAGACTAGTGATGAAACACAGGGCTCTGTGGTAAAGTATGTCCAATTTACCAAGGTATGAAGTAGCACATTGGCTGTATATAAAGTCGGCATAATTAATTAGGGAAAAGAACGTAGACTGAACTAGCTGTCTCTTGGCCTCTGTAGTTAGTAGGCGGTTTAACCTGAAGAAGAGACCTAGTCTCTGCCTCAGTTTTTTTAACAAATCTTCCAGGTGGTCTGCAAAGGAGAGTCTGAAGTCTAGCCAGACCCCCAGGTATTTGAATTCCGGCACAAATTCCAGGGTTTCTCCTAGGAGGGTGGTGATGGGGGGTAGAGCAGGGTAGACTGCATGGTTAATAGGTGAAAATAGCATTGCCTTTGTCTTTTTGCCATTAAGTATCAATTTTTTACTAAGGAGCTGGTATTGAAGTATGTTGAAGTCAGCTTGCATGTCGCTACAGGCAGTTTCAGGAGTTGTATGGCTTAGGTAGATCACTGTGTCAGCTGCGAACAGATGAATTTTTGCCTCATTGATGCCTGAGTCTATATTGTTGATATAGATGGCAAATAGGAGTGGCCCCAGGATGGATCCTTGCGGGATGCCTCTTTTTAACAGATTTGAGGGGGAGAGTTCACCTTCGGCCTTGTCCTGTTGGTGCCTATCAGAAAGGTAGTTGTGGAACCAACGCAAGAAGGTAGAATCTAGACCAATAGCTTTTTATGAAGAAAGAAGGAGGCTATGGTCGACAGTGTCGAAGGCCTTACTTAGGTCTAGAAAAATGGCGCAGACAAATTTTTTGTTCGCTAGCTCGCGCTGCCAGTCATCTGTCACCTTGGCCAGGGCCATGATTGTGCTATGTTCAGTTCTGAAACCAGATTGCATTGGGTTTAGCAGGTTAGTATCATCTATGAAAGATTTCAGCTGGGCGTTCACGATTTTTTCCCAGACTGCGAGCATTTGTGTACATGACTTTCCACTGGCCAGATTTCAGTGTGTTAGTTGTTGGGCGAGGTCCGGCATTTTCCTCGTGCATCGTATGGGGAGCCGGACCTTTTTCCTTACCTGGTGATGCAAATGCATTGCAAACATGCTGAACTCCTGTTTGACCACTAGCTGAGAGGGAAGGGGTATTCTTCCCATTCGACGTATGGGGTGCTGCACCCCTCTCTTCATTTGCTAGTTTAAATATTCTGCAAAGACGTCAAACTTCTGCCCTAATGCACTGACTCCCTCCTTAGTCAGATGCAGTCTATAAAATTTAAAGAACTTACGCTCCCAAAACTGTTGTCAATTCCTTACAAATTTGTGTCCTTTTTCCTGGCACCAGCCCTTAAGCCACATGTTTAGCTCCCCTTTCTCCCCTTCTCTGACCTTCCATCCATCTGCCCACCTCTCCCAGACTGGCAGGATCTCAGAGAAGGAGATGCCAGACGAAATGGATAATGGTTTGTCACCCAGCCTGGTCAGGTGTTCCTTGGTCTCCACAACTGACCGACTGGTGAGATCATTAGTGTCTATGTGTACCAGGACGTCAATGTTTTCTCCTGCTTCCTGAACAATTTTAGCAATGCGGTCAGTGTCTTTCCACACTGATGTACTTGGGAGACATCTGACCATTACCCCTGGCTGGAGATATGTATCAACTCCCCGAATCATGGAGCCTCCTATAATCAGAAGTTTTTTGGATTTCCTTTTTGCTTTTTTGTTTTGGTTCCTGTTTTGGGTGAGTTTTGTTGTGCTAGCTCCTGTGCTGCAGTGTCCTGCTCCACAGTGTCCGCTGCCCCTTTGTTTGATTTTGGAGATAGAGGCAGATACCTGTTTGCAGTTTTTATATGGTTTGTGGAAGTGATATGTTGGAGATCACTGAGTGATGGGGCACCTGATTTGCCCCTCCTAACCACCTGCCAGCCTCCCAGACCAACTACCCTCTGCGGTCGAGGTGCTTCTGTTGGATGTTGGGGAAATGGCGGGCGGTTCTTACAATATATTTCTTCTTGAATATGCAATTTGAGGTGCAGAATCTCTGCCCATGCTGCCTGGAGCTGAGCTCTTAGATCTTCAATGGCCTAGCATGTAAGAAAGTGTCCTAAATCCTGTAAAACTGCCCTTCTAAAAAGTGTGCCACAGTACCTGCAGTTAATATCCATTCCAGATAAGTTGCTGGGTTTACAACCTGGTCAGAGTAATTAGAAGGAAGAAAATGAAAGCAAAAGTTTGATTTTTCATTTTGTTTGTTTTTGTATAACTTGTTATAACAAGTTAAATTACTAGTGCCCCTGTAAATGAGGTCACTGTGTGGATACCCCTCTGATCCGCCCCTTCCTGCTTTGCTACAGGAAATGTCATGACTGTGCTGCCCTATAAAAGGAGTGTAGTGTGGGGTTAAATTACTAGATGGGGGTGAGTGGCTGGGCCCTTCCCCTGCCGAAAAAGAAGAACCACAGATGAAAGAAACAGGGAGGTAAGAGCAGTAACAATCAGCCAGCAACAAATGCAGTATCCCTGAAAGCTTATCCTAATGATAGATAAAACTGTAAAACCTGTAAATCACTACCTGAATAATTTCACAGAAGATATACCCTGTAAGAAACAATTTGCTACAGAGAAAAATAAAGCAGTAACAGAAGATATACCTTGCAAAAGACAATTTGAATCAGAAGATTACAGCAGTATTCTGTAAGCACACACCTGTAGGCACACCCTATAATAATGCAGCAGAAGGTATACCCAGCAACAACATTTTGAATCAGAGAAAAATAAAGCAATAAAATGTTAGCAACAAACAGTAACAATCCTAGTGAGTACAAAATAAAAATAACAACACACAGTAAATCTGCCTAGCCAAAACAAGCCTTAATCCTTAGCCTTGCTGTGGTAAGGTTCTTTGCTCTGCCCTTTCAAGCAACCTAGACTAAAAGAGCTCAGGTGAAGCTAGGTGCCTTGGCCAACAAACCTAGTCTTCCATATTATATTATAGGATATCAACTCCTCTCAGGTGGATGAAGCCATTTGGCCTGCAGCCTCATGCATCACAACACACCTGAGAAAGGACAATATATCATAATATCGCACACCTTGTCAGTTATTATTACTTAAAGGAAAACTACACCTTCATATCATTTAAATTTTATTTGTTTCCATGTCAACAGACAACTGCTTTCCTGTAGCTGTTAGGGCTATATGTGTTAGGTTTAGTTTGTTTTCACTGCACATGGTAGTCCCCTGTGACTGCCCTGGGAGTCTCCATTTCATGGTTGTTGAAATCTCATTGTCCATGAGAACTGCATTAGCATATGAGAACATGATGTCAGATCACCCATTTATACCATGTATCTTTATGCTGAAAGAACAAATACCCTGCAAAAACTCTCTGGAAACTCATAAGCTGAAGTAAGTTTAAAGGGAAAAAAAACTGCATTATAACTCAGATAGTTTGCAAAGCTCACTGAAGGTAAATGTTGCATTTCACACCTTCTTGCAGCTTGTTTCTTTTTAGATTAATTAAGCAGACAGGCATACTGGGGAGTTTCAAGTTTGATTACACATCATGTTCTCTTATGCTAATGCAGCTCTCAGGGACAATGAGATTTCAACAACCACCAAATGGAGCCTCCCAGGACAGTAACAGTGCCTAGTATGAACTGTGGAACCAGACTAAAGTATTTGCATACATCTTTAACAGCTACATGAAAAGAGTTGTCTGACATGGAAACAAATAACATTTAGAAGATATGAGGGTATAGTTTTCCTTTAAATATACAAAAGCAAAAAGAAACACGATAAAAAAATACTAAATACATTATACACGATAATATACACATCACAGTCAAGTAATACCTTGACAACAAGATTTATCCAAAGGAAGAGAATTTAGAACCAAAAGCAGAGCATAGATGAGATCAGAACATCAGAGGACTGAGTTTGCAAATGCTCATGGAGAGCGTTCCATGAAGCAGGACAAAAACAGCTTTGGAGGGAGAGAGGTGGACACTAGCTCTTTTTCAGAGGTGAGAGTTCTGAAGGGACTTGCTAATCCAAAAGCAGACAAAGCTATGGGGCCAGATGAGGTACAGCCAAGGGTCTTGAGGGAGCTGGAGTAGGGTGGATGTAGTCAGTCTCACTACACAAAAGTGGTAGCAGGGAGGAGATTAACAATTATAGGCCAGTCAGCCTGACATTGGCAGTGCTAAAGGAAAGGACTGTGAAATATCTTGAATCCAGTGGGTTACAAGACCTGAGGCAGCATGGCTTCACAGAGGGGAGATCTTGTCAAACAAATCTGACAGATTTCTGTGACTGGGTGACTAAGGAACTAGACCAGGGTTGAACGGTGGATGTGACCTACCTAGATTTCAGTAAGGCATTCAATACCATTCCACATGGGAGACTAGTAGGCAGGCTGGGTAGTTTAAGAGTGGGTCCAAAGGTGGTAAATTAGATAACACATTGGTTAGGGGGCAAGCAACAGAGGGTGGTGGTAAATGGAATGTATTCTGAGGAATGGAGGGTGACTAGTAGGGTGCCTCAGGGATCAGTGCTGGGACTGGCCCTCCTTAATGTCTCTATAAGCAACATTGCAGAGGAGCTGGAAGGGAATGTCTGCCTCTTTGTAGATGACACAAAAATCTGCAATCTTTACACTCTGGGGGGGGGGGTGTGGAAAGGATGACCAGAGACCTGAGAAAACTAGAGAAGTGGTCAAGGGTATGGCAGCTGGGTTTCAATGCAGAAAAGTGAAATAGAAATATAATGCACTTAGAGCACAGAAACCCAGGGGCGGATTCCAAAATGAGTGGAGTGGTATTGATGAACACCAAGCACGAAAGAGACCTGGGGGTCATCCTACTGGATGACCTAAAGGTGGCCAGGCAGTATGACAAGGCAGTAGGGAGGGCTAGAGGGATGCTGGGGTGTGTAGGGAGGGGAATGACCAGCAGAAAGAGGGAGGTGGTGTTGCCTCTGTATAGACCACTGGTAAGACCCCACCTAGAGTACTGTGTCCAGTTCTGGAAACCACATCTCCAGAAAGACAAAGGCCCTGTCCACACTACACACCAAAAACCCTCTGTAATGTTACAGAGGGGCCAAACCATTACTGCAATGGTTTGCATTTACACCTGTAACGTTACAAGAGGCATTCTCATAACCGTTGCAGAAACTATATATGAGGTGGTTTCAACAATGGTTATGAAACCGGGTCTGCCCCTGTAACATTACCAGTTGCAGTGTGGACGTGTGAGCATATTGCTCCAACCATCCCCCAGTGCAGCACGAACTGCATCATGGGATAGGGTACCATGTGTAACAGTCCCACAGCACCCACAATGCGGACACGCCCATCACGGTGCCACTCCATTGCCGGGACTGTCCACCGCAGTCTGGACATACTGTGACGGTTACTGTTCATACCAGTTTGGAACCGCTGCAGTGTGTTAGTGGTGTAGTGTGGATGGGGCCATAGACAGATTGGATGTGATGCAGAGGAGGGCAACTACCGTAAAATGGTGCAGGGTCTACATCACAAGCCCTACAAGGAAAGACTAAAGGACCTCAATATGTACACCATGAAACAGAAGAGGAAGAGGGGGATATGATAGAGACCTTTAAATACTTCACAGAGGTAAATAAGTTACAGTAGAGATGCATTTTTCAGAAGAAAAGGTGCTCAAGAACAAGAGGACATGCCATGAAGTGGAAAGGGGGTAGTTTCATGACAGATATGAGGATGTACTTCTTAATAGAAAGAGTGGTGGATTCCTGGAACAGCCTTCCAACAGAACAGGTGGGGGCAAAAACAGTGCTGTGGTTCAAGAATGCATGGGATACACCCAGGGGAATCCTAGTGGAAAAGAAGGGGGGAAGGAGAAAGAGCTGTAGATAAGGCATGGTCTGCAGTAACAGTGTAGGTAGGGAGAAATGGGCAAATTGGATGGGCCAAGCAGTCCTTATGTGCCATCAAATTCTGTGTTTCTATAAATAAACAGTGCATTGCCCTGGTTTCCCCTGTCTTGAATTTTTATTTATTTTACAGAAAGGCCAAATTTGTGCTAGGGTAGATAACATTTCCTAAAGAAGGAAATTGTTTTGTAACACCATACTTTTAATTTCTTTAATTTCTTTCCCTGTCATATCACACATAGATTCAAAATGTTATTGTATATGGCACCTTACTAATGCCTTTCAAGAACTTGAAAGTCTCAATCATGTCCCCCCTCTCCCTTCTTGTTTCTAGTGAGAATAGGTTTATCTCCCTCAAACGTTCCTCATACAAGAGACCATGGAAGCCCTGTATAATCTTGGTCACTTTCTCTGCACAGTTTGCAGCTTATCCCTGTCCTTTTTTTTTTTACATCTCTTTTTCCCTCCAGTCACAGCCTGCGGAGCCTGTCTCGGGCATCCTGGCCTGATCCTGCCCGCCTGAGGTCCCCCTCAACCCAAGCCTCCTCTCCCGCCCCCAACCTGCAGCCTTGTACCCTCGGCTTAACCCCTCCAGGGTGGGGCCACCCCTCCTCTTGGGCACACTTAGACTCTGGACATGCTGCAGGTGAGTGCCCGGGTGGAGGAACTGGAAGGGCAGAAGGGTGAGATACGGAGGTGGGCATGGGGGCCAGGTGCTGTCGCCTACTCCGCAGAGCTGGGTTTTTCCATTTTCTTGGTGCGTTATTCCTCTCCTCCCAGCACTATAGATGTGCAGTGACATCTAGCGCCAGTGCACGTGCTCCCACGCACATCAGCAGGGACGTCTGCCTATGGCATTACCCCTGCCTATGCTAGCACTCCCCAAGTGCAGTGCCCTGTCTCCGCAGGGTTTCACTAGCACAGGAGACACAACCTTCCCAACCCCAGGAGAGGAGAGCAGTCATCGACGCCGATCCTCTCCTTCCTCGCTAGCCCCCGAGACCTGAACTCGCCCCGAACCTCAGGTCACCGGTGTGGCTTGAGGTGTGGCATCCAGTGCCTCATCCCTCAGCGCCACTAGGCCAACTCTTATCTCTGTCCTTTTTAAGGTGTGAATTCCAACACTGGATGCAGTACTCCAGGTGGGGCTTCACCAGGCACCTGTAAAGTGGGAGGATCACCTTCTTACTTCTGCTGTTGAATTCTCTCCCTATGCACCCCAGCATTCTGTCTGCCTTGCCGCAAGCCTTGTTGCATTGGTTTCATTGTTTAAGGGACCACATATGATGAACCCTAGGTCTCTTTCTTCCTAGAGATGCTGAGTTTTACCCCATTAAGCCAGTAATCCAGCCTTTGATTCCCTTTACCCAGATGCAACACTTTGCACTTTTTTGCATTGAATTTCAGTTGCCAGGTGTCAAACCATCTGTCTAACCTTTGCAAGTCATTCTGAAGTTCCCTAATTGCCTCCACGCTGTTGACCCCACAACCCAGCTTAGTATCATCTGTGAAGAGTTTCAGTTTACCCTGAATGCCTATGCCTATGTCACAGATGAACGTGTTAAACAGGACCATCCCTAGACCGAACGCTGGGACACACCACTAGTGACTCTACCTTCTTCTGACCTTACTCTGTTGATGACTACCCTCTGCCTTCTATCCCTAAACCAATTTCCTACCTACCTGACCACGCTTTTAGCAATGCCTAGGTGTTTCAGCTTTTTTAGCAGGTGATTGAGCAGCACTTAGTCGAACACCTTGCTGAAATCGAAGTAGAGGAGGTCCAGTGGGTGTCCCTTATCCAGTTCCCTGGTCACCCAGTTGAAAAATGTGATAATATTTGTCTGACATGACCTGCCAGTCATAAATCCATGCTGTTTGTCATCCTGTAGGTTGTACTCATCTAGATATTCCGCTATATCCTGTTTCACTAAGATTTCCATTACTTTTCCTATGACTGATGTGAGGCTAACTGGCCTGTAGTTGCTAGCCTCCTCTCTGCTCCCTCCCATGTGAGACATGCCATCTCTGCTCTTCTCCAATCTCCTGGTACCACTCCCATCAGAAGTGAGTGGCAGAGCAAATGCGCATATGGGTACACTAGTTCCTCAGCAAGCTCCTTCAGCACTCTTGGAGGCATCCCATCAGGTCCTGGTGCTTTGTCAGTCCTTAGGTGCATTAGTGCCTCTTTTACTGTATTGGTGGAAATCTTTGGAGTCTCCATCCATGGGCTTCCTTTATGCGTTGCTTCAGTGCCACTTTCAGGCAATGGACCGATGTGATCCTTAGTGAACACCGAGCGGAAAAAGTTGTTAAGGACGATGGCTTTTTGTCCATCATCTTCGATGACCTTGCCCACCTTGGAGAGTTTAACTATCCCTCCCCCTCTCTTTCTTTTCTCCTGGATGATTACCAGGCATAGGGATTCTGGCACAGAATCCCTTGTTGGCCGTTTGTGACTGAAAGCGAGGGACCCCGGGAGTTGCATTAATATGCAGACCCATCAGCTCGAGTGATCCAGAGGAGCACAGGGATCTAGGACAGGACTTGTGGGCAAGCCTTGAGTGCAAATAAAGGTGACAATGCCTTTGATGTACTTCAGGTGCAATTCCCTCCTGTCACCCAGGAACAGCCAGTTGTAGGGCTTACAGCAGTGAGTGTTGTCAGGGCAACTGAGTATCAGCCTGGCAAGCCTGTTGTAAAGCACATCCAATTTGGCTAGTCTGGACTTGGAGGCACCATGGAGGAGTAGGTCTGTATAGTGAAAAGGAGGGAGCATCACAGATGGGATTATTCTCTCTCTGCAGTCCGCGGGCAGCAAGGATTTGTTCCTGAACAGGAAGCCAGTCTTTGGGCCTAGACTTTTGATGAGTTTGTCAACCTGGCTATTCCTGTGACTCGACCCAGAAACCTAAATATTTATATTCACTACCCACTTCTAGGGGGCTCCGTCTGTGTCGGCATTGGCCAGAGTGGAAGAGTCAATTTAGCTCATGGGGCAGATCCAAATACTATGGCTTATGTTTTTCCTACGTTTTGAAGAGCTAGAGTACTGCCTAAAACTAATATTAGATTTTAAAAGTGGCTAAACATTACCTTTTATATCTGAGGTACTTTTTCTTTTCCCTTTGTTTAATTAGATGATTGTTTACCTGATGTTAGTAGGTGTCATGTGTGGAACAGCACTCTTTCTGGCAGCTGATATATGTAGCTGTACTGCCCCCCACTATATCATCAGCATTGTGATCTCACTGACTGTGACATCACTGCTGCTTAGGAAAAGCAAGTCAGTGACTGCCAGGTTAATCACCTGTGATGTCACTGTCAGTGAGATCATAATGCTGATGATGTAGTGTGGGGCAGTAGAGATAGGTATGTCAGCTGTCAGGCTAAGAGCACATCCAGCACAATACTATCACATACAAGACTTTCTGATGAGCAAAAAAGAAATAAAATACTGTAGAAATATAAAGTTACCACTGATTACTACTTAAAATTTGTATTGTGTGCCTGTCTACCTGTTTTGGCTCCACTAGCTCTTTAAAGACAGTTTTGTGTTGAGGAGTTGAGAAGAAAGGTTTGCAGGTCATGAAATCCCTTTCGTAGAGTGGTCTACACTGCAAGGGATGTTGGCTCCAGAAGCGTAGAGCACAGTATAGAAACAGAGAAACAAAATTCACCATTAGATAAGGCCCACCTGGCCCACCTAGTCTGCCCATTTTTTCCTGCCTATAGTATCCCTGTAGTCGATCCTACTTGATCTCTTGCCCATTCATCCCCCACTTCCTTTCCTCTAAGAGTCCCTTCTGCCTATCCCATGCATTCTTGAACAGCACTACTGTTTTCACCCCCACTACCTCCGCTGGAAGATTGTTCCAGGAATCAATCACTTTTTTTGTTAAGAAATATGTCCTTGCATCTCTCCTGAATTTACCCTCCCCCAGCTTCTTATCGTGTTCCCTTGTCCATGATCACATTTTTTTCTGAACAGTACTCCCCTTTTGTACCTTGTTTACCTCTGTGAGGTATCAAAAGGTCTCCATCATATCCCCCCTCTCTCTCTCCTCTTTTTTAGGGTGTATAAACAGGTATCTGCCTCTATCTCTGAAATCAAACAAAGAGGCAGAAGACACTGCAGAGCAGGACACTGCAGCACAGGAGCTAGCACAACAAAACTCACCCAAATCAGGAACCAAAACAAAAAAAGCAAAAAGGAAATCCAAAAAACTTCTGATCATAGGAGACTCCATGATTCGGGGAGTTGATACCCATCTCCAGCCAGGGTAATTCAGATGTCTCCCAGGTACATCAGCATGGAGAAACACTGACGCATTATAAAAATTGTTCACAAAGCAGGAGAAAACATTGATGTCCTAGTACACATAGGGACTAATGATCTACGCCAGCTGGTCAGTTATGGAGACCAAGGAACACCTGACCAGGCTGGGTGACAAACTATCATCTATTTCGTCCGGCATCTCCTTCTCTGAGATCCTGCCAGTCTGGGAGAGGGAGCAGATGGACCGGAAGGTCAGAGAAGGGAGATAGGGAGCTAAACATGTGGCTCAAGGGCTGGTGCCAGGAAAAAGGACACAGATTTGTGGGGAACTGGCAACAGTTCTGGAGCGAAAGTTCTTTAAATTTGATGGACTGCATCTGACTAAGGAGGAGTCAGTGCATTGGAGCAGAAGTTTGACGTCTTTGCAGAATATTTAAACTAGCAAATGGGGAAGGGGTGCAGCACCCCATCATGAATGGAAGAACACCCTCCCCTCAGCTAGTGGTCAAACAGGATTCAGCATGTTTGCAGTTCATTTGCATCACCAGGTAAGAAAAAAGGTTTGTCTCCCCATACGATGCACAGGGGTAATGCAAACCTCACCCAACAACTAACACACCAAAATCTGGCCAATGGAAATCATGTACATAAATGCTCACAGCCTGGAAATAAGATCCCAGACCTGCAGGCAATAATGTCAGAGGCTAAACTGGACATAGTAGCAATTAGTGAGCGTGGTTTACCAGTAACCACACTTGGGAGACTTCCAGTACTGGCTAGCATTGATTTCCAGAAGAGACCGAGCAAAAAGGGGGGTGGCCTTGTATGTCAATGAAAAATATCAAAGCTACAGAAATTCAGAATACACATAAGGAACCAGAAGAACTGTGGGTCACCCTGGAAACAGGAAATGGGACAGCCATAAGAAATGGGGTTGTCTACAGGCCCCCCGACCAGGGGGAGGACATAGACACATTACTGTTAGAAGATATACAAAACATGACAGGTAAAGGGGAGGTTCTGATAATGGGAGACTTCAAAATGCCGGATACAGATTGGTCAATACCAGCAGGAACATCTGCCAGAACTAGACACATAGTGGATTCCCTGCAGGGGGAGGGCCTCAAACAACTGGTACAGCAACCCACGAGAGACAGGGCTATCCTAGATCTAGTACTGACTAACAAGGAAGGGATCACAGATCTCAGGTAGAAGGTCACCTGGGGCCAGTGACCATCACATGGTATGGTTCAATTTGGCTACTACATCTAAATCATCCCATTCCAAGGCAAAAATATGGGACTTCAGAGGAGCTGACTTTGATAAGATGGCCAACAGAGTTAAGCTAGCCTCTAAAAAGAAACACAGGTGACGGGGTACAGGCAAAGTGGGCAAGCATTAGGATGCAATACTTGAAGCAACATCCCATTGTGTTAGACAGAAAAGAAAGGCAAAAGAAGAAGGAAACCACTTGGTTCTCAAATACTGTAGCAGAAAAGGTCAGAGCCAAAAGGCTGGCCTTCAGGAAATATAAGGAACACAACAGGATGAAGATAGAGGCATACCAAACTGCCCTAAGGAAGCAAGGAAGGCAGTAAGGCAGGCAAAGTCCCAAACTGAGGAAAACTAGCAAGAACAGTAAAGAAGGTGACAAGACTTTCTATAGATACATTTGTGAAAGGAGAAAGTCCAGAGGGGTGTGTTAAGCTTAATGGAGAAAAGGGCATGTGAGGAGGAGGACCTGTAAAGGCATCTATCCTAAATAGATACTTTTGCTCAGTATTTACTGAACAGAAGGTAGGGCAGGGCCACAGCTCAGCATCATGGACACAGGGGGGAGGGAGGAGCACTCACCCTCACAAAAGAAAGGGTCCTACAAGAGCTTACTAAGATCAGGGTGGATAAGGCAATGGGACCTGATGGCATACATCCCAGGGTACTTAAGGAGCTAAAGGTGGAACTAGCAGAGCCATTTGCAGAACTGTTTAGTGAGTCTCTGAGCACAGGAGAGGTCCCAGAAGACTGGAGAAGGGCTCATGTGATCCCGCTCACAAGAGTGTGCAGGGAGGAGGCGGGGAACTACAGACCAGTCAGTCTTACCTCAGTAGTGGGCAAGATTATGGGCACTCCTTAAGGAAAGGATAGTGCAACACCTGGAATCCATAGGGGCACAGGATCCAAGACAGCATGGGTTTACAAAAGGAAGGTCCTGTCAAACTAATCTCATAGATTTCTTTGACTGGGTAACCAGAGTGGTGGACCAAGGGGGAGCAGTTGATGTCACCTACCTTGACTTCAGCAAAGCTTTTGACACTGTTCCACATAGAAGATTGATAAATAAGCTGGGTAGGCTCGGGTGGATCAGAAGTTGGTCAACTGGGTGGCAAACTGGTTGACGGGCAGAAAACAGAGAGTGGTGGTAAATGGTATACAGTCAGAAGAGATGCAAGTCACAAGTGGGGTACCTCAAGGATCAGTCCTGGGGCCAGTCCTCTTCAACATCTTCATTAGTGACCTTGCAGATGGACTAGAGGGTAAGGCTTATCTGTTTGGCAGATGACATCAAGATCTGCAACAGAGTAGATGATCCAGATGGGTGGGCAGAATGAGAAGAGATCTGGATAAACTAGCAAAATGGTCAGAAGAGTGGCAACTGGGATTTAATGCAAAGAAGTGCAAGATCATGCACATAGAGAGAGAAACCCTGAAGCCACCTATAGGCTGGGAGGAGTTGCTAGCAGTCACAAAAGAAAGACTTGGGCATCACCATCACTGATGACCTGAAATCATCCAAGCAGACCTCTAAAGCAGTAGGTAAGGCTAGGGGGTGTTAGGTGTATTACTAGGGGTATCACAAGTCGTAAGAGGGAGGCAAATCCTCTTACAAGACACTGGTTAGGCCCCATCTGGAGTACTGTGCAGTATTGGAGGCCACACCTTCACAAGGACATTAATCAAATTGAGGCAGTCCAGAGAGGGCAACCAAATGGTGCAGGACTGCATCAGAAGACATATGAGGACAGATTAACAGAGCTCATGTATACCCTTGAACAAAGGAGGGAGAGAGGTGATATGATCGAGGCATTCAAACACCTTAAGGGCACTAACAAGGTGAAAGAGTCTAACATGTTTAAATATAAGAAAAATAGCAGGACAAGAGGACACAGCATGAGATTAGAGGGGGCAGATTAAGGGGAATGTGAGGAATTCTTTTTCACAGAAAGGGTGGTGGATGCATGGAATGGCTTACCACAAGAAGTGGTGGCTATGAATACAGTGCAGGGCTTCAAACAGGCATGGGATAGGCATAAGGGAGCAATACAAATGACTATGAATAGATAGGCCACTGACAGAGCAAAGGTCGATGGCACATTTATAAGGTAGAAAAAAGAAATGGGCAGACTGAATGGGCCTTGCGGTCCTTATCTGCCATCAACTTCTATGTTACATGCAGTATTTAGGTCCTTTAAGCTCTCCTCTTAGAGCTTCTAATACAGACCCTGCACCATTTTATTTACCCTCCTCTGGGCCACTACATCCAGTATCTTTCACCTACAGCTGGTAATTCACCCCTCCAACATGCTGACCCAAGTCTTTTATACAAAGAGAATAGTAAGGGGCCAAGTACTGACTGAGCCTTTTGGTACACCTTTAATGTCTTGGAGTGGGTCGCACTTGGTGCCACGTATCCTGACACTCTATTTGTGCTTAGTTAGATAGCTGTGAACCAGCTGGCTACTTTATCACTGTTCCATCTTTACTGGTCTTTTAGTAAACTCGAGAGTGCTTCTGATTGAAATACTGCTAGTAAGAACCATTTTAGATATCTGTAATGTAGTATATGTCCTTGTTGAGCTCTTCCATTGTTCTCACAGTACTGTATATCTGTGCTCTTCTATAGACCTCTCTGGGTAAAATGGGCATAACTACACCATACAGTTCTAAAATGGTACTGACTACCTGTGTGCAAATCAGAAATACCCACTGAGTTTGCTAAAAAGCCAGTATGATGAAACAATACCAGAACTGAAATACTTATTTAAAAAAAAAAAAAGCTTTTTACAGGGAAAACAATGTTCAGTGTCCTTGTAGTTCTCCGTTTATAGTGATTAAATCACCAGGTCCAGATGCAGTACATTCTGGGATACTGAGGGAGAGGAGTGGTTCCTTGGCAGCAACCCTGGCCGAACCTTTTCAAGGAAATGCTCAACTGGGATCGGGTACCTGGGGCAGGAGAACTCCCAGTGTGATAACCCATTTTAAGAGTAGGGATAGGAGCAGCATGGGAGACTATGAGCCAGTGAGTCTGATGTCCATCGTTGGAAAACTAATGGAATCAATATGCAAGGAAAAAAAATTGTAGCATTCTGAGATGACCAAAATCTCACAAACTCAAATAAACCAGAGTTCACAAGGGATAGGTCATGCACAATTACACAAATGCTGGATAAAGGCCAAGCTGGAGACCATCTTCACCTGGGTTTTAGACTTCAGTTCACACAGTAACAAAATCAGATGGGGCTCTGGGAAATGAATGCAAAATGAATAGACAGCTGGGAAAACTCAAAAGTTAGTCCCAAATAACAAACCCTCAGATGAATAGGGTCACTAGTGGTACCCCCACAGGTCTTTGTGCTCAGCCCAGCTTTAGCATGTTTATTATGTAGGGGCGAATCTTAATGGAAAGGTTAGTGTTACAGACTGGTTCTCTCTCTCAGACCTCAGTCTGCACTGCTACCAAACATAAAACACTCAGCTAAGTGCCTTTTTGGATATATCCAACAGCAACAAATGTAAGCAGTGATCTCTAAAGTTCTCCTGAGCACCATGGTGAAGCTGCAGAAGGAGAGGCAGCAGCAAGATGGCTCCAAAAGGAAGAATATTCATGCAGCCCCAGTCAGTAGGTTGGCCCCGGGGCACATGGCAGCCACTGTTGAAGAGCCAGAAGAAGAAATGCTGCAAACTCTGGGGCCAAACTTAACCAACTGATCAAATCAATAGCTGCCCTGTCTGACAAATTCGATGCACTCATGAATAGAGTGGTTACCCATGAAACAACAATGGATGCAACCAGAACAGAGACCGTGGAAGCCGCAAAGAGAGTCAATGTGACCATGAGGGCTGTGGGAAACATAATTAAGGAGAACACCCATCTGCACGCTCATATGGAGACATTGGAGAACCAAGTACGATTGGTGAACATTCACCTCTTTGGGAATGACAGAGGGGTGCGAGTGAGACCATCTGCTCTGGTTCCTCATAGATTGATTTACACTGCAATTCAGGGGAACAGTTACAGGCCAGACTGCTGAAATTTCAAAAGGCTTACCACGTAACACCCAGAGGCAAGCCCAAAACTCCAGATGCCCCACAGATCAATGTGGCTGTTACAGATGGAGTCGCTACTTGGGACCATATCTGGGGCCTTATTTCAGTGGAATAAAATGCTCCTCTAGGATGTGTAGCAGATTAAGCCTTTCCCAGATATCAGTTTTGCCACTTGGCAAAAAAAGAGGCGGATATTCCACATGGCATGGTTTTCCTGGCTCGACTGACAATTGTACACGGTGGTAAAATCTACTTGTTTGTTTAACAACCCTGCAGATGTCCTTAAGTTGGCTCAAAAATATGCACCCAGACCCCCGGATCGAGAAGAACCTGGTTTGGAGGAAGACAAGACCTGATGATCCAGCTGGACTTTTCTAAATTTTAACTTCCTCATGGCTCGTGATTACCAGCCAGGTAATTCCAGAGTTACCACCTGTGAGCTGTAGTGTAGACCAGGTAAAACTTTTCTGTTGTGACCTATAGTTTACACTGCTGGTGATTCAGATGCTGTTGGGACTTGTAGTCCTCTCCCTTCTACATTTGAGGGTTGGGGGTGTCACTTTCAGCACTTCTAGTGTTGTTAAATGGATGTTCCATTAAGTAGTATGTTAGACATGACAACATTGTTGTTTAATTTTTATACAGATTATCATCTGTAAGTGCCTAATCTTGCATTTAACCTCACGTGTATGTAGAGTGCTTAACATGAATTTGCTTTCCCACACTAAATAGTGCACAACAGAGTCAGCATAGCATGAATTCTTTCCCCCTCTAGTAGGAGGTAGGGTGTGTGTCGAATTTGAATCGGCCATGTGTCAAACAGTTCAAATACCACAAATACCAGGAGTATTCGACGAATACCCAGATACCCAAATACTGAGGTGCATTTGGGCTATTCAACAGTCATGTATTCGATGAGACTTTGAGATCTTGTGAGATCTCTTCATCCTATTCCCAGGCTACTCAGAGAGCTTTCCAGAGCTTTAACATGTCAGTGCACAGAGACACTCAAGCCGAGAGGAAGCTTTCTGTTCTTTTTTTTTCTGTTCTTTTTGGAGCCGGGACCCCAGCAGCTCAGCCCCCATGCTGCCTGGGACTTACCTTGGTGGCAGCCCTTCCAGGCTTGCCCCCCTCCCCGGGTGGGGCCGTCAAGCAGGTGCACTCCTGATGGGCCTGAACTAGGTTTCCAACAGACCCTCCAACTGCCGGTGGCCCTCACTGGCTTACCCCCCAGGGCAGGGCCATTGGGTCGTGCCATGCCTGACAGAGGACTGTGCTCGGTCATCAGCCAACTGCTGCAGGCAGGTGAAGAGGGGCCAGAGAAGCAGGGTGTCCATCAGTGGGGCTGGCTGGCATTTTTGCTGAAGCTTTCCCCCAGGAAACGTGGCATGCAATGATGTATTGCATGGGCATAGCTGGGGGGTTCTTGGGTGGTTGGAACCCCCCCACTTGCTAAAGGAGTGTCGAGTGCCCCCCAAAAAGTTTAAATTCTCCCAACCACAGTTGAATGATGCCCCCCTCTCCTGATTTACTTACAGACTCAGGATGCTGTGCGCCACCCAAAGACCTGCTGTACGGTGCTGTTATCTCCTCCACAGCCACCTAAGCAGCAACAAGTCTGCCATTTAAACTTTAAAACCCCATGCTGTCTGCTAGGGGAGGCGGAGTGGGGTGCTGGAGTCGGCTGATGAATAGTATGAGCGTCCCGCCTACCACACTGCTGAAACAAGAAGAGCCTCAGCTCTGCATCACGTGACTGAATTTGAAGTGGTCGCATGTGATGCAGAGCCGCCGAGAAGCACAGATACAGAGCAGCACATTCTTTCCCATGTGGAGGCTGAGTGTCTGGCTGGAGTCAGTGTGACAGGCCACAGATTGCTGGCTAAATTGTCGGGTCTCCTCCATGGGGGCACATTTGGGAGTAGTGGGGGACTAGTCTGGGATCTCAGGCAGGCTGTGGTGGCAGCAAATATCTGAGTAGCCAGGCTGAGCAACTGTGGTCTTGGCCAATGCAGTCGGGGCAAAACCAGGCCGAAGTGTCTCTCGAGTGTATCAGTGGCAGTCACAGGTGATTTTAGAAGGTAGCTGCCGGCTAAATACAACTTGGGCAATGAGAAAAAAATGATGTCAGGTGATGGGTGGGAGTAAGGAAAAATGACCATGGGGGGGGGGGGTCTCGACTCCTGGCTCAATTTTGTCAAAGTGACCTGGGGAATGAGATGGGATAGGAAATTAATTAGTGTGGCTGGCTCTGAATTAGCACAGCTAAGACACAAATGCAATGACTTATCTGGTCTCACACATGAGACAAAAAAACATAAAGGGGTGCTATCTGTGAGCTCAGTGTGTAATCATGATAAGACTGCATTAAAATACCACATTGGGAGGGGCTGATGTTGAGCTGTGTGTAGTCAGTAAAAGATGCATTTTGTGACTGAACAGTTATTGCCTAAAATGCACAAAACTTAACCATTTAACTCCTAAATTTTCAAAATTTTCTGGGGCGCATGCCCGCGGACCCTCCTAGAAGTGTTTAGGGCCCCCCCACCAAATTCTGGCTACGCCCCTGTAATGAGGCAAAGCGCTGACATCTGGCATGCCTCCCCTACCTCTTAGCTTTGGCAGCTGCTCTCCCTGGCCTCTGCCAGGGGTCAGTCTAGTGCCAAACGCTCTCTCATCCCCACCCCCGGAGGAGGGGAGAAGTCCATGGGACACTCAGTACTCCTCCCCCGGCCAGTCCTCTGAATCCTCAGGTCCGTTCTTGAAACTGGGGTGTCAGCATTGCAGGGAGTAATCCTACAGCTGAGCTGGCCGGCCAGCTTGAGAAGTTGTTTCTCTCTGTAAAAGGCTTGTGGTTTTCTGAATCAGATTTAGAAAAAAAAAGCCTTTACAGACTTGTTTTTTTACCTTTCTGTTTTGCTCTTCAGTGGAGAGACTGTCATGCTCCTGACTGATTGTTAAAGGTATGTTTTTTCACAATAGAACAAATAGTGTTATAATCTTTATTCTTCAGGCTAGGCAGAGGAAGGGGGTTCTGTCTGCAGTTGCAGGCCAGGCTAGATCTTGCTTGCTGGCTGGCTGAAAAAGGGTCTATTCTTGTAACTTTCTAGTTATTTGTAGTGCTGAGAAAAAAGTATATACATATTTTTTCATTTTGCAGTAAATAATATACCATATTAATCTATGTATATGTGGGGAAGAGAAGGCAGAAACTGTAGTGTGTGCTCTGCTCACTGTGCTGTGTTCTTAAGCCGACTGCTGTCACTTTGCAAGGGCAACTTTGTTGCTCTTTCCCTTTTGTAGTTTAATTTTGTTATTTTAAAAAATCTTATTTATTTTCTCTTACCACTGCAGTCGTTGTTTTGGTAGTGCACTTAGGCATTTGCTGCCTGCCTGCCTCCACTGCAGTCAGTGTATTGAAAGTAAGGAGGGAGGAGCAGCGCCTTTTTTGCTTTGCATTGTGGCTTCGGGCTTACGGTTGTTCCTGTACCTGTAGTTAGGTGAGCTGTTATTTCTTAAAACAACTACATAAAAAAACTAAAGTCCTTTTGTCTCGCCACAGACTTTGTGCCTTGGGGTAGGCAGGGGTCGGGGGGGCACCCTTGCAGCCCAGTATTAGCTGTCCAAGTTTCTGACTGCTGTTACAGTGAACAGTTACAAACAACAATCTAAAATAAATTGTTGAAGCCTTTTTGTCTCTGGAGGATGCCACAGACGCTATCTGTGCCTGAGAGTAGGCAGGGGCCAGGGGGCACCCTTGCTGCCAGTACCCAGTATTAGCTTTCTGGCTACTGAGTAAAACCTTACAGACAACAGCCTAAAATAAATTGCTGAAGCCTTTTTGTCTCTAGAAGATGCCACAGACGTTATCTGTGCCCGAGGGTAGGCAGGGGATGGGGGGGGAGCACCCTTGCTGCCAGTGCCTAGTATTAGCTTTCTGACTGTAAAATAAAAATTTACAAACAGCAGCCTAAAATAAATTGTTGAAGCCTTTATTGTCTCCGGATGCCACAGATGTTATCTGTGCCTGAGGGTAGGCAGGAGCTGGGGGGCACGTTTGTAGCTCAGTATTAGCTGTGTTTCTGACTGTTGTTACAATAGTAAAACATTACAAACAAACTACAATATTAAATAAATTGTTGAAGTCTTATTGTCTCCAGATTTCAGATGCTACAGAATGTGTCTGAGCCATCAGTTACATTTGCTGAGCACCACCGCTGGATAAGCAATAGACAAGATAGTAATTCTTCCTGTTTCTAGTTCCTGGAAAACACATTTTTTTTTTTTTTGCATACACGATTGCATTAGAAAAAGTAATTGCAGCACAAGAAAAATAATATTTGAAAACATTGCACTTTTTATTTTATTGCAATTTATCTGATGAGTGAAAATTTCACACAAGCAGTCAGGTACAGTCAAAAAATCATCTGTGGACCTGCCCCTCCAACAGTGATTCAGATAGGGGTGTATATTTGATATATATTCATTGTCCTGCTGTCTCCTTCACTCCAATCAGACCAGTCGCTACTTCAGCCAGTGCTAGCACCGCTAGTACTACTGCACTACCACTGTTCTAGTGCAAGTCTCGGCCTCTGTAGTGACCGATGTAGCTGCACATCGGCTGCTGCCACCATCACCACCTCCTCCACTGCTGCTGCCAGTGCCACTAACCGCACACCCTCCAATACAGCTACTACCACCAAAACCACCACCTCCATAGCTGCTGCTAGTGCCACCGTCAGCACTACTTCTGGTACTGCCACTACCATCACCACCTCTTCCACTGCTGCTGCCAGTGCCACTAACCACACAACCTCCAATACAGCTACTACCACCAAAACCACCACCTCCATAGCTGCTGCCAGTGCCACCATCAGCACTACTTCTGGTACTGCCACTACCATCACCACCTCCTCCACTGCTGCTGCCAGTGCCACTAACCACACACTCTCCAATACAGCTACTACCACCAAAACCACCACCTCCACAGCTGCTGCCAGTGCCGCCATCAGCACTACTTCTGATACTGCCACTACCATCACCACTTCCTCCTCCACTGCTGCTGCCAGTGCCACTAACCGCACACCCTCCAATACAGCTACTACCACCAAAACCACCACCTCCACAGCTGCTGCCAGTGCCGCCATCAGCACTACTTCTGGTACTGCCACTACCATCACCACCTCCTCCACTGCTGCTGCCAGTACCACTAACCGCACACCCTCTAATACAGCTACTACCACCAAAACCACCACCTCCATAGCTGCTGCCAGTGCCACCATCAGCGCTACTTCTGGTACTGCCACTACCATCACCACCACCTCCACTACTGCTACTGTTGACACCATTATCACCACCACCACCAAATTCACCAGTACCACCATGACCACAGTTCATGATAGAAGTAGTCAGCCATGGCCTTGGCAGCTAAAGCCAAGCAGTTCTGAGCATGAGGAGGACAGTGAGGCCTTGTTTTCTGGTTCAGAATATGCTCCTTTCCCAGAAGATTTAAAAGGCTTGAAGATGTGTTCTATGACGCATTCTCTGAGAACAATGACCTGAGTGAGTCTGAGGATGCTGAATGAGCCCTCAGCTCATTCCACAAGGAAGCACTTGGGTCAAAAGCAGTCAAAACAATTAGCTGCTGAAGGCTGGCACAAAACATCTGCCACTGTTACTCCTCGTCCTTTCCTGCTGCACAAAAACTAAACAGTTCATCCTAACTTTTGCTTATACTAGTGGTTCTGATAGTGCACCTGGTGCCAATTCACAGCAATCTTTTACACCAGTCCAAGCTGAATCTGGTGACCGAGGGCACAATCAGCATACAAAGGGTCTGAGCTCAGGTACAAGTTCAAGTTCCAAAGATATCGGGACATATTTTACTGAGCAGGAGGATGAGTGTATTCACACTGTGACCAGAGTGTCTGCTATGGTAATATACAGTAGGTAATTATAGGAGGAGTCTAGCATAGTGGTTAAGAGCACTGATCTGCAAACCTGGAGACCTGGGTTTGAATCCCACCAGTTCCCACTTGCATACTGTGTGACCCTGAGCAAGTCACTTAACTTCTTTGTGCTCCCAGGTTACACCTGGAAACAAGCTCTGGCTTAGTGTGCCTTTCCTGGTTAAACAATTCCCTTTTTCCCCCATATGGTAAAAATGTTGACAAGCTGAGCACACTATATCTTTGGAACCACTTTCTGAAAAAGCATCTTGAGGTGGCTAACTCGGATAAAGCCCATGCTGGAGTTGTCTCTTCATGCTACTACATGCTGCATTTCAAAAAAGCAAAACCAGTTTCTGACTCTGTTGATGGTGCTGCTGGTGGGGATGGTAGCAGAGGCAGTCAGAAGTGACTGAACACAAGGAAAATCTTGTAAGTACTCCAACAGGCACAGCACCAAGTCCCTCACAAACCAGTTCAGATGGTGGGGCAGCAGGTGTGCAGTTTGTGGTGTGTCCCCCCCCCCAGCCTAAATCACTTGCATTTGTCTGCTCTGGAGCCAGGGCCAGGAGCAAGGCTATGTCATTTCAAAAGCCTACTGTCGCAATAAAGGAAGCATTTCAGGTGCGCACAAAGTTCTTGCCAACTCAGCCCACAGCTATTCAGATCATGCCGCTCATAGGTGAGATGATTGCACTGGTTTTGCAGCCTTATTTTGCTGTTGAATACACTGGATTCTGTAGACTTCTACATTTGTTTGCAACCTCAATGCCACATACTAACGCAAACTACTTTTTCTCGTACTGTTGTGCCAAATATCTATAAGACATGCCATAATCGGGTGGGGAAATTGCTGAACCAGGCTATGTGCAGGGTTTCCACTGCACATCTGATGTATGAATCACGACAGACTCGCTGCATGCATACCTCTCACTCACAGCACACTGATGTTCACCTACACCTGTAGCACATGGTGGCACAACTGCTGTTAACTCCTCCTCCTCCTCTTCTCTTGCTTTGGCTGCAGCACTGTCCCATCCCACTGGATGTCTGCTCACCTTAGTGTTGCAGTCCTTCCAATCAAACATGCCAGTATTAACATTCTTATGTCTTGGCAAAAAATGCTTGACTCCTGGGTTAGCACAATAGGTTTGCATGTTGGGTTCTTAATTACAAATAATGGGAAGAACATGGTAAAAGCAGTTTGTGATGGCCACTAACAGGTAAAACACACCAGTGTTAACATTCTTATACCTTTGTAAGAGATGCTTGACTCCTTAGCACAACAGGTTTGCATGGGAGTCTTTATTGCAGACAATGGGAAGAACATGGTAAAAGTAGTCTGTGATGGCCACTTCCAGGGAACGCGCTGCTTTGATCATACACTGAACCTGGTGGTCACTGGTGCTCTCCAGAGCAGTGTGGGTGCGTCTCATATTGTTGATACTTCAAGAGACATCTGTAGCCATTTCAGTCATTCTGCTAAGGCAACCAGAGAGCTGCAAACTGTTCAGGACCAGCATGGTTTGCCAAGACCATTGGCTGATCCAAGATATCAGTACACAATGGAACAGCACATTTTATATGTTGCAGCACTTGCTGGAATAGACGCGTGTTCTACATGAGTTATTCATCGAGCAGTATATTGGTGGGCTACAGCTACACCAGGATTGGAGCATCACTGAGGGCATGGTCCAGGATCTGTCTCCCTTCAAGAAAAGCACATAGAACATAGACTTTGACTGCAGATAAGGACCACTTGCTCCCACCAAGTCTGCCTATTTCCCCACCTATTGCATAAGCTGCAGGTCATAGTTAACCAACAGCCTACTTCCTCCTACCCCCCACTAGAACTGCATTATGTCTGTCCCATGTATTCTTGAATTCCCCCACTGTTTTTGACCCCATGACCTCTTCAGGAAGGCTGTTACATGCGTCTACCACCCTCTCCATGAAAAAATGCTTCCTCACGTTGCCACTGAGCCGTCCCCCCTCTATTTTCAAACTGTGCCCCCTTGTTCTTGCACATCTCTTTTTCTGAAAGATGCTACCCTCTTTTCCCTTGAGGTACTTGAAAGTTTCTATCATGTCCCCCCTCTCCCTCCTTTCCTCGAGGGTATACATATTAAGCTCTTTTTAGTCTCTCTTCATATGGCTTCTGGTGCAGACCCTGCACCATTTTAGTGGCCTCCTCTGGACTGCCTCCATCCTATGTCCTTGCTAAGATCGAGCCTCCAGAACTGCACACAGTTCTCCAGATGGGGTCCCACCAACTGTCTGTACAAAGGGATAACAACTTCTTGTTTTCTACTGGTGATGCCTCTCCCTATGCATCCCAGTATCCCTCCAGCCCTCCTTACTGCCTTCTCACACTGCTTGCCTACCTTTAGGTCATCTGATATGACTACCCCAGGTCCCTTTCCATTTAGTGTTGTTGTTAGTACCTTCCCCCAACATTGTGTACTCTTCCCCTGGGTTTTTGTTTCCTAGGTGCATTACTTTGCACTTCTTTGCATTGAATTAAAGCCGCCATACTTTTGACCATTCCTAAAACCTTGCCAAGTCCCTTTTCATCTTTTCCACACACATCTCTTGTGTATCAACCCTGTTGCAGATCTTTGTGTCATCTGCAGAGGCATACATTTCCTTCCAGTCCCTCTGCAATGTCACCTATGACGACATTACAGAGGACCGGTCCCAGTTCTGAACCCTGCAGTATCCCACTAGTAACCCCTGTTTCTTTGATGTGGACTCCATTTACTATTACCCTCTGCATCCTGTTGTCCAACCAATTTTTTACCCAGGTTACCACCCTGGGACCCATTCCCAGGCTGGCTAACTTGTTTATTAATCTTTTCTATGGGACTGTGTCAAATGCCTTGCTAAAGTCTAGGTAGGCCATGTCCACAGCCCCTCCCTGGTCCACTACTTTGGTCACCCAGTCAAAGAAATCTATTAGATTCATCTGACATGACCTTCCCACTGTGAATCCATGCTGCCTTGGGTCCTGTGTCCCGCTGGCCTCTAGGTACTTAACAATTCTTTCTTTCAGAAATGATTTATTTTCCCTATCACTGAGGTCAAACTTGTTGTTAGTTGACCAGTGCCCACGTTTCATTGCCAAACAGCCATTATAATATTAAAAAAAAGATTGTAAAGGTGTCCCCCATACATTATAATGTAGCGTGTCCCCACACTCTCCCTGTGATCACGTCATAAATTTGCTGAGCATGGGGTGGTGAAGGGGGTGGATCTTAGAACCGGGACGTGCCTGTATCCTGGTAAAAAAGATTTTATGAGTGATATAAAAAAAAAAAAAAAAAGAGCGCATATTTTCAGGGCAATGACACATAAAACGCATGTCTGGGAGGCAAGGCACCGAATTGCGTGATGCTCAGTGCAATATATTTAGCTTGGTGAGTCTATTTAAAAAGGGTAGTTAGTGGCGTCACTAGTTCTCCTCTTACTGTAGTTCTTTTAGAATTCTCGAGTGAATCCTATCAGGTCTCATTGCTTTCTCCACCTTCAGTTTTAGGAGATCTTTCAGGACCCTTTATTCTGTGAATGCACTGGTATCAACCCCTCTATCCTGGGTACTTTTATTGTTTGGTTTAGGTACCTCCCCCTCCTATTCTTTTGTGAATACTGAGCAGAAGTATTCATTCAGTATCCCTGCTTTTTCACTGTCACCCTCTACCCACCCCTCTCCCCTTTATTAAGCCTCACTATCCCTCCCTTGGGTTTTCTTCGCTCCCTAATGTACCTATAAAAGAAACATAGAAACATAGAAGTTGATGGCAGATAAGGATCGCAAGGTCCATCCAGTCTGCCCTTTTCTTTTTCCACGTTATAAATGTGCCATCGGCCTTTGCTCTGTCAATGGCCTATCTATTCATTCATACTCTTCTGTTTTGCTCCCTTATGCCTATCCCATGCCTGTTTGAAGCCTTGCACTGTATTCATATCTACCATTACCTGATGTAGGCTGTTTCATTGATCCACCACCCTTTCTGTGAAAAAGAACTTCCTCACATTACCCCTTAATCAGCCTCCCTCTAATCTCATGCTGTGTCCTCTTGTCCTGCTATTTTTCTTTTATTGAAACGTGTTAGACTCTTTCACCTTGTTAATGCCCTTAAGGTGTTTGAATGTTTCGATCATATCACCTCTCTCCCTCCTTTGCTCTAGGGTATACATATTGAGTTCAGTTAATCTGTCCTCATATGTTTTCTGATGCAGTCCCTGCACCATTTTGGTTGCCCTTCTCTGGACTGCCTCAATTTGGTTAATGTCCTTATGAAGGTGTGGCCTCCAGTACTGCACGCAGTACTCCATATAGGGCCTAATCAGTGTCTTGTAAAGAGGGATTATTACCTCCTTCTTCCGACTTGTGATACCTCTACTAATATACTCCAACATCCCTCTAGCCTTACCTACTGCTTTAGAGGTCTGATTGGATGATTTCAGGTCATCGTCATCAGTGATGATGACGCCCAAGTCTCTTTCTTCCCTTGTGAATGCCAGCATCTCCTCTCCCAGCCTACAGGTGGCTTCAGGGTTTCTCTTCCTTCTGTGCATGAACTTGCACTTCTTTGCATTAAACCCCAGTTGTCACTCTTCCGACCATTTTGCTAGTTTATCCAGATCCCTTCTCATTCTGCCCACCCCATCTGGATCATCTACTCTGTTGCAGATCTTGGTGTCATCTGCAAACAGACAAACCTTACCCTCCAGTCCACCTGCAGTGTCACTGATGAAGGTATTGAAGAGGACTGGCCCCAGGACTGATCCCAGAGTTACCCTACTTGTGACTTGCATCTCTTTTGACTGCATACCATTTACCACCACTCTCTGTTTTCTGCCCGTAAACCAGTTTGCCACCCAGTTGACCAATGTCTGACCCACCCCGAGCCTACCCAGCTTATTAATCAAACTTCTATGTGGAACAGTATCGAAAGCTTTGCTGAAGTCAAGGTAGACAACATCAACTGCTCCCCCTTGGTCCACCACTCTGGTTACCCAGTCAAAGAAATCTATGAGATTAGTTTGACAGGACCTTCCTTTTGTAAACCCATGCTGTCCGTGCACCTATGTATCCAGGTGTTGCACTATCCTTCCCTTAAGGAGTGCCTCCATAATCTTGCCCACTACTGAGGTAAGACTGACTGGTCTGTAGTTCCCTGCCTCCTCCCTGCTACCACTCTTGTGGAGCAGGACCACATGAGCCCTTCTCCAGTCTTCTGGTACCTCTCCTGTGCTCAGAGACTCACTAAACAGTTCTGATAATGGCTCTGCTAGTTCCACTCTTAGCTCCTTTAGTACCCTGGGATGTATGCCATCAGGTCCCATTGCCTTGTCCACCCTGAACTTATCAAGCTTTTGTAGGACCCTTTCTTTTGTGAAGGGACTAGTGCATACCGCCCTCCAACCTGTGCCCATGGTGCTGAGCTGTGGGCACTGCCCTACCTTCTCTTCAGTAAATACTGAGCAGAAGTATCTATTTAGGATAGATGCTTTTACATGGTCCTCCTCACATGCCCCCTTATCCCCTTTGATCTTAGCAATACCCCCTCTGGACTTTCTCCTTTCACTAATGTATCTACAGAAAGTCTTGTCACCTTCTTTTACTGTTCGTACTAGTGCTTCCTCAGTTTGGGCCTTTGCCTGCCTTAATGCCTTCCCTGCTTCCCTTAGGGAAGTTTGGTATGCCTCCCTATCTTCACCTTGCTGCGTTCCCTTATATTTCCTGAAGGCCAGCCTTTTGGCTCACCTTTTCTGCTACTGTGTTTGAGAACCAAAGTGGTTTCCTTCTTCTTTTGCACTTCCTTTTCTCACTAACACAATGGGATGTTGGTTCAATTATTGCATCTTTATGCTTGCCCACTTTACTTGTACCCCTCACCTGTATTTCTTTTTGCCAGGACTAGCTTAACTCTGTTGGCCATCTTATCAAAGTAATGTGCTTTGTAAGCTTTGATGTATCACCGTCGCGGTATCCAGTGTCTGTACAAATCCGTGTTTACTGTAGATGAATGCTTGTATTTTTCTCTGTTCTTTTGAATTGTATCTCTATCTCCCTATTACCCCTTCCCACTGGATGCACTGGGAGATTTGCAACTTATTGTTCAGTGTGCCTTTCTGGTGAAACTTTTCTTTTTTTTTTTATTGTATTTATTTCTGCGACCTTCACCTTGGCAGCTCCCATCTGACCAACCCCTCCAGTCCCTTTCCCCCGAATTACCAGGACTTAGCTTACGACCGACCCAGGAGCGGCGCCTGTGGGGAGTCGGTCACCATCCTGCCGCTGGTGATGTTTTCTCCTCCATTTTCTCCCAAGGGCCCTGGAAATGGGTATGCATGCATGTGAAGGCACGCATTAGTCCCACAGCCCCAGTAACAGCCCCTTTCCTCCCACCCCATTGGCCTAGCACCTGGCTCCTCCCTAGATCTGTGCTGTTCCCAGCCTCCACCAGGCAGCAGCCATTAGCTGGGAGTCACCACCCCACCTCCCCAGAGAGGCGAGCTTGCCTGTCGGCCACTCCATCCAGCTCCACCCTCTCCCCCCCCCGCTGCCTACCTCCAATGGCCTGGCTTGTTCCTGAACCTGGGTCACCAGCGTGCCGCGAAGTAAGGCATCCAGCACCTCAGCCCTCAGTGCCACTGGGCCAGCCTTCTGGTGAAACTTTTCAATGAATAAAAATAAATAAATAAATAAGTTGTGGACCTTAATGTTGACCCTTTTGCAAACTGGAACACCAAAAGGCAGTCGCATTCTTCTCTGTCCCAGGTGGCATGTAAATATCTTGTCTGCCCCTCAACACACACACACACGTGCACACACAAGCGTGCCCTTGGAGAGCCTCTTCGGCACTGCAGGAGATATTGTTCAGCCACATCGCTCCCGTCTGCAGCCTGAACATGTGTAGCAGCTTCTTTTTATTCAGTTCAGTATGCACCTGCTTGATTCTTATGAGTGAATATGGTGTGCTAGTCAGCCTGACAATGTGCTATCACTGCCTGCTGGCTTTGAATAAAGCAATAATGCACGACAGGGTGTGTGTCGTGCTGGGATAACGCCACGCCTGGGGGGGTTGGGCATGAGGCCGCAGGCCGAGTGCGTCCAATGCCCCAGGTGTGGTGTTATCCCAAATGACCCACACCCTGGAGTGCATTATTCCTATTATACAATGGCTCATTGTTATACAGAATAAAAAAAATAATGTTAAAGATGTTTTTGTGTGGAAACATATTTCTTGTTTTTAAGAGAAGATGAAACAATCAATAAGATGGTCAGCAGCAGGTTCACAGCGCTGAGACTAGACCTGTGGGGACGTGCTGGGATAACGCCATGGGTCCAGCCCCAAACTGACCAATCACAGTCCAAGATTCTTTCTTGCCATTGTATAATATTGAATTGGCCACTGTACTTATGACATTCTGATCTCTGCTCTTGATTTTACTCACAAAGATTCTGGAATAATGATGTTGAGTGTGGCTGCACTTGCCTCTTGGAGTGTTGACTGATCTTATGGCTTTACGACCACTGATGCTGTTAAAATGATAGTGATTTTTGACATTTACAGAAATTTTTTTCTCTGTCTTTTTTTCTTTGCAGTGTGACTCCACCTGTCCTGGTATATCCAGACACTGGGTTACAATATTTACTTCTTATGCCGTTAACTTTCAGGCCAGACAGTGATTAAAATAATAGTATAAAAATTAAAAAAATAAATAAATATATAAATTTATTTTTATTTAAAAAATTAAAAAAAAAATTATTAAAATCGTAATATTTGCTCCACCGTGCAGCTCAGCTGTGCTTTCCTGTCTCCAAAACAAACATAGTCTTTCATTTTCAATTCCTTCCTCTGTGTGCTGTGCAATTAACTCTTTTCTTCAGTGATTCTCTCCTGGACTCCAAAACAGATGTTCTCTGCATTTTGTTTTCCATACAGCTATCAGACAGAATAGAACGTGTAAAGAAAATGCCTAATCTGTTATGGGAAAATGCCGGTTACTTTTGTGCACTCTCCTTTCGACGAATATGCCCTGATTAGCGTTTCTGTATAACCATATATTTTTTTCTAACTGCATTTTTGCCATATTGGCATTAAAACTTATGTTTAAAAAAGTGCTTGAAAACTTCCATTTTAGCAAAACTGCTGGCAGCCATCTTGCTCCCTCACCCAAGGTTTGCTAATGTGCCCCTGCCAATTAGCGATTGGCCAGAGGAGGTGCAATTGCACATCCCATATGGCGTGGTATTGATGACCACAAAGCAGGAAAGAGACCTGGTGGGAATCATATCTGATGACCTAAAGGTGGCCAAGAAGTACAACAAGGCAGTAGTTAGGGCTAGTGGGATTGCAAGGGGGCATGGGGAGAGGTACCACCAGCAGAAAGAGGGAGGTGGTGTGGCCTCTGTATAGATCTCTGTTAAGACCCCACCTAAAGTATTGTGTCTGATTCCGGAGACTACATCTTCAGAAAGACATAGACAGAGTGGAGGTGCTCCACAGGAGGGCAACTAAAATGGTGAAGGGCCTGCATAAAAAGCCCTATGAGGAGAGACTAAAAGACTCAATATGTACACCCTGGAACAGAGGTGGGAGAGGAGGGATATGTCAGGCACCTTTAATTACCTCACAGGGGTAAGTAAGGTACAGGTGGGAAATACTTTTCGGAAGAAAAGGTGCTCAAGAACGAGGGGACATGCTATGAAGTTGAAGGGAGGTAGATTCAGGAGAGATGTGAGGAAGTACTTCTTCACAGAAAGAGTGGTGGATTCCTGGAACAGCCTTCCAGCAGAGGTGGTGGGGACAAAAACAGTATTGGGGTTCAAGAATGCACGGGATAAGCACAAGGGAGTCATAGTGGAAAGGAAGCAGGGAGGAAGGGAGAAAGAGCTGTAGATCAGGCACGGTCTACGGTAATAGTGTAGGTAGGGAGAAATTGGCAGACTGGATGGGTCAAGCAGTCCTTATCTGCTGTTAAATTCTGTATTTCTATGTTTCTGTCCAGGGAAGGAAGGGAGTGGCTCCCACAAGATGGGTGCTGAAGGGTGCAAGCCGAGTTAAATGGAAGTTTTCAAACACTTTTTTTAAACTGAAGTTTTAATATCAAAATGCAGTTAGGAAATATTATATGTTTTTAACACAGAAACACTGATCAGGGTTAAAAATATGCACTGGCAAGAGAGCTCACAAAAGTAACTGGTGTTTTCCTTTAAATTATGTATACACTGCCTGACTAAGCATCAATATAATGTGCTTTCACAACCTAGTATTATCCGCTAGCCACGCTGAGCAGAATACTTCTTATTTATCTATTTTGGGGAGTTTTTTCATGTCTACATTACTTTTAAAATGTACTATATTATGGCTGAATACAGTAGAATACCCGAATACCCCAGGTGTATTTGTCAAATATTCGAAGAAAACACAGTTGATGTTATTTGCACACATTTGGTAGGAGGGTATTACTCTTAAAACCATGCAGTTCATGGACTCATTCATGCAGCTAAATGCAGACTTTAACTTCAGAATTTTAAGAATTTATCCCCCTTGTCATGTATCTTGATGGCATATGACACTCCCAGTGATTTTATTATGAGGGGGTGTCACCCTCATAGCACAGAAGTTCTATTTTCGTATGATCCATGCTTGTATTCCTTTACTGTACGTCTTTTGATAAATCAATAAACATGTATTTAAAAAAAACTCAGATTTGAGAAGCAGGAGATTACAGATTCAAATCCCACTGTGTCTTCTGGCTAACTTTGTGACCCTAAGCAACTCATTTTGGCCCAGTGTTTGCACCTTCAGGCCCAGGAACTAAGGTCAACTTGCACCTGTTCCTCATTTGTTTTTCATAGGTGCAGCCAGGGGGATGGGGAGGCCTTGGTGCTCAGAAACCCCCTCACATGTCGCTTCCTGTTTCAAAATCTTGTTTTTCTGTGAAAGAGGATGTACTCACTGTTGGCTTTCGGTGTTACCCGATTTCAAAATCTTTTTTCTTTTTGCAGAAGTAGTTTGACATTTGTACATAGATTCCATGTTTACAGCCAAGTGCATTAGCCGTGATTACCAAATCCAATGATTATTTCACTATGATCAGCACACACACTGTCAAAGTGTTTTCTAGAAACCCAAATATATTTCTGTATCTCTCTACTAAAGCTGATATGCCATAAACTTAAACAAAAGAAACATTTTGGCACACGTAAGAAGGTCAGTATGCTAAAATGATCTTTTTTTGTTTTACATTATGTAATTTAGTTGAGGTGGAGGTGATGCATCAGCTCTGATGGGGAAAAATAAAAAAAACGTATTTGAGAGTCATATTGTTGGCCCCAGATTGCAATTTAACTCCAATATGGCCAGTCCCCATGACAGGCAACTCTATAGAGAGGCAAGAAACAAGTGCACCTGGGCAATTCGGCAAGCCAAGTCTACCTACTATAAGCAAGCACTCACCTCTACATGAGGCTCTGGGAATAAATTCTGAAACAATGTCAAGGAACTCTGTGGGAAAACTGCTTCCCCTACCCCATCGCAAATCCTTCACCACGAAGCCCTATCCCAGGACTCTACCACCATAGCTAATGTCCTGAATAAATCCTTCTCCGACCTTAGCCACATCCTACCACAAAACTTATTTGACCCTATCCCCAGTGGCCCCTCTGCCATCTCCCCTACTACTACAATCCCTCCCTTCTGGCTAAGAATTATCTCCTGCAACAAGGTTAAACTAAACAATACCTATCCAAAGCCTTGCGCAACTCGCAGTTCAGTAGCGACTCCCTTGACCTTAAAATTCTCAGACTAACTCTTGACGAGACCCTGCCTCACCTCACCAAAATAATAAACTGCTTCCTGTGCCTTGGTCAATTTCCTATTCTCTGGAAGAGAATAATTTTCACACCAATCCTAAAAAAGGGTGATCCAACCAACCTTGGTAACTATAGGCCCATCACTATCCCCCCCCCCCCCAAAGCACTCGAAAGAATTGTGACAGACCAGCTTACCGAATACCTGGATAAACACAATCTGCTGTGTCACGAACAGCACGGGTTCAGAGCAGGACTGAGCACTACCACTGCCCTTCTCGAATTTACCTCTTACATACATGAGGCGTTGGAACAAGGGTTGGTTGCTGGTGCAATCTTTGTTGATCTGGCCAGAGCGTTTGACACCGTCAGTCATACACTATTTATCCACACGCTCCCCTCCCTCTGTCTCACCCCTGAAGCTATCTCCTAGTTCAAAAACTATCTCACTGACCGGTCACAAGAAGTCAAAATCAACACCACCCTCTCCACCTAGCAACCAGTTTGTGCAGGTGTCCCCCAAGTTTCGATTTTAGGCCCCCTACTATTCACTCTCTTTCTAAACTCCCTCCCACAGGTCTGCAGTGGTAAACTACTGCTCTATGTGGACGACGCTGTAGTTTACTGGAAACACTCCAGCCCTAACTCACTACAAAATACCCTGCAAGGCAGCTTTAGAGAACTAGAATCCTGGTTTACCGATCATCGATTAATACTAAACTACAACAAGACTAAATCTATGATATTTGCTCACCGCCAAAACCCCAACAGTAACGCCCTGCTATCTATCACTAATTCTCAGGGCAGCCATATTGAACAGGTCCCTAACTTTAAATATCTAGGCATCACTCTTGATACATCCCTCACATACCACTTACATATTAATCACCTCTCCACCTCTGTAAACACCCGACTTGGGATTCTTTACAGATACAAACACTGCCTCCCCCCCAGGCACTAAGGCTGGCTGTAACCTGCTCAGTCCTATCTGTGGCTGATTATGGGATAATAATCTACAGCACGGCCGATTACACAGCCCTAAACAGCAACAATGTAGCTCTCAACAAAGCCTGCCGACTGGTCACAAGCAGTGATAAATTAATCCATACGTGCGAGCTCTGTAAGTGAGCAGACTGGCTGTCCTTTGAAGGGAGACTAAAGTACCACACTTGCCTCCAAGCAAAAAAGATCCTAATGTATCTTGTACCAATGGGTCTTCACCCCCTCATCCAACCTTCCTCTCATAGGATCACCCCTAGGCACCTGGCTAACACCCCACTCCTAGTCCCACACTGTAGGACTACGCTAGGGCAAAGCTCCTTCCGTTACCATGCTCTCCTCTGGCTAAATAACCTACCTGCCTCCATCTCCCTGGCCCCTAACCTTGGCCTATTTAAAAATGGCATCAAGTGACTTCTCCTTGACTCAGAGAACTGTGGCTGTCACCACCAGTCCCCCCTAACATAGTAGGTGTTAGAAAGCTAGCGTTTCACATAACTCCAAACCCAGCCCAACTTAACTTACTGTACCTAAAACACTAACTTCGGCTTGGTGCTGGCCGCTGAATTGGTAACCAGTCCCATTTCACCTCAATTCCACAGTCCTCAAACAACCGAAGAGATACTAACCAAGCACTGTAAATTATCCTGGATGGAGTAAACATGTATAAATTGTTTTAATGTAATGTCTTGCTTTGTGAGAAATGTACATTCTGTCTTTAAGTAACGTTTCTATTTTGTATTGACGTGGAGCCTTTGCAAAAGAGTCTTTGACTCAAAGGATTGTAATTCTGAAATTTTAATAAATAAATAAATAACATGAGTCAGTTTCATTCTGCAGGTGTTAGCATGTGGCTTTAGCATCCACACAGCAGACTTGCTCAAAGGCCACAAAACACGACTCCTACCTGACCAATAATGCGCAACACTTAACTGGCTTTTGGCAATTGGTACTGGTTTGCTGATAGTTTTACAAACATCACTCCCAACTACAGTACCCCTGCATCCCTTGATCCATCACATGAGCTCATCCAACCCCCTGAGCCAACATGTCAGCTCCCCCACTTAACATCAAGCCCCCAACTAGGCTCCCCAATGCATCCCCCCACTCACCAATGCTTCACCAATGCTAACCCTGGGAATAAGCTACTGCTTACGCTTACCAGCTGCAGAATTGGTTAAAGCAGGACCCCTCTAAAACAGGGTGTTGCATTGAACTATCTGGGTTAAAAATAAATCTTTAATAATTCAATATTTAATAAATCTGTTTCAAGTCCCAAACATCTGCTTTTCAGTTAGTGAAAAGGCGTTCCCTATACGGTACTGATACCAATTGGCTGGAATTCAGTCCTAGAAAACATCACGTAATAACCCGCTTCAATCCACTAGGGAGAGGATGGCTGTTACTTGGCTTCAGGTAGCCAGAAAGAGTTGTAGTTGGGATGTAGCTGAAAAGGGTAAGTGTCAGGATAAGTGGAAGGAACCAGTTAGTGTATAAATGGGCTGTGAAGGTAAAGTGCAGGGCCCTTCTGTGAAAAGAAGCCAAGGTAATAGGAGAAAGAGCCTGGGGTCTCTCCCCAAGGGGAAATTCCCTAATGACTCTAGGGCCTAAGTAGGCTCACAAAGACAGACTCTAGTAAGTGAGCCTGCAGACCTGGTAACCAAAAGTAAGGAAACAGAGAAGTCTGCAAGGTTGGACCAGAAAATCTAAGGGTCTGAAAGGTGGACCATGAACAGTGGATCTGTGGACCTGAAAGTATGAATCTGGGATTTTAACACAACTGATACCCTGCCCTACAGAGTAGACAGTAGGTTCATGTGGGGCCATTAAGAGAAGAGAAAGGTGAGGAAGTCCACTTCAGTGGCAGTAGTGCTGGATGGTGGACATCATAGTCTTACTGTGCCTTAAGGGTGGGAGCCAGTGGCAACACCAGTCATGAGAGGATGGGGGACTGTGAACCTATGGTGGTCGAGGGAACTGGAGAATGCATGGATCATGGGTGGTAATATCATCTTAGACTCCGTTTTGATCAGTCTTTTGAAGTGAATTGTCTGCAACCTTTGAAGAAAATGTTGCTGTAACTAGAGTTTATCCAGGAAACTATTGCATTGGCTGTACATCTCTGTGTGGTTATTTGTTTAAAGAATGATACATCTAGTGTGTAACCTTCACTGGAAGGCATGGGTGTGGGTTGTGTCCCACGATCTTCATATCCTGGAATAAATATAAATGTTTGTTGTAGGCTCTCCCCTACAGTGACACCACCTGCAACCCCTAGATGTGGGGAGGTGTGCCCTACACATGCGAGAGATCTGGGATTTAAGTGACACCAGGGACTGCTATGGCCCAGGGATGAATCACCTGTGAGGCTGTAAGCTATGCCAAAAACAGAAAGTGTTTGACGAAGCAACAGGGCTACAAGTGGTTGGGTCACCAATTCTCAGATAATCCTTAGTAGGATTTTAAGGGGTGGGGGGGGGTAGCATTCCTGCCTGCAAGATGTGAATTGCAAGGAACTGCCTCAAGTGAAGGCATCTTGCTAATGAGCTCAAACCCTTATGCATTTGTACACTGAAGAAACCAGGCCAGCCCCTTGAGGCATGAGCATATATTCCTGAGGGCCCCGATGTGGCAGCACAGTGGAGCCAGCCATTACAATCATTGCAACATAATATTAGGGAGGTTATGCTTCCACTTTCAGGTATATGTGATGCCACACCTTGAATACTGTGCCCAGCTGCGATTACCATACTGCAGAGGAGAAGTAGTAAAATCAGAGAGAGTACAGAGATGGCAACGAAGATGATATATGCAGAATACATGTACTAAGGAAGTAAGACTACCAGGGAGAATTAGTGTACCTATTATAGATCAAGGGAGCGCTCCCAACCAATCTAAACATTCCTTTCCTCTACGCATGAAACGTTCTTATTCTATCAAGTATGTCTCACGCACAGCTGCCCTGGAAGCATGCATGTTTGGTAAGCTTTTTTTAAATATTTAATATGTTAGTGATCAAGTTTGATCAATAATATATTAATACAGGTGACAAAACCACTCTTACAGTTGTAAGAGTGGTCTCACTTAAATTCTTAGGGTATCAGAAATACTCACCTTCGGTTCACGGTTCTGATATCTTAAGAATGCATGTGAGACCAGTCTTACAACCATACGAGTAGTCTCGTTGCCCTATTAACATGCAGACTTGCTTACATTAGAGCAGAAAAGACTGAGGGGATATGATAACTGTTTATAAGATCATGAAGGGTCATATTAAGGTGAAAAATGGGCGTTTGACATTGACTGAAGAATAAACAAACACAAAAAAGTGGCATGTATGTACTGTCAGAAAAATAACTACTGAAACTGGAGACTGTTAAAAAGTACAAATGCCGTAAAGCATTCTTTGAAAACTTAAGAAAGCATGAAAGGTCTGACACTCCTGGTGCTTTGCCTCACACTGAGGATTCATCAAGAGGACATTGTTTGGACCTGGGAGAACTGAAGGGCATGGAATGAGGCTAGTAAGGAATGTGGCTTGGGTTAAATTTGGGCAAGGCCCCCTGTTTTCTACAGCTCTGTGGCACATGGTGATTGCCGCAGAAATCAAGACCAGCTGCAGAATTTTGGGCTAGCGCAGAATTTCAGTCTGGTGCAGACATTACACAGAAACTGCCACAGTAAGTTAGACAGAGATGTCTCCACTCCTTTCTGCCTAATACTGTGCCTGTGTGTAGCGTTATAAGAACTAAAATGTTTTCCTAACCATCTCAGCCTCTTAAACCCTCCCTACCCAGCCCTGAAAGCCCTCTTGAGCCACCTGTTTTTCATAATGAGTCCCTCCCTCCATATTCCTTCCCCCTTTTTTAATTCTGCCACTCCCCTCCACCCCACCCTACCTGTCCTATTCCCCCCACCTGTTTCTCCTCTCTTCTCCCTTAACCGCACATCCATACCCTGCACCCCTCCTTCTTTTTTTCACCACCGACTACCCTCTCTCTTCCCCCTAGACTCTGTCTTGTTCCACTGTATCTCCCCCTACCACTTCACTCACACCTTAAGCTACCCTCTACACCTGTAAGCACTTGAAACTCCCCACTCCCACGCTTTGCCCCCTGGCATACTTTGTACAATGCCTGGTGAATCTGCTTTTCTTTTTTACTTATCTTTAGTTTTGTTTTCTTTATTATTTTTTTATTTTTTACATTTTGATAATTAACAAAGCCTTAGGCGACTACTTTATTGTAACCATACTGTGATGTCTGTGATGTTTTTATACTGTTTTCACTGCCCTGTGCTGTTGTCTTGAACTTGTCTCTGTCTATGATGTGGAACCTTTGTAACAGAGCCTGTGGCTCAAAGGTGTTTTCCGAAATCTTAATAAATAAATAAAAAATAATGGCACTCTTTTCTGGTTGAAGGTAGCTTGATCCACTGCCTTTTCTTATCACTGTTAATGGGACAGAATGCTTGTTCCTCATCCCAGTAGTGCTTTCTGGGGCCCACACAAAGCCAAACTAAGCATGACTCTAGCATTTGAGCCCAGCAGTTCTAGGAAGTGATAGAGGATCACCCTACAGTGTTGGACCAAAAAAGTGAGCCAACATAAAAAAAAAAAGAAGAAGAAGAAGAGTGACATGATGAAGCTCTGGGTGGAGTAAGGTTTGTGGCTAAGATACTGTATGCAGCCAGGGTAGGTTTTTCATGTTTGATGACGGGGCAGGGTGATGTGTCAGAGGAGATCTTACAATACTTTTAAGGGAGGAAGAGGCTGATGATCATTGTACAGTGTTGAACTGGATAATGACAAATTTAAAACGACATAGTCACTTAATGGCACTCTTAAAGCTATTTACTGTAGCAAGGTGGTGGGGCTGAGATGGGCAGGGGTGTATTTTTATCTGTTTTAAAACTATCAGAGAGAAAGTGCTTGCTGGGACAGAGGACAATTTGCAATCCTTTTGGAGTTAAGCATAAGAGGTGGCTTTGGATGGGGCCAGGAGATTGCCAACCTAATGGGTCCGCTCTGGTGCCTGGGGAGAAAAGTGTTAATTATAGAAAAACATAGAACATAGAAACATAGACTATGATGGCTGAAAAAGACCAGATGTCCATCCAGTCTGCCCATGTTTTTACTCTGCATTAGTATATGCACTTATGTACTGAATGTAATTTGTATTGTATTTGTAACTGGCTTGCTCTGTTTCTGGCTTGTATTTTATCTGGCTTATTATTGCACTCTTCCTTTACCCCCTTCCCCAGGACACACCGGGAGATGAACAACTTGTTATTCAGCGTGCCTTCCTGGTGAAACATTTCAACAAATAAAAAATAAAATCCCTGGAACCTACTCTTCCTCCAGGGTACCAATCCTCATGGTCCTATCCTCATTCTCCTCCCTGGTTCTGTCACACTGGGCAACCACTATTCCCTTCATTGTGTCCCAGGCCTGCTTGAATCCCCTGACTGTATTCACACCCGCCACCTCGGCCAACAGACTGTTCCAAGGTTCCACCACCTTTTCCGTAAAGAAGTACTTCCTCACATCCCTCCTGAATCTCCCTCCAGTTAATTTCTACTTGTGACCACGTGACCGCGAGTTGGCATTTAGGCTAAGTAATTCCCCACAGTTCATCTTGTTAATTCCTTTAAGGAACTTGAGGGTGTCTATCATATCTCCCCTCTCCATTCTGGTTTCCAGTGAGTGCATATTTAATGCCCTGAGGATCTGCCCTGCTGGTCCTGAATCATTTTTGTTACTCTGTGCTGCACTGTCTCCAAACTATCCTTGTCCTTCCTGACGTGAGGACTCCAGAACTGGATGCAGTACTCCAGGTGAGTCCTCACCAGGGATCTGTACAGGGGAAATATTACCTCTTTTCTTCTACTATTAATACCCCTCCTGATACATCCCAGCATCCTGTTAGCCTTGCTATAGGCCTTGCTGCACTGAGTCATTTGTTTAAGGGAGTTATTGATGATAACTGCTAGATCATATTTCTCTTCTGTAGTGCTAAGTCTCACCCCACCCATCCAGTACTCCGTCTTGGGGGTCTTTTTACCTAGGTGCATTACCTTGCACATTTTGGCATTGAATTTTAACTGCCAGACCTTTGACTACTACTCTAGCTTTTGTAGGTCCTCTGCATATCCTTTATTCTCTCATCACTATCCACCCTCCCACATAGTTTTGTGTCATCTACAAAGAGACACAACCTGCCCTGGATTCCCTCAACAATGTCACTAATGAACATGTTGAAGGGGACTGGAACCAGGACAGATCCCTGTGAAACCCTGCTCTTAATAACCTCCCTCTCCTCTGATTTAATCCCATTAACCACCATCCTCTGCTGCCTCCCTTCTAGCAAACTACCCACCCAGTTCACTAGGGTTTTAGCCGCACCCAGGTCTTCCATCTTTTTGAGCAACTTTTTGTGCAGTACCGAATCAAAAGCCTTGTTGAAGTCAAAGTACAGCAGATCCACAGTGTGGCTCTTGTCTACTTCCTTTGTCACCTAGTCAAAGAAACTATCAGGTTAGCCTGACAAGACCTTCCTTAAGCTTTTCATTGCAATAGAGAGTTGCTCTTTAATGGTTGTAATGCTTTCTTCAACCTACCCCCAACCCGGACCTAATGGCAGTAAGATTCGCTTTCCTCTCCCTTACGCTATCCTGCCCCCCATCAGCAGCTTTGCATGATCCCAGTTTTTAAAATCCAGTCTAGTCCACCCCCCCATATCATAGCCCCACGACCAACCCCAAGAACAAAAGAGATGATATTTGCAATGCTCGCTAAACAATTTCATCACAGAATGTTGACACACTGGGGCTGGCCGTCAGACTAGGGAAATGTAAGAGATGGGTCCGTCAATTACACAGAGCCAAAATTTGATTCATTTACTTAAGTCCCATCCCCAAATAATTATTAGTTTACCTTGACTACTGCATTGAAAGGTCAAGCTATGTATGCTTAAAAAAAAAAAAAACTTTAAAGCTGCATTGGTGCTGTTTGGTTAAATCGACTAGTCCCTCAGAGATATTTTTAGTTGAGATGCAGTGAACTTAAAATCTGTCTTGCCCACACATCCCTCATCCACCCTTCCATTTTGTACCAATACCTATATAACACTGCCCAACAGCAAAATGTAAACATTTAAAAATGTATCATTTGCATTATCATTATCTGCTGAGTTATTGTGTTTTTTTTCTCTTTCCCTGTTTGTTTCTTTAATTACTTATTTAGTTTCCACATTCTACATAAATAATCTTTTGCTTTGGCTTTCACTTTTTTTCTTATCTTGGCTTCCTCTTTTTAGTTTCTTCAGTCTGTCAAGTAGTTTCTCATTTGGTTCCTGTCCCAACAATTTTGTTTACTTGGCTGTCCCTTTATTTAAAGAGATTTTGTCAGGTTTTATTTATTTATTTTTTATTTAGTTTTTGTTGACCGGGTAAGTGCACTAGACACATCCTGCCTATTTTCAGGCATGACCCGAGGGAGGGAGATACAGATGAATGCCAACTGACCTTGAACCAGATTAAGCTGTTGGTGGTATTTTTGATGAATGAGGGAAATTTGTCCAGGACACCAGGGAAATTCCCCTACTCTGGATGCTAGCGGCGCTGCGTTGCTGTGGGTGAGCGGTCAGAGTGGACGAGCTTTCAATGAAGGAGGACGTGCGGACGGCTGAGGAGCGAGCCTACTCCTCGGCCCCTCCCTATTCTGGTCACCAACATGGAGGTGGACCCAGGACCGGATGGTTCAGATGCGCTAGCTGTGGAGGAGATGGAAGTTTTAATATCCCAAGCTGTTCCTTTAATGGCAACCGGAGTTCAGGTATTGGATCAAGAATCTGTCAAGGAAGACAGAATGGCAGATATATGTCTGCAATTAGCTTTGGCAGAGCAGCAGTATGAGGAAATGAGGTCTCGTTTACAGCAAGATTTGAGAATGCAGGAGGAGCTACGCGATACTCAGAACCCGGAAGTGGTTGTCAGTAATGGAGATAATGTTACTTGCGTAATCGGTTTAGAGAAGGCAGAAGCACTACCTGTCCCAGTTTTAACCAATGTTTCTCCTAGTATAGATGATTCTCAAGTGTCAGAAGATGTAAGTTCTGATCTCTGGTAACTGAAGAGTGAAGCGAGGAGCAGCCATTCAGTGATGTCAGCTTTTCACAGGCTGTGGACAAAGGCCTGCAAATAAGTAAAGCTTCTTCAGGGAACTTATATAATGCCTCTGAAATGTCTTCTTTATCCCCGATAACTTTTACGATTGGAATCCTTGGGGGGGGCGTTGCTAATTGGGAAAGAAGGAATGGGGAAAAATCGAAAGTTATGCTCGCAGCATATTGAGGTGAAAACCTCGGGTAAAGTTCAGCCCATCCCTAGTGATTTAGTCCCAGTCTCTCCCACTGATTCTGCTGAATGGGTCTCCACTGTTTTAACAGCAGCTGGATGGGTGAAAAATGCTTCAGGAAAAGGATGGAGTGCTAATCTCCCCGAAAAAAGTGATATTATTCCCTGGATAGACTCTGTTTTAAAACCTTTTGCTTCTGAGGTGGGTGATGGCTCTTGTTTACCTGCAGGTCAGCCTAAACCTCAAACACAAGAATCAATCTCACAGCAAAGTTCTGCAAATGATTTATTAATGACTATAAAAGAAATGGAGGGTGATGCTTCTGTTCTGGATATATCAGATTCTTCAGTAGTCATTCATGAGAAAGTTATGGCTACTTCTTTGCTAGGCCCTGAAAATAAATTTTTGACCCCTAACGTCTGGCATGACAGAGTTAGAGATCAACTCTTTCCCCCAATGCCAGACTACTGCCAGAACCTGCCATGAGGGGTAATGCCACAGACGTCCCGGATAGACATTTTGTGGGGAGACCATTGCTAAAGGATAGCATGAAATATTATGCTTATGAGGTATATGCCCTCATACACATACCAGGGGATTCAGTGTTTGATATAAGCTTTAAGCATCCTGCTGGTTTAGAGCATTTCTGGAAGCAATATCAGGTGCTGAAACTCTCTCCTTTATGGAAGCCCTTCTTAGCAATCCCCCTGACTAAACCCTTGACAAAAAAAATAACAGTTTTGTTCAGAAATGAAGGGGTAAACATGGCAGATATCATGTACTGGTTACAGCAGCATTGCACAGTGAAAGGTTACCCAGAGCCCATCCTGGATGATGAACAGTTATGGACTGGAGGATGGAAATATCAGGTAACTTTAAACTTGGAACAAGGCCTGACAAAACACCTGCCAAACTGTTTTTTTCTGGGGTGAGATCGAGGGGTTATTTTTTATCTGGGTCAACCCAGAGCATGTTTCAAATGTGGGGATGTCGGACATTTAAGTAATGTATGCGACAAACGGTAATGTGGCCTGTGTGGTGAAATAGGACACTTTGGGGCACAGAGTCAACAACCTTTAAGATGCAACCTATGTGATGAGCAGGGTCACACGTTTAGAAACTGTTCCTGGGCTTCTCACAATAGCAGAGACTTAGCCATTTGTGCTGAACAGGATGTTTATGTCGCTACAGCACAGAAGGAGAAGCAACGGATGCTGGATTTACTCCTTACGAATTCCCAAAATGATGTGACACCCCCTAAAGCACCCCATTCTCATATAGTTGCTCCCTCAGTGAAGATCAACCAGGAAAAAGTGGTTTTGAATCCTCAGTTTACACAGATGGGTCCTTCAATTGATTTTGAGGAAGGTGTAAACCCCACAATCATAGAGGATTCCATTGTGTTCGATGTCCCCACTGCCCAGGAGGAAATTGATTCCTGTAAACAGGATACAATAAAAACAGGCCCTGTGCAAAGAATGGAAATTGAAATTGGGGATAACTCTATCCCCACCCCACCCCCACACACACAGTTCAGCATGAAGAAACCTTTCAGAGGGTCACAAGATCCAAAGCAGGAAAGCTTCCTGTGGAAATTCCAAATGAGACAAAGATCTTGGAAGGTCTACCTGCACAGAACTCATATGCCTTATTATTTGAACAAGGAGAAAAGGATGAAAGTCATGATTCAGATTTATCATCCATCGCCTCTTCACAGGCAGATGCTAGTATTGAAGGAGGGCCTATGGAAATATAGAAACATAGAATTTAATGGCAGATAAGGACTGCTTGGCCCACCCAGTCTGCCCATTTCCCTATCTAATGGATAAGCTGCAGATCCTAGTTAACCAGCAACCTACTTCTTTCTACCCCCACCCCCTAGAATTGCCCTATGATTGTGCCATACATGCTTGAATTCAACCACTGTTTTTGACTCCACAACCTCCTCTGGAAGGCCGTTCCATGCATCACAACTCTCTCTGTGAAAAAATACTTCCTTACATTACCTTTGAGCTGCCCCCCCATCTTCAAATTGTGTCCCCTTGTTCTTGCACACTTCTTTTTTTTTTTAAAGATACTACCCTCTTGGACTTTGTTGATTCCCTTGAGGTGCTTGAAAGTTTCTATCATGTCCTCCCTCCTTTCCTTGAGGCTGTACATATTAAGCTCCTTTAGTCTCTCTCTTCATATGTCTTACGGTGCAGACCCTGCACCATTTTAGTTGCCCTCCTCTGGACAGCTTGCATCCTGTCAATATCCTTGCAGAGATGGAAAAGCCCAAACCTAGAAAGCGGAAGAAAAAGAAATGAAGAGGACTGTGACTAATGATTTAATTCATTTGGTTTATTTTTTTAAATCCTTTTTTTTCTCTCTCTAAATTTCTATGCCTGGAAAAATTTCTCTTCTTACAATCAATGTGAATAGCATTAAGTCCTTGGAAAAAAGGCGGGTCACCTTTGCTAGTATAAAAGAAGGAAAAAGTAATATAATTTTATTACAAGACACAAGGTTACATTCATTATTGGAGGTGAGAGATGCACAAAGGGATTGGCACTGGGGGGTCTCATTTTGGTCTTTAAGTGAAGTGCCTTGTTCTGGTTTAGGGGTTTTATTTATGAATGTGCAGGTACAAGTGTTGCACCTCTTTGATGTTCAGCCTGGAAGGGTTATGATAATGGATGTTGTCTTAGGTAACGAGACGTATAGGATTATCAATATCTGTGTTCCCCAATTGAGGGCAGAGATCTCCTCTTTTTAGGAGAGTGGAACCTTATTTACACACCTTGAAGTTGGTGGTTTGGGGAGGCGATTTCAATTGTGGCCTTTCGAAAAGGAACTGGGGTAGGGTTACCTCTAAAATTTATAGTGATACTAATTCTTTGTTGGAATTATTAAAAATCAATAATTTATGTGATGTGTATGATTTGTTAGAGCAGAATCATTCTCCTACTTTTTATAAAGGTAAGCTATCTACAAGAATAGATTTCTGGTTTGTGTCTAAAGGGCTTTTTGTCAGGATGTAAGAGTTATTCCATTAGAATCATCTGATCATGTGGCAGTTAGATTTGATATGGGTTTTTGGCAACAGGTTCCTATAGGGAGAGGATACTGGAAGATGAATGTTGCTATATTACAGGAGACAGATATTCAGGATTCTATTAAAGAATTTTTTATGCTAAGAGCTAATATCTCATTTTTGTATGATAGCCCTATAGAATGGTGGGAGGATACAAAGAGAGATTTAAAAAATCTTTTTATAGGAATTTCTAGTAAAAAAGCAAAAAATAGTTATAGTCAGTATTTGGGGCTCAGGGCAAAATATATGCAGCTATTATCTATATCCGCTGAGTCAAATAATTATATGTTACAGCTAAAGGGTATTAAAGAAAAAATGTATTCCTATCTGAAGGTCTCTGAAAATAGACCGGCCCAACAGCAAAAATATGAGACTAGTGGTACAAAACAGCAAGTAAATCCATATGAATTAGGCTTGCATGGAGTACAACGCCTGGTAATGACAAAATTAAAAGATAACTGTAGGTCTGTAGTAATACAAAATAATGGGTTTTTAGTATTAATTCAAGAACATATGAGGGCAACATTTCAAAAGGACAGGGTAAGTGGTCCGGATTTATTTTTTAAGGATTTGGATACACCACGGTTAGGTAGAGAAGAAGTACAAAGCTTGGTAACCCCTTTTACAATTTTAGAAATTAAGCAGGCTATTTCTAAGCTATCACCTCAGACAACTCCAGGGTTGGATGGTATATCAAATGACTTCTATAAATGTTATAGTGAGGTATTCGCTCCTTGGCTACAGATTTTGTTTACAGCAATATGGAAAGAAAAAAGGCTAGTTCCTACTATGAAATAAGGTGTTATGTCCTTTCTTTATAAAAAAGGAGACAAGCAGGACATAAGAAATTGGAGGCCCTTAAGTTTGTTAAACTCGGATTATAAAATTTTAACCAAAATTTTGACAAACCGTTTAGCAAAAATTGCGAAAAATGTTATAATTCCTACCCAAACTTGCGCTATTCCTGGTAGAAACATTATACAGAATTTGGTTTTTGTTAGAAAAGTGGTAGAACAAGGTTTAAAAATGAATTTGTATGGGTACTTACTAGCTACTGATCAAGAAACAGCATTTGATTCTGTACGGCAGGAACATATCTGGGCAGTTTTGCAGCACTATGGAATTCCGGAAACCTTTTTATCAATTCAGACATTGTATACAGAAGCACAAGTTATACCTTTAGATAATGGGCATTTGGGCATACCAATATTCTTAAAAAACTGTGTGGGTCAGGGCTGTCCGATGAGTCCATTGTTGTATGTGTTTGGCTTGGATCCTATACTTCAGAATATAGAAAGAACCACAGATATTAAAGCTATTATAAATAAAAATGGGATGGTATTCCAGAAAGTTACAGCCTATGCTGATGACTGCATTTTTACTATTGCAGATTTGAAATCAGGAGAACAGATTTTACAGTTATTGGAGACCGTTTATGCTACTACTGGTATTAAAATTAATGTTGAGAAAAGTAAGATCCTGGTTTTGGGTACAACACAAATATTGGAGGGATTTCCCATTGTCATGACGACTGAGGAAATTAAAACATTAGGTCTATTTTTTGGTTCTCTGGAATCGGAAAGGAAGAATTGAGTAGTAGTATATAATCAGGCAGATCTTAAAAGTTAAATCTTGGTTATCTTGGAAAATGACTCGGAAAAAGAGAGTTTATCTGCTTAGGGCATATATAGCCACCATATTTTTATATGTTTCTCATATCTATCCTTTTCTGTTTGATATGCATATGAAAATTATGGGTCTATTTTTTTCTATTTTTATGAGGTAGTAGATTAAATCCAGTAAAAAGAGCACACACATATAGATCCCAGAAAATGGGGTTAAACATGATTCAGCCCTTGTTATATTTTTTTGGGAATGTTTTCTTTAGCTCTATATGTCCGGTAGTACTGGAATCCGAGGGTTCAGGGGTTCTTAACATGAAATTATGGGGACCTAGTTTTCTGACAGCATGGGGTAGGGGTAAATGGCATCCCACAGATAAAGCCCTTCCGGGGTACTTGCAAACTACTCTGAGATATATGAGAACATGGAAAATCGAGTTAGGTTAGTTTCTGGGTCAAGAACAAAAGGTTTTTTATAAATTTATATTAGATAAATGGTATAAAGAAGAACCCCTGTTTCAGTTTTCAGCTGCAATCAGTATTGATGTGTTATTAGAAAGTATTTTGGACTCTAGAATTCCGCTTAAATTGCAAGAGTTAATCTGGCTATGTGAACATCAGAAGTTAAACGTAGGGGGCAATCAAAAACATAAACAGGTTGATGAAAGAGGTTGTGAAAACATTCATTGTCAAGGTCAGATGGAAACCATGCAACGTCTGTTTTTTGATTGTATGAATGTTGAGGGTTTTTGGAATCAACTTGCTGGATGGTGGGGAGAACTTTTTAAAGATATGACCTATGACAGTTTGGAGTTAGGACAAATTCCTGCATCCTGGATGAAATGGACTAAAAGTACTGTTTATGTTATCTTAGCATGCCTAAAATAATTGTTGTGGCAAGCTAGATGTTTACGTTCATTACAAAATAAAGACATTTCTCAGCAGGAAGTTCTGTTTAAAATTCAAGCAGATCTAGATAAAATATATAACTATGAATGTCATACCTCAGGACAAGAAAAAGGCTCTAGATTATGGAAAAATGTAGGATGGGTAAGTTAAAGTTTGTTTTTTCACTTAGAGTGTTTTTTTTCCCTTTTTAAGCAGGTCATGTTTTCTTCCCTTTTTTCTTGGTAAATCAATATTAAAGATTTGCAAATGGTTTTAGAAATGGGTTGTATGATGTAGACACTGTTTAGTTTTGGGGAGCACTTTTGGTGTATATGGGTAATATGTGTGGGAATTTAGATAAATTTAATGAAGAGGTGTGTTTTTTGGAAATTTGTTTGACATGTGTGTATTATATTTTTTATGTTATGCTTTTGAATTCTAAATAAAAATGTCCCCTACTCTTTTCGATAAGTGCCATGGGATCTTTAACATCCACCTGAACTACCACCAATCCAGGCAGATGGGACCTCGGTTTAACGTCTTATCTGAAAGATGGCACCTCAGAAGTGCAGCACCCTCTCATGCTGAACTACAGTGTCAGTACTGGGATATTAACCCAAGTGCCAGATGTGGGAACTGAACCCACAGCCCTTTGATCTCTCGTCCTCAGAGGAGAGTGTGCTACCTACTGAGCCACTGACACTACTATAGCCATAGCCATAGCAAATGGGAGTAGTAACCTGTAGGAGTTGTGATTCAATCTTCTACTATTCAAACTGCTAAAAGGTGCTGCTTTCCATATAAAAAATACTTTTATTTCTGTGCTCTGCTTCATTTGCATAACCGGCCCCTTCTTTTTCTCAGTGCTGCAACCCACAACCATGATATCATGCAAGAGGAACAAAGCTTTTGAACACTGGTTTGAAACCGAGACCTCTGTTAGTCAGTCTTGGTATTGCAGACATCTACACTACTGAAATAAGAGACTACATCTCTTAGTAAAGAAATCTTGTCAGCTAGATACTATATGTACAATGTCTTGTTTTGATAATAAACATATGAGAGCTTTCATTGTTGAAGCCACTACAGAAGTATGAGACTGCACTTCACAGTAAGGAAACTGGGAAACAACTTCTTATTGTGCCCACAATGCCTTGCTACATATGTTTACATATTAGGTGCTTTACTGCACTCATTTTACCAAAATAAGGGACTGTACCTCTGAGTAACTAATATTTAAATCACCGTTATAATTTACCCAGCATTCCTTGGTACTGTATGTAAAACACTGACAGTTCCCTTGCACGACATCATTCTGGGGTGTGTCCGCATGCAGAAAACTGGAGGACGAAGTGCTGATAAAGCATAACATAAAATGACTGTAACAGATTTTTGTACAAAACAAGTTGTAGCTTCAACATCTTAAACATGGGTGGCAGGGGCACACTACATGTAAAAGGCATCTGCGAAACCTGACAAAATCACTTTAAAAACACTAGATTTACATCAGTTATGTTTTAACTTTGTTGTTTTCTAGTTCTTTGTGTTTTTTTTAACTTCTCCTGTTGTTTATCCACTATATATTGTAGAAATGCAGTACTTCTTTCACAGAGTCTTTCAAAATGTATGACTCTCCCATGCTAATCACACAACTGCTGTCTGTGACATCTCTGTTGTCATGGTGAGCACTATAATGTCATAAACAAAGGCACTGTGAGGTTAATGGGTGGAGGAGGGGGAATATGTCATGTTTTCTATACGGACTTTTTAGATGGACTGTCAAGATGTACTGTAAATTGTGGAAAGGAACATTGAAACATTTATGATTGAAAACGCATGCTGGAGTGCAGAGTTACTGTTTAGGGGGGGAGGTGGAGGAGAGAAAGCATTGCTGCCATTAGGTCTCGGGGAAAGCGAGGAGAGAGGGCAGTGCTGGTATTATGTGGCTTGGGGGAGGAGAGAGCATTACTGTCAGTATGTTTGTGGGGGATGAGGAGGAGAAAGCTTTTCTTTCACTATGTTGGGGAGGGAAGGGGAGAAGAGAGCAGAGAGCATTCTGGCCTTTTGGTCTGGGATGGAGGAGAGAGCTTTCCTGCAGTTATTTCCTTTGGTGGAAGGGGAGCATTGCCTAACATAGAAATACAGAAAAATGAGGCTACAAAGATGAAAGAAAAGGTGAAAATAAAAAAAAGCCAGCTGAGCCACCATGATAGGCCAGTGATAGAGAATCAAGATTCTATGATGACAACTAATGTTCTGGTGTGATCCTGGGATCACCCGGCTTGCTCTAGGACACCCCATGTTCAGGGGGTGCTGCAGATACTTTCAGGCTAGGGCAGGGAGGTACACATGAAAGAGAATGAAGAAAATTGGCTACTACATCTAAATCATCCCACTCCAAGGCAAAAATATGGGACTTCAGAGGAGCTGACTTTGATAAGATGGCCAACAGAGTTAAACTAGCCCTGGCAAAAAGAAACACAGGTGAGGAGGTACAGGCAAAGTGGGCAAGCATTAAGGATACAATACTTGAAGGAACATCCCATTGTGTTAGACAGAAAAGGAAGTGCAAAAGAAGAAGGAAACCACTTTGGTTCTCAAATACAGTAGCAGAAAAGGTCAGAGCCAAAAGGCTGGCCTTCAGGAAATATAAGGGAACACAGCGGGATGAAGATAGGAGGCATACCAAACTGCCCTAAGGGAAGCAGGGAAGGCAGTAAGGCAGGCAAAGTCCCAAACTGAGGAAACACTAGTACGAACAGTAAAGAAGGTGACAAGACTTTCTATAGATACATTAGTGAAAGGAGAAAGTCCAGAGGGGTATTGCTAGCTTAATGGAGAAAAGGGAGCATGTGAGGAGGAGGACCCTGTAAAAGCATCTATCCTAAATAGATACTTTTGCTCAGTATTTACTGAACAGAAGGTAGGGCAGGGCCCACAGCTCAGCATCATGGACACAGGGGGAGGGAGGTGAGCACTACTCCCTTCACAAAAGAAAGGGTCCTACAAGAGCTATGAAGCTCAGGGTGGATAAGGCAATGGGACCTGATGGCATACATCCCAGGGTACTTAAGGAGCTAAAGGAGGAAATAGCAGAGCCATTAGCAGAATTGTTTAGTGAGTCTCTGAGCACAGGAGAGGTCCCAGAAGACTGGAGAAAGGCTCATGTGTCCCACTCCACAAGAGTGGTAGCAGGAGGAGGCGGGAACTACAGACCAGTCAGTCTTACCTCAGTAGTGGGCAAGATTATGGAGGCACTCCTTAAGGAAAGGATAGTGCAACACCTGGAATCCATAGGGGCACAGGATCCAAGACAGCATGGGTTTACAAAGGAAGGTCCTGTCAAACTAATCTCATAGATTTCTTTGACTGGGTAACCAGAGTGGTGGACCAAGGGGAGCAGTTGATGTCGCCTACCTTGACTTCAGCAAAGCTTTTGACACTGTTCCACATAGAAGATTGATAAATAAGCTAGGTAGGCTCGGGTGGGTCAGAAGTTGGTCAACTGGGTGGCAAACTGGTTGACTGGCAGAAAACAGAGAGTGGTGGTAAATGGTATACAGTCAGAAGAGATGCAAGTCACAAGTGGGATTACCTCAGAGGATCAGTCCTGGGGCCAGTCCTATTCAACATCTTCATTAGTGACCTCGCAGATGGACTAGAGGGTAAGGCTTGTCTGTTTGCAGATGACACCAAGATCTGCAACAGAGTAGATGATCCAGCTGGGTGGGCAGAATGAGAAGAGATCTGGATAAACTAGCAAAATGGTCAGAAGAGTGGCAACTGGGATTTAATGCAAAGAAGTGCAAAATCATGCACATAGGAAGAGAAACCCTGAAGCCACTTATAGGCTGGGAGGAGTTGCTAGCAGTCACAAAGGAAGAAAGAGACTTGGGCATCATCATCACTGCTGACCTAAAATCATCCAAGCAGACCTCTAAAGCAGTAGGTAAGGCTAGGGGGGTGTTAGGGTGTATTAGTAGGGGTATCACAAGTCGTAAGAGGGAGGTAATAATCCCTCTGTACAAGACATTGGTTAGGCCCCATCTGGAGTACTGCGTGCAGTATTGGAGGCCACACCTTCACAAGGACATTAACAAATTGAGGCAGTCCAGAGAAGGGCAACCAAAATGGTGCAGGGACTGCATCAGAAGACATATGAGGACAGATTAACGGAGCTCAATATGTATACCCTTGAGCAAAGGAGGGAGAGAGGTGATATGATCGAGACATTTAAACACCTTAAGGGCATAAACAAGGTGAAAGAGTCTAACATGTTTAAATATAAGAAAAATAGCAGGACAAGAGGACACAGCATGAGATTAGAGGGAGGCCGATTAAGGGGGAATGTGAGGAAATTCTTTTTCACAGAAAGGGTGGTAGATGCATGGAATGACTTACCACAAGAAGTGGTGGCTATGAATACAGTGCAGGGCTTCAAACAGGCATGGGATAGGCATAAGGGAGCAATACAAATGACTATGAATAGATAGGTCACTGACAGAGCAAAAAGGCCGATGGCACATTTATAAGGTAGAAAAAGAAATGGGCAGACTGGATGGGCCTTGCGGTCCTTATCTGCCGTCAACTTCTATGTTTCTATGTAAAAAATGAAGCCAAGGTAAGGAAGATGGCAACCAAGCTAAAGATTGTTCAGAATGGGAAAACCAAACAAGGAAAGAGTGTCACAGAAAAAAAAAGAATCACACTGACGTTGCAGATGCTTAATGCTTTGTATTTTTAAAGTATGGCAGGTTTTGGAGGTGGCAGTACGAGGAGACTGTGTCTCCCCCCCCCCATTCACGGTGGAGGGGAGTCTTGGGTGCTGCATGGCTAGGCCAGGCCAGGGAAAGGGGGAAAGGGAACATTGTTTAAACAGGAGTTGCACACTACATACTAACATACTAAAATGCCAGCAGAATAGGCCTAACGATCTTTCATGTCTGCTCGTTTGGTCAGCCCCACCCTGGGAGCTGACCTACTGCCCCCCGCCCTCTCTGGCTTCTCCCTTCCCAGTCCCGGATATTCCGCTGCACAGGACTTTGCTTCCAGAACCCTTCCCTGTACCTGTCCCACCCCCTCTTGAGCCCCTCCACCATTTCTGCCGAAGCTTATTTCCAGATGTGACCTGGGAGCACAAGGAAGTTAAATGAGTTGCTCAGGATCACACAGTATGCACCTAGGCAGCTGTGGGATTCAAACCTAGGTCTCCAGATCTGCAGCTCAGAGCCGTAACCCACTGCACTATACTGCCTCCAGGCTCCCCTATGAGAAACTACTATTCAGCTAGGAATATTGCTTGGATCCGAGCCCTGATCCTGCCTGGGGACCTGACCACGCTGGTACATGCTTTTGTCATGTCCAGGTTGGACTACTGTAATGCTCTGTACCTAGGGTTATCTGGAGGCAACCTCTGCAGGCTGCAGCTGGTGCAGAACACAGGGGCAAAAAGGTGTGATCATATTACACTGGTGCTCCGCGAACTGCACTGGCTGCTGGTCAGGTGGAGGATTCTCTTCAAGATAGGGTTCCTGACCTATAAGACCCTACATGGAAGGGGGCCTGTCTATCTGCAAGATCTTCTTGTCCCCTACCGGCTGCCCCGGGGCACTTCATTCTGCCAGGGGAGGCCTCCTTGGAGTACCCAGGGTTAGGTTGAGGCATTCGGGGGACCTGGCATTCTTGGTGGCCGTGCCTACCCTGTGGAACTATCTGCTTGGTAATTTGAGGGAGGCTGTCTCTGTAGAAGTCTTTAAAAAGGGTCTGAAGACATATTTTATTTATTCATTTATTTATGAAATGTTTCACCAGGAGGGCACACTGAACAACAAATTGCTCGTCTCACGGTGCGACCTGGGGGGAGGGGTTACATGGGGTTGTGAAGGATGATCAGTTACAATAGTATATGGGTAGTACAAACAATACAACATTGTAAGATTGTGCAACAGTTGGAACACAAGGTATTGTACAATAAACAGTAGTGGAACATTGGGTAAATTACAATACATGTCCAAAATCATACAAAAGAGCATATCAACGTACAAAACAGTAATAATGCGATAGAATCATTTATAGTGCATGAGTGTACCAGGAGCAGGCTCGGGTAGTACGCAAGTGCTGTTGGAATAAAAAGTATGGGGTTAGGCTGTGAACACTGGTGACCCAGAATGGCAGGAGGAGAAGAGAGGGGGGAGAGGCAAGAATTGAATTTGAGGAGAAGGGGCAGCCATATCTCTTCCAATAGGCTTTTATTTACTGATTAATATATCGTGTTTTAATAATGGAATAGATAGATTAACTGTTTACTCTCAGCCAACTAATTTATTTATTTGTATGGTTTTTAGAAATTGTACTGATCTGTATTGTACACTGCCCTGAGTCTTTGGAATGGGGCACTGCACTTTAGAAATAAAGTTTTCTGACATTCTCAAGCACCTATCTCAGTATGCCTCCCTGGATCGTATATCTCATATCTCTTCTGGCTGACTTAAGGCATATAATAGATGTTGGCAGGCCTATTTTAACTCTTTAGAATCTTCACAGACTTCTAATACTTAATGTATGGACTGTTACAAAGATTACCTTTAGTCAGTACCACCTGTTAACCATTATTGCTATTGTCTCTCTTATCAGTTGTTTCTCTCTCTCTCTCTCTCTCTTTCTATTTTATGCTTTTTCTTTGTTTTCGTTTCACTGGCATTAATTACATGCCTTGTTACCTCTACAGCATTTCCAAGTATATATGACATACAGTTATGTAGGACAAGATTTAATAATATTGCTATACAAGTACTCTATGCTAACCCTCTCCTTCCTCTTTGATCTTACCTTCTATGTTAATCTTAGAGAGTTTAGACTAGATATACTCATTCACAAAAAGGATTTTCATGCAGAAATACAAAACTTAGCCTTCCTCATACTAGGTACTCTCTTCTGTGAAAAAAAACAATCAAGTGGTACAGTCCTTCATCCTTTCCTCTCAGTCCATCTGTGCATCCACAGACTGACCGCAGCTTTCACTCTCAGACCACCCAAGCAAGGCCACCCTTTTTATACCCAGTCTTGGCTAGGTCTCATTAAAAACCTGTTTTTTTAAGCATGTAGGTTAACTGGCTCTTGTAAACAAAAATCAGTTATGCATTTTTTTGTAAACTGGAACTGTACGTGGTTTTGTTTATAACCAGAATGGGTGGATTTACCATGCCTGGTGTGGTTCAGTCATGAAGCACAGCAGAGTGACTTAACCACACCAGAAGTGGTAAATCCACCCATATGCTCAATCCCTGGAGTGGCATATTGCTATTCTCACGAAGGCTTTGTAATGCTTAATTAGATTAAACCTCTTGATTATTTTGAAAATTGTACTCTATTGTCCTACATGTACTTGCTTTGCATAGAAGTTGCATATGCAGTAGCTGTTTACTGCCTACCTGTGGACCATGCCTGTAACTTATGCCACTTTGTGCTCTTATAATGTCTACCATGCCATGCTATTTGTAAATACTGTATACTGTCCTCCAATGTACCTATGCCTGTTCCAAACTATTGTTTTGTTACTCATTGTTGTGTATTTATCCCAGGTCCATCTTGTAAATGAGCCCTGCTCAATGATGTTCCACCTGGCTAAATAAATATATTGATTGATTGATTGACTGATTGATTTACAATGTTTAGATTTATTTGTTTTATAACACATAAAGAGAAATTTTAAGTTATATAGATTCATTATTGATTTTTATTAAAATATACGTCCTCTCTAGGTTAAATAGTCCACTTGCATCAGTCAAGGGTAGACAGGGAGACTGAGGCAATCTGCCTGTGAGAAAAGCCCGACTTCAGCGTCACAGACTCGTGCCCTGGTTGTGTAGCCGGTCCTTCTAGTACTAATGTGAGCTGCTCTGTGAGTCTTTTCTACCTGTCCATGCGGTAGTAACGCTACTGAAAGAAAAAATGCCTGACTTCAGTGTCTGATACTCCCACTCTGGTTCTTCATCATCATCATCATCATCATCATCATTTTATTTATAACAAGGTGACCTTCCAAAGCTCAGGGCACCCGCACAGTATTCATAAAAAACCTTATAACAATATCAAGTCACTAAATAGCAGGAACTCAAAACCCAACTCAAAACCCATTAAAAGCTTGATGAAAAAGATATGTTTTAAGGCTAGACTTAAAACCCCTCAATGGTCAGGCTGTCTTGTATCCGGCGAGGTAGAGAATTCCACAGGGTAGGAGCCATAAAGGTAAAAGATCATGCACCAAATGTTTTGAGCCATACCCTGGGAATCTCTAACAGTCCCTCACCGGTGGATCGGAGTGCACAGGAGGGACAGTAGGAATACAGAAAGTCTTGCAGGTAATGGGGTCCCTGGCCATGTAGAGCTTTATAGGTCAGCAATGCGACCTTGAAAGTTATCCGCAACTGTACTGGCAGCCAGTGCAGTTCGCACAGCACAGGTGTTAAATGGCTTGATCTAAAAGTACCAGTTAACAACCTGGCCATTGCATTCTGCACCAGCTGCAATCGGTGGATATCTACCCACAGTAGCCCTAGGTAAAGGGCGTTGCAGTAGTCAAGCCGTCTGGTCACAAAGGCGTGAACCAGTGTGGGGAGATCCTAATCCGGGACCAGGTGCTTCACCGTGGCAATATTTCTTAGATGACAGAAAGCAGATTTCACTACTGCAGAGACCTGATATTTCAAAGTCAAATTCTCATCCAAGATCTCACCAAGATTTCAGACCTGACTTGAAGCATATAATGGGGTTCCCCAAGTATTATTCCAGTGGGTTGTCCTCCCCATACCCTGGCCGATCCACCACCAAGGTCCATAACCAACACCTCTGCTTTTTCCGAGTTCCACTTCAGCCAACTATCACTCATCCAGTCCCGTATCTCAGTCAGACAGTTGTTAAACACCAAGACAGTATCTAACTCCTGCTCAGGCACAAAAAACAGGTATAGCCGAGAGTCATCTGCATAACAGTGAAAACTCAAACAATACCATCTTATGATATCCCCTAATGGCAGCATATACACTGCAAACAACATGGGCGACAACACTGACCCCTGTGGTACCCCGCAGGGCAGACAGTGGGATGCTGAGAGATAAATCTCTGACACCACTCTCTGAGTTCTGTCCTTGAAGAATGATCGAAACCAACTGAGAACCCCCCCCCAGTCCACAGAAAAACTGCAGGCACTCAAGTAACACACTATGGTCTATAGGGTCAAATGCTCCTGAGAGATCAAAGAGGACCAACATTGTACAGGCCCTCCGTTATCTCACCATCAGGAGATCATTTAGTACCTGAACTAGGACCATCTCAGTTCTATGTCTTTTCTTGAAACCTGACTGGAGAGGATCATAGATATTATGGATTTTTAAATGATCCTCCAGCTACAAAGTGACCACTTTCTCGATAACTTTACCTACAAAAGGTAAGTTCGAGACTGGTCTGTAGTTTACTGGACAGTCCAGGTCCAAGGAGATCTTTTTTAGGAGGGGCCTCACTACCACTCCCTTTAAGGGATCTGGAAAATTCCCTCTCTCCAAGGAAACTCTTACTATTCCAGCAAGGACTGGGATGATCATCTCAACACACCCTACTAGAAGGTGAGTTGGTCCAGACTACAGCAAGTTGGTCACAGAGTCTGGATAATCAAATCAGATCAAATCAAACTTTATTTAGCCAGGCATTAACACCATTGAGCAAGCTCATTTTCAAAGTGGTCCTGGACAAAAAAAAACAATACAATACGTAGACATGGATGCAAAGAATTGGAAGCAACAATATAATACAGGTAAAGTTTGATACAGACCAACGTAAGTCCAACATAGGGTCTCACAGGTACAATTCGTAATAAATCTCATAGGAGAGAGGAGACGGTAAACTAGAATAGTATACTAAATGGAGACTAGTGCCTTCATGAGGATACGTTGGAGGGCAGAAGGAACATTAGTACGCTAGGGAGGAAGGGAGTGGATGCCAAGTAGGCGGAGAAAAGCTATAAGTGCTGGGTATCCTGAGAAAGGGATGTAAGATGGGTGGCATTCTGTTAAGTTAGTAACATGGTGGAGCCAGAGGCTAAAGCCTCAAGGTCGCCTAAAGCAGCTGCAGGTTTCCCTCAAGTATTTGGATAACAGGGCTTTGAAAGTGAATAAACTTGGTAATGAGGAGAGCTTAAGTGAGCTTTGCATAGTGTTCCATAGGGATGGGAGTGAAAAATTGATTGTGGACATACCGTAGGTAGTTTTCATTCTAGGTATCTGGAAGTAAAGTATAGCATTATATCTAAGGCCATAGAAACCATTGGCACATTTGAAAAAACTGGAGATGTATGCAGGAAGTTTGTCAGAAAGTGCTCTAAAGAACCAAAGAACAGCATTTCTTTTTCTCCTTGTTGAGAGTGGAGGTCATCCCTACTTTTGGTACAGAAGGCAGTGGTGGGTGCGAAAAGGCAGGTTAAAGATGAATCTTAGGGCTCGGTGGTACAGAGTGTCAAGTTTATTTAGTGCGGATAAGGGGCAGTGATTGTAGAGGAAGTCGTCGTAATCGAGTATGGGTAGGAAAGCAGATTGTACTAGTCTCTTTTTAGCTTCTATGGTAAGCAGGTGTTTAATACAGTAGGATGAGCCTAGCCGCTATCTTAGCTTTTCTGAGACTTCATTTAAAAGGCACAGAAAGTTAAGTTTGTTGTCCAGCCAGAACCCTAGCTATTTAAAGGTATCAACTATTTCAAGGGGTTCACCCAAAAGCGTTAATATCATTGGAATATGTGTAGGTCTGGAGGCTGCCTTTGGTGAGAGAATCATGGCTTTAGCCTTTTTGGCATTGAGGCGGAGTTTGTGTTTGATAAGACTATGCTAAAGAGTGATAAAGTCTCATTGTAAGTCCTCATATGCCATGTGAAGTGAAGAATTTGAAGTGTAGAGTACTGTATCATCAGCAAATAGGTGCACATTAGCTCTGCATAGATGAGAGTCCAGGTTATTGATGTAGATTGCAAATAGGATAGGGCCCAGAATGGAGCCCTGAGGGACTACTCATTATATCCATGATTACCAGTTGGCTAAAGGTAAGCCAGGAGACCTTGGTGTTTGTACCATACGGTTGACCACTGCAAGGTCCACTGGGGAGGCACTAGCTGATTTCACCCCTGATGGAGGCCACTTTATCAGCAAAAAACTGCACAAACTGATCACACTTACACTACCGGACAAAAGTTTTAGAACACCCCCATTTTTCCAGTTTTTATTGAAATTTACACAGTTTAATGTCTCAATGTACTCTGAAATTAAAGCATAGAACAAATAAACAATTGGAGATAAAAAATAAATCATAGAATCATTTTGTTTAACAAAATTTAATCTAAATTTTTGACTCATCAAAGTAGCCACCTTTTGCAGATATAACCGCCGAACACACTCGTGGCATTCTTCCTACAATGGACATCAAATATTGTTCGGGAAGGTCTTCCCAACACTGTTGCAGAAGTTCCCACAAATGTGTGTTGCACTTGTGGTTGCTTTGCTTTCACCCTTCTGTCCAGTTCATCCCAAACCAGCTCGATGGGGTTTAAATCTGGAGACTGTGCTGGCTATTCCATGATTTGAAGCCTACCGCTCTGTTCTTTTCTCGAAGGTAGTTCTGACATAGCCTGGAGGTATGTTTTGGGTCATTATCTTGCTGTAGGATGAACCCCTGACCAACTAGGTGTAGACCAGAGGGTATTGCATGGCGCTGCAAATGCTGTGGTAGCCCTTTGGTTCAGGGTGCCAGTCACTCTGTGCAAGTCGCCGACTCTGGATCCAGCAAAGAGCCCCAGACCATCACGCCTCCTCCATGTTTGACAGTTGGTGTCACACACTGAGGAACCATCCTTCTACCACTGACGCGTATAAAACCCCTGCGTGATGAACCGAGATTTCAATTTTGATTCATCGGTCCATAAGACCTTCTTCCAGTCTTCAGTAGTCCACTGATGGTGCTTCATGGCCCAGGCAAGTCTCTTTTTCTTATTTTGCCATCTTAGCAATGGCTTTCTTACTGCCACTCGACCTGTCAAACCTGCAGCTCAAGTCTTCTTCACAGTTGAAACTGAGACTTGCTTACTTGACCAGTGTTAAGCTGTGCTTGAAGCTGTTGTCCTGTGAGCCGCCTATCATCAAAGCTGTTGACTCTCAGAAACATGTCTTCTGATTCTGTTGTGGCTTTGGGTCTGCTAGACCTCTTCCTGTCAGAGTTTCTCCAGTTTCCAAGTGCCTTTTGATGGTGTAGGAAACTGTACTCACTGACACCTTGGCTTTCTTTGCAATTTCTCTAAAGGAAAGACCTACACTTTTAAGGGTTATAATGGTCTGTCTGTCTTCCTTTGTTAATTGCCTTTTTCTTGCCATTATGATAGCAATATATTACTTCCTGCAGTGCAATATTGTCCAAATAATGCTTCAGAGGGTGTAATAACAGTCTGTTCCAACACTGCTTTTATACATACAGGGAGTTTGTAATCAAGTAATCAACAAAAGTTGGGACACCTGTAGGAATTGTTTGCATCAACTTTCAAGGCTTAATTTACTTCCATTGCTGCAGAACAGCTGTAAGTTATTAACCCATTACTTGTTCCCTGAAAAAGGCCTTTTTTTATAACTCTGAAATTTACATTACTTTTCAGTTTTTGCTAACCTAAACTTTTTTTTTTAACCTCTAGCAGTTTACCGCTTACCTTTGTACCATTTCAGGTTATTCACTGGACTTGAATTACTTAAATTTCAATAAAAACTGGAAAAATGGGGGTGTTCTAAAACTTTTGTCCGGTAGTGTATCTTGTGACAATGCTCAACCAGGCTGCAGACAGACTGGATTGCACAATCTGTCCACAGTCTGGAAGAGCTGAGCTGGCCTGTTCTTTGCTGCCGCTATTTCCCTGGACAGAAACACTGCCTTCTTATGGGAAATAGCTGATTGGTAGACCTTATAATGGTCCAACAATCTAAGCCTGTCCTCCTCCAGGTTAGTCTTCCACCAGTATCTCTCCAACCTTCGTCCTAACCTCTTCAACTCCCTCAGTGCCCCTTCATACCATGGGGCGCTTGTGTGAAGAGTTAAAAAATGAATATGTACAGGAGCGATAAGATCCAGGGCTCCCAATATTGCCTTATTATAGGCAACAACAGGACTCCCTGGATCATCGCAATCAGTCAGAATTCTCGAAAGGTCAAGCACCGTCATTGGGCATTCTGAGGTAACTCCTCTTAAAGGATAGTACTTTACCATTTCCACCGGGACAGACCTAATCTGGGAGGTCATGGAGCTGAATCTCAGAGTGTGATTGTCCAACCAACCGATAGGATCCACTTCCATCTCAGAGATTTCCATCCCCAGGAAGAACACCAAGTCCAAGGAGTGCCCCCCCGCGGGTAGCGGAGGTAACCACCCATGTCAGGCCCAATGATTTCATCAGTTGGAGGAGGTTTTGTCCAAATAGTGAGAGTTTATCGTCGACCCAGGCATTGACATCCCCGAGAATCATTCATATCGGGGACTCCAACACCATGTCGGCGATGAAGTCCGCTACCTCCTGTAGGAAACCCTCCCATCACCTGGTGGATGGTAGATGAGAAGGATCCTACAACCTGCACTCGCTCCATACACTCAATGGAGTTGGTGGATCCTACTGGCAGCTCCCTGAGACCCAGCTCCAATCTAAAACAGATTACAATCCCCCCCCCACCCCTTTGATCCTCTCTCGAGCAGTGTATAAGCAAGAACCCAGGCGGGACTGCGGCTGCCAAAATATGATGCATGCCAGGTCCACTGAAGCAAGCAGATCCGCAATTACTGTGGTCTTGTTTCCAATCGACCTGGCATTGCATAACACCACCCGAGAGGGATGAGAAACTGAGGATGACCACATTACCTGCCTGCAATAATCAGAGCCCTTGGGTATGGGCACAAGACAAGGCGTACCTCGCTCATATACGCATTTCACCCCAGGGCACCTTCTGGTCCCTACTGTCCCTATCCACTCACTCCTTTCCTAACCCCTTCTAAACTCCAGGACCCCCCACCCCTCCACCCCCTTATTATACCCAGTACTCTACATCTGCCGTATATATCTGGGGGAAGCAGGGGGCAGTCAAAAAGATGGAGGTTGTGTCGCCGGTCCTTTGGTTCTGACATGATCTGCTAAGCGAGTCTTTTCTGCCCATCCATGCAGTAGTAATGCTACTGAAAAAAAAATGCTTTAGAGAGGTGAGTCTGGTAGATGCAGTTATGGGGAACTGTTGGAAAACATTATGTTTGGCCCAAACTGATATTCTGACTGAGTTACTTTGAGTGTAGCAGGGGGTCCCCAGTTGTTCGTTTAGTGGTGATGTAAGATGCCAATGATTCGGAGGTATTTTGGGGGACCGTATTGATTTTGGTTAAGAGACTGACTGGCACCTTTTCCAGTGGGTACACTGGAGGATTTATCACGGTGGTAAAGGTGCCAGCCAGCCATTCGGATTGTAGGATTTGTCACTTTGGATTTGCTACATTGTATAAATATTTATTTAGTTTTTCTTGACCGGGTAGGTGCACTAGACAAAAGCATTGCCTAATTTCTGGCACAACCTGGGAGGGTCACAGACTTAAAAATGAACAGCAAATTACAATGATACAATAATACAAAAACATCAATGCGGTCTGACAAAATACACGAGTAACATGAAACAATGATGAGCAGCACAAAGAGATTTAAGAAAACAGCCATAATAAGTGCAAAATTGTCATGCAGTAGAATGAATAAAGTCAAGTTAAGTATGACTACAACAGAGCAATTATACAAGCATGTAACCCTTTCTTTTTCCAAGCTTATATTTTTTTAACTGTGACATCTCTGCTGCTACAGGAACAACAATGTATATATTCTTGTAATGTTTAATCTTTTAGACTTATATGTAACTAAATATAATGATTGTTTGGGTATGTTTCGTTATTAACCCCATCTTTTTCTACTAAGTCTGAACAAATGTTTTTGTTTTTTTTATGTGAAACTGCTTATTATGAAACTTCTATAGGAACGCCTTGTAAACAGGATATTTAAAGCCCTAATGGTGTAATGTGTTTGTCATATTAAACCTGTAATAAATAAAAAATGTTTTACTACTACTACTACATAACTGTGCCCAGGATCCTCCTGGAAGCTTAGAGCATCACCTAAATGAGGCCATCTTGCCTCACACAAATCCTAAATAAAACAAGCATTTGTCAGTGCCAAATGTTTGCTTGTATGTATGGGCCTTGCAGGTGTTTGGTACTGATAGAGCAGAGATGCAGCTGTCCTGCTCCAAGGGAAAACTCCATCCAAAGGCTCTGTAGTTCCATGCAGAGATGGATGTGAAGAACTCCCGGGGCTGTGTGGTGAGCTGCAGAAGCACAGAGCTCTGTGGTCCCTGTGCTTTCATGTGGCCGCAGATGTACAAAAGAGTGTATCTGTTACCCAATGCACAGGGTACTCTGCCACCCTTGGGTCGAGAGTTGCAGGGCTCTATGCCAAGAGGACAGTTGTCTTCACTATATGGTAACTGGGTCCATGTGGACAACCCTGCACCTTTCATTCCCTGGCAGGGGGGTGTCACATAACAGCAGCCTTCACCCACCCTCACCCCATCCAGCTGGGTCACTGAGCTCACTGCCGAACTCAGCTCTGCATGGGATCACAAAGCGTACCCATTGTAGTGAAGACAGGCACTACACACAAGGTTGTTAATTATATATTTGTTTAATTTTGACTCCAACTTTTCAAGATACTCATTTTATGATTCACCTTATAAACCTGGCATGTACCAATTATAGTATATAGGCCGAAATGTTATTTTGCATCAGAGGTGCAAAATCACATCTCGTCCAGGATTTAAAAAAATGACACATTACTTTTATGAGGCGGTGTGGAAAAATGGCTACGTTGAAAGTTTGGAGTCAAAATATCGAAAATGAGTGAAGTTATGAGTGAATGTTGAAGTAAATATAGAAACGTGGGGCTTGATTTTCAAAGCCTGGGGAATGATGCAAGGTACCTGCGTCAAACATAAATGACACAAGTGGCACCTTGCATCAAATGAAGTGGCATTCCCAATTTTCATAGAAACATAGACTTTGACGGCAGATAAGGACCACTTGGCCCACCCAGTCTGCCCATTTCCCTTCCTATTGGATAAGCTGCAGATTCTAGTTAACCAACAGCCTACTTCCTGCAACCCCCACTACAATTGCTTTATGTCTGTCCCATGCATGTTTGAATTTCCCCACTGTTTTAAACCCAACAACCTCCCCAGGTAGGTGGTTCCATGCATCCACCACTCTCTCCATGAAAAAAATTTCCTCACATTACCCCTGAGCCATTCCTCCTCTATCTTTAAATTGTACCCCTTGTTCTTACACATCTCTTTTTCTGAAAGATGCTACCCTCCTGGACTTTGTTGATTCTCTTGAGGTACTTGAAAGTTTCTATCATGTCCACCCTGTCCCTCCTTTCATCAAGGGTATACATATTAAGCTCTCTCAGTCTCTCTTCATATGGTTTCTGCTGCAGACCCTGCACCATTTTAGTTGCCCTCCTCTGGACTGCTTCCATCCTGTCTCTGTCCTTGCATAGATGGGGTCACCAAAGCTACACACAATATTCCAGATGGGTCTCACCAACTGTCTGTACAGAGGGATAACCACTTCCCTTTTTCTACTTGTGATGCCCCTTCCTATACATCCCAGTATGCCCCTGGCTCTCCTTACTGACTTCTTACATTGCATACCCACCTTTAGGTCATCTGATATGACTACCCCCAGGTCCCTTTCCATTTGTGTTGTTGTTAGTACCTCCCCTACTATTGTGTACTCTTCTCCTGGGTTTTTGTTTCCCAGGTGCATTACTTTGCATTTCTTTGCGTTGAATCTAAGTTGCCATATGTCTGACCATTCCTCCAACCTTGCCAAGTCCCTTCTCATCCTTTCTACCCCCCTTGTGTATCAACTCTGTTACAGTTCTTTGTGTCATCTGCAAAGAGGCATACATTTCCCTCCAGACCCTCTGCAATGTCACCTATAAAGATGTTAAAGAGGACTGGACCCAGTACTGAGCCCTGAGGTACTCCACTAGTAACCCCCCTTTCTTTGGAATGTGTTCCATTCACTATTAGCTTCTGTGTCTTGTGCAGCCAGTTTGCTACCCAGGCTACCACCCTGGAACCCACTCCCAGGCTGGCTAACTTAATTATTAGTCTTTGTGCGGGACTGTGTCAAATGCCTTGCTAAAGTCTAGGTAGGCCATATCCACAGCCCTCCTGGTCTATTACTTTGGTCACCCAGTCAAAGAAATCAATTAGATTCGTCTGACATGACCTTCCTGCTGTAAATCCATGCTTCTTTGGGTCCTGTGCCCCGCTGGCCTCTAGGTACTCAACAATTTTTTCTTTCAGAAGTGATTCCATAATTTTCCCTACCACTGAGGTCAAACTTACAGATCTGTAGTTTCCTGCTTCTGCCTTGCTCCCACTTTTGTGAAGGGGAATCACATCTGCCCTCCTTCAGTCCTCAGGTACCACCCCATCATCCCATGATTTGTTAAAAAGTGTGGTCAGTGGTGTCACTATGTCCTCCCTTAGTTCTTTTAGAATTCTGGAGTGAATCCCATCAGGCCCCATTGCTTTGTCCACCTTGAGTTTTAGGAGCTTACTCTTTCTTCTGTAAATGGACTGGTGTCAACCTCCCTACCCAGAGTACTTCTATTGTCTGGTTTAGGTAACTCCTCCTCATCTTCTTTTGTGAATACTGAGCAAAAGTATTCATTCAGTATCTCTGCCTTTTCACTGTCTCCCTCTGCCCACCTCCCCTCTCCTTTATTAATCTTCACTATTCCTCCCTTAACCTTTCTATGCTCCCTAATGTACCTATAAAAGGTTTTATCCCCCTTCTTAACTGAGTTGGCTATTTTTTCCTCGGTATGGGCCTTTGCTATTCTGACTGCCTTCCCCACTTCTTTCTGCTTTAATTGATACAGTTCCCTGTCTTGTTCCTTCTGTGATTCCTTATACTTTTTGAATGCAGCCTTTTTCTCCTAAACCTTCCCTGCCACCTCTTTTGAAAACCATAGTGTTTTTTTACTCCGCTTTGTTTTCTTAATTTGTTTCACACAAAGGCTTGTTGCCTCTATGGTAGCAGTTTTGATTTTTCTCCATTGTTCTTCCACCCCTCCTTTTCGGCCATTTGCTAGTGCATTCCTCAGGTATTCATTCATTTTGCCAAAGTCAGCCCTTCTAAAATCCAGTATCCTTGTTCTTGTATGGCTTGTCTCCATGGTTGTGCTTATTGTGAAGCACACTGTGCAGTGGTCACTTGTTCCCAGATGTCTACTGACTTCTAAATTTGTGATCCTCTCTCCATTTGAGAGTACCAGCCTAGTATTGCTCCCTCCTGAGCGGGTTCCAGCACTAGCTGTCTAAGGCCTGCCCCCTGCAGGGCATCGAGAATGACCCTGCTCTTGGATGTGGCTGCAGTGCATGTCATCCAGTTAATATCTGGCATATTCGGTTCCCCCATCAATAGTATCTCCTCTTTTTTAGCCATTTTGAGAATGTCCTCTATCATTTTCTTGTCCATTTCTTCCCCTTGAGATGGGGGTCTGTATAGAACTCCTGTGTGGACTGTGATGCCATTTCCTGTCTCCAAGATGACCCAGAGTGCCTCTTGTCCTCCCCCTTTACTTTTTAGTTCTGTAGCTTTGATCCCTTCCCTAATGTATAGAGCTACTACACCTCCTCTTTTACCCTCCCTGTCCCTTCTGTAGACTGTGTATCCCGGTATGTTGACATCCCAGTCATGGTTCTCTGTGTACCATGTTTCCGTGACTGCCACAATATCCAGTTGTTCATCTTCCATCAGGGCTACTAGCTCAGGAAGCTTGTTTCCCAGACTATGGGCATTGGTACTCATTACCCTCCATTTATTTATTTATTTAGCTTTTGTTTACCAGGTAAGTACACTAGACAAGTAATATGCCTATTTTCCGGAATGACCCGGGAGAGCACAGACATACAGAATACATACAAGGCAACTTGGGAGGAACAGCGAATTACAGGAAATAATAACAATTACAACAACTATTGTAGAAAAGCAGATGCACAAGCAACAATTACACAACTTATTAAAAGAACATTGATAGACATTAGTGATTGCAGAGGATTCATTTCATTACAGAGGCTTGGAACAGTCACACATTGCTGATTGTTTTAAGTTTTAATTTAATGCTGGCTTTATCCTTTTTTCCCCCATCCCTGCTCTTATTGCCCTTGTCTATTTTTCCATTTACCCCTGTCCTGCCCTGCCCTCTGTTGAGCTCTGTACCTCAATGTTTATCTTACTACCTGCCATGTTTTGTTGGGGGAGGTTTGAAACTTCCTGCCTCTTATCAGCACCTTCCCCCTTGGCTAGTTTAAAAGCTTGCCAAGGAAGCATTTAAACCTGTCATTTAGGAGCTTGGTTCCCTTTGTGGACAGGTGCAGACCATCGTGCCAGTATAGACATCCATCTCTCCAGGTGTACCCCCAGTCCTCTATGAAGCCAAAGCCCTGTGCTCTGCACCAGTTTTGTAACCATTCATTAAACTGCATGGTGTGCAGTACCCTAGCCTCAAATGCGGTCTGCATCAAAAAGGGAAGCCACTTCACCAAAGTGGCACTGCACCAGCCTTGTGACCCAAATTGGGGTGCTTCAGGTCACAAGGGGGTTTGTGCCAGAGCAGTGCTGCAACACCCCCCTTTTTTTTCATGGGTTTACAAGCCCTGCCGTGCATGCAGCACAGCACTCCACTTAGACCAGCCAGGAGGTGGTCTAAGTGATGTGCACCAGTGCCACACACTGTGGCAAAAGGGGACAGGGTCTGACACAGGGCTGCCGGGGGCAGAAGGGGAATGGGAAGTGGCATGGAGGAGTTGGGGAGACAGATGGGCATGATAGGGAATGATGTAGCACACAGTGGGGTGTGTTTGCTTTTGTATTTATTGTTCTAATGCCTGTCAATTCCTACTTGAGTACCACACAGCACTGTACCTATTAATTATACTGGTGGGGGGGGGGTCCAAGGACAGAAAGTGCAGCTGTCAGGGCTGTGACCACCTGGTGCCATGTCCTTGGACCCCCACCCCACCCGCAGTATAATTAATAGGTACAGTACCGTGTGGTAACCCTTACAGAAATAATTATATGAAATGTTTTCATGCTGCACACATAAAACTGCCCAAGTGATATATGTGCTGCAAGTATGATTTAAATTTAAATGTTAAATTGGAATCGACTGCATGTATATGGCATGTGTGCAGCAAGCAAGTGTGGAAACCATGATTTTTACATGCTCGTATAATTTAAATTTTATTTCTTTTCATGTCAACAGACAACTACTTTCCTACAGCTGTTAGGGTTATATGTGTTGACTTTAGTTTGTTTTCACTGATCATGGTAGCCCCTGTGACTGCCCTGGGGGTCTCCATTTCATGGTTATTGAAATCTCATTGTCCCTGAGAACTGCATTAGCATATGGAACCATGATGTCAGATCAACCTTTTGTATCATGTATCACTATGCTGAATGAACAAACTCCCCACAAAAACTCTCTGGAAACTCATAAATTGAATGGAGTTTAAAGGGAAAAAACTGCATTACAACTCATATAGTTTCACTGAAGGTAAATGTTGTATTTCACACCGTCTTGCAACTTGTTCCTTTGAAGACTAATTAAGCAGACAAGTATACTGGGGAGTTTAAAGGTTGATTACGCATCATGTTCTCATATGCTAATGCATCTCTCAAGGACAATGAGATTTCAACAACCATGAAATTGAGCCACCCAAGACATTTTCAGGGCTTAGTATGAGCTGCTAAAACAGACTATAGCAGTTGCATTCATCCTTGGCAGCTACATGAAAAGAGGCATCCACTGACATGGAAACAAATAACTGTTAGAAGATATGAGGGTGTAGTTTTCCTTCAAATTGGGAAAGCCTGCATGCATGTGATACACATGCAAAAAGCAAGTGGTCACTGATAACTGCACACGTAAAAGTTAAGTAACTTATTCAGGATCACACCCTACACCACTGGGAGTTGATGAGATTCAAACCCAGGTCTTCATGCCTCCAAGTCTCCTTGCTTGCAGTTCAGTGCCTTTAACCACTAAACCACACTGTCTGCACACATATGGCTCACTTGTACTTCAGTACATACTGTATCTGACTACATCTGCACGCGTGCTGCATGCTTGTAGCCACTGTTATGCTTTTCAGTTTTCTTTTTCTTCTCTTACTCACCTCAGTTTCACAGTTGAGCTGTAGCACACATACCCATGTCTCACTCCAGGTACTTGTTGTGCAGTTCAAGAGGCTACAGAAACTTTAAAAACAAGATAAAAATTCTACTGCATGGTTGCTTTCCCTTAATAAGAGGAGCAAACAAAAGTAACACCATAATCTTTGGTGCACAATGATATTTGTTTAGCTTTCCCCTATTTGAAGGCTACTAAAATAATTGTTTAAAGCTGCAGTGTGACACTAGGTGTATCGGAGATTTGGAGGAGCAAGTCACTGGAAAAAAAAAAAGAGAGAAAAGCATGGTGTGTCTCTCTCCCCTTGCTTCTGACTGTACTTAGAAAAGTGCTCGAAATTATTCTCCACAAAAGCAGCATTAAACAGGAGAAAAGAAGCACTAATTTTTTGTGATAATTGGGGAGCACAGAGGAGAGAGAGCTGCTCAATTATAGGGCAGCATGGGCATGGTCTCTCTCTCTCTCTCTTTCTCACTCCCGGTACTTGTGCAGTTCCAGAGGCTACAGAAACTTTAAAATAAATGCATTTTTACACCAATAAAGGCTAAGGGACCAGCTGGCTGCAACAATTTTTTTTTATTTTATTTATTAAACTCTAGGATTACAAGTACCTTTGAGCAGGAAGTGCTCATTAACAAAGGTTCCACGTCAGGGACCGCCCGGCATCGCAGCATCAGCTTTTCGTCTGCATGGAAATTATTCAGACCCAAAGGAGAGGTGGATGGCTGACGCTGCAATGACATGGCGCTCCCTGACTGTAGCAGCCAAATCATTTCAAGTTGGTGGCACGCTTGCAAACTAGTGTCACCACCAGCATGCACTTGCATTGGTGACACACAGCCAAGCCCACAAAAGCAGTGGCGGCACTGGCCGCAACAGTGCCGCACCTCCACAACCCGCTTTTTTCCTAAGCTGCCACATGTTTCTTGCGCATGTGCACAAGCAAACATAAAAAAGTAATAAAATAATACTCTTTAAGAACTCTCTAGCAAGTGGATACCTCACAGATCCTATAGGAATGAAACAAAGCATTAAACAAATATGCTTCAATCAAGTGTAAATAAGTTTACAAATATTTTTTTATTATTTTCATGAAAAAAAAAACCTTCATAACAAGGACCCTGTGATAGACATTAACATTTTGTAAAACTTGTTTTACTTCATCTGGGTGGACAGGGAAGTCTGAGAGTTTCAGAATGTTGGTAGGATATTGTGAAAATATCTTCCAAGTTTATAAATTCTTGATTCTCATACTTAAATGATAATTATTTCAAGTTTCTTATGAGGGATTAGTAGCTCATGTGTATGTTTTTGTCTGTGCCTCCATCATAGAAATATAGATTTTGTTGGCAGAAAATGACCCTTAGGCCCATCCAGTCTGCCCCCTTGTCCCTGCCTATTCCCTCACCACTGACCCTAGTTGGTCACAGATGTCACTCCCTCCCCTGTTCCTCTACCTAATGTGCCCTTGTGCCTATCCCATGCATGTTTGAACCTCCCCACAGTCTTTGCCCCCACTACCTCCTCTGGCAGTCTGTTCCAGTCATCCACCACCCTTTCTGCGAAAACGTATTTTCACACATTTCTCTTACACTTATGAAAGCACATATTTTTTATTCAACTTTTTTACAGTCAGTGAGTGGGTTTAATTTTCCAGTCAGTGTTTTTAAGAATGTTTTTGGGCATGATAAATATTACTGTGCTCTTTGTTGATAAATTTCTGTCCAGTACCTTCCACTTGCTGCTAACGGCAGACTCTGTTCATGTCCACACCATTTAGCATATGGCATGGATAGAGACTGACACAAAAAGGCAGAACAGACAGCAGATGCAACAAAGTACCAATGTCTTCATCTATGATGTAGCAGAGGGAAACCGGAATAAGGTGTGTCTCTTTGTAGACAACAATAAGATTTGTGGCAAAGTAGAAATAGAAGGGCCTACAGGACAGGAAAAGAGATCTGGAAAAATTGGAAAAGTGGTCCAGATTATGTTCAACTAGAGTTTAATGAAAAGAAGTTCATAATGATGCATTGGCAGAAAGAGCCCCCAACATGGACTGCTGGATGGAGGGATTAAGAGCGGTGTAGACAACAGAGGACAGAGACCTTTGGTCATCTTTCGCAGTCTCACGTCTACTGCTCAGTGCACAAAATCTTCAGGAAAACCAACAGGATTCTGGGTTTAATAGGAAGAAGATTTAGTAAGTAAGTAAGCACGTAAAACTTTATTTATATAGCACCTTTCCAAAACCAAGGTGTTTTAACAAAGCATACAAACCAGTAACAGTACTATAAATGACTTACAAATATTACAGATATAATCATCCAGAATTAGAACATCAAAGAAAAGCCTGATTAAAAAGATAGGTTTTAAAATTAGCTTTAAAACTTTCAATGGTCAGGTATTCTCTTAACCAACGAGGTAGAGAATTCCACAGGGTGGGAGCCTCAAAAGAAAAAGCTCGGGCACCAGAAGTTTTCATGCACACCCTAGGAATCTCTAACAATCTCTCATTAGTGCATCGGAGAGGATGGCGGGGACAGTAGGGAATCAGAAGATCTTTCAGATAGCCAGGTCCCTGATCATGTTGGGCTTTAAAGGTCAGCAAGGCAACCTTATAGGTGATCCGCCACTGAACAGGCAGTCAGTGCAGTTCGCGCAGCACAGGCATAATATGACTAGCCCTAGATGTGCCAGTCAAAAGCCTGGGTGCTGCATTCTGCATCAGCTGCAAGTGGTGGATATCAACCCCTGGAAGCCCTAGGTAGAGGGCATTGCAGTAATCTAGGCGGATGATGATGAAGGTGTGGACCAAAGTTGGTAGGTCATCCGGAGGAACCAGGTGTTTCTCCCAGGTGATATTCCTCAGATGATAAAATGAGGATTTGACCACAGCTGACACCTGAGATCTCAAAGTCAAGCCATCATCAAAAATAATGCCCAGGTTCCTCACCCAGCCTGAGGTGATGAGCTGGACGCCATCAAGCCATAAGTCAGACAACTGCCCAGCCCCCATACCCTCCCCTGGCCGACCTGGATCCACCACCAACACCTCGGTCTTACTCTGGTTCAGCCTCAGCCAGCTGGCACTCATCCAGTCCTTGATCTCGGTGAGACAGTTGTTGGACAAAGACTACATCCTCCTGTCAGGGTAGAAAAGACATATACAGCTGAGTATCATCTGCATAGCAATGAAAACTCAAACCATATCATCTAATGATATCTCCTAATGGCAGCATGTACACTGCAAACAACATGGGCCACAATATAGAGTCCCGCAGCACCCCACAGGACAGAGGGAGGGCATCAGAGGAATGCATTTCAGTGACAACCCTCTGAGATCTGCCCATGAGGAACAATTAAAACCATTTGAGGAGATTTGATAGCAGGAGAAGAGAGGTGATACTACCCCGTAAAGGTCCGTGGTGAGACCCCCTGCCTGGAGTACTGTGCAGAGTTCTGGAGTCCATACCTTAAGAGAAAGACAGGGAGTCAATTTATTTATATTATTTATGATTTTGGTAACTGGGGTAAGCAAGCTGATCAGAAGAACCATTTTCAGTTGTGACCAGAGTCACACAGTGGCAGACAATACAGAGTCAGACAATAGGTACAAGTTACAGACTAATGGTACAAGTTTCAATTCAGCGGGTGAATACAATACATTAAGTAAAGTGGAAAATGAAACGTGATTATAGACATCATATTTTTGAGAGTAAAGGAAGAAGTTCATAACAAGTTCAAATAAATGCATCTTTGACAGCAGATGAATCTGTCATTTAGACGTGTAGTGAGTCAGTACATAGTATAGCCAGACAAGAGTGCACAGAACATTGTATAAAGGATTTCACTTTCAGCAGGCTATGTTTCCACAGTGAAGTCCAGTAAGTGCAAGTAGTTATTTGGTAGTCAGCACATGGGAATTAAGTTAGTTGATGCAGTTTGCCTCTAAGGTGGATAGTCAATGAGGATGCTACCTGGGGTGCAAGTGCAGATGGCCTAAGACTTGAGCCAGTCACTTAGCTTCAATTTGAAGGACTGATGAGAGGGTAACATTCTGATGGCAGGTGGCAGTCTGTTCCAGAGAGAGGGGGCAGAGATGGAGAAGACCTTGCTGCCCATGACAGTAGCTACGCGGGGAACAACCAGGGGGAGGAATGGAAGAGACCCTGAGAGAACAAGTTTCCACCCTAGCTGTGAGAATCTGGGAGTACGGCGACTTCTGAGAGCTCCTCAGAGAGGTGTCAACTAGACAGCCCAAGGCATATTCGTAGTGGCCAGACAGTGAGAGCCAGCCTAGGGACTGATATAGAGAGAGCAGTTGTGAGTGGAGGGGGGTACCTGAAGGGCAAAGCGGCAGATAGAGTTATATGTGATACTTAGGTGAGAGAGAAGTGAGGAGGATGTAGAGGAGAAAACAGGAGAGCAATAGTCAAGGAGGGGCAGGAGATTTCCCTGGGCAATTGCAAGTCAAGCCACAGGGGTCAGGAGGTGGTTTACATGGTAGGCAGCCCCCAACTTTTGGTGGACCCTCTTTATAATGTTAGCAATGTGGACGTCATAGGTAAGTGAGGGATCCAGAGTCACTCCTAGGTAATTGAAGGAGAACACAATGTCAAGAGGAGGGCCTGCAGGGGTAACTATGTGTAATGCAGTGTCTGTTTTGGCAGTCATGGCAAGGTACAGCTTGGACCCAAATAGCATGGACTTGTTTTTTTTCCTTATTTACCAGAAATTTTTTGGAGAGGAACCAGTTGTGAGTTGCTCCATAGTTAGTGGAGAGGGTGGAGTATATAGATTCAACAGACTTGGTGCTATGGTAGATGAGATCATCAGCATAGAGGAGTGCATGACAGTGTATGCTCTTCGCGGGAAGGTCATTTATGAAGAATGAGAGTAATATGGGCCCGAGTAAGGAGCCCTGGGGTACACCAGTGTGGACGGGTAATGCAGCAGAGGTTGCTTTGCCTATTAGAACAGATTGGGATCTATTAGCAAGGTAGCTGCTGAACCAAGCGGTAGCATCAGGAGAGCAGCCTAGGTGTAGCAGAGTAGAAATGAGAAGGTGGTGGTCAACAAGGTCAAAGGCTTTTGATAAGTCCACAAACATCGCACATATGGCCATGCCCTTGTCCATATTTCTAAAGACATGGTTAGAAAAAAGAGCCAAGGCAGAGGAGGTGCTGTGTTTTTTGTGGAAGCTGTGTTGGAGTGGGCTCTGGCGGTTGTAATTTTCTAGATACTCGGAAAATTGGTGGCTAATGACTTTGTCTAGTAGTTTGCTTAGACGTGGGAGGAGGGAGATGGGATAGTAGTTTTCAGGGGTAGTGGGATCACCGGATTAAAAAATAGGCACCACGTGCACGTTTCCATGAGTCGAGCATGGTAGATGATGAGACAGCAAAATTAAATATGTGGGTCAGTGGCCTTAAAAGGGCTGGGGAGAGGAGTTTCAAAAAGGTGGGATGCAGGCCATCACTGCCTGGGCTGCATTTGGTGGGTAGCATCTTTAGAAGTTTATCAATGATCCTATAGTTGATGGCTCTTAAGTAGAAGATGGGGCTAGTTCGATGAGGATGGCATAACTGTTTTTTCAGGGCAGGGGGAGATTGAGGAGGGATTTTGCTGATGTAGGAGGTAAGGTCAGTGAACATTTTATTGAAAGTATCAGCAATTTCACCTGGATCTGTGGTGGGACCAGAGGGGGAGGTAATTTTGATGATTTGTTTATTTGATTTTGGGTTTAGGAGGGTGTTTATTGAGGCTCAGAAGCTTCATGGGTTTCTAAAAGATTCATTTTGCAGATTGGTATAACATTTGCATTTAAGTGATTTCACTACCTGATTTAAGGAGTTTTGGAGTTGCCTGTAAACATTCCATAATTGGGGGGAGGGGGATGCCTTGAAAGCTTTCCATGTTTTGTCTCTTACTTTCATTTGGGCCAGAAGTTCGTGTGAGAGCCAGCCAGAGTTTCCACCTATAATCCTCCTGGTGGTGACTGGGAAATATTTGTCCTGGAGGTTGCAGAGGGCTTCCGTACAAATTGTCACTGCCATGGAGACATCTTTGAGTTGGTAAAGTGAGGACCAGTTTCTGGCCCAGCCATCCCTCAACACTAAGTCCAAGTGGGGGGCTTTGAATTTCCTAAAAGATAGCAATTTGTGGGGGGGGTGAGTGATTTGGTAGTTAAGACAATATACGTAGGGGTGTGGTCACTGATTGAGTCAGCCTTAGTGCCAACTTGGAGGACTAGGTTCGCACAGTTAGTGGCAATCCAGTCAATGATGGAGTGGTTAGGGGAGCGGGAATTGTATCTGGTGGGAGAGGGAATGACTTGCTCAAAATGATGTCACTTTAACAGGTGAGTAAATTCTGGTGCAGGGGATTCAATCCAGTGGAGGTTAATGTCTCCAAGTATGATGGTGTTCCCAGAGGAGGGGGCAGATACAAGGCCGTCCAGGAAGTTAGATAGTCCCAGTGCCCCTCCTGAGGGAGGGTTGTAGCAATAGCCTACGTACCATTTTTTTGTTGCATTCAAAACAAGTTCAGCAATAAGCCACTCACTGATCGTGGAGGGGAGGGGGAGTGGGCAATAGTGGTGGCATTTATATGGTCTTGCACATATAGTGCAACACCACCTCCCCCCTTTCTGCCAGGCCTATCTAGCCACAGCAAAGAGTAGCCAGGGAGGTGGTAGGAGGCATCACTGTGATATGGCTTAAGCCATGTTTCAGTTAGACCAAGTACAGGTGGTTTGTAGAGGCATACCCATGCTTCGAGTTCAGAAAACTTTGCTGGTAGGCCACATACATTCATGTGTGCAACCCTGAAGTTGCAGTGTCCTGTCCAGACAGCATTGGCATGGTCGATATGCACATTTGGGGGTCTAGGGTTTGTTTCCACATCACCAGCTAGTAGGATAAGTAAGAGGAGGTGGCAGGTCGGGGGTGCCAGTGGGGGGATTGTATAGTGAGTGAGTGGAGAAACAAACCAAGGAGATCATGATAGAAACTGTACACAAAGGTGAGCCACTAGGATGGGAAGAGGAAAGATTGGCAGCTCTTAATATGTGTACACTGGTGGCCAGGAAAGAAAGAGGGTCTCTGACCAAAATGTACAGGTTCTTGTGAGGAATCAACAGGGTCGACTGTGAAGACTATTCCATGATGAAAGAGGTCACAGTGAGTAGAGGGTATTAAGACAAGGGTGGAATCTGGTGGAAGGGAAATTCAGAGAGGATGCAAAGAAGTTATTCTTCACACAGAGGGTGGTGGACAGATGGAACAGACTGCCCCTAGAGGTGGTTGAAGCCAAGACTGTAATGGGGTTCAAATGTGGGTGGGACAGATGTGGGGAAACAGTGAGACCAAAAGGCTGAAGAAAAAATGTACTACGTTGGGAAGGGGGTGACGATGAGCCACTAGGGCTTCCAGCTATTTAAAATCCAACTTGGTGTTAGGCCAAGCATGCAGCCAGGAAGGAAACTCAGCTGACTAGATGGATCTTTAGGTCTTTTTCTGCTGACACATTTTGTATTTCTACGCATAATAAAAATTTGTTTCTCTGGAATCTGTAGAAAAATGGCTTTCCTACAAGCTAAACTCTTGGATGGTTCTGTTTTATTTTTGTTTGTTTTTAATTTGTCCATTTATTTACTGAGGATTTTTTTTTCTTATCAGATCAGATCAGGTATACCATCATCCATTCTTCTCTGGGATTATATTCCCAGTTCATTTTATTGTCAGTATCATGCGCTCATCATCATATCAATACGACTTTTTTTTTCACATGACTATATGAAAAAGACCAAAAATAAAAAGAGAAAATTCTACTACTGCATATGCACAATCATTAAAAGTAGAGCTTACACATCTTTCAGTTGTCAAAAAATGGATACCATATTGTCTCAAAACTGTCCCCAGTATATTCTATTTTATAGTATATTCTTTCTAATTTGGCTACAATCCTCACTGCTGTCCACTCTTTAAATATTGGTGGTGCTGCATTTTTCCACTTTTGCAGTATCAAATTTTGTTTGACACCATTTATTTTATCCAGGATCGACCAGCCAAGATGGAGCATCTCATTTTCAGTTGGGTCCTTTGTTTTTTACCCATTTTTCCAGCTGGGGGCACTGAATCACTGAGAAGATAGGGAATTATTTGGAGATAGAGACATCCAGAGTGGGACACAGGGAGAAGAGAGGGCTAGGAAGAGGAGCAGGGGTGAACTATGACCTCACAGAGTGTGGCTTTCAGGGAGAAAGAAGATTCATAGGAGCAAATAGCTGGAGGAAGATTATTTCAAAGTTGGGAAATCTGAAAGAAAAGGTGCCAGCTGCCCTTCAGAGGTTTTGAAAAGGTATTTTTTTAAAGGAGTAGGAGTTAGAGCTCCTGAGTGAGTGAGAAGCTAGAGGTGGGGGAGGTAGAGAGGAAACAAGAGAGGTATTAGGCGATGGCACAGAATCAAAATTTAAATACTAGGATGGCAGCCTGGAGAAACCTGCCTTCAGGGTAGTGAAATGCGAGCTCGTAGTAGACAGAGCAGTGGTATAATATTGAAACTCTGAGTGAGGAATTCAGTGCTCTACTGAAAGGCTGAATGGTAAATGGTGATGAAAACTAAAGCCCCCTCTCTCTGTATGCATAGTGCAATATGCCATCCTGACCTGGAGGGTGCCACCTCCCCAAGGTGGGAGGTTACTGTGGCCTCCATACTTAGCATGGAGTTTTTTGTAAACAAAAACTGCATTGACTTGGCTGTGTGCTTAGAGTGTGAGGTGCTGAATTAGCGGTGGTTTCTGGAACTGGTCCGAGAGTGGTCCAAAAACTAAGTTTGCTTGTGACCAAAGCCAAGTTTTGGATCCAAAACTCCAGCAGTGAAGAACCATTTTGTTTGTTTGTTTTTAAGATTGGTGGTCAAACATTTTGAAGAAAAATTGCACTGTATTGATCTCCTAAAAACCTATTATTTTCTCTCTCTGATCCATGTACATTTATCAGCTTAGCCAGATAATGACCCACACCAGGCTTCTAGATCCACTGTGCTGCTCTGAATGTAGCCCCTTCCCTCCCTTGAAATATTCCCTGCAGGGATTTAGAAACAGTACCTAACCCAGTCCTAGCTGTTTTATTAAAAGGCAAACATCTATGCAAAGCTGTAGTTCTCTCCGCCCCACACTCACGTACAACTAAGCAGCAGATTACTCCCAGAAAGCCTTCCAGGGACTCTGCTCCCAGGCTTTTTGTACTTTAACCCAGTTGCAAAACTCATTCCAAGCTAGCACTCGCTCTCTCGCTCTTTTTTTCTCTGCAGACCAGCCTGTTTCTATAACTCTTATTTTTGCTCCTATGGTCCTTGCTGGAGAGGAACTTCTTTGGCTTACCACCTATGTGTAACCCCAAGGGGGCACTATCCCAAGGGCTACTACCCCTGCCTGTGTAACAGCTAACAGGTTGAGGGGCCCAGGTCCAATGGCGGGTGTCTCCCCCAGAGGTCAGGGTTAGGACAGTCTGGAACAACTTGGTCACAGCCTTCGGGGGTCACTGCAACCCCCCTTTCTTCCCACTAGTGGCCCACACATTTTTTTTTTTTTTTTTTTTTAGTTGTTTAACCAGGTATAGCACACTAAGCTGTAAGCTTTTTTACAGGAGCGACCTGGGAGCACAAGGAGGTTAAGTGACTTGCTCAGGGTCACACAGTATGTAAGTGGAAGCTGTGGGATTCAAACCCAGGTCTGGTCTGCTGGATGTCACCAGATTTGCAGCTCAAAGCCTTAGACCACTGCACTATACTGCCTCCAATACATTACCAACAGTACCTTTACGATATACACTTACCCCCAGGATTGGTCGATTAGCTTGACTCTGGGGACCCCCTGTAAAGTAAGATGCAGTAATGCAATAGCCACTGTACAGTATTTTTGCACAAACACACAGTTCATACAGTATACTTTGCAAAACAACCAAATCTGATTTATTCAGGGGGCAATAACAAGGGCAGGGGGAAATCTAGTTAATTAGCTTAACACTCTACTGTTTCAGAGCACTGTGCACAGACTAATTTCCCTATGAGTTACTGTCACTGGGTACACAGGCAATAAGGGGCTAGCCAAGTTCGATGCAGCTGGTTGGGGCCCTGAAGATGAAAACAACTGTACAATACCCAAATTGGTAATCCAGAGCCAGCAGGCTCAGTTCGTGTAGCCAGCGAGGAAAACAGACCAAGCTTGCACTCAAATGAACAGCTGACAGGGAGCTACCCTGATTTTTGCTCACGACTCTTGTAGCAGGATCCCTCTCACACTGCCTCAGGACACAGGCCTGTGATCAGAACACTCTCCACACATTCATACGTAAAACAGAAGGGTACCATACCAGGCAGCTGCTTTATATCCCGACCGTACTCACTGCTAAACCGGGGAGTAACAACGCAGCTTCACTTTTCCTGACAGACCGAGCGCGATGAAGCAGATTCTCCAGTCCTCTACAGGGTGAGACTGGTAGGTAGATGCGACATGCACAGCCTCTTCTGATTGCAGCTCCAGCGGATTCAGTCCGACTACCTCAGCGATCGAGCCACCCGACATTCGGCCTTCACACGCGCTTCCCACGCAAGGACTGAACAGCGCAGGAGCCCGAAGCTCCTTCTCTCCTCACGACCACAACGATTCTGGCTTCTCAGCCGTTGAGCAGAGAATCACAATTCGGGCGCCACCCGACCCTATTGGAGGGCTTCATATGCCAATCCCCTCTGCCTTCTTCTATTGGTGCGAAAAGGCGCCACGCTCCTGGACTTCACTTCCCAGATCACGGGCCATACCTTCCATTGGGCAGCTGGCTCCCGAGAGAGTCCCAGTCCTAATTGGCTACTCAGTACTCCATTTTAAGTGCCCCTCCCACCTGATTGGATCCAAGAGGCAGTTCTGATACAAAATGGAAGGCAAAGCACACAAAGTCCCAGCTGCAAGGGAAACAGGTTAGATAAACTATATTTCCCTATACTATCCAACATATATTACAACAACAGTGCAGCCCAAGAAGGTACCTGCTTTGCCCACCTAGCGATGGCAAAAACGGGGCACATGATCAGCAGCTCGAGCAGGAGAACCCACGGTCCCTTCCCCCTTTTAGCAGACTAAATGGGTCAGCAAGCTGACAGCTCTGAAAGAGACCATTAGAGGCGTTCTGGTAAACCCCCATTTGTAAGCGGGTTACACCCTTCTTGCCCCGGAAAAGCTTGATGTCCGCGTTGAGTAATTACCCTCTAGCCAGTGTTCAATAACCACTTACACTATATTATAGTTTACCCCTTCAGATAGCATTCACCATATTAATCTCAGATAAACAGTTGCATTATATTATGCATAGCAGTACCTTTACTTAATAACACATACAGATAGGTATAACTTGTACACAGGCACATAAACATAAAGTTCAGGATACGACTTCCTGCATGGGAACCTGGGCTAAAAGAAGCTTATCCCTGGGACTGGAAACAGTAGGGGCACCATATTCATAGGGCAGAACAAGTAATCTGGAGTCATCTCCCAGGTTTAATTTGGGCAAAGAGCTCGGGGTCACATACACTCCCTTATGGACCACATTCAGGGGCAGATCCACAGGCTGGCCCAGAGATTCATAACTCAATCTCACTACAGGCAGTACTTCTCGGCCAGTCCATCTAGAGGTTTCTGGTACAATTTCTGAATGCTCGGACTCAATTCTAGCCCTACTTGGGGTTGCTGGGGGGACTTCTATGGGGACAAGAGAACTAGAGTCCAGGGTAACTTCAGTGCCTGGTCCACCATTTCTGAACTCACAACGTTTGGATCAGCTGGGGGAAGTTCTGGTACTGGCAGGGAACCATCAGGGCACTCAAAATATTCGTCTTGCTCTGGCATATCACCAGCTTGCTCCACCACATCACTTCCTTCTTCTGAAAGGTCAGACAGTTCAGCCAAGCACAATGAACCCACATCTTCAGATTTAAGGCTCTGCACTTCACTTTCTGGGAGCATTGGCTCCAGGGACAAAGCCGGGGACTTAGACAGTCCAGAAGGCCCAGCTTCATCTCCAGGATTGACTAGGGGATTGCCCCAAAACAACTGACTCAATTCATAAGAGGGGTAGTACTCAGGATTACACTCACTGTCCTCAGACACAGACTGGCAATCGGATTCAATTGAGAGGGGTGGAGGAGGCCCCTTTAACTCAATTTCTGTAGAATCAGTCTGTCTTAGCTTTCTCCTGGCAGTGGCTCTAGTCACGGGCCCAGAGGGGGTGTTGCTTAGAGGTTCAGCTTCTATCAGGATCTGTCCAATGGGCAGCAAATGATTCATGTGTATAGTTTTCACATCTTTTGACTTGTTCTCAGGTCGCACCTTGTATACAGGTAAATCATCCAGTTTGCATACAACAATATGAGGGAGGTGATGCCATCTGTCAGCAATCTTGTGCTTGCCATGCCACCCCAGATTCCTCAATAACACTCAATCCCCTTCCCTAAGTTCCATCGCCTTCACTTTTTTATCATACCTTTCTTTATTAGCTAGATTTCGTTTGGCAGCCATGGTCTGGGCTAGTTGGTAGGCATGGTTTAATTGGGACTTCAGTTTCTGGGCATACTGTAGGTGAGTAGCTGCTTGAACCCCATCAGGAGAAACCCCAAAACAAACATCTACTGGAAATCTGGCTTCCCTTCCAAACATCAGTCTGTAAGGGGAAAATCCAGTGGCATCACTTTTGGTGCAGTTATAAGCATGTACCAGGGTGCTAATCTGCTGGCTCCATCTGGACTTGTCTCTTGGTTGCAGGGTGCCCCACATGTTGAGCAGAGTGCGGTTGAACTGTTCAGGCTGGGGATCTCCCTGGGGATGATAGGGGGTAGTTCTCAACTTCCGTACCCCCCACAAGGATAGCATCTCTTTAATCAAACGTCTCTCAAAGTCTCACCCTTGATCAGAATGGATTCTTTGAGGGGTCCCATAGTGAACAAAGAAATTTTCAATAAGTACTTTAGCCACAGTAGTTGCTTTCTGGTCTTTAGTGGGGAAGGCTTGAGCATAACAAGTGAAGTGATGATCAGTGGCCACCAATATATTACTGATGTTTCTTTGATCTGGTTCTAGACTCAGGAAATCAATACAGACCAACTCCATGGGGGCACTAGTGGTGATGTTAACCAGGGGGGCAGCTCTCAGAGGCAGAGTCTTTCACTGTAAGCATCGGCTACAAGTCTTAATATGGTGTTCCACATCAGCCCCAATTTTTGGCCAATAAAACCTGGATCTCACTAGATCAAGGGTTCTGTCTGTGCCAAGGTGCTCCATGTGATCATGCAGGGATCTCAACACCAGTTCTCAAAAAGCAGTGGGCAGCACTAGTTGTTGTTTGTCTACTTGCCCCCCTTTGTCTACTGTTTCTCTGTATAACAGTCTATTGATCAGTTTCAACTTAGGACCTTCTTTGTATAACAATGCAGTTCTCAAATCAGTGGAACATAGTTTGGACACATCTTTCCCAGCATGCAGGGCCTCTAGAGCAGTTTTTATCATGGGGTCTCAGGACTGAGCCAGCCAAAGACTGTCATTATTGAATTGGGGCAAAGCACCAGTATCTAATGCAGAAAAATGGCAGTAAGCAGCAGGTGTACAGTTCTCAGAGGGCCCCAAACAATCTACCATGCAGTCCACAGCATCTGGGGATACCTGTTCCTCCTTGTCAAATTTTTGGCAAAATGCTCAAATATCAGGGTCTGACAACCTGACCCAGTTATTCCAGGAAACAGGCCTCCGAGAGAGAGCATCAGCATCTATGTGGTTCAGGCCTGCTCTGTATGCAACAGCATAGTCGTATGTAGATAAAGCAGAAAGCCACCTATGGCCAGTGGCATCCAACTTGGCTGAAGTCTGCACATAGGTCAAAGGATTATTGTCAGTTTTTACCAGCATCTTAGCACCATATAGATACTCATGAAATTGATCGACAATGGCCCACTTCAAGGCCAGGAACTCTAACTTGTGCACTGGATAGTTCTTTTCTGAGGGGGTTAGGCTCCTGCTAGCAAAGGCCACTGGTCTTAGGCCATTAGTGTGCTCTTGCTATAACACAGCCCACAAACCTTGTAAACTGGCATCAGTATGAAGAACGTATGGTCTGGCAGGATCAGCATAGGCCAACACGGGGGCATTGGTAAGTTGATGTATGATCTCATGGAAAGCTGTCTCACAATCAGAAGTCCAGCGAGCCCCAAATATATCATTTGGGTGAAAATATTTTTTCTCAGTCTCAGGGAGCACTGCTTTCTTATACTTTTTGTGGGTTGGAGGATACCCTTGAGTAAGGTTAAGTAGAAGGCGGATCACTCGGGAATAGTCCTTGATAAAACGTCTATAATAACCACAGAAACCCAGGAACCTCTGAAGCTCTTTCAGATTTTTTGGCTGAGGCCAGGTAGTTAAGGCATCCACTTTACTGGGGTCAGTTTCTGTGCCCTCGGTGGACACTATGTGTCCCACATATTTCACAGATGTTTCAAAGAATTGACACTTATCAATGGACAATTTGAGGCCAAAGTCTTCCAATCGGTCCAGGACTTTGAACAATCTGCTTTCATGTTCCTCCAAGGAGCTGCCGAACACTATGACATCATCCAGGTATACTAAGCACTCTAGCAAGTTCATATCCCCCACTGCACACTCCATCAGGCACTGAAAAGTGGCTGGAGCACCAGAAATCCCTTGAGGTATCCTCATAAACTCATAAAAACCAAGTGGACATATAAAGGCTGTCTTCTCGTGGTCTTCTGAGGCCATCGGGATCTGATAGTACCCACTGTGAAGGTCTAATACTGAGAACCATTTACTACCATTTAGACAATCCAATGCATCCTGAATGTGTGGCATGGTATACTGGTCCGGTATAGTCCGCCAGTTTAAAGTGCAATAATCCACACACATCCTTACTGTCCCATTCTTTTTTCTCACTACCACAATGGGGGAAGCATAGGGGCTTCTGGATTCTTGTATTACACCAGCAGCTAGCATCTCTTGCAGATGTCGTCTCACATCATCTATGTCAGCAGGAGCCAGGCGTCGAGACCTCTCACGAAATGGCCTTTCATCATGCAGCCGGATGTGGTGCTCAGCTCCTTGCATGCATGCTATGTCCCATTCTTTTAAAGAAAACACCTGGTCTCTCTGGGCAAGCTTCTCACTGATCCTCACTTTCCATTCAGCTGGCAACAGGGGGTCACCGAAATCAAACAAGTCAGGCATTACTTTGTTATTCTTCCCCGAACTCTTGCTACTGGGTAGCACTGCAGTGTCTGCACAATGCACATTAGCCAGGGTGCAACCTCTATTTACTCGAATCTCTCTGTCAGACACATTATGAACTTGAACTATTACCCTTCTGGCATAAGCATGGGCTCTAACAGGCAAAATACTAGGCTTGACCAGTAGTCCTTCTGGCAATTTTCCATCGCCTGGTGCATCCAACATTAATATTTTATTTTTGACATCCTTTCTGATACAGACCTCTCCCTGTAAGGTACACTGGGCATTTGGTGCCAGGATCAGAGACTCAGGATCCTTCTTCCAGACAATTCCAACCGGTTCCTCTGGTTCTACTTTTTCAGCATCTCTCTGTGCCTCATAGGCCTTCTTGATCAAGGCAAGAATTCTTAAAGCTCTACTAGTCCTTGACCCCTGTTTTTCATAACACAACTGTGCCAGCCGTCCAAACATATGTGCATTAGTCCCAATCAGTAAAGGAACCCCATCATACAGTCCAGTAGGGGGACACACTAAGGCCAAGGTCTTTATTTGCTCTGCCACCCCAGCCACGGCGGTGGGAAAAGACAGCCAAATTCAGATATATCCAGAGTAGGCGTAGGCCTTCTCACTTAACCCCCAGACATGCAGCCCCTCTAACGGTTGTAAGGGTACATCAGACAAGTGCTTCTGAAACCAGTCTTGGAATATAATAGTCACTTGTGAGCCACTGTCTAATACAGTTCTTGTAGACACCCCATTCACCTTTACAGTGGTCTCCATGGAGGGACCCACTATTCAGGACCAGTCTGGAGAGGCGGTAGCAGGGGCCTGGGCAACTGATCTTGCCACAAAGGGATGTGAGTTAGCATTTTTTGGATCCTCACTGTGATCATTTTGTATACCTCTCAACCACTGATTTGTCCTCCGAAGCTCTCCATGTAGACTGTATACAACTTTGTCTGTGTCTTTTGGGGACCTGCATTCTCTCCTCGTGTGCCCATCCTTCCCACAATTATAGCAAAATGTACCTTCCGGAGATTGAGCTGGCCAAGGCATCACACTGGGAGCCAGGGCGGGGGTACTTCCAACAGAAAACCTTGGTACCATCTCTGTCTGCAGCGTGATAAGCATTTGGAGACATCTCGTCAATTTTCCCACTTCCATGGTCAAGACATTGAGTTTTGAACTGTTGTCAGCAGGAGATGCATGGGTGGGTACCCCAACCCCCATAGCAGATGCGGTCAGATCAGGGTCGGGACCTGTACTTGCAGGAGTGGCCTTCATAAAGAGACTGTTTTTTATTTCTCTGAACTCTCTGCAGCAGCTCACCCCATGGTGGGACGTCTGTAACCGTCCCTCTCTGACTGGGCCCCCCTTGGCTAACATGGGGACCTCGGATTGAGTCATGAGATTTCGATGATTCGGGGCCATCAGCATCTGACCCTGCACCTGGAGCAGGGGAGGTAGCAGCTACAACTGCGCAGGGTTCTGACAAACCTTCCTCCTCCTCAGCTTCCTGTGCCTCCCTCATCAACACATGGAAAGGCAAGGGACTGGACTTCCTTTGATGCAGTTGCAATTTGAGTAACACCCAGCTGGAGTGCTGGGCAGAGCAGAGTATATGATTCAGCCTTACCCAGTCCACTTCACTAGAGGTCCAGCCCCCCCTTCCGAAAAATGGTCTGTAAGATCCCCTCTAATCAATCCATATAGGCAGATAACAATTCCCCCGGCTGTTACCTAACTTTTCTAAGTCTCCATTTCAAGGCCTCAACACTAGTGGTACCCCCAAACACATTCTCAAGGGCGACTATGTACTCTTGGGCTTTGATGTCAGGGTTAGAGGACCTCAGGGAGCGAAAGGTACGTTGGGCGGGTCACTGGAGGCTTTCCCCCAGGCGGGCCCTCTTTTTGGCCTCCGAGCATTGCCAGTCCTGTACCGCAAGAGCAACAGAATCTATCCAGGTCTCCAGATCAACTTCCTCATGTGGAGTAGGGCGGATACCAGAGAATACCTTGAGCTTGCAGCAAGGTCCATGACTACTTGCTGGCTCGGGGGGCAAGTATAGAAGTTGGCAACAGGGCAGGGATTGGAGCAGGTGCGAATGTTGAGGGTGGTATGCCCCCAGGTGGTAAGAACAGTTTCTTCAAGTCATCCACAGTTTTCCCTTCCTCTAGCAACCATTTAGCAAATTTCTCCTCAAACGTTTCAGATAGTGGGCGGGCTCATTCCCACTCAGGTCTTTACTGTCCTTAGTTATCACTCCCCAGACAGGGAGGGTTTCCTCTGGGGTAATAGTCTGTGGCACTTTAGAACTGTCTACGGGGTTCTTACACTCTATTAAGGCCATGAAAGTTTGGGTGAGCAGATCAGCCTGTTGCCCCACCACCACAGAGTCTCGTAAACATTTGACCTTGGAAAGTACTCCCTCTACAGTGCCCGTACTGGTACCCAGTGGGATACCCAAGATAAGTATAGCATTTTGGGGGTCGATCCCCTGCTCAGTACACCACTTCACCAACTGGTGTACAGCCACTTCTGTTGGGGTATCCATTTTAGTTTTAACAGGAATTTGTAATTGTGGCCACTAGAGAACACAATCCAGCGGTGCCTCAAGATACTGGAAATCTGGGGGCACTATCCCAAGGGCTACTACCCCTGCCTGTGTAACAGCTAACAGGTTGAGGGGGCCCAGGTCCAGTGGCGGGTGCCTCCACACAGAGGTCGGGCTTAGGACAGTCGAGAATGACTTGGTCACAGCCCTCTGTGTCACTGCAACCGCCCTTTCTTCCCACTAGTGGCTCACACACATTACCAACAGTGCCTTTACGATATACACTTACCCCCAGGATTGGTCAATCAGCTTGACTCTGGGAACCCCCTGTAAAGTAAGATGCAGTAATGCAATAGCCACTGTACAGTATTTTTGCACAAACACGCAGTTCAGACAGTATACTTTGCAAAACAACCAAATCTGATTTATTCACAGGGGCAATAACAAGGGCAGGGGAAATCTAGTTAATTAGCTTAATACTCTACTGTTTCAGAGTACTATGCACAGGCTAATTTCCCTGTGAGTTACTGTCACTGGGTACCCAGGCAATAAGGGGCTAGCCAAGTTTGATGCAGCTGGTTGGGGCCCTGAAGATGAAAACAACTGTACAATACCCAAATTGGTAATCCAGAGCCAGCAGGCTCAGTTCGTGTAGCCAGCGAGGAAAACAGACCAAGCTTGCACTCAAATGAACAGCTGACAGGGAGCTACCCTGATTTTTACTCACGACTCTTGTAGCAGGATCCCTCTCACACCACCTCAGGACACAGGCCTGTGATCAGAACACTGTCCACACATTTATATGTAAAACAGAAGGCTACCATACCAGGCAGCTGCTTTATATCCTGACCGTACTCACTGCTAAACCGGGGAGTCACAACGCAGCTTCACTTTTCCTGACAGACCAAGCGCGATGAAGCAGATTCTCCAGTCCTCTACAGGGTGAGCCTGGTAGGTAGCTGCGACATGCACAGCCTCTTCTGATTGCAGCTCCAGCAGATTCAGTCCGACTACCTCAGCGATGGGGCCGCTCGACTTTCGGCCTTCACACACGCTTCCCGCGCGAAGACTCAACAGCGCAGGAGCCCCAAGCTCCTTCTCTCCTCATGACCACAACGACTCTAGCTTCTCAGCCGTTGAGCAGAGAATCACAATTCAGGCGCCACCCGACCCTATTCGAGGGCTTCAGATGCCAATCCCCTCTGCCTTCTTCTGTTGGTGCAAAAAGGCGCCACACTCCTGGACTTCACTTCCCAGATCACGGGCCATACCTTCCATTGGGCAGCCAGCTCTCAAGAGAGTCCCAGTCCTAATTGGCTGCTCAATACTCCATTTTAAGTGCCCCTCCTTCCTGATTGGATCCAAGAGGCAGTTCTGATCCAAAATGGAGGGGCAAAGCACACAAAGTCCCAGCTGCAAGAGAAACGGGTTAGATAAACTACATTTCCTTATACTATTCAACATATATTACAACAACAGTACAGCCCAAGAAGGTGCCTGCTTTGCCCGCTTAGTGATAGCAAAAGCGGGGCACATGATCAGCGGCTCGAGCGGGACTCAAGCAGGAGAACCCACGGTCCCCTCCCCCTTTTAACAGACTAAATGGGTCAGTAAGCTGGCAGCTCTTAAAGAGACCACTAAAGGCGTTCTGTTAAACCCCCATTTGTAAGCGGGTTACATATGCCTTTTGCCTGTCCCCAGAACTTTGCTTGATGACTGCCTGACCCTAGTAGGGTGCCACTCAACCAGTCCATTACATCCCCCCCCCCAGTGCTTGCCCTCAGGGGTAGGATCTGCCTGTCACCATCTAAGCAGTGAACTTCCTCAGGATCCGGTAACCCACAGTGAGGGGAGGAGGCACCCAAGAGTGTTGCCAGGAGAGATGGCGTGAAGTCCTTGTTGGATACAGGGAAGGCAGCTGTCATCCTGCCTAATAGGATCCCTCCCCAAGAGATGCAGGAACACTAGGTGCCAGCATGCTAATGCACTTTGCATATACATATCCCCACCCACTACGTTCCCCAGTTGTGCACCATCACCGGTGGTCACCCAAGTAGTGACAGTGCAGCAGTGGACTAAACCATCTCTCTCTGAAAGGGGAACAGTCAATGCAAAGGATCCCATGGGGCTGGTCCCAGTGTGCACTTTGTGGGCAAAAACATTTTGGTTAACTTACTGTTCACTATAGTATTGTAGACTATATAGGGCTAATTTGCTTACTTGTAGGCTGGCATCTTCTGTTACTACAAATCCAGAATGCCCTGCAGCAGACATCAGAGCAGTAGGCAGCAGTGAGAAGATTCAATAGCCTGTGGTGCATGCTAGAGCTTTAATAATCTCCTATCAGATGTTTTCCGGGACTGCTTTTCTCCAGGGGCTAAGTACAGTCCTTTCTGACTATACATAGCCCACGGAGGGCAGCGAGATCAGCAAACAAAAGATCAGAGCTTACATAAATTCTAACATGCTTTGCAAGCTATTGAATCTTCTTACTGCGGTCTACTGTTCTAATTCCATCTGCAGGGGATTCTGGGATTTGTAGCTACCGAAGATGTCAGACTACAACTAAGCAAAATTAGTATAATAAATTTACTGTACTACAGTAAACAGTAAGTAAACCAAAATGTTTTGGAACACAGAGTGCACATTGAGACCAGTCCCACACTTGAGTGTGGGGGCCCTTGGTGGTGACTGTTTTCCTTTAACAAGGTAAATACAGTATCGTATGGGGCTTCTTTCTCCTCCCAAAGGACTTTAGCAATTCCCCCATCAGAGCACAAACCTGAATGCTGGTTTGGCAACCGGCTTACCTCACCCAAAGCGTGCTTTTCCGGTTCCTAAAATGTCTTGTGTTTTTATCTTTCCTATGCTGAGTAAACTTATTTGGTGATATGGGAGGTGGGGGAGCACTTCAATAAAGGTCATACCCTGAGCTGAGGTATAATTTTCTACAGTAGGTCCTGACTATAACAGCACTGAGACCATGGCTGGAAGCCCTGTGGTGCAATTGGTTGAGTGCATTTCTGAGGTGTCACACCTGCTTCCAAGTTGGGGAGAGTCCCTTGAACCATGCAGTAGCAGCCCCTTCTGCCTAACCCGCAGAGCACCATTTGGCATCATTAGTCAGAAGCTGTCTGCATGCTCTTCTGACATGGGGGGTGGGGTGATACACGTCTGATACAGTTGAACTGGAAATTTTGTTTTTTCCAATAAATTTTATTTACCAAGGCTTGCTCAAATGAGCAATAATAGCTCATTTTCTGTGGTGTCTTGCTTCTGCCTAGTTTCGTTAAAGTACACAGAGGTCCCTTTATGTGCTCCCAGTTACACAAGTCACTGACTCTGATGTGATTTATTGCTTCGGATATCCAAGTTCAAAGTGATATGCTCTTTACCACTGGATTTAACTGCCTTCCCTTAACTCATTCAGCCCACAACACACCTGTAAACATCACATCTGGAGTCAAGGGTCTGAACTAAGGATGTGACCAGAGGAGCTACTGTAAATCTGTTTTTTAAGGAATCTCATCAAATAAAAGCTGGACTAAGGACCGTGGAAGACTTTGAACTTGTGGTCTTAAAGGTCTGGAGCCTGACGCAAAAATAGGCCTCTGCAGCCACTAGTTCTACCTTGTGGAATTCCCTCCCTGCACACTTATACCCCGGCTCTGATCCATATCTCCCTGTGGCTCATCTTGTGGGCTGGTTACAAGTGCAGTGTGTTACCACTAGTATTTGTTGTGCAAACAGTTAAAGTATTAAGGTACTTGTAATCCTAGACTCTAAATAAATAAAGAAATCATGCTTAGTTTTATTTCTGTGATTACATTTCAAGCAAGTGATTTGACCTACTGTGACTGACAAATGTATTTATTTATATACCTTGTACGTCAGCAGGATGCCTGTAAATAAGCCACAGTTCAAATGGTGTGACATTATCATGTTTTTTTTTTTTAACTAAACAAAAATGTTTGTATGATTGATTGACAGAGGTTGAGCTTGTTTACAGAAGGACTAACTAAGGATCAATGCAGGAGAATACGTTGGACTGAAGTATTATGTAATAACAGCATAAGCACTGGTGGATGAGCTAGCAGGAGACAGTGGCAGGATAAGCGTGGATTACAATTATAAAACACACTGGGAAAAAAAATAAAGCAATCTGACTGGCCGAGAACTGTCACATAGTGTCTGGTTATGTTAGCATAACCAGACGGCTCAGCTCTTGCTTCAGATTTTTCATTAAATTATTTTTTTAATCTTTTAAGTCTCTTTTTTATAAGCACAATAATAACCTCATAAGTGTCCAGATGTGCAGAAATATATGGATCTCTTGGATGATTGATGGCATTTGGCTTCATCTCATGCCTCATAAAACCCTCAAGATGTCCACATATTTCAGTATTATACACCCCACTGGGTGATATTGCTTGGAGACTAAGCCCTTCCCCCACTGTTCCTCCAAGCTGGATAGAAAGGGGAAATTGTTTAACCCAGAAAGGCACACTAAGCCGGAGTTTGTTTCTGGTGTGACCTGGGAGCATAAGGTAGTTAAGTGACTTGTTCAGGGTCACACAGTATGTAAGTGGGGGCTTATGGGATTCAAACCCAGGTCTCCAGGTTTGTAGCTCAGTGCCCTTAACCACTACGCTATACTACCTCTGTTCTATATACTACACTATACTGGTAGAGCTACACAAACAGACAGGAAACCTATTTTACACCAACCAACATAGTATCTGGTTTGTGTATGCAAAAGGCTACACACGTTACTATGCATTTGGTGTTGGGTGGGGGTAGCATGGTTCTCCAGTTTGTTTCAAGTGTTTACACCCACCCTTCTTCCCCCACCTCCACATTTTTCTCTGGTGAGTCTCGCTTATAAATGCTGTGTAGAAAGAGGGGCACAGAGCACCTTTCAGTTCAAAATGTCTACCTACTGGAGCAAAATTTACAGATTTCACTTTTGCAGATTTCAGAACATGCAGTAACAGTAAGCAACAGCCTGCAAAATTCTCAACATTTATATAGTTGGTAAAATAAAAACCCCAGTACACCTCCAAGTTGCAGGGACAAAATCCACAGTTCCCATACCTACAAACAGAATATTGCAACTTTTAATTTGCGGGAACAAATGCCCATGGAGTCTCACTTAAATGCAGTTTTTCTGTTTCTACTGCATGTAAGATGATGAAGGCCATCATTAAGGAGCAGCTAGTGGATTTCATTTAGGGCAATGGACTCCATATTGACAGATAGCACAGTCTCACCATGGAATGGTCCTGTGAAACATATGTGCCTTCAGCTGGGTCAGAAAGGCAGATGATAAGGGCCAAGCAATGGATGTGTGTCAATGGACCCCCCTCCACAAAGGCAGTGGCAATCAAGTGGGAGGGGAGTGGGAGAGGGGACAACCAAGGATAGGGGGTGAAGAGGAGAGTATGAGGGATGGGCATGGTAAAGTTAATACACAAAAGAGGCAAAGTGGTACAGAGACAAAGTGGAGAGTAGTGTCACTTAATGCCCACAGTCTTGGCAACAAGATGGCAGAAATGCAAGCCTTCTAAGCGGAGGGTAAGGTAGACATAGTAGCAGTTACCGAGATCTGCGCTACAGCACACCACGACTAGGATCTCTCGATCCCAGAATACAAACTCTACAGAAGGGACAGAGCGATAGGCAAAGAGTGGGGGGAGCAGCATATATCAGGGAGGGAATAACATGCATGAGAGAGGAGAATGGACAGGGGAAGGTAGAAGCACTGCAGCGCCAACTACAGACTAACAGGGGGAGGAAGATCAGGATGGGGGTTGTCTATAGACCACCCAACCAGGATGAAGAAAACGACAGAGAAATTTGTTCACTGTTGCTGATGGCAACAGGAAAAGGAGGTGGTAGTGGTGGTGGTGGGGGTTAATCTGCCCAAAGTGGACTGGGCCATTCCAGCCACATCCTGTACCAGAAGCCAAGAGATCCTAAATGCGATACAGGGAGGATTCATGACTCAGGGCATTATTGATCCTACCAGGAAGGGGGCAATCTTTGATCTAGTGCTCACCAGTGGGAAGCACGTACAGGAGTTAGAGGTCAGGGAACTTCTGGGTGGTAGTGACCACAGTACAGTGTGGTTCAGTTTGGATATGGGTAGAGATAACATTACCATCCCCACCAAGACTAAAACACTGGACTTCAAGATGGCAAATTTTAAGAAGATAGGAGAGGTGCTAAGGGAACACCAAGTGGGTATTGAAGAGGACACAGGGGTGGACCAAACATGGGCCATCATCAGAGAAGCAATTCTAACAGCCACAAAGGATTGTATCATGCTGAGAGGGTAGAAACTGGGAGTCAGATCACTGAGCTGGTTCAACTATGAGGTGGCCAGAACAGTGAGGGGGAAAAAAGGGCAGCCTACAGAAAATTCAGGAGAACAGCAAGGGAAGAAGATGAGGAAGAATACCTGAGACTGGCTAGGGTGGCAACAAGGGAGGTACAGCATGCTAAGGTGCAGAAAGAGCTCCAAATAGCTGAAGGGATAAAGAACAGGGGAGAAGACCTTCTTTCACTATATAAGTGAAAAGAGGGACAAATACAATGGTATAGTAAGGTTACAGAAGGGGGATGGATGGGTATATGGAAAATGTGAACAAAGCAGAAGTATTAAATGAATAGTTCTGCTCTGTCTTTACAAAGGAAAAGGATGGACCAGTGCCACATAGGAGGGGAAGGAGGGAAGGGCCTGGGGGAGCTTAAGTGGTAATTAAGATTGAAAGAGTGAGGGAGAAGCTGCTAGCACTGAAGGTGGACAACTCCCCGGGACTAGGTGGCATACCCCCTAGGGTGCTGAATGAGCTGGTGGAGGAACTAGCGGGGACACTGGCTGTTCTCTTCAGTAGATCCCTGGAGTCAGGAATGTTGCTGCTGGAGTGGAGAACAGAACATGTGGTGCCCCTCCACAAGAGCAGACTCAAGAATGACCCGGGGAACTATAGGCGGTCAGGTTGACCTTGATAGTATGTAACCTCATAGAGACCATGCTAAAAGAAAGGTTGGTGAGATACATTGAGGAGAATGGTTTACAAGAGGGAAGGCAGTACAGGTTTGTGGCTGGCAGATCATGTTAAATGAACCTGATAGAATTCTTTGATTGGCTCACAGTGGTGGTGGACAGAGGCCAGGCGATGGACATCGTATAACCGGACTTTAGCAAGGCCTTCAATTCTGTAGCACACAGGAGGCTGATAATAAAACTAATGTATGTGGAGGGGGATAAATGCTAAGTTGAGCAGACAATTGGTTGAGCGGCAGAACCCAGAGATTAGTGGTGGGGGGAAGAGTTCTCCAGCTTCAAGGAGGCCACCAGCGGGTTTCTGCAGGGGTTGGTGCTGGCGCCAGTGTTGTTCAATGAATTCATAAGTGACATCGGGGAAGGCATTAAAGGCAAGATGTGCCTGTTTGCAGATGACACTAAACTCTGCTTTTAGTGGTGCTGTCTTTACTTGCTGTTTTTGTTTTAAACCTAGATTTGTGGGCTTTTAGTGGTACTGTTATTTCCTTGTTATCTTTACTTAGAATTGTGTTGGTGCTGTTGAAACTCTGAACCCTAGTTTGGTGTGCTTTTAGTGGTGCTGTTTTCCTTTGCTGTCTTTACTTGCTGTTTTTGTTTTAAACCTAGATTTGTGGGCTTTTAGTGGTACTGTTATTTCTTTGCTGTCTTGACTTAGAATTGTACTGGGGCTGCTGAAAAATTGAAACCTAGTTTGGTGTACTTTTAGTGGTCCTGTTTTCTTTTGCTGTCTTTACTTGCTGCAAATTTTCACCCACCATCCCTCACCTGCCTCCTCTCTTAATTATATGCCCTGTTAACTCTGATTGGCAGGAACCAAGCACAGGTAATTGCAGGGGTTGTGAAGTAGGAGGAGCATAAGGGGGAGGAAGTTTACCCTCGGCACAAGTGTTTTGACTCATTTTCCTTGTTGTTGTTGTTGTTGTTGTTGTTTTCCTTCTTTAAAAAAAGTAGCTGAGGATCGGTGGCAGGATTTTCAGGACAGTAAATTAAGAAAGAGGGAACAAGAAGGAGAGCTTCAGTAACAGAAAGCTACTGGAATAGCAGTATAATGTGGTGAGTGGTACAATGCAGTGGATGCAGGGCAGTCATATTCAGGCATACCTTCTGGACACTGAGGTGCTGCCCTATCTGGGTGCTGACTAAACTAGGTCAGGAGTACCTTCGCCCCTATCCAAAGACCACCCAGTCCAACGCCGATGCCTCAAAGGATGCCAAGAACGAGTAGCACTTGGATGACAGTGGGCTCGGGGAGGGTTAGGATGTTCAGGCAGAGGCACATCCCAAATCCTGTTCCACTCCAGAACTCGTATGCCGCACTGACAAATGAGGACAGCCAAACAGAGGTACCCAAAAAAGTGGAAGAGAAGGATGTGGCGGTCAACCGAAGAGGTGACCTCAGTGGGGAGAGCAGTGGACCCTAGAGGAGCAGGAAGAGAATCCTGGTGGGGGACACTATCGTAAGAGGGATCCAGCTAGGAACACAGGAGGGGGAGGGCAGGGAGGTGAGGTGCCTACCAGGTGCCATGGTGTGGAGGGATGGGAGTAAGATCCTGGGGATCACTGGGAAGGCAAGACGGGAGGGTGAGCTGGTTATCATTATCCACCTAGGTACTAATGACCTGGCAAATGGGGAGCCTAAGGAAGTTCAGGAACAGTTTAGGAAGTTGGGGAGGGTCTCAAGCAAGTAGTTACTTCTGTCACCTTCTCAGAAGTACTACCTGTGAGAGGCATGGGAGAGTGCAGAGACACGTGTACCAGGAACTTTAACTCATGGTTGAAGAACTGGTGCTGCAAGGAAGGGTTTGGGATTCATTGGTGACTGGGGACCCACCTGGAGGGATGGGGGCTTGTTCAACCCTAACAGCCTACATCCGTCCTGAAGGGGAATCCAAGCACTCAATGATAAGTTTAAATGCTACAAGGACAAGCATTTAAACTAGCCAAGGGGGGTGGCAGGCCAGTAAGGAGGGTACCTAACTGCCCACCCCCCACAGCTAACAGTGGAACCAGTGAACAGGAGGAGGGGATATTTCTACATAGCAGTGTGCAAAAGATGGAGATAAGCACCCAAGGGGTGAGTAAGCAGAAGGGGGGCAAAATTCAACAGAAGGGCAGACAGCAGTGAGAACCAGAGATAAAGGACAACTAGGGAGGGGGCTGGAGTAGAACAGCTAAACAGTCCAGGGAGTTCACATCATGGAAAGCCATGTGTGCCAATTCCAGGAGCCTTAGCAACAAGATGGAGGATCTGGAGGCTGCCCTGGTGCAGTCGGAACTAGACATTGTGGCCATCACAGAGATCTGGTATAATGATAAACACAATTGGGAGATGGCCATAACTGGCTGTAACATATTCAGAAGAGACAGGGCAGGCCAGAAGGGAAGATGAGTGGCACTTTATGTGAAAGATTGCATAAAGGCCACAGAGATCCAGGAAGAACAAAATTGGGGAGAGATACAATACTGTGGGTTAAGCTGGAAAGGAAAATGGGGTCAGCCATCCACATGGGGTGGTCTACAGACCACCAGCCCAGGAGGAAGAAACAGGGATTTGATGCTAGCCATCCAAAGGATGGCAGGCAAGGGGGAAGTGGTGCTGGTTGGAGACTTCAGTATTCCAGACGTAGACTGGAGCCTCTCTGAAGCAGCATCAATCAGGAGCAGATTTATCCTAGACTCCCTTCAAGGAACCTTCCTTAAACAATTTGTCATGGAGCCAACTCAGCAGAAGGTAATACTGGATCTTGTGCTCACAAACGGAGACAATGTGATAGGGGTAACAGTGGGGGAGCACCTGGGGAACAGTGACCACCGGTCACTGTGGTTTGAAATCATAGAAGGAGCAGAACCAAATCGCACAAAAACACATATCCTGGATTTTAGGAGGGCAGACTTTTGGGAAAATGGGGAGATGCTTTAAAGAGGCACTAATGGGAATGGGGAGGGAATCAGGGGTGGAGGAACAGTGCGCAGTAGTTAAAACAGGGATTACAAGAGCAACAGAATTATGCATTAAGCAGGTTAGCAAGGGGAAAAGGAAGAGGCAGCCATTATGGTTTTCCAAGGAGGTAGCAGAGAAAGTGAAAGCCAAAAATATCGCATTCAGGTAATACAGAAAGAAGTAGGCAGAAGGGGATAGGGAGAAGTAGCAGGAGAAGCAAAGGGCGCCAGGGAGGTCAGTAAGGGAAGCCAAAGCTCAGATAGAAGAGCGCATCGCAAAATCAGTGGATAGAGGGGACAAAACCTTTTACAGGTACATAAGTGAAAAAAGAAGGGCAAAGGGATGGCTAGTGAGGCTGAAGGGGGGATGGGGGCTGCGTGGAGGATGACAACAGTAAAGCTGACATACTGAATAGATATTTCTGCTCAGTCTTTACTGAGGAAGAGGAGGGTAATGGGCCTGAAGGGAGTACAAGGGGTGGGAACGGTGCAGCAATGGACACAAGTCCCTTTACATGGGAAAGGGTCCTAAAGGAACTGGAAGGATTAAGAGTAAGTAAAGCAATGGGGCCAGATGGAGTGCACCCCAGGGTCCTAAAGGAACTAAGAGAGGTGGTGGCTGAACTGGCAATCCTGTTTAGCTGATCACTGGAAACAGGAGAGGTACCCAAAGACTGGAGGATAGCAGATGTAGTCCCCTTATACAAAAGTGGGAACAAAGAGGAAGCAAGGAACTACAGACCAGTCAGCCTGACCTCAGTAGTGGGGAAGATCATAGAAGCACTACTGAAGGAGAGATTGATAGAACATCTGTTTGCCAATGAACTACAGGACCCAAGGCAGCATGGCTTCACCGGGGAATCATGCCAGACCAGCCTCACTGAATTTTTCGACTGGGTGACAAGAGAGGTGGATCAGGGGAGGGCAGTGGATGTGGCCTATCTGGACTTCAGCAAGGCCTTTGACACTGTGCCACATAGAAGACTATTAAATAAACTGGGGAATATGGGAGTAGGCAGGACAGTAGTACAGTGGGTGGGTAATTGGCTGGGTGGCAGGACACAGGGGGTGATGGTAAATGGCTGTCACTCCACAGAGGGAAGAGTGACCAGTTGGGTACCACAGGAATCAGTGCTTGGACCGCTCCTATTCAATGTCTTCATCAGTGACATTGTGCAGGACCTAGAAGACAGAATTTCCCTGTTTGTTGACGACATGAAGCTCTGTAACAGAGTGGACATGCCAGAGCATGTAGACAGAATGAGGAGAGACCTGCAGAATCTTAAAGAATGGTCAAGGGTTTGGCAGTTGAAAGTCAATGCAAAGAAGTGCATGATAATGCATATGGGGCACAAAAACCCTGGAACAACATATCAGTTAGGAGGTGAGGATATAGCATGCACCAAGCAGGAAAGGGACCTTGGGGTTATTATCTCTGATGACCTTAAGGTAGGGATGCAGTGCAACAAGAAAGCAGATAAAGTAAATAGGATGCTGGGATGCATAGGCAGGGGCATCACCAGCAAGAAAAGGGATGTCATAATTCCACTATACAAGGCACTAGTGAAGCCCCACCTGGAATACAGTGTCCAGTTCTGGAGACCTTACCTACATAAGGACATAGACAAGGTAGAGAAGGTTCAGAGGAGGGCAACAAAGATGGTTCAGGGATTGCATCACAAGTCCTATGAGGACAGGCTGAAGGACTTGAATATGTACTCCCTGGAGGAGAGGAGGGAGAGAGGGGATATGAGAGAGACATAATAGTACCTTACAGGGAAGAACAGGGTGCAGGAATACACTATTTTCCAGTGAAAAAGTTGTTCCAGGACTAGAGGGCATGGGATGAAGTTAGAGGGAGGGTGATTCAGAGGAAAGGTGAGGAAGAATTTCTTCACAGAAAGGTGGACAAGTGGAACACCCAGCCAGAGGAAGTGATGGGGGCTGAAACAACATGAGATTTAAGAATGCATGGGATAGACATAAGGGAATTCTGGAGGTCAGGGGTAAGGGGCAACAGACTGCTAGAAAAACATAAAGGGAACTTACAAGCTCAAATGGGCAGACTGGGTGGGCCATAGGTCCTTATCTGCCTACATTGTCTATGTAGCTATGTATCTGTGGGAGGATGGACATAAAGGAAGGGATACAGGACCTGAGGGAGGACCTCGGTAAACTCGAGAGATGGTCAAGAATCTGGGAACTTGGCTTCAATGTCAAGAAGTGCAAAGTGATGTGCACAGGGCCTAGGAATCCTAGGATGGAGTATTACCTGGGGAGATTCAGGTGGGGGTGGTGATTACTAGGATCTAAAACACCACTCAGTGCAAGAAGGCAGCAGCAAAAGCTAACAGGATGCTGGGGTGTATTGCAAGGGGATTCAGTAGTAGGTGGAGCAAAGTCAATTTGCCATTGTATAGTTCAATGGTAAGACCACCTTTAGAATATGGGGTAAGGTATTGGCATCCATACCTTAAGAAAGACATCAGCATACTGGAGGGGATCCAAAGGAGAGCAACCAAGATGAGATGATTGAGAGGTAATGGAACAGGTCCAATGAGGAGATGGTAGGATACCTAAGGATGCACTTCCTGGAAGAGAGGAGGGAGGGGGTGATATGATAGAGACCTTCAAATACTTGAAGGGGATGAACAGAGTGGAAAGAGAAGGTCTCATTAAAATGAGTGACAACAGAACCACGAAAGGGCATAGCTTAAAGTTGATTGGAGGGGTTAGGAGAGATATAAGGAAATATTTTTATATGGAGATGGTGGTGGCTGCATGAAATGAGCTGCCAGAAAAGGTGATCTTAGTAAAGATGGTGGGTGCCTTAAAGAGGGCCTGGGACAAACACATATGAAACCCATGGGACTGAGGAGGAGGAGGAGGAGGAGAAGGGAGGGAGGAGAAGACATGGGGTGGGGGGCATGGTCATTGGCATAAGCCATGAACCCCACATCATTTACCGAGCAGACACAATACACCAGTTTAGCCTTTTCATATGTACATATGTTCATGTTATACAGTGCCTGCACTTTAATGAAACCTTTGACTGGGTCCCATTGTCCCGCATGAACAGTTTGTAAAGCAACTGTGTGACCTGGGGGTAGGGGAAAGAGTTATGATTGGGTCAACAATTGGCTGGGTAGAAGAATGCAGAGTGTTGTCTTCAACAGGGAATTCTTAAGTGTTAGGATGTCACAAATGGGGTTCCACAAGGATCGGTCCTAGACCCAGTCCTTTTTAATGTCTTCATATTTGACATGGGAGAGGGGATTCGTGACAAAATATGTCTGTTTGCAGATGATGCCAAAATCTGCAGCCGAGTAGATAGCGAAGAGGGTGTAAAGACACTGAGGGAGGTTCTGGGGAAAGTAAAGAAATGATCCAGGGTCTGGCAGCTGAAATTTACTACAAAAAAAGTGCAAGGTCATGTACAGTATATAAGGGCCTGGAATCCAACCAAAGAGTAAAGAATGGTGGGTGTGAAGTTAGAGAGGGACCTGGGGTGGTCATTACTGACAATCTGAAACAATCAGCACAATGTAATACGTGGTGGGGAAGGGGAAATAGAATGCTGGGGTTTACAGGCAGGGGTATGAACAGCAGTAGATGAGAGGTGATTCTGCCCCATTTCAGATCCCTGGTAAGGCCACACATGAAATACTGTGCGTAGTGCTGGAGTCCACACTTAAGGAGTGACAGTGATAGGGTGGAGACAGTGCAGAAAAGGGCCACAAAGATGATTCAGGGTCTGCATGGGAAGCCCTATGAGAACAGGTAAAGGACCCAGACATGCACACCCTGGAGGCCAGGAGGAACAGGGGTGACACACTAGAGACCTATAATGCAATGGTGGACAGCAGAAATGTATTCACAATGAGTACGGACACAGGCACAAGGGGACACACTATAAAACTGGTGGGAGGGAGATTCAGAGAGGATGCCTGGAAATATTTCTTTATAGAGAATGGGATGGAGAAGTGGAACAACTTGCCAAGGGGAAGTAGTTTGTACCAAAACAGTGGGGTTTAAAAACAGACAGGCTAGATATGTGGGGATAATAAATCTGACTTGTGTAAAATGACACAGCGGATAGAGGTGTAAGCCCGGGTGTGACAACTAGGGTACTTAAACATGGATTTACTACATATGGGCAGACTGAATAGGCTGTGGGGCCTTTTTCTGCTAATATTATTTGTCTTACTGTGGTTTTTCCCAGAATTTTGTAAACACAAAATAGGGCTTTCATTGGAAATTTGGTACCCAGCCTTTCTAATGTCCTCAACCCTCATCTGTCACCAACAGTTATATGAGGAAAGCCTACACTGTGCCCTAGAAAAGCTTGCCTCACCCTGTGGATAAACAGAGCACTTTGTTTTCCAGTGCTGTCAAACTTAAACATTCCATAAGCACCAAATCTATTTTTGTTTCTATTGTTATTTTACCATTTTTGACTTGAAAAGACATGCTGAAGCAACAGTCATTTCCAGGTGTGTCCCAGGAGTGCAGGGAAGTTAAGCAACTTGCTCAGGGTGACACAGTAAGCAAGTGGTAGTTGTGGGATTCAAACCCAGATCTGCCATGTGTCCTGGCTCACAGCTTGGAGCCATAACCTCTAGGCCATACTGCATGCATAATGGAAATATAAAGCAAGAGGAAAGATGAAATAAAAAGAAAAAAACTCATTGGAATCCTGATTTCCCATTAGGTCCAGCAGCTCACTTAGTGAAGTTTGCAAAAATAAGTTAGTTACAAAAACTTCCTTGGCAGTAGAAGTGCCTGACAAGTCCAGACTTTGAGTGTGGAGACTCCCCTGTTTACCTGCAGGGTGTGTACTTGAGTGTTTGCGCCTGTGTTGCACCACTGAGTCACAGAAGTTTCTCAGGTTGAGGTGAGTACAAGTGTACAGTACAGGTGTGGCCTCAATTGTGACTGAGGCACTATTATACACCCATCTCTAGAGTCAGTCATGAAATATGCTGGGAGCAGGTGAGGGCTTTTCGAAGTTTGGCCGATAGCTAAAACTCAGGGGAGCACACATTTATTTTCTGTATATTTCTTAATTAATTGTTCATATTTCTGCATGATATGATAGATCACTAAATTTCAGTTCCACTAATCAAGGAGACAGATAATGCAACCAGCAACATCAATGATATTTAGAGAAGGTAAGCAATCATAAAATGTGAGGTTTTAACTAGAAATAATATGATGCAAAAAAGGTTGACAGTGTTCCTTTAATTGAGAAATAACATGAACTATCAAGCCAAAGTTCATTTCCATTGGTGTCCTAATCCGTCAAATAAAAATACAAGGGGTAAAATGACACAATAAATATATACTGTATGTATATAGATGAATACTATATATATATAGATATATAATATATATATATATATATATATATATATATGTAGGTATAACAGATAGTCCACTACAGGGCATGTGGTCATGCTCTGATATATACACACCTTGGGTGTACTGTGACACTTTCGAGGCCATAGACGAGTGTGTTCAACTACCACAAGTAAACAATCACCCAGTCTCTCCTTCTGCCTCCCAACCCCAACAATGCTGCAGGCAGTGTGTGTGTGTGGGGGGTCGGGGTCCATACAGAAACAGAAAACACCTGCAGCATTTTCAGCTCCTCACCACCTCCAGCATCTCATGGGAGCCCAATCAGTTTCAGACATGGTAGTCCACACTCAGGCATCGGCAACAGTGCAGCCTTTGTGCACCCCCTTACAATTGCTGCGATGAAGTGAAAGGCTCAGATCTAGTGCAGAAATTATTTTTTTTTGCACTGTGCCACTTATTTGCACTCTTGCTTCCCAAGCTAGTATTTCCCCTTCTTTGAGATGGTGTCACTGCTTTTGGTTATTTGTCGATGATGGTTCTATGCCTCCAGTCAGCTCAGTCGTACCTATCAGCTATCACCTCCATAGCGGATCCCGGACCCCTCCTCGAACTTGTTTCCTTTGCCCGGAGTGGCCACAGCTCGAGAAGCCAGCCGCGCCCACACCAACACAGCAGCTGCCCAGGAGCTCCACAAGCTGGATCCCCACAGGCTTGTTTCAGCACCACTGGAGTGGCCGCGGCTCGAGAAGCCAGCCGCGCGCCCACACCAACACAGCAGCCGCTCAGGAGCTCCGCAAGCTGGGTAAGCCCACAGACCTAACCGGTGAATCCAGCTCAAGCTCCGATAGGCCAGCGCTCTCTGCTACAGCCATTGATTGGACTGGGGATGTATGCTTCTGCCTCTGATTGGTACAGCCCTCCTCTCAGCTTTCTGTGTGTTCTGGGGCCTCTGTGCCCATTGAAATGCATGGTGAAAAGTCGTAGTTTAATTTTTTTTTTTTGCTCGTACTACTGCCTAGCCTAGCCTGTATTTTGTTGCATTAATTCTAGTTATTCTGATTGTATTGCCTGTACTTAATTCTGCTCTGTGTCCTAATCTCTCTCTCTCACCCATCTACCTCGGCTATTTTTTTCACCTGCTACCAACCTCCTTCCTGTAACCCCAACTTGGGATAAAAATATAAATATCTTTAATTACAGACAGCTACCTGTGTTCCCCCTCTGCTCTCCTCCTAGCTAACACGCTCTAACACCTAATTTTGTGTGGCGCCAGGGCTGATTATTCAGGCCACCCACCCCACCCCCTGTCTCTTGACTCTCTCTTTCACTTACTTAATTAATCCTCGGTGTCTGCTATCCCTCTGTCTCCTTGCCCCGACCTGACACCTGCGTCACACTCCTTTATCACAGCCCTCTTAACTACCTCCCTCTCTCTCTCTTCCCCAGATTCCCAGCCCCTCCTCGGGCTTGTTTCAGCACTGCCGGAGCGGCCATGGCTCGAGAAGCCAGCCACGTGCCCACACCAACACAGCAGCCGCCCAAGAGCTCTGCAAGCCAGATAAGCCCACGGACCCGACCGGTGAATCCGGCTCAAGCTCCGATTGGCCAGCGCGCTCTCTGCTGCAGCCATTGATTGGACTGCGGATGTACACTTCTGCCTCTGATTGGTCCAGCCCTTCTCTCAGCATTCTGTGTGTTCCAGGGCCTCTGCTCCCATTGAAATGCATGGTGAAAAGCCGTAGTTTTTCACCCACCCAAGCCGCCCTCTCTTGGGGTTTATTATATAGCCGTTAAAACCCTCCCCGTTCAGTGGTCCCTCCCTGTGCCATCGCCAATTGGACCGCCTGCTAGTACCACCCACTTCTTGACCCTTGCTCATCTCTCAGCACTGCCTCTTTCTATCCCCCCCACTCTCTCTGCATCTCTACTTAACTCCTAACTCTCCTTTACCTATCCCTCAAACACCTCCTCTGTTGGCTGCCTTGCCACCTGTGCCTCCCCTTTCCCCACCCATGTCCTACCCTACCTTAACTCTACTTACCCTTCTGGCATCTGTTCCCCTTTTCTACCTCCCTGGAGTCTGTTACCCCTGTTACCACTTTGACTTGGTCCACTACCACCTATGCACTCTACAAGCCTTACCATGCACCCCCTCCCCACCTCCCTTCAACCTGAGTGGCTAAGATCTGACACCCATAACAGTTGGCCAATTCCTGTCAGCCTCATCCCTCTCTTGTTACACGAAATCACTCTGGGACCAGCTCCATCATCTTCCTTCACCCACCGAAATGAAGCACTCACAGAAACTCACTACAGGGACCTGCAAGCAGCACACTGAAGCTACTGCTCCTCCTGCTACTCCTGTCAGGTAACATCCACCAAATCCTGACCCAATTTCTCACTGCCCAAACAACCAAGTTAAACACTCTGGGTCACTCTCCTTGTTTCCATAATATCTGCAGCCTTCTCCGAAGCTTGATGCCCTTCAAATCTTCTCCTGGCAGTCAAACCGGATGTCATTGCTATTGTGGAAGCTGGCTATCACCGAAAATCCCAGACCAGGCAACGCCCTACCTGTTGAATGTCTTCAGGCTAGATCGTTAGGGCCAAAAAGGAAGGATGCCATCTACCTTAAGGAGGGCCTCACGGGCCATCCCCAGATTCCCACCCGGACTCCTAGACTGCATGATCCTTCCCATTCAGAGATCTACCTAGGAGCACACAGAAAAGTCCTCACAGTAGCAGCAGTATACATCCCACCAAAAGAGCAAGCAAAAGGAGTCAGCGCCATACTGGATTTTGCTCATACACAACCCTGTGGATCTGAGTTAATCATGCTTGGTGACTTTAACAATAACTGGCTCTCCCCTGATACCGGGAGCCTCAAGAATGCCCATGCCTCTGTAAACCTCACACAACTGGTCACCTCCCCAACCCGACGCAACTATAGATCAGGTACCAGCTCCCTCCTGGACTGGGTTCTTACCAGCCACCCTGCTCAGATAACCAATATCTCCATCCTGCCGACTCACTTAGTGACCATTCCCCTGTCATCTGTGAATGGACTAGCAAATTCTGCAAACCCCCGCCAAGCAGTCACTTCCAGCAGAATCCTACCCCATGGCAAGCTGCATCTACTCAAATCGCTCCTCAGGCAACAAGATTGTTCTCCTATTTTAGAGCATCTGATGTCAACTCAGCCCTGGATTTCTTAATTTCCACCTTTAATGTAGCTTGCGACACCTATGCCCCTCTAAAAAATGCAAAGTCAAAGCCTGCTTCAGTCCATGGATCACCGCCAACCTAATTGCACAACTAAAAGTAAGGAACCACCTCTGGCTCCTAGCCCAGGAATCCGGCACTCAAGTTAACCTCCAGAACTACAAACATGCCCGAAATGCCTGCACACGGTGTATATGACTGCAAAAAAGCGCCTATTACAAGGAAACACTCACCAACACCTGGGGTAATGGTAAAGCCTTCTGGAATAACATCAAAGAAGTAACCGGGAAACAATCAAAATCCTCCCCTACTATGCTAGTCACTGATGGGAAAATTACCTTCGACCCAACCACTATAGCCAACACCTTCAACTCTGCGTTCACAGACCACAGCAGTGTGCTCCCCACCAATTTCTTTAATGAAACCAGTTCCCCTGCTAAACCTGCTACTACTACACCCCCCCCAAAACTTTCTCCCTTCTACTTCAAATCTGTCAAGATGAGAGAAGCCCAGAAGTATATTGCTAATGCTATCGCAAAAACATGACACAGTGGGGACACCCTTGACCTGAAACTCTTGTCCCTCACTCTCGATGAGGTGATTAGCCCGATAACTAAGATTTTCAACCTCTCCATCAGCCAGAGCCAGTTCCCGGATGGATGGAAATCAGCTACCGTTACACCGATACGTAAATCAGGAGATTGGACCAACTCTGGAAACTACCGACTAGTCTCCATACTGCCCCCATTATCCAAGGCCATAGAACGCATAGTTGCTGACCAGCTCACAGATTATCTGGACAATCACAATATCCTGTACCCCCAGCAGTATGGTTTCAGGAAAGGGCACAGCACCACAACAGCCCTCCTGGAATTCACTGGAGCCATCCACAGCTCCCTGGATAATGGCCACCTAGCTGGTTCCGTCTTCATAGACCTAACTAAAGCCTTCAATACCATTCACCACCACCTGCTCCTGGACCAGCTACAAATTGCTGGGCTCTCCCCTGACTCCACGGCCTGGTTCAAAAGTTACCTGGAGAACAGTTCGCAAAGAGTGAAAATTGGAGGTGTCCTCTCCAACGCACTTCTAGTCCACTCTGGAGTCCCCCAGGGATCCATACTGGGGCCCCTTCTCTTCAGCCTATTTCTAAATAACCTCCCCAAATCATGCCCAGAAAAACTCATCCTGTACGCCAATGGTGCCATCATCCACACCACCCACAAGGACCCACCATCCCTACAGCTAAGCTCCAACTTGGGTTCACAGCCATAGAGAACTGGTTCTGCAAACAAAAACTCATCCTTAACTATAAAAAAACAAAAACCATGCTACTCATTAACTCACATAACAAGAGCAGGCAGCATCCACTGACCATTACAAATTACCTTAGAGTGCCTATTGTAGAGGTACCTTCATTTAAATACCTCGGAATCTCTCTTGGCAATAACCTTTCCTATGGAGCCTATGTAGACAGCGTAGCCAAGGAGGCTAACATACGACTTGGTCTCCTCTACAGACATAGGGTAAACCTAACCCCTGAGGCCCTCAGGATCACTGTCCTAAGCTCAGTAGTCTCTGTCATTGAGTATGGCCTCTTAATCTATGGCTCTGCCATCTCTACAGCCCTAAGACGCTTCACAACCACTCTAAACAAAGCATGTCGGCTCATAACTGGTGCCCATCGCCTTACACACACCTGCAACCTCTACACCCAAACTGGCTGGCTGAACCTATCAAACTGGATTAAATATCAAACCTTCATCATGGCAAAGAAGATAACACTGGGTCTGGCTCCCTCTGGTGTCCAAGCCCTCCTCAGCCGTGGTCGAAACCTCCGCCATACCAGGGGATCTGACTCAAATGCTGCTGATTCCTAGGTGCTGTACCTCACTGGGCCAACGATCATTTGCCTACAGAGTGCCATAATGGTTAAATAACCTCAGCATGGATATCTCTTCCACCCCCAAGATTGGTCCTTTCAAATCTAGGCTCCATCTGTCTCTGTCTGCCTCCAGTACCTGTGCCTGCCACGCCCTGCCAGCCTAGCTGCCACCCCTGTCCTTACCCCGGAATCACAACAAGCATTTGCACCTCACCCCTCCACCACCCTTTCTCCTCCCTCCAATTCCCTGCCTGCACTTCTGTATATGTTGACAATGCCTTCCGGCAGCTTACCCCTACCCCCCAATGTCCTAACCATTCTTGTATCTGTTGCTCTCCTATGACCTTGAATGTTAATGCCCTACCAAATATGTATGCATCTCTCCTGTATCTGATTGTGTAGCTGTTAAACATGCAAGTTATTACTGTTCATGTTCTTGCCACAATTGTCTATACCCACCACTAGAAACTGCTCTTAATCTGATTAACCTGTTATCACTGCCAAACCTACTGCTGTACCGCTTACATTTCTGTTATACCTTGTACTGTTGAAACTTTGTTGTGCTGTACTCGGTCTGATGTGGAACCTTTGTAAAAGAGCCTTGGCTCAAAGGTACTTGTAATACTAGAAATAAATAAATAAAAAAAATAAATCCCCCATTCGAGATATGTGTTAATTGTACAACTCAGACTTGCATCATCCCATATGAAAAAGGTGTTGTCCTACATGGTAAAAGTGTTGCCTCACACTGCAAACTCAGCCTTTAAAACATAGTCATACTAATCTAAGAGGCTAAATTAAATAGCGGTTTGTCCCTTGTTGGGAAAACTTTGAAAAAACATATTATTTAGACCCAGTCCCACTTATATTTTATAGATGTTCTGTATTTCTTTTTTTTTCTGTTCTTCATTACTTCATTAATTTACATGGAAACAGGATCCTTGTCCCCTACAGCTGATTGTCTCCTGCTATGCAATCCTTTGATGAAGTCAGTCCCCTGCTTTGTGACATCATACTATACACTGACAAACTGTGATGATGTCACAAAGGATTATGATTTCAGCAAAGGATTAATCAGCAGAAGCAGATGAACTCATGGTGAAAAAGATCCTGTTTCCATGCAAATTCACCTGATAAAGTACAAAAGGACAAGAAATGGCATAGCAAATATAGGCTAAATTGTGTATAAATATTCTGCTTCTACGCTTGTAGCGAAATGTTTGAGTGACAAATGATGAAAGGTAAGATACGGGGCCCTGATACCTTTCCTACAGCATTCAGAGGTATGGACAAGGTAACTCATGTAAGTTCCAGGATGTGGGCAGTAAAGCACTCCCCTCCCTAACACTACTATGCAGACCACTTCCAATTTCCTGCCAAACTTATGTGGACCCTTGCTCCCACCACCACCACCACCACCAGTAGCTGAGCAAGTAATGCTATGATGTGAGCTGGAAAGATGGGCCTGGACGGAGCAACCAAGAGTGAGGGAGCTGGCTCTCAATATACTGTTGCAGGGAGGCTTACAGGTTGGGAGGCTATGCTAAAAAGTTGGGGGGGGGGGTGGCAGTCCCTCTAATAATCCCTGTAGCTACAGCCCTAATGGGAGGAAAAGGGGAGAGAGAGAGACAGAGAGAGAGAGAGAAAGAGAGAGAAAGAGAGAGAAAGAGGAAGAACTAGGGAGAGAGTGAGAGAAAGAGAGGGAGGGAGGGAAGAGAGGAATACAGAGGGAGGGGAGAAAGAGTGACAGAGGGCAGCTGCTGTCAGAGGCATGACCTGCTGTAACCTGACAAACAGGGGACATGAGCTATGAAACAGAAAACAGAAGCTATAAAGAAAAGATTAGTTTTACAGTTTATATCTAATGCTTGTGAAAAAGAAACTGCGCTAAGGTTCAGAAAAGGGGTTTTGCATTTTTTTTGCCTGGGATTCTTTTGTTTGTAGCGTTTGTGTTATTTACTTCACCCTTCTGGTTTACAAAGGATATTTGTTCCTGCGTCAAGAGTTTTTGGCACATTTCCCAAAACAGGAACTAATAGCCATGATGAGGTATTCAGCATTATGTACCTTCAAAACACCTGGTCATATCTCTCAGTTCCCCTGGTTCACCTATCAGGAACACAAATCGGGAACAAATGACTACAGTCAGGAACAGAAACATTAATTTCTGTAGGCACTGAGGACTTTCTTTTTTTATGAAAGATTTGGGACATCTCTGTAGACTGAGAACAGTGAAAAGGCAGAGCTTCTGGTACATCTTGAAGGGAAAAACACAACACAGCAAATGACACCGTGAAGGAGATTGATTCCTGTTTTCGGATAATTGTCATCCGCGTTGTATGTATACGCTATTGATTTTAACTCTGTGGTTGCTCTGTGTAGTTAAATCTTTTGTTGTGTGTGTAATATTTCTGGAGCCGAACTTGGCACAAGACCACTGGCTAAATGCTAACAGATTTTGTATCAGGCCAGTAAAGCTTTCCTCTTACTTGCCTTACTGACTTGTACTGGGGCAGGCAAATTTCATTAGCATGAACAGGAAATGATTTTGGATCAGAAACTGCTAGCAATGTTCCTGTTTTCAGAAATCATACCTCCAAATGATCTACGTTCCATTGAACCGGAATAAATATCTATGTGAAAACTGCTTTGGTTTTTTTACCAACAACGTTCTATAGAGTTCTCTTCATAGAACCACGATTTTGGAGTTTTGACTGTGTCACTGTTTGTATACCAAACTGGTGGACACTGTTCAGCTAGGTTAACGACGTAGGTATACGGAAGCTATAGTTGCTTGATTTCTGTACAGAAGCCATGACATACAGAGAAATCAGATTACTGGTTCCATTAAGATAAATGTTGTCCATAAAAAAAAACAATAAAAAGCATTTTTTGTAGTGATATTTATTCAGGTTTAGTTAAAGAAGGATCATATGAAAGTATGAATTTCATTTCTGTAAGTGGTAACATCAAAAACAGCTACGAATTAGAACACCATTCTTGTCCTCTGTAAGTACATCTGTAGAGCTAGTAATTTCTCCAAGCACTAGCCTTCAGTGCCGGCCATAGGACTAGGAAAACTAGGAAGGTAACTGCCTTTTGAGCACTACTTGTGAGGGGATGGCTGTTACCCTTTTCCAAATCAGATGCAGAGCCCTGATGTCCCACCACCAAGTTGCACTGTAGTCCCAGACTACTCCCCCTGCCGCCAGTACTGAGGGGCACCAAGTCGTCTGTTGTCTGACAAGCTTCATTTGATAATTGCATTGGCAGAATGCGGACTGATCTTGAGTGTGGTGGGGCTTGTAGTTTCTAGGTTATAGTGGGTGGGGCTTTGGCAGCTTGTCCAGTTGGGATATTTGCTCTTCTGAAAAGCAACAGTTCCTGGAGCGTAATCAACAATACATGGATTCCTTACGTTGTGAAGCCAGTCTTTGCAAAGTCCACATACTACACAGGTACAATTGGACCACTCTTAGGGAAGAGAAATACCAAAACACTTTTAAATTCTGTTCAGTCTTCTTTATTTTATACTACCCCAATGTAATGGCTTCTTCAGGGAGACTTTTAAAATTTCAGCATAGAAAAGCACCAATTAAAATCAGATTTCAATGACGCCTTATTCTTTCACTACTTTTGTGTTCTACAATATTGTAACAGACATAGCAATGCTAGTGTTTTTTTTAATTCGGTATACTTTATTGAGATAGATAGATAGATAGATAGATAGATAGATAGATAGATAGATAGATAGATAGATAGATAGATAATTTTATTTCGATAGCACCCCTTTCCAGGGACTCTGAGCACTACACAATCAGAATAAATACAATAATTTTAAAATATACGCAGGACACAGAATTAAAACCAACATCAATTATCCAGCCACCATGCTAGATAAAACTATCTATCCAATCAGTTGCAGTAAACCATGCATCTACAGATTAAACGCCTGGCTAAATAAATAGGTTTTGAGTATTTTCTTGAAGGTACCCACCACGGGTGCCTCTGGTAACTGTTTCAGTAATGTGTTTCACAGGGTAGGTGCAGCCACCGAAAAAGCTCGATCACCAGAGTGACGCAGCCTAACCCTAGGAACATCCAGGAGACAACCTTCGGTGGAACGGAGTGCCTGGGATGGATGGTGAGGCACAAGGAGCTCTTGCAGGTAGACTGGTCCCCCTTCATGTAGGGCTTTATAGGTCAGTAACCCAAACTTGAAGGCAATCCTCCACCTGATTGGCAGCCAGTGCAGTTCGCAGAGGATGGGTGTAATATGATCGTACCTACACGCACCAGTCAGTAATCTTGCCACCGCATTCTGCACCAGCTGCAGCCAGTGGAGGTTACCTCCAGATAGCCCTAGGTACAGGGCATTGCAGTAATCCAGTCTGGATGTTACGAAAGCATGTACTAGTGAGGCTAGATCCTCGGGGGGAGGTAACAGGTTCCGAATCCGGGCAATGTTCCTCGGATGGTAAAATCCAATCTTAACAATGGTCGACACCGGAGCTTCAAGTGGCAGGCCGCTGTCAAGGAACACACCCAGATTCTTCACCCACTCATATGGGGACAGCGGCACCCCCCAGTATAAGACTAGGGGGTCTCCACAAACCTCCATCCCCCCACAATGACTCAGATCTGTCATCAGCACCTCTGTCTTGTCCGGATTGAGTCTCAACCAGTTATGGGACATCCAGGTCCGGATCTCAGACAGGCAGTTGTTAAATGCAGAGTCCGCCACCTGGTTACTTGCTGCACAGGACAAGTATAGCTGGGTATCATCTGTGTAGCAGTGAAAACCCAGCCCATACCACCTGATAATGTCTCCCAATGGCAGCATGTACACTGTGAACAATAAGGGCGACAAGATCAACCCCTTCGGAACACCACAGGTTAGAGACTTCGGGCTAGATGAGGCCAACCCCATCACTACCCTCTGCACTCTACCTTCTAGGCATAACCCGAACCATTTGATGACCTTACCGGACAGGTCACACCAGAACCGCAGTTGGTCAAGTAGCACCTCATGGTTCACAGTGTCAAATGCTGCTGAGAGATCCAGGAGGACCAAGATGGAATGATCTCTCCTGTCTCTCATCATTCGGAGATCATTAAGCACCTTCACCAGGGCGGTCTCCGTACTATGACCCACCCTAACCCAGATCGGAACATCTCATAGGTGGAGGAGGAGATGAGACGTTCCTAAAGCTGACTTGTCACCACTTTTTCTATAACCTTCCCTAAAAATGGGAGGTTAGAGACCGGCCTGTAGTTGGCAAAACAGTCTGGATCCAATGAGGGTTTCTTTAATAAGGGTCTGGACAATCCCGGCAACAACAGGTGCAATCAGGTCCATACATCCAACCAAAGATTGTGTCGGACCTGGATCCAGATCACAATGTGTTGGCTTCAGTCTTGAGACAACCATCACCATCTCCTCCACCCTAACTGGGTCAAACTCAGTCCAGACAGGAGGAGTGCTCCGAGACACCACAGAGTGGACTCCACAATCCCTTTGGGAGATGCTGGAGGAGATCTCAGCTCTGATAGCAGACATTTTGTTGACAAAAAACAGAGCAAACTCCTCACACCAAGAGCTAGAACCCATTCCCCCAACATGGAGGCATGCAGGATGTATTAGCCCATCCACCGTGTGGAAGACCTGAGTCAGTATGTTCCTTGTCGCAGCAATCTCCCTTGACAAAAATTCTGCCTTCTTACAGGAAATTGCCAATCCTTATAATGGGACACCAGGGCCAATTTGTCCTCCATCTGGCCGGAGCCCCTCCATCATCTCTCTAACCTCCGACCCATAATCTTTAACTTCCTGAGTTTCCCATCAAACCAGGGAGGTGTCTGATGAGTAGATAAGGGTCAGACATGAACAGGTGCAGCTGAGTCAAAGGTGATGGTGATGGCCTCATTATAAGCCGCCACCATCACCTCCATTCCAATTGCACAAGTAGTCCCCACACTCGATAGGTCCAGCACCGCCGATTACCCTAATGGAGACAAACCCCACAAAGGGTGGTACTGGACCATTTCCACAGAGGCAAGGGCTTCAGTGGGGGCCCTAAATCTGAACCTAATGGTGCTATGATTCGACCTAACTACCGGATTGACTCTCAGGTCAGTGGTCTCAAGACCTAATGAAAATACCAAGTCCAATGTGTGGCCGCATGAGTGGGTCACTGAGGTAACATTTTGCATCAAGCCTAGCCCCTCCATACTTCTAAGGAGATCGCTACTAAATCTGGAGAGCCCATCCTCTACCCAGGCATTGAAATCCCTGAGAATTAACCATCTCAGGGACTCCAACACCAAACCAGCGACAAGCTCCCCCATCTCCCTCAAATATTCACCCTCCCTACCTGGAGGGCGATAGAGTAGGAGGATCCTGTAACTCCACCAGAACTCCCCGCCTCATGCGGCAGCACATTCAAAAGACTCCATAGGACACATCAGTAGCACTGTGAGGCCTCTGGTCAGCTTTAAAATAAATGACAACCCCTCCGCCTCTGCGATCCTTCCTCGGGCTATGTATCACGGAGTACCCAGCTGGCATTGCCACCTCCAAAATGGGAGCCGCATTTTCATCCAGCCAGGCCTCCATGATGCAAGCTAGCTCTACCGAGGCAATCAAGTCCACCATTATGGCAGTCTTGTTCCTCATCGACTTGGCATTACATAACACAGCCCAAGTAGGATGAGGGGGGACCGCTGGATCAGCTACCAGCCCTTGGGTATGGGTACCAGACAGGGAGAACCCCTCTCTAGTGGCCATTTTGCCCCAGGGTGTCTCCTCTGTCCCGCCACCCGTATCCATGGCTCTCCGGCAGCCACCTGGACCAGCCCCCTCCTAGCAATTCCTAAAGCCTGGCATCTCCCATAAATCTCTAAAGGGAGTGATGGAAGTTCAAAAGGACGGAGGCTCCAAAGCTGGGCCACCTAATAGCTGCACCTTCTCAGACTCTTTCCCAGGCACATCTCTAAAAATATAACCCCCCAACCCCAAAATGATTTACAGTGAGACAGTTATAAATCAAAAGAAAACAAAAGCACAAAACAGATACACAATACAAGATACAAGATGAACAGAGTTGCACCAAAGAACAAACATTAGAGAAATGCAAATGTAAATCTCTGGGGAGCTCTCACCTCACCAGAGCTAAACTGCCCCCCAAACACTATCTCTCACATAGGTTCAGGAGCAGCCTAAATATAACAGCGAAGTACAACAAAAGTCAAAAATCAAATGTGGAAAAGTTTTAGCAGGCACTCTCACTGCCAGCGAAATACAAACTGAAAGACTATCAAAGAAAAAAGTGTGACCGTCCCTTTGGTTAGATAAAAGTTCTGCACCCAGTTAATATCCCGGCAATGGCTTTGTGTTCGAGGAAACACTAACTGAATGGCCTTCACTTAGGTAGAAATCCCACACTGGTCCAATCATTATCCCAGTAATGACTTTGTGCTCTAGGGACACTGATCAGATAGCCATCCCCCAAGGAGAACACACACTAGAGCTGCTACTAGGCCCAGTATAGAGCAGGCTCTTAAGCCCCCCCACCGAACCACAGAACTCAGGCCTAACAGTCACCACTCTCCAGCAGCACTGGACCCGTGCTCCAGCAGCCCTCCATCCCAGTGAAGACTCCTCTAGTTCAGGCCAATCTTACATCAGTAGTCTCCACCAAGTTCACAAAGCACCAGCTTTCACAATCTTATACCAGTGATCTCCACCTAGGTCCACACAGCGCCAAATTTCTACATAAGAGTGCTGAAAAAGATCTCAATCCAGAAAACAGGAACATCAGCCCAAGGTCCTGGTTCTACCAGGTCAGGTCAAGAAACCACTCCAAATAAGCTCCGGCCGACTCAGTCCCAGGCTCAGACACAGCAAAAACATAAGCCCAGCACCATCCATTCCACGACAGGACAATTGCAGTTCAAAATGATCTATCAAACTGGCTCCCAAGTCAGGCAGAAAATCATCCAGAGAAGCTCACCTACCCCAGGGCCCAATCCTTCGACAGCTCTGGTTACTCCAGGACCCCGAGCAGACCCTCACTACGTCCTCAAATCTTTAACAGCTCCAGTGGCTCCAGGACCCGGTCGGATCCTTGATAACACCTTCAAGCTCCAGGACCCAGTCAGACCCATGATAGTTCCTCCAGCAAGGTTAAGGTAACCCAGAATTACTCCAAACTAATAAAGTTAATACGGGTCTGTCCACCATTACCCAAAAATGCTCTAATGATATTAACAGCTGCCTCACTGTAAACTGACACTAATACTCAGCAGGGCTAAAAGAAATTTTTTTTATGGTATTTCTTCCAAAGGTCCAAAGGCACGCCCACCTTCAGCTGTCATCCCAGCGCCCCCCCCCCGAAGTCAGACCCCCTCCCTTGTGCACCCATGATTTACCCTTCATGGTAGAGTGGTGGGGAGCAACTCGACCCACCTCAACGGATGATTGCCAGGGAGGTACCTTCTCAGGGGTGGTGCCGCAGGGACAGCTTCATTAACCCAGAGCTGTATTTTTCCATTTTTCTCCCCTGCGGGCTCCCGGCATACAGTGACACCAGTGACTGGGTGCCTGCACGCTCCTGTGTGCACCCCTGTCTAGTGTCTGCCATGTCCCACTTCCCCATAGCGTGCGGCTCTGTGCCACTGAACCCCAGCCTCCACTAGGGGTCAGGCAAGCACCGACTGCAGGATACCCCCCTCTCTGGAGATGGAGTGCTGTCTATCGGATGCTCAATCCATCTCCTCCCTGCCGACCCACAGCAACTCATGCTCGTTCCCGAACACAGGTCGCCGGCGTGGCCCAAGGTGTGATGTCCAGCACCTCAACCCTCAGCACCACCGGGCCAGCGAAATTTTAAATTAAACATGGAATATATATAAAAAAAAAGGCTGCTGCTAGCATAACGCTACTTGTGGCTGACTCAGCATAGCCACCATCTTAGCCATCTAAATTTTGTAGAGTAAACCATACAAGCATGTTGTACAAGTCATTACTCAAACAGTTTTTCAACATACATATATCAACCCCATCCCCCCAAATGTCACCACCCCCCATCCATGCCCATACCCCCAACTAAGCTTCCCTACCTCCCCAACTCACTGCCACCACAGTAAAAAAAAAAATTGGGCAATCTAAATTATATAAAAGGGTGTTCCACATAGGGATTATGGCTACAATTAAGGGAGCACAATAAGAGGCCAAAAATAGGCTAAGATGTGTCCTGAGGGTGATAGACCATTGGTAAAGTATACAGTGGTTCCTATATGCATTTGTATGTGTCTGTATGATGGCATATGCCTGTAATGATGCATTCTGCTTGCAGGGTGAAAAGACTTCCCTATACCATTCCATATAACTAGGTGTGAGTGAGTCTAGCCAATGTCTTAAGATAACTTTTTTGGCAGGTGCCGAAATTAAAGCAATGTGGGCATGTGGTGTCCCTGTAATCCTACCAGACCATTCCCCCAATATACATATCTCCAGGCAAAATTTATCCTGAAGATTTAATAGGGGGGCTAGACACGATTGGATTTGAGACCAGAAGGGAGGAATTTTCACACATGACCACAAAATGTGCAGTAGGGTACCAGGGGCTGAATGGCATTTGGGACAAATGTCAGTGGTAAGGTGACCCATCTTCTGTAGCTTGACAGGAGTGTAATAGAGGTCATGATTAATCTGGAATTGCATATATCTGTAGCGGTGCCACTTATGAGTTCAATGCAGATGCTTCCAGATTAATGGCCATTGTCTTGAAGAGGAATATGCTGGAAGGGAGTAATCCCATGCATAAGCTCAACCACCTTCTTCACTTGCCAAAGCAGCAATCAGGAACCGGTATGAGTGAGAGAGTAAGTGGCTAGTCGGTAAAGATTCCATGTATGGGGAAATCCTGGATGTAAAGGGGTTATCCCACACGGAATTACTGAAATGATGGATAAGTATATGCAAAATTTGCAAATATTTAAAGATATGAGAAGGAGATCATCGAAAGACAGTGCTAGCTATTTGGAAGGACATCAGTTTTTGATTTAACACCAATTGTTCTACTTGCTCCACCCCCCTAGCAGGCCATAATAATGACTTGTTAATGGTTTTCCCCTATATTAGTAGGTTCAGACCAGATCCTTACTGGGATCCACTGCCAGGAATGAAGTGAACTGCACATGTACCTGGAGGGAGGGACCAAGCGGAGTGGTCTGTAATAGTTTTGGGATGCTTTTTTTACATAAAAAGGGAAGTGATTTGTATTCAGTGTTGTACTGAGAACACAAGCCTTGCTTTATTTATACCCAAAGAGGAAAGTACTGATCATCCAGAGTCGTTACGGGAGGGTTGAACCAATGTATAATTCTTGCCAGGTGTATGAACAAATAATAAAGGAAGACATTGGGGGCTTGCAAGCCCCCATCCATTTTAAGACATGTGAGGCAAAGATAATTCCTTCTAGCTTTCTTCCCCTTCCACAAAAAAGAACTGAAGATTCAATGAAGTTGAGAGAACCAGTATAAGGGAAGAACACCATTGAACATTAAAAGTGGATACAGTATTCGGGGTAGTATGTTCATCTTTAGAATTCTCATGTGACCCCATAAGGAAAGGGGAAGCTGAGACCATCCGGTTTAGTCTGACTTCTCTGCTGACATCAGAGGGTCGAGATTAAGCTGTTTGAATCTACTCAGCGAAGGTGTAAGAAATATTCCTAAATATTTCAACTTGTCCGGTCTCCACTGTAGACCCAAATGCTCTGTATCCACCTGGAATGTATGCTTATTAAGGGGCATTACCTCAGTTTTGCCCAAGTTTAATTTGTCATTTGAGATAAGACCAAATTGCGCAATGATATGTAGAGCTGCTGGAATGGAATGAGCTGGACAAGACATATGCATAAGAATATCATCTGCATATACCGAGAATTTGTATTCTTGGCTGCACATTGAGATGCTTTTCACTTGGGGGGAATGTATGAGTTTCCTAATTAGTGGTTCCAGAAATAAGTTGAACAAGTAAGAGGAAAGGGGGCAGCCCTGACGAGTGCCCTGCTTCAGGAGGAAAGGGGAGTAAATTACCCCATTACAGGAGACCCTGGCCGATGGTGATGTGTAAAGAATTTGGATCCACCTGATGAATTCTGCAGGAATGTGAAAGCGAGGAAGAAGAGCAAATAGGTAGTCCCATGATACTCTATCAAATGCTTTCTCTGCATCCAGGAATACCAAGGCTGCCAGAACAGATGCATCCCTGGATGCAGAGAGAAGGTAGGAAATTTTCCTTAGGTGGTCCGCAGAGAGGCAGCCTCTAACAAAGCCAATCTGTTCCCTACTAATAAGCACATCCCAGATCTGATTTAATCAATTTGCTAAAACCTTAGCAAGTATTTTAAGATCTGTATTAATCAGGGAGGTTGGCCTATTGTTAGGGACTAGGTTGGGATCTTTATCTGGTTTTGAAAGGACTACTGTGGTAGTTGCAGTGAGGGATAAATCAGTGATACCTTCTTTAAAGAGATATTGAAACGTATCCAGAAGAATGGGAGCTACCTGTTCTTTAAATACCTTGTAAAACTTTTTGGTAAAGCCATCCAGTCCTGGCACTTTGTCAGAGGGGAGAAGGTCTATCGCTTCATAGATTTCTGTTAGGGAAAGCGGCGTCATAAGGATCGCCATTTGATGATCCTGTAAGGTAGGGAGGGAATATCGTGGAGAAAGGCATCCAGTTGTGCAGGGAAGAAGGGGAGTAGAGATCCTGATAATTTTTGAAAGCCTCTGTGGTTGCAAGAGGAGATGTGAGTAGGTGACCCAAGGATGATCAGATGGAGGTTATCATTCTGTCCAAGGTTTGAGATCAGAGACGAAGTGCAAGATGTTTATCTGCCCATTCCCATTGGTGGAAGTAATAAGCTTTAGACCTCAAAATTACATACTCTGCTCTTTCCCCAATGAGCTTATTGTATTGTGCGCCAAGGGATTCAAGATGTTCCCATTGTTCTATGGGAGCATCCAGTGAAATGTGTTCTTCTGCAGCTTTTATTCATTCCAGAGTAGAAGAGAAAGAGTTAGCCAGCTGTTTTTTATGCTTGGTAGAGAGACGTATGAATTCCCCTCTGAGGGAATATTTAAGGGTACTCCATATTATATCCAGTCTTGGCATGGAGGGGGCAGTCACACTCTGGAAATTATTAATAAAGTTAAGAATATATTATGTGAACTCCTCCGATTTCAGTAGCTGATTATTTAGCCGCCATGTTCTCTCTTTACTACTGGGAGGGGAAAATTCCAGTTGAAGAGAAATAGGCTGATGGTCAGAAATAACTTTAGGGGAGTATCCACACAGGTGAACCCCTCCTATAAGGTCCTTTCCCAGGAGAAAAAAGTCAATCCAGGAATGGGAGTGGTGAGGGGTTGAGTAAAAGGAGTACTCTTTCCTCATGGGGTTGAGTATCCTCCATGGGTCAATAAGACCCAGGGAGTACAACAGGTCATGTATGGCTCTGGAACTGGGTGGGGGAAGGTGGTTATGTGGCCTGGATCTATCCAGGAAGGGTAAGAGGATTATATTCCAGTCTCCTCCTAAAATCATAGGTAGGGCGGACCAGTCTGCCAAGGATGCAAAGAAGGCAGGGTTTTCCGAGTTAGAGCCATAAGCAAATCCAAGTACAACTTCCATATGTCCTGTGAAGATGTACCTGCCCAGGGGGTCTGTGATCTCATGTATGAACCAGAAAGGAATATTACGAGCAATGAGGATGGCTACCTCTCTTTTGTGGGAATCCAGTCTGGCACCGAAAACTTGTCCAACCCATGTTCTCTGCAAAAGAACGATTTGTGTGACCGGAAGATGGGTCTCTTGTAGGAAGGCCACATCTGTTTGCAGGGATTGTAAGTGAAGGAGAATTTTGGTTCACTTCTGGGGAGATTTCGCTCCTTTAACATTCCACAAATAGAAATTATATCTTGCCATCATAAACTAATTGATGTGAAATATGTGAACCAATGATAAATAAGCCCAATACCTATATAAAAGGGATAACAAGACAGATCCTAATCTGGTGGCATTACCATCCCCTCCCCTCCCCTTTATCCACTCCATCCCTATTATAAGCCTCCCCACTTTACCCATTCCATCCTTAACATAACTAACAAACCATTGTATTGAAGATGATCCCCCTACCTTTGAGCTTGACCAGCTGGAATGGAAACATTTCAGCTGTAAGAGGCTGAGTTCCAATCCCATCAACAAATGCATGATTGCTCTTTCCAACAACACCCAGCCACCATCCCTACCCCTTAGACTACATTGAAAATGTAGAAGCAAATGACCTGATCGGTTTTCAAATATAACAATCAGACTAATGTCAAAGGACTGCCGATTGTAATTAGTAAACATGAAAGGCAATTTGAAACTCGTTCAGCAACCCAACATTGTATAAACAGTAACTGTATTAGATTGGGAAAAAAAATTTAAATTAGGAGAGGGGGTTGTGGGTGGAGGAAGAAGGGAAGGGCACAGCATAATTGAGAGGTGTCAGGCATACAATCTGGCGAAAGAATGAAAAGCAGATTAAAGGGTAGCGGGGGGGGGCAATAAGAAAAAGGCATCAAGTCCGCAAAGGAGAATATCCTTGTGGTGACTGGATCCAGCTCGACATGGTTATTACTAAAAAGTCCATCCCAACCATCTTGAGCTTTAGAAGGCTTTAGGAGAAGATCGCCACACATGTGAAAGTTAATATAGCCTGTGCGGTCCCTTTAACTAAGCCAGCTGTCTCGAAGGTGTACACTTTCAAGAGGACTTCACGAACGTGTGCACAGACTCAAGTTGAACAGTTCACACATTCATGCAGCCAATAAAAGAAATTCCAGATATTACAAAATCATGGCTATCACCAGCTCATATAGTAGACAGAGTGTTACAGTCTAGGGGGCCCTGTGATTTTGAGCAGAAGCTGTTGGGCAAAAATAATAGGAGTGCCCCCTTTGGCCTCCTTTGGAAGGCCAAAAATAACCAAATTATTCCTTCGGCTTCAGCCTTCCAAATCCTCCAACTTGGTCTCCATTTTAGCTAGCCTTTGTCAAAGAGTCATTAGCTCAGGGCTACCCTTTTCTGCCAGGATTCAATAGAGGAGGTCCAGGCTGAGATGTAATTTAATTTCATAGCAGATCTGGCAAGTTCTCCTCTGATGGATTTCAGATCTGCAGAAAAATCCAGAAAAGCATTTTTAAGCGGTGCAAGCTCTGCCAGAAATTTATCCTCTGTAAGCGGGACAGCTTGGGTGGTTTTTGCTGGGATCTCTCCCAAGGCCTGCAGTTTGTTTTTCGCTTTCTTGCTCTGCTTCTCTGGAGACTGAGGCAGCGTATGCGACTGAAGGGCCACCCGTATTTCAGCTTCCATCTGGCCCAACAGGCAAGTTAATCTGACTCCTGATCTCTTTCAGGCTAACTCCTGGCAGTAAGTAAAATGAGACAACTAAAATAAGCCATCAGAAATAAAAACTAAACTGAAATAATTGACTGTATAGTGGGTTAGGAGTGGGAGTGGGTTAGACGTGTGGTTTTCAGTGCAGGGGCATCACGTGATCTTCAATCGCTAGTGGTTTTTTTAACTTCAAAGCTTTAAGGAGCACTTCTTCAAGTGTTCTGCCTGAAATCAAATGCAAAACAGATTTTTTGCTAAACTTATTTGCAATCCTTATTTGAAGCCACTTTCCACACTGCGTGCCACAACATACCAGTCTAAAGTGTGTACTAAAAGTGGTAAATCCAGCCATTTACCAACCTCTCTGGCCTGGCTGTCATAAGACTGCATCTGCGTTCACTTTGCACTTTTTTGTAGCCTAAAACATATAAAGAACATGCCTAATAAGAGTCCAGCCCCTATGTGGCAGTCGTACTAATCATAAATGCAGATAGAAGTGCCCAGGGCAAGTGAGGCTTTTACCTTAACTTAAGGGGACACTGTCAACCCCCTTAGATTTCAAAGTTTCCGTAGTTTAAAAACACACTTTATGACTGCCAAAATTCTGTAAAGATTGCTGATGTAGCTGGTAGTTTAATTCTGACTCTTTTTTCTTGAAAAAAAAAAAAAAGTAAAAAACAGACTGCCCACCATACTGGTGTTACCACACTAACACAGGTTTGTTTACATTCCTTAATCAGCTCCAGCTACATCTTTCCTGGACTTGGGAATAACCACAATACAGGCTAGCCCCTCGTGATGCAGTGGAAGTTCAGGGGGCTACTGCCCCATGAGTAACTGCACTGCTTGAGTGTGTTTCTAATGCTCAGGAAGTATGCAGTAAGAACGGATCGAGGATTGTAAACAGAACAAGGTTGTTCATAAATATACATTTGCATGCATTTCAGTTCTACTAAACATGGAGACAGACAAAACAAAAAGCAACATCAATGAATTTTAGAGAAGATAGGCAATCATTAAGTGTAGGTTTTTAACTAGAAATAATATGATGAAAATAAGTAACTCATTGGTGTAATTATTTTCTAAGTCTTGAATGTCTATCTTGTATTACTGCCTCCTTGTCTGTAACTCCCATTTTTGATGTGGAACCTTTGCAAAAGAGTCTCTGACTCAAAGGGTTGTAATTCCTAAACTTTAATAAATAAAATAAATAAATAAGATCTTCTGAGCGTAAAATTGTAAAGTGTTCAATAATATACCTTAGACTGATATGAGGTAGCACACGGTGTGGAAAGTGACTTCATATAAGAACTGTAAATAAGTTTAGCACAAAATGTGTATTGCATTTGATTTCAGTCAGAAAACTTGAAAATATGCAGTCTCTGCTCCTTAGAGCTTTGAATTTAAAAGCTAGCATTGCTGTATATGTTACAATATTGTGTAATGCCAAAGTAGTGGAAGGATAAGGTGTTCCATGAAATTTGATTTTAATTGGCCTTTTTGTCTATGCTGAAATTTTGGACATCCCCCAGAAGAAGCCACTACACTTTGGCGAAACGTTGGGGTGGTGTAAAATAAAGAAGACAACATAATTTTAAGGTGTTTTGGCATTTATTTTGCCTAAAAGTGGTCTAACCCTTGTTCTTGTGAAGAATGCTCTTCACACACTGTAATCTGAAAACTGCTAGGTCCATGGCACCTGAGGCAGGGTCATTCATCTTGTTGCCAGCAATGATTATCACAATAGCTTGGGTGGCTATAGAAGAGAAACTCTGTGTCCTTCATATCGCATGTGGGGCTATCCTGGGCTTAATGCTGCTGGGTGGGGGACATCAAGTCTCAGTGCTGAGTCCCTTATTTAAGGCAGTAGGGGAGGGTAACAATATCTTTGCTTGGAGGGGGTGTGCAAGATTGAGAAGGCCAGCCTTGCTAACCCTACTGGCTACTGACTGCAACTTGAAACTTTAATCCCAGATTTCTGTGTTGATAATTGTTGTTTCTTGGCTTTCTGAACTAGTATTTTTTTCTCAAAAGATTACTGTTATAGTATATTATTCATAGTAGTAGCATTTATCACTACCCCGCCCCCATTTTTAATTCCACCTCTTTCCCACTCCTTTGTTGGGGAAGCCTCAGCAGTCCTATTGCAACCTTCCTACATCTGGGAGGGCAGATGGGCAAGCTGCTTTCCCAACTGATGCTGATGCCACTACTTTGCTTAGCCAGAAAGAAGGTGGCACATGACTGCCAGATGGCCAGCTGCCCCAACTGTGGGAGTCAAGTGCCTCACCTCTGTGATGCACTCTGTCCACAGTGGGCTCCAGTTAGGAGTTCCAGGGATCTCTAGTGAACCCTACTCTGTTGTGTTGTTGCTTCACCAATGAGCTGGCCCCTTGTCTGAAACTATAAATGTGATCCCCACTTTTTTCCATTTTCAGACTGTTCTAAGCTTCAAATCCCACAAACTGGTGGTGTGTGGGGGGGGGGGTCAGTGACTTAAGAAATTGATTAATGGACTGTGTGTCTTGAACCACTACAGGGGCTGTCATTTTGTGACCTTTAACATGTGGGATAGCAAGTTTCTGGCTTTCCCAGGTTTGAGAACTGTTGCTAATGCTGGAGTAGGCAGAACATTGTATTGGGCTCCAACTGAGCTCCTGCAGGTGGAAAAGGGCTGATAGACAAGTGGTGTGACCAGTAGAGACCAAGGCTCAGAGCCTTGCATAAAGGGGGACAGTGCGAAGAATGGCAGATCTGTTTGGAATCCTGAAGCAAGCAGACATAGTATGAACCTGCAGCCAAGTGTGTCATTCCCAGGCCTTGTGTCTGGACGAATGTTGTTTGAGTGGCATATGCATTCTGACCTGTGTGAGACACAACTGAAGATCAATGCATAGCTCTCAGTCAAGGAATGCAGACTTGTATATCATCTGAATAGAGAAGTTGCAACTCTTAGTGAGGCCCTAGCTGCAAATGAGAAAGAACTACGGACCTGAGCATGGTAACCCATCATGTGGGCGACTGAGTGACTCACGTACAAATGAGTCAATCTCAGCACCTGTAATGTGAGCTACCCTTAAAGGGTAGCGAGGGAAGAAAAACAAACATGCAGGTTAGCGAGGGAAGAATGGCTAGAAGGTAAGATGGCTAGCAGAAGGGAAGGGAAGGGATGAGGAAGGGAGTACGTGGGAGGTAGTGTGGCACAGTGTTGCCGAGTTGCCCCCATTGTGTGGTGGTGAGGGTGGATAGTTATAGGGAGTTAGGTGCAGGGTTCAGGACTGGGGAGGGGAAAGCTTTTTATGCCAGCAGGTATTCTTTATTTTTTTTCCAATTGTCTTTCCCCTCCCTGACATGCACCCCTGAGTTGCCAATCTTTAGTTAGGGGTGCGGGGTGAAGCTCTGTGAGGGGATGCGGGGAAAATGCAGTTTACGATTTTCACCCAGTCCTCGCTGAAAATGTACATCGCTGGTTTTCTTTTTGGCAATGTACAGTCACTCTAATGATTTTTTGGGGTTGGCCAAGATGAAAAAGACCCCTTTCTTGCCACCTTCCTCCTAGAATACTTATTTTCCATATAGAAATATACATATTCATTGCAAAAAACTCTGTTACTGCATCAGTTAGGGTTCATATTACAGTGACAAAAATATGGTAATGTGGTGTTAGGGTTCCCAACCCTAACGCCCCATACCACACTCCACTCACCAGCAGTGTCGGGGTGTGTTTTGGGGTCGTCAACCCTAACACTCACCTCATTCCATGTGTAAGAAAGCTGGAGATGGTACAGTATAGGAGAATGAGGTGAGCATTACGGTCGACAACCCCAAGACACCCCCTGATGCCTATTGGTGTGTGGAGGGTGAGGGTGGGTTGGAAGGGTTGGTTGAGGGGGCAGGATGGGTTGTTATGGTTGGGAACCCTAACACCACATTTCCTTACTTTTTTTTGTTGCTGTAATATGAACCCAAACTGATGCATTGTGAGTCTTTTTGCAATTCATTTCCTTAATTTTTGTGAATGTATCACCATGGTCATAATTGTTTATGGGATCTATCCATAAGTGTAGAGACACTGTAATTAACTTTCATCTCCCTGTTGGAAACTGGGCCCTTCTGGCCCTGCACTCCCATGCTCCATGACTTCCCTTATTTTATTGTGGGAGCACTGGACCCTGCACACCCATCTCTTCATAGATGCATGAGCAAATTATTATGATAGCCATTTGATTACCTGAAGACATGTACCTGGTACAGAAAATTTTCAAATTCCCACCAAAACATAATTCTGTGCAACTGCAATGCCATTCCACACCACAGGTGCAAAAAAACATTTTGGCCAGGATTTGAAAAATGACAGCTGTGACACACATGAAGTGGGGTAATAAGAAGGTTATGTTGAAAATCTGGGTTCAAAATATTGAAAATGTCCTTGGTTACCAATGTGCATACCAAAATTGCAGCAAATTGTTGTAACTCTACCCTTTTGTTCATATTTTTATCCAAAATTTTCAACATAGTCTTCTTATCACACAACCTCATAAACACCATAGGTGAAAATGTTTAAATCCATGGCAAAATGCCATTCCACACCACAGGTGCGAAAACACGTTTTGGACAAGATGTGAAAAATGACAGCTGTACTGTTCATGAGGTGGTGTGAAAAAATGGTAATGTTGAAAATTTGGAGTGAAAAAATAAAAAATTGACAAAGTTATGCACGGCATAGAAACATTTCAACAAATTCGTGTAACTCAGGCATTTTTGGGTATTTTTGTACCAAATTTTCAAAATTTGCTTTTTGGGACCTCTCCTCATGAACACTGCCACTGTCATTTCGTTACTCCATCCCAAAAGGTGATTTCACGCAGCAACCGCAAAATCACTTTATGGGCCCAATATATATCTACATATATTCATTTTTTACTGCTTTTCCATACTTAGTGCACCCCAAGCCCCCACCATGTGCTTATTGCTCCCTTTGATTCTGAGGTGGTGGTCTCCTGCCATGTTGTCCCCCAGCACTTTAGACAAGTTCTGCTGCTCTCTGGGCCCTTCTAAATGACTGCATGAGCTCTCCTGTCTGCTACACCCACACACACACACTGGCTGTTTCTCAGTTGACTCTGAAAGTGAACAGAAAATTAGAGCTTCTTTTAGACTGACAGTTCAACTTCCTCCAAAAAGTGTGTGTGGGTAAGTGTGTATGTGTGTGTCTGAGAGTGCACACAGAAACATAGAATTTGACAGCAAATAAGGACCACTTGGCCTACCCAGTCTGCCCATTTCCCTACCTAATGGATAAGCTGCAGATCCTTGTTAACCAACAGCCTATTTCCTCCTACCCCACCCTCTAGAATTGAATTGCCTTATGTCTGTCCCATGCATTCTTGAATTCCCCCACTGTTTTTGACTCTGCTGTGAGGGGACTCCTCTTCAATCAGGCTAAGATGGTGATGCCTACTATTGTCCAAAACTCTTTCCAGAAGGGCTCTATTACAAAAGACATCTGGTCTTAAACTAGAGATTTCATCCTTTAAAACAAATAATATTTTCCAGCAAAATGATGTCAAGCGAATATCTATTTTTTAAAAGGAAATCTCAAAACACACAACAGAGACGAGCTTTTGAGATTAAACTTATTTTACATCCAATATGGTAGCAGATGGGATGAACTTGATATTGGCTTTATGGGACACTACAGAAACTAACATCCACAGACCTTTTCTTCTTCAAACTGACATATTATAGGACTTCAGCATGTGTGAGATGTGGATGCGTGTGTATGTATGTGTGTGGGTATGTGTTTGAGGTATGTGATATAACAGATGTGGGACTTGCTGTCACTTTGAGGTAAGTCTCTATTTAGCTATATGGAGTTATAATGTGTTACTATTTTTATTTCACACACATAAAGAATTTATCCTTACTTTTTATCTTTGCCTGTGGGGGGGGGGGGTGGGGGTGGGGGAGGATTGATTCCATTGCACCATATTCAGATTACCCAGCCTGCTAGTGTACATACAGGAGTGTTATCTTATACTGTTATATATAATTTTTGTAACTCTGTACATATTGGGATGTGTGATCTCATTTGCTTGGGGTCCTGTACATATCTTTTTACATTAGGCTAATATTGTAGTAATTTACTCAGGATTTCATGACAAGTTGTATTCCTTTGGGAACTATTACAGTGACTGAAGTTTATATAGGTTCACTAGAGAGAGATTGAGTGTGTGTGTGTGTGTGTGTGTGTGTGTGTGTGTGTGTGAGAGAGAGAGAGAGAGAAAAAGGAGGGGGGAGAGAGAGAGAGAGAGAGAGAGAGAGAGAGAGGCAACATCTCGTTTAAGCTTATGATCTCCCCCACCCACATTATTGTGATGTGGGTGGGTTAGGTTGTATTGTTTGTATGAACAGGAGGAGATAAATTACATTTTATCTCTTTTTCAGATTCCTTGACACTTGTGGTACATGAAGTTGCTACATTCTCAGTATATATTGACATCAGTACATATCAGGCTGCATGGTCTGAATTCCTTGAGGTTCCTCGACTAGAGTTTTTAACACTAATATTATCAATTTATATTTAAATTATCATTTTATATAGTCCTGAGGTTTTGTAATTTCTTGGGCCTTTTATTTTAGCTTGAGAATACAGCTGGGTGGCATGTCCAGCTATGTTTTACCACATCACACAGTGTGCACTGATGTTTTTAGACAACTTTACTGGTAATTCTTGTCTTTAATGCATACATTGTAATTTCATGAGCCCTATAACTATCTTAGTTTGTCTTTAAGCTGGGTGGGGTTGCCTTTCAGTAATCACATCCTTATACTGACTGTGACGCTCATGGATTTGATTTGGGAGTTATTTGCTTCAGCAGTGTTATCTTATGTCAATTAAATTTATGTGTAGTAGGATTCTTTGTATGTGTGTTGCACTACACATCTGAACCCAAGGTTCATTTGGACTGAGGCAGTATTGTACTGTTAAACTTCTCTGACATCATCTTCTGGTTTTTTAAATGAGTATTTTAAACCAATGGGGATTTTTTCTGTTTTTCTCTGCATTATCTAGCTGTTATAAGTATTGTATTTTCTAAACAACTGCCATGAGCTTCTGAAGAAGGACTGGTTGGTCCAAAAGCTAGAGCACTTTGTTCTTGTTGTTACATCTATGTTGGTCCATTAAAAGGTATCAAATCATTTGCTTCTGGATCTATCTATTTTTTAGAATTTCTAAGGTCTGTTTTGAGATAGTCGAGGTTGCCCCCAGATTTACTTTTTCGGGGTCGATGTTCATCTACAATTATATTATCCCCCTCAGGGGTCCTTGTACAATTTCTCCCAGAGACCTCTTCTATCTCATCATAGTTCATTCATTCTCTGACTTCTCTATGGCATTTATCTAGTCATTTAAGTCCTTCTATGGTTGCACTCATTTCCTGGATTATAGTCCCCAGTGCTAGGGTATCCCCTTAATCTCCAGTTGTTCAGTGAAAAAAGGGCTGCCCAGAAGTTTTAGAATTCACTGTCTCCTGGGTGTAAGCCTGTGAAGTTCGTTTATGGATAACCCTAGGAGATGCAAGAACATTCACACTAAGTTGGTCAGAAAAGGAGGCTGGAGAAAAATCTAGCTCTGGGGAATCAGAGATCTCATAGTTAACTGAGCCCTGTGTGTGTGTGTCTCCCACTCATACTGCTCCTAAGAAATCATTTCTTCTGTGTGATTGGTATACTCTACACCAAGGTCATTTTGTAAGTCGTCTTGGTCTTCTCCTTCTGACTGATCCAGCCACATGGATGAAGCCTGAACAGGAGTAGAGAGGTACCTTGGGGCTCCCTCCTTTTCTGTCCACAAATCAGTTAATTTAAGCTGTTTTATTCCTTCAGGCCCTTTCCTGGGGATAACACTCTTGCCCTTCCCCCCCAACAGTTTCTTTCTCTTGAATAGAATTCCTTTTCTTAAAATTACACTTCTTAACTCTGGTTTTTCTAATTTTTCTTATTTGGTTAGGGGAATCCTGTACATTTTCCTGTGCATCTACTACTACAATTGCTTGATACACCGACTCTCCAGACATGATGCCTGGTGGTAAATTACCTCTCCCACTTCTGGTAATTACCATTCCCGTTAACTTTTCCTAGAAGTGCTCACAATAACAAAATGTCAAGGTTTCAACTCTATCTAGATTTGCAGGTAAAAGTGCCATAGTGCTAAATGTCAAGTTACAACAGCTATACAGCTATACACAACTTAACACCAACACGCTGTTTTCTCTGTGAATAGCTGTAGAGAAATAGTCTCCATATACAGATCTCTCTCAGGAGCACAATGTTAGCGATTATAGTCTCACAGCTTTACTTCCCAGGTCTCGCCCAAATAAGGGCAAATCAGTAATTTCACGAGTGTCCCTTTTCAGATACTTGATAAACATTCTCAGGCCAAATATCTCCAGATTACTTCCCGACCTATAATTTATTTATTTAGTTTTTGTTGACCGGGTAAGTGCACTAGACAAATCCTGCCTATTTTCAGGCACGACCAGGGGAAGGGGGATACAGATGAATGCCAACTGACCTTGAAACAGATTAAGCTGTTGGTGGTATTGTTAGTGAGTGAGGGAAATTTGACCAGGACACCAGGGAAAATTCCCCTACTCTTTTCGATAAGTGCCATGGAATCTTTAACATCCACCTGAACTACCACCAATCCAGGCAGATGGCACCTCAGTTTAACGTCTCATCCGAAAGATGGATGGTCTCCACCACTAGTCACAATTCACAGCTCATAGTCCATTCAAAAGTTGAAAAAAAAACAGCACTACCAGCGCTAGCCACTAAGGAAAGGAAAGTACTTCTGAAATCCAATCTTCAGCTCAGATTGCTTGTATCTGCTTTTAAAAAATAGCTTGTAATAGTCCAGTACCCCTGATTGGAGCAGGTTTGGTTACCTGGGGTTGTGTGAGACAGGCAAGATGGAGGATCTCCTTGTAAAAACCTTGATAGGCACTAGCAAACAAGAAAGAAAAATCAGTCTATATCAATCCATCGTATGAGCCTAGAAAGCCCCCGAGTTTTAAATACTAACCCCAGGAATTCCTAAATCCAAACACAAGCACTTCATCAATTATACAGTTTTACAGTATAAAACTGAACTCAAAATTAATAAAAATTAATAAAAATTAATAAAAAAATGTTTTTGATAATAAAAGCTTCATTACATCAGGCTGGCTCTCGGGTTCAAGGGTGAGAACAGAATAGGCACCTGGGCTCCCTCAACCATGAGTTAATTTGCCCAAAGAATATCACATATGTGTCTCGAGACTCTTGAGTTTTCTTAGCAATTCTCTAGCAAATCTCCAGCTAACAGGATTTAAAAAAAAAGTTTTTAAAACTTACTTGTAGTGCTTTTTATTTTTGGCTATACTCATATCAGGCTGAATTCCCCGGCCTCCAGGTACGCATATGTTTCTAGTCCATTCTCCCCATTAATTGGACCAGGCGAGGCAGCTTCTGAGCCGGGACTACAAAAGAGCACTTGGGAGCATGTAGACCAACGTCAAAGCCAACCCAAGTTCAGCTGTATGTCACCAGCTCCTTCAGCAAGTTGTCCCAAATGAACAGCTATGCCCACTCCAAAAAGCAGTCAATGAGCAAAAACAAGCAAAAGTGCTGTCCCGACCAGAACAATTTGCCAAGTAGCTGAAAAGCTAATATTTGCTCAACTGCCAGCAAAAATATGGAGACGCCTAGAAAGAACCCTCTGATGGCCCAGCTATGCATGTGCACTAAAGTAAAGCAAATCACGTGGTCAAACCATGACAAAAGGTACAAGGATTTAAATTACAATCAACTCTTAAAGTGAGTGAGATGAATAAAAATATACAGATACTTGCAATGCAAAATCTGCTCTAATATTTAGAATCTACTCAGTGCCCTTAAAAGATACTCCCAATATAAGAGACGAGGCACACAAACACACAAAAGTTCTCAGACTACCTCAATTTTAAAAAACAATAAAATCTCCTAATCACCATTAAGGGTACATACAGCTAAATAAAATTTTAGGACAGACAAACAAAGGGATAAAGGTACTCTCCTGATTTATCTTGCTAGGAGAAAAAGACTTCTTCAGTGTTTTTCCTTTTTTTTCCAGGGTGTTTCTTCCCTCTCCGTTGTGACCGTTCGACTGGCCTTCTCACTCAAACCACAGCTTCAACTGCTGGCATCTATTCCAGAGTTTCCTCCTGTGAGCAGGGCGAGAAAAAGCAAATGAGGAAAATACTGTTCCACTCAGCTGGGGCATGCAATAAGAAATTCTGAAAAGGCCACATATCACTCAGGCAGTAGATGGCATACCTGTTTCAAAAATAAAACTTGCTTAGCAGCCCTGCTTCCAGCGCCTACTCCACAGACACAGGAGCAAGTAGCATGAACTCCGACCTCAGAAATCTCCCAGCTTGAGATGTGCATTTTGATGGTTTGCTGATTAAAATTTACATGGGTTCCACAGTTATAATATTCCAAAGTTTAGAAATTTCCCATAGGATAACATTGTGGAGGTCAGGTACTTTATGGGGCTATATCTCAAAAACGCTTTGAGATACAGATTCTTCACTAAAAGCAGCTTGTGTGCTAAGCAGTTATGCATGTTTACAGGCCTTGATTACAACTCGGTGGAAATTTTCATCAATGTCCCTACACTGACTGTACTGTGCCATTGGCAGCACAGGGTTAACTGCAATGTCTCAACACTTATGGATAGGTGGGAGAGGGCCCTCCAGGCCCCCACTCCACATATGGATCTTTTTATGGCATGATGGGCACACTCTCGACATATGCATTCAAGGCCCTGCGCTCCCTATTAAAATCAGGACAATTAAAATATGCATGCATCCCACAACACACTATAGACTGATGGGCCTCAGCACCCACAGCCAAATAAGGATCAGATTACATTTTCTCAAAAAGTGGGAATTCACTGCAAAAAACATTGTTAATGCATCAGTTAGGGTTCATATTAAGCGACAAAAGTGTGGAAATATGGTGTTAGGTTCCCAACCTAACACCCTCCCAACTCAACCATTACCACTCCCCCACCCTACATACAACAGGCGTTGGAGTATGTCATGGGCACCTGACTCCAGCCTCTGTTTCCAACCTTAACACCCCACCCTTACTAAGCATGCAGGAACAGGTGTGAGGGGGTGCCTTAAGGGTGAGAACACTAATGCTCTCCCCACTCCAAGAGTAAGTAAGCTAAGATGGGTACCCAATAAGAGAATGGGGTGAGCATTCCTGTTCCTGCATGCTGAGTATGGGTGGGGTGTTAGGTTGGAAACCGAGAGGGGGGTGGCGTGTTAGGGTTGGGAACCCTAAAAAATGTAATTTCCCTGCTTTTGATGCAAGCACCCTAATGGTCCATTAACAAAGTTTTTTGCATAAAATTTCCTTACTTTTTGAGAAGAAGAATTAATAATAAGGAACCAAAATGGTGCATCATCAAAGTTTTTTGCATTGAATTTCCTCACTTTTTGAGAAAGTATCACCATAGCCGTATTTGCTTATGGGAGCGCAGGGCCATCCAAGTCCTGCTTTTCATGTATCTGTAAGTATAGAGAGATTGTAATTGACCCTCATTTATGGGCCCTGTGCTCCCACTCTCATCAGTCCATAACAGTATCCATATGTCCATGTGGTGCTCTCATGCATATTATAATTGACACTCATTTACATGTTTCATCATTCCATAATAGTATCCATATATCCATGTGGGAACACAGGGCCCACTCCCATCAGTCCATAACGGTATCCATATGTCCATGTGGTGCTCTCATGCATGCATATTGTAACTGTCCCTCATTTACGTGTTGGCGGAGCAGTACAGATGTCACGTTGTGAATGCATGGCACAGTATCACAGTCACCTTAGCCCCATTCATTAAAATTTCCCCTTGCATCTGTAAACAAGGCCTGGAAATGTGCAAAACAGCTTTGTACACCTAAAGGTGTACTAAGCTGCGAGTAGCAGCGAGTCCGTATTTTGAAGCATTTTCAGATACAGCTGCAGAAAGGGACCCCAACCATTACAAAGTTATCCTATGGGAAATTACGAAACTTCAAATTGTCATAACTCTGCAGCACATGAAAATTTTCTCACCAAACAAGTAAAAGGTAAATCTGTGGGGCAAGCCCTTTGTAGCATGACAATTTCAGCACATAAGTGCAGTCCGTTTGTTTGCAATGACATGACAAAGAAACAGACATTAAAAAAAAAATAGTGTCGCAGACTGTGGCACAACCCCTGTTGTTTCGCGAAACAGCACCATAATTTGCAGCAAAACCTCCGTGTTCTGGGAACAGTGCTGAAATCTGCATCACTTTAGCAAAAGTACTTCTGCAAATTGCAGCAATGCTGCTGCAAATTGTGAAAGCAAATAAGGCATGATTCAAATAAACAAACAACTTTCTGTGCATTTCTTGCACAAAATAACCACAGAATCCTATTCCTTGGGCCCCGTTTATGTAAACACAACTGTTGGTGTCGACCAACTCACAGTATTTTTTAAGTTATTCCGTGTTGCTAACTGAAAGCAAGATGGCGGAATCTCGACACTACATTTCGCTTTTGTGAAAGGAAAAAGTGCTTTCACTGCAACAAAACAGTACTTTCACACAGCACATCAAATTTTTCCTGTAGTAAATAATGGGAAATGTTAAACTTTAGTAACTTTTGAACAGATTCATATTTTTTCACCAAACCTTCAAAAGGCACATCTGCGATCCAAGCCTGATTTACCCTAAAAATTTAAGAACAAACCTCTAAACCATGTCTGAGAAACAGCATGACAAAGGATTTACACAAAAATGGTAATTTTCATATTTTATAACATTCCGCATCTCCACACCTGCACGTCTGACTGGAACAAAACTTTCCACACCAAGAGAACGCTGATCCCCAATAGAGCAAGCAAAATTTCATGCAAATCTGTCAAATGGTTGCAAAGTTATTCAAGTGCAAAATTTTGGGTTTAACATAGAACTGACCATTGAACTTATATATGTGTGTATGTGTGTGTGTGTGTGTATGTATATATATATATATATAGGGCCAGATATTCAAAAGGGTTGCGCCATGTGCAATAGGGTTGCGCCCGTGCAAGTCCAAACTTGCTCCATTCTGCGATATTCAGCAGGAGGCAGTTGCGCCACAGAAAACATGCTGAGCAACAGCGCAATGCAAATGAATGCATGCTGAACTGGAGGAGGAACCATGCATAAACTGCACAGCCCGATATTCAGCAGACTGTGCAGGTGTGCAGGCGCACCCAACCCTGCGCCTGCACAACTTTGAGCCAAAAAAGGATCAAGTTGAGGGCCACCACAGGTGAGCTGCTGCATTGCAGGCGCAACACAGCAGCTGCCACCTGTGGCTGGCCTCAACCCACTCTGTGCCCCACTCACCAGCCCGATCGCGGGCAGCAATGTACTCCCCAGCACATCCTGGTGGTCCAGTGGACCCGATAAGCCCGATCGCGGGCTGGGTAATGAAACACCCCCACCTCCGAATATATCCCTGGTGGTCAGTGGACCGATAAGCCTGATCGTGGGCTGAAGTAATGAAACACCCCCACCTCCCGAATATATCCCTGATGGTCCAGTGGACGATAAGCCCGATCGCGGGCTGGAGTTTTCAAACACAACCCCCCACCTCCCGATCATATCCCGGTGGTCAGTGGACGAAAATCCCGATCACGGGAGGTAGTTGTCAAACCCCAACACATCCCTGGTGACCTAGTGTCCCCCTCACCCCACCACCCGAAGCCCACCACCCCTGCTCCCCCCTGCAGCGGCGCGGCAGCATCCCATCCGCCTGCGCCCGGCGCCCGCTGACTGTCTGGTATGGTATGGGCTGCCCGTCCGTGGCTCTTGCTCTGCACCAGTGGGTGCAGCCTACCGGGCAGTCAGTCGGCGGGCGGTGGGGTGGAGGTGGGTGGGATCTGCCGTCACCGGCTGTGGGCGGGATGGTGAGGAGGTCATGGGTGGGTGGGTGGGGAACACTAGGTCACCAGGGATGTGTTCGGGGTTGACAACTACATCCTGCAATCGGGATTTTCAGTCCACTGGACCACCAGGGATATATTCGGGAGGTGGGGGTGTGTTTAAATACTTCAGCCCGCGATCGGGCTTATCGGTCCACTGGACCACCAGGGACATATTCGGGAGGTGGGGGGGTGTTTAATTACTTCAGCCTATGATCGGGCTTATCGGTCCACTGGACCACCAGGGATATATTCGGGAGGTGGGGGGGTGTTTAATTACTTCAGCCTGCGATCGGGCTTATCGGTCCACTGAACCACCAGGGATATGTTCAGGAGGTGGGGGGGTGTTTAATTACTTCAGCCCGCGATCGGGCTTATCGGTCCACTGGACCACCAGGGATGTGTTGAGGGGGAGAGACACATTGCTGCCCGCGATCAGGCTGGTGAGGCAGGGGTATTTAAGCTATGCCCGCGATCGGGCCAGTGGGGGGTGGTGGTGGTGGGGTTTTTATGCTCTTTTGCCCGTGATTGGGCTGCAGGGGTGTCGTTCCCTGACGGCTGCTGCCTGGCAGGGCGCCAGGTGCAAGTCCTCGGGGATCGGCGCACCTGCATGCTAATGGCATGCAAATGGGGCCATAATCAGATGCAAATGGCCCCCTGCGCCTTGCATGAATTATAGCCCCATTTGCATGTCACCTTTTGAATATTGGGATTTTGCACATGGCGCAATGGTACTTGCGCCACCGCAAGTTGAATGCTCCACTTTGTCAACTTGTGGTGGCGCAAGTTCCACTGCGCCATGCACAGTGGCTGTGGCTGGGGGGTGATATTCAAAGGAGTTGCTCAATAGTGCAACTCCTTTGAATATCGCCCCAGACACACCCCTGCACAACTATTTTGCGCAGCGCAAGGGCTTGCGCCTATGAATGGCGCAGTTTGAATATCCAGCCCATAGTGTGTGTATGTGTGTGTCTGTGTGTGTGTATATATATATATATATATATATATATATATATATATATATATATATATATATAGTGGCGCTGTCACACCACTATAGTTAGGGTTGAGCGGCCAGTTTTTGGATGTTAATAACTTTGGACCTGTTCAACGGATCTCTTGATTTGCCAAATTGCGTTTCTGTCGGTGTGTCGTGTATGAAAGTGCTGAAAAATGCAAAATTATCCATTTTTGGAGGCACCATTTGGCATTCTTAATGTGGCCATGCACGTCTGTTGTGTGGCATGCCACTCTGCAAGATGGCTCATTTGAAAGAGCTTTGGTGGCCGAATATGCCACTTTTTGTTTGGTGAATAAATATTAAGGCATTCAAAAGTTATGGCACTTTTAAGTTCCCATGATAAGTCAATGGGAAAATTTATATGTCTATCCCGCAATCAAAGAATGGGGGTTCTGGCCATCTCGTCCCACGTGGCGGTCAAAGAATTTGCAGCCTCGTGGTTCAAGAATCTTTGAACCTGAGGAATTTCAAAAATTCTTTGACCATAAGGTTCGCCATCTTGTTTTCAGTTTTCCGATTGCACAAACACAAATATCTCAGCTCAGGGGTCACTTCTGAAGTAAAAGTTCCATTATGATGGTAATGCAAAGAAAGCTCTGAAAATATTTTCTGAGCACCTCTTGCATTACCGCTAAATATGAACAGTCGGCGTGCTGGCCATGGAGGTGAAAGGAGGGCTGTGCCAGTCGCTGGTTGGCTAAGGGTGGGGGTGTTGGGGGCTACCATGGATGGGTGGGGGCCACTAGACTGCCAGGTATAGTATTAATCATTATCAATTTCATTATGCTGGGAGGGGCAGCTAGACTACCAGGGATATTAAATGTATTTATCATATAATGCAATACAGCTGGGGGCACTAGACAACCAGGTATGTGAAGACATACAGGGGTTGGGGGGCACTAGACTACCAGGGCCCTACATAGAGTAATATATTTTATTGGCCGGCCACTAGACTACCAAGGATGTTAATATTTTATTCTGACGGGGGGGGCACCAGACTACCAGAGATAGGCACCACATTATTTTTCTCATGCAGATGGGGTACAACGAAGCCCCCTGAGCAAAACACACCTTTTTGTAACACTCTACAGCACCCCTGGGCTGATAAAATACATTTTTTCATCTGGTCATCTCGTCCCTCACTCTTTATTTGCGAGCGAGCAGTTTCTTTGATCGCATGGATGCAAATACTTTGACCGCGAGATTCTTTGATCGCGATTGAGCATTGCAAATGAGGGATGAGATAGCCAGATGAAAAAATCAATTTTCTCAGCCCAGGGGTGTTATAGGAAGTCAAATGAGGGTGGGTTTTACTCAGGAGCTTTGTTCTGATGAACCATGGCAGTGATTTGCCATGATTCTGTATATTTTGTGAATTTGAAGAATTTTAATTATTTGATTGTGACCCTGCAAATTCTTTGATCGCGAGATTCTTTGATCACGATCGTGCATCGTGAGTGAGGGATGAGATGACCCAATTAAAATCTATTTTCTCAGCCCGGGGTGTTGTAGGAAGTCACATGAGGGTGGGTTTTACTCAGGGGCTTTGTTCTGTCGAACAATGGTGGTGGTGGTTTATCATAATTCCTTCAATTTTGGATTTATAAGGTTTTAAATCTTTGTTCATGAGCCTGCAAATTCTTTGATCATGAGATCTTTGATCGCCATCTTTAATCGTGAGGAAGGGACAAGATGGCCAGACTTTTTATAATGGAATGGATAGGGAATTTTTAGCAATCTTTCATATTGAATATCTCGGGAACGGTTTGGTCCTTTTACTTGAAATTTGGAGATTGTTTACGGCATGTCCTGTAGATGTGAATTATGGTGTTTGTGTCGGAGAATATTTATTTTGTGGAGATATTGCTGGACGCACTTTACATGTTGCGGACAGTGTTTTGCTTGTGATGGTGGCTTGAAATAGATAGGATACCTAGCCTTAGTGTCATGGATGTAGTTTTCAGTTGTTGTGTGTGTTAAATGTCAACAGGTGCGGAACTGTGCCAGTCTGATGAATGAAAATCTCATATGTTAAAATGTTATATCTCGGACATGACTTGGTCTTTTCACTTGAAATTTGGAGGGTGTTGACAGCATGTCATGTGGATGAAAATTACAGTGTTTCCATGTCAGAAAATATTTTTGGAGTGCAGATATGGCATGGTGCAGTTTACGTTCTGCAGACAGCGTTTTGCTTGTGGTGGTGGCTTGAAATTGATAGGATACCTAGCCTTAGTGTCATGGATGTAGTTTTCAGTTGTTGTGTGTGTTAAATGTCAACAGGTGCGGAACTGTGCCACTCTGATGAATGAAAATTTCAAATTTTGATATGTCATATCTTGGACTTGGTTTGGTCTTTTTACTTGAAATTTGGAGGGTGCTGATAGCATGTGCTGTAGATATTAATAGATGTGTTTATGTGTCAGACATTACATTTGTTATGGACATATTGTGGGTTCCATGTCAACTGCGGCATAAAACATTTCATTGCAGTCAATTACCGGCTCGGATATTTCACGTGTGTGCATTCTTAGCGTTTAATGTTTACAGCGCTTGACAGTGCAGCACAACATGCAGCGATAGCAGTCTAAATAGGGATTTCCAGTCACTGTCAAAGTAAATACAGTGGCCATTATACGATGACCCCTTATGCTAAGTTCAATTCAATACAGCTTGCTTAAACACAAATTATAAAACCACAGCACTATCAAACAAGGGCAGGCAGATGGTCTGGCAGGCTTATCTGGGTCTTTGAAGTGATCCCACAGTGCTTGACTATTCTGCAGAAGTCAGACCAGAGCTTGCTCCAACCTGTCCACCATTCATCAGTGTCCGTGGTTTGCTTCAGTAAGGTCCTTAGCCTTATTTTCCAAGACTGAGACTGAGTTCTTAATTCCTGTAAAGAGCTGCCATATTAGGCTCATTACAGGAGGCAAAATTATCGGGGAAGGCAGAGCTCTTCTTTCAGCATCCATGCTACATGGTGGCATCACTGGAAGTCTAGATTTAATCTTATGTCTCCATAATGTTGGTTGAATTGTTCTGTACTGTTTTCTTAAATTACCATAACTTGTTCACATTATAAGGGTTCCTGCCAGTGAAATAAAATGCACTGTATTTGACGTGCACTGTAGTGTGTCATTAGCGGTAATGTTTTACGCTGAGATTTATGCGGTGTAATGTTTGCGATGAAATGTTTGTGCTGAAATGACATGCTACCTATATTGTGTGGCACAGTTTACATTTTGTGGACAGTGTTTTCTATTGTTCTACTAGATTAAGATTTGTTTGGTAGCTGGCCTTGCTGTTGTGAATGTACTTTTTAATCATTGGGTGTGTAATGTAGCCTGACATTTACAAGTTGGTGGGAGTGCGGGGTCCAAAGGGCCCAGAGCTCCCACCAACTTCTTATCAACCTGACTTTTCTATTCTTTCTTAAAAATTAAGGAAATTCTATGCAAAAAACTTAGCTAATGCATCAGTTAGGGTTCTTCTACAGTGAAAACAGTGAGAGTAATTCAGTATTAGGGTTAAGCACCCCTTGGACCCCCCAGCCCACCCCAACCAGCAGCATCGAGTGCAGCGTTGGGGTCCTCGGTCTAACTCACCCTGCTTCTTTACATATGTGATGGGGTGAGAGTTGAGTCCGATAACCCCAATGCACACCCCAGTGCCAGCTGGGGTGGGCTGGGGGTCCAAGGGGATTTCGAACCCTAATACTGAATTTCCTTGCATTTTTCATTGTAGAAGAACCCCAACTGATGCATTCACAAAGTGTTTTGCATAGATAGATATATACAGTATTTATACAATAGGGGTGAGTGATAAATGAGTGAGATAAAACAGTGTGTCGTTCACTGCAGTGTGATATTTTAACCCTCTGCTCTACTGTGATGATATCAGCCATTTACACACACAGGTCACACAAAGTTCACTGATATCATCACTCTAGGCAGCTTTCCCCTCAGCATACAAAAAACACCTGTGCTGTTACCATAGACACAAATGTAGAACTACACGCGAGGTCTCACTGCTGCCTGCAGCTAACTCAGCATTACAAAACACTCTCACCTGTTCCCCCACACTCTAACTTCCAACTCATTACTGTGATGCTCTCAGCTTGACTGCAGCCAGAATTCTAAAGAGCACAGTATCACAGAACAGTCTGTTCCTCACTGCTGCTTGCAGCTAACTCAGTTACCACTAAAACACTCATCTGTTCTTCAAACTCTGCCTCTCAGCCCATTACAATTACTGTGATACTCTCAGCTTGACTGCAGCCAGAATTCTAAAGAGCACAGCTTCACAGAACAGTCTGTTCCACACTGCTGCCTGCAGCTAACTCAGTTGCCACTAAAAACACTGACCTGTTCCTCAAACTCTGCCTCTCAGCCCATTACCATTATTGTGATACTCTCAGCTTGACTGCAGCCAGACTTCTAAAGCATACAGATTCACAAAATAGTCTGTTTCTCACTCTTACCTAAAAATAACTCATTTAGCATGCAAAACACACTCATCCGTCTCCCAGAGTTTGTAACACTGCCAACCCATTCAGAAAAATTCACACACAGAATGAGCAAACACGTAAACAGGAACAGAACACAAGACAACAGAACAATACTTCTGAAACTCCTGGCCCTTTTGTATGAATTGAATCCATAATGTGCAGATCGTGTGCTATGGCAAATATTGTCACTCCTGCAAAATTAGCTCTGGATATCTCACTTGTGCCTTCAGCACTCATGAGATATCCAGAGCTCAATCTACAGGAGTGACAGTATTCATGTCTATCATACCCATCATGTACCCATCTCTCTCTTTCTATATATATATATATATATATATATATATATATTAGGCAAAAACTCAGTTTAATGCATCAGTTAGGGTTGTTCCACTGTGACAAAAGTGAGAAGTTCAGTGTTAAGGTTGAAAACCCCCCTTGCAGCCCCTCAGCCCGCCCCACCCAACCGGCATCAGGGTGTGCATTGGAGTTGTTGGCCCTAACTCTCACCTCATCACATGTGTGAACAAGTTGAGGCATAGGAGAATGGGGCGAGAGGACCAACGACCCCAACACACACCCCAGTGCCGGTTGAGTGGGGCTGGCTGAGGGGGTGCAAGGGGGGGGTTCAACCCTAATACTGAATTTCCTCATTTTGTCACTGTGGACCAACCCTAACTGATGCATTAAATGGATTTCTTTGCCTCTAATTTCCCTTCTTTTTGAGAATGAGGACTATAAATAGTGCTCCCACCACATGATTTTTGGTGACATAGTAACGGTAACAGCAATGCAAACGTAAGTGGGACCGGTTACACACATGGTGCAGCAAACGTAAATTGTAAAGCAAGCATTAATGGAAGCGTGCAGGTGCAAAGTGATGCCAAAGTGAAAAGTGATGCAAACGGAGACACAAGCACATATAGAAAAGCAACTGTAACACGCACGGTCACGGTACCACTATTGTAAATGCAAATGATAACTGTGACAGGAACAATAACGCGAAAGAAAACAGAAATGCAAACGCAAGCGATAACGGAAACACAAACCGTAATGTGCATGGTCACAGTACCGCAATTCTAAATGGAAATGGTAATGGTGACAGCAACAATAATGCCAAAGGAAACAGAAATGCAAATGCAAGTGCATATGAAATGAAACCGTAACGTGCAGGGGCACGGTAATGCAATTGGAAATGCAAATGGTAACGGTGAGAGCAATGATGACGAAAACGAAGACAAACGCAAACAGAAATGGAAGGGCAGCCCCAACAGAAATGGTAATGCACAGATGACCTAAGCAAAACACAGACACAAACAGTAGTGGAGATAGAAATGGTAACAATAGCATAAATGCAAGCACACACAGAAAGCGCGATAGGTAGCACTGCGGCGGCGTGCAAAGGAAGCTAACATAAAGGGCACAGAAACACAAGTGTAAAGCCTATGTGTAACAGTAACTGGAACACACACCGTATTTTACCTCAAAAGCTTCATTGAGAAACACAGTAAAAACAAAGAATGAATGCATAATAATGGGCCTCGGAGCAGAAAACGAGCAGTTGTAATACAAAAACGGTAATGTCTCAGCAACCATACGACGTAGAAAAAAAATTAAAATGTCACATGATTCATGAGTTTCCTGGCTAGGTTTTACACATTGTTGTGACAAAAATTCCGTATCTTGCACCGCTTCCAAGATACGAGCCCGAAGTTGTGAGACACCACCATGTTAATCTATGAAAAAAATGTCAATTTAGACACCGTAACTTTGCACATGTGCAATATTTTGTCATCAAACTACCAAAAGACACATCTGTGAGATGTTGGCTGCCTTCCTCGAATATTAGCCCAAAGACCATTTTTTTGCAGCAGGGTGGCAAAGAATTCCTGTCATTTGACCATAATCTAGAAAAGTAGTGTTGATTTGCGACAACTTTCCAAAAATTTGTGAAAGTGTCGAAGCGCATACACTACTTTTCCCAGAAATTTGAAAACATATTTCTGGGGTGTTCAACCCCAAGATAAAGACATGGCTAGCATCCTCAGGGCTCGAATAGGTAAACACAAAAATAATTGTGTCCCTAGATGGTCCCAAGTTTAAATGTCAAGCATTTCTGTGATCAGTAACTGAAAACAAAATGGCAGATTTGCAACACTACTAGGGCCATTTGTGACACTAAATACTGCATTTGCGAAAATGTCGAACTTCTTGTTAACTTTTCCCATTGACTTATAATGAGAACTTGTTTTTTGAATAACTTGAACCATTCAATATTTTTTCATGAAATCTTCAAAAGGCACATCGGGGAACCTGGCTGCACATTCTCTGAAGTTTTCAGACCAGTCGCACAAACTGTGCTACCTGTAGGCATGAGCAAATAATGTGCAAAAACATAACTGTGCACGGATGTTGCTTAATAACTCCGCAGCTGTATATCAACCGAACAAAAGTTACCAGATCCCAAGATCTATGGTTATACCCTATGCCTGCCAAATTTCAGGCAAATCCATTGAGCAGTGGCAAAGTTGTTATGGTGAAAAGGTTTGCCATTTAACCTTAAAAGGGCTACTCAACCCTAACTATGGTAGCATTACCTTGCTACCATTATATATATATATATATATATATAGAGAGAGAGAGAGAGAGAGTGTATGTATTCATTGCAAAAAACTACGTTAATGCATCAGTCAGGTTTTTATTAAACCGTAAAAAGCAGGGAAATTCAATGTTAGGGTTGCCAACCCTACCACCAGACCCCCTCCACCCCACCCTCCACATACCAACAGGCGCAGAGGTGTGCCTTGGGGTCGTCGACCATAACTCTTACCCCATTCCATTTTGTAAACAAGATGAGATGGTACAGAACAGGAGAATGGGGTAAGAGGCCGGATGGCTCAAGGCACACCCCAATGCCTGTTGGTGTGTGAATGGTGGGGGAGTGAGTGGTAGGTAGTAAACCTAACACTGAATTTCCAAGCTTTACAGTTTAATAAAACCTAACTGATCAGTAATGTTTTGCAATAATCCTCTTTGAGAAGTGTAATGTAATTTGTATGTGGTTGTTTTGGAGATATGTGTGCGAAAGGAGCTACAGGTGCCACAATTCAATGGACGCATGTAACTGGGGTATTTTCAGGAGTCTTGTCACCCAATTTTCAACATGGCATTTTGGGGCTCCACCTCATGAACAATGTCACTGTCAGTTTGTTAATCTGTCCTGAAAGTTGAGTTCGCACAGCAAACGTGCTATTCTGTGCCACAGGTGCAAAATCATGTTTTGGGCAGGATGTGAAAAATGACAGCTGTATGCTGTTCATGAGGAGGTGTGAAAAAGGGTAATGTTGAAAATCAGGAGTGAAAATATGAAAAACTGGCAAAGTTACAACCTCACGAAAAAACTGCACAACGCACGCTCGTAATGTGGTCATTTATGAGAATTTTTAAAGAAAATTTTCAGCATGGGCTTTTTGGGAAATCTCCTCATGAACACTGACACTGTGATTTTGTTAATCCACCCTGAAAGTTGATTTCACACAATGACCGTGCCATTCTGCACCACGGGTGCAAAAACACATTTCAGGCAGGATGTGAGAAATGGCAGCTGTACTGTTCATGAGGAGGTGTGACAAAATAGCAATGCTGAAAATCTGGGTGAAAATATCAAAAATTGGCAAAGTTACGAGCGTGCATAGAAACTGTGCAATGCATGCTTGTAACACAGCCGCTTTTTGGATTTTTCACCAGATTTTCAACATGGGCTTTTTCGGACTTCTCTCATGTGAACATTGGTACTGTCATTTTGTTAATTTGTCCCAAAAGTTGATTCCGTACAGTGACCGCGAAATCACCTTTTGGGACTGAGTAATGAGATAACAGTGACATTGTTCATGAGGTGGGGCTCCAAAAACCTCATGTTGAACATTTGGTGCAAAAATCTCAAAAAAATGGCCGAGATAGCAACATAAGTTGAAACAGCTTACTTTTGATTATTCAGTTTGCGGTTTGACTTTGAAGAGTGCAGACATGTCCCAGTCTGGAGAAGATCGCTGCTCCTGACCTCTGGAGGTAAGTATGGGTAAGAGGGGTCGGGCGGTGGGTGCTCAGTGGGAGGGTGAGGATGGGGAGAGGGGACTCATGAGATGACAAGGGACCTTCTTTTTTTTTTTTTGCAGGTTTAAAAACAAAGACATCGAGGCGCTTTCTGTATTTACAGGTATCTTTAACTATTATATGTATATGGGCACACTGGGTGGGCTCCCAGCATGCCATATTGGTGCATACATGCGTGGTGCATACATGCAGACCTGCGGACTGGGCACCCGATGTCGGCAATGATAAAGATGGCTTTAGCAGGGAGAGGGGGGCATCGTCTGACACCAGGAGTGGGCTTCCCTGTGTCGGAGCAGTACTCCCCATACTGGGGGTAGGCTGTACTGCTGACATGGGGATTGGGCACCCCATGTCAGCAAAAATGTGTTTTTTTAATCATTAATCCTATTTACGGCTCATGACCTAGGATCCTACTGTAGGTCGTATCTCATGCATAGAAACTAGGATCCTAGGTCGAATTACGCGAATACGAAGTAGGATTTAAATGATTAAAGAAACACATTTTTGGGGCATATTTCATTGGGTAAAGGGCAGAATGTACCAAAGGGGGTTGCAATAAGCAAGCTATATGTGTTGGTTCCTCCCAATAATATCATTTCAGGAGGTTTCAAAAACAATTGTTTGGGCAAAACTGAAAACAAGATGGCGGTCATATGAAAGAGGAATTTCCTCATACAAGGCGGGATTTCTCTTTCATATCAACCAGCTATCTTGAAGTGCCTACTGAGCATGCTCAGAAACAATTGTTTCAAATTTTTAAATTGCAATAACTTAAAAACTACTTATTCTTTTTACACCAGACTAGCAAAAGGCACGTCTGTGGCTTAGTCCCTTTCTACCCTGCAAATTTCATGCCAAAAAACCAAAGCCTCTGGGCTGTAGGCAAGTTTAAAGAAAAATTCCAGCAAAGTCAATGCTTAAAAACATGTTTTTCATCTCTCTGTAACTCGGAGACTGCACATCCGACCAGAACGAAATTTGCCAGGTCAAGAGATCTATCCCACACAAAGGAACTTATCAAATTTCACGTAAATCCACTTAACGACTCCAAAATTATTCAAGTACAACATTTTGAGTTTAACATTGAAGTGCCTACTCAACCCTAACTATAGGGGCATGAAATATATATAATATATATTATATCTATCTATGGGAGCAAGTGCTCCTTATAGCTAAAGCCTCTTGATGCTAAACTCATTACAAACACAACTAATGGAGTAGGCCCCCTCTCTATAATAATTGGAGAGTCAGTTTCACTCCACAACACACAGATCCTGGCTGTTGCAAATGGAACAGGCTGGTGCTCACGAGATACTGGCATGTCGTTGGAATGGCTCTTGTATCCTATTCCTAGAGCTGCAGCAAAAATGTGGGTTACCCACACGTAACCACTTCAGATTCCTGCAGGTGAGATATCATCTGACCTCGTGAAGCCTGGTACAGCAAGTGGCAGAGATATGACATCACCTAGACAAATTCATGTACCAGGCAGCTATATTGTCGGGTGGGGGAACAACCTCAGGACATTCAAAACCCATTTAGGGAAAGATCAGCCAGAGTTCACACAGCTGAAGGCATAGTATGAAAGGAAGCCCAAATAAATTTACAATCAGAAGAATGGTCAGATTGTAGGAGTCTGGTGGAGGTCACCACTTTACTGGGATGGAGAGAATTTTAGTGGAAATGCCTAATATGGTTCTTCCACACAACGACCATCACACACCACTTCAGAGCAGGGGCTTCAAATCTCTGCTGGATAAAATGTGGAGTGTAAGATTACACTTCCACATCTTTTGGGATTGCCCTGCCATCAGACCATACTGGGCCCAAGTCCACTGAAGTTGGAGGAGCTGGGGGTGACTATTCCATCCACCACTGAGCATCTGATAATGGGAAAACTGGCCCCTGGAAATCAGGCACAGCAGTGACCATTATATCCCTTGTGCACAGTAACCATGAAGGGCATTACCACCCGTTGGTTTCATGTGGTACCACCCACTTTGGCTGTGTGGGAGGGGATAGTGGCAAAGCTGTGCAAAATGGAGTGATCACCACTACCCCGAGGCTCACCCTAGAGGAACACAAGGAAATGTGGGTCAGATGAGAATCTAGAGACCTGGAGCACCAATAGATGGGGTGGGGGGCAACCAGAAGGCAATATTAAGGAATAGGTATTGGTTGGAGTCATGGGAGGATGGATAGAAGTAGTCCACACTAAGATATGCATGGTATTGTAAGAGCTCATCAATGAAAAATGTCACCTGCATGATGCAGAAGTTATGCTGGGGATCATTCTATCCCATGGGCTATGTTATTTGATGTTACAGCCTGGTTAAAAATTATTGATATACACTGTAGCGAACCATACAGTGAATGAATGTAGAAAGGCTTAAGGAAAAATCTGTCAGGTGCCATATACCTGTGCATGCATATAAGTTCTGAACCTGAACCTGAATGTCTGAACCTCCTCCAGCAAGAAGGCAAGATGTCTTGGAGGGTATCTGTTTGGTAAAGGAGGATGTATTAGAGGTGGAGAAGAGTTCTAGGTCATGTCCTTGCTGAACCACCTCAGTACCCAAGCATCTGTCGTAATCTCCCACTGCTTTGGAAAGAAGAGGAGGCTGCATCTCACTAGAATCCCTGGTCTGCAGGAGTTGAGAAGCTAGAAGGCTCCTGGGCAGCTGGCAGGCCACCAATGCCTGCATCTTTGGTGACCCTGGCTTGGGCACTGAGAGACAAATTGGCTAGGGGCCCTTTGGGACCTGAGGCCTGGACCGCTAGAGTAGCCTCAGTTTTACCTGGACAGGAGTAGGACCTACAAAAGAACAGCTGCTCTGACCATGAGGCTTAGAATTCAGAGAGTGCAGAGAACAGTCATTTGTTAGGTCTGCAGTTCCTGCAGAGCAGATTCCACTTCAGGGCCAAAAAGCTGTTTACTCCAAAAGGGAGCATTAAACACTGATTACTGTACATCAGTAGCAAAGCAAGCAGCTCACAGTGTCTGTGAAGGCAGATGCCAGAGGCAGCAGCACGGGCCAAAGCATCTAAGGCATTATAAGCCAATCTTAAAAAATGCTTGCCAGCCTCTAGGCCATGGTTAACAGTCTGCTGGACTTCAGGTTTGGCTAGTCCATCAGGCAACGTGTCAGCCATAGCCACCATCGACTTCTATAGGCTATTCTGATATTTAATACTATAGGCCTGATAGTTGGCAACATAGAGGTCAAGGGATGCTGAAGCATAATCCCTCTGGATTCTTTGTCTGGGGAAGAGAGCTCAAATGACAAGGGAGCAAAAGGAGCAGGGGAAGTCGGTGTCTCTCCTTGTGATCCATGCTGCTTGTCCTACATCGCTTTTAGGTATGTCTCTAGAGCCTTCCCATGATATCTCCTCATGGCATGATTGAAGCCTTTGCAAATCGAGCAGGCAGTGACGTTGTGCGCTAAGCCCAAGCAGTGAATACACAAAGTGTGTGCATCGTCCTTGAAGATTTTGACTTTACCGTATCAACAGAAATAAAACAGTGGTTCCTTTTCTTTAGTTGGTGGCATAAACATTAGTTATTAAGTAGAAAACAAAAAAGAAAGAAAATGAAGCAGCAGTTTCTATGGAGAAATGTGACAGTGTTCTTTGTGGTGATCTGATGAGTGATTGATGGAAGGAGAAAGAACTGAAACATGATGGGTCTTCCCACCTTATACAGGCAGTGACAAAGCACATCGGTGTGTGGATGGCCCCAGCTAGCAAAGGTTTCTAGGTGGTCCTGACACTGATGGTTTACAGTTCCATGATGTGGTCCAGTGGAGGGAGACATCCTTGAAGTGCAGCTTTCCGCACACTCTGCGGTATCAACCAGCTCAGACTGACAGAGACATTTGATCTGGCCAGCTCAGTAGCATAGATGTAGTGTTGTAGCTCACTATGCTGTTTGTACATGAGCCTGTGTCGTCAGGGGCCCACCGGGGGAGGAGAATTGCACAACCCAAAGAACACTCTCCTTCTCTGGAGAGGGGAGGCAGGGAGCTCCACATCACATTCATCACCTGAGGATCCACATGTGGCATTGCCGTCAAAACCACTAGAAGAGGATGGGGGACAATTACTTGATGAATCACACGTACACATAGCTTGCACATTCTCAGTTCATCCAATTTGCAGCATCACAATGGTGGATCGGGAAGAAAATGCCTCAGACCCCCCCCCCCCAAGTAGCAGGATGAAGATGGCCTCCCTTGCAGGCTTTGTGTCATTGACTGGGCATGCTCCAAGTTGATTGTGCTTGAAGGGGCTGGGGACACCCTGTGACCCCACCTTGAGGCTAAGTCATAGAAGATTTGGGCGGAGAGCCCCAGGGATTACAGACAATGAGACTGGAGGGAGACTAAGATGAATAGGACAGGCTGGAAGCAGAAGGATAAATATCTTAAAAAAAAAACAGAAGTTTGATCTGTTGTCTTCCAGCAGGACGTGGAGACGCATTTTGAGGTTCAGAGGTGGCAAATTCAGGGGGTAACATTAGGAAGTACTTATTCTCCCAAAGGGTGGTAAACCTATGGAACAGCCTGCCATCTGACACAGTGAACATAAGGAGAACACAGGCCTTCAAGATTAGTCTGGATCAATTTCTTTTCTTTTTTTTTTTGTCTTTTGTTTATTCACCCTGGATCTGTAGGGATGTTCCCATTAGTTCAACCTATGTTGCCCCAACCCCCCCAACCTGGCATCCTCCTAGCTGCCCAAATGGCAAGGCCCATGACTTACCTCTCTGGTTGGGGTTCCCTTGGGGGGCTATGGAAGAGACTAACATCAGCCTGTTTTCCCACACCAAGACTTCTGCCAGGCAGCATTCCAACAGCAGTGGCAGCTGTGAGTCCCTCGCATCATGCTGCATGAGCCAGGGGAGTGGGTGTGAATGGCATCAGCATGCCACCATGTGCACTTGCACACACAGGGCATAGATGCCACTCCCCTCCCACCACTTATGAGGTTCTGCGCTCCCTCACCCCCAAGTGCCCCTATGGTTAAGGCAAATGCCAGACACCACAATACTTCCTCCCAGGGTAGAGCAGTTCAGTGGACACTCAATCCTCCTCTCCCTCGCTGGCCCTCTGATGCTCCAGGCTTGTTCCAGGACCCAGGTCATCAGCATTTCAAGCAGCAACACTAACACTGCACCAGTGGGCCAGCTGCCTGGACAGATCCTGCTGCAACAGTCACTTGATATGGTAGGAAACATCTAAAGTAGTACTGTTTGCAGAGCGTGCACTTCCATCAGTCAGTTGACCTTTATTTCATATGTATGATATCTCACCCTAAAGCTCGAAAGTGCTTTACATTAAAACAGAACATTTAATTATTTAAATATACATACAGCACATAAATCAGAGCGCAGCAGCAATCTTGCACTATATGCATCACAGAGGCATTTTATTTAAAAGAACCATCAAATGCCAGGGAAAAGAGATAAGTCTTTAGGGCTCTTTTAAAAGCACCAATGGATATAATCTGTGCAACTTAAAGCTTGGCAAAGAGTTCCACCTAAGTGGGGCTGCCACAGAAATGGCCCGCTGTCTCTCCAGGATTTCATGCCCACCCATGTAACAGCCAGCAGATTCTACTATGCTGATCAGAGTGACCAAGTCAAAGTGCACGGGAGCAGGAGGTCTTCTATGTAGTACTTATTCCTACCTGTTTTTGAAGCAGGAGTGCAGGTGGACAGGATGGATCAGAGTCCCTTCCCTTACGCTACTGTCTTCAGTATTCAAATATCAGTCTTTGATTCTCAGTCTCAGGATTATACTGCTTTTGTAGTTTTGTAAGTGGAAAAAAAAAAACAATTACAGTAAAACAGTTTCCTGCTTGGCACTCACTGTGTGTGGAATACCCTAGAAAATTCACATTTTATGTAATTTTCTAAATGGTGCCAGTTGTCTTAACTTATTGTGAAGCTGTTTCAGTCTAGAACTGCATGGAAAGTGGAATTCCACTGGTAGAATGCCATTGTCTTAAATGCTTTTGGAATTTGTTGTTTACTTCCTCAGAATTCTGAAAAGCATTTCTGTACAAACAGTGGAATAATATTCAGCAGGTTATGTAATCTGCTGAATATTTCTCCACATTTAAAAATAAATCGGGGGGGATCCCGTGGTTCAGTGGTAGCTGCTACGTGTTTCTGCATTGGCGACCCAGGTTCAGGAAGGAGCCTGGGTCTACACTGGTTGGGCAGCCAGGCTGGGTAGTGCTCCTGATGGAACTATAAGTCATCTGGGGAGGTAGACTGCCCACATCCAGCGCAGTAGCAGCCCCTTGCGGTAAGCCAGGAAGCTTGCTCCTTCACGACGGGAGACGCATGCTCAGTGTGGGCTACTGCATCCGAGTCCGCCAGCGGCTACGCAGGATGTCTGGGGTGGAGGGTGGGACCAAGGGAAAAAAAACACAGGGGAAAAAAACATTTGTATGGCCACCGTGAGTGATGGTCCTGGGGTCCCACACCATTCAGATCCCTGTCAGCTTGATGACAGAGGAAGTGGCGACGGGGCTGGGGACTGGCAGGTGGGCCTGATGGCAGGAGAAGGTGGTGGTTGGTGCCAAACAGCTCTATAAAAAAAATAAATCTGGGGTTTATGTATACCGCTGAATGCTATTTCACAGTTTATATAAACAGGCGGTTACTAATCCACAGTTTAAATAAAGAAGCATTCCATTTTTGGAATTTCGGAGTTCTGGTTCCAGTAGATTCCCACAGAATTAGACAGAATTTCAGCGGCATTCTGGCAGAAATGGAATTCTAAAATTCTGTACGGTTTTACTTCCACACTATTCTTAGTAAAATAACTAATCAAAACAGTTCCCTGGGCATGTATCCCTAGGTTCTGGGGTGTGAAACCCTCTTCTTATAGGCAGTGTTGCCTACTGGTTAGAGTGCGGAGTGGTGAATCAGGAGCACAGGTTGAATCCCACCACTGCCACTTATGTTGTGACCCTTAGCAAGACAGTTAACCTTCCTCTCTTTTCTTCTTTCTGCTTAATCTTCCTGAGCTTTCCATGACCTCCATCAACCTCACTTAACCTTTCTGTACATGACTAATAGCTGCTGTGATTGTTCATGGCTTGCAAAGAGCTCAGGGATACAGTAAGCATGAAAGGTGCCATACAAAAAACAAAATCCTTTCCTTTTCATCTATTTATTTATTTAGTTTTGTTTACTGGGAAAGTGCACTAGACAAATGCTTACCTATTTTCAGGCACGACCCTTGGGAGGGGGATACAGATGAATGCCAACTGATCTTGAACAAGATTAAGCTGTTGGTGGTATTTTTAATTAATGCTGATATCAGATAGATGAAAAGATAGTGGCACTCCAGATTTTAAAAAGGGTATCAAAGCCGGCCCGGTGGTGCTGAGAGCTGAGGTGCTGGTCACTGCACCTCACACCACACCAGCAACCGGTGTTTGGGAATGAGCACGAGTCACTGGGGGTTGGCAGGGGAGGAGAAGGGTTGAGCATCCGAAGGACTACTCTCCTTCTCCAGAGAGGGGGAGTCCATGGCAGGCGGTGCACGGTTGCCTCCTGGGAGATGCTGGGGGGCTGCACCCTCCACTGCACATAGGGGTGGAGCTGGGGGCAGATGTCTGGAGGGAGCACTTGCGGACGGGTGCACGCTCCCCTCTGGCGACGTCATTGCATGTCCTCAGCTCTCTGGTAAAAAAAAAAGGAGGAGGGCACCTGAGTTGAGCGGCTTGATGGCCATCCACGAGCTTCGCCAGGTTGTTGGGCACTCAAACTGGATCAGAGTTCTGTGGGGAGTCGGGGACTCCCTGCAACCCTGCTGCAGAAGGTACAACCACAGGGGTAAGGGTGCCAAACAGACCATGGTAGAGGCAGACAACAACTGGAATTTCTGGAAGGATGCGAGGTTCAGAGCGGAGCAGACCAGATGGCCAGAAAAAAAGGAGGTAAAAAGATAGCTTAAAAAAAAAAAAAAAAAGGTATCAAAAAGCCTTCATTACAACTGATGACAGCTCTGTTGTACCAGATTCTGGATCAAAATGATAGACATTTCAAACAAATATGTTGTCCTTAGCACCTCTGACAGATAATGAAGGCAACCTACTGTGGCAAAACTCCAAGAACGTCTTGTGCAATCCAGGCTGACTGAATTCCTGTCTGCCACTAACTTCCTATCCCCATCAGTCAGGTTTCAGAAAAAAAAACATTCCACCATATCCTCCCTTCTCTGTGTCACAGGTCACATTCAATCTGCCGCAGATAAAGACCACCTCACTGCTGCAGTCTTCATCGACCTGGCAAACGTTTTCGACTTGGTATCCCCCCTTCTCTTGGATACTCTAGAGGTTGCTGGGTTTGCTTCTCCTACCATACAATGGTTCAAATTTTATCTCACCAACAGACACTAATTAATAAAAATCACAAACTCCTCCTCTCTCTCCCTCCTTCTGCATCCTAGCTGGAGTCCCTCAAGGCTCAATACTATGTCCCATCCTATTTTCTATATTTATAAACAGTCTCCCATCTGCCTTCTCCTCATCCGTCATACATATGTATGATACCATTCTGTACTCCTCCAGCCCTGACCCAGTCACTATCCACTCTGTGCTGCAACATGACTTCCACTCAGTTCAGTCCTGGTTCCAATCAAAACAACTCAAGCTCAACACTTCCAAAACCGTCTCTATGACTTTTGGAACCACTCAAAGATTAGCAAAGCTATCAATGCCCCTCCAGTCACCTCTCCCAATGGCACCTCTCTAAAGATTGTCCCCTCATACAGTGGAGTCTGGCTGGACCCACAGTTAAATGTCACTATCCACATTGATTACATGGCCACTAAACTCCGTCCTAAGCTTGGTATACTATACTGTAACAAAGACTCTCTTCCTCTCCCTGTATGTAGGGAAATTCTAACAAAAATGATTATGTCAGTCTTTGATTATGCTGACACTGTTTAGTGCACTGCACCCTCTAAATCCTTCTCTCGACTTGCTTCCCTGTACTATGCCTTCTGTCATTTGCGTCTAACTCTCCATACAGATCCCACCACTGTTCTCTACTATCCTCTCTGAACCACCCTCCATTCACACACTGCTGGCTCATCCACTCTATATCCTTCCTTTCCAAATTCTGGTTCAATCTGCTCCCCACATACATCACTTCCTTCCTCTCCCCTGCCCCAGCCTCAACATACCTACCATATTCTAGGGATTCGCTCTCTTTCTCACTCCCAACTCTGTTCTCGAACATGGGCAAATCTGCTTTCTACTATTGTCTCCCCTCTCTGTGGAACACACAGTCTCCTCTCTTACACAGCTCTTCCACTCACTCCTCTGTCAAATTGCTGCTCCGTCTCCTACCTTTCCCTACTTGCTCCCATAACACCTCTTAGCACTCAAAATGTTTGTCCCCTGTTGTAACAACACTGATTTTGAGTTATTCCGTACCATTTACAGTTGTCTCGTTGCACTTGAAATGTTTGTCCCTTGTAATTACTCCTATCGTTGATAACTGCATTCCATTGTACTGTTGTCTCTCTGCAAAGCCTGTTTTGCTGTATTGTATTTAATGAAATATTTTATTATGCTTACTATTGTGTAATTTTGTACTGAATGCCTTGTACTATATACTGTGATTCTCATCCCTGTCACCCAGGTCGCACCTGGAGCCGGACCTTGGCTCAATGTGCCTTTCCCTGTCACCAAATGTTTAAATAAATAAATAAAATAAAACTTATTTTGTTAAGCCATCCCCTTCAGGTCTGTTTTCCTGGCAGCTCCCATGCCTGATGTCCCAGACAACAGAACTGGGTGACTAGGGAGGTGGATCAGGGGAGGGCAGTGGACATGGCCTATCTGGACTTCAGCAAGGCCTTTGACACTGTGCCACATAGAAGACTATTACACAAACTGGGGAATATGGGTGTGGGCAGGACAGTAGTGTGGTGGGTAGGTAACTGGCTGGGCGGCAGGACACAGAGGGTGGTGGTAAATGGCTGTCACTTCACAGAGGAAGAGTGACCAGTGGGGTACCACAGGGATCCAGTGCTGGGACCGGTCCTATTCAACATCTTCATCAGTGACATTGCTGGGACCTAGAAGGCAGAATTTCACGTTCGCTAATAACACAAAGCTCTGTAATAGAGTAGACACACCAGAGGGTGTAGACAGAATAAGGGACCTGCAGAAACTTGAAGAATGGTCAGGGGTTTGGCAGTTTAAATTCAATGCAAGGAAGTGCAAGATAATGCATATGGGGCACAAATATCCTGGCACAATATAACAGTTAGGGGGTGAGGATATAGCATGCACCAAGCAGGAAAGGGATCTTGGGGTTATCATCTCTGATGACCTCAAGGTAGGGAAACAGTGTGACAAGGCAGCAGGTAAAGCAAATAGGATGCTGGGCTGCATAGGCAGGGGCATCACCAGCAGGAAAAGAGAGGTCATAATTCCACTATACAAGACACTAGTGAGGCCCCACCTGGAGTACAGTGTACAGTTCTGGAGACCTTACCTATGTAAGGACATAGACAGGGTAGTAAAGGTTCAGAGGAGGGCAACAAAGATGGTACATGGATTGCATCACAAGTCCTATGAGGACAGGTGGAAGGAACTGAATATGTACTCCCTGGAGGAGAGGAGGGAGAGAGGGGATATGATAGAGACATACAAGTATCTTATAGGGAGGAACAGGGTGCAGAAATACACTATTTTTAAGCGAAAAAGATGTTCCAGGACTAGAGGGCATGGGATGAAGTTGGAGGGAGGACGATTCAGAGGAAAAGTGAGGAAGAATTTCTTCACAGAATGGGTGGTGGACAAGTGGAACACCCTGCCAGAGGAAGTGGTGGGGGCTGAAACAATCCTGGGACTTAAGAATGCATGGGATAAACATAAAGGAATTCTGGAGGTCAGGGGTAAGGTGCAACTGACTTCTAGGAAAACATAAACTGAACTTACAAGCTCAAAGGGGCAGACTGGGTGGGCCACAGGTCCTTATCTGCTGACACTATCTATGTATCTATGTATCTAAGTAAAATGGTGGCCTGGAAGCTTTGCCTGGCCCAAGATACTTGGAGCCATCACTCGCAACCGGCCTGAGGTGTTTGCAGATTTCGGTCCGACACATCAGCTCTGAGTTTGACCTCACTGCAGCGTCTTCATGTGTGTTGGAGGGGGGGAGTTGAGGTCATGTGGGGCAGGTACTGTACAACTTCAGGCCACTGCCACTGACTGTCCTGCACCGCCTGAAGTCTTACTGTAGTAGGACCAGGTAGTACCCCAAAGTCTGACAATGCTACCTCTGTGGTGTTCCCTTCCAGCCCAGGGCTTGAAATAGGATTCACAGCACCAGCTTGGTTCTCCTTCTTGGCATCGTGACGTGCTTCCCCCTAGTGTCACTGGGCCAGGCACCGTTCTGTTGTTTTGATTCAGAATATGTTACAAGAAAAGAATCATTAGCTGGAATGAAGGCTTTGTGATGCTATCACTGAAATGTGGAGAGTCAGTGTTTGGATGGTATGTTTGTATTTAATTCTCTGACAAACCCACTGTGGGCCCTGAGCTTTTGAGCAGAGCCTACAGCACATCCCTGTTAAAGAGCTAGTGTACTGAAAGTGACTTTTATATTGTCCTCCCAAGCTATGAGCTGTCAACTATATGGTAGTAATACCTCAGTACACTAGCTCTTTAAAGTTGCTCATCCCTCTAAGAGTTAACTGTGTGCTCATGCACTGTGTAAATATTTACAGGGTGTAGCTTCCCCTGAACGTGATTTGCATATCTTATGTTCCTTATTTACTCACTGATGAGCTGCACCCTAGAAATAAACAGAAGTACCACTCTTGTTAGATCAGAGGCGAAGTGTGTGAAAACTCTTTTCTGTTTCTTGCTTCCTATAGTGAGCCACCCCACCCCCCGCTCTGCCTGCTTGTTAGCCCAATTCACCTACTTGTTAGCCAAATCAGGTTTCAGAACTAAATCTTCATCTGCCAAGCTAAAAAGTTCTCACAGGGCTCGGGAACTACAGAGAATTCTTTCACATATAGTCCTTAGCTGAAACACAGGTGAGGCAGTCCCAGTTTTACAGAAAGATGACTAGTGCCACCAACCTGTATTGAGGGCTTCCCACACCCCATTTGCAAAGATTGTGCATTGCAGCCATCAGCTGCAGGCCCAAGCCCTGTAATATAATACAGTCCCAAATCCCATCCCAGCTCACCATCCCAACTGAGTTACACCCCTCCACTGACCTCATCTTCAAAAAATTAAGTTGCTCCCCACCACCAAGCATCTACCACCCACCCCCAACATCCTGTACCAGCACCAGACAGTTGTTGAAATGTGCCTCAACTAATGTAATGTTCCTTCACCAGGATCCATTCCATTCATTTTAAACATAGACAGTGATGGAAGAAGGAGACCAAAGAGTCATTAAGTCTGCCCTTACTATACTACCTCGTCCCACTGACCTACTGCCCTGGTGGGCTGTATCACTCCCCTCCGCTACCGCCCCTTAAACTCTTGCTGCCCCAGCTGTGTTTCAACCCATTAAGGTTAGCTGCTCCCACCACTTCCACTACCAGTCTGTTCCATGGTTCCACCACCCTGTCAGTGAAGTAGAACTTTCTCAAGTTTCTCCTGAATTTGCCTCCCCAACAGCCTCCAGTCATGCCCCCTTGTGACTGCATCCCTAGTTCTTATAAATAAGTCCTTACTGTTTACTTCATTTATACCCCTGAGACACATGTGATTTAATCATGTCCCCCCACTTCTGCCTGGCCTCCAGTAAATACATGTTTATGGCCTCCAGCTGTTCCTCATTAGATCAAATTCACTGTATGCTTTACTTAGAAGTCTTAGTTTTGCATTATATTAGTTCCTGTGCTGACACAGGCAGCCAGCCTGTGTTCAGGAGCAGAGAGACCATGGCATTCTTACAGCTCAGACACATGGAAAGCAAAGATGAGGACAATAGTTCCCAACTACGAATCATGCTAGCCGGGACACATTTCAAGAACTGTGGGTGGTGGTTGTTGGGGTTGGGGGAAAGGTTACCTTGCTTTTTGACACCTTTTCCAGCAAGAGTTGAGAATTAAGAATGAACGGGGAACAATATTGGGGAAGTAGTGCTGGGTGTGGGGTGTGGTGCAGCTGGATTTATCTTTAAAAACTCTAGCTAGCAGGTGTCAGAACCAGTCGGGGGAGAATGTTGGGATGAGGAGGGAGGGTGCAGACTGAAGGTTGGGACAGGTTACATCCTTGGGCATAACAGGGCGATGAGAGCTCAGTTGGAAGAGGGGAGGGAAGGAAAGGCTGCTTATCACTCACTATTTGTTGTCACTGCTAGGGGTGTGTGAATACTCCAGTATTCATATTCAGACAGTATTTTTAGTCTGCAGATCCAACATTCTGAGTATTTGTATTGGCTATTCATTTGCAAACTGTATCTTGCAGCACATTTCTAGCAGAAGTGTAAGTGCCACACAAACACTCTTTAAGGTGCTATCCTGGAACTAAAACACAATTCTACATATGTGTCTGTAACCCCCAGTCAGCCCTAAACTGAGAGGGCTACTACCCCAGCCTGTGTGGCTAGTGAACAGGTTGAGGGGCCTGGGTCATGTGACGCGGTGCCTCCATTTTTATAAGTTGAATATTTGGGGAGAAAGGTGTCACTCAGCATGGTGATTAGGTTTGACTACTCTGCACAGGGGCACCCAAAGTAATCCAGAGACTAGAAGCAATAACATAATGTCCAATACCAGGAGTGGGATTCTAAAGTGTGGCTTTATTCAACAAGACTGAATAAAAACATAGATGGACCCCCATGGGGCTACACTCCTTGTAATGCAGATAAAGCGATGACACAGACACAATCCATTCTTGGATCCTAAACTTCCATGTCATGGACTCTTTAACTAGTGGCACACTACCACCCTCTACTCCATCCCAATGTCTGGGCACCCTCTTCAGGCACTGGCCAATACCTGACAGAAAGTTAACTGGTGTCTCAAAGCGAATCCATAGAAGTGAGCACTGTTACGCCAGGTGGGGGGGTCTCCCACCTTTTGTTCCGTAGACCCACACACATCCTTGGCTACTCTAGTGCAGACTGTACATGGCTTTGTAATGCAGTAACTGTCTTTCTCTGAAGACCCCCCACATACATCAGTCATTACATCTCACTGTTCCATAAGTATCTTCCTTGTCTATTATAGTGCAGACTGTACATTGCTTTGTAATGCAGAAACTGTCTTTCTCTTGAAGACCCCCCACATACAAGAGTCATTACATCTCACTGTTCCATAAGCCCTGGACTTGGCATCCTGACTGATCCACAGCCCCAGAGACTTATTTACTCACTGTTTTGGTGAATGACACTGGCCTTTTGTCAAAGCTTCATCACCCTCATTGTTGCAGATGCCCAAAAACTCTGAATGAATCTCATTCCTCAAAAACTGTAGTGCCCCAGCACTCTTCGTCAGGCAGCTTCTTCCTTTTCCCAGGCCAGGGGGTTGCCCCTGGGAGTTGGTTCCTTGTGCCTCTCTTTTGGTGGAAGAACACACCCTAAGGTAGCTCTGTGTCAGAGCTGAGGGCAGGGGCCTACCCTGCAGGGCACACCTTCCCTCCACTGCACTGCAGGATCTACAGCCTTCCCTCTCTCTTGTGCCTACTTCAGACTTCAACAGACTGCAGACTAGACTGTTGACTTCAAGGATCAACTCTAGACTGACTTTGAAATTCCCCAACATTCTACCTAACTCCCAACTGCAACATTCCACTGTGGCTTATGCTGCTGCAGAATTCTAAATAATGTCATAGCCACAGCTCAGCAGAGACTGAAAACAGAGTAAGACATAGTGAAATCCATTTAACTGGAGTTTCCCTAGCTGCCTGTCCCTGCCTGCCACTAGATCTAACTAGGGTTCTAGTAACCCTGGGTAACAGGGGGGGTTACATGTCTATTTCAAGGAATTCTGGGAAATATATGCAAATCAGCATTATCGAATTCAGGCTGTCATTAAAAGACTTATACCATCAGGTGACAAAAATAAATCCCATAAAACCTATAATTGCATCATTCGTATACCTCCACCAGCTTATCACTGCTCCTACCAGAACATCTGTGAACTCAGGCTCTACGACGTTAATTGATTGGATCCTACCAAAAAGGACTGATAGGGCAGCTGGAGCAGGAATCCTCTCAGATGCTATCTCTGACCATTCTCCCATTTTTTGTATCTGGCGTGCCCATGCTCCACCAGCTCACCCACTGAAAGCCATAACCGTCACAGCTTCTCCAAACTCCTGACACCACCCTGTTTCTTAATGATCTATCTATGGTCAACTGGTCTTTGCCATATGTCTTGATAATGCCTCCGAAGCCCTTGATCTTTTCCTAGCACAGTTGTGTGTATTACAGAACCAGCATGCTCCCACCATATCCCGGGGGATCCAAGGGGGCCCACTAGATGGCTTAGCAAGGATCCCCTAGCCCAACTAAAATCCCCAGATAGCTGTTGGTCTGAGTTTAAATCCTCTAGCTGACTGGCTGATCTGTAGGAATATCGTTCAAAGAGAAACGTCTGTAAACTAGCTGTTCATCTAGTCAGGAGCACCTACTGTAAAAAACTACTAATCAATGCTGCTGGTGACCCTAAACAATTCTGGGCTTATATTAGGAATTTCATGGGAGCCAGTCATTCTCTATCCTCCAATATGGTGCTTAATGGCATGCACTGTAACAATCCTGTCATAATTGGCAACTCCTTTAATCTACGCTTTGCTGATTTATCAACTTATCTAGTTCCTTTCCTGCCACTAATGCTACCACCCTTGACCCTACTCATCTCCCCCTCGGCACCTCTCATCACTTTCATTTTCATGTGGTAACCAACAAGGAGGTCTATGATCTTCTAAGGTCTATCTCTGATAGCTGCAACATTGGTGCTGATGGCCTTGAGACTCGAATTCTCAAATTAGCTGCCCTCAACGTCTCAAATTAGCCACCCTTTTCTTACTGCACCACTGGCTAAAATTTGCAATTTATCGCTTTGCTCTTGAACTGTCCCCAATATCTGGAAGACAGCCAGGATAGGCCCTGTCCATAAAAAAAAAGAGACCCTAAGTCAATCTTGAATTATAGACCTATTGCCATACTTCCTGTCCTTAGTAAACTATTAGAAAAATGTGTCTCCCTCCAAACAACTACTTTCCTTCATGATCATAATCTCCTTTTCAAGTCTCAACATGGCTTTAGAAAGGGCCATACCACAACTACTGCTCTTTTCAAGCTCACGAATGAAGTCAAAATGACTATGGACTTCAGCCTTTTAACTGGAGCAGTCTTTATTGACCTTACCAAGGCCTTTGACCTTGTAGACCACACCTTACTTATGGCTAGAATGACCTCCCTAGGTTTCCCCCCTGAGGTGGCTGCATGGCATTGCAGCTACCTCTCTGACAGACAGCACTACGTTAAATACTACTCCATCTCCTCTAAGCTCTCCTCCATCAACATTGGGGTACCTCAAGGATCCATCCTTGGCCCCTTCTCTTTTCCATCTTCATCAGTGACATCTCTACTAATGTCACTCACTCTTCATCCCTTCTTTATTTATCAGCTGTTTTTATGCTCCTTCGATCTGAGGCATCTCTCAGAGAAGACTACTCAACTCAACCCTGCTACTCTCCACCAAGACTCCCCCCAGTGATCCCCTCCCACAGAGACTTCCTACCCCCCCCAGATCACCCCTTGGGGGTGGACCCACCTCTCCTACCTTGGCAGCGTCTGTCTGAAATTAGAGAGTCCATCTCTGCAGGTGGTGCCTGGGGATCACTGGTGCAGCAGTCTGGTGTTGGGGATGTGCAGCCTGGTCCCTGAGGCCCTCGTCACCTTCTCAGTCCTCCGGGTATTTTTCCTTGTGTGTTGTCCCTGGGAGTGTGGACATGGAATAACGTCCAGTGCAACATGGGCACGCTCCCGCACCATGTGCAGGACGTCCGCCATCACTCCCATACCCCTAGTGCATGCTTCGCATCTTGCTGCAGTCTGCCAGCCTCCGCCAGGAACTGCTAGAGCAGCGAGGGGCACCAACCACCCACACCAGGAGAGGAGAGCAATCCTCCACATACTTAATCCTCTCCTCCCTCTGCTGCCTGAGTCCATAACCGAATTTGGATGGCCGGCACAGCATGAGATAAGGCATCCAGTTCAGTCCTTTAAATATCTTGGTATCACCCTTGATCCCTCCCTTGACTTTGACCTCCACATATCCATCATCTATAAAGCCATAAATTCCATGAATGATCTGGCCTATAGAACCAGACTTGCACTTACACCTTCTGCCCATGTTGCCATAGCCCAGGGCATACTTCTGCCAGCCCTTACTTATGGCGCAGGCACCTGTGCCGGTGCCTCTAAAACAAGTCTGCTCAAATGGAACTCCAGTTATAATAATGTATGCCTTTTTGCACTGGCTTTACATCATCAAACCCATCACTGCCATCTCTGCAGCAGCCTTCATTGGATCTCACCCATGGCCCACCATCTCTACTCAGTGTCCTGACAGATAATATCTCTCGATCCGGTGTTCCCCTGCTGTCTCAATTACTGTTCCTTAAAACCCCCACTATGCCCTGCACTCTGATGATCAGATGCCGTTCCAAGTACCCAGATGCAAAACAGCCATGGGTGCCCAAGCCTTCTCTCACCTTGCACGTGTACACAGGAACTCCTTACCTTCAAATATCTGCTTCACCTCTACACACACGAGTTTTAAACACAACCTCAGAGGTCATGTGCTACAATCAGGCCTCTGTGCCTACTTCCATCCCCCCTGAAATTTAGGTACCCTCTCCTGCTTTACTGGACCTGCCCTTGACCTGTACCTACTCCTTGCACTTACTGCCCGCTGTCTTCGTCAGCTCTTACCAATCATTTCTTCTCAGATTTCACCTCCCCTTATTGCTAACTATCTTTCCTCCTACCAGGGTGCTTAATATCCTACTGCTATGCACCTGATTTTCTCAAGTATATCCTATTGTATTGCCTTTTGTTAGAATGATGTATTACTATCATTGTTATTGTTCCTTACTGTTGTTTATACCCATCCATTTGACTTTTGTATATTACTGGTGTATTTTGCTGACTATGATGATTGTTTGTTTCCCTTTGACCTGCTCTTTGATGTTTGCATTTTATGTACTTCTATTACTCTGTATTGACTGTAATTGAATTCCCTTGCACTCTCCCGGGTCGTGCCGGAAAACTCCGGGGTCGTGCCTAAAAATAGGCATTTTCTATGTCTAGCACACATACCCGGTAATCAAAAACAAACAAATAAATAAATAAAAGGGGACTACTCATTGGCTTAAATGGTAATTTAGCAAATCTGATTCTCCCCCACCCCCAAGAAAAACAGGGTCTGTGGGTCGACCGAGAGAGAGAGAGAGAGAGCGAGAGGTAGAAGAGTTCGAAGCACTGACAGTTTCTCTCAGTGAAACACAAGTTGCTGTATCTCCCTATGCTGTGAAGAGTGGCGGAGGTGATTTGGGGAGTGGGGTGGGTGACAGGATGCATGCAGGTTCCTAGAGTAGTACAGCAGTGACAACATATGTACTGCTCTGTACAAGTGCCGCACATGGCTAGTGGCATGCAGCAACTGTTGCCATATGTGCATGGAGCAGTAAAGGAGATGGGTGAGTGGGGTGGGTGACGGGAGCAGTCAGGGATCCATAAAGAATGCAGCAGTAAGTGACAATATGTGCTGTAGGTCTTTGTTCCTGCACAGAGGTAGCAAGAGAGACTGGGGAACACTGCCAAGGGCAGTCACCCTCTCCGACAGAGAACCAGAGAGTGAGTGAGTTGGCAACCAAGAGTGGCAGGCAGAGTATACATCTGGCTAGACCAAATGCTTAGAGGTATTTGTCACCTGCTCTGTTTGTGTGTGTGTGTGTGTGTGTGTGTGTGTGTGTGTGTGTGTGTTGCGTTGGGGAGCCTGCAGCACAGTCACCTCCCTTGGATGTGTTGCACAATGTGTCATGCATGAAAAGGGGCAGGCATGCCACGTGCATTGCTGGTGTCACACTTCTCTCCCAGTACCAGGACAGACAGAGAGTGATAGAGTGATAATGAATGAGCCACACACAGCGAGCAACTGTGCTGCCTATGATCTGTGACCTGCATGTAGCTGTCTGGCTTTGCATGTTAGGGGTTGTCCAATGTAACCTCGGAGGCAATGAAGCGTGCACTGTCATGCAGAACATATGTCACAAGTCATATCAGTAGTTCATCTGTGACATTTCTATTTGCATAACAGCACTCCAGTATGCAAACGTTACTAGGAAATATTTCACAAGGTGGCAGGATACAGTCCCTCTTCCCTTTAAACACAGAGAAACACATTTCCTGGTTTTTTTAATGTGTTGCTTTTAAGTCATGATATAGAGCAGTAATAACCCACTCCAGGGTATAAGTATAGGTATTTAATCCACGCCTAGGTGCTGTGAGTACACTCGCCTGTGGCCTTGTGCCTCACAACATACCTGAGGTGGATTACACTCATAACCCAATAACCTGTCATGGGTTATTGCTAACTTCTGTCATATATTGACTCTAGGGGAATACCTGCCTGCTAAATGATTTTTGGGTTTTGGGAACTATCCAGCTAGCTACTGTACCACTATAATAATGTTGCTGAACTCAGAACATGTTACATGAACCATTTATTGAAGGTGGAGAGGGTGCACTGGGCTGTGTCAGAGTGTTTGACATGGAGGAGGAAGTCTGAATTTGTGCATATAATCCTGTTCTGGGACTCACCCTGTGCAATCCCACAGTGTTTACAGATGGATGAGTCCAAGCAAATTGTTCACTGGGAGACCTGACTGAGCAATCAGATTGTGTTTAAAAAGGCACATAAAAAAACACAAATGGAAAGTCTCTGGTTCTCACCAAATCCCATGCGTGACTGTGTGCAATCAGTATCACTTTACAGCTGTGGCTCTATAAATGGCATTTTATTTATACAGACTTGGGAGGCAATAAAGCCTCCCAGCAGCTGTATTTTGTTGGGTGTACTACTGTCATGGGCATTCTTCACCTCCTACTAGTTATACAGAGAATAATCCTGGAAGTCATTCGGTAAATGCCATACATAGATATTACCATTACTTACTCATAACATTCAGTATGAGTTATTGTGGTGGTACAACATATAGCTAGACAGATGGAATCTCTGTCACACACACACACACACACACACACACACACACACACACACACACACACACACACACAGTGTCAGGTTAAAGGAGTGGTACAAAATCAGTTGTCAAAGTTCTGGAAGTTCAAAATTCGAAAGCCCTATATGCACCAATGTTGTGGGAGGTTCTCCTTTAGTTCAGTACAATAAAAACTGGCTTTGCATGCGAGATGGTGGTGGATTCTCTGTGCTCCCAGGTTCAATCCCCGAGTAGCTCCTGTCACAAATGCATTCCTGGGGTCATGCCCTCTTCTTCCACAGTGCCCAACCTCTAAGTGCAATATGTGAACAGGGAACAAATGGGGATATCCTCCTGTTTGTTTTGGATCTGAGCAACAACCACTCTCAATTCCTGGGGTCAAATATGAACCCTTTTTAGCTAGTACACCTAGGTAACACGTCCAAATATCACACCCTCTTTGGGGAAAGCAGTACAATACTTATCCCAGTGGGCACTAACCAACCTGGTTCACAAATCCCCTTCCCTGACTCGAATTGAGACCTAGGTATTTCCTTACCTTCCTCGATCTTACACAGATCCTTGCTAGCTGGCTACATGTAGAGACACACTAAGCACTTTAACAGTCATGTCAGAATTATTAATACTGTTCCACCATTCATTCTCAAAATGAGAAAATGTTCCAGACAGGATTAAAGTAAACCAAAAAGTTTACTAAAATTAAAAATAGTAAATAAATACAAAACACGGAACATGTATACATTAATGCTTACGGTCAGAAAGACGAGGTACCTTTGTAAATGAGCCTCTGGCTCAAAGGTTTCTAAACTGATGTTTAACTAAACAAATAAATAAATAAATAAAATGGAAATTACAAAGCAAAATGCCTTGTAACTGCATTACTAGTTCTAACTCAGTTTTCAGTTGTGTGTTACCTATTCTTGACAGAAGTGCTTCTTATGTCCAGAACATAAGTGTGTCCCTTCTTTCAAAGAATGGAACAAGAGTGAGACACAGTCCTTTCAGCCAGCTTGGCAACAGTCAAAGTTAAAGTCCCAAACCATCTTGTGATGTCACAGCACATGAGATCACTTTTAGTCCTGTAATTAATTTGTAACATGCCCAAGTATACCTGAAAGGGTGTCATCTTACTGTCTGCTTGAAATCTGCAAGATAGCAATACTAAATTATAACAGACAGTCCCTCATCAGAGCATTCCCCTTTGATCTTCCGAAAACATCCTAAAAACACTCCTCTTAGCTATGTGAATTGTCACAGGTATGTAACAGAACTGGCTTCCCTCTGATGTCCTAAAATGCAATATTTTATGACTGGTTTCCTAGGTTCAAAGCAGTGGCTTGTTATAACCTTTTTTTATAACAGTTTTCAGGAAGTTTAGCAGCTGTGTATCAACACAGAAAAGGAAACTAGCTGTTTAGCTCCAGCAAGCAACTGCTTTGGGGTCAGAAGATCAGGCCCCTTTAAAAGCTAGTCTTCCAGATGGCCCTGTTGATCCTGCCATGTCTCATAAGCAGAAATTCAAAAGAAACATATATTTATATCAAAATTATAAACACATAACTAGTAGACGGTTATCCGTTACACTCCTCCCTCCTAGACTGAACTTGGGGATCTATTCCTAGGCATGGGATGAGTTCCCAAATTCAGTTCACTGCTCTGTCGGGATAACCCATCTGTGTTCACATTTGCGCCCCTGCCCTGTGAGTGGCAGTCATGTCACAACCCTGCAAGGCAAGGTTCCATCTTAAAAGCCTACCGTTTGTTTTTACCCATTTTGTGCCAGCCAAACCAGGGCATTATGATTCATCTGTACCTCAAAGTGCCGCCATATAGGTATGGCTCTAATTTCTTCAGTGCCCACACAATTGCAAGGCATTCTTTCTCCACTGTAGAATAAACCTCCTACTGAGGTACACTATTGGGTGATCTTTCCCTTGGTTAGAAGTCTGGCTAAGTATTGCCCCAATACCCACATCTGAGGCATCTGTCTGGACTACAAATGTTTTACTGTAGTCTTGACTGGCTAATACAGGAGCACCACACAGTGCCTCCTTTAGCCGTGTAAAGGCTCATTCACAGGATGGCTCCCAGCTTACCTATTTAGGCATTCTTTTCTTTGGCACACCAGATAGGGGAGCTGCCAGGGCACTGTAGTTTGATACTAATTCTAATGTACTTGCCCTGTGTCTGTCCTGACAAGGCCCCTCGGCTGCCTCATCCTGACCCTCTACACCTATGCCTTCCCCTACCCTCAGCCCTCTCCCCTTCTTGCCCTCTTCCTCCTATTGTTTCTTGAGTTACTCATCACTCAGTCTGATTTTGTCAAGCAAAGTTACTGTCTAAAACCATGTACCTGTAACTGTTTTATTTTATTTTTATTTAGTTTTTGTTTACGGGTGGCTGCTAGCTAAACAGGTGACTATTTTCAGGCATGACCCGGGAGGTACAGTAACAATACAGAGTTCATTTACATCATTTATGTTTTAGTGTCTGTTACCCTGTAACCAGCATGACGTGGAACCTTTGTAAAAGAGCCTTGGCTCAAAGGTACTTTGTAATCCTAGACACAAATAAATAAAAAAAATAAATAAATTCAAATTTTCTATAGTACCCTGTGGTCCCTAGAAAACTCTGAACCTGCTTCTGTGTTTCAAGTCTGGGCCACAGCCCGATTGCCTCAGTCTTTGCTTGTTTGATGCACGGAGCTGTCCCCACTCTACTACATGCTCTAGGTATGCCACCTCAGCCATGGCCACTTGGCACTTTTCAGCTTTCAAAGTGAACCCGGCCCTCTGTATCCTGCCCAACACTTCCTTAAGGTGGGACAGGCATTCCTTCTAGCTGGCACTGAAGACGGCAATATCATCCAGGTACACCATGGCATACTCTTCAGTATCATGTAACACCTGGTTCACCAACCTTTGGAAATGGCAGGGGCATTCTTCATTCAGAAAGGCATTACCTTGAACTCAAATAACCCTATCAGAGTGATGAAGGATGACCACTCCCTAGCTTTGGCAGTTAACTCCACCGGCCAATACCCTTTCGTCAGGTCAATAATGGTAAGGTATGTCGCCCTTCCCAACTTGTCCAATAGTTCATCCGTCCATGGCATTGGGTGGGCGTCCAACTTTGTGACTGCACTGAGTCCATGATAGTCCACACAAAAATGAGTAGAGCCATCTGGCTTTGGGAGCGAGGACTATGGGTGAGGCCCAGGGGCTGTGGGATTTCTGGATTACCCCTAAATCCAGCATTTCCTCCACCTCCTCCTAATGTCCTTCAGGACGGCCTCAGATACCAATATACTGTCCATCATATGGGTGCTTGCATCTCTGTCTCAACATCATGCATCACTAAGGGTTAGTCCAGGCTTGGCATTAAACAATGAGGCAAAGTCTGATAAAACCTCACTTACTTCCTGGATCTGGTCCGAGTCACCTGGGGACATTTTTGATTGCCTCCACAGAGGACTCCTGCTTGCTTTCTTCCAGCAAGTCCAGAAAGGGATCTTATTGTCCATCCCCTTCCCAGGACCACACACTGCAAAGACTATGTCAGCCATATTTGCTTATGGCTTCATCATGTTGACATGGTACATCCTTTGGGTATGTCTCCTGTCAGGCAGTTCTACAATATAATTTACATTATTCACCTATTAAACTACTTTGTATGGTCCTGCCCACTTGGCCTGCAGCTTTTTCCTCTGCACTGGGATTAGAACCATGACCTCCTGACCCACAGTGTATGAGCGAGCTCTGGCTCTGAAGTAGTACCATATCTTTTGCTTCTGCTGGGATGCTGTCAGGTTGCTTTGGACTGTTCCCATAAGCTCCTTCAGCATTTCCCTAAACTTAGGACATAATCCAATATGGAAGTTCCCTGAGTGGCAGGCTTGCCTTCCCAGTCCTCCTGGATCAAGTCTAGGAGCCCGTGCCATGCGTCCATATATAAGAGCTCGAGGGAAAACCCTCGCCTCTTGGGGCACTTCCATATATGCGAACAGCAGGTGGGGAAGGTATTTCTCTCAGTCCCTCCCATGCTGTTCAGCAAATGCTTGGAGCACTAGTTTAAGGGTACCATTAAACCTTTCCACAAGCCCATTGGCTTGCAGGTGATAAGGTGTTGTCTGTCTCTGCACCACCCCACACTTTTCCCACAAACACTTCATCAGGTCCAACATGAAAGAACCCCCTCGATCAGTGATAACCTCCTGCGGGAATCTGACATGGGAGAAAATCCCTAGCAAGGCACATGACACTTTGTCCTCAGTGAGGATAGGGTGACTGCCTCTGGGTACCAGGTGGCATAATCCAGCACCATTAGGACAAACCTCTTCCTGGAAGAGCTGGGGGTATTCCAAGGCCCCACAATATGCATTCCTACTCTCTGGAATGGCTCCTTCACAATGGCCAAAGGAATTAAGGCAGCTTGGGTTTTACTACCCACCTTCCCTATTTCTTGGCACCGTGACAAGACCTGCAATATTCCTTCACCTGCTGGGTGAAGTTGGGTGAATAGAAATTCTGGGTCAATGCTGCATGGTGCACACAGTTCCCAGATGTCTAGATGTTCGGATATCATAAGCAATCTTGAGCAACCTCTCACAGTACCCCTGGGGAATGACAAGCTACCTGCCCATCACCCCTCCCTCCATCCTTGCGCCCCTCGTGATACAGCAGTTCATTGTCCCAATACACTCTATGTCTCCTGTCACCTCCTGTGTCCTGTCAGATTCTGCCCAAGCCCTCATCCTCTCTAAACTATGGTCATTTTTCTGAGCTGCTGCAAAATCTTTACACGTTCCCAAGGCATGGGACAGGTCCCCTTCAGTTCCTAAACTAGGGTCCCTAGTTCTCAGACAATTGGCTACCCCTCCCTCCTCAGAGTCACCTTCTGTAGCTGTTCTGTTAACTGTTACCTGGGGAATTTCTTCTCCCCTTTTACTATTCTCCATATCAGGAGACACAAGCTGGGTACCAGCCTCCCAGTGTTTTCCACAGGGGCTTCTATGGGGTCCAGGGAACTACAATCTGCCTTTGCCATCTGGTTGTGGGCAACCACACACACCACCCCCTCTTAAAGATTGCTCCCTATAATCACACCCAGGGCAAGATTTTCTGCCACTGCAACTTTTTGCACAGTCTCTCCTGTCTCACTCCAGTCCAGGAGAACACTAGCAAGTGGCAGAGTTTTCTCCTCCCAGTGAATCCCCATACTGTAACAAACTGATTAGGTATAAGCTGTTCAGGCTCAACCAAATCCCTTTTTACCAAAGTAAGGGACACCCCCATGTCCCTTAACCCATGGGTTTTCACCTCATTCACAGTAACTGAGTGTATGTGCTCCCTCATGTTTATTGGCATGCTTTCAGGAATACACAAAAAAAACACTTCTTTCCATGCACCATTTTGTGCACTCTGTGCCTTTTTAGGACACTGTCTTGCAATATGCCCAGGTTGTTTGCAAAACCAACAATCATTTCTTTTATCAGGAAAATCCTTTCTTTGTAACATGGGGCTGCCCACTTTCTGGGGAGGCAGTGAGGGTTTTAGCTGCCCTGAAGGTGCGCTTTTCCCTTTCTGCGCCTGTCACACCCATCCCACACTTCTGAGAGCAGACCTGCTCCTGGCATAGCGGTCCAAGAGTTCAGCAGCCTCCTGCAATGTTTTTGGATCTCTGTCCTCTAGCCAGGTTTTCAGCTCTGCTGGGCAAGCCTGGAAGAACTGCTCCAGAGGCACAACATCCTCAGTTTTCTCTATAGAGTCTGCTTTTACCCCTTACCACCATTTCAAAAACTGAAGCTGTTTTGTGGCTAGTTCCTTGTAGCTCATGTCAGGGCTTCTCCTGAGCTTACGGAACTTAACTCTGAATGCTTTAGTGTTCAAGTCATACTTTTTTAGCAAGGCAGCTTTATGTTTCCCATAATCATTACTGTCCATTTGATCCAGTGTGTCAAGAGCTTTCCCTGTAAGCTGCGGGGATAGCTGGAAGCTCCATAACTCTCTGTGAATTTTCACCTAAATGCATACCTTTTCATATTAATTTAAAAATGCATCCATATCCTCCCCCTCTTTAAATTCAGCTATCAATTTAGAATTTAATTTGTAACCCAGTCCTGGAGATCCAGGTTCACCAATGCCACTCACCTGCTCTGGAGCTGGTCTTTGGAGTTGTAGCTTCTCCAATTCAAATTTTCTTTGGCGCTGTTTCTCCTCTCTCTCTTTCTCTCTCTCACCATCTCCAGCTTCCTCTGTTCAAACTCCCTCTGTTGCTGGGCTTCAAACCTTTTCTGCTCAAATTCCAACTCCATTCTCCTCAACTCCGTCTGCAGCCTGATCCCTTCTTGCTCCAGCTGTGGGTGACCTTCCTCTGCTGTGGCTTTCAGTTCACACTGGTCCCGCTGTCCTTCTCCCTGGGACTGGACACTGTGATGGACCCTGGCCACCTCCAACCCAAGGTCTGGTCCTTTCAGTTACCAACTGTGACTTGAGGTCTTGGTAGTCATTTATGCATTGGCTGCCACAAAAGCCTCCATGAAGTGCTGTTTGGTTAGCCCCTTGCACTGGACTCCTCTTCCTGGCACAACTGTTTCAAGAATTCCACAGTGTAATGGCTTGTAGGTGGAAGCCATCTTCTTCCCTAATCTATGGCTACACTAGATTGCCCCGAAAAAAATAAAACAGAGAACTTTGTAACAAAAATGATATATTTCTTTTTAAAATCACTGCCTTGTTTGTGTGTGAACTGTTACAGTTTATCAATCCAACACACTGGACTATTAATGCACGTGTTCACCAAATAACTGCACAGTATGCAAACAAATATTTTAGATCAGCTGGCATACAACCAGCCTGGTTCACAATCCCCTTTCTGACTCAATTGAGACCTCAGGTATTTCCTTACCTGGCTGGATCTTTACACAGGTTCTTGTTAGCGTGGCTGCATATGGTGACACAATAAGCACTTTAACAGTTATGTCAGAATTATTAATACTGTTCCAGTATTCACACTCAAAATGAGAAAATGTCCCAGGCAGGATTAAAGGAAACCAAAATGTTTACTAAAATTAAAAGTGATAGATAAACACAAAATACAGAACATATATACATTAATGCTTACAGTCAGAAAGAAAATGGAAATCACAAAACAAGAGCCTTGTAACTGAATTACTAGTTCTAACTCAGTTTTCAGTTGTGTGTTACCTATTCTTTTTTTGTACATTCTTTATTCACTGCCACTACAGGAAACTCTGTCAGGCATCCACCTTACCCCCAACTCTACCTCCTTGCCTGAAACTCCTCCTATGTTCTGGCACCAGCCTGGCTATCCCCCTGGCTCTGAGCCCCCCGAGGAAGGGCCGTCCTATCTGCCTAGGGTGCTCTATCTACAATTTAGGCCGGGCTGGGCTCAGCCCAGGACAGGAGGGAGTCCAGCTTGATGGAGTGTGGCTGGTGGGAGGTGGTGCCATCGCCTATCCCGAGGGCAGGGTTTTCCTTTTTTCTTCGAAAGCTCGAATGCAATGACGCTCCAGCTCAGCAGGTGCATGCTCCCGTGCACCCCCGAAAGACGTCCGCTGCAGCTTCAATCCTCTGCATTCTGCAGCCGTGCACTGTGAAGCCTCCAGCCTCCACCAGAGGTCATCAGTGCAGCGGCATGTGGATTCCCCTCTCCCCAGGGAAGGAGAGCAGTCCATAGGATGCTCGATCCTTCCCTGTCCCTGCTGACCCCGACGACCCGGGCTCATTCCCAAACCCAAGTCACCAGCATGGTGTGAGGTGTGACATCCAGCGCCTCAACCCTCAGCACCAGCAGGCCAGCCAGTGTGTTACCTGTTCTTGGCAGAAGTGCCTCTTAAGTCCAGAACATAAGTGTGTCTGTTCTTTCAAGGTTTGGAACAAGAGTGAGACACAGTCTTTCAGCCAGCTTGGCAATACATGTAGTCAAAAGTTGTAAGTTCCAACCTCCTTGTGATGTCACAGCACAAGGTCACTTTTAGCCCTGTAATTAATTTATAACATGCCCAAGTATATCCAAAAGGTGTCATCTTACTGCTTGCTTGAAATCTGCAAAGATAGCAATATTAAATTATAATAGACAGTCTCTTACCTGATCAGAGCATTCCCCTTTGATCTTCAGAAAAACATCCTGAAAACACTTCTTAGCTGTGTAAATTGTCACAGGTATCCAACAGAACTGACTTCCCTCTTGATGTCGTAAATGCAATATTTTAAGACCGGTTTCCTTGGTTCAAAGCAGTGACTTGTTATAACCTGTTTTTTATAACAGTTTTCAGGAAGTTTAGCAGCTATGTGTCAACACAGAAAAGGAAACTAGCTATTTAGCTCCAGCAAGCAACTGCTTTGGGGTCAAAAAGTCAGGCTCCTTTAAAAGCTAGTCTTCCAGATGGGCCTACTGACCCTGCCATGTCTCATAAGCAGAAATTCAAAGAAACATATATTTATATCAAAATTATATACAGATAGCTAGTAGGCAGTTATCCTTTACAGCTCCACTCTGAAAATAAATCTGAAAATGTGTTAAATAAGTGGTAAAGGGAGGGTGGGTGCCCAGGCAGCTTCATGCAACTTTTGAATATGAGGCTGACATGGTCCACGGAAACAGACTGACAAAAGTATGGCTTAGGGGCCATTAAATGACTAACATGGATGGGGGTCAAGATCTAACTTCAAACCAGTAAAGTATGTCTTAGCTTCCTTGGTTTCTTTAAAGATTATTCCTGAAGAAGACATTCAGTTGAAATGGACGATTCTGTCTTTGGTTTCTATTTGCAGCTCATTTAATTGAAGTCTTTTGTTTTATTTGCTGCCCATGCACTGATGCAACACTCCATCGTTTCTGTTGACAAAGTGTTCCTTGATGAATTCTTCAAACATTGGCAAAATGGGAAGAATTGGATCTGAAACAACATTTTAATGATTTGATTGGCCAGCCTTTTCTTTTACCATTTATTTACTTGAAGCAGCCCAACAGAGATGTAACATCTCATTTTCATTGGGGTCCTCCTTCTGCCCATTAGTTTTAACTTACAAATTATTCATTATTTAGTGAAATACAATACAAATTCCTCTGCCCCAGGAATCATACAGGAATGCATTTTATACACAAAAGATAAATTATTTACTAACCAGTATACATTATATCCCTATGAATTAATCCACAACAGGAGGCTAACCATCAGTATACAAACTGAAAAATGTAATTCAATTATTGATGTGTAACTGTAGCCCAGGAGCACATGGCAATTGCACAAAGTAAAGTCTAGCTCAGTCCTAATTAAAGATGCAGCAAATTAAACGTTGCCAGTCAAGCTGGTACAAAGTAGGGTAACATGGCCTTTAAAGCTTCTCAAAGTTCCCAACTCCCAGCACCAACTTCCTATTTTCAGAAGCACTTCGGTGTTTCATGAAGTTTTGCCAGATAAAGTGGTACTTTTCCCAGTGAAGTTGATATGTAGTGGCAACTTTGTCAAAAATTCACTGGCAAAGTTGCTACTACACCTAGACTTTGCCAGGAAAGTAACACTTCACCTGGTGAAAACTTTTCGATGTTAGCACTTCGTGCTCTGTGATGTCAGCAACATTCATGAAGTGCTACTCAAAGTGATGTTTTTGGTCTTTGCCCATCTCTAGTCCTGATTCCCCCAGCCAAAACTAGATCCATAGACGACTCCTCCTCTCTTTTGGTTTTTTACAATTTCTATTTACAATTTCTGTTTATCTCCTCCTGCCTACCCTCGGTGCCCACTCCTTCAGGCTGCTCATCACCATCTCTCCCCCTACTCAGGATCTGCCCCTAGAGTGCCTCACCTCTTACTTCCTCCTGCACAGCCGGGTCTGTCCAGAATCAGTGGTCTTGGATGGGCCAGAGCTGTTGTCATCTAGGACCACCCAGGGATATTTTCCATTTTTCTGTTGTTTCCCTGTCCCAGCCCGACGAGGCAGGCAGGATGACAAGCATCCAGAGAGGAGACGTGCTGATGCACATCCTCCCAAGTGCCTACAGACATCCCCTTCCCGACTCTGTTAGACAGAGCCGCCAATCCTCGAGAGCCCGTGTTCCACTGGCTTTCACATGATGTCAGTGCGTACTGCACCCTGGTATCCCACCCAGAGGGAGGAGAGCATCTGTTGGAATGCTCAATTCTCCTCCCCCCTGCCGACCCCGCTGACCCAAGCTCATTTCCGAACCCAGGTCGCCAGCATGGCGCAGGTGTGGCTGCTAGTGCCTCAACCCTCAGCGCCACCGCTGGCTCCTCCTCCTTCTCTCTAGTTGCCCCAAAGTGATCAAACAAAATGAGCAACCAGGGCTTCTCTCGTTCACACCTTGACTATGGAACTCCTTCCCCACCAAGGTTTGCAGCTCTCCCACCCTGTCATCATTTACAACTGCCCTGAAGGCCTCTCTCATTTATCCATGGCCAGTAACTGTTTCTAATTCAGTTCTATAGTTTTCCAATGCACTTGCATGATTCTATGCCAGCACATATGCCTGCATTAATGTATGTCTATTATTTATATCTTATTGATACCACTTGCTCATCTGATGTTCCATAGATATGAATGCTTCTCTCACTGAATTTCCTAATTTATTTTTGGATCTGTGATGCATTTGGAATATACCATGTTTTGCTTTCAACCCTCCTGTGCTGTTACCCGCTATGTGGGCTTTTTAATTTGTCATTGTATTTTGTTATTTCTGTTCTGTACCCTCCTGGGTTATACCTTAAATGAGCATTTAGCTGTCTAGGTGACCTACCTGGTTATTAGAAACCAAATAAATAAATGTCATTTATTTCAATTTATTTATTTGTTTGTTTGTTTGTTTGTTTGTTAACAGGTAGGTGCACTGTTCCCAGGATCATTTTCAGGCACGTACCCAGGCCATGAAAAATACCATATGAATACAGACAAAATACAAATTACAGAACTTAAGAAAACTGCAGGTGTCTACACAATCTAGGTTTACATTGAAATGCTTTGAACACAGAAGCATACAGGAGGAACAAAATACATTGGAATGCAAGATACACAACTTGAATAAGAATGCTATACAGTACAAGAAATTGTATTACATAAAATAAGTGCAATACAGTACAAGTAAGGAGCAAGTGCATTAAGAACCTCAAGGGTACTCCAGTGCAAAGAAAGATTATGTAAAAAAATGCTTACAGGGCAGAAATTATGACAACCGTACAGTTAGAAGAAGGAAACTTTTTAAACAGTGAAGTGAGGCATAGTTAAACCTCTCTCCAACAACATCCTAAAATGACATTTTTGCATTACACTTCTAAAACTCAGCAAGCAGAAATGGTTTACTCTAATCTTGCCCCGTTATTTTCTATCCTACACTGTATGTTATCGGGTACCTTTACTCCACTGTCATACAAACTGTACATCCTACCATCATTTTCTCTACTCTTGTATGTAATACTGTAACATGTATGTAGTCGTGCTCTTGTAAACATGTAAATATGCAACCATTGCATATTATTCCCTTCCTCCCTCCCCCAGGGCACAGCAGTAATCGAGCAGTAGTCTGCTCAGTATGCCTTCCTGGTAAAACCTTTAAATAAATAAATAAAATAAAGGATATTCAAACCTCCATTTTATTCCACTGAGTAGGATACCCGGAAAGTGTCCTGTGTAACAAAATGAGAAGGCTATGTTGCAACATTTATTTTACAGATAAAAACTAAAAGGCCCTTAACATTCTCCTGCTAGCACTTCTAAACTGCACATTCATGATATTACTAACAAGCATTTATCAATGCCCAATGTTTGCTTGTATTTGCTGTGACGTTGTCAAGCATATATAGCATGAGGCTAAAATTAACAAATTATAATAGTGCTGAGCAGCTAAGTCTTTCTTTCCCAGCCAAACACGTCAAGTCAAATATGAAATATACGCATCTTTATTAGTTAGATGCACTGGATTTTCCCAGTGATGAAGCTGCCAAAGTATAGGCATCTTTTTTTTTAACCTTTTGTTCTCTTGTGCCTCCCAACTGGCCCCCTTTTATGGTGACCCACAGCCCCATCAGCCACCATCCTGGGACTTACCTCATCTACTTATTTACCACCATGGGTGAGTTGGTGCCACGGAGCCTGCAGGGTCCTGCAGGGTTGAGGTATTTTTCTTCCCTAAATCTCACTACCCCCAAGGTCAGCTTGCATGCCATGGTGAGAACCATTTGTCATCCCACCTCCCTGAAGTAGGTTAGCAGCCAGTGGACATACAATCCTTGTGCTCCTCCTGCCCCCCCCCCCATGACTCTGGTCCATTCCCAAACCCTGGTCGCCGGTTGTGGTAAGCAGTAACTCTGCCTGCCTGCCTGCCTGCCTGCCACTGGGCGGCTAATCTATAGGTACTGAGTCAGTTGTAGCCCTGCATAGACCAGGGACCTGGTAATGTCTGACACCGGACCCAAAACTGTAAAACCTGGCAAAAGACAAATGGTCTGATTTTTACTGTTTTAGGGTCCAGTCCAACTTCATCCATTCCCACAGACCATGTATAACCTTGTGTTTTAAACACAACACTCAGTAACTGCCATGGTCCCCATTCATGTGGCTCTTCTTCCTTTCCCATCTGTACCTGTCAGACCTGGCGTGAGCACATTTTCCTCCAGCACGCCCTCTTCTGCCTGTTTCTGTTGCTGCTGCTCTGCTACCTGCATGCAAGCAAACATAAAAGCAAGCTATTTCATTTGAATACAGCGAGTTCACACTTAATAAATATGATTTAAGAGAGAAAGAAAATGTTTTTAAAAGGCTTCTGTGCCAGCATCTTCTTGATTTGATGACTCCAGTCTTTGGTTCTGTACTACTGAGGTCTTCTACACCCACTTGTCAGCATCTAGAAGACCTGTAAACATGCAGACTTGTCCCTGAAGACAATACATAGCTTCACTAGAAAAGGATGGCATGTGGGATGTCTAATTCTTAAGTTTGATGGTGTGCAGTTTCACACTCAAATTTCTTCCAGTGCTGCCTTGTGGCATGGCAGACAGCAGGGAACAGGTGCACTGTAGTGCCTTCTATACAGGCTCATGCCTTAGGGACAGATTTAAATGTAGGCTCTAGTCCCCACATACCCACCTCTGCCATTTTCATTTGGGGACAGAACATCCTCTGACTGCCCACCATGTGGCCTTACTCTGTAGGACTTCAGACAGTGGAAGTTCACTGGCTGTCCAGAAAGTCGCTGCTTCAGCCATTCCAACAAGAATAAATGCATGTGATCCACTTCTGCCACCTCATGGGCCGTAAACTACATTTATGTGCTGAGAATTTGATTTTTCTAGATTTCTAAATGGTTATTAACGTGCTGTGATTCTTGAGCATGTTTAACCATAATGCTCTGGCAATGGTCTGAAGTCACTTGATATATTCTGTTTGTCTTTAGAACATCCACAGGCATTTAGACAGTAGTTAACAAATCAGACAATGTGTCAAATGTATTGTTTGTTGTTTCAGATCAAAGGTCATTGTGTCTTCTGGCTGAGTAACTGTAGAGTTTTCTCCAAGATGTCGCCTTCAGCCAATCTTTGCTGTACTGATTGGTTGTTGGGCCTGCTGCCACTGCTTTACCTGCGTCTTTGCAGCTGTGCCTGAGGCTGTTCCTGCTTTGGTTTACAAGGGGACAGTCATCACAGAGACCCACCCACAATCAAATGTGGGGCTGGTCCCAATGTGCATTTGTGTGCAAAAACATTTTGGTTTAATTCTGGTTTACTGCAGTATAGTAGATTGCATCAGACAAATTTAGCTTACCTGTAGGCTGGCATCTTCTTTCCTACAAATTCCAGAATCCCGCAGCTGATATCAGAGCAGTAGGCAGCTGCGAGAGATTCAGTAGCCTGCAGTGCATGTTAGAGTTGTATCCACTCTGATCTTTTGTTTGCTAGTTCCACTGTCCACAGAGGACTGTACTTCACCCTTGAAGAAAAGCAGAACTGGAAAACATTTTATCGGAGATTATAGAAGCTCTAATATGCACTGAAGGCTCTGACCTTCTCACTGCTGCCTCTGCTCTGATGTAAGCTGCAGGGCATTCATATTTGTAGGAACTGAAGATTTCAGCCTACAACTCGGCAAAACTGGTTTGATATAATATACTGCACTACAGTAAACAGGAAGCAAACCAAAATGTTTCTGCACACAAGTGCACATTGGGACCAGCCCCACACTTGAGTATGGGGCCCTTTGTGATGACTGTTTCCACTTTAATCGCTCCATAGTCACAACAGTATCAAAATGTTCAAATCTGTGTCTCAAAAAAAACATATATATGTTTTAGTTCAGGAAAGAGAAAGGTAGCAGAGCCAACGTAACCTGCAGCCTCTCGGTTTGGGTTCCACCACATCCCTTGGGCCCGTTTTTATAGCTGACAGGACTAAAGCACAGGGAGGTTAAGTGATTTGCTCAAATACACACAGTAAATAAAATTACTGTGCTTTGGTGAGACTTGAACCTTGGTCTTCTGGTTGCCATGCCTGTGCTTTACCCATTGTACCACTAGAACTCTATACTGTTGTCTTGTATTTTCCTGCTGAACTCTGTTCCTAGTTGTTCGCTGCTGAGCTTGGAGTGTTGCTCAATCAAAGTACAGTACACATCCTGTCATGTAATGGTCCTCACTCTCAGCAGTTTGTACCTGGAAGGCAATGGCAAAAAAGTACAGCAGTCTCACTGGCAAGATCCTCCAAAATCTGTCCTTTCTGTCATAAGTATCCATTGCTGATGTGGTTATCCATGGTTGAAGCCTCAGCCATCCATGGCAAGGCATCCAGGGCTCTATAATGCCGGTTCAACAACTAAGTTGTCGACTGCCATCACAACCCAACAGATTTACGTCAACGCAACTTGTGGTTGGCGCTAAATCCAACTGGAGTGCTTGGCTGTTTTTCATTGGGGCTGGCCTCAAACACCCCATGGGGTTTGCCTCTCACCCCACCCCCAATCTCTAGGATTCTAACTCCAAGTCAGAGTTGGATTGGGACAGGTGCAGGACCAGGAGATGAGTGCCGGGTCTTGCTGATTTTTACAGAAAACGTCGATGTTATCGGCATCCGTATCGCTGCTGTAATAGTGCACCGCAGGGGCATACCAGCATCCAGGTGGGTCTCCACTATGTGCCTACTGGTTTCATTTCTATACCATCTCTGCACTTACTCCCACCACAGGGCCAGGCATATACTCATCTTGCAGGTCTCGCCTGTTTCAGTATAATTATTTGCATGCCGTGTGTTGCTGCTGTTTTATTTTGTGTTTGATCAAGCGTTCCATATTGTGCTGTGACCACACTTTATTTTTTATATAGCTTATTTATCGATATGTGTTATCAATTTTCAAATTAATAAGTATAATACAATTATAATATAAGTATAATAAATAATTGTGGTATGTTGGCACTGCTCACTCTGACCAGAGAGCCCTTGGACAGCTTTGTAACTTTATTCATTGTGTGATCTCACCAGTGTGGCAGTTAAGATGAACTTTATGTTTCAACCCTAATAAGACTGCATCATTAAAACAGTACAATGAAGTGCAGTGTCAGTGGATAAGTAAGTAGGTCCCTTCTGAGGCTGGATGATCTAAAGTTATGGATTACTGCCCATACCAGGAACTTGGGTTAATACTCAATACTGACACTGCTATCCATCAGATGAGACATTTAACTGAGGTTCCTTCTGCCTATCGCTTGTGGCTGTGCAGGTGGAAGTTAAAGATCTTATGGCACTTGGATTAAGAGTTGGAGATTTTCCCTGTTGACATTGTCAACATTCCAGTTGCCAACAGGGATCCAGTGAGCCTTGACTAGGCCAGGGACCTCTCAATTTCTTGAGCCTAAACAGTGGTTCAGAAATCCTCCATGAGCTACAGTTCAGTTGATACTGCAAGGTACTAGCCTGGACTTTTGGATTTGGTACCAGTGGAAGCTGATTTCCAAGTGGCCCACACTATCTCCTGCTGAACACATCTCTAACTACTGTATCTCCCTCTGTCTCTATAGTTGAATTTATGTGCCAGGGTTTAATAATTTATTTAATCCTTACAGTCATTTTAAGTTCTGAGTTGATATTAGAAGTGAATTTTGAGCCTTGAGTGTGTAAATCCTTCTCCTGCTCTCTGGTCTGCATTCTGTGTCTACTCCAACCCCCAAACAGTCTGCTGTGCTCTCTGTCCCTGTCCACTTCCTTTGTCCTCTTTTTCTGATGTAACAAGCTTCATCTTCCAGCTTTAAAAGCCTGTTTTTTTTACTTTTCCATTAGCAGATTATATCCTCTCACCACTAATGGGCTATATCTCTGGTAGCAGTGACATTTCTGTGTCTACTCCTCTATTAGCAGGTTTTTGCAGCTGCCACTAGAGCTCTTATCCTATCTGGCATCATACACTCTGTTTCCCAGATTTTATCAGCTCAAATGTATCAACCCCCAATCTGCAGCCCATCCTCAAACTTATCACCTTATTTCTTCTGCTCTCCGGAACGCCCACCCCAACCCTGGTCCTGGGTCTTCTACCCCCTCCGCACCCTGGTGCTGCGTGGCCTCCACATTGCCTCAATGAACATCTGCAGTCTCCCCAGAGAAAACTGCTGCACTCCAGTGCTGAGGCGCATAACACAAGCCCGACATCATTGCCATAGTGGAGACCTGGCTCTCTGCATCAACCCCTGACTCAGCTGTTTCCTGCCTGGTTTCATCCTGTTCCAAGAGGATCGAGTTGGTAAGCGTGGTGGGGGATGTGCAGTCTACTTGCATGACTCCCTCTTTAGCCATGCTCTCCTTCCCCCCAAGCTCAGTCATGGTGCCCAAGCCATCACCTTAAAGATCTCCCCTGACCTGGACAGGGGCCCTCTCTATCTTGCCACTACATACATACCCCTACGGTCCCAAGGACCAGCAATCCACTCCCTTACTGACTATCTCTCTACCCTGCCCCACAAAGCTGAGCAGCTCATCCTAGGTGACCTCAATGTCAACTGGCTAGGTTCCACTTCTGCAAACATAAAGGACTCCTTCACTGCCCTTGACATAGCTCAATTAGTCACTCTTCCTACCAGATTTAACCAGTCAAGTGGCACCAGCTCCCTCTTTGACATAATACTTTCCAACCGCCCCCACAAAATCATGACTGTTAATGTCCTAGCTAACTCCCTCAGCAACCATTCCCCTATCCTCTGTTTCTGGTCCTCCCCCATGCAAAAACCCTTGTGCAAAGTCACCTCCCGCTGCCGCTTTCACCCAGTGGGCCTCAGTAAACTGAAGCAGTACCTAGCCCAACTTGACTGGTCCCTGATCTCACTCGTGATTGATATAGACACTGCACTAGCCTACCTCACCAGAGCCTTCTACAAGGCCTGTGACCTCTTTTCCCCCTTTACCAGTACCTGCTCCAAAAGACATAATGCCGCCTAGATTTCCCTTCCCTTATTCAACAACTGAGGCAGAGTGACAACCTCTGGCATGTCAGATTCGAGTCAGGCAGGACAGTGGACAGACAGGCCTATAATGCCGCTCGTAACCAATGCATCTGAGCCATAAGGCAAGCCAAGTCCAAATACTACCAAACCACCCTGGGCACCTCCTGGGGCTCTGCATATGCTTTCTGGGATAATATTAAGGAGCTCAATGGAAAAACTCACTCCCCCATCTCAGATATCTGTCAATGGCACTATTACCACTGATCCCCCACATATTGCTGACTGCCTCAACACGGCTTTCTCTGACCTAAGCGCAGTCCTTCCTGTCCTCTTTTTTGACCCTATCCCTACCTCAACCTCCCCACCCTGAATCGCCCCCCATTTCTCCTCTGCACCATATCTCCCCATGAAGCCAAACCACACCTACTAAAGCCCTCTCCAGCCACAACCCCAGCTGTGACACCACTGACTCCAGGATTCTCCGTCCTAACTCTAGATGTCATGCTAGCCCTCTCACTGACCTGTTAAACTGGTCACTGTGCCTCAGTCAATTCCTGAGCCTCGGAAATCAGCTGAAATTACCCCAATTTATAAGACTGGAGATCGCACATTACCAAATAACTACAGACCGATCTCCATCCCCCCCACTCTCTAAAGCCCTGGAAAAATAGTATCCCCAGCTCATGGAATATCTAACCAAATACAGCATACTATGTCCAGAACAGCATGGCTTCCACCCTGGACACAGCACCACCATAGCCCTCCTAGAGTTCTCACAGCAAATACACTCTGCACTTGACTCCGGGGACATCGCTGGGGCAGTGTTCATTGACCTATCTAAGGCCTTTGACACTGTGTGTCACCCCCTATTGCTTAACTCCCTACATCAACTAGGCTTCTCATCTGGCCCCCTTGCCTGGTTCTCCAGTTACCTCCATGCCAGATCCCAATAGGTCAAGATAAACGGTACCCTAACAGCTGCCCTACCTGTTCGCTCAGGTGTCCTCCAGGGTTCCATCCTGGCCCCACATTGTTCAGTCTCTTTCTAAACACCCTTCCTAGCTCCTGCTTAGGCAGTATGCTCCTATATGTTGACGAAGCGGTTCTCATTGCCTCTCAGCCCACCCCATCACTCTCCAGAACTCTCTGCAACTCACCTTCAGCCAAGCTGAAAAATGGTTCCTCGACCATCGTCCAGTTCTGAATCTCAAGAAGACAAAATCTATGCTTTTTGCCCACCGCCAGAGTAACTCCAGAAATGCCCCCCTTCTCATCCTCCCAGCACCCTACACCCCCTTGAACAGGTGTTTGCATACAAATATCTGGGCATCACCTTCGACTCGGCTCTCTCTTTCCACTCTCATCTTAATTCCCTGTCCACTGCCATAAACATCCAGATTTGACTCCTCTACATCCGCAAAGATTGCCTCCCTCAGAATGCCCTTCAGCTGGCTATCACCTCCTCCATCCTGTCATTGGTCGACTATGAGCTCCCTATCTATGTGGCTGCTGACCCCACTGCCCTCACCAAAGTCCAGACCTCGATCGACAAGGCTTGCAGTCTCCTGACCAGTGGCCCCAGCAGAACGCACACATGCCAGCTCTACTCCTCCTCGAACTTACTCACCTTTGATGAGCGCCTACACTACCACACCTGTATACTGGCAAAAAAATCACTACTTGGGCTCTCCCCCCCCCAGGGGTTGCTGCATCCCTAAAATTGGCCTCCCACTCGGTCACCACCCAAAGCGCAACCAAAACCAACTTCCAGGTCCCGAGAGCCAGGACCTCTCTTGCCCAAAGATCATTCCACCACAGAGCCCCTACTTGGTACAACTCCCTCCCCACTCATATCACACACATCCCCAAAATTTACCCCTTCAAAATCACCCTCCAAAACCACCTCACTGACACTCGGAGCTGTAAATGCCCCTGACTGGCCCACACCTAGAGCACCGCCTGGCCCAATTTACAGACAACATCCTTCTGGACTGCCTTCTCTCCCAGCAACCACACCTTCCCCCCGGTATCACTCCCTAGAACCCCTAGCGGTACCTTATTATTTATATACTAGACTAATTGTAACTAATTGAAGCCTTTATACACGTTTGTATTACTGGAATTGCTTTGTGTGTTCTTTTATTGTATCTCACCTGTAACTTTCTCCATTGTTGTACTCCACCACCAATCGTTGTCTACACTCCCTGCGACAAGATGCCTTTGTAAATGAGTCTTTGGCTCAAAGGTTATAAATCAAAATTATGAAATAAATAAAATAAATAAATGTATACCCCTCCCCCCTTTACAGAATGCACCAGGAAATGACTTATCACAGTTCAGTGTGCCTTCCCTGGTAAAACAAATATAAAAAAAAATTAAACATACATATACCCTGGCCTTCCTTAGTGCAGGAAGGGGTAAAGTAGTGAAATAGTAATCACGCACCTTTAAAAGAATCTGCAAAGGCCTTAATGTTTAGCATCATGTGCATGTCCGCTGTGTTTCTATTAAAATCGAAGTATGCTGTAAGTCTAATGCACTTCTGCAGATGACAACGCTATTAACTGTAGCTATTCAGCAGCAGTAAATGAATGACATGGCCTCATAACTCTCACCATGGGAGAAGGGAGAATGTCCAAAATGCAGCTGATGCATTTGGGTGAGGGAGAGAGAAGGAGGGTGAGAAAGAGAGAGAGGACATGGCAAAAATAATGCTGATCCCTTGATAGCTGCTTTTGGCCGTGAAAATAAGGAAGTGGTCTTGATTGCTCAAAAACAAAACTGCAGGATCATTGCAGCGCAGTGAAAGCTAATGAGATGCTGTAGGTGCAACTCCCACCACTTAAGCAATCCAGTGCAGCAAGCTGTCAAACTTATTAATTTAAGAGTTTTATCAGGAAGGCATACTGAGCAGAGTACCACTCGATTCCAGGTGCGTACTGGGGACAAATACAATAAAACAACATGAGGCATACAATATAACACATGAGCTAATTGTCCAATACAGCAAAATACTTAAAAGCTCACTAGTTAGAACACTTTTCTGTCTTTGGAGCAAAATAAAAGTTTGCAGTCACAGGGGCCCAGCTATTTGAATTTGACCCTGGCTGCCTGTAATTAGGTCAGGATGAGATCTCAGAGCATTGCAGTCAAAGGCCTTATCCACACTACCCCTCTGTAATGTTACGGAGTGCCAAAACCGTTACCACAACGGTTTGTGTTTATACCTGTAACGTTACAGAAGGTGTTTTTGTAACCGTTGTTGAAACCACATATGAAGTGGTTTCAACAACGGTTATGAAACTGGTTACGCCTCGGTAACATTACCGGGCATAGTGTGGACACGTGGCACCGGTCACCTAGCGGAGCATGAGCTGCATTGTGGGAACGGGTGCCACGGTAACGGTCACCAGGCTCCCAAAGTGTGGACCGGTGGTGCTGGTCCCGTAACGGACACCGTGGCAGTGTAGACACACTGCACCGCTCCCCGGTTATAATGGTTTCTATCCATTACGGGGTCTGAGCAGTGCAGTGTGGACGGGGCCAGAGATGTAGATCTCTACTGAGCTGTGCAAGGTGGGGGTGAAAGTGAGGAGACATACATGTACTTCAGTTATTAGATAGGCTAAAAGTACTGTAACTATTATGCTATTCAGAATCATGATGTGTTTACAATTACTAGAAAAATGTGGGCTAACATTAAGAAACTTCAGGGGAACACTGGTGGTAGTACTCTACCTACAATGCTGAAAACAGATGGCTTGGTTTTGGTTATTACCGATAGATTTACTCAGGTAACAACTTCTAACAAATTCTTTGCAAAGGCTAGCACGGTTTTCGATGATGCTTTCACTAACTTGCCTCCTTCATCTGTTGATTTTTTTCTTCCCCTGTCAGCCAAACACCCTCTTTTTTTCCTTTTGAGAACTTAGTGAATCTGAATTCTATGATGAATTGATTAAGATAACTATTAAGAAGGGTGTTGTATGTGACAGAATTGAGCCTTTTTTCCTGAAAATTGGAGCTCCTACTGTTGTCAAATATTTAATTTTATTTAATTTCTCTTGGGCCACTGCTGACATTCTTCAAGACTGGAAAACTTCACTTGTAACCTCATTTAAAAGGGTAATGTTTCTGATGCAAACTGTTACTGAAGAGTATCCATTTTGTTGTAACCCACCTTTGTTCCTCCTGTTTACTCTTGTGCATTTAGAAATACCTCTTTGTTTCCTGTACTTTTCCTCGCTTCTGCCCTGGAGGGTTTCTTTCAGTTCAAAGCTATTCAGGCAGACAGTGGTTACTCCCAGTCCCTGAGGTGATACTTCAGAGGCTACCCCTCCCTTCCCTGTCTAGGGGTTTGATGTTGCAAGGTCTTGGAGAAAGGGGGGCCAACACTTTAGCCGTGTTTACGGCAGCAGCGCTGCTATTTTCACTGCTACTTTCCCGCTGCAGATATGCTCCACTACAGGAGAGAGGTTTCACAGTGCGCACTTGCTGCGCTGCAGGTCACGCATTTTTTGTTTCGCAGGGAGACTAAACTTTGTACCAGATTGAGTGCATTAGAGAGTTTACAACACACCTCAATGTGCGCAATCTGATTGAGTTACCCACTTCTGCATCGGAACCAAAAATGCATGCTCAGTGCTCTTAATGCGGTCCATTGAGTTTCTACACTGCCATCTTTATAGCATATCAACCGGTGTGCATGGGCTGATGTGCTGCAAAGACTGTAGTGTAAACACAGCTTTAGACTAGGTAGCAAAAATAACCAGGGTTCAAACCACTGTACCGTAAAAATGGGGATTCATCTTGTGACAGCGTGAGCTCCGTCAAGGTGCTGTCAGATGGTATCTCTTCCTCCCATACATGACTGGTGGGCTCAAGAACTGGCTCCAGTGTCTGTAAAAACATTTGTTAGAAAACGCACAGCAACACATTTGCAGGACATCAATGATTCATCTCCAGGCAGTAAATCGGTTGCAATCAGACACCGTTTTATTTTTGTTGAAAAGCTCAAGCAACCAACAGCTCCATGGAGAGGGATGGGGAGGGGTTAAATTACAGTTCATAGGTACAGTTTCCACACAGACTATGGCAATTGGCTGTGGCACAAACAGTTAGGGGACTCGGGTCCTGAACCTGGATCCTCTCAATCTCCTTTTCCCTTGTTGAGCCAGAAGGGACTCCCCTTTTCTTGTAAACACTCAGCAATGTTCTCACAGGCAGTTGCTTTCAAATACGGTAAGGTATGTCGCTCTTCCCAACTTGTCCAATAGTTCATCCGTCCATGGCATTGGTGGGCCCAACTTTGTGACTGCACTGGTCCATGATAGTCCACACAAAAATGAGTAGAGCCATCTGGCTTTGGGAGCGAGGACTATGGGTGAGGCCCAGGGGCTGTGGGATTTCTGGATTACCCCTAAATCCAGCATTTCCTCCACCTCCCTCCTAATGTCCTTCAGGACGGCCTCAGATACCCAATATACTGTCCATCATATGGGTGCTTGCATCTCTGTCTCAACATCATGCATCACTAAGGGGGTTAGTCCAGGCTTGGCATTAAACAATGAGGCAAAGTCTGATAAAACCTCACTTACTTCCTGGATCTGGTCCGGAGTCACCTGGGGCGACATTTTGATTGCCTCCACAGAGGACTCCTGCTTGCTCTTCCAGCAAGTCCAGAAAGGGATCTTATTGTCCATCCCTTCCCAGGACCACACACTGCAAAGACTATGTCAGCCATATTTGCTTATGGCTTCATCATGTTGACATGGTACATCCTTTGGGTATGTCTCCTGTCAGGCAGTTCTACAATATAATTTACATTATTCACCTATTAAACTACTTTGTATGGTCCTGCCCACTTGGCCTGCAGCTTTTTCCTCTGCACTGGGATTAGAACCATGACCTCCTGACCCACAGTGTATGAGCGAGCTCTGGCTCTGAAGTAGTACCATATCTTTTGCTTCTGCTGGGATGCTGTCAGGTTGCTTTGGACTGTTCCCATAAGCTCCTTCAGCATTTCCCTAAACTTAAGGACATAATCCAATATGGAAGTTCCCTGAGTGGCAGGCTTGCCTTCCCAGTCCTCCTGGATCAAGTCTAGGAGCCCATGCCATGCGTCCATATAAGAGCTCAGGGAAAACCCTGTGCCTCTTGGGGCACTTCCTATATATGAACAGCAGGTGGGGAAGGTATTTCTCCAGTCCCTCCCATGCTGTTCAGCAAATGCTTGGAGCACTAGTTTAAGGGTACCATTAAACCTTTCACAAGCCCATTGGCTTGCAGGTGATAAGGTGTTGTCTGTCTCTGCACCACCCCACACTTTTCCCACAAACACTTCATCAGGTCCAACATGAAAGAACCCCTCGATCAGTGATAACCTCCTGCGGGAACCTGACATGGGAGAAAATCCCTAGCAAGGCACATGACACTTTGTCCTCAGTGAGGATAGGGTGACTGCCTCTGGGTACCAGGTGGCATAATCCAGCACCATTAGGACAAACCTCTTCCTGGAAGAGCTGGGGTATTCAAGGCCCTCACAATATGCATTCCTACTCTCTGAATGGCTCCTTCACAATGGCCAAAGGAATTAAGGCAGCTTGGTTTTACTACCCACCTTCCCTATTTCTTGGCACCGGTGACAAGACCTGCAATATTCCTTCACCTGCTGGGTGAAGTTGGGTGAATAGAAATTCTGGGTCAATCGCTGCATGGTGCACACAGTTCCCAGATGTCTAGATGTTCGGATATCATAAGCAATCTTGAGCAACCTCTCACAGTACCCCTGGGGAATGACAAGCTACCTGCCCATCACCCCTCCCTCCATCCTTGCGTCCTGCGTATACAGCAGTTCATTGTCCCAATACACTCTATGTCTCCTGTCACCTCCCTGTGTCCTGTCAGATTCTGCCCAAGCCCTCATCCTCTCTAAACTATGGTCATTTTTCTGAGCTGCTGCAAAATCTTTACACGTTCCCAAGGCATGGGACAGGTCCCTTCAGTTCCTAAACTAGGGTCCCTAGTTCTCAGACAATTACACCCTCCCTCCTCAGAGTCACCTTCTGTAGCTGTTCTGTTAACTGTTACCTGGGAATTTCTTCTCCCTTTACTATTCTCCAGCGAGACACAGCTGGGAACCAGCCTCCCAGTGTTTTCCACAGGGGCTTCTGTGGGGTCCAGGGAACTACAATCTGCCTTTTGCCATCTGGTTGTGGGCAACCACACACACCACCCTCTTAAAGATTGCTCCCTATAATCACACCAGGGCAAGATTTTCTGCACTGCAACTTTTGCACAGTCTCCTGTCTCACTCCAGTCCAGGAGAACACTAGCAAGTGGCAGAGTTTTCTCCTCCCAGTGAATCCCCATACTGTAACAAACTGATTAGGTATAAGCTGTTCAGGCTCAACCAAATCCCTTTTTACCAAAGTAAGGGACACCCCCATGTCCCTTAACCCATGGGTTTTCACCTCATTCACAGTAACTGAGTGTATGTGCTCCCTCATGTTTATTGGCATGCTTTCAGGAATACACAAAAAAAACACTTCTTTCCATGCACCATTTTGTGCACTCTGTGCCTTTTAGGACACTGTCTTTAATATGCCCAGGTTGTTTGCAAAACCAACAATCATTTCTTTTATCAGGAAAATCCTTTCTTTGTAACATGGGCTGCCCACTTTCTGGGGAGGCAGTGAGGGTTTTAGCTGCCCTGAAGGTGCTTTTCCTTTCTGCGCCTGTCACACCCATCCCACACTTCCTGAGAGCAGACCTGCTCCTGGCATAGCGGTCCAAGAGTTCAGCAGCCTCCTGCAATGTTTTTGGATCTCTGTCCTCTAGCCAGGTTTTCAGCTCTGCTGGGCAAGCCTGGAAGAACTGCTCCAGAGGCACAACATCCTCAGTTTTCTCTATAGAGTCTGCTTTTACCCCTACCACCATTTCAAAACTGAAGCTGTTTTGTGGCTAGTTCCTTGTAGCTCATGTCAGGGCTTTCTCCTGAGCTACGGAACTTAACTCTGAATGCTTTAGTGTTCAAGTCATACTTTTTAGCAAGGCAGCTTTATGTTTCCCATAATCATTACTGTCCATTTGATCCAGTGTGTCAAGAGCTTTCCGTGCTGCAGGGGATAGCTGGAAGCTCCATAACTCTCTGTGAATTTTCACCTAAATGCATACCTTTTCATATTAATTTAAAAATGCATCCATATCCTCCCCTCTTTAAATTCAGCTATCAATTTAGAATTTAATTTGTAACCAGTCCTGGAGATCCAGGTTCACCAATGCCACTCACCTGCTCTGGGCTGGTCTTTGAGTTATAGCTTCTCCAATTCAAATTTCTTTGCGCTGTTTCTCTCTCTCTCTTTCTCTCTCTCACCATCTCCAGCTTCCTCTGTTCAAACTCCCTCTGTTGCTGGGCTTCAAACCTTTTCTGCTCAAATTCCAACTCCATTCTCCTCAACTCCGTCTGCAGCCTGATCCCTTCTTGCTCCAGCGTTGTGGGTGACCTTCCCTTCTGTTGTGGCTTTCAGTTCACACTGGTCCCGCTGTCCTTCTCCCTGGGACTGGACACTGTGATGGACCCTGGCCACCTCCACACCAAGGTCTGGTCCTTTCAGTTACCAACTGTGACTTGAGGTCTTGGGTAGTCATTTATGCATTGGCTGCCACAAAAGCCTCCATGAAGTGCTGTTTGGTTCGCCCCTTGCACTGGACTCCTCTTCCCTGGCACAACTGTTTCAAGAATTCCACAGTGTACTCGCTGTAGGTGGAAGCCATCTTCTTCCCTAATCTATGGCTACACTAGATTGCCCCGAAAAAAATAAAACAGAGAACTTTGTAACAAAAATGATATATTTCTTTTAAAATCACTGCCTTGTTTGTGTGTGAACTGTTACAGTTTATCAATCCAACACACTGGACTATTAATGCACGTGTTCACCAAATAACTGCACAGTATGCAAACAAATATTTTAGATCAGCTGGCATACAACCAGCCTGGTTCACAATCCCCTTCTGACTCAATTGAGCACTTCAGGTATTTCCTTACCTGGCTGGATCTTTACACAGGTTCTTGTTAGCTGCTGCATATGGTGACACAATAAGCACTTTAACAGTTATGTCAGAATTATTAATACTGTTCCAGTATTCACACTCAAAATGAGAAAATGTCCCAGGCAGGATTAAGGAAACCAAAATGTTTACTAAAATTAAAAGTGATAGATAAACACAAAATACAGAACATATATACATTAATGCTTACAGTCAGAAAGAAAATGGAAATCACAAAACAAGGCCTTGTAACTGAATTACTAGTTCTAACTCAGTTTTCAGTTGTGTGTTACCTATTCTTTTTTTTTTGTACATTCTCTTTATTCACTGCCACTACAGGAAACTCTGTCAGGCATCCACCTTACCCCCAACTCTACCTCCTTGCCTGAAACTCCTCCTATGTTCTGGCACCAGCCTGGCTATCCCCCTGGCTCTGAGCCCCCCGAGGAAGGGCCGTCCTATCTGCCTAGGGTGCTCTATCTACAATTTAGGCCGGGCTGGGCTCAGCCCAGGACAGGAGGGAGTCCAGCTTGATGGAGTGTGGCTGGTGGGAGGTGGTGCCATCGCCTATCCCCGAGGGCAGGGTTTTTCCTTTTTTCTTCCCGAAGCTCGGACATGCAATGACGTCCAGCTCAGCAGGTGCATGCTCCCGTGCACCCCCGAAAGACGTCCGCTGCAGCTTCAATCCTCTGCATTCTGCAGCCGTGCACTGTGAAGCCTCCAGCCTCCACCAGAGGTCATCAGTGCAGCGGCATGTGGATTCCCCTCTCCCCAGGGAAGGAGAGCAGTCCATAGGATGCTCGATCCTTCCCTGTCCCTGCTGACCCCGATCGCACCCGGCTCATTCCCAAACCCAAGTCACCAGCATGGTGTGAGGTGTGGCATCCAGCGCCTCAACCCTCAGCACCAGCAGGCCAGCCAGTGTGTTACCTGTTCTTGGCAGAAGTGCCTCTTAAGTCCAGAACATAAGTGTGTCTGTTCTTTCAAGGTTTGGAACAAGAGTGAGACACAGTCTTTCAGCCAGCTTGGCAATACATATAGTCAAAAGTTAAAAGTTCCAACCTCCTTGTGATGTCACAGCACAAGGTCACTTTTAGCCCTGTAATTAATTTATAACATGCCCAAGTATATCCAAAAAGGGTGTCATCTTACTGCTTGCTTGAAATCTGCAAAGATAGCAATATTAAATTATAATAGACAGTCTCTTACCTGATCAGAGCATTCCCCCTTTGATCTTCAGAAAAAACATCCTGAAAAACACTTCTTTTAGCTGTGTAAATTGTCACAGGTATCCAACAGAACTGACTTCCCTCTTGATGTCGTAAAATGCAATATTTTAAGACCGGTTTCCTTGGTTCAAAGCAGTGACTTGTTATAACCTGTTTTTTATAACAGTTTTCAGGAAGTTTAGCAGCTATGTGTCAACACAGAAAAGGAAACTAGCTATTTAGCTCCAGCAAGCAACTGCTTTGGGGTCAAAAAGTCAGGCTCCTTTAAAAGCTAGTCTTCCAGATGGGCCTACTGACCCTGCCATGTCTCAAGCAGAAATTCAAAGAAACATATATTTATATCAAAATTATATACAGATAGCTAGTAGGCAGTTATCCCTTTACAGCTCCCACTCTGAAAATAAATCTGAAAATGTGTTAAATAAGTGGTAAAAGGGGAGGGGTGGGTGCCCAGGCAGCTTCATGCAACTTTTGAATATGAGGCTGACATGGTCCACGGGGAAACAGACTGACAAAAGTATGGCTTAGGGGCCATTAAATGACTAACATGGATGGGGGTCAAGATCTAACTTCAAACCAGTAAAGTATGTCTTAGCTTCCTTGGTTTCTTTAAAGATTATTCCTGAAGAAGACATTCAGTTGAAATGGACGATTCTGTCTTTGGTTTCTATTTGCAGCGCTCATTTAATTGAAGTCTTTTGTTTTATTTGCTGCCCATGCACTGATGCAACACTCCATCGTTTCTGTTCGACAAAGTGTTCCTTGATGAATTCTTCAAACATTGGCAAAAATGGGAAGAATTGGATCTGAAACAACATTTTAATGATTTGATTGGCCAGCCTTTTCTTTTACCATTTATTTACTTGAAGCAGCCCAACAGAGATGTAACATCTCATTTTCATTGGGGTCCTCCTTCTGCCCATTAGTTTTAACTTACAAATTATTCATTATTTAGTGAAATACAATACAAATTCCTCTGCCCCAGGAATCATACAGGAATGCATTTTATACACAAAAGATAAATTATTTACTAACCAGTATACATTATATCCCTATGAATTAATCCACAACAGGGAGGCTAACCATCAGTATACAAACTGAAAAAATGTAATTCAATTATTGATGTGTAACTGTAGCCCAGGAGCACATGGCAATTGCACAAAGTAAAAGTCTAGCTCAGTCCTAATTAAAGATGCAGCAAATTAAACGTTGCCAGTCAAGCTGGTACAAAGTAGGGTAACATGGCCTTTGCAAAGCTTCTCAAAGTTCCCAACTCCAGCACCAACTTCCTATTTCGCAGCACTTCGGTGTTTCATGAAGTTTTGCCAGATAAAGTGGTACTTTTCCCAGTGAAGTTGATATGTAGTGGCAACTTTGTCAAAAATTCACTGGCAAAGTTGCTACTACACCTAGACTTTGCCAGGAAAAGTAACACTTCACCTGGTGAAAACTTTTCGATGTTAGCACTCGTGCTCTGTGATGTCAGCAACATTCATGAAGTGCTACTCAAAGTGATGTTTTTGGTCTTTGCCCATCTCTAGTCCTGATTCCCCAGCCAAAACTAGATCCATAGACTACTCCTCCTCTCTTTTGTTTTTACAATTTCTATTTACAATTTCTGTTTATCTCCTCCTGCCTACCCTCGGTGCCCACTCTTCAGGCTGCTCATCACCATCTCCCCTACTCAGGATCTGCCCCTAGAGTGCCTCACCTCTTACTTCCTCCTGCACAGCCGGTCTGTCCAGAATCAGTGGTCTTGGATGGGCCAGAGCTGTTGTCATCTAGGACCACCGAGGGATATTTTCCATTTTTCTGTTGTTTCCCTGTCCCAGCCACGGGACGCTGCAGGATGACAAGCATCCAGAGAGGAGACGTGCTGATGCACATCCCTCCCAAGTGCCTACAGACATCCCCCTTCCCCGACTCTGTTAGACAGAGCCGCCAATCCCTCGAGAGCCCGTGTTCCCACTGGCTTTCACATGATGTCAGGTGCGTACTGCACCCCTGGTATCCCACCCCAGAGGGAGGAGAGCATCTGTTGGAATGCTCAATTCTCCCTCCCCCTGCCGACCCCCGCTGACCCAAGCTCATTTCCGAACCCAGGTCGCCAGCATAGCGCAAGGTGTGGCTGCTAGTGCCTCAACCCTCAGCGCCACCGGGCTGGCTCCTCCTCCTTCTCTCTAGTTGCCCCAAAGTGATCAAACAAAATGAGCAACCAGGGCTTCTCCTCGTTCACACCTTGACTATGGAACTCCTTCCCCACCAAGGTTTGCAGCTCTCCCACCCTGTCATCATTTACAACTGCCCTGAAGGCCTCTCTCATTTTATCCATGGCCAGTAACTGTTTCTAATTCAGTTCTATAGTTTTCCAATGCACTTGCATGATTCTCATGCCAGCATATATGCCTGCATTAATGTATGTCTATTATTTATATCTTATTGATACCACTTGCTCATCTGATGTTCCATAGATATGAATGCTTCTCTCACTGAATTTCCTAATTTATTTTTGGATCTGTGATGCATTTGGAATATACCATGTTTTTGCTTTCAACCCTCCTGTGCTGTGCCCGCTATGTGGGCTTTTTAATTTGTCATTGTATTTTGTTATTTCTGTTCTGTACCCTCCTGGGTTATACCTTAAAATGAGCATTTAGCTGTCTAGTGACCTACCTGGTTATCAGAAACCAAATAAATAAATGTCATTTATTTCATTTATTTATTTGTTTGTTTGTTTGTTTGTTTGTTTAACAGGTAGGTGCACTGTTCCCACGGATCATTTTCAGGCACGACCCAGGCCATGAAAATACCATATATGAATACAGACAAAATACAAATTACAGAACTTAAGAAAACTGCAGGTGTCTACACAATCTAGGTTTACATTGAAATGCTTTGAACACAGAAGCATACAGGAGGAACAAAATACATTGGAATGCAAGATACACAACTTGAATAAGAATGCTATACAGTACAAGAAATTGTATTACATAAAATAAGTGCAATACAGTACAAGTAAGGAGCAAGTGCATTAAGAACCTCAAGGGTACTCCAGTGCAAAGAAAGATTATGTTAAAAAATGCTTACAGGGCAGAAATTATGACAACTGTACAGTTAGAAGAAGGAAACTTTTTAAACAGTGAAGTGAGGCATAGTTAAACCTCTCTCCAACAACATCCTAAAATGACATTTTTGCATTACACTTCTAAAACTCAGCAAGCAGAAATGGTTTACTCTAATCTTGCCCGTTATTTTCTATCCTACACTGTATGTTATCGGTACCTTTACTCCACTGTCATACAAACTGTACATCCTACCATCATTTTCTACTCTTGTATGTAATACTGTAACATGTATGTAGTCGTGTTTGTAAACATGTAAATATGCAACCATTGCATATTATTCCTTCCCTCCCTCCCCAGGGCACAGCAGTAATCGAGCAGTAGTCTGCTCAGTATGCCTTCCTGGTAAAACCTTTAAATAAATAAATAAAATAAAGGATATTCAAACCTCCATTTTATTCCACTGAGTAGGATACCCGGAAAGTGTCCTGTGTAACAAAATGAGAAGGTTATGTTGCAACATTTATTTTACAGATAAAAACTAAAAGGCCCTTAACATTCTCCTGCTAGCACTTCTAAACTGCACATTCATGATATTACTAACAAGCATTTATCAATGCCCAATGTTTGCTTGTATTTGCTGTGACGTTGTCAAGCATATATAAGCAGAGGCTAAAATTAACAAATTATAATAGTGCTGAGCAGCTAAGTCTTTCTTTCCCAGCCAAACACGCCAAGTCAAATATGAAATATACGCATCTTTATTAGTTAGATGCACTGGATTTTCCCAGTGATGAAGCTGCCAAAGTATAGGCATCTTTTTTTAACCTTTGTTCTCTTGTGCCTCCAACTGGCCCCTTTATGGTGACCCACAGCCCCATCAGCCACCATCCTGGGACTTACCTCATCTACTTATTTACCACCATGGGTGAGTTGAGCTGTCTTGAGCCTGCAGGGTCCTGCAGGGTTGAGGTATTTTCTTCCCCAATCTCACTCACCCCCAAGGTCAGCTTGCATGCCATGGTGAGAACCATTTGTCATCCCACCTCCCTGAAGTAGGTTAGCAGCCAGTGGACATACAATCCTTGTGCTCCTCCTGCCCCCCCCCCCATGACTCTGGTCCATTCCCAAACCCTGGTCATCGGTGTGGTAGGCAGTAACTCTGCCTGCCTGCCTGCCTGCCCTGCCACTGGGCCGGCTAATCTATAGGTACTGAGTCAGTTGTAGCCCTGCATAGACCAGGGACCTGGTAATGTCTGGAGCACCGGACCCAAAACTGTAAAACCTGGCAAAAGAACAAATGGTCTGATTTTTACTGTTTTGGGTCCAGTCCAACTTCATCCATTCCCCACAGACCATGTATAACCTTGTGTTTTAAACACAACACTCAGTAACTGGCCATGGTCCCCATTCATGTGGCTCTTCTTCCTTTCCCATCTGTACCTGTCAGACCTGGCGTAGCACATTTTCCTCCGCACGTCCCTCTTCTGCCTGTTTCTGTTGCTGCTGCTCTGCTACCTGCATGCAAGCAAACATAAAAACTAAGCTATTTCATTTGAATACAGCAGTTCACACTTAATAAATATGATTTAAGAGAGAAAGAAAATGTTTTTAAATAGGCTTCTGTGCCAGCATCTTCTTGATTTGATGACTCCAGTCTTTGGTTCTGTACTACTGAGGTCTTCTACACCCACTTGTCAGCATCTAGAAGACCTGTAAACATGCAGACTTGTCCCTTGAAGACAATACATAGCTTCACTAGAAAAAGGATGGCATGTGGGATGTCTAAATTCTTAAGTTTGATGGTGTGCAGTTTCACACCATCAAATTTCTTCCAGTGCTGCCTTGTGGCATGGCAGACAGCAGGGAACAGGTGCACTGTAGTGCCTTCTATACGGGCTCATGCCTTAGGGACAGATTTAAAATGTAGGCTCTAGTCCCCACACTACCCACCTCTGCCATTTTCATTTGGGGACAGAACATCCTCTGACTGCCCACCATGTGGCCTTACTCTGTAGGACTTCAGACAGTGGAAGTTCACTGGCTGTCCAGAAAGTCGCTGCTTCAGCCATTCCAACAAGAATAAATGCATGTGATCCACTTCTGCCACCTCATGGAGCCGTAAACTACATTTATGTGTGCTGAGAATTTGATTTTTCTAGATTTCTAAATGGTTATTAACGTGCTGTGATTCTTGAGCATGTTTAACCATAATGCTCTGGCAATGGTCTGAAGTCACTTGATATATTCTGTTTGTCTTTAGAACATCCACAGGCATTTAGACAGTAGTTAACAAATCAGACAATGTGTCAAATGTATTGTTTGTTGTTTCAGATCAAAGGTCATTGTGTCTTCTGGCTGAGTAACTTAGAGTTTTCTCCAAGATGTCGCCTTCAGCCAATCTTTGCTGTACTGATTGTGTGTTTGGGCCTGCTGCCACTGCTTTACCTGCGTCTTTGCAGCTGTGCCTGAGGCTGTTCCTGCTTTGGTTTACAAGGGGAACAGTCATCATAAAGACCCCACCACAATCAAATGTGGGGCTGGTCCCAATGTGCATTTTGTGCAAAAACATTTTGGTTTAATTCTGGTTTACTGCAGTATAGTAGATTGCATCAGACAAATTTAGCTTACCTGTAGGCTGGCATCTTCTTTTCCTACAAATTCCAGAATCCCCTGCAGCTGATATCAGAGCAGTAGGCAGCTGCGAGAGATTCAGTAGCCTGCAGTGCATGTTAGAGTTTGTATCCACTCTGATCTTTTGTTTGCTAGTTCCACTGTCCACAGAGGACTGTACTTCACCCTTGAAGAAAAGCAGAACTGGAAAACATTTTATCGGAGATTATAGAAGCTCTAATATGCACTGAAGGCTCTTGACCTTCTCACTGCTGCCTCCTGCTCTGATGTAAGCTGCAGGGCATTCTGGTATTTGTAGGAACTGAAGATTTCAGCCTACAACTCGGCAAAACTGGTTTGATATAATATACTGCACTACAGTAAACAGGAAGCAAACCAAAATGTTTCTGCACACAAGTGCACATTGGGACCAGCCCCACACTTGAGTATGGGGCCCTTTGTGATGACTGTTTCCACTTTAATCGCTCCATAGTCACAACAGTATCAAAATGTTCAAATTCAGGTCTCAAAAAACATATATATGTTTTAGTTCAGGAAAGAGAAAGGTAGCAGAGCCAACGTAATCTGCAGCCTCTCGGTTTGGGTTCCACCACATCCCTTGGGCCCGCTTTTATAGCTGACAGGACTAAAGCACAGGAGGTTAAGTGATTTGTTTCAAAGACACACAGTAAATAAAATTACTGTGCTTTGGTGAGACTTGAACCTTGGTCTTCTGGTTGCCATGCCTGTGCTTTACCCATTGTACCACTAGAACTCTATACTGTTGTCTTGTATTTTCCTGCTGAACTCTGTTCCTAGTTGTTCGCTGCTGAGCTTAGAAGGAGTGTTGCTCAATCAAAGTACAGTACACATCCTGTCATGTAATGGTCCTCACTCTCAGCAGTTTGTACCTGGAAGGCAATGGCAGAAAAAGTACAGCAGTCTCACTGGCAAGATCCTCCAAAATCTGTCCTTTTCTGTCATAAGTATCCATTGCTGATGTGGTTATCCATGGTTGAAGCCTCAGCCATCCATGGCAAGGCATCCAGGGCTCTATAATGCCGGTTCAACAACTAGAGTTATCGACTGCCATCACAGCAACAGATTTACGTCAACGCAACTTGTGGTTGACATAAATCCAACTGGAGTGCTTGGCTGTTTTTCATTGGGGCTGGCCTCAAACACCCCATGGGGTTTGCCTCTCACCCCACCCCCAATCTCTAGGATTCTAACTCCAAGTCAGAGTTGGATTGGGACAGGTGCAGGACCAGGAGATGAGTGTCGGGTCTTGCTGATTTTTGCAGAAAACGGCCGATGTTATACGGCATCGTATCGCTGCTGTAATAGTGTCACCGCAGGGGCTATACCAGCATCCAGGTGGGTCTCCACTATGTGCCTACTGGTTTCATTTCTATACCATCTCTGCACTTACTCCCACCACAGGGCCAGGCATATACTCATCTTGCAGGTCTCGCCTGTTTCAGTATAATTATTTGCATGCCGTGTGTTGCTGCTGTTTTATTTTGTGTTTGATCAATGCTCCATATTGTGCTGTGACCACACTTTATTTTTTATATCAGCTTATTTATCGAATGTGTTATCAATTTTCAAATTAATGTATAATACAATTATAATATAGTTAATAAATAATTGTTGGTATGCTGGCACTGCTCACTCTGACCAGAGAGCCCTTGGACAGCTTTGTAACTTTATTCATTGTGTGATCTCACCCAGTGTGGCAGTTAAGATGAACTTTATGTTTCAACCCTAATAAGACTGCATCATTAAAACAGTACAACTGAAGTGCAGTGTCAGTGGATAAGTAAGTAGGTCCCTTCTGAGGCTGGATGATCTAAAAGTTATGGATTACTGCCCCATACCAGGAACTTGGGTTAATACTCAATACTGACACTGCTATCCATCAGATGAGACATTTAACTGAGGTTCCTTCTGCCTATCGCTTGTGGCTGTGCAGGTGGAAGTTAAAGATCTTATGGCACTTGGATTAAGAGTTGGAGATTTTCCCTGTTGACATTGTCAACATTCCAGTTGCCAACAGGGATCCAGTGAGCCTTGACTAGGCCAGGACCTCTCATTTCTTGAGCCTAAACAGTGGTTCAGAAATCCTCCATGAGCTACAGTTCAGTTGATACTGCAAGGTACTAGCCTGGACTTTTGGATTTGGTACCAGTGAAGCTGATTTCCAAGTGGCCCACACTATTCCTGCTGAACACATCTCTAACTACTGTATCTCCTCTGTCTCTATAGTTGAATTTATGTGAGGGTTTAATAATTTATTTAATCCTTACAGTCATTTTAAGTTCTGAGTTGATATTAGAAGTGAATTTTGAGCCTTGAGTGTGTAAATCCTTCTCCTGCTCTCTGGTCCTGGGTCTTCTACCCCCCTCTCGCACCCTGCTGGGTGTGGCCTCCACATTGCCTCAATGAACATCTGCAGTCTCCCCGAGAAAACTGCTGCACTCCAGTGCTGAGTCGCACAACACAAGCCCGACATCATTGCCATAGTGGAGACCTGGCTCTCTGCATCAACCCCTGACTCAGCTGTTTCCCTGCCTGGTTTCATCCTGTTCCAAGAGGATCGAGTTGGTAAGCGTGGTGGGGATGTGCAGTTCTACTTGCATGACTCCCTTTAGCCATGCTCTCCTTCCCCCCAAGCTCAGTCATGGTGCCCAAGCCATCACCTTAAAGATCTCCCCTGACCTGGACAGGGCCCCTCTCTATCTTGCCACTACATACATACCCCTACGGTCCCAAGGACCAGCAATCCACTCCCTTACTGACTATCTCTCTACCCTGCCCCACAAAGCTGAGCAGCTCATCCTAGGTGACCTCAATGTCAACTGGCTAGGTTCCACTTCTGCAAACATAAAGGACTCCTTCACTGCCCTTGACATAGCTCAATTAGTCACTCTTCCTACCAGATTTAACCAGTCAAGTGGCACCAGCTCTCTTTGACATAATACTTTCCAACCGCCCCACAAAATCATGACTGTTAATGTCCTAGCTAACTCCCTCAGCAACCATTCCCTATCCTCTGTTTCTGGTCCTCCCCATGCAAAACCCTTGTCAAGTCACCTCCCGCGCAGCTTTCACCCAGTGGGCCTCAGTAAACTGAAGCAGTACCTAGCCCAACTTGACTGGTCCCTGATCTCACTCGTGATTGATATAGACACTGCACTAGCCTACCTCACCAGAGCCTTCTACAAGGCCTGTGACCTCTTTTCCCCTTTACCAGTACCTGCTCCAAAAGACATAATGCCGCTAGATTTCCTTCCCTTATTCAACAACTGAGGCAGAGTGACAACCTCTGGCATGTCGCTATCGAGTCAGGCAGGACAGTGGACAGACAGGCCTATAATGCCGCTCAGAACAATGCATCTGGAGCCATAGGCAAGCCAAGTCCAAATACTACAAACCACCCTGGCACCTCCTGGGCTCTGCATATGCTTTTGGGATAATATTAAGGAGCTCAATGGAAAACTCACTCCCCATCTCAGATATCTGTCAATGGCACTATTACCACTGATCCCCCACATATTGCTGACTGCCTCAACACGGCTTTCTCTGACCTAAGCGCAGTCCTTCCTGTCCTCTTTTTTGACCCTATCCCTACCTCAACCTCCCCACCCTGAATCGCCCCCCATTTCTCCTCTGCACCATATCTCCCCATGAAGCCAAACCACACCTACTAAAAGCCCTCTCCAGCCACAACCCCAGCTGTGACACCACTGACTCCAGGATTCTCCGTCTAACTCTAGATGTCATGCTAGCCCCTCTCACTGACCTGTTAAACTGGTCACTGTGCCTCGGTCAATTCCTGAGCGCCTGGAAATCAGCTGAAATTACCCCAATTTATAAGACTGAGATCGCATCATTACCAAATAACTACAGACCGATCTCCATCCCCCCCACTCTAAAGCCCTGGAAAAAATAGTATCCCCAGCTCATGGAATATCTAACCAAATACAGCATACTATGTCCAGAACAGCATGGCTTCCACCCTGGACACAGCACCACCATAGCCCTCCTAGAGTTCTCACAGCAAATACACTCTGCACTTGACTCGGGACATCGCTGGGCAGTGTTCATTGACCTATCTAAGGCCTTTGACACTGTGTGTCACCCTCATTGCTTAACTCCCCACATCAACTAGGCTTCTCATCTGGCCCCTTGCCTGGTTCTCCAGTTACCCATGCCAGATCCCAATAGGTCAAGATAAACGGTACCCAACAGCTGCCCTACCTGTTCGCTCAGGTGTCCTCCAGGGTTCCATCCTGGCCCCACATTGTTCAGTCTCTTTCTAAACACCCTTCCTAGCTCCTGCTTAGGCAGTATGCTCCTATATGTTGACGATGCGGTTCTCATTGCCTCTCAGCCCAACCCCATCACTCTCCAGAACTCTCTGCAACTCACCTTCAGCCAAGCTGAAAAATGGTTCCTCTACCATCGTCCAGTTCTGAATCTCAAGAAGACAAAATCTATGCTTTTTGCCCACCGCCAGAGTAACTCAGAAATGCCCCCTTCTCATCCTCCCAGCACCCTACACCCCTTGAACAGGTGTTTGCATACAAATATCTGGGCATCACCTTCACTGGCTCTCTTCCACCTCATCTTAATTCCCTGTCCACTGCCATAAACATCCAGATTTGACTCCTCTACATCCGCAAAGATTGCCTCCTCAGAATGCCCTTCAGCTGGCTATCACCTCCTCCATCCTGTCATTGGTCGACTATGAGCTCCCTATCTATGTGGCTGCTGACCCCACTGCCTCACCAAAGTCCAGACCTCGATCGACAAGGCTTGCAGTCTCCTGACCAGTGGCCCCAGCAGAACGCACACATGCCAGCTCTACTCCTCCTCGAACTTACTCACCTTTGATGAGCGCCTACACTACCACACCTGTATACTGGCAAAAAAATCACTACTTGGGCTCTCCCCCCAGGGGTTGCTGCATCCCTAAAATTGGCCTCCCACTCGGTCACCACCCAAAGCGCAACCAAAACCAACTTCCAGGTCCCAGAGCCAGGACCCTCTTGCCCAAAGATCATTCCACCACAGAGCCCTACTTGGTACAACTCCTCCCCACTCATATCACACACATCCCCAAAATTTACCCTTCAAATCACCCTCCAAAACCACTCACTGACACTGGAGCTGTAAATGCCCCTGACTGGCCCACACCTAGAGCACCGCCTGGCCCAATTTACAGACAACATCCTTCTGACTGCCTTCTCCCAGCAACCACACCTTCCCCGGTATCACTCCCTAGAACCCTAGCGATCTTATTATTTATATACTAGACTAATTGTAACTAATTGAAGCCTTTATACACGTCTGTATTACTGGAATTGCTTTGTGTGTTCTTTTATTGTATCTCACCTGTAACTTTCTCCATTGTTGTACTCCACCACCAATCGTTGTCTACACTCCTCGACAAGATGCCTTTGTAAATGAGTCTTTGGCTCAAAGGTTATAAATCAAAATTATGAAATAAATAAAATAAATAAATGTATACCCCTCCCCCCTTTACAGAATGCACCAGGAAATGACTTATCACAGTTCAGTGTGCCTTCCCTCGTAAAACAAATATAAAAAAAAATTAAACATACATATACCCTGGCCTTCCTTAGTGCAGGAAGGGGTAAAGTAGTGAAATAGTAAATGCGCACCTTTAAAAGAATCTGCAAAGGCCTTAATGTTAGCATCATGTGCATGTCCGCTGTGTTTCTATTAAAATCCGTATGCTGTAAGTCTAATGCACTTGCAGATGACAACGCTATTAACTGTAGCTATTCAGTAGCAGTAAATGAATGACATGGCCATAACTCTCACCATGGGAGAAGGGCGAGAATGTCCAAAATGCAGCTGATGCATTTGGGTGAGGAGAGAGAGAAGGAGGTGAGAAAGAGAGAGAGGACATGGCAAAAATAATGCTGATCCCTTTGATAGCTGCTTTTGGCCGTGAAAATAAGGAAGTGGTCTTGATTGCTCAAAACAAAACTGCAGGATCATTGCAGCGCAGTGAAAGCTAATGAGATGCTGTAGGTGCAACTCCACCACTTAGCAATCCAGTGCAGCAAGCTGTCAAACTTATTAATTTAAGAGTTTTATCAGGAAGGCATACTGAGCAGAGTACCACTCGATTCCAGGTGCGTACTGGGGACAAATACAATAAAACAACATGAGGCATACAATATAACACATGAGCTAATTGTCCAATACAGCAAAATACTTAAAAGCTCACTAGTTAGAACACTTTTCTGTCTTTGGAGCAAAATAAAAGTTTGCAGTCACAGGGGCCCAGCTATTTGAATTTGACCCTGGCTGCCTGTAATTAGGTCAGGATGAGATCTCAGAGCATTGCAGTCAAAGGCCTTATCCACACTACCCCTCTGTAATGTTACGGAGTGCCAAAACCGCTACCACAACGGTTTGTGTTTATACCTGTAACGCTTACAGAATATGTTAGGGAATCCGCTGTTGAAACCACATATGAAGTGGTTTCAACAACGGTTATGAATTGCTACGCCGTAACATTACCGGGCATAGTGTGGACACGTGGCACCGGTCACCTAGCGGAGCATGAGCTGCATTGTGGGAACGGGTGCCACGGTAACGGTCACCAGGCTCCCAAAGTGTGGACCGGTGGTGCTGGTCCCGTAACGGACACCTTGGCAGTGTAGACACACTGCACCGCTCCCCGGTTATAATGGTTTCTATCCATTACGGGTCTGAGCAGTGCAGTGTGGACGGGCCAGAGATGTAGATCTCTCACTGAGCTGTGCAAGGTGGGGTGAAAGTGAGGAGACATACGTACTTCAGTTATTAGATAGGCTAAGTACTGTAACTATTATGCTATTCAGAATCATGATGTGTTTAAATTACTAGAAAATGTGGGCTAACATTAAGAAACTTCAGGGGAACACTGGTGGTAGTACTCTACCTACAATGCTGAAAACAGATGGCTTGGTTTTGGTTATTACCGATAGATTTACTCAGGTAACAACTTCTAACAAATTCTTTGCAAAGGCTAGCACGGTTTTCGGGATGCTTTCACTAACTTGCCTCCTTCATCTGTTGATTTTTTTCTTCCCCTGTCAGCCAAACACCCTCTTTTTTTCCTTTTGAGAACTTAGTGAATCTGAATTCTATGATGAATTGATTAAGATAACTATTAAGAAGGGTGTTGTATGTGACAGAATTGAGCCTTTTTTTCCTGAAAATTGGAGCTCCTACTGTTGTCAAATATTTAATTTTATTTAATTTCTCTTGGGCCACTGCTGACATTCTTCAAGACTGGAAAACTTCACTTGTAACCCCCATCTTTAAAAGGGTAATGTTTCTGATGCAAACTGTTACTGAAGAGTATCCATTTTGTTGTAACCCACCCTTGTTCCTCCTGTTTACTCTTGTGCATTTAGAAATACCTCTTTGTTTCCTGTACTTTTTCCCTCGCTTCTGCCCTGGAGGGTTTCTTTCAGTTCAAAGCTATTCAGGCAGACAGTGGTTACTCCCAGTCCCTGAGGTGATACTTCCAGAGGCTACCCTCCTTCCCTGTCTAGGGGTTTGATGTTGCAAGGTCTTGGAGAAAGGGGAGGGCTAACACTTTAGCCGTGCTACGGCAGCAGCGCTTGCTATTTTCCACTGCTACTTTCCCGCTGCAGATATGCTCCCACTACAGGAGAGAGTTTACAGTGCGACTTTTGCCGCTGCAGGTCACGTATTTTTTGTTTTCTGCAGGGAGATTAAACTTTGTACCAGATTGAGTGCATTAGAGAGTTTACAACACACCTCAATGTGCGCAATCTGATTGAGTTACCCACTTCTGCATCGGAACTAAAATGCATGCGAGTGCTCTTAATGCGTCCATTGAGTTTCTACACTGCCATCTTTATAGCATATCAACCGTGTGCATGGGCTGATGTGCTGCAAAGACTGTAGTGTAAACACAGCTTTAGACTAGGTAGCAAAATAACCAGGGTTCAAACCACTGTACCGTAAAATGGGGATTCATCTTGTGACAGCGTGAGCTCCGTCAAGGTGCTGTCAGATGGTATCTCTTCCTCCCATACATGACTGGTGGGCTCAAGAACTGGCTCCAGTGTCTGTAAAAACATTTGTTAGAAAACGCACAGCAACACATTTGCAGGACATCAATGATTCATCTCCAGGCAGTAAATCGGTTGCAATCAGACACCGTTTTATTTTTGTTGAAAAGCTCAAGCAACCAACAGCTCCATGGAGAGGGATGGGAAGGGGTTAAATTACAGTTCATAGGTACAGTTTCCACACAGACTATGGCAATTGGCTGTGGCACAAACAGTTAGGGGACTCGGTCCTGAACCTGGATCCTCTCAATCTCCTTTTCCTTGTTGAGCCAGAAGGGACTCCCTTTCTTGTAAACACTCAGCAATGTTCTCACAGGCAGTTGCTTTATTTAGAAATTCTCCCACCAGTGGGAGCAGGGCACAAATATACCTCAGCCCTTACTTTACTTCCTTACAGGGTTAGATGGTACCTTGGGCACAGTCCTCTTTCCCGGTGCTGACCACTTCCCGATCCTCGGGCAGGATTTGTGCAGGGCAGCAGCTATCGTCTGACCTGATGCACCTTCACAGGAATACTCCCCACAGCACCTTTTTAAAATGGATTTTAGTGGACATGACCTCAGGCAAGGGGGCTGCACTGCCACCACAACCCCTCCAGAGTATCGCTGCCACATCGAGCCCCAGTCCCAGTCATGGCAGTCACCTTTCAAGATTTCCAGTCCAAACTGAGCCAAATGGACTCCTCCAGTGTCTCTTCCTTTCTGCTGCTTGGAAAATCCTCCAGTTGCCCACGGATGGTCTGTGGGATTCTTGCTACTTGCTGAGGGCCGGGAAAATCTCCTCATCCTGGTCATGGGCCTACCCAGCCTGACTGCAGGCCTCCCTCAGGGCCTAGGAGCTGGCTTCAGCCATTCCTCTCTTCTGGGTGACTCCTACTGAATTCTCCAACTGCTACACCATGCACCAGTTGGTGCTTGAACTTCCTCATGCTACTAAGCCCCATGCTTCGGCTGGCCTGGCAGCATGATTACAGCCTCCCGATGCCAACAGGGCCTCAATTAAGTAACCCCCACTTTTGGCATGGGAGTTACATTGTAATTAGTAATAATTATCTGCCCCCCCTTATCCGCCACCCTCACTTAATGCCAGTGTGAGTTCCTGTCCCATTTTCAAGAAATGCTATCTCTCCCTTGAACTACCACCCTCTATTATCCGCTGCTCTTTTATCCACCACAGTTTAGGATGTATGGAGGTTAGTGGATAAAAGAGGGAGCACTGAATTTATGCTTAAACAACTTTTTTCATACTTGTCAAAATTCAATTTAATTTCTGATAGTCTGTTTTTTGAAAAGGTCAAAATACTGTACATACTGTATCTAGAATGGTTAGTGATATTTACTCCATTTTTGATGACAGATCTTATTCTCCAGCAGTTTTCTTGGACTTATCAAAGGCTTTCGACACAGTGGACCGCTATCTACTATTAAATAGGCTGAGATCCACTGGTCTGAATTTTCATCTTTAATTGGTTTGTTTCATACTGATTGGCTCCAGTGTGTCAAAAGTGGTGCTGTTTTGTTCTGACTTTGTTATAGTCATGCGAGAGGTTCCGAAGGCTCAGTGCTGGGTCTTTTATTATTTTTACTCTGTACAGTATGAATGATCTGCTGAAGTACTGTTCTTGCACACAAACTTGCTTATGTACGAGACAACACAATTTGTATTCTAAGCTTGAGGACCAAACAGTAGCCATAAATTTACTCCAGAATGACTTTGATCTTAGACTTTGTTGAATATAAAAAAGAATGTTGTTTTGCAAACAGACTTATGATAGTCACTCTGATCTTTCAATCTATGCTAAGGACGTATCATGGTACTAACCTTATGGTGGCTAGTTCATACAAATATCTAGGAATTTTCTTGGACAGTAATCTTACTTTTAAAAATCTTATTCAACGTCTCTCCCATGAACTAAAGAGAATACCATTTTTTTGTTACAGAAATTAGGCTCTCTTTAGTAGTTTCATTCATAAACAGGTTGTCAGCTTATTATTTTTGGCACAACCTGATGATGGGCATTTTATCTGTCAAAGCACCACCACCGCTTTACTTGACACATTGGATCCTCGTTATCATAGCACAATTAGATTTCTCACTGGTCTCCTGTCCTGTGGAGAACTCATCATTGCGTATTGTATTCTTCCTTAGGTTGGGTGCCACTGACACTAAGGAGACTCCAGCACTGGCATTGTATTTGTTTGATTATAAGTGCGCCTGGGTAAAGTCCTCTGCTTACCTTACAAACCTTTTATTGGTTAAGACGTCTGCTATGAGTGATTAGATCTTCAATGATTTGTTCAGGTACTATGTCGCAAGAGCACAAACAAAAGTTGGAATGTTTACATTGTCAACAGCAATACCTTACCCTAGGTTACAAATCACAAAACCGCTAATTGACTTGTATCTGTTTAATGATTCAAAGCCTCAATTACCCAGTTATTGTACAGTTAATGTGATTGTTATTGTTGATCTGTTATCACTCTGCACACTTCAACATGAATTAGCGTGTTTGTGTATAACGCTGTACTGTATGTAACTTAGTCTACATGTATTGTGTGTTTTGTACTGTTTGTACTATATGGTTGCAATTGTAAAACAGATTTTCCTTTTAGTTTGCCCACCAATAAACTGATTGACTGAGGTCAGAATGTCCCTCTTTACAGAACTGGTTGGTTAATGGGTCTGGCAGACATTTCTGGTTCTACTAAAAGAACCTAGAACCCTTATGATTCTAAAATTTTAAACCAAAAGAGCACTTAAAGCTTATAGTGATAACAGTGACTGGCAGTGTGAAGGTACATAGGGTGTGGTTTGACTGGACTTATAAAATGGCCATTGCAAAATCCACAAACGTGACTGGCAGAAATATGTCACATGACTACCCTGTTGTGTGTTATAGTTTACTTATAGCTAAATAGGGAAGGACACTGCATATTAGAGCTTTTATAAGCTACAATCAGTTGTTTGCCAGTCCTGCTGATGTGTTGGGGCTAAGTACAGCCCACTGTGACTGTACTTGGCCCCAAAAGGACTACGCAACCAGCAAATAAAAGATCAGAGCTTATAAAAACTCTAACATGTACTTCAGGCTGCTACAACATCCATAGTTATAGCCCAGGTCTGATGTCAGCTGCAGGAGATTCTTGGTTATAGTAAATGTTCATGTGGAAGTCAGTAGGATCAGCCAATTGCAATCTACTGTGGGTGTGGGTTTCTTAGTGTTGACTATTCCCCTTTAACTGAAATGATGCGAGAATTTGTCACCTAAAGCTCAAACCTTGGATTCAAGTGGCCACTGTGATTTACAACAGCCAATACCACTCGGTATGTAATAAAGACACAGCTAGACTCTCGGATAGTGTTGACATTTAAGTTTGTAACTGTTATTGCAACTATGGTGCATGGTTCCCTGCAAGTTCCCTTTCCCCAGACTCTGAATTCCATCAGAACTAAATATACATACATTTCTGGTGTTCCCCCACCTCCCTGAAAGCCAAGTGTCACTACTTGAAAATCCCGTAGACTGGAGAGGCAGACGTACAGCTGCTGTTGTAGTCCTTATAATGCTATGGTGGCTCCTGATGCCGATACCCCTGCTACTTGCTTAGGTTGGTACTTCGATAAGCACACTGAGAAGCTGCTCCATTGTCATCCATTTAGCTACCCTGTTAAGTAGAAATATTGGTGTCGGAAGCCGCTGACTGAAACTAATTGGTTGGAGCATGTATAATGTCAGTGGTTCAGCAAGTGCACACTCGCATCTGAGACCGGATGATCAGAAGGTTGTGGGTTCTAGCCCCACACCAGGAACTTGGGGTAAAACATATTGACACAGTAGTGCACCATGAGGAGGAGGTTGTATTCTTAGGTGTCAGCTTCCAAATGTGATGTTAAACCACGGTCCGTCTGCCTTTACCGATGGTTGTTCAGACAGATATTAAAGATCCCATGGCACTTCTCAAAGAGTAGGGGCATGTTATAGTAAAGCAAAATTCTTACAAATGTAAAAAATAAATTATACCTTCAATCAAACAATTTCTGGCAGGGTATATAATAAATCAAGTCTACAATTTCTCCTAACTTGTCCAATTGAAGAAAAAAATACAGAAATATTTAAAAAGCACCTTTCTTAACCATTCTCAAGTTATACAAACAAGAAACAGAAGCTCCCTTACTGCACTGGAGCTCTTTCAGGCTGAATTGCCTAGATTTTTAAATAGCCCCAAGCGAAGGGAAGGATATTAATTTGTCCTGCATGGGCTGGCCACAATCCTTTTCTGCTTCCTGACTCCTCTGAGTGCCCCAGCACTCTAACACTTTGTGACATCTTACAGATCCAGTAGGTTGCGCTTCCATTCACTTGAATGTAGCATCTTTTCAAAGTAATTTTCCAATTTTAAATTGGATTTTCATACCGTTAGTTGAACTCCAGCAGCAATTGGTATCAAAACCTGATTTAAAACTGGAAATCACATTTGAAAAATACTCTTCATTCAAGTGAAAGGAGAGCTGTTCCCCATGCTCAGCCTATAAAGGCATCACAAAATATCAGAGTGTCATGTAGATCAGAGAGTCAGGAAATGAAAAGGGATCAGGCGGCCAGCCCCCTCAGGGGCAAATTACAACTGCTCACTCTTTGGAGACTATTTAAAAAATTAGACAAGAGCCTGGAGGAGCTCCCCATGAGGTCAGGTGTCTTGTTCTTTTGTTGGTATTATTAAGAAATGTTCTCATGAAAGAACAGAAGTTACAAAGATCCAGCTGAAAACAGTAACATATAGTGCAGCCAGAGTTTAACAACTCTTCAGCCACCTGTCACCCAGGAAGGACAACAAATTTTTTTTTTTTTAAACTGGTACAGTAGAGATAGGCAAAAAAGAATGTGTTCCCTCAGATATAATTCTTCAATAGCACTCTGTACTTGACTCAGCAGTTCCAATGGAGGAACATATTGATGCTGTATTACCAAATGACGCTGAACCTGACATATGTGATGTTTCAGTACAGGAAACAGAACAAATAATGTCCTGGTATTATATCCCCCCCCCACACACACACACATATTGGAGTACAAACCCAGAACCAATATATCATAGGTTATTGTGTCAAACACAGGGTCACTCCAGGCTCAAGCAACCTCCTGCCAAAAAGTTAATATATATGAGCACCAGAATCAGGGGGCATGCAATTAAACTGGGGGTGTAAGTGAGAAGTGAGGAAATAGTTTTTCACTGAAAGGGCGGTCCATGCCTGAAACAGACTGCTAGCAGAAGTGGTGGAGACAAAAACAATGGGAGGCTTCAAGCATGCATGGGATAAACATATTGCAGAACAGACAGGGAGGAGGGAAGGTTGCTGTAGACTACTATCTGTGGAGACAGATTGGGCAGGGAACATCTGGGCAGTTTGGGTGTGCCAAGCACTCTTTTTCTGCTGACAAACACTATGCTTCTTATTTTCCTGTGTCATTTATTAGTCAGTCTATATATACCTACATGGGCTGAGGTCAGAATTTCAGCTAAAAGTAATCTCAGATAAGATTGATACTAACAGGGATGTAAAGCAAGGCTGCCTCTCAGCCCAGCCCTTTAATGTCTACATTGATGCCTTGCTGAGTCAGTGAATCATCACAATGTCATAACCCGAATAGGTTATATTAACTTGGGTGTATTAGCATATGCTGATGACACATTCCTCTTATCTACTTCCAAACTGGACCTAAAAAGAAGGGAAATGCTCTTCAAAAAGCTTTAGGCATATAGGAAATTGGAGATTAGCATTTAAAAAAAAGGTTATGATTTTCACAAAAAAGAACATTTGCTCACTGACATTCTGACTGTACTACTAAGGGATTAGGTACACACGTAATAACTGTATGAAGAAATATTTTGAGTGCATAATACAAGACCTGGAAAAACAAATAGCTGCAGTCCAGAGTTTTTGTTTTAAATATGGGGGAATGGATTTACAGGAGATTATTATCATTATGAGAGCTAAGGCTGAATACTCTGTAACTACAAAATTTGAAGTGTAGGCCTACTAAGCATATTAAATAAACCTCTCATTAGAATTTACTAAAATTTATTGGGTCTTCCAAAAATTGGCATTTACTTCAGCAGAATTGGGGGTCTGGAAATTATAGCCACTAATTAACAAAAGGCTATCAAAAAACGATTGAAAGCCCTTATGTTTCTAGAAACCTGTTGGGTAAACATTGCAGTGGAAGGAATGATGCAATGTGATACACTAAAGCAGGCTTCAGCCTGTCATGGATTACATTTCTACTAGATAAATTGGACCTATTAGGGTTGAGATACCTCTTTTATTTCCAAATTGCGCCATTCCACCAATTTATTTAAAATAGAACAAAGAATTGAAGATACACACAACAGGAACTGGCACAGATTAAGTCACAGAAAGTACATCAATGGCTTGTAGAAAGTAAGAAAGATATTAAATTTGAATCACTTTTAAAATAAATACATGACCCATCTGACAGGATATTGTTCACATGATTTAGGTTTGAAATCTACAGTAGTAATGGTTTCAAAAAAAAGATGTAATAAGCAGGATAATTATATCCCACCTTTTTGTAAATGCAGCAATACTATGATTGACGAAATATCATATTACCTTAATCTGCCCTCAACAAACCAGCAAGAGGGAAGCAGGCGCAGTAGGAGTCAGGGATTCAATGGGGGGAAGAAGACAAGAGGGAAAGGTAACTAAGATGGGGTGGCACTGAAATGAGCACAACAACAGGGGTAATAGAGCAGAGAGGAGCACAAGCAGCAGGTATTGAACCCAACATGGAGAATCTGGTTGTGGCAAGAGGGCAAACCAGGGACACAAAAATAGTGATCTTCAGAGACTCAATAATCAAAGGTATAACATGGGTAAGTAGGGAGAACCCACAAAACAGGACGATAGTAGCCTGCAGACCTGGGATGGAGGCAGGGAAAGCACTACCCGGTGTCAAGGAGATGATAAATTAGGCAGGGGGGAAACCAGACCTAGTACTTCACATTGGTACCAAAGATTTAGCTGGAGAAGAGGAAGAAATAGTACAGGAAAGGTTCAGGGACTTAGCGAAGGCATGTAGGGAATTAGTAAACTCAGTGGCTTTCTTGGAAATAATCCAGGTCCCCAGGGCTTGCACAGCAAGAAAAATGAGTATAGCTGAGTTTGACATGTGGTTAGCTGGCTGGTGCAGGGAGGAGGGGCATGGCTTTATAGGGAAAGGGGATGGTGCATGGTCCAACAAAAGACTACATAGCCAGGACAGACTACATCTCAACTGGGCAGGGAAAAAAATACTAAAGGGCATGATGCAGGTATATCTGACAGAGGAACTTGGTTTAAACTGCTAAGGGGAGAGACAGAGAGGAGGCTGAAATGCCCCCCATGTAGGCAGGAGAAACAGGAGGGGGAGGATGCAGGTAACAGAGTGAGCAGGGGTGGAGGAAGGAGGGACAGACAAGGTAAATCCAGGGAAAATATAAAAGCAGGTGAGGAAGGGCATGTGGATGGTGGTGTCTCTCAATGCATGAAGTATAGGGAACAAGATGGAGGACTTACAGGCCCCTTCTGAGCAAAGGTAAGGTAGACACTGCAACCATTACTGAACCTGGACGACAGTATACCACAACTGGGACTGCATGATCCCAGGGTATAAACTTTACCAACGGGACAGGAAAAGGAAAGGAAGGGGTTTGCAGCATTCATCAGGAAGGGATAGTGAGTGGAGGAAGAAGAGATGGAAAAGGGGGCAGTGAAGCATTGTGGCTACAAATACAAACCCACAGGGTAGGAAAATTAGGTTGGGGTGGTTTATAGACCACTTAATCGGGGATGGACAGGGTGCTGTGTGGGCATTTGAGGACATACCAGGAAGGGGAAGCAATAGTAATGGGGACTTTAACCTGCCTAAAATTGACTGGGATGCTCCTGCCACAACCTGTGCCAGAAGGCAGGTGATTCTCAATGCAATACAGGATGGCTTCATGGCACAATTAGTGGCAGGACCAACTAGGGGAAGCAGTCCTGACCTAGTGATTACAAATGGGGAGCATGTCCAGAACATTGATATCAGGGAACCCTTGGTGGAAGTGACCACAGTTCAGTAAGGTTCAAAATAGATACAGGTAAAGAGAATATCCAAACACAGGTTAGGCACTGGACTTCAGGACAGCCAACTTTAATAGCATGGGGAAGAGATCAGGAAAAGCTAGGAACATTAGGGAAGGGATGGGGTGGAAACATTATGGGGATATATCAAGGTGCTATTCAAACATTCATGGACAGTTGCATAAAAACGAAGGGGAAGAAGAAGAAGAAGGAGAAGGCAGGATGGCCTAGTTGGTTCATCAAGGAAGTAGCTAGATCAATAAGGGAAAAGAGAGCAGCTTATAAGAAGAGCAAACAAACTGCTAGAGACGAGGATGAGGGGGAATTTCTCAGACTGGCCAAAATAGCAAAAATGGAAAATTGTCTGCTTCTATTGGAAGCTGAGAAACTTGCTATACTGCAGAGAACAAACTAGAACACATTTGAGGAACTGTGAACCTGGTAAGACATAATATTGTTGGGGACTAGTTAGGAAGGTAAGCTACGCTTTCTACAGAAAGTTTCATTTTTTCTTATTGGCATTAAGAAGAGAATTGCAGGATTCCATTAAGTGCAGTAGTTTTATAACCAGAGGTGAGCATAGCTGGTTGCTTGATTCCTGTGCTAGAGACCCAGGATTTGGAAGGATATTTGTGCAACATTTTAGAAGTGTCCTGCTGGCTGAGCAGTGAGTTATCTCTGGTTCAGATAAGGGTTTGTGTATTAGAATCAGACATAGTAAAGTGCCTCAACTGAAAGGCCCACTTACATCACAGGTGTCACTAGTCAATCAATTGATTCTGGTTGGGCTTTATCACTGAGCTGTCTTAGGCAACCACAGTGAGAAGCCAGTCAGAAAGACTTGCCTGCTTCTTTGTTGGAAGCTGAAAGCATTGCCCTATACTGCAGAGAACAAACTAGAACGCAGCTGAGGAACTGGGAACCTGGTAAGAAATAATATTGTTGGGGACTAGTTAAGAAGGTAAGCTACACTTTCACAGAAAGTTTCATGTTTTTATTATTAAGAAGAATTGCAGGATTCCAGTAAGTGTAGTAATTTTATAACCAGAGGGGGTGAATACAACTGAAGTTGCTTGATTCCTGTGCTAGAGACCTAGGATTTGGAAGGATATTTGTGCAACATTTTAGAAGTGTTCTGCTGGCTGAGCAGTGAGTTCATTTATCCCTGGACTCAGTAGAGTGGTTTGTGTAGTAGCAGTGGTCTAGTAAATTGTGGTGTTGGTTGACTTACTATAAAGGGCAGTACTCACCAGGGTGGTGGAGCAGTGGTGTATTTGATTGTTTCTAACAGTCACCAGCGGTTGTGGCCTACCCACCCACCCACCCTTCCCCTCACCCCGCCCACCCCAGGCGTGGCATTTCTTTTATAGCCAAGGTTCTGACATCACTCTCAACAGGTCTTGGGGCAGAACTGTCATATTTTTAATAACCCAGCACAGTGTATAAAGGGTAAGTACACACCAAAAAAAAAGTATATATTTTTTATATATTACTCATTGTATATTAATAGGAAGATGGACATGTGGGGAGTGGTGCAATGCACTGGCTGTGGAGCAGCAGTTTTCTGGGAGACATTCTGGAACCTGTGTTTCTGCCCTATTTGCAGGCAACTGTCAGCTCTGAGGGAGGAGGTTGCCCACCTCCGGCTGAACTGGCAAGGACTAAGGAGGCCTCCCACACCCAAAGAACACCAGTTCCACAACCACTGCCTCAGAGGTTGCCATGTGTGAAGAGCAGATGGACCACAGTAGGTTCTGGGAGGGTGAGGGTGGTGGAACAGAGGTGTAGCCTTCGAGCTGTACCTCTACACAAATCATGTGTCAGTATGGAAAATCAAGGTTCCTCAATGATGACACTCTCAGTGGAGACCAAGAAGAATGCTGGGGACATCCAAAAGGGAGACCCACAAAAGAGTGGCAAAGGACACCACAGGGGAAAGAAACCGCTTCTGATAGGGGACTCAATTGTTAGGGGTGTAGACCTGGGGAAGGGAGAGGAGGAGAGTGGTGCCTGCCTGGTGCCATGGCTTGGAGGGACAGGAAGCAAATCTCAGGATTGCAGAAGCAGCATCACTGGAGAGGGAACTAGATATCATTGTCCACCTTGGGACAAACCAACCTAGCTAGGCATGAGATCAGTGCAGTGCAGGATGAATTTGTGGAGTTGGGGAGGCCTCAGACAGGTAGCAAGCACGGTAACCTTCAGAGTGCTGCCAGTCTATGGCAGGGTGATAGGTACTGCACACACTATGCAGTTTAATGAATGGTTGCAAAACTGGTGCAGAGCAGTGTTTGGCTTCATTGGGGACTGGGGGTCCACCTGGAGAGATGAAGGTCTATACTGGCATGATGGTCTGCATCTGTCCAGGAAGGGAAACAAGCTCATAGGTGACAGGTTTAAAGGCTTCCTTGGCAAGCTTTTAAACTAGCCAAGGGGGGGAGGTGCTGATAGGAAACAGCAAAGTTCAAGCCTCCCCCCACAACACATGGCAGGTCATAGGATAAACACTGAGGTACAGAGCTTGACAGAGGGCAGGACAGGGGTAAATGGAAAAATAGACAAGGGCAATAAGAGCAGGGAAGGGGTAAAAAGGATAAAGCCAACATTAAATGGAGGTCAATATTCACAATGCCCATAGTCTTGAAACAAGCTCCAGAGCTAGTAGCCCTGATGGAAGAGGAACACTTGGATATTATGGCAGTCACAGAAACATGGTACACGGAGAACCATGACTGGGATGTCAACATACCAGGTACACAATCTACAGAAGGGACAGGGAGGGTAAAGAGGAGGTGGAGTACCTCTCTACATAAGGAAGGATAAAGCTACATAACTAAAAGTAAAGGCAAAGGACAAGAGGCTCTCTCGGTCACCTTGAGACAGGGAATGGCATCACAATCGCACAGGGGTTGTATACAGACCCCCATCTCAAGGGGAGAAAAATGGACAAGAAAATGGTAGAGGGCTCTCAAAATGGTGGAAAAGGGAGATACTGTTGATGGGGGACCTGAATATGCCAGATGTTAACTGGATGACATGGACTGCAGCCACATCCAAGAGCAGGGTCATTCTCGATGCCCTACAGGGGGCATGCCTTAGACAGCTAGAGGTGGAACCCACTTGGGAGGGAGCAATATTAGACCTGGTACTCTCAAATGGAGAGAGGATCAGAAATTTAGAAGTCAGTAGACATCTGGGAACAAGCGACCACTGCACAGTGTGCTTCACAATAAACACAACCATGGAGACAAGCCATACAAAAACAAGGATACTGGACTTTGGAAGGGCTGACTTTGGCATAATGGGTGAATACCTGATGAATGCATTAGCAAATGACCAGAAAGGAGGGATGGAAGAACAATGGAAAAAAATCAAAACTGCCATCATAGAGGCAACAAGCCTTTGTGTGAAACAAATAAAGAAAACAAAGTGGAATAAAACCCCACTATGATTCTCAAAAGAGGTGTCAGGGAAGGTTAAGGAGAAAAAGGCTGCATTCAAAAAGTATAAGGAATCATAGAAGGAGCATGACAGGGAACTGTATCAATTAAAGCAGAAAGAAATGGAGAAGGCAGTCAGAAAAGCAAAGGCCCAAACCAAGGAAAAAATAACCAACTCAGTTAAGAAGGGGGATAAAATATTTTATAGGTACATTAGGGAGCATAGAAAGGTTAAGGGAGGGATAGTAAAGATTAATAAAGGAGAGGGGAGGTGGGTAGAGGGAGACAGTGAAAAGGCAGAGATACTGAATGAATACTTTTGCTCAGTATTCGCAAAAGAAGAGAGGAGGAGTTACCTAAACCAAACAATAGAAGCACTTTGGGTAGTGGGGTTGACGCCAGTCCATTTACAGAAGAAAGAGTCCTGAAAGAACTCCTAAAACTCAAGGTGGATAAAGCAATGGGGCCTGATGGGATTCACCCTAGAATCCTAAAAGAGCTAAGGGAGGACCTAGTGACACCACTAACCACACTTTTAGCAAATCATGGGAAGATGGGTGGTGCCTGAGGACTGGAGAAGGGCAGATGTGATTAACCTTCACAAAAGTGGGAGCAAGGCAGAAGCAGGAAACTACAGACCTGTTAGTTTGACCTCAGTGGTGGGGAAAATGATGGAATCACTTCTGAAAGAAAGAAAGAATTGTTAAGTACCTAGAGGCCAGCGGAGCACAGGACCCAAAGCAGCATGGATTCACAGCAGAAAAGTCATGTCAGACGAATCTAATCGATTTCTTTGACTGGGTGACCAAAGTAATAGACCAGGGAGGGGCTGTGGATATGGCCTACCTAGACTTAGCAAGGCATTTGACACAGTCCCGCACAAAAGATTAATAATCAAGTTAGCCAGCCTGGAGTGGGTCCCAAGGTAGTAGCCTGGGTAGCAAATTGGCTGCACAACAGGACACAGAAGGTAATAGTGAATGGAACACATTCTGAAGAAAGGCAGGTTACTAGTGGAGTACCTCAGGGCTTAGTACTGGGTCCAGTCCTCTTTAACGTCTTTATAGGTGACATTGCAGAGGGTCTGGAAGGAAAGGTATACCTCTTTGCAGATGACACAAAGATCTGTAACAGAGTTGATACACAAGGGGGGTAGAAAGGATGAGAAGGGACTTGCAAGGTTGGAGGAATGGTCAAATGTATGGCAGCTTAGATTCAATGCAAAGAAGTGCAAAGTAATGCACCTGGGAAATAAAAATCCAGGAGAAGAGTACACAATAGCAGGGGAGGTACTAACAACAACAATAATGGAAAGGGATCTGGGTGTAGTCAGATCAGATGACCTAAAGGTGGGTAAGCAATGTGAGAAGTCAGTAAGGAGAACCAGGAGGATACTGGGATGCATAGGGAGGGGCATCACAAGTAGAAAAAGGGAAGTGGTTATCCCTCTGTACAGACAGTCGGTGAGACCCCATCTGGAGTACTGCGTGCAGTTTTGGAGACCTCATCTACACATGGACATAGACAGGATGGAAGCAGTCCAGAGGAGGGCAACTAAAATGGTGCAGGGTCTACATCAGAAACCATATGAAGAGAGACTGAGAGAGCTTAATATGTATACCCTTGATGAAAGGAGGGACAGGGGACATGATAGAAACTTTTAAGTACCTCAAGGGAATCAACAAAGTCCAGGAGGGTAGCATCTTTCAGAAAAAGAGATGTGTAAGAACAAGAGGGCACAATTTAAAGTTAGAAGGGGACAGCTCAGGGGTAATGTGAGGAAATTATTTTCATGAGAGAGTGGTGGACGCAAGGAACCGCCTCCTGGAGAGGTTGTGGGTCTAAAACAGTGGGAAATTCAAACATGCATGGGACAGACATAAGGCAATTATAGTGGGGTTGCAGGAAGTAGGCTGTTGGTTAACTAGAATCTGCAGCTTATCCAATAGGTAGGGAATGGGCAGACTGGGTGGGCCAAGTGGTCCTTAGCTGCCATTAAAGTCTATGTTTCTATGGAGTCCGAAGGCAAGGCACAGAAAGAACTGCACTTATAGCACAGGGGATAAAAGAGGGGAAAAGCATTCTTTAACTATATAAGGAGAAAAGGGACAAAAGAAATGGCATCGTCAGGCTCAAGCAGGGGGCAGAGTGGGTAACAGAAGACATGGCAAAAGCAGAAGTGTTAAATGACTACTTCTGCTCTGTCTTCATGAAAGAGAAAGACAGGCCGAATCCACAGGCAGGGATCAGGAAGGAAGGAACAGGGATAGACCCCATAGGGGTTATCGAGATAGACAGGGTGAGAGAGGGACTGAGGGGACTGAAGGTGAACAAATCCCCAGGGCTGGATGGGATGCACCCCAGGGTACTCAGGGAACTGGCCAATGAACTGGGAGGCCTGATGGCAGTTCTGTTCAATAGTTCCCTGAACTCAGGGGTGGTGCCGGTGGAATGGAGAACAGCTAATGTCATACCACTCCACAAAAGCGGCCCCAAAGAGGACCCAGGCAACTACAGGCTAGTAAGCCTGACCTCTATAGTGTGCAAACTTATGGAGTCCATACTGAAGGAGGGGCTAACAAAATACTTGGAGGAGAATGGTCCATGAGGACAAGCAAGCAACATGGGTTTGTGGCTGGAAGATCTTGTCAAATGAACTTAATTGAGTTCTTCTTTTCATCCGCAGGCGGTAGACAAGGGACAAGCAAGAACATCATATACCTGGACTTTAGCAAAGCCTTCAACTCGGTCCCACACATGAGGCTAATAACAAAACTGGAAAACTAGGGGGGAAGAGTGGTCAGGATGAGTAGAGAACTGATTGGGGGCAGGACACAGAGGGTGGTAGTGGGGGGGTAACCTCCAGTACAAAGGAGGTCACTAACAGTGTACCACAGGGATCGGTCTTGGGCCCGGTATTGTTCAATGTATTTATAAATAACACTGAAGAGTGTATTCAAGGCGAAATATGTCTCTTTGCTGACAACACCAAAATCTGTGCGAGAGTGGACACTCAGGAAGGAGTACAAGAACTAAGGGAAGACCTAGCCAGACTGGAAAAATGGTCAGGGATTTGGCAGCTGGGCTTCAATGCCAAGAAGTGCAAGGTGATGCACATGGGGTCCAAGAACCCAAGAGCCAAGTACTATATAGGAAAATTATGAGTAGCCAAGACAGAGGAAGAAAAGATCTTGGAGTAGCAATCACTAGTGACATGAGGCAGTCATCACAATGCAAAAGGCAGCAGCAAGGCCAATAGGATGCTGGGATGCATCGCAAGGGATTCAGTAGCAGACACAGTGAGGTTATTCTGCCACTGTATAGGTCACTGGTGAGGCTTCACTTGGAATATGGGGTGAGGTATCGGCACTCTTACCTAAAAAAAGACATTAAACTGCTGGAAGGAGTACAGAGCTGGGTGACAAAGATGATCTGGGCAGCAGAAAAGGTCATATGAGGAGAGGCTGAAGTCCTTGCAGATGTACTCACTGGAGGAGAGGAGGCAGAGGGGGGATATGTTAGAGACCTTCAGGTACCTAAGGGGTATAAACAAGGTAGCATGGAAAGGTCTCTTCATAAGAGAAAATACCTCCACCAGAGGGCACAGCCTAAAGCTAATGCGAGGAAAGTACAAGAGGGATGTGAGGAAGCACTTCTTCACAGAAAGTGTGGTGACGCCATCCATGGAACGGGCTACCAGAGGTGGTAATGACATCCACAACTGTGGATCTTTCAAGAGAGCCTGGAACAAACACAGAGGGGGATGTGGGACAGGGAAAAGAAAGGAGATAGAGGGAGGGACACAAGACTCTGATGGGATAAAATACAAGAACCTCGCACAAATTGGGCATACAAGATAGGCCTAAGGTCTCCCTTCCTGTTGGCTACTTTTCATGTTCTTATATGCTCTCTTTATGAAACCCAGAGGAACATCTACCTGGGCAGGCCTACTTGGCTCTAAATCAAATTTATTGGACTACTCACAACACATAATTCACTATGCTAAATACAAGTTAAATTGCATCTAAATGTTATGTTTTCTAAAGTTTTACCAAAGGACGCAGCTGCTCTTTAAAGAACATTGTTACTTGGGGAGGTTAAGAATTCTCCTCACATGTGACTGCCAAGTGCTCGTTAAACTTAATAAACTTTCTTTCTTTATCTGGTTTGTAGGGAACACGACCCTGGACACCACCCTGTGGGAGGAGTCATCTTAGTCACCAGTGTTTGTGAAGGCTGTCCCTCTGAAGCAAGTCTTTCTCCGCAGTGAGCTGGAGGGAGAATTTCTGAGAAACATTTACAGATGGATGCATTAAATGAACACTCACTAGCATCATGTGACATGCTTCCTACACTGGGAAGATGGACTCCTGGCACTCTACTTTTCTGTCTTCAGTGAAGTCTCTGTCATAAATCCTTCAGTGCTGTAACTGCACTCCAGGGCAGTGTGATTACCTGTGACGGATCTGGAGTATAGGAAGGCTGTCACCTTCTGGGTGGGGCAGCTACCCCAGGTGCTGGGCCTTGCAGTGGAGGATCTTTTCCCAGAGTCAGTCTGAAAGCAATCCATCAGGCTTCCTGAATCAGACTGTCCTATGTTCTGAGAGTTATCATGTCCCAGAATAGTAGGGCCGAATCACTGTGGACCTCAATTTCCTCACAGAGGAAGAGCAGAATGCCATTGTTTTGGTGCTGTCTAGGGATGCTGAGCTCCACAGGAAGAGGGAAGAATACAGTAAGCAAACCATTTTCTTGATAAATATAGCTTGTTTATGTTTACTAGGTAAGTCCACTGCAAGATCTAATTTTCAGGGACAACTCAGGCTTCAGTGAAGCACAAAGTCGAGCTAATATTCCATGTACAGTACTTGCTGTTGAACTGGACAGCATATGTATAAATCATGAATCATATAATTGTATTCATTTTAGTTTTGAAATTATGACTGTTCAACTGCAACTTTATAATTTTGCACATGTTCCTGCTGGAGGTTGTTGTAAATAAGCTGGGCCTAATGTTTTTTTAGTTCTTTCCTGAATAAACATGTGATTTTCTAAGATTCGGCGATTAGGGGGTAACTTACATTAAACCGAAGCTTGTGCTGGCGATAGTCTGTCTGAATAAATGTTAATAATTTTTCTGCAACCGTTATTGAATGGGAAGGGATCTCAATTTGGCCCTGACAAGGTGGGCAGCTGATCACTTCCACTTGCCAATTCATTTCCACGCCCCTGTGCTGTGATATCCAGCAAGGGAGAATGTGGGGGCACCCCCCCTATTGAAATGAAGGCATTTTTTTATTACTATTTTGTACATTATGATGGTGAGTTAGAGATAATACATTGCTCGACTAACAAGTGCTTTGTTAGTCGCAGCTATATGGCCTCATTAATTTCCAACTTGCCAACATAATGTAGAAAATGCTAATAAAAAAATACCCCAATTCATTTCAATGGGGGCGTGGCACACCTCCACACTTTCCCTTGCTGCATGTCACAACATGCCTGAGCATGAGGGTGTGGAAATGAATTGGGAAGTGGAAGGGATCAGCTGGCCACCTTGTCGGGGCCAAAGTATGATCCCTTCCCATCCGATAGTGGCCACAGAAAAATTATTAACATTTATGCAGGTGCGCTATTACCAGCACAAGCTTCAATTTAATGTAAGTTATCCCCCTAATTTCAGAAAATCCATTTAAGTTCAATATAATAAATTTTACATAATAAATATACCCGGGCCAACCATTAGTTCTTAATCCTAATATTAAGATTGGTTCTCATTGGCTGACACCGTTATGGTTGCCCCAGATTCGAGACCGTTTGGTTGAAGACTTGTATATACGAGGCTCTCTCGGCTCTTCAGGCGACCTGATGACAATGCTGAATATCCCCTCACAAAATATCTTTAAATTATACCAACTGAGACACCTCATAGGTAAAGAATTTGACTGTTGTTGTCAACCCCAGTGTCAGACCCTCTTAGATCAACTAAGAAACTGTGCATCAAAACCTCACAGCGTCTCCAATTTATATCTGCAACTCATGCTTACTAAAGCCCCAGATGTGCTGACAGGATCTAAAGTTTGGACATCCATAATTACGGGTCTTTCCATTTCTTGGAGTCAAGTATGGCGTGACCTATACACATTTATCACTTTAGACAGAAACAGACTCATTCAGTTTTACATAGTTAACAACATATATTACATGCCGCTGAAATGGGCCAAATTTGATAAATCTAGCTCTCCCAACTGTACAAGATGTGGCAAGGAATTGGGTAGCATACTTCATGTGTTCTGGTACAGCCTTAAAGTTGCCCCATTATGGAAAGCTATCCGAGATAGCCTAGATCCAATTTTAGGATTGGAGGATCTCTTTACTCCTGAAATCTGCATACTGGGTAATTTTTCCAATATCAAGATCAAAGAGAGAAAATACCATATGGCTTTTATTTCAATAGTGGTCAAAAGATTAGTGCTTCGTCACTGGTTGGATCACTCAGAGATTTCCTACCAAGACTGGGTTGAGGAAATGTCCTTTTGTTTCAAAGTTGAAAGATTAATTGCTAGTTCTAGGCATGCTCTACCTGCTTTTCAGAGAAAATGGGGCAAGCTTTATGCTTTGTATCTCCACTGAATTTTAGCTTAGACTCATACTGGTGCTTAGGGTCGTGCAATTAGGTATGTCTCCCTTCCCATCTCATTAATGTCTTTAGACTGACTCCAAGTATTCTAAGGCATACTATTCATTGTATCCTTCACAGGGTGAGCTCATCTCCAGTTAGGTATTTTTAGCGGTGGCGCCTTCGGGGACGAGGGTTATACTGATCCTGTGTACTGCAAATGTGTCAGGCCGACTGGGGGTATCCCGGTATAATTTGTTCTGGTCTCTGTATTACATCCTGATGTTATGTAAAAGGAATTAACTAAGAATTTCCCCCCCCAAAAAAAATGTTACATAATAAATATATTCATAACATATCAATCACAGTTGATTCAGTGCTACAAGAATGTGTTACAGTATACATTATTAAAAGTTGTTCCCTCGCTTGATGTTACAACTATTGTATTGGACTCTTTATCACCGGTAAACTAAACTGAGTGATGTAATAGTGAATGTTTCAGACACAACAATGGAACAAACATTAAAGGGGAACTGTCAGCTTCCCAGGAACAAAAACATGGTACCTATAGGCCAAGATTAGCTAAAATGCACTATATATTTTTTTAATAAATTACATAACTAAAATCTTTGTTTATCTGCTTGATCCTGCACCCCCCCCCACAAGCCATTGTTTTTTCAGAGTCTCTCAATGCCAGCCCTCTGATAAAGCAACCGATCGGCTAAGACACGGGGGACTCCTATGTGTCACTATAGTTGTTGGAAAAGATTAACACATATACAGCGCATGTTTGCGTTTCTAATGCTGGTGCAAATCAACCTAGGAAAGTGCTTTCCTTGGTTGATCGGTACCAGCTTTGTGTCACCAGCTGATAGAGCCATGCTATTCACTTCTGTGCAGCAGTGCCCAACTAATACTAACCAGCAGTCTGGGATGGCTCGGTGCTATGGACATGTTCCTTTCTCCCACTTTCTAGAACAACTGACAGGGTAAAGTTTGCTTTAGATGCAGAAACTTAACTCCAATCTGAAAACTGAATCTGTAATCTCAGGCTGGATGTGAAAACTTGATCCAGATATGTAAATCCATTCAGTTGTCATTCGGAATCCTCCTGACCCAATTAGTAGTGCTAGGACTTACAGTAAAATTCAAATCTCAAACTAGAAACCTATTCAAACGCTGGAAACATTCCTGTGTTTAGACCTAACTGATAATTTAAGATTTAACTAAATCCTTAATTCTGTACTTTAATCCACAAACCTGATCTTTAATCTCCTATATTTTCTGGAAGTAGCAGTGACAGGAACAGAATGTCCCTGTGGTTGCCACCTTGCTATCATGACAACAATGATGCAGGAAGGAACAGATGCTTTTGGTTCTGTCTTCTACTATTTTTCTTCTCTAGAAGAGAAAATCTGATTGGTTTCCTCCGAAGAAGTTTAACATTTTGTAAACGAATTAAAAAAAATGGACTCACAGAGAAGTTTCATCAGAGGGAGACAGGTGCAGCACAAATGATGAAAATAAGTGTAATCCCACCCCCAAAGGTCGGTCTTACCTTTCGAGCCTCTGGAGGCTCGGGGTGGTTCACCTGTCATGCCCATGTCCATTGGCTGGAATGGGTGCCGGAGGCCCAGAGAAGAGTTATTACTTTGCCTTGTTGCTCTTTTGCTGTATGCCAACAATGAACTGAAGGAGTCACTGACATCATCACGGATAACCCAGACTATAATCCAAGTGTTTTTTTTTTTTACTCTATGTTTATCCTGCTACAGCCCCCAGACCCTCCTATCTCTTAGATCCTCAGGCTGCCACTAACCAACCCACCGAGGAGTCTGCCCCTAGAGTGCACACCGCCTCAGTTAGCTCCTGGTTAACACCCCGGGTGGGGTAAGGAAGGCCTCCCCTTACCTTCCCTAGACCTCAGGGAGGCATACGCACACAGTGGAGTCTGCTGCTCTGGCTTCGTGGGAGCAGAGCGGAGGATCATCGCTAGGACCATCCAGGGATTTTTCCTTCTTTTCTGGTTCCCTCAATGCCAGCGTGCAATGAGGACCAATGAGACTGATGCACACTGAGATGTGCATCTGCTCCTGTCTTTGAGCATCAGCCCACCCTTGTTGTCCCTGACTGCACTGGAACCCCTGATATCCCCAGCTGGTGGTGGTAGAGTGGCAAGGCTAACTTCCATCCCTCCTGGTGAAGGAGAGTAAGCCATTGGGCGCCGATCCTTCTCCTCCCAGGCCAGCCCCTGGCGCCCAAGTCCATTCCGAACCAGGGTCGCTGGCATGGAGCGAGGTGTGGTGTCAGCACCTCAACCCTCAGCACCACCGGGTCCGTACAATCAAGTGTTTTAAGCAAGTGCCACACAGCTTGTCTCAATACATTTGATTGGCTGAGGCGAAGCTATCGCAGCTTTAAGAGGAGATAGACCCACCAGCGCCAGCCATGTTTGGGGAACCAGGCTTTTAAAAATAAAATAAAGTAAGTTCCAATGGGAAAAATTATTCTAACCAAAAAGCCTAATCGTGGGGTAAAGCTTTGGGGGATGGGGTTTGTAGATAAAGGACAGCTTTCCTTTAAATTATTCCTATTATTTGAAGTAACCCAAAGTCAAGCTTCATGAAGTGCAACTTGTATGTATTTAGAAAGTTTCTAACTATTATGAGTCCCTTTTGGCTTGGTTCTAACTTTGGAAAAACACCTTTTGGTAGACAAAACACTCTCAGGCCTCAAGCACAGCAGCACTTATCTGCCCTGGGCTGAAGGTGTTTGTCTCATCATGTTTGACAACCTTTGCAGCCTTTCATGGGAGTCAGCCTGCTGCTGGCCTGAAAAGGATGGCTGAAGAAGGTGAACAACACACCTTCAGAGCTACATATCTGTTTTATTTATATTCCCCTTGTATTTGTTTGTATGCACCCCTGTTACTTTTCTGTCCCTGCTAGCCACTCCTCCAGCATATTGGTCATGGTCCAGTCAGGGAAAAGGGGAGGGGGGGACTTTGTTTCCAGCACAAATGAGCACTCAACAAATAAAGAGAATAAAATACATGCCCAGCCAAGGCATTTTTACCTGCAAACCTGTCTGTCTTTCACTTAATGGGACCTCACTACATATGGTTTTAGAAGTGGGATTGCTGTGGCAAGCTCTGACCCAGTGAGAGTGACACAGAGGTACAGAAACTGGTACCAGTGGAGGACAGTTGAAGGCCAAGAAAGGTTGCAGGCTGCAGAAACTGCAAAGAAAATTGGTTAGCAAAGCTGTCAAGATGTCAAGTGCAGGTGTGCAATCTGGAGGCCTGATGCAGAGACAGAAACAGAATGAGTATCAAATGGAGATGTCTGTCATGCAGTAAATCATAAAGACTTTGACAGAACTGTGCAAGTGGATGATTACTAGACACCAGGAAGTCATGAGGCACTGTGTGAAAGTTGGTGGCAGAAAGTGCAGCAGCAGGTGAACTGGAAATGGGATGAGACCCTTGAGGCCCTACAAGATTGAGTGTTCCCATTTTGTTCCAGAAAAGAGCTATGTTGAAGCCAGTCCAATGGCCATAGCAGAGGAACGGAGGGTGTTATCATGTGACTTGACAACAAGGGTTTCTGAGATGTTCTGGGCTGAGGATGCAGAGTATCCAGGACATGCAGAATCCCATTATGGAGAAGGACTGTACCGAAACATATTCTTTTAATGGGGTCCTGTCCAGACAGGAGGAAAGTGTGGACATTCTATAGAGTCCAGGTGTGGGATGGAGGTGACTTTGCCCGAGCTGGCAGAGCTGGAGGGAGTAGAGGGGCTGTTCCTTTGCTGGAGCAGCCTGAGAGAATGGAGGTGCCATTGCCCAAGCTGAAGGAGTTGGAATGGAGAGAAAAAGAGGCGCAAGGCCAGACTTTTCAGGACTTGAGTCCATGCATCCACAAGGGGTGTGGAATCAATCCATTTATTTGTATACTGGAAAGTACGTGACCAGAAATACCACTTTTCACAAACATCCAGTGGGGGAATACAATATAAAGGTAAAATCAACATAAAAGAGAACAGCAAATACAGATGGTACAAATTCACATTGATCACAATATAATGAAATACAATAATCAAAGCAACAAAACTCAGGGATCAAAATAACGTACAGAACATTAGGCAACACAGTTCAGATGGAGATCAACAAGAGTAACCTAGAAGTAATAAGCACCATATAATGAAAGAGGGAGGGGAGAAACAGAATGGGCAGTACCCTTAAGTGGGGAAAGTGCAAGTCTACCTGGGTTGTAAAGATCAGGAAGTCCATTGAATTGACGTACGGGCATAGTAGGGAGAAGCATGCGAGGACAATACGAGGAGATGGTGGTGGAGTGTCAGGTGATGAGGGCTGAGGAGTCCCTGTTCTAAGGTTGGCGGTGGGTTGAGGAGAAAGTAGGGCTGAGGAGATTGGGGGATACAGAAGGGTTCATGGAAGTTCTACAGGAGGCGGCGTTGAAAAGATCTACCTTTGATCAGAAGGGACAGAATCAGTATTTCATGGGGAGAGTCCATGTGATGATGTGGACTTAGGTAAGATGCAGATTAATGATATGAAAATCAGACAGTTGTAGGCCTGTATAAAAACATTTGATAATGTTACTGTCTGTAATGGGAAGGCAAACTGGTGTAAACCTGTCTATGGTATAGAAAAGGGAGTTATGTACAGTACATATGGCACTTTATCTCCAAGACTAAACTAAGGGAGAAACAACTGATTGTGCCAGAGCTGTTTTGTATGCAAGTTGTGCAAATGACACATTTGGTCTCTGGTAGAGGGCATCTAAAGTGTCAGGAACACTGGAAAAGATGCTGACCCAATACCATTGGCCTGGTCTGTACAAACAGATGGAAGGTATTGCAAAAACATAGCCAAGTTTCTGCTACAAGGTTGTGGCCACTGCTAGCGTAACAGTGAGGGTAGTTTCCCAGGAAGACAGACAGTGGAAAGGGTACCAGCCCATGGGCAAAACCAGATCTGAAGAACAGGTGGTGTCCTGGATCAGAATGAGTAACCTTCCACCTGAGGTGGAGAATACAGTTCTGAATTGAAAATGAAGTAGGAAAATGTCATAAAGAATTGCATGTTGCCATATTGGTCCTTTTACAAAAAGATGAACAAAGTGGATAATTTGATACCTTTAGTGGAGCAACAAGAGATTTACAGAGTTCAAGCTTTCAAGCAACACAGAGTCCTTCATCAGAAAAGTGACAGACTATATATACAAAGAAAACTATTTAAGTCATTATTTTGTCACCCCCAAGAATGAAAACATCTGCTGGTAAAAAAAAAAAAACACTTTGTCTTATATTCTTCCATCCTTCTTTAACTCACTCCTGCCTATATTCGATTGCTTGGAAGACTGTATTCATACTTTTAGACTGAAGCTGAGATGCTATTTATTTGCTGAGGGTGATTGTAAATGTTTTGTTTAATAGCCTTTTGTATATCAATGGATACAATTGTGTATCTTGTATTTTGAGATGTATTTAATATTTTATCTGTATGTATTTTTGATGTGTACTGCTCGCCCATTAAAATGGGCCTTTGACCCATGGTCTTACCAGTTAAATAAACAAGTACATTGGGTAGAACTGGTAAAACAAAACAGAAAAAAACAACTTTAACACATGAATGTGACATTTTTGTTGATAAGGAAGTAAAATTATTTAATATTATACAGAGACAAAAAAACAGTTTTTGAAATCCATGTGTGTGTATGTGTGCACATGTGCTCAGAAGTACTTATGTGTGTGTGTGTATATATATATATGTAATAGATAAACCACTCTGAGGTGTGCGGTCATGCTCTGATATACACACGCCTTGGTGTGCATTGTACAGCCAAGTGCATCAACCACCCAAGGTGTGCGTATAGCAGTACGCAACTGCGCACCTCAGAGTGGTTTATCTAATAAAATGTCAAAATTGTTTTGAAGGGGGTAAAAGTGCAGTTGTGCGGTCACACTCTGATATACTTACAGTCATGTGATGCTGTTCCTTCTATAAAATATCAACATTTTCCCTACCCATTTTATAAATAATTTTATATATATATATATATTTATATACTGCATACAAACATATATATATCCACAAGAACACAGCACACACACAGCAGGATCCAACATATAAATAGAATCATGTTACGTATAAAGGCACACTAAAAATATATATATCAAGTGTAAGACATAATATACATAAAAAATAATAATATGCACAGGAAATGCCCATGTACTGTACCTGAAGCAAGAGAAAGGCAGTTGTCAGTTTAAGTTCTGTAAGGGGTCATGAAACTAAGGTCCACATTCATTCCATTTTTTATTCCATTGAGAAGACCTCATCAGCTCACCTTTCTTGTGTATTTCTGAAGTGTCCTTTGAGAACCCTGCAGTAGATGTGATCTGTTAATTATGCGTTTGCTTCATTATCTTCATGGTTTAAGATCACAGCTGCAGAACTTTTGTCAGCTTTCTTTATAACAATCTTATTGTTTAATTTCAGCGACTGTATTGTTCTCCTTTCTAACGGGGGAGGTTATTCCTGATTTGCTTTTGCTTGTTAAAGGAAAACTGTCATAATCCCCATTTACCTCCCAGTGTCTACTCACCTGCCAACTTGAGGCGAGAGGCTGGCATTTCTGTTGTAGGACATGTCATTCATTAGTAATCCTAATTTAATGCTCCAGAGTGAGTGGCACCATCTCACAGAGAATAGCGGCCAGCACCACCACTGTTATACAAATTACCTCCCTGATCTTCCTGCTGTGTGCCAGAACGCTCATTCATGATGAGCGAGGCACATTTTCATGGAGCAAAAATAAATAGCATGCCATGTAGAGGTCAATGAGCTGTACCTCTAGAAACAACCCCCATTAAAAATGAAGCAGTGTAAGGTAGTTAAATTCTGAATGAAAGCTCCAGCTCTGAGTTCAGGCATGCGCAGTAAACTCAAGGCTTCGGTGCTACTGTGCATGCCCGAACTCAGAGCTGGAACTTTAATTCAGAATTTGAACTATCTTACACTCCTCCGTTTTTAATGGGAGTTGTTTTTAGAGGTACAGCTCAAGGACCTCTACATGGCAAACTATTTATTTTTACTCCATGAAAATGTGTCCCTCTCGTCATTAACGAGCATTCCGGCACACAGCAGGAAGATGAGGGAGCTACCAAAATCATGCTCTGTTTTCTGGTGCAGTGGCACTTTCCAAATGGCACTTCCAGGACAGTTCAAGAAACCACCATACAGGCAAGAAACACAATAAATAACTTAGCAAAGGTTAGCTGCAATCATGCTAAAATATAAAGGTTGTGCTAATCAGGCATTTTTGCAGCCCTGTTTTAGACAGTTTTCCTTTAAGGATTTGGCAATTGACTGAAAACTTTGAATATAAGTGTCCAGTTTGGCATTATGTACACTCAGGAGTGGGGGAGTAAAATCAGATGACTTCTTTTTTCATAGATGTAATCCCTAGGTAGCACTATCCCAAGGGCTACTACCCCTGCCTGCTTGACTACTGACAGGTTGAGGGGCCTAGGTTCGATGGTGGGCGGCTCCACCCAGAGCTCAGGGTTTGTAGTGGTTAGACTAGTTTGGTCACAGCCCTCTGGGACACTGAGACCCCCTTTTATCCCTTCTAGTGGCTCACACAATACACAAAAGTTACAGTCCCAATACCTCACATGTACACACTGTTCAATCGTAGGATACCACTTACCCTTGAGATTGATTCTGGGGTTCATCTCTGAGGACCCCCCTGCAAAATAAGGTTAATCAGCATACACCAACCACTACAATGCTGGATGAGTAGGTACAGACACTTCAAACAGTTTAAAGTTTAACAACATCAAATCTGGTTTGTGTAGGGGGACAGTAACACAGGAGGGGGAGATCAGGTCAATTAACAGCATAAGATCACAGTATTGTGCACATTACAGGGTCTAGAAAGTCACACTCTGGGTACCCAGGTTGGGGGGGCTAGCCAGGTCCATTGCCTGGGGTTGACCGGCAGGTGCAGATGGAAAAGGGCCCTGTGTAAGAAAATATGCACAACACCTAACTGTAATCTGGAGCCAGATGGCTCAGTCCATGAAGAAATGGAACCACAATAATTAGATGACACACTTGCAATTTGATAAACCGATGGCAGGGAGCTACCCTGATTTGTACTCACAGACTCAAGGCTAAAAACTGGTACAGATGGGGGTTCTGGATTGCCAGACTCCCTCACACAGCAGGGAGGCGAAATTCTACAAACCAGGCACACAGCTTTGATCAGCAAACTGATTCAGTCTGCATACATTCTCTTGGCTTTTAGTCTACACTGCAGTGGGACACGAGGACCCATTTAACTGTCCTTCACAAGCACTCCACACATTTATATGTAAAGGAAATTACTATATCAGGCAGCTGCTTTCAGGTCCTGATCGCATTTACTGCTAATCCGGGAGTTCACACTGCAGCTTCACTTCCTGACAGACCGAGCGCAATTAAGCAGTTTCTCCAGTCTTCTACAGGGTGAGCCTTGTTCCCACTCGTTCAGCCTCTCTTCCTCTCTGTAGGTGCAGATTTAGTCCGAATCAAAGTGGCAATGCACCACCCAAGTTTAGGCCTCCCACGCTCTTCCTGCGCAAAAACTATGCAGTGCAGAAGCTCGGAGGTCCTTCTCTTGTCACAGTCACAACAGATCTGATCTGTCCAGACACAAGGCAGGGCACTCCATTCAGGTGCCACCTAGTCCAATTAGTGGACTCACTTGTCAGCCACTGAGAATTCCCCCTGTTGGTGCAAATAGGCGCCAAGGTCCAGAACTTCACTTCTCAGAATTACTAGCGATATCTCCTATGGTAAGTTGGCTCCCAAGAGAGTCCTGATTCTGGTTGGTCTGAACAAACTCCATTTTAGAGGCCCTCCTGTACTGATTGGATCTATTCAGTAGTTCAGATCCAAAATGGAGGGCAAAACACACAGAATCCCAGCTGCAAGAAAGGCAGGTTAGACAAACTGCATCCTACTTAACACTCTTACTAGTTTGAGGCAAACAGTTACATCTTTTGAAAGGGCTCCCTCTGCGCATATAGCGACTGCAGAAATGGAGCGATTTGCTCAGTAACCCAGGTGGGACTCGAGCATTAAATACACAGTACCTCCCATACAAACTAACAAAGTCTGCAAGCAGACAGCTCTTTAGGAGGCAGTACCAGAGGCTCTAAAAGCACTCACAGATAAACTGCTTAAACGCTGAACACCATTCAGGCTGGGAACACTCAGCCCGCTCCTGGAAGACCTTTGGGAACCCCCATTGGCAGGGGGGTTATACATAGGCACAACATAAAAGTGAAAAATACTGAAAAACCAGTGGGACAATATTTGTCTCCGTCTGATCACTCCATCTCTGACCTTTCTGTCCTGGTTCTCAAAGGATACATAGATACATAGACACTGTCAGCAGATAAGTCCTATGGTCCACCCAGTCTGACCATTTGAGCTTGTAAGTTCCTTTTACGTTTTTCTAGAAGTCTGTTGCTCCTTACCCTGAACTCCAGAATTCCCTTATGTCTATCCCATGCATTCTTAAATCCCGTGATTGTTTCAGCCTCCACCACTTCCTCTGGCAGGGTGTTCCACTTGTCCACCACCCTTTCTATGAAGAAATTCTTCCTCATGTTTCTTCTGAATCGCTCTCCCCCCAACTTCATCCCATGCCCTCTAGTCCTGGAACATCTTTTTCTCTGGAAAATAGTGTATTCCTACACCGTGTTCTTCTGTGTAAGGTAGTTGTATGTCTCCATCATATCCCCTCTCTCCCTCCTCTCTACCAGGGAGTACATATTCAAGTCCTTCAGCCTATTCTCATAGGACTTGTGATGCAATCCCTGTACCATCTTTGTTGCCTTCCTTTGAACCTTGTCTACCCTGTCTATGTCCTTACGTAGGTAAAATCTCCAGAACTGTACACTGTACTCCAGATGCGGCCTCACTAGTGTCTTGTATTGTGGAATTATGACCTCCCTTTTCCTGCTGGTGATGCCCCTGCCTATGTATCCCAGCATCCTATTTGCTTTACCTGCTGCCTTGTTGCACTGTTTCCCTGCCTTGAAATCATCAGAGATGATAACCTCAAGGTCCCTTTCCTGCTTGGTGCATACTATACCCCCTGCCCCAAATGATATGTTGTTCCAGGGTATTTGTGCCCCATATGCATTATCTTGCACTTCTCTGCATTGAATTTCAACTGCCAAACCCTTGACCATTCTTCAAGCTTCTGCAGGTCCCTCCTTATTTTGTTTACACCGTCTGGCATATCCACTCTGTTACAGAGCTTTGTGTTGTCAGTGAACAGTGAAATTCTGCCTTCTAGGTCCTGCGCAATGTCAATGATGAAGATGCTGAATAGGACCGGTCCCAGCACTGATCCCTGTGCTACCCCACTGGTCACTCTTCCCTCTGTAGAGTGACCACCATTTACATCACCCTCTGTGTCCTGCCATCCAGCCAATTACCCACCCACTGCACTACTGTCCTGCCCATTCCTATATTCCCCAGTTTGTTTAATAGCCTTCTGTGTGGCACAGTGTCAAAGGCCTTGCTGAAGGACACTTCAGAAATACCCAAGAAAGGCAGGCTTATGAGGTAAGACTTGTTTTTCTTCTAAATATAATATGGAATGAATGTGAACCTTAGTTTCATGACCCATTACAGAATTGAAACTGACAACTGCCTTTCTCTTTCCTCAGGAACAGTACATGGACATTTCCTGTGCATATTATTATTTTAGAGATATATTATAGGGGCACAGTAGCACCCCTATAGTTAGGGTTGTACCGGCAGTTCAATGTTAAACCCTAATTTGTGCAGTTTAATAACTTTGTAATGTTTCAAAGGGTTTGCATGACATTTTGCATGCACCGTCTCATGGGGAAGATCTCCTAACATGCCAAAGTTTGTTAAAGTCAGATGTGCGGAGTCCGAGACATGAATAGTGGAAAAAGTGAATTTTTCGGGATTTTTTTCCCATTGGTTTTGTTGGAATTTCTGTCAACTTGGCTAGTGCCCAGATGGTTTGGAATTTTGGCCTGAATTTTTCAGGGTAGAAAGACTCTGACCCACAGAATTATGAAATTTTGAATAATTGGTTCTGAGCATGCTCTGTAAGCACTTAAAAAATAGCTGTATGAAATTAAAAAAATATTTTTTTTTCATATTGATATCATTCTTTTTTGTGAGGGGAAATCCTTTGTCATTTGCCGCCATCTTGTTTTCAGTTTTCACCACAAATTCAAATTTAAAAAGCCTCCAAAACGACTTTCTGAAGTGCAAGCAACACATGTATATTGCTTATCTGGACCCAGTTAGCTAGATTCTGCACTTAACTATTGTATAAATGGCCTGAACTTTTTTTTTGTAACATTTAAAATCTTCTTTTGTGATTGGCTTATCACAAAAAAAGATTATTTTTTCATATTTACCGATGTTTCCTGATCCCCTTATTGTGTTCCTTTTATCTCAAGTAACCTACCACCCAGACTGTTTGGAATTTTGGTCTAAAATGTTTAGGGTTAAAAGGGGGTTGGGGCACAGACGTGCCTTTTGCTGGTTTGATGAACAAATATTAATTCCTTCTAAAGTTATTTATGTTTTTTTTTTGAAGTTTGTAAACCTTTTTTCGTGACAAGAAATGAAAAAAGATTATTTATTTTGTATGGGTCACGAAAAAAATATATTTTTTTGGTGAGGGAAAAATCCTTTTTTGTGAGCCACAGTCTTTTCCCTGGTGTCTAGTGGCACCCCCAACCTCAGTTCGCCACCTACCTAATTATGTATTACTTCCCCGGTGTCTAGTGTTGTCCCCCCACCCTCCAGTCATTGCCCCATTATTATTTGTTTAATTCCTTGGTGTCTACTGGCATCCCACCCTCTGATTGCCATCCCTGTATATAAATTATATTTCCCTGGTGTCTAGTGGCACCCCCATCCTCTGTTTGCTCTCTCCATATTTTTTGGTGTTTAGTGTTGCCTCCACCCTCTGATCACTGCTGTCCTAATTATTTATCATTTTCCTGGTGCCCTCCACCCTCCAATCGTCATCCCTATGTTTATTTTTTAATTCCCTGGTGTCTAGTGGCGCCCCCCACCCTCCTATTGTTGTTCCTGTAATATATTTTATTTTCCCTGGTGTACAGTGGCACCCTCCACCCTCCAATTGACATCCACATAATACAGTAGTTTGTTTAGTCCCTGGTGTCCAGTGACACCCCCACCTTCCAATCCCCTATCCTTTTCTTTATGTCTCTGTAATAAAGAAAACAGGCCATCATTGTTTTTTTTGGAATTGTAAGAAGAAGAAAAAATACAGTCCCTCACTGATCTCCCCCCACCCCAACCTACCACTGAGCACCCACCACCTGGCACCACCCACACACCCTTATGCACCTGAACAGGTTACAGGATAAAAATCCACTCTTCAGTGGAACACACATCTTGCTGCTGGAGCCGCCGACTGCAATATGAGAAACTAAGGTAAATGCAGTTCTGTGTATTTCAATGGGGGTTTCAACTTCGTGGCATAACTTTGCCATTTTTGCATATTAGAGCTCAAATTTTCAACATGACCTTTTTGGGACCCTACCTCATGAACAGTGTTGGTGGAATTATGAAAATCTGTCCAAAAAGGTGATTTCACAGTCACTTGTCGAAATCACCTTTTGGAGGGATTTCAAAATTTCCACCACCCTTCTTCATCAGGTGGGGTCAGAGGAAAACTATGTTGGGGTCAAAATATGTAAAAATGCCAAAGATGTGCACATATGTTGAAATTTTGCTACTCTTCCTTGCAACTTTGGCAATTTTAAATATTCTGGCCTGGATATTCAAACTGCGCCAGGCTGTGGCGCAAGCCTGGGTGAAGCTCAACTTGGTTGCACAGGGGTGTGGCCTGGGCGATATTCAATGGAGCTGCGCTATGGCGCAGCAGCTTTGAATATTGCACTTGGCCATCCCTACTGTGCATGCATACATGCAGTGGCACTGGCGCCAGTGCAAGTGGCCAGAGTGGAGCATGGAGATGCGCTAGCACAAGTGCCATTGCGCCCATGCACAGCACCTGCGACATTCAAAAGGGGGACATGCAAATGGGGCCATAATTTATGCAAGGTGCACATGAGGCCATTTGCATGATATTATGGCCCCATATGCATCCCATTAGCATGCAGGTGCGCCGATCCCCAATGACTTGTGCCTGGCACCCTGCCAGGTAGCAGCCGTCAGGGACCGTCACCCCCTGCAGCCCAATCGCAGGCATTTGCCTAAAAAATAATCCTCATCTAATATCCCTGGTGGTCCAGTGGACCGCTATGTGCCCGATCGCGGGCATTTGTCTACAAAAAACATCCCCATCCAATTTCCCAGGTGGTCTAGTGGACCGATCGCTGCCTGATTGTGGGCATCTTTTTCAATCACCCCCCCCCACCAGTATCCCTGGTGGTCCAGTGGACCGCACTCTGCCCAATCATGGGCATCTGTAAAACATGAAAAGTCCTATTACCCTGGTGGTCTAGTGTACCACCCTCCCCACCCGCCCACTGAGCCCCACCACTCCGCCCCTCCGTCAGCCGGTGGGTGGCAGCACCCACCCGCCTGCCACTCCTGCTGACTGGCAGCTCGGTGAGGCTGCATGCCCATTGGTTCACAGCGTGAGCCAATGGGTGTGCAGCCTATACCGTACTACACAGTCCAGATATGTGAATGATGTCCACTGGACCACCAGGGATATTGAACGGGGATGTTTTTTGTAGACAAATGCCCGTGATCGGGCACATAGCGGTCCACTGAACCACCAGGGATATTGGAGGGGGGTTTATTTACATGGATGCCCACGATGGGGCATGGGGGCGCCAGCAGGTGCGGCAGGAACTCGGTGTGGCAGCTGCCATGTTAGCCGCTAATGCGCACGGCAGCTCACCTTGGGTGGCCATCATTTGTTCCTTTTTTGGCTTAACTTTGAAGCAGGTGCAGGTAGGGGTTGCATATGTATGGCTCTGCACATCCCGGATGAATATCGGGCTGTGCAGGTTATGCATGGGCACGCCTCACCTGTGCTGCATACATTACTGATGCGCTTCAGCGCTCGGGATTTGCAGCACACTTTTCCCTTTTGAATATCACGCCAGGCGGATTGTAGTGGGTTGCCATGATGAACACTGTTGCACCATGTGCAACCCTTTTGAATATCTGGGCCTCTGACTCTAACTTTTCAACATAATTAACCATCTTTTTACACCACCTCATGGACATGACAGCTGTCATTTTTCAAACCCTGGCCAAACTGTGTTTTCACACCTGAGGCTTGCAAGGGTGTTGCAGTAGTGTGGAATTACATTTTGGCGGGGATTTCAAAATTTTCATTACTGGGTTCATGATGTAGGATAATAAGAAGGTTATGCTGACAATGTCATTCTGTTTTAATACAAATGGAAGCACAGGGCCCAGAGGGCCCGGCGCTTCTACAGCGACATACATGTATGCCTCTAAGGAGGGATGGGACCACAGGGCCCCACAGACAAATGAGGATACAATTGTGCTATCTCAAAAAGTAAGGATATTCTCTGCAAAAACTTCATTAATGCACTAGTTAAGGTTGAAGTGACAAAAGTTGGGAAATGTGGCATTAGGGTTTCCAACCCTAACACTCCACCCCCATCCTGCAGGCAGCAGTAGGCATGGGGTGTGCCTTGTTGTTGTCAGCCCTAACGCTCACCCCATTGTGTGAGTAAATAAGTTCAGATGGGTAAAGTAAATGAGAGTGTGGTGAGTATTAGGGTTGACAACCCCAAGGCACACCCCATACCTGTTGCTGCCTGCAGGGTTGGAGTGGGGTGTTAGTGTTGGAAACCCTAATGCCACATTTCCCTACTTTTGTCACTTCAACCCTAACTAGTGCATTAATATAGTTTTTGCAAAGAATCTATACAAACATATAAAATTGGCAGCAGAAAAAGTCCCACAGTTCTAGCAAGTCTGCCCAATTGTGCAGCTCTTAGTTTTATATTACTACAGCTCTCCCAGCCCCACCTGTACCCCTCCCTTCTTTCCCTTTCCCGGTCTTTCTTCCCTTTGTGTTCTTGTCTGTACTAATCCGGCCCTTGACTCTATCCCAACCCCGCTTAAAGCTATCCACTGTCCTCAGTTTGATTAACTCCTCCAGCAGTGCATTCCATCTCGCCACCACTCCCTCTGTAAAGTAGTGCCTCGTCATCTCCCTCCTGAACCTTCCCCTTCCAACTTCAGACTGTGCCCCCTAGTGACCCTTCCCCTCTTTAAGCAGAACAATCCTCCCTCTCTGACTTTGTTTATGCCTTTCAAGTACTTAAAGATCTCTATCATGTCCCCTTTTTCCCTTCTCTCTTCCAGAGAATACAAGTTGAGCTCCCTCAATCTTTCCTCATATGGCAACTCCTCCAGTCCCATGATCATTTTCGTAGTCCTGCACTGCAGCCCCTCCAATAATCTCACATCCTTTTTGATGTCTGGCACCAGTACTGCACACAGTACTCCAAGTGTGGCCTCACCAGTGATCTATACAAGGGCAGGACGACCTCCTCCTTTCTAGAGGTGATGCCTCTGGCAATGCACCCCAGCATTCTATTGGCCCTTGCTGCCACCCATCTACACTGTGCTGATACCTCCATGTCCCCTGTGACTATTACCCTGAGGGCCCTTTCCTTTTCTTTTCTGAAGCTGTTACCTGCACTCCCCCCAGCCAGTAGCTGGTCCTGGGATTTCTTGCTCCGAGGTGCATGATCTTGCACTTTGTAGCGTTAAACCCCAACTGCCACTCCTAGACCAGTGTTCCTCATATACATGCTTCACATTTGATACATACATTTACTGTGCCTTTATACATTAACATGGCTCTAGTTATGTGTTTGATCATACTTTTTGTCTGCTGTGATCTTTTGGATATATGTGTTTTTATGCAGTACAGATATACAAACACATAAGTACTTGTGAGCACACACAGACACACACACACAAACAAAATCACACAATCACGCACACACAATCTTCTTTCAGGGAGGCACATAAGAATTTGGCAACATATAGGCCTCCTGCTGTAATACTCCATCCATGGAGGGGATCTGATTTATATCCAACTAGGATTTCAAAGACTGTTTCTTTTTGTCTCTGCATAACATCCAATTATTTTGCTACATTATCAACAAAACTGTCACATCCATGTGTTGAAGTTGTTTTTCTACCTGTTCTACCCATGTACTTAAAGAGGTTTCTTTGTATAAAATCTGTCATTTTTCTAATGAAGGACTTTTCATAACTCTTTTGCGGGTCTACTAAAAGGTATCAAATCACCTACCTTGCTCATATGACAATGTTACTAATGCTAAGAAACTGCTTTCAAATTTTTCTTTCATCTTTCTTTCTCTTACATGTCAGACTCTGAACTGTTTTTCTTGCTGTATTTTTCATTCTTTATGCAAAGTGTAAATCCTCTTGTAAGGGGACTGTGTATCTGAAATTCTGGAGATGTGAAAATGAAAATGAGTATTAGCTACATTTAAAGATTATGAAGGTAGACAGGTGGGGAGTCCTCTTTTAAAGGAAATAGCTTGGAGCATGGGAATGTCCAAGTGGTCCCTTGGTTAGAGACATTAATGAGGTTTTCTTGATTTTGATGTCGCCCATATGCTCAAAGGACCCATCCATGTAAAAATGCTCATTCTAAGGTCAAATTAGGGGTGTGTTTGAGAGCCCAAATAAAATATCAAAGTAGAAGGTGTTGTTACTGGTATGACCCCCAGAATGCTATGTCCAGGTTCACACCCCTGCCTGGTAACTAAGTGTACAGGGCCCACCTGGTTGAGGGAGTTGGGTTCCTTCTTTCTTCTGTGTCCCAGAGGAAATAACAAATTACACAGTACATTCACCTAGAGGGAGTAAGTGGGTCAGATGTTGTGTGCAGTACCACCCTCTGAGATGGAGTACCTACCCACCTCCATACGCCAGACAGAGTCAACCCCCAGGCACTGCTAAGACAGTTCTTACCTTCACTAATGAGCACTTCAAGTCAGATTGTACAGACTGGGCACACACACAGAAGTGAAATTCAGCTAATTAACAGTGCCTTTATTTGTGAACACAGGCATGGCAGCTAGAAGAAAAGATTAAACAGTTGCGAGTCACCTTGAGCACTCCCACCCTAAAGCAGTGCACCCTAAGAGCCAGAGTGCAGTAAACTCTTTAACTGGTACCAGTAGTAGAACTACATTTTCAAGTATGGCACACATTCCAATGACTCTAGGTATCCAGGTATTACACTAGAGTCCCAGTGCAGACTTGGAAGCTACGTTACTCTGGTTCTTTCAGTGGTGCACTAGTTGAAAGTTAGCAAGCTTGCAGTTTAACCCCCCCTCCCAAAACAGGCTATAGTATGCTAGCACAATTCAAAGAACTCTGAAATCCAAATAGCAACTGCTCGAACCCGAACTTGTAATCCAAAGTTGGGAGAGTACAAAGACCACAGCCAGCAATGCCAGCACTCACATGCCCCACAGATGCAGCAGTTCAGTCGAGATGGGGAACAGCACACAGCAGCAGGTCAGGCAACCATCAGGGAACTGACTCTAGTGGCCTGGGGATGAAAGCTTTGGACTCTCTCGGATATTCTGCAGCAACCCAGCCCTTCTGGCTGACACCTCCCAGGATACAGTCCTTCTAACTCACACCTCCCCGGACTCAGTTGTCAGGATACAACACTTCTAGCTAAATGTTCAGTATACAGGAGCACTATGCAATGACTTTCTGGTTCCCAAGGAACCCAGAACCCAAGAGCGACCCCCATGGTCCAGCTCCTCTCCAGCTCGAGAGCACCCATGTACTCAGGGCACATGCCCCGTGGCTCCCTGTTCCCCAGTCCACCCTGGTAGATAAGGGCTAGCAGGCCCCTTACCTGGCTCTGGACCAACCTGGGTAGGATGCAGGTCTCTGTGCTCAGTACAGTTTAGCAGCTTTGGTATGCAACAATGGCCCACAAGCTAACACTCTCAGTAGTATCTTCTCACAGGTGATCACCTGGCACAGTCTCTGAGTGTACTGGATGAGCCCTAGTGAGGGCTCAAAGGATGGTTGACCTGACTAGTCCTGGTCCCACCAGCAAGAGGCCTGAATACCTCAGGTGCCCCATTCAAACTGTCACAGGCTCCTCGAGAGCTCAGAGCTTCTTTTCCTCTATTCTGTGTCTCACTGGACTGGCAGAGCTGTCTGTCACCTTCTGCCCTTTTCTGCCCTCTGATTGGCCCTTATAGCCCACCATTACAGTTGTGGAGGGTCCTTTGATGTCATTTCCCCCACAAGTCTTTGCTGTCCCTGGTGGGGCTTTCTAGTCCACTGATTGACCCAGCTACCAAGAGAATAAAGGGGCACAAGATAGACAGATAGACAGACAGACAGACAGATATATAGATAGATATTTTATTTATAAAAGTGCCCATCTTCAGAGACTCTGGGCACTGCACACTAAAAACACACAACAATATTTATACAACAGTTGATCATTAGAACAGATTTTAAAATTCCTCTGTCAAGTCAGTAAAGGTTTGTTGGAACAGGAATGTTTTTAACCCCTTTTTAAAGGCTTCTACTGAGGGAACCTCCTTTAGATAACCAGTAAGGGAGATCCACAGGGAAAGTGCCACCACCGAGAACACCTTGTCCCCAGAATGCTGCAACCTAACCCTGGAAATTCCAAGGAGGCCTCCTCAGCAGAATGGAGTGCCCGGGGCAGATGGTACGGGACAAGATCTTGCAGATAGACAGGTCCCCTTTCATGCAGGGTCTTGTAGGTCAGGAGCCCTACCTTGAAGACAATCCTCCACCTGACCGGCAGCCAGTGCAGTCCGCGGAGGACCAGGGTGATATGCTCACACCATCTCACCCCAGTCAACAACCTTGCCACCGTGTTCTGCAGCCTGCAGAGGTTGCCTCCAGATAACCCTAGGTACAGGGCATTACAGTACTCCAGCCTGGAAGTGATGGAAGCATGAACGAACATGGTCAGGTCCTCAGGCAGGATCAGGGCTCAGATTCGGGCAATATTCCGGAGATGGTGAAATCCACTCCTGATCGTCCAAGATCACACCCAAATCCTTCACCTGTCTAGATGGGGCGTGGGGAATACCCCCTAACACTAAGCCATGGGGTAACCCCTCACCCCCCCATGCCCCGACAGCCTGGCTCTACAGCCAGTACCTCTGTCTTGTCTGGGTTAAGTTTAAGCCAGTTCTGAGTCCACGACTGGATCTCACTGAGGCAGCTGTTAAATACAGAGACCAACACTTGGGTATTAGGCGCACAGGACAAGTACAGCTGGGTATCATCTGCATAGCAGTGATAACCCAGCCCATACCACCTGATAATGTCCCCCATTGGCAGCATGTACACTGTGAACAACAAGGGCGACAAGACCGAACTCTTCGGAACTGCACAGCACATAGGCTTTGGGTTAGATGAGGCTAACCCCATCATCACCCTTTGCACTCTGCCTGTCAGGTATGACCTGAACCTGTTGATGAGATTACCAGACAGGCCACACCAGAACTGAAGGCAGTCAAGTAGCACCTCATGCTCCATGGTGTCAAACACCGCAGAGAGGTTCAGGAGGACCAAGATGGTACGGTCTGTCCTGTCCCTCGCCATCAGGAGATCATTAAACACCATCACCAGGGTGGTCTCTATACTATGCCCCTCACGAAGCCCAGGCTAGAAAGGCTCATAGGTAGAGAAAGAGGCAAGATGTCTCTCGAGCTGTATGGCTACCACCTTTTCAATAACCTTCCCTAACAATGGGAGGTTTGACATCGACCTGTAATTGCTGAGGCATCTGGGTCCAAAGAGGGTTTTTTCAAAAGGGTTCTAACCAAGGCCTCTTTCAAAGCCAATGGGAAGACCCACTCCTCAAAGAACTCCAGATGACCCCAGCAATCACAGGTCCAATCAAGTCCAAACATCCAACCAAAAGTCGGGTCGGACCTGGGTCTAGCTCACATTGGGTTGGCCACAGCTTCAAGATTATTTCCGCCACCTCCTCCACCCCAACTAGCTCAAACTCTTTCCAGACAGGAGAAGTGTTTCAACACATTTCAGGCCGGACCCTGCATCCCCTTCGAGAGGTACTCAAGGAGACCTCATCCCGGATAGGGGACACCTCGTCAGCAAAGAATACAGACAGCTCCTTGCACCTAGTGCTAGAACTTTCTCCCCCAACACGGAGCCAGGCAGGATGTAAAAACCCGTCCACCATATGGTGGTGCTTCCAACTTGGTATAGGACATGTGAATACGGTTTGCCAGACAGAAATTGCTGCTGCTGCTAAATATTCCCTAGCTAGGATTACAATTTGAGTTGGATGGCCTGTTGGATTACAGTCTATTCTGCTGTAACCCCCCCTACAAATGGGGGTTCCTAAAGTGTCTTCCTGGGGGTGTCTAAATGCCCACTGCCAGGCTGGTGCCCTATGTCTTAACCATTTAAAAGCTATTGCATGTGAGTGCCTTTATCGCCTCTATGTCCTGTCTCTTTAAGAGCTGCCTATATCGCAGTATATAATTAATCTGGGTGGGGGCTGAGTGTTTCTAAGCTCAAGTCCCACCTGGACTGCCAGAGAATTGTTCCGTTCTGCCATTGCTAATTGCACAGAGGGAGCTCTGTTAGAAGATGTACTTATTTGCTGATTATCTAGTCTAGTAATAATGATATTGAAGTTTGTCTATCCTGCCATCTTTGCAGCATGGACATTTCTGTAAATCACCACCATCTTGGTTCTGGACTGCCACTGTGAACCAATCAGTACCTTTGGGGGCCCTAAAATGGAACCTGCCCCCAGACGTCTTGTGGGAGTGATTTAGGAATTGTATTTTTTCCACTTTGGTGCCTAAATGGACCTGGAGGGGAAGCCCTTACTGTGACAGACAAATGAATCAACAAATCGAACCTTTTGGATCTTTGAGGAAGTCCCAGTGCTGCCTGCAGCAGAGGTCAGTCTGAGTTTAGAGTTGAGAGAGTGAACAGCTCGAGATATTCAAGCAGCTGCTCCTGCATAGTAGAGTGGGAAACTGGTGGGAAGGCTGTGTTTGGCCTGCCTGCTTCATTTTCCCTTGGTAGGGAATCCTTCAGTTCATTGTAATTGGACTGAAATCTGAAAGTGTTGTGACCAGAATTACCGAATTGTGACTGCCTTTTACCTGAAGAGGACCAAAGATTTGCTCCAAGTGATCGGCCTGTCAGGAAGTCTGAATCCACTGTAGAATGTACGGTTTGTGCAGACACTGTGATTGCGACTGGACTGTCATCGGAACTGTGGCATTTACCTTGCTTTACTATAAGTGTGCTGAATGGTGTTAGTGGGTCGCGATTTGGTTCCCCACTGCCTGCTTGTGTTATGCTTGCTGGAAGCTGTATCCAGCAGTACTGGATTGCCTTCCAAATTGCTTCACCCAGTGTGGGCTCTGGCCCCTCAGCCCAGCCAGCTGCTCATGACACAGAGAAGAATACCGATGAGAGACCTGACTGGGGATCATCCCCCTGCTCAACATCATGAACAGTAATGACACCACAGTGAATCATGTGGCCCCTGCTTCTCCTGGCAAACCAGCAAGTCATCCTGCAGTCTCCATTTCATCCATCCTGTGTCCTGCACTGGGTAGCTCGAGTAAACACCAGGGCAGCTCCCTGCAACAACAGCTCAGTCAAAGTGTGTCCTCTGATTTAGTTGTTTTGCTTGATTATCACGAACTGAGCCTATTAGCTCTGGATTATAAATTGTGGGTTAATGTGCATGACTTTTTCTTTCCACCATTAGGGCTCCAACCAGCTGCAACACCAGCCTACCCCAGGTGACACGTCAGGCTAGTCTACCTCAACAACTGGGTACCCAGAGCGTGTGTGACTGTGTTATGGGACTCTGAAGTGCATGCATTGTGTAAGCAATAATACCCAACAGGGTGGGCAGTATTGTGCTATACCAGACCACCCAGGGGCGTAATGAGGCCCAATGCCATAGGCGGTGGGCCTTATAGCCCCTGGAAGGTCTGGTATTGCACAATACCGCCCACCGTGGAGGGTATTATTATGCTAAGAAAATGGGCACTCTAAAAGACAAGAAGTTTATTAAAAAATTTTGTAAAAAAATTAATTAAATATAAGATTTGTAATAAAATAGTTCCTCCACCTACTTTACAATTACACCTTTAGTCCTAGTAGAGACTGCAGTTGCCACCTTCACAGTAGGCTGTTACTTCACTGCCCCCACCACACACACACACACACACACACACCCGTCTCCACTTTTCTTTTGTTTTATTATTGATGCTTTTTTGCCGTTTCAGTTGCAGCCAGGAGGAGAAAGCACGGTCCAAGCTGCCTGCCTACGTGCCTATTAATAGACTGAGTGCTTGGCCGTCGGCCGATCCTACAATCACGAGTCTTTTTTTTTTTTTTTGTAGACTTTAATAGCACTACAGAGAAAGGTATCTGCTTGATTCTCTTTTAAATGAAGTGATGCCTAGGTAACTGAACACACAGGGAAGCCAATCTGGTGGTGCAGCTGGGGACGCCCATGCTATCGACTTCCATCTGTGTCACCAACTCTCTGGGGGTGTGAGCGGCCCCGCTCCCTCCTCAGTTCTTTCCTGCTGTTGACTTGCTCACATGGGTCTCCACGGAAGCTCCAACGCAGTATTCATGCCATTTTTGTGCCTATGATTTCTCTTCAATATTTTTCTAAACCTCTTTTTTTTGAAGAGATTCCTCCAGTTTGTGTACATAGAGAGTTAATCCTTCTACCTCTCTCTTCCATCACTGCTGCTGTGGAAAGATTTCCTCCACAAATGAACACTATCTGTGTCTGCTGTTTTGGGTCTGAACACAAAGTTTCTGACTGAGCTCTGCCAGACGTTGAACCAAACAGCCCTCAGGTGATGCAAAAAGGCTGTTCAAAATTTCCTGATGGATCAATAGGTAGCTAGCTCCAGGTAGGGATCCTCCAGGGTCCCATCCTCTCAGTCCCCGACCAGCTCTTCGAGCTCCCAGGCTTCCAAGACCTGAGACAAATCCTCTGGGGAAAAGTCATAAAAAAGACTGAGATCATGACTGCTCCCCCTACGATGATCTCATTCCCCCAACAACCTCTTCTCCTTCCTCTGGAGGATCCTCATTGTCTTCAACTGCACAGATGCAGAAAACTGCTGTCCAGGTCTCTGTACCCACCAGACCCATAATGGCAGCTTCTCTGCCTGATTCTCAGGGTGACCGGCCATCGACTTCTGCATTGTTGGATCCTCCTTTGTTGACGACAGGCTTGTTGACTCTCCCCTAGAAACCTGCCCCTTCTCCCTCCAGGGCTACAGGCTCTTTGGTTTCTCAGGACCTTGCAATTGAGTCATTGATACCTTTGCCATCAAACCCCCCCCCATCCCTCGACGACCACCATCGACTTGAACAAAGTCCTGCTTAAATTCACTAACGTGCTAGTACAGCCGCTGGGCACCCTTAGGCCCCTCTTGCTGATGCTGTCGATGGATGCTTTGTCATCAACAACTACTAGTTGGCCACGGGAAGCTCCCTGTGGGCTGTAGTCGGCACATCCAACGCCAGACCTAGAAATAGAAGAAGTCGAGGAGGAGTACCATCCAGACCTCATTTTTCCTGAGGATGAGGAGGAAGAATTTCTGGTCTCTGACAGGTCTGCTGCTTCCTCTGTCAGTGAGGATTCAATAAAGCATACTCATAGGTCTCCTGAGGACCCCACATTTTTCAGTGTGATGAAGCAGCTGTCCTCCATTATGGGCTTCCACACTGAGGAAAAGGATGCCACCAGGAAAAAGCAGAAAGAAGTGGGGAAGGCAATCAGAATAGCAAAAGCCCAAACAGAGGAAAAAATAGCCAATTCAGTTAAGAAGGATGAAAAAACCTTTTTATAGGTACATTAGGGAGCATAAAAAGGTTAAGGGAGGAACAGTGAAGATTAATAAGGGAGAGGGGAGGTGGGTAAAGGGAGACAGTGAAAAGGCAGAGATACTGAATGAATACTTCTGCTCTGTATTCACAAAAGAAGATGAGGAGGAGTTACCTAAACCAGACAATAGAAGCACTCTGGGTAGGGGGGTTGACACCAGTCCATTTACAGAAGAAAGAGTCCTGAAAGAACTCCTAAAACTCAAGGTGGACAAAGCAATGGGGCCTGACGGGATTCACCCCAGAACCCTAAAAGAACTAAGGGAGGACCTAGTGACACCACTGACCACACTTTTTAACAAATCGTGGGAGGATGGGGTGGTACCTGAGGACTGGAGGAGGGTAGGTGTGATTCCCCTTCACAGAAGTGGGAGCAAGGCAGAAGCAGGAAACTACAGACCTGTAAGTCTGACCTAAGTGGAAGGAAAATGATGGAATCGCTTCTGAAAGAAAGAATTGTTCAGTACCTAGAGGCCAGCGGGGCACAGGACCCAAAGCTGCATGGATTTACAGCAGGAAGGTCATGTCAGATGAATCTAATTGATTTCTTTGACTGGGTGACCACAGTAATAGACCAGGGAGGGGCTGTGGATATGGCCTACCTAGACTTTAGCAAGGCATTTGACACAGTCCAGCACAAAAGACTAATATTAAGTTAACTGCCTGGGAGTGGGTCCCAGTGTGGTAGCCTGGGTAGCAAACTAGCTGCACAACAGGACACAGAAGGTAATAGTGAATGGAACACATTCCGAAGAAAGGGGGGGTTACTAGTGGAGTACCTCAGGGCTCAGTACTGTGTCCAGTCCTCTTTAACATCTTTATAGGTGACATTGCAGAGGGTCTGGAGGGAAAGGTATGCCTCTTTGCAGGTGACACAAAGATCTGTAAAAGAGTTGATACACAAGGGAGAGTAGAAAGGATGAGAAGGGACTTGGCAAGGTTGGAGGAATGGTCAGACATATGGCAACGTAGATTCAATTCAATGAAGTGCAAATTAATGCACCTGGGAAACAAAAACCCAGGAGAAGGGTACACAATAGCATGGGAGGTACTAACCATAACAAAAATGGAACAGGACCTGGGGGTAGTCATATCAGATGAACTAAAGCTTGGTAAGCAATGTTAGAAGTCAGTAAGGAAAGCCAGGGAGATACTGGGATGCAAAGGAAGGGACATCACAAGAAGAAAAAGGGAAGTGGTTATCCCTCTGTACAGACAGTTGATGAGACCCCATCTGGAGTACTGTGTGCAGTTTTGGAGACCACATCTACGCAAGGACAGAGACAGGATGGAAGCAGTCCAGAGGAGGGCAACTAAAATGGTGCAGGGTCTGCATCAGGAACCATATGAAGAGAGACTGAAAGAGCTTAATATGTATACCCTTGATGAACGGAGGGACGGGGGGACATGATAGAAACATTCAAGTACCTCAAGGGAATCAACAAAGTCCAGGAGGGTAGCATCTTTCAGAAAAAGAGATGAGTAAGAACAAGGGGGCACAATTTAAATATAGAGGAGGGACAGCTCAGGGGTAATGTGAGCACATTTTGTTTCACAGAGGGAGTGGTGGATGCATGGAACTGCCTTCCTGGGGAGGTTGTTGGGTCTAAAACAGTGGGAGAATTCAAACATGCATGGGACAGACATAAGGCAATTGTAGTGGGGGGTGGCAGGAAGTAGGCTGTTGGTTAACTAGAATCTGCATCTTATCCAGTAGGTAGGGAAATGGGCAGACTGGGTGGGCCAAGTGATCCTTATCTGCCGTCAAAGTCTATGTTACTATGGTGGCAGTGGGCACAATTGCTGGGCTATGTATTGTGTTAGGAGCAGAATTTCAAATGTAAGCACGTCTCCAGCGCCAGTTTACAAAACCCACGGTCACTTCAGATGGAGCGCAATCAGCTTACTGCTGTGCCATGTAGGAAAGTAATATCTTTGAAAGAAAACTAAGTCCTATGTTGTTTTTGCTGCTTTCGGGAAAAGCAGTGTAAAAGACTGTGGGAACAGCGAGAGGTACGTTGCAGCAGGAGGGAGCGTCATTTTAACCGTGGCATTTTTTAAATGAACTACAGCATTTGTTCTTTAGATGCAGCCCTCACTCCTTCTGCTCCGTTTAGTTAATTTTCATTACCTGCATACTGAGAGAGTCGTGATGGAGAAGGAATGTGATTGCATCAGTGGTAAGAAGGAAGCAGAGATTGCAGGCACAGTGATGATCTGCATGTACAGGGTGTGTGAGAGACGGCTGATGTCTGGCAGGTGCGGACAACCGGTTTGAATTTACATTTGGCACCACGGACTAAAGACCGCTGAGCAGTGGAGCCGAGTTGTAGAACATGGTGTCGGGAGTATTTAAAATGGAAGTTTTTTTTTTTTTTTAAATATGCTGACAATGAGGAAGACATGCACTGATTACAGTCTAGGATGTAGTTTTAATACATGGCATTGTTTGTCAGCGTCTCTTGCTAAGCGAGATAAAAAAATAGCTGACGTTTAAAAAAGAAATGCTAGGGTTTACCCAATTACAGATCAGGCTGGGCAGTATAAGTCTGGTAATGAGGTTGGCTGGGCTGGTACTTTTAATAGCTGGGCATCTGTTGTCTGATGGATGCCCAGCTAGAGAAGTGCCTCAGCCAATCAGAAGGCTGAATTACTTTTACCTATTTTCTAAAGCCTGATTATATCAGTTGCAAAATCAGCCAGATTACACCCCCTCCCTTGTCCATTACCCCTAAATGCATCAGATCTGAATCTTTTTGCACTTAAACTGTTTGTGGTGCGTCTTTGTACAAGTAGCAATGTATTACTATTGTTTGCTGTGTCTAATCTTATTCTACGGGGTCTCCATGGCTAGACTGGTAGAACCAGCCCTGGTGGTAAGTGCAACAAGTGTGGGGGCATATTTGTTGTTTGGGGGTTATTGTACCTGTGTGCTCTACACATTGTTTAGGCCACTAGAAGGGAAAGAGGGGGGTCACAGTGTCCCAGAGGGCTGTACCTACGTCAGCTACGCAACCACTAACCCTGCCCTCCGGGAGGAGGCACCCGTTTTCAGTATCCAGGCCCCTTGACCTGCAACTAGTCGTGCAGGCAGGAGTAGTAGCCTTTGGGATAGTGTCACCTAGGGGTTACACTGCTATAAAAAGTGGTAGCCAAAAGTTAGTCAGGTGGGGTAAAACAAGCTTGTGTATCTGTAAGTGCACCAGTGCAAGATCCCAGGCACCATGACATCAGGCCTGCAATGGTACTTAATTTACCTGGGTAACCAGTAGCTAGGATTAAACTGCAGTTTGAAAAGTGATTGCTATGAAAGTTAATAGATTGTGGGTTCTGCTACTAAGGGTAGTGGGGGCCCCTGCAGAGCCATGGACCTTGTCTGGAAATCTTGTGTGAGGGTGTGGGGTGGTCTAGTGCACTAGTCCTGTGGAGATGCCTGGACAGGGGAGAGAGTGTTGCTTGGGGTGGTGTACTTGAAAATTGTTTGTCAAAAACTGAATTGGGGGAAAAAAATCATTGCAAAAAAAGTTTTGCACTGTCCTAATTCCCTTTCAGGTCCCTTGTTGCTGATTAATAAGTCCTGTTAGTTTCTAAGATTTGATGTGTGAGAATATTATTAGTGCTGTTCCCTAATTAGTACAAAAGTGTATGAGATTGCTATTGATGTGCGAGTACTGGGATAGACTAGTTCTCAGGTGGTGTCCTTCAGCCACTGGGGAAGTCGGTTGGCACTGCAGCGGGGACAGTATTCTGCTAGTTATCAGGCCCACTTATTTCTTTCACTAGATGGAGGCAGCACACTATTCCCCTTACTCCCCGTCAGAATCAGACCCCCACGTAAGGAGTTTAACAAGCCCAGGCCCCTCAACCTTGTAAAGCAGGGGTAGTAACTGAGAAAGTAACATCTGCACAGTGACCTGGTTATATAAGGGGGTGGGATGGGTAAAGGTTGTAGAAAGTTGGTCAGTTTTGACAGTGAAAGAGGCTGCGCTGGGGTGGGTGCTCAATGACAACCGCAGTTTGATAAAGCATAGAAATGTGAACCGAGTTAGGTGACTGACAATCAGGGTCACTATTTTAAAATTGTTAACCTGACTTTTGCACAGAAAAAGTTGAGCACCTGGACACTTTATTTTGGGCTTCTCAGATGTTTCTGAGTTCATCAGTCGGCAGTGAATGCTGTGACTTTTTTGTCACAGTATTCACTGCCACTGCCTACCTCGCCTACCCATCCTATTCAGGCGGTGTTGTGCAAAGCCAGTTCTATTAAAAGCAAGACAGCTGTGATAGCTGATCTTGTGGGTACAATTGACGTGGCTTGCATCATCGAGACCTGGCTGGATGAAAATGCTGGGCCAGTATTGGAATCTGCAATTACGACCAGGTATTCGGTGATACATCACCCGAGGGTGGATCGTAGGGGCAGGGGTGTAGCCATTTGTTTCAAATCGGAACTGGGCCTTGTGGATATCCTGTTGGGGATAACCAGGGCCTTTGAGTGTATCATGGGCGCAGGTGTAGATTGCAGGATACTTCTCATCTATCGTCCATCCAAGGGTGAGAAGGAATTCCTACAGGAAGTCACCGACTTCATTGCCAACATAGTGTTGGAATCACCCAGATGGCTGGTTCTGGTGGATTTCAATGCCTGGGTCGATGATGAACTCTTGAAATGTGGACAAGATTTTCTCCAACTTTTGACCTCGTGCCTTGTACAGGTAATTTAATTACCTCTGCGACCCACAATCATGGTCACCCACTGGACCTGGTATTCCTTCTGGGGATGGAGATGGTCTGACCATCATACCATAAGGTTCAATTTTGCAGCTTCCCTAATAGACCTGGTCCTACAGAGATGGTTTGGTACCAACCTTTAAGGGAAGTGACCCCAGATGGTCTAATGGTGGTGCTGGACGTTTCAGGTGTGTCGAGTGTAAGCTTGGGGACCAGGGGACCTCATACTCACCTATAATAAGGCAGTGACTGAGGCTCTGGATTCCTTAGCTCCTGTCTGAGTTTGCGCACTCACTCTTCGCCCAAACTCCCCCTGGTTCAATAGGACTTTGAAGGAGTTGAGATGAGAGGGTCGAAGGTTAACACATCACTGGCAAAAATCGGGCCTAGAGGATGACAGGCTTAGATTGATGGCTAACTATAAGAACTATCAATCGGCGGTATCTCATTAGAAGGCAGACTTCCTGTCCAGGAAGATTGCCACTGCACAGAATTGACTGGATTGGCTCTCCTGGACTGTCGTCAGATTGTGCAGTTCAATCTGTCTTCAGTCTCAGGGAGCATTTTCACAGAATAAGTGTGATGAGTTTGTTCATTTCTTTGCAGATAAGGTTGCCACCATCATGTCCGGGATCCACTCAGTGCCCTCCTTTGGGTGTTTCGGTGGTCAGCAGGAGGTTGCTACTGTTATGAGCCCAACCCCCCCAAGGACACAGTAGGACCGCCTGTTTGCAGAAAGGATCCCCCTTTTTACAGAACTCGTGAGCAATTGTAGAGTTCAGGAAGAATCACTGACCTTCCTTTCCCTAGTGGGAGGGTGGAAACTATATTTTTGAGTTCCCTTGACTCTGTACTGTGTTTAGGGTTTGAGTCCCACCACTGACACTGGCAGCCTCTTGCCTAAGTAGTTTTGTAAGATAGCCGAGTGGTCACTACCTTCGTTATCAAAGCACACAGTCTTTGCAAAACCCTTCTGTTAATATGTTAGTTCTCACAGTCAGACCCCAGTCAGAGTTGACAAGAAAATTATAAAAGTTTACTTAAATAAAAACAACACAGTACATTCTACAGTTTGGAAAATCCTTGAACTGCAGACAATGCCAAAAATAACTTTGGATGGTTTACAGAAAACACTAGATACTGTTGTTCTAAACTATACCTTATTCTGATATTAGAGTCCAGAAAGTTTAAATGGAAGTTCATTAGGCAACAGAGTTTGTAGCAAGGTTATGATCAAAAGTTAGTTCTCTGTAGGTCCTTTTAAAAGACTTGAGGTGCTTCCTTGGTGAAGTCTTGGTTTCCAAAATTCTGACTTAAAATCAGAATTTTCTATTCAGTATGTGAAGGGTCTAATTTCCACTCATTCAATTCTGGTTTCAGAGGTTTTTCCAGGCCTACACATATACTTTTTTGTAAAAGTATACACCAGCTTGGTAAGTTTTTCTTAGCTCTGAGATTTTCCAAGTGCCCAAACAATTGACTCCAAGCTAAAACTGCACTAATGTTCAAAATGGGTTTATTAGATAGGCTGGTTATTTTCAAGCCTCTCTCCCCCCCCCCCCGGGATGACAAGCAAGTACAGATATTGGGGTGCAACAGTTTACCTTTTCCTGCAGGTGTCGCTGTGGTTCCATGTGAAACCCCTGTACATCTGGTCCATGCATTTGGCTTGAACCCTGACTACCCCCAGGCCATCCCACGACTTCTTTCCTGTTATTGGAAACTGCATGCCCAGTTTTATCTAATAGTTTATGACTTTTTGGGTCATAAATCTGTCAGTCCTTTATCTGGAGAAGGACCAGACCCAACCTAGCTTTCACAGAAATTCTGGCTATTTTGTTTTACTCTTAAAAGCCTTTTAAAGAGACAGTGTCTTAACTCTAAAGTACATTACAGCACATACAATAGGAACATTAATAAAGGATATAGGCCTATCTGGCCACAGTTAGCACCCAGTTTACCTGGTCACACTTTTTAACCAGTTGGCAATCGCTGACATCGTGAAGATCGTATAGGGCATGCAACCAACATACTGTAGTTTGGACCTGGACCCAATACGTTTCCCTGTGGGATGTGTTGAGGTGATTGGCCCCGTCATGGCTGAGATTGTCTGGAGTTCCTTGGAGTCAGGGGTATTTCTTGACCCCCTGAAGGAGGCGGTGGTAACACCTCTCCTAAAGAAATCCACCCTCAACCTGTACTGCTTGGCCAACTACAGACCCGTCTCTAACCTACCTTTTTGTGGGCAAGGTTATTGAGAAGGTGATTGCATTGCAGCTGGAGGATCATCTTGCCACCCATGATATCTGTGATCCCTTCCAGTCTGGATTCAGGAAGAGGCATAGTACCGAGACAGCACCAGTTCAGGTACTAAATGATCTCTTAATAGCGAGAGATTGGAGGACAAGTCCGATCTTGGTTCTCCTGGATCTCTCTGCAGCATTTGACACCGTGAACCATGGTGTGTTATTGGAATGCCAGCAGCTAGTCTGTGAACTGTCGGATACAGTCCTCAGATGGTTTCGATCTTTCCTCACAGGCAGGACTCAGAGAGTGGTGTTGGGAATTTTTTTTGTCGGCCCCTCTCCCCCTATCCTGTGGGGTTCTGCAGGGCTCCATGCTGTCACCCATGTTGTTTGAGGTGTACATGCTGCTGTTGGGAGACATTATAAGGCAGTATGGGCTGAGCTTCCACTGCTAAGCAGATGATACTCAGCTCTACATGTCCTTTTTGCCCAAGCAGGATGGGGCTGTCTCAGTCTTTAATAGCTGCCTCACCAATATCCAGGACTGGATGTGTGCCAACTGGCTGAAGTTGAACCCAGATAAAGCTGAGGTGTTGGCGGTTGACCCAGGTCATCAGGGTGTGGAGTTGCCAGCTGAACAGCCCTCCGGCTTTGGTTTGGGGGCAGCCAGCTGCTGACCTCAGACCAGGTGCAGAATCTGGGTGTTGTATTTGATAATGGTCTGACACTTATGTCCCAGGTGTCAGCCATTGTCAAGATGTATTTTTACCATCTGAGGAACATCGCCTGAATAAAGCCCCTGGTCCTGCCTGATGGTCTTCCAACTTTAGTCCATGCCTTTGTGACCTCCCACTTAGATTACTGCAATGCCTGTACCTAGGGCTCCGTGGGGTTGATATTTGCTACTTGCAGCTGGTGCAGAATGCAGCAGCCAGGTTGTTGACTGGCCTACCAAGATCTTGCCACATCTCACCTGTGCTCCGCGATCTGCACTGGCTGCCATTACAGTGGTGAATCACCTTCAATGTCAGGTTACTGACCTATAAGGCCCTACACAGACAGGGTCCTCATTACTTGCAAGATCTCCTTCGTCCCTACCGTCCCCTCCATTCCACCGACGACAAATTGCTAGAGATTACCAGGGTCCCACTTATGACATCTGGGGCCCATTCCTTTGCTTTTGTGGACCCTACCCTGTGGAACTCTCAAACTCGTCGGATTAGGGAGTGCCTGACCATCAAGAGCTTTAAATCTGCTCTAAAGACCCATTTATTTGGATTAGCTTTTCCAGATTTTGATTGAGTTTGTAAGCTGGGTTTTATATTATTGAATTTTAAATATAGTTGTAATTCATTTTTTATATATTATGTTAGTACAAGTGCTTTGATCTTTGGAATTGTGCTTTTTATAAATAAAGATTTGATTGATTGATTGATTGATTGTTTCAGTCGATTTGTTTTGTAAAGTAGAATTACTCTCACCTGGCTCTCTTTTATATTCTTATGACTCCATGAAAGAACTAACATGGACTGCAGGAGAGGTATCACACGTTTTATTAGGAGGGATGATGGTTAATATATATATATAGAATAATGCATGGGAAGGTGTGCATTATGAGTTTTTTACACACCTAACGTGATATCCATATACCTCAAAAACGAAGCTCAAAAAGTTTATGCAAACATCACACATAAGAGGGTAAAAAACGAATTAGAACTACTTATAAAGTTTTATCTTTCACTCCACATACTCTGGCCTCAGTTTTCAAAGGCACCGTTAGATCGGCGCATGATGTGGCGAACCACCATCTGTGGCAAACATGGGTGTGCCAGGGACCCTGCACCTGATTTTATAAAAAGCGGGGTCCTGGTGCCAAGCCCCTGGGTTTGCTGCAAGCCAACAGCCACACTGAAGAAACAGTACATGGGGGGATGTTGAAAGTCACAGGATGGGCTTGCGGCAGCAGCGGCCAGTGATGGCAATCCGCTGGCCACCCTGGTGGCCGGCAGTTCATATTGGGCAAGCCCTGGCTCACGGTGGGGACGACAAAGTCAGGATGGAGGGATGGGGTGGCAACAGCCACTGATGGTGTAAAGACACGATCGAGACCTGCAGTACAGATGCATGGGGGGCAGACTCACCAGCACCACCACCACCACCACCACGGGAGGTGGGGGGAGAGGAGTCATGGTCTATTACCTGCCACAGACCACTAGTAACTCCAGTGGTGGTCTGGAAGGTGTTGGGGGCTCTGAGGGTGCCTTCCTCGGGAGGCACAGGGTCACCCCCCCACCCAGCGACAGCTTCAGGAGTGGTGTACAGTGGTTTAGAACCACCTCAGCTCTGGGCTGGTCTAACAGTAGGGTCCATGCGACAATGGGAGGGATTTGCAAAATCCCACTTTAAGGCATTTTGCAGCTCTGCCTTGGTGCAAAATCCCTTCCACCATGGTGCACTGATGTAGCCATCACAAGGACAGCGCAAGCCTAGTTGGCACAAGTGGTCCCCCCAGTGGCAAAAAGTAACTTCTAAAATCAGGAGTGGTGCAAGGTGTGGTGCAAGAAGCCTTTGCACCATGTCTTCTTGATGCAAGCCTCTTGCACCAGTCCCAATCATTTTCAAATCATGCCCTCTGTTTCCACTGAGTTTAAAAACAAATTCAGTGCTGGCTTTGTGCTCCCTGTGTTTGTCACTGTTAAACTCACCAGCTTTCATTACTCATCTGTTAGAGCCTGTTTTTTGCTGGTGTGAGTAAAGATGCAGCTGGTGTAAGTAAAGCGGGCCTTAGCGCACCATACGTTCCTGTCTATTTTGAATTTCAAAGTATGCTAGAAAAAGCAGGATCAGCCATGTGGTTTGAGGGTTGAAGGAACACATTCACAAAGTTACCAGCATGTGCAGGGTGTTATAAAATGCCCTAATACATGGTTGCACTACAAAAAGCGTATATTACAGCACTGAAAGAGTGGTGGTTTTAGGTTGCTATAGGGGGTTACAAGGTTAGTAATTTACGTGTCTCTGTTTTTCTGTCTCTACTTCTTACAGCAAGCTACAAAGGTCGGTGTCCGACCAAGCCCAGTTGAAGATCCTTACAGGAGAGTGGTTTAGTGAGGCCAGGTCTAAACGGCACAGGGACAAGCAGTTCGGCACTGATATTGTTCGAGCTTCAATACGCAAGAGAAAAAAGCAGTTCACAGGTAGTCTCTTGAGTTTTGTGACATGACTCTTTATTATTGGCTAATGTGTTCTCAAAGTTCATAACTTTTGATTTTTTTATTCCTAAATATGTAGAGTGGCAGGGAGACAGAGAGCACTCCCCCCCCTCGCCCCAGCCAGCCATCCAGCCAAGACACCACTGCCTAAAATGACCCCTGCTGCTGGAGAATGAAACTGGAGCAGCTGTGAGCTGCCCAACAGACAGTGCATTAATAACCATCACCTGCAATGACTCCTGCTGGGAGAAGCTGGGACTAGAGTAACTGTGAGCTCCCCCACAGTTAGTGCTCTTATACCATCATCTACAAGACTTATGCTATAAAAGAGGCTGTGACTGAAGGAGCTGTGAGTGCCCTCACAATCAGTGATCTAACACCACTAGGTACCTACAATGACTTCTGCTGGGAGAGGTTGGACTCTCCCACTCTCAGTGCTCCTTCACCAGCGCCCAGAATGAGTCCTACTAGGACTGCAGTAAATGTGAGCCCCCCCCCCAATATTCCCACAGTCAGTGATACCACACCATTGCCTATTATGATTTTGCTGGGAGAGGCTGGGACTGGAGTAGCTGTGCCCTTCCCCAGAGTTAGTACTCCAACGCCAATGTGTACATTGACTCCTGCTGGGAGAGACTGAGACTGGAGTAACAGTGAGCTCCCCCATGGTCAGTAATCCAACTCTTTTGCCTACATGACTCCTACTGGGAGAGACTGGGACTTCAGTAGCTATGCACTGTCCCAGAGTCAGTACTACAACACGTCTGCTTAAATAACTGTCAAGCTGAGAGGCTGGGAGAAAGGACCTAGAGTTTCTGTAAACATACCCAGTGCCAGTGCTCCTACACCATTGCCTATAGTTCCACTGCCTACTGCTGCCTGTAGCTGAAATCTGAGAGGTAGAAGAAACCGCTTCCTATAGGGTTTGAAACTTTGCTTGGACATTTTTCCTAGGTGAGAAAGAGCGGAAGGAGTCTGCTGGACGAGAAGATGCTGAAGACCTAGCACGGAACAAGCATTTAGAGCAGTCAAGCAGTGCTTCAGAAAAGCATGATAGGTAAGACCCAGGACTCTTGTTGCAGTTCTCTGACACTGTCTAGTAAAGCTAAAGTACAAACATTGCTATTTCTTTGTATTTATTAGTGTTGCTCAGATAGTATCCTAGAAACTAAGTTACCAATAGACACTTTCCATTTGGCCAGGTGGTTGCTGTAGTATGATAGCAGTGCTATCTGACCATGGATCCGACCCTTTAGGATCCAGTGCATGGAGCCAACAAACATTGCAGATCCTAGCAACAGATCCACAGATCTGACCAACAGATCTAGCTTGGATCCTAACTCTCTGACCTAGGATCCCTGGATCCAACCCCTTTACGGCCATTAGGGCACTGGCATTACAGCACTATGGTACCAAATGCCAGATTCACTGCCCCATCTCTGAGGCCCCCCCCCCAGAGTTAATATCCTTAGAAAGGGTGTGGTGTAGGAGGCATGGGGGTGCAGCCCCCCCCCAAAAAGAGAGGATGGCGATTTTCCCACTTGGCACCATAATGACCGGGCACACTGCCGTCGGCGCTCTAAAGTGGTGGAACTGATCTGACGTAAGATCCATCACTATCTGACCTCGGATCCTACATCTGTCTTTGGAAGGATTTCTATTAGGATACTAGCACTATCTGATGATGGTTGGTAGGACCCACAAAAGCACTACCTGAGCAACACTAGTATTTATACTTATCTCTACAAATGTTTTACACATGCACACACACACACTCTCCCCATACCCTTGGAGAGGTGACAGACATGGCCCAGGCAACCTCCCATGTTAGGGCTATTTCTGGCTCACCAGGCATTCCCGTACATCCCTTCAGAAATGCTTTTACTCTGCTTACACAGGTTAGAGTACTGTGTAACACCCCAAAGTCTATGGTGCATGAAAGACCACAGACACCAAACATCTTAGAGGATATCCATCCATCATTCTGAATGATAAACTGCACAAGTTCTTCTACTAGATCCAGGGATCACAATACTCTTGGCTGTGTTTAACAGGGAATCAATCTTCTTTCAGAGTCCCCATGTTCCCCACTCCTCTTTCAGAGCTATATACCATTTCCCTCTCCCTAGGGTCCTGGGCTAAGTCCCGACCCCAAGATCAGGTTGGTTTCAGCTTGGCCAGTTCCATGGTCAATCTGTCTTGCCTCATCGACTCCCATTTATCCTTACAGTGCAGCTTGCCGCACCTTGTATGCTAACTCCTCGACACTCTCTGCTTTTTCCTTAGATAGGATGTCATTTTCCACAAAAGCCCTCTCTCCTCCACTTTACCCTTGCTGCAAAGAGCTCTAGCAAAGCTCTCACCTCCAACTGGCCCTAACAGGATTCTTTTTTCCAGTTTAAAAGTTACACACTTAGTGCTGTGTGATACATTTCCCTGTTCCTTTTTGTGTTCAGGCTGCCTTGTCATGAAGACATGAGCCACAGATTCCCATATTCTCACTCTGCTCAAGTTACACCTTCAAGTATCTTAAGGACATAAACATAGTGCAAGTAGGTGACATCTTACAGTATAGGAGATGTACAAGAATGAGGGGGCACGATATGAGATTGGAGGAGGTTAGGATAAAGGAGAATGTGAGGATGTTTTTCTTCACAGAATGGGTGGTAGATGCATGGAATAGCTTACCCCAGGAGGAGGTGGGAGCTAGCATAGTGGGGTGGTAGATTCAAAAATGCATTGGATAGGCATAAGGGAACCCTAGAGGTGGGAAGGAGTGGCCAAAGCCAATGACCAAGTAGGTTCAGCAGCCGCTGCTGCAGGTAGGGAAGATTGGCAGACTGAATGGGCCTAGTGGTCTAATTTGCTGTTAATTTCTATGTTTCTATGTTTTACACTGTAAGATTCAAGGCAAAGTGAGCAAGGACCTGCTGCCTGCTTATGCAGCCAGCAATCGATACTCCCTTGCCCTAGTATGAGTGGGGCACCACTGGTCTAGAAGCCACAGGCACATACAGTCATATGTGATTCCAGTCCATGCCAGCAACCATGCTCTTGCAGGCCATCATTTCTATTAAGCTAGAGAACTGTAAACAAACTGAGGGCTCACGGCCTTGATTTACTTTGTCTGTGCTGGAGATGGATCTCCTAACTTGGCTGGTAGCTTTCCTTCCTGTTGGAGTGTTCCTTGCTTCTTTGGGTGCCAGTTAGTTTGCATGGGCAGGTCTCTTTTGATGTCTTTGGGGGAGCCCATCACAGATCTGAGGCCCATCAGGTTGTTTTCCTTGAGGAAACCCCTCCCCGCTGAGGTTTCAGCACCCTCCCAGTGGTCCCACTACATACTGCACACTACTGGGGATTTACCATAAAATGTCTTCAGATCCCCATTCCCTAGGATCTGTCTTGGACTTCAAGTGCTGCACCTCTCAGCTGTGTCCAATTAGTGTCACCTCTGGAAATCTTCGAGTTCCACAAACTCAGTGGTACAGCTGCTCCTCGGGCACTGCTCCCCTGTACCCTCTCATATGCCTTATCTTAAACTCCAGCCTTCACCCTGGACTAACTGGCACCACAAAGACACCTTCTTTTCTACTTTAAGCTCCTCCCACCAACTACCAAGCTTTCCCTTCAGGGATGATACTAGATAGTCAGTCCTCAGCCTGGGCACTCACTGTAAAACACTGTAAAACAATCTCCTTTCCCTATTAGCAAGAGGGAGTTGTTACACAGGTGTGCACACACACACACACACACACACACACACACACACACACACATAGATATACACTCTTACTCATTCCTTAAGGTTTCCAGACTCACGGACACTTGTAGTTCCTCATTGGTCCACATTGGCAGGTCAGTCGGCCTTCTAACACCGCTTCCTGAAAATTTGGAATGCCCTCCCTCCTCAAATTCGGCACTCATCCTTCCTTCCCTCCTCTGACCTCCATCATTTCCTCTCCTCAAATTGTACCTGTGTTTCACAGTCCTAACGCAGCCTTTCTAGTCTCCCTACAGCTCCCTTTCTCCATTCAGGGTCGATATCCTTATTTAAGATTGCATTTATGTTCATACAGGTAATGTCTCGCACTTTAAGTTGTCAGATCATTGTTATGTGTAATTGCTCTAAATACTGTATGTCTTTCCACTGTAATGACTGCTTAAATTTCATGTAATGTCTTCTTTACTTCCTGTTACTTGGTCCTGTTCGTTAAGTACTTCTATATGCAGACTCCCTGTACCCTTCCCCCCAGGTTGCACCAGGAGACAAGCAACTTGTTGTTCAGTGTGCTTTCCTGGTGAAACATTTCAATAAAAATAAATAAATAAAAATACATACACGTGTACGTATAAACACACACACACACACACTAGGGTTGTGCAGAATCCGCCAAACAGAATCTGATTTATCGGATTCCGATCCAGTTTTTGGATTTAGGATTTTTGGATTTACAGTCTAAAAATCCTAAATCCTAAACTGAGTCTTGAAACCTATTTTACATAGGGATTTAGGATTTTAAATCCAAATCCTAAATCTGATTTTTATGTTCTTATGTCAGATTAGTATTCAGAAGTTCCTAAAATTCTGAATTTTTAAACTGGATCAGGGCCAGCCCACCGGCGCAACAGTAGAGCTATCACCTGTGATGCCAATGACCCAGGTTCTGGAATAAGCCGGGAGTTGGTGGGCCAGCTGGGGGGAGAAGGATTGAGTGTCCCAAGGACTTCTCTCCTCCACCGGGGGGAAGGATGAGTCAGCTACCGGCACTCGGCAGACCCCTGACGGAAGCCAGAAGTTAGACAGCCAGGGCTTGCTAGATTGGGAGGCAGGACAGACATTGTCATGAATGCCACTAATGTCACTGCATGCCATGCCTCCCAGAAACAGAACAAGAAAAATGCGGGCCACGCTGTGTGCCATCCACTCACTCTACAGGTCTCGCACAGTTGTCCTGTGGCGCTCCCCTGACATCGAACTACAGGACCAACAGGGGAAAGGGGTCCCCCTGAAGACCCAACTCTGGGGGGTATGCCAGGGAGGAACACTGGGGAGGTAAGTCCCGGATGACGGGGCTCGGGGCGGAGGTCGGTCCAATGTGGGCCGGTCTGGGAGTAAAGTAGACTAAATAAATAAAATAAAAAAACTGTATCAGAATCGGTCAGTTCCAAGCATCTGTAAAACACACACACACACACACACACACACCACATACACACCACACACACACTTGCCACACACTCACCACATACACACCACACACACACCACACACACACACACACCACATACACACCACACACACACACCACACACTCACTACATACACACCACACACACACACCACACACTCACCACATACACACCACATACAAACCACACACTCACCACATACACATCACACACACACCACACACTCACCACATACACACCACATACACACCACACACACACCACACACACACACCACACACACTACATACACACCACACACACACCACATACACACCACACACTCATGTCACACATACACAGACATCGCTTATGGTATAAATCCTACAATGCTGGCATTGAGAGTAGTTCAAAATGGCTGCCAGAAATCAGGTCTACTGGGGGAATGGTCCAAATCTGAACTGGGGCCTGGTCAATGGGAGGGTATAGAGGCACGGCAATCCTTTACTCTGATTCAGATCCAGAGCAGCGCCGATGATGATCCAAGTCAGTATGAGGCCCCTGCTTAGTCCCTGTTGGCTCACTCATCCAAATCTAGTTTGTTAGTTTATTGGTTTACATAAGTGTGTTTGTTTATTTATTTAGGTAGTTTTTGTTAACTGGGTAGGGTGTACTAGACAAACGTTTGCCAATTTCCAGGCACAACTCAGGAGAGTACAAGTGAGGCAGTTCAGCATATGACAACGACACATTAGAGCAAGCATTTGTCAATGACGAATGTTGACTTGCTGGCATTGGCATTGGTAGTGCAGGAGTTAGAAATGCCAAATAGGAATGACAGTGAAGTACTGAACTAATGCCAACACCCCCCCCCGAGACTTAAAGGTGTTGGGAGTGTGGTTTTGGGTCGGCCATAATGCTTATGCCATGCCACCTCACCCCTCCCTGCAGAGAGCGACAGGTGTCGGGGTGTGCATTGGGATCTTTGGCCCTTATGCTTACCCCATTCTATAAGGAAATAAGCTGAGATGAGTACAATATAGTAAAATGGGGTGAACGTTAGGGTGACAGAACCCAAGGCACACCTCAATGCCTGTCAGTGGCTGTAGGCTGGGGGGTGGGGTAGAATTCTGCAAACATTATGGCCGACGAGCTCAAGTTACATCCCCGAAGCCTGTCAGTCTCTACAGGCCGGGTGTATAGTTGGAAACCTTAACACCCTGGGTGTTTGTTGGTATTTTCACTCCAAATTTTCAACATTGGCTTTTTTGGGACCCCACTTCATGAACAGTGGCACTATCATTTCGCCATTGGGAGCCACAGGTGCAGAAACACATTTCAGGTAGGATGCGAAAAATGACAGCTGTACTGTTCATGAGGAGGTGTAAAAAAATGGTACTGCTGAAAATCTGGAGAGAAAATATGAAAAATTTGCAGTTACGAGCGTACGTAGATACAGTGCAATGCACGCCCATAATGCGGTCATTTTGGGGAATTATTTCACCAAATTTTCACCATGGCATTTTGGGACCTCTCCTCATGAACAGTGGCACTGTGGTTTTGTTACTCTGTCCCGAAAGATGATTTCACACAGTGACCAGGCCCATTGTGCGCCACAGGTGCGAAAACATGTTTCAGGCAGGATGTCAAAAATGACAGCTGTACTGTTCATAATGAGGTGTGCAAAAATGACAATGTTGAAAATCTGGAGTTAAAATATAAAAAATTGGTGAAGTTACGAGCGTGCATAGAAACTGTGCATCACAAGCTGGTAACGCAGTCAGTTTTTGGAATTTTTTCACCAAATTTGCAACATGGGCTTTTTGGGACCTCTCCTCATGAACACTGGCACTGTCGTTTCATTAATCAGTCTCGAAAGGTGATTCTGTGCAGCAATGGTGAAATCACTTTCGGGGCCGAGAAATGAAATGACAGTTACGTGCTCACCAGGTGGAGTCCGAAGAACCCCATGTTGAAAATTTGGGGTCAAAAGTCCTAAAAATGGCTGAGATATCAACCTAAGTTGAACCCCCCATTATAAAGCTTACCATCATTTCTTCAGTTCACAGTTTGGCTTTAAATAAAGTATTCATTCATTCAAAGAGCGGACGTGTCCCGCTTCAGAGATCGAGTTCCCAACCTCTGGAGAGTGAGTATGGTGAGGAGGGTGCGGGTAGTGGGTGCCAGAGGGAGGGTGGGATGGGGTAGGGGGACAAGGGATGAGGGAGACAACGGTGGACCGCTTTATGCACTGCAGGTGAAAACACAGACTGCGAGGGAAGGTTTACTTTTTTTAAACAGGTTAAAAAAAAATGGCACATTGGGGTGGGCTTCCAGTGTACCACAATTCAGGAAGGGGGGCCACATCCAACACCGGGAGTAGGCGTCCCAGTATCAGAAAGGAGACTTTGAGTTGTCTGTGGAAGCTGAAAACCTTGCTACACTGCAAAGAACAAACTATAACTCCATTTAGGACCTGGAAACCTGGTGAGGCATAATTACTTGTACAGAAAGGGAGCTACGCTTTCTACAAAAAGTTTCATTTGTTTTTTTTTTCCTTATTGGCATTAAGCAGAGAATTGCAGGATTCCATTAAAAGTGTAGTAATTTTATAACCAGAGGGAATGAGATACAACTGCATTTGCTTGATTGTTGGGGTTGAGACCTAGGATTTGGAAGGATATTTTGCAACATTTTAAAAGTGTCCTGCTGGCTGAGAAGTTAAGTTTTCATCCCTGGTTTCACTGAAAGATTTTGTGTATTGAAATCAGACATAGCAGACTGCCTACATTGAAAGGCCTGCTTACATCACAGGTGTCACTAGTCAATCAATTGGCTCTGGGTGGGGTTTCATCACTGCTGTCTTAGGCATCCTTCACAGTTAGAAGTCAGTCAGTCTGACTTTGAATTGTCTGTGGAAGCTGAAAACCTTGCTACACTGCAAAGAACAAACTATAACTCCATTTAGGACCTGGAAACCTGGTGAGGCATAATTACTTGTACAGAAAGGGAGCTACGCTTTCTACAAAAAGTTTCATTTGTTTTTTTTTTTTTACTTATTGGCATTAAGCAGAGAATTGCAGGATTCCATTAAAAGTGTAGTAATTTTATAACCAGAGGGAGTGAGATACAACTGAATTTGCTTGATTGTTGGGGTTGAGACCTAGGATTTGGAAGGATATTTTTGCAACATTTTAAAAGTGTCCTGCTGGCTGAGGAGTGAGTTAATTTTTATCCCTGGACTCAGTACAGTGATTTGTGCAGGAGACGTGGTCTAGTAAATTGTGGTGTTAGTTGAAGTACTATAAAGGGCAGTACTCACCAGGGTGGTGGAGCAGTTGTGTATTTGATTGTTTCTATCAGTCACCAGTGGCTGTGGACTAGGAAACAGCTTCTGATAGGAGACTCTATTGTTAGGGGGGTAAACCTGGGAAAGGGAGAGGAGAAGGAAGTAAGGTGCCTGCCTGGTGCCATGGCTTGGAGGGACAGGAAGTGAATCCTCAGGATTCCAGAAGCAGCATCGCAGGAGAGGGAACTAGATATTATAGTCCACCTTGGGACAAATTACCTAGCTAGGCATGGGATCAGTGCAGTGCAGAATGAATTTGTGGAGTTGGGGAGGGGCCTCAGATGGGTAGCAAGCACGGTAACCTTCTCAGAGATGCTACCAGTCCATGGCAGGAGTGAGGCTAGGGTACTGCACACCATGCAGTTTAATGAAAGGTTGCAAAACTGCTGCAGAGCACAGGGCTTTGCCTTCACTGGGGACTGGGGGGCCACCTGGAGAGATAAAGGTCTATTCTGACATGATGGTCTGCATCTGTCCACGAAGGGAACCAAGCTCCTAGGTGATAGGTTTAAATGCTTCCTTGGCAAGCTTTTAAACTAGCCAAGGGGGGAGGCTCTGATAAAAGGCAGGAAATTTCAAGCCTTCCCCCAAAAAAACATGGCCAGTCGTAAGGTAAACACTGAGGTACAAAGCTCAACACAGGGCAGGACAGTGGTAAATAGAAAAATAGACAAGGACAGTAACAGCAGGGATGGGGGAAAAAAGGATAAAGCCAACATTAAATGGAGGGCAATGAGTACCAATGCCCGTAGTCTGGGAAACAAGCTTCCTGAGCTAGTAGCCCTGATGGAAGATGAACAATTGGATATTGTGGCAGTCACGGAAACATGGTACACCGAGATCCATGACTGGGATGTCAACATACCAGGGTACACAATCTACAGAAGGGACAGGGAAGGCAAAAGAGGAGGTGGAGTAGCTCTATACATAAGGGAAGGGATCAAAGCTACAGAACTAAAAAGTAAAGGGGGAGGACAAGAGGCACTCTGGGTCACCTTGGAGACAGGGTATGGCATCACAATCCGCACAGAGGTTGTATACAGACCCCCGTCTCAAGGTGAGGAAATGGACAACAAAATGATAGAGGACATTCTCAAAATGGCTGAAAAAATTGAGATACTGTCGATGGGGGACCTGAATATGCCAGATGTTAACTGGATAACAGGTACTGCAGCCACGTCCAAGAGCAGGGTCATTCTCGATGCCCTGCAGGGGGCAGGCCTTAGACAGCTTGTGTTGGAACCTACTCGGGAGGGAGCAATATTAGACCTGGTACTCTCAAATGGAGAGAGCATCACAAATTTAGAAGTCAGTAGACATCTGGGAACAAGCGACCACTGCACAGTGTGCGTCACAATGAGCACAACCATGGAGATAAGCCATACAAAAACAAGGATACTGGACTTTAGAAGAGCTGACTTTGGCAAAATGGGTGAATACCTGAAAAATGCACTAGCAAATGACCAAAAAGGAGGGGTGGAAGAACAATGGAGAAAAATCAAAACTGCCATCATAGAGGCAACAAGCCTTTGTGTGAAGCAAATAAAGAAAACAAAGTGGAGTAAAAAACCACTATGGTTTTCAAACGAGGTGGCAGGGAAGGTTAAGGAGAAAAAGGCTGCATTCATAAAGTATAAGGAATCACAGAAGGAGCATGACAGGGAACTGTATCAATTAAAGCAGAAAGAAGTGGGGAAGGCAGTCAGACTAGCAAAGGCCAAACCGAAGAAAAAGTAGCCAACTCAGTTAAGAAGGGGGATAAAACCTTTTATAGGTACATTACGGAGCATAGAAAGGTTAAGGGAGGGATAGTGAAGATTAATAAAGGAGAGGGGAGGTGTGCAGAGGGGGACAGTGAAAAGGCAGAGATTCTGAATGAATACTTTTGCTCAGTATTCACAAAAGAAGATGAGGAGGAGTTACCTAAACCAGACAATAGAAGCACTCTGGGTAGGGGGGTTGACACCAGTCCATTCACAGAAGAAAGAGTCCTGAAAGAACTCCTAAAACTCAAGGTGGACAAAGCAAGGGGGCCTGATGGGATTCATCCCAGAATCCTAAAAGAACTAAGGGAGGACCTAGTGACACCACTGACCACGCTTTTTAACAGATCATGGCAGGATGTGGTGGTACCTGAGGACTGGAGGAGGGCAGATGTGATTCCCCTTCACAAAAGTGGGAGCAAGGCAGAAGCGGGAAACTACAGACCTGTAAGTTTGACCTCAGTGGTAGGGAAAATGATGGAATCACTTCTGAAAGAAAGAATTGTTGAGTACCTAGAGGCCAGCGGGGCACAGAACCCAAAGCAGCATGGATTTACAGCTGGAAGGTCATGTCAGACGAATCTAATTGATTTCTTCGACTGGGTGACCAAAGTAATAGACCAGGAAGGGTCTGTGGATATGACCTACCTAGACTTTAGCAAGGCATTTGACACAGTCCAGCACAAAAGATTAATAATCAAGTTAGCCAGCATGGGAGTGGGTCCCAGGGTGGTAGCCTGGGTAGCAAACTGGCTGCACAACAGGACACAGAAGGTAATAGTGAATGGAACACATTCCAAAGAAAGGGGGGTTACTAGTGGAGTACCTCAGAGCTCAGTACTGGGTCCAGTCCTCTTTAACATCTTTATAGGTGACATGCAGAGGGTCTGGAGGAAAGGTATACCTCTTTGCAGATGACACAAAGATCTGTAACAGAGTTGATACACAAGGGGGGTAGAAAAGATGAGAAGGGACTTGGCAAGGTTGGAGGAATGGTCAGACATGTGGCAACTTAGATTCAATACAAAGAAGTGCAAAGTAATGCACCTGGGAAACAAAAACCCAGGAGAAGAGTACACAATAGCAGGGGAGGTACTAACAACAACAAAAATGGAAAGGGACCTGGGGGTAGTCATATCAGATGACCTAAAGGTGGGTAAGCAATGTGAAAAGTTGGTAAGGAGAGCCAGGGGATACTGGGATGCATAGGAAGGGGCATCACAAGTAGAAAAAGGGAAGTTGTTATCCCTCTGTACAGACAGTTGGTGAGACCCCATCTGAGTACTGCAGTTTGGAGACCCTCATCTACGCAAGGACATAGACAGGATGGAAGCAGTCCAGAGGACGGCAACTAAAATTGTGCAGGGTCTGCAGCAGAAGCCATATGAAGAGAGACTGAGAGAGCTTAATATGTATACTCTTGATGAAAGGAGGGACAGGGGGGACATGATAGAAACATTCAAGTACCTCAAGGGAATCAACAAAGTCCAGGAGGGTAGCATCTTCAGAAAAAGAGATGTGTAAGAACAAGGGGGCACAATTTAAAGATAGAGGGGGGACGGCTCAGGGGTAATGTGAGGAATTTTTTTTTTCACGGAGAGAGTGGTGGATACATGGAACAGCCTTCCTGAGGAGGTCGTTGGGTCTAAAACAGTGGGGGAATTCAAACATGCATGGGACAGACACAAGGCAATTATAGTTGGGGGTTGCAGGAAGTAGGCTGTTGGTTAACTAGAATCTGCAGCTTAACCAGTAGGTAGTGAAATGGGCAGACTGGGTGGGCCAAGTGGTCCTTATCTGCTATCAAAGTCTATGTTTCTATGTTTCTATATTATTTAACCAGGAAAAACAGACTAAGAGGAAGGATGCCAACATGAAGATTGGGCACCTCAATGTCAGCTTTTCAGGAGTGTGTGGCAGGCGGCAGGAACCACCATGTTAGGTGTGCCACATAATGGGTGGACATGCTGACATGGGGATTGGGCACCCCAATGTCAGATTGTGTGGTGGATGGCAGGAGCTGCTGCCATATGTATTTGAATGTTTCACCAGAAATGGCACATAATGGAGACGTGTCAGATCTGCCACTGCAATGACGAGCTTGTCTCTCATTGCAGTGGCAGATTTGTTTCAAGTTGGTGGCACTCTCTGAAACTGCTGTCATCAGTAGTATGCTCACTGGTTGGTGGCTGAGGGACACACTGACTAAAGCATCCCCCCTGGATTCGCCAAAACACTGACACACCTTTGAAAGTGCTACTACCATAAGATGTTGCTTGCACATGTGCGCAAGCCAGCATAAAAATGATACAGCAACTTTGGTTATCCTGGATATAAACAGGTTTACAAAAACTAAGGAGCATATATACAAAAGAGAAGTGCAAAGACAAATTTTTATACACTGAGTAAATAAAGAGTATTTCAGAGTTCAAAGCTAGGAACAGGTACAGACAGCCTTCAGATTTAAATGGGAGCGATACTGGTTTCTGAAGGTGCAGGTAGCAGGACTATGCCTAATGTTTGCTGGTATAGTATTCCAAAGTTGGTAAGCCTGGGACCAACAACTTAAAATCTGGTTCAACTTCAGTTGGCTTCCATCTGTATCCCCCTCCCCCGCCCCAAGGACGAGGCTGAAAATAGGCAAAACATTGGCAAAAAATTTTCAAGTCCTCCTTCCTGGTCAACAAACACTAAATAAATAAATACCATTTTGGGGCAGAGACAGAGAAGGCAGACTCAACAAGTTTGGTCCTGGGCACAACTAAGAGGTCATGGTCAGAGGACCAGAGAGAGTAGGCATAATAGTAAGCATGAGGAAGGAGGCAAGTGGCATGGGAATCTGGTTTTGAAAGACACCATGTATGATACAGTACCTCACAGGGAGAGGTCACGTAGGGCTTCTGGAGGGAGGAAGCCGAGCTTAGCATAAAGCTTTTAGTTTACAATATTAAAATCAAATCTGACAAAATTAACTAAGGAATTAATAGAGGCCATCTTTAACCGCCTTCAGCATTAGGGTAGCTTTGAGTAGAGATATGTGTGTGCATCCCCAAAAGGGTGAAATTGCTAATAGCTCCAGTTAAATTTAAACAGATTTAAGTCCTTTTTGAGCCTCTCGGATACTATGTGTAATTTGTTATGCAGATTGGTAGCTTTGGATGTGAATATTGATTATAATGTGTTTCTGTCAGTTTTATCTGTTTCTAGATTTCACTAAATCAAATTTAAAACTTTGCGGGCTCCATATTCAAAGGTTAGTATAGGGAGACTAACGAGTTAACACCCATGCTAATCTAGCTTTGTGTTGGTGCTCCGGGGCCATATTCAAAGGCCCTTGGAGCGCTGCCCAAACTCAGCAGTGCGATTCAATGCACTACCCATACTATTGTGCCTGTGCAACTGAGGGAGTCTGTCATACATAATGGCGCAGTGGTATATTCAAAGTTTTACAGCAGTGCTTAACTGCCCTCAGAGCAGCGCTGTTTACCATCACTGACAAACCCATCTTATTGTAGCACTAAGGCCATGCCCCCACCCCCTGAAGGCAGGGTGGCTGTACTGTACTTACTGTACTGTATTCACCCGTCCCAGATAGTCTGGTGTTCCCCCTTCCTCCTGATCGCTGCTGTAATAATAATAATAATAATAGACACCCTTCCCTGGTGGTATAGTGGACCCCCCTACCCCCTGATCACCCCTGTATCAATACTGGAGATCCTTCCCTACTGGCATGGTGGACTCCCCAACACCTGACTACATGCCAGCACCCACCTGTCAACCCACTGCTAACCCCTGTCTCGCACCCCCACTCACCTCAGTCATCAGTTCATCATAAACCAATGGTGGCTAGCACAGTCCACCATTCAACTCCTTGGTCATCTGTCATCTGAATGTCAATGAGCGTGATCGGGTGTAGTATGTGCCACCATGCTCATTGACATGCAGATGGTGACTGGCCGAGGAAGTGATTGGTGGGCTGTGCTGGTTACCATCTGTTTATGTTGAACAGGTGACCGGGGTGATGGAGGTTGCAGAGCGGGGAGGTCAGCAGCAGGTGGGTGCTGGTAAATGGTAAGGGGGGTCCACTATACTGCCAAGGAAGGGTCTCTATTATTGGTACAAGGGCCATTGGTGGGGGGGAGTCCACTATACTGCTAGGGAAGGGTCCATATTATTGATATAGGGGTGATCACGGTGGGGAGGGTCCCTCAGAAGGGTGTGTGTTATTATTAGGGGATGATCGGGGGAAGGGGGAACACTATGCCTCCAGGGACACGCTAGGTGCCGCTAAACATGAGGGTGATATGAGGCTTCTGCACTCATGCAAATGAGCCTGTAATGGGCATGCAAATGGCCCATAGGGCCTTGCATGCCCAGTGAGCTCATTTATATGCTTGGACTGAATATGGCCCACAGAAGCCTGGTGCTATCCCGTTTTGGGCAGCGCTTTCTTCTGTGGGCCACATACAGCCCTGGTTTGTGACTCTGCAGCACATATCAACTTGATGCTGCACTGACATGGCCCGATACTAAGTCAGTTGCACGCTTCATCAGTGCACGCTAACTGGCTGAATACTGCTCAAAGCCAGCCATGCCTGTCGCAAGCAAAATGCAACAGGTTGCTCTGCGCATGTGCCCAGATCTGAATAGGGGGGCCTATCTCAGGGCATGGTTTGGTTTGAAAAGAACCCCAAACCCTGAAGTCAATGGAAAGTGATTCTTTTTTTAACCCATTTATTGCAGATCTAGTCAGGAAGTGAGATTTGTGCATTTCCTAGGACATCCACAAGACAACACATATCCTCATGAAATGTAAGTCTGTGTGTGTGTGTGTGTGTGTGTGTGTGTGTACTTTTGAAGCTGCATCTACAGAGCAGAAAGGGGATTTATGTTGTGTTGTACATTTCATACAGAAGTACCGTAAAATCTTTTAGAAAGCAATGCCTTAGTTACTGTAAGTGCTGTGACAGTGCATAGAAACATAAAAATTGTCGGTAGATAAGGATTGCTAGGCCCATCCATCTTATACTTCCTAAATGCTATCTTTTTCTCCCTAACCTTCACCGCCACCTCTTTTGAGAACCATAGTGGCTTTTTCTTTCATTTTGATTTGTTTATTTGCTTCACACAAAGGCTTGTTGCCTCTGTGATGGCAGTTTGATATTTCCCATTGTTGCTCCACCCCTCCTTCTAGCCTGTTTGCTAGTGCTTTTCTGAGGCACTCTCCCATCTTACCAAAGTCAGCCTCCTGAAGTCCAGAACCCTCACTTTTGTATGGCTTGACTCTGTAGCTGAGTTTATCGTGAACCACACTGTTTGGTGGTCACTTGTTCCCAAATGGCTACCCTCTTCTAGATCTGAGATCCTCTCACTGTCCCCATTTGAGAGTACAAGGTCTAAGATTGCTCCCTCATGAGTAGGTTCCAAAACTAGCTGTCTGAGGCATGCCACCTAAAGGGCATCAAGAATGCCTGCTTTTGGATGTGGCTGCCGCAAAGGTGCTCTAGTTAACATCTGACATATTAAGGTCCCCCATCAACAGTATCTCCCCTTTCTCTGTCATCCTATGTATGCCTTCTATCATATCTTTGTCCATTCCTTCCCCCTGACATGGGGGTCTATATACAACCCCTGTGCGGATTGTGGTGCCATTTCCATCTCTAAGGTGACCCACAGTGCCTCCTTTCCTCCCTGTTTACTCTTTTGTTCAATTGCTTTTATCCCTTCCCTTACATAGAGATCTACTCCCCCCCTTCTGCCCTCCCTGTCTCTCCTGTAGGTTGTGTACCCTGGTATGTTAACAACCCAGACATGGTTCTCTGTGTACCATGTTTCTTTGAGTGCTACAATATCCAGGCATCCCTCTTCCATCAAGGCCACCAGCTCAGGGAGCTTGTTGCCCAGACTACGGGCATTGGTACTCATTACTCTCCATTTCTTGATGGCCTTACCTCTTTTTGCCCCATCCCTGTCCTTATTGCATTTGTCACTTTCTCCATTTTCCCCAGCACTTCTCCCTATCGACATCTCTATGTTGGTGTCTACCTCACTTAGTACCCTGATATTTTGGGGGGGCTAGGATTTCCCTGCTCCTTTCCAGTGCCTCCCCTTGGCTAGTTTAAATGCTTGTCAATGAAGTATTTAAACCTATCACCTAGGATCCTGGTTCCCTCCTGGACAGATGCAGACCATCATGCCAGTATAGGCCTGCATCCCTCCAGGTGACCTCCCAGTCCCCACGAAGCAATCCTGAGCTCTGCACCCAGTTTTTCAACCACTGATTGAATCCCATGGTGTGGAGAACCCTAGCCTCACCCATGCTATAGACAGGCAGCACCTCCGAGAAGGTTACTGTGTGTGCTATTTGTCTAAGGCCCCTTCCCATCTCTACAAACACTTCTTGCACTGCTCTGATCCCTTTCTTAGCCAGGTCATTTGTCCCTAGGTGGACAGTGACATCCAGCTCCCTCCTCTGTGCAGCTGCTCCCGTGATCCTGAGGATTTGCTCCCTGTCCCTCAAAGTCATGGCACCAGGCAGGCACCTTACCTCCCTCTCCCCTCCCCTTCCTCCCCCAGTTCTACCTTCCTAACAATGGAGTCCCCCACCAGGAGTTGTTTACTTCCCTGTGGGGTCCCATGCCACCCTCCTGTTGGTCTCCTTTGTGGAGATTCCCAGCATCCTCCTTGGTCTCCACTGTGGGTGCCTCCATAGAGGAGCCACACTTCTTCAGAATGGCATAGAAATTGTGGAGAGGTACAACTGGAGGGATGTGCCTCTGTTCCACCACCCTCAGCCTCCCTAAGCCCACTGTGGTCCAACCACTCCTCTTTCTTGGCAACCTCTGAGGCAATGGCAGTGACCCCGGTGGTCCCTGGGTGGGAGAGGAGGTCCCACAAATCCTGGCCAACTCAGCCTGGAGATGAGCAACCTCCTCCCTCAATCCAGAGAGGTGTCTGTAGATGGCACAACATTGCATCCTCCAGAACATCTCCCAGAAGACTGCTGCTCCACAGCCACTGCATTGCACCAGTTCTTCTGTTTCTAAGCCTAATCTATCCTTTACTATTTCTAGTCCATAAGGTTAGCTACCTGTGGGCACACCCTTCTCCCTCCCTTGACTATGCTATAATGTCCTCTTTGATTTTTCTTTTCCCTCTCAGGTCCTCGTACAGGGAGGTTATTGTGGTGACTTCAGAGTATATGTAAAAAAGGTTGTGTTTATTGTTGTTGGATTTAGTATGTAATAGCACTATGTTATAAAATACCTTAATGTATATACCTTATGTTTATGAAACCTGTAAATGTTAAATACCATGGCACTAGGTGTTTTTGATAATGGTAAAAGTACTAGGTGTCTATTATAGAAATTGAGCTAGTTGTGCTATTTAAAATGCATGGAAATTGATGTAAACTGAAAAAGTCTAAATGTCATGGTGATTTGCATATATCCAATGATGCATTGCATTATGGAAGTATGTATGATGTTGTATTTCTTTGAAACTTGATTTGTTGTCAATGCCCTTTGGGGTAGACCTTCTCTCAGTGATTCTGCATTGAGATTCTTTGTTTATAGCTTGTTTTGTTTTTCTTCTTTTTGGGCCCCTATTATGTAAGCAAATGAGGGCTTACATAAGGGTTATGGGTACATCTCATCTAGTAGATGGGATCAGAGTCAGTAGGTGCTGGTTAAGTGTAGAGAAAGGACATTCATAGTCTGTTGCTGCAAACTGATGTACTGAAGAAGAAATATGCTAATGCAGAAGGTTATTTCTTGTATTTTGAATAAACATTACACCGAGATTGTGTGTTGAACCTGAAGTTCAGTGTCTGGTCCATATGTTATCCCACAACCCCTCCACAGACTTGGTGTCAGAAGTGGGATAACTTGCTGGAAGCATCTGTACTGGCTGAAGAGGGACGTTTTCTGGTGGGTATCGCTCAGGTATCCCAGGTGGACCAAAGCACCAGGAGTTGCCAGAGAAGAACCCGGAGAAGAAAGTCCATGGAGTTCTGACCAGAACCATGGCTGACAGATGGAGAGAAGCTGCTGCCTGGGCTGGACCTGAGAGCTCGGAGGAAGGCCAAGCCTGAAGAAGATGGAGAGATGTAGGTTGAGGCAGACTGGAGGTGCAAGAGACAGTGCCCCAGAGGTGGAGACCTTACTGAGGATGATCCACTGGACGAGTGGGCAATGGCTGAAGGCAGACCGACTACACAGAGAGGTGGAACATTGGTGCCAGGTGCTCAAGAGGTTCCTGCCGGAGAGTTTGGATAAAGAGTCGGAGGAGGATTTTTCATGGGCGCAGTTTGAGGAGGACCCCCTGACTGAGCAGGATATTCCTTTGTTTCCAGGATGTTATCTGTTGGAGGTCGGAGATGCAAGTATGGAACTTGAATGTGAGACCCCAGGTAAGACTGTGCCTAGTGATGTTGTGCAGGGGCTGAATACTCCAAGCAAGCAAGAAGAAGCCTATGAGGTTGAAGGGACATTTCTTGTATTGTTGCAGCTAAATCTATTAACGGTATTGACTGGGGTATACTGCATGCTAAAAATACTAATATTGTCAAACTGTTACAGTATGTTAAAGTTAAAGAGGGTAGAGATCATTTAAAAAATTGTCACCCTTGGAGAAAGGGAAACTCTCACATAGGTTACAAGGTATCAGATGGTAACAGATGGCTGAAAATAGCACAGTGATTAAAAGGATGTTTACTAAGACACCCCAGAGTTAAAAAGTTAAGGAACCTGCTATTTACCATTGCAGGGTATTCAGCATGGGAGGTTCCTTGGTTTCCTGTAGGTTTCTGTAGAGACCTGCCTGGGGATAAGATGACCAAGGATTTGGGGTCATGAGGTATAAAAGGTTGAAATAGGAGAGTAGAAACTGCCATTGCTCCTTCCATATTCCTGCAGACACTTTGTGTAAGACAGAGGGATCAAGTTGGTTGCAGGCAAGGCCAAAGGTGGCTCTGCAATGGTCCCTTTCTATAGGCAAAAGTGTAGCATATTTGATCAGGGGGCGGGCCTGTCAAAGTAAGAGGTACCCAAGGGCAGACAAGGAGTCTGAGGTGGTACGTGTGTTTTATTCTTTTATGAGTGAAAACCTGCAAAGGAGAAGTGGGTGGAAAATGGATTGGAACCTGTGCTGGGGTAACACATTGAGTGTCTACCCTCAGGTGTCTATATCTGTAAACAATGACATGAATCAAAAAGTCATAGTGGGTTTATGTAGAGGGGTTGAACCTAGGAATGGACCCCTGCTTAAAACTGACTTGTCTGGTGGGGTTGGTGCAGGTAGTTACTCATCCCAGAGAAAGTCTTTCTATGGTACTGGACTTTACAGTTGTCCAGATGTTCGGTCAGTAAAATATAACGTACTTTTCCTAAAAGGAGATGGGAAGGTACCGTTAGTCTCGTTGAGAAATGTGTTTATGCCTCAGGGTAAAGAATGATGATGTCCACTATGTTTATGATGAAATATTAATTGTTAATAGGGACCCTGAGGTGCAGCTTCTGAAGATGGATGGGTAGACGCTCCATCCCTTCCTGGGACAGGAAGGTGGTAAGCAGTCTGCAATAACTGCTTCCCTCTTAAGGAGGGGGGATATGTGACCGGGAGCTCCTGCCACTCTTGAGGACCTACCTTTTCTTAAATCCATTACAACAGTTCTTCTGTTTCTAAGCCTAATCTGTCCTTTACTATTTCTAGCCCATAAGGTTAGCCACCTGTGGGCACCCCCTTCTCCCTCCCTTGACTATGCTATAGTGTCCTCTTTGATTTTCCTTTTTCCTCTCAGGTCCTCGTACAGGGAGGTTATTGTGGTGACTTCAGAGTATATGTAAAAAAGGTTGTGTTTATTGTTGTTGAATTTAGTATGTAATAGCACTATGTTATAAAATACCTTAATGTATATACCTTATGTTTATGAAACCTGTAAATGTTAAGTACCATGGCACTAGGTGTTTTTGATAATGGTAAAAATTACTAGGTGTCTATTATAGAAATTAAGCTAGTTGTGCTATTTAAAATGCATGGAAATTGATGTAAACTGAAAAAGTCTAAATGTCATGTGATTTGTATATATCCCATGATGCACTGCATTATGGAAGTATGTATGATGTTGTATTTCTTTGAAACTTGATTTGTTGCCAATGCCCTTTGGGGTAGACCTTCTCTCAGTGATTCTGCATTGAGATTATTTGTTTATAGCTTGTTTTGTTTTTCTTCTTTTTGGGCCCCTACTATGTAAGCAAACAAGGGCTTGCATAAGGGTTATGGGTGCATCTTAGCTAGTAGTTGGGATCAGAGATCAGTGTCGGTAGGTGCTGGCTAAGTGCAGAGAAAATATGTTAATAGTCTGTTGCTGCAAACTGATGTACTGAAGAAGAAATATGCTATTGCAGAAGGTTATTTCTTGTGTTTTGAATAAACATCACACAGAGATTGTGTGTTGAACCTGAAGTTCGGTGTCTGTTCCATCTGTTATCCCACAATCCCTCCACAGTTATATATATGAAGTATTTTATTTTACAAAGTTTATTAGTAATTTAGGTTTCAAATAAATTCAGACACATGCTTGATACATTTCAATTTTATTTGCCTTTTGTTTAACAAATCACTATGAACCATACTGACTGCGGGCTAGTGCAGATTTCTGCAGGCTCTGGAGAGGGTCCAGAGAAGGGCAACCAAAATGATCTGGGGCCTGGGGGACAGGTCCTATGGGGAGAGGCATGAAGAGCTAAATATGTACACATTGGAAGAGAGAAGGGACCGGGGGGACATGATAGAGGTCTACAGGTACATGAAGGAGTTAAATAGGGGAGGAGCAGTCAGGGTGCTCTGAAGAAAGAGGGGGCAACTAGAGGGCATGGGTGGAAGCTGGAGGGGGGAGATTCAGGGGAGAAAGGAGGAGGTGCTACTTCACTGAGAGGGTGGTGGAGCCATGGAATGTGCTGCCCAGGGGGCTGGTGGAGGCAGAGATGGTGGAGGGGTTCAAGAGGGGGTGGGACAGGTACAGGGTAAGGGTTCTGGAAGCAAAGTCCTGTGCAGTAGGAATATCCGGGACTGGGACGGGAGAAGCCAGAGAGGGTGAGGGGGGCAGTAAGGTCAGCTCCTAGGGTGGGTGCTGACCAAACAGGCAGACACGAAAGACCATTAGACCTATTCTGCTGGCATTTTAGTATGTAAGTGCAATCTCTGGTTTGCTAGCCCGGCTGGCTGGTGCAAAAAAAGTTAAGGTAGATCACTGATCTTATACAAAGCATATGTACCTTTTATATACAGTATATCTTCACTCGAGGGTAAGACTCCTGGCTCTGGAGTGTGCATGAACCTTGTTGTTTCCTGCAACACTTCCGCAGTGTCTGCAACGCTCCACAGCTCCTGTGTTTGGACGCATTGCAAATGGCTACAACAGTGCACTCGCACATTAGTGTTATAGCAGTGCCAAAACCCCATATTTGTGTAAATGTATCTTAAAAGTAACTCTAATTACAGCCTGCATGTTCAAAGCCCTGCAGTTGAAGGTCCTCTTAAGGCCTGTTTTCATGGCTGCATTTGCACTGTGGTGCAACTGTAGCTGTATGGACACTTACCTGACTACGGTAAGACCTTCCTCACTCCTCTGCTGCAGGGCTGGGGATGCGTTCCAGAGGACCAGAGTGAGCAATGTAAGCAGCCATGTGGACAGGTTGCACTGCTCATACCGGTGCCCCCAGATGGTGCCCCCACGCCATCGACTCACCAACTCCACCCCTCCACACACACACGCACTCATGGCCAATCTCCAGCACGGCTTGCAACAGTGCTGAGAGGAGCCATCTAAACACAAATCAATCAGCACGGGAGGTCTCAGTAGTACCAGAAAGTGCAAGCGCATGTGTCAGGTGATGGCTGTGTAAAGAGACCTTTAGTTGCTGGTGGGACCAGGAAAGAGATTCACTGGGTCTGAAAATGCACTGGTATAGTATGTGTTCCCCACAATACATTAGAAGAAAACATATATGTTTTTGTATAATGGGTAATGAGACTCACAACACTGTATATGTCTTTTGCCTTTCACAGGAATCTGGACAAACCTGTTTCTCAGTCCTCCCCTAAAGAATCAGCTATTCAGGTTAGTTGCAGTTCATGTTACAGGCTGCAGAGATTTTCCGTGGACATTCATCTCTGACATATATTTTTTTCTATTTTATGTCTCCACTGCATTCTTTAAAATCTTCTGCACTATTTACTGAGAGGGACTGGAGTAGATATGAACTCCCCCAGAACTAATGCTCCTACACCACAGCCTACAGCGCCAACCTCTGCTGGGAGATGTTGGGAGTCTTGGGACTACAGTAACTTTAAGTCCCCCACAATCAGTGCTCCTACACCATTGCTTACAGTGACTACTGCTGGGAGAGGCTGGGATTAGAGCAACTCTGAGCTCCCTTGAACCAGTGATCCTATACCACTGCCTAAAGCAACTCCTTCTGAAAGAGATAGGGACTGAGTGACACTGACCTCTCCCACAACCAGTGCTCCTACTCCACTGCCTACAGTGACTTCTGCCAGAAAAGAATGGGGCAGAATAATGCTGACCTCCCCCACAACCAGTGCTCCTACACCACTGTCAACAGTGACTGCTGCTGGGAGAGGTTGGGACTAGCGTAACTCTGAAGTCCCCTACAGCTAGTGTGCCTTAAGCACTGCATAAAGTGATCCCTGCTTGGAGAGGAGGTGACTAGAGTAACTCTGACCTCCCCCCCTCCACACACACAGCTAGTGCTCTCCTACACCACTGTCCACAGAGTGACTCCTCAGAGCTCAGTACTGGGACCGGGCCTCTTTAATGTCTTTGAAAGTGACACTGCACAAGTGCTGAAAGGGAAGCTATGCTTCTCTGTAGACAACAACAAAATCTGCAATAGGGTCAACACTCCAGAGGGGGTGGAGAGAATGTGCAGAGACAGAAAACTCAAGGACAGGACAAGAGTATGGCAGCTGGGTTTCAATGTGAAAAAGTACAAAATCATGCACCAGTGGCATAGAAAGTCAGAAGTAGAGTATAAAATGGGGGAAGAGGTATTGACGGTCACCAAACAAGAAAGGGACCTTGGAGTAATCATATCTTATGACCTCAGGGTGGCGAGGTAGTGCAGCAAGACAGTAGGTAGGGCCAGTGGGATGCTGCAGTACATGGGGAGGGGTATCACCAGCAAAAGGAGAGAACTGGTGTTACTGCTGTATAGTTCATTGGTGAGACCCCAGCTGGAGTACTGTGTCCATTTCTGGAGACATGATAGAGACCTGTAAATAACTTACAGGGTTGGATAAAATACAGAGAGAAGTGTTTTGCAGAGGAGAAGATGCACAAGAACAAGGGGTTATGCAATGCAGCTGGAATGGGGAAAATGTAGGTGTAATGTGAGGAAGTACTTCTTCACTGAAAGAGTAGTGAATGCCTGGAACAGTGTTCCAACAGAGATAGTAGGGTAGTGAAAACAGTGGTGGGCTTCAAGCATGTATGGGATGGGCACAAGGGAATCTTGGTTTGGAAGCAGGGTGAGGGGGAGGTAGAGATCAGGTAGGGTCTGCATTGACAGTATAGGCAGGGACAAATGGTCAGACTAAGTGGGCCAAGTAGTCCTTATCTGTCGAAAGATTCTGTTAGTAGTTTGGCAGAAGACACCAGGAGGAAGGAGTTCTGTGTGACTGGACTTCTCTACTGGGACTAAAGAAGTAGAACTCTTGTACTTGGACCTTTAATTTAGGGTAAAAAAACAAACTAACAAAACAAAAAACAAAAAATTAGTGTGTTTGTCTGAGTTAACTGAACTGAATGGTTATCTGAACAGTTATCTAGGTGTAAATCTCAGGTGATTGAAAGGGCTTGATAGCTGTGCAGTTTAAATTACTTGTAGAAAGGTCTAGTAAGTAGGGGGAGTGGCTTAGCTAGAAGGAAGCTAAATTTAAAGACTGCCTTAGAAAGATTCTGTTAGTAGCTTGGCAGAAGACACCAGGAGGAAGGAGTGCTGTGTGACTGGACTTCTCTACTGGGACTATATTGCCCTCCTTCCTTCCCCTCCACGCTCCCACCCAAAGCTGGTTCTACTTTTATAGGCACAGGATTTGACTGACAACAGGAACTTCCTGTTTGGGAGCAGGAAGTGAGCGATCACAGAGCCACCAAAGACCCACCATCTTAGAAGGGCAAGAGTAGCTCTCCGTCCCCCTCTAGCTGCTGGAGGCCTGCCTCTGACCAAGTAAGGGGTCTACTGAGAAATATAGGATATTCTTGTCTCAGAACAGGACAATCAGGAGCTTAAAGGGCACAGAAGCAGAAAGTAAGTAGAGAGAGAAGAGAAAGAAAAAAAAACTGGTGAAAGATTAAGGATTCCAAACAACAGTTAAGGGGCCAGAAATAAGACATGATGAGAGTGGTGCAGTGCAGTGGCTGTGGAGCAGCAGTCTTCTGGGAGACGTTCTGGAGGATGCGGTGTTGTCCCATCTGCAGGCACTTCTCTGGGCTGAGGGAGGAGGCTGCTCATCTCCAGGCTGAGTTGGCCAGGATTTGTGGGACCTTCTCTTCTATCCAGGGACCACCAGGCCACTGCCATTGCCTCAGAGGTTGCCAAGAAAGAGAAGCAGTTGGACCACAGTGGACTCAGGGAGGGTGAGAGTGGTGGAACAGAGGCACATCCCTCCAGTTGTACCTCTCCACAATTCCTCTGCCATTCTGGCAAAGTGTGGTTCCTCTATGGAGGCACCTGCAGTGGAGACCAAGGAGGATGCTGGGAACCTCCATAAAGGAGAGCCACAGGAGGGTGGCGTGGGACCCCACAGGGGAAGGAAACAACTCCTGGTGGGGGACTCCATTGTTAGGAAGGTAGAACTGGGGAGGAAGGGAAGAGGAAGATATGGTGCCTGCCTGGCACCATGGCTTGGAGGGACAGGGAGTGAATCCTCAGGATTGCCAGAGCAGCTGCACAGGGAAGGGAGCTGGATGTCATTGTCCACCTAGGGACAAATGACCAGGCTAAGAATGGGATTAGAGCAGTGCAGGAAGAGTTTGTGGAATTGGGGAGGGGCCTTAGACAAGTAGCACGCACGGTAACCTTCTCGGAGGTGCTGCCCATCTATGGCGTAGGAGAGGCTAGGGTGTTCCACACCATGATATTCAGTCAGTGGTTGAAAAACTGGTGCAGAGCTCAGGGATTTGGCTTCATTGGGGACTGGGGGTCCACCTGGAGTGATGCAAGCCTATACTGGCATGATGGGCTGCATCTGTCCAGGAGGGGAACCAGAATCCTAGGTGATAGGTTTAAATGCTTCATTGGCAAGCATTTAAACTAGCCAAGGGGGGAGGCACTGGAAAGGAGCAGGGAAATCCTAGCCCTCCCCAAAAATCACGGTAGTAAGTGAGGTAAACACCAACATAGAGGTGGCGATAGGGAGAAGGGCAGGGGTAAATGGGGAAAGTGACAAAGGCAGGAAGGACAGGGATGGGGTAAAAAGGAGTAAGGCCATCAGGAAATGGAGGGTAATGAGTACCAATGCCCATAGTCTGGGCAACAAGCTCCCTGAGCTGGTGGCCTTGATGGAAGAGGGATGCCTGGATATCGTAGCAGTCACAGAAACATGGTACACAGAGAACCATGACTGGGATGTTAACATATCAGGGTACATAACCTACAGGAGAGACAGGCAGGGGAGAAGAGGGGGAGGAGTAGCTCTCTATGTAAAGGAAGGGATTAAAGCAACTGAACAAAAGAGTGAACAGGGAGGAGAGGAGGCACTGTGGGTCACCTTGGAGACTGGAAAGGGCACCACAATCCGCACAGGGGTTGTGCACAGGCCCCCATGTCAGGGGGAGGGAATGGACAAGGATATGATAGAAGGCATTCTTAGGATGGCAGAGAAAGGGGAGATACTGTTGATGGGAGACCTGAATATGCCAGATGTTAACTGGAGCACATTTGCTGCAGCCACATCCAAGAGCAGGGCCATTCTCGATGCCCTACAGGTGGCAGGCCTCAGACAGCTAGTTTTGGAACCCACTGTGAGGGAGCAATCTTAGACCTCATACTCTCAAATGGGGGCAGTGAGAGGATCTCAGATCTAGAAGTGGGTTGCCATCTGGGAACAAGTGACCATCAAATAGTGTGGTTCACGTTAAACTCAGCTACAGAGTCAAGCCATACAAAAGTGAGGGTACTGGACTTCAGGAGGGCTGACTTTGGCAAGATGGGAGAGTGCCTCAGAAAAGCACTAGCAAACAGGCTAGAAGGAGGGGTGGAGCAACAATGGGGAATCATCAAAACTGCCATCACAGAGGCAACAAGCCTTTGTGTGAAGCAAATAAACAAATCAAAGTGAAAGAAAAAGTCACTATGGTTCTCAAAAGAGGTGGCTGGGAAAGTCGGGGAGAAAAAGATAGCATTCAGGAAGTATAAGGAAACACAGAAGGAGCAAGACAGAGAGCTGTACCAGTTAAGGCAGAAGATAGCAGGGAGGGAAGTTAGAATAGCAAAGGCCCAAACTGAGGAAAAGATAGCCAACTCGGTTAAGAAGGGGGATAAAACCTTTTATAGGTACATCAGAGAGCGTAGAAAGACAAAGGGAGGGATAGTGAGGCTGAATAGAATGAATGGTGGGTGGGCAGAGGGGACAGTGAAAAGCAGGATACTGAATATTTCTGCTCAGTATTCACAAAAGAGGAGGAAGTGCCTAATCCATTTAACAGAAGCACTCTTGATAGGGGGTCGATCCCAGCCCTTTCACAGAAGAAAGGGTTCTGCAAGAACTCCTAAAACTGAAGGTGGACAAAGCAATGGGGCCTGATGGAATTCACCCCAGAATTCTAAAAAGAATTAAGCGGGAACTAGTGAACCACTGACTACTATTTTTAATAAATCATGGGAGGATGGTGTGGTACCCAAGGACTGGAGGAAGGCGGATGTGATTCCCCTTCACAAAAGTGGGACCAAGACAGAGGCAGGAAACTACAGACCTGTCAGTTTGACCTCTGTGGTAGGGATAGTGATGGAGTCACTTCTGAAGGAAAGAATTGTTGAGTACCTAGGGGCCAGTGGGGCACAGGACCCAAGGCAGCATGGGTTCACAGCAGGAAGGTCATGGCAGACGAATCTAATAGATTTCTTTGACTGGGTGACCAAAGTAGTAGACCAGGGAGGGGCTGTGGGCATGGCCTACCTAGACTTTAGCAAGGCATTTGACACAGTCCCACACAAAAGATTAATAGTCAAATTAACCAGCCTGGGAGTGGGTCCCAGGGTGGTAGCCTGTGTAAAACATTGGCTGGACAACAGGACACAGAAGGTAATTATAAATGGAGTCCACTCTGAAGAAAGAGGGTTACTAGTGGGGTACCGCAGGGTTCAGTACTGGGTCCAGTCCTTTTTAATGTCTTTATAAGTGACATTGCAGAGCGACTGGAAGGAAAAGTATGCCTCTTTGCAGATGACACAAAGATCTGCAACAGGGTTGATACACAAGGAGGTGTGGAAAGGATGAGAAGGGACTTGGCAAGGTTGGAGGAATGGTCAGAAGTATGGCAGCTAGGATTCGATGCAAAGAAGTGCAAAATAATGCACCTGGGAAACAAGAACCCAGGGGAAGATTACACAATGGGGGGGAGGTAAAGGGACCTGGGGATAATCATATCAGATGACCTTAAGGTTAGAAAGCAATGTGAGAAGGCAGTAGGGAGGGCTGGGGTATACTGGGATGCATAGGGAGAGGCATCACCAGCAGAAAACAGGAAGTTGTTATCCTCTGTACAGACAGTTGGTGAGACCCCATCTGGAGTATCTGTCCAGTTCTGGAGACCCCATCTCCATGAGGACATAAACAGGATAGAGGCAGCCCAGAGGAGGGCAACTAAAATGGTGCAGGGTCTGCAAGAAGCCGTATGAGAAGAGACTAAAGGAGCTTAATATATATACCCTTGAGGAAAGAAGGGAGAGGGGGGACATGATAGAAACTTTTAAGTACCTCAGTGGAATCAACAAAGTCCAAGAGGGTAGCATCTTTCAGAAAAAGAGATGTGCAAGAACAAGGGGACACAATTTAAAGATAGAGGGGGAACGGTTCTGGGGCAATGTGAGGAAGTATTTTTTCACAGAGAGGGTAGTGGATGCATGGAACAGCCTTCCTGAGGAGGTTGTGGGGTCTAAAACTGTGGGAGAATTCAAGAATGCATGGGACAGACATAAGGCAATTCTTGTGGGGAGGGTAGGAAGAAATAGGCTGTTGGTTAACTAGGATCTGCGGCCTATCCTGTAGGTAGGGAAATGGGCAGACTAGGTGAGCCAAGCGGTCCTTATCTGCCATCAAAATCTATGTTTCTATGTTGACAAATTCTATGTTTCTATGACTGGAGTAGCTGTGAATTCCCCACAATCGGTGCTCCTACACCATTACCTACAGGGACTCCTGCTGGGAGAGGCTGAAACTGAAAGTAGATGTGAGCTCCCCACTGTCAGTGCTCCTATGCCGCTGTTTACAGTGACTTCTGCTGGGAGAGGCTGGGAATGAAGTAGTTATGAGCTCCCCACAGCCAGTGTTCCTACATCACTGTTTACAATGACTCCTGCTGAGAGAGAGAGAGAGAGAGTGACTGGACTGGGACTGGAGTAGTTATGGGCTCCCCATAGTCAGTGCTGCTATACCACTGCCTATAGTGACGCCTTCTGGAAAGAGCTGTGACTGGAGGAGCTATAAAATCCTCATACCCACTGTTCCTGTCCATGTTTAGGGCACGGCTGTGAGTGAAACTCCATAAATTCACTGCAAAGCTCTAGCAAGTCCCAAAAGGTGTAATATGCCCAGTATATAAAAGTCAGCAAAACTGCACTGGTATTAACTCTGCCACAAAGGCACTGCAACTTGAACTCTAGCGGGCCATCGCATACAGTGAACTGTGACACTGTGGCAAACATGTAAACTACAAACGGCTCTGCCCGCTGAAGGAAGGGTGCAGCCGTGAAGAACTTATTGTTGAGGTGGGAGATGGGGGAGAAATTAGTGCAAATGTGGAACAAAGAATAATAAAAAAAATGCTTGACTCTCCAACTCAGCTTTGTAGTGAGAGTCCTCTGTACCTTCAAGACTGAACCCCAGATTACCAAATCCTCTTTGTTTCAGAACCACAAGCAGTCTGCAGAGCAGCCCCCTATTGGTGAACAAGGTAAGCATAAACTAGAAGTTTCCAACACTGACCATCGGGTGGAACAATCTCAACAAAATGCCAAAATTCCAAACACCAACCATGTTGTACAGCAGTCCCCTCATCAATCCAGAACCCCAAGCACTGGCAATCAAATGGAGCAGTCACCACGGAAATCGAAAAATTCAGGCACTGAGAATGATATGGCACATTCCCCACGAAAATCAGATCTCTCTGGCTCAGAACACCAGATGGCTCGTTCCCCAGGTGGATTAGATGTTCCAAATGCTGGCCACCATGCTGAACAGTCCACATGTCAAGTTAAAGTTCCAGGTACGACCATTCTACAGAGTAGTCTTTTAAAAAAAATATTCTACAGAGCTGTCTTTTTTAATTTTTTAATTTTTTAATTTTTTATTTTTATTTAGTACCTAGAGGCCAGTGGGGCACAGGACCCAAGGCAGCATGGATTCACATTGGGAAGGTCGTGTCAGATGAATCTAATAGATTTATTTGACTGGGTGACCAAAGTAGTAGACCAGGGAGGGGCTGTGGAGATGGCCCACCTAGATTTTAGCAAGGCATTTGATACAGTCCCACACAAAAGATTAATACAAGAGATAGCCAGCCTTGGAGTGGGTCCCAAGGTGGTAGCCTGGATAAAAAATTGGCTAGACAACAGGACGCAAAGGGTAGTAGTAAATAGAGTACACAGTGAAGAAAGGACGGTTACTAGCGGGGTACCGCAGGGTTCAGTACTGGGACCGGTCCTTTTTAATGTCTTTATAAGTGACATTGCAGAGGAACTGGAAGGAAAAGTATGTCTCTTTTCAGATGACACAAAGATCTGCAACAGGGTTGATACATTGGGGGTGGAAAGAATGAAAAGGATTTGGCAAGGTTGGAGGAATGGTCAAAAGTATGGCAGCTTAGATTTAATGCAAAGAAGTGCAAAGTAATGCACATGGGAAACAAAACCAAAAAACCCAGGAGAAGCGTACACAATGGGGGGGTGAGATACTGACAACAGTAAAAATAGAAAGGGACCGGGGGGTAATTATATCAGATGACCTAAAGGTGGGCAAGCAATGTGAGAAGGCAGTAAGGAAGGCTGGAGGGATACTGGGATGCATAGGAAGAGGCAGCGATAGTAGAAAACAGGAAGTTGTTATCCCTCTGTACAGACAGTTGGTGAGACCCCATCTGGAGTACTGTGTGCAGTTCTGAGACCCCATCTCCGCAAAGACATAGACAGAGTGGAGGCTGTCCAGAGGAGGGCAACCAAAATGGTTCAGGGTCTGCACCAGAAGACATACGAAGAAAGACTAAAGGAGCTTAATATGTATACCCTTGAGGAAAGAAGAGAGAGAGGGGACATGATAGAAACTTTCAAGTACCTCAAGGGAATCAACAAAGTCCAAGAGGGTAGCATTTTTCAGAAAAAGAGATGTGCAAGAACAAGGGGGCACAATTTGAAAATAGAAGAGGGACGGCTCAGAGGTAATGTGAGAAAGTATTTTTTCACAGAGAGGGTTGTGGATGCATGGAACAGCCTCCCTGAGAAGGTTGTGGAGTCAAGAACAGTTGGGGAATTCAAGAATGCATGGGACAGGCATAAGGCAGTCCTAGTGGGGGGTAGGAGGAAGTAAGCTGTTGGTTAACTAGGATCTGCAGCTTATCTGTTAGGTAGGAAAATGGGCAGACTAGGTGGGCCAAGCGGTCCTTATCTGCCGTCAAATTCTATGTTTCTATGTTTAGCTATTTGGTCCCCGTCGCCTTCTCCCACCAACTGGCAACAGGGACACACATGCACTTTTGTGGATTTTCTCCCCTACCCCCCCCCGAGGCCCCAGCACATGGCCGTGTGAGCATGTGGAGGCACGCTTTGCACCCCATGACACCAGCTCAGCCCCTTCCACCTCACGATACTTTTCCACCCCCTCTCCACCTACACTACCCACTGGACCGCCACCCGGTGGGAGTAGAACTACGGGAGGGCACCAACCCACCCTCACCACCCTCAGGATAGGAGAGCTGCCCACCGGCATGCTAAATCCTGCTCTGCCCTCCCCCCCCCACGCCAGCACCCCAACAACCCAAGATCATTCCTGAACCGGGGTTGCCAGCGTAGTGCAAGGTAAGGCATCCAGCACCTCAACCCTGGGTGTCACCAGGCCGGCCAGAGCAGTGTTTAAAAAAAAAATGTTATTGAGGTACTTTTGTTCCTTCATCAGCTTCCCCTATTAGGCTGATACTCTGGTGACCACCCAGTTGCAATGTAGAAGAACCATGACTGCAAAATGGTTAGGCAAGTGAGGGTCCGGAGAGCGGCAGTGTATTTATCCTACAGCTGGTGCTTTTCTGCTTTTCTCTTCTGACCTCAGGATGGCCCGCCTATGCCCTTATGTCATGGGGGAATCCATGACACTGGATGTGCTAATCACCTGCCTCAGGAGGTGCTGTTACAGTGGAACAGTTAAAAGTCCCTTTTCTGGAGAATGACTGCTACATCCTCAGTACCACCATGATTTCTCTGGCCTGGGGTTGGGAGACAGAGCCATGCTGTGAATCAGGCTCGCTCACATGATGAGCAACAGGCTACCTGCAGCACTACCAGGACAGGCTAAGGAGCAGTGCTGCAGTGATGTACATGACAGGTGAAAGCTGAAAAAACTTGCCAAAGGTATATAGATAGGCTCTCCCTCTTGTTTGCGACTGGCAATCTGTAACCCATGCTATTTTTCTTATTACCATTTATTTACACAGGATAGCCCAGCTGAGATAGACCGTCTCATTTTCAGTGGGCTTCTGATTTTACCCTTTTTACAGCTGGAGAGACTAAAGGAATGTGAGCTTGAGTGATTATCTCAGGGTTACCCAGCCTGCAAGTGATTCTGGTTTGATTTGGACCACGTTCTCACGGTGTACTTATTGGTGATTAAAATGTCAAGTGTGCAGCAGTGATTATGAACTTGGGAGGAGCTACCTTTTGATCAGACTGAGGCATAGGACTTTATTATTTATCCAGCTGATTTCTTCTTTGTTGTCATCTTCTGTGATTTTAGGTTGTACCAGTGGCTGTGCAACCTCTGAACCCTGTCTGCCACTACTCCCACTGTCCTCTCGGTATCTCCATGTTGCATGCCAGAGAGTACCCTCAAACACCACCGTGGCAGCCCCATGGCATTTCTCACTTTTGTCTCTCACCCTGCCCCAACACAGTAGTGCTACCTGCTTTCTACTGGCTTTTAGCATTGCATCTTCACCCAAGAGGGAGCAAGCTCCTTGTCCCACCACAGAGCTTGCGGCAGTGTCAGATCCAACGTTGTCCACTCCCATGCTGGTTAGCACTGCAACCAGCATAGAAACATAGACACTGTCAGCAGATAAGGACCTCTTAGCTCACCTAGTCTGCCCAATATCCCCTACCTACTGTGCCACCGCAGACCCAACTCGATCTCCAGTCATCTCCTCCCCTTGCCATACTACCAAGGTCCTCTTGTATCTGTCCCATGCATGTTTGAATCCCATCATTGTTTTGGCATCCACCACCTCCACTGGAAGGCTGTTCCAGCCATCCACCACCCTCTCCATGAAGAAGTATTAATTCACATTTCCTCTGAGCCCCCCCCCCCAAGTTCATAGCATGACCCCCTTGTCCTCAAGCTATTTTCTATGGAAAATGTTACCTTCCTGTACCTTATTAATACCTGCTAGGTATTTGAATGTTTCTATCATATCCTCCTTTCCCTCCTCTCCAGAGAGTACATACTCAGTTCCTTGAGGCTGTCTTTGTAGGGCTTTTGATGCAGTCCCTCCACCATTTCAGTAGCCCTCCTTTGTACTGCTGCCTCCCAACCCTAGCTGCTCGCTATGTGCTCCCCCGAGTCCACTACCAAGCCTGGGTTGCCAGCACAACACAAAGGTGCACTACCACTGGACAAACAGATAGACTTGGGATCAGAGACATCTGACAGAGAAATCAGAGTGGTATGCTGCATAGATGTTGAAGTTACCTACTAGCGCTAGAATAAGGGAAGAGAGCCCAATGAAAGCAAGTCTGAGAAATTGGTAAGGAAAGCAAAGTTTGGTATGTAATGGGTATAATGGTTATATATTGGCTTTCTTGAAGTTACAGGGAGGTGAGAAAAAAGTTAGGTTCTCAAAAGAAGCAACATTCTGAGTTTAGCGAGGGGTTAGGATAGTTTTCAGTTTGGCTGTCACAGTTATTGAGAGATGCCACGTTTATTGAGAAAAGGACTGTTTGAAGAGAATTTATGGAGGAAAAAAAATAGAAGAGTCCACCCAAAGATGGGGCTGTTATTAGGAATGAATGAATGAATGAATGAATGAATGAATGAATGAAATATCTAGGAATAAATCACTGAGTATCAGACTCATTCACAGTTATATCCTGGTAGACAATGACAACAAGTGTTGCAGTTCATCCACCACATGTGCATATTGTAATAGGATTCCGAATGTCATCTTAAAATGACCAGTTCACCTCTCCAGGTTTTCCCCAGGATGCCAGCGTTTTTCATAGTAGTAGTAGTGGTAAAATATTCTGTTCATACAAATTATATGAATTAGGATAATCTCGATTGAGCCATTGCTCATTTACAACTAAGTCCTAGAAGTTCCCGAGGAAACATACAATACAAAACACAAAGAACAATAGGTAAATAAATATATACATTCAATATACATTAAGTACAATTTGAATAAAATCGCTTATTCAAAGATACAAGCAAATAATGACATAGGGATGTCCTACGATTTCAGTGAGGGCAACATTGTCTAGAACTAATGGCAAACTTCCTAATCCAGGATTTAATCCCTGTACATGAGATTCTACCCTTGTTAATCTTGTCCAGGTCTACCTTGCAAATGAGCTCGCTTAATGGTGCTTCACCTGGTAAAATAAAGATTGATTGATAGATTGATTAATAGTAGCCGGTAATTTGTTCCATAGTATCCATGTTACGAAATCATTGTTTAATCTTTGTAACCCTTAAAGAGCTAAGACTGGAAATGTCTTCTGCTATTCAGATTGCATATTCAGTAGAGATGTAGGAAGTTGGAAAACTCAGTATTAAGTTGGGGATGGGATCATGAGATTACAATCAAGCTTACCATACTATTTCTTGGGTTTCCAAGGGATGAAGGCAGTATTCCCTGCAGAAGCTGTGGTATTAAACTGGGCCAGCCTGCCATCGGATGGTACTGAGTGCTAAACTGGGTGGTGTAATTGGGTGGTATTGGGTATTAAAGAGCAGGTCCTTACTTTTGCTCACCACAAACATTTAACAAAGCTTACCTGTCCCCAAATGGATTGCGATATAAAGTTGAATTTATTTGTGGCAGTATTCACAGAAAACAAGGATGATATTATACTCCATAGTGCCCACAGCTGAAATGGTCACACTTCCCTATCTGGAGACATGCCTCCATGCTGGCACGTTTGTGATGTTGGTAAATGAAGAGTATGGGGGGGCACACTCCATAGACTACAATGGGGGCATTTTTTTAAAGGCTTTTTATTATACTTTAGAGTGCTGATTATAACAAATGAAGGCCCTCACTTAGCTAACAAGGACCTTGTTAGTTGAGCGGTGGCCTTCATTTGTCATAATTGGTACTCTGAAGTATAATAAAAAGCCTTTAAAAAATGCTCCTATTGTAGTCTATGGATCACGCCCCCATGCTCTTCATTTACCGACAGCACAAAACGTTCTAGCATGGGGGCACGTCTCCAAAACGGAAGTGCAACCGTTTTAGCTGTGGGTGCCACAGAGGATAATATGATCCTTTTTTCTGTGAATACTGCCACAAATCAATTACCATTTGGGGACAGGTAAACTTTGTTATGTGTTTTTTTTTTGGGGGGGGCAGACCTTCAGCAGTAAGAAAGAACCTGCTCTTTAGCAGGGCTGTGTCAATGGCTTTATGGGCCCCCTGCAAAATATGTTGTGGGGCCCTACCTCCCCGCCAGTGAGCGTAAAATAACCATTAGCATATATAAGATATTTATATCATAGGTTCTTTTCTATCAGTCCTGCAGAGCATCTGTAGTTTGTTTATGTTGACCCCTACCCCCTTCCCCCTTGCAGGATTAAGGAAGTGAACAATGTAATTTGCTTTGATCAGATGTTTGAGTAATGGGCCCTATTGCTTCTTTGTTCTGTACCCCCAAACCCTTGACACTGAAGTAGAACTCTACAGTGCAGACCCCACAGCCTCCACTGCTGACAAACCCAATTTCAAATCGATAAACAATGTAAAAACACTGTACAAAAGAACGTTAAAAATTTGCCTCTAACAATAAAAGGTTTTAATGCTGACCTCTGAGGCAGTAGGCCCCCTGACAGTGTGGACCTTACTGCAACTGCATCTCTTGCACCCCCCGATCACTTCCCTGCTCTTCAAACTGGGCAAGTCTGCCATCAAAAGGTACAGAGTACTAAAGTGGACCATGTCATAGGGTTGTACTGGGCATTAAATTGGGTCAGTCTGCCATCAGATGGAACAGAGTACTAAACTGGCTTGAACCATTGGGTGGTACTGGATATAGAACTGGGTCAGTCTGCCTTCTAATGTTACTGACCGCTAAACTGGACCATGTCATTGGGTGGTACTGGCTGTTAAATTGGGCCAGTCTACCATCAGATGGTACTGAGTGCCAAACTGGGCCATGGTATCTGGTGGTACTGAGTATTAAACTGGGCTAGTCTGTCATCAAATGGTACTGAGTGCTAAACTGGAGCATGTCATTGAGTGGTACTGGACATTAAACTGGGCCAGTCTGTCATCAGATGGTACTGACTGCTAAATTGGACCATGCCACTGGGTGATACTGAATGCTAAAATGTGCCATACCATTGGGTGGTACTGGGTATTAAACTGGGCCAGTCTGCCATCAGATGGCACTGAGTGCTAAACTAGGCCATGCTATTGGGTGGTACTTGGTATTAAACTGGGCCTCCCTGCCATCAGATGGCAATGAGTGTTAAACTGGGCCATGCCATTGGATGGTACTGTGTACAAAATGTGCTGCGCCATCGAGTGGTACAGGGTATTAAACACTGCCAGTCTGCTATGAGAGGGCATGGACATGCTGCAAGATGACACTGTGCTTGAAACTGTACCAGTCTGCCATCAGATGGTATAGAGTGCTAAACTGAGCCATGTCATCTGGTGGAACTGGGCATTAAACAGGGCCAGTCTGCCATCAAATGGTACTGACCACTAAACTGGGCCATGCCATCAGGGGGTACTGGGTATTAAACTGGGCCAGACTGCCATCAAATGGTACTGAGTGCTAAACTTGGCCACACCATCGGGTGGTACAGAGTACTGAACTGGGCCATGCCATTAGGTGTTACAGTACCAGATATTAACCAGTGCCAGTCTGCCATCAGGTGGTACTGAGTGTTAAACTCGGCAACCCCAGTGGGTGGTACTGAGTATTAAACTGAGCCAGACTTCTCTCAGGCAGTACTGCGTGCTTAAATGGGTCATTCCATGGGGTGGTACCGGGTATTAAACTGGGCCAGTCTGCTATCAGATAGAAACATAGAATTTGTTGGCAGAAAAGGAGTGCTTGGCCCAACCAGTTTGCCCAGATGTTCCCCATCTAATCTGCCTCTGCAGTCCCCATCTGGTCCCAGGTGACCCTCCCACCTCCCTGCCTAATTTTCTAAGTAAGCAATAAGACATGACAGGGTGGGCGTTAGACAGTTCTAACACATGGCTAGGGGGTGTAGTGAGGCACGAGGCCACAGGCTGAGTGAATTCAGTCCCCAAGCTGTGCATTAGAACTGGGTAATGCACATCCCTGAAGTGGCTTATTGTGCTTAAAGTCTGTGTATTCTACAAGGGGTGTTTCTAGTTGAAGCCGTGCATTAGACACTTCTAATCTTAATCTTTGTAACCCTTAAAGAGCTAAGACTGGAAATGTCTGTTCCAGGTGTCTACCAACCTTTCAGTGAACAACTATTTCCACGCATATCTCTTAACCCCCCCCCCCCCATCATCGCATGTATCCTGGTCCTGGTGCTTATTTCTCATTTGAAAGTGACTCCCCTGCACCCTGTTCACCCCTGTAAAGTGCTTGTAGATCTCTATCATGTAACCTCTCTCTCTCTCCTCTCTTCCATAGTGTACGTGTTGAGAACCCCTTATTCTCTCCTCATAGGGTTTCTTGTGGCTATTAAAGAGGGACTCTGGCCAAAAGTGCTACACTGCAGAATTAGAATACGCATAACCCAAATAAATCTCATACCAAACATTATGTCTCTGTGTTACTTCATTTTAAAGTTATGGGCTATTTAGTAACCCTGATTTCACTACCTGTTCAAATAAGCTCTGGCAGAGCCACTACGACTGTGAATGTATTAACTAGATAAGGGTGTTTCATGGGCTTAAACATAAACATTTATGTATTTATTTATAAAATATCAGATTTACAAACCTTTGAGTCAGATATTCATTTACACAGGCACCACATCAAGAAGACCAAAGCAGTTCAAACAATATACTATAGCTAAGCAAATAGACATCAGAAGTCAAAGAGAAGCCCAGAGTGTTCACACGAAGGCTGTTGCATACACTAACTGAATCAAAGTACAGTACATTGAGAAAGGGCATATTTAAGCAGAGGTGAAACTGAGTGCTTCCACCACCCCAGGAGTGACGTTATTACATGATAACACACACCCTGGAGTGCCTTATTGCAACTATACAATGGCTTGTTGTTATATACAGAATTTAAAGGAAGTTTTTGTTAGTGTGGAAAAATATTTGTTAAGAGAAAATGCAAGGAATGACCCAAATCCAAAGTTACTGTGTAATAACATCACTGTTTCAATGGGTCAGCAGGCAATCTGCTTCTTACATTTTTCCTTGCCATCGTATAATTAAAAATAATGCCACCATCTGCATTATACAAACATACGAAATTTGCCAGCAGATAAAGGCCTAGAGGTCTATCAAGTCTGCTCGAATGTGCAGCTAGCACCCCTTATTCTGCAGCTACCCCTCCCTTCCACCCTTCCCCTTCATTAACCCTCCCCCTTGTCCTGTCCCATCCTCGTTTGAAGCAGTCCACTGTTCTACTGCATACCACTTCAGCAGGTAACGCATTCCACCCAGCCACCACCCTCTCTGTAAAAAAGTGTCTCCACATCTCCCTCCTGAACCTTCCTCGCCCAGTCTCATATCATGGCCCCGGTGGCCCTCCTCCTTACTTTGAACAGCCCTCTGTACCCGCTCTTGTTTATTCCTTTCATGTATTTAAAGGTTTCAATCATGTCACCCCTGTCTCTCCTCTCTTCCAGTGAGTACATGTTCAACTCCTTCAACCTCCTCTCGTATGATAAGTCCCCAGCCCTGGATCATCTTTTGTCACTCTGCGCTGCACCCCTCCAGTAACTTAATGTCCCTCTTCAGATATGGACACCAGTACTGCACGAGTACTCCAGGTGTGGTCTAACTAATGACCCATACAGTGGCAGAATCACCTCCTCCCTCCTCGAGGATATACCCTTGCAATACAACCCAGCATTTTGTTGGCCTTTGCAGCTGCCTTCCTACATTGTGCCGAGTTGTTCATTGACCCTGTAATGAGCACACCCAGATCCTTCTCCTCCTCTGTCTGGGCTAGCTGCACCCCCTAGCTGGTAACCTCCTTGGGTTCTTCATCCCAAAATGCAGCACCTTGCACTTTTTGGCATTAAAGCCCAGTTGCCAGGTGTCTAACCAGGTTTCAAGCTTTGCCAGATCATCCTGCAACCCCTGCCATCCCCCTAGGTCATCCACCACGCGCCTACCTTGGTATCATTAGCAAACAGACTGATCTTGCTCTTGATGTCCCATGATATGTCTGCAATGAATATCTATATAGTTACCTATATGTTTTGCAATTTATTCTATGCACTGTTATAGCAATCAACTCAACAGAACCAGGTCATCATATACATGAAGGTACTGTACCCTAACTGAAAACACTGCTGAGACAACTATATGTTGTGACAATGTGGAAAATAAACACAATGTTGAGACAAGTTTTTGAAGACATTTGATGTGTTTGATTGTTTTTTTTTTTTAGAGACTAATATACAGTTCACACACAAAATTCATATAATATAAAAGTGCATATGCCCAAATGCCACATTTCATTACAAGCTGTTCTCTTAAAGGAAGATGTTACTATATAAGGCCTAAAAATGGGCATCAGGTAAATATAAACTGGGGTAGGTGTGTTATTGAGGGTATTGCATAGTTTATCTTTTATTGCTGCTCCACCAGATCAGCAATATTTGCACAAGCTGTGCCCAGTCCAGATTTTACAGCTCTGGCCTGGGTCTGATGAGCTGGGTTTTACCCATACCCCACTGCATGTGGCTTAGTGATATACTGCACAGATGGCTACAAAGTCTAACCCATTGAAGGCTGAAGTTTTGGAAAATCATTATGTTTAAAATACCAAGACTCACTCTCCTTCCCCCATCACAATTAATCCTCTACCAAAGTCATGCTTAAATACTGGTGCTTCTACATCCATGCCACTAAGCTTTTAATGCCAACATGCCCAATCCTCATCTGGGGAGGTCGGAGAGAGTGACTTTTCTACCTCAGGGATCTGGTGTATTTTAAGGTCTATTTCTGCCCTTCGTTGTTTATTACGCAAGGCTGATAAACTAATTATTTCGCCCCTTAAGGCACACTTCAGGGAGCCCCATAGAGTATCTTTTTTGGACACGGATAATGCATTCTCTTTCATATATATTTCAATAAAAGATTGCAGTGTTTCTATAAGTTTAAGCGAGTTTAAGATCCGGTTATTAAATCTCCAGGTCCGATATCCACGGATATTGTGGAATAAATCAACTTGGAGATAGACTAAGCGATGATCCGAAAAAGCCTGAGATAAATATTGAACTTCAATAACCCCCGGGTTACAATCTACTGATAGAAGAAAAAAATCTATATGAGAGTAGGTATTGTGTGGAATTGAGTGAAATGAATATTCCCTTGCATCTGGGTTCGCGATCCTCCAGGGATCTACTAAGCCCAGGGTAGAACTTAATTCATGTAGAGCTCTCTGACCAGGGGATAATCGTGGTCTAGGAGTCCCTGATCTGTCCAGTATATTTGAGAACACATTGTTCCAATCCTCCCCCAATAGAATTGGTAGATTAGTCCAAGACGCCAATATGGCCACCATAGAAGTGACAAATTGTGGGTCGTCCAAGTTTGGACCATAGATCGAACCCAGTATTACTTCCGTATGAACCAACAGACCCCTTACAAATATATATCTACCCTCCGGGTCCACCGTAGATTGTAATAATTGGAAGGGGATCCTACGGGCAATGATAATGGCCACCCCACTTCTTTTAGCTTCTTTTCCAGCAGCAAATACCTGCCCTACCCAGTTTCTCTACGAAAAAATTTGACTGTGTTGGTTTGAGATGTGTCTCTTGAAGGAAGGCTATGTCACTCCGTAATTTTTAAGGTGAATTAAAATCTTAGAACGCTTAACGGGGAGTGTGCTCTTTAATGTTCCATGAACCATATCTCAGTCCCATTATATATTCCAGCTACATAGACTATAAATAACCAGATATCTTTACTAGCACAATAGCAGTGTGATGTAACATAGCATCGAACCCTGGTGGCAGACCGCCACCCCTACATACATTACCCATTTATTCCCATACCTTCCCCTACTACATTGAGAATTAGTCCTGAACCCTGATAATGTGACAACATCCCCTCCCCAAAATCATAAGAATATACGATTTCCAATAACCTAGGTCAAATCACTAGTCATATCTTCCTAAGAACACAGAGACACTTGTCTGTACTAACTACTAAGTGTTTCAAAGTCTTAAGCAACCACAAATATAGTAGATATTTAAACCGTAGATCAGATATGACTGTGATACCTTTCCCATACAACTATAGCACATAATGCACTGTCAATGCCATTTTGCCAACCGATCTCCCTCCCCAGAACTCTAAGCCTCACATAACAAAGCACTATTGATGGCCCAGTCACAACAAAAGCTTAAGGTATGAGCATGATCAGAGCATGCTATAGTAAACTGAGGCCTCAATAGTTGGACATCCAGATTATAAACCAGCACGACCCAGATGAAGCCGATGTTATCGTCACATCAGCAAGTAAGTTAATAAGCCCATGATAGAGAAAAGAGAAGAAGAAAAAACGATGAGATTCATTATATGGCATATGTCTCAAAATGAAAAAAAAGGGGGGAGAAGGGGGAAGGGAGGGGAGAGACTGGAGGAAAAGTTAACAGTTCAATCAACCAGGCAGGGCGCCATGTCTTAAAGAAGAATCCGATTCGGTCCAATACAAACTATATGGGTCCTGTAGTACATCTTGAAATAAAATTACAGGTTTCCACTGTTGTAGAGTTTATCCACAGATGGCCTATGATGACTAACAGACGGAGTATCCTGTAGGATTTGTGGAGCATCGTCAGGTCCAATATGCAGTTAGGCCCTAAAAGTGGAAGTCTATTACCAGTGATGTTATACAACGATTATTCCAGACCCCTTACACTCCATTGATCTCATTTTCCATGGGGTTCTCTCAGCCAGATAATAGCCATGATCCAAAAAGAGATAAATTGTGAGTCCTTCATATTTGCTGACATAACTTTACTAGACCCTTGGCCCTGATTCACAATAACGTCACAGAGGTCGCTGACCAATTATCATTGTTAGCATAAACATAATTCAACATCGAACCTCTTGGCTATTAATTTGAGATATGAGCTGGTACATAACTGCTCGACGTTCAGCGTACTGCAAAAAGGTCAGGCAAGAGAGATTGCTTGCCAGAAAGTGCATATTAGGCATTTTCATAGTTGTGCCAAGAACCAGATATCTTCACTGAAAGACGAGATGGGTACGTGAACTCTATACTGAATCCCTGCAGCAATCAGTTTTGTAACAATAGGGTGGTATTCTGCCCGCCTCTGTCTGACAGTAATTGTAGATCCTCATGTGAAACGAAGTTGTCGACCTTCCCACAGCACTTGTGATTCTTTGGCCTGCTTCAGGACATGCCATTTATCTTGGTAGTTCAAAATTTAATTATAAGTGGCCGAGGCGGCTTCCCACATCAGGCTTAGCGAGGGAGCGATGTGCCCGCCGATGACATATGTGGAATTGTTAGGGATGGGCCAGCAACCTTAATAAGTAGCTTTGATAAATGTAATGGGCATTGCACCTCAACCTCTTCCAGCAGGCCCATTACAATAATGTTGTTTCGTCTGTTTCTGCCCTCTAAGTCCTCCAGTTTGGCCTCCATTTTCTGTTGCTTGGTTCTAATATTCACTATATCACTTTCGGTGGTTTCTACCCGTTTCTCTATCGAAATTATGTGAGTCAGGTTGTCTAAAGTTGCCCTTTTTGTGTCTGCCAAGTCATTTCTAATTGATTTTAGCTCCACAGCGAGTTCTTGCATAGTGGTTTTCAAAGGTTGTAGTTCCTCAATAAAACGTTTTTCCGTAAATGGAGTATTAGGCTGCACATTTGAGGAGCCACTATTGGCTTTCTGTGAGGCCCCTGACTGAGATTTCGATCTCTTCGATCCCTTCTCTGTGGATGGAGGCGATGAGATGGGCGCCTGTCTCATCTCAGCTTCCATTACGGCTTAGGCTGGAGCGCCTGAGCTAAAATACCCCAGTACTTCAGTAATACATCTGTTTTCTTCCCAGGTAACGGTAAATAAGCAAATCGGGGCTTCCTGTACCGTTTACAGCAGTCGTTAGGCTAGAAAATATAAGAAAAACTCAAGTAGAACTGCGATCTGGAGAGGAGGCGATCAGGCAAGTTGCTTCCACTACAGCGTCATCACGTGACTTCCCGAGGCCATAATTCTGTTTAACTTTAACCCAATAATCTGGAGGATTTCTTCTGATGAGGCCTCCCTCTGATCTATATTTGGGCCTTGTTGAGATCGCGTGGTTGGTGGACCAGTTCGAGTCTAGGTTCTAGCTCCATCACCGGGGGTCTTGTCCTTATGAGGATTGCCTTTATGGTCCATAGATCTTAGTTAAAGATTAGCAGTTATTATTTTGCAGTCAAGATGCCCAGAACCAGCAAGTTTTTGATTTTAATACTGATTAGTTTGTGGAGCTCTAAAAGGAAGCAGCCATCTTGCTCGAGCTCCACAGCCCTCCCCCGATTTGTAACTTTTAAACAAAGTAACTTGGGGATGTCAATTTTGGCATTTGTTTTATTTATTTTAGTCTTTGGTAACTGGGCAAGGCCTACTAGGCACAAGTGCCTGTTTTCAGGGGCGACCTGGGAGCACTGGTCGGTTAAGTTACTTGCTCAGAGTCACATAGTATGCAAGTGGAGGTTGTGAGAATCAAACTCAGGTCTGGTCTGCTGGATGTGCCCAACTCGTTCACACCTCTGATTGGGGCTATGCTGATCCATATTCTGAATTTATTGATGCCAGTAATGTGTGACCATAGTCCCCCTTTAAACTGGGTCAGTCAGTCATCAGATGGTACAGAATGCTGAACTGGGCCATGCTATCTGGTGGTACTGGGTATCAAACTGGACCAGTCAGCAATTAGATTGTACTGAGAGCTAAAGTGGGCCAATTTGCCATCAAATGGTACTGAGTGCTAAATTGGGTCAGTCTGCTATGAGTTTGCACTGGGTGTTAAACTGAGTCAGTCTGCTATCAGGTGGTACTGAGTGTTAAATGGGGCCAGGCTGCTATGAGATGGTACTTAGTGTAAGTCTGCTATGAGACAGTACTGGGCCAGTCTGCTATGAAGCAGTACTGGGCCAGTCTGCTGTGAGATGGTACTTAGTGTTAAATGAGGCCAGTCTGCTATGAGACAGAACTGGGCCAGTCTGCTATGAGACAGAACTGGGCCATTCTGCTATGAAATGGTACTTGGTGTTAAATGGGGACAGTCTGCTATGAGACAGTACTGAGCCAGTCTGCTATGAGATGGTGCTTAGTGTTGAACAGAGCCAGTCTGCTATGAGATAGTACTTAGTGTAAGTCTTGTATGAGACAGTACTGGGTCAGTCTGCTATTAGACAATACTGGGTGTTAATTAAAGTGGGCCAGTCTGCTGAAAGATGGCACAGGGTCTTAAACTGAGACAGCCTGCCTTCAGATGGCCCTGGGTGATAAACGTGGTTGGTCTGTGGTCAGCTGGTACTCCACTTCAGCAGAACAAACCAACTTCTTGTGACCAAAGTGCAGTATCTTAATAGACTCATTTTTTATACTCATATCTTTATTCAGATCATGTTGCACACCAATCAGGTTGTAAAACATTCATACAATCTGTCAATTTAGAGAACTACAGAGCAGCATGTTATAGAACAGGAGTAAAAATGAGCCAACAAACTGTAAATGATAGAACATAGGGTCAATACCGGTAAGTCAAAACAATCCATGTCTCCAGGAGGAGTAAATATATATGTGGTACAATCAATTACTATGGTAGATCAAGCTAGGCCACATAAAAAACAGGTAAAAATAAAGCTGTAACATCCATCCATAACTGTGACTAACTCGCTTTTCTATGGTAATGGCTAGCCTCTTTTATGTACAAACTTGGGTTCAAGACCATCTAGGGTCAGGCTCCAAATGGGTTCACCTTGGGCCAGATAAGTGGAACCACTGGGGATATTGGATTTGACCAAGTACTCTTACTGGTCAATTCCCTCGTATAACTCCCAACTGGTCCACCTATTCTGAGGCTGGGAAGATCTTTGTTGCAAAGCAAAGGTGAGTCTTTCAAACTCATAAATGTGAGTAACAATTTCTACCCACTCTGCAAGAGTAGGCGAAGCAGGGAGAAGCCATCTCTTAGTGATAGCTTTGGAAGCAGCAACTATTTATAAGGTCCATAGATATATAGATTCCCTACCCTTCAACTCCTCAGGGAACAGACCCAAAAGCAAATGCTCTGGGCCCAGTTGTGATGTAATGTCCAAAGTATTTTTTATATGACTTTGAATCTCATCCCAGTATGGCCTAATCACCTGGCAAGACTAGAATATATGGGCCTGTGAAGCTTTACTTTCCCCACAGCATCTTCAACATCCCGGGGCAGTTGACGAGTGCCACTTGGCCACAGTCAAAGGGACCTGAAAACACCTAATTCTAAGTTTCCATAGGAATTCCCTCCAGTTTGGGGAGGAGGTTATACCCCAGGTGTTCCTTCAAACCATCAACCATTGGGTGTTATTTAAGGTTATTAATAGATCCTCCTCCCATTTTCGTTTGATATGGTTAGTTATCTGTGCTTGGTCTCTAATAAAATGCCATATATGAGAGAGATGGCCTTTTCGTCCCACTCTCAATGCCAGATTTGTTCAAAGGGTGGTTCAACTGAGGTGCCATCTGACTGCAATGTGGTCACCCTTTGCTTAGAGTTAATGTAGTCCTTAATCTGATAGTACTGAAATATATTGGTGGGAAACCAACCAAATAATTGTTGGGCCACCTCAAATGATACAACTGAGTCCTTTTTAAGCATTTGCTATGAGGTACATAAACCTCTTAATGCCTGTCATTTGAACCAAAGGTCAGTAGAAGCTGCTTGAAGGCTGGGTCTACAGACCACCATTTATATTTCCACAAATGGACCCGAGTGTTGCCTCTTCCTATCCCCTTCCACCAGCCCTCCAAGACTGCTGCAGTGCCAGAGGGAAAAGCAGTCTGTAGGCGACTTAAACGGTGTTGACTAAATATATATGCCTATAATGGGGGAGAGGATTCAATGTCTAGGTCAGTCATCTTCCAATGAGCCCCATATTTAGGGTGGCTCCACAGTAGGGCTACCCGCATTTGTGCCACCACCCAGTAACCTGGGAGATAGAGGACTGCCAGCCCTCCTTGCTGTTTTGGTAGGTATAAAATTGGTTTCTGAACTCTAGGTCTTTTATTGGCCCACAGGAAGGCCTGGAAGATGGATTGCCAAGACTCCAGATCCCTCCTGGATACCTTACACGGGACACATTGGAATAAAAATAAAAGCCTAGGAAGGGCATTCATTTTAAGGGCTTGGACCCTGGCATGTAATGAAAGCAGGAGTAAAGACCAACGCTTAAAGTCCTGCTTCAGCTGAGCGATCATGGGCAGGTAGTTTAGCTGGTACAACTGGATTACCTGAGTGGGGATAATTACACCTAAGTATTCAATGATGGGAGATCCCATTTCATGGGAAATTGTTTACCAATCTTGGGAGGGGCACAGTAGTTAGAGCTTAAGATCTCTGTCTTGGTCAAGTTAAGTGTATAACCAGAAAGATGGGAGAACTGCGTAATATGTTCAAACACCGCTGGGAGAAAATGGTCTGAGTCAGCTAAATAAAATATCATACGCATGAATGGTGAGTTTATGCTCCATTCCCCCCAGGTGTACTCCCTTAACAGCTTGATTGTCTCTAATATCTTGTGCCAGTGGCTCTATATAGACAGCAGAAAGCAGCGGGGAGAGGGGGCAACCCTAACGGGTACCCCTTCCCAGTGGAAACTCAGCTGCGATATGCCCATTAGCACGAATGAACCCCTTTGGACCTGTATATAACTTAAAGATAAACTGTATAAATGACTCCATAAACCCAAACCTGACAAGGACCGCCCACAAAAAGGGCCAAGAGGCCTTGTCAAAAGCCTTTTCTGTGTCTAAGCTGAGGAGAAGGGCCCGGTTGCTCATGCATATTCAGGTGGTTTATAACATGGATGGTACACCTGAGGTTATCCTGCACCTGACGGCCAGGGACAAACCCAGCCTGGTCTAAATGAATAAGGTCAGGAATGATCACTTGCAGCCTGCGTGTTATTAAGGAGGTAAGCATTTTATAGTCAGTATTAAGAATTGAAATAGTAGGAGGAACACTGGGAGGGGTCCTTACCAGGCTTGGTCAGAACAGAGATTATAGCCTGAGACCAGGAACTGGGTACCGGGTTCGCTGAGGTCAAGGCTTCTCCATAAACCCTAGACAATAGGGGAAGAAGAATGTTTTTAAAGCTCTTATAAAACTCACTGGGCAGACCATCGGTGCTTGGGCATTTCCCTGTCTTAAGCCAAGTGATTTAGTTTAAAATTTCAGAGGGGAAGATTTTAGCCATCAGAGCAATTTGTTTTTGTTGGGAGAATGTTGGAAGAGTTAGGTTATTTAGGTACTGGGAGGTTACATGTTCGTCTACTGCTGGCCAGGGCTTTATAAGGTAGAATAGTAGCTTTTAAATGCATCTATTATTTTGGGGGTAAAGCGTTGAATCCACTGGGTAATGAGTTGCTTAATGGCTGATATTGTGGCTCTGGCTCTTTGCATCCATAGAAGGCCTGCAAGCAACTTTATGGACCTGGGGTCCCCCTCATATCATCGCTGTTTCAAAAACAGCAGTTTTTGCTCAACTTGATAATCCAATAGGGCACCCAACTCTTTCTTCAGGGCCACTAGGGTTTTCGCTTGGCATCGTTCTATTTTGATTTTTTGTTGAGACTCCAACTGCTGAATCTGAAGCTGCAGCTCTATCCTCCTCGCTTCGCGCTACTTTTTCTTGTGAGCTGACAAGGCAATGCATTTCCCACGGACAGTCTCCTTAATTGTATCCCACAGAAGGGCAGGGGATATTTTGGGACAGTAATTGTCAGCTATCACCTTTTCATATGCCTCTTGAATAGAGGTCTTCACTTCAGGATCTTAGAGTAGTGAGACATTCGGGCGCCAAAATGTATTTTTTTTTTAAATCACCTAAATTCAGTTTTAGAAATATTGGCACATGGTCAGAGAGGGTTAGATCTCCTGTCCAGTTCTCCTTATTACTACCCAAAGATCCCTTTGACACAAAGAAGTAGTCTGTTTGAGAGTACATCGGGTGAGGTGAGGAGTAATAGAGTGAAGCCCGTCAGGATGAAGCGCAGTGTCACAGGTTTACTGCATGACAAAAGGGATTAACTCCCATTGAAACTGCATTGTTTTCTGCAGTAACTCTACTGCAGAATTCTGCAGTGCTGCGCTTCATCTTGGTGGCTTCACTGTAGGTGTAGCTTCTTCGCCTTCCATTTAGGTATCGCCTGACATCTATATATCCCATCACCCCCAGCAAACCAGCAAAGTCTTTAGTTGTTTTATGCCCCTGCTAGCGATGCCAGAGGTAGAGTCCAGTTTAGGATTAAGGGGAGGTTGAAGTCACCACCGCATATAAATTCACCCTTGGCCAAGGCCTGTAGATTAAGCAAAAAAGAGTGGTAGACTTTAAAATCAGAGCCAGGGGGTATATAGACCGAGGCCAAAGTCGCTACCTTATCCTGAAACCTACCCTTCATGAACACATATCGACTCTCCTTATCTGCAAAAGTTTAATAGACAACTTAAGGAAAGACATATGAAGCTATGTTATTAGAGTGATTGAAGCCTTTGATAACTTTTATTGGACCACAGAATAAACTATACTTGAATGTTGCAGTACATTTATTCAATTTAGTTTTTGTTAATGGGAGAGCTAGACAGTACTACCTTTTTTCAACCTCATCCCAGGGAGGGATATACAGATGCAAACCAACCAAAATTAATTCAGATTAAGCTGTGGTAGTATTATAGTGAAAGGGAAAAATTTGGCTAGGACAATGGGAAAAGTCCGCTACTCTTCATAGGAAGTACTATGGGATCTTTAACATTATACCTTATCAACCACCAGAACAGGAAGATGGCACCTCAGTTTAACATCCCATTCAAAGGGCAGCACATCCCAACAGTAAATCCTCTTAGTACTGCACATGGATGCTAACGTTTACGGTGCGAGCTGAATCCCAGTGCAGGATAGAACCCATGACCTTCTGACCCAGAGGCAGATGTGCTACCAACTAAGCCTTGTTGACACTTGAGCATATGTAAGTTTTGGTGCCATACAGGTCCCTTCATCACTGGACAAAGTGACCTATGTGACTAAAAAGCTTGTGTACTTCAACATCTTTATGCAATTTCTTTATTGGTCCATTAAAAGGTTTTATAATATTCAACAAACCCAATAGACAACTGAATTGTGAAGAGCACTGTCATGCATGATTAACGGAGAAAACCCCAATGTTGAGATTGTATTTGTGTTAGTAAGCAGGACTGTAGTTTTGGATCCCTGTTGGGTGTCCAAACCTACATTGGATGACAGACATGCAGTTCAGAAGGTTAAGCTCATGTTGTGTTTTTTTATTTCCTTGCAGAGACAGATGTCTTGCCTCAGAAAAACAATGCAACACCTAAACTGGAAAAGTCCAAAGAACACATTCAACCAGTCTTGGTTGTCTCAGAGTCAGTGGAGGTACAAAAATGATAAATGAAAACTAAAAATTAAGTGATCAGTGGTGCACATTGAGGCTATTTGGGGGGGGGGTGGCGGCAGCAGTGAGTGTGCTCTGCTTCCTGAGAGGGAAAATTCAAGTACCACCCTGCCAGCTAGTTGGCACTGGCACTGGTTGTGAAAGCACCTGCTCACACAACTACCTGGCCTGAGAAAGGGTGTGGCTATGGTGGCCCCCGATTACTGAAACAGAGGGACAAAAGGGGAAAAATACGGAAAAACTGGAATAAAAAAATAATCAAGTGAGGAAAAATGTGCCAGTATGGTGACAGGCTCAACACTCAATCTAGTGAACTAGGCCCAGATTGTCAGTGGCCTATACAAGTTGTTGTATTCCAAGGTCAAAGGGCCGCAGACTAGACTATGTGGTTTTAGAGCCGCAGTTTTTCCACTTCACGTGGCAGTCATTCATAAAGCTACCACAGTTTATGTTACTTCATCAACTTTATGGTCATTTGCTGAAAAATTCTCCTGTATATAGCAAATCAGTAGCATGTATTTTTATTGTGTCAAGGAAGCAGGCACAAGTCCATTTTTGGTCACATGTGAGTACCATTCCTCTCAACTGTCCCCAGTTTTCAGGGATATCCCTGATTTTGCCTCATATGTTTTCCCTGTCCCTCCTAAAATTTGGGTGTTTTTGTGACTGAACAGTGGATATTGTAAGTCCAAAATAATGTCAGACAGGATTATTAGACGTGTTCTTCTTCAGAAAATGTATATAACCAGCTTTTAAGATATGCATTCTTTGCCCAGAATTTATGTAAGCCTCATCCCTGATCTATGAGGAAGGGGGTAATGAGAGAGATAGTGAGTGCAGTAATTAAAGAAACACTACCACCTCACATACTGCAAGTTTTTATCAATTTACTTGCCATCAGTGAACTCCATATCTATAGTAGCTGGGGATAGAAACTTCCATTTTAATTTATTTTTTCTGTTGACTTAGTCCTCTCTAGCTATTTATTTATTGAAAATGGTAACCTGGAAAAGCACAATGAGCCGAGACTCATTTTCAGACGTGACCCGGGGGAAGGGGTACAGGGAAGACAAACACATACAGCGGAAAGGTGCAGTCAGTGGAAACCAATTGTATACAGGCAGGTATGTAACTACTTAAGCAAAAGTAAACAACAGGATGATACAGACGGTAGTACAGGGAAATTAATGGTCAGCCAATAATGATAATCCATGGCACTATGCTTGGTGAGAAATGTACCAACAAAGAGTGTGGGTAGGTTGTCCTAAAAGTTTAAATTAATGAAATGTAACTATTAGTTGCGGTACAACCAGCTGGGATTGAGGTGGGATAAATTAGGAATTACCTAAGCCAGGGTGGGCTAGCAGGTAGATGGTGTTAACTAGGAGGGTAAGCAGTCCCCAGGGTGCCTCCGTTTTCTGACTATAGAAATCTCTGTTCCAGAGAGCTGTATAAACAGCAAGACAGTTAAATGATGGAGCCATTGACACTGTGCTTCTCTGTGCAGCAAATCTGAAGAACCTTAGAAACTCTCAAGATATACACAGAAAGAATGTGATTTACAAGGAAAAAATCCTGTTTTACCTCTCCGAAGAAGTTTTTGAAATGAACTGAAGATAAATGGGGGGTATTTAACCCCTGCATCCCGTCAAAACCGCGCAATTGGAAACAGCGTGGTCAAATAAATGAACTTTGGGCAACAATTTTCACAGAATTGTTTGAAATACTTTCAAGTTTCAATGCAGAATTCATTTCAGGAGGATTTTATCCAATGAATTTTGCTAAAAACACTTGTGAATTTTACTAATTTATTTTCACGGCACTGAATTTGACTACATTGTTTTTGGTTTTGACATGGAACCTTTAACCCCTCTCCAGCTGTTTGTTTTGTTATTCTAAATCAGCAGACAGACATACTGTAGAGACTATTGGGTGATGACATATTTTTTTCTCACTACTAATGCAGCTCCCTGGAACAACTGAGATTTCAGCGGTCAGAAAATGGAGCCACCCAGGATAGCTACAGAGGGCTTTTGCTAACAGTAAAAGTAAACTAAAACAAATGTTTATATCCCCCAACTGTTCCTTCACAACATGTAATATCCACCACTTATGGCTATGAGGTTACAAAGGGTAGCTACAGGGAGAAAATATGAGGATCCCTGTCTATAGAAAAAAGAATTGTAAAAGATGCATCTGAGGATGTCCACACTGGAGAAAAGGAGGGTATTGGGGGGGCACTGGGCTGCACGTGCAAAGACAGAGAATGGGCTGGCTGGGCTGCTACAGTGTAGGTCTTACACCATCTTGTAGCACCTTTATTCCTTCTAGATCAGAATAGATGCCTTATAGGGGACCACAAATAAATGATACAGCTCAGTGGGCAAGTTCATAGCAGCCTGGGGGAAGGAACCTATCCTTGCTATTTATTTTTATTTTATTTATTTATTAGATCATTGGTTTGCAGACCTTTGAGTCAAAGACTCATTTACAAAGGCACCACGTCAAGAGAGCAATATATCACAGCAAACAAAACAGTACAGTACATAACTCTTAGATTAAAAAAGCAAAGAATGTTACATGAATTCACTGGTGATACAAGCTTGGTAATAGGTAGATGACAGTAGTCATAATATAGATACATGAGTACCACGTCAGGTAGCAACCAGAGATATTTTATTACATTAGTCAGCAGATGTTGCCTGAGATCCCAGGCATATACAGCAAAAGTAGACAGGGCAAACCCAGCCTAGGGGTGAGAGTAAGGGGCAGTTGGGGGATTATGTGCAGTTGCAGCAGCGGGTGCTTGTCAGATGACTTCTGAGGGAGACCTTGAAAGGACCGAGCCTAGTGGAGTCAGCTATGTTGGCTGGGAGGGAATTGAACCAGGATGGAGCCCGATAGCAAAAGGATCTCTGGGCCATAGAGGTCCTTACCCTGGGGACAATAAGGAAGGTTTTGACAGTGCTGCGGGTGGAGACTGAGGGGGAGGCATGCTGCAGGGAGGTGGCAACCCCAGAGGGGGAGAGCCCTAGCAGGGTCTTTTTTACAAGAAGGCAGGTTTGGAAGCAGAGTCTTACCTCAAGGTTGAGCAAGTTGGTGGTGGAGTACAGCAGGCACGTATGGGTGCGCCTAGGGGCTCCCAGCATTAGCCTGCAGGCCTTGTTTATAGAGAGCTGGATTCTTGCAAGCGCAGTGTTGTCGGCTGCAGCATAGATGGGCAGCCCATAATCGATTAGTGACAGGACAGAGGAGGTGATTGCCAATCTAAGGGCCTCTTGTGGTAGGCAGTCCCTATGGCGGTATTTAACCCTTGTACTGTGTATTAATTGCTGAAACACTTTTTTTTTCTCTAATTCCCCTGACTCAAGGGGTGACTGAAAAGAGATCATATGATCCAATGCCTTTCCTGGTAGGACTAATATAATAATTAAAAGTAAATACAGTTTGGTTTGAATGTGTCAGTTGGAGTATGGGAGAGGGAGCTATTTCCATCAACAAATCATGGGCTTTAAAAACTCTTTCTCACCTCCTGTGTCTCTGTTTCTGTCCTCAGAGTGATCCAGAACTCAGCGACAATGACTTGGGCCCGGGAACTAACAGCAATCACATCATCTCTTCCAAACCAGGACCCACTGGCAGGTCCTCCTCCATGGCCAGCCTTCAGTCATCCAACACAGTATGTATCTGATGAGTCTTGTAACCCACTCCCCCATAGTGGTTACTGTGGGGGTCATAGCTTGAGGGCTAGAACAACAGTGACTCCAGCTAAAACTGTCATGCAGACCTACTATAGCTCTTCTCCACAATTTTGTATTCAGTTCAGATAGATGGCTAGAGAAATATGCTGACAGAATACAGATAGTGAGATGATGGTTCTTTCCTTTGTCTTTGATTCTAAAGGTGAAATCATCTCTTAGCATGAGAATGATAATCAGATAGACACGGACAGAATAATTGAATCATAGAAATCTGGCAGCAAAAAAAGGACCACTCTGGCCTATCTAGTCTGTCCCTTACCTCCCCTCTACCTGTCACCTTTGTCAGCTGATATCCCCCTCCGCCCACTGCTCAATCCTTTATGCCTGTCCCATGCCCTCTTGAATCCCTCCACTGTTTTAGCCTCCACCACCTCCTCAGGTAGTTTGTTCCAGGGCTTCACTACCTTCTCTGTGAAGTAACAGCCCCTAACAGTGCCTTTGTATCCTCCTCCATCCAATCTTAAATTATGACCTCTTGTTTTGGCCCTCACCTTCCTATAAGCTCCCTTCCATAACCTTATTTATACCCTTCATGTACGTAAAAGTTTCTATCATGTCCCCCCCTCCCTTCTAGTCTCCAGCAGGTACAGATCCAGTTCTCTTCACCTCTTCTCCTAGGGTTTCTTTTGCATACCTTGCACCATCTTCATTGCCCTCCTTTGAACCCTTTCTATGCCATCTATGTCCTTGCATAGATGAGGCCTCTAGAATTGGACCCCGTACTCCAGGTGAGGTCTGACCATGGTTTTATGCAAAGGCATCAGCACCTCCCTCCTTCTGCTTGTTATGCCCCTACCTACGCACGCCAGCATTCTATTGGCTTTGCCCACTGCCTTGCTACATTGGTCACCCACCTTCAGACTGTCTGAAATTATAATCCACAGATCTCTCTTCAGCTTCGATTGCTTGTTAACCCCCCCAAAATGTGTATTCAGCTTGCGAGTTTGTACACCCCATGTGCATTACTGTACACTTTTTGGCATTGAATTTCAGCTGCCATGCGTCCAGTCACCCTTCCAGAATCTGCAAGTCCCTCCTCATGGCCTGTACCCCCCCCCCGGGGTGTCCACCCTATTGCAGATCTTTGTATCATCCGCAAATAGGCACACCTTCCCTTCAAGTCTCTTTGCCACATCACTGATATAGATCTTAAAAAGGATCAGTCCTAGAACTGAACCCTGGAGCACCCCACTCATTACCACCTTTTCCCTGGAGTGCACCCCATTTACCATCACCCTCTGGTTTCTGTCCTTCAACCAGTTTTCCACCTATCTCACTATCTTCTGTCCCACCCCTAAACTCTCCAACTTATTTTCCAGCCTGCGGTGAGGGACAGAGTTGAAGGCTTTACTGAAGTCCAGACAGGCCATATCCACTGCCCCTCCTCCCCCAATCGATCACCTTCATTACCCAATCGAAAACATTGATCAGGTTTGTCTGGTATGATCTCCCACTCATGAAGCCATGTTGCCTGTCATCAGGTAGTTTACCACTGTACTTTATTAGTACCTCCATCACCTTCCTTACCACCAAAGTGAGGCTGACCAGGCGATAGTTTCCTGTTTCCTCTCTGCTGCCCCCCCCCCTTATTTAGTGGCACCACATCTGCCATCCTCCAGTCACTTGGCACCCATCCAGTATCCAGGGACAAGTTAAACAGCCTCATCAATGGTGCCACCAGCTCTTCTTTTTGTTCCCTGAGTACCCTAGGATGCAAGCCGTTTGGCCCCATTGCCTCGCCTACCTTTAACCTTCGTAGTTCCTTTTTTATCCTGTACACTCTGAATGGGCTAGGATCCACTCTTTTGTCATCCCCTCCTCTCCTCTTTAACTTAAGTCTCTTCCCCTCCCCTTCCACCATAAAAACCGAGTAAAAGTAGCTATTTAGCACCTCTGTCTTCATAAAGTCTCCCTCCACCAGTGCTCCCCCCCTCACCCTCACTATCCCCTGCCTTGCCTTCCTCATTTCCCCCACATACCTAAAAAAAGTTTTATCTCCCCTTTTGGCCTGCCTAGCAATTCTCTCTTCTGTATCTGCTTTTGCCCTGCCACCATCAGCTTCTCTGTATAAATCTCACTGCCCTCTCTCCTCTGGGTCCTTTTGTATGTTCTAAATGCCATCTTTCTTTCCCTGATTGCCTCCACCACCTCCCTAGTAAACCAGAGTGGTCTCCTCCTTTTTGGTTTTTTCCTACTGACTTGATGCAGAGCTCTGTGGCTTTCAGTAACCCCCCTTAATGCATTTCCATAATTCCTCTACATCTCCTATGTGCTCCTTACCCTCCATATCCTCCCTGAAAATCCTCCTCATTGTCGCGAAGTCCATTCGCCTGAAGTCCAGAATATTTGTGTTGGTTCGATTTATTTCCTTCCCCGTCCTTATCCTGAAACTCACTGTGTTGTGGTCACTTGTACCCACGCAGTCTCCCACCTTAACTTCCGCTATGCTATCCCTGTTGGTGAGGACTATGTCCAGTATGTTATCTCCCCCTAGTGGGCTCCCTAACCAGCTGTTGCAACAAAGCTCCCTGGATTGCTCCAAGTACCTCTCTGCTCCTGGCAGATGTTGCCATAAGGATTTTTACCAATTGTTTTGTTTTACCAGGTGAGACACACTAAGCTGAAAGCTTGTTTGCAGGTGCAACCTGGGAGCACGAGGAAGTTAAGTGACTTGCTCAGGGTTACACAGTATACAAGTGGGGGCTGTGGGATTCAAACCCAGGTCTCCAGATTTGCAGCTCAGAGCCTTAAACCACTGCATTTCCCAGGCCACATTGTGGAGGTTAAGGTCCTCCAGTTGTAGGACCCTCCCCTCTGAGTGCCATTCATTGTACCACCTGTACCATCTGTCTGTCCTCTTCCTCCCCCTGTGCAGGAGGCCTGTACATCACACCCAATCTTAATAAAGTCCCAGATCTTTTTTCCAATGTGACCCATAGGACCTCCACCTCTCCCTGCACCTCCTGCCCTCCTATCACCCTAATATCCTCTTTGACGTACAATGCAACCGCACTCCCCTTTCTGCCAGCCCTGTCCCTTCTGAAAAGCCTGTACCCCAGGACCCCTACTGTGGTGCTCTGAGCACCAGGTCTCTGTTATAGTCACAATGTCTAGTCCCTCATCCACCATAATGATTTCCAGGTTCACCATTTTGTTCCCTATACTCCTGGCATTTGCTGACAGGCCTTATCCCTAAATTCTCATTATCCTTGCTAACCCTTGCTGCCCTACCTGACCCATTTTGCAGGGTAGTCTTAGCTAGGCTATTTCCTGCTGCTCACAACAGTGAAAAAGCAGGGATACTGAACGAATACTTTTGCTCAGTATTCTCAAAAGAAGAGGAGGGGAAGGTGCCTAATATAATTAACAGAAGCACTCTGGATAGGGGGGTCGATACCAGTCCTTTCACAGAAGAAAGGGTTCTGAAAGAACTCCTGAAACTGAAGGTAAACAAAGCAATGGGGCCTGACGGAATTCACCCCAGAATTCTAAAAGAATTAAGGGGAGAACTAGTGAGACTACAGACTACCCTTTCTAACAAATCATGGGAGGATGATGTGATACCTGAGGACTGGAGGAAGGCGGATGTGATTCCCCTTCACAAAAGTGGAAGCAAGACAGAGGCAGGAAACTACAGACCTGTTAGTTTGACCTCTGTGGTAGGGAAAGTGATGGAATCACTTCTGAAGGAAATAATTGTTGAGTACCTAGAGGCCAGTGGGGAACAGGACCCAAGGCAGCATCGGTTCACAGCAGGAAGGTCAAGTCAGATGAATCCAGTTGATTTCTTTGACTGGGTGACCAGAGTAGTAAACCAGGGAGGGGCTGTGGACATGACCTACCTAGACTTTAGCAAGGCATTTGACACAGTCCCACACAAAAGATAAATAATCAAATTAACTAACTTGGGAGTGGGTCCCAGGGTGGTAGCCTGGGTAAAACTTTGGCTGGACAACAGGACACAGAAGATAATTGTAAATGGAGTCTGTCCAGAGGAGGGCAACTAAAATGGTGCAGGGTCTACACCAGAAGACATATGAAAAGAGATTAAAGGACCTTAATATGTATACCCTCAAGGAGAGGGGGGACATGATAGAAACTTTCAAATACCTCAGTGGAATCAACATAGTCCAAGAGGGTAGTATCTTTCAGAAAAGATGTGCAAGAACAAGGGGACACAATTTGAAGATAGAGGGGGGACGGCTGCGGGGCAATGTGAGGAAGTATTTTTTCACAGAGAGGGTGGTAGACGCATGGAACAGCCTTCCTGAGGAGCTTGTGGGTCTAAAACTGTGGGAGAATTCAAGAATGCATGGGACAGACATAAGGCAGTTCTTGTGGGGGGTAGGAAGAAATAGGCTGTTGCTTAACTAGGATCTGCAGCTTATCCTGTTGGTAGAGAAATGGGCAGACTAGATGGGCCAAGCAGTCCTTATCTGCCGTCAAAGTCTATGTTTCTAAGTTTCTACATTTCACCCCGCCCAGTTTAAATGTAAATCCTCCTTTACACAGCTATCTAATTTTTCTCGGGACCCTTATCCCCCACCCCACGTTAAATGTAACCTGTCAGGAGCATAAAGCTCTACATTATCCCATGTCCCACCCCATTCCTCCACCAGTCCAAACCACATTTCTTTACACCAGCCCTCAGCCACAAATTGAATTCTTCAATTCTCCCCTTCCTATCCATACTGGCTTTTGGCACTGGCAGGACTTCAGAGAACAAGACAGTTTTGCCCTCCACCTGGCAGATACTTGCCAGCTCCCTGAATCTAGCTTGCACTTCCTTTACACTGTTGTCCGCCAGATCATTAGTACCCAGATGCACCACGATGTGGGTAAACCCCCCATGCTTCCTAGCCAAGGTGTGTATTAAGCATGAGGCCTTGAGCATCATCATCATACCCGGCATGCACTCAGTCCTAATAGTTCCATTCCCCCTCCCATACCCCATTTGATTCCCTTAATTATGGAGTCCTCCACTATAAGGACTCTACATTCCGCAGTTCCCTTGCATTCTATGGACTCCCTACTTGGCTGCTTCCAGTCTGCTTGTTTCCGTGATGCAATCTTTCCCCTCTAGATCTCCTACTTGCACACTTTGCCTATATGTACCTCTTTCCATCCCGTTTGATGTCCTCCCTTCTTTGGCCTTACCTTCCCACTTGTCCATGTCCCCCTGCATAATTTCTCCTCTTGCACTCCCATCCAAAACCTTTGTTGGGTTTCCCCTTCCCAATGACCTCTCGTCATTCCTTTCTAGCTCCTCCTCCCTTCTCCCTGCTCCATTTCTATCTATGCTTGCCCCTTCCTCCTCCTGCTCTCCTGAATCTATCAATTTCCTTAAGGGTGTATACCTATTTCTCAGGTTCACTGCACTACCCATAGCCCCGTTACTCTTCTCCTCCTTTTTTCCCTCCCTTCTGTTCCCCTTTCTTGCTTCCTCCTTCTCCTCCCCCTCTTTGTCCTTTCCCCCATCCTATCCTCCATCAACCCTCCTTCTTTATTTCTCAAATAATCTGGACCATTCCCTGCCTTGGAATTGTACCCCTCAACCCCCCCTTTTAATGAACACTCCTCTCCCAATCTGCTGCTAGTTATCCAGCTGTTTCCCCTGCTCATGCTCCCCATGTAAGATCTATCCACCTCTCTCTCCTCAGTTTAAGAACCTCTGCCTCTAATTGTGTCAGTATGTGACATATTGGGCAAAACACCATTCTCCACAGTGTCTCCATATAAACTGTCGCCCCCGCATCCATTACACCTGACTATTCTCTCTGATCCTGTTCTCACCCCCCCCATGACCCCCACCATGCACCCCTCCATCCACCCAGTCTGTCTCTTCCCCTTTCAGACCCCCCCTTCCCTCTCTCCTCTATATCTCCCCTTAAAATGCATATTAAACCCTTTAATGCCTATGAGTTTATTATACCAGGTACTTCTACTCTAATTTGCCTTGACCTGTAAATGCAACACAGGAAGAGAGACAGACAGTTAGACAGCATTACAGTAGTCTCGGCAGGAAGTAATTGAGGCACATACCACAAGGTAGACAAAGGAACAGATAAGTTAAATTTTAAACTTTAGATGACAGGATAACAGTACCTGTGGTGCTTTAAGTGTTATGCAAACTTGTAAGCATGCCTGTGAACTCAAAAAACAATAACTGACTGCTGGCCCTGTTGCTTGATGGTTCTTTGGCACAGTGTCATATGGTGGGCCTGTGTTCAAGAGCAGCCCTGGGTGTTTCACTACCCAGACTTTGTCAAGAGTGATGATGTCATGGAAGTAACACAGGATGAGGGTGCATTGGCTTCTCTAGTGGGAGGTGCATAGCTGGGAGCTGGACAGTGGGTCCAAAAGCAGGGAGAAACATCCAGTCACACGAATACTGGTTCTGATCCCCCTGACCCCTTTCCTGCTGGATGGAGGTGCATTCTTCTCACTGTTGGTGTGCATATTACTAAATAGTATCCCTTGTGACTATTTAACAAGCAGAGCTTGGCATCTCTCTAGAAAGAGTCCACTCACCAACATGCCAAGGTAAAGTGTCAGCAGAGTGACCATTTCAGGAGACTGGGGGAGGGGGACTTGTTTTCAAGGTCCTCTGTGACTGTACTTAACCCAGGGAGGACAGTGGGGCCATAAACAAAAGAACAGAGCTTATAAACTCTAAAATGCACTGCAGGCTATTGAACCTTCTCACTGTTGCCTACTGCTCTGATGACAGTTGCAGGGGATTCTGGGATTTGTAGTAGAACAATATGTCAGCCTAGAACTGAGCAAAATTAGTCTGATATAATCTGCTATACTACAGCAACCAGAAAGAAAACCAGAATGTCTTTGCGCACACAAACGCATTGGGACAAGCTTTTATTTTCTATTTATTTTATTTTACAATTTTTGACCAGGAAACGCACACAAAGCCAAGGCTTGTTTCCAGGTGCATCCTGTGAGCACAGGGAGGTTACGTGACATGCTCATGGTCATACAGTATGCACGTGATGGCCGTGGGATTCCAGTCCAGTTCTCCACATTTGCAGCTCAGTGCTTTTAACCACTACTCTATACTGCCTCCCACTAGAGTGTACGGCCCTTTTTAGTGACTGTTCCCCTTTAAGGGCACAATGGCCCAGTTTGCAACTATCTGTTCTACATGCCTAGAATGGTTTCCACTGCACTCAACCCATGCTGTGTTGGGCTGTTCATGAATGGGTAATAATGCCCCCCCTTGAAAGTTTTAATCTCTGAGTTTATTTGTTCCTCATCATGGCTCTTTGTGTTTGAGAGTGAGACAGAGAGACAGAGAAAGATGGATTGTTGGTCCCTTATCTTGTTCTTCCTTGGTACATTTTGGACCTTCTTTGCCATCCTTTTCCCTACTCCTCATCACTTATGTTTTCTGTTTTTGCAGCTGGGTGGTAGCATGATGAGTCTGTATGGCGATGGCGACTTTGGCAGCGTGGAGGTGAAAGGTCTCATCCAATTCTCCCTGCGTTATGATGACAAGAAGAATGAGCTTCATATCCTGGTGGTGCAATGCCAGGACCTGGCTGAGGCCAAGAAGCAGAGATCTGACCCGTGAGTAGCTGCTAGAGGAACGGCAGGGCAGCACTGTGCCAAACAAGATGAATCCTTCAAAATTCACAAGGGGAGCTGGCTTCCATGGATGATGCAAGGGTGGGAAAATCAAGGGTAGCAAAACCAAGAGTCAAATGCTTCTTAGCTAACTCTGCCCTTTAATTATCTTCAGGTGAGGTGCTGAATAACCATACATACTCACACACACACTGCAAAACACATTCAGCTAAATCTGCCCTCTGACAGACCCCCCCATGTGGTGTGAGCAGCTCAGAGCCCCTGTGCGCATGTATTAAAATTAGCCCCAGGAAGATACTCAACGGACTAAATCAAGGGGCACAGTGCACCCAATGTATTGTATATTACCTAGACATGCAGCAGTCCTGCGCATGCAGCAGACCTGCACAAATGCAAAAGACCTGCACACATACACACAGCAGACCTGCACATGCAAAAGACCTGCACACGTAGCACACCTGCATACACATACACACAGCAGACCCGCACAAATGCAAAAGACCTGTACACGCAGCACACCTGTGTACATAGCACACAGCAGACCTGCGCATACAGCATAGAAACATAGACAACGATGCCAGAAAAAGACCAATAGTCCATCCATTCTACCAGTAACACCATACCATAGCACAACAGCTTTTGTCAATACAGGTTTTTTTGTCTACACTATCTACCCCCTTGCTTCCTGTCTTACTACTGTACTACACTCCCCCCGTGAGTAATTACTAAGCTCTTAACTCTGTCTTGACCATGCTTGAAACCAGTAATGGTTTTGGTGCCAACTACCTCCGTTGGCAGACTGTTCTTGGCTCAGCCACTCTCTCTGTAAAATTAAAACTTCCCCATATCCCTCCTGAACCTCCCCCTCCCCCTCCCCCGCCAGTTTCCACTGACGTCATCGTGTTCTAGATTAGATACTCCTGTTGAAAAGTTCTTGTAATTCACATTGTTCGTTCCTGTCAAGAACATGATGGTCTCTATCACGTCATCTCTCTCTCTCTCTCATTTGGCCTCGAGTGAGTACATGTTCAGTGCCCTAAACTGATCCACATAGGATCTGACCTGCTGGCCCTGACTTATTTTGGTTACCTACACTGCACCCTCCCCGGCCTCTCTTTGTCATTCTTTAGGTGAGGACTCCAGATCTGGGCACAGTGCTCCAGGTGTGACCTCACCAGTGATATATACTGTATATAGAGAGGCACTAATACCTCTTTCCTCCTGCTGTCAAAACTCCTCCTGATACTCGCCAGCATCATATTCACCTTACTGTAGGCCTTGTTACACTGGCTAGATTAAGAGAGTCACTTATGATGACTCCTTGGTTCCTTTCCTCAGAAGTAGTGCCCAGTGTAGCCCTTCCCATCCAATATTGTATTCTGAGGGTTTTGTTCCCTATGTGCACTTTCTGGCATTAAATTTCAGCTGACAAACCCTGAACCCCCTCTCCAACCTTCGTAGGCCCCTCTGCATCTCTCTTACCCCACCTTGCTGTCTACCTTACCAAAGAGGTTAGTGTTATCTGTGAAGAGACACATCTTGCCATGAATTCCTTCAGACCTGTACACCTGCAGCACACTTGCACAGATGGCACACTTGCACACACCCGACAGACCTGCATGAGAAACAGTCCTGCCGACCTGCAGACATGCAGACCTGCACATGAAGTAGCCCAGCATTCACAGCAGACTTACACACTTCCAGCAGACCTGCACATACAGCAGACCTGTACACACTCAGCAGACCTGCATGAGCAGCAGTCATGCTGATCTGCACACATGCAGCAGACCTGCATGAAAAGCAGCCCTGCACGCACAGGACACACACAGCAGATCTGCACATACACAGCAGACCTGTACATACACACAGCAATAATATACCTTGTGTAGGATGTGTGTCAAAATTCTAAAAATGATAGTTATGTGAATAAAAATCAGTTTGTGGAGCAAACAAAAATTAGCAAAGGCATCCTTGCTGAAATAATGCACATGTGGGTGCACTGTTAGCCGGGTTTAGTACAAGAATATCAAATAAATGGGACTCCAGCAGTCCAAATAATTTGATAAAAACTCACTGTTTCCTACCCATTGTGGAGCATCTTTAATTCACACAGGTCTGTTCAAAACTACTGCTCAGTTTTTGGAACGACTGTCATTCATCTCTGAGGGCAAGAATTTGAAGGAATATTTTTATCACAAAACCTGCGTTTAAGAGATCTGGGGAATTTTCCATCAGAGTGGTTAATAGTTCTTTCCCTTTATGCAGTACCACTTCCCTGTATACACACATGTGACAAATGTGACCAAAACTAACAATAATCAACCAAATCTATTATATACAATAAAAGATGCAAGGGTCAGCTATTCTCCAAAATAAACCCATTGAGGGGGCTCACCAGGTTATAAAGCCACTCGTTCTTTGGGCTCATGGCTTTATAAGCTGTTTAGCCCCCTTGATGTTTTTTTCCTTGTATAGCACACTTACCCATCATCTGCTTTATTTATATATATATATATATACATATATGTATTATACTGGCACAGTAGGGTCAGTATAGTTACATCCAACAGGTTCTATGTTAAACCCCTGACTTTGCACCTTAATGGCTTTTGCAGCGTTTGATGAAATTAGTTGACATTTTACAGGCTTTGTCTAATAGCCAAGGTCTAAATACATGGGAAGTTTTGTGAGGGCAGCTTAGGTGGTTTCTGAGATCTGTATATATCATTTTCTTGCAGATGTCTATTTTTTTTCCTATACTTTATGTACAACCTACACAGAATAGAATTTTGTTCTGAAACTTTCAGAGTAGAAACATGCTGTACCAACGTAGTGGAAAGTTTTGTGAAGAAAACATAAAATAGTTCAAGAGTTATAAGGATTTAAAGTTTTTTTTTTTTTTTTTTTGCTATTCTGAGCATGCTCAGTAGGGTTTTTTTGGGTAACGTTTTGATAATGACACAAAAAATTCCATGTTGCTGATCATTTTTTTCTCACCATTTGCTTCTCACAGCACAAATAAAATTTGTGTTGTAAAGGCCACCATCTTTGTTCCCCAAACTAAAAACTAAAAAAAACAGGGAAAATATATACAATTGTGTACTTTAAAAAAAAAACAGCTAAACCGGACCCGTTTAGCTAGATTCTGGTGTTTTTTTGTTTGTTTTTTTAAATGGCCACAAATATCTTTTCTGGGCAACCCAAAACCTAGGGTGCCCAGCTTAGTGAGAGGAGCCATTCACCCACATTTTCTGTATGATAACATTGGGACTTTCTTGAATGCTGAAGCCACAGTCTTGAATGCAGAAGCTGGAGTCGTGCTACCAGCTTCAGTTGAAGCAGTGAACTGGTGATCCCCTGTTTGTTCTGTCCTCCCCCTCTCTCTCTAGCTATCTACCTAGCTACCTAATTAAAATTTGTCTTAAGTGGACCAGGGTGCCCATTCCTGGTACCTCTTCTTTCTCCCCCCCCCAGGTCACCCTTTCTTCCCATTGTTTATGTTTTTAAATATATAAGTGGAGCAGGGTGCCCTCCCCTGGTACCGCTTCTCTTGACCTCCCTACCCTCCACATTGCCCACCCACCATTCCCATTATGTACTGTATATGGTGTCACCAGGGTCCCCACCCCCCCTGGTGCTGTCGAACAGTAGCCAAGACTAGGGTGCCCAGTCCCCAGTGTCAGGTCCCATGAAATAAAGAAAACCATCCCTTGTTTTTTGGTTTTTAACCTGTAAAAAAGAAAAACAGACTTTCATCAATCTGACCCACCAACACCCCCCCAACCACCCCACCCGACCTCCCACTCAGTACCCACCACCCTACACCCACACACACACACACATCCTCAATCACCAGAACATGTCACACCACATAGACAAACTCTCCAGTTGAAGACATGTCTTGCTGCTGGAATCAACAACTGTAATATAAGAAAATAAGGTAAGCCTGGTTTAATGTATTTCAACGGGGTTTGAACTTTGATTCACAACTTTGTCATTTTTTCATATTTTCATATTTTTACACCAAATTTCAACATGGCCTTCTTGGGACCCCTCCTCATGACCAGTGGTGGTGGAATTATGCAAATATGGCCCAACAGGCAATTTTACAGTCACTGTGAGAAATCACCTTTCTGGCAGAATTTGAACATTTTCACTGCACTTGTTCATGTGATGGGATCATAAGAATGATATGTGCCACAAGGTTCCATCCTTGGCCCTCTACTTTTTCAGTATTTTTGTAAACAATGTTCCCCTCCATTGACACCAGCGCATATTATTATATGCCGACAATGCTGTCATTTATTGAAGCCAACCTAACCCCACTCTACTTGAGGATCATCTTCAAAGTGGCTTTGATGAAGTCAAAACCTGGTTCTCTAATCAAAATCTTGTGATAAATTACAAAAAAACTAAAGTTACGTTGTTTAGCTCCACAAGAAACAAATTTAAAGCACATGTACTCGATATAAAAAAGCAATAAGGTGTACCCCTTGATGTAGTAGAACAGTTCAAGTATTTAGGGATTACACTGGACAGACACCTCTCCTTCTCACATCATATTGAAGCTGTAGCAAAGGTGGTAAATATAAAAAATTGGTCTACTATATTGCATCAAGCATAATCTAACCCCATGAAGCCCTCAAACTGGCGGTGTATAGCTCCATCCTCTCAGCCACTGATTATTTATTTATTTATTTTGTTTTTGGTAACTGGGTGAGTGCACTAGGCAAAACAATGCCTATTTTCAGGCACGACCCGGGAGAAGACAGTTTACAGACAAAACAATATACATGTGTTGCAGCACATAGAAACCATGCAATCAGAGTGAGGAAACAACAATGTTTGGATGTTTGATACAAGCACTTTGACAAAAGAATAATATACATGTGACACAGCACATGAGAGCAATACAAGCAAAGTAAGAAACAACAATGTTTAGGTGTTTGATACAAGCATTTTGATAAAAGAATAATGCAAGTAAAAGTACTGTGAGAACAAATAATAGTTAGGAGTGGGTAACACAGGAGACACATTAACAGGAGATAGGTAGAGCAGTACAGTTCAATAAGTGCCAAACTATAAGGTTATGTGGCTGGGGAAGGGAGGGAAAGAAGGTAGGAAGAGAGGAGGGGGAGGGGTTAGAGAGTGGATAGGCAGGGAAGTAGGAGAGGAAGGGGAAGAGGTAAGAAAGTAGGTGGATAATCTGAAGATAAAGAAGGGGGGGTGTAGGTTCAAGGTGGATTAAAGCATGTGCAGGGGTTTAGAGTGTGTAGGTGTTCACGGTGTAGTTTTTTAAAGGTAGCATGGGTGGACGCTTGATGGATAGAGGAGGGTATGGAGTTCCAGTATTTAGGAGCTGTATAAGAGAAAGCGCGAGTGCCCATGTTAGATCTGCATCTTGGTATAAGCAGAGGGGCTTTATCATTTGATCATAGTTCATAGCTGAGAGGTTGTAACTCCAGTGCTGAGGAGAGGCATAGGGGGAGGCCAGTTCTGGTAACACTGTCTATTAGTGACCCAAAGATCTGGAGGCGATAGGCAGAGGGGCTAAGCCATTTTAGGTCCTTATAGAGTTGGCAGTGGTGCTTGAAACGCGGTGATGCAGAGGCATAGCGGCAGATGTTATTGTAAGTGGTGTCCCATTTGTGGAGGGAAAATTTAACTATGGATAGATAGATTGCAGAGTCATATGCCAGGGCTGGCAGAAGGAATCCTTGTGCCACTGCTAGCCTGGCTGGGGGAGTAAGGGTATGGCTAGTGCGATAGGTGCTTCCTAACTTGGCATTTACCAGCTTACAGATGGTGGAGATGTGTTGGTCGAGGTCAAGAGAATCATCCAGGGTAACACCGAGATATTTGAAGGATTTGGTAGAGGGTAGAGGGGAGGTGTCGACGCATGAGATAATGAGGGGAGTGGGATTAGATTTGAGCCTGGCCAGTGAGCCAAACAACATTGAGTAGGATTTACTAGAGTTGAGGACGAGTTTGCTATTAGTGAGCCAGGTTTGAATATTCGCATAGTCCTTGGCAAGGGTATGATTTAGGATATCATAAGTTTTTGCACTGAGGTAGATAACCAAGTCATCAGTGTAGAGCAGAGATGAGCAGTTAGGAGCAGAGAGAGGGATGTCATTGATGAACATCGTGAAAAGTAGAGGGCCAAGTATGGAGCCTTGAGGTACTCCAACGTGGATTGTAGCATGATCCGAGATGGCTGAATTGAAGACCACCGCCTATTGCCCATCAGTCAGGTAGCTTTTGAACCATGTGACGGTGTCTGATGAGAAACCAAATGACCATAATTTCGTAAGAAGAAGCGTGTGGTTGACCAGGTCAAAAGCTTTAGTTAGATCAATGAAAACTACACCTGTCAAAAGGCCTGAGTCCATGGAAGAATAGATGTCACTTGTTAGTTTTAGCAGGGCGGTGGTGGTACTGTGACCTTTGCAAAATCTGTGTTGAGAGCTTGACAGAAGGTTGTATTTTTGAAGGTATTCTATAGATTGGGTGGAGACTGGTCTTGTAATCTATGGATCGGCTACTGACACCATGCTTCACAGAATAACTGTTGTATTAAATAAAGCCTGAAGATTAATTACAGGGTCTGTTCGGTTTACTCACACCTGTGATTTATACAGACAGACAGGTTGGTTTCAACTGAAAAATCAGATTAAATATCAAACCTGCTTACTAGTCAAAAAAGCACTCCTAGGACTAATGCCATCCGGGACAGTAGCATTGCTTACCCTCTTCCAACCCACTAAGATCACTAGATCAGCTGCCCACTAGTCTCTCCTAGTTCCTAGATGTCAGACATCACAAGGCCAGCATTCTTTCGCCTACAGAGCTCCTCAGTGGTTCAGTTTGCTGGACTATGAAGACTCAACACTGCAAAAATTGGGTGCCTTCAAGACCAAGCTAAAACTGACCCTCGTGGCTAACAGTTCTTGTGACTACTTGACTTGATGTCTGCCCCTTGCACCCCTAGGGTCTGCTAGGAATTTTCAGTGACCTCACCACCTCATCCTGTCCTTGGTTCTCCTTAAGCTCACTCTCCCTACCTCCCCTTCCTTTTTGGTAGTAACCCCTGCTTTTCCCCTCTCCCTCCCATCCCACCCTTAAAGTATGTACACTTGTCTTTACATGGTCTGCACTTCCCCTTACTTCTCCCTCTTATACACTTCCTTATCCTACCCCCCTCTCGAGCCTCTCTCACTATATATTATATACTTTTTACTTGAGAATCCAACACTGTCATCAATTCCAGGTACTGTTTCTTATGTCATTTCTGCTACTGTTATCATTAACTAAATTGTATTTATCATCTCATGTATTTATCAGTGTATAATTTTACTTATACTGTTGTTTTTTGTCATTTTAGTTTACAGTAATATCAAATCAAATGAAATCAAATTTTATTTATAAAGCACTTTTCAAAAAAACCAAAGCGCCTATACAGTATAAAACAAACATTATAAAAATGAACAGTCAATCATAAAACATATATAAAATAAAACAGCAGCAGTAATAAAACTAGGCATTGTCCCCAAATGCCAAATCAAATAAATAAGTTTTTAGTGAGGACTTAAAAGTCTCAGTGGACAGGCACTCTCTAATCCGATAAGGTAGAGAGTTCCACAGGGTCGGGGCTACAAAAGAAAAGGGCCTCACGCCCGATGTCGGAAGACTGACCCTGGGAAACTCTAGCAATCCCTCATCAGTGGAGCAGAGTGAGCAGAGAGGGCAGTAGGGTCAGAAGAGGTCTTGCAAGTAACCCAGTCACTGTCTGTGTAGGGTCGTATAGGTCAGCAACGCAACCTTGAAGGTGATCTTCCATCGCACTGGCAGCCAGTGCAGTTTGCGCAGCACAGGAGTGAAATGACTACATCTTGACCGCCCCATCAACAACCTGGCCGCAGCATTCTGCACCAGCTGCAGGTGATGGAGCTCCACCCTGGTAACCCCAGGTATGGAGCATTGCAGTAGTCAAGACAAGAGGACACAAAGGCATGAACCAACGTAGGAAGGTCCTTGGGTGGAACAAGGTGCTTTATCCGGGCGATGTTCCTCAGATGGTAGAAAGAGGACTTGACAACAGCTGACACCTGCACTTTTAGTATCGGCTCATCATCAAGCACAACGCCCAGGTTCCACATCCGTTCGGAAGGTCTCAACTGGTTGCCCCCTAGCACAAGGCCAGTCGGCTGCCCAGGAGTCAACTTCTCTACCCGCTGACTTGGATCCACCACCAACACTTCAGTCTTATCAGGATTTAGTCACAACCAGTTAGTACTTATCCAGTCCTGAATCTCAGCAGGGCAGTTGTTAAAGACAGAGATTGCAGTGTTCTGTTCGGGTACAAAGGACATGTACACCTGGGGGGGGAAATGCTACAAGTCTCGATGGCTGAGAGGAACCTGGGGGTGGTGGTGGATGTCAAGATGAACAACTCTGAGACTTGTAGGAGGGCAGCAGCCAAGGCCAACAGGATGCTGGGATGCATCGCTAGGGGGATCACCTCCAGAAGGAGGGACGTGATACTCCCTCTGTATAACTGCTTGGTGAGGCCGCACTTTGAGTACTGCGTGCAGTTTTGGAGGCCACACTTAAAGCGGACATTAACCTCCTGGAGAGGGTCCAGAGGAGGGCAACCAAATGATTTGGGGCTTGGGGACAGGACCTATGAGGAGAGGCTCAAGAGCTAAATATGTACACATTGGAAGAGAGAAGGGACCCGGGACATGATAGAGGTCTTTAGGTACATGAAGAGGGTAAATAGGGAGGAACAGTCGGGGTGCTTCAAGGAAGGAAGGAGGAAGGGGCCACTAGAGGGCATGGGTGGAAGCTGGAGGGGGGAAGATTCAGGGGAGAAAGGAGGAGGTGCTACTTCACTGAGAGGGTGGTGGAGCCATGGAATGCACTGCCTTGGGGGCTGGTGGAGGCAGACAGTGGAGGGGTTCAAGAGGGGGTGGGACAGGTACAGGGGAAGGGTTCTGGAAGCAAAATCCAATGCAGCAAGAATATCCGGAACTGGGAAGGGAGAAGCCAGAGAAGGCGAGGGGGACAGCAAGGTCAGCACCCAGGTTGGGGACTGACCAAACGAGCAGACATGAAAGACCGTTAGGCCTATTCTGCTGGCATTTTAGTATGTTAGTATGTTAGCTGAGTATCATCTGCATAGCAGTGAAAACTCAGCCCATACCACCTTATAATGTCTCCTAACGGCAACATATACACCGTGAACAGCATGGAGGGTAGCACAGAACCCTGTGTCACCCCACAAGGCAGGGAGAAGGGGGCCAAGGAAAAAAACCCTGACATCACCCTCTGAGTCCTGCCTGTGAGGAAAGAATGGAACCATCTGAGGACTGTCCCTGACAGTCCACAGAGTAGCCACAGGCATTCCAACAACACCCCATGATCCACAGTGTCGAATGCTGAAGAGAGATCAAGGAGGACCAAGATCGAATGACTCCTCTGATCTCTCGCTATCAGGAGATCATTAAGTACTCAAACCAGTGCCATCTTGGTACTGTGCCTCTTCCTGAAACCAGACTGGAGAGGATCACAGACTTCGTGGGTGGTAAGGAAGTTCTCGAGCTGCAATGTGACCGCCTTCTCAATAACCTTGCCCAGAAAGTGCAGGTTAGAGACAAGTCTGTAGTTTGCAAGACAGTCTGGGTCACAGGAAGATTTCTTTAAGAGGGGTGTCACCACTGCTTCCTTCAGGGGGTCCAGGAGCACCCCCTGGTCCAGTGAGCACCAGACTATCTCAGCAAGGACTGGTCCGATGACATCCATACACCCCACAAGGAGGTGCATTGGACCAGGATCCAAACCACAGCAAGTCTGTACCAAGCCCGAACAATCTTCATGATATCCATGATCACTGGCTAGTCGAAATTTGTTCAGACAGGCTGGGTGCCTGCGCCCTCATATCGGTCACCGTCATACTCATTTGAACGAGTCAAGCAGATCTCCGACCTGATGGAGGACACCTTATCTGCAAAGAATTGAGCAAACTCATCACACTTAGATTATGAAAAAGCACTCCAGCCCCGAAGGCAGGCTGGATTGTACAGCCTGTCCATGGTCTGAAAGAGCTGAGCTGATCGATTCCTTGCTGCAGTAATCTCCCTGGACAGGAACTCTGCCTTCTTATGGGATATTTCTGATTGATAGTCTCAATAATGGGTGATCAACTTAAGTCTGTCCTCCTCCAGGCCGGATTTCCACCAACAACGTTCCAGCCTTCGCCCAACTCTCCTCAACTCCTCAAAGTCCCATCAAACCAAGGGGACCAAGGGCAGAGAGGGAGAGGGAGAGGGCGAACTTGGACAGGAAATATGGAATCCAGGGCCCTTACTACCACACTATTATAGCACAATACTAGGTCTCCAGAATCCGAGCATTCCAGTGGCCAACTCGATAGGTCCAGCACCTCCATCAGACCCTCTGGGGTAACATCCCTCAAAGAGCAGTACTGGACTATCTCCAAAGGGGCAGGTCTCACAGGGGGAGCCCCGAAACTGAACCCTATAGAGTGATGGTCCGACCATCCAACTGGTTCCACCACCAAGTCAGCGGCTGCCATCCCTAGGAGAAACATCAGGTCCAGAGAGTGACACTGAGTATGGGTTTCAGCGGTAACTACCTATGTGAAACCCAACAAGATCATCAGTTGGAGGAAGTTCTGACCAAAATGCGAGAGTTCAACATTGATCCAGTCATTGAAATCCCCCAGGATCAACCACCTAGAGGATTCCAACACCATGTCGACCATGAAGTCTGCAACTTCCTGCAGGAAAACTTTCCCATCTCCAGGTGGATGGTAGATGAGAAGAATCCTGCTGCCCACACCTGCACCCATGATACACCCGAAGAACCTAGTGGCCCCCAGTGGAACCTCTACAAGGCCCAGTTCCATCTTGAAACAGGTGGCTACACCCCCGCCCCTACGATCCAATCTTGGGCGGTGTATCACTGAGTACCCAGCTTGAACAGCTGACTCCAATACACCAGACCAGCATTCTCGACAAGCCAGGTCTCAGTGATGCAAGTCAGGTCAGATGTCTCAGCAAGATCAGCAATAATTGCTATCTTGTTCTTTACTGACCTGGCATTGCATAACACTGTCTGAGTTGGATGAGAGGCCATGGAAGAGTAGGCAACTTGCCCACTATCAGTGGAACCCTTGGGTATGGGCACCAGGCAGGGAGGACCCCTTTCCTGGACCCATTTTGCCCCAGGGCACCTCCTTGACCCCACTGTCCTAATCAGCCCACACTGCTCCCCCCCCAGTTCCAGGGACTCCACCCCTCCAGCCCTTCCATTCAGTATCCAAGGCACAACAATGCATATACACCCCAGGCTGTAACGGGGGGCTGTCAAAGGGGTGCAGATCCCTCAGCCCAGAGGGGGAATAGCGGCTGCCTACTGAAGGATGGTCCCAAAACATGCTTCCAATAAGAACAACACCATCAGTAAATGTTAATTAAAATCACAATAAAAATATTCAACAATACCCAAATCAGCACAATAAACCCCAACACTCTATCAAATAAAAATCAAAATAAATTGTAACAAAATATCCAAAGAAACATCTCTGGAATAGTCTGCTCAGTCTCCAAAGTATAAAATCCAATAACCCCACAAACTCTCACTTCAAGGGTTTTGGATATCTCATATTAGATATAACAATTCAGACAAAAACCAGTCACAAAAAAGTGTGCATTTGAGTTCTGGAAACCAGAGTTCTCTCACTATGGAAAAATGCTCAGGTATCAACCCCACCACCACCACCACCTCTCATATTCTTGTGTCTGTATGTTACCTTCCCGCCACTGACGTGGGACCTTTGTAAATGAGCACCTGCGCTCAAAGGTGTTAATCCGAGATCAAAAATAAATAAATGAATATGTTGAAACTTTGGTGTTAAAATACGTAAAAATGACAAAGTTATGAACATACATTGAAATCTTTCTATGCTACCTCATAACATTGGTAATTTTAAGTATTTTTATCCCAAATTTTCAACATAGCCATTTTTTCACACCATCTCAGCTGTTGTTTTTCAAATCCTGCCCAAAATGTGTTTTTGCACCTGTGGTGCAGAATTGCGTTTCAGCAGGGATTTGAAATTTTTCACCTACCAGGTTCATAAGGTGGGGTAATAAGACTATACTAAAAATGTGGTGTATAAATGTGGTAAAATCACCAGGTTATGAGTGAGTGTTGCAGTACTTCAACATTCAATCCCAACTTCGCTAATTTTCAATATTTTTTTTCCACACCACCTCATAAACATGACAGGTATCATTCCTTAAATCCTGTATGAGACGTGTTTTTGCACTTGTGGTGCAAAATGACATTTCAGACAATATACTGTAAATGCCACATGTCATGTTTATAAGGAGTGTAATAAAATGACAATCTTGAAAATTTGGGGTCAAAATAAAAAAATATATAACTATTACATTTCATTTCATTTTTCTTGGTTACACTGGAAAGACCTGTGAGCATTGCTGCCCATTTACACAAGCGTCCAGTTAAATACAACAATCATGAGACATTACATATGCTGAAAAACATTTAACTTTCAGGAGGTTAACACAATGGTACAATAAAACTCAGAACAATGTAGACTAAAGGGCAGACCATGAACTAGCCTGGGTGAAATGACAAATTCAATAAGTAAGGGTTAAACAACAATATAATATAACAGTGGGAAACAATCGTTTAAGTGTAATCTAAAACTAGCATAGGATTAACAAATACAAGTGCTAGAACAAGAGGGAGGGTAAGAAACTGTGTGTGCAGTGCCTGTCTTCACTGCAGCATGTATGCTTTGTGATCCTGTGCCAGTGAGCTGAGTTCAGGGCCAAGCTCAATGACCCAGCTACCTGGGGTGAGGGTGGTTGGATGGAGCTGTTATGCTACACCCTCTTCAGCCAGAGAATGATAGCTACATGGTTGCCTGCAAGGGCCTCGGTACCATATAGTGAAAACAGCTCTTCTTTTGGCATAGGGCCCTGCACCTCTGCACCCATGGGTGGGAGAGGGCCGTGTGCATTGGCTAACAGATGGACTCTTTGCCCTGTGCATCTCTGTCTGCAGTCACATGGAAGCACAGGGACCAGAGAGCCCTGTGCTTCTGCAGCCCAGCAGACAGCCCCACAAATTCTTGACATCTGTTGCTGCACAGAAGTGAAGGGCCTGCAAGGGCCCTGCACTTCTGTAGGTGACGGAGTCTTCCCTTGGTGCAGGGCCCAAAGGGCACTACATGTCTGTATCTGTTCATGCTGGTCCCTAAGGAACCAGCATAAATGAGGATACAGTTTCTCTATCTCAAACAGAAAGGAAATTTTTGCAAAAAAGTTTGTTAATGCACCTGTTAGGGTTCAAGTTAACACCCAAAAGTAGGGAGATGTTGTGTTAGGGTTTCCAACCATAACTCCCCCACCCCCCAAGCAGCAAAAGGAAAACAAACATTAGGGTTTGGGGTTTCTAGAGTCTTGGTAAGTCAGTAGTGGGGTTTGCAAACAAACACACACACACACATACACACACACACACACACACACGTGTATATTATATCTGACTTAAAATATGAGGTGGTAGGACCATAAATCTTAAACAACCACTGATGAAGCATCCCAGTCCAGGGAGAGGGGCCACATTCAGGTGCCACAGCAAACCCTGCTGTGGACTGGGGAGCTTGTTTGCTTGCAGAGGCATGCTGTGTACTCATGAGCCCATAATGTACCAATGCAGTACCATCAGGAAGGTCAGGGGACAACACAGGATGAAAATGGCATGCAGAAAAATGGAGGACAGTTCAGCACTCTCTAGTACCACATCTCAACTGGATCCACATGACTTGTATAAAGAGAAGTGGGGTGTCAAGGTTGCAGGTGTCCAGTGTCTGAAGGAGGGCATTGGCCAGAAGCATAAACACCTAGATAAAAAAAAAAAAAAAAAAAAAAGAATCCAAGCTGGCCCTGTGGTACCAAGTTGTAAGGAATAGTTCCGGCATACTGGTGACTTGGAGTCATGCCTTAAGCCTAAGAAAGTAGCAGTAGAGACTGGAATGGAGGGGAGCCGAACATTACTAGACCAGCCTCATCACATGCGGAGGGAGACAAAGGACCACTTTTCTAGTGTCCTTTTGTGGAGGTGTGGTGGAGAACCTGGGTGACATGGGTTGGCATGCCCTGTTGGGCAACCCTTCCCCCCAGATTGCTGCTGATGAACATGCTTTCAGGATGTGGGTGGAGGAGAGGAAAAAAAGTCATGAAAATGGAAGGCCAATCTGGGCATTCCAAGTCCAGGGAGTATAACCTACTAAAGCAAAAAAACTATAAGTGTAAAATTTCAGCAAATACCCAAGATCCCGAGTTTGCAAGGAAGCTTTTAGGTGGAATCCCAGTCTAACTTCTTTGATTTCAAATACTAGTCAGCAAATGACTGGTTCTAGCTTTTGCAGTGTGTGTGGTCCTTTTCTGTCCACGTGCTTGTCTTCTTACAGCATGTGTGCCTCTGTGTATTATCCAGGTCATTGTAAAGTGAACATTGCTACTAGATACACAAAACTGCATCACTCACAAATGGACAAATTTAAGCAATCTGTGACAACAGAAATTCAATCTACAATACAGCATGGCTCTTTTTGCTCTGTGCCTTATTGTTTGTTTTTTATTTGAAAACTGGTTACTGGGAAAGGCACACTGAGCCAAGGCTAATTTCCAGGCACAATAAAAATAAAAAACACCCGTACTCCAGAGCAAGGAGAGCTACTATCCCTCCAGTGAAGGTAGTACAGGGTACTAAAATCCTTGCTATCTTGCAAAATATAGGTTTATTCCAAGTGTGAATGCACAGAAAGGAAGAATCAGTAGAGGCACAACAAAAAGCTATGCGTGCAAGGTCCCCGGTGCTTCGCCAATTAAGGCTTCATCAAGAGGATGGTCCTTGCAGATGAGACAATCAATTTATACCCTAAAATTTCAAATTCAGTGATGTCAAGCTTGTTGACCAATCACAGAGCTCAGTTCTAAAATGTACAGATCATTTGTTCAATTAGTGGTATAAACACATAAAAAAGGTATAGCACAACCACAGTAATAAGGACAACATAATGAATTTCAGAAAACATCCCCAGAGCATAAAAATATGCACACCAAATGGTTCAGCCAATCAGATAACTTGATTCACAAAATGGCAGTTTTATAACTAAATGCTATATGTATCTGATCAGCTTTGTATATTGTCAGATACTAATGGCATGAGTACTGACAAACAAATATGGCAACATAAAGCAGTAGAAAAACAATTTTTGCATAATATAAATTAAGCAGAGGATGTGGGTCATGCTGGGATAACCTCACACCTGGATGGTTGGGCATAAGGCCGCAGACGTAGTATGTCCAGTGTCCCAGAAGTGAGGTTATCCCAGCACGACCCACATCCTGGAGTGCATTATTGCTATTATAAAATGGCTCATTGTTATACAAAATAAAAAACCTTTAAAAAAATGTTTTTAGTAGATTTTTAGTGTGGCAATATATCTTTGTTTCTTAAAAGAAGATGCAAACAAAGCAGCAACAAATCAATACAGTGAGGTTGTCCTCAGATAGCCTCACTGTTGCCAAGGGCAGACAGCCAATCAGGTTCCAGGATTTTTATTACCATTGTATAATGTGCTGGGATAACCTCACGCCTGGGTGGTTGCGCACGAGGCCGCAGGCCTAGTGCATCCAGTGTCCCAGAAGTGAGGTTATCCCAGCACAACCCACACCCTGGAGTGCATTATTGTTATTATACAATGGCTCATTGTTATACAAAATAAAAAAAAATTTAAATGTTTTCAGTAGATTTTTAGTGAGGCATTGTATCTCTGTTTATTAAGAGAAGAGCAAAAAAAAGCTAATGCAAATCAATGACAAGGGCAAAAAAAGCTAATGCTAATCAATGACAGTGAGGTTGTGTTGGGATAACCTCACTGTGCCAGGGACACACTGACCAATCAGAGTCCAGGAAATTTTTTTGCTATTGTATAATGTTGATTCAAACACATGGGAATCATAATCCATAACCCATGGAGACCGTCTCAATAGATTGGAACAGAGAGAAATGTATTGGATTTATGTTTTAAAGGCCTTAGTACCAGATGGTTTAAATAGAGAGTGGGACCCGAAGCCTTACTTATAATAACATATATTTTGACCATTCTCATAAGGCTTTTTAGCATATTCAGAGACTATTCCAGCCAGGAGACTCTACATATGTTATTTTTGAACCCCACCCCTCTCTCTTTTGTACATGACTGTAATATATATAAACCAAAAATGATACAAGGAGAAATTTAATTTACAGAAAAAAATTCTCCCCCCTCCTCCTTTCCTTCAGCACTTAATGCCTTTATTGTTATATCCTATATTTTATAGGGAGCTAGATTAATACTGAATATGAACCTATGATTTTCATATTTTCATGACTATATTAATTGAAAACATTTGTAAAGAATCTGTTTGTTTCCCTCTTTCCTGCCAGGTGATTTGTAAGCGCAGACTCTTCTGCATTCCATGCATGACCTCGCTGTAAATTATGGCTTGGACAGTTGGATTAAGCTCCTGATCCCGCATTTGTTTGAAGCATTATAGGTTTAAATTTATTAGTATAGAAACTATAGAAATTTACGGACTTAAGTAATAAGAATATAGTTATGGGTTATGGATTATGATTCCTATGTGTTTGAATCAACATTTATATTATGCAAAAAATGCTTTTCTACTGCTTTATGTTGCCATATTTGCTTGCCAGTACTCATAATATCATTAGTAACTGACAACATACAATGCTGATCAGATACATACAGCATATAATTACAAAATTGCCATTTTGTAACTCGAGCTATCTGATTGGCTGAACCATTTGGTGTGCATATTTTTATGCTCTGGGGATGTTTTCTGAAATTCATTATGTTGTCCTTATTGCAGTGGTTGTGCTATACCTTTTTATGTGTTTATACCACTAATTGAACAAATAATAATAATAAGCTTGATTTATATGGTGCCTTTTAAAAACCAAGGCACCTTACAGAGTCTAAAAACACATCAGACATTTCAAATCTTAAAATATATAAAACAACTGATACAGTCAAGCAAGTAGAGTCAATCACCAAACGCTTGAATCCATAAATATGTTTTCAAGGCCGTTTTAAATCCCTCCATGGTCGTGCACTCCATAACTGATGGGGTAGAGAATTCCAGAGGGTAGGGGCCGCATGCATAAATGCACGGGCCCCAGAGGATTTCAAACACACCCTCGGGATCTCTAGCAACCCCTCATCAGCGGAGCGGAGTGATCACCCAGGGTACTAAGGGACCAGGAGCTCTTTCAGGTAGTCCGGGCCAAGTCCATGTAGGGCTTTAAAAGTCAGAAGACCAACTTTAAAGGTGATCTGTGCAGCACTGGCGAAATATGACTAGACCAGGAGGTACCAGTCAAAAGCCAGGCCACTGCATTCTGCACCAGCTGCAGGCAGCGGATTTCCACCCCAGGAAGCCCTAGGTAAAGGGAATTGCAATAGTCCAAGTGCGAGGACACAAAGGCATGGACCAGCTTAGGAAGATCGCCGGATGGAACAAGGTGCCTAATCCTGGAGATATTCCTCAGATAATAAAATGACTTGACGATGGCAGACACCTGCAAATGCAGAGTCAGCCCATCGTCAAAGATTACCCCCAGGTTATGCCCCTGTTCAGAGGTCAGGAGGGAAACACCCCCAAGACAGAGCCCGGAGGGTGAACCAAGCCCCGGACCCCCTATCCAATGTGCCACAGCCACAACCAGCACCTCTGTCTTTTCCGAGTTTAACTTCGGCCAACTCGAATCCATCCACTCTTGGATTTCTTTGAGGCAGTTATTAAAGACTGAGAGAGCTCCATCCTGGTCGGGTGCAAAAGAAAGGGAGAGTTGCATAGCATAGCAGTGAAACCTCAGCCCATACCTTCTTACAATGTCTCCGAGGGGCAGCATATACACTGCAAACAACATGGAGGACAACACTGAGCCCTGAGGAACCCCACAAGACAGAGAAAATGGGTCCAAGGAATAAACCCCGGAAACCACTCTCGGTGTTCTTCCAGTGAGATAAGGTGTAAACCACCTGAGGACTACACCCGATAGTCCACAGATGAACCTCAGGCGCTCAATTAGAACCCCATGGTCCACAGTGTCAAAAGCTAATGAGAGATCTAGAAGAACCAGGATGGAATGGTTCTTCTGGTCCCTAGCCATCAGGAGATCTTTGAGCACCTGAAACAGTGCTGTCTCAGTACTGTGCCTCTTCCAAAAACCAGACTGGAGGGGTTCATAGATATCATGGATGGTCAAATGGTTCTCCAGCTGTACGGCCACTACCTTCTCAATCACCTTCCCTAAAAAGGGAAGGTTAGAGATTGGTCTGTAGTTTGCATGGCAGACGGGGTCCAAAGAAGCTTTCTTCAAGAGGGGTGTTACCACCACCTCCTTCAGGGAACTAGGAAACTTGCCTGTTTCCATGGAGCACCATACTATCCGTGCTAGGACCGGACCGATGCAATCAATACAATACAAAATCAGGGAAGTTGGTCCAGGATCCAAACTACAACACGTAGGGTGTGCACCCTGGACAATCAGCATGATATCCATGAACTCCGGTTGGTCGAAGGTACTCCAGGAAAGTTGAGAAGCAGCGGCCACTTGCTGATCAAGAGCAACACTCTTTGAGTGTGCTGGTTGGAGTGCCATCCTAATGTCGGCCACCTTAGTTGCAAAGAATCGAGCAAGTTTGTCGCACTCTTATTTGCGAAAAAACCTTTCAAACTTGTAGGCAGGCTGGGTTGCACAGTCTGTCTACAGTGAGAAAGAGCTGAGCTGGTCGATTCTGAGCAGCCGCAATCTCCCCAGACAGGAACTCTGCCTTCTTACGGGTGATTGCAGAGTGATAGGCTTGATAATGCTCCATCAATCTAAAGTAGTCGGCATCAAGGGAGGATCTCCGCCAGCAACGCTCTAACCTTCGTCCTAGTCACCGCATCTCCCTCAAGGTCCCATCAAACCATGGGGACCAAGGGTGAAGGGAGAGAGAATGAACACGGACAGGAGCAATGAAATCCAGGGCCAATGAGATAGCCATATTATATGCTACCACGAGGGCTTCTGGGTCACTGTTTGCCACTGGAAGGGTCAATAGGTCAAATACTGCTGCCAGGCCAAATGATCTGTACATTTTAGAACTGAGTTCTGTGATTGGTGGAAAAGTTCGACATCACTGAATTTGACATTTTAGGGTATAAATTGATTGTCTCATCTGCAAGGACCATACCCCTGATGAAGCCTTAATTGGCAAAGTGCCAGGGGTATTGCACACAGAGTTTTTGTTGTGCCTGTACTGATTCTTCCTTTCTATGTATTCACACTTGGAATAAATCTATATTTTGCAAGATAGCAAGGATTTTGGTACTTTGTACTATCTTCATTGGAGGGATAGTAGCTCTCCTGGCTCTGGAGTACAGGTGTTTTTTTTATTTTTATTGACGTATGTAGGGCGCGCTGCCCTCACCCACACCCTGCCCCTGCTTAGTAGCGCGGGCGGTACTGTTTGTTTCAGTTCATTTCCATGTGCAACCTGGGAGGGGGGGAGAGGGATGGGGAACAAGAAGAACAGCAATACAGCAGTTGGCTGGAGGGTTTCAGGCACAGGGTCATAATGCCACAGATGAAACAGTGCAAGAAACAATATCTCAGGCATAATGGTGTGCGCTGAAATAAGGTCAGGAAACACAGCGACCAAAACACAAACAGTACACACCATTCAAAGCAATGGCACTGTCTTCATTTTTGAGAGGGGATGTGCCCCTACGCTACCCCTAACTAAATATAACTCCAAGGGGGTGTGTACTTTGGGGATGGGGCGAAATTCTGGAGGGGGGAAAAATATTTTTTTAATAAAAAAAAATGCAGCAACACTATGAGACCTGGGGGAAACTGAACTGCAGCCCCAGATCTCCTACACCACCAGGAGCTGGTGCCTTAGCCACTCTGCCACAGGCACAGTTTGACTGGCACTGCACTGGTAGCCTTCTTGACACTATCCCCATCTGACCCTACAGCAACATGGGTAGCGATTACTACCATACACTGTAAAACTCCTGTCGCTGTAGAATGTTTAGCACTATCTGATGTGCGGTTGTGGTCATGCTATTCAGGTAGCGCTATATTGACCTGGTACCAGGGTTTCATGATGCTACAGACAGCTATGCACATAGCCTTTATTTTACTGGGCTGGAGAGGTAGCCCTAGGTGCCAGCAGCCAGATAGGGGGTTTGAAATGAATGAATTCCTTCTACCTGTCCTAAATACCTCTCCTTTCTTCCTGTGAGATTTTACGTCTCCATTGTACCTGTCTGAAATGCCTTTCCTCTCTCCAAAAATGACAGGTATGTGAAGAGCTACCTCCTGCCAGACAAGTCCTCAAAGAGCAAACGTAAGACGCACGTCAAGAAGAAGACTCTCTCCCCTCTCTTCAATGAGACCCTCAAGGTAAGAGGCCTGAAGTCTAACTAGGGTTGGAATTCTCTGTCTGAGTGTGGGCAGCTGCACATGTGCCCAGTGTTCTAAGCTGGCTTTCCTAGTCCCTATTGGGAGAGAGGAGAAAGAAGTAAAACAGTCTCTAATTGCTGCATGAGAAAAAGTGGTTGGTGAAAAGCAGTTCTACTGTGATACAAGCTCTATCTGGGCCAACTTATAACTGCCTTTCCTTCCACTGGCACCCTCCTAATTCTGTTGCTGCTCCCGAACCCAAGAGGATCCCCATATCTCTGATAAAATCTCTTCTCAGCTACGGGGCCTTTAAAGGTAACCCTCCCCTTCAGAGTCTCAGTTCAGGGGAACAAGCCTATCATGTTGGGCAGTTATGGGGCACAGGCCCTGAGAGTCTCTGGAGGAAGCATTCCCCAATTACCCTGGGATTTTCTCTTGCCCTTCTTCCCAAGATGCTATCCACAATATGCTGCCAGAACCCCCTACCTAACCCCCTGATGGTTTAAAACAATATGGCTCACTTAATCCTGATGTTTTGCTGTTATTGATACGGCGCTAATGAAACACAGACACATAGGAATGTAGCCAGCAGAAGAAGGCTGTTAGGTCTGTCCAGTCTGCTCGATGTGGGGATTTACAGGACTAAGTCCCCCCATCCCCTCCCTCCCTGAATTAATCCTCTGTAGTTATCTCATGCCCTTTTGAATCTCTCCACATATTTTAAGTTCACCACATCCTCTGGTAACGTGTTCCACCCCTCTACCACTCTTTCTGTGAAGCAATACTTTCTGATGTCCTTCCTAAACCTATGCCCTGCCAGTCTGATACCACTCCCCATAGTGCCCGTAATCTTATGGAGTTTGAACAGACATGTCTACCTTATTAATAATGTACATGTATTTGAAAGTTTCAATCCTATCGCCCTTTCCCTTCAGCCTCAAACAAGTGCATGTCCAGACTCTCTTACCTCTGTTCATAACTTTTTCCATCTTGATCCTAAATCATTCTTGGTGCCCTCCTCTGTACTGCCTCTAGTCTACTGCTGTACTTCCTCAAATGAGGATTCAGAACTGTACACAATTACTTCAAGTGTGAGTGTACCAGGGATCTAGACTAGGGTAGTGTGCACTCCCTACTTCTATTGCAAATATCCCTGCTTGTACATCCCAGCATTTTTCTTGCTTTACCCACCGCTTTATTGCACTGTGTTGTTGATTTAAGTGTACTCACTGTCGCTACACTCAAGTCTTTCTCCTCAACTATTACTGTAACATTGAATCATTCTAACTGATACACCACACTCGGGTCCTTACTACCAACAAAAAAACAACATAACCTTTCACTTTTTTGCATTGAAGCCCAGTAGCCAAATTCTTGACCACAGTTTTTTCAAATCTTCAATCAGTTCCTTGATCCCCTCGTTGCAGTCAGCCCATCCACAGAGTTAAGTGTCATCTGTAAATAAGCCTATTTTACCCTTGATGTTCTCTCCTACATCACTTATCAGTAGGTTGAAGAGCACAGAACTCCATAGAGCACCACTCGTGGCATCCCTTATTTCTAAGTAAACCCCATTTATTACTAACCTCTCATGTCCTTCCCCCAGCCATATTTCTACCCATTTTACCATTAGGTCACCCACTCCAAGGTCTCCCAGCTTCTTAGTCAGTCTCCTATGTGGAACCAAGTCAAAGGCTTTGCTGAAGTCCAAGTAAAGCAAGCCAGGTGCCTGCCCCTTATCTAGGCTTGCAGACTTACTTGTCTCTTTAGATTTTCTCTAGATCCAGTCTGGTTTTAGGAAGAAACACTCTATTGTCTCCTTTCTGATGGATCGGGGACACATCACGACAGCCATTTTTATCCATCTAGCCAAAGCTTTTGACTCGGGTGTCCCACCTGCTCCTACTGGAGAAGCTGAACTCTGCTGGCCTTTCAATATCCGCTGTGGACTGCTTCTGTTTATACCTTATGGACCGTTAGCAGTCAGTTCAGGTGGGTAGTGTCCTGGCCCCCCCATCCTAGCAGGGGTCCCACAGGGCTCCATCCTGGGCCAGATCTTATTCTGTTTTCCTAAATGACCTCCCCTCTGCCTGTATCTCTTCGCACATCCACATGTATGTGGATGGCACAGTCATCTACACTTCTGACCCATGAACATCATCTGTTGAGGTCCCACTCCAGCATGACTTCCACAATGTACTGCACTAGTTCCAAGCCAACCAGCTCAGGGTCAACACCAATAAGACTGTGTCCATGACAGTCAGCGCCAACCAGAAACTGGCTAGGCTCTAGCCTTGCCCTGTCTTCTCCACCTTGGATGGCACCTTCCTTGAGGTTGCCCCCCCCCTCAAGTACCTGGGGGGATTTGGCTTAATAGTAAGCTTGTCTTCTCTGTCCATATTGTCACTATCCATACCAAACTTTGCCCTAGACTCGGCTCCTTGTCCCGTAACAAGAACTGCCTCTCCCTCCAGGTCTGCAGGGAGCGGATAACAAAAATGGTCCTCCCAGTATTTGACTATGCAGATGTGGTCTATGCCACTGCTCCTTCCTCTTCCCTTGCCAGATTGGATACCCTCTGCAATGCATTCTGTTGCTTCACCACTAACTCTTGATCCCACACTCACCACTGCTTGCTCTGTTCTTCCCTTTCCATCCTCCCACTACCTTTACGTTGCCAGTCCCACTGTACGTCCTTCATTGCTAAATACTGGTTTGACTCCCTTCCCTCCTATGTCTCCTCACTCCTCTCTCCTACTCCTCTTCTTACTCTCTTCACCAGTCCCTATCCTCACTGGGAAGCTGCTTTCTCCTACTGTCTCACCTCCCTCTGGAACCTACTCCCCTCTCTCTTTGACTCTTCCCCTCTCCCCATGCCTTTAGATGCATCCTAAAGCTTACCCCTGCTTCCCCTTGCACCTGTCACTCCCCCCTCTTGAACTTTCTGAGTCTCTTCCTGCAGTCTCTCCTATCCCCCTTTTCCCACCTCTTACTCTCCTGCTGGCCCCCAGTTCCCACTCTAATCTGTGAGGTGCATAACTTTATGTACTCTAGCACAAATTGTTTATTGTAGCCATGTATTAACCCAAGTACTGCACTATAGTGTATGGTGAGGGCTTGTTGCTTATGGAACTCTGTGGTTTTCAAAATGTTGTTGTACCACAGTTCAAAAGGTCAGGGAATGCGATTGTACCACACTGTGGTACAACAAAATTGTGAAAACCTCTAGAGGTTCAACACACTGCATTCACCGATCGAGAACTGCACAAGCCACAACAATACAAACTGCAGGATCAACCAGATTACAGGATGTGGCGACAGAAAGAACAGACACTCACGCCATCCTGCTGATGCAGGATCAACCAGATAAGGTTGAAAATATGCAGGATCAACCAGATATATTTTCCTTTGTTAAAAAATAAATGCAGGCTGAACCAGATACTTACAAAAAAAGACGCAGACCATCCTTGTCATCTCACTAAGTGAGAGATACAGACACCGTTATTATTTTTCTTAAAAACCCTCCAACACCTAATTAGCAACTAGTGGGAGTGCACGATACAAACGTAGGGATGTCTAGTCCCTAACAACCACGCAACTCACCCTAGCAACTCTCAGGAAGCAAAGACGTCTATAAAAAAAAAAAAAGTAAAAAAAAACCATTGAAACTATATAAAAAACATTTCGGGGACACCATACACTATTAAAAAAAATAGTGGATGGGCAAAACTATGCCCAATCAGTGTGTTATGTCACCTTGAGGTTCTGATTTCTGTGGACCTCTCAAGGTCTCAGGGAATCAGAAGCCCCTCTGTGGCATAACACACTGGTGGTGCATAGTTGCCCATCCACTATTCTCTATTTTATTCAAAGTGTGTTTCCACGCTGTTGCTAAGTCATGCGGGGCTCCCCACTTACTCACCTTGTTTTAACTGCCTGTCTATTTTGTACTCTGCACTTTGGATGTTTGTTATTCGCTCTTTATGTCTGTACTGCCTCTCCCTGCTCCTCCGGATCGCACCTGGAAAGGAGCTTTGGATCCACGTGCCTTTCTAGGTTAACAACATTTTAAATAAATAAATATATATATGGCCCACATAACCCAGTCAAAGAAGTAGGGGGGTCACTACTGCTGTGTGCCAATCCTTTGGCACAATCTGTGTTGTAAGGGATTCATTGAATAAGGCAGCCAGGGTGCTGATAGTTCCTGAGTCAACTCCTTTAACACTCTGGGGTTAGCCACATCTGGTCCCAGAGACAGGTCCACTTTTAATGCTAAAAGCCCCTTAAGAGCCCTCTCAGCTGTGACAATTTCTACACATTTCAATGCCCCTGCTCCCCCTTCCTGCCTATCCCCACCTGATGTAAATGCCCTGTCTATTTCTTGGTAAACACTGAGCACAAGTATTGATTTATTATTTCTGCTTCCCCACTGTCATCCTCCTCCCCCCAGGTTCCCCAGACATACAATAAGCTGAACAATACCATCCTTTGTTTGTTCTCTGATTTAGTGAAAGAGCCCTGTCACCTTTCTTTCCACATTTCACTATTTCTAGTGTAGCCACCCCTTTCCCAAACTGTCTAGAGGCATGAAGGATTCGCTGCTGAATCAGGGGAAAGGTCCTACAGCATAGCAAAACATCTCCGGCGTTGCACAGCAGAGTAAAGTAGGAAGACTTTGCCTACCTCTCGATGGCTTCATTTCTTCATTGCACCCTGGATCTCTCCTAAATTGACTGACTTTCACCCCAAACCACCACCCCCAGAACCAGGCACCTCCGTGATCTGCGGCCACAGCTCCCATATGGCTCCTGAGCCCCTCGATCCCAGTGCAGTCTGCTGGAAAGCCTTCTGGAAATACAAACTCATGGCACAAATAAGACTGAGGGGTTTTCCATTTCATTTACCCCCCCCCCCCCGTTCAACTTAAATAGAAAAATCACCACTTAATTTCTTTCCAAACAGCTCTTTATTTTCACCTGTGCCCCCAATGATTCCAGAGACACAGGGGCACCATCTTACACTAAGAAATAAAGCAGCTCCATGGGGCCATAAAAACTTTATACAAGCTCAGCCCCAGCTGGAACTCTCGAAGTCATAAGCTGACAAACAGGCAGTACTTTATTTTTTATTGTATTTATTTAGTTTTTGTTAACCGGGTAGGTGCACTAGCCATAAAATGACTATTTTCAGGCACGACCCAGGAGAGTACAACAAAAGGAGAGCAGCTGAACAGCAGCAACATGGGTACAATAATACAAATAGAGGAACAGTACAGCAGTGCTACAAAAATACAATGGGTAGAAACAACAAAAAATAATGGCAAGCATCAGCTAATAATAGATAACGACTTTGTACTGCAAGGCTATCATTTACTTTGGAAGCTCAGCTGAATTATCTAAGCAGATCCTTCATCCTGGAAGAATCCTACAGGCTTCTTTCCCACTGGTGCTGGTAAGCCACCCTTTTACTTTGGTTACACTGTTCTTTTCCTGTGCACTGGTCAACTTGCCCTATTCCCACTCAGAGAAGCAAACAGCTTCTCCCATCCAGACCCTGGACCTGGCCTGAATCCTACAGGGATCCCAGGATTGTTCCCCCCAGACCAGGCCCAGGAACCCTTTTTCCTTTCAGCCTGAACCACGGTGTAACAAGTGACCCCACCGACTCTGCAACTCCTACCGGATCTTTTTCTCTTTCTCCCACTTGGTGTTGTAGTCCTTAATGGGCCTAGAAGGCCAGCTCATAAACTGTGGCCCCCTGGGCCAGCCCCAAACCTTAATACCTGACGGACCTACAGTGTACTCAGACCACTGCCACCAATGCCCGCTGCCAAGCCACGAGAGGAACCTGAGTCCTGCCACCACCCGGGCCCTCCAAGCAGCTCGAATTCTTTCTGGCATCCACTCATCTCTTTGAGGTGCCCCTGATGACCATCCAGAGATGGCACCTGCCTCCTCTCTGCATCCTTGCCAACACATCCTGGGCTTGAATTAAGCTCCTGCCCAGGACATGCCCTCCAAGGTCTGTCCAAAGACTTGTGGCCCACCCAGATCTTAAAATGCCGGTGCCCCAGGACCCGCCCCTCCAAGCAGGCCCCTTGAATGGATGAAGGACACTCCCGGGACCCCCTCTGTGCCTCGGCTACCCTGCCACACTGGGAACAGGAGAGTACCTCTGCCATGTCCCTTCCCCTGTGAGACCCCTGCCATGGTCCCCACAGCCCTGGCAGCCCAAGCCACATCTGCACAGGATTTAAATGGGGTTCATACCTGCCTGCCATCTACCTGCTAGCCAGGCTTCCCCATCCCAATGATGTAGCACTGGCTAGCTGGCCTTCCTCCCTTGGAGCTCCCATTCCTGCTACTCAACGCCATGTCACTACATAGAAGCCATCCCTGACTTTTGAGGGGGGTCCTCCTTAGGCCCAACCCAGACCGTCGAGCTCTCTCCTTGCCTCCCTCTCCGGCTTTTCCAGCCATCCCCCCACCCCAGCCTCAGGCCTACTGCCCAAGGCTGGAAAAAGCCCAGAACTTCCTGTTTCAACCCTATTTCTACCCTTTTTGCCTGCTGTCTGCTGCCATCTTCAGGGGTCCAGCAGGGATTAACCCCTAGAGCACTAATAAATCCCCAAGCTTTTGGGTGGTAGAAGGTGGAAAGGGGTCCCTAATGTGAACATAAGCCCCTCCACAAGAGAGGGAGCTTACACTCTTCCCCCACCCAGGGAATCATTCCCTCCTGGGAATGATAGCAAAGGGCCCAGTGATGGTCTCCTCCCAGCAAGCTGGGTATGTGCACTCCCCAGCCCACAGAGGGCAGACACATCATATCTGGCCAAAAGGTACTACCCAAACCGACCCTCTCAACACAAATGCTGGGACTACGTGCTACAGATTCAGACTAGCTGTCGCTAGTACTGTGGTAGATGTAATACTGTTGCGCTCTGGCTCGAAGGTTTGTCTGGTGGGAGCGAAGTAGTCACTGCAGAGCAGCAGGACATAAACAACCGAGATACTACTAATGCAGGACCTAGAACAGACAAAGCATACTAACTCCTGAGTCTAGGAGGCCCCAGCACCCCCAACCCCTCCACGCAAGCTAGCTAACCCCAAACGCTTGCCAATCAGGGGTGTCCTTATAGCCAGTATATACATCTGCTGTATTCTATGGGTAGACAGGCTCATGAGTGTCCACAACACCCGTACCCCACCCAGGGCCCACAGATCTACCGCGGACAGTATTTACCCTACTACCCTACTAAGCCTTTAGTCCACTTACTGCTAGTGAAACACGGGTTAACAAAAAACGGGGCCTGCTACTTTCTGCTCCACGGAGCTAGGGGTCATGGGGCTAGAGATGCACTGTCCATAATACACAAAGTCTTATGCTTAATCTCTGTACTTCTGCTCCTTGCAGGAGATATCAACCAACCCTGTACCCCTTGTGCCCAACTACAAGATTGGCTCCCTGCATGACCCAAACTGGATCTCCCCAGGGGCATAAAAATAGCCCATATGAATGTTTGCAGCTTGTGCCCCAAAATACATGAAGTCCACAGTTGAGTGGACCTCTACAAACCAGACATCATGGCGATCTTGGAAACATAGCTAAAACCACATATCCAAACCCATGAACTCGATCTTTCAGGGTACAATGCATTCAGGAAGGACAGGGTCGGCAAAAGAAGGGCAGGGTCCTTATTTATGTCAAGGACTCCCTAGATGCATCTCTAACCTCCCTCCCTCCCCAACATTGATCATACTGGGTGCGAGTCAATATTTGTCAGGCTCACCCGTGGCCTCACCAAGCTCCTAATCCAGGATCCAGGAGGATTTCCACCCGAAAATGTTACTTCCTTCAAGTACCTTGGGATCCTGCTGGACCAGTCCCTGGATTTTAATCTTCACATTCAGTTCTCGTGCAAAGCTGTAAACTTGAAACTGAGAGTAGCTTACAAAACGAGCTACATGCTTACACCCTTGGCCAAATTAGCAATTGCCTGAGGTATTCTGCTCCCAACCCTTACTTATGGTGCCTCTATTCTTACCTCTGCCCATAAAACCTCCCTACTAAAATGGGACGTAACTTGTAATAATATATGCCAATTTGCCTCTGCGTTGCCTCGACTCAAACATCACTGCCTTCTTTATAAGGATCTAAATTGGCTCTCACCCTCTGCCAGTAGACAATACTACCTTGGATCACTAATGGTCTCAATCATCCAGGAAAAAAACCCATCCCAGTTGGCGGCGTTGCTGGTCCCTCAACCATCCTCCCATGGCCTGCGATCAGCTGACAAATCCTTGCTCTATGTTCCAAGATGTTGGACAACTAAAGGCACAGGGGCCTTCCACTTCTCTGCTCCCACACTATGGAATGCTAATCCACTCAACCTCCGTCTGTCTTTGGATTTAAAAGTGAATATCGTCGTTATCTATCCTTAGCTGATGCTTGTACATGCTTTGACCCAACCTGAAGCTCCTGAGACTTACCCGTAATGTCACCCCTGCTCTAATCCAGCTCCAAGACTGTCTCCTCTTCCCCTCCCCATATTTTTCCTTCTCTTTGTAAATAACTCCTTGACTACTAGCTCTCTTCCTTCTCGAACCTTGTTGCTGACCATCCACTGTTATTTTGCAATACCACCCCTGACCTTCCTTCTGTCAGTCTTTCTTGTTATGTTTGAACATTCCTCACATTTCTCTCTATATAACCTTGCTATCTTGTTAACCTTTCACTCCACAGTTGGGTCCTTGGTTTCTGCACTTATTATATATCTTACTGCCATTATCTGTATAATGCTTGCCATTATTTTTTGTTGTTTCTACCCATTGTATTTTTGTAGCACTGCTGTACTGTTCCTCTATTTGTATTATTGTACCCATGTTGCTGTTGTTCAACTGTTCTCTTTTTGTTGTACTCTCCCGAGTCGTGCCTGAAAATAGTCATTTTATGGCTAGTGCACCTACCCGATTAACTAAAACTAAATAAAATAAATGAATAAATAACGGTAGGCTGCCTATTCAACCCTCCTAAGGCCACCCCCTAAGCCCTAGAGGCATTAACCAAGGCAGTGGCTGAGAACACCCCCTCTGAGCTGTTAATACTGGGAGACTTTAACCTGAACTGGGCTCCTGACACTGAACTAGCCCTCAAGGCTACCCTCCTGGATGCCAACCTTTCCAAGGTCATCTCTGACACTACTAGGCACAATGCAAAAACTGGGAACCACTCGACTCCTGACTGGATACTGGCCTCTAATCCTTCAAACATTCAAGTGGCCAGTACCATGGCGGATGCCCTGAGTGACCACTCTCTAATCTTCTGTGTTTGGAAGAACAGGATGCCCAGGGGTCCGCCATGACTTCTTACAGCCAGAAACTACTCTGAGTTCTCTGCTGAGGCCTTCCAGGAGCACTTGGGCAGCTTGGACTGGAGCCCCCATCCAATTTCTCCCAAGCCTAGACAAAGCCCTGGAGTTCTTCTAAAATACCTTCATTTCTGCTGCCAGTCTCCACTCCTCAATAAAGAAACTAAGAACAAAGGGCTGCTGCTACACGTGGATCACTCCTGGGTTAAAATCCTTGATGATAAACCAGGATATGGCCTGGAAAAAACACAAGAAGCTGGCCCTCCCTGAGGACCTTGTAACCTACAGAACACTCAGGAACCAGTGCAAACGCACTGAAAAGGATGCAAAATGGCAGTAAATCAAGAACCTCCAACAGGCTAACCTGTTGGACCCTAGGTCCTGCTGGGCACACATCAATGCCTTGATAAAAGGCAGTGATAAACCAACCCAAGGCCATATACACTGCAATGGTCAAACTCTTAGTGATGCTCAAGAAGTCACTGCCGCCTTTAACGGGTTCTTCACTGACCTTGAAGAATACAAGACAAGGCTCCCCCCAGTACCCCTGACCAACCTAGTCCCGAGAACCCGAGTTCTCCACGCCCACTTTTTCACCTACAGCTGGTACGACCAAAAGAAGTACTTCCCCTCCTGAAGTCCATTAAAGCTAAAGGCTCAGCCAGGCCAGATGACCTTGACCCAAGACTACTTAAGGCAGCTGCCCCAGCCATCATACTGCCAGTTACATGGCTCATCAACAGATCCCTGCTGCAAGAAACAGTACCTAACACGTGGAAGCAGGCTTACGTAGTACCGATCCACCAGGGCAGCCCTAGGGAGCCAATAGGAAACTACAGGCCCATATCCCTCTTACGCATCCTCTCAAAAATACAGGAAAGGCTATTTTACTGTCAATTCTGAGACTATTTGGAGTAAAATCAGCTGCTAGTGGATACCCAGCACAGGTTCAGAAGTAAGCACAGGACTGACACGGCACTCATCAGATTCTCCACTGATGTCTTTAAGGCCCTGGACGACAGCACCCCTACCCGGGCAGTCTTCATAGATCTGACCAAGGTCTTTGATTTAGTAGACCACAGCCTCCTGTTAAACAAGCTGAGTAATCTCAGCCTTGAGCACCACTCCTTAACCTGGTTCAGTAGCTACCTGGTCAACCGGTCCCAGCATATCAAATGGAGAGGATGTACCTCAGAAGCACTTCCCCTCCAGGAGGGAGTACCACAGGGATCAGTACTGGGCTCCTTTCTGTTCTCTTTATTTGTGAATGCCCTGAACAGTCACTGCGGAGGTAGCTCAGTGGTCCAGTATGCTGATGATGCTGTTATTTACAGAACCTCATCTAACCCTGCTGACTTGGTTCCTCAACTACAACTGGACTTCACATCACTAGAATTATGGCTCAAAGATAACAGGCTACTCCTAAATGCCCCAAAAAAAACAAAGCCATGCTAATCAGGCCAAGAACCCTAGGCCATGACAGGAGTCCCCTACCATCCCTGGTCTCCTCGTCAGGCACGCCATTAAAGGTAGTGAAGTCCCTTTAAATACCTGGGCTTGATGATTGACCAAGGCCTCACACTGAAACCATATGTAGATCAAGTGACTAGAAATATACACCAAAAACTTGGGCTACTATATCGCCTGAATGCCCAGTTGATCCCTGAGGCCAGGATCACCATAGCAAAAAGCATCTTCCTCCCAACCCTAAGTTATACTGCATCAGTAACTCAGGGCAAAGCAAAACAGGAGCATAACAGGATGCAAACGCTTTACAACAAAATAGCACGCTTCACCACGATGTCCCACCCAAGGTGACATCACTGCGAAGCATTGGCCTCCCTGAACTGGTCATCTTTCCGCTTCCAACTACAATGCCCCCTATTATGTAACACATTCAAACTCCTCACTGACTACCTCCCAGCAAGCCTAGCCAGCCTACTAGCCCCAAAGTGCTTTGGCAGACAGCTCTGCACCTCTGGACGACGTCTCTTGGAAGTTCCTAGGGTATGGACTGCAGCTGGCAGTAAATCCTTTATTCATTCAGCTCCTGCACTGTGGAACAAGCTCCCTGACCACCTTCGGAGGGCTACCGCCCTGTGCAGCTTTCGCAAAGGGCTCCATGAGCACCTGCTAGGCAAGAGCACCTTCTCCTGCACCTGAGCTCAGCACAAGTAAGTTACTAGCGGTGCCACAAACGCAGATACTAGTCTTTTCTGTACCCACAACTGTCTTGTAGAATTCTTTCATCAGCCCAAAGCAGTAAACCTACTGCCACCTGCTCTTGTTCATACTAACCCCATCCCAGCCTAGAGATCTGGTCCTTATGGGTCCGCGCACAGGACGTGCCTACAGGAAGCTGACCCAATGTGATAACTCCATGGACTCACTGGCTGGGAACTGTCTATTGCATTCTTGTGAAATGCCTTGATTGTACTCAAATGTGGCCTGCTCCTTCATGTACTATATTGCTGTCGCACTGCTGTGAAATGTCTTGACTATATCCATATGTGGCCTGCTCTTTCATGTACTGTATTAGCCATATGCTTTTTACTTTATGTAACTAATTGCAGGTCACCCCTGAAAAAGGGACCCTCAGGGCCCAGTGGGCCTACCTGGTCACCAAAATTGAATAAATAAATATAAATAAATAAATAAACCCAGTTTACCCAGGAAATAAAACTTACCTGTGCCAGGAGACAATTATAAAATTTTAGAAAAACCAGAATTATTCTTTTATCAGTAGACAACCACAGTCATTGATTTCTTGTTTTAAATTTCAAAAACAACATTTTAAACAGTATTGAGATAGTTCTAAAATTCTAACAAACCCCATTATACCTCCCTCTATACAGAAACATGTTACTCTTAGTACAATCCCCTTACACACTCATACACACACTCATTCTTGCATTCTCTCACCACCGTTAACTAACATTCACACTATTATTTGTCCATCCCCTCTGCATTCTGATTAGTAAAGCATAAATTTGGTCCCATTTGTTTTCAAAAACGATTTACAGTCACCATGTCCTGCTCCATAGAGCAACTGTCCTGGTGCAGTCCATAAGTCTGATTACAGGAGGAACTAAGTTGCAGGTCCCCCTCCTGGTGGAAAATAGTAATCCACATTCCTGTTTGGTGGTTAAGCCCCAAAAGAATCTCTGTCTATGATGTAATATTTGGTCCATGTCCCAGTCTAGTCCCGGACCAAGGCAAAATCCTTAAAGAGGGTCAAACTAGACCAAGTCCCTGTGTGGCACATTGTATGAGCCTGCTGGAATAGTTGCTGTGAGGGTACACCTCCACCTCCAGGACAGTTCTTTTAATTTGTCCAGCTGTTCCTTAAAAATCCACTCATCCCTCATCTCCTTGATGATGTCTCAAACTCCCTTGGGCATATATAGGTAGTCCAAATGGGGATACTCCACACACAGCCTCCTGCGGACCCGTCTCTCAGCCCAGCTCCATTCTGGTAGGTCTCTCACACTGGTTCTCCTTGCTTGCCCTGGTAGTAACCACATCCCCCTTCTTTACTTGATGTTCAGAGGGTCACTGGGGTCCGGAGAGTTTTGGCATGGACTGGAAGCTGTGGGGTGCTGTCTGCTATGGTGATCACCAGGCAATGAAAAGGCCTGGGGATGACTCAATATACTTGATAGTCCTGAAACTGGAACCTTTTATCAGTAAATTTTTCTTCATCCAGCTCCTCCTGTTCTTCCCGAGCCTTAGCACCCTCCCTGGTCTCTGCTGGTGCACCAAATGGCGTGGAGCCAAGCCCCCTGGGTTTTAGGATCTTTGATTCGATTCAAGCAGCAGGCTCTGATTTGGTAGACAGAGCCAGTGGGCTGCCTCCAGACAGGGGCTGAGGCGGGGACCCCCTGGGCCCTGGGGAGTCTCCCACTGGTTTTCTGAGATGCTTGCTACTCCCTCTGCCATGGGGATAGTCAGTAGCTGGCAGCAGTTAGCAGGGCTGACATCTGTGCTCATCACCCCTAGTCTCTCCTTTATCTCTGCATCCATTTCTTCCACGGCTTCAATGATGACATCAGGGACAATGCTCCTGGCTTTAGTTGTCTGGCCCAGGGTGCTCTCCCCCAGGAAGAGTCTATCAAATGGAGGCAGTATAGTGCAGTGGTTTAAGGCTCTGAGCTGCAAACCTGGAGACCTGGGTTTGAATCCCATAGCCCACACTTGCATACAGCGTGACCCTGAGCAAGTCACTTAACTTCCTTGTGCTCCCAGGTCACACTTGTAAACAAACTTCAGCTTAGTGTGTCTCCTGGTTTGAAAAAAAAAAAAAAGCTCCTGAATTCCCACTAGCCATGACCATAGCACATGGAAACGTGTGGAGCGCGATTAAAAATGCCTCCTGGGGCTGAACCTAAGCAGATTCTACAAACAGGCAACCTCACAATGCCTTCCTCCCCGATATACACACCTTACACATTGCTCATTGATCTGTCCCTATCCCCCTGCCTCGCAGAGCAAGGACAGCAATGATGCAGGAAACATGGCAAATGGTTCCTCCTGGAGGAACACCTCCTCTTCAGCTTGCTGTCCTTTGCCTGCCATGATACAGCACCAGTCCATACGGCCACTCGCTAAAATCTCTACCCTGCTGCTTCTCGCAGTACCCAGAACAAAGGAACACTCTTACTTTGGATAGAGATTCTCACTTTTCTGCTCCTGTGTGGGTTTTGTGCTGCTTTTGTTTTCTTTCTCTGCTGGTTCTGTCTGCATCTCTTCCTCTCAACTGCTCCACAATGATGGCGCTCCCTCAGCAGTTGCTTTTGCTTCTCCTGCACCATCCACCAATCGAAAGCGGTCATAGCATCACTTGACCAGCCAAACACACGTGCACACCACACCAGGCATGCTGAGGCCTACTGCTCTTTCAGACCTGCCCCACACTTTACTTAAATATGCCACAGGGCCTACTTAGGCCATGGAGCCTGTCAGCACTTCGGACGCGGGGGACTCGGGATCGGCGGGGTTTTGGGGCACAGGGAACATCCCGGACAAGCTCCTACGTGTAGCCACCCTTTCCACAAACTGTCTAGGGGCATGAAGGGTTCACTGATGAACTGGGGGAAAGGACCTACAGCATAGTGAAACATCTCTGGCATTGCACAGCAGAGCAAAGTAGGAAAACTTAGTCTACCTCTCGATGGCTTCATTTCTTTAGTGCACCATGGATCTCTCCTGAGTTGACTGACTTTCGCCCCAAAACCACCACTGCCAGAACCAGGCACCTCCATGATCTGCTTCCACAGCTCCCACACGGCTCCCGAGCCCCTCGATCCCAGTGCAGTCTGCTGGAAAACTTTCTGGAAATACAAACTCATGGCACAAATAAGACTGAGGGGCTTTACATTTCATTTATCCCCCATTTAACTTAAACAGAAAAATCACCACTTAATTTCTTCCCAAACAGCTCTTTATTTCACCTGTGCCCCAAATGATTCCAGAGACACAGGGGCACCGTCTTACACTAAGAAATAAAGCAGCTATGTGGGGCCATAAAAACCTTTTACAACTCATCCCCAGCTGAAACTCTACAGAAGTCATAAGGTGACAAACAGGCAGTACTGCAAGGCTGTCATTTACTTTGGAAGTTCAGCTGATTTATCTAAGCAGATCCTTCATCCTGGAAGAATCCTACAGACTCCTTTCCCACTGACGCTGGTAAGCCACCCTTTTACTTTGGTTACATGCTCCTTACACTGTTCTTTTCCTGTGCACTGGTTGGGTTGTCCTATTCCCACTCGGAGAAGCAAGCAGCTTCTCCCACCTGGACCCTGGACCTGGCCTGAATCCTACAGGGATCCCAGGATTTTTCTCCCCGAACCAGGCCCTGTAACCATTTCTCCTTTTGAGCCTGAACCACGGTGCAACAAGTGACCCCTCACCGGCTCTGCAACTCCTACCAGATCTTTTTCTCTTTGTCCCACTTGGTGCTGTAGTCCTTAATGGGCCTAAAAGGCAAGTTCATAAATGGTGGCCCTGGGGCTGGGTCAAACCCTAATATCTGACCAGCCCACAGCTTACCCAGACCATTGCCACCTTTAAGCTGTCCTGTCATGAGAGGATCCTGAGCCCTGCCACCACCCAGGCCCTCCGAGCAGCTCGAATTCTTTCTGGCATCCACTCATCTCTTTGAGGTGCCCCTGATGTCCATCCAGGGATGGCCTCTGCCTCTTCTCTGCATCCCTGCCAACACATCCTGGGATTGAATTAAGCTCCTGCCAGGATGTGCCCTCCAAGGCCTGTCCGAAGACTTGCGGCCCACCCGGCCCTTAAAATGCCGGCGCCCCAGGACCTGCCCCTCCAAGCAGCCCCTTGAATTGGTGAAGGACATTCCCGGGCCCCCTCTGCTTTGGACACTCAGCCATACCGGGAATGGTAGAGGACCTCTGCCACCGGCCTCCCCTGTTAGAACCCTGCCATAGTCCCCACAGCCCTGGCAGCCCAAGTCACACCTGCATGGGATCTAAATGGGGTTCCTACCTGCCCTACCATCTGCCTGCTATCCAGGCCTCTGCCATCCCAACAACGCAGCACTGGCTAGCTGGCCATCCTCCCACAGAGCTCCAATCCCTGCTCCTCGATGCCATGTCGCTGCATAGAAGCCATCCCTGACTACTGACTTTTGGGGTGTCCCCCTTAGGCCCAACCCAGACTGCCGAGCTCCCTCCTTGCCTGCCTCTCCTGCTCTTCCAGCCACCCCACCCCCCAGCCTCAGACCTACTGCTGAAGGCTGGAAAAAGACCAGAACTTCCTGTTTATAACCCTATTTATACCCTTTTTACCTGCTCTCTGCTGCCACCTTCAGGCATCCAGTGGGGATTAACCCCCAGAGCACTAATAAATCCCTAAGCTGTGGTGAGGGGTAGAAGGTGGAATGGGGTCCCTTATGGGAGCATGAGCCCCTCCACAAGAGAGAAGGCTTGCACTAGTTCCGTTCTAGCCTTTGATTTCCTTATGAGCTTAATAACCTTGTTCTTTATCAGAAGGTATTCTGTTAGGTCCCCTTCCTTACCACTTCTTTTATTTATTTTATTTATTTATTTATTTATTTATTATTTATTTTAAATGTACTAATGGCTGTCTTTTTACATAGATACATATATACTGTCAGCAGATAAGGGCCTGTGGCCCACCAAGTCTACCCACATGAGCTTGTAAGTTCCCTTTACATTTTTCTAGAAGCCCTTTAGCCCTTACCCCTGATCTCCAGGATTCTTATGCCTCATTGCCAACTTAATTTCTTTGGAAAAACTACACTGGATTTGTCTGTCTTTTCTTTTTACTGACCTGTTTCAGACATGAGTTTGTCACCATATGAAGGGCAACCTTGATAAGGTACCACTTTCTTTGCACTCCCTTCATCCTTTCAAGTTTTTAATTGCTTCTGAATTTTCTCCCTCATGCCACTGTAATTTGCCCTTGAGTCAAACACCTGGATTTAGGGTTATGTGCTCTTCACCCAATTCCTGATTTAACCTGATCACAAAATGGTCACTGTCACTCAGCGGCTCAGTAGCTGTGGTGTCCCTAACAAAATCACTATAGACAGGTTCCAGGGTTTGCAATTAGTTGAGGATATGTTGAATTGCTACAAGTGGATTTGAGTTTTATCATAACTACTCATGTTTTATACTTATATAATGCATGTATTCACATTTTTATATGACTGTTTATTGCTTTATTTAACATTAACATTTAAATATTTATATTCTAAGCTTTATGTAAAGTCTTTTTAAAGTGTTATTGTTTTATTGATTGAAAGTTTTAATAAAAGGATTATAAAAAAAAATTTCAGTTACAGGAGTTTGGTAATCCCAATGAGGCAGTGGTAGCATGTTAGGTGGGAAAGCTGTTGACCCTCGTTCAGTAGTAGACTCTATTGACTGGCACTTGGGCAGAAAACTGGGAGAGGCATTGTTAAGGGCAGCATGTCCCTGCTGAGAAAGGAATGGTGGTGCAGTCCACTGGAACAGTGACATGACCCAATCTATAGTTTTCTGGATTTCTTGCTTTCTCCCTTTTTAAAAGCTGGAATGATATTTTGTTGCATCCAATACCATGATATTTCTTCCTCTTTTAATGAAGGTGAGTTCCTGAAATATTCCCTGATAGGTAATGCTAGCTCTGACAGGGTGTAGTAGCCCATCAGATTCCACACGTGGATGACTTCTTGGTCCCTGACACCCCCCTGAACCATCACACTGGTTGGCAAACCATTAAGCCTGCAAAAGAAGCAAGTATGTGTGCAAACCAGCAGCCAAAGGGGTTACATTTGGGAGCTGTGATCTGTGCCAACTGGTAAAATAATTTGAGTAATTGCCACATGTATATTAAAGGGCATGAAAGTACATTCCTGTCTACATGCATTCAGGTACACTACTTGAGAAATTGGCCCCATAGCACTTTAAAGTCCAGCAGAGGGAGAGACAGTGAGGTGGAGCACTGGAGAAACCCATGATGACAATTTAAGATGTGTTACATACTGTAGAAGGTGACAACAGAAAATGACCATGTGGTCCACCTAGTCTGCCCCTTTTCCCTACCTAATGCAATACTGCAGACCCTAGCTGATCTGTGGATCACCCTCTCTTCCCTATTGCGAGAGTACTCTTATGTCTATCCCATGCATTCTTGAATTCCAATACTGTTTTTGCCCCCACTATGTCCACAGGGAGGCTGTTCCACACATCCACTACTCTTTCTGTGAAAAGGTACTTCCTCACACTGCATGTAGCCATAATAATAATAATCTTTATTTTTACCGTGTCTTTCTAAAACCAAGGCACCTTAACAGCAAACTTCACATAAAAACAATAAAATAAAAACAAATACAATAAATACTGAGTTCATAAAATACAATAAAATGTCATCATCAGGGGTCAGCCTACCCTCCCTCTAGCATCATATCATGCCCCCTTGTTCTTGTATGCTTTCTTTTCTAAAAGATGCTTCCCTCCTCTAACTTGTTTATACCCCTGAGGTACTTGAATATCTCTAGCAGATGTCTTCATTCCAGTACCTAGGAATCACAATAGATGAGTCTCTGACATTCGATGATCACATACACAATATCACCACTACAGTCAACAGGAAACTAGGAGCCCTTTATAGGCTCAGGTTCTGCCTCACACCCGAGGTAAGGCTCTTGGTGGTTAAAGGTACAGTCCTACCTATCTTGGACTATATAAATGTGGTTTATAGTGCAGCCCCTGATACAAGCCTGCACAAAGTCAATACAACCCTAAATAAAGCTTATCAGCTGCGTCCACTAGAGGGCACCTACCATTTTCTTCGCAACTAACTCCATATGCCTGCCTAAGTATGATGTTTCTCACAGCATTACTCTACCTCTCTATGACTACACAAACCTCCTTACCACCCACAACCCTCCCAATGAGGGAGCCCCCTCCGACCCTGCCCCCATGGTGCACCCCGAAACCACACCTTGGTGCTTCCCCACACACACCGGTTCTGGAAATGGCTCATGTTCACCATGGCATTATATATGCTGCAATCCTGCCACCCTCCTTTCACCCAGGGCTCTCAATCCTAAAATCCTCAACCCTCTGTCACCCAGCAGCTATCTCTCCTGGCTGCAGCACCAGCTCATGAGCAAAACCTATTTCAGGTCCAAAAGTAAGCATCTCTGCGCCCTTCTCCTGCTCCTGTCAGGGGACATAGAGGCTAACCCAGGCCCAAACCCAACAAACACCCCCACCCCGCTCACTCTCCCCAAAGGCCTACACATACTCCATCTAAATACCTGCAGCCTGATATCCAAAATCTCGCTGCTACAACCAATAGTGGTAACACTACACCCTGATATACTGACCATTTCAGAAACATGGCTAAAACCACATCATTCGGATGCCGAAGTCTCCATCCCTGGTTACACAATAATAAGACACGATAGGCGGGGGAAAAAGAAAGGTGGTGGCACAGCCATATATATCTCAAATAGACGTCAATTCACCACTGTGGAGATCCCCTCACTCCCCGCAAATATAGACTCCTCACTAATTAAAATCTCACTTCCTTATACCTCCCCTATTTACATGGCAAGTACATACTGCCCTCCATGCACACCCAATGATGATATCCTTTCCCATCTAACCACGCTACAGTCCCTTGCCAAAGGAGGTGAACTCCATGCCACAGGAGATTATAATGCCAACTGGCTAGGAGCTGAAAAAGCTCTCCTGAAGGCAAAACAAAGGCCAAAGCCTCACACAACTTATAAAGGAGCCACCAGACTTAACTAAATCAAATAACCACTCCCTACTGGACTGGGCCCTCACCGCACCCACATAGAATCCTTAAAGCAGGTACTTACTGACTCTATTAGCGACCACCACATGGTTTACCTGATCAGGAAGGTTCATAGCCCCCAAAAAAAACACTGCGCACCAGGTTTTACAACTCCCTAGACTTAGCATCTCTCCTGGCGGACCTGGGAAGGGTAAACTGGTCCTGCATCACCAAGGCATCTTCCATTGACGATGCCTTTAATGCTTTTAAACTCAGATTCCTAACAGTCTGGGACAAGCATGCTCCTTTGCGCACAAAAGTGTCAGAGGCACACATCTCCCCTGGATCACAGCTGACATAATTAGAAATTGCCATACCAGAGACCATGCCTGGAAAGCTTATAAGAAACTGGGCTCCCAGGCCTCCCTTACTACCTATAGAGCCCTTCGAAATGCTTGCACAAATAGTATTGGCCAAGCAAAAAAGTCCTACTTCCTAGCTACCTTCAATAAAAAATTCTAACCACCCTAAGGACTTCTGGAAATCTCTCAAATCCTTGCTCTCCCTCCCAACCCAACCACCTCCCCCCTCACTTCTAATAAATGGCACCCTCATCTCCGACCCCATCTGCGTCGCAGAAGCTTTCAACACCCATTTCGCCAACACCCTTCTATCCTCCCTCTGGAATACTCACACTCCGGTCCACCCACACAGCACCCACACCCCTCGAACCCACCCCTCAATCCCACCTTTCGTGTTCCAACCAATTTCCCCCACAGAAGTCCTCCACTCCCTACGGGCATTAAACCCAAATAAAGGCAAATGCCCATTGTCTCTAGACGCCAAGATGCTATTCCTGTCAGCCCCTGCCCTAGCCACTCCACTGGCTGCACTCTTCAACCTCTCCTTCTCTCTGGGCAAGGTTCCAATGTCTTGGAAACTGGCCACTGTCATACCCCTTCCTAAAGGTGGTGACCCCTCCTACCCAGGCAACTATAGACCTATCTCCCTACTCCCGATCCTGGCCAAACTTCAGGAGCGACTAGTCCTGTCCCAACTCTCCCAGTTTCTGGACACCTCCTCCTTCTTATCTCCCTTCCAGTCTGGCTTCCGCAAATCCCATTCTACCATCACCTCCCTACTACACGTCACTGGAGACATCCTCACAGGTATTGACAAAGGGCACATCACCTCAGCCATATTTATTGATCTAGCCAAGGCTTTCAATACCATCTCACATCCCCTTCTCATCTCAAAACTTAAGAGTGCAGGTCTAGCTCACCCAGCTATAGACTGGTTCCAAGACTATCTTGCGGATAGGATGCGAACAGTCAGACTGGCCTCTCATACATCAATCCCCTTTCCAGTCAATTCTGGGGTCCCTCAAGGATTAGTCCTAGGCCCAATACTCTTCTCCATTTTTTTTAATGGCCTCCCCGCTGCATGCTCCCACTCTCCCATCCAAATGTATGCAGATGATACAGTTCTGTATGCATCCGGCCCCTCCACAAGCAGCGTAGCACCTCTCCTTCAGGAGGACTTCACAGCCATCCAGCACTGGTTCAGGAAGAACCAGCTATCTCTAAACCCTAAAAAAACGGTGTCACTTACGTTTGGCTCCCAGCAAAGACTCTCCCGCAAAACCCTGTGTCCTCCATTCTCAACCCTGGATGGAGCACCCCTTGAGCAATGCACTAGCTTTAGATACCTAGGCGTCTGGCTCGACCAACACCTTGACTTTGCCTCTCACATAGATTCCCTGCATAAGAGGCTGCTACCAAAACTGGGGGCACTCTACCGAACAAAACCTGTCTGACCAAGGAAACGAGGCTCACCATAGTCCGAAAAATGATACTCCCTGTACTGGATTATGGTGACATAGTATACTCTATCACCCCTGCATCCACCCTGGCTAGCCTAGACACTCTATTCCACTCCTTTTGTCGCTTCATCCTCGACTCCCCACAATCCACTCACCATTGTACTTTATATAACTCTCTAGCCCTACCATCTCTCCATGACCACAGATTAATAAACTGCGCTAGGTTTGCCGCTAAATTCTGGACCCTCTCCCTCCCCCATCTTGAATCTACCCTATCCCAACAACCTCCCCCTGCGTACTCCCTAAGAGGCACAGATCCCAGACTCCTACATATCCCATTTATGTGCACCACCAAAGGCCAGTCAGCTTTTAAATTCAGAATCCCACAGATCTGGAACGCCCTCCCTGCCCCCATCAGACACGCACACAATCCCGGTCTCCGCTCCAGACTACTCCAGGCACACTTCTCCTCCAGCTGCTCCTCCTAATGCTGCAAGCTCAGCCCTCTAATAAATAAACAATGTACAGTAATTATTCCTGTTATGTGCATTCTGTCTGTAATTTACTGTACTACTATACCTAGAGTATATGTTATACTTATTATATTTGTACAAATCATATGCTATTGTTTCTTTATTACAATCTCTGTACTTGTATTTGTTCTAATATTTGCCATGTACTGGGTCTAGGCCCCCAGGTCGCATCTGGAATCGAGCATGTTGCTCAGTATGCCTTCCTGGTAAATCTCGTAAATAAATAAATAAATAAATAAAATCCACCCTTAATAAGCCATTGACTAGATTGTTTTAACCCCAATCATTTTCTGTAAGCAGCAATTTTTCTCTGCCTTAGTCCCTCCCTACTTAGTTCAGTTAAAGGGGGATAGGCCCTGTCATCAATATCCTTCGAAAACACTGTTTCTGATGTCCTATTAAAGACCCTCCTCACGAGTTTACATTATGTTCTATGTACACAGATATTTTCTCCCCCTAACATTTTTTACCCTTTTCTTTTTTTTTATTTGCTCTTCATGCCCCCTTCCTTCACTGCAACGTACCCATTCTTCGGGGACTCCCTAGGCAGACTGCGATCTCCTGCACTGGGTAACTCTAGGTGATTGGTGTACCATCCCCCATCCTTCCTTGGTTTACTCCCTGGGCAGGGAGGAGGGGGTCCCGGGACTTCCCCCTCCAGTCCATGAGTCTGCATTGGGCTGTACCACCACACCTGAAGCCCGGTTATGGAGTCGCGTGCCAGGGCCTATCTACAAGGGAAGTGCAGGGTTTTTCCATTTTTCTGGTGCCCTAAACCCCCAAGGATGCCAGTACACAGGGAGGCCAGGGAGACAGAGGCAAACCGAGATGTGCCTCCGCTCTGGACCTCGGCCAGTTTCTTCCCCTCCCATTCATTCTGCAGTCTTACTGCACCATCACCTGTGGTCATTCAGGTGGTGGTAAGGCAGCCAGACCCACTGCCCTCCCTCTCCGGTGATTGAGAGCGGCCCCTAGGGTGCTCGAGCCACCTCCCCTCGACTGGCCTCCCAGCAACTTGGGCTCGCTTCCAAACTCAGGTCTTTGGTGTCGGAAGTGGTAGTGCTACCACTGTTCTGGTGGGCCAGCTACCCTTTTAAGTGCAAATGATCGGTGAGTATTTGGTTCTATCATTCTATACTGACCCCATCCCCAATGAAACCATAACCCTGCTCCATGCACCACCCAATGAGCCACACATTGAAGGCACTAATCTGGAGCTTTGTAGTCTGACTAGCTTTAGACACTTGTACCACTTCTGAGAAGGCTACAGTATCCATCCATTCCTTGATTTTCTCCCCCAACAATGTAAATCTGCCTTGTACCACATCTACTGTGCATCCTGCCAGGTCATTTGTACCTAAAGGCATGTTCACACTGCCACTTTTGCAGAGCATCAACCCGTTCAGATGATTTGATGCACTGCAAAGTCGGCAGTGTGAATACCTACCAGACCGTGCTAGGAGCACTTCGGAGCCTCTTTTTGTTCAGGCGCAGGAGTGGGTACGTTTATCGGAGTGACTGTATTATGTAGCAGTGCAAATGCACTGCAGTGTTCACTCCAATAAAAGCAGCAGCTCCCAGACTCCTGTAGTGCTCCCAACCCAGTCCCACAGCCCCTCTCCAGTGCAGCCTGCATCGGTGTGAGAGTGGGCTGTGTAAAGATAATTGATCCTGCTGGAGTGATCAGAGCAGAAATGGAGCGGTGCAAATCTCAGAGCACTGCAGCTGTGTGGCTGAAATGTAGTACCACATGCCGTTTACTTCTCTCCTTAATGGAGCGTGGTAATTATTCTGTTCGCTGTCATACCGAGAAGAGGAATAACACTCCTATTCAAGGGTTTCTTACCCCTTTGCTGCCTTACCTGTTCCTCTGACAGTGGAGTCAACAATTACCAGTACTCTTTGATCTCTCCTTTGCCACCCAGCAGTCACTCCCCCATCTGTTTAAATCTTATTACAGTCTGCTCCATTCCCTCTTTCTGTTTCACCTTCTTATTCTTCTTCCCTGCAGTTACATCAAGTATAATCTGTTCTCCTGCACCACTCCAGCAATCACCTCATTGTTCCGATATCTCAGACTTTCCTTTTGACCTTCATTGTCAAATGCTAGATGGAGAACAGTTACTATAACAGTAGATCTTCAAAAGAATCTTCTCCACTGGGCTACACCATTGGAATTGTAAGTGGTCTGTGTCTGGACCACTCGGAAACGTTTGCTAGCCTGGGGCTGCCCACAGTGACAGATGTCAATGCCTGTATAACAAGGTCGTCCCCATTGCTCCTCAGTTGCCTGCTGGAGGCAAGCTCAGAGGACAGCCTTCAGGGAGGAACCAGGAGATCTAGCAAGGACCAGGAACACTTGGAGAGGCATGGGACAGACACTCCAAGAAGGCAGTAGGTATCTCTGCCAGCAGCTGCATCACAAAGAGGGAATGAGGGTGGATGTGCTGTGGCCCAATGGAGGAGATTCTCTTTAAGATCTACTGTTATGGTAAGTAAACTGTTCTGTCTTCATCTAAAATACCTTCTCCATTGGGCCACACCTTTGGAACGATTCCTAAGCAATACACAAAGTATCCGGGGAGGGTGACAGTGTCTGATATATGTATTCTTTTAATTCTTTAATAGCCGGATAAAGCCCTCTAGGCTCGAGGCCTGTTTTCAGGGGCAACACAGGAGCAGTGGGGAGGTTAAGTGACTTCCTTAGTGTCACACAGTATGCAAGTGGAGGTTCTAGGAATCAAATCCAGGTCTGCTAGATGCACCAAGCTCATTTGCAGCTCTCTAATCTCTAGGCTATACTACCAGCCCAGACAGGAGGACCTGCAGTACAGCAGGGCCAAAAACAGCAGGTCTGCGAGAGACTATGTTCAGACGATAATACTTCGTGAAAATATTACAGTAGTCAGTGTGGCAGCTGCATATATGTCCGCTGCAGAAACATTTTAAAAACAAACATCAACAGCTTAGATTCAATGGCAAGAACAACAACAGAAATGGACCCGGAGGTAGTCATATCAGATTACCTAAACTTAAGCAAGCAATGTAGGAAGGCAGTAAGGAGGGCTGGGGGGAAAGTGGGCTGTATAGGGAGAGGCATCACCAGTAGAAAACAGGAAGTTGTTATCCCTCTGTGCAGACAGTTGATGAGATCCCATTTGCAGTACTGTGTGCAGTTCTGGAGACCCCATCTCTGCAAGGACATAGCCAAGATGAAGGCAGTCCAGAGGAGGGCAACTAAAATGGTGCAGGGTCTGCACCAGAAGCCATACAAATATACCCTCAAGGAAAGGAGAGAGAAGAGGGACATGATAGAAACTTTCAAGTACCTCAAGGGAATCAATAAAGTCCAAGAGGATAGCATCTTTCAGAAAAAGAGATGTGCAAGAACAAGGGGGCACAATTTGAACATAGAGGGGGGACGGCAAAGGGATAATGTAAGGAAGTATTTTTTCATGGAGAGGGTGGTGGACGCATGGAACTGCCTTCCTGAGGCAGCTGTGGGGTCAAAACAGTGGAGGAATTCAAGAATGCATGGGACAGACATAAGGCAATCCTGGTGGGGGTAGGAAGAAGGAGGCTATTGGTTGACTAGGATCTGCAGCTTATCCAATAGGTAGGAAAATGGGCAGACTGGGTGGGCCAAGCGGTCCTTATCTGAATCGTGACAGTGTCAGCAGATAGGGCCTCGACCCAGTCTACCTCGACTAACTCTCAATTCACTTTATGTTTTCTAGAAGCCTATTGCTGACCTCCAGAATTCCTTTGTCTATCCCATGCATTCTTAAATCCTGTGATTGTTTCAGCCCCCACCACTTCCTCTGGCAGGGTGTTCCACTTGTCCACCACCCGTTCTGTGAAGAAATTCTTCCTCATGTTTCCACTGAATCGTCCTCCCTCCAACTTCATCCCATGCCCTCTAGTCCTGGAACATCTTTTTCATTTAAAAATAGTGTATTCCTGCACCCTGTTCCTCCCTGTAAGATACTTGTATGTCTCTATCATATCCCCTCTCTCCCTCCTCTCCTCCAGGGAGTATATATTCAACTCCTTCAACCTGTCCTCATAGGACTTGTGATGCAATCCATGTACCATTGTTCCAAATGAGTGCGCACTGGGACATAGTGCTCCAAAACCAAACAAATCACTTGTGGCACAAAAGGTTTCGGGCACATACAACTCATAAGAGAAACGCGTAGAAATTAAAACATTTATTGCACAAACATCAAACCAAACAAGTATCCTGACATGTTTCAGACTGATCCCCCAGTCCTTTATCAAAGGTAATGAAAGAAAAAGCCAGAGAACACAGTATTTATCTCATAATGAATAGCTTGACCAGATGAAATCCATCAAATCAATTGCTATCAATTAATCACAAATTAGACATTCTATTCATTGAGGCCCCTTTTGGACCTCACAGAATCTTTTCTCATTAGTTAAAATTTTTTATATATTCCACATCATCCAACAACAATAAATACATAATGATCAGTATAATAACATAATTTAAATAAAACTTTACTATGTCATAAAAATACACTAGCATCATTTAAATAAAACTCAGAAGGACTATGGGGGGAGGACAGCATAAGACCAAAACAAACTGCACTAATTTGGTTCAGACCTTAGTTTAACTGTGATCTTTTAAATATGGATATAATTCTAAAGGGCCATTGAGCCCTTTAGAATTATAGCCATATTTAAAAGATCGCAGTTATGGATGCTCCCTAGTTAGATGCCATACAGCTGCTTCAGTGGCACTCCTGTATAGTAGCTGCTCCTGCAAGGTGCTTGCTTGACCCTATAAGATATATATACCAGAAAGCTGATTCTCTATTGGTCAGCCCCTCCCATTACCCGCATTCTCCAGCCAGTACCCTATTCCTCACCCAACACACCCAACTGTACAATAATTAACCTGTTGACAATTTAAACATTAAAGCATGTGTAACTAGTTACTAGAGTAAAGGTTGAAATTGGAACAGCTGATAAGACCAGCCCTGTATGTAAATTAACTCCCAACTGTATCTGCTGCTGCTTACAAGTCCACTGCTCAGCTGCACAAATGAGGGAGAAAAAAGGCAATTAGTACAGCTCAGCCACAGATTTTGTTCAATCCAAATGGGCCCGACTGGCACAAACAAGCTCCTCCTTCAACAGCGCCTCTGATGGAATGCAGAACAGCCGAAGATTTTTAAAGCTGTTTCATCGGCCCTTCTAGAATGTATTCTGTAGCTGACAACAAGTCATGATTATACACGTTAGACAAACTGTAGCTTTTTACCCCGTACTTGTACCTGAATTATTGCTTCATGTAAAATATTATGTGGTGTACACTGTAGTTTGTTACGTCATACATCAAAATCAATAAAAATAAAAAACAAAACAAAAAAAAATGCATGCAACATGCAGGCCTGCATCTCCATCCTCCTCAGCTGTCTTACCTGCTATTTCACTTGTGGCACCCCAGATGGTGCTGGCACAGCAGGAACAGTCACCCGCCCATCCTGGAGGAGACAAGCATTCTGGGAGCCATCTCTCCCAGCTGGCTACCCAGCATCATGGGTTCATTCTGAAACCAGTGTTGCCTGCAATGTGAGCCACAGCCCTGCCACGGCGCAGATGGGGAGACCCTGTGAAATAGCACCAAACTATCTGGATTGACCTCATTGATTCTTATGCTCCTACTTCCTTTCCTTACTCCTTTGACACTCAGCTCCTCAGTGTTCCATCTTCGAAACTATGCACTGTGGGTGGGTGTGCACTCTCCTGTGCTGTAACTGCAATATTGAACTGCCTTTCTAGTTGTCTTCATCTGCTCAGTTCTCATCAAAAATCCTGGATAAAAATTACTTTTCTCTCTTGCTTCTGGGCACTAATTCTAATTTCTATGCCAATTTACTGTTAACCGAAGCATATCATTTAATGTATAAACACATACCAATTACTTTTTATGTAATAATGACTGTTAGACTCCTCCCCATCTGCTTGCAGGAAGTTCTACCAGCACTAAACTCCATCTCCTGTCTTATGTTTCAAGTACAAAATAGAGAAAGTGGAGCTCCAGAGCCGAACCCTCAACCTGTCAGTGTGGCACCATGATTCGCTTGGCCGGAATCTGTTTCTGGGTGAGGTAGAGCAGCCACTGGACATCTGGGACTGGAGCAACATACAGCCAACCTGGTTCAGCTTGCAACCCAGGGTAAGTAGTGGTTTGGACATTCAGTGCCACCACAGACATTGAAGTTTACAGTAGACACATATGCATCTGTCTGCCAAATTACTGATTAGACTAATAAAATATCAAAGAGAATAGTCAATACTTCCCTTCCCAGGAAGCTTTATATTTAAATCCACCATTAAAAAAGGTATGAGCGTAATGCTAGCAAATATTAAACAAATCTAAATATTGAAACAAAATCCCATTAGGTCTTTTAAGCGTAAACGGTCAGCACTACGAGCCCCACATCCACATGTTGGGCTTGTCCCAATTTGCAGTTTCTATGGAAAAACTTTTTTTTTACTTATTGTTTATTTCTTATAGTCTGGTAGATTGTATATGGATGATTATCTGATTATGCTGACTCCCAAGCTGACATTTGCTGTAACCAGAAATCCCAGAATTCCCTGCAGCTAATGTCAGAGCTGGGCTTCAACAGTGGGAGATTCGATAGTCTGCAGTGCATATACTGTGTCTTTTATAGGCTCTGATCTTTTGTTTGCTGATGTTAACTGAAGTACTTTTGATGCAACCACATCCAACAGCAGTGTAATTCTTGATGCCTTACAGGGGGCATGCCTCAGACAGCTAGTGTTGTAACCAGCTCAGGAGGGAGCAACCTTAGACCTGGTACTCTCAAACAGGGATGGAGAGAGGATCTCAAATTTAGATGTGGGCAGCCATCTGGGAACAAGTGACCATCAAACAGTTTGGTTCATGATAAACACAGCCATAGAGTCAAGCCATACAAAAGTGAGGGTACTGGGTTTTAGGAGGGCTGACTTTGTCAAAATGGGAGAGTGTCTCAGAAAAGCATTAGCAAACAGGCAAGAAGGAGCAGTGGAGGAACAATGGGGACACATCAAAACTGCTATCACAGAGGCAACAAGCCTTTGTTTGAAGCAAATAAATCAAAACAAAGAAAGAAAACACTATAGTTCTCAAAAGAGGTGGCGGGGAAGGCTAGGGAAAAACAGATAGCATTCAGGAAGTATAAGGAAACACAGAAGAAGCAGGACAAAGAACTATACCAGTTAAAGCAGAAGGAAGTGGGGAAGGCAGTCAGAATAGCAAAGGCCCAAACTGAGAAAAAGATAGCCAACTCGGTTAAGAAGAGGGATAAAAGCTTTTATAGGTACATTAGGAGCGAAGAAAGACCAAGGGAGGGATAGTGAGGCTTAATAAAGGGGAGGGTGAGTGGGCAGAGGGTGACAGTGAAAAAGTAGGGATAGTGAATGAATACTTCTGCTCAGTATTCATAAAAGAAGAGGGGGGTACCTAATCCTATCAGTAGAAGCACTCTGGATAGGGGGGTCAATACCAGTCCATTCACATAAGAAAGGGTTCTGAAAGAACTCCTAAAACTGAAGGTGGCAAAGCAATGGGCCCTGAAGGGATTCACCCCGAATTCTAAAATAACTAAGGGGAGAACTAGTGACACCACTGACTACCCTTTTTAAGAAATCATGGGAGGATGGTGTTGTACCTAAGGATTGGAGAAGGGTGGATGTGATTCCCCTTCCCAAAAGTGGGGGCAAAGCAGAGGCAGGAAACTACAGACCCATGAGTTTGACCTCAGTGGTAGGGAAAATGATGGAATCACTTCTGAAAAAAAACCTGTCAAGTACCTAGAGGCCTGCAGGGCACAGGACCCAAGGCAGCATGGATTCACAGTGCGAAGGTCATGTCAGGTGAATCTAATAGATTTCTTTGACTGAGTGACCAAAGTAGTGGACCAGGGAGGGGCTGTGGACTTTGCCTACCTAGACATTAGTGAGGCATTTGACACAGTCCCACACAAAAGATTAATAAACAAATTAGCCAGCCTGGGAGTGGGTCCCAGAGTGGTAGCCTGAGTAAAAAATTGGCTGGACAACAGGACACAGAGGGTAACAGTAAACAAAGTCCACTCCGAAGAAAGGGGAGTTACTAGCAGGGTACCGCGGGGTTCAATACACCTTGGTCCAGGGTCCTTTTTAATGTCTTTATAAGTGACATTGCAAAGGGACTGGAAGGAAAAGTATGCCTCTTTGCAGATGACACAAAGATCTGCAACAGGGTTGATACACGGGGGGGGGCGGTGGAAAGAATGAGAAGGGATTTGGCAAGGTTGGAGGAATGGTCAAAAGTATGGCAGCTTAGATTTAATGCAAAGAAGTGCAAAGTAATGCACCTGGGAAACAAAATACCAGAGGAAGAGTACACGATGGGGGGTGGGTACTAACAACAACACAAATGGAAAGGAACCTGGGGGTAGTCATATCAGATGACCTAAAGGTAAACAAGCAATGTGAGGAGACAGTAAGGAGAACTGTGGGGATACTGGGATGTATAGGAAGAGGCATCACCAGTAGAAAACAGGAAGTTGTTATCACTCTGTACAGACAGTTGGTGAGACCCCATCTGGAGTACTGCGTGCAGTTCTGGAGACCCCATCTCCTCAAGGACATAGACAGGATGGAGGCAGTCCAGAGGAGGGCAACTAAAATGGTGCAGGATCTGCACCAGAAGCCATACGAAGAAAGACTAAAAGAGCTTAATATGAATACCCTTGAGGAAAGGAGGAGAGGGGGGACATGATAGAAACTTTTAAGTACCTCAAGGAATCAACAAAGTCCAGGAGGGTAGCATCTTTCAGAAAAGAGACGTGCAAGAACAAGGGTGCACAATTTGAAGATAGAGAGGGGACGGCTCAAGGGCAACGTGAGGAAGTATTTTTTTCATGGCGAGGGTGGTGGACACATGGATCAGCCTTCCTGAGGAGGTTGTGGGGTCACAAACAGTGGGGAATTCAAGAAAACATGGGACAGACATAAGGCAATTCTGATGGTGGTAGGAAGAAGTAGGCTGTTGGTTAACTAGGATCTGCAACTTATCCAATAAGTAGGGAAATGAGTAGACTGGGTGGGCCAAGTGGTCCTTATCTGCCATCGAAGTCTATGTTTCTATGTTCTTTGTTTCTTGCTGGTCCCACTGCCCTGTCCTCCTGCGGTTTACAGTCACAGAAGACTGCAGTTAGCCCCAGGAGAGCCATAGGGTTACCAAACATATGATCTGAGCTTATCAAAGTGTAAGACTGGGACCAGGCGATAACAGAAGAACAGGAAATTAAGACTGAGGAAAATGATAGTTTAATTAGAAATTGAAATTCACAATTATCACTACCAAATAACAGTTAAGGGTTAAATAACTCAAATGATCAGATGGAAATCCCGAAAAATGTATGTAACCAACTTAAAGGAAAAGTGCTTAATACCAGGAAAAATGGTTCTGTTTTTGATATTTTGTTTTGAGACTTACATGGAAAACTGCTTCCAGCCCTTGGATTCTGTTGGGGAAACATGACAGACTCCATGTTATTTTCGTTTAGTTGCATTTATTAGGAAAACACCCACTGAGTAGTTTCACTTACAATGATGAACCATTTTTCATAAAATGGAACATCTAATAAAAATTAACAACAATTATATTTATTTATTTATAATTTGTTAACCGGGAGAGGCACACTGAGCCGAGGCTCGTTTCAAGTGCGCCCTGGGGGGACGAGCAAACATATACATACGGGGGGGGGACATATTTATACAATAGCAGGATAACAGTTAGTGCAAGGTTATTTACATAGAATGAATTATTAGATATGAATAGCCAAAATCATTTACATAGTTTACATAAGGTAGTGTAGCTGGATTGGATATCAAAGAACTGTATAAAGGAATTGTAGTGAAAAAGAGAGAGGAACTATAAGCATGGTGCGTTAGTGGGAGGAGGTGGGGGTGGGAACAAAGTAAGGTGCAGCGGTAGAGGGGAAGTAGGTGAGGGGACAGGTGCAGGGAGGTGGGGATATAGATTTAAGTTGTTGTTTGAAGGCTGGGAGGGAGAGGAATTCATGGAGGGGAGCGGGCAGTTGATTCCAGAGGTGAGGGGGGAGGTAAGAGAAAGCAGAAACACCAGCCGATGATCTCCGGTGGGGGATGGAGAAGGAGCAGGGATGTCGGAATCTAAGAGGGTAGACGGGAGTGGGTGGAGTGGAGAGGAGAGGAGTGAGGAGAGGTATGGCCGGAGAAGACTGAGCCAGAGTTTTGCCGTGATTGTAGGTGAGTGAATGTGCTGCCTATAGGAGAGGAGTGGGAAATTTAGACAGGAGAGAAGAGTGCAGTGATGGGTGCATAGTGGGGAGTTTGTGGCGAATCTGCAAAGAGACTTGAGTAAGGTGTCAAGCTTAGAGAGTAAGGAGGCAGAGGCTGAAACATAGATAAAGTCCCCGTAGTCAAAGATAGGGAGGATAGTCTTGTGAACTAGGTTGCAGCAGATATATAGGGGGATAGTGTGTTTTTTGCAAAAGAGCACACCCAGCTTTGGGTGCAGCTTTGAGCAAAGCAAGTCAATATGGACAGTGTAGTTGAGGTGTTGGTCTAGCCAAAGGACAAGGTATTTGTAAAAGGTCACAGTATCGAGGATGGAGGTATATGAGATGGCGAACCCTGGGGAAGGGGGGGATTGGCCAGTTTTGGGGGGATCCAAAAAAAATGGAGACAGTTTTTTTAGCATTCAATTTTAGGGAGTTTTCTTTGAACCAGGTGGGGCCAGAAACGTAACGGATGTTGTCATCCACGTAGCGGTGAATGTTAGATTGAGTTCAGACTGAGGGGAGGTCATTAATATATATTGAAAAAAGGATGAAGATGGAGCCTTGGGTGACACCTGATAGAATGGGGAGGGGGGGGGATGCAGAGTTGCCTACTATGACAGACTGATGGCAGTCACAGAGGTAGAATTTGAGTAGGGTTGCCACCTTTGAATGAGGCAAAAACCGGATCCTAAGCTCCGCCCCTAGCCCCACCCCTTTTCATGACTCATCATGCATTGCTCCTCCTAGAAAGCCAATGGTTATATCAATAAAATACAACACTTAAAGCAGTTCAACAAAAATCTTAAGATACTGTACTGTACCTGTTAAAGTTACTTTCCTAGGTTCTTCCTAGTTATTTATTTACTTATGTATGTATTGATTGCTTTATTAACATTAGTTTACCAGATAAACATACGGAGATAAAATAAATCTCATTTACAGATATGATATGGGGGAGACAAGGGAAATACTTTAAATAGCATACAACAGTATACTTGGTATATAATAATACATAATAAAGAAATTGTTTTCTATAATGTGTACTATATATTTTTCTGGCTCCATTTCCTTTTCATGTCCACAATAATATTTCAAAGTCAAGCAAGTGGCCACATTTTTTTCTTGAGGAAAAACATAATTTAAATAATTTAAAATGCCTGCATTCTGTTAGAGATGAAAATGTTTACCAGCAAATGAAAGTGGAAGACAACTGGTTGTGTTGGTATTACAAAAGGTAGGGACAGCTTTGCTGCTATGCCACTTTAAGATACAATCGAAAAGATTAGTTTAGGTAAGTGCTAATGATGTTAATGGCCATACTTTAAACCTCCCAGGTTGACTGCTTTCACAAACAAAAGGCTATATTGACAACAGAAGTTGTTTATAATCTGGACATGTAGTTAAAACAATGAATGAGATGACAAAATCTGTTTCAAAAGTAAGTGAGCACTCAAAATGGCTCAAAAACCTGACCAGCACAGAGCAAAACCGGATTACCTGATAAGGACCCTGAAAACCTGACCACCAGGAAAAAAACCTGACAGGTGGCAACCCTAAATTTGAGCCACAGGACAGTAAAGGAAGCAAGGCTGGCAGAGTGCAATTTCTGGAGGAGAAGTGGATGAGAGACTGAATCAAAGGCTTTGGCGAGGTCAATAAATGTCACTGATGTGAGGTGACCTTTGTCCATTGCCGGGAGGATTGAGTCTTTAACGTAGAGAAGGGAGAAAACTGGAATATTTTTTCCTGAAGCCAGAATAGTAGTCTGAGAAAAAGTTAGTTGAGGTGAGGAACTCTGCCAGTCTTGAGAGGACTAAGGTTTTTTTGAGTTTTGCCAGGGAGGGAAGCAGGGAAATTGGACGGTAATTTCCAGGACGAGGGTTCACCTCCTTCATGCAGTGGGATAATGTTGGCCAGCTTCTATTATATTGGGACTTTGTTGATGAGGAAGGAGAGGTTAATTATGTGGGAGAGGAGAGAGGCTATGGCAGGGGCAGATAGACGCAGGAGCTTGGGATGAAAGCCATCTGGACTGGTCTTGTGCAGAATTAGCATGCAAATGACTTGAAATATTTCCTGGGGTGTGGTGGGGTGGAGGCTAAACCCGTTGGGGGGGGGAGGCTAGGGAGGGACCGGGTTGTCAGGTAGTGTGCAGGACGTGAAAAGATTGTTAAAGATGTCAGCGACTGAGGTAGGGTCAGAAACAGAGGACCCATTTAGCAAGAGTGCGGGGGTCATTACCTGGCTGGTAGGGGTTGATGAAGGATTTGACTGTGCTCCAAAAGGATGAGGGATCAGGGCAGGATGAAAAGTTTGATCTAAATACTCTGATTTTAGCTTGGCATATTGCCTTAGTGCAGGTGTTTCTGAGCTTCAAATAGTGGCAGAGGTCAGATGGCACTGGAGGATTTAAATTTTGACCAAGCTTTTTTACAAGCTATGCAAAGGGATAGGATATAGGGGGAGATCCAGGGAAGGTGGAGACATCTGACCCTAGTGGTGCAGAGAGGGCTGTGGAGGTTCCAGATACCAGTCAGGATGGAGGAGAAGTGCTTGAGGGCCTGGTTAACGTCTGAGGCCAAGAAGACAGGGGACCAGTCTGCCAAGTTGAGGTCAGCCTGGAGAAGGTGGGGGGTTAGTCTGTGGGTAGAGCAATAGTAGAGATGTTTGGGAGAGGATTTGGGAAGGTTAACTTTCCTGGTGCAATAAGTGAAACAGTGGTCATTGACAGCATCATTTAGGATACCAGAGACAAATATATGGTGGTGAGAGGAGAGGATCCAGTCGAGGAAGGTATGATTGGTGGAGTGTGGGTTGTAATGGGTTGGCTTGATTGACATCTGTGAGAAATTTAGTGATTCAATGGAGGTTCTGGTGTAAGAGGAGGTAGGGGAGAGCCAATCAGTGTTGAAATCTTCCATCATGAGTGTTTCTGTGGCAGAGGAGAGGGAGACAATTGAGCTGAGACACAAGAGAAGGGATTCTGATGCCAGTGTTTGGGCAGCATAGAGAGTGCCAATGTAGATAGGGACTGTGGATGGTTTGGAGAGATGAACAAGGAAGATCTTGTGAAATCTGGGGACTGTTTTTTGGAGACAGATGGAGCTGGGAAGGGAGCTACGGGTATACCTGGCGACTCCATCACCCGCTTACCATGGTCCTGGTAATAAAGTGTGAAATTCAGAAGGGCAAGCAGGGTTTTGGGGGTGCAAGAGGAAACCATGACTCAGAGCGCAAAGTACATCTAATGGGTGTTGGGTAAGCCAAACCTTTAGGGCGTCCATTTTGGGTAGAGCGACTCGTGTGTTTATGTGGAAAATTTGAAGACCCTTTTGGAGATGGGGAGGGTGGGCTGGGTTAAGTTCAACATCTCCAGAGATCAACAAAGAAGAAGGAGAAGAAAAAGGCAGTAGTCACTTCTTGGATGAGAACAATAGGGAGAGGGGGTAAGGTGCTCTGGGGAGGGTGATGAATGGTGGTAAGGAAAGCATGTGGAAGGGCTGGTAAGGTGACAAAGGAGGAGTGATTTTTTGGGGGGGCTGCTCCTTTGAGGTGGGTAAAGATGGGGGGTGTGATGCAAGAAGGAGGAGCAGCAGGCAGGTGATGGAAGGAACCATTATTGTGGAGAGGGTGTGGAGGGGGAGAGTGTGGGGAGGGTAGCTGCTTCAGTCAGAAAAAGTAGGTGAGGAGAGGGGGGCAGGACAGGCCAGGGTGGGGGCACTGCAGGAATTGTCAAGTATTGGTTAGAGGGAGGGTGACAAATTGGTTAGCAGGGATAGTACATAGATACAAACACACAAAGAAGTCAGCAGAAGAAGGCCATTTTGTCTATCAAGTCTGCTCCTATTGCAGGGTCCATAGCTTCAGCTAATGTCCCTGCCTTCACTCCCTACTCCTCCCATCCTTCCTACCCATGACCCTTACTCTCCCCCATGCCTGTCCCATCCTCTCAAAGCTGCCCACTGTCTTCAACGAGATTACCTCTTCTGACAGCGCATTCCAAGTGTCTACCACTCTCTCTGTGAAGAAGTGCTTTCTGACTTCCCTCCTAAACCTCCCACCCTCCAGCTTAAGACTGTGCCCCCTCATGTTATGTTGCCGCTCAGCTTAAAGAGACAATCCTTATCAACCTTATTTATCTCTTTCAAGTACTTGAAGGTCCCAATCATGTCCTCTCTCTGTCTCTCCTGTCTTCCCGGAAGTACATGTTCAGTGCCCTCAACCTCGCCTCATAAGCCTTACCCTGCTGACCAGCTATCATCTTTGTAGCCCTCCTCTGGACACCTAGTGGGATGAGCTGAGATGGAGCTAATGGGCTCGTAGGGAGATAGAAAAATCATGTGACCAAAGGATACTATAAACTTAGAGACAGACAAGTGTGGGAAGGGCAGCGCAGTGGCGGGCTCAGACAATAGCAGGGTGCTGTGTCCATTCCAGTCCTGGCTTCTGATCTGTGCATACCTGATGTTGCTGGCAAGTGGGCAAGGAGCAGCTCCATGGCAGCTATGGCCACAACAAAGGTATGCCCAAGAGGAGGAGAAGGAGGGTAACTGATGTTGCTGGCTGGCGGGCGAGGAGCAGCTCCATAGGTGGCTACAGCCACAAGAAAGGTATGCCTGAGGGGAGGAGAAGGAGGGTAACTGATGTTGCTGGCAGATGGGTAAGGAGCAGCTCCGTGGGTGGCTATGGCCGCAAGAAAGATATTCCTGAGAGGGGTGGAGAAGGACAGTAACTGATGTTGCTGGTGGGTGGGCAAGCAAGGAGCAGTTCCATGGGCGGGCTATGGACGCAAGAAAGGTACTCCTGAGGGGAGGAGAAGGAGAGTAACTGATTATGCTGTCAGGCAGGCAAGGAGCAGCTCCATAGCAGTTGTGGCTGCAACAAAGGTATGCCCAAGGGGAGGCGAAGGAGGGTAACTGATGTTGCTGGTGTGCAGGTGGGTGAAGAGCAGCTCTGTGGGCAGCTACAGCCACAAGAAAGGTATGCCCGAGGGGAGGAAAAGGAGGGTAACTGATGTTGCTGGTGGGTGGGCGGGCGAGGAGCAGCATTGTGTGTGGCTAAGGCCCCAAGAAAGGTATGCCCCAGGGGAAGAGAAGGAGGGTAACTGATATTGCTGGCTGGCAGGCGAGGAGCAGCTCCGTGGGTGGGTATGGCTGCAAGAAAGGTATGCTCAAGGAAGGAGAAGGAGGGTAACTGATGTTGCTGATGGGCGGGTGAGGAGCAGCTCTGTAGGTGACTAGAGCCACAAGAAAGTTATGCCGAGGGGAGGGGAAGGAGGGTAACTGATGTTGCTACTGGGGGGTAGGCTAAGAGCAGCTCCATGGGTGGCTATGACTGCAAGAAAGGTATGCCCAAGAGGAGGAGAAGAAGGGTAACTGATGTTGCTGGTGGGCAGGCAGGCGAGGAGCAGCTCCATGGGTGGGTACAGCTGCTAGAAAGGTATGCCTGAGGGAGGAGAAGGAGGGTAACTGATGTTGTTGGCAGGCAGGTGAGAAGCAGCTTCATGGGCAGCTTTGGCCACATGAAAGGTATGCCAGAGAGGAGGAGAAGGAGGGTAACTGATGTTACTGGTGGTGAGGAGCTGCTCCGTGGATGACTACGCCACAAGAAATCAAACAATAGGAGCGTGTGTGTCTGTTTGGGTCCTGGCTGCTGAGCTATGCATACCTGATGTTGCTGGCTGGTGGGCAGGTGAGGAGCAGCTCCATGGGCGGGTGAGTGGCAGCTTCATGAGTAGCTATGGCTGCAAGAAACATATGCCGAGGGGGAAGGAGGAGTGGCAGATGTTGCTGGTGGGCAAGGAGTAGCTCCGTCGGTGGCTGCGGCTACAAGAGAGGCATACCCGAGAGGAGGAGAAGGAGGGTAACAGATGTTGCTGGCTGGCAGGCAAGGAGCAGCGCCATGGGCAGCTATATCCACAAGAAGAGTATGCCCTAGGGAAGGAGAGGGAGGTAACTGATGTTGCTAGTGGGCGGGTGGGCAAGGAGGCAGCTCCGTGGGTGGCTACAGCCACAAGAAATCAAATAATAGCAGGGCGTTGTGTCCATTTGGGTCCTAGCTGCTGAACTGTGCATATCTGATGTTGCTGGCAGCCAATCATGGATGCAAGAGAGGTATGCCGAGGGGAGAAGAAGAAGAAGAGTAACTGATGTTGCTAGCAGGCGGGTGAGGAGCAGCTCCGTGGACAGCTACAGCCACAAGAAAAGTATGCCAAAGATGAGGAGAAGGAGAGTAACTGATGTTGCTGGCAAGCATGCAGGCATGGAGCAGCTCCATGGGCAGCTACGGCCGCAAGAAAGGTATGCCTGAGGGGAGGAGATGAGAGTAACTGATGTTACTGGTGGGCCGGCGAGGAGCAGCACAGTGGGTGGCTAAGGCCACAAGAAAAGTATGCCCCAGGGGAGGAGAAGGTGAGTAACTGATATTGCTGGCTAGCCGGCAGGTGAGGAGCAGCTCTGTGTGTATCTACGGCTACAAGAAAGGTATGCCCGACGGGAGGAGAAGGAGGGAAACTGATGTTGCTGGCGGGCGAGGAGCAGCTCCGTGGCTGGCTACGGCCACAAGAAAGGTATGCCTGAGGGGAGGAGAAGGAGGGTAACTGATGTTCCTGGTGGGTGGGCGGGTGAGGAGCAGCATTGTGTGTGACTAAGGCCCCAAGAAAGGTATGCCCCAGGGGAAGAGAAGGAGGGTAACTGATATTGCTGCCTGGCAGGCAGGCGAGGAGCAGCTCCATGGGTGTCTATAGCCACAAGAAAGGTATGCCCAATGGAAGGAGAAGAAGGGAAACTGATGTTGCTGGCGGGCGAGGAGCAGCTCCATGGCTGGCTACGGCCACTAGAAAGGTATGCCTGAGGGGAGGAGAAGGAGGGTAACTGATGTTCCTGGTGGGTGGGCGGGCGAGAAGCAGCATTGTGTGTGGCTAAGGCCCCAAGAAAGGTATGCCCCAGGGGAAGAGAAGGAGGGTAACTGATATTGCTGCCTGGCAGGCAGGCGAGACAGCTCCATGGGTGTCTATGGCCACAAGAAAGGTATGTCCAATGGAAGGAGAAGGAGGAAACTGATGTTACTGGTGGGCAGGTGGACGAGGAGCAAATCTGTGGGTGGCTACGGCCACAAGAAAGGTATGCCTGAGGGGAGGAGATGGAGGGTAAGTGATGTTGTTGGCAGGTGGGCATGCGAGGAGCAGCTCTGTGGGCTGATACAACTGCAAGAAAGGCATGCCTGAGGGGAGGAGAAGGAAGGTAGCTGATGTTGCTGGGTGGTGGGCAGGTGAGGAGCAGCTCTGTGTGGCTTCGGCCACAAGAAAGCTATGCCCGAGGGAGGAGAGAGGTATTCCAGTGGTAACTGTAGAGATTGGGTGGGGCGGGAGCAGCTCCGTGGGCAGCTGCGGCCGCAAGAAAGGTATGTCTCAGGGGAAGAGAAGGGGGGTACCTGATATTGCTGGCAGGTGGGCAAGGATCAGCTCCGTGGGTGGCTATGGCAGCAAAAGAAGGTATGCCAGGAGGAGAAGAAGGAGGGTAATGGATGTTGCTAGCAGGCAGACTGGTGAGGGCACCTCCATGGGTGGCTATAGCCACAGGAAAGATATGCCGATAGGAAGAAGGAGGGGAAACTGATGTTTCTGGCGGGCGAGGAGCAGCTCCGTGGCTGGCTATGGCCACAAGAAAGGTGTGCCTGAGGGGAGGAGAAGGAGGGTAACTGATGTTCCTGGTGGGTGGGCGGGCTAGAAGCAGCATTGTGTGTGGCTAAGACCCCAAGAAAGGTATGCCCCAGGGGAAGAGAAGGAGGGTAACTGATATTGCTGCCTGGCAGGCAGGCGAGGAGCAGCTCCATGGGTGTCTATGGCCACAAGAAAGGTATGCCCAATGGAAGGAGAAGGAGGGAAACTGATGTTACTGGTGGGCAGGTGGACGAGGAGCAGCTCCATGGGTGGGTACAGCTGCTAGAAAGGTATGCCTGAGGGAGGAGAAGGAGGGTAACTGATGTTGTTGGCAGGCAGGTGAGAAGCAGCTTCATGGGCAGCTTTGGCCACATGAAAGGTATGCCAGAGAGGAGGAGAAGGAGGGTAACTGATGTTACTGGTGGTGAGGAGCTGCTCCGTGGATGACTACGGCCACAAGAAATCAAACAATAGGAGCGTGCTGTGTCTGTTTGGGTCCTGGCTGCTGAGCTATGCATACCTGATGTTGCTGGCTGGTGGGCAGGTGAGGAGCAGCTCCATGGGCGGGTGAGTGGCAGCTTCATGAGTAGCTATGGCTGCAAGAAACATATGCCCGAGGGGGGGAGGAGAAGGAGGGTAACTGATGTTGCTGGTGGGCAAGGAGTAGCTCCGTCGGTGGCTGCGGCTACAAGAGAGGCATACCCGAGAGGAGGAGAAGGAGGGTAACAGATGTTGCTGGTTGGCAGGCAAGGAGCAGCGCCATGGGCAGCTATATCCACAAGAAGAGTATGCCCTAGGGAAGGAGAGGGAGGGTAACTGATGTTGCTAGTGGGCGGGTGGGCAAGGAGCAGCTCCGTGGGTGGCTACAGCCACAAGAAATCAAATAATAGCAGGGCGTTGTGTCCATTTGGGTCCTAGCTGCTGAACTGTGCATATCTGATGTTGCTGGCAGCCAACTGCGGATGCAAGAGAGGTATGCCCGAGGGGAGAAGAAGAAGAAGAGTAACTGATGTTGCTAGCAGGCGGGTGAGGAGCAGCTCCGTGGACAGCTACAGCCACAAGAAAAGTATGCCAAAGATGAGGAGAAGGAGAGTAACTGATGTTGCTGGCAAGCATGCAGGCATGGAGCAGCTCCATGGGCAGCTACGGCCGCAAGAAAGGTATGCCTGAGGGGAGGAGATGAGAGTAACTGATGTTACTGGTGGGCCGGCGAGGAGCAGCACAGTGGGTGGCTAAGGCCACAAGAAAAGTATGCCCCAGGAGGAGAGAAGGTGAGTAACTGATATTGCTGGCCAGCCGGCAGGTGAGGAGCAGCTCTGTGTGTATCTACGGTTACAAGAAAGGTATGTCCGACGGGAGGAGAAGGAGGGAAATGATGTTGCTGGCGGCGAGGAGCAGCTCCGTGGCTGGCTACGTGCCACAAGAAAGGTATGCCTGAGGAGGGAGAAGGAGGTAACTGATGTTCCTGGTGGGTGGGCGGGTGAGGAGCAGCATTGTGTGTGACTAAGGCCCCAAGAAAGTATGCCCAGGGAAGAGAAGGAGGGTAACTGATATTGCTGCCTGGCAGGCAGGCGAGAGCAGCTCCATGGGTGTCTATAGCCACAAGAAAGGTATGCCCAATGGAAGGAGAAGAGAAACTGATGTTGCTGGCGGGGCGAGCAGCTCCATGGCTGGCTACCACTAGAAAGGTATGCCTGAGGGGAGGAGAAGGAGGGTAACTGATGTTCCTGGTGGGTGGGCGGGCGAGAAGCAGCATTGTGTGTGGCTAAGGCCCCAAGAAAGGTATGCCCCAGGGGAAGAGAAGGAGGGTAACTGATATTGCTGCCTGGCAGGCAGGCGAGGAGCAGCTCCATGGGTGTCTATGGCCACAAGAAAGGTATGTCCAATGGAAGGAGAAGGAGGGAAACTGATGTTACTGGTGGGCAGGTGGACGAGGAGCAAATCTGTGGGTGGCTACGGCCACAAGAAAGGTATGCCTGAGGGGAGGAGATGGAGGGTAAGTGATGTTGTTGGCAGGTGGGCATGCGAGGAGCAGCTCTGTGGGCTGATACAACTGCAAGAAAGGCATGCCTGAGGGGAGGAGAAGGAAGGTAGCTGATGTTGCTGGGTGGTGGGCAGGTGAGGAGCAGCTCTATGTGTAGCTACGGCCACAAGAAAGCTATGCCCGAGGGGAGGAGAAGGAAGGTAACTGATGGTAACTGGCGGGTGGGTGGGCGAGGAGCAGCTCCGTGGGCAGCTGCGGCCGCAAGAAAGGTATGTCTCAGGGGAAGAGAAGGGGGGTACCTGATATTGCTGGCAGGTGGGCAAGGATCAGCTCCGTGGGTGGCTATGGCAGCAAGAAAGGTATGCCCGAGGGGAGGAGAAGGAGGGTAATGGATGTTGCTAGCAGACGGGCAGGCGAGGAGCACCTCCATGGGTGGCTATGGCCACAGGAAAGATATGCCCGATAGGAAGAGAAGGAGGGAAACTGATGTTTCTGGCGGGCGAGGAGCAGCTCCGTGGCTGGCTATGGCCACAAGAAAGGTATGCCTGAGGGGAGGAGAAGGAGGGTAACTGATGTTCCTGGTGGGTGGGCGGGCGAGAAGCAGCATTGTGTGTGGCTAAGACCCCAAGAAAGGTATGCCCCAGGGGAAGAGAAGGAGGGTAACTGATATTGCTGCCTGGCAGGCAGGCGAGGAGCAGCTCCATGGGTGTCTATGGCCACAAGAAAGGTATGCCCAATGGAAGGAGAAGGAGGGAAACTGATGTTACTGGTGGGCAGGTGGACGAGGAGCAAATCTGTGGGTGGCTACAGCCACAAGAAAGGTATGCCTGAGAGGAGGAGATGGAGGGTAACTGATGTTGTTGGCAGGTGGGCGTGCAAGGAGCAGCTCTGTGGGCCGATACAACTGCAAGAAAGGCATGCCTGAGGGGAGAAGAATGAAGGTAGCTGATGTTGCTGGGTGGTGGGCAGGTGAGGAGCAGCTCTATGTGCAGCTACAGCCACAAGAAAGCTATGCCCGAGGGGAGGAAAAGGAAGGTAACTGATGGTATCTGGCGGGTGGGTGGGCGAGGAGCAGCTCCGTGGGCAGCTGTGGCCGCAAGAAAGGTATGTCTCAGGGGAAGAGAAGGGGGGTACCTGATATTGCTGGCAGGTAGGCAAGGATCAGCTCCGTGGGTGGCTATGGCAGCAAGAAAGGTATGCCCAAGGGGAGGAGAAGGAGGGTAATGGATGTTGCTAGCAGACGGGCAGGTGAGGAGCACCTCCATGGGTGGCTATGGCCACAGGAAAGATATGCCCGAGAGGAAGAGAAGGAGGGTAACTGATGTTGCTGGTTGGTGAGGAGCAGCTCTGTGTGCAGATACGGCCACAAGAAAGGTATGCCTGAAGGGAAGAGAAGGAGGGTAACTGTTGTTGCTAGTGGAGGTGTGAGGAGCAGCTCCGTGAGTGGCTATAGCTGCAAGAAAACTATGCCCAAGGAAGGAGAAGGAGGGTAACTAATGCTAGTGGGGGCGGGTGGGTGAGGAGCAGCTCCATAGGTGGCTACAGTCACTGGAAAGGTATGCCTGAAGGGAGGAGAAGGAGGGTAACTGAAGTTGCTGGCTAGCGGATGGGCAAAGAGCAGCTCCGTGGGTGGCTAAGGCCACAAGAAAGGTATGCCCGAGGGGAGGCGAACGAGGGTAACTGATGTTGCTGACGGGGGGGTGTGTGTGTGTGAAGAGCAGCTCCATGGGTGGCTACAGTCACAAGAAAGGTATGCCCGAGGGAGAAGAAGGAGGGCAACTGATGTTGGCGGGCAGGCGAAGTGCTGCTCTTTGGGCAGATATAGCCACAAGAAAGGTATGCCCAAGGGGAGGAGAAGTAGGATAACTGATGTTGCTGGTGGGCGGACGAGGAGCAGCTCCATCCACAAGAAAGGTATGTCTGGGTGGAGGAGAAGGAGGGTAACTGATGCTGCTGGTGGGTGGGCAAAGATCAGCTCCATGGGTGGCTACAGCTGTAAGAAAGGTATGTCTGAAGGGTGGAGAAGGAGGGTAACTGATGTTGCTGGTGGGCAAGAAGCAGCTGTTTGGGTGGCTACAGCTGCAAGAAAGGTGTGCCTGAGGGAAGGAGAAGAAGGGTAACTGATGTTGCTGGTGGGAGGGTGGGCGAGGAGCAGCTCCATGGGTGGCTACGCCTGCAAGAAAGGAATGCCTGAGGGAGGAGAAGGAGGGTAATTGATGCGAGTGGTTGGATGGGTGAGGAGCAGCTCTGAGGGTGGCTACAGCCATTAGAAAGGTATGCCCGAGGGGAGGAGAAAAGGAGGGTAACTGATATTATTGGCAGGCAGGTGAGGAGGAGCTCTGTGGGCAGCTTTGGCTGCAAGGAAGCTATGTCAGAGGGGAAGAGAAGGAGGGTAATTGATGTTTCTGGCAGTGAGGAGCAGCTCCGTGGATAACTATGACAGCAAGAAATCAAGCAGTAGGAGGCACTGTGTCCATTCAGATGCTGGCTGCAGAGCTGTACATACCTGATGTTGCTGGCTGGCAGGTGGGCAAGGAGCATCTCTGTGGGTGGCTACAGCCACAAGAAAGGTATGCCCGAGGGAAGGAGGAGAAGGAGGATAACTGATGTTGCTGGCGGGCAGGTGGGTGAGGAGCAGCTCCATGGGCAGCTATGGCTGCAGAAAAGATATGCCTGAGGGGAAGAGAAGAAGGGTAACTGATGTTGCTGGTGGGTGGGTGAGCAAGAAGCAACTCCGTGGGTGGCTACGGCTGCTAGAAAGGTATGCCTGAGGGGAGGAGAAGGAGGGTAGTTGATGTTGCTGGCAGGCAGGTGGGCAACGAGCAGCTCCATGGGTGGCTACGGCCGCAAGAAATCAAACCATAGCAGGGTGCTGTGTCCGTTCGGGTCCTGGCTGCTGAACTGTGTGTACCTGATGTTGCCGGCGGGTGGCTACGGCCGCAAAAAAGGTATGCCCGAGGGGAGGAAAAGGAGGGTAACTGATGTTGTTGGTGGGCGTGCAGGTGAGGAGTAGCTCCATGGGCAGCAATGGCCGCAAGAAAGGTATGCCTGAAAGGAGAAGAGGGAGAGTAACTGATGTTGCTGGTGGGCAAGCTGGCAAGGAGCAGCTCCATGGGTGGCTGTGGCCCAAGAAAGGTATTCCCGAGGGGAGGAGAAGGAGTGTAACTGATAATGCTGGTGGGCGAGGAGCAGCTCCATGGTTGGCTATGACCACAAGAAAGGTATACCCGAGGAGAGAAGAAGGAGGATAACTGATGTTGTTGGTGGGCAAGTGGGTAAGGAGCAGCTCCGTAGGTCGCTATGGCTACAAGAAAGATATGCCCGAGGGGAGGAGAAGGAGGTAACTGACAATGCTGGCAGGCGAGGAGCAGCTCCATGGTTGGCTATGGCCACAAGAAAGGTATGCCTGAGGGGAGGAAAAGGAGGGTAACTGATGTTGTTGGTGGGCGTGCAGGTGAGGAGTAGCTCCATGGGCAGCTATGGCCACAAGAAAGGTATGCCTGAAAGGAGAAGAAGGAGAGTAACTGATGTTGCTGGTGGGCGAGCTGGCAAGGAGCAGCTCCATGGGTGGCTAAGCTGCAAGAAAGGTATGCCTGAGGGGAGGAGAAGGAGGGTAACTGATGTTGCTGGTGGGTATGTAGGCAAGGAGCAGCTCCATGGACGGCTATAACCGCAAGAAAGGAATGCCCGAGGGGAGAAGAAGGAGGGTAACTGATGTTGCTGGCAGGCAAGCAGGCGAGGAGCAGCTCCATGGGTGGCTACAGCTGCAAGAAAGGTATGCCCAAGAGGAGGAGGAGGAGGTGAAGGAGGTTAACTGATAATGCTGGCAGGCGAGGAGCAGCTCCATGGTTGGCTATGGCCACAAGAAAGGTATGCCTGAGGGAAGGAAAAGGAGGGTAACTGATGTTGTTGGTGGGTGAGCGGGCGAGGAGCAGCTCCATGGGCGGCTAAGGCTACAAGAAAGGTATGCCCGAGGTGAGGAGAAGGAGGATAACTGATGTTGCTGGCGGGCAGCGGGCAATGAGCAGCTCCATAGGTGGCTATGGCTGCAAGAAAGGTATGCCCGAGTGGAAGATTAGGAGGGTAACTGGTGTTGCTGGCAGATGAGCAGGCAAGGAGCAGCTCCATGGGTGGCTACAACCACAACAAAGGTATGTCCAAGGGGAGAAGAAGGAGGGTAACTGATGTTTCTGGTGGGCGGGCGAGGAGCTGCTCCATGGGCGGCTATGGCCGCAAGAAAAGTATGCCCAAGTGGAGGAGAAGGAGGGTAATGTGGCGGGCGAGGGAGGAGCAGCTCCGTCAGTGGCCATGACTGCAAGATAGGTATGCCTGAGGAGAGGAGAAGGTAGGTAGCTGTTGCTGGCAGGAGGGCAAGCAGCAGCTCTGTGGGCAGCTACAGCCACAAGGAAGGTATGCCCAAGGGGAGAAGGAGGGTAACTGATGTTGCTGGCAGACAGACAATAACCACACATACAAAATAAAAACATAAGTTAAAACACAAAGTGATAAATCATTTTAAAAAGTCATTGTGGAGTTGAAGGACCAATTTTTTTACCTGTTAACTGAAGGCAATTTTGCATTGACTGGCCAGAAATGTAGGGGAAGTGAATTCCAGCTATACGGGACAAAATGGCTAAAGGAGTAGCAAGTCCTCTTTGTTTTTACCCAGATATTGATAATTCCAGAGAGCCAAACCTCCTCAAAGAACACTGGACCTCTCTAATAGTAACTTTGTTGTGCAAATATTTCAGAACTGTTCCCTGTGCACATTTGTAGGAGAAAAGGATTTTATTATATTTTCTATTATTCTCCAAAGAGACCCGCCCTCACTGAATGTGCACAGTACAATGATGAGAGTCCCTACAGCACTCCAATATCAATCTGGCCAGTCGATTAGAGGGAACATCCAAACCATGTAATTTATCTAAACTGTAATTATCATACAGTGCATCTGCAAAATTCAAAAGTTGAAAGACTTGGGTCTGTATTTTTTTTTGCCTTGTAACTGGCTCCAGACAGTTTTGGGACCTAGAGCTCAGCTCTAGTGCCAACCAACTTGATTAGTTTTTTTGACTTGAATGTTTCCAGTAGCATTTAGCATCCAATATTCAAGATTTGTATGTGCCCACGTGTAGGATATTTTTGCCTTCCACAGTTTGCAGTTGCAGTTTGGGATTCTGAACTGTCTTTAATTTTGTCGGTGTACCAAGCAGCAAGGTGTTGGTTTTGCTGGCATATAATAGAAGTTGAAAAGACTCCAAAAAATGTTGATGCTCCACAAATGGTACTAGAGGAGGTTGCTCCAAAACTCTCGGCATGGTGATCATAGCCAATATGCAGATAACCAGTAAAAAGAAAGAGCTAGGCACTCGCACAACTAGCAAACAGACAGTCTTACCATTTCTTCAGTGCAAATAGACTTCAGTCAGTGTTAAAGTTAATCATGGATGAAAAATACAGCACAGCACTTACAGTGTTTCACGCTTTAAAGCGAGCACTTTTTCAAAGTTGAGAGAAGCGCCACAAAAGCCTGTTGTCGCTTTGCTTGCATTACCTCTAAGGAAGCATCACAGGCAGAGACCGCTGCATCATCTGCATAACATGGTAGTCTACACCTCTGACACTGTTCCCTAGCTCCTTTAAGTACAACATCAAAAGCAAAGAATCCAGGACCGATCTCTGAGGGAGCCCCCTTTCGATAGTAAGCTTCTTGGATACTTTGCCTTTTACTCTAGTCATCTGTCTTACCTTACATAAATAGGAAGTGAACCATTCCAGAGCCCTCACATCTACTAATGTCCTGGAGCTTTCCCAGGAGGCTCTGACGATCCACCCTGTTGAAGGCCTTGGAGAGATCAACAAAGATGACCCCAGTAATCCTCCCAGAGTCCATTGCAATGTTAACATGACCCAAGACCTTCAACACAGAGGCAATAGTGTTTTGGCGCTTATGAAAGCCTTATTTGTTGTCACTTTAGGATTGGATGTTAGTTCATGAGGGAGGTTTAAAGAATACTGTGCCAGAGGCTATAAGAAATGGAGGGATGGGGAAACTGTTAATCATCAGCTGGAATATTCAGGGCATGCTAAATAAGCTGGTGGATAAAGCATTTATCTCTTTTCTGGAACAATGTGATTGCATTTTATCAGTGGAAACTTGGCTGGATGATGCTGGTAACTTTAACTTGGATGGTTATGTTAGAGTGTAGTGTTTTGCGGCATGTCATTCAAAATTGTGGGGAAAGTGCTGGGATTGATATTGTAAGGAAATACAACTTAAAACTTTTGATACGGCAAATAGAATGTGATGGTGGCTAGGATCTTGTTTTAAAAATGGATGAACCCTGGTACATGAACATACAAACATGAAAAAGCCCAGCAGAAGAAGACCTGAAGGTCTATGAAGTCTGCTCATTATGGAGCTCATACACATTTGCTTTATGTTGCTCTGCTCCTCCCTTGTCACCTTAACTTTCCCCTTGACTCTATCTCCTCCTCTTTTAAATCCTCCAACTGGCCGGCCCACCAGCACAGTGGTAGCATTACCACTTTTGACACCGACGACCCGGGGTCAGAAGCAATCTTGGGAGTAGGAGGGCTGGCCAGGGGAAGGAGGATTGAGCATCCCACGGACTGCTCTCCTCCTCCAAGGAGAGGGTGGGGAAGTCACTGGTGCAATTCTGACCCCTTGCAGTGGGGAGCGTCTGACTGCTAGGGCTGGCTCTAATTGGGGGACATACCAGACATATGGCATACACGCCACTTACGTCATTGCATGCCCCCGAAGAACAACAGGAGGAAAAATCCCAACCTGCAGGATGACACCTCCCTTCTCGCAGGTGTCGCACCTTCCTACCAGGCTCACCGGTCATATCCGAACTAAACTTCTCCCGGGATATAGGGGTCAGTCCTAAGGGGCACCACCATGGGAGGTAAATCGTGGGGCATGGTAGACTGGCTGGTAAGTCCTGTAGAAGGTGAGTTGACGGGGCCAGGTGAGTGGATAGGCTGAATGGGGCTGGCTGGCAGTGGAGGAATAAAGCATACTAACTAAAAACAAACCAAAAAAATCCTCCAACGGAATTGAGATTGACTGCCTCCTCTGGCAGTGTGTTCCTCTCTGCCACCACCCTCTCAGTGAAGAACTGCCTTCTGGCCACTTTCCTGTACCCCTTCCCCCATCAGATTGTAGCTGTGCCCTCTGTGTTTTTGTTTTCACCTCTGCAAAAAGAGATCCCTAGGTTGTTCTTGTTAATGCCTTAAAGGTATTTGAAAGTCCAATCATGTCTGCCCTCTCTCTTCTCTCTTCTAATTATTTGTTTAGTTAGTTTTTGTTGACCAGGTAAATGCACTAGGCAAACAAATGCCTATTTTCAGGCACGACCCAGGAGATTACGTACATGAAATGCAGTAACAAGGAATGGTACAAGGGAATGACAATTCAGGCAGAGCAAATCATTATATAATACAGCATAAAAGGAAGAACAATATATAAAACATTAAAAACATAAATAAAAACAGTGAAAAACTTCAACAAATCCACATGGGACCAGGAGAAATAAGGTGCATAGCGAAGATAAGCAGCCATTGTCTGACTGTATAAAATAAGTTCCCTATTGTGATTAAACAAATATGAAGACACACAAATCACCAGAATTTAGCCAGTATAAATATGATTCAGGGGCAGGAGCACTTAGACACTCTGAGCAGGTGTTCACAGTACCTACTGCGGAATGAGGATGCCAAGGGAGTTTGCTGAATGTTGGCTGGAATGGTGTTCCATGATACTGGTGTTGCAAAGGCAAAAGAGGAGTCCCTAGTCCTGGTTCTAAGTTTGGGGATCTCTAACAGGGCATTTACTCCAGAGACAGGTATATGATTTTGAAGGATGCTATAGACAACACCACCAAGTGAGAGGTCATGAAACTGGGATGGGGAAGCCAGCCAAGTCTGTCATAAAGAGAGCAGTGGTGTGCCAGTCTAGGTAATGCCAGAGCAAAAAAAATAAATGCTGTTATAGGCTACATCCCATCTCAAGAGAGTGGTTTTTGAGGCAGATAAAAAACACAGGAGCACCACAGAGGGGATTGGGTAGAAGCATGCCTTTTGCAATAGCTAGTCTACCTTGCAGGGTCAGATTATGGATGACATTGTAGGACATACCCAGCATGGAGTTGACAGATTTGCGGACATTGGTCACGTGCAGCGAGAAATGCAGTGAGGGAAGTGGGGACCCCTACAAGTGTTGGGGCAGGATTGGATTGGGATTATCCAAATCTCTCAGAGCCTGGAGATTTGTAAACAAGAACCTGCAAAAGGAGTTTACATCAGTGTGGAGGGCTAAGCCAAAGACATTCAACAGGAGTCCGTAATACTGTTACCATCCATAGCTTTTTATTGGCAGGATTTTAGATAAGATCCGAGAGAAGGCAAAATCCAAACGAACTTTCAAATATAACACAAAATTTAATAAAATAAAAAAAAAATGAACAGGGCAACTCAGTCTACCATTTCCGATCCTTAGTATTTTCTTTTAGCAGGAGAAGCTCAGCTGCCCAGGTAGGTGTTACAGGTACAACACACAGGCAGGATCAATCTGCTTCATTTCAGTCTTGACCTTCAATTTAAAGACCCAGCAACATTCTGATAGGATAACACTTCTGTCAAACAGCATACCCAGCACCAAAATATAATTAAATGCCATTTCTAACATGAAAATAAACAGGAAAGTATAACAGAACCTTTTCCTTTTGTAATAAACCTAGCTAACCCTTGTAATTCGGTTTAAAGTCTTTTATCTAAAAGTTTTAGAATTCTGAGAGCCCTCCCCCTAACGTCATGGCATAAAAAAATGGGAAAGCAGCCACCCGGTTCCTATAGGAACAGCAGAGAAGGAATCCGGGCAACGAGCCGAGAAAGAACCAAATATTGCCTCAAAACAGTTCCCCATACAATAGAAACGAACCCCAAAATGCAAAAATTACAAGGTAAGCCTAACACTTACCGCGACATTCCACTGTATGATTGAATTAAAGAAGTGATAAACGCTACAGTGCAAATGTGCGCACAGTCTCAGAGGAATACAAAAAAAGAAACGGAATTTATTTCACCGCAAAGGTAGTGATTGAAAGGGGAAGGGGGGGGTTCACAAAAAGCACAGTACCTAGCGATTCCTACTGGAATAAACTAAGTTGATTTAGGACCAAATTTATACAGGACTCGAGAAAGAGGGACTGCGCTAGACTGGCAGCCGAAAATAAACAAAAAATCCACTTAATTTTCGGAACGCTAGCAACCTTTCTCACTTTCTCTGCCCTTGAATGCTCATTTTATTTTACCACAGACAGAGACTTGTTTCTTCTTTTATTTGGAAATAAGGGGGGGAACAATACAATAGCGTAGCATAGGTGGCCAGGCTACACCACGCTATTTCCTACACACAGCAAGGACATAGAAGGGATTACCAAACTCAAACAAAGACTACTCATGCATACTTCAGGACAAACACAGGGAAACACATAAAACTAAATAGTTTCTGACACTGTCCCTACCACAATCAGGAATACCAACCCTCATAAAATAAAAATGGCGAATGTTCAGTGGGTGAGAAGGTATAAGAAGAAGAGTTACCACTGGGAGGAGGTGCAGATGCAGTACCGTAGACCTTGGTATATATGGAGAGGCCACTGAAGAAACTGTTGAAAGTGTTTGCTATGGTAGTACTACTCGAACAATTAACATCATTAAGTATGATGTCAAAAGGGGAGTGCTAACCAATTTTGTCCAACATGCATTTAACCTATCTCTAACAAAAACCCAGGGTTGTCAGCAGACTGGAGTTGAAAAGCTGCTTACAATGTGAGCTTGTAGCTCTTTTACACTCGTCTCAACATTTCCCGTATAGGGCCCAGTCAGAATGGGAAGAGGATACCTGATAGGCAAGCAATTTTTTATCCCTCTCCATAAGCTTGGAGGGAAGGGGCAGTCCAGCCATTTAGTAATAGTCCTCTGACCCTCCTCTGTGTAACAGTGGCAAATTTATCCTGTAGGCCTATGAGAGTAGAGGTAAAAAAATGACACTGATTAATTGATTTTTGAGATCTTATAGAAAAAGGACCAGTCAGTATGGATATCTGCTGATCTAAAAAGTTCCAGGTCCAGACTGGAAAAATTACAAAATTTAATAACTCTAGGAGGTGGCTTTATCAGCTTAGTACAAAAAACGGGAGAGTGATCACTAACAGTATCAGGAAGTGCACCTGACCATCTGCTCTTCTCAGATCAGGGAGTGAGAAGCCAATCAATGAGGGTAGCCATGCTTAAGTTGTTGCATGCCCTAGTGGGTTCAGAGATTAGCAGAGTCAAGTTAAGTCTGCTAAGGGTCTATGCCATGGATTTGCTGCAATTGGAGAACAAGTTGAAGTTAAAATCACCAAACAGGATGAATTCCTTGGCCCGGATATTCAGACTACACCGGGCAGTGGCGCAAGCCGGTGCTTGGCACAACTGGGCTGTGCCAGGGCATGGAACAGGTGATATTCAATGGTGCTGCGCCATGGCTCAGCACTGCTGATTATGGCACAGTGGCACTGTCCCAGCGCAAGACAGGGAACAGGAGCAGGGGGTTGCGCCGGTGCAAGTGCAGTTGCACTAGCTGCATCACCCAAGATATTCAACATGGGGCATGCAAATGAGGCCATTATGCATGTAAGGCACAAATGGAGCCATTTGCATGCCACTGTGGCCCCATTTGTATGTGATGCGCTGATCCCCAGCCATTGCACCTGGCACCTGCCAGGCTGCAGCCATCGGGGATCGACTCCGTGATGTACTAGTGCAGTCCCTCGCTCCCGTACACCCGATCATGGGCATGTGTTATAGCACAACCCTGGTGGCCCAGTGGCAATCCCCCCCATCACCCGATCGCAGGCACAGGTACCGTTTGGAACTCTGGTGGTCCAGTGGTAACCCCCATCACCCGATCGCAGGCATGAGTGTATGTAGATTCCCTGGTAGTCCAGTGGTACCCCCATTGCCCAATTGTGGGCATAAGTGTAGTTAGAATCCCTGGTGGTCCAGTGGGAAGCCTCCCCCCCTCGCCCGATCACAGGCATAAATGTATTTAGTAACCCTGGTGGTCTAGTGGGAAGCCCCCCCCCAGTCCAATCATGGCATCTGTCTGGTTGAGACCCTGGTGGTCCAGTGGTACCCCCCTCCCCACCTGCACACTGAGGTCACCTGCCACCCAGCCCCCCCGTCATCAGCGGGTGGCAGCATCCCACCTGCATTCTGCCTGGCCACCTGCCAAATGACAGCATACAGAATGGTCTATATGTCTATTGGGCCACTGCATGGACCAATGGGCGTGCAGGCCATACTGTACTACACAGGCCCAATATGTGAATGAACACGTAGACCAATAGGTGTACAGATTGTACTGTACACTGTCAGTCGGCAAGCGGCCAGGCGGCATGCAGGCGGAGTGCTGCTGCCCACTGATGACGGGAGGATGCAGGGTGGGGGACCTCAGTGGGTGGGTGGGAGGGGTACCACTGGACCACCAGGGTCTCAACCAGACAGATGCCCGCAATTGGCTGAGGGGGGGCTTCCCACTGGACCATCAGGGATTCTAACTGCACATATGCTCACAATTGGGTGATGGGGGGATCACCATTGGACCACCAGGGCCATCTCTTCGAGTGGTGTAACAGGCTGTGCTTTGAAACAACTGAGAAGCTGCATGGGATATACTATATTGGATTAGAAATCTACAACTGATCTCTCTTACTTACATCTGAGGGAGGTTTTCCTTACTTTACAGTCTTACATTGGGATTGTTTTGTGTTTAATTTCATTTTTTAATCAGGAAGGGGGTTTTCAAAACTACTTATCTTGTGAGCAATTTCAGAAGGGTTGAAATAACTGCATATTTGATTTTCCTTTGTGGCTATCTGGACTGTCTGCTAGTATTTTGACAGTTTACATTAATTTAGTTGGAAATAAAATAGTTGGAAATATCTTACTGGTAGTAGCTGTGTAGGGCAGCTTGCTGACAGGAAGGCACTCATCGCAGCAGTGGGTCAGAGCTTTTAGCTGATTGTTTTGTGAGGGCACAGTTTAGGCCCAACCCCTTCCCACCCTCACCCCACCCACCCCTGGAAATAGTTCCTTTATACCTGGGGTTCTGACATCATTTCCTCAAGAGTGCAAGGTGCATATCACTGTCATATCCTCTCTAGCACACTGCACTGACAATATAAGCATACACATTGTATAAGATATATATTTCTATATAACATGCCAATCACACACACAAACACACACAAAAAAAAGGAAAGTAGATAAACATGTGGGGAGTAGTGCAATGTAATGGCTGTGGGGCAGTAGTCTTCCGGGAGTCTTTCTGGAGGCTGAGATGCTGCCCTATTTGCAGACAACTCTCTGCCCTGAGGGAGGAAATTACCCGTCTTCAGCCCACACTGGACGGTAGGAAGGGAACCTCCCCCATCCAGGGAGCACCAGAGCTACCACCACTACCTCAGAGGTTGCGAAGAAAGCACAGCAGTTGAACCACAGTGGGTTCAGGGAGGGTGAGGATGGTGTAACAGAGTCACACCCAGTCAGTTGTTCCACTCCACAATCCATACACCATTCTGGGGGAGCATAGCTCCCCTATGGATGCACCCGCAGAGGAGACTAAGGAGGCTGAGGACAACTGTCACAAGGGAGGCCCACAGGAAGGAGGCAGAGGACACCACAGGGAAAGGAAGCAGCTCCTGGTGGGAGACTCAGTTATTAGGGGGATAGAACTGGGGGGAGCTGGGAAAACTGAAGTAAGGTGCCTGCCTGGTGCCATGGCTTGGAGGACAGGAGGCGCATCCTCAGGATCACAAGATCCAGCTGCACGGAGTCTGAGCTGGGCGTTATTGTCCACGTGGGACAAATAACATGCTCATCATGAGATTAGAGCAGTGCAGAAGGACTTTGCAGAATGGGAGGGGCCTAAGACAAGTAGCACACACAGTATCCTTCTCAGAGGTGCTGCCTGTCAATGGCATGAGTGAGGCGAGGTACTTTGCACCATGCAGTTTAATGAATGGTTGAAGAAATGGTGTGGAGCACAGGGTTTGGCTTCATTGGGGACTGGGGTTCCACCTGGAGGGACACCAGCCTATACTGGCAGGATGGTCTGCATCTGTCCAGAAAGGGACAAGTCTTTTGAGCAATTGGTTTAAATGCTTCATTGGCAACCTTTAAACTAGGTCAAGGGGAGGCACTGATAAGCAGCAGGAAAATCCCAGCCTCTCCTACAAAACAGGGTACTAAATGAGAAAAGACAGAGGTAGAAAGGTCAGTGGGGGATGCTGCAACAGAAGGTAAAGCCATCAAGAAATGGAGAGCAATGAGTACCAATGCCCATAGTCTGAGTAACAAGCTTCCTGAATTAGTGGCCTTGATGGAGGAGGAACATCTGGATATCGTGGCAGTCACAGAAACATGGTACACACAAAACCATGACTGGGACATAAACATACCAGGATACACTATCTACAGGAAGGACAGGGAGGGTAAAAGAGGAGGAGGAGTAGCTCTTTACATAAGGGAAGAAATCAAAGCAACAGAACAAAAGGGAAAACAGGGGAGAGAAGAAGCACTGTGGGTAAATATGGAGACCGGCAATGGCACCAGAATCCGCACAGGGGTTGTATACAGACCCCCTTCTCAGGGGGAGGAAATGGACAAGGAAATGATAGAGAGTATACTTAGAATGGCAGAAAAAGGGGAGATATTGCTGATGGGTGATCTGAATATGCCAGATGTTAACTGGAGTGCAGTTGCAGCAGCCACTTTGAAGAGTGGGGCTATTCTAGATGCCCTACAGGGGGCATGCCTTAGACAACTAGTATTGGAGCCCACTCGAGAGGAAGCAATCTTAGACCTGGTTCTCTCAAATGGAGATGAAGAGAGGATCACAGATGTAGAAGTGGGTAGCCATCTGGGAACTAGCGACCATCGAACAGTATGGTTCACAATAAACACAGCAATGGAGTCAAGCCATACAAAGGCAAAAGTACTGGACTTTAGGAATGCTGACTTTGCCAACATGGGTGAGTGCCTAAGGAATGCACTAGCAAATGGGCAGGAAGGAGGGGTGGAAGAACAATGGGGAATAATAAAAACTGCCATCACAGAGGTAACAAGCCTTTGTGTGAAGCAAATAAAACGAAATGAGGTAAGAAACCACTATGGTTCTCAAAGGAAGTAGCAGTGAAGGTTCAAGAGAAAAAGAAAGCATTCAGGAAGTACAAGGAATCACAGAAGGAGCAGGACAGAGAACAATATCAGTTAAAGCAAAAGGAAGCTGGGAAGGCAGTCAGAACAGCAAAGGCCCATATCGAGGAAAAGATAGCCAACTCCAGTTAAGAAGGGGATAAAACCTTTTATAGGTACATCAGGAGGCGAAGGAAGACCAAGGAGGATAGTGAGGGCTTAATAAAGGGATGGAGGGTGGGCAGAGGGTGACTGTGAAAGGCAGAGATACTAAACAAATATTTTGCTCAGTATTTACAAAGGAAGAGGGAGGTACCTAAAACAAACAGTAGAGACACTCTGGATACAGAAGTTGATACCAGCCCATTTACAGAAGAAAGAGTTCTGAAGAACTCTTAAAACTGAAGGTGGACAAAGCAATGGGGCCTGATGGGATTCATCCCAGAATTCTAAAAGAACTAAGGGTAGAACTAGTGACACCACTGACTACCCTCGTTAACAAATCATGGGAGGATGGGGTGGTACCGAGGACTGGAGGAGCAGATGTGATTCCCTTCACAAAAGTGGGAGCAAGGCAGAAGCAAGAAACTACAGACCTGTTAGTTTAACCTCAGTAGTAGGGAAAATGATGGAATCACTTCTGAAGGAAAGAATGGTCGAGTATCTAGAGGCTAGAGGGCACAGGACACAAGGCAACATGGATTCACAGCAAGAAGGTCATGCCAGACAAATCTGATAGAATTTCTTTGACTGGGTGACCAAAGTAGTAGATCAGGAGGGCTGTGGACATGGCCTACCTAGACTTTAGCAAGGCATTTGACACAGTCCCACACAAAAGATTAATATACAAGTTAGCCAGCCTGGGAGTGGGTCCCAAGATGACAGCCTGGGTAAAAATTGGCTGGAGAACAGGACACAGAGAGTAATAGTAAATGGAGTCCACTCTAAAGAAAGGGGTTACTTGGGGGTACATGAGGTTCAGTATTAGGACCGGTCCTCTTTAATGTCTTTATAAGTGACATTGCAGAGGGACCAGGAGGAAAAGTATGCCTCTTTGCAGATGACACAAAGATCTGCAACAGAGCTGATGCACAAGGTGGGGTGGAAAGGATGAGAAGGGACTTGGCAAGGTTAGAGGAATGGTAAAATGTATGGCAGCTTAGATTTAATGCTAAGAAGTGCAAGGTAATGCACCTGGGAAGCAAAAACCCTGTGGAAGAGTACACAATGGGGGGTGAGATACTAACAACAACAAAAATGGAAAGGGACCTGGGGGTAGTCATATCAGATGACCTAAAGGTGGGCAAACAATGAGAGGGCAGCAAGGAGGCTGGGGGATACTGGGATGCATAGGAGGCATCACCAGTAGAAAACAGGAAGTTATCATCCCTCTGTACAGACAGCTGGTCAGACCCCATCTGATACTGCGTGCATTCTGAAACCCAATCTCCATAAAGACATAGACAGAATGGAAGCTGTCAGAGGAGGCAACTAAAATGGTGCAGGGTCTGCACTGGAAGACATATGAAGAGAGACTTAAGGAGCTTAATATGTATAGCCTCGAGGAAAGGAGGGAGAGGGGGGACATGATAGAAACTTTCAAGTACCTCAAAGGAATCAACAAAGTCCAAGATGGTAGCATCGTTTAAAAAAAGAGGTGTGCAAGAACAAGAGGGCACAATTTGAAGATGGTCGGGGGGGGCGGCTCAGTGGTAATTTAAGGAAGTATTTTTTCACAGAGAGGGTTGTGGATGCATGGAACGGCCTTCCGGAGGAGGTTGTGGAGTCAAAAACAGTGGTGGAATTCAAGCATGCGTGGGACAGTCATAAGGCAATTCTAGGGGTTGGGGGGTAGGAAGAAGTAGGCTGCTGGTTAACTAGGATCTGCAGCTTATCCATTAGGTAGGGAAATGGGCAGACTGGGTGGGCCAAGCGGTCCTTATCTGCCGTCAAATTCTATGTTTCTATATGCTGGCGATTGGGCGAAGGGGGGGGCACAATGCTCCCAGGCAGGGTGCTTGTGGACAGTGTTCAGGGTGGGCAGGTGGCCACCCACAGTTCGCGGCTGCTATGTTGCAACCTGCAATACAGCAGCCCTCCTGTGGGTGGCCAGAATTTGTTCTTTGTTTTTTCAGGCACAACTTTGCGCCCCCCCTGAGTGGCGCAAGGCAGATTTGTGCCAGCATATGCACTGCACATCCCAGGCTGAATATTGGGATGTGCCGCATATGCATGGGCACGCCCCTTGCATTTGTGCCACATGTATTACTGATGCACCCTGGTGCATCGGAAGTTGCGCATTGCAACTCGCCCCTTTGAATATCGCACCAGGGCGCATTGGGGGGTTTTGCATGGCGCATCCCTGTTGCGCCATGCACAAACCCTTTGAATATCCAGGCCCTTGTTTTTAACCACAATACCCAGAGACTTGATCAAAGTGGATAGGAGATTTATGTTCAAAGTAGGTGGTAAGTAGATGCAGAAAAGGTGGAGCAGTTTAGCATTTCCCAGCATATGTACCCCATGGCAGTATTCAATGGGGGATGCAGGCAAAGGAGTGTTGATTTTGATAGGGAGACACTAAGGTGAGATATGAAATAGATCAGGGTACCTCCTCATTTCTTGGGGCCAATTTAAATTATACCTGGGAAGGGCACAGAGACTATCAGGTGTGGATGGTTTAATCCAGGTTTCAGATATACCCAGCACTTCAGGCTGGCAGTGGGACACCCAGGACATAAGTTTATCCTGATTGGGGATGAGGCACGTTATATTAAGATGCACAATCTTTAATCCCTTAGTAGACTGCCAAGGTGACAGACTGAAAGTAGCAGGGATTGTAGTGGGAGGACCAGGATTTAATTCAGTATCGCTGACTGGCGATAAGTGAGCTAAAGTTATGTAGGATAGTGATCAGTAACACAGGTACACACACTTATTGGTACAACCTCAGTGACATTTTTTTAAGTATGAACCCATCAAAAAGATACATTGTTTAGGCAGGCACAGATGACAAGGCATAGAAGGTTGTAGTTGTGCTATATGATTTGACATATATGAATTTGTAAGGGTTTCAGACTTATCCTTGTGGGTATAAACATGTGGAAGTGAGTCTGAGACAAGCAAGGCTCCCCCTTACAATATACTGAGAAAAGTGTACACTAGTAGCAGGCCCATAGTTGATGGCACTGGAAAATTATTTGTCAGGACAAAATTAGCAGAAACTGACCCCACCCAAATAGGGTGATATTGCAGGTACTTAGAATGTAGGTTAACAGCACAACCCCAGTAGTAGGGTGAGGTTTAGGTTAGTAAGCAATTACCAAAGTACACAGAAACCTTTAGTATTATGACTCAAATGGAACACATAGTGGTCCTGGTCTTCTATTTTTCAGACCCCAGATATGAAATTGTACCAAAATCACAAGGGCCACCAAGGCAGGCTTTTTCCAATCTAGGTTAGCATCTGCCATAAACAGTTCCGTCGATTTCTGGAAAAGTCTAAGGGAAGTTGAAGGACACTGTTCAGTTAATGCCCTTCCTGCCAAAATTACCTCTGGCAATACCAGCACCACTGATAGGCAGGGTATACTTGACCTCCTAAATAATAATTTTGCAATGGCCGGCTTAGCCTTTGACACATCTGCTGCAAGCAAACTTCGACTACAGGCCCCAGGTCCTACTATTGCCAGTTACCCTAATAAGGCCCCTCCACTTGAAGACAAATTCTCCTTCTGCTCTGTCACGTATAAACAGGTGGAAGACCTGCTCCTGGGTCTTGATTCTAGGAAAAGTGCAGGAGCAGGTGACTTAGAACCCTTCTTTTTAAAACTAGGCCATCATGCTTTAACTGCACCGATAGCTCACCTATTCAATTTGTCTTGTCTTCCGGTGAACTTCCTTCCATTTGGAAAATGGCACATATAGTCCTGCTCATCAAGTCCAGTAATCCCAGTGACCTAAATAACTACAGGCCAATTTCCTTGCTGCCCATTCTCTCAAAACTTCTCGAAAAAGTAATAAATTCCCAGCTAAGAGAATACTTGGACTCGACTCTGATTCTAAACTCCATACGGTCAGGATTCAGGAAAAGTCATAGTATAATCTCCACCTTAGCTAAGGTAACAAATGATAGACACCTAGCACTTGACTCCAAACCATTTGTAGGCACCCTATTTCTCAACCTGAGTAAGGCCTGTGACTAAGTCGACCACGATCTGCTATTGACCACCCTACAAAACACTGAAGCAGATGCTATTATGGTCAGTTGGTTCATGTGCTATCTAAAGGGCAGAAAACAGCAAATTAAGGCACAAGGAGACCTGCCTCCACTTCAGACGTTACTCAGAGGTGTCCTCCAAGGTTCAATTTTGGGACCTTTACTTTTCGCTATCTACAGTAATAGTATCGATGCAGGCATCAGTCGAGTAAGTGTATATTTGTTCCCTGATGATACTGTTATTTACATAGCCGAACCTACCCTGGAGCTTGCCTGTGATGCGCTGCAATGTGAGTTCGATACACTTCAGCATAACCTCCTGAGTCTTAAGCTCCTCCTGAACACAAAAAAAAACGAAGGCCATGACTCTGTCACCCAACCTCATCCCAGATAAATCCCCCTCATCAGGTACTCCGCCACATATAACATCCCTCCTAGCTGAGCCCATTGAAGCCGTAACAAAGTTCAAATAACTTGGCATTGGCTCGATCATAAACTTTCTAACACGGTCCAAATAGAGGAACTATGAAAAAATCTAGAACAGAATCAAGCACCTCCTAACTCAGGAAGCCAAGGTAAGACTAGTACAAACCATGTTTCTTCCCTTCTTGGATTACGCAGCTATCCTATACCAGCACAGTCCCCATTCAGCCTTAGTAAACCTTGACACATTGTATAACAGGGCCCTCAGATTTATCACCGGCAGACCTCTTAGAATGCATCATTGTGCTCTATACGCTATGCTGGGTTGGCAGTCCTTAACAACCAGAAGGTTCAGAAATGCAGCCACCTGGACCTTCAAAGCTCTGTCTGGTATGCTACCTTCTTGTATTTCCAACATCCTGACATACTCCACTGGAACCTATTCTCTCATGAGGCATTTCTACCTGTATCTAAACATCCCCCACCACCGAACTCGCTTCAGGGCATCATCTCTAAGTCACTACCTGCCTACCCTATGGAATAATTTATAGAATACCTTAAAACTGCCATCCCTAATTAGAATGGCCTCCTTCAAATCTCTTATAAGACATCTGATTGACCATTGCAATTTTTATTCCTAATCATGTCCTCCAGCCATGATGGCCACGCTGCCGGGCTTCTAAGCACCTTCTAGAAAGTGCTAATACCCGGTCTGACATTCATATCCATTCATACCTACATCTAGCCTACAGCTCCTATTTCAGTCAACCATGATCTGCTGTTGATTACTTTCCAAGTCACCCATCCATCCTTAACCACACCCACTCCCACCCTTCTTACCCACACCCCCTTTCGAGGCTCCTATTCCCACCTCTCATATTTTATGCTTGTTCCTGCTGCATCCCTGTCTAAGTGCTGTTCACCATCTCAGGCATACTTCACTACTTCTGCTATATGGTCATTGTTAATGGATCAGTGGAAAACATTGTAAATCCAATGTTTGTGTTTCATCATGTATCACCTCCTAGTATTTTTGACCCTTGTATTTTTGTAGATATTGTACAAATTGTATATAATCTTGTTCTGTTTGGAATGTATATTTTGTAACTTCATTGTTTATTTATGTATATTTTGCTGTTATTGCCTTTTTGAATCGTCTAGGCCCACTTTGTAAATGAGTTTTTCTCAACAGTGTCTCACCTGGTTAAAAATTCCTCATTCAGCCTCAAGCAGCCATTTTGAGTAACGTTAATCATAGAACCTTTCGACTTATATTTATGTTATGGGGCTGAATTTTAAATAAAGATGATTGATTGATTGATCGATTGATTGAAATTACAAGAATATAGGTAGTATTCAGTAGTTATCACCAGGATTACAGCAGATAGCAAACAAAGATTGAAATGCCTCGGCTACTGAAAAGTAATTAGCCCCCAGATGAGAGCTGCAGCACTAACAGTAACAGTTCAAGTTCACCAGCCCCTGTTCATACGGGACATCCAGTTGCCTTTGTATCATCTTGAAAGCCCTTGTCTGCACCGCCTCCAGCTAATTTGTGTCTTTCCTGAGGTAGGGGCTTCAGTATTGCACACAATACTCCAGGTACGGATGCACTGTGGATCTCTATAGTGGCACAATGACCTCCTTCCTCCTGCTGGTGAACCCCCTTGACATAAAACCCAGCATGCTGCTCACCTTCACTGCTGCCTTTTTGCTTTGCATTACATGTTTCATGTTGCTTTTGATTGATATCCCCAGGTCCTTCTCCTCCTCCAAGACTATGACCATCACCCCCCCCCAAGTCTGTACTCAGTCCTAGGGTCCTTGCTCCCTATGTGCTTTGTCTTGCACTTTTTTGCACTGAAACTCAGTTGCCAGATTCCAGACCACCTTCCCAACTTTTCCAGGTCCTCCCTCAGATCCCTTATGCCCTCCTCAGTGTCCACCCTTTCACAGAGCTTGGTATTATCAAAAAAAAGGTATATCTTGCCTTTGATGCTGTTCCCAGTTTCATTAATGAGTACATTGAACAGGACTGGACCAAGCATCGACACCTGTGGAACCTCACTAGTAACCTCCCTCATCCCCGAGGGCCTCCCTACCACCACCCACTGCCTTCTTCCCCCTAGCCAGTTTGCCAACCATCTGGACAATTTCTCCCTTGTCCCCATGTTTTCCGTCTTTTTAGCAATGTCATATAGGGGACTGAGTCAAAGGCCTTACTGAAGTCCACGTAAAGTATGTCTACTGAAATAAAATAACAAACAAACACACTACCGGGTCTAATAATGCTGCCATTAAAAAGTCAAAGTCTGGATCAAAAAAGTAAAATCATGGTGCAAACACAGAGGTATTTAGCAGCAGTGAATTTACTGAGTACTTGGTGAACTTAACAAAGGCTCAGGCACTTTGAGGTGCTCTACCATTTCCTCAGTGGCTCCCTGAGGAAGGAGCACAGCACCTCAAGGTACCAGAGCTTTTATTAGGTTCACTGAGCACTCATTAAATTTACTGTTGGTAAATGCTGCTGTATTTGCACCGTAATTTTGCTTTTCTGATCCAAAGTATGTCTACCGCCTGGCTCCTGTCCACTGCCCTAGTGACCCAACCAAAGAAACTGATCAAATTTGTTTGGCATGATTTCCCTGTCATAAACCCATGCTGCCTGCTGTCCTATTTTATTTTAGTCTTTGGTAACCATGTAAGGTCGACTAGCCACAAGTGTCTGTTTTCAGGGGTGACCTGGGAGCACTGTGTGGTTAAGTGACTTGCTCAGAGTCACACATTATGCAAGTGGAGGTTGTGAAAATCAAACCCAGGTCTGGTCTGCTGGATGTACCAAGCTCATTTACAGCTTGTTACTCTAACCTCTAGGGTGGCTATACTGCCATCCTGGAACCTGTTTGCCTCAATGAACTTGACCAACCTTTTCTTTAAGATGGTTTCCATCAGCTTGTCAACAGTTGTTGTCAAACTGACTGGCCCATCATTCCCAGGCTCATCCCTTGGTCCACTCTTACGCAGGTGCACCACATTAGCTGTCCTCACTCATGTAGAACCACACCTCTGTCCAGAAATCAGTTGAACAGGCCAGCCAGGGGTGCCGCAAGAACTGGCGAAAGCTTTCTATGCTCCCTCGGGTGTGGAACTTGCCCACCTTGAGCCCTTTGAGGACTCTGTCTTTTATTATACTTCTTGAATCATCTCCAGCGCCCCATCCCTATTTTCACCAGTGGAAGTGGCCTGTTCTTTTCCTTCATGAAGATTGAGCTGAAGAACTCATTTAGTACTTTCACCTTCTCCTTGTCTTCCTCTATCTACTCAGTCCATTTTTCAGCTTCACTATGCCCTCCTTTGTTGTTTTTTTCTCCCAGATATAGTGGAAGAAGGTCTTTTCACCCTCTTTGACCCCATCAGATATTCTTACTTCTGTCTCTGCCTTGGCTTGCCTTACCACCTTACTAGTTGGCTTCAGCTTCCCATGTATTCAGTCCTGTCTTCTTCTCTTTGAGTATTCTTGTACTTCTGTATGAAGCCCCTTTCTCTCTCTCTCTCACTGCTTCTACCCAGCTCCTCTGTAAACCAAAGTAGCTTTCTCTTCTTACTCATTTTTCCCCTTCTATTTAGGGCAGGTTTCAGTGACTGCCTGGACCCCCCCCCGCCCACACACACACCCCTTATTATGGCCCTCCTTTCTTCCACACCCATGTCTACCCTGAGCTCTCTCAGTTGTTCCCCTAACATCGATCCCATACATGCAAAGTCCACCTTCTTGAAGTCAAGAACACGTTTTCATGTTTACCAGTTCACATCCCATATCAACCTGAAACCATACAGACTGGTGATCACTCCTTTTCAATAAATCAAGTCAATCAATCAAAATCTTTATTTAACCAGGTGGACACCATTGAGCAAGCTCATTTTCAAGATGGACCTGGACATATACATGTTACAGATATAGAACAGTTACAGTCGAAAAAATAATCAGGGCAATATACAACATACAGGGAGAGCAGTGGCAATACATAACAGTAAGATATAGTCTACTATACATAATAGAAATGTGAGAAATAAAAGGAAAGAAAAATATATACAAATGGTACAAATAATACAAGGAGAGTGCTGTAAATTGCAAAGAGGGGGAATCTTTGAGTAGCGGTATGGTAAAGTTGAAACAAAGAAGGGAGTGGGTGGGAGGATAGAAGCAGCCGGGGCTGGGGTGCCCGAAAGGGACCACTGGAAGCAGAGGATTGACAAACTGCCAATTAAAGGCTCCAACTTATAAGTAGAAGGGCAACTCATATAAGGGCTGTTCAGACAGGATTCAGTGGGACGGACTATGATATTATGTAAGAAGGACAGACAGGAAGAGTTCACGAAACCATGCAGTAGGAGGAGGGAGGTGAAGAGAGGAGCATGAAGTTAGGAACTGAGGGGGGCGAGAAGGGGGAGGTTCTATGCTTAGGTGAATCAGATAGGTTGGGGGAGCAACTGCAGGATTCCATAAAAGACTAGGCATAGAGAGTTTTGAAAGCTGAAAGTTTGATAGGGTTGACCAATTTTAAAGTTTTTTGCAATTGTTCCATAAGGGGGTAATACATATCTTAAGACAGTTCTGCCAAACCACAATTTGACCTTCAGTATGGTGTGCGAGATGTAAGAGGCACTCCTAAGGGCATACCTGCCAACAGTACATAATGGCAGACAATCTGTGATATATTGTGGCAGTTCTTTTGAAATTACTCTGAAAGACCAAAGGGCGGCATTCCTTTGCCTCCTATAGCTAAGGGATGGCCAACCCACGGCAGCGTATAATGAGCAATGATGTGTTGAGAAGGGGAAGCCAGTGAAGAACCTGAGGGCTCTTTAATAAAGTGTGTACAGTTTGACCAGTGCAGTAGCCAGACCCTGGCTGTAGATGAAATCGGCATAGCCCAGCAAAGAGAGGAATGTGGTTTGCACCAGACTTTTCTTAGCATCCCAAAGAAGCAGGTAGTTAATCCTGTAGAAAAGACCAAGCCTCTGTCTAAGCTTCTTTAAGAGGACTTCAATATGGTCATTAAAGGAGAGGCTCTGATTTATCCAGACCCGCAGGTATCTGAACTTTGGTACAAATTCCAGAGGTTCACCTAGTAGCATAGAAATCTGGGGCAGGGTTCCTTGGGAACAGGGTTCAGTGCATGAAGAAACGGTGAGAATAACATCATTTTTATTTTGTTAGCATGCAAGAGAAGTTTCTGGTTCAAAAGCTGGAGTTGCAACTGATTAAATTCCTGCTGAAGGTCTGTACAAGCAGCTTCAGGGGAAGGACTACTAACACCGTATCGTCTGCAAACAGATGGACGTTGACTGTTTTGAGATTGGTATCAAGTCTTTTAATATATATTGCGAAGAGCAGGGGGCCCAACATGGATCCCTGTGGTACACCCCTCAACAAAGGTTTTAAGGGCAAGGATTCTTCCGCTTTTACCTGTTGAAGGAGACCTGATAGATAATTGGAAACCCAACTCAAGGATAGTGGGTGTAAGCCCAGGTTCCGGAGGGAAGTGAGGAGCAGGTCATGGTCAACAGTGTTGAATGCCTTACTTAGGTCTAAAAATACTGTACAGACAAATTTCTTGTCATCCAGGTCAAGCCACCAGTCATTAGTTACCTTGGAGAGTGCTGTGTCATGGCGGAAAGCTGGATTGTAAAGGGTTAAGCAAGTCTGTGGATTCTAGATAGTTCTTGACCTGTACAGTTACAAATTTTTCCAACAGCTTAGACAGGATAGGAAGAAGGGAGATGGGCCTGTAGTTGTTTAGATCACTGGAGTCTCCAGATTTGAAAAGAGAGATGATATGCGCAGTTTTCCATAATTAAGGAAGGATGCACTGGAAGAGTGATAGATTAAAAAAGTGAGTAATCAGCACAGCTAGAACATGGTGAGCAAGTTTCAGGAAAAGAGGGTCTGTAAGATCTGCACCAGCACTCTTTCTGATACCAAACTGCAATGGAAGATCCTCGACCTCTTTCAGGGGTGCTGGCTGGAAGGAGAACGTAGTACTAGAGGAAAAAGGTACTTCATTCTGTATGCAGAGTGGCGAGCGGAGGATGCTGGCAGGGGAGGTGTTGAAGGTTAGACCTGCAGCAGCGAAATGATTGTTAAGGGAATCAAGGATTGTTTGCTTATCTGAGACTGTCTTAGCACCAATGGTGATTCTTGTGGGTAGGGAGTTTTAGGACGCATGACCTTTGATGTTCTTAAGGGTTTTCCAGAATCTAGAGGGATATTTAGAAGAAGCGTCAAGCTCTGTACGGTAATGCTTAGCCTTAGCTTCCCTGACCAACTTGGTACAGACGTTTCTCGACCTTCTAAAGGAAGACCAATCAGCTGCAAGCTTAGTTTTTCAAGCTGTTTTCCAGAGCAAGTCTCTATTATACAGTGTTGCCTTTAGGTCTGCCGTGAACCACCGGCATTATTTTTTCATGGGGCGTACTTTGACCAGTGGTACATTTGTCCAGAACCCCTAGTACAATTCCCTGGAAAGTGTCAAACGCCTTATTAGCTGAGTTTGCTAGATAGACGTCCAAATCACGGAGTCCCTCAGATCTGAGATAAATGCCTAATGGTCAAAATGGTGACGTCAAAAGCCACTGGTTGAACTCGGAGATCCTGATCTTCCTAGCTGAACTGGCTCTGGATACCAGATACTCCAATCCTTATTGGGCAAGTCCACCACTATTTCCAATTTCACTGCCTCCTCAGCCTTCCTTTTTGACCCTTTCAGGGGCTCAGCGACTCTGATGCTTTTAGTGTGATTGCTGTTTGTGGAGGGGTTGTAGGATAACAGATGGACCAAACACTAAACTTTAAGTTCAACACACAATCTCTGTGATGTTTATTCAAAATACAGGAACTAAGCTCCAGCAATGGCATATTTTCCTTTTTCAGTACATCAGTCTGCAGCAACAGACTATGTATGTCCTTTCTCTGCACTTAGCCAGCACCTACTGACACTGATCTCTGATCCAACCACTTTCCAGTAAAAACCCTTCATTCCTACGTGGGTCCCATTTGCTTGGATAGTGGGGGTTCAAAAAGAAAAAAAAACAAGCTAAAAACAAAGAACCTCAGTGCAGAAACATTGAAAAAATGATTACCCCAAATGGCATTGGCAATAAATCCACTTTCAAAGAAATACAACATCATACATACTTCCACAATGCAAAGCATCATGGGATATATATGCAGATCACCATGACATTTCTCATAGGAGGCAGTATGACACAGTGGGTTAAGGCTCTGAGCTGCAAATCTGGAAACCTGGGTTTGAATCCCACAGCCCCCTAGGTGCATACTGTGTGAACCTGAGCAAGTCACTTAACTTCCGTGTGCTTTCAGGTTGCACCTGCAAACAAGCTTTCAGCTTAGTGTGTCTCACCTGGTAAAATAATTGGTAAAAAAAAAAAAATAATTCAGACTTGTTCAGTTTACAGCAATTTACATGCATTTTAAATAGCATGGCTAACTTAATTTCTATAATAGTCATCTACTGCTTTTTACCATAATCAAAAACACCTAGTGCCATGGTATTTTCAACATTTACAGGTTTCATAAACATAAGGTATATTATGACATAGTGCTATTGCCTACTAAATCCAGCAATGATGAACACAGCCTGTTTTACATATGCTTGGAGGTCACAACAATAACCTCCCTGTACGAGGACCTGAGAGGGAAAAGGAAAAGGAAAATGAAAGAGTACACTATAACATAGTCAAGAAAGGGAAGGGGTGCCCATAGGTGGCCAACCTTATGGACTAGAAATTGTAAAGGATAGATTAGTCTAAGAAACAGAAGACCTGTTGCAACAGATTTAAGAAAAGATCGGTCCTCAAGAGTGGCAGGAGCTCCGATCATACTGTTCATCAGTACTAGGTCCAGGATGGCCCGATCCCTTGCCAACTCCATCACCCCTTGCATCAAAAACCCATCCTGGAATGCATCTAGGATTGCTTGGTTCCTGCCACTGGCCTGTGGGATGCTCCAGTCCTTATTGGGCAACTTCACCACTATTCCCAATTTCACCGCTTCCTTAGCCTTCCTTATCTCATCCCCTAGCTCCTTTTCTATGGTTTTGTCATGACTTGACAGTCAGTAGACTACCCACACCCTTATTTTCTTCCTCACCCCTGACTGCAGCTGCACCCATAACATCTCAGTGCCCTCCACCCATGTCTTCCTTGTGATCTTGATCCCTTCTGTAACATGCACTGCTACCCCTCCCCCAACCTTTTGTTCTGTCCTTTCTGTAGAGGATATATCCAGGAAAAGACAGATTCCACCCATGGTTTGGGGTTGCCTAGATCTCAGTGACCATCACCAGATCTGTTCGGCCCTCCGTCATCATGGTCAGAGGTTGCCAAGTTTGTTCCCCATACTCCTAGCATTTAGGGATATCACTATCCACATCCCATGTTTCCATCCCGTCCCAGTCCCCCCCCCTAGCTGTCCCACTGACTTCTCCCCTTCCCTGTCTTTTCCCTTCCTTCTTTCCCACCCCCCCACTGTGTTTTCCATACTACGCCTCTCCACCTCAACCTCTCTTTTGCTTACTGTGCCCTGTACTTGGAGGCAGGCCTTCCTTCATCCTCCTTTTGAGAACCCTGGATGCTGCACCCCCAATTACTCCCTACCCCCCGCTCAGTTTAAATTTAAGTTGCCCATGATGTACTCCCATATCTTGTCACTAAGCACCCTGGTTCCCCCTGCTGAGGTGAAGCTATCTGACGAATACAGGGATTTCTTATCCCCAATTCTTCCCCAGTCCCTCACGCAGCCAAAATCCCCTCCTTTCTGTTCCCTTAGTCACTGGTTGAACTCAGAGATCCTCCTGGCTGAACAGGACCTGGGTACCAGAAGCACCACTGAAAATGCCACTGACCTTGACACCTCCCTAATTTTTCACACAAGTTCCCTAAACCTATCTTGAACTACCTCTACCTCACACCCTGCCAATACATATGTGTCCAGGTGGAGGCTCACATTAGGTTCCCCTCAATACTAGTGAGTGCCCATTGGTAGAAGCTGCTTGGCTGTCACACCTGGGAGGCAGTGTACACACCTTCTATGTGGCCCCCCCTTTCCCCTGTGGCCATCTGATTCCCTTTACAATCAAGTCTTCTATGACCAGAACTCTGCTAATTTCCCTTGGTTTTTGCATGTCCCCTCCCATTACGCTTGTCCTGGGATCCTTTCCTCCATACTTCTCCTATTTATTCCTTCCGAACTACCATTCCCATTTCATCTACCCCCCTTACTCAGGCCCTGCTCCCCTGTTCCTCACTTCCTGTACTGGTCCTTCTGTGCTCGATTACGCTCCCCTGCTCCTATGTCATACTCCCTTCACTAGCTCAGGGGTTCTCCCTGCTGGCTATTCTCCTTATTGCAGCCCTTAAGCTTTCTCCTGTTACACCCCTTGAGCTTCCATCCACTCCCTTTCCCTGGTCTGCTTTAGGTCTAACCTCATTTCCTCTCTGTTGCCCCCCACTGCCTTTTCTCTTTGTGTCTCCGCCTATGCTAGCCTGGATAATGGCTTCCTCCTGGGAGTGGAGTATCAGTTATCTGTTTTGTACAGGCAACCCAATGGGATGTTGTTTCCCTCATTCCCCTGTGTCCCCACTTCCTCTGCCCATCCCCTTTGTCCTATTTACCCTCTGGGGCAGAGGTGACCGCAACCCTAGAACCTTTTGATCCTCTGTCTGTCTACCCCACCCACAACCTTTGGATCTCTCTGGCCCATCTCTGGCCTACTTATCCACTGTCCTCCTGTTGGCCTGTTTAGTCCCCCTATCCCCTGTCCCCAGTGCACCACTCCAGGTCCAGCCATCTCCATATCCTGTCTTTCTAGCAACCTGTTTAACTCTGACCTAAGCACCTGTACCCCAGCCATCATAAACCCCAGCCCCCCTGCACACCACACATCCCCTAACCTCCCAGAGTGCGCCAAGAAAAAACATTGCCACACCCCCTGCAGCTCACCACACTCCCCTCTTCCTGCCTCCTGCTCAGTCATTCCCCTGTCCTTGTAAACCTACCCTGGATAGGGAAATGAGCTCTCTCTCTCTCTCTGTTTCCCTCCCCTTGCAGAACTATCTCAAATAGGAAGTAGTTAGAAACCTACCAGTAACCTGCCTCCACAGGCCTACCCCAGCTAGGGAATAATCAAATCCTACCACTAACCTGCCTCTGGAGGCATACCCCAGCTAGGGAGCAGTCAAATACTACCACTAACCTGCCTCCGCAGGCTTATCCCAGCTAGAGAGTAGTCAAATCCTACCACTAATCTGCCTCCGCAGGCCTACCCCAGCTTGGGAGTAGTCAAATCTTGCCACTCACCTGCTTCCACAGGCCTACCCCAGATTGGGAGTAGTCAAATACTACCACTAACCTGCCTCCGCAGGCCTACTCCAGATAGGAAATAGATAAGATCAACAACTAACCTGTCTCCACAGGCCTACCCTGGTACCTTTTCTTACCTGGTACCTTGTATGAAGATATGGTACTGATTCTTATTAATATTTATTTCCCCCTAAAAAGTTCTCTACTATATGGGAGTGAACTCTGGGAAATAATTGATTCTATAGAAAAAACTACAATTTGATTACCCAGAGGGTACTGTAATAGTAGGAGGAGATATGAACAGAAGACTGGGAATGTTGCAGGAGGCTGAATCACGTAAGAAGAACAAATGTTTATTTGTGAAATCTCAAAAAGGAACTCTTTGAACAAAGTGACTAACTTAAGAGGGCAGAGATTATTTGATGTAATGACTAAATTGGGATTCAACAGTTTAAATGAGAGAACTGGCTCAGATCACTTTCCAGATTAAGATAACACTGGTACTGTGATAGATTATTTTTGAATTGATATAGTGTCGTGAGCTGTAGTAAGGGATTTTAAAGTCAGGAAAGGATAGATAATGACCACATGCCTATAAATGCCCTATTTGAATTTAATGCCTGTGCCCAACATTCTCCTTAAAAGGGGCTTTGTTTAAATTCTAATCATTTAGAGTTTGTAGGCTTCTCTTAAGGCCCTTCTAGCTCTTAAACTCCAGACGGGTACTTGCCCTGATGGCCTTGACCCAAGCTTCTGCACCTCTCTACATCAGTGATCACCTTTCCTACTACCCTCCTCCTTAACCTCTCCTTCCCCTCTGCCTCTGTCCCTGATGCCTGGAAACAGGCTACTGTTATCTCCTCACTACAGGCAGTATCCCTCCTCTAATGGTAACTTTCATCCCATCACCTCTCCCTTCCCCACCCTGGCCAAGCTCCAGGAACATCTTGTCCTCTCACAACTCACCCCTTTCCTTGATGATGACTCTTGTTTCACTCCCTTCCAGTCTGGCTTCAAGAAGTCCCATTCCATCTCCACCTCCCTCCCCCAGCTTACTGACCCCATGCTATCCGGCATGGACCAGGGCTAGTTCACGTCTGCCATGCTTGTTGACTTGATCAAAGCTTTCGACACTGTGTCACACCCCTTCTCCTGGACAAGGACAAGCTTAAGGTGGCAGGGCTTTGTGTCTCCTTGATCAGCTAGTTTCTCTACTTTCTTTTTTTTTTTTTAATTCTGTTTTCTGTCCTACCTTTGGGGGCCTCTCTCAGGTGTAGATGCAAGACTCTTGGCTCTGCTGCCCGCCTGAAGCCTCCACCTCCATATTCTCCAGGCAGACCATCTCCTTCTCACCTCACCCGGCCACCCAACCCCCCCCCCGGATCTGAGCCCCCCAGGGTGGGAACGCCATCTCCTACTGGCACTGTATCTAGAATCGAGATGAGCAACCAGGGAGGAGGAGAGGGACTAGAAGCACAGAGTGGAAGGGCCCAGCACTGGGCATGGGGCCAGGCCACTAATGATGCCTACCCCTGAGGCAGGGGTTTTTCCTTGCTTGCCCCAGGAGCATGCACATGCACAGACGTCCAGTGCAACATGGGCAGTGCCCACTTACAGGACATCTTGCTGGCACTCCCTGCCCCTTGTATGCATGCCACATTGAGCGGCAGCTGCCAGCCTCATCCAGGGGCCACTGTAGCTGCATGGAGCAGTAACCTCCCTCCCCAGGAGAGGAGAGCAGTCCTACAGATGCTTGATCCTCTCCTTCCCCCTGTCAACACTTGGCGCTCTAGTCCGTTCCTGAATTCAGGTCATCAGTGTGGTGTGCGGTGTGGCGTCCAGTGCTTCAACCCTCAGCGCCACTGGGCCGGCATATTTCTCTGCTATCTTGAGGGTGGGTAGCCTGCTGTCTGTATTGGAGACACCCTCCCCCTCCAAATCCCTATCTGCTTAGGCATGCCCCAAGGTTCTGCTCTGGGCCCCATATTGTTCTCTGTATTCCTTAATGACCTCCCTTCAGCCCGTTCCTCTGCATCCATCCTCATGTATGCAGAAGAAACTGTGCTATTTGCCTTTGGCACCTCTGCTACTGACCTTGCTGTCTGTTTCCAACAGGATTTCAACAGTGTTCTGTGTTGGTGTCAATCCAATTCTCTAGCCCTTAATTTTTTATTTAAAATTTGATAACTGGGAAAGGCACACTGAGCCAAGGCTCATTTCCAGGTGTGACCCATGGGAGAGGGTAAGGGAGTTACATAAGTCAGATTAGTAAGAAACATCAAAAAACAACTGGCTGAACAGGTTTAAACATGATACGTACAAACAGTAAATGCAGGTATAATCATGATATATAAATATATATACAGTAAATACAATTATAGGTACATATTTGACAAACACATAGATTACAAGTGCAAAAGTGTGACAGGCAATACATTACAGTATTACAGTATAGACAGGTACAGACAATATGTGTGAAAGCAAATCAATTACAGGTACATATTTGGAAAACGCATAGATAACAAGTGCAAAAGTGTGCCAGGTACATTATAGTACTACAGTATAGACAGGTACAGACAATATGTATGAAAGCAAATCGGTTACATGCAATAGGTGAGCTGACTAATATAGCAGATTAGCAAGAGGCAAGGGGGTCAGAGTGGAGTGGAAGAGTAGCAGTTGCAGCGGGGGAGGTAGCTTTAGCAGCTTTTTGAGTGTGGTTAGGGTATGTACAAGGTATAACGAGTTGGGGAGACGATTCCAAATATCAGGAAGTCTGAAGGAGAAAGCTGCCTTACCAGGTTGTGACTGGGGTTGGGGGAGAGAGAAGGTGCGGGAGTCGCAGATTCTGAGGCAGTAGCCTGATGTTGGGAGGGGATAAAAGGTTTGTGAGATAGCAGGGAAGGACACTGAACCAGTACTTGGCAACAAAAGCAGCACAGTGTACAAAGCGTCGATCTTTTCTACAGAGAAGAGGGACAGAAGAGTATAGGAGCAATGGTGGGTGCAAAACGAGAGGTTGGAAGTGTAACGACAAAAGGCATTGTACAGGGGGTCTAGCTTTAAGTACCTGTAGGTCTGGTTGGACCATTACCTGGACTTTTCAGTACACACTGACACCATATACCTTAAGCTCCACAATAAAATGGGTGTATTTCATAGAAACAAAGTCAGCATCCCTCTCCCTGCTCATCGGGAGCTAGTTATGATTACAAAGATGATCTTCACTATCTTTGATTATGAAGACATTGTCTGCAGTGCAGCTCCCATGTCTACCCTGGTCAAACTGGACCCGCTCTTCCATTTATTCTGCTGTTTCACATTGGACTGCCCTCCTCTTACTCATCACTGCTCTCTGTACTCCTCCCTCTCACTTCCCTCCTTTGGTGCCAGACTCCTCGCTCACTAAGCCTCGTTCACCTTCAAATGATAGTGTGGCACTCTCCTTCCCGACCTTACCAGAAGTAAATTTGCTCAGTTATTCCACCTTTAGATCAGACAGGAATGGATGAGGTGGTGGGACAGTTTTATTTGTTCATTCATCCATCCATTTCCTGCTCTTTAGTAAAGACTTAAACTTGAGGAGATCAAGTCAATGCTGTTTTGGTTTCTTTAAACTTTCCAGGGAAAAGATTTTTAGTGGATTGTTTATATTGTGAACCTAAGTTTAAAACTAGTAAATTCAAAAGTCTCACCCACTTGATTAACTCTATGGTGGACTTTAAGAACTGTATGTTTGGGGCAATTTTAATGCCCACTGGGGTGGTACTGAATTAAAACAAGCATTGTCCCCTTTAGGTCCGGTTCAATTCACAAATGATTTTACTAGAACTAGTGCAGTTCATGAAGTTTCCTTTATATTTGATTTCATTGTTGTTGCTCCCGATGTTCCTTTACTCTATTTTGGTTGCTTAGGCAACATTTTTAGTGACCATTTAGTCACTTTTGTTTTCTTACTTTAAATATTACATTTCCTAAACTACCCCCCCCCCAATGGTAAAATGTCATTGTTTATATAATAATTCTGAAATGTTCATAAGGGATTTAAAGCAAATACCCTGGGGTGATAGTGTATTCTGTAAAAATGTTAACACTGCATGGTATTGTTTGTAAAACAATTTTCGAACATATATGTGATTTTCATGCTCCCTTCATTAAAAAAAGGGTAAGAAAACAGCATCTTCCTTGAGGCACCCCATCTACTGTGTCCCAATTAAAGCATTTAGACAAATTATATAAGAAGGCAAAAAAATGAAAACAAGCTGAATCCTGGGATGATTTTCGTAAATTTCACAACTTTTGTGTCACACTTATTCGTAAATCTAAGACATCTTGTTTTAACACAGATTTGGCAGACTCAAGGAACAGTCCAAAAAATATATTGGCATTTAATTGATATTTAATTGATTCTGTTTGGAGGGTTCCCTGTGAATCTACCACTTCTAGTTCATCCTATGAGAGCACTACCTTGCATGCAAGAGGGCATTAGTAAGCTGGCCCGATGGCACTGGAGGTTGAGGCGCTGGATGCCACACCTCACGCCATGCCAGCGACTTGGGTTTGGGAATTAGCCTGGGCCATCAGGGGTTGTTGAGGGTGAGAGAGGATCGAGCGTCTGGAGAACTGCTGTCCTCTCTCGGGCAGGGAGGAATCGTCATCCCACTTACTGGTCAACCTTTGGTGGGGGCTGGGAGGTGGCATAGGCTAGGAAGGCATGCAGCTGATTGGCGTGGTGTGTGTGTGCTTTCACATGCACACGGTTGTGCCATGTGTCGGGAAGGAGGGAGGAGAAGAAAATGGAAAATGGTGGCTGGGGGGCTCCAGGAAGCTTTGCCCCTGCTCTGCTGATCTGCCACCACTGCTTCCCTGGATTTGGATTGTGCTCTGGAGGGGGGGATGTTCCCTTCCCAGCACCGCTGCAGGGAGCAAGCCATGGGGGGCGGGCCTTGGAGTTAGTTGGTGGTGGCCAGGCTCACTGACGGGTGAATCGAGGCAGAGCTTCATCCCCGGTGCACAAGGAGGAAAAAAATCTAAATTAAAAAAAAAAAGAGAGGGCATTAGTAACTTGCTAAATTCCTTCTTTACAGAAGCTCCTCTGCTATCTGAACCTTGCTATCTAAAGTGGGCCTGGACTCTTCATCTTCTGTACCAGAGCTTTTTTACACATGTCCTTTTGACAGATCCAGTTTTTATTATAAAAAGATTGACTACAGCAAAGTGGCCAATCTTCTGAGTACCTTAAAAGTACGTTCAGCCAAAGGTTTAGATAGTTTGGACAATATTTTGTTAAAAATAGGTCTTAATGTTGTGGTTCCTCCTCTGATTTATCTTTTTAATTTATCATTGTTGACCACTCAGGCTTTCCCTTCTTCTTGGAAACAATCTAAAATTATTCCATTGCACAGGGGAAGGTCCAAATTAGTGGCAGATACTGTAATTACCACCTGATTTATCTTTTACCTATTATTTCTAAATTTCTGGAAATAATTATCCTTGCACAAATGACTGACTATCCAGAACAGTATCAAATACTTTCTGTTCATCAGTCAGGTTTTCATCCTAAATTTTCTATGCAGACTGCCCTTGTGGACTTTCATGATCTTGTCTCTGGTGTTCTTGTTTCATGGGTACAGGGGACGTGCCTTAGATAACTAGTATTGGAGCCCACTCGAGAGGGAGCAATCTTAGACCTGGTTCTCTCAAATGGAGATGAAGAGAGGATCACAGATGTAGAAGTGGGTAGCCATCTGGGAACTAGCGACTATCGAACAGTATGGTTCTCAATAAACACAGCAATGGAGTCAAGCCATACAAAGGCAAAAGTACTGGACTTTAGGAAGGCTGACTTTGCCAAAATGGGTGAGTGTCTAAGGAATGCACTAGCAAATGGGCAGGAAGAAGGTGGAAGAACAATGGGAAATAATAAAACTGCCATCACAGAGGTAACAAGCCTTTGTGTGAAGCAAATAAACAAAATGAAATGATGTAAGAAACCACTATGGTTCTCAAAGGAAGTGGCAGTGAAGGTTCAAGAGAAAAAGAAAGCATTCAGGAAGTACAAGGAATCACAGAAGGAGCAGGACAGAGAACAGTATCAGTTAAAGCAAAAGGAAGCTGGGAAGGCAGTCAGAACAGCAAAGGCCCATATCGAGGAAAAGATAGCCAACTCAGTTAAGAAGGGGGATAAAACCTTTTATAGGTACATCAGGGAGCGAAGGAAGACCAAGGAAGGGTTAGTGAGGCTTAATAAAGGGGAGGGAGGGAGAGTGGACAGAGGGTGACTGTGAAAAGGCAGAGATACTAAACAAATATTTTTGCTCAGTATTTACAAAGGAAGAGGGGGAGGTACCTAAAACAAACCGTAGAAACACTCTGGATACAGAAGTTGATACCAGCCCATTTACAGAAGAAAGGGTTCTGAAAGAACTCTTAAAACTGAAGGTGGACAAAGCAATGGGGCCTGATGGGATTCATCCCAGAATTCTAAAAGAACTAAGGGTAGAACTAGTGACACCACTGACTACCCTCTTTAACAAATTATGGGAGGATGGGGTGGTACCTGAGGACTGGAGGAGGGCAGATGTGATTCCCCTTCACAAAAGTGGGAGCAAGGCAGAAGCAGGAAACTACAGACCTGTTAGTTTAACCTCAGTGGTAGGGAAAATGATGGAATCACTTCTGAAGGAAAGAATTGCCGAGTATCTAGAGGCCAGAGGGGCACAGGACCCAAGGCAGCATGGATTCACAGTGGGAAGGTCATGCCAGACAAATCTGATAGATTTCTTTGACTGGGTGACCAAAGTAGTAGATCAGGGAGGGGCTGTGGACATGGCCTACCTAGACTTTAGCAAGGCATTTGACCAGTCCACACAAAAGATTAATACAAGTTAGCCAGCCTGGGAGTGGGTCCCAAGATGACAGCCTGGTAAAGAAATGGCTGGAGAATAGGACACAGAGAGTAATAGTAAATGAGTCCACTCTGAAGAAAGGGGGTTACTAGGGGCACTGAGGGTTCAGTATTAGGATCGTCCTCTTCAATGTCTTTATAGTTACATTGCAGAGGGACTGGAAGGAAAGTATGTCTCTTTGCAGATGACACAAAGATCTGCAACAGAGTTGATGCACAAGGTGGGGTGGAATGGATGAGAAGGGACTTGGCAAGGTTAGAGGAATGGTCAAATGTATGACAGCTTAGATTCAATGCTAAGAAGTGCATGGTAATGCACCTGGGAAACAAAAACCCAGGGGAAGAGTACACAATGGGGGGTTAGATACTAACAACAACAAAAATGGAAAGGGACCTGGGGCTAGTCATATCAGATGACCTAAAGGTGGGCAAGCAATGTGAGAGGGCAGCAAGGAGGGCTGAAGGGATACTGGGATGCATAGGAGAGCATCACCAGTAGAAACGTGAGATTATTATCCTCTGTACAGACAGTTGGTGAGACCCATCTGGAGTACTGCGTGCAGTTCTGGACACCCAATCTCCGTAAAGACATAGACAGGATGGAAGCTGTCCAGAGGAGGGCAACTAAAATGGTGCAGGGTCTGCACCGGAAGACATATGAAGAGAGACTTAAGGAGCTTAATATGTATAGCCTTGAGGAAAGGAGGGGGGGACATGATAGAAACTTTCAAGTACCTCAAGGGAATCAACAAAGTCCAAGAGGGTAGCATCTTTCAAAAAAAGAGGTGTGCAAGAACAAGGGCACAATTTGAAGATAGAGGGGGGGTGGCTCAGAGGTAATTTAAGGAAGTATTTTTCACAAGAGGGTTGTGGATGCATGGAACAGCCTTCTGGAGGAGGTTGTGGAGTCAAAAACGGTGGAATTCAAGCATGCGTGGGACAGTCATAAGGCAATTCTAGGGGGTGGAGGTAGGAAGAAGTAGGCTGCTGGTTAACTAGGATCTGCAGCTTATCCATTAGGTAGGGAAATGGGCAGACTGGGTGGGCCAATCGGTCCTTATCTGCCGTCAAAATCTATGTTTCTATGTTTCTGTTTTTGTTGATCTTTCTAAAGCCTTCGATTTGATTAATCATCCTTTACTTCTTTCTCACCTTTCATTTTATGGCTTCTCAGTTAATATTCTTAATTGGCTTTTTTTCATATTTACAGGGTAGGATTCAGTCAGTTTTCTGAGATGAGTGTCTTCTTCCCTCTCTGTTTCCGTTAGGGTACCACAAGGGTCCATTCACGGTCCCATTTTGTTCAGTTTATTGTAAACCCTTTACCTTCTGTTTATTTATTAGCTTTTGTTTACCGGGTAAGCACACTAGACATGGATATGTTGTTCATCCACACTGTCAGGCAGGTTCCTTGCCACTTTAAATCTTGCCAGAAGGTCTTCAAGCTGGTTTCTCCCACCCACCCGGGTGGTAAAACTCTCGGCTCCGCCCCATGACGCCAGATCTTCCTTACCGCTTGGAAGCTCAGGTTCCCTCCTTAACGCTCCGTGATAGAAACATAGAATTTGACGGCAGATAAGGACCACTTGGCCCACCCAGTCTGCCCATTTCCCTACCTAATGGATAAGCTGCAGATCCTAGTTAACCAGCAGCCTACTTCTTCCTACCCCACCCCCTAGAATTGCCTTATGACTGTCCCATGCATGCTTGAATTCCACCACTGTTTTTGACTCCACAACCTCCTCCGGAAGGCCGTTCCATGCATCCACAACCCTCTCTGTGAAAAAATACTTCCTTAAATTACCTCTGAGCCGCCCCCCTCTATCTTCAAATTGTGCCCTCTTGTTCTTGCACACCTCTTTTTTTGAAAGATGCTACCCTCTTGGACTTTGTTGATTCCTTGATAGACTGGATCCTAATTCTTCGGTTAGCCCGAAACTCATTTTAAAATTTTCAAGACTTCGGTCATCCTTCTCCCTCGCAGCTGCGATGGACAAATTGACTCCCAGATTTCGGCGGTGCCCTTGTGGGCAGAAGATGTCCAGGACGGACATGCACTCCATGTGCTTCTACTGCCTCGGCCTAGAACACGACTCGCAGGCCTCGGGATTTCGGCCCCAGACTCCAGTAGGATTTTAAAGCTAATCCAGTGCTCATTTTATCGCTGTACATACCAGCAGCTCTTTAATTTTATTGTTTATGTTGTATTACGTGTGTGCTGTGATGTGTTTGCTAAAAGGTGCACCTCAGCACCGAGTGAACAGTAGACGCGCGTTCCCAGCATGGCATCTGCTTCCGGGGAATGGAGACTTTCAGTCGGGACAAATATGAAGAAAGAACTGCAAAATATCAAAAATCAGGTAAACTGATCCCTTTTACCTTGATGTAAGGCCACTCCAGAGCATACATAATGCTCGTTTGTGTCCACAGGTCAGCATTTTTGAACTGAAGGTAAACCAAGGGGCAAAGCTGACAGTGCCCCTTTAAGACATTGAGTGGGACAGGACACTGTTTGAGTTTGGCAGAGGAGCCAAAGAGCATGAGTTGAGTTTTCTTTATAAGTTCAGCACGAGCTTATTTATCAGGAGCTAATGTTGCAGTTTACTGAAGTCAGCTTGTAGGTTGTGATTTATGACATGGACATCACCTGAGCTAGCTAGAAGGACCAGGTCATCAGCATATAGGGTTGCGGTGCTATGGGTAGGGACCATTGGGAGGTCATTGTTGAAAAGAGAAAACAGGGTAGGGCCCAGAATAGATCCCTGAGGGACACCGATAGTGATAGGCACAGGTTCCTGTAGAGCTCTATTGTACTTAACAAGCTGTAGTCTGCCAGTGAGATAGTTGGAAAACCAGTTTATCCAGAATTGTTCAGGCCATCTGTATGCGGATGATCCCATTCTTTTCCTGAATAATAAATCAATCCCGTCCTTGTGAAAGCTGTTATAACACTTTTCTGACAGCTTGGTTAATTGGTTTTCAGAAAATTTCTTAATCTTAAATCGCAAAAAAACTTAAACAATGTTATTCGATACACGCCACAGCTTGGCCAGTTTGGATTGTCCGTTTACAATTTTTTTGAAAAATCGGCAGTTGAAAAGAGTCTCAGAATTAAAGTATTTGGGGCCGTACTTTGATTCTGGTCTTACTTTTAAAACCCCCATTGAAAAACCTTTTTCCAAAACTTATGCATAACTAGGCTGTTTAAAACGAGCCAGGAAATGCTTAATGGTTGGAAATAGAAAACATTCAGTGGCCCAAGCAATTCTTTCACTTTACTTTAGATTACGAGGGCACTAATTATGATCAAGCCTCTGAAACTGTATTAGCACCTTTGCATGTAGCATATTATCAATTGCTATGTTTTATTTTACATATAAAATGGGGTACTCATCATTGTGTGTGTTACTCCAAAAGTTAAATTGCTCCCCCCTCCCCCCAGAGAGAACTACACTGGTTTTCTTTGAGTTATAAAGTTAACAATGCGAAACAACCAGGTGTTTCCAGCTCCCAAGTTTAACCAACCAGTGCATCTGTTTCCAACAGGAAACAGTGTAGTGCAACACAGGCCCACCTTCTTCACTAGTCCCACAGTGGGGCCAGCACCAATTTAGTTGTAGGCTATTATAATTCGCTTACTTGGAAGTATTATATTTTATCATATCATCCAGAGCCATGAACAGCCAACACAGAAAATCATTATTTCTCTCTCTCTCTCTGTGTCTATATAAATTTCAAGTTAAAATACAATTGGACAGTTGATCTGCAATATTTTTTTTAATAAAAAGTCCATCAGCATCTTAATCCCATAGTTCTTGTCCGAAATGTACTTGCTATAATAGTGTCCATGTGCACGTTGCCACTGCAGTGTAGTACTTTGCCTTGCTGAAAATAAAATGTCAGGTGGTGTGCGTAACAATTTTCAAATTTCATAGCAGTTTAAACCCAGTTCTGATTCCCAGTGAGTTGTTAATACTGTGCAATATGTATTCAGATAGCTATATTGCTTCCAAAACATTGCTTGCTTTGTATTATATTCTTATGCATTCTGTTTATTTAGCTTTTGTTAACCAGGCAAGCACACTAGACAAACATATGCCTATTTTTAGGTGCGACCCAGGAGATTATAAGGAATGTACTGCCAGAGCAGTGTTTAACAAGATTGTAAAAAGACATACAGGCAGTGCAGGGTTCAACAGTGAGGAAAGCTTAACAGCACATAATGTCATTTGTGATTTAAAGCTTTTATGCTTAACTGAAGATAAGGCGCAGTATGCTATGCATGATAAATACTAGATTCCTTAGCAGCATAAACTCAATTCAAGTTTATATTACACTATAAATATTGTGCAAAACCTTCCATAAGTAAATATTGGAGTTTCACGATTAAAAGTGCAAAGTGCGGTGCAAAGCAGATACTAGGTAACCAGATGCCTGGTGCCAGTACTGAGCTATAGAGAAGTGCTGCTCAGATTAAAATAAAGTGCTTGACCACTGCAAAAGAAGAATACTAAGAGGGTCAGGTGGGGTAGCAAGGGGGAGAGGAAGTGTCGCATTTGGGTGGAGGCCATGCCAGGAATGACAGCAGAAAGGGTGGGACAATCTGTTCTGAAATATGTTAGAAGGGGTAGGGACAAGCCTCATTTAATTATACGTCTTGGGATGAATGACCTGGCTGACAAGACAGTAGATATAGTCCAGAGGAGGTTTGAGGAACTAGGACAATTATATGAGGGGGCAGGAAGATCAGTAACTTTTTCAGAGATACTTCCAGTGCCCAAGGCAAGCACAACAAGAAAGCTGAGAATAGAGAAATTTAATGGATGGCTAAGAACCTGGTGTTGTGCTAAAGGGTATGGGCTGTTGGGGGGGGGGAGGGACCTGGGAGGACAGTAGTCTCTATGCCAAGGACAGACTACACTTGAGTGAGGAGGGAGAGAAAGTGTTGAAACAGAGGATGGAGGAGTACATAGAGGAAGTAGGAAATTTAAACTAGGAGCAGGGGGTGACAATTGGGCAAGACACAGCTTACCCCCCATAACAGTGACAAAGGACAAATGGCAAATACTGTTGGTGATGCTAGTAAAGGAGGGCAGGATGGGGGGGGAGGGTGGAAGGTGGTTACCCTTAATGCTAGGAGCCTTGGGAGGAAAACTGCAGAGTTACAGGTGCTCATGGCAGAGGGAGAGGTAGACATTGCAGCCATCATGGAAACATGAGCCACCCAATACAGTGACTAGGACCTGTCTGTACCAGGGTGCAGGTTATTTCGTAGGGACAGGGTGATTGGGAAAGGAGGGGGTGTGGCACTATATGTGAAGGAAGGACTGAAGTATGTAAGGGAGGAAGGGGAGGAGGGTAGTACGGAGTCACTTTGGATGCAAATCCAGGATTCCAAGAATAGGATTCTTAGAATGGGAGTGGTGTACAGGTCACCATCTCAGACGGAGGAGTTAGACAGGGAACTAGCAGGACAGATCAGGAGGACCTGCGAGAAGGGTAGTGTGGTGATTGTGGGGGACATCAACATGCCAGGAGTGGACTGGAGTACCCCAACAACCAGGAACAGAAGGGAGCAGGTGCTGATGGATGTCTTCCAGGACAGCTTCCTGCTGCAAATGGTTAGTGAACCAACCAGGTTAGGGAATACCCTTGACCTTGTGCTGGCAAATGGGGATTTTGTGCGAGAACTTACAGTGGAGGAACCACATTCAGGGAGTGACCACCACTCAGTATGGCTCACATTGGATATGGGCAAGGAAGGAGTGGAATCTGGCACAAGAGTGTTGGACTTCAGGAGGGCCGACTTTGGGAGGATGGGGGAAGTGGTAAAAGGGTACCTGGCCAGAATTCAATCTAGTATGGACACTCACCAGAGGTGGGACCTCATAAAGCTGGGGATAGTGGAGGCAACCAAAACCTGCTGCAAGGCCCAGAGCAAGAAGGCTAGGGCTAAGAAGCTGAGCTGGTTGAGCAAGGAGGTCATGGAAAAGGTAAGGAGGAAAAGAGCTGCCTTTAGGAAGTACAAGAAAACAGAGAGGGAGGACAGGGGAGGTATGACAGAATCAAAGGGGTGACAAGGGCAGTAAGAGACCAAGGCATCTACGGAACTCAGGCTGGCACAAGGCATTAAAAGGGAGAGAAGGACTCTTTAGGCACATCAGGAGAAAGAGGAGCTGTAAGGACCACATAGTAAGGATTAGGAGGGTTGGGTGGAGCAGGGAGTGATAAGGCAGAAGCACTAAATGAGTACTTCTGCTCAGTATTTACTAAAGAAAAGAGGGGGGGTGACACCCAAGTTGGGAAGAAATGGCAGAAACAGGGGAGGAGGGGTGACAGATGGGGAAATCATGGAGGGCAGAGTCTGGGAGGATTTGAAGGCACTGAGGGTGGATAAGGCACCAGGCCCAGATGGCATCCACCCCAGGGTACTGAAGGAGCTGGCAGAGGTCCTTGCAGGACCTTTGGCAGACCTATGCAATGCCTCACTACATTCAAGGTGTGTACTTCAGGACTGGAGGATGGCTCATGTGGTGCCCCTCCACAAGAGTGGCCCCAAGGATGAACTGGAAAACTACAGACCAGAGAGCCTCACATCCATTGTGGGTAAGCTAATGGAGACAATCCTGAAGAAGAAGCTGGTGGCCCTCCTAGGACTACAGGACAGCAGACAGCATGGCTTCATACAGGGCAGATCCTGCCAAACCAACCTGGTGGAGATCTATGACTGGGTAACTAGACAACTGGACAGGGGCCATGCAGTGGATGTCCTGTATCTGGACTTCAGAAGTAAGGCATTCGACTGGGTGCCACACGGAAGGCTGGGAAGTAAGTTAGTAGGCACAGGGGCAGGTACAAAGCTGGTGAGATGGGTGGGGAACTGGCTTCAGGAAGGCAAACGGAGGGTGGTGGTGGGTGGGAGCCTCACACCCAAGGGTAGTGACGAGCAGTGTTCCACAGGCTCGTGTTGGGACCAGTGTTTTTGGGATATTCATTGCAGACATATCATTGGACATCAAGAGCAAGATCAGTCTGTTTGCTGATGATACCAAGGTAGGAGCAGTGGCGGATGACCGAGGGGAATAGCAGTGTTGCAGGATGATCTGGCAAAGCTTGAAACCTGGTCAGACACCTGGCAACTGGGGTTTAATGCCAGAAAGTGCAAGGTGCTGCATTTTGGGATGAAGAACCCAAGGAGGAGTTACCAGCTGGGGGGAGTGCAGCTAGCCCAGACAGAGGAGGAGAAGGATCTGGAGGTGCTCATTACAGGGTCAATGAACAACTTGGCACAATGTAGGAAGTCAGCTGCAAAGGCCAGCAAAATGCTGGGTTGTATTGCAAGGGGTATATCCTCGAGGAAGGAGGAGGTGATTCTGCCACTGTAAAGGTCATTAGTTAGACTGCACCTGGAGTACTGCGTGCAGTACTGGCGCCCGTATCTGAAGAGGGACATTAAGTTACTGGAGGGGGTGCAGCGCAGGGTGACAAAGATGATCAAGGGGCTGGGGGACTTATCATAGAGAGGAGGCTGAGGGAGTTGAACATGTACTCACTGGAGGAGAGGAGGGACGGGGACATGATTGAAACCTTTAAGTACATGAAAAGAATAAACAAGACAGGTACAGAGGGCTGTTCAAAGTAAGGAAGGGAGGGACACCAGGGCCATGATATGATACTGGAGGGAGGAAGGTTCAGGAGGAGAAGAGGAGACACTTTTTACAGAGAGGGTGGTGGCTGGGTAGAATGCGTTACCTGCAGAAGTGGTATCCAGTAGAACAGTGGACTGCTTCAAAAGGGGACGGGACAGGACAAGGGGGAGGGTCAGTGAAGGGGAAGGGTGGAAGGGAGGGGCAGCTGTAGAATAAGGGGTGCTAGCTGCACATTAGAGCAGACTTGATAGACCTCTAGGCCTTTATCTGCTGGCAAATTTTGTATGTTCGTAAGAAACATCCAGCTGATAGGGGCTTGCAGAAAATCCTGCTTCAAAATTGAAATAAAGTGCAAACAGATCAGCAACTACAGTAGTGAGGTGCAAACAAGATTTAATGGTACTGTGATTGTTCTCAGATGCAGAAATCCTATAGTTCAGTTGTTCCTTGTTGTGAAACATGTACTAATTTTTTTTACATTTATTTAAAATTTTGGTAACTGGGAAAGGCACACAGAGCCAAGGCTCGTTTCCAGGTGTGACCCGGGGTAGGGGATAGGGACAATAATATGACATGATATACAGGAGAACATACATACACCAAAATGTCATAAATACAATATTTACATAGTTGTGGAAACATTATGCCTTGTGGCTGATACTCAGTGTGGCTGATACCATAATGAATATAATATTTACACTGATGTGAAGACATTACACATTGTGGCAGAACAGCAATCAGGTATAGGCGATAAGCAGCATTAAAGTCAGGAGACTGCTATATAACAAAAGGACAGAGAAGCACAGACAAGTATGTAGGGGGATTGATATAGGTCAGTCTAAATTAGCAACCAGCAGACTCCGTGCAGCAGAGTTGTAGTCTGTCAAGAGTGCAGAGGAGGGGAGCAAAGCAAGGGGAGGTTGCTGAGGGGTGTAAGAGGGAGGTAGGACAAGTGAGCGGAGGGTGTTTGGGGAGGGTGAGGGTGGCTAGGGTGGTTGAGGAAGGTGGGGCATGATGACTCAGGTGCAAGGAGTAGGAGAGCATACATGGGGAAGGGGGAGTAGTTTGAAGTGCTTTTTGAGGGATGTTGTGATCAGCGGAATGCAGACTGGGAGAGGGAAGCTGTTCCAGAGGGCTGGGAGCCTGTAGGCAAAGGATAATTTCCATGAGAGTGAGTGAGTGAGTGAGTGAGTGAGTGAGTGAGTGAGTGAGTGTGTGTGTGAGTTTGGGCAAAGCAAAGAAACAGTGGTCACGGTTGTGCAACAAGTATCCTGAGTTGGGGCAGGGGCTATCAGCAATGAAAGGTAGGTGGGATGAGTGCCAAACTAGCACTTGGCAATGAAGGTGGTGCAATGAGTAAGACGGCAGTTGGTGAGAGAGGGGACAGATATGGCTCGATAGAGGGAGCAGTGATGTGTGTGATAAGGGAGGTTAATGGCAAAATGGCAGAAGGCATGGAACAGAGGGTCCAACTTGGCAAGGGATGATTGAGATAGCTGGTCCGGTGGCACTGAGGGTTGAGGCACTGGATGCCACACCTTGTGCCACGCCAGCAACCTGGGTTCAGGAATGAGCCAGGGCCATCGGGAGTCAGTGGGAAAGGAGAAGATCGAGCATCCGGAGGACTGCTCTCTTCTCCTGGGGTGGGATCCAGGGGCATACCGAGCTCAGTAGTGGCACCCAGTGAAGGCTGGGTGCACCGCTTAGTAGCGAGGTTTCTGCAGAGGGACAGGCATTGGCAGAATGTCCGTGGGCAGACCCATGCTGACATCCATTGCACACCGTGCCAAGGGGGAAAGAATAAAGCAAAAAATCCCTGCCTCCCAATAGGCGATGGATGGTCTGGGAGCTGGCCACCACACACGGTGTCGGGTTTCTCTGCCCGCTCCTCTGCTCTTCTCCCTTCCCAGTCGCTCTTCTAGATTGTAAGATAGAGTGCCAGAAACGAGTACTGGCTGTCCCGCCTCAGGGGACTCAGAGCTGGGGGGTTGGGTGGTCGGCTAAGCGGTTGGAGAGCTGGGGCCTCTAGAGGAGTCTGGCGGAGGACTTTAGACGGGTGGGATAGGGTTCAAGCTGAGCATCCATCTGGAGAGACAGTTCAGGGTAAGGCAGTGCTATAAATAGAGTTAAAAAAAAAGGGATGATTCAGGTGCTGAGCTGCATACTACGTCAGCGTAGTCAGAAGCTAGTAGGATGACAATTTGATCATTTACTCCTTAAGTGCCTTAATACCATCACTGTCTTAAATTTTTTTTTCACTTCTGATTGTGATGTATTGCACATTTCTTGACACTGTATTTTATGTACCTGTTTATCTCTGTCTTGCTGACCTCCCGGGTCGTGCCTGAAAATAGTCACTTTTGTGTCTAGTGCACCTACCCAGTCATCAAAAATAAATAAATAAATAAATAAAAACTGTCCTTGTGTTTATACAGCATGCCTAATTTAGGATGCAGCTTGCTGTGGATAGCATCAAGGTGGCAGGAGAAGTCCAGTTTAGGGCCCAGCCATACTCCCAAGTATTTATAGAAATCAACAGCCTCGATTTTGGAGCCATCAATGAATGAATGCATAGACAAGCTATTAAGAGCTATGAGGAGCAAAAGGTTGCTTTTGCTGAGCTTAATAGCAGTACTCTGGCAGAAAAGTCTCTTGGAACATACAAAACTTTGAGCTAAAGGCTAAAAAGCTTTCTTCCAGGGTCAATTGATAAGTGGGGGATAATTTCATATATCTGAAAATAAATCACTTTAGATTACACTTTTGACTCCGGGCTGAGTGTATCGCTGTGAATTTTTGCTTTTCCAGTTGATAAGTGCCTCTGCATTAACTGAGAGGATAATTAGGGTATACCCGACTACCTTTGCAAAAAATATTTTGTTACATATATTTCAAGCGAAAACAAAATGGTATAACTCAAGTGAACACAGCACAAGAGGTGGTCACTCGGGGAAAAAAAACAGCTGCCAAAAAAAGGTCTGGCAGATGATGTTCTTCCTCATCACCTCCTGTGCTGTGCTCATGTAAGTGATATTTTTTATTTTTGCTTAAAATATATGTAATAAAATATTTTTTTGGAAAAAGTGAAAAAGGAACTTTGGACGGTGATTCCACTGAAGTTTCGATAAAAAGTTCTAAAGTTCGATGCAGAATTCATTTTGGAGGATTTTCCCTAATGAATTATGCTGAAAACATTATCAAATTTATCACCATGGAGTTTTATTCGTTATTTTATATAGAGTAAATCAGAGGACTCGGAGTACACTTTCCGCGCACAACCTCAGACTCCACATATATTTATATATTTTTTTAAATAACTGTTTGAGACATTTTTTCAATGTTAACAGACAAAACAATCACACTTACAAACTTCCAACTATTTACAAATCCATAAAGAAAATAAAAAGCAAAGAAACAACAAAGACAATACAAGCAAAATATAAAGTAACATTGCTGACGATAAATTACTTAATTCATAGAGTGTGTTCTCCCTGCCCCCACAAGCACCAAAGGAATAAAGTTCTCCCCCACCCCCACTTATCTGTTTCATCAAACCAATATTTTCTTCATATACCCGGGGAAGGAAAATGAAAATACAAAAAAGGGGAAGGAAGAAGAGGGACCTGAAAGCAGCTGGGGAATAAAGACCACCGGGCCAGTGGTACCCCATATGAGGACTCAAAAGGCAGGCCCATGGGTCCCCAGCTATATTTATATTTATTTATTAGGAAAGTTGGAAGTACATCCTTTTAGCTAAAAGCTCATTTACAAAGGATCCTCATCATACAATAAAAGGAGGGGGAGACAAGATAAGTGGGAACATATGCAGCTGTGAGTTATTGTCAAAATAAACAGTATTAAATACACAGAGTATATGGTATCACAGTAATGTCAACAATGTTGCAGGGTTCACAAAAATTTGGAATGCCAGAATATAAGGGATCTCACCCATGATGAGGAGGAAAAGTGCAAAGTCAGAAAGGTAAAGGAACTGAATAGTAGTGAGTAGGTAGTGGCAGCGGCACTAGGAATGAGGCGATTGGGTCTAACTAGTGTGTGCCGCAGAAGAAAGTTGGAAGAGAGTGACAAGACCCAGCAGGTTAGCTAGTTGTGGATGTGGTGTTAAGAGGGTTAAGGGAGGTAAATAGTGGGTGGGGAATTAAAGGGGGTGGGGAGGCAGGAGAGACAATAGGAGAGGTAATAAGGGAGGAGGCATAGGTAGCAGAATAGAGCATGCAATCTGGGCAGAGCCAGGCTTTCAGGGAGTTAATGCCCATACAGTAGGTGGCTAGAGCTAGCAGAAGCACTGCTCAGGGGGCATGATGAATTTTCTCAGTTTGGTTTTGAAGTGGCTAAGGCTTGTGTGGCTGTTAGCAGAGAAAGGGAGTGCACTGAGCCGGGGGGGAGCCCTTACTGCAAATGCTCACTTTCCCAAGGCTGTTTTTCTAAAAGACACAGCTAGTGCATGTTTAGCTATACATTTAGTGGCATGCTCGGCAGGGGCTGTTCGGAATAAGGCCTGTAGAGAAGGAGGTGCAAGACCAAGGAGGGCCTTCCTCCCTAGGATGCAGGAATGCAGCTTGATCCAGTCTTGGAGAGGAAGCCATTGCATTCTAATATAAAGATCACATGTATGTGTAAGGCGATCAGCACCGAGGACAAATCTGCAGGCTTTATTGAGGGAGGTCTGCATTCTGCGATGGCTGGTGTCTCTGGCAGCAACATATACCATGTTTCCATAGTCAAGTATTGGTAAAATTGTACTTCTAACCACCTGGAGCCTAGCCTCAGTTGTAAGGCAGAACCAAACCCCATAGAGGGCACCTAGTTTCCTGTTAGCGGCAAAGGTGAGATTGGATCTCTGCTTGTCGAAGGAATAGGATTAGTCAATGGTGACTCCCAAATACTGGAATGAGGACACCTGCTCAAGAACAGAAAAGAGAGAGTTGTGGGTAATTGAGAGAGGCTTTGTTAGCCTCCTCTTTTGGTGCTCCGCGAAGAACACAGTTTTAGTCTTTTTGCTTTTGAGCACCAGCAGACTATCAGTGCACCAGTTTTGAATCACATTAAAGTTGTGCTTGAGGTTCCTGGTGAGTATTTCTTGGCAGGGACTACAAGAGAAAATTACTGTGTCGTCTGCATATAGCAGTATCTCAGAGGCTGGACAGGCAGCTGGAAGATTATTCACGAAGAGACTGAATAGAAGAGGACCTAGGATAGACCCTTGGGAGACCTCAACTGTGACTTTGCGATTCTCAGATATGACTCCATTGATTTTTACTTGCTCAGAGCACCCCATCAGGTAGCTGGAGAACCATCTGACTGTATTTGGGGATTGTCCTAGGGCACTTAGCCTAAGGAGCAGTAACTGGTGATTGACCAGGTCAAAGGCCTTGGTCAGTTCAGTGGTACCCAACCAAGCTGCCCTGGTCAAGTGCCTATCAATTACAGCTGTGCTTGTGCTGTGCAATCGGCAGAACCCATGCTGCAGGGGGCAGAGGAAGTTGTATTTAAGGAGGTGATCCGTGAGCTGGTCGGCTATGATTCTCTCAAGCGCTTTGGACAGTGGGGATAGGATTGATATTGGTCTGTAGCTGGCTACAAGTGCTCTGTCTCCTCCTTTTAACACTGGGGTGACCAGAGCAGACTTCCAGACAGAAGGGAAGGAAGACATGCGAAGTTATAGGTTGAACAGCTTGGTGATGGGAATAACAGTCTCAGGTAGTGCGATGTTGATCAGTTTCATATCAAGGCCATCACCTCCCATACAAGTTTTTCCTAGGACTCTGGTAATGTACTTTTTGGCTTCGGACACCGTCACTTGTCTGAAGCAGAAATTAGGGCAGCAATTAAAGAGAGATGGTAGATTGGTGGGTGGAATACCACCCTGGGGTGTGGTGGGTCCCGGGGAGGACCGCACTGTAGTCAGAGAAAGCTTTGTTGAAAACATTGGCCATGGCAGCATTATCAATAATGATCTCCCCCTTATGTTGGGGGTGCTGTATCGCTGGCTCCAAGGAGGTTGTTTTTTGAGGCCCAGAAACATTAATTAACTATTATAACTCCAAGGGAGGCACATTTTTGAATGAATTTAACATAATTCGTTAGGGAACATCCTCCAGAAAGGAATTCTGTATTGAATTTTAGAAGTTATAAACACAGAAACATAGAAGTTGATGGCAGAAGGAGACCGCTAGGTCCATCTAGTCTGCCCATTTGTTTTAGACCTATTTTAACACTTTAGTTGCCCTTTGTAGTCAGGACTCCCTTGTGTCTATCCCTTGCATTCTTGATTCCCCCCCCCCCCACAGTGTTGACCCCCACAACCTCTTGGGACAAGCTGTTCCAGACATACACCACTCTTTCTGTGAAGAAAAACTTCCTGGTGTTGGTAGAGAACCTCCCTCCTTGCAGCATGAGGTCATGTCTCCTGGTCCTGGAGCCCTTCTTGAAGTGAAAAAGTTCCCGTGCCTGTACCTTGTTAATACCTTTTATGTACTTGACTATTTCAATCATAATCTCTCTCTCTCTCTCTCTCCTCTGCTCCAGGGATTACATATTCAGTTCCAGAAGTTTTTCTTCATAGGACATGTACCCCAAATCCTGAATTATTTTGTCACCTTTCTCTGTACTGTTTCCACCTGGTCAATGCCCTTTTTGAGGTGAGACCTCCAGAATTGGACTCCGTATTCCAGGTTAATCCTGACCAGCAAACTATACAGTAATACTACCCTCTTTAACAAATCATGGGAGGATGAGGTGGTACATGAGGACTGGAGGAGGGCAGATGTTATTCCACTTTACAAAAGTGGGGGCAGGGCAGAGGCAGGAAACTACAGACCTGTTAGTTTGACCTCAGTGATAGGGAAAATGATGGAATCACTTCTGAAGCAAAGAATTGTTGAGTACCTAGAGGCCAGAGGGGCACAGGACCCAAGGCAGCATGGATTCACAGTGGGAAGGTCATGTCAGACGATTCTAATAGATTTCTTTGACTGGGTGACCAAAGTAGTAGTTCAGGGAGGGGCTGTGGACATGGCCTGCCTAGACTTTAGCAAGGCATTTGACACAGTCCCATACAAAAGATTAAATATACAAGTTAGCCAGCCTTGCAGTGGGTCCCAAGATGGTAGCCTGTGTAAAAAATTGGCTGGAGAACAGGACATAGAGGGTAATAGTAAATGGTGTCCACTCTGAAGATAGGGGGGTTACTAGTGGGGTACCACAGGGTTCAGTCCTAGGACCGGTCCTCTTTAATGTCTTTATAAGTGACATTGCAGAGGGACTGGAAGGAAAGGTATGTCTCTTTGCAGACGACACAAAGATCTGCAACAGGGTTGATACACAAGGTGGGGTAGAAAGGATGAAAAGGGACTTGGCAATGTTGGAGGAATTGTCAAATGTATGGCAGCTTAGATTCAATGCTAAGAAGTGCAAAGTAATGTACCTGGGGAACAAAACCCAGGGGAAGAGTACACAATGAGGGGTGAGATACTAACAAAAACAAAATTGGAAAGGGACCTGGGGGTAGTCATATCAAATGACCTAAAGGTAAACAGGCAATGTGAGAGGGCAGTAAGGAGAGCTGGGGGTATACTGGGATGCATAGGGAGAGGCAACGCCAGTAGAAAACAGGAAGTTGTTATCCCTCTGTACAGAGAGTTGGTGAGACCCCATCTGGAGTGCTGTATGCAGTTCTGGAGACCCATTCTCTGCAAGCACATAGACAGGATGAAGGCAGTCCAGAGGAGGGCAACTAAAATAGTGCAGGGTCTGCACCAGAAGACATATAAAGAGAGACTTAAGGAGCTTAATATGTATACTCTCGAGGAAAGGAGGAAGAGGGGGGACATGATAGAAACTTTAAAGTACCTCAAGGGAATCAACAAAGTTCAAGAGGGTAGCATCTTTCAGAAAAAAGAGGTGTGCAAGAACAAGGGGGCACAATCTGAAGATAGAAGGAGGACGGATCAGAGCTAATGTGAGGAAGTATTTTTTTCATGGAGAGGGTAATGGATGCATGGAACGGCCTTCCTGAGGAGGTTGTGGAGTCAAAAACAGTGGGGGAATTCAAGAATGCATGGGACAGACATAAGGCAATTCTACGGGGTGGGGGTAGGAGGAAGTAGGCTGTTGGTTAACTAGGATCTGCAGCTTATCCATTAGGTAGGGAAATGGGCAGACTGGGTGGGCCAAGCGGTCCTTATCTGCCGTCACGTTCTATGTTTCTATGCAGTAGTACCACCTCTCTCCTCCTGCTCATGATTCCCCTCCCAATGCAGCCAGCATTCTGTTGGCCTTCAATGTTGCCTTCTCACACTGCTTACTAACCTTCAAGCCATCTGAGATTATGATTCCCAGATCTCATTCCTGGTTTGAGGCTGCCAGCCTTTCTACTCCTAGGTAATACTCCTTTCTTAGATTTTTCTTTCATATGTGCGTGACCTTGCACTTTTTGGCGTTAAATCTCAGTTGCCACATTCCAGACCATTCTTCTAGTTTCTTGAGGTCAGCTTCCATCTTGCTCACTCCTTCTGAGGTGTCCACCCTGTTACATATCTTGGTGTCATCTGTGAACAGACACATCTTCCCTTCTAGTCCATCAGCAATGTCTGCTATAAAACCATTGAAGAGCAGAGGTCCCAGCACTGAGCCCGGGGGCACCCCGCTGGTCACCCTGCCTTCCTTCGATTGCATTCCATTAATCTGTACCCTCTGGGTTATGCCTTGTAACCAGTTTTGTACCTATCTGACTACTTCTAGACCAACCTCTGTGTGGTCAAGCTTCTTTACCAGCCTTCTGTGTAGAACCAAGATGAAGGCCTTACTAAAGTCTAGGTAGACCACATCTACTGCCCCACCATTGTTCAATATTTTTGTAGCATAGTCAAAAAAACTCAAGCAGATTTGTCTGGCATGACCTATCTGCTGTGCAACCATGCTGTTTAGGGTCTTGTTGGCCGCTAGTGTCAAGGAATGCTGTGATCCTCTGTTTGAGTAGTGTCTCCATTAATTTCCCTACTATAGATGTGAGGCTCACCAGTCTATAATTACTAGCCTCTTCGCAACTGCCTGATTTGTGAAGTGGAACCACTATTGCCTTTTTCCAGTCTTCGGGTACCATACTGCTCTTCAAGGATTTCATGAATAGAAGTGCCTGAGGGTCTGCTAATTCTTCCCCTAGTTTGTGTGGGACTGGTGGGACTTCTGGGTCAGCAGGCTCTTCAGGGATGACTGTGTCCACTGACAAGAGAGAGGTCCAGTGCACTGGGGCAGACATTCGACATCAGTATGAGACAGTTAAACTTTTTCTTTATTTCTTTTTATTTTCCTCTTTATGTTGCTCATGGCCGCCTTGGCTTTCTGCCCAGTCACGGACCCCTGTACCCCCACCTCCATTACTGGCCACAACTCCGACATCCCCGGCTTCCCCCCTTGGTTGGGGATGTGGCACCTGAAGCACAGTGCCACATACGTGAGACTAGAATTGGAGCTGAACCTGGAGGCTGATTAGGACCAAGAGCAGGCGTCATTAATGGTGACCACAAGCAGGATTTTTGGTTTTTGTGTCCCCAGGGGTGGGGATGTGCAATGATGTCCAGCATCTGCCCCACCCCCTTTAGCTTTTAGACGCCGGTGCTTGCGTATCCTCCTGGCCTCCGCATTCACTCCAACCCTCCCCCTGGAGAAGGAGAGCAGCCCTGAAGGCACTCGATCCTTCCCCCCCCAGGCCGGCCCTCCAGCTCCCGGGCCCATTCCAGAACTGGAGTCACCGATGTCACATGCGGAAATCCAACTGCTGCACCGGTGGGCCGGCCCAAGACAGTTAAACTTACTGTGGAAGAAACTGGGACTAGGAAAACCACAGTAATAGGCAGAAGGAAAGGGAACCTAGCTAGGACTCCACATACCTGGGGTCTTGTAGCAACACAGAGGGTAGAGATAGTGACCTAACTGGGCTAGGGGAAGGGACAATGGTGGTGGTGGTGGTGGGGGGGGGCAGAGGAATACAAAATGTGAAACCACCATGATAAACAAAAAGCTAAGAGGACCAGGGAAGAAAAAGCGAGAAAGCCAGGTAGACAGAAAAGGTTCAGGTATCAGATGGAAGAGGTCTGCCTTAATGCCAGTGTAACTTCTAGGTGGCACTATCCCAAGGGCTACTACCCCTGCCTGCTTGGCTAGTAGCAGGTTAAGGGGCCTGAGTTCTGAAATGGGTGCCTCCACCCAGAGGTCAGGGTTGGTAGTGGTCAAGCTAACCTAAGCACAGCCCTCGGGGACACTGTAACCACCTTCTTTCCCCTCTAGTGGCCTGAACACTGTACAATAATAATAATCACCTTCACAATACCCCTGGTACACCACACAAGTACCCACGCTGTTTGCACTTACCACCAGGGCTGGTTCCTCTGGCTCGATCCTGGGGACCCCCTGTAAAACAAGGTTATGCACAACAAATAACAACAGTACAGTACTTTGAGCACAAACTGGAACCACAGTCAGATTACATGCAGAAAAAGTTAGATCTGATTTATTCGGGGACTTGAACAAGGAAGGGGCAAAATCAGGTTAATTAGCTTAAAGGTTATATCAGTCAAGCAGTTATGCATGCCCTTTGAGTCCCCCCACACAGTCACTCCTCTGGGTACCCAGGTGGAGAAGAAATGGGCTACCCAGGACTGTTGCCCGGGTTTGCAGCTGGTTGGGGCCCTGTGATGGAAAACACAACATGCACAGTACACAATATTTGTAATCCGGAGCCAGAGGGCTCAGTTCATAAAGGAAATGAAACAACAAGATAATCAGATGACACACTCAGATTAAGCTATCGTTGCAGGGAGCTACCCTGGTATTTACTCATGATACCCAAGACTGGACACAGGCTGGACAAAAATCGAGACTGCAGGTGGTTGGTCTGGAATGCCTGGAGAAGCAGTGCCCACATGAGTCACAGAGGCATCATTCCTGTTCAAGCATGGAACAGGGGGCTGATCCCCAGGCAGGTATCTCGTCGATAGCTTCTCTGTGCAGTGGGTAGTCTGGCTGGGCCAGTCTGGCAAGGTCCAGACCACATGGAGACAAATTCGGATGCAGTCCGTTTTGGGCTGGATACAGCTTCCAGCAAGCAGAACACAGTTCACATAGTGGGGAACTAACTCACAACCCACTAGCAGCTCATAGCACATTTACATGTGTGGGAATCCTACTGTAACAGGCAAAGCGCTCCCCAGTCACAATCGCAAAGTCTCTGCACACACCGGGAGCTTAGGGATACCTGGAACTCCTGACAGGCCAATCACATTCAGCAAAATCTTCGGTCTTCTTCAGGTTGAGCCTGGCCCACTTCAGTAGCTTACTTTAGTCACACAAACTTGGATTTAGTCCAAAATAATTCTCTTCTCTCCCTCTCAGGAGCAGCTAGCAGACATGCAAGCCAAAAACTCAGCCCTTTCACAGTTTTCCCATGCAAATCCACTCAGGATTGCTGCCCAAAATACACCTGAGCTCTTCTCATTTCACTTCCCAGCTCAGAACTACCTGAAAACTGCAAGCAGCCCAGAACTTCCCCAAGATCCAAAAGGTTTGGTTGGCTGATATGGCTGTCAGTCAAAGCAAGAGCTCCCCCTTCAGTTGCAAAAAAGGCGCAAAAAAAACCCAAACTGAAATTCCGACAGATTTTGAATTTGGACAGCTCCTTTAGTCCTGCTACATTTTAGGCCCCACTAGAACTGGTTGGTCCAATCTGCAGTCCAGGACAAAGACAGTGGAGACAAACAAAACAGTCCTTGCTACAAAGAAAGCAAGTTAGACAAACTACATTATCATTATCATTATCACTCTAAATGATGTTCAGTAGATAGCTACATCTCTCAACAGAGTTCGCTCTCAGATTACTTAGGCTGCAATCAGGCAGCTCTTAAAGAGACAGTACACAGAGGCTATACAGGCTCTGGTAATCACATTTAAACTGCTAAAATGCAGGACACCAGCCTGGCAGTGAGCATTTAGGCAAGCTCAAGGAAGACTTTTTGGGAACCCCCATTTGTAGGGGGGGTTATACCAGGAACCATGGTTACAAAGTCAGTGAGCTCCAGACAGTGATGACAGATACTGAGGTGGACCTTTTGGCCATTGCAAAACTTGGGCCTCACAAAATAATGACTGAGCCCTGACTATTCCTAGGTACTCAATGTTCAGGAGGGACAGAAGTCTATGTCAAGGATGGCACTGAGGTTGTGGAACATGGGTGCAGCAGGGGTAATAGAGGGAAATTGAGTCACTGTGGGTGCAACTCACAGTGAACTCGGGCAAGAAACTACTCTTGGGGATGATCTACAGACCACCAGGACAAGGGGAAGAGAAGGATAGAGAGTTTGAGGAAGAACCCATAAGAGGAGTGGCAAAGGGAGAAGTAGTGGTATTGGGGAATCCAAACCTGCTGGACAATGATTGGGATGTCCCACTGGTCAGGAGCGCCAGGAGTCGAACCTTGCAGGACACATTCCGGGACTGTCTGCTAGCACAACTAGTTAAGAGGCCCACCAGGCAGGGGGCCATTCTTGATGTAGTGCTCACTAACTCAGAGGTGACAGGAGCTGAGAGTTGGGAAGCCACTAGGGAGCAGTGACCACAACTCCACTTGGTTCGAACTGGCCCTTGGGAGCAAAATCCCAATCTAGAGCCAAGGTTCCTAATATCAGAATGAGGACTTCAACAGGATCCAGGAGTTAGTCTAAGACAAATTAATCAAGTTGGTAGCACAGGAGGAGTGGAAGAGAGATGTAGGGCAGTAAAGGGGCCATTCTCAAGGCATCAAAGTTATGCATGAGAACAGTAACTAAAAGGAACAAGTTCAAGAAAGCATGGTTCCCAGCAAAGGTTACGGATGCAGTGAGGGCCAAGAAAAAGTCCTTCCACAGATACAAAGAAAAGCAAAGGGAGGAAGAATAGGGAGAATATTTACTGTACTAAGAAATAAGTAGGCAAAGAGAGTGGTTAGGTAGACAAAAGCAGACACGGAGCTGTGTACTGCAGATGGAGTCGACAGTGGAGAAACATATTTCCTCCAGTACATTAGTGATAAAAAGGGAGAAGGGAGGGGAATCATTAGGCTATCAGAGGGGTTAAGTTGCTAGAGGGGAACAGCAAAAGTCTGCCATCCTAAATGGATACTTCTATTATGTCTTCACTAGGGATGATGGAGGGCTTTTGCCAGAAAGTGGCAGCAATAGGGCCACAAAGGGGGTGCCCTGGACAAGATCCAGACAGTATTTACAAGTGAAAGGGTCCAGAAAGGGCTAGTTGTCCTGAAGATAGATAAGGCCCTGGGATCAGATGGGATGCATGCAACAGTGCTCAGGGAACTGGCAGCAGAAAGTACAGTTACGTAAGAACTTACCGTAACAGTAGGTCTTTGAGAGAGGCTCTTGCAGTATGTACTTACATATTAGACTAAGCCGTCAAGCATTAGGACCACATGGAAAAACTTCCAGCTAACAGTGTCCGGCAGGGGACCGCCCCTTCCCGATGTCACGTGACTGACATTAGTGTGACTCTATATAAGGAGCGGTTCCCAAGCTCGAATTCCAGTTCTCCGGCCGGAGACCTAGAAAGGTGAGACAGGAGAAAAGGAGAGGGACCCTAGAGCCAAATAAGGCACAATATGAAAAAAAAACAGAAGGATACCCAGGGGGAGGTTGGGAGGGAAAGCAGTACCTACTGCTAGAGCCTCTCACGAAGATCTACTGTAACGGTAAGTCCTTGCATAACTGCATTATCTTACTTCAAGAGAGCTCTTGCAGTAGGTACTCACATATAAGACTGAGACCCAAGCAGTGACCTGAGACAAGTCTAAGACATGGGAGGCAGGAATGGGTTTACCAGCAACTCCCTCAGGCCAGTGTTATGTTAAAAAAAGATATTCAGAGACTCAATGGGTGGCTAAAGAGGTGGTGCTATAGGGAAGGGTATGTGTATATTGATCAATGGCAGGATTTCCAGGACTTCCACCTATTTGCACAGGATAGGTTGCATTTAAATAAACAAGGCAAGCGAATGTTAGCCCAGAAATTGAGATATATTACGGAAACTCATTTAAACTTTCTCCGGAGGGGGAAGGGGGGGTGCACAAAATCTAAAGCCACTGATCCAAACAAAAACGTACAGCCAAACTGGAATTTTGTATTAGTTAATGCTAGAAGCCTCATGAACAAATTGGATGAGCTGAAATTAATATTGTATACTTCCCAAATACATATTTGCGCCATCACTGAGACCTGGTGGAATGATAAGGATACCTGGGGTAGAGAAATTTCCAGTTACACACTTTTTACAAAGGACAGAAGCTTTTCTAGAGGAGGTGGGGTAGCGCTTTACATATCTGACAATATATCTTCTGAAAGTATAGATACAACAAGCTGGGGTAACTCTCAAGTATTATGGATTAAAATCACCCCACCAAACGCCCCCAATATTAACATAGGTCTTGTGTACAGACTACCATCCATTGCTAACCCTGATGATCGCATACTGCTAGATTTTATTAAACAATTGGCTTCAGCAAATAATGTAATACTACTGGAGGATTTTAATCTTCCTGGAGTAAACTGGGACACACTAGAAGCTGTTACCCCTATGGAAACTAAATACCTTGAGATTCTAAGTTTAGCTGGATTAGAACAACATGTACTAAATAATACCGGGGTGAACACATATTGGATCTGGTATTGAGCACATGAATAGTAATATCCATAATTGTACAACACTGCCCCCACTGGGATCAAGTGATCATGCCATGGTTAGCTTTGAGTATTTGGGTAATTTGGGAAATTATTCCGGTAGTACAATCATCCGCAGGTATGATAAAGTGAATTTTGATTTGATGAGGAATGAGTTGGCGGAATGGAATTGGCAGTGAATTTGCAGATCTAACACTAGCTGAAATGTAGAGGAAATTGAATAATACTGTTGGCTCATTGATCCATAGGCATGTACCAACAAAAAAGAAATATAATGAATTTCAAAAACCTCTTCCCCCATGGTTAACTCCCCTAGTTAGAAAATTAATTAAACAAAAAAATATAGCTTATCTAAAAGCAAAAAAGAGTAATAATAGTATTTTCTGGGAGCTATATAAGGAGAAATTAAAAAATACAAAAAAGGCAATAACTTTAGCAAAGAGGAAGTATGAATATAAGTTAGTAACTAAAGTGCAAAATAACTATAAATCTTTTTATTCATACATCAATTCTAAAAGGGGAAACAATGGAACTATTATCTCCCTAAAAGATCCAGATGGCAAGCTGACCTCAGATAATCTGGAAATGGCTGATTTATGTAACACATACTTTGCCTCAGTATTTAATAAAGGGCAACGTATACCAGCAAAGCAAAGGAGTACACCCCCGGGCTCGAGTATTACATTAAATACCGCTGATGTAGCTCAAAGACTACTAGATATAAACCCTAATAAAGCACAGGGACCAGATGGACTGCATCCAAGAGTTATTAAGGAACTAGCGCATGAGTTGACGGGTTCAGTCACTCACATTTTCCAGAAGTCTCTGGATATGGCTGAGGTGCCTGATGACTGGAGGCAGGCAATGGTTATACCTATACATAAAAATGGCTCAAAACAAGAGGTGGCAAACTATCGACCCATTAGCCTGACCTCGGTCTTGGGTAAGATATTGGAGAGTATAATCAAGGCTCAAATCCTTGACTCCTTATGCAGTAAAGGTATTATTGACCATACACAGTATGGGTTTACTAGGGGTAGGTCGTGTCAGACCAACCTTCTAGAGTTTTATGGCAGGGTCAGCAAGGCCCTGGATATGGGCAACTCCGTGGATGTTGTTTTCCTTGACTTTGCAAAGGCATTTGATAAAGTGCCACATGAAGAGCTAATTGGAGCTCTCAGGGAAGTGGGGGTTCATGAAAAACTATCTTGTTGGGTGGAGGCCTGGCTGGGGGATAGGACACAGAAAGCATGTGTGAGAGGAGAATGTTCAGAGTGGGTCGAGGTGACTGGTGGGATACTTCAGGGATCCATTTTGGGCCCCTGCCTCTTTAATTTATACATTTATACTATGTGTGTTAAAGATGGGGTGTGGTTGTCAAAATTCACGGATGATGTACGTTTGGGATACCCTGTTAATAATATTAAAGAGGCTACTATTTTGCAGGCGGCACTAACAAATTTGGAAGTATGGGCAAAAGCAAAGAGATCTACACTCAACACAGATAAATGTGTTGTTATGCACATGGGCAAGAATAATATGCAGTATAAATACAAACTGGGAGGTAGGGAGCTGAGGACAGTACAAGATGAGAAAGATCTGGGAATAAGAGTCGATAATGAACTAAAATTTGGAATACACTGTAACCAGGTGGTTAAGAAAGCGAGTAGAATACAGCATTGTATATACAAACATATCAAAAGTCGAGATAAAGCAGTAGTACTGCCTATGTATACCTCGTTGGTACGCCCGCATGCAGAATATTGTGCACAGTTTTGGGCTCCAGGATATAGGAAAGATATTAAAGCCTTAGAAAGGGTGCAGAGAAGAGCTACCAAAGGCATAAGGGAAGTCTGGGGTCTGAGTTGTAAGCAAAGACTACAGCACCTCAGATTATATTCACTAGAATTTTGCAGATTGTGTGGTGATATGTGCCAGATATTTAGGACACTTAAAGATGATCAATTAAGGGACCAACTAGGCCTGGAACTAAGGAAACAAATACACGATACTAGAGCACACTGTTACCAATTACACAAAGATAAATACAATACTAAAAGGAGGGAAAATTGGTTTAATGTGAGAATTACAGGAATATGGAATACACTTCCTAGTGAAGTAGTGACAAGTCCTACTATGAATATTTTCAAGACTAGACTAGATTCCTATTTGATAGCTAAGGGCATACAGGGATATTTTTAGAAGACTGGCAAGCTATATGGACATGTGTCTTCTATGCTCTGATATAACCTATGAACCTATGAACTCTAGGGTACTCACGAAAGGAGTCCCTGTAGGACAGCAAGGCCAAAGCCTGTTCTGCACCTCGATGCAATGTTCAAATTGTAATGCCTGGTAAAGGTATGGACAGAACTCCAAGTTGCAGCCGCGCAAATGTCTGCAGTTGAAGCATTCCTGAAACAAGCAGTAGAAGCAGCCATGCCTCTGGCTGAATGTCCTTTAACCTGACCTGGAAGAGTTTTATTGTACTTCTGGTAACAGAAGGTAATGCAGTTTGCCAACCATTTGGACAAACACTGTTTAGAAACAGCTGCACCCTCTCTTTTGGGCGCAGAGGAAACAAACAACTGGTTAGTGTTACGGAAGACAGTGTCCTGTCCATATAGTACCTGAGAATTCTATGTACGTCCAGAGTATGCAGAAGTGCTTCACCCTTGTTGCAGTATTCTGGATAGTACACTGGCATGTCCAATGATTGGTTCAAGGTGGATTCGGATACCACCTTGGGTAAGAACTTATGGTTGGTACACAGAGCCATCCGGTCTCTGTGAAAAATCAGGTAAGGCACCTTACACATCACATAGAAACATAGACTTTGATGGCAGATAAGGACCGCTAGGCCCATCTAGTCTGCCCATTTCCCTACCTACAGGATAGGCCGCAGATCCTAGTTAACCAACAGCCTATTTCTTCCTACCCCCCACAAGAATTGCCTTTTGTCTGTCCCATGCATTCTTGAATTCTCCCACAGTTTTAGACCCCACAACCTCCCTCAGGAAGGCTGTTCCATGCATCCACTACCCTCTCTGTGAAATAATACTTCCTCACATTGCCCATGAACTGCCCTCCTTCTATCTTTAAATTGTGTCCCCTTGTTCTTGCAAGTCTCTTTTTCTGAAAGATGCTACCCTCTTGGACTTTGATGATTCCACTGAGGTACTTAAAAGTTTCTATCATGTCCCCCTCTCCCTTCTTTCCTCAAGGGTATACATATTAAGCTCCTTTAGTCTCTCCTCATACGGCTTCTCTTGCAGACCCTGCACCATTTTAGTTGCCCTCCTCTGGACTGCCTCTATCCTGTCTATGTCCTTGCGGAGATGGGGTCTCCAGAACTGGACACAATACTCCAGATGGGTTCTCACCAACTGTCTGTACAGAGGGATAACAACTTCCTGTTTTCTGCTGGTGATGCCTCTCCCTATACATCCCAGTATACCCCAGCCCTCCCTACTGCCTTCTCACATTGCTTGCTAACCTTAAGGTCATCTGATATGATTACCCCCAGGTCCCTTTCCTTTTTTGTTGTTGTTACTACCTCCCACCCATTGTGTATTCTTCCCCTGGGTTCTTGTTTCCCAGGTGCATTATTTTGCACCTCTTTGCATTGAATCCTAGCTGCCATACTTCTGAACATTCCTCCAACCTTGCCAAGTCCTTTTCATCCTTTCACACCTCCTTGTGTATCAACCCTGTTGCAGATCTTTGTGTCATTTGCAAAAGGCATACTTTTCCTTCCAGTCCCTCTGCAATGCCACTGATGAAAACATTAAAAAGGACTGGACCCAATACTGAACCCTGCTGTACCCCACTAGTAACCCCCCTTTCTTCAGAGTGGACTCCATTTACAATTACCTTCTGTGTCCTGTTGTCCAGCGAATGTTTTACCTAGGCTACCACCCTGGGTCCCACTCCCAGGCTGGTTAATTTGACTATTAATCTTTTGTGTGAGCCTGAAGCTCAGAAATCCTTCGAGCTGAAGCAATGGCCAGTAGACAAAGCACTTTCCAGGAAAGGTAGAACATGTCAGAACTCACTGCCACTCAAAAGGTGGCAGAGTGAGTTTTTCAAGAATGAAATTCAGGTCTGAAGGAGGAGCAGGGCTCCATATTGGTGGTTTCTGTTGCAGAATCCCTTTAAGGAAAGTTTTGGATATTTCCAGCTGTGCCAAAGTCTTTTGTCCTACCAGAATGTGATAGGCAGAAATGGCCAATAGGTGGACTTTTAGGGTCATATAGCTAAGATGCAAATCATAGAGGTACAGCATGCAATCTAAGACCTCTGTGACCGAATAGGAGAAAGAATTCCTTTTCGAGTTTGTCCAGATGGAAAACAGTTTCCATTTCATGGCATATGTGACTGTGGTGGAGGGCTTTCTGGCCTTCACCAGAATTTGTACTACCCTCTTGGAAATCCCAAAACTAGCAGCAGCTATGTCTGTAGGAGCCATGCATGCAGATGAAGGGACTGGAGACCTGGATGCACCAGGGTCCCCTGTTCCTGTGTCAGGAGATCTTGAGAAACTGGCAGTGGAAAGGGAGGTTCCACTGACAGTTGTTGCAGTAGAGAGAACCAAATTTGTCTCGGCCAGAAGGGAGCAATGGGGATCATTCATGCTCCTTCTGTCTGAAGACTCTGTGTCCTGTATCGTACCAGGTGTGCTCCCCATCCCAGGCCCGAAGCATCCATCGTTAGGGTTTCGGAGGGATTGTCTGATCAAAACAGAACCTCCTTGGAGAGGTTGTCCTGGTTTTGCCACCATAAAAGACTGAGACTCTCATGTTTGGTCTGGCTAAGGGGACCAAAGGAATGGCTGCTGCCATGAGCCCTAGCAGCCAAAAGATCACTCTGGCTGGTACCTTCTTCTGTGAGGCCACCAGGTGTGCCTGGTGCTGCAATGTTACTATCCTGTCTTGCGGCAGGAAAGCCATGTCCTGGACTGTGTCCAAAACTGCCCCAATAAATTGGAGCTGTTCAGTAGGGACCAGGTGGGATTTGGCATAGCTGACCATTATGCCCACCCGTTGAAATGTGTCCAGGGTAAGATGCAAAGACTTGGCTAGGGCCTCCCTCGATGGGGCTGAGATCAACTAATCGTCTGGGTATGGGAAAACTTGGACCCCTGTCTACGTAGAAAAGCTGCCACCACCGCTAGGCATTTCGTGAACACCCTGGGGGCCAAAGAAAGGCCAAAGGGTAGAGCTTTGAACCGGAAATGCTCCCCCTGAAAACAAAAGCAGAGGAATTTGCAGTGTGGTGGACAGCTCGGGATGTGCAAGTATGCATCCTGCATATCTAGGATGCAGAGCCACTGACCCTTCTGTAAGAGAGGAAGTAGGCTGAGAAGGGACAGCATTCTGAACCTCTTGTATTGTACAAAGAGGTTCAGAGAGCTGAGATTCAGAATTGGCCTTAGGTCACCTGTCTTCTTGGAAACCAGGAAGAAATGTGTTTTAAGGGAACTGGTTCTGTAGCTGCTTTAGCCAGCAGGGATGTGATTTCCTCTCTCACCAAGGATAAGTGGTGGGGTGGGTAGAATGAGTGACCTGGAGATTTTGTTGGAGGTATGTCTATGAATTCCACTGTGTGGCCTTTTGCCACCAGTTGAACTACCCAAGAATCCGTTATTTTCTCCCACTCTGGTACCGGCTCCTCTGGGGTGCAGACCAGTGGAGGCAGGAGGGCTAAGGAGTCAGGAGGCAGAGGGCAAGGCAGAGGCTGCATCTCCCAAGGCTTTGTGGGACTTAGCCGGGGGGGCTCTAGCAGCCAAGGTTGCCTGACGTTTATTTTGACATCGGTTCTGATTCTGTCTCTGTTGGCGACGTCACTGTCTCCGAAATGGCTGTTTCAGTTTCTGCGGAGGTTTGTACATGAATTGTACAGAAAGTGAGGCCTTTCCCTTATCTTGGAGGCCAGTAATTATGTCCTTGATGTCTCCATTGAAAAGGACCAACCCTCTGAAGGGAGCATCCTGTATGGCTGTCTGGACCTCAGGTGTCAGGCCTGAGATCCGAAGCAATGCGTGACGTCTACGTCTAATGGCTGTTGTCAAGCCTCTATCTGCAGCTTCCAATGCATCATAGGTGGCTCGCAGCATGTGTCGGCATGCAGATCTAGCTGACCTGACTAGATCTGCCATCTCCTCTTTTAAAGTGGAGTCCTGAAGAGAGTCCACTTTAGACGCCAACTGACCTAAGACAGATTTCTGGTAGTCTCCCATATGGGCGACATAGTTCAGTGCCCTGATTCCCAAGGGGGAAGAAGAATAAATCTTCCCATACTAGTCAAGAATTTCAGATTCTTTATCGGGAAGCACTAAGGTGTTTATGTTTAGCGGACCGATCATGTGCCGCACTAATGACCACAGAATCCGCTTTGGGATGGAGACTAGGATAATCTTTGTCATCTGGAGATTGGTAAAGCCTGTCTGCTTTTCTGTCCACTGGGGCCAGTGAAGAAGGCTGTTTCCATTTAGTAGTAACTAAATTCTCAAGTGCCTCTATACAGGGTGGAATGAGGTTTGGAGAAGAATCTGCCAAAACTAGGGGAGCTGCCAGTCTCTGCCTTTGTGGATCCTGGGCAACAGTGCACCAGTCATAGTCTGCTTGAATCTTCTTGAGGAGCTCCAAGAAGGAAGGGTCCTCAGGAGGGAATTTGGGAGACTCCCTTGGCTTAGGGTCCTCCAGTGTAGGGATTTCCAAATTTGAGTCTGAGTGGGCCATGTCACTATCCGAGTCTGAGGAATCCTGGTCACTAGGAGAGCTGATGGCTGGGAGCAGTAGGTCCACTAGCCTTGAAAATTCCATCAGCCTTGAATATTCCTGGGGCTGAGTATTAGGTAATGGCTCCAGTCATCTGCCCTGCATCAGGCCCTTAGGGCCAGATGGTGGGGGAGGATCCGGCGAAGGAGGTCTTGGGGTCGGCTTTGGGGCTGTCAGTGGTCAACACTTCTCCAGCTCTGATGTAAGTTGAAATTTTGCTTCCACCCACCAGGACTTAAGGACTGCTCGACTGTCTACTTGTGGCTGGGGTGGAGGGTTATTAAACCCATAGCCAGGGTACCCGTAGTAAGGGTAGTTGAAAACCGATGGAGGGTAGCCTGGCACTTGAAAGCCTGATGCCAGATACTGTGGCGTTGGGTATCCAGGCATTGGGTATTGAGGAATATATCCCAGCATTGCCCGAAAGGGTTTCCAGGTGGTCCTGATGGAGGGCCCAATAGAGGGGGCTGAAGGGCCTGGCATCAGCCCTGATGGAGGGATCATCAGGTCCATACCACATCCCTTGGGGGGTGCAGAAGGCCCTGATGGGAGAGGCAGAAAAGTGGGTCCCGATGGTCCTGGCGTCAGGCCTTACGGAGGATCTTGAAGGACCGAGAAGCCTAAGGGAGTCGGAGGGACATTCGTCTGGTCCAACGATGGCTCTAGCATCTGAAGCTCTGGTGCAGGGGGTGACAAAACCCCCAATGGTGGACAGTCTCCTGCCTCCGTATCCCCTGAGGGGGAAGCTGGAGGTACCATCTCCATCGGCAGTAAGGGAGAAGTTGGAGTAGTCTGCTTCATCAGCTGCATATCTGACATCAGCTGGGCTGTCATCTCTTTGTCAGGCCTGTTATCGGGACCTGACAGAGGATCTGAGGATGGGCATCCATTGGAGGAGCCAGCGGAAGACTTAGCAGCCACAGCCAGGGGAGATGGAACTCGACTTACCAGTCCCACATGTACCGCTAGGCCTTGAAATCTTTAAGGCTGTAGAGGAGGTGGGCACCTCCTGATCCCAGGAGGCTCCTGTCGGACCCAAGCCTGGGCTGGACGGGGGGGGCCAATGGCCATTTAGTAGCCATCAAAGTGGTCATCGAAGGCTGATCCCCCAGAGGGGAAGTTACCTTAAGGGCCACGACTCCAGCGGGAGGTGGCGGGATGGCTGGGGACCCTTCCCAGTCCCGATGACTCTCTTTGTCCTTCTTCTTTTTATGGTGGCCCTCCAGAGAGGATGACGATTGCCTGAGTTTTTTCAGCTCCTTCTCCATATTGGCCATTTTCTCTTTCAAGATGTGTGGGGACTACCTCGTTTACGTGTGGCCCGTGTTAAACTTCTGGGAGTGCTCGCACCTCTCCACCATATGGCCTGGGCCCAGGCAAAAAAGGCAAATGGAATGGCCATCCTTATAAGGGAGCTGACTTCCACAGGAGTTGCACTTGTTCTTATGCGATTCTGAAGGTGTCAGAGACGACATACACGATCATTTTTTAAGACAGAAATGTGAGAAATACAATTTAAATGGAAGCTGTTTTAAATTATACTCATCCAAAGATGGCGTCCACAGTAGCAGTGTTCTTCCGCAAGGTCTGACATGCGCAGGTCGACAGTGGTAAAGAACTGGAAGGTGGGCTTGGGGACCGCTCCTTATATAGCATCATGCTGACATCAGTCACATGATGTCAGGGGTCGGTCCCCTGCCGGACACTGCTAGCTAGAAGTTTTTCCGTGTGGTCCTAATGCCTGGCAGTTTAGTCCAGTATATGAGTACCTGCTACAAGAGCCCTCTCGAAGTAAGATTTGGTTGAACCCCTGGTAGGACTAGTCAGTAGTTCATTACATATGGGGGGGTAGTACCGAAGGACTGGAGGGTGATGGACATTGTTCCGCTCCATAAGGGGGGAGATAAGGAACAGGAAGGGAAAGCAGGGAACTACAGACCTGTCAGTCTTATTTCAGTTTTAGGGAAGCTGATGGAGTCACTGGTGAAAGAGGATCTAGTGGACTAACTGGAGAGCAGCAATCTCCGCTATAGTAAACAACATGGGTTGTGGTAGGGAGGTCTTGTCAAAGTAACCTGATCATCTTTTTAGCTGGGTGGTGAGGGTATTGAACAGGTGCCATTCAGCAGATTTATTCTGCTTTGACTTCAGCGAGGCTTTTGACTCGGTGCCTTACAGATGCTTGCTAAAGAAGATGGAGGAACTTGCTGGGCATGGCTAGGAACATAGTAAGATGGGTAGGTAACTGGCTAAGGGAGAGGCAGCAGAGTGTAATAGTAAATGGGGTCAGTTCTGTATAGAGGGAGGTCATGAGCTGGGTACCACAGGGTTCTGTCCTGATCCCAGTTTTCTTCAATGTGTCCATCAGTGACACTGAAGACGGAATCCAGGGCAGACTGTATCTCTTTGCAGATGACACTTAGCTCTACGGGAGGGTGGATGGAGACAAGGGAATTAGGCACATGCAGAATGAGCTGCAAAGACTAGAAAAATTATATAAAATTTGGCAGCCGAACGTCAACGCCAAAATGTGCAAGGTGATGTACCAAGGGAACAGGAACCGCAGGACTGACTACTGGATGGGTGGGTGGGGTAAGACTCAGCACCACGGATGAAGAACAAGATCTAGGAGTTATCAATGATACCCTCAATCAAGCCAATGCAACAAGGCCTATAGTAAGGCAAACAGTATGCTGGATATATCAGCAGGAGCATTGACAGCAGAAGGAAAAAAATAATTATTTTCCTTTTTAGATGTTTAGTGAGGCATCACCTGGAGTACTGTGCCCAGTTCTGGAGTCCTCACCTCAGGAAAGATAAGAGCAAGCTGAAGATGTTGCAGTGAAGAGTGACAAAGATAATTCAGGGCCAACGGATCAGGTTTTATGAGGCGCACCTCAGGGCACTGAACATGTACTCACTGGAGACCAGAAAGGAAGAAGGGATATGAGAAAGGCCTTCAAGTTCCTGCTAGGAATAAACAAGGTGGAGTGGAGGGAATTATTTAGCATAGTAATGGTTTGAGGTCATGGGGGCATGAATGGAAACTGACGGGAAGAGGTTCAGGAGGGACATGAAGAAGTATTATTTTACAGAACTCAGTTTTGTCCTACCTCACCACCTTCCCATCAAATAATGAACTTTTAGCACCAGGGGACTTCAATATCAACTGGCTGGCTAAGACAGCCACCCCACACATCGACACTGCAACTGCACAAGACCTTACCCAAGTAGTCCACTCCCCTACGCACCTGGACCAGTGCTGTGGGTCCTCCTCCCTACTGGACTACTGGTCTTCACCAACGGCCCCCACAAGATCATTAGCACCACCGTACTCCCCTAGCTCAAGTGACCACTCCCCCGTCCTCTGCTCCTGGTCATGTAAACTCCCCAACCCCCAAATAATACAACAGCGTAAACTTAGACCCAGTAAACTTGCTCTCCTCAAATCTAATCTTCTGTCTTGGGACTGGTCCCCCTTAATGAATACTCTCGATCCCGACCGAGCCCTTGACCTCTTTGTTCTTACCTTCAATGCTATCTGTGACTCCCTTGCCCCTGTTACAAATAGGGTGGTCAAAGGGAACCCTGCACCTTGGATCTCCAGCCACCTACTGGCACTTATGTGAACCCGAGACTCACTATGGCACCTCTCCAATGAGACCAGCCTGCCATCCGACCGACAAAGGTACAGGGAAGCCAGGAATAACTGCACGTGGGCTCCATGCCAAGCAAAAGCAGAGTATTACAAATCCTCCCTTACCTCTACCTGGGGCTTAGGATGCAAGTTCTGGAATAATATTAAAGACATCTGTGGCAAGAGCCATAACCCCCCTCCAAATCAGATAGAGGTCGACAGGTGCCTGACCACAGACCCCACCCATATTGCATCAGCCATTAATCATGACTTTACTAATCTTAGCCATGTCCTCCCATCAAACTTCTTCGATCCTCCCTGTGCCCACTCCCCTATGGCCTCTTCAGCAGCCCTTCCCTTCCACCTTTGTTGCATTACCCCCATGTCAACCAAGCCTTACCTAGAAAAAGCCCTAAGCCACGCCCACTACAGCAGTGACCCTCTAGACCCAAAACTCTCCATGAGGTACTCCACCCTCTAACCCACATTCTCAACTGCTCACTCTGTCAAGGGAAATTCCCCTCCCGATGGAAATCTGCCTCCATTACCACCATTTTTAAGCGGAATCGCTGACACTAACTAACTACCGCCCATCTCTATACTCCCCCATCCAAAGCGCTGGCGTATTGTCTCGACCAACTCACCGAACACCTTAACAAACATGACCTACTCTGTAAGCAACAACATGGCTTTCTCAAAGGGCACAGTACCACGACAGTCCTCCTGGAATTTACCACCCACATCCACTCTGCCTTAGACAGAGGCCACATCTCAGGTGCGGTCTTTGTTGACCTCTCTAAGGCATTTGACACCGTCAGCCACTCCCTTACTTAATACACTCACCAACATCAGCTTCTCCCAGGATGCCCTTGGCTGGTTCACGGACTACCTGTCGGATCCGCACCAACAAGTGAAAATTGGCACCGCCCTCTCTAGAGACTGCCAGTCCATTCTGGTGTCCTCCAGGGGTTCATCCTCAGTCCTCTACTTTTCAGTCTCTTCCTTAACTCTCTTCCCTCATCCTGCACTGGCAATCTACTACTGTACGCAGATGATGCTGTCTTTTATTCCTCCAATCCAGACCCTACCCTATTACATACATCTCTTCAGCCCTCCTTCGCGGATGCCAAAAAATGGTTCTCCACACACACCGCCTGGCACTAAACTACAAGAAGACAAAAGTTATGTACTTCTCGCATCCACTGAACTCGTGGAAGGCACTCGGCCCACATATCCTTACCACCAATTGGACACCCCTGGAGGAGGTGGTAACCTTCAAATACCTGGGCATAACCCTTGACACTGCCCTAAACTTCCATCAGCACATCCATCTGCTGTCCACCACCCTGAATGTCCGTATTGGAATCCTCTATCACCACAAACACTGTCTAACCCCTGACGCTCTTCGGCTCGCTGTCTCCTCCTTGGTCCTCTCCCTCCTGGACTATGGCATTCTCATTTATGGAGCTGCAAACCCCTCGGCCCTAGGCAGACTCTGACTTTCCCTGAACAAAGCCTCCCATCTTGTCCTCGGCTGTGATCATCTTACACACACCTGCTATCTATACACTTCCACTAACTGGCTGAACCTAGACAGTAGAATACAGTTCCACACATGCCTTATGGCCAAAAAGATCGCCCTGGGTCTTGTTCCCGCTGGCCTCTCCCCTATTACCAAACCTGCCCTGACACACAGAACCACCCATAGCATGGGCAAGCTGCTTTTCTTGGCCCCCAGCTGTCGGACCTCCCAACTCCAAATATCTTTCATTTGAGGGCCCCTTCCTTGTTGAACTGCCTGCCTAATGCACTTGCCAAAGAAACCAGAATCGGCCCTTTTCAAAACCACACTCAGAAACCATCTCCAGTCCTCCACCCCTCGACTGTCATTGATCTCCCTGCCCGCCCACCCCTGACAAAGGCCTCTGGCCTGCTCTGCACCCTCCTCCTCCCACTTTGCCCCTTCCTGTGTTGCCTACCCAGCTCTTTATCTTAGCCTCTATACTAAACTGCTCAGACCTGTCCAAATATTCATTGACTGTTGACTGTTAGCCATTCTTCATATTCACTGTAACAAATCTGTCTGAGTCTTGCTATGGGATTGTGTTTAACTGTTGTTGCACTATATGTGACGTGGAGCCTTTGTAAATGAGTCTTTGACTCAAAGGTACCTTCCGAATAAGCAATAAATAAAAAAAAAAGAAAGAAAGGGTGGTGGAACCATGGAACAGTTTACCAGTTAAGGTGGTGGGCTCTAAAACCATAAATGGTTTCAAGCATGGCTAGGACAGAGTGATGGGTATAGTTGTTGCTTAGAAAGACAGAAACTGGGAGGGGTATGGGGTGGATGGGGAGGGCTAGGATCCTGGATGGACAATCAGTCCTGGGATTAGAAAGAGTACCTGGGCAAGCTGGATGGACCATTGATCTTTTGTGCTGATACTATGTTTCTATTTTTCTACAAGATATACTCACACCCCAGCAGAACAAAGAACTTTCCCATGTGGTAAACAAGAAGTAGAAACAATAAAATATAGACAGCCCAGTGGTGTGGCAGGCTGAGGTGCTGGACATCTCACCTGCCACCACACCAGTAAGTTGAATTTGTAAACAGGCCAGGGTTGCTCGGGAGTCGACCAGGAAAGGAGGACTGAGCATCCAGACATGGCTCTCCTCCTTCAGGGACAGGAGACAGTGTACTTCACTGTTTGATCACAACCTAGGTGGTATAGGGTTATATACCTTAAGCTGTTTATTCTAGATATTTGTCGTTATATGCTTTTACCACACTCTGTGTTATAAGTGCTAAATGGCTTAGCTGATCAACTGTGACATTGTTAATTCTTTCAGCAGCGTGTTGAGCAATTGCTCTACAGACATGTTCCTACACCATTTTAGAAATCTGATTATCACTTCTGAGTTTTAACACAGACTATAACCACAGACTAGGTTATGTGTATTTTTGTTTTATCAAGGGAAGCTCCACCGAGGGATGCTCATTTGCAAGAAGGTCCTGGTTGGCCGGCTCAGTGGGACTGAGGGCTGAGGCGCTGGACGCCACACCTCATGCCACACCGGTGACCCAGGTTCTGGAATGAGCATGGGTTGCCATGGGTTGGCAGGGGAGGAGAGGAATCGAGCATCTGATGGACTGCTCTTCCTCTCTCGGGGGTCCACATCGGTCGGTGATCCAACTGCCCCTGGTGGAATCCAGGGGTCAGGGAAGCATGCCACACATTGGGAGGAGTTGAGTGCAGATGTCTGGATGGAGCTGCGACCCAGGCAGCGTGTGCGCCACCGGCCCGCTGGTCGCCATGCGCCCCTGACTCCAGGGAACTGAAAGGGGAAAAATGACAAACAATCGCAGTGCCTTGATGGCCATCCATGGGACGCTCAACCTCAGAACACCACTGCAATGCTGGATCCTGTCTGGCGGGGAGTAAGGGGACTCTCTGTCGCCCCACGAGAATGTTGGCACCGGGGGCTTCACTGGTGCTGAAGCGGATCAGATGGCGGCTGGATGAATGGGATGCCAGGAAGTGATGTGCAGATCGGGAGCCACAGGTAAAAGTACAAAACAAAATACAGCTAGGCAACAGATTAATGCAAAATTTACAAGCAGTAGATACACAAGAATATGAAATAATGATATACACTAGCAAGGAAAATAAGTAAGATACCAGACACGATGTAGTAGAAATATCAGATTGTTGCAAAGCAACACATTGGCTTAAACAGTAACAATCAAATTGTATTTAGTAACATTGGAGAACCTAGAGGCAAGAACAGCAGTCAGCACAGTGGGTGCCAATCAGCTGTTTGAACGTGTGAAGGCTCTCTTATCGAATGCAGTTCAAGAAAAGCTTGCAGTCTGATCAAGTACATCAGTGTGAGCCAGCTGAAAGCCATTCTGCAATATACAGATACAAATCTGAGAGTTTCTAATAAAGTGTAATTACGTGCTCTCAGACTGTACAAACTAGAGTCTCTGCTGAAAAAGTCAGAGATATGGTGCGGAACTTCATGACTGAGGGCCTTGTAGGACCATAGATACAGGTTTTTCAGTCTCCGAGTGGTAAATGATGACCAACAAACAGATGCATAAAGATTGCCATGGTGGGTCCTTGGAGGCAGCCCAGTAATGAATTTCAAAGCCCTGTGATAAAGGACATCTAGCTAGGTGAGCACCAGCAGCATCTCTATCCACCAGTTATAGTGCCCTTGGCACAGTATAAACTTTTTGTAACTTTTATTATCACAGTAGTCCATGGTCATTGCTGCACAGATTTATCTGGGTTTATTTAGGACATTGTGTTGACCTACTTTTGTAGTTTAGTGTATAATGAAGTTCATGGACCTTCACAAATTGTAATGCAGGAAGAAAAGTGGCAAACCTGACTTATTCTGTAATGTTTTTATTTACATTACTGTTCTGGAAACTAAGGTTGATTCATTTGTACCAATGTATATTTGAAAGCTAATAAAAATAAATTAAAAAAAGGTGCAAACCAAATGCTGTAACTGAACTGAACCTGGCGCCAAAGATTCTGCAGATCCCCATGATGAAAGGCTCTGGCCATGGTTAGGTCTTCTGCATTTCTCAGTTTCTCTGACCCAGCTCTCTGAGCATCACTGACTGTCCCTGATGTGCCTTCTTTGTGACTTTCAGATTCCTGTACTGCCTATGACTGTGAGCAGAGGGAAACTCTTGTTGGCTTTGATGTATAAATCTCCAGGATCAGAAGGTAATATCTTATTGGGTGGCCATGATCTTGGCTTTATGCTTCCTGGTTCTGTTTGCAGAGAGCTGTAGATGGTACACCATCAGCGTAATGATGACGGTGGCAGCTGATATGTGAGCATGCTAATTACTGCAGCACATAGGAACTCATGGGGGCATTGTGCATTCAAATGTTAATTATAAAGATCCCTGATGTCTCAGTGGAAACTAACAAAACATTTTTTTACAAAATTAAGTTTATAGAGTTTGTATATCAATGTACCGGTTTCTGCATACAGTGCCAGTCGCCAAGATCAAGCACACTTGCAGTTTATACTGTACTAGGGTTGCTCTGATTCTAAGTCACAAAATTGGATTTCTCACATTCCAACACAGTTTTTGAAATTTGATTTCTTAGAATTTCAGTCTGTAATCCTAATTATAAAATGTAAGGCTTAAAAAATGCTTTTACATAGGGATTTAGGAATTAGGATTCTTAAATCCAATTCTGATCTGGAGGTCTTTTTCAGAATCATATAGGAAATGGATTCAGAATAAGACATTCTTAAATTTCTAAACAGTTCATTCGGTTCATATTTGGCCAATTCTGATCATTCCTAGTTTATGCTGTGGTGTCTTACAGGACGCTGCAGGAACTAAACATAACCCACTGGGGTTACTCCGATTTGTCATGCAATAAACAATGACATTTCACACAGAGACTGTAAGTATATGCGCATAGAATGGGAACACAACCCATGCAGTTTTAAAGCAGCAGTACTGGATAATCAGGAGGTTAACTGTCAAAATTGTGCTTTTTGGCTGGAATCATGCAGCCATAGATCCAATTTCCATATCTGTAAATATTTTTTTCTAGCGACCTTTAGCTTATTAGATATTAAAACATTTTTTCAACTGTTGTAGATCCACAGTAAATATGTCTGGTGCCTAATTTGCAGCTGAGCTTCCCCTCACGTCACATCACATCATTTGTTTACTTCTGTGGGACCCTGTGCTGCACGGTCCCACTGTCCCTGTTTAGTACTACAAGTCATCCGCATGTGCTGCTGGCAGCAGAGGGTTCCAGTTAAACATGGCGGGTGGGAGAAATATACACCCAAAACAAAGAAAAATGGAGCAAATTACAGGGTGCTAGTACAGCAAAAACAAGAAAGATTACCAGGTAAGTGCTCAACACAGCACAGGGAACTAACTTGCAAAATATCTGATTTTTTAATCTAGTACTGCTGCTTTACAAAATGAGGATAATCCAATGAGTTTTGAATGGCAGGCCCAGGTTCTTTTAGGCCCTGTCCACACCACACCGGAAAATGCTGTAACAGTTCAGAACCATTACAGACTGAAAACAGTACAGTGTGTCCACACTATATGTGAAAACAGTGGCAAACTGTTACAGCCCATTCACACTGCTAATGGATCAGAAACGGCTTCCAACCCTTGCAGAGCTGGGCACATCCTATGATGCAGCAGTGTGCAGAGCACCAGTCCCAGCCCTGGTATATCCACCCCAGCACAATGGCACTACAGAGCCCCCAAGCAAGTGCATACCACAGTACCATGCTGAGATGTTGGGTGCAGCTGCTGCTGCAGTTAAATGCTGTGGCAGCAGAACATCCAGCATGGCAGGTCAGTGGGCTGCCATGGTCACTGCTTCCCTGTGCCAGGCAGCACTAAATGCTGCCATGAGATGTCCTGCAGATAAGGCAGTCTCTGTAGGTGCAGGCAATGAACAATCTGGTGCCCATATGCGGTGTGGGGCAAATCCACACGTTTGTGCTGTGGTTCTTCTACCACAAGCCCAGCATACAGTAGTGATCCACACTGCTCCACATCTCCATGAGCAGTGGAATAGGAGCAGCGGCAAAGATGTGAGGAATTGCCCCACACCACAGAAGGGCACCGGACTGTGTAGTGCCTGCACGTACAAGTGCAGCCATATCTGCAATACGTCCCGTGGCAGCACTGGGTCCATGACACGTCAGCCACATCTGTGCACTCCCCAACAACCCACTCCCTACAACTCGCTCTGGTGCCAGCTCACACCAGTACTGTACACGCTGGTCACTACACTCCTGCAGCAGTCGTGTAGCAGGGAGATACAGAATGTCGTGTGCTGGGCATTCAGGTGGCCACAGTGTGGGCCATATGTCCAGTTCCCATTCCTCCCCTGCTGGTCCCTTTCTACCCTTACCGAGCCCCCAGCTCACCCTGTCCATGGACACAGCTGCTGCACACTCTGCCTGCCATCATCCCTCTCAGGCCGTGGTTGCTGGACATGGGCATGTATGCTCCGTATGGCTCTCAGTGTGCAACCAAGTGCAGTTGCCTACCAGAGTGAGGGCTGTGCCACAGGGGTGGGGAATATGGGTGTGTAGTTCATTTGCCACAGCCCCCGACATATCCCCTGTGGGACCGGTCACCCACACTCAGCGGCTGTGTCACAGTATTGCACCGGGGCTGTACGAGACATGGTCACGGAGGTGGGTTGTCAGGGAGTGGGTTGTCTGAGGGGTGCACCGACGTGGGAGTGCATTGTTGGGTGTGGAGTGTCGTACCACCTTCCATATTTGCCTCCCATGATGGGAGCTGGGTGCTGGCATCATGGAGCCGCTGCATAGCATGATGGTAAGATGGCAGATTGGGGGAGACCGGCGACTACACAGTTGTGTGTTTACCTGGTACTCTGTAATGTTATAGACCTGCAAACATTACAGTAACCATTGCTGAAACCACCTGCTAACAGGTTTCAACAACGGTTACAGTAACACCTTCTGTAATGTTACCAGTGTAAACGCTATCCGTTACGGTAACGTTACAGGCACTCTGTAATGTTACAGAGGTTGTTTTTGAGTGTAGTGTGGACAGGGCCTTAGTTTGTTTGTCCCAGCTGCCTGGTCTAGGAAATGCAGAAACTGAACCATTCCACTGGTTGTCTGAGTTCAGTAGGTGAGCTGAATGCACCCCTGCTGCAGGCAGTGATAGAGAGCAGAAACAGCTTTGCGCTCCCCACTGCTGCCATCTGCTCTGGACTCAGAGTGGGTACTTTCCAACTACATTTGTTAATACATGATGTCCAGTTTCCTCCTCATTCAAGCACATCACATTATTAATTGATTGATTGACTTATTTATTACCGGGGGGGGGGGCGTAAACTGAGATGACAGTCCCATTTTCAATTGCATACATTAATCCAGCGATCAATCTCTTCATTCAATGATGAAAAGAAACAAACATTTATGTGTAGTCAATTTTCAATGGTAACCTTACAAACGCTCAGGGCAGTTCAAAGTGCAGATATATAATGTTGCTTATACAAGTTGCAGTGATAAAGCTTTACAGAAAATCCTTGGTCTATAAAAGTGCAGGTGCAGGGCACAGGAGCTTGAGCAGTCTGCATACTGTCTGCACAAATATTACATAACTTGGATCCAGTGACCATAACGCCATAGGGTTTGAAACTGGCCCTGAGTTCCCGTATACCCTCATCAAAGGCTGTGGTTCTGGATTTCAGAAGAGCTTACTTCGACCAGATGAGAAAATTAATCAAGGATGACTTGGGGGCAAAATCTTAGGGGGTTGAGGAGGTGAGGGAGCAATTAAAGGGCCATTGTTGAAGCATCTAAGTCATACTTGAGAACGGTTACCAAGAATAACAGGCACAAGAGACCAATCTGATTCTTGAAGACGGTCGGGGAGGCAGTGAGGGCAAAAATGTTCCTTCATTAGATACAAGGAGAACCAGGGAGGAGGGGAATGGAGTGAATACCAGTTAAAGATGAGGCAGGATAAGATGACAGTCAGGGACACAAACACAAAACTGTGGGTTGTAGAGGGGATTGGGGGGGGCAGTTCTTTAGACTAGCTGCCATTCTACCTACTGGTGCTAATATCAGATTAGGGGAGGGACTTGCTGCCTTAAAAAGAGCACCACTACTAGCAAGGGAAGCAAGCTGCAGAAACTCCATCACTAAAACTGCTGTTGTAATCCATCCTCCCTACTGCTTTTGTTAGTACCTCCGCCCTAGAACTCTCATGAACCCCATACAGACTGCCATCACCTGAATCAGCATTACCAATGAGTCCCACTGCTGCTGTGCAACTGGCACTGATATCAGATTAGGGGAGGGGCTTGCTGACTCACTAGGAGCACTGCTGTTAGCAGCACTCCTTGTTAATGTCTCCTGCTGAAGTGGCGGGAGTAACCAGAAGGAGTTAGAGGTGAGAGGCTGAGGGGAGGCTTCTGTAAAATTTCTTGGTTTCCCAGTTCTTTTTTTGACTTCTGCTTTTTTGCTCAAATTTTGTTTATTGTATTTTGTTTTCATATTATTTATGGCTTTTTAAATTAGATAGTGTTTATTTTAAGTAGCTAGCAAGTGCAGGGTTCCACGTCAACTCCATAAAACTTCATGTAGCATGGTTGAAAACCGTGTGTACAAAACCACCAAAGTCAGAACCACACCTGTCAATAGCAGCGAAGCACATAGGTTTACTGTTACAACGCCACACCACCATGGCTCACAACTCTGGTGACGATATTCACTTATACTGTTTTGTTTTACGCTGTTATTAACAGGCACGGTTTTGACTTTGACGGTTTCGTACACACTGTTTTCTATCGCTCTGCATTTGATTTTTGTGGAGTTGACGTGACCCAAGTGCAGCAGTGGGTTTATTGTGTGTATTGTTATGCATTCTAATGTTAGGCCTAGTTATTGGGGAGAAAGGGTAGAATGGTTGGGAAAACAGGGCAGCTACAAACACCTGTTTGGTATTAAATGCTGTCACAAGGTACTATTGTAAGAGGAAAGAATGAGCTTGGTTTAACATCTGAATCATCGCTTAGTACAAATAAGGGTTCTGCATTTAACTTTTATTTAAAAACACTGCCAGGGATGCAGTTTAGGACTGGGATATTTAACCATTTGTTGCCTGTAAAATGTAGGCCTTCTAAAAGAGGGAAGTTGTAAGAGGGAGAGGTAGATTCTTATTTAGAATCCTTGTAGTTGTTAGTTTAATGTTGAGTGGGATATAAACCCAAATCCTGGCTCAAGCTTCCCTTCATTAACTGAGAATAGGAAGGGTAATAGAGAAGTTTCATTTATCTATGTACACATGGAAAGTATTCTGTCAAAAATGGATGAAATCAGGGAATTTGGGAGTATAATCTAACCAGAAGTTTTACTATTCTCAGAAACTTGGCTCTCAGGTAAAGTGGGAGATGGGAAAGTACAAATCCCTAGTTATCACTAGAGCAGATAGAAGCAAAAGAGGGGTCACTTATGCTGACAAATTTATCACTACAAGACTTAATTTGCCAATTAAAGAAAATTGCTGTGAATATTTGGCCCTGTAGTTTAAACCACATTTGGGAAAACTAACCTTATCCTCACCTGTTGTACGTAAACCATCTAAATTTCCAATGTCTACCATTCTTACTTTGTCTGATGTCTTATTGCCCTTCTCATCTACACATGAAATCCTGAAGTTAGGGGGATTTCAATATGGACTGGCTAGTAACGGAGAAGTTAAGGCATTTCAAAAATGTTTCTCTTAGTCTAGACTTGGAGAAACTGACTAGAGAATCATCATATATTTTTATAATGCCTCCTCAGGACTATATTAGGTTTACTTTTCACCAACTATCCACAGAGTTATAGAGATGCGGTGGTTAAGGTGGATCTATTCAGCAACCATAATATTTGCTGTATTGGGGTAGGGAGAAAATACCAGGCAAGGTTAAAATGATTCAATCTCGATCTTATAAGCACTTTGATTTTCTGTCATTTGCATCTGATTTAGACACAGTTGACTGGGACAGACTAAGACTATTCTAGGATTTTAACTTGGCATTGGATTAGTTTGTTGATTACTAAAAAGCAATATACAACAAGCATTTGCTACTGAAAATAAAGAAAAATTGGCAGCCTGGTACACTTCTTTTCTAACCAAGTTAGAACAAGAAAAGGATAAGTTCTGGAGGCAAACTCGGAAAACTCAAATCATAGGTGATTAGAAACATAGAAACACATACCATGATGGCAGAAAAAGACCAGAGATCTATCCAGTCCGCCCAAGTTCCCTGTAATCCCTGGACCCTACTGTTCCTCCAGGGTACTAACCCTCCCCATCCTCTCTCTATTCTACAGTGTCAATGGCTCAGTAGGTAGCACACTCACCTCTGAGGCTGGGAGATCAGAGGGCTGTGGGTTCCATTCCCACATCTGGCACTTGGGTTAATATCCCAGTACTGACACTGTAGTGCAGCATGAGAGGGGTGCTGCACTTCTGAGGTGCCGTCTTTCGGATGAGACGTTAAACCGAGGTCCCATCTGCCTGGATTGGTGGTAGTTCAGGTGGATGTTAAAGATCCCATGGCACTTATCGAAAAGAGTAGGGGAATTTCCCCGGTGTCCTGGCCAAATTTCCCTCATTCACTAAAAATACCACCAACAGCTTAACCTGGTTCAAGGTCAGTTGGCATTCATCTGTATCCCCTTCCCCCCGGGTCGTGCCTGAAAATAGGCAGGATTTGTCTAGTGCACTTACCCGGTCAACAAAAGCTAAATAAATAAAGTTCTCCTCCTTGGCCCTGTCACCCCCAGCAACCACTGTTCCCATCATTATGTCCCAGCCCTGCTTGACTCTCCTGACTGTTTAAGCATCCACCACTTCAGCCGACAGACTGTTCCAAGGTTCCACCACTCTTTCCTTGAAGTAGTACTTCATCACATCTTTCCTAAACCTACCTCCTAGGGTATAGGAGAGCAAGGAATAGACTTGTTGTTGAAGTTAGAAATAACAAAAAAAAAAATCTTGTATTTTTTAGGAAAAAAAACCTGGAAGAGGCTGGTGACCAAAAGAGTTTTGGGCATATACAAATGGACTATATGGAAATGTTAAGAACAGCGGAAACATTAAAATAATAAATGTTAAGGGGAATCATATCCCCAAAGAAAGTTTGGAGAACAAATTTGGTTCCTTTTTTATAAACTCAAGCATTTTCTTCTCAGGAAACAAGAATTGGGGCCAGTCTAGTGCTGGAAACCACTCGGTTTTAGAATAGGGTGGTTATGTATGGGCTTCCATACACCATACTATATTTTGATTATGCTCCTTTGATATACTGTATTGCTGAGTTTGACTTCTATTTTTGGGTTCACCCATAGCGCTTCGAAAGCGCTACTGCCGACATCCCCTACAGCGACAGCTACAATGCCGACTGTGGGCATTTTAGCCATGGAGATGTCGGCGCACACTATCAGGGCTCGTCCCATACCCCCTGTGGGGCCCTGCCCCCCCACACCCTGGTCTCTAGGATTCTAACTCCGAGTCAGAGTTGGACCGGGGGGGCAATCACTCAGCGATGCAGTCCCAATCGCCGCAAAGACCAGCACAGCGACGGGCGGGTTTTGCTCGATTTCTGGTGCTGTGCTGGTCGTCATCATTGGGGAGCCACTGCGGTGATGGTATATGCTATTTTCATATTGCTGTAATTACTATTTGTTTTGTCTCCCCTCTTTAAGTGTCTCCCTTATCCCTCACACCCAGGATGAATCTGGAAATGAGCTGTTATCAGCTCAGTATATCTTTTCCTGATGAAACTTTTGAAATAAACAAATAATCATAGCTGTGTGTGTGCCACGGCACCCCATGTTGACAGCGCCCCCCCCCGATCATGTTTAACTTTGATTGGCCCCCTGGATGCTGGAACCATGGGGCTGCAGGGGGACATTAACTTCCTTCACTTATTCCCTTTAAAGGAGAACTACACTGAAACTGTAAGTCATTTTTCCCAGTAGAAGCTGCTTTTACATACTGGTTCAAATGTTTTTATTGTTTTACCTATACGGGCCCTATTAGTAACCTCAGAGGATGTTTCTGATTTACACTCAAGTGTTAAGTGCCATTTTAGAACTGTATGATGTAGTTTATGTTCCTCTCAGCCACAGAGTTCTGTAACAGAACATGGATGCATTGTGCCAATAACAGAAGAGTAGAACAGGGACATAAATTACATCATACAGTTCTAAAATGGTTCATACCAGCAGTATGTTTATTTATTTATTGAAATGTTTCACCAGGAAGGCACACTGAACAACAAGTTGCTCGTCTCCCTGTGTGACCTGGGGAAGGGGGTACAAAGGATTTAGACAAGGAACGTACAAACAAGCAGGGAAGCAAAAATGTTACATACAGCAATAATTGCATACAGGGTACATCAGGTAAGCATGTACATACTTGGCTAACATTAGAAGCGCAATAGGAGAGGTAACAGGGAAGCAGATAAACAATTTACAAATTTATGCATAAAATAAAATGAAGTAGGGCAGTTAGGGACAATTGGACTGGAATATAGACAAACATTAAATGACAGTGAATCAACCATATGACAGAGAACAGAGAAAGAAGAGAAAAGTTAGGATAAATGCTACCACCACCCCTGGATCACTTCTGACCTCGTCACTATGTGTCATTCCAGGGACAAGGCCTGGAGGCGGTACAAAGCTTCCCATGCTCCAAGTGATCTCCAGTCTTACAAACAACTCAGAAATAAATGCACCAAGGCCATCCGTCAGTCCAAATCTTCATATTTTAAAGCCCAATTCAATCAGAGCCAAAACTCCCCTGCGTCTTTCTGGAAGGTGATCAACTCCCTTCTTGACCCCCCTTCCAAACAAGCATGCCCAGTCCTTAAGATTGACAGCAGCCCTGCCTCTGACACTGCTTCTGTAGCTGAGGTCTTCAATTAGTTCTTTGTCTCCTGTGCCCTGCCTGATTCCCCCAACCCCCTCTTCCATCTCTTCCCCCGACTCTCCTGAACCATCACCCCCTTCCTCTGGCTTCCTCTTTCCTCCATTCACTCCTCTGGAAGTCTACAATGCATTCACCACCCTTAACCAGTCTAAATCCAGCCCTGATGGCATGCACCCTAGACTTCTCCATATCTCTGCCCCGGGATAGTTGCCCCCTTGACACACATACTGAATCTCTCTCTATCGCTCCCTCTCTCTCTCTCTCTCTCTATCCACAGCCACCATTCCCAAAGCCTGGAAATTGGCCAAAGTCCCTCCTGGGGAATTGCAGGCCCATTGCTCTCCTCCCTTCCCCTCCCTTGCTAAAGTCCAGGAATCATTCATACTTCCAAGCTCTCCAACTTTCTCTCCTCCAACAACTCCCTTTCACCCATACAATCAGGTTTTCATAAACAACATTCCACCATCACCACTCTGCTGTGTGCTGCTGACTCCATCCTCACTGCCATGGTGAATAGCCAAATCACTGCTACCATGTTCATCAACTTGGCAAAAGCTTTTGACTCTTTCTCCCACCCTCTGCTTCTCCATAAACTTAGCTCCTTCTGCCTTGCTAAACCTGCTGTTGCCTGGTTCCACTCATACCTCCAAAATACATAGCAGTCAGTACAAATAAATGATGCAGTCTCCTCTCCTTTCTCTATCCTAACAGGGGTTCCCCAAGATTCTATCCTTGGCTCCATCCTCTTCTCTCTTTTTATAAATGACCTCCCCACTGCCTGTCCCTCCTCCAACATGCACCTTTACATAGATGTCACTATCATCTATGCCTCTGGCCCTTCCAATGACTGCGTTCTCCCCAATCTCCAAAACGACTTCAACTGAGTTCAGTCCTGGTTCCAGGAAAACCAGCTTAAACTCAATGCCAAAAACACTGTCACCATGGTTTTTGGATCCAGACAGAAGCTTACCTCCCTCCCTGCTGTCCCCCCCCACCAGTGATCATCACCCTGAACAGCTCACCCCTTGAGCTGGTCCCTGTTTTCAAGTACCTGGGAGTCTGGCTGGACAGCCACCTCAGCTTCTCCACTCACGTTGAGACCATCTGCACCAAACTCCAGCCGAAACTCACAATCCTTTATTGACACAAGGCCAGCCTCCCTCTCCCAACCCAACATGAGCTTGTACATAAAACAGTCTTGCCGGTGCTGGACTATGCCAACGCTGTCTATGGAACCGCCCCAGTCTCTTCCCTCTCTCCAAACTAGACAACCTTCTTAGCTCCTTCTGCCACTTTGCCACTGCCCCCCCCCCATCACTGCCTCCTCAATACACTACTCTCTCTGGCCCCACTGTCCCACAGGAAAACCATCCACAGTGCCTCCCTCATAGCAAAACATTGGTTTGGTTCTCTCCCCTTCCCTCCACCTCATATCCCGTCTTACCCAAGCCAATTCCACAAATTACTCTCTTCGCCACAAGGATTCCCTCACTTTCCACATCCCATGTCCTCACACTGCTACTGGCCAGTCTGCCTTCTCGTACCATCTCCTTCTCCTCTGGAATAATCTTCCCTCTGACCTCCACCTGGCCTCCCTTCTTTTGTCCTTTAGATGACTCCTCAAACTCCTCTCCACCCCTCACTGCCCCAAATGCTCCTAAAGACCCAGCATGCTCCTCCCACCACCCCCTTATCTCCACTCAAACCTTTCTTCCCTAGCCCCCTGCTCTGTGTTTCTCCACTCAAGCCTTTTTTCCCTAGCCCCTTGCTCTGTGTTTCTTACATCATGCGGGCCTGAGTTGTCTTCCTCCTGGTCTCAAACCGGCCCCTGCTCAATCATGATCCCAGCATGAGGGGCCTCAAATGGTCTCAATATATGTTAGCCTGCCTAATGTGATCTTGCCTTTATTTCTGTACATATACTCTGTATATTTTGAAATGGTCTCAATAAATAATTGTTAGCCTGCCAAATGTAATCTTGCTTATATTCGTGTGCATATATTTTGTATATATTGTAATGAAACCAATTATGTCCTTGTACATATTGTTGTAATCTACTTATTTTGTAACTCCATTTCACTACTATGTATACTTTGTACCCGGGTCGCACCTGGAAACGAGCCTCGGCTCAGTGTGCATTTCTTGGTCATCAATTTTAAATAAATAAATAAATAAAAACAGAGAGTAACAAGACAAACCGTTAACAAAGGCAAAGACAGAATAAGTGCGGACAGGGGGGAAAGAATAGGGGTAGGGTGCAGGGGGGGGGAATTAAGTGCTAAGATTATATTTGTGAGAGCCAGTGGGAAGGAAGATTTTGGAAGGAAGGAGAGAAATGCCAACCAGATTCCCCCTTCAGGATGCTGAAAACCCTGCAGGGGAGGCATGGAGCAAGCTTGTTAATGAAGAGAGAAAGAGAGAGAGAGAGCGCAAGAGAGAGGAGGAGGAGGAAGAGAGAGGGAGGGGAAATAGCTGGGTGGAGAATTAGTAGCTGAGTATGTGATTGGAGAGCCAGTGGGAATGTGGGGATTTAGGGAGGAGGAAAAGAAAAGCCAAAACCTGTTTCTCCCTTCAGGATGATTGAGAACCCTGCAAGGGGGCAAGGAGCAGGCTAGTAAATGAACAGAGAGAGAGAGAGAGAGAGACAGTGAGCAAGAGGGAGAGGGAGAGAGAGGAAGAGGGGGTGAGGGGAGTAGCAGGTACTGGGTAGAGGAAGAAGCAGGGAGCAGGAGGTTAAGGAGGATCATAACAGGAGCAGTTAGAGGAGAGGTAGTTTTGTAAGGCGAGTCTGAGAGAGTAAGAAGAGGAGGAATGCCATATTTGCAGAGTGAGGGAATTCCAGATTTTGGGGAATCGGTGAGAAAAAACAGTCTGTCCGATGAGGGTGGAGCAGTGAGGGATCACCAAGTTGCGGGTGTCAAACGATCTAAGAGAGTGAGGAGGTAGAGGAGTAGGGAGGGGGATGAATTGAGGTAAGGAAGAAGTTCACCAAGCCAAAATTTTGAGGTCAGTTTGGCACAGTGAGAGAGGAACCTATTTGTAAGTGATGGAAAGGACAGGGTATGGCAGAGATCACAGTGATGTCAGCGAGAAGGGATGTCGAGAGAAAAGCAACAGAATGAGTTCAAGAGGGTGTCCAATCTGGTTAGGGAGTATTTGGGAGTAGCACCATAGACTACATCACAGTAGTCAAAGATAGGGAGGATCATCTTCTGGACAAGTTCACGCCTTGCCACAGAAGGGATGTAACTGTGGTTACTGAACAGTACACCTAGCTTGAGGTGGGGCACAGTTTTATCAGGATGACGTCAATATGTACAGAGAAGTTGAGGTGTTGGTCCAACCAGACCCCAAGGTATCTAAATGAGGAGGTGTCCTCCAGGGTTGTCCCGTCCAGGGTGTGGAAAGTAGGCAGGCCAGGTAGCCAAAAGAGTCTCTGCCTAGTGCCAAAGGTCATGGAAACTGTCTTCTTGGCATTTAGGATGAGTTGATAGGAAGCAAACCAGAGCTGGATCTGATTGAAATCCTGCTGGAGGCTGGATGCGACATTAGTGGAACATGTACCAGAGGAGTACAAGACAGTATCATCCGTGTACATGTGTACAGAGGAAAAGGGGGTGCATACTGATGGAAGGTCATTTAGGAAGATGGAGAAAAGCAGGGGGCCAAGCACTGAACCATGTGGATCTCCTGTGCTGATAGGAAGGGGAGTGGAGATGGAGTCAGAGATCCTGACAGACTGGGACCTGCCAGTGAGGTAGGACCCAAACCAGTGAGTGGCTGATGGGGTCAGTCCAGCTGCAGAGAGGGAGTCTGTGAGAAGAGGGTGGGAGACTGTGTTGAAGGCCTTTGCAAGGTCGACAAAAATGGCTGAAGTGATTTGGCCATTGTCCATCCCTGTAACAATAGAATCAGTGTGCCTGAGGAGGGAGGTGGTAGCGGAGTGATTTTTCTGAAAACCAGACTGGAATGGGGTGAAGAAGGAGGAATCAGAAAGAAATGAGGAAAGTTGGGAAAGAACCAGATGTTCTTGGAGTCTAGCGAGTGTGGGGAGAAGAGAGATAGGATGATAGTTGCTGGGGAAAGACGAGTCACCACCCTTGGGAAGAGGGAGGACCACTACATGTTTCCAGGATGAGGGAACCATAGTAGACTTAAAAGAGTAGTTTAAGTTTAGAAAAAGAGGGTAAACTATTGCTGGGGCAGAAAGGTGGAGGAGTTTTGGGTCGAGGTCATCGGGAGTTGAACCTTTTGAAGGGTTGAGAGAGAGGAGGGCATTTACCTAGACTTTAGCAAGGCATTTGACACAGTCCCACACAAAAGACTAATAATCAAGTTAGCCAGCCTGGGAGTGGGTTCCAGAGTGGTAGCCTGGGTAGCAAACTGGCTGCACAACAGGACACAGAAGGTAATAGTGAATGGAACACATTCCGAAGAAAGGGGGGGTTACTAGTGGAGTACCTCAGGGCTCAGTACTGGGTCCAGTCCTCTTTAACATCTTTATAGGTGACATTGCAGAGGGTCTGGAGGGAAAGGTATGCCTCTTTGCAGATGACACAAAGATCTGTAACAGAGTTGGTACACAAGGGGGGGTAGAAAGGATGAGAAGGGACTTGGCAAGGTCTGAGGAATGGTCAGACATATGGCAACTTAGATTCAATGCAAAGAAGTGCAAAGTAATGCACCTGGGAAACAAAAACCCAGGAGAAGAGTACACAATAGTAGGGGAGGTACTAACAACAACAAAAATGGAAAGGGACTTGGGGGTAGTCATATCAGATGACCTAAAGGTGGGTAAGCAATGTGAGAAGTCAGTAAGGAGAGCCAGGGGGATACTGGGATGCATAGAGCAGGGGCATCACAAGTAGAAAAAGTGAAGTGGTTATCCTCTGTACAGACAGTTGGTGAGACCCTATCTGGAATACTGTGTGCAGTTTTGGAGACCCCATCTACGCAAGGACATAGACAGGATGGAAGCAGTCCAGAGGAGGACAACTAAAATGGTGCAGGGTCTGCATCAGAAACCATAAGAGAGAGACTGAGAGAGCTTAATATGTATACCCTTGATGAAAGGAGGAGGAGGGGACATGATAGAAACTTTTAAGTACCTCAAGGAAACAACAAAGTCAGGAGGGTAGCATCTTTCAAAAAAGAGATGTGTAAGAACAAGGGCACAATTTAAAGATAGAGGAGGACAGCTCAGGGGTAATGTGAGAAATTTTTTCCGCGGAGAGAGTGGTGGATGCATGGAACCGCCTTCCTGGGAGGTTGTTGGATCTAAAACAGTGGAGGAATTCAAACATGCATGGGACAGACATAAGGCAATTGTAATGGGGGTTGCAGGAAGTAGGCTGTTGGTTAACTAGAATCTGCGGCTTATCCAGTAGGAAGGAAATGGGCAGACTGGGTGGGCCAAGTGGTCCTTATCTGCCATCAAAGTCTATGTTTCTATGTTTCTATTTAAGAAGAAGAAGAAGAATCAGCATTTACTGTATATAGCACTTTTCATACATCCAAAGCGCTTTACAAGCAATACTAGACTGGAAGTGAAGTGACCGAATGTGTGGTGGCAGCCATATCACACATCATCACCCACACACAGCCTGGATAATTACATGAACCAGTTTATGGGAAGGGGAATGTTAGTCAGGACACTGGGAATGTTCCCTACTCTTTGCAAAGAGTGCCCTGGTTTTTTTTACTTCCACCAAGACAACACCAGTATGGGCAGAAGGGACCTCGGTTTAACGTCTCATCCGAAGGACGGCACACCCCAGCAGTACAGCACCCCCCAATACTGCACTTACATGCCAGCGATTTTTAGGTGCAAGTCCAATCCTGGTGTGGGACGAGAACCCACGATCTTCTGGTCCAGAGGCGGATGTGCTGCCAACTGAGCCACACTGACATGGCTTCGTTAGGGGTGATTAAGGAGAAGAGAAAGCAGGGGGGACAGGATCCAAGGGAAGAGGTTGCGAGTAGAGGTGGGTGTAACAGAGGGAAGGGAACTAGGGAGGGCAGTGGCACAGAAGGTATAGTACGAGGTGAATTCCATGGCTACTGAGCCTGGGTCAGACACTAGGGAGTCATTTATTTTAAAACTTGGGGGAGGAGGATGGGAGGGGAAGAAGAGGGCTTGAACAACTCTCCAGAATTTAGAGGGGGTGTTTATATTGAAGAGGAAGGCAGATTTAAAATACTTGGACTTTACTAATCTGGTAGCTTTTGTGCAGCAATTTCTGAGCATGCGGTAAGATGCATAGTATATGGGGAACTTTGTGGATTTTTGCTTTTTCCAAGCATGATCACACTCCCTAAGACAGGCTAGCAGTTTGGGGGTGATCCAAGGAAGGCGGATCCCCTGAACCCTAGACCATCTGAACAGAGCAAATGAATTCCAGATACTGATAAATTTTTTTGTAAAGTATGTGAGGGCATGGTCTACAGTAAGAGGGAAGGCAAAAGGTATCCAGTCAGTGGAGACGAGCTCATGGAGAAGGGGGTCGAGATCTAGGGATTTGTAAGAGCGTGTTGGATGATTTTGTGTGGGGCTTTGGGGCAATGGACTTTACGAACTAGGAAGATGTGGTGATGGTCACTGACAGCATCTGGTAGGATGCCTGACTTTGACTCAGTGGGGGTGGGAGGTGAAAGCCCAGTCTATCAGGGATTGATTTTGATTTTTCAGGTGGGTGGGTTCCAGGATAAATTGGGATAGATTTAGGGCAGATACATCACTGCATATTTTGCACAGCTTAGGGGACAGCCAATTTAGATTGACATCACCCATGATGAAAAGTTCCCCTGAGTGGGAGCAGGAGATAATGGATATAAAAAGTTCTGAGGCCTCAGACTGTTTTATACCAGGATGGCAGTAGATGCCGGTTACACAGATTAGGTAGGTGAAAGGTAGGGTAATTTGTAAAGTTACTGCTTCATAGGTAGCTGGGAGGGAGGAAGATCATATAATGGTAAATTGTATGATGACTGGACATACATGGCCACCCCTACCTGACTGGTCTTGCCTAGCAATGGAGTAGCCAGGGATTGTAATGGAGTGGTCAGGTATTTTGCTACTGAGCCATGTTCCAGTTAGGATTAAAATATCAGGTGTGCTCGATGCCACCAGGGTTTGTACAAGGTCAGTTTTGGGTAAGAGGCTGAAGATGTTTAGATGCAGGATTTTTAACCCTTTTGGGAGGACAGATGGGACATTGTCGCAGGAGGAACATGTGGCAGCGGTGACCACAAGGGTAGTTGGAGTGATAGGGCCAGGGTTGGGATGAATATTATCTGATGAAAGTAGGAAGAGAGCTATGATTAAAAAGTGAAGTTTATGGCATTTGGAATGCGATGAGGGTTTTGAAAAGATGGGAGAAGGGGGGACAGATGTTGAGAGGGAGATTAGCAGGCAAAGAAAAGCAAAGTGATTAGGGAGGGAAATGAGAGATGCAGGGGGGGAGGTGGGGAAAGTAGTCCCAGTGAGCCAGAGGGGGTGATTGCAAGGATGAAGATATAGGGAGGCAAAACAGGGGGAGAGGGAATTATTTTCAAAGTTAGTAGGTCGTAGAGGTGGAGAGGACCAGATAGTTGTGAAAATAAGTAAGAGGGGAAGAAAGTAAGTAGTGGTTAATTTAGCAGAGAAAGATGGCAGAGGTTTCATGTTGATGAGTAACAATAGTGGCTAGCTAGGGAGAGTTAGAGGAGATAAATAGAAGTAAGGAGGGGATGGGAAAAAGAGTGAGACGCACAGATTATTGAGTGCAGAGTAATTGCTCAAAGGTGGGGTGTGTAGCACCTTTAAAATGGAAAAGATTTTGATTGTGTAGGGGGAGGAGCACCAATAGAACAGGTGTATTTAATTGTTCAAAGGTGGGGTGTGTATCCCTTTTAAAATGGAAAAGATTTTGATTGGGTAGGGTGTAGGGGGAGGAGCACCAGTAGAGTAGGTGTTTTTAATAAAGGATGGAGATGGGGGCCAGGGAGCGGGCCAAAAGAAAGGGAGTTCAGTATAGTGCAGTACAGTGCAGCAGTCCCAGTTAGAACAAGTAAATTAATTAGCCTTGGAAGTACGTTTTTCTGGCCAACCTGCAATAATAGAAAGTGTCAAGTAGAGGGCTGAGATCCAGTCAGGGTATAGCTGTGCACTTTAAATTCAGTTGCACTAGTAAGAAGGCGGCCTTGCTTTAGTCACCAAAGATTCAAAAGGGACACCGGTCCGAGTGGCTCTGTACCTTCAGTTAGGGGAGCAGGGTAGGTCTGGACAGGAGGATTCGAACTGCAGGCAGTGGTTCATTCGAGGGAGGACTCTTGGCACAAGGTGGGCAACAGAACCCCTGGGGAAAAAGGGAGAGAGAGTAAAATTATAGGCAGCTCCACAAAGGAGGGATTTCATAGACAAAAACATACGAAAAGAGCAGGGAGGGGATATGGGGAAAAACAAAAGGCTTAATGTGCAGGGCTGAGACAAGACTTAAATGCAGGGTGGGACAGAGAGCTACAGGAGCAGGGAAACAGCAGGAAATAGCAGTGGCTGGGAAACTGAACAGGGAATTTGCCAAATTAAACAATAAAAAAATGTGCGCTAAAGGCTACAGATAAATAGGCAATTAATCTGGTAAATCAGAAACACTCAGTGGGATAATCAAAAAGCCTGAATAGCTAGAGCAATAACAGAATTTGAACCAGGACTTAAAAACAGCTTCCGACTGGCCCAGTGGCGCTGAAGGTTGAGGCGCTGAATGCCACACCTCGCGCTAAGCCGGCGACCCGAGTTCAAAAACAGACTCAGGGTTGCTGGGGATCAGCATGGGGATGGAGGACTGAGCATTCCAATGGATGCTTTCCTCCCCCTGGGGTGGGTTACTGTGGGTGCCTCATGCACCCAACGCTCCTAGGGCCGGTGGAAGCATGGTGTTTCAGGGTCATCGGCGGCTCTCCAGAGCAGGGGAGGTGAGGATGTTGTGGATGCTTGGCAATGGCATGTGTCAGCACGTCATCTGCACTAGGACATATGTCCTTCATGCCGACGTCCTCAGGGGGTAACAGGAGAAAATGAGGAAAAATAGTATACAACCCCCAGCCCCCCAAGCAACAATGAAACCAGGGAAAGGGTAGCCTTGAATAGACCAGGCCGACAGAGTAGGAGGGGGTACGAGGCCTCCTCAGAAAGCCGTGGGAGCCGGACAAGTGCAAAAAAACCCCAAAACAGCTTCCACTGGGAAAAATTACTTTGATTCGGCGTAGTTCTCCTTTAAGCCTTTCAGAATTCTGCCCACCCATTATAAGCTCTAGTTTCTTTTTCAGTCTTGCCCCCCACACACACACACACACACACTTTCTGTCTTTCTGCAATGTTTCAACTCCATCACCTCTCCCGCGGGGCAAACTATTCCACCCCCATCCGCTCTGTGAAGAAATGCTTCATCACATCCTTTCTGAATTCCTCTTCTTGAGTTTGTATTCATGCCCCCTAGTGGCAGAACCTCCAATGAACAGATGCTGGATGTCCACTTTCTTGATGCCATTCATAAACTTGAAGGTTTCAATCATGTTCCCCCTCTCCCTCCTGTTCTCCAGAGAGTACATATTTAGGCTACAGTGTCTCCTTGCACTCTATCCCCTCCCACCCTACTATCATTTTGGTTCCTCTTTGTTGTACTTTCTCCAATCCATCCCTATCCTTCTTAATGTGAAGACACCAAAACTGAGCACAGTACTCCAAATGCAGTCACACCACGGACTTGTGCGCAGGTTACCTCTCCTTGTAAACTTTTACAGGCAGGATCATTATAATTGCTATTACAGGAACCCCTTCCCATACAGACCAGCATTCTGTTTGTTTGCACCTGAAGTTGTCTTCAGTGATTAGAGATTCAGCTCTGTTTCTTTTTTTTTTTTTTTTGTGTCTCTGCAGGGAACAACTTGCCACCCACAGGGGAGCTGCACTTCTGGGTGAAGGAGGCCCATGGTCTGATCCCATTACGAAGCCATGGGGTTGATGCCTTCGTGAAATGGTAATTTGAGGCATTAGTGTCATTTGTAATGACAAGTATTGAATCAAGATCTAAACGAATGAGTTCCATTTGTAACTCATAGGTGGCGCTATTCCAAGGGCTAGTACCCCTGCCTGTCCTTCTAAAACCAGATTGAGGGGCCTGGATTCCAAGTTAACAATTACTGGGGTTCTCTTACCCTCAGTAAACACAATGATTTGGTACCTCCACCCAGAGTAAGGTATGTGGGCTGTCTATCCAGCCTGGAATAGCCTGGGAAGCTATACCACCCACCCGCCATCTAATCTAGGCAAGTACCTTCACAACGGAAACGACCCTTTTCAGCAGGGAACACACAATTAGCAATGAACATTAACAATATACTCACACCCCTTGCACTTACCACTAGGGTCTGGTCTTCTGGCAAACACCCTGGAGCGTCCTGTAAAACAATATCCAAAACAGGCATGCACTTTGAAATGTTTTTCCCCCAGCCATATTAACTGTAAACCAGGCAATGACATGTAACCCCTAGGTGGTGCTATCCCAAGGGCTACTACCCCTGCCTGCTTGGCTAGTAGCAGGTTAAGGGGCCTGAGTAATGAAACAGGTGCCTCCACCTGGAAGTCAAGGTTGTTAGTGGTCAAGCTAACCTGGGCACAGCCCTCTGGGACACTGTAACCCCCCCCATTTTCCCTTCTAGTGGCCTGAACAATATACAATAATTACTTTCGCAATGACCCTTATTCACCAGGCAATTACCCGCACTGTTTGCACTTACCACTAGGGCTGATTCCTGTAGCTTGACCCTGGGGACCTCCTGTAAAACAAGGTTAAGCACAGCAAATAGCAACAGTACAATACTCTTGTCACAAACTGGAATCACAGTCATGTTAAATGCAAACAAAGTTAAATCAGATTTATTCAGGGGACTTGAACAAGGAAGGGGCGTAATCAGGTTGATTTGCTTAAAAGCTATATTAATCAGACAGTTATGCATGCAGTTCAGAGTCCCTACACAGTCACACATTCTGGGTACCCAGGTAGAAAAACGGTGGGCTAGACAGGAACATTGCAGCTGGTTGGGGCCCTGTGATGGAAGAAAGCAACATGCACAACACATACTATTTGTAATCTGGAGCCAGAGGGCTCAGTTCGTAAAAGAAAAGGCAACAAGACAATCAGATGACAACACTTTTAGATTTAGCTGTTGTTGCAGGGAGCTACTGAACCTTGATGTTTACTCACAGTACCCAATACTGGACACAGGCAAGATGAAATCGAGACTGCAGGCTGTTGAGTTGGATTGCCCGGAGAAGCAGAGCCCACAGGAATCACTGAGGCGTCATTCCTGTTCAAGGCATTGAGCAGGGGGCTGATCCCCAGGTCGGTCTCACGTCGATGACCTTCTCTGCGTAGCTGGTATTCTGGCTGGGCCAGTGTAGCAGGGCCCAAGCAAATGGAAATGGATACGGATTCAGTCCGTGGAGCTGGATACAGCCTCCAGCAAGAAAAACACAGTTCAGACACACAGTGGGAAACCAAATCACGACCTACTATAAGCACACAGCACATTCACACATAAGGAAATTCCACTGTACCAGACAAATGGCTCTCAGGTTGCAATTACAGAGTATCTGCACAATCTGGGAGTTCAGAGGTAGCTAGAAGTTCTGACAGGCCAATCGCATTCAGCAAATCTTCGGTCTTCTTCAGGTTAAAGCCTGGTCACAATTCAGTGGCTTAATTCGCTCTCAAATTCGGATTTAGTCCTAAAAAAGCACAAGTTCCCTCTCATGAACAGCAGGCAGGCATGCAGACCAAACTCAGGTATTTCCACAGTCCTCCCACGCGAATCCACTACGGATTGCTGCTCGAACTATCTCGAGCTGTTACTTCTTCACTTCCTAACTCAGATCTAACTGAAACTGCAATCAGTGTGGGACTTTCCCCAAGATCCAAAAGGTTTGGTTGGCTGATCTGTCTGTCAGTCACAACAGGAGCTCCCCCTCCAGGTAATTTTAGGTGCCAAAAGCCCAAAACTACAACTGCTACAAGTTTTGGCCTCACCAAGCTCCTGTAGGCAGGCTCCATTTTAGAGTCCCAAATGTACTAATTGGCCCATTTCAGCAATCCAGGACCAAGATGATGGAAACAAACAGAACTGGCCATGCTGCAAGGAAGGCAGGTTAGAACAAACTGCAATATTATTTCTACTCTAACAAATGATCAGCAAACAAGTACATATTCTAACAGAGCTCCCTCTCAGATTAACTATGACTGCAATCCAGGCAGCTCTTAAAGAGACAGTACACAGAGGCAATACAGGCACTCTCTGCAATACATTTAAACTGCTAAAACACAGGACACTAGCCTGGCAGTCAGCATTTAGGTAAGCTCAAGGAAGACTTTTCAGGAACCCCCATTTGTAGGGGGGTTACACCCTTCCCTGTCTGGAGAAAACTTGGTGTCCGTGTCAAGTCTGTACCATCACAGTATCAAAAATGCAATATAAATGAGACATATATCATTAGCTTGTTATATCACTATACCTTTCAATATACTTCACATTACTACATCCATATTGCCAATACTTATGCATGTTTCATACAGGTAATGCTGATTCTACTACAATTAACACATTAGCAACATCACAATACCGCTTCAGGTAATAACTTCTTGCACATTAAACAATGTAAGAGGGGGCCTTTCCCTATCAGCTAACTTGGGGCTGGATGGGACAAGGGCACTATGGTGAGAGAGAAAAACAAGTATCCTGGAATTGGCCATCAAGCTCAATTTGGGCAGTGAGCTTGGCGAGACATAAACTCCTTTGTAAACCACATTGAGAGGCAAATCCACTGGCCTCCAAGGGGAATCATAAATAAAGCATAGTACTGGCTTGACAGCTTGGGCCAGTCTTTCTGGGGGGAGTAGCCACAGTCTCTGTACTTTCAGCACTAACTTTGGAGCTTTTGTCACTTGTGGGGGGTACCTCAGCGTGGATGTGAATGCCCAAAGTGGGAGCACTGTAAGCTCCTTGCTCTGTAGACTCTGTTTCTACAACACTTTGCTCATTATTATCCTCTGACAAAGGCCCAGGTTGCTCATTTTTAGGAGGCTGTAGCACAATTAGGCTTTGCAGCACTGAAGGAGGTCTGTTAACACTCTCACATTGTTCTTCAGGTTCTGGTGTGTCACCAGGGAGACTCAGACCATCAGCCCCTTCTTCGGGCAATTCACACAGTTCCACAAAACACAGAGAGTCTGCAACCTCAAATGTGATGCTTTGCACCTCATTTTCAGGGAGCATTGGCTCCAAGGATGAAGCTGGGGGGTTAGACAGTGCCCAGCTTCATCCCCACAATTAGTCATAGGGTTACCTCGAAACAGCTGACTCAATTCATAGGAGGAGTAATAAGCATTGTCACACTCACTATCATTAGAAGTGGACTGACAGTCACTATCATTCTGGACCTGCTGTGGGGGAAACCTTAACTCTTTAACTACTGGGGTAGGTTGACTCTGTCTCTTTTTTGCAGCAGCACGAGTCACCAGCCCAGGGGAGGCAATGTCTGCTGGCTCAGCTTCAATTATAACTTAGCCGATAGGCAGCAAGTGGTTATGGTGCATGGTCTTGACAGCTTTGGAGTTATTCTCTGGGTGTACCTTGTATACTGGTAGATCATCCAACTTTCCAACTACTACATGAGGAAGATGGAGCCACCTATCAGCAATGTTGTGCTTTCCATGTAGTCCCAAATTGTGTAAGAACATACGGTCTCGGGGCCGTAGCTCTTGAGCCTTTACTTTCTTGTCATGCCTCTCTTCGTTGGCGAGATTTCTTTTAGCGGTCATTGTCTGGGCCAGTTGATATGCATGGTTCAATTAAGCTTTCAGTTTCTGTACATACTACAGGTAGTTTTCAGCTCGGACCCCAAAACAGACATCAACTGGCAGGCAGGCCTCCCTCCCAAACATGAGGCGGTAGGGGGAGAACCCAGTAGTGTAATTATTGTTGCAACTGTACACGTGTACCAAGGTGCTAATCTGCTGGTTCCACTTACGCTTGTCTTTTGTGGTAGAGGGTGCCCAGCATGTCTAGAAGGGTGCGGTTAAAACGTTCTGGTTGAGGGTCCCCCTGTGGGTGATAAGGGGTGGTTCTTGACTTTCGCACCCCCGACAGAAAAAGCATTTCTTTGATTAGCCTACTTTCAAAGTTTCTGCCTTGGTCAGAGTGGATCCGCTGGGGAGCACCATAGTGGATGAAGAATTTTTCCACTAGCACCTTGGCCACGGTAGAGGCTTTTTGATCTGTAGTTGGAAAAGCTTGTGCATACCATGTGAAATGATCCATAACCACTAACGCATTGCCAGTATCCCATTGATCAGGTTCTAAACACAAAAAATCTATGTAGACCAGTTCCATGGTTACACTGGTAGTGATATTGACAAGGGGGGCAGCCCTCTGAGGCAGGGCTTTTCTTTGGAGGCAACAACTACAGGTCTTTAAATGGTGCTCAACATCGGCCCCCATCTTGGGCCAGTAAAATAGAGATCATACCAGGTCAAGAGTTCTGTCAATACCAAGGTGCCCCATGTAATTGTGGAGAGACCTCAGTACCAAACTTTTAAAGGCCATGGGCAGTACCAATTGTTGCTTGTCTACTTGACCACTACGATCCACTGTCTCTCTGTATAACAGCTAAGTAACTTCAACCTGGGGCCTTGTTTAAACAATAGGTCCATTCGCAAGTCAGGGGAACACAACTTAGACATATCTTTCCCCTCACGCAGGGCATCAAGTGCGGGTTGAATCATAGGATCTTGGGATTGAGCCCACTGAATACTGTCATTGTCAAGTTGAGGTAGTGCACTAATAATCTAGAGCACAGAAATGGCAATAGGCTGCCGGCATGCAGGTATCAGGAGGGCTCAAGCAATCTACTAGGCAGTCCACTGTGTCCACAGACATGTGTTAATCTCTGTCAAACTTTTGGCACAATGCTCGGAAGTCAGGTTCAGACAACCTGAACCAATCACTCTTGGAGACTGGCCTTCATGACAGGGCAACAGCATCAATATGGTTCAGTCCTGGCCTGTATTCAACAGCATAATCATAGGTTGATAAAGCAGAGAGCCACCGGTGCCCAGTGGCGTCCAACTTAGCTGAAGTCTGTACATAGGTTAACAGGTTATTGTCGGTCTTCACCAATATCTTTGCCCCATAGAGGTACTCATGAAACTGGTCAACAATGGCCCATTTTAGGGCAAGGAACTCCAGCTTGTGCACAGAATAGTTTTGTTCTGACGCGGTCAAGCTCCTGCTGGCAAAAGCCATTTGTTTCAAACCATCCTCATGGTCTTGATACAGCACAGCTCCTAGGCCTTGCAGACTAGCGTCCACATGCAGCACATAGGGCTTGGTAGGGTCAGCACAGGTGAGGATGGGGGCATGGATGAGCTGGTATATGACTTCATGGAAGACTGCTTCACATTCAGGTGTCCAGTGGGGCAAAAAGGTTCACCTGTTCAGAAGTATACTTTCTCAGGTTCTTTGACATCCCCTTTCTTGTATTTACGGTTGGTAGGAAGGTAACCCTGGATGAGATTCAGGAGCAAGCAAATCACCTTGGAATAGTCTTTTATGAACCTGTGGTAGTAGCCACAGAACCCCTGGAAATGCTGTAGTTCTTTCAAGTTATGGGGCTGGGGTCAAGTAGTCAGTGACTCGACCTTACTAGGATCAGTCTTTGTCCCTTCTGCAGTTACTATGTGCCCCACATACTTCACGGAGGTTTGAAAAAACTGGCACTTATCAATGGACAGCTTGAGGCTGAAGTCTTCCAATTGGTCCAGCACTTTAAACAGTCGGGTCTCATGCTCCTCTAATGTGCGTCTGAACACAGTGACATCATCTAGGTACACTAGACATTCCAGCAAGTTCATATCTCTCACTGCACGTTCTATCAGTCGCTGAAAGGTGGCCGTGGTGCCCGAAATCCCCTGTGGTATTCTCAGGAATTTGTAGAACCCCAAAGGACAGATGAAGGCTGTTTTCTCAAGGTCCTCCTGGGCCATCGGAATCTGGTAATATCCACTGCGAAGATTCAATACCGAGAACCATTTGCTCCCATTCAAGCAATCCAGGGCATCTTGTATACAGGGCATGGTGTACTGATCTGGGATGGTCCGCCGATTCAGGGTTCAATAATCAACACATACTCATGGACCCATTCTTTTTACACACAACCACAATGAGAAAGGCATATGGGCTCCTTGATTCTTGTATAACGCCAGCAGTGAGCATTTCCTGCAGGTGCCTCCTAACATCATCTATGTCCGCTGGGATGAGGCCTCGGGGTTTCGCTCGAAATGGCAGTTCATCATGCAGGTGTATGTGATGCTCTGCACCCTGGACACATCCCACTTCCCATTCTTTTAATGAAAACACTTGGTCTTTCTGGGCGAGTTTCTTGCTAATTCTAGCCTTCCATTCAGCTGGCAATGGGGAATCACCAAAGTCGAATAAGTCCGGGGTCACTCTTTCCTTTTCACCAGAGTACTTGTTGCTGGGTAATACAAGTGTCTGCACAGTATACTGTAGCTAGGGTGCACCCTCTGTTCAACTGGACCTCCCGATCTGACACATTTCAAATCTGGACCATCACTCATTGTGCATAGGCATGGGTACGGGCAGGCAAAATGCTGGGTTTAACCAATAATCCCTCTGGCAGCTTCCCGTCACCCGGTGCATCCAACATTAATATTTTATTTTTCACTTCCTTTCCAATACGAACCTCTCTCTCTGAATGGTGTACTGAGCATCGGGAGGGAGTACCAGAGAATCAGGATCTTTTTTCCACACTGTCCCCACCAGCTCATCTCTGTCGGCTTCGGTAGTCCATTTCTGCAGATCATAGGCTCTCTTTATGAGGGCTGGGATTCTCAGTGCCTGCCCATTCCATTTCCCTTGTTTTTTGTGACACAACTGTGCTAGTCTTCACAACATGTGGGTGTTGGTTCCAATGAGCAAGGGGATCCCATCATACAATCCCGTAGGAGGGCACACCAGGGCTAGTGTCTCTACTTGATCATCTACACCAGTTACAGTCGCAGGGAAAGACAACCAGAGCCGGACATATCCTAGGTAGGGGTAAGGCTTGTCGCTCAGGCCCCATGCATGCAAACCTTCCAGAGATTGTAGTGGCACATCAGATAAGTGTTTGTCGTACCAGTCCTGGAATACAATGGTCACTTGCGACCCGCTATCGAGCACAGCCTGAGCATGGATACCATTGACAGTCACAGAAGTCTCCATCGAAGGGCCCACTGTTCTGGACCAGTCTGAAGAAGCAGTAGCATAGGCCTGGACAGATGATTTAGCCACAAAGAAATTTGAGTTAGGATTTCTCAGTCCTGCACTGCGGTCATTTCCGGCACTCCTCGGCCATGGTCTTGCTTTCCAAAGCTCCCCTTTAAGTCTGTATACAACTTTATCTAGGTCTTTTGGGGACCGGCATTCTCTCTTCATGTGCACCCTTCCCACAATTATGGCAAAATATGCTTTCTGGGGTCTGGTGTGGCTGAGACATCACATTGGGAGCTGGGGTGGGGGTACTACCAACAGAAAACCTTGGTTCCACCTCTGTCTGCGGTGTGGCGAGCATTTGGAGACATCTCGTCAATTCTCTCACTTCCATAGTCAAGAAATTAATTTTTGAGCTGCTGTCAGCAGAAGATGCCTGGGTATGCACCCCGACCCCCATAGCAGATGCAGTCAGATAAGGATCAGGGCCTGTACTCGGAGGAGTGGCCTTCATAAAAAGACTGTTTTTTGTTTCTCTGAACTCCCTCAGCAGTTCATCCCATGGCAGAGCATCCATAGCAGCCCCTCTCTGGTGGGGCCCCCCGGGGCTGACATTTAGTTCTCAGATTCCGTCATGTGATTGCGGTGATTCCAGGCCATCAGTGACTGACCCCGCGCCTGGAGCAGGGGTTGCAGCAGCTACGACTGTGCAGGGCTCCGAAAAGCCTTCCTCCTCCTCAACTTCCCATACCTCCTTCATCAACACGTGGAAGGGCAAGGGATCAGATATTTTTTGATGCAATTGCAATTTGAGCAACACCAAGCTGGAGTGCCGGGCAAATCAGAATATATGATCCAGTCTTACCCGGTCCACTTCACTAGAGGCCCAGCCTCTTTTCCGAAAAATGGTTTGTAGGATTCCCTCTAATCGATCCATGTAGGCAGATAACAATTCCCCTGATGTTGTCTAATATCTTTAAGTTTCCATTTCAAGGCCTCAATACTGGTGGTGCCCCCAAACACATTTTCAAGGGTGACTGTGTACTCATGGGCTTTGGCATCAGGGTCAGAGGACCTCAGGGAGTGAAAAGTACGTAGGGTGGCTCCCTGGAAGCTTCCCCCAGGCAGGCCCTTTTTGGCCTCTGAGCATTGCCAGTCTTGTCCTGCAAGAGTAGCAGAGTCTTATCTAGGTCGACTTCCCCATTAGGAGTAGGGCAGATGCCAGAGAATACCTTGAGCTTGCAGTAAGAGCCATGACTACGTGCTGGCTCAGAGGCAGGTACAGAAGTTGGTGAAAGAACAGGTGCTGGGGTGGGTGTGGACAGTGGGGAGGTGACTCCCAGGTGGCAGGAATACTTTTTTTAACTCCTCCACAGTTTTGCCCTCCTCCAGTAACAACTTGGCAAACTTCTGAAAAGACTCAGATAACAGTGGGGGGCTTATCCTCTAAGGGATCCTTGCTATCTTTGGTTATCACCCTCCAGGTGGCTGGAAACCCTTCTGGAGTGATAGTCTGGGGCACCTTTGAACTGTCCAGGGGGTCTCTACACTCCAACCAAGGCCAGGAGAGTCTGGGCAGTTAAATCAGCCTGTTGACCCACCACTACAGCTTTTTTCAAACATTCAACTTTAGAAAGTGCCCCTTCAACAGTGTGCTGACTAATGCCCATAGGTATATCCAGTATTAGCACAGCATTATGGGGGTCAATCTCTTGCACTGTTCACCTCCCCACCAACTGCTGCACAGCTACTTCTGTTTGGGTAGCCATTTATGTTTGATAATAATTCATAATTTCGGCCACTAGATCCCAGCGGTGAGCCTCCAGGATGTAACCCCTAGGTGATACTATCTCAAGGGCTACTACCCCTGCCTGCTTGGCTAGTAGCAGGTTAAGGGGCCTGGGTAACGAAACAAGTGCCTCCACCCGGAGGTCAGGGTTGTTATTGGTCAAGTTAACCTGGGTGCAGCCCTCCAGGACAGTGTAACCCCCCTCTTTCCCTTCTAGTGGCCTGAACAATATACAATAATTACTTTCACAATGACCCTTATTCACCAGGCAATTACCCACACTGTTTGCACTTACCACCAGGGCTTGTTCCTCTAGCTTGACCCTGGGGACCCCCTGTTAAACAAGGTTAAGCACAACAAATAGCAACAGTACAGTACTCTTGGCACAAACTGGAACCACAGTCAGGTTAAATGCAAACAAATTTAAATCAGATTTATTCAGGGGACTTGAACAAGGGAGGGGCATAATCAGGTTGATTTGCTTAAACGCTATATTAATCAGACAGTTATGCATGCAGTTCAGAGTACCTACATAGTCACGCACTCTGGGTATCCAGGTAGGAAAATGGTGGGCTAGACAGGAACGTTGCAGCTGGTTGGGGCCCAGTAATGGAAGAAAGCAACATGCACAACACACACTATTTGTAATCCGGAGCTGAAGGACTCAGTTCGTGAAAGAAAAGGCAACAAGACAATCAAATGACAACACTTTTAGATTTTGCTGTTGTTGCAGGGAGCTACTGTACCTTGATGTTTACTCACAGTGAGCAGGGGGCTGATCCCCAGGTCGGTCTCTCGTCGATGACCTTCTCTGCGTAGCTGGTATTCTGGCTGGGCCAGTGTAGCAGGGCCCAAGCAAATGGAAATGGATACGGATTCAGTCCGTGGAGCTGGATACAGCCTCCAGCAAGAAAAACACAGTTCAGACACACAGTGGGAAACCAAATCACGACCTACTATAAGCACACAGCACATTCACACATCAGATGACAACACTTTTAGATTTAGCTGTTGTTGCAGGGAGCTACCCTGCTGTTTACTCACAATACCCAATACTGGACACAGGCAAGATGAAATCGAGACTGCAGGCTGTTGAGCTGGAGTGCCCAGAGAAGCAGGGTCCACACGAATCACTGAGGCATCGTTTCTGTTCACCCTCCAGCAAGCAAAACACAGTCCAGAAACACAGTGGGAAACCAAATCACGACCCACTATAAGCACACAGCACATTCACATGTAAGGAAATTCCACTGTACCGGGCAAATGGCTCTCCGGTCGCAATTACAGAGTCTCTGCACAATCCAGGAGTTCAGAGGTAGCTGGAAATCCTGACAGGATGATCGCATTCAGCAAATCTTCGGTCCTCTTCAGGTTAAAGCCTGGTCACAATTCAGTGGCTTAATTCGCTCTCCAAATTCGGATTCAGTCTGAAAAAAGTACAAGTTCCCTCTCAGAAACAGCAGGCAGACATGCAGGCCAAATTCAGGCCTTTCCACAGTTCTCCCACGCAAATCCACTATGGATTGTTGCTTGAACTATCTCAAGCTGTTATTTCTTCCCTTCCCAACTCAGATCTAACTGAAACTACAAGCAGTGTGGGACTTTCCCCAAGATCCAAAAGGTTCGGTTGGCTGATCTGTCAGTCACAACAAGAGCTCCCCCTCCAGGTTATTTTAGGCACCAAAAGCCCTAAAACTACAATTCCACCAAGCCCAGTAGGCAGGCTCCATTTTAGGGTCCCAAATGTACTGATTGACCCATTTCAGCAGTCCAGGACCAAGATGGTGGAAACAAACAGAACTGTCCATGCTACAAAGAAGGCAGGTTAGAACAAACTGCAGTATTATTACGACTCTTAACAAATGATCTGCAAACAAGTATATCTTCTAACAGAGATCCCTCTCAGATTAATTATGACTGCAATCCAGGCAGCCCTTAAAGAGACAGTACACAGAGGATATATAGGCACTCTCTGGCAATACATTTAAACTGCTAAAACCCAGGACACCAGCCTGGCAGTGAGCATTTAGGCAAGCTCAAGGAAGACTTTTCGGGAATCCCCATTTGTAGGGGGGTTACAGATATATTCGTGAGTCAGTTCAACAGTAAAACAACAAATCTGATTTATTGAGGGGATGTGAACAAGGGAGGGGTGCAAATCTAGATGAATGGTTACTATACTGGATTTAGCCAGGATACTTTGCATTCATGCTTTCAGTCCCTCTGTAACAGTCTTGCAACTGCTGGGTACCCAGAGTGTGTTGGTGGCTAGCCAGAACGGTGCCCACAGTTACAGCTGTTGTTGGGACTTTTGATGGGAAGAAAAGATGATTAAACATGCACAGACAAAGACCTTGACTAATTGTATCCTCGGCCGGTTGGCCTAGCCCACTGAAACCCTGCAAAACACGTTGAGTGAAACCAGATGGTACCACAGAATAATTCAAGAGCTTGTTGCAGGGAGCCACTCTGATTTTATTCACACCACCAGTAGATAGAAGATGGCCTGTGGAAATGAAGACCTGTTGCAGAATACTGAAGAGCATGGGGAAGCTGGGCTGACACGACTCTTAACTGTAATGCTGTAATCACTGTATATATAACCCACTTGTATGGTCTGCTTACGTATGTAAACACTTTATGTGATAAGTAACCCAGGTCCATCTTGAAAATGAGCTTTTGCTCAATGGTGTTCTCCTGGTTAAATAAAGATGTTGATTGATTGATTGATTGATTTACTCCGCTTCACGGCCTTTCTCTCCAGGTGGCCACAACCTGCAATACCTTGCTATGCAGGAGCTGGATCCTCAAGCTGGTCTCTCACTGTAACTGGTGCAGGAATAGATGGCTTGGGCCAGAGTTGGCATGAGCCGAAGGTCGCGTGAAACACTTCTGGCAAAGTTCAGTTCTTTTGCTGGTGAAAGCCTCTAGCTGGCTGACAACTTGACCAAACAAGGCAACTGCCTCCCGGTGGCAAACAGGCATCCCTGGTTAGTAGGCCTCAGCCCACCTCGAGCATTCAGCACATTAAATGGAAACAGCATCCACTCCTCCACTTGGCAGTTCAGCTTCAAGCCAGTTCGCAATTACAGCCACTATGCTGCACAATCCTTTTAACCTGCAGAAGGAAGTCTCTGAACCGATTCCCAAACTTGGGACCACAGACACCCGCTGGAGGAAACTAGGCTTTTCCTAGGCCAAGACCCCACAAGCTTGAACAGGATCCTCGCTCCACGGAGTTTCAGGACAAACTCTCGCACAGAAGCTCCTCTTAGTCCAAGAGCTCGAGCTGCACTCCTTCTGTTTGAAAATAGTTCTCGGACCAGTCCATTTTTTCTGCAATCCAATTGGTCAGAGGAAGCTGTCAATAACAATCTTGTACTCCCATTGATTTCTTTAGGCCCAAACCTTAGAGTGAAACTGTTTCTCCCACAAGGCACCTGAACTAAGTACCCCTCTCGGTCCCCAGTTGGTCCAATTTCTGGAAGTGCTGGACCAAACATGGTGGCTCCCATCTGGATGCATAAGCTGCAATAAAAGGCAGGTTAAAATGGGCACTCTAATTTAAGTATAACAAATTAGAAGTAAATATTTACAATACCAGTTAGGGCTCCGTCTGCTTTGACAGTGACAGCAGAGTGAAGCAAATCGGGGTGATTCCTGTCCGGTCGCAAGCTCGGAAGCACTTGGACTCCTAGCACAGGCCATTCACAACACATTGGCAGTGTCACTTAAAGGGACAGGCATCGAGGCACATCATGGCACTCTCACACAGCTCAATAGGGTCACCAGATAACCATGGATTTATTGTTTCTAACTGACCTCTGCCTGGCAGTGGGCATTGCTGGAGCCCTGGGAGACATTTAAGGTAAGCCCCAAATTGGTTGGGGGGGGGTGGCTACACATTAAAAATGTTGCCTTGTTTGAGGGCTGAAGTATCATATTTTCTTCCTGTTTCCCTTCCTCACCTTGTGTGCTTAGCGAAGTCACATCTTCCTGTTTGAGCACTAAGCAGTGAATGCAGTCATTTTAAAACCTGCAATAAGGATTTTTTTCTTTATGAAGCATCATTTTTAAGTTTCTTCTATGGAGGTCAAGAACTGGTGAACTCATTGTACAATAAACCAACCAAAACCTAGAACCCAGCTAGTCCCAAAATTTAGTATATACAAACCCCTTCCACTAAAATGTAGTTTTTTAATTAGAAACATACCAGTTGACCCAAGATAACGCGGCTGAGAGGCAGTATCTCATTTTCATGGTGTCCTGCTTCACCCATTTTTACAGTAGGGTTGATTAAAGCACTGAGGGATAAGATTAAGTGACTTGCTCAGGGTCAAACCATGCATAAAAGTGCCAGGAGATGGCTCCGGAACCCAAAGACATGGTGCTCTCAGCGTAGATACTTGGATTCAAAAACAACAAACAAGCTAGGCACCTGTGTAGACAGGAACACAAATAGTCTATGTAACCCCCCCTGCAAATGGGGGTTCCCAAAAGACTTCCAGGAGCTTGCTTGAATGCTCCAAGCCTGAATGGTGTTTGGCGTTTAAGCCATTTATCCGTGAGTGTTTTTAGAACCTCTGGTACTGTCTCTTTAAGAGCTGTCTGCTTGCAGACATAATTAGTTTGTAAAGGGGACTGTGTGTTTCTTTGATTGAGTACCACTCAAGCTGCTGCCAATTCACTCCATTTTGCAGTCACTAGGGTGCAAAGGGAACCTATCTGAAAGATGTAACTGTTTGCCAGAAACCATTTAGTAATAATGAAATTACAGTTTGTCTAACCTGCTTTCTTTGCAGTCAGAACTGTGTCTGCCTAGTTCCCATTCGGTTTTGAACTGCTGAACTGGACCAATTAGTGTGGGGTAAGCTAGCTCTAAAATGGTGCCTTGGACCGAATCAGAACTTGGACTCATAATCTGAGCCAGCCACAAGAGGATTGTATGGGCAGTGACTCTGGGAGATGTGAGTTTGAACTTGGCGCCTTTTTGGACCAACAGGAGCAGTCTATTGTGAGTGACAGCCAATCCAGTCAAGAACTGGGAGGAACTCAAAGGAAGTGCCCGGTTTTGTCTGTTGAAGTTTTCAGTTTAGCTCTGGCAGTGAAGAGGAAAGGAACCCTGTGCTCCTTCAGTGCACAGTTTTAGTCAAAAAACATTGTAAGGTCCAGAGTTCTGGTCTGCAGCTTGTAACTGCTTGTTAGGACTGAATCCGTCCTGTGAGAGAATCAAGGATATCTGAAGAGTAGAAACCAGGCTCACCTTGAGAAGACTGGAGGAATTGTAGAATTGCTCTCGGTCTGTCAGGAACTGAATCTGCTGTGTGTTCTCCCGGGTATTGTGCAGTAATTGCGATCGGGATACAGATGCAGCCTGCCTGGTATAGTGCTTTCTTTTTACCATATAAATGCGTGAAGAGGTTTGTGTACCTCAAGTGAATCCTGCTGCCATTACGTGACTTTTCCTGTGACTGTTTACCATATAAATGTGTGAGAGTCTCTTGGAGCTCAAGAGTAGCCCTGCTGACATTGAAGGACCCTATCTTGTTTGGAGGTCGTGAGTACTAATTCAGGTCGCTCCTGTTGATTGCTACATTAAATCCAAATGGAATTACTGTACTGCTGACTGTTTAATTTTCCTTTTCTCTGTGTGAAAGGGCCCCTACCAGCTGCCATGGTTTGGACTAGCCACTAGGGCTTGGGTACCCAGGGACAGTAACTGATAGGGATAGGCCTGTGCACAGAGCCATGAATGAGATGAGTAGAGTGATAAGCTAATTAACCTGATTTCCCCTGTCCTTGTTATATCCCCTAAATAAATCAGAGCTGCTTGTTTCAGCAAAAGTTATACTGCCTGAGGTATTTGTCTATGTTAAAGTACTGTACTGTGATTGTTGCACTGTATCTTATTTCACAGGAGGTCCCAGTGCGGAACCAGTCCTGGGGGTAAGTGTATACTGTGAAGGTAATTCTGATATATTGTGTGGGCCACTAGTGGGAAGAAAGGGGTTGCAGTGTCCCAGAGGGCTGTGACCAAGTTAGTTTAACTATTGCAAACCCTGACCTCTGGGTGGAGGCACCCGCCATTGGATCCAGGCCCCTCAACCTGTTAGTGGCAAATCAGGCAGGGTAGTAGCCCTGGGATAGCGCATCTAGGGGTTACATCTTGGAGGCTCACCGCTGGGATTGTGTGTCCTCTGTGGCCATATTCTGAACCACTGTTAAAAAAAAAATGGGTACCCGCAGAAGTGGCTGTGCACCGGCTGGTGGAGTGGTGTACTGGGGAGGAGATTGACCCCCAAAATGCTATGCTTATCCTGGACATCCCCTGGTATCAATACGGACACTGTACAGGAGTACTTTCAAGGTGGAAGGTTTACAAAACCCTGTGGTGGTGGGTCGGCATGCTAATCTGCTCACCACACTTTCCTGGCCTAGTAGAGTTTAGGATCCCATAGATAGCTCCAAAGTGCCACAGACCATTACCCCAGAGAGAGCCCTCACTGCCTGGAGAGTGATAACTAAGTACAGTAAAGACCCGGGGGGGAATGAGCCCCCACCACTGTCTGAAACTTTTGAGGAGAAATTTGCTAAATGGTTGCTGGGGGAAGGGAAAACTGTGGAGGACTTGAAGAAACTATTCTTGCCACCTGGGTGTTCCTCCCCAACACCCTCTCCAGCTCAGTACCCGTAATGGTGGCTGAACCAATGCAGACTCCTATTTCTGCACCTGCCATTAGTCACGACTCTTACGAAGGTTGAGTATCTTCTCTGGCACCCTCCCAACCCCCCAAGGGGAGGATGACTGGGAGACCTGGATAGACTATGTTGCCCCCCAAGTGCTAGAATGGCAATGCTCGGAAGCCGAAAAGTGAAAGAGGGTTAGTGAGAGCCTCCGAGGTCCTGCCCTGGCTACCATCCGTGCTAAATGGGCCAGTAACCCTGAAGTGACTGCACAGGCCTATCTTGAGGCCTTGGAGAATGTGTATGGGAGCCCAGATTCTGATGAGGATCTATGGTGGAGAGTAAGAAATGCACAACAGTACCAAGGGGAGTTGTTGTCTGTGTATGTATCTCGGCTGGAAAAATTGTTGCAAGAATGCCTCAGAAAGGGTAGTTTGCCAGCGATTGAACTGGACCGAACCAGGCTGGACAGGATCCTTAAGTCTGCCCCTTCTCAGAACTGCTGTTGCTTCAGTTCGCCTGGCAAATCCCACCCTCCTATGATGAGTTAATGAGAGAAATTCGAGGAGTTGAGAAAGGCGACCTCGGGAGGACCTGCACCAATAGCTGCATCTACGACCGAGTGACTGAGGTGGCCCATCAAGTGAAGTTCAGGGGCAGAGGTTGGTAGTCAATGAGTGCTCTGACAAGGAAAAGATATGCCACAATGGGCGAACTGTTGAGAGAGATCCGAGAATTCAAAACAGTCCCTTTATGAAGGCACGCCTGCAAATGCAGGCCCCGACTTATATCCGACTGCATCTGCTATGGGGTGGGGTACCCACCCATGTATCTCCTGCTGATAACGGCTCCAAACTCAATTCCTTGACCATGGAAGTGGAGAAACTGACGAGATGTCTACAAATGCTTATCACGCCGCGAGACAGAGATGGCACCAAGGTTTCCAGTTAGTAATACCCCGCCCTGGCTCCCAGTGTGGCGCCTCGGCCAGCTCAAACTCAGAAAATATGTTTTGCTATAATTGTGGGAAGGATGGGCACATGAAAAGAGAATGCGGTCCCCAAAAGACACTGACAAAGTTGCATATAGGCTACAAGGAGAGCTGGAGAACAAATCAGTGGTTAAGAGGTGCACGAAATGATCCCAGTGAGGGCACCAAAAATGCTAATTCACGTCCTTTGTGGCAAGGTCAGTTGCCCAGGCCCCACTTGCCTCTCCAGACTGGTCCAGAATAGTGGGTCCCTCCATGGAGACCACTGTAAAGGTGAATGGAGTGTCTACAAGAGCTGTGATAGACAGTGGCTCCCAAGTGACAATTATGTTCCAGGATTGGTATCAGAAGCATTTGTCAAGCGTACCCTTACAACCATTAGAAGGACTGCATGTATGGGGGTTAAGTGAAAGGCCTACCCTATTCGGGTATATCCGAATTTGGCTGTCTTTCCCCACCTCCATGGCTGGAGTGGCGAACAAGTAGAGACCCTAGCCTTAGTGTGTCCCCACTGGACTGAATGATGGTGTCCCTTTGTTGATTGGAACAAATGCTCATATGTTCGGAAGGCTGGCACAGTTGTGTTATGAAAAACAGGGATCAAAGACTAGTAGAGCTTTAAGAGTTCCGGCTTTAATTAAGAAGGCCTATGAGGCACAGAGAGATGCTGAAAAAATAGAACCAGAGGAACCGGTGGGAATTGTATGGAAGAAGGATCCTGGTCTCTCTGATCCTGGCGCCAAATGCCCAGTGTACCTTACAGGGAGAGGTCCGTATCAGAAAGGATGTTAAGAATAAAATATTAATGTTGGATGCACCAGGCGATGGAAAATTGCCAGAGGGACTGCTGGTCAAGCCTAGTATTTTGCCGCTAGAGCCCATGCTTATGCCAGAAGGGTAATGGTCCAAGTTCATAACGTGTCTGAAAGAGACATTCGAGTAAATAGAGGTTGCATCCTGGCTAATGTGCATTGTGCAGACACTGCAGTGCTACCCAGCAGCAAGAGTTCAAGGAAGAATGACGAGTAGCATGCTGACTTGTTTGATTCGGCGACTCCCGCTGCCAGCTGAATGGAAAGTGAGGATCAGTGAGAAGCTTGCCCAGAGAGACCAGATGTTTTCTTTAAAGGAAATGGGATGTAGGATGCATGCAAGGAGCTGAGCACAATATCCGCTGCATGACGAAAGACCATTTCGTGAGAGGTCTCACGCCTGGCACCTGCTGACATAGATGATGTGAGACGGCATCTGCAAGAGATGTTAGCTGCTGGTGTAATACAAGAATCCAGAAGCCCTTATGCTTCCGCCATTGTGGTAGTGAGGAAAAAGAATGGAACAGTAAGGATGTGTGTGATTATCGCACCTTAAACCGCGGACTATCCTGATCAGTACACAATGCCCGCATTCAGGATGCTTTGGACTGCCTAAGCGAAGCAAGTGGTTCTCTGTGCTGGATCTCGCAGTGGGTACTACCAGATCCCGATGGCCCCAGAGGACCGTGAGAAGACAGCCTTTATCTGTCCGCTTGGCTTCTATGAATTCATGAGGATGCCTCAAGGGATTTCAGGTGCCCCAGCCACTTTTCAACGATTGATGGGCGTGCAGTGGGGACATGAACTTACTAGAGTGCCTGGTATACCTAGATGATGTTATTGTGTTTGGCAGCTCACTGGAGGAACATGAGAGCAGATTATTTAAGGTATTGGACCGACTGGAGGACTTTGACCTTAAACTGTCCATTGATAAGTGTCAATTCTTTCAAACATCAGTAAAGTATGTGGGACACATAGTATCCACCGAGGAATAGAGACCGACCCAAGTAAAGTTGAGGCCTTGACCACCTGGCTACAGCCAAAATCTAAAAGAACTGCAAAGATTCCTGGGATTCTGTGGTTATTATCAGCGTTTCATCAAGGACTATTCAAGAGTGATCCGCCCTTTACTTAACCTTACTCAAGGGTATCCCCAACCCACAAAAATACCAAAGTCAGCGTCCTCAAGACTGAAGAGTGTATTTTCATCTGAGTGAAGTATTTGGGGCCGCTGGACTCCTGATTGTGAGACTGCTTTTCATGAGATCATATATCAACACCCATGCTCCAGTGCTGGCCTATGCGATCCAAGAAAACCTTCGTCCTGCACACTGATGCTAGCTTGCAAGGGTTGGGGCTGTGTTGTACCAAGAGCACGAGAATGGCCTGAGACCAGTGGCCTTTGCCAGTAGAAGCCTGACCCCATCCGAAAAGAACTATCCTGTACATAAGTTAGAGTTCCTAGCTTTGAAGTGGGCTGTTGATCCAATTCCATGAGTACTTGTATGGGGCTAAAATACTAGTAAAACTGACAATAATCCTTTGACCTATGTGCAGACCTCAGCTAAGTTGGATGCCACGGGTCACAGGTGGCTTTCTGCATTATCTACATATGACTATGCTCTCGAATACCGAGCAGGTCTGAACCACATAGATGCTGATGCCCTCTCCTGGAGGCCTGTTCCCCAGAATGATTGGGTCCGATTGGCAGAACCTGACATTCGGGCACTCTGCCGGAAGTTTGACAGGGAGGAACAAATGTCCACGGACGCCGTGGACTGCATGGTGGATTGCTTGGGCCCCTCTGAGAATTGCATACCTGCTGCTTATTGCCACTTTTCTGCAATAGACATTGGTGCACTGCCTCAGCTGGACAATGACAGTATTCGGCGGGCTCAATCCCACGATCCTATGATCAAATCAGCTTTAGAAGCCCTCTATGCATGAAAAGATGTGTCCAAATTATGCTCCACTGATTTGAGAACTGCACTGTTATACAAAGAAGGTCCTAAGTTGAAACTGATCAATAAACTGTTATACAGAGAAACAGTAGACAGAGGGGGACAAGTAGACAAACAACTGGTGCTGCCCACTGCCTTCGAGACTCAGTATTGAGGTCCTTGCACAACCACATGGGGCACCTTAGTATAGACAAAACACTTGACTTGGTGAGATCCAGATTCTATTGGCCTAAGATGGGGCTGATGTGGAGCAACACATTCGAACTTGTAGTCGCTGCTTACAGAGAAAGCTTTTGCCCAGAGGGCTGCCCCCTTGTTAACATAACCACCAGTGCACCCATGGAGCTGGTCTGTATTGATTTTCTGAGTTTGGAGTCAGATCAAAAGAAATATCAGTAATGTGCTGGTGGTCACTGACCATTTCACGAGATATACCCAAGCTTTCCCCACCAAAGACCAGAAAGCATCCACGGTAGCCAAAGTACTTGTAGAAAACTTTTTGTTCACTATGGGGCTCCACAAAGAATCCATTCTGATCAAGGAGAGACTTTGAGAGTCGTCTGATCAAAGAGATGCTTTCTCTGTGGGGAGTGAGAAAGTCAGAACCACTCCTTACCACCCCAGGGACCCACAGCCTGAACGTTTCAACCGCACTTTGCTAGATATGCTGGGCACCCTGCACCCAAAGGACAAGCCTAGATGGAGCCAACAAATTAGCACCCTGGTACATGCTTATAACTGCACCAAAAGTGATGCCACTGGGTTCTCCCCTACCGCCTGATGTTTGGAAGAGAAGCTCGACTACCGGTAGATGTGTGTTTTGGGGTCTCTCCTGATGGGGTTCAAGCTGACAACTATTTACAGTATGTGCAAAGTTAAAGGCCCAGCTAACTCATGCGTACCAACTGGCTCAAACCATGGCTGCCAAAGAAATCTGGCCAACAAAGAAAGGTATGATAAAAGGTGAAAGCACAGGAACTCCAGGAGGGAGATCGGGTATTGCTAAGAAATCTGGGACTGCATGGCAAACACAAGATTGCTGACAGATGGCACCATCTCCCGCACATTGTAGTGGGCAAACTAGATGATCTGCCAGTGTACAAAGTAAGGCCTGAGAATAATTCAAAGATGTAAAACAATGCATAGAAATCATTTACTACCTATTGGACAAATCTTGATTGAGTCTGAGCCCCAGAAGATGCCCTCTGGACCAGTGACTAGAGCTGCTGCTAAGAAAAGATCAAGAAAGTCTGCACCTACAGAAGCAAAGTTAAAGTGTTCCCTCCACACAAGTCCCAGTTGAGCATGACTGTCAGTCCATATCAGAAGAAAGTGAGAGTGACTTTGAATACTATCCTTCTTACGAACTGAGTCAATTGTTTAGGGCAATCCCTAGTCAATACTGGAGCGAAGCTGGGCCTTCTGGACTGTCTAAGCCCTCAGCTTTGTCTCTGGAGCCAATGCTCCCAGAAAGTGAAGTGCAAAGCATCAGATCAGATGAAATGGAATCATTGTGCATGGTTGAACTGTTTGAGCTTTCAGGGAGGAAAATGATGGATTGGGTCAGACTGGTGATACACAGAACAAGAAGAGTATTTTGAGTGCCCTGACAGTCCACTGCCAGTGTCTGAAAGCTCTCCATGAGAGCCAAATGTTGTGGACTCAGAAACTGTAACTCCTGGAGCTAAAAGTGCCCCAAGTTCTAGCCTCTCTACCCCATGGAGACTCCTGACAAGTGAGGACAATGCTGAAAATGAGGCTCAGAGTGCAGAGACTGTAACAGTTCCCCTAGAAAGACTGGTTGAGCTGTAAAAGCCTGTGGTGCACCTCAGTTATGATTCCCTGGGCCAGCCAGTGGACCTGCCTCTCAATGTTGTCCATAAAGGGTGTATGTGTCCCGAGCTCATTTCCCAAACTGGCGTCAGTGCTAACTCAAGTTACTTGTGTTGCCCTCTAAGTATGGTGCCCTTGCCCGTCCAGCCCCAAGGTAACTGATAGGAAGGGCCCCTCTTCAGGTTTCATGTACAAGAGGTAATAACTTGAGTTATGGTACAATGTGTATGTAATACTGTGTAAAGAGGACGTACTGCAATGTTTCAGAAATGTGTTCTTGGTAAAATGATATATTGACTGATGATTACATATGCGAGCCTAATGCAAATGTATATGGTTGCAGTTGAAACTTATGGGGGTACTTACTTGACGCTGGACGTCAAGCTTTCCCAAGCCAGGAAGGTGTAACCCCTGCAAATGGGGTTCCCAAAAGACTTCCAGGAGCTTGCTTGAATGCTCCAAGCCTGAATGGTGTTTGGTGTTTAAGCCATTTATCAGTGAGTGTTTTAGAACCTCTGGTACTGTCTCTTTAAGAGCTGTCTGCTTGCAGACATAATTAGTTGTATGAGGGACTGTGTGTTTCTTTGATTGAGTACCACTCAAGCTGCTGCCAATTCACTCCATTTTGCAGTCACTAGGAGTGCAAAGGAACCTATCTGAAAGATGTAACTGTTTGCCAGAAACCATTTAGAGTAATAATGAAATTACAGTTTATCTAACTGCTTTCTTTGCAGTCAGAACTGTGTCTGCCTAGTTCCCCATTCGGTTTTGAACTGCTGAACTGGACCAATTAGTGTAGGGTAAGCTAGCTCTAAAATGGTGCCTTGACTGAATCAGAACTTGGACTCATAATCTGAGCCAGCCACAAGAGGATTGTATGGGCAGTGACTCTGGGAGATGTAGTTTAGACTTGGTCGCCTTTTGGACCAGCAGGAGCAGTCTATTGTGAGTGACAGCCAATCCAGTCAAGAACTGGGAGGAACTCAAAGGAGTGCCGGTTTTGTCTGTTGAAGTTTTCAGTTTAGCTCTGGCAGTGAAGGAAAGGAACCCTGTGCTCCTTCAGTGCACAGTTTTAGTCAAAAAACATGTGTAAGGTCCAGAGTTCGGTCTGCAGCTTGTGTAACTGCTTGTTAGGACTGAATCCATCCTGTGAAGAGAATCAAAGGATATCTGAAGAGTAGAAACCAGGCTCACCCTGTAGAAGACTGGAGGAATTCGGAATTGCACTCGGTCTGTCAGGAACTGAATCTGCTGTGTGTTCTCCCGGGTATTGTGCAGTAATTGCGATCGGGATACAGATGCAGCCTGCCTGGTATAGTGCTTTCTTTTTACCATATAAATGTGTGAAGAGGTTTGTGTACCTCAAGTGAATCCTGCTGCCATTACGTGACTTTTCCTGTGACTGTTTACCATATAAATGTGTGAGGAGTCTCTTGGAGCTCAAGAGTAGCCCTGCTGACATTGAAGGACCCTATCTTGTTTGGAGGTCGTGAGTACTAATTCAGGGTTGCTCCCTGTTGAATTGCTACATTAAATCCAAATGGAATTACTGTACTGCTGACTGTTTAATTTTCCTTTCTCTGTGTGAAAGGGCCCCTACCAGCTGCCACGGTTTGGACTAGCCACTAGGGCTTGGGTACCCAGGGACAGTAACTGATAGGGATAGGCCTGTGCACAGAGCCATAGGTAGATGAGTAGAGTGATAAGCTAATTAACCTGATTTCCCCCTGTCCTTGTTATATCCCCCTAAATAAATCAGAGCTGCTTGTTTCAGCAAAGTTATACTGCCTGAGGTATTTGTCTATGTTAAAGTACTGTACTGTGATTGTTGCACTGTATCTTATTTCACAGGAGGTCCCAGTGCCGGAACCAGTCCTGGGGGTAAGTGTATACTGTGAAGGTAATTCTGATATATTGTGTGGGCCACTAGTGGGAAGAAAGGGGGGTTGCAGTGTCCCAGAGGGCTGTGACCAAGTTAGTTTAACTATTGCAAACCCTGACCTCTGGGTGGAGGCACCCGCCATTGGATCCAGGTCCCTCAACCTGTTAGTGGCAAATCAGGCAGGGGTAGTAGCCCCTGGGATAGCGCCATCTAGGGGTTACATCTATAATACAGTTTTACCAAATTAGACTCAAGTAGCAGCAGCATAATCCTAGAATTCATTTCTAATTGTGATATACAGTAGCTGGTACAAGAGAACTGCAAAAGATAAAAGTTGTGTCATTCATCAGTGGCTGTAGTAGGACAAGAACATTGTAATATAGCCACAAAATCTAGATGTGTATAGATATACATCCCCTGTTTAATGAATTCAAACCTGGGTCTTCTGTTTCTCGCACCTGTGCTCTAACTGCTAGGCCACAATGCCTCTGCTATAGCTGACGAGTTTCAAAAGGCAAACTACTGTATATTTGCATGGAGTTATGCAAATGTCTGCAGCTGACTAGGTTTGAAAACAAAACCCTTTTTAACCTTCATGGGTTCTAATTTGAAGAGATTTAAATAAAAACTTGTAAATGGTTTCCCATCTCTAGAAGTCTACCATGATCAAAACATCTTGGGATTCAAGTGTGAGTGTTCACAAAAGGTCCCATTGCCTACATATAGTCAGCTGACATTCTGAGCACCCCGTTTCTGTAATTCAAGACTATAAGTATTTTCGGTGCATTCGGACACAGTTGTTTGGCAAAAACTTTTGACAGTACAAGTTTTGCCTGTTCATGGAAGAATGAGATTTTACTGCACATTTATATAAGATGCATTTTTGGAGAGTTCTGGCTCCTGTGTGTAGCAGGCTGGACATTAACCATTTTGGGTGCATTCTCACTCTGGAGCCATGCAGTGCTGCAAGTTGTCTGGCAGGTTGTAGTCACGGTGAAACAGAACAAACCTGTGTCAGCAGCACTCATGGTGCAGGGATGGGTGCAATACCACAGGTTTGGCTAAACCCAACAATTTATCAACATCCTGAAAGGTTTTGCACTCAGAGGTAGGGTAAATGAAAACTCCAAGAAGGAGGAGAAATTCCTAGAAACAGCTATGGAAGCATGTAAATGTTTGTTTATTCTGTGCTTTTAGACAGTTTATTTAAAAGGTACTGTAGCTACATCAGCAGTCACAGTAGTTTTGCAAACAGCAAATACAAAAACATGCAACGGACATTATCCATGCATGAAGATTGTTTCCTTCCAGACCCCACCACTTCGCTCCAGAGAGCTTTGTTGGATGTCCTGATAGCTCCATCTATAGCAAAGCAGCATCTGAATGTGCCTTTAAATGGGGATGTGCAGCAGGGTTGTGCAATAGATTTCCGTCAGTTCTCCACATTCTACATGGAAATTCTAAAAAAAATGTGGCATTTTCAGCCCTAACATGTTCTACAAATGACAACTGCCTCCATATTTAAAGGTGGCCATTTTCTCCCGCGCAGACTAGAGTGCTACGTGGCAGATAGCACCCAGCCAGCTCAGAGCAATAGTCAGACAATTAGTGTGCTCCGACCGTAGTGCACTTTCTCAATATGGGGTCACGCTAGAGAAGTGCATAGTGAAAGTGTGCTGTGCTGTGCTGTGCTGGCACAGACCAAGACTAAATATGGCCCATGGGGAGTTCAGAAGAGATGGCATATCCCAAACAGGACAGTGCCAGGGCTCCTGTGGATCATAATCAACTCTAGCATGTTAATGTGCCCATTCGGCATGCAAGGCATTGTTGGGCCATTTACATGCCCGTTATGGACTTATTAGCATGCGTACATGGGCCCCCAGGTATTTGTCATTGCCAAAGAAACACCCATTCCCCCCAGTCTTGGTAGTCTAGTGGTCCCTTCACCCCCTGATTGCCCACTATATAAATATAGACCCCCACCCTGGTGGTCTTGTGATCCCCCTACCCCCCCGATCTCCTGACACTGCAGTGTAGGCAGAGATACATAGCTGAATCATGCTAGTCCAATGGCTCCTGCCCCAAGGTCAGCAGGCCCCCCACTGGACCCGCCCATCGGGACCCTCTCTTCGCACCCCCTGCCAAGTCTTTGAAGCCATTGTGTGGCAGTCGAGATGGTAACTGGCATAACCCTCCACTCATCACCTCAGTTGGCCATCTGGTAGGCATTCACATACTGTAGAAACAGTATTTTTTTTAAACAATGCCGCTAGAGATGAAAAAGAAGAATTAACATTTATGTAACATTTTTCATATACACTGGGGTGTCAGAGTGGCTCAGCTGGTAGCACATCCGCCTCTGGACTAGAGGGTCGTCGGTTCTCATCCCACACTGGAATTGGACTTGTACCTAAAATGCTGGCATCTGAGTGCAGTATTGGGGGGTGCTGTGCTGCTGGGGTGTGCTGTCCTTCAGATGAGACGTTAAACAGAGGCCCCTTCTACCCATCCTGATGCTGTCCTGGTGGGTGTCCAGATGGAAATAAAAGAATCCAGGGCACTCTTCTCAAAGAGTAGGGGACATTCCTGGTGTCCTGGCCAACATTCCCATTCCCATTGCCATAAACCAGTTCATGCAATTGTCCAGGCTGTGTGTGGGTTTTGATGTGTAATATGGCTGCCACTACACATTCAGTCACTTCACTATCAGTCTAGTGCTGCTTGTAAATCATTTGGGATACACTGTATGACAAGTGCTATATAAATGCTGATTCTTCTTCTTCATACAAAAGCAATTTACAAGCAACGGGAGACTAGTAGTGAAGTGACTGTAAATATGTAGTGGCAATCATTGCACATCAACACCCACACGGCCTTGTACAATTGCAAAAAACAGTTTTAGAAGGGAGTGTTACAGACATGGGGAAAATCCTCTTCTTTTGCAAAAATGCAAAAAGTGTCTTTGGTTCTTTTACTTCCACCTGGACACCCACTAGGACAGCACCAGAAATGGGAAGAAGGTACCTCAGTTTAACATCTTATCTGAAGGACAGCACAGCATCCTCCTAGTAATTCAAAGAGGTGCCAGCACAGCTGGCCTGACAGCACAGCAGTGGCACTACTGCTCGTGATGCCCCGGGTTCAGGAACGAGCCAAGGCAGCTGGAGGGCTGGCCAGGGTGAGGAGGATTGAGAGTCCTATGGACTGCTGTCCTCCTCTGGGGGGGAGTGGCAGTTGTTTGGGATACTTGTTCAGAAGCTCAGAGTCCGAAAGCTGGGACTGTCTCAGTTTGGGAGGTGTGTCAGATGTTCAACATAGCCCGCCCTAATGTCATTGCACGACACGCCTCCCGGGAGCAAAAAAAAAAAACAGAAAATTGAGGTTCTGCAACCACAGGGTGATGTCCGTCCCCACGTTGCAGCCCCACACCACCAACCGGGCTGCCGCTTTGGTGCTGCCGACCAGTCTCCATCAGGGGAAAGGTTCCCCCCAGTGGCCCCACCCCTGAAGGGTTAGCCAGGGGTGTTTGGGAGTGGGTTCAGTTCCGGGGTGTGTGATGGGACTGAGGGTGATTGGACCGATGGTGGCAGGCAGATAGGGAACAAAAAAAAAAGAGGTGGCAGCATTTATGGTATAAACCCAATACTGGTGTGAGACTAGAAGTCACAACCCACAACCATTGGTCCCAGAGATGGATGTGGTACCAGCTAAGCCACACTGACACCTTGGGATTGTGTTCTAGGAAGAAAATGCATCAATCAGTGTAATCACTGCAGGCAGTAAAGGTGAACACTGCAAACAGGGATAGAGGGAGCTCAGCATTGACTAAGAACGAATGATTAGCAGTAGTATACATATCGACAGCTAGGACATTGTATGTAAGGGAGGTCTGATGCAGAAGGTGTGGGCATGGAATAGGGGTTTTAGGGAAAGGGGAAGAATCTAAAAAAAAATACAGTTACAAAAGAGTTTGGAGGCAGTATAGTGCAGTGGTTTATGGCTCTGAGCTGCAAACCTGGAGACCTGGGTTTGAATCTCACAGCCCCCACTTGCATACTGTGTGACTCAAAGCAAGTCACTTAACTTTCTTGTGCTCCCAGGTTGCACCTGTAAACAAGTTTTCAACTTAGTGTGTCTCTCCAGGTAAAAAAAAAAAAAATTTGATAGAAAGGCATAAACAGCCTAAACTAGTGTCAGAATGGCTCAGTTAGTAGTACAGCTACCTCTGGGCCAGAAGGTCATGGGTTCTAGTCTGACACTGGTATTGGGCTCATACCATTAACACTGGCACCTGAGTGCAGTAAAAATGGGATCCTGTACTGTGACGGTGTGCCGTCATTTGGATGAGTTAAATCAGCATCTGTCTGGTTATTCAGGTGGACATTAAAAATCCAATGGCATGTCTCGAAAAGAATAAGGGAAGTTTATTAAATTAAAATAAAATCCCATGGCAAGCATCAAAAAGAGTAGGGGAATTGTATTTAAAAAAAATAAAAGATCAATTTAAAGAATACAATAATGGTTACAAAGACAGAATCACTATTCACATAGCACATACGTATACCCAAAATATTCAATGAGAACGACCACAGATGTGTGTCCAACAGTCAGAACTTACAACACCCACTCAGAGCTTTTCCATATTCTATGACGGATCTGTGTAGGCAAAACAGCATATTCATCCTCAGTCTTGTCTCCTATTTATCATATCAACTACAGCCTGAGGGGCCATATAGTATATTTGTGTTGCATTGTTAGGGCACACACTGCCTGCCACAAGTAGTGTCTGCAATATGCAAAACACACCTGCAAGGTGTGTTTATCAGATGTTTTCCAAGGCCCTGAGAAAAGACATCACCACTTCCTGATAAGTGACTCGGGGAAAATAACAGCTCTTTGTACTCTGTTCTTAACTCAGTCTAGAAGTCAGTAGCAAACAGACAATCCAAAAGAAAGTGCTGCTGCGTCTCCAATACACCCCTGCACGTGTGATGAGGGCGTTCTCTTTCTTCAACTCTCTCATGTTTTAAAGAGTCCTTCACTGCTATTCTCCCATGTACTCCATACCAGCTAATATCCCACATCTGTCTAGGGATTTGTTTGTTTACCAATTGGTCAATGGATTCTTCTTCCCTTCCCTTCCTACTGGACACATCTTTAATTCTATCTGTGGGGAGAAAGAGGACATCAAAATGTGGGTATATAACTGTCGCCAGGAGCACCCACTTACTGTTTCAGACAACAATTTCCACTTCTTAATTTTCACTAATGCTAAATATATGTACTGTTGCATAACATGTATATGGCTTTTATTTAGAGCCCTTAAATCTCCTCTCTGGCACTCAAAAACCAAGGGAGCAGCCAGTCTTCCAACAGATGGGTCCATGGTTTCATGAATCCCTGAAGGGCAGAGGAGAAATTAAAATGCAAAAAAAAACCGATTAGGTTAATCACCTTGATTCTCCCCTCTTTCAGGCTTCAGTACATGGTCTCCTTTTCAATGGGATTGAGGTGGCTCCACAGAGACCCTGAAAGAATAAACTATACAGTCTGGCTTCCAGGCCGTCAGGCAGCGGTTATACCACACTTGCAAAAAGAAAACATGCAACCAAATGAGTACAAATTAGGAAAAATCTCTTTAATTTTTATAAAGGTCTGTTCCTCCATATGCGGAGCTTAGCTTCTGCCCTATTTATGCACTCCATCCAATTTTCTAGAGCCAAAGTCCGTGGGCCTAAAGTGATGCCTAATATTTTTATAGGTTCCAAATACAGGTGCTAGCAATTTGCCTGTCTGAGTCTAAAATGCCATTCCCAGCCATCAGTATGCCTGAACATTTAGCAAAATTAATTGTGGCGCTTGCTATCCCAGAACGACTGTGCAAAATTGGTTGTACCTGAGCACCAGATTACTGATCCTTTAAAAGAATACACAAGTCATCAGCATAAGCAAGTGTCTTTAATTAAGGAAAATCTGGTGTCAGTTGTATGCTTCCAGTACCTGGGCATTGCTGGAGAAGCTGAATTATGGGATCCAGAGAAAAGATACAGTATGTATCAGGGGGCTTAGAGGGCACCCCTGCCTTACACCTCTCCTCAACTGTACTGGGAGAACCATGCCTGAATTAATCTATGGAAGTATTACCGCTCCTTATTATAACATGGCTATCCTATTCACAAATAAATCAGGAATGCCATACAACTTAATTAAATAAGTACTCGTTGGACATATGATTGAAGGCTTTTTCCTCGTCTATTGTTAGTAAAAACCAAAGACACCAAACTCTTCTTCCTGTTCCCAATAATTCCCTTATTAAAATCAAATTGTCATGTACTATTCTCTGGGCTATGGCACACATCTATTTTGGAGCAAGGACCATTGAAGCAACTAGGGCAAATCTATTAGTAAGTATTTTGACAACATTTTTGGTCTGTATTCAACAGACTAAAGGGCAGTTCAGTTGCCCAACTTCAACTTATTCCTAGCCTTGAAGATGTATATCAGAAAGGCTGTAGCCGTTAAGGGGGCTAACATTCCTGTAGCTAGGATTGCATTAAAAAGTATCTGTAATGGCCGGCCCACCAGTGCAGCGGTAGTGCTATTGCTCTCAATGCCAATGACCCAGATTCAGGAACGAACCCTGGTGTTGGAGGGCCAGCCGGGGAGAGGAGGCTGAGCATCCTGAGGACTGCTAATCTTCTCTAGGGAGGGAGGGGAGCAGTGGCTCGGCACTTGACTGGCCCCAGCTGAAGGCCCGAGGAATGGCAAGCACCAAGCCAGATACAGAGGGAGGACGTGACGGACATTGACAGTCCTGCCTTGATGTCCTGGTTGCACATCACGTCCACAGAAACCGGAAAATGCTTTCTAGTCTCCGAGAAGATGGAGCACCGGAGCAAACCCTCATAGCTCACACCTGCCTGACCGACCAGATCCCAATGAGACTTGAATTGTTCAAGGTGTTGCAGCCCCACCTCGTTCCCACCCTGGGGGAAGAACCGGCTCCATGGGGGAGCAGGAAGGTCCAGGTAAGGTGGCAGAAGCAGGGGCAGACTCTATTGGTGCTCCTAATGAAGCAGAGCTTGGAGAGGCGGGGGCGGATAAAATACAATTAAAAAAAAATAAAATAAACTGCATCTGTAAGACTGGGCCTTAAAAGCATATGACTGTCTTTTAAAAATTCAACTGGCAGGCTGTCTGTACCAGGAACTGTGTTGTTCCCTAGGCTTTTATTGCTTGTTCTACCACCACAGTCTGAACTGGGTTTGTTAACTCTGATCTGGTCAGGGCAAGAATAGTGGGAATGTTCAATGAGGATAGTACCACTGGGTCCCAAACAGTATCATCCATAGTATGAGAAGTATTCATAACATGTTCATGGACAAACATCCATTATATCATCCCAGTTAGTGGCAACTGGGTCTCCTTGGTTCCGCACTGTTCCTGACATCGCTTTGTTCTAGACTCATTCCTGACACCTAGAGAACTTATCTAGGTACTGGGACTGTCCTTGGATTCCAGACTTTAACTGCAGTTAAAGGGGGACACTCTTGCATATTGGAAGGCCTTCATTTCCTCTTTAATCAAACCATTCTGACTTGTTAGGTCAATATTATCCTCGTACATGCCGGATATTCAGCTATGTGGTTGTAGTAATTTTATTTGTTTTGTGCCCAATCCCAGAGGTTCTGTGCATTGTACAACATAGCAAGGACAAGAAATCAAATAAACAAATAATTTATACTAAAATAAGACACCATAAAACATAAAAATATAAGCTCTGCAGGCAAGATAAATTAAATACTAAAAACCAGTAGAGACTAGATTATAACTGGTAAACCCCTATAATACTGTGATGTAATGTACTGTAATCTGAAAAAATGTTGTCCCTGTACCTTCCTATGTATGACGTGGAACCTTTGTAAATGAGTCTTTGACTCAAAGGTCTTCCTGAATATCTCAATAAATAAATAAATAAAATAAATAATGCCTGGATGCACATTCCTGATAAAGCACTGTAGTAATCTGTTGGATTCCATAATAACGTGATAGTGGGTTATTACGTCATTTTCTTCCTTGTGCTCTCATTTCACTGTATTTGTGCAAGTATGGTGACCGCTCAGAAACACTCTAGCTCACACAAATACAGCCAGATTTTTTGTTGAAACCTTGCACCAGTTGTTATAAAAAATAATGCCTATGCAGGTATGTGTTAAGACAATTTTTCACACACCCTCTGTGTGTGATAATCTCATAAACCCCTCAAGCTTTGCTCTTGGGGTTTATGGACTATCAAGAAATCCTCATAACATACACCTGTACAGGCATAATTCTCTATAAATTATATGCTTCTCTAAACAGGTGGGTCTTAGGCCTCTGCTGAAGGCCTTCAGGGCCAGATAAGCTACCTCAAACGTGAGGTCACGTGATGTCTTCAGCCTGGTCCTGAGAACCACTAGAAGGCACCCCTTGAAGGAGCGGAGAGGGTGAGCTGGACAGGAGATCACTCAGCTAACCCAGGCCCAGTCCATGTAGGGCTTTATAGGTCAGAAAACCGACCTTGAAGGAGATCCACCACTTTACCAGCAGCCAGTGCAGATCACACAGGACCAGGATCACATAACATGACCTCAGAAGGCATGTCAGTAACCTGGTCACTGCATTCTACACTATCTGCAGGCATTATAGGACCCCTCCACCTACCCCAGATACAGAGCGTTACACTAGTTGAGCCTGGAGGTCACAAAGGCATGCACCAGTGAGGGCGGGTCTTCCATTGGGATCAAGACTTTTAACCAGGACATGTTACAAAGATGATAAAAGCCATTCTGGACTACAGATGACACCTGAGCCTCCATTGTCAGTCTTTCATCTAGAATGAAAGAAACACCTACAAAAATCATAAAATTTCTGAACTGAATGAGTGGTGGAGAAATTATTGTCTTGAAAAAAACATGGGTTTTATGGATAATTCTACTACCTTCAATAAGCTGGGTTTGTTTAAAGGGATGGCATGCACCTTAACCACCTAGGTACTGGAACTATGGGGAACAAAATAAAAAAAATGATTGAATTTCATTTAAACTGGAAAAAGGGGAGAGGGCACTTAGTGACCACATGACTCCCAACAATCTAGTTAATTCATCCAGCCTTACTATATTAGGCTGGAAAGGAGTGTTACTAAATGCAAGGAGTCTAACTAACAAATTTACAGAATTTAAATATCTGTTAGAGATTAATAATATTCAAATTGCACTGGTCACCGAAACATGGTGGGTTGAAAATGACTCATGGAATAAGACCATTCCGGGTTACAATGTGTATTCTAAAAGTAGAACTCACAGAAAGGGTGGAGGTGTGGCTATTTATTTGTCAAACAACATTATAAGTGAAGAGATTCAAGTAGATATACCCAATCTGGAAACTCTATGGATTAAACTTTTCCCACAGTCTGGTCCACCCTATACTCTTGGGTTGGTTTATAGGCCTCCATCTATAACCTTGAAGAATGATAGAATTCTACGAAGTTATCTGGAAAAACTTGATTCAACAAATAATATAATGATCTTTGGAGATTTTAACCTGCCCAATATTGATTGGCCAAGGGCATTAACAACTAATAAAAATGAAGGCCAATATCTGGAGTTGTTTTTAGAACTAGGGTTAGAACAAAAAGTACAATATACCACAAGAAATGATAACATTTTGGATATCATACTATCCAACATCGATCATGGTATTACTAATATTGAAACCGGAGCACCCCTGGGTAACAGTGACCATAATATCGTATATTTTCGAATACCTGAGATATATAAACCCTCTGCTACTGGAGTAACTAACACACTTAATCTTCCAAAAGATGATTTCAAGGCCATAAAATCCAAACTCAAGTTATGGGATTGGAAAAATGAGTTTATGAACTTAACAGTGGAGAAGAAATGGGGACTACTGATTGAAAAGCTAAATAGTCTCATTACAGAAAATATCCACAATACAGAAATATAATAATACACATAAAATAACCCCACCTTGGTTCAACCCTCTCATCAAACAAATGATCAATAAAAAAAAGAATATATAGGAAAATAAGGAAGGGCATTGTCCATCTCCTTCCCAAATATAGATTGCTAGTTAAAAAAAAATAAAAAAGGAGAGCAGAATTGCCAAGTCTAGATATGAACTGCACTTGGCCAACAGAGTTGGGGATAATAAGACAGCTTTTTTTGCACATGTTAAGAAAACTAAGGGGAAGGCAAATACCTTGGGACCATTTACTAACAGGGAAGGGTTGTTAGCTACAAATCAAGAAATAGCAAATATGCAGAATAATTACTTCTGTACAGTATTTAGTAAACAGGTTGATTAAATTGAAAACAGTATCGAACCATCCCCTGCAGATGAACTTATTATCATGTCCAGTATAATTTTGGATAAACTAACTAATCTTGATGTTAATAAATCCCCTGGCCCTGATGGGATCCACCCTAGAGTGTTAAAGGAGCTTGCCCCAACTATCTACCTCCCACGTACTAATATTTTACAACACTCAATAAACTCAGGAGAAGTTCCCCAAGATTGGCGCATAGCAACAGTGGTCCCTATCTATAAAAAAGGAAACAAAACAAATCATGAAAATGATAGGCCTATCAGCCTTACATCCCTAATGGGTAAAATCCTGGAAAGTATAATTAAAGAATTTATACAAGAACATCTTCAGAAGTATGGACTAGATGACCCACTACAGCATGGGTTTACTAAGAAAAGATCATGCCAGACTAATCTGTTGACTTTTTGTTGGACGGTGACAAGGGAGATGGATTTGGGGAAGGCAGTGGATTTGGTGTTCCTGGACTTTGCTAAAGCCTTTGATAAGCTGCCTCACGCTGAATTTATAAACACACTTAGAAGAATTAATCTAAATACTTATATTATAAAATGGGTTACTAACTGGCTTAGGGAGAGAAAACCGAGGGTAATCATAAATGGAGAATATTCAGATTGGAACACAGTCTACAGTGGTGTTCCGCAGGGGTCGGTCCTGGGCCCATGCCTGTTCAATATATATGTCTACCCTAAAAATTGATAACCCCAGTTTATGGTTACTTAAATTTGCGGATGACTGTCGAATAGGAACCGTACTAGATTAAACAGGAAGTAGCATCGCACTCCAAACTGCCCTGGATAATATCTCAAGTTGGGCTACTATTAATAGATTGGAATTAAACCCTACCAAGTGTAAAGTTATGCATTTGGGTAAAAATAACATGCATTATAATTATAAATTAGGGAATACACTTTTACAAGAAACTGTACAGGAAAGAGACCTGGGTATAACAATCAGTCCCGACTTAAAATTCAGAACACACTAATAACCAGTTTAATAGGGCCAACCAAAACCTTAACTGTACATTGAGGCATTTATCTAGCCGAACTGAAGAGGTACTGTTTCCCCTATACAATGCCCTGGTTAGGCCTCAGCTTGAATACTGTGTTCCGGTACGGTCACCATACCATAAGGAAGTTATAACCAAAATCGAGACAGTACAATGCAGATTTACCAAAGTTATCAAAGGTATGAAAAACATGACATATGAGACTAGACTTAAATCACTTAATCTGTTTACACTACAATATAGAAGGTTAAGGGGAGATATGTGTCATGTATTTAATGCACTAAATGATCCCATTCTTAGCAACCAGTTAGGTATTATCCAAATTAAAAAGAAGTTTAACACAAGAGGGCATACTAAACAACTGCTAGCACCAAAATGGAACACTCTACGTAGAAAATATTGGTTTAGTAGCAGGGTTGTTTCTATTTGGAACAAACTGCCATCTGAAGTAGTTAATAGCCCCAGTATGGATGCATTCAAAAAAATCTGGACACTGCCCTTGGTGATGAGTATAAATTTGTCACTGTTTAAATATATCTCCAAATACAGTGGCAAGCTTTAAGGACTATTATGTCTAAATACAGCTTGATAAAATCTATGAAATCTATGAAAAAATGGCATCCAGATTCTTCACCTTGATAGAGGCCACCAGACATGGGGAACCAAGACAACACAGTCGTCTCCGATGTTGCCCCCACACCCTCCATTTACCAGGCTCAGTCACTAGTACCTCCATCTTGTCCGGGCTGAGCTGTAGCCAGCTAAAGGACATCCAAACCTGGATCTTGACCAGACATAAATTAAATACATCAGCCACACCAAGCATCCTGGGTGCAAATGACAGGTACAATTGGGTATCTCATTTGCATAGCAATGAAAACCCAAGTTGTGATGTCTGATAATACCAACCATGGGTAGCATGTATACAGTGAACAGCATCGGTGAGAGAATCGAACCCTGGGGTGCAAAACAGAGTAGGGGCTTTGGGAGTGGGGAAAAAACTTTGCTTCACCACCCTCTGCATCCTGCCACTGAGGAAGGACTCAAACCAGCTGATGACCCTGCCAGTGAGTTCACACTACTCCCTGAGGTGATACAGCAACCACCTATGGTCACCATCTAATGCTGATGAGAAACTGAGTAGAATGAGTATTGACCATTACCCTCTATCTCTAGGCCTGAGGAGGTCATTATTCTCCCTGACCAACACAGTCTCAATACTATGCCTGGATCTAAATCAAGACTGGAGGGACTCATAACTGTTAAAGGGTGTGAGGTGGGTCTCGAGCTGCAGAGCTACTATCTTCTCAATAGCCTTTCCTAGAAATGGAAGGTTAGAGACTGGTCTACAATTTACCAAGCAGACCAGGTCCAAAGATGTTTTTTTCAGGAGGGTTCTCACCAGTGCATCTTTCTGTGTGCTTGGAAAAGACACCTCCAAAAGGGAGTACTAGACTATCTCAGCAAACACTGGACCCAGAAATGCAACATAACTCACTAGAATGCTGGTCAGACCCAGCTCAGTTTACAGTGAGTGGACCACAGCTCAGAAATCCCCCCCACACTCCTCCTGCACCGAAACCAGCTTAAACTCGCACCAGAATGCTCCTTGAGATGACCCGACCAACACTGCAGGGCCGTATCGGCCCAGCTGAGGTTATCCCAGACATGATGGCAGACACCTTGTTGGAGAAAAACTGAGTGAGCTCTTCGCACCATGCTGATAAACATACTTCCACTGGTTGGAGACAAACAGGATGTAATAGCCTGTCCACCATCTGGAAGAGCTTAGCTGGTCTGTTCCTCCCTGCCGCGATCTCCCCAGTCCTGAATACTGCCTTCTTGCAGGAGATTGCCCTCTGATATTCACCATAGTGAGTTCTCAGAGCCATTCTGTTCCCATCAGCCCTAGATTTTGACCAACAATGCTCTAAACTGTGACCCAAACCCTCCATCTCCATAAGCTCCCCATCAAGCCATGGGGATCTCAAGTGAGAAGACCTGGGTCCTACACAAACTGGTGTGACTGAATTGAGGGCCAAGGCAACAGCCTTATTATAGGCTTGTCATCGAGGTACAGGTCAGGAAGCATAGAGAAAACCCAGGAGCAGTTGTAAAATTCCACAAAACTGTTATTTGTAGTTGCAGTAACATAAAATAAAACAAATCTGTTCAGAATAACTATATACAGAAGCAAAATAAAATCTCTTGTAAAAATCTCTCTTGCAGCTCAGCTTAGCTGTTTTATAACTCTTTTCAACCCCATCCTTTGCAAGCATCTTGTTCTTTGTAAATTTCAGGTGCCGTATAGAACACTGAGAGCTTCCTGAGGTCCGTCCAGCCTTTGCAAGAGGCTCAGGCATTTGCACACAAATAACCTCTGGCTTTTTACAGTTATCTCAAGTTATACATGCATATACATTTCAACAGCAACACTAAACATTTTCTAAACAAAATAGATCCCAATATCAGCTACATTTCCATACATTGATTCTCATATATTTTATATTAGCAGATATAAATATGCAAGGGAGGAAAACAGACAGCAAGAGAAACAGAGAGACAGTAAGAGGCAAAGGATTGTGAGACTGGTCGTGTTTGTCAAGTCCGAGGTGTCACAGGAAAATTTGATTGCACAACCAGGCAGAAGAGAAAAGGAAAGAATACAGATCCTTGCATTTACACATTATCTTCATAACAAATGGGACAGGGTCTTATTCTACCCTGTCACAAGGCTATCAACGCTTCCTCCAACCCTTTAAGGTACTTGAATGTTTCTATCATGTCCCCCTGTCCCTCCTCTCCTCCAGTGAGTACATATTAAGGTCCTTTAATCTCTCCTCATATGTCTTGTGGTGCAAGCCCTCTACCATCTGTTGCCCTTCTCTGGACCGCCTCTACCCTGTCAATGTCTTTGCTAAGGTGCAGCCTCCAGAATTGCACACAGTACTCTAGGTGAGGCCTCACCGGTGTTTTATACAATGGCATCACAACCTCCTGCCTTCTGCTAGTGATGCCGCTGCCTATGCACCCCAGCATGCCACTGGCCCTCCCTGTGGCTTTTGTGCTCTGCTTTCACATCATTAGGTCATGTGAAATAATAACCCTAAGGTCTCTTTCTTCCTTGGTGACTGTCAGCAATACTCCCCATACTGTAGCTCTCCCCAGGATTCTTATGTCCCAAGTGCATTGTTTTGCACTTCTTTGAATTGAACCTCAGTTGCCACACCTCAGATCATTTTTCAAGCTTCCCCAGGTCTCTTCATTTTCTCCACCCACTCTGGAGTATCCAGTTGCAGATCTTCGTGTCATCTGCAAACAGGCAGACCTTTCCCTCCAGCCCTTCTGCAATGTCACTAATGAAGACATTAAACAGGACTGGCCCAAGAACTGATTCTTGTGATACCCCATTGGTCACCCCCCTCTCCCCGGATTGGATCCCATTTACCACCACCCTCTGCCTCCTGTCCATTAGCTAATTCTTGACCCAGTTTACCACCTTGTGCCCCATGCCCAGACTATCCATCTCGTTAACCAGCCATCTATGTTGGACAGTGTTGAAGGCCTTGCTGAAATCAAGGTAGGTGACATACACTGCCCCCCCCCCCAAATTAACCTCCTTCATTACCCAGTCAAAAAAATCTATCAGATTCATCTGACGTGAGTTTTGACCTTCCTGCTGTGAATCCATGTTGCCTTAGACCTTCCTGCTGTGAATCCATGTTGCCTTGGATCCTAGACACCGTTGGACTCCAGGTGTGCCACTATTCTTTCTTTAAGCAGTGCACACCCAAGAAGTCAACTGCCACGTGGTGTCCTGCTAGGGATAACCCTTTAAAGGGCAGCAACATTCCATCTCCATAGGGGAGGAGAGTTAGGGGAGGCCCCGAATGAGAAATTCATGGTGCAATGATTTGACCAACTGAGCACATCAGTCTTAAGATTATTTATTTCAAGCCCCAGTGAGAATAACATGTCCAAGGCATGATCATGTTGGTGGGTCACAGAAGTAACCATTTGTGCAAGGCCCAGTGAGGACATTAACTGAAGGAAATCTTGGCCAAACTATGAGAGTTCCTTACCGACACAGACATTGAAGTTGCCCAAAATTAACATCTGGATGACTCCAAAACCCTCTTGGCAATGAAGTCTGTGATTTTCTGTAGGAAAATCCTCTCATGCCCTGGGGGCTGTTACATAAGAAGGATCCTACAACCTGCACCTAGCCCCTCACATGCAGTCACACATTCAAACGAAGAAGTATCCCCCACTGGGTGCACTGTGAAGTTCAACTCAGACCTAAAGCAGATGCCACCCCCGCACTCTTGCAATCCTCTGTGGGCAGTGAACTGCAGAGAAGGCAGCTGGGATCGACACCTCCAAAACTGGACCCATGTCATCACACAGCCAGGTCTCCATGATGCAGGGCAGATCGACTGTGGAAATCAAGTCTGATATAATCACAGACTTGTTTCTCATCAATCTGGAGTTACACAACACTGCCTGTAGGGGACAAGTGGAAACTACTGGCCTACCAGCTACTTACCCACTCGGTCCAGTGGGAACCCTGGGTATGGGTATGTAAATGAGACCTGTGTTTTAAATATTGCAAATATTGCTTTGTGTGTGCATGCTTGCTATGGGTCTTAAAAACATCTCTAAAGTACTACTTCTAAACCTCCCACCTTTGCATTAAAGCATGATAGAAAGCTAATACAGAACACCTAGCCCTAAAGAAGTCCTGGTACTGCACTTGAATTTTCTCTTGTTCCAACAGTCTGGTGTTCAGCCTCCTCTGAGTGGAATAAGAAGAAGGTTTAGGCCCAGTGTAACCGATGTGTGAGACAGTCAGATGATCTAAAGTCTCTTCTGCAGTGGTCTTGTATCACTGACCTTAATAGTGTCACAGGAAACTGAAAAAATCAGTCCTGGTTGCTAACCTCCCCTTTGTGAATGTAACAGAATGTCCCTTGGTACAGGCAGGCAGACTGTCTTGCAACTATGCTACCTTACCCATACTACTTACACACATAGATCACAATACAGTTTGTCTGTTTTTCCCCTCTGTCTTGCAGCGAGATCCCACAATTAAAATCACCACCCAAAATCACCAACCTGCTGGTCTGTGAAAAGGGATGTATTTCCTGAAAGAGGGCAGCTCTAGCTGCCTTTGTCTGAGGGGCATGTACGCTGATTAAGCAGAAGTAGGGGAATTTAAAATTTTAAATGTAGAATAAAGCGGCACCCGTCCTCCAGCATTCCAGCAGTCACTTTCATTTAAAGTACTCCGTGCATCAGTGTATATAATATGTAAAGTGCAAAGATTTACCTCATGGCAAAACACGCTAACAACAAAGACTCTACCAGTTTAGTTAGCAAACTGGCATCATCAGCACTCCTGATGATGCTGGTCAGCCAGCAAAACCGGTTGAGCCTTTGTTGTTGGCGTGTTTTTTCATGGCGTAAATCTTTGCACTTCATATATGCACTGATACATGGAGCACTTTAAATAAAAGTGACTGCTGGAACAATGGCGTACTGGTGCCGCTTTATTCTGCATTTGCATTAGCTCCTGGGATGAGCATGGCCTGTCTCAGCGGAGTGCCTTGGTTGTGTTTTGAATTTAACATTTCGGTTGGTTTACTGTACCCCCCCCCCGGCAGTATTGTCTTGCTCTCCTTTCCTGGTCAACAAAAGCTAAATAAATAAAAATTGTTTCAAAAACATCTTGCCTTTTTTGGGGAAGGAAGTGGAAGTTCGTAACATTAATCATCCCCAAGCAGGCACAATTTCTACCCATTTTCATGGCTTTTCAGAATAGTTTTGGTGGCCCAAATACAACACACTTGGAGCTGCCTGGTCCTGAGGGGGATATAGTAATGTCAGAATCCCAGGTAGTAAATGGCCACCAATACCTCTCAAGTGCCCCTCATTAGGAGGCTGACATACAGATTTAGTCTTTCCGTATTGGTCCTTGTAAGAACAGATCCAGAAGCAAATGATTTGATACCTTTTATTGGACTATTATAGATGTAATAAAAAGAACAATGTGCTTTAGCTTTCGGACCAACAAGTTCTTCCTCGGTCATTAAGCTTCCGAGGAAGGACTTGTTGGTCTGAAAACTAAAGCACTTTTTTTTTTTTTTGTTGCATCCATATTAGTCCAATAAAAGGTATCAAATCATTTGCTTCTGGATCTCCTCATTAGGAGGGACATTTTTAAATTAAACTCCTGTTAATCAATAGTAAACATTGAAACTTTCCAGCCCGGTGGCACTGAGGGTTGAGGCGCTGGACGCCACACCTTGCACCACGATGGCAACCTGAGTTCAGTAGCAGACCCAGGGTGCCGGGGGTCAGCAGGGGGAGGTGAGGATCAAGCACCTGGAGGACTGCTCTCCTCTCCTCTCCTGGGTGAGTTAGTGCTCTTCTCTGCACTTGCGTCTCCCAGTGGAGACGGGGAAGACAGCAGTTGATGTGAGCATGCATCGGGGTAGGGGAGTGTCGGTGGCTGTCCTGCGAGCAGGTGCAGGAGCACGCTCGTGCCATGCTGGATGTCATTGCACACCTGCGCTCCCGGGGGAACTGAACAAAGGAAAATGCCCTGGTACCTGGGAAGGCAAAGGTGGGTCCAGCGGTCAGCCCCCATACTTACAGCTGGGTCTGCTCCAAGCCTTCCTCCAGATCTCCTCCTCATCTCAAACACCCTGCCAGATTCTAGATGGAGCACCAGTAGGAGATAAGGTGGTCCCATCTCAGGGGGACTCAGAACCAGGGGGTTGGGGGTTCGGTGGTGAGATTGGAGGTAATCCCAGGACAGAGGCATGGTGCTGAGAGACTTCAGGTGGAGCGGGAGTTGGCCGGTCCCCGCGACCACACCAGAGAGAGTTCTAAGGGACCAGCATAGGAGGACAAAAAGAGTTTACAAAAAAAAAATTGAAAACTTAGAAGCAGTGACCTACACAGTGGCCTACTCTGAGCTTTTTGTTTTTTTTATAGGCCCACTGCCACCACCATGTGCAGACCATCTTCCACTGCAGTATCCTGCATCCAGGCTGTTGCTTCCCCTCATATTCTCTGGCTTGCTTGGGACGGGTGGAGTACAGATTAAGATCCTCCACTGTCTATTGCCAGGGTTCTGTGGCTTGCCACCACACAGGGGGGCTCTGATGGGCAGCATGCACCAACCTGTGGCTGAAGTGTTTCTTCATGTAGTGGAGACAGAGGAGGTTGGCAGCCTGGAGCATTTGGATTTGTCTGAGGTTGACAGGCCTGGCACCTTCATGGAGTCCAAGCGAGGTGTTTTTCACCCACAGATGTCTCTCCCAGCTCCCCTGGCAGACCGCCCCCATACCATCCTAAGGCAGGGGGTAGCTGACATCATCTGGTTACCCATGACATCAATGCTTTTGCCTCTCCTGCCTCAGGAAGTGTATTGTGAGCAGATCGGCTAGCTCCCATATTCAGGAGTGCCCCTGGAGTCTCCAAATTGTACCCAGGATTCACCATCCCAGAGTGTGGGAGTTGGTATCTGGACTCAATCCTGGGTCTCCATGTGATGGTACAGCACACTACCAGCTGGAATCACCAGGTCAGGCAGTGTTTAGCTCCTTAATGTCAGGCTACCTGTCACCCCACAATTTAAGGGAGAGTGTCCCTTACCTGGGTGATGAGAGGCAGAGAGTTACATGTTTGCCACTCATGTGCATGATTGTGCGTGGTGTTACGTTTTACATTTGATGTATGGAGCAGTAGCACCTTGGGTTCAAGTTCAGGTAATATGAGAATGCAAGGTCCAAACTGATGACAGCCAGTCCTTTTCCAGTTTCATGCTTACTTTTGAACCACTTGGTGAACAGGGCCCTAGCAGTTTGTAGACATTTCCATATTAATTACTTGTTAATTGCATGCTATCAAGTTGTATTTCAAACCACTCAAACCAGAACATATGTGTAACCCCCCCTACAAATGGGGGTTCCCAAAAAGTCTTCCTTGAGCTTGCCTAAATGTTCACTGCCAGGCTGGTGTCCTGCATTTTAGCAGTTTAAATGTGATTGCTAGAGCCTGTGTAGCCTCTGTGCACTGTCTCTTTAAGAGCTGCTTGATTGCAGCATAAGTAATCTGAGATGGAGCTCTGTTGAAAGATGTAACTATTTGCTGAAAAACATTTAGAATGATAACGTAGTTTGTCTAACCTGCTTTCTTTGTAGCAAGGACTGTTTTGTTGGTCTCCACTATCTTGGTCCTGGACTGCAAATTGGACCAATCAGTTCTGGTGGGACCTAAAATGTAGCCGGACTACAGGAGCTGTCTGAATTCAAAATCTATAGGAACTGTGGTTTGAGTTTTTGCACCTCTTTTTTTTGCAACTGAAGGGGGAGTTCTTGCTTGACTGACAACCAAATCAGCCAACCAAAGCTTTTGGATCTTGGGAAGTCCCAGGCTGCTTGCAGTTTTCAGTTAGAACTAAGCTGGAAGCTGAGCAAGAAGGAGCTGAAGTGATTCTGAGAGCAATCCTGAGTGGATTCACATGGGAGAACTATGAAAAGGCTGAGAGTTTGGCTTCCATGTCTGCCTGCTGCTCCTGAGGAGGAGAGAGAAGAATATTTTGGACTAAATCCAAGTTTGTGTGACTAAAGTAAGCTACTGAAGTGGGCCAGGCTCAACCTGAAGAAGAGCGAAGATTTTGCTGAATGCGATTGGCCTGTCAGGAGTTCCAGCTACCCCTAAGCTCCCGGTGTGTGCAGAGACCTTGCGATTGTGACCGGGAAGCACTTTGCCTGGTACAGTAGAATTCCTGTACATGTAAATGTGCTAAGAGCTGCTAGTGGGTTGTGAGTTGGTTCCCCACTGTGTGAACTGTGTTCTGCTTGCTGGAAGCTGTATCCAGCCCAAAATGGACTGCATCCGAATCTGTCTCCATGTGGTCTGGGCCTTGCCAGACTGACCCAGCCAGACTACCCACTGCACAGAGAAGCCATCGACGAGAGATCTGCCTGGGGATCAGCCCCTCTGCTCCACGCTTGAAAAGGAACAACGCCTCTGCGACTCGTGTGGGCCCTGCTTCTCCTGGCATTCCTGATCAAGCACCTGCAGTCTCGATTTTTGTCCAGCCTGTGTCCAGTCTTGGGTATCGTGAGTAAATACCGGGGTAGCTCCCTGCAACAACAGCTTAATCTGAGTGTGTCATCTGATTGTCTTGTTGTTTCGTTTCCTTCAGAACTGAGCCCTCTGGCTCCAGATTACAAATATTGTGTTCTGTGCATGTTGTGTTTTCCATCACAGGGCCCCAACCAGCTGCAACCCTGGGCAACGGTCCTGGCTAGTCCATCTATTCTCCACCTGGGTACCCAGAGAAGGACTGTGTGGGGAGACTCAAAGCGCATGCATAACTGCTTGATTGATATAACCTTTAAGCTAATTAACCTGATTTTGCCCCTCCCTTGTTCACGTCCCCTGAATAAATCAGATCTAACTTTTTCTGCATGTAATCTGACTGTGGTTCCAGTTTGTGCTCAAAGTACTGTACTGTTGCTATTTACTGTGTGTAACCTTGTTTTATAGGGGGTCTCCAGGGTCGAGCTAGAGGAACCAGCCCTGGTGGTAAGTGCAAACAGTGTGGGTACTTGTGTGCCAGGGGTATTGTGAAAGTGATTATTGTACAGTGTTCAGTCCACTAGAGGGGAAAGAGGGGGGTTAGAGTGTCGCGGAGAGCTGTGACCAGATTAGCTTGACCACTACCAACCCTGACCTCCGGGTGGAGGCACCCGTTTCAGAACTCAGGCCCCTTAACCTGCTACTAGCCAAGCAGGCAGGGGTAGTAGCCCTTGGGATAGTGCCACCTAGGGGTTACATATGGGCTCCAGTTTTATTGAGGGCTGGAGAATCCTGCACATACAGCAAGAAAAGCATCATTTTGTGGAGCCCCACTGAAATCCTGACATTCTAGGGATATGGATATGGTGTACTTATCCACACTTCTGGCAGTGTCCTTTCTCCTTTAAGGCTTGCTGGAATGTCTTCAAGTTGGCTCCTCCCACCCACCCAGGTGGTAACTCCCTCGGCACTGCCCCATGATGACATCAGATCTTCCTTTCTGCTGGAAGAATACGGTCCCCTCCTTACCCCTCTCACGCTGAAGAGGCCCTTTGCTTTATTTCTTCATTTTCAATAAATAAATTGTCTTCAGGCTATTTCTTCTCACCGTCGACATGGATGATGCAAATTCTGTTCCAGAATTCCAGAGATGTGCCTGTGGGCAGAAGATGTCCCGGATGGATCCGCACATCATGTGCGTTTACTGCCTGGGCCACGAGCATGATTCCCAGGCCTGCGGTATTTCCACACTTCCCACCCGTCCACTTTGGAGGATCGTCATGCCCACCTGCTCTTGGGTCGTCCAGGCAATCAGGACCCGCCAGTCAAATCTAAGGATGCCTATCGGGTAGTTTCCATGGCTATGGGGTCCGCCGAGCAACTTGTAGCATTTGAGGGGGCCGCGGCTCAGGCTCCAGCTTACACCTTCTTGGCTTTGGCCTTTGTGCCACTCTGCTTGGGTGCCTCCCTTACTGGGGCATTCAAGGAATTGTGCCAGACCCTTCCCACTCATGGGCAGGGTCCCTCTAAGCACAAATCAAAGTCTAAAAAAGAGACCTAGAAATGGTCTCGCCATTGAGTGTGGGATCGGGAGTGCTCTCGGGCCTCCAATTCCTGCGTTTCTCCAGAGGTTCCGACTTCAGTCAATTCCTTGGCCCAGGCTGCCAGCCCCACAGTCTTCCTGTCAGACCAGTTGGTCAAGACGCAGGTCAATCTTCCAGACAAGATCTTTATTAAGCTGGTTGACCCATTGTCACCTGAAGAGGCCGATACCTCCTTATCCAGGACTCCAGTCCTGCCTCTACCTCAGGGAATGGATCAGTCAGCTGATCACTGTCCCTTTCTCAGGAGATTCCAGACCTTGAGGTTCCTTGGCATTCCACCCCCTCCTAGGCCTGCCATCAGTCCCCCCCCCAATGGTAGAGGTTATGGTCCTGCTCTCCATCCTTCGGGGTGATCAGCCCGCGTCATCGCTCCCGCTCTCAACACTTGGGGAAGCGGCGCCACTGCTGTTCTTCATCCTCATCCTCATCCTCCTCGGTTGAGGAGAAGCTTCGGCACAAGTTGCATTGACACTATGAGGATTTAATGTGGCAGCAGCTTGTGTTCACAGGGATGAAGCCTATTCCAGGTTTGACCCAGTCCATCACATGGCTTTCGCCACAGAGGCCAACGCCTTCTCCACCTCAACAGGGGCTGACCCGTCAGGTCCCGGGTTGGCCTTCACCAGCCTCTCCACCAAATTCGGGTGGAGCCACCACCAAGGAGACCCGCCCGGACTTGGGTGTTCCCCATTGGCTGTCGGTCACTGTCACCCCTGACTGTCCTCAGAGGGTATGGGGGGATTCTAGCAGTCAACCCCTCTTTGATGACTCCTCGGAGTCAGAGGGCTCCTCCTTGCACCCTCATCTGGTGGCTATTGAGTTTACAGGGGATCTCTTGACAGAAGAAGACCCTACCTCTTTCATGGGCCTACTCCCCCTTATCTCGGAGTCCAGAGGTCTCCAGATGGAGCCTGTTCGGAAGCAGGCTCGGTACCTACGCACCGAGATTCTGGACCAGCAGAGGCCATTCTTGACCCTGCTTTGGAGCTGTCGCAGCATCCAGCCTCCTGCCCTGCGCCATCGGCCTGGATGGCCCTCAAGTATGCAGTCCCTTTTGGGGTTCACGGAGCACCCCTCAGCTGAGGGCCTTGTGGCTGACTCTGTGTTCAGGTGCTCTGGCAACTTGGGCAATGTTGACAAGCCACCCGATAAGGAATCCCAGAAACTGGACCATATGGCCAAAAAAGGTCTATGCTGCCTCCTGTCTCGGCCTTGACCAGGTGGGTTCAGCCCTTTTGATGGCCCACTTCTCCCATGCCCTTTTGGGCACTCTTGATGAGGTTCTTTCTCATCTCCCAGCAGACCTCCAGACCACAGTCAAGCAGGTCTGGGGCCAAGCTGTAGCCAAACAGCAGCTCCAGACAGCCATGGAAGTTGGCGACTCATGCGCCTGGTCTGTGGTGGCTGCAGTGGCCATGCGCCGCAGGGCTTGGCTGTGGATCCTGACATTAACATCAGATACCCAGTACAAGCTGGCAGATGTCTCTTTCCTTGTTATTGACTTGTTCACCCCAGGGTCGAGAGGCACCTCACCTGCATCAAAATGTCCAGTGCCACCTTGGACTCTGTGACATCCACCTAGAGGGATCTCGAGGGCTCCAAGCAACCAAAGAAGAAGCCATTTCAGTCCTTCTCTGCTCCTGCAGTGAAACCAGCCCAGCCTCAAGCTGAACAGCAGGCTCAGGCCTGGCAACCTCGGCTGAAGTCTGTGGCTGCGGTTGTGCACAAGTCTGGAGGACGAGCCCATGGTGGTTCTTCAGTCAGGCCCTCCTCCACCACCAAGCCTGCCCATGATGGGATGAGGGGTGCCTCCCTCATGCCCATCACGCCTCCCCTGCATCCTCCCATGGGGACCAGCTCCAACACTTCTTTTCCACCTTGTCCGCTGTTACCATGGACAGGTGGGTCCTCGAGGTGGTTGGTCAGGGTCTGCCTCTGGAGTCTGAGGCGTACCTGCCCTGCCAAGACCGCGGCCCATGGGAGGGCATAGAATCCGTTATCATCCTGTTGGTCCTTGGGGACGACATTGTCCAGCTGCTCCACAAGGAGGTCGTGGCTCCTGTCTCGGACCCACCAGAACACCCAGTGTTTGTCTCTAGGTACTTCCTGGTGCCATAACGGATGGGGGCTAGCGCCCCATCTTAGATCTGCATGACCTGAACAAGTTCATCAGGCCACGCACCTTCAGGATGGTCACTCTGTCGCAGATCATACCATCTCTTGAGCAGAACATGTGGTTTTACCCCCTGGATCTTCAGGATGCGTTTTTTTCCTGTCCCAATGTGTCTGTCCCACCGCCAATTCCTCCGGTTCTGGGCAGCGGGGATCCTCTATTAGTTCCAGGCCATGCCATTCAGCCTGTCCTCGGCCCCCAGGTTCTTCAAGTGCATTGCAGTGGTGGTGGCTTACCTGAGGTGCTGAAGGGTCCAGGTTTACCCCTACCTGGTTGACTGGTTGATTGCAGGGTCCCTCCAGGCAGGAGGTGGAGAGGTCGAGGGACCTGGCCATCCAGACCTACGTCTTTCTTGGCCTCTTGGTCAGTGAGGCCATGCAGGAACACGTGCTGTTGCAGGTGATCAGTTTAATTGGGGCAGAGCTCAACTCTTGCAGAGCCAGGGCTTGGCTCCCAGCGGACAGAGCAGAGACTCCCTCCTCCTTTGCCTGATCATTTATGGTGAGGCAGTTGCACCCTGCTTGGGACTTCCTGAGCCTCCTGGGATACATGGTGGCTTGCACCAGCATAGTCCATTGGGCCCACTGGAGAATGCACTCTCTACAATGGGAGCTAACCCACCACTGGTCTCAGCACAAGGACCACTTCGACCAACCGGTCACTGTGACCCAGCCAATGTGGGACACCCTCCAGTGGTGATTAGTTCTGAAACATCTGCAGTAAGGTATCCCATTTGTCTGCCCAGAGCTGATGGTCATCCTGATGACAGAATCCTCTTTCATGGGCTGGGGTGCCCACCTGGGGGAACACAGAGACCATGGGATCTGGACCACTGAGGAGTCCCGGTGCCACATCAACCTGCTGGAGCTCAAGGCAGTTTGGCTTTTGCTCCACACATTCGGGGTTAGGTGATTCAGGTCCAGACCAACAACACCACGACCATGTACTGCCTCAACAAGCAGGGCAGGGCATACTCCCTTCTTCTGTGCAGAGAAGCTCTCCATGTGTGGACCCTCATGTGCAGCTTGAAGGCCAATCTCCTGGCCATCCATGTGGCCAGTATTTCCAACTGGATGGTGGATGCTCTCAGTCATGTGGGCGAGGCATCTTACAAGTGGTCTCTCCACCCAGGGTTTGTACACAGCCTGTTCTCCCAGTGGGGCACACTTCTGGTGGACCTGTTTGCCTCCAGGGAGAGTGCAAAGCTGAGGCTTTTCTGTGCCCACCCCCCTCATCAGGGAATGCTACAGGGGGATTCCTTCTCAAGGCCCTGGACCCTGGGCCTCCTCTATGCCTTCCCTCCATTTCTCTTGGTCCAGAAGATGTTGCTCAAGGTGAGGAGGGACAAGGCATGGGTGATCCTGGTAGCTGTGGACTGGCCATGCCAGTTCTGGTACCCTGATCTCCTCAGTCTCAGCAGCAGGCCCCTGAGGTGTCTTCCGCTACACTCTGACCTTCTCTCCATCAGTCAGGGGAAAGTACTCCATCCAGACCTTCAGTCCCTGCACTTGACAGTCTAGTTCCTCAGTGACTGGAGTTCCAGGCTTTGGGTCTCTTCGAAGATGCCTTCACTGTGGACAAGGCATCTCAGAAGGAGTCAACCCGAAAATGCTATGCCTTCAAATGGAAGAGCTTCTCCATTTGGTGCCAGGACAAGGGACTCAATTTTTTATCTTGTCCTGTGGCTAGCATTCTCGATGACCTTTGTTCCCTCTCCCAGTCAGGCCTTCGGTCAATGACCTTTAAGGTGCACCTGGCAGCCATCTCTACCTACCGAGCGTGGGCTGGTCAGCAGTTGGTGGTGCAGGAGAAGGTAGTCTGGTGCTTTTTAAAGGCCTTGACCACATTTCCCCTCCAGTACGTGAACCACCACCACCTTGGGACTTGTTGCTAGTGCTGGCAAAGCTCATGAGTGAGCCATTCGAACAGATGCACAGGTATAAAATGTCTCACCTGTCATGGAAAGTCACCTTCCTGGTGGCTATTATGTCAGCCAGAAGAATCAGTGAGCTCCAGGTGCTTTCGTTGGAGTCTCCTTACCTGGTCTTCCACAGGACAAGGTTGTACTTCGCCCCAACCTGAAGTTCCTCCCAAAGGTTGTGTCTGATTTTCTTCTTAAACAGGTGATTAATCTCCCACTGTATTTCACCAATCACATCTCGGAGGCCAAGCACAGGCTCCATACTTTGGGCCTGCAGTGAGCGCTAGCCTATTAGAAGGAGCACACAGCTGAATTTCAGGGAGAAGTTCACCAGCTATTTGTCACCTACACTGAAGCTGCACCTGCCAGACTGGCAGCTAACCGGACAATTGGCAGGTGGACTGTATCCTACATTGACCTCTGCTATAGTTTGGCGAGTAGGGAGCCTCCTGTAGGGCTAAGGGCTTTTATTTATTTTATTTTTATTTATTTAGTTTTTGTTGACCGGGTAAGTGTACTAGACAAATCCTGCCTATTTTCAGCACGACCCGGGGGAGGGGGATACAGATGAATGCCAACTGACCTTAAACCAGATTAAGCTCATTCCACCCATCATACCACTGCCTTGGTGGCTACTTCCAGGGATGTCCCTATCCAGGAAATCTGCAGGGCTGCTACCTGGAAGTCAGCACACACCTTCATTTCCCACTACCACATCGATCTTGCGTCACAGCGGGATGCTGGTTTTGGGGCCTCAGTTCTCTAATCTTTATTCCCTAAGTAGGGGGTGTGTGCCTTGCCCCCTCCTCCTAGAGAACTGCTAGGAGTCTGCCAGAAGTGTAGATAAGTACACCGTATCCACATTCCTAGAAAAACAGGGTTACTCACCTATAACAGTAGTTCGAGTGGTATACGGAGTACATCCACACTGACCCGCCTGACCTCCCCTGGCAAATGGCACACTGGTCTGGCTTCCAGCGGGCAAGATTTGATGTCACAGGGCGGTGCCGAGGGAGTTACCACACAGGTGGGTGGGAGGAGCCTGCTTGAAGATGTTCCAGCAAGCCTTAAAGGGGAAAGGACACTGCCAGAAGTGTGGTACACCATATACCAGTCCTAGAACTATTGTTACAGATGAGTAATCTGTTTTGCCTGCTGTATGGACAGGATTTTCAAAGCTCTTCTGTGATCTCTTTACCGGCTTTGTTTCTGCTTGTGACCATTTAAAGCAGCAGTTTTTATTTGGCTAAAACTTTCACCATATAGTCGTTTAGCAAAAATATATTTCCAACATCCATAGATTTATCATTAATGTATTTTAAATCACCTTGGATATTTTTTTTAAAACAGCTTGCATGTGGCCACCACTTGCAATTTTAAAAAAAATCTCTTCCCTTGAGGTTACCTTTTAAAGGTACATACTAGATTCAGACTGTACATTATTTTGGATGGTGCTAACAGTTGTTCTGATGGTAAATGGCATATCACCAGACCACACCGCACCAAGATATTACATTTTTTCATGACACAGGAGGGGGAACTTTTAAAAATGTTAAAATTGCATATCTCAAGTTCGGAATGAAAAAATTAAAAAGGGAATATTGTTGTTTTTACCGGAAATATGTTATTGCTTTAAAAACTACATTGTAACTAACAAATACCACTACTTTAAATTAAGTGATGGTATGTTGTGTGTGAAGAGGCATAACATGGCGACATAATTGGATCATTTAATGTCCCTGCAGCAAAGTGCTGAATGTTTCTCTGCAGGTAGTCCATGCTCCAAGCCCTTTGTAAAAAAGGGCCACTTAACAATTTGCCAATGGTGGCTCTTACTCTCAGATTTGGGACTTTAGAAGACAGGGCCCCCCAGTGACCCCTTGCACCCCTGTAGCTGAAAAATTATGTTTTTAGAATGGGTACTAGTCCTGGGGGGGTTATCCTTTTGGCCTTTGACCAAGGGTTGGAGCTTTTTGATAAAGGAATTTCTGTTAGCTGCTAGCAGATTTTGGAGAAGACCATCTTCTCATTTAATATCAGACAGTCCAGCTGGCCTGGTAGCACAGCACTAGCCCTACCACTTGCTACGCTGGTGATCCAGCTTCAAAAATGGACTTTGGCCACTCGGGGGCAAGCTGGGAGAGGAAGGATCAAGTGTCCCATGGACATCTCTCTGTCTTTGGGGAGGGGGGACAGCATATAATGCTGCGTGCTCACCACCTAGCAGAGGCTGGCTGTGAAGCAGCAGATGCCATACACTGGAGGGCACTGACGCATATGTTGATTGCGTGCTTTGTGGAAGCATGTACTGGTGCATTACTGCATGTGAGTAGACCTCGAGGAGGAAGAAAAATGGAAGGAACAAAACATCTGGCATGATGAGATTGGCATCCTTACAGGCCCTGTACTACACCAAGGCACCCACCTACACATAGTAGTCATTGAGAAGTGGTGGGTTAAGTCCCAGGGAGGGTAGGTGACAGGGCTGGAGGGCCATCAGAAAGTAGGCTGGTTTGTGCAGCCTAGGAACAGATAATGCAAGTTGAAAAAATAAAACCAAACTGTACTGCTGAACCCAATGCTTACTACAAAACTGGGATTCAAGGCCCTGCTTGCAAGCAACATTTTAAGATAGTGCACCTGTACCTCTGAACATTATGTCACCCAAATGTTGGACATTGGCTCGTACAAAGACAGGACACATTATCACACATGGAGATTCAATCTCAGAACCCTGCAAAATACCAGTATCTTGGGCTCAGCCATGTGGCACTGGTGGTAGTATCCTGTACTACCATGTGAGTGACCCAGGTTTGCTGCATGATCCTGACTCCTGGCCCCAGACTGAGAACACCCTAGGGTGTGACGATGCAAGGCTCATGGATTCTGGGAAGAGTATTTCCCACACCCTGCTGAAACAGCACTTCACAGAAACATACATAGAAATATAGAAGTTGCCGGCAGATAATGACCTCTTGGCCCACCTAGTCTGCCATATATTCCCTACGTACTGTGCCACTGCAGACTCTACTCGATCTCCAGTCTTCACCCCCCACTTGCCTTACTTCTAAGGTTCCCTTGTGTCTATCCCATGCATGCTTGAATCCTGTTACCATTTTAGCACTCACCACCTCTGCTGGGTGGCTGTTTCGGGTGTCTACCACCCTCTCAGTGAAGAAGTATTTCCTCACATCTCCTCTGAGCCTCCCCCCCCCCTCCAGCTTCATAGCATAAACCCTTGTCTTGAAGCATCTTTTTCTATGGAAAATTCTACCTTCCCGTACTTTATTAATACCTGTGAGGTATTTGATTGTTTATATCATATCCCCCCTTTTCCCTCCTTTCCTCTAGAGAGTACATATTTAGTTCCTCCAGTCTTTCCACATAGGGTTTTTGATGCAGGCCCTGCACCATTTTGGTAGCCCTCCTTTGTACCGCCTCCACCTTATGTCCTTCCAGAGGTGGTGTTACGTAAACAATCTCAGATAGTAGAGTAAATAATAATACTACTAATAATACAGATTCTTGTGTCTTTGGAGTCTGCCAAGAAACATTCGTAAACAAGCAAGAGTACTAATGAATGTTTATTAGACTACTTTCACCAAGCATGTGACAAAGAAAATCACAAGGGAGATGGGTTTCTCACCACTAGCCTGAAGATTGTACATAATCTCCAGGATTGTAGGATCTCAGGTTCTCCAAGATCTCGGTCTCTCTCCCCACTCTTCTAGAGCAGAGGTTCTCAAATGGTGAGGCCAGCCTCCTTGGGGAGGCCCCAACTTGTTCCAGGGGAGGCTCAAACAAGTCTGAAAAAGTACTGGATTTCAATTTTGAGTTTCATATATTTTGGCCCAGATATTCAAAAGGGTTGCGCCCGGCGCGATATTCAAACGGGAATTGCGCCTGGCACAAATCCCGATGCACCGGCGCGCATCAGTAATGTATGCAGGCGCAGGTGGGGGGGGCGTGCCGATGCATACTCTGCACAGCCCGATATTCAGCCCAGGATGTGCGGAGCCAAGCATGCGCAACCCCTACCTGCGCCAGCACAAAGTTGATCCAAAAAAAAAAAGGAACAACGGATGGCCACCCACAGGTGAGCTGCCGCATTGCAGGGCGCAACATGGCAGCTGCCACCTGTGGATGGCCACCCGAGCTCCGGCTGCATCTCCATGGTGGCGTCCCCCCCATGCCGGATTGCGGGTATCAGTAAAACAAGATTAATCCTAAATCCCTGGTAGTCCACTGGACTGCTGCCCGACCGATCGCAGGCTTAAGTGTGAATAAAAACATAGAAACATAGACTTTGATGGCAGATAAGGACCACTTGGCCCACCCAGTCTGCCCATTTCCCTTCCTATTGGATAAGCTGCAGATTCTAGTTAACCAACAGCCTACTTCCTGCAGCCCCCCACTACAATTGCCTTATGTCTATCCCATGCATGTTTGAATTCCCCCACTGTTTTAGACCCATCAACCTCCCCAGGAAGGCGGTTCCATGCATCCACCACTCTCTCCGTGAAAAAATTTCCTCACATTACCCCTGAGCCATCCCCCATCTTTAAATTGGGCCCCCTTGTTCTTACACATCTCTTTTTCTGAAAGATGCTACCCTCCTGGACTTTGTTGATTCACTTGAGGTACTTAAAAGTTTCTATCATGTCCCCCCTGTCCCTCCTTTCATCAAGGGTATACATATTAAGCTCTCTCAGTCTCTCTTCATATGGTTTCTGATGCAGACCCTGCACCATTTTAGTTGCCCTCCTCTGGACTGCTTCCATCCTGTCTATGTCCTTGCGTAGATGGGGTCTCCAAAACTGCACACAGTATTCCAGATGGGGTCTCACCAACTGTCTGTACAGAGGGATAACCACTTCCCTTTTTCTACTTGTGATGCCCCGTCCTATGCATCCCAGTATCCCCCTGGCTCTCCTTACTGACTTCTCACATTGCTTACCCACCTTTAGGTCATCTGATATGACTACCCCCAAGTCCCTTTCCATTTTTGTTGTTGTTAGTACCTCCCCTGCTATTGTGTACTCTTCTCCTGGGTTTTTGTTTCCCAGGTGCATTACTTTGCACTTCTTTGCATTGAATCTAAGTTGCCATATGTCTGACCATTCCTCCAACCTTGCCAAGTCCTTCTCATCTTTCTACCCCCCTTGTGTATCAACTCTGTTACAGATCTTTGTGTCATCTGCAAAGAGGCATACCTTTCCCTCTAGACCCTCTGCAATGTCACCTATAAAGATGTTAAAGAGGACTGGACCCAGTACTGAGCCCTGAGGTACTCCACTAGTAACCCCCCTTTCTTCGGAATGTGTTCCATTCACTATTACCTTCTGTGTCCTGTTGTGCAGCCAATTTGCTCCCAGGCTACCACCCTGGACCCCACTCCCAGGCTGGCTAACTTGATTATTAGTCTTTTGTGCGGGACTGTGTCAAATGCCTTGCTAAAGTCTAGGTAGGCCATATCCACAGCCCCTCCCTGGTCTATTACTTTGGTCACCCAGTCAAAGAAATCATTTAGATTCATCTGACATGACCTTCCTGCTGTAAATCCATACTGCTTTGTGTCCTGTGCCCCGCTGGCCTCTAGTAACTCAACAATTCTTTCTTTCAGAAGTGATTCCATAATTTTCCCTACCACTGAGGTCAAACTTACAGGTCTGTAGTTTCCTGCTTCTGCCTTGCTCCCACTTTTGTGAAGGGGAATCACATCTGCCCTCCTCCAGTCCTCAGGTACCACCCCATCCTCCCATGATTTGTTAAAAGTGTGGTCAGTGGTGTCACTAGGTCCTCCCTTAGTTCTTTTAGGATTCTGGGGTGAATCCCGTCAGGCCCCATTGCTTTGTCCACCTTGAGTTTTAGGAGTTCTTTCAGGACTCTTTCTTCTGTAAATGGACTGGTGTGAACCCCCCTACCCAGAGTGCTTCTATAGTCTGGTTTAGGTAACTCCTCCTCATCTTCTTTTGTGAATACTGAGCAAAAGTATTCATTCAGTATCTCTGCCTTTTCACTGTCTCCCTCTGCCCACCTCCCCTCTCCTTTATTAATCTTCACTATTCCTCCCTTAACCTTTCTATGCTCCCTAATGTACCTATAGAAGGTTTTATCCCCCTTCTTAACTGAGTTGGCTATTTTTTCCTCAGTTTGGGCCTTTGCTATTTGGACTGCCTTCCCCACTTCTTTCTGCTTTAATTGATACAGTTCCCTGTCGTGCTCCTTCTGTGATTCCTTATACTTTCTGAATGCAGCCTTTTTCTCCTTAATCTTCCTTGCCACCTCTTTTGAGAACCACAGTGGTTTTTTACTCCGCTTTATTTTCTTTATTTGTTTCACACAAAGGCTTGTTGCCTCTATGATAGCAGTTTTGATTTTTCTCCATTGTTCTTCCACCCCTCCTTTTTGACCATTTGCTAGTGCATTCCTCAGGTATTCACCCATTTTGCCAAAGTCGGCCCTTCTAAAGTCCAGTATCCTTGTTTTTGTATAGTTTGTCTCCATGGTTGTGCTTAAAGATAACTCCTATATCCCTGGTGTTCCAGTGGACTGCTGTCCGCCCGATCGCGGGCTTAAGCGTGAATAAAAAGATTGCTCCAATATCCCTGGTGTTCCAGTGGACCGAAGTCTGCCCGATCGCGGGCTTAAGTGTGAATGAACATATTACTCCTATATCCCTGGTGGTCCAGTGGACAGAAGTCTGCCCGATCGCGGGCTTAAGTGTGAATACAAATACTACTCCTATATCTCTGGTGGTCCAGTGGACAGAAGTCTGCCCAAGAGCGGGCTTAAGTGAACTAGTACCAACCCCCATATCCCTGGTGGTCCAGCGGACCCTCCCACCCGCCCACTGATCCCCACTGCCCGCTCCCCGGTCAGCAGCGGGTGGCAGCACCCCACCCGCCTGCCGTCCCACCACCCGCCGACTGACACCGTCGGTAGGGCTGCACGCCCATTGGTCCACAGCGTGAGCCAATGGGCGTGCAGCCCATACCATACTATACATTCTCCCGGTCGGCTCTAGTGTCCTTGCATCCTGATTCTCTGGCCGCTGTCTGACCCACACCAGTCTCCCACAAAGAGCTATCACCTATCGCCTCATGCCTAACCCCCTGTGGCGGGATGGCAGAGGGCAACCAACTCCCCCACCAAGTCCAGATCCACATGATGATCCCCTCCAGGAGCCAGCATGAGTGCTCACAGATGGCCATGAAGCCGCTGCAACCGGGCGCCCTTTTTCCACTTTTCTGCCCTTTGTTCAGGAGTGCAGCGTGCAATGACACCAGTGATGGGGTTCGCGCACGCTCCCGTGCGTACCCCCATCAGGCTTCTGCTGCGTCCCTGACCCCCTATTTGTGCGGCTCCATGCTGTCGAGCCCCAGCCTCCACTAGGGGTCAGGTGAGCACCAGCTGCTGGGATTCCCCTCCCAGAGAAGGAGAGCAGTCCATCGGATGCTCAATCCATCTCCTCCCAGCCGACCCACGGCAACCTATGCTTGTTCACGAACATGGGTCACCAGTGTGGCTCGATGTTTAAACACAGTTTTAGAAAAAAAATCATCTAAAAAAAACATTTTAACATGCACATTTAACCTACAGTCAATAAGTGGCACAGAATATATAAAATATAGGAGCAGATTCAAGAGTTGTCTCACCTTGCTAGTATATGATCTCAGGGCAAAAATTAAGGCCCTGTGTGTAGTAAACAGAATTTTTCGAGTAATTTCCCTATGTTCCTCTCCATTCACCCTACTCAAAATGGGCTGAAGCCATTTTACCCTCTCCCTGTCTAATAGAGGGTATTCCAATAACACATGCGGTACAGTAAGTCTGTTACCCAAGTTACATTTACATGATTCCTGAACAACTGAGTTTTGTCCATACCACCGCAGGGACTGCATCAGAAAACATATGAGGACGGATTAACGGAGCTCAGTATGTATACCCTAGAGCAAAGGAGGGAGAGAGGTGATATGATCAAAACATTCAAACATCTTTAGGGCATTAATAAGGTGCAAGAGTCTTAATATGTTTCAGTATAAGAAAAATAGCAGGACAAGAGGACACAGCATGAGATTAGAGGGAGGTCAATTAAGGGGTAATGTGAGGAAGTTCTTTTTCATAGAAAGGGTGGTGGATGCATGGCACGGCCTACCTCAGGAAGTGGTGGATATGAATACAGTGCAGGGCTTCAAACAGGCATGGGATAGGCTTAAGGGAGCAATACAGATGATTATGAATAGAAAGGCCATTGACAGAGTAAAGACCTATGGCACATTCATAAGGTAGAAAAAAATGGGCAGACTGGATGGGCCTTGCAGTCCTTATCTGCCGTCAACTTCTATGTTTCTATGTTTCATACACAAGAATTCTTTGATTGACATCTCCTAGTAATTCCAGTCTGAATCTTGCAATTGCCTTTCTATTCGAGGATAGTTCACGAAATTTGAGATAATAATCTGGACCAAATTTGTCCCCACCTTGATAACTTTGATAAGCACTTGCAGTTCGCGAACAGTAAGGAATGTTAGTGATCCAGTTCTTTAACAGAGCTCTGTGAATTTCTCATTAACTTTTTATTTCTTATCCCCAGTATTTATTACTGAGGTTATATGCATGAAGACAGGATTGTTGTTCCTTGCGGGTTTATAAGCTCCTATTGCTTCTTCCCAACCTGATGTCATAATACTCTGCTTGTGACATCACAGTTGTTTCCATGGCAACAGACTATGATGTCACAACAGAGCATTATGATTTCAAGTAGGGAATAAGCTATAGAGGCAGGTGAACTCTAAGGGATACAAATCTTGTTTTTGTGGGAATTTCTTCACTAATAATGAAGAGATAAATCTATAGAAAATATGTGAAGTAACAGCTGAACTGTATCTGAACATTATGTTTTTAGAGGTTTTTCCAAAGGAGTTAGCGGCTCTTTAATCAAAGTGTTGACAGTACTGAGCTGTGATAAGGACCAGGTCACTACGCAGACTACACCATGGCCTAGATATGCACAGGAAAAGGCACCATTAGTGTTCTTAAATCTACACCTTCAATGAAAAGGTTGAAATATGGCAAAAGCAACCCCATCTACATGCATCATCTGGAAATCCAGGGTCAGACTTCTGTGAAAAACTATGTCCCCTCCCCAGCTGCTCACAGTTTCTCTTCAAGACAAAGTGAATTCTGTAATACTGGACAGTTACTATTACTTTCGCTGCTGTAGAGCAGATGCATTTGAACTCTTTTTTTTCATTATTTTTTTTTTAATGTTGTAGTAGTGAGTGAGTGAGTGAGTGAGTAAAAGCGGTGAAGTAATTTAAATGTTAACAAGAAAGAATAGTAATATGTACTGTATGGTACAAGAAGGCTGATACTTTCCAATCTGTGTGATTTCTGTAAACAACACTTACAATCAAAAGCCTCAAACCCAGCACAAAGCAACATGTGTATGCAAAATTATGTGTGTTGGGGGAGAGGTGAACTGACTAGAAAAGCATTCAACTGGTTCTGCATTCTGTTCGACATGTCATTACTCAGGCCTCACTCCAGCCAACTGACACACACTAAACGTTAACAATGATCTTTCAAATCTGCATAAAAAGTGCAATCTATGATGACAATAGGTGGAAGCTGTCATTTGACACCTAAAAAATGAGGAGCAGTGAATTCAGAAAAGTGTTCTATATTTGTATTCTTTCTCCCCTGAGCTCCCGACCGGCACCCCTTGGTCCTCCACCCTGTCTGGCCCCGTCACCCACCTTCCCCAAGGGCTTACCAACAGTGTCCTTGTTTCCCTATGGATGACCCCTCCCTCCACAGGAAGGGCTGCCCTGGAACCCCCCCCTTACCCCAAGACAGATTTGCGCTTCAGTAGGGGGGTGAAAGCCACGGTCAGTGGTGTGGAGCCTGCAGCAGGATCCTGTGTGGTCAGGGGGAGTTTCACTTTTTTCTCCCCACCCTCAAGCATCGTTGTAAAAATGTATCTGACACTGCCATGTCAGAATGATGATGCCCCCCTCCCTGATGCTGGCTCAAGCCTGCACTGCTACCTGTGGCACCCAGGGGGCAGTATTATAACAGAGACTAGAAACTCTCCCACCCCCGAGGAGGCGAGCATCCATAGGATGCTTACCTATCCTCCCCCGACTGATCCTCTAGCACCCCAGGCTCATTCCCGAACCCAGGTTGCTGGCATCCCAAGTGGTAGCGCTACTGGTGTCCCAGTGGGCCAGCACTACAAAATGTGTTCTCAATATTTTCAAGTTTCAAAAAGTTTTCCTGAATACTGGAAAAATCCCTTTAATATAAATATCTGTTTAAAATCTCACTGAAAAGCAATTCATGTGGGACAGAAGGTTTCCAAGAGGGAAAATGAGTGATGTCCTTCCTCATGAAGGACCATTAAGAGGTGTGATTTGCATTCACCCTTTTTTTTTGGTCCGGTCCCCAAATTCATGGAGGAGCTCAGCCCCTCCCCCGCACACCATCCCACCATGCCCAGGCTTACTTCCTGGGTGGGTGCGCTGGTCGGGCAACCCCTTCCCCCAATGGACACTGGTAGCAAGCCCTACCCCCCAGGGTGGGATCACAGGAGTGGGACCCCCCCAGTGGATGATGGTGGCAATGGGAGTGGCAGCAGAGCAGGGCGTCATACCTTGGGACCAGATTTTCTGTATGCTGTGTTCCCCTGTAGGCGGGACATGCAGTGATGTCCACTGGACAAGCCCAACATCTGTCCCGCCTCCCATGTAGCTAAGCAGCAGCTGTCCGTGGATCCCCCAGACTCTGCCAGGGGTCACTAAGAGGCCAGACACTCACCCCCTTCCCTCTCGGAGAAGGAGAGCCGTCTCTCAAATGCTCAGTCCTTCTCCGGCTGGACCTCTGACTCCTGGGTCCGTTCCCAAACCCGGGATGTCTGCATCGCAAGAGGATGCCTTGCTGCTGCGCCAGCGGGCCGGCTTGCATTCAGACTTTTTGGTAGGTGGATCCCAGAATACCCAGAATACTCAAAGGAGATTGTGCATGACCTGGGGACAGGGAACCTCTTATCAAAATGGTGGGGATAGAAATCAGATTGGCTTCTTACTTCTTCATTGTAATTGTGTTGGATTTCAGCTTTGTTCTCCCAGATGACAGGAAAGACAGTCGGCAGAAGACAAGGGTGATCAAGAAGAGCCTGAATCCAGTTTTCAATCACACCATGGTGTTTGATGGGTTCAGGTCAGAAGATCTGCGAGAGGCCTGTGCTGAGTTCACCGTCTGGGATCACGAGACCTTCTCCTCCAGCCACCAACTTGGTGGAGTGCGCCTCAGTCTGGGAACAGGTGAGTCCTAAAATATGCTGTAACCTTAATGTTGGTATCATTCAGCTGGCTGAATTGAAAGAGCATGGAGCAGTATTCTCACTGCAGAAAGACTTACTTCGATAAATACTTGAAGGCTGCATGCCCTGTTGTCACTGCAGACAGGGTAGCTCTCTACTCCATGTCTACAGACTGTAATGTAAAGTTGGTCCCATTCTCACTGCAGACAGAGAAGCACTCTGCTCCAGATTTACAGACTGTGATGTAAAACTGGCCCTATTCTCACTGTAGATGCACTTCACTCCATGTTTACAGGCTGTGATATCAGGTTGTGCCCATCCTCACTACAGACGGGAAAGTTCTGCTCTGTGTTTACAACCTGGTAAGTTGACTGTGTTCTTACTGTAAATGGGGGAGCACTCCCTTCCCTGTTTACAGGCTGTGATATCAGGTTGGCCCCATCCTCACTGCAGACAGGAAAACTCTTTGCTCTGTGTTTACAGGCTGTAAAATTGGCTGTGTTCTCACTGTAGAGAGTACTCCACTCCCTGTTTACAGGCTGTGATGTCAAGCTGGCCCCATTTTCACTGCAGATGGTAAAGTTCTGTGTTCACAGGCTGTGATGTTTGTGTTCTCACTGTAAATGGGGGAGCACTCTGCTCCATGTCTACAGGCTCTAATATAAAGCTGGCCCCATTCTCACTACAGATAGGGAGCACTGCTCTGGGTTTAGAGGCTGTGATACAAAGCTGGGCCCCATTCTTACCTTCTCAGTGATGAGCGGAGACCTAAACTAAAGACAGCTTAGGACATGCATTATCTCAAACAACGTGAGCACTTATGTGGAATAACTCCGATAATACAAGTAAGGCTCTGCAGGGTTGCCTAATACAATTTTAGATCTTGTATAACTGGTATTACACGCCAGAAAAACCAGTTAAACTAGGCTTCTCCCCAAACAGTAATTGTTGGAGATGTGGTTGCTCAAATGCAAACCTACTACACATGTTATGGGATTGCCCACTGCTTTGGACTTCCTGGGAAATTATTTGGAGAGCTTGCATAGAAATCCTTAACACTAATCTGCCGTTTCTGCCCCAAATCTTTATATTAGGGGGATACAAGTAGACTACTAAACTTGAACTGGACAGGTAAACAATGGCTCATGGCAATTGCATTGGGATTCAAATGCATAATACTGAGTCATTGGAAAGATGTATATTTCCCCAGCTTAGATGAATGGCTTAAGTACCTATCTGAACTAGCTCTGAATGAGCACACTAGCCATCTGATCTCAAGAACATTATGTAGGTATGAAGCGACCTGGGGTCCCATATTTAGTTGGTTAAAGTCAGAGTAATCTGTGTTTTTCTATCATCACTCATACAATATACGGTATCACCGGGCGAAGTATATTTACTCACTGAACATTGCTATGTCCGCTTCTTTTATGTATTTATTTCTTTTTTTTATGCCTAAGATTTTTGCAAGTATTCTTATTACACTGAGTTACAAATTTCTAATTTGTTCTGTTATGCCATGACAATATTGTCTACCAGTAGTCATTTGTGTTAATTGTTCTCTTCTTGTTTTTATTTTGTTATAATAAATAACATTTGTTTGAAAAAAAAAGGATGAGCAGAGACCTGAGACAACTTGAGGAGTGATGAAGGGTATGACAGTGGATTTCAATGTAAAATAAGTGCAAAATAATGCACTTAGGACACAGCAACCCAGGGGCAGAGTACAAAGTGTGTGGAGTGGTACTGACAACCACCAAGCAGAAGAGAGACCTAGGAATAATCATATTGGATGACCTAAAGGTGGCCAGGCAGTGCCAAAAGGCAAGGGGGATGGCTAGAGGGATGCTGGGGTGCAGAGGGGGGTATAACCGGCAGAAAGAGGGAGGTGGTGATGCCTCTATAGATCACTAGTAAGACCCCACCTAGAGTACTGTGTCCAGTTCTGGAAATCACATCTCTGGAAGGACATAGACAGAGTGGAGGAGGTCCAGAGGAGGGCAACTAAAATGGTGCAGGGTCTGCATCAAAAGCCCTATGAGGAGAGACTAAAGGACCTCAATATGTACACTCTGGACGAGAGAAGAGAGAGGGAGAATATGATAGAGACCATTAAATATCTCATGGGGGTAAATAAGGTACAGGAGGGGAGTGTTTTTCAGAAAAAAAGGTGCTCAAGAACAAGGGAACAACGGCCCGGTGGCGCAGAGGGTTGAGGCGCTGGACACCACACCTTGCACTACGCCGGCAACCCGAGTTCAGGAGCGAGCTCAGGTCACCAGGGGTCAGCAAGGGAGGGAGAAGACTGAGCATCTGATGGGCTGCTTGCTTCTCCCAGGGGGAGGGCAACGGGGTTGTCCAGTGAACCAGCAACCCCCGATGGAGATCGGGGGCATTGCAGGATGGCAGACCAAATGTGTGGGGGAGCGTGGCTGATGCCAGCAGGGTTGCCGAGCACCATGGCGTCATTGCACGCCATGCTCAGGAGGGAGGAGGGAGCTCACGGGGAACTCACTATGGAAAAAACCCTCCAGCCCGGATAGGCGATGGCCCCACAGTGCCTAGCTGCCACACGCCCAACATTGAACCCCTTCCTCTGCCCCGTCAGTCTCCCCATGGACCTTGGTGCCTGGGGATCCCGCAGGGAGAAAGTAATGTCCTTGAAAAGGCAGGGGTCACAGTGGGCGGTAGAGCAGCAGGTGAGCTGGGAGCCTAAGAGAGTTCCGGAGCTCGGATAAGATAAAAATAGAATTGAAAAAAGAAAAAAAAAAAACAAAGGAACATGGAATGAAGCTGGAGGCAGGTAAATTCAGAAGAGGTGTGAGGGAGTACTTCTTCACAGAAAAAGTGATGGATTCCTGGAACAGCTTTCCAGCAGAGGTGGTGGGGGTGAAAACAGTGGTAGTGTTTAAGAATCCATGGGATAGGCATAAGGGAATCTTAGTGGAAAGGAAGGGGAGGGAGAAAGAGCCGGCAATCAAGTAGGGTCTGTGGTGATACTGAAGTAGGGAAAAATGGGCAGATTTTGTAGCCCACTGGTCCTTATCTGTCATCAAAGTCTATGTTTCTGTGGTCACAGGTCATCCTCTGATGAAGCCCCTGATTGCCTGGGTGAAATGTAAGGGAGACGGACGCTTTGGTGCCCAGCACCTAGCTCACTTGTGTTTGCTGCTTTTCACATTGTGTTACCAGCTACAAAAGAAACATGAATTTGTTCATTAAATCATTTTTTTTCTGTGCTTTCTGAGGCAAGGGGTGGGTGACCTCCAAAACTGCTTTTTGAATCTATAGCCGTGTTTACTCAGTCACATTTGCACTGGAGTAACCCATGCGCTTGGGATGCTCCAGTGCAGATGTGATGTGTGGACACATACCCGATCGGCGTAAACTGCTCACTAAGATGCTCCCAGATTCTCTATCAAGCTGAGAGCACCAAGAGGAACGAGTTGCTTACAGCAGCTTAAGTGGCAGTGTGGACTGCCTGTGCCGCAGCAACCAACAGATGTCTGGCTCCCCCACGATGCATGGACCATCACCAGCACAAATTGCAGCAGTGCAGAGAGGAGCCTTGTAGACAGACAAACCGTGGGTGGCAAGTGGTTGGGACCACACTGCTGCAGTTTGTATTTCCAGTGCTACTGCCGTATAAACCCTGCTTATGTTTCTATGATTCACTGCAAACAGAGGAGCAGTGCTGAGTGTTTACAGACTGTAATATAAAGCTGGCCCCATTCTTACTGCAGACAGGGGAGTACTACTCCGTATTTACAAACTGTGATGTTAAGCTGGCCCTGTTCTCACTGCAAACAAGAAAAGGAAGATTTCCAGTCATTTCCACCTCCAAAGATCCTCTCACTGTCATTCTGAGACCATAGTTGGACAGAAAACAAAACAGAAAGTGGAGCACTCACCAACTGAGCAAATTACTTTTAGTCCCACATAGTATAAGACAAGGTGCTAACAACCCTATGTAGTGCCCTTCATACAGGGCTTCTTCAGGGGGCATGGCAATGAAAGTAATTTGCTCAGTCGGTGTGTGCTCCATTTTCTCTCTCTTTTCCTGTTCACTGCAGAGGGGGAGCAGTGCTCTGTGCTTACAGACTATGATGTGAAGTTGGACCTGTTCTCACTGCAGATGGGGAAAGAGAACTCTGTTCTGTGTTTACAAGCTGGCTGTGTTATCAATGCAGACTGGAGAGCTCTTTGTTCTGTTTACAGACTGTGATGCAAAGTTGACTCAACCAAGATAAGGCCGTGCTCCTTGGTGCCGGTCTGTGGTGCAGCTAGGAGGGGAAATGCTAATCCACCGGGACTTCAAATTGGCCAAACATCAGCACACTCAAAACAGGCAAAAAGTAACAAAAACTGAATGGTTCAGATTAAGACATTTTGTTATCAAGTGACCAATAGCAGAACAAGCAAGTGACCTGCTGCTGCAGGCTAGATGCCCCAGTGCTTCGACCAGGGGTCTTCACCAGGGGCCACCCCCTGATGAAGCCAAGTGGTCAGAGTGCTGGGGCATCTAGCCTGCAGCAGCAGGTTGCTTGCTTGTTCTGTTATTTGTCACTTGACAATAAGATGTCTTACTTTGTATTGAACCATTCGATTTTTATTTTCTTCCTTTGAATGCACTGATTTTTGCCAGTGTGATGTAAAGTTGACTGTGTTATCGCTGCAGATGGGGGAGCATGCGGCTTTGTGTTTACAGGCTGTGATGTCATGTTGACCGTGTTGTTACAGCTGATGTTAATTACAAGCTGTGATGTAAAGCTGAAGTCATTCTCACTGTAGACAGGGAGCACGCTGCACTGTGACTACAAATTGTGATATAATACTGGTCCTGTTCTCACTGCAGATAGTGGAGCACTCCTTACAGGCTAGGATGTAAAGCTGGACCCATTTTCACTAATAGATGGAGCAGGAGGAACCCTCTGCTTTGCGTTTAGAAGCTAAGATATCAAGCTGGCCATTTTCAGTGCCAGGGGTGGAGAGGGCATGCTGTCAGCTTCATGCTCACAGGCTGTCGGCCTTGAACTGCACAGGCATCAGTTGTCCTGGGCCTCCTCCACCCCCAAGAATAAAACACACATGCACTATGCATTTGAATGGGAAAAAGGTCATGACACTCTTCAAAATTCAAGCTCACAATACATCATGAACATACACATTTTATATATATATATATTTTATTGAAATTTCGGATAACACCTTTGAAAACAAGCTCATTTCATAGGTTCCATATCAGACGAACCATGCATATTGGAAAAGTATGAGACGGAGAACAAACAAAACAAGGAATTATATAAGACATTACAAGAGTGTATAACTAGAGATGTTCCAGTACATGTGGCATTGTACAATGTATGCCAAGGTGCGTATTTGATTAAAACCTGGAATTCAAAGAGTCATTTTAGAGGGGGTGGGGTCTTATGAAATGACCCTTTACAGGAAAATAAGAAGAGACTCAGCCTGATATCTAACAATCAACAAGGTAAGGGATGGCATCAGCTCAGGGGCCTCGTCAGAGGTGAGAAGGTATTGGACAAAGCATTTTAAAGTGAGCAAGGGCACTCAGGAGATATAATGGGGGGGGAGGGGGGATGGGGGAAGCCACAGAGGGGTTAGTGGAAAGAATAGAAGGAATCAAGAGGAAATGTGAAAGGAGAATGAATAGCAACTTAGAATAGTTATTTACATGCTGAGAGCAGTTATGCATAAGGTCAGGATAGCATAAGATTAGAATAAGTGCTGGTCACAAGAAGGTTATTGGAAGCAGTCACAACTGGCATCAGCAACTAGCTGTTGCTTAAATTTAACCTTGAAGGAGCCCAAGGAGGACGCTGAAGTGATGTTATGGTGCAGCGAGTTCATCCATAGCAGGGCACGGTAGGCAAAGGACCTTTGTCCCAGAGAAGTGCGATAGCGGGGTATATTAAAAATCTGGCTAGTAGAGCTTCTGGTGCAACGACGGTTGATAGTGGGGGCAATAAGTTTTTGCACTCTTGGGGGCATTTTACCTAAGCTTACTTTTTTGGACAGTAAACATGTTTGATACATGAGTCTACCTTTGATTTGGAGCCAGTTAGCCTGAGCGTACATGTCACAGGTATGGGACAGACAAAAGGGGATGAGCCGATAAGGAGCCAGCATACCTTATCGAGTGCAACTATGATGTGGTGAAGAGTTGTTTCAGTAGATGATCCATAGATTGGTAAGCCGTAATCAACAAGCGAGACAACAGAACTTTGAATGGCCAGGTTAAGAGCCTCTGGGGTCAAACATTGCTTATGCCTATAAAGTAGCCCAATGCGGGTGTTAACAGCCTTAGCAATGTTGTCAATGTGATAGGCATAAGTCATCGTACTGTCAGTAGTAATCCCCAGATATTTAAAGAGCTGAACTACCTCCAGGGGAGAGCCCTCTTCATTGGTGATAGAAAGAGGGTAAGTTCTGTGCCTATTTTGGGAGCTGGAGAACAGCATAGTTTTAGTCTTGTTGTAATTCATAACTAACTTGTGCTTATGGAACCATCTTTCTAGGATTACAAAATTACTCTGTAGGCTGGATTCAAGAATCTTAGGGTCTGGATCACTGGTAAACAGGATAGCATCATCAGAGTATAAAAGGATGTGACCCTGACAGTAGTAAGGAGGGTTGTTAAGGAAAATGCCAAATAAAAGAGGGCCCAAGATGGACCCTTGGGGAGCTCCAGATAGGACAGGTCTGCTATCTGAGAGGGTGTTACCAGTCTTCGCCTGCTGTGTACGGTTGTGCAGGTAACTTTCAAACAAGGCTACGCTGTCACAAGCTAGGCCAATGGTGTGAGCTGTTCGACCAAGAGGGCATGATTCACTGTGTCGAAAGCTTTGGTTAAATTAATTAAAGCAGCACTGACCAGGTGTCCTTGATCTAAGGAGTGGTGAATAAAGCCTGTGAACTCCAGAAGGGCTTTAGTGGTACTATGACCTTTTGTGAACCCCGTGTTGTTGCGGGCATTGTAGCTGATATTTTTCTAAGTATTCAATCAGTCGGTCAGCCACTATACGCTCAAGAGCTTTCAAGAGTGGGGGAAGGATAGAGATAGGCCTATGGTTCCCAGTAATTGTGCGATCCCCAGACTTATGAACTGGTGTCACAGTGGCAGATTTCCATTTCTGAGGGAACTAAGAGTAACTAAGTGACATGTTAATAATATGTGTTAGAGGTGACAGAATTTCATCCAGTGTAAGGGCTGCAAACTTAAAATCCAGGGTGTCACCACTAAATCTTGATTTCCCTAATACCTTAAGTAGGTAATTCCTGGCTTCATGGGCTGAGAGGGTTCTGAAGTAGAAAGGAGGATGAGAAGGGTGCTGAGTCTCTTTCCCAGAGTAGTCACTTGTGAGGGGGGTGAGAGAAGTAGCCAGGTGACAGAACACCACTCAGGTTCGTGAAGGCATTATTAAAAGTGTTAGCAAAAAGTTTGGGGTCGAGTGAGGGTACACCATCAATATTAAGCATGGTAGGGGCAGATCTGAGGTCTCTCCCAGTGACCTCTCTAAGAGTAGTCCAAAATTTTCTGCCATCATTCCACGTCTGAGAGAGCACTTACTTATAATATTGATTTTTAGCTGCACGAATAGCCCTTGTGCAGTTGTTTCTAGCTGCTTTGTACCTCTGGATGTTGGCCTGGTGACACAGGGACCTAGCCTGTGCCATAGATGGTCCCTGGCATTCAGAAGCTCAAGGAGGTTCAGAGAAAACCAGGGATTACATTGGCCTTTGATTTTATGCTTTTTATGGGGGGGGCGTGCCTATCACCTATAACGCTGAACTGAAGAATGAATTGGTCGAGGGCAATGTCGACATTGTTAGTTGTGTAAACTATTGACCAGTCCTGATTACGCAGGTTAGCTTTTATTGATTCAAGATGTCCACGGATGAGTACCCTGGTGGTAATTGTTCTAGAGGTTGGTTTAGAGAATTTGTTCGCCCAATGAAACAAGACTGGGGAGTGGTCACTGAAGGCATCTGGGAGTATGGTTGTGTCTGATATATTGATCAGGGTGGTTAGAGAACACCCAGTCCGGTTAGGTACCTGTCCCAGTTTTATAGTTGATTCTAGTGGGGGACTTGACTAGCCGGATGAGGTGAACTGCTGAAACTGCATCTTTGAAAGGGCTTGTGTCAGGAGAGAACCAACTGATACTGAAATCTTCTAACATGATAATTTTTGAATTAAGACTCAGAGAGCCAAAACACTCCAGGAGTGAATCAAAGCAGGAGGCCGTCTGTCTGGGAGAAATACAGATAGAAAACACAGTGAGGGTTTTATTGTATGCACCTAGAAGCACTTTTATGGCAAGGGCTTGCATATGGTCATCAGTTTTGGGCAGAGTTAGGACGTAACCTTGAAGGTTGTTTCAGAGGTAGATCGCACAACCGCCTGCATGCTTGGAGAGATGATCCTGTCTAAAGACTGTGTAGCCTGGGATGGAAATTGAAGCACATAAACAATTACTAATAGCCGGAGAGGCCAGAAGCCTTATGGCATGGCTTATAGTTTTGGCCTCCCTGCAATGAGGGGGGAGGATGAAGCCTATCTGGAGGTCAGCTCTGGTCCCCTGATGAGGCTCTAGCAAGCTAAGCATCGGGGTGATTGGCTATTTGGGTAGCAGTGATGTAATTGTTTATGTTGCACATTGCACTTTGGTATGCAATACAATTTGCACTTTTTCTAATATACCTTGAGTTATGTGCAATACTTTCTGTGGTCCAACGAGTGCATCTACTTTTTGGCCTGTCCAGAGGCCAGTCCTGCCAGGCTAGTCCATAGTGTGAGGGAGTGTTCCTCTACAACTCAACCTACCCCCCCCCCATGTGAAGGAAAGTGTATCTAGCTGCTCTGGGTCCAAGTTATCCACCCTAGACCAGCCGCTGGAAGACCTATGATTATCGATCTCAGCCACTGCTGCCCCATATACCTAATATATAATCAGTACCATGATGGGTGTGCCCAGCCTCACCCAAATGTAATTTATCACAAACCATGAGCCTGGAAGGGCCCCCCACAAGGCTAAGTTATGGAGGGTGTGTTGGGGCATTTCAGCAGGAAGGCATGGATATTGGGAGCAAGAGAGATCCTTGTTCACCTGCAGAGAATTAAGTCTCCCTTAGGCAGTCCAGCCACACCAGGAGGAGAGATAGAGTTCTGTCCGTTTGTTGGTGCAGGATCCACCCTTTGTTGGCTTGGCAACCAGAGATGTCAGTGTAGCCCAGTTGGTAGCACATCAGCTTCTGGGCCAGCAGGTCATGGGTTCTAGTTCCCCAACAGGACTGGGCTCATACCATAAATGCTGGCACCTGAGTGAAGTACTAAGGTGATGCTGTACTGTCAGGTTGTGCCATCCTTCAGATGAGATGTTAAACTGAGGTGCCTTCTGCCCATCTCTGTTGCTATCCTGGTGGGAGTCCAGTTAGTAACTAGTAAGTAAGTATCTCTTTATTTGGTGCCCAATCCCGGAGGCTTTGGGTGCTGTACAGTCAAAATTTAACAGTGTGATAAAACATTCAGATCACATAAACAATCAATGAATTAAAATAATTAAAAATGTTTGTGTAAGTTAAAAAAAAGTCAGCAGGAAAGGCTAAGCTGAAGAGGTGGGTCTTCAGGCCCCTCCTAAATGCCTCCACCCTAGGGGCCTCCCTCAAAAATCTTGGCAGTGAGTTCCAGAGGACTGGGAGCCCACCTCAAATGAACAATCACCCGAAGTTTTCAGCCTGGTCCTCGGAACCACCAGGAGGCCCGTGTTGGAGGAACAAAGTGAGCAGGCTGGGATGGCAGGAGTAAGGAGGTCTGACAAGTAGCCAGGTCCCGATCTGTATAGTGCCTTATAGGTGAGCAAGCCCTCCTTGAAGAGAATCCTCCACATGACCAGCAGCCAGTGCAGACCCTGCAGGACCGAGGTCACATGACATGACCTTGACAGCCCTGTCAGCAGACTGGCTGCTGCATTCTGCACTAGCTGCAGCCAGCAGAGGTTTCCTCCAGTGACTCTGAGGTAAAGAGCATTACAGTAGGTGAGTCTAGACGTTGCAAAGACATACACCGGTGATGGCAGCTCTTCGGGTGAATTAGGGGTTTAATCCGGGCGATGTTCCTCAGATGGTAAAAAACACTTTTGATGACAGCCGACACCTGAGCTTCAAATGTCAGCTTGTCATCGAGGACAATGCCCAGATTTCTCATCCTAGAGGACTCTATCAACATTGTCAAACCCAGGACCAAACCTGTTGTTGCTGCGGAAGCATCCCCATCACGCCCGCAACCCAACTCAATCACCAGCACCTCCATCTTGTCTGGGTTAAGTCTCAGCCAAGTAGAGTTCATCTAATCCCGAATCTCGGCAAGGCATTTATTCAGCACTTCAATGGCACCATTTGTCCCAGGTACAAAAGACATGTATAACTGAGTATCATCTATATAGCAGTGAAAACCCAGACTGTACTGTCTGATGAGCCTCCCCAGGGGCAGCATGTATACCGCAAACAGCATTGGTGACAGGATCGAGCCTTGAGGAACTCCACAGGTCAGGGGCATCGGGAGGAGGAGGAGGAGGAGAAATTCCCCATAACTATCCTCTGCCCCTGCCTGAAAGAAAGGACTCAAACCAGTTGATGACAGTATCAGTGACTCAGCAATACTCTCTAAGGTGATCCAACAACACAATGTGGTTCACGGTGTCAAATGTTGATGACAGGTCGAGCAGAATGAGAACTGACCACTTCCCTCAATCTCTTGCCCTAAGGAGGTTATTATGTACCTGAACTAGTGTTGTCTCTGTGCTGTGCCTTGTCCTAAACCTGGACTGGAATAGCTCATAGATGTCAAAGGTCTCCAGGTGTTCCTTGAGCTACAGAGCCACTATCTTCTCAACAACCTTCCCTAAAAATGGGAGGTTGGAGATGAGTCTTTAATTTGCCAGTATGTCAGGGTCAAGATATTTATTTTCAGAAGGGGCTTCACCAACACCTCCTTCAAGGAATCAGGGAAGATTACTCTCCGAAAGTGAACACCTGGCTATTCCAGTGAACACTGGACTGATAGCCTCAACGCAACCTACTAGGAGACATGTCAGGCCAGGGTCCAGTTCATAACAAGTGAGCGGCAACCTCGAAATCACCTTTGAAACCTCGACACCTCCACTGGCCAAAACTCCAACCAGACAACAGGAGCACCCCTGCTCTACTCAGATTCCGGCCCAAATAGAGGATACCCTGTCAGAGAAGAACAGAGCACTCTTCTTAAAAGTGCTACTTAAAAGATTCTTTTCAGCTGTAGACAGACTGGTTAAAGAAGCCTGTCCACAGTCCGAAAGAGCTGAGCTGGTCTGTTTTTCCCTGCGGCAATCTCCCTGGACTGGAACTCCACCTTCTTATGATCAATTGCCTTTTGATAATCAACATAGTAATTCCTCAAAGCCAGTCTATCCTCCACTGACCAAGTCCTATGCCAGCAATGCTCCAACCTCTGACCCATGGTCTTCATCGCCTTGACAGCCCCATTGTACCATGGTGGTCTCAGGTGAGAAGACCTCTGTTGTATACGGACCAGTGCGATGTAGCGAGTGCCCCAGAGACAGCCTTATTATATGCTGCCACTGCATCACCCAAGCTAGTTGCACAAACAGCACTAACACCGGAAAAATCAACTACTGCCATCAGTCCCCTAGGGAACAATCCGCTCAAAGGGCAGTAGCTGATCATTTCAACAGGGGAGAGACCTTCAGGGGGGCCCCAAATGAGAATTTCACCATACAGTGATCGGACCAAGTGACCAAGACCCAGTCAGAATACCAGGTCCAAGGTGTGGCCGTGATGGTGGGTCACAGAGGCAACTGCCTGTGCAAGGTCCAGCGAAGTCACCAGCTGGAGGTGGTCAGAACCAAGTTGCGAGGATTCATCATCGAGCCAAGCATTGAAGTCCCCCAGAATAAGCCATCTGGGGTACTCCAACACCATGTCAGTGATGAAGCCCACAACTTCTTGCAGGAATTCTCCTCCCAATCCCAGAGGACCGTGAACCAGGAGAACTCTGCAACCTGCACCTGGCCCCCCACGCACTGCCACACATTCAAATGACGAGGTAGAGTACACTGGGTGTATGGAGAAATTCAGGTTGGATCTAAAACAGATGGCCACACCCTCACCCCTGTGATCCCTCTTCAGGCAGTGTACCACAGAATACATGGCAGGGACCAGTGCCTCCAGAATTGGATCTGCATCGCCTCCCAACCAGGTCTCTGTGATGCACGCCAGGTCAACCAAAGAAATCAAGTCCGACATATTTGCAGTCTTATGTTTCATCGATGCGGTGTTGCATAACACTGCCCGGAGGGGATCGGTGAAGGCTGTAGGCCCTGTAGCTGCCTACCCATGGGGTCAGTGAAGCCTCGGAGCGGAGACCAAACGCGGCCGCGCTCTCTCAAGGCTCCGCTTTCCTAGGGCCTCCTGCCCTTACCACCCCATTCCCTCTCACTTTCATTAAGCCTCCAGTGCCCTGCCACAGACCCCCATGGCCCCTACAAATACAGTTGGAAGTAAAAGAACCCAAGGCAGAGTCTCCTATGTCTTCAAAGAGAGATAGGCTTGACAATATTGAGAAAATGCATCTGTGACTGTGATTAATACTAATACTACTTAGATTTCTTGCTGAGCCTACTTATTTTAATTGCAATATTTACCTTTACAATGGCTAAGAAGGTGGTGGACACTGGATTTCGCATATAATATGGAATGGAGTGATAAAAGTGATGGTGTCTGCATGCTGTCAGACTTGATATACCAATCATTAAGTTTCCAGGTGGCCCCATAAATGAAATGGCCTAATCACTTATTCAGTATATTTTGAGGTTAAATATTCCCCACCTCTAACCTACCAGGCTAAATATCCCCAGCACTTCATCTGCCACTTTCTCAACCTTGATGAAGGACATAGGTACCTTGTGGTGTAACACACAACCACAAAGAAGTACCACTTGCCGGTGTGATATGAGGTGCTAAGTGACCCCACAACATCCATGACAGTTCACCTAAATGGCTGTTCAATAATAGGCAGGGGAACCAAAGCCATCTTAGCCTTGTTCCCAACCTTTCCCACTCTCTGGCACTGCAGAAAAGTCTGACAGTAGTTTGCTATGTCTTTAAAAATACTGGACCAGTAAAAATTGTTAGTCAGCTGCCTTTTTGTATGGCTGACCCCTAAGTGTCCAGAAAAGGGTATGTCATGGGCTAAGGCCAAATGCTGCTTACTATATTCTCTAGGAACCACTATCTGCCAGAGTATCCCTTCCTCTGGTCTTCCCTCAAAAACCCACTCATGGTACAGGAGTCCATTCTCCCAGTACACCTCCCTTTTTAAGAATTCGGAGCGCCTCCTTCCACACTGGTGACTAACTTCTTTAACCTTTGAAGGAATGGATCAGCTTGCTGAGCTCTCCCCAGCTCTGCACGCCTGATCTTCCTCAAAACACACTCTCCTGTGGGAGAGCCACCCATGGCTGGACTCTCTTGTCTGTAGCTGTGGCTCAGAACTGCTGCTCCTAGCATGACCTTCAGCTACAACCTCTCCAGCTACTAAGGTAGGGGTGGCTTCCTCTTGCACTGCCCCCTCTGCATCCTCAGAAACCTGTTCCTTTGCCTTGCTATGGATAGTGGCACACACAATATTTACCCAGCTATCGAGGTAATTCCCCATAATCACATCCACAGGCAAGTCTGGTACAACACCCACCTACCGTATGCCCTGAGCACCTTCCCAGCTTAGGAAGATCCGGGCCATTGACATTGAGACCACCAAACCATCACTCCTCTAATCTGAGAAAACAGGCTAGGCAGGATCTGTTCCTCTTGAATCAAATCCTGGTTAACCACAGAAATGGAGGCCTCAGTGTCCCTCAATCCCTGGGTTACCAATCCATTCATCACCACTGGGTGCATGCATGCAGTGGAGTTATAGGGCACTGCACTCTGTGTATAGGCTACTATCTGCTAGGAGCTCCTGAAGCTACCCCCCCCCAGCTGCACTAGCCCCTTTTGTTACATTTTTAGGACAATCGTATGACAAATCTCCCAGTTTCTAACAGCTATAACTCCTGCATTCCCCTGAATCTTTACTTGTGAAACCACTTTGCTTCCCTTTTAAGTCAGGCATAGGTAGCTTCTATTAGGTTGCACCCCCAAGATTCTCTTAAAACCACCTGATGTCCCTCCCCCATTACCTTTGCGATGAGAGGATGTTTGTCACGATATGAACTGATCAGGAACCATCCATTGAAGATTGCACATCCAGATTACGTGGGGGGGGGGCTTACACTAAAGGCGGCTAGCCCTGCTACGTAGCGTTACAGACAATATCCGATCCATTTTCAAGGTGCAATGGGGCCCTGATGAAGATTCCTGAAAGAATCAAAGCTAGGGCACTAGTGAGAGGCCTGGTAATGAGTTAGATGCTTGTCCTGTTGCAATACTACACCGAGCACTTTTTTTGTGAATTGCACAGCTACTGCATTGCACCTTGAAAAGGGGTCGGATATTGTCTGCAATGTTACCTTGAATGGCTGACATGACTTTTGTAAAGAAACCAGTATTCAGCATTTTGATGCTGAATTTGGACTTACAGAGACTCTTTTTTAAACTATATATGAACTGATCAACCTTCTTGACTGCTTCCCTCATGGAGCTCGGAGTTCTATCCAACAACCATATTCTTAGTTCCACAGGTACAGTTTGTCGGAAATGTTCCAGAAGAAATAAATCTTTTATTTCCTCTACAGAGCAAGCATTCGCACCTTCTATCCAGTGTTCTAAAAAATTACTTCGCTGCACACACATTCTAGCACAGCTATCTTTAGGTGCCTTTCTCAACCCTCTAATATTTTGCCTATAGGCCTCGGGAGTTAATTCAAAATGCTTTAGCAAGGCATTTTTCACTTTATCATAGTCAATGCAGTCCTCATTTTCCATTCTAGCAAAAGCTATCTAATGCTTTGCCTGTAAACAGTGGCAAAAGGTGAGTTACCCAAGAAGTCTTTCCAATTCAAATTGCCCACAGATCCTCTGAAAAGATCTTAAAGGAAAAGATTTTGGTAATGGCATTTTAAATACAGTAGCTCATTACCTTCTTCTGGGGATAGCCATTTGAGCACAGAAAGGAATGTTTTCCTTAATTCAACTATGGGAAAGCCGGCCCGGTGGCACTGGACACCACGCCTCGCGCCACGCTGGCGACACAGGTTCAGGAATGAGCCCGGGCTGCCGGGGGTCGGCAGGGGAGAGAGAGAGAGAGGATCAAGCATCCGGAGGACTGTTCTCCTCTCTCGGGGGGGGGGGATCCAGGCATATGTTCGGCACCGCAGTGGCTCCTGGTGGCAACCGGAGGCACTGCAATGTGCAGGGCTTGCTAGAGGGGAGGTGGAGCTGCGGCAGGTGTGTTTGGCACCACTGCATGACCGAGCTCTGCTGGGGGAGGGATGCAGGGGAAAGGGAGCAACGCAACCAAGAAAATCCCCGCTCCCGGATATAGGTGATGGCACTGCCCCCTCAACCACACTGCACTAGCCGGACCCACCCAGCTCCTGGGCTGAGCCCAGCCCGACCTGAATTGCAAGATGGAGCGCCCTGGGAGGATAGGGTGGCCCCACCTTGGGAGGGCTCAGAGCCAAGGGGATAGCCGGGCTGATGCCAGGAAGCTGGGGGGTTTCAGGCTCGGAGGTAGAGCCAAAGGGCGTTCAGTTGCCTGAGAGAGTTCTCCAGGGTCCAAGCAGAGCCAGAAAAAGTGTGTAAAGAAAAAAAGTCAACTATGGGAGGGAAGTGATCAAAAACTGCACTGAACAGATGGTCAGGCAACCCCTTCAGTTCCTGGCCTGCCGGCCCCACCCCATGTGCAGGCAGTTTATGATGTCTAATCAGGAGTGTGCCACACAGAAGTCAATGGAGGAAATTTCTGAAACAGTTTTATATATGTTAAAGCAACCTTTGTTATAAAGTCATTGTTCAACTAATAGGGCCCCTGTTAGTCGGGCAGTGACTTTCATTTATAGCAAAGGTTACTTTAGTATACACAGCATCAAACAGTTCAGAAAATGTCCCCTTTCGACTTCTATTTGGCACACACCCCCCTCTGCCTGGTTAGACATCACAAAACATCTGAGTGAGGGGGTGAGGTCGGCTCACCAGGAAGAGGAAGAGTGCAGCTGGCTATCCGCTCAGCACAGCTTTAAGTCTCTTCCCTTTTGTAGTGGACTTAATGAAAAAAATTCCTTTCTGGGCTCTAATGAGTGTTGCTAGCATAAGGTAATGGATTAATGTATTTTAAAAGTCGTTAGTAAAATCTTAGACATTCTCTTTAAATTCCTCCTGTCAATAGCTGGGAAACATTTTAGAATTAATTTTGGCTTCCTGGGTCAAACCCCTCCTGCCATTTCTTGCAGTTTGTAATGGTGCTCTTTCTCACTTGTCCGCCTTCTGCTGCTATTTTCCTCACTGTTATCAATGCAGATAGAGTTAAATTAAAAAAGTACAAAATTAAATAGCAAGTTGTTACACAGAGCAACAGAATTAAAATAAATAAGGGGGGCTTGGGAGACAGAATTAATATGAACATGGTACCTGGGCACAGGCGGTGCCATAATTTAGTCCCATTAACAAAAAAACCTAAGCATGGAGCAAAGACCTGGCATGTGCACAACACCTCCTGTGCATTTTACAATTTTGGAATTTACAGCACATCCCATAATCATCCATCTGACGAGAATTTCTAACACGTTCCCCTGAGATTCCTCATCACAACTTCAACCTCTCCATGCCACCATTTGTAATGTAATTCTTTTAAAACCTTAAAATAGAGAATAATAGATGGGCAACTAAGTACAACCAGTGTTTTCTGCCACAGAGGGGTTCTGATTCCCTCTGACCTCGAGAGCGAAGCTCAAGAGGTCCATGTGAATGAGAACCCCGAGGTGGCAAAAAAACACTGGTTGTGTATAGAGTTGCTCATCCTGTATTTTTTATAGTGTATAGTACTGTGTGAAATATGTGTTTGTGAGTTCTTTTGCTTTCAAATGAAACTTGATTCATGCAGTCCCTAGAGGTTCTAGAATGCTGTTCTACTACAGTAGGGTAGAATCATATTCCATGACCTCTGAACTGTGGTACAACAGTATTTTGAAAGGGATGGAATTCTATACAGAACAACACTCCACTATACACTATTACATTTTATCTGCTGTAGCCATGGTAGCCTCAAGGTACACGTTTCCTGGTTTTTACTTTTTTTTTGGTCCCACTTAAAGTTGCTGTATTGTTACAAATGTCTGAATACATCTTGCAGAGGGTACTTCCATAGTAGCTGAATAGCAAAAGGAATCTTCTGTACACCTGGCTGTGAGATTGCGGCATGTGCCTTGCCCAGTTGGAAAGAATGTTTCATGTACTTATGACATCTCCAGACTCAGCCCATACTGGCCAACAGGAAGGCTGTTGCTACCACTGAAAGACAAGGCAGATGGCAAAGAAATTTAACTGGCTTTCCAAGGATTGAAAGTCCATGGGACAAAGAAACTCTAAAAACCTGTTTGAAATGATTACGCAACTGACTCTCCTATATTTATTTTTGACATTTACAGGACTCAGACTAGCTATTCCCCCAAAGACCTAATGTTGTTCTGAGCTCCTCAATGTGCAGCCATTATGCAAACAGTTCTGGGCTGAGACCTCTTGAAACCAGATGAATCAAGTTATCAATGCAAGCAATGTGAACATTTTATTCAACATTAAAATTTATAACATGTTCCTGTTTCTTCATAGTAGGCTGGACCTCGATTTATAACTAAACCAGATAAGAAAAAAAAACAAAAAAAAACCCACTAGGAACAGTGAAAGTCTGCAATATCATGGACTCTTCGAAAGTAAAATTAGGATATATGTGGATTCAAACACCAATCTCCTGTTTCACAGTCCTGTGCACTAATCAGCTCAGTTTTATTTATCTTAAATTTTACAGTGGTATAGCCAAATTTACTTATGACATCCTATTTACAAATTTGTTACATGATAAAAAAAATATATATATATGTATGTACGTGTGTGTATATATATACTGTATATATATATATATATATGTGTGTGTGTAATGGGAGTGAGGATAAAAAGTGGCAAATAACAGCAATATTTTTGCCTGGACGGACTTACAGTGAGAATATTGCATTTATTATCACTGTAGGTATAACCAGGCACTATCTGCACTTCACCACAACTACTCAAAAACATTTTGATTGGTGGGAGCTGGCAGCACGAGCAGTACAGTCAGAATTCACCTGCTCACTTAGAAGCCAGCTCCCACTGTCAGTTTCATTTCACTCTGGCAACACACAGAATACTTTCACTATCTCCAGCACCACATACAGCCATTACACAAGTCAACACCCCTCAGTCAGAATACAGCTCTAACCCAGAACCTCCTCAGTGTGAAACCAGCATTCACACTGAAAGGTTCTTTTTTTTTCTAGCCCTCATGAATTAAAACAACTGCTAAACAAAGCTGTGAACAGAGCATTTCAACCACACAGCACACTCAATGCCTCCCTCACTTCCCAACCCCAAATTCGACTCCGTACCTGATGCTGCCTCTGAACCCAGCAAGGACGTCCTCCACAGCCTGATCAATCTCAGAGGAAAAGACAGGATCAACCAGATACAGAACTGCTGTGACAACACAAAGAAATATATAAAAAAATCATTGCACAGCTAAGCGAGAGCTCCGCCGCCATATTTCTCAAACCTACTCCGACCACCCACACAAAACCATGTCCAATGAAATGCCACGTTACCAAAACCACCACGTAAGCACCCTAGCAACCATGCTACTGCCCCTACGTACTAACAATATGGACACAGCACTGCGGGAGAAAAGAATCAAAATGTATATAAAAAACCAAAAACAGAGGTAAAAATAAAAACAAAAACAGCATTTTACATTACATAAATGAGATATGTAATGGGTCTACTGGAAATATCACAGACATTTCCCCTCATGCAGTTTGACCTTGTGACCTCACTTGTGGCTCCGCTACTCGTGAGGTCATAAGGTCAAACTGCACCTGGGGAAAATATCTGTGATATTTCCAGTAGACCCATTACATATCCCATATATATATATATATATATATATATATATATAAATGGTAGCACGGTTATATGGCAGCGTGCACATAGCCGAATGAGTTGCACACTGCCACTGGCAGAGAGCTGTGAACGGTAGCTGGAAGGTGGGTTCTGTAGTGAAATAAACAGCTTGACTTCTGAACCGGCATGGTAAACCAGTTATAACCATGAAGGACATGGCTGAAAAATCTTGTATAGAACTCCTATCAATTTGGTTACAGCCGCTAGGCCCCATGCCTGTTCTGAAGCCTTAGGGTTTCCTGGTGGGCTTAGTCCCGGTGGAGGCTGTCCTGCACCGGTGCACTCCAGAAACCTTCACTTTTTAGGGCAGTTCCTGAACAGGGTGAGCCCCAGGACTCCCGGTCTCCGGCCCAACGGCGACCACGCAACCGACAGCAGCCGTCCAAAAAGCAGATTCAGCTCCGTAGAAGCCCCTGAACAGGGCGGGCCCCAGGACTCCCGGTCACCGGCCCAACGGCGACGACGCAGACAATGGCAGCCGTCCAAAAAGCGGATTCAGTGCCGTAGAAGGTACAGCATACAAGCCAGCCAATCGGACTCCAGGCGCCTTTTTAGAAAAGTCACCGATTGGTCCAGTCCTTCACCTTGGTGCAGGCTGTTCCCCCGAGGGATTTCTACTGTGGTTTTTCACCAAAAATTAAGTTTGCTTACTAATGTTAGTGAAGCCTGTTTGTTGGAACTAAAGATTTAGTAATTGTATGTATGCTAAGTGATTGCAAGCCCTGTTAAAGATTCGTTAGACAGAAGCCCTTTACCCCCCCGCTGCCCTTGGCGCCTTTTGAAAGTGTCCCTTTGTTCTGCTAATTCCACTGATCTCTGGCTCCTTAACCCTCCACTTTATTGGATTCCCTATAAATTATTACCTTTCTCTCTCTTATTTGCAGCCCCTGAACAGGGCAAACCCCAGGACTCCTGGTCACCGGCCCAACGGCGACCATGCAGCCGACGGCAGCCGTCCAAAAAGCGGATTCAGCTCCGTAGAAGGTATGGCATACAAGCCAGCCAATCGGACTCCATGTGCCTTTTTAGAAAAGCCACCGATTGGTCCAGTCCTTCACCTTGGTGCAGGCTGTTTCCCCGAGGGATTTCTACTGTGGTTTTTCAACCCACCCCCTCCCAGGCCTCCTTTAAATATACTGTTGCCACGCCCTCTCTGTCCATCTAGCCATCCTATAGGTTACTACCTAGTTGGCAAAAAAAAAAAAAACTCTCCCTTACATACTCACTCAGTCTTCAGCGAGTCATGGCACATTACACTGTAGTATGCCTGTTAATGTTAACCTTTGTTCTTGGCATATGCTACACTAACACAACACAACAGGCGAGCACTGGCATTAAAAATGATGCCTACTATGCCTCCGGCCATTATACCACTCACTATTCTTCATGCCCCCCCCCTTTACCCACTCTCCACCCTCTTCTTTCTTTCTCTCCCTCCTTCCTTCCCCAATGTCCCTTAAAGCACTCCTTCTCCTAGTCCCAAACTGTAACACAAGCACAAGTACAATTAATATACAGTTGCTACCCTCAAAAACAAATAGGCAGTCAGAGAGGAAAAAAGTCCTTAGGTCACATTTGATCTCACTAAAGAAATTGTTCCTCCTTCTCCTTCTCTGCTCAGGTAATGTTGAGCTAAATCCAGGCCCTCCATCACTGCTCTCCTCCCCAACAGAATTTGCAGACGCACCTGGTTTAAAAATAATGATGGTTAACATACTGAGTCTGATCAAAAAACTATCCCAGTTACAAGCCTGGGCTGCCCATACTGAGCCTGATATTATCGTTGTCACTGAGTCATGGCTTAATAAAAATATTACCGACCAGCAAATTAACATAGTGGATTATACTTTGTTTAGGGCAGACAGGGAATCAAGGGGGGGGGCAGAGTAGCTGTCTATGCCAAATCAAAGTATACAATTAGTAATATTATTACCAAATCTAAACACAAGGAATATGAAATTGTTCCACTGAAGCTCCATCTCCCTTCCTCTGACATTACCATCATAGGTGGATACAGACCACCTGCGGCCGGAACTGATATCCTTAGCGCCCTCAAAACTTTAATCATTAATGCTAACACAGAAACACTAATCCTTGGTGACTTCAATCTCGATTGGTTATCATCAAAATCCTTCGGCCTGAAGTCACTTTGTGATGAACTTGGACTTGCCCAACTAATTAGTGAACCAGCTAGGATTAATACCCTAAATACAGCCAATAGCTCACTTTTAGACGTTATACTAACTACCCATCCACATAAAATTCTACAAACAGCGGTGTTTCATAATGATATGAGTGATCACAATATCATAGTCTGCACTAGATCACAAGCTAAAGTCAACCTCCCCCCTAAATTTATAACCAAACGGTTGTTCTGTAAGTTTAATACCAACAACTATATGACCGATCTAAGCAAGGTCAGATGGCAAGACCTCTTCCTTGCAAAATCAGTAAACGAGGCTGTTAATGTTCTCAACTGCAACATTACCTCACTAGTTAATAGACATGCTCCCACTATTAAGGTTTGGATGCGCAAAAACTCACACCCTTGGTTTACACCAGAACTCAAGGTTGCACTGTCAAACCACGACAAACTATGGGCCCAGGCAAGGCGCACCAAGAGCCCTTTAGATTGGCAGGCATTTAGAGCAGCCAGGAACGCCTGCATCAAACGTATTCGTGTAACCAAATCAAGCTACTATGTTTCTACTCTAGAGCAGGCTAAAGGGAACTCTTACAAAATCTGGAAGACCCTCAAGTCAATTGAGGGTCGCTCAACTGCCTCATCTCTTCCAGCAAAGATCCACATCAACGGAACAGCTATTGAAAGTACCCATCAAATACTGGAAGAACTTAATTCCCACTTCGTCACTACCAGCCTAGCATTTGATTCCTCTCCGTATGCCACCCAAGTAAAGAACATCAATAGCAGGTATGCATCGCCACATACCCCAGCCTGTTCATTTCAGTTGCTCCCTCTTAGCTTTAAGGAGTTGAGAGTCACTTATTAACCTGGATACCAAAAAGTGCGGGGGGATAGCATAGAACCACTTTTCCTAAAACTTGGCTACTCCTACCTTACCGCCCCAATACTTCACATATTCAACCTTTCTATCTCAACTGCTACAGTTCCCTCGTGTTGGAAATCTGCTCATATCCTCCCTCTATTCAAGTCGGGTGATCCCTGCGATCTCAATAATTATAGACCCATTTCAATACTGCCCATACTCTCAAAAGCCTTCAAAAAACTGATCTGTGCCCAACTGAAAAAACATATTGAAATTCAATCTCTCTTAAACCCTCTCCAATCTGGCATTCGCCCAAATCATAGCACCACAGCAGCTCTAGCCAAGGTTACTAATGATTGGGTCTCTGTAATGGACTCTAAGAAAACTACTGGTGTAGTATTCTTAGATCTAAGTAAAGCTTTTGATACAGTAGACCACAATTTATTAGTTCACAGCCTTACTAATCTTGACTTTACTCCATCCACAACCCAATGGTTCAATAGTTATCTGACAGGAAGGACACAGAAAGTTAAATCAGGAGATTTGTTTTCGTCCTCTCTACCTACTGCTAGGGGAGTCCCACAAGGATCTTTCTTAGGCACCATCCTCTTTTTCTTATATATAAACAACCTTGACCACCAGATTACCAAGTCCCATTTACATTTTTTTGCAGATGACACAGTCCTGTACACATCTGGGCCCTCACTGGAGGGAGTTAGGGACACCCTTCAAGCCGACTTTGCACAACTAGAAAAAAAAACTAATTAATGCAGAGTTGCTCCTTAATGCCAAAAAAAGAAAGCCATGATCCTCCATCCATGCACCTCCCACTCTACTACTCTTGTTCTACCTAATGACTTTATAAATACTTCCCTAGGTGAGCATTTGGAAATAGTTTCAAAGTTCAAATATCTCGGTTTCTGGCTCGACAATAAGCTTTCCTTCAATGATCATCTCGATGACTTGGCTAAAAAGCTAAAAGCCAGGTTAGGCCTTTTTTTCCGCAATAGGTCCTTCTTCCCCGTGGAGATTAGAACCAGATTGGTTCAGGCCACATTCCTCCCCCTTCTTGATTACGGCGATATAATATACAACTCTTCAGCTCCTACCAGTCTTCATAAGCTAAATGTTCTGTACCACCGCTCCCTCAAATTTATTACTAACTCCCTTCCCCTAACCCATCACTGTGATCTATACGCCATAGTTGGCTGGCCCTCGCTCACCATTAGACGGTCAGTCCACGCCGGCATCTAGACTTTAAAACTTCTCCTGAAAAAACTACCGCAATACCTAACCTCCTCAATACACATAGCGTACAGTGTTTACTCCCTTAGGAAGTCAGATTTTCTCCTCCTCGATGTACCTAGGACCCATACTTCCTTTGGAAAACACGCTATATCATGTTCGCTGCCAACTATTTGGAATCGATTACAATCCTCACTGAAATTACCCAGTGTTGTCCCTGTTAACCTTTTTAAAAGGTTAGCCATGGTCAAACTAAAAGATACCTGTAACTGTTTTTAAGCTGAATATTGTCCTTGGGGAACCAATTTATCGACCTTACGGTATCTCAGGCTCCATGTCATTAGCTCTGTCTCGAACCATTATCAGTGTATCAGTTGGAATTTCTGTTAACATATTAGTTATAGTTATGTAATTACTGTTACTTTCTCCAGGAACTTTAATTTTTCTCTGGGGAAATCCTATTGTATGTAATGTATTGTCTTATAATCAGTGTCACCTCCCATCATGAATTTTGTGTACCCGGGGAGCTCTTTATGTACATTGTGTAATTTTATGCAACTCTCTTAACTTATTTGATTGTATGTCTGTCTCAGGACCTCCTTGTGAATGAGCTTGCTCAACGGAGTTTTCCTGCAATAAACTTGAACTTGAAACTTGATAGTACTACCATAGTTAAGGTTGAGGAGCCATTTACATGTTAAACCTAAAATTTTACACCTTAATAACTTTGCAACCGTTCAACAGATTTGCCTGCAATTTGGAATACTTGATCAAGAACCATACACCTTGGGATCTCCAAACCTTCGTACTGTTTGGATATACGACCTGATTATTAAAGCGTGATGTTTGCGCTTTGGTGCTTTGCTCGTCCTACGGTCGCACGGTTTGCACCACCAGTCCGAAAACTTCAGGGAACGTGCGGCCAAAGTCCCCGATGTGCCTTTTGAAGATTTCATGAAAAAATTTTAAACGGTTCAAAAGTTATTCAAAAAACAATTTCCCATTATAAGTCAACAGGAAAAGTTAACAAAAAGTTTGACACTTTCGCAAATGCACTTTTTAGTGTTGCAAATGGCCCTAGTAGTGTCACAAATCCACCATTTTGTTTTCAGTTGGTGATCAGAAAAATGCTTGGTATTTAAAATTGGGACCCTCTAGGGACACAATTCTTTTTGTGTTTACCTAGTCGAGCCCTGAGGATGCTAGGCAAGTCCTTATTTAAAGTAGAGTCACACTCACGGCACTTTCAGAAATCTGTGCGAAAGCTTTCGCAAATCACGACACTGCTCTGAGACACTATGCCCAAAATAACAGAAATTCTTTGCCACCCTGCTGCAAACGAACGGTTTGGTCTTTTGGGCTGAAATTTGAAGGGAAGGCAGCCAACATCTCACAGATGTGCATTTTGGTGGTTTGGTGAAAAAATAGTACAGGAAGGCAAAGTTATGGCACTCCAGACTTCTCTTTTTTTCCCCACAGGATAACATTATGGTGTTCACCGTGCCTTTCAAGGGCCCGTATCTCGAAACGGTCAGAGATACGGACTTTTCATGAAAATGCTTCGCCCCCTGACAGGGGCTAAGTACAAAACTAGTCAGGAAAGTCATAAATCATATGACTTTTAAATTTTTTTCTACGTTGTACGGTTCCTCAGATATAAGCTATTTAGTATTCCAACTCCTCATTTTCTGCTCCAAGACCCATTATTATGCATACATTCTTTGTACTCACTGTCTTTCTCTATACAGCTTTTAGGAAAAACCAGCCTGTGTGCTTACATTACTGTTACCCTTACTGCTTCCACTTGTGGTTCTGTACCCGTTTCACTTACCATTCCCGTCTACGCCACCATGTGCGTTACCCTTTGCGTTTTTATTTGCACTTGCATTTGCATTATTTTTACCATTTGTGTCTACAGTACTGTTTCTCTTTTTGTTTCACTTTGCGTCACCATGCACATTACCATTTGCATTTGCGGGCACCGTGTTACTATGTGACAAGACATCACGTGGCGGGTTCAGGCTGCGCGCTCCCGCCGCCGCATTACATTTACTATTTCTCATTATCATTCTCAAAAAGTAGGGAAATTAGAGGCAAAAAAATACATTTAATGCATCAGTTAGGGTTGTTCCACAGTGACAAAAGTGAGGAAATTTGATGTTAGGGTTGAAACCCCCTCTTGCACCCCTCCAGCCCACCCCCAACTGGCATCGAGGTGCGGCGTTAGAGTCGTCGGTCCCAACTCTCACCCCATTCTCCTATTCCTCAGCTTCTTTCCACATGTGATGGGGTGAGAGTTAGGGCTGGCGACCCCAACACGCACGCCCGATGCTGGTTGGAGGGTGGGCTGGAGGGAGTGCAGGGAATTTCAACTTAACATCTAATTTCCTCACTTTTGTCGCTGTGGAACAACCCTAACAGATGCATTAAACAAAGTTTTTGCCATATATATACAGTGTATATATATATATATATATATATATATATATATACAAAAATCACACATGCCCCCCATGCAAATCACCACAGAATGTTGCTGTTATGCTGGTCCACTTTAAGCTTGAATTGCATGGTGCCAAAGGCCTCTCACACAGTTTGCAAAGGGTGCTAACAGAAGACATAGACACGTGTTTCGTCCTACCAGGACTCATCAGTATGCCTCGTCTGTTTGACACCCCAGTGGAATGGACCAGCTACCCCAAGGCAGTGTGCCTGGGATATATTGTGTTGAACCCATTAAAATAAAAAACTATTTAAAAGACAAAGAACCTCTGTGCGTAAACACTGAGGCAAGGGTTACCCCAAAGGGCATTTGGCTGGGAAGCCAAGTTTCAAGAAAATACAAAATCACACATGCCCCACAATGCAAAGCATCATGGGCTGCATATGCAAATCACCACAGAATGTTATGCTGGTCCAACTTTAAGCAGAATTGCAAGGTGCCAAAAGGCCTCTCACACAGTTTGCAAAGGGTGCTAACAGAAGACATAGACACGTGTTTCGTCCTACCAGGAATCATCAGTATGCCTCATCTGTTTGACACCCCAGTGGAATGGACCAGCTACCCCAAGGCAGTGTGCCTGGGATATATTGTGGTGAACCCACAATGTGTGTGTGATTTTGTATTTTCTTGAAACTTGGCTTCCCAGCCAAATGCCCTTTGGAGTAACCCTTGCCTCAGTGTTTACGCACAGAGGTTCTTTGTCTTTTAAATAGTTTTTTATTTTAATGGGTTCACCACAATATATCCCAGGCACACTGCCTTGGGGTAGCTGGTCCATTCCACTGGGGTGTCAAACAGACGAGGCATACTGATGAGTCCTGGTAGGACGAAACACGTGTCTATGTCTTCTGTTAGCACCCTTTGCAAACTGTGTGAGAGGCCTTTTGGCACCATGCAATTCTGCTTAAAGTTGGACCAGCATAACATTCTGTGGTGATTTGCATATGCAGCCCATGATGCTTTGCATTGTGGGGGCATGTGTGATTTTGTATTTTCTTGAAACTTGGCTTCCCAGCCAAATGCCCTTTGGGGTAACCCTTGCCTCAGTGTTTACGCACAGAGGTTCTTTGTCTTTTAAATAGTTTTTTATTTTAATGGGTTCACCACAATATATCCCAGGCACACTGCCTTGGGGTAGCTGGTCCATTCCACTGGGGTGTCAAACAGACGAGGCATACTGATGAGTCCTGGTAGGACGAAACACGTGTCTATGTCTTCTGTTAGCACCCTTTGCAAACTGTGTGAGAGGCCTTTTGGCACCATGCAATTCTGCTTAAAGTTGGACCAGCATAACATTCTGTGGTGATTTGCATATGCAGCCCATGATGCTTTGCATTGTGGGGGCATGTGTGATTTTGTATTTTCTTGAAACTTGGCTTCCCAGCCAAATGCCCTTTGGGGTAACCCTTGCCTCAGTGTTTACGCACAGAGGTTCTTTGTCTTTTATATATATATACACTCAGAAATCAGTCCAGTGTCAGTGGCTCAGCATGTTGCGCACTCGCCTCTGAGGCTGGACGATCGAATGCTGTGGGTTCTATCCCTACATCAGGCACGTGGGGTAAATCCTAATACTGACGCTGTAGTGCATCAAGAGGGGGATGCTGCACTCTTGAAGTGCTGTCTTTTGGATGAGATATTAAACCGAGGTCCCGTCTGCCTGTTCAGGTAGACATACTAACATACTAAAATGCCAGCAGAATAGGCCTAACGGTCTTTCGCGTCTGCTCATTTGGTCAGCCCCCACCCTGGGAGCTGACCTTGCTGCCCCCTCGCCTTCTCTGGCTTCTCCCTTCCCAGTTCAAGATATTCTCGCTGCATTGGATTTTGCTTCCAGAACCCTTCCCCTGTACCTGTCCCACTCCCTCTTGAACCCCTCCACTGTCTCTGCCTCCACCAGCCCCCTAGGCAGCGCATTCCATGACTCTACCACCCTCTGAGTGAAGTAACACCTCTTCCTTTCTCCTCTGAATCTTCCCCCCTCCAGCTTCCACCCATACCCTCTTGTGGCCCCCTCCTCCTTTCTTCGAAGCACCCTGACTGTTCCTCCCCTATTTACCCCCTTCATGTACCTGAAGACCTCTATCATGTTCCCCCGGTCCCTTCTCTCTTCCAATGTGTACATATTTAGCTCTTCGAGCCTCTCCTCATAGGTCCTGTCCACCAAGCCCCAAATCATTTTGGTTGCCCTGCTCTGGACCCTCTCCAGGAGTTTAATGTCCCTCTTTAAGTGTGGCCTCCAAAACTGCACGCAGTACTCGAGGTGTTGCCTCACCAAGCAGTTATACAGAGGGAGTATCACTTCCCTCCTTCTGGAGGTGATCCCCCTAGCGATGCATCCCAGCATCCTGTTGGCCTTGGCTGCTGCCCTCCTACAAGTCTCTGAGTTGTTCATCTTGACACCCACCACCACCCCCAGGTCCCTCTCAGCCATCAAGACTTGTAGCATTCCCCCGGTGTACACTTGGCCTGGGTTTCTGGCCCCCAGGTGCAGTACCTTGCATTTCCCTACATTGAACCTCAGTTTCCACTTTCTAGACCATCTTTCCAGAGCCTCCAGGTCCCCCTGTAGGGCCACCTTCCCCTCCTCCCTATCCACCACCACCCCCAGTTTTGAGTCATCCACAAAGAGACTCATCTCACTCCTGATACCTGTCCTTATGTCAGAGACGTAGGCATTGAACAGGAGGGGCCCAAGGACTAATCCCTGTGGGACCCCACTAATGACCCTCCTTGGGGATGAGACTATCCCGCCAACTATGACCCTCTGGGTCTGGTCCTGGAGCCAATTGCCTATCCATCTGATTTTCTGATTCCCCACCCCCATTTCTCCCAGCTCATCCAATGGACCCATGTGAGGAACAGAGTCAAATGCCTTGCTGAAGTCTAGAAAGAGGACGTCCACTGGTCTACCCAGGTCCAAGGCACTCGGCCACCAGTCATAGAACTCCACAAGGTTTGTCTGACACGACTTCCCCGGGATGAATCCATGCTGTCTATCGTCCAGGCACCCTGACTTTTCCAGGTCCCCCCCTAGCCTCTCCTTGACAATGCCCTCCATCACCTTGCCCACCACCGATGTTAGGCTGACAGGCCTGTAGTTCCCTGTCATCTCCCTTGATCCTCCCTTGTGGATAGGCACTATATGCGCCACCTTCCAGTCCTGGGGCACCCACCCTGTCCTCAGAGAGATGGTGAAAAGCTCCACCAGGGGGATCGCCAGATCCCATGGCACTTCTCAAAAAGAGCAGGGCAATTTCCCTGGTGTCCTGGCCAAATTTCCCCCATTCACTAAAAATACCACCAACATCTTAATCTGGTTCCATTCCAGTTGGTTACCATCTGTATCCCCCCCCCCCAACTGGGTCACCACTGAAAAAGGGACTTCTAGTCTCAGTGGGCCTACCCGGTCAACAAAAATAAATAAATAATCCACCTACAGCCTGTTAATGATGATGAAGATTAGATATCTCTAACAAGAAATCTTTCTAGTTACACACTGTTCCAAGCCCAAATACACCCCTTTTCCTGGCCCCAACCTCGCTAGTATTACCCAAACCTACCTGCATCTCAAATTCAGGGGCCCTATACTCACCATGCATGTCCTCTTGACGTGATGGAACCTGCAGGTACCTCACAGGGGGTGAACAGCATACAGAAGTGAAGTCTCGTTTAAAGGAGAAAGCACCAGGACCAGCGGACATGTGATGAAGCGGGGGGGGTTAAAGAGGGATGTGAGGAAGTACCACTTGACTGAAAGAGCGGTGGACATCTGAAACAGACTTTCAACTGAAGTGGTGAAGGCTAACACAGTAGGGGGCTTCAAGCATGCATGAGATAGACATAAGGGAATATTAGTGAATATGCAGCGAGTTGGGAGGGTAACTGGAGACCCGTTAGGGTCTGCGAATGCAGACTAGACAGGTACCATCTGGGCAGACTAGGTAGGCTAAGCAGCCCTTCTGTGCCTTAAAATGTTATGTTTCTTCAAGCTGGCCATTCTGTCCCTCTGCTTCTATCTTTCCAACCAGCTTCTAGACAGACAAGCGAGATGCAGATCTGGGTGCACACACTCTCCAATATTGGGAAGGCTGTTCCATGAAGGATCTAGGAAGGCAGGTGCCATGAAACCAGGGTGAGTGGGGCTGAAGCGGTCTCTACAGGAAGCCAACTCACAGCTGCACTGCCATCTGGCGTGGCCACCTTTTCTCTCTTTCCCAGCACAGGAGCCAGGGGACTCTTTCTAGTACCCCATTCTATGGGCAGCTGCAGGTAACAGGTCTGAGTAGCAGTCCAGTGATCAAGACTACTTCTCAGACCATGCTCACTCAATCCTAGGCAGCATGGCTACACCAGCTGTTTTAGCTAGCAGGCCAAGCAGTCCGTCCCAGAAGTCAAAACCATGCTCCGCTCCATCTGTCTCCATGCCATTGCTACTGAGCACCCTTTGAGCCTCAGGAATTTCTCATGAAGCCAGCCCAGACATCATTTTGTGGAAATAGCCCATAGCTCCACAGTCAGGTCCTGCACAGAGGACAAGAGGGAACAGTGGACAGGCTGCAAAGAAAACACAAATGAGCAACAGAGGATTCCATGTCACCGCAGCGACAGGAAATTCGCTGACTGTCACTACAGCAAATGCACAACACCGATTTTGGCATTGTGCCGACACTGTACAAAAGTGTGCTTTTTTTGCGGGGGGGGGATTTTCCCCCCACACTTTAGATAGCCAACTCCAAGGAGGGGAGAGGCCGAACTCCCCAGAGACAGCAGCATCGGTAAACCAGCAGACCATCACAGTGAACTGTCAATTTTGTTGCTGTGATGGTCTTCACTGTGGTCCTGTTGCTGTGGGAATGGTATACCACAACAGAGTACATCCCTAAATGCAAAATGAGACCTAAACCCCAAACTAAACTCAAGGCATTTACCAGAAGCACTTGGGCAATGAATCTGGGCAGTGCAAGGTGTAACGTAAACCAGACAGCCAGGCAGAAAAGGCACTGGAAATGGTGTCCTAGTGTAGTTCTTGTTAGACAGCAGAAGCAAAGCAGGTGATGGAAAATCTGAGTCTGGAGTCTTTAGCATGATCTTGGAGTAAGAGATCTCCTTGCTCATTTGCAATGAATTAAATCTCCCCTGTGTAGGAAGTTTATCCACTAGGTGGAGAATGATCCATCCCATGTTAGACAGTGCCATGTGGCCAAATCCCCCTCAAACCATATTGGGTCTGGGGTCCCTTGTTGTTGATGCAGACAGGGAAGCACTGTTCTTCATATATACTGTTGACTGATATAAAGCTTGCCCTGTCCTCACAGTAGATGTGCAGCACTACACTCAGGGAGGGTAAGGGTGGTGGAACAGAGGCACACCCAGTCAGTTGTTACACTCCACAATCCATACACCATTCTGGGGGAGCATAGTTGCCCTATGGATGCACCCGCAGAGGAGACTAAGGAGGGTGCAGACAACTGTCACAAGGGAGGCCCTCAGGAAGGAGGCAGAGGGCACCACAGGGAAAGAAAGCAGCTCCTGGTGGGGGACTCAATTATTAGGGATAGAACTGGGGGGCAGGAAAACTAAGTAAGGTGCCTGCCTGGTGTCATGGCTTGAAGGGACAGGAAGCGCATCCTTAGGATCACGAGAACAGTTGCACGGGAGTCTGAGCTGGACGTCATTGTCCACCTAGGGACAAATGACTTGGCTCATCATGAGATTAGAGCAGTGCAAAAGGACTTTGTAGAGTTGGGGAGGGGCTTAAGACAAGTAGCACACACAGTATCCTTCTCAGAGGTGCTGCCTGTCAGTGGCATGAGTAAGGCGAGGGTACTTTGCACCATGCAGTTTAACAAATGGTTGAAAAAATGGTGTGGAGCACAGGGGTTTGGCTTCATTGGGGACTGGGGTTCCACCTGGAGGGACACCAGCCTATACTGGCAGGATGGTCTGCATCTGTCCAGGAAGGGAACAAGTCTTTTGGGCAATCGGTTTAAATGCTTCATTGGCAAGCCTTAAAACTAGTCAAGGGGAGGCACTGATAAGCAGCAGGAAAATCCCAGCCTCCCCTACAAAAACAGGTACTAAATGAGAAAAGACCAAGGTAGAAAGGTCAGTGGGGTTGCGCTACAGAAGGTAAAGCCATCAAAAAATGGAGAGCAATGAGCACCAATGCCCGTAGTCTGGGTAACAAGCTTCCTAAATTAGTGGCCTTGATGGAGGAGGAAGATCTGGATATCGTGGCAGTCACAGAAACATGGTACACGCAGAACCATGACTGGGACGTAAACATACCAGGATATACTATCTACAGGAGGGACAGGGAGGGTAAAAGAGGAGGAGGAGGAGTAGCTCTCTACATAAGAGAAGAAATCAAAGCAACAGAACAAAAGGGTAAACAGGGAGGAGAAGAAGCACTGTGGGTCAATTTGGAGGCAGGCAATGGCACCACAATCCACACAGGGGTTGTATACAGACCCCCCCCTCAGGGGGAGGAAATGGACAAGGAAATGATAGAAAGTATACTTAGAATGGCAGATAAAGGGGAGATATTGCTGATGGGTGATCTGAATATGCCAGATGTTAACTGGAGTGCAGTTGCAGCAGCCACTTCTAAGAGTGGGGTTATTCTAGTTACCCTACAGGGGGCATGCCTTAGACAACTAGTATTGGAGCCCACTCGAGAGGGAGCAATCTTAGACCTGGTTCTCTCAAATGGAGATGAAGAGAGGATCACAGATGTAGAAGTGGGTAGCCATCTGGGAACTAGCGACCATCGAACAGTATGGTTCACAATAAACACAGCAATAGAGTCAAGCCATACAAAGACAAAGGTACTGGATTTTAGGAGGGCTGACTTTGCCAAAATGGGTGAGTGCCTAAGGAATGCACTAGCAAATGGGCAGGAAGGAGGGGTGGAAGAACAATGGGGAATAATAAAACTGCCATCACAGAGGTAACAAGCCTTTGTGTAAAGCAAATAAACAAAATGAAACGAGGTAAGAAACCACTATGGTTCTCAAAGGAAGTGGCAGTGAAGGTTCAAGAAGAAAGCATTCAGGAAGTACAAGGAATCACAGAAGGAACAGGACAGAGAACTGTATCAGTTAAAGCAAAAGGAAGCTGGAAAGGCAGTCAGAACAGCAAAGGCCCAAACCGAGGAAAAGATAGCCAACTCAGTTAAGAAGGGGATAAAACCTTTTATAGGTACATCAGGGAGCAAGGAAGACCAAGGAGGATAGTGAGGCTTAATAAAGGGGAGGAGGGTGGGCAGAGGGTGACTGTGAAAAGGCAGAGATACTAAACAAATATTTTTGCTCAGTATTTACAAAGGAAGAGGGGAGGTACCTAAAACAAACAGTAGAAACACTCTGGATACAGAAGTTGATACCAGCCCATTTACAGAAGAAAGAGTTCTGAAGAGCTCTTAAAACTGAAGGTGGACAAAGCAATGGGGCCTGATGGATTCATCCCAGAATTCTAAAAGAACTAAGGGTAGAACTAGTGACACCATTGACTACCCTCTTTAACAAATCATGGGAAGATGGGGTGGTACCTGAGGACTGGAGGAGGGCAGATGTGATTCCCTTCACAAAAGTGGGAGCAAGGCAGAAGCAGGAAACTACAGACCTGTTAGTTTAACCTCAGTGGTAGGAAAATGATGGAATCACTTCTTGAAGGAAAGAATTGTTGCATATCTAGAGGCCAGAGGGCACAGGACCCAAGGCAGCATGGATTCACAGTGGGAAGGTCATGCCAGACAAATCTGATAGATTTCTTGACTGGGTGACCAAAGTAGTTGATCAGGGAGGGCTGTGGACATGGCCTACCTAGACTTTAACAAGGCATTTGACACAGTCCCACACAAAGATTAATATACAAGTTAGCCAGCCTGGGAGTGGGTCCCAAGATGACAGCCTGGGTAAAATTGGCTGGAGAATAGGACACAGGGAGTAATAGTAAATGGAGTTCACTCTGAAAAGGGGGTTAGCAGTGGGGTACCACAGGGTTCAGTATTAGGACCGGTCCTCTTCAATGTCTTTATAAGCGACATTGCAGAGGGACTGGAAGGAAAAGTATGTCTCTTGCAGATGACACAAAGATCTGCAACAGAGTTGATGCACAAGGTGGGGTGGAAAGGATGAGAAGGGACTTGGCAAGGTTAGAGGAATGGTCAAATGTATGGCAGCTTAGATTCAATGCTAAGAAGTGCAAGGTAATGCACCTGGGAAACAAAACCCAGGGAAGAGTACACAATGGGGGTGAGATACTAACAGCAACAAAATGGAAAGGGACCTGGGGGTAGTCATATCAGATGACCTAAAGGTGGGCAAGCAATGTGAGAGGGCAGCAAGGAGGGCTGGGGGATACTGGGATGTATAGGGAGAGGCATCACCAGTAGAAAACAAGAAGTTATTATCCCTCTGTACAGACAGCTGGTGAGACCACATCTGAGTACTGCATGCAGTTCTGGAGACCCAGTCTCCAGTAAAGATATAGACAGGATGGAAGCTGTCCAGAGGAGGGCAACTAAAATGGTGCAGGGTCTGCACGGAAGACATAGGAAGAGAGACTTAAGGAGCTTAATATGTATAGCCTTGAGGAAAGGAGGGAGAGGGGACATGATAGAAACATTCAAGTACCTCAAGGAATCAACAAAGTCCAAGAGGGTAGCATCTTTCAAAAGAAGAGTGTGCAAGAACAAGGAGGCTGATTGAAGATAGAAGAGGTGGCTCAGAGGTAATTTAAGGAAGTATTTTTCACAGAGAGGGTTGTGGATATATGAAACAGCCTTCCAGAGGAGGTTGTGGAGTCAAAAACAGTGGTGGAATTAAAGCATGCATGGGACAGTCATAAGGCAATTCTAGGGGTTGGGGGTAGGAAGAAGTAGGCTGCTGGTTAACTAGGATCTGCAGCTTATCCATCAGGTAGGGAAATGGGCAGACTGGGTGGGCCAAGCGGTCCTTATCTGCCGTCAAATTCTATGTTTCTATGTTACACTCCGTTTTCAGGCTGGCAGGTGAAAGTACAGTATATTGTTCAGATTTGCAAGGCAGAATATTCAAACCACAAGCCCAGCAGGTTTAGCTCAAGCATGTCAGCTCACTGTGTTCAAGGTTTCGGAATCCCCTGCATTTAATAAACTGTCCCTGTGGTTTCAGTCTTGCTGCAGGCACTGGGCCTGGATCTCGCCATCACGGCTTACCTTTTCTTTTACAGATTGTTTCTGAAAAAAGGCTGCACCATTGAAACATGGTTTTCAACTTTATTGTTCTATTTTCAGCATATACATTCAGCTTAAGATTTGTTTTTTCTTTTAAAAGCCCATAAGCTAACCTAGCCCACTTTCCTTTGGTAATCAATGTTATGGTTATATATAGAATAATGTATAGGCAGGTGGTTATTATGAGAATTTTACACACACCCGAGGTGTGGGATGCCCCATAAACCCCGAGGCGAGCCCGGGTTTATATAGGCATCCCACACCGAGGGTTTGTGTAAAATTCTCATAAATAACCACCTGCCTATTACTTTATTTTTTATAATTGCTGGTCAGCAATTTTTTCCCACATTGATGCTTCTCGTCTGTGATTCACTCACATACATACATACACACACATACACACACACACACACACACACACGCACACAATCTTTATTAGAAAAATAGATTTTTGTTTGTTAGGCATCTTTTTGTTTCTTGCAAGTGTTTCTTCGTGCTGTGGTTGAATTTCGTTTAAGTTGCTGCAACAGCGTTTACCTCTGTTAAGCGCTTCGGAGCCGTTCCAGCGCGGTGTTGTGTTTCGGAGGCATTTTCGGCTGTACGGGTTCTGGACAGCAGGATCAACCAGATAAGAGATTTGAAAAAAAAACGAACTCCGTGTGAGGGCTGGTCTGTAGCAGCTGCTCGGTAAGCGGACGAGGAGTCGCTATGTTTGTTGAGTGTTTAGCCGCCCATGAGAAGAGGAGAGCCAATCAGGATGTGGCTGTAGTCCGATTGAAGTGGCGCTGGTTTGAAATTATAACTGGTTCAGCCTATGGAAAGAATTGCTGACCAGTCTAGACAGAGGTGGCGCGGGTTTGCCGTTATAACTAGCTGAGGTAGTTATAACGGCAAATTACAACTCGATTTGACAATGTAAAAAAATTGTGACCAGTAATTATATATAAAATAATGCATGGGAAGGTGTGTGTAATGAGTTTTATATACGCCCATTAAAGCATCACCCGAAGAGAACAGGTATAAAATATGAGACTCAAAATCAGAATACAGAAAATTACCCACTTAACCCCACTTCATCCCTGGCCCTCTCCCCTGAAGAAAAATATTTCAACTTATTTTACAGGCCCTTGGGTGGAGGTCTGCATTATTTGGTTTGCTGAGTTCGGCTTAACGGTGATGGAAGTTGATCCATGTAGTCATTCCTCTGGAATGCTACACTGCTGACGTGCTCCCACTGTGCGTGAGAGGAGCAATCTGTAACATGGTTCAATGGACAGTCCTATGAGATAGAAGATACTGTCAAACTACTGAATATGTCTCTAGCCAGGGGAGAGGGGTGAGATTGCGACCTTTCCCTGCTGCCACTACCATGCTCATTCCTTGTCTCCTCAAGGAAATCCTCACCACTTTGAAATCAACTGTCAGTTCAGCATGTCAGGACAGAGACCAGACGTGCTCTTTCCAGTCATGTGGCACGTAACCGCCATTATAATTGAAAATATAACCCAGCAAAAAGTACATGAACAATCAAAGAACAGTTCCGCTAAACTGGGAAGCAGTTTGGACCTGCCCACCCCACCCCATTTCATTGGATTGAACCAAGTAGAAGGCTCCACATGGAGTAAAGGATCAATCCCACACTTAGATTATTTAGCCCTTGCTCAGTGGGTCCACTGCAGTCAGTTTTCCCACAGAAAGTGAACAGTGAGAACCGAATATCAGCCCTCTGCACATCTGAGCTGCAGTTTTTCAAGTCCAGAACTACAACTCAACAGTAAGCAACTGTAAAAAAATTTTTTAGGCAGCACACTAAGCAGCAGTCAGAATCCCTCTTGAGTTGTATAGGGAAAATTGGGCTTTGCTGTGTTTTTGTCGTTGAATCCATATGGCAGGGAGCACCTCTCTTCTTCTTCTTCGATGGTGAGGCCTTAGATTCTGGTCTCACATTTGTGAACCGCTCAGCTGAAGGTGTCAGGATGGCGGTACAATTCCATTGGGACTCACAGCTTCTGGAGAACTGCCTTGGCCTCTGCTAGTATCTGACAAAACTGTGTACCTTCAGGGAGGAAGATCAAACTGGGCAGGAGCAAAGAGGTGCAGTTTAATGTTCTGCGTAACGAGGAATTTGCGGATTCCCAACAGGGTAGTCCTTTTTTGCTCATGACTTAGGTATAGTCATGCTCCATAAAACGTTTTTGTTCACCGAATGTCAGTTCTTTTTTGGCCCAAGCTTTTAGTCAGGACTTTCCTCTTGATCCTGTAGTCCAGGAATTTCATAACAATAGACCGTGGTTTAGCTTTGGGATCCATAGGTTTTTTTCAGGAGGGCCCTGTGCCCTTGAACAATATGGAGAGCTCCTTACTGGGGGAGATCCAGCAATACTTTTAATAATGACTCCAGAAAGTCTTCCATAAACCCCAATTCTGTGCCCTCAGGCAGCCCATATAGCTGGAGGTTATCCCTGTGGGACCAAAGCTCTGTGTCATTGATCTTATCTGTTAGTTCCCTTTCCCACTTATGTAGGAGCTGCAGAAGGCATTTGTGTTTCACTACAGCCTCCAAAGCCTCAGTTAGCCCACCTTCGAGATTGGCCATTTTCTGGGACACTTCGGCAAGACCTTTGGCTGCTTCTCCCACTGTCTTTTCCAGGCATTCTAACATTGAGCTGAATTTATTTACCTCAAAAAATAGTCTTTTGGAGGTAATGATAAATTGTTCTTCAGATTCCTCATCACTGGCATAGCTTGATGCAATGGAGGTGGAGCAGCTCCTAGTAGCGGAGCCCTAAGCAGCCATCTCTGCCAATTTTGGATCCTGTAAGAAGTCCAGAAGAGAATATTTCACTCTCTTCTTAGTGGGCATCTTTCCGACTGTGAAGGGATAACTGCAACTGACCAGGTTGCAAATGAAGGGGGTCAGATTACTGTAGATTTAATAGCCCTGGGTTGGGAGCCGATGTAATCTACTGCTGCATGGTTTGAAGACAGAACCGGAAGGTCCATCCAGCCATGCTGCATCCTCTACCAATGCCCGCAACAGAGATCTTGGGTCACGGGACGTTTGGAGATATATGAACCTCAAAGTGCGAGACTACACTTGTTGGCTGCCCCTCACAGATCTTATTCAAGATTGAACTTCTTCCTGATTCCTGTCAAATGGCTTCATGCTGTAACAGGCTGTTCCATTAAATCCGTGACAGTATCAGACCACACTCCAGGGGACATCTCTCTAAGCCCTCAAGACAAGAATGCATCTTGGAGACTCAGTGTCTCCCTGTTAAATAATTCAGAGTATAAAGAGTTAGTGGAACAGTGCATTACAGAATACACTGCCATGACCCCCCCTTTGGGGACACGACAACAGCAGTTTTGTGGGAAGGACTCAAGGCCTTGGTCACAGGGAGAACTATCTTCTTCAGGAGTATCTCAGTCATCAGGTTACACCATAGGAACCTTTGCCATCAGTGAAGGGAATCCACACAGAAGATTTTCAGCAGCACAACTGGGGCCACCCACGCCATCAACATCAGCAACCCTATATAGGTGTGGGTGTCCCCACTCCCTCCTCATTTCTTTCCTGCCATCGACTTGCTTGCAAGTCTCCGTGGAAGTTTTGTCGCAGTATTCATGCCTTTTTTGACCTATGACCTTCCCCCTACCTTTTACCTAAATTTATTTTTAAGAGATTTCTTCCTTTTATGTCAAGAGTTGATTCTTCTTCTTCCCTTTTCCATCACTGCCGCTGCAGAAAGAAGATTGCCTCTACAGATGAACACTCCGTTTGTGTCTGCTGTCTTGGGCCTGACCACGATGTCTCTGACTGTGAGCTCTGCCAGAAGTTTAATCAAACAACCCTTAGGTGACGCAAGAAGGCTCTCAAAAAATTCCTGATGGATCAGCAGGCAGCCAGCTCTGGGCAGGGGTCCTCTGGAGCCCCGCTCAGTCACTGACTGACTCTTTGAGCTCCCAGGCCTCCAAGGCCCAAGACAAGTCCTCAGGGAAAAAGTCATAAAAAAGACCAGAATTGCAACCGCTCCCTGAGGACTGGAGGAGGGCAGATGTGATCCCCCTTCACAAAAGTGGGAGCAGGGCAGAAGCAGGAAACTGAAGACCTGTTAGTTTAACCTCAGTGATAGGGAAAATGATGGAATCACTTCTGAAAGAAAGAATTGTTGAGTACCTAGAGGCCAGAGGGACACAGGACCCAAGGCAGCATGGATTCACAGTGGGAAGGTCATGTCAGATGAATCTAATAGATTTCTTTGACTGGGTGGCCAAAGTAGTAGATCAGGGAGGGGCTGTGGACATGGTCTACCTAGACTTTAGCAAGGCATTTGACACAGTCCCACACAAAAGATTAATATACAAATTAGCCAGCCTGGGAGTGGGTCCCAAGATGATAGCTTGGGTAAAGAATTGGGAGAATAGGACACAGAGGGTAATAGTAAATGGAGTCCACTCTGAAGAAAGGGGGTTTCTAGTGGGGTACCGCAGGCTTCAGTATTGGGACCAGTCCTCTTCAATGTCTTTATAAGTGACATTGCAGAGGGACTGGAAGGAAAAGTATGTCTCTTTGCAGATGACACAAAGATCTGCAACAGAGTTGATGCACAAGGTGGGTGGAAAGGATGAGAAGGGACTTGGCAAGGTTAGAGGAATGGTCAAATGTATGGCAGCTTAGATTCAATGCTAAGAAGTGCAGGTAATGCACCTGGGAAACAAAACCCAGGGGAAGACTACACAATGGGGGGTGAGATACTAACAACAACAAAAATGGAAAGGGACCTGGGGTAGTCATATCAGATGACTTAAAGGTGGGCAAGCAATATGAGAGGGCAGTAAGGAGGGCTGGGGGGTACAGGGATGCATAGGGAGAAGCACCACCAGTAGAAAACAGGAAGTTGTTATCCCTCTGTACAGACAGTTGGTGAGACCCCATCTGAAGTACTATGTGCAGTTCTGGAGACCCAGTCTCAGCAAAGACATAGACAGGATGGAAGCTGTCCAGAGGAGGGCAACTAAAATGGTGCAGGGTCTGCACCAGAAGACATATGAAGAGAGACTAAAGGAGCTTAATATGTATAGCCTCAAGGAAAGGAGGGAGAGTGGGGACATGATTGAAACTTTCAAGTACCTCAAGGGAATCAACAAAGTCCAAGAGGGTAGCATCTTTCAAAAAAAGAGGTGTGCAAGAACAAGGGGGCACAATTTGAAGATAGAGGGAGGGCTGCTCTAGAGGTAATGTAAGGTATTTTCACAGAGAGGGTTGTGGATGCATGGAACAGCCTTCCAGAGGAGTTATGGAGTCAAAACAGTGGTTGAATTCAAGCATGCATGGGACAGTCATAAGGCAATTCTAGGGGGTGGGGGTAGAAAGAAGTAGGCTGCTGGTTAACTAGGATCTGCAGCTTGTCCATTAGGTAGGGAAATGGGCAGACTGGGTGGTCCAAGCGGTCCTTATCTGCCATCAAATTCTATGTTTCTGTATTTCCCCCTGGCAGCGATCCTGCTCCCCGTCGGCTTCTCGTTCTTTGAGGGGCTCTTCGTTGGCTGTGGCTGCTCCAAAAAAGAGACCAGCTATCCAGGTCTCTCTGCCTACCAAACCCATACTGACAGCTCCTTCGTCCAACACACAGGGCACCCAGGCATCGACCTCCAGGTTGTCGGCCCCTCCATCATTGTAGATGGCCTTGTCATCAACTACCATCCCATTGAGACCTGCCCCTTCTCCCTCCAGGGCTACAGGCTCATCGGGCTCTCAGGACACAGCCAGAGGGCCATCTGTGCCTGCACCATCAAACCTCCTCTGTCGATGTCCACTATTGACCTAAATGAAGTACTGGTTAAGTTCATGAATGTACTTGTTCAGCAACTGGGTGCCTTGAATAGGCCCCCTTCGCTGACATCATCAACAACAGCTTCATTGTTGATGCCAATTCGTCAACCCTGGGAGACTCCCGGCAGGCCACCGGCGGTGAATCCGACACAAGACCAAGATGAAGAGGTCGACGTCGAGGAGGAGTACCACCCTGACCCCATCCTCCCTGATAATATTGAGGATGAAGAGGAAGAGATCCTGATATCAGACAAGTCCACTGCCCCCTCGGTCAGTGAGGACTCTGTAAAACATACTCCAAGGTCTCCTCCTGAGGATGCCACATTTTTTAATGTGATGAAGCAGTTGTCTACCACCATTGGCTTCCAGACTGAGAAACAGGATGTCACCAGGAAAGACATGGTGGACTTCCTGGAGATCCCTGAATCTCCCTCTAAGATCATTCCTCCAATGCTTCCAGCGTTGAAGAATGCCATCACAGCTGCCTGGCACAGACCAGATATGGTGCCAGCTATACCATGCAGGGCAGACAAGTTTTACAATGCCCCTCAGGGTCTTCCTTATTTTGCTGCTCAGGCCAAAACTGACTCAGTGCTCATCAAGACAGTTCATGACAGATCTAAGGTGTATAAGCACCTTAGCTCCCTTCCCCAAGACAAAGAATTTTGCAAGATTGACCTTTAGAGAAAAAGGGTTTATGCCTCCTCCACCTTGGGTCTGAGGATTGCAATATATCTGTCACATATGGTTAAATACCAAAATGCCAACTGGAGAAAGGGCAAAGCTGCCGATCAGGCCCTCCCTGATGGCTCCCAGAAGCAGGAACTGCTTCAGTGTTTCCAGACTGCAGAGGATGTTAGCAAACATCTCCTCAGAGCACTGTATGATATGGCCGACCCAGTGGCCAGAGCAGCTGCCACTGCATATGCCTTCATAAGCACTCCTGGCTTAGGGTCTCTAGTTTTCTGCTGATGTGCAGAACAAAGTGCTTAACACCTCTTTCAGTGGCACCAAGCTTTTTGGCCCGAATGTTCAGGACCTCGTAAATGAGTTGCAGGCCTGAGGTACACCCGTTAAATCGGTCCATTCCCTCTGCTACACTCAGCCAAGGGGCAGAGGGCAGCCTACCTTTCGTAAACAGTCCAGTAGGCCTGGATCGGCTCCCTGTCCCCAGGGAAAGCATAGATCCCAAGCTTCCTTGCCCAACCCCTCCAATTCTGAAGCATCGACCAAGTGACCCAGAAATGACAGACCAGCCTCTGCGGTTGGCTCCACCTCAGCTTGACTCCTTGCCAGACCCTCCTCCTCTGGTCCAGACCCAGGAGGCGGTGGTCAGAGGTCAGTTCCCCACATCTGAATCAATGGAGGACCATGACCTCAGATGCTTGGATTCTGCAAATTATAGAAAAGGGTCACACCCTGGAGCTTATACAGCAGCCTCCAGACACCCCCAACCATCCTCCAACTATCTCCTAGCTCACTTATCTCTTCTCTGGGAAGAAGTACAGTCTCTTCTGTGCAAACAGGCCATTGAAACAATGCCCTGGCACCAGAGAAACCAGGGGTTTTACTCCAGGTTCTTTCTGGTCCCCAGAAAGACCAGAGATCTGAGGCCCATCTTAGATCTGAAGGAACTAAATCTCTTTGTCCAGTACAAAAGGTTCTGAACGGTAACTTTGCCAGCCCTGATCCCCCTCCTCAAGACCAAGGACTGGCTTTGTTCTCTGGACATGCAGGATGCCTACCTGCTTATCTCGGTCATTCCTCCTCACAGGAGTTTTTTTTGTTTTGACTTTCAGAGTGAACACGATCAGTTCAAAGTGCTGCCCTTTGGCTTATCCTCAGTGCTGCAAGTCTTTACCAAGTGCTTGGCAGTGGTCGCAGCAGCTCTCAGGAGAGAGGGACTGTATGTCTTCCCTTACCTAGATGATTAGCTTCTCAAGGCCCCATCCAGGGAACAGCTTTTACTGATTCTGGAGCATACCCTCCAGCTCTTCCACTCACTGGGCATAACTGTCAGTCTTCCCAAATCAGTTCTGGTACCATCCCAAAGACTACAGTACATCAGGGTGGTTCTCGATTCCAAACAAGGGAAGGCCTTCCTGCCACAAAACAGGGCAGAGTGCCTCATGGCTCAGGCTCAGGAAGTTGCTCAGAGTCAGTACATCCCTGCTTGAGTGTATCTCAGACTGTTGAGCCTAATGGCAGCAGCCATCTCCACCATTCCGCTGACCAGGCTTCACATGCGCACCCTTCAATGGACCCTCAGGGTGCAATGGGACCAGCACATGGACGAGTCAGACCAACTAGTCCTGATCGCCTCTCCAGTACGCAAGGTACTACAGTGGTGGTTGGACCCCTTGAATCTTCTCCAAGGGGTTCCCTTCCAGATTTCTACCCTGCATCAGATCTTAACCACAGATGCTTCAGGTCTGGGCTGAGGAGCACACCTGGGTCCCTTCCAAACCCAGGGTTCCTGATCCCAGTGGGAAACCACCCTGCATATCAATGTCCTGGAGATGAGAGCAGTGCTCTGTGCCATGCAAGCATTTCAAGAGCACCTTGCTCCAGGCCAATTGCTGGTGCAGTCAGACAGTTTGTGTGTCATCTATTACATCAACAAGCGGGGGGACTCACTCATACCCCCCTTTGCAGGGAAGCCATGAGAGTGTGGTACTGGGCACTGGAGCACAATCTGACACACTCTGCGGTCCACATGCCAGGTGTCCTAAACACCCTAGTGGACAGTCTCAGCAGGACTCAGTCCAGCATGCACAAATGTGAGCTTCTCTCATGTGTAGTAGAAGATTTGTTCAACAGATAGGGTACTCCAGAGTTGGACCTTTTTGCATTCCCACTCAATGCAGAACTGCCCAATTTCTGCTCACTAGATCCAGGGCCTGCAGTTTTTGGCGAGATGCATTGTCCCTCTCTTGGAGCAGGAGGTTTCTGTATGCATTCCCTCCATTTCCCCTAATATAGAGGGTGCTGATCAAACTGCAAATGGAGAGGGCCAGTGTGATTCTGGTGACTCCATTCCGGCCTTGCCAGATATGGTTCCCTCTGCTTCAGCAGCTGGCAGAGACCAATCCCTCTGCCCCTTTGCAGAAATCTGCTGACCCAGGCTTAGGGGACCCTGGTCCATCCCAGCCTCAGGTCCCTCCATCTGCATGCCTGGTTCCTGAGAACATAGCCAGGTTCGGGGTCTCTAACAGGGTGGTGGATGTCCTGATGGCCACTTGCAAGCCTTCCACCCATACCACATATGCCATGAAATGGAAGCAGTTTGCCATCTGGGCTGCCAAACATTCCCTAGACTCTTTAACCTGTTCGGTGAATCATATCTTGCACTACCTGATTTCTTTGTCTGACTCAGGCCTTCTGTATTCCTCACTCAAGGTCCACCTTTCGACTTATCTGCCTTTCATGAGCCCGTGGGTGACCGCATGATTGCTCAGCTGGATGTCTCCGGTACTTTCCTCAGAGGCATCCTGCATTTGAAACCTCCAATCCATTCCCCTGTCTTGGATTGGGGCTTAAATTTTATTTTGGAGAAATTGATCCTGTCTCCTTTTGAGCCAGTCATGACTTGCGAGTTGAGCTTTCTCTTTTGGAAAGCACTATTTTTGGTTGTCATTACTTCTGCTCAAAGAATTTCAGAGCTTTAGGCCCTCTGGTGCGAGGAGCCATATTTGATTTTTCACAGAATACCAGTGGGCACAAATCCTAAGTTTTTACCCAAGGTGGTCTCTGAGTTCACACTAAATCAGTCTATCAACCTTCCTGTTTATTTTCCTGAGTGTGCTAATCCAGCAGAAGCACTGCTCCATACGTTAGGTGTGTGCAGAACTTTGAAGTACTATCTGCTTCAGACTAAAGAGTCCAGGAAGTCTAAGCAGTTGTTGGTTTCTTTCACCCCAGGTAGGCAGATTGCACTGTGTTCTGCTACAATAAGTATGGCAAAGAATTGCCTGGTGCCATCAAAGATCATGCCGTCAGGGGAATGGCTACCTCGGCGGCTTGTTTCAAAGGGATCTTAGCCGCTGACATTTGTGCGGCAGCCACCTTGAGTACAGTCCTCACCAAGCATTGCAGTCTGGACATTGCCTCAAGAGCCATGCAGGTTTTGGCAGGGCTATATTACAAAGACTCCTGTCTTAAGTTTATGGAGATCCAGTCACCCAAACTGTCTGTTTACTCTTATCACTGCTTTGTACTCGTTCCTGCGGTGTAACCTGATGACTGAGATACCACTGAAGAAGATAGAACAGTTATGTAAGAACTTACCATAACAATAGATCTTCGAGGGGATCGCCGTCATCATGTATATTTTCCCTCCCACCATCCTCCTTCTTGGGGCTCCTGTCTAGGACCTGGCTATTTGCTGTATCCAGTTTTTTACTGAGAGCTGAGTCCCTCTTTCTCTCCTCAGTTCCCTAGGGCATGAGGCTTGCTCCCTTCATCTCGGGGGGGGACTGAGGAGGGAGCAGGGCCATCTACACCTATATAGGGTTGCTGACATCGGCTGATGTTGACGGCGTGGGTGGCCCCCAGATGTACTGCTGAAAATATTCCTTGTGGATTCCCCTTCACCAATGGCGAAGGTTCCTACGGTGTAACCTGATGACTGAGATCCCCTCGAAGATCTACTGGTAAGTTCTTAAGTAACTGTTCTTTTTGCTTCTAGATTGAAGAAAGAGAGGGACAGGGTATAATTAGAGCATTAGAAGATAAGACATTCAGCCTGGAAGTGGAACATAAAATAGTTTTAAATGAATTAAAAGAGAGTTAGAATAATGCAGAGCTAAACTGAATAAAATATTAGATGATAAAATAGAGGGCATGCTCAGATACTCTCACCAATGCTATTTTGAGGTGGGGAACCAAGTGGGGAAATTGCTTGCATGGCAGCTGCGCAAGGAAACAGCCAGTAGGACAGTCCTGCGTGTAAAAAAGGAAGGCTTCCCTCAAGAGTTTGAATCAGAACCTTTTAAAATAGCAAAGGATTTTGCATTATTTTATAAATGTCTATATTCACAAAATCAGGTACCCAATTTTCAAGAGAAGATAGGTGACTTCTTTCGGAGGGTAAAAGTTGAAAAAATTATCCCAAGAAAATATAGAATTTTTGGATGCTCCAATTAGCATGGCAGAAATTACAGAATCGATTCAGAGGTTAAAGTCGGGGGAAGCTCCTGTGCCGGTGGTCTTGTGCCAGAATTTTACAAAACTTTTAGTGGAAACATCCTTCACATTTTGCATAGGGTATTTTTTTGCAGGGTTGGGGGAGCGGGCTCCTACCTCCTGGCAATACACCCAGATTTCTGTCCTGCCTAAACTAGGCAAGGATCCCATTCAATGCAGCTCTTACAGACCAATTTCATTCTTGAATGCTGGCCAAGAATTGTTTACCACAACTATGGCTAAGAGACTGCAGGGGTGTGTGGGGCTCTGGTCCATCAGACCAGACCTGTTTCATTAATGGTTCCAGAATGTATGCTTTCCAACACAGAGAACAGAGCCCCTCCCCGACAAAGCCATGTTTTATAGGTGAAGTGCTGGGGTAAGGTGTTCATGTTTGGCTGGTGATTTTCAAAATAAAAAATTTACTTTTCTGTAAATCAGCTCAGCCTCCATTCTCTGTGTTAAAGTGCATACGTTCTGGAACTGCTTGTGTTTTGGGGGTCAGCCACCCCAAGTCTGCACCCCACTCTTTACATTTGAGTGCAGGAACTGTTTGGACCATGTTTCATTAATGGCAGGTTGATCTATGACAGCATTTATCAGGTGCTGAACCTAATAACCTGGCAACGGAAATTCTGTGATCCAGTACTTGCTGTTTTCATGGGCGCCAAAAAGGCATTTGACTGGGTACACTGGAGGTTTCTGCACACTGGCAGGGATGGACTTTGGCCCTAAATACTGAGAAGGTATTAAGTTTCTTTATGCAGCACCACAAGCAATTATTAATGTAAACAAAGTAATAAATGAGAGATTCCAGACCCAATTCTACACGGATGGCACAAGTCACCGCCAAATGCGACTTTTGCCAATCCACGTTAAACCAAGGACCCTGCGCCTGATTCTGCATGGGGCAGGGTCCCCATGGCTAAGTCTTGCAACTTGCAACATACCCACAGGTGTGCCAAATGCAGGGTGTACCTGAGGGGCATGTCGCAAGCCGCATCCAACTATCTGTAGGGCACAAGTGCCCACACCAGCCCCAGTCCCCAAGCCTGTGAAGCCCGCATCGTCGCAGTGGTAGGATTTCCGCTTGCGACACCGGCAACCCGGTATTGTAAAGGTATTGTAATCCTAGATTAAAATAAATAAATAAACCCGGGTTCAGGAACGGATCCAGGTCATCGGAGGGCCAGTTGGGGGGGAGAAGGATTGAGCCTCCCTGGACTGTTCTTCTTCTCTGGGGAGAGGGTGGATCAAGCAATCAGAGCAGTGGCAATACCCGGCGGAGACTGGGTGCACTACTAGGCACCAGCACCTACCAGAATTCTGGGGCAGGGCAGATGCTAGTCATCACTGCACGTCCCCGCCCCTTCCTACAGGGGAACAAAAAATGCGTGGGGCCTCCATCTCTAAGAAGCACTCCCCAGGCTTCAATCAGCCTCCATCACTGGCTCTCCCCAACTAGTTACTGGTTCCACAGATTGGTAGGAGGGAACCAGTGCTGCGGCCCTACCCTCTGGGGGGAAAAACCGGCGAGGGCCCCGATTAGTGACAGTAGGTGGAAGTCTGGGGGCCATTACCGGGCAGAGCTTGACAGGGGGCCCTACCAGAAAAAATAGACTAAATCTGAAAAAAAAAAACCATGTGAAGCCCGCAAGGCTATCAGACCTCCCCGGCCCCAGTCCCCCATGGTGTAAACAGGAGAGCCCCTCAGAGATATTGGACTCCCATCTCGATCCCCATAATGTATACACAATAGCCCTGCAGGGCTGTTCATGCCCCCCACACCCCCGCCCCCCACCCAGCATTGCAAGACTACCCTGCAACCCCCAACCCAGCCGGACTGGCGCAGCCCACTATTCCACCACGCGATCGCCGACTGAGCCCCATCTGAATGTATACTGTATACATGCGCTCAATGAATGAATAAACTGTCATTCATTCATTGGCCTATATACTATATATATAGTACGTGCTCAGATGGGGCTCAGTTGGTGTCCGGACATGGTGGTGAGCAGTGGGCTGTGCCAGTCGCCAACTCCATACAGGTCCCGGGGGGTGCAAGGTGGACTGGCACTGCCAGATGAGGGGTTGGGGGGGCCACTAGACTACCAGGGAGATCGGGGCTATGTAAACATTATGGTGCAACATGCAATGTGGGGGAGTTTTTACATTCCTTGCAGGGGAGGGACTTGGCATGGAGGGGTGTGTGCTAGCCCTGCCGGGGCAATATGTATTTGTGGGATAGGTCATGGGGGGGGTGCCTGCTTGCTCTGCTGGGCGTTACTGTGTCTGTAGGGGATGAGGCATGATTAGCCTTGCGGGACAATCCCACTATCAATGTGTGGCTCGGGGCATGGAGGAGGGCACATGTCCCGGGAGCTGACCTGGTAGTAGATCTGCACAACCCCTGGAGGGTGTAAGTACACTTACACCAGCTAAATTCTGGTGTAACTGTACTTTGGCAGATGTCCTCCAGGTGTTGTGTAGAATAGCGCCCTGGGGACTTTGTTGCTGCCCTACCAGAATAGGTTGCAACTGCTGCTGTAAACCCCCCTAGTGCCATGTTGCAGGGGGTTTACAGCATAACTGGTGTCATAAGTCCACTTTGGTGCAAGCAGCCTGTGGCATGCCGTAGACTGCTTTGCAGAATACAGAATGTCACAACTCCTGGTGTAACTTGCTACTTGCACCATTTTATTTGGCGCAAGTCAAGTTACGCCAGGCATAGCCTTTTGAGAATCGGGGCCCCCCATCTTTTTGGGGTACCAGACAAGGATGCCTGCTCTCCCCCCCCCTTCCATTCACTCTGTACATCAAACCTCTGCCTACAGCAGTTAGAAACAATGAAGCCATTAAAGAGACCACAGGGGGTAACTGATACCACAAGATCTCCCTCTATGCAGACAATTCCCTCTTCTTCCTGACCTCTTCCCAGGCCTTCCCAGGCCTCCATTCCTGCCTGAAACTGAAACTATTTGGTGACATCTCAGGGTATAAAATTAACTTTGATAAATCTGAAGCCATAAACACTGGGGGACACTACCCCAGGGACCTTCTTCCCATTTTTCCCCTTTAAATGGGCACCACAAAATACGGTAAGATATTTAGGGGTAAGAATTTAACTTTAATTAAATACTTTATTTAAACTAAAATATTATAAATTGCTCTCATAAATTTGAGATGATATTAAGATGGTCTGTTCTGCCTCTCTCCTTGGGGAGCAGAATAGCCACTTTCAAAATGAACATCCTCCCCCACTTCCTGTTCCTTTTTCAGGTACTACCTATTAAAATCCCCAGCATTTTCTGGAAACAAACCCATAAATATATCATGTCCTTTATATGGGCCAGGGGCAGGTACAGAGTGAGCAAGAGGGTGTTGTCTTTTTTCCCAGAGCCCGGGGAGGTCTTGCAATGCCAGACCTCAAGCTGTATTACACTGCGGCGCAGCTGGCCCCAGTGGTGTCTTGGATAAAAAAGCATACAGATATGGAGTGGCATGAGAAAGAAGCCTAGCAGTCTCCCTCCATTCCATTATTAGCTCTACCCCCATGAAACTTACTCCAGAGAGATCTGGAAAGACATCACTAACCCATGGACCAGGCACACGCTCCAAATGTTGGTCCAAGCTAGAGATATCACTGGAACTCCTAATGAAGTTGCTCCCTTATCAATAATAATAGGTGATCCCAATTTCACACCCCTACGTACTGATTCAGGACACTTGAGATGGAATAGAATGAAGCTAACTAGATACCAGGCTCTGATCAATAATCGAACTGCAAAACATTGAGAATTGCAAGAGAAGTATGGTTTACCCTCTTTCGACTTCCACAGATACTTGCAGGTCAGACATTACATACAATCCCATGACCTGATCATCATGATAGGACACTCCCTTCCTTGGAGAACCTTCTGTACTGGGCAGCCACGTTGAGGGGAAGAAGGGGAATCATGTCACGGGCACATAAAATGCTACAGGGAGAAAATCACTCAGAGTTCACCAACTTGAGGCAGAAATTGGAAGCAGAGGCAGGAATTATCTTTCCAAAAACTGACTCAAAAAAAAAATCTGGGAAAAAGTTTGGAGAGTCATTGCTTCCCCCAGCTGGAGGGAATTCAGGTGGAAGTGCTTGAGTCGCTACTTCCGTACCCCGTCCATTACCTGCCACTTCAAACCAGAAGAAACTAATTTGTGCAGGAGGGGTTGTGGTCAAGTAGGAACACATTATCATGTCTTTAAGGCCTGCCCCAAAATCAGCTTTCTGGATCAGGGTTTGGGGAACTAACATTACCTATGAATTCAAGCACCTTATATTAGGAATAAAGATCACTGAAATTAGAGATAACAAACAGGGCCTGCTTCGGATACAATGCATGACAGGTCAGAAAGAGGTCACTTCAAATTGTCTCAAACCTATGGCCCCCTCCTTTGACTCATGGGTTAAAAGGGTGGAAGACATTCAAAGGATGTAAGAGATTAAAGCTAAACTACTGTAATGGCAAATACTGATTTTAGACTTCTCAGGGGCATACAATATAAGACCGCAAGGATGCTATCCTCAGTGTGTGGGTTGAGCTATGAAGACAGATTGAGTAAATTCAAATTATATTCATTAGTGTACAGAAGACTTGGGGGGAATCTGTGTCTAGTATATGGAGCATTTACCGATGATTATGTATGCGATTGCTCAAGATTACAGCAGACATGTAACTAGATCCCACCTGTTACAGCTCAAGGGAGAAACAAGTCGTACATCTAAAAGAGCAGCCTGGTTGCCATAGGGAAAAGCCTTGTACAGGAGGTAGTGTGTAGCAAAAATGAGAGAATTCAAAGGCAAACTAGATGACTGCTGTAAAAGAAATGATATAAGAGGCTACTCCCTTTGATTTAAGGGCAGGCTGTCATGGGGCATGTGCTCTCCTTGGCCCTTATAAAACTATGAGACCTTAGGATATTACCTGTTGAAAAACATATGGATCTCTGGGCTAAATGGAACTCTAGAACTGCTACAACATCCCAGGGTTAAGGGGTTCGTAGATTGCCTACCTGGTTAGAATAGCACTACATGAATAGCGCATACTAACACAGCGTGGTCTCTACCACACTACCACAGACAGCAACAGGGGAATTACAGTACCATGCAGTAAGTGCTACCCTGGTCACTGTCCATGTTATTAGTACCCTGCACTGCTCATTGTCCAGGGTACTGGTACATGGGTCAAGAGCCGGGGAATGGAGGAGGCTGGCTGGCTGAGATGCTCCCGTGGCATGGAGTGGTAATATAGGAGCAGCTCAGCTGGAAGGGTGGTGGAGACCAGGTTCTAATCCTGGTCTCCACAATTTTACTTTTGCCCCCATAATCCAACTTTGACTCGGAGTTGATTAATTTAATTATCGCAAATATAATGTTTTCCAATGGTAATGATCGCGAATCACACTTGCGATCGCTACCACTGGCATTGATTTTGTTGGTGGAATTGTCTCCTGCTGCTTTTCTTGTGAGCGTTGTTTGGATGGTGCTGTTTTTGACAGCACTGTCCGTACAGTTGCTCTTCCAACCTAGTGCTGTAGACTGTATTGGTTCAATTAGGGGCCCCGTGGCTTAGCCTCATCTCCCAGGTCAGTTAGATCGGTTCATTTCTTCATTTGAATCATTCACCAATATGATTGTGACATTGAAAAACTTTTAATGCTGTAGGGAGGGTAGCGTGTCATGCTGTATTTTGCCTTTCTGGCACATAGTTAAAAATAGTGTGTTTTATTTTTCCTTCTTTTTTCAGTTAGTCTACCTGGTTGTATAGTTCTATGATGATATAGGAAGTTGCATAAGTAAGAAGATGCGATGAACTCTTGAGTGTAGCAGGTGGAAAACACCGCCTACCTAGAACACATAGGTTTCAGCCACATGGGACAATTACATTAACATTGCCTTTTACATTATTATTAGTACATGACGTGGTATTCATGAAACAGTGTGTTAAACCTGTATAACCATGTTTTCTCTTAATAAAGATGAATTAAAAAAAAAAGAACAAAACCAGTTATTATAAAGTAAAAATAAATTATGTTTTTGTAATATTTATTGGCTTGTATGGGAGGTTCTAAGGAATCAAAGGGAATTTATATCTGGATATAAACAGCAAGATGAATTGATGAATTACCAGTTGTCAAATTCTTTGTGGGTTACATAAAAACAAAACTGCAAAATACATAGAAACCTGTCTCTCCATGGGCTGTTTTCCACCTCCACCTTGAAGAACAATGCTTTGACTGATGTGTGATTGAAGGCCACAGTTGACATTGACTCTTAAGTGTTGCAAGCAGAAACCGAGGCCCTGGGACTTTCTTGATCCTGCTCCTGATCCAGCATTATGAGCTGTTGATCCAACACCCTCCAGTCACTGCTCACTCTATCTAAATGCATTCACACTAGTGCAGTCCTCCCCAACCCACCTTCTACAATTATATCTATTGATCCTATGTGGAATTTTATATTTGCCTTTTGCACAACTGCCAATTTTTATGGCTGTGGGTGGAGCCTACAGATGTTTTGCATTCAGCTCTTCAAAAATGGCTGACCATGGCAAGCTTCCATTGAACCTTTGGAAATATTCTTTCAAACGTCCAACAGAGCTTGGAACACTCCGCCATGGTCGGTCACTACAGAGTAACAGCCGCACTATTTCAGCTGTTGCCCCACATTCAGGACAAGAACTACACATACATCTGCGTACATGTGCAGTTCCCTCGCATATCATCTTGGGAATGGCAAAATGCCATTCACCACAACCAACGTAATGCGATGGCGCTTATGTCTGGTCTTGTCGATCACCATCTTGGAGATGGCACTGTGGTGCTTTGTCGCCAGAGCTTTACAAGCTTGCCACATCCGTATCGTGCTCTGGCTAGAACTTGTGTGACCTGTTGCAGCTTATTGTAATCTAATACTCTAAATTTTGTATTTGCCTTTTGTACAGTTGTTGCACCTTATTGTAATGTACTGTTCTTCCATCCCCCATCCCCAGGATACAACTGGAAACAAGTTGTTGACAACTCAGTATGTCTTTCCTGGAACATTTTTTGAAATAATTAACTACAGTAAATAAATAAATTATTTTAAAGGTTTCTGACTTAGGCTACAATACTGCAGACAAACTGCTTTGCGTACTTTAGAAATAAATACATTTCCATAGAGATTTCTGATTTAGGACACAGTACTGCAGACAAACTGCTTGCTGTACTTTTGAAGTAATAACTAAATACATTTCCTCAGAGGTTTCTAATTTAGGCTAAAGTATTGCAGGCCACCTGCTTTCTGTATTCAAGACTCTTGAGTTCTATTATCTCAGAGGCTTCCTCTGACCTTCCTTTGCTCAAGGACATATTACAGGACTCTATTGAGATGCATGAGCTGTCTGCATGTTTGAAATGGTAATTGGTCCTTGAAAGAGAGGCTCATTTCTAAATGGGCTTTTACCTCATTTATCTCAGGGTCCAGCCTTTATCTCAAAGACCATTAGTCCTGCAGAGCAAGGGGGGGAAGGGCATCATTCATCTTCAGCATCCAGGTGTCTCCTTATCTTTTTTCCACTTTGTTCCCCCAGGCTACAGCAGGAGCCCATCCATCTAGGATGAGTTATGAGTCCTCATTAACAACATTAAGATGTTTTTCATTGACAAGGTGAAACAATACAGAAATGCCAGTTTTAACAGCATTTTCTCAACTCAATGACTGCTTCTCACAAGGGCTGTGTGTCAGAGTTTGAGAGTTGCTCTCAACCTCCATCATAACCCTGTACACAAAAGCCAATCCTTTCAGGAGTTCTAATGTTGCTAACCAGTCAACTGCTGCGGTGATGATGGCACTTATGTTGCCATATTTATTTATTAATTTTAAAATGACTCCAGCCAGGATGACCCCATGAAATGCAGCATCCCGTTTACATATGGGGGTGTTCAAGGGGGCTAGCAGCAGTCAGCAGGTTGGCATAGTCCATCAGGAATAATTATGTACAGGAATAATAAAATGTAAAGGTAGGTACATCCAAACAGTAACCAAATCAAGCTAATAAAGTGGGGTCACAGCAAACGAGAGTATGGGCATTGTTATGCAACATGATCATAATCCGGAGGGGGGAATTCTGGATCCAGACAAACACAGGCAGTAAACTACTGGAGACACAGGCCTCGGGAACTGGGATGTAATGGTGGTGGTAAGGGGCTTTTCTTACTCTGATTAGAACTGATTCTAATTAGGACAAAAAGAGATTCCAAGAAGTTCTTGTTTTTGAACCTATTTTGTATGTTAAATACCACCTCTGAGATCACTCATGTTTGTAGAGTGATCTCACGCACATGCTGAGAATATTAGAATCCTGAAGCAAAGGCGAGTGAGTCAGATACCCTTAGAATGTGAGTCCACTCTTACAACTCTATGAGCTGCCTCAACTGCATATTAATATACTAATTGAAATGCTGCTTTCCCAAAAAATTGAAACAGCAATCTATTCACACTTGTGAAGAACAGGAACCATTTCAATATATGTACTGTATTTAGTGCTCTTTATTTCTGTGATTTACAGGAACAAAAAGGAAACCCAGCATCATGGTCAACACCCTGCACATAGAGACATCAAAACATTGTAGTTCAGGTTAAATCCTGTATTAGCAATCTAAACAGATAAAAGTTCACTAAAGCTGGTTAGGTACACACAGCAGGTAATCAGGTGGAGAAACACCCCCTCTCCAACATCACAGCCAAATGTTATTTACGTAGGTAATGCTTTCTCAAGGCTTGAGAAAGCGTTACCTACGCGAAAACGTTTGACGTTGGGAAGGGGGCGTTTCTCCATCTGGTTACCTGCTGTGTGTACCTAACCTACTTTGGTGAACTTTTATCTGTTTGGATTGCTAATACAGGATTTAACCTGAACTGCAACATTTTGATGCCTCTACGTGCAGGGTGGTGACCGTGTTGCTGGGCTTCCTTTTGTTCCTGTAAATAACTGTTTTGTCTTGGCTCTGGCCTGTTTGTTTAACCACCTTCTTTCTTGTAGTGCTCTTTATTTCTGTGATGAACACCCCTTTAAAATTCCAACAGACATGGCTTCCCTCATGACAACAGCTTGGCGACACAGTATACTTCATAACAATTTTCATGGCTCAGTAGCCTTCGCCACTGTTTTCAGGTGCACCATCGGCTGCGGGTTTAAAACAAACATTTTAGTAGAGAAAGCTTTCCCTGAGCTCCCAAGGCTAGGGGCTGCTTCGAGGGAAGCCATGTCTGTTGGAATTTTAAAGAGGTGTTCAACACCGAAATAAACAACACTAGGTAAGCAGATTGAAATGGCCCCTGCTGCTGTTCTCTGCAAGTGCAAACAGACTGCTCTCTCAATTTCTTGGGATAAAAACATTTCAAATATCTGTGCCTGCTATTCTGTACCAAAGCATTGTGTGTTACTGTGAGAAAACCATACGTTGGTCTGATTGAGCAGGAACAGTTGCCCTCTTTCATTGCTATTGATCAAGTTTGAGCAATAAGTACATTAAAAATTCAAAAACCGCTGTCTCCAAATATGCTCATTTCCAGGGCTGCTGCACATGAGACACAACACACAGGGCCATGCACTAGCAGAATCAGGAGGTGGGTGCAGCTCAAAACAGGCCAGAACCACAAAACACGGGGAGGCTGCAATCGGGAGAGGTTTTCTCTGAGAAGGTAATTGGTTCAAATCCAAGAAAATTCAGCAAGGCAGCACAAGATGACATGAAATAAATTTAGTACAGAAACTAGGAAAACAGTAGCAAATTTCCCAATGCTTCAACCCGGGATGAGTCTTTGTTAGGGGGTGGAGGCAGCAGGTATTGTGTTTTTTATGAATTGTATTTACACTTGCAAAAACTTCCTTTTCTTGTACTGTTTGTATTAATTGTCACATTTTGGGGAATAGATATGTATGGCAGACTTGTGCAGGTATACTACTGTGGCATTAAATTGTAACAGTATATATTACATCTGCAGTTCCTGGTAGGGCCACCCCATGATGAAGACTCATTCTGACTGAAACCACTGGAGAATTTGATACTGCTCTTCTAGCTTCTGCAACAAATTGATTTGATGTTATCTCGTGCTGCCTTGATGACATTTCTAGGATTTGAACCAATTACTTTCTCAGATAGTACCTCTCCCAACTCCCAAGTGTGGCTTCCCTGTGTTTTGTGTACATAAGACACTGTTACAGAATGAGAGTATCTCATGCACTGGGACAAGGGAGCACTCCCCACTGGTCAAGAGCACTCCCTTAATCTTTATTCAGATCTTATTTGCAAATATTTATTTGTTTCAGAAAGAGACTGGAGGTGTTCCTGGGGACACAGGGCCATCTGGTTGACCATCAACATGGCTTTGTTCAGGGCATATCATGTCAGACGAACCTTGTGGAGTTCTGCAATTGGGTGACAAAGGCACTGGACCAGGGAAGGCCAGTGGATGCCCTATTTCTGGACTTCAGCAAGGCATTTGACTCGGTGCCACATTCATGGTTGTTGGACAAGCTGAGGAAAATAGTGGTGGGGGAAAAGATGGTGGGGTGGATAGGGAGCTGCTTAACTGGGTAGTTACAGAGAATGGTGGTCGGGGGGAGGTATCATCTCCTAGAATGGTCATTAGTGGGGTCCCACAAGGGTCAGTGTTGGGCCTACTCTTGTTTAATTGCCTACATCTCAGACATCAGGGATGGTATCAGGTGTGAAATGAGCCTCTTCACTGATGACTTGAAGCTGGGGTGGTGGTGGATGGGGAGGAGGGTAGAAAGGCCTTACAGGGGGATCTGGATACTCTTGAGAAGTGGTCATGCACTTGGAAACTGAGGTTTAATGCCAAAAAGTGCAGTGTCTTGCACTTGGGGCTTAGGAACACTGATCATGAGTACTTTTGGGATGGGCAGAAACTGCAGGTTTCGTGGGGGAGGATATTGGGGTGTTTGTGGATGCCAAAATGAATAACACTGAGCAATGTAGGCAGGCTGTGGCAAAAGTGAATAGAATGCCCAGGTGCATTGCCAGGAGAATAACCTCGAGGAGATGGGAGGTACTTCTTCCTCTGTATAACTGCCTGGTCAGACTGCACCTGGAGTATTGCGTGCAGTTTTGGCACCCGTACTTAAAAAAGGACATTGCCCTCCTGGAAAGGGTCCTGAGTAGGGTGACCAGCATGATATAGGGTCTGGGGGAAAGATCCTATGAGGACAGATTTGAGGAGCTGAACATATACTCCCTGGAGGAGAGGAGAGGAGAGGAGAGATAGAGGGGATATGATCAAGGTCTTTAAGTATCTAAAGGGAGTGAACAGGGTCAGCCTAAATAGGGTGTTCCAGCTAAGGGAGGAAGGGACCACCGGGGGCATTCCATTAAATTGGTTGGTGGGAGGCTCAGGGATAAGACTAGGAGACGTCACTTTACCGAGAGGGTGGTGGACCCATGGAATGCACTGCCTGTGGAATTGGTGGCTGTTGATACAGTGGGGTGGGTTCAAGAGGGGTTGGAACAAATATAAGGGAAAGGTGAAATGGAGGAATGCCAGGAACGGGGAGTAACTATGGTGGGGAATGGGGTCGGGGGGATTATGGGGGAGGTAAGGGGGGAGCAACAGTGTCTTGACCATGTGCTGCTATTCGAGCAGACTCAATAGACCTTTTAGCCCACTCTGCTAGGATTTTAATATGTTAGTATGTAAAAATTTAACCAGGGCAGACATACTAAGCTGATAACAGCTCACTGCCATATGCGTCCTGGGGTGAAGGGTGGAGGAAGAAATATAAAATAATGCATGGGGAAGTGTGGTTAATGAGTATTTTATACACACCCGAGGTGTGTGATGCCCCATAAACCCGAGGGTGAAGCCCAAGGGGTTTATCTGGGCATCACATACCGAGGGTGTGCATAAAATCTGAGTTCCCAGACTTCCCCATGTTTTATTTTTTATGGCTGTGGACTGTGCCTTCAGCCATTTTGGGATTGATCTGTTGCCTTAAAATGGCCAACTGTGGCACCTTCCATTGGACTTTTGGAAGTATCCCTCCGAAAGTCCAATAGAGCCTATAACACTCCACCATGATCAGCTGCTACAGAGTGACACATGCACTATTTTGGCTGTTACTTCCATATTCCGGGACAAGAACTGTGCATGTGCACCTTGCGTGCATATGCAATTCTGCTGGCGCCACCATCTTGTGAATGGCAGAATGCCATTCACCGCAACTACACATACGCGAATGACGTGCATGCACAGTTGCGTTGCCACAGCCATCTTGCAGATGGCACTCCTCCCGCACCTCCCCACTGCTCCTGTCCTCCCCACTCTCTCCATTCCCTCCCAGCACCGGCAGCAAATAAAACCCTCCCTCTCCTTCCCACTGCGGCTGTCCTCCCTGCTCCCTCCATTCCCCATCCCCACACCAACATCAGGGTGCCCAATCTCCATGTCAGCATCATGTACCCCTCCCAACTCATGTGGCACACTGCTAGCCCACCCCAGTGTGCCCAAATTTAATGTTTTTTTTTCTTCCCTCCATGCCAACATCAGGGTGTCCAGTTCCCGTGTCAGCATCATGTACCCCGCCCCATCTCAAGGCACACTGGCAGCCCACCCCAGTATGCCCAAATTTATGTTTTTTTCTTTTTTTTTCCTGTAAATAAAGAACACCATCCCCCCAACATCTTTTTTTTTTTTTTAACTGTGAAAAAGAAAGCGGTCCCCCACCTTTTGCTTATTTATTAAAAAGTCCCCGGGATTAGAACATAGCAATTGTGAGTTTTACTATGAAGAAACTGTGCCAAGCTTTCATTTCATTTAATTGCTAAGAAGCCTGTCATTCACACTGGCAGCCTTGCTGAGGGAGCACAAGTGAATAGCCAGCACAAGGACAGTCTTTCACACAGGTGCTCGGGTACATGGAGGGCTATTTTTAGAACTGTGGTTTATGGAACTCCGTTATTCACACGTGTGAAAAACTGAGTTTGTGAGGTTGTGCCAGTAGGTTGGCACTAACCAGTAAATATCATATAGTAAAGGAATCAAAAGTACATAACAGAAATGCATCATTAAATAAATGGTGAAATACAGTGCACCAATAGGAGGAGCAAGGTAGAATACATGCAGACATGCATACTGGTATTCAATGAAGTGTAAAACAGCACTAGGTGCAAATGTTAGGTAAAAATTGCACTGAACAGTAGCAGTGAAGCAATCCCAACTGGGGGAAAACAGTTTTTTTTTGGGGGGGTGCACCAAGCAAATTAGGATGGAGCAAGCCATAGAGGGGAGCGGGGGCGGTCACTTAGGTCTGAGGTCAGAGACAGTTGCAGCAGGGAGTTTTTAAAGTCACAAAGAAGTGACTAAAAGAAGAAAAAGGAAGAGGCAGAGCAAATAGACAAGTGGAGAAAAGACCAGACTTTAGGGAAATGGCATGGGAAGGCAAATTGGCCAGCAACAGATTTCCTGTTGGAGACAGAAAAAGGGACTGGAAAATAGTGCTATGAAGTGGGTAGAAGGTGGGAGGGGGAGGAGAAGAGAAAGGGCGGGAGGGAGTCAAACCAGAATTTGGATATAAAGAAGGCACAGTAGGCAAGGCGCCTGGCATCAAGCAGGGAGGAGAGGGGAGGGAAAGGGACATGGTGGGTACGAGAGGGACAGTCCAAGGCAAAATGCCAGAAGGAGTGAGACAGTCTGCATTTCAGTTATTTGCTAATTATATGTCAATGCCTAATTTGAATTTTGAGCCAATACATTTTTTTAGGGCAAGTTCTTATTTGTTCTAACTTTTCAAACAGAACAAGCTGTAGGAGGTTAATTTTTTTATTTTTGAACTAGTTCTGCCTGTCCCTTCTGGAAGTCAGGAGTATTTCCTGTCAGCTTGTGGTAGAAGTACACCCAACTATTTTCACTAGTTCCCATATGGCACATACAGTAAAACCACTTGACAACTGCAGCTGCAGCTGTATTGCAAATCTATGGGGAGTTTTTCAGCCCTCCTGCCCACCCCCACTCACCTCCTTAATTAAATACACCTTCTCCCCGCCCACTTTCTGCCAGGTGCCCTCCTATTAGCACACTAAAGGACTGCTGAGCTCTGATTGGTGCTCAAGCAAGGCTGCCAGGGATCCTCTTTTGGCACGGTCTTTTGCCTGAATTTCCTAGTGACTGACCTTATATTTCCTTGACCATTATGAAGGGTGTTGGCTCTATCTACTGCCACCTAATTGGCCTGCTCACCCTAGTCCTTATCTGTTACACTATCCCTAGGCAAAGTACTGGCTCAGATATTAACTGGTGTCACAGTACTTTACCTTCTCACCTTAACATGGGTTGTAATCTTACGCATCGTACTGTACTCATCACAAACCAGTTTCCCCCACTTCAACCAGCATTTATCGTGCAGCACTCCCTCCTCTTCTCTGTACAGGTGTTTCTCTTTGCATCTCTGGGGGGCGTCAGACACCAGCCAACTGAATCCTCAAACCCCCCTTATCGCACTCACAGCAAGAGCCAGACTAAGATTTTCAAACTCCTTCTGATTGCTATTAAAAATATTTTACAGATCCTCCTAATCTGCTCTGGTGACATTGAACTTAACCCTGGCCCACCCTCTACTATCTCCTCCCTTTCGGATACAGCAAACCTGAAAGGGTTAAAAATTCTGCATGCTAATGTCTGTAGTCTCTTAAGAAAGCTGGACCTAATCCAAACTTGGATGAACCTTTCCACCCCTGATGCATTGGTTATCTCTGAGTCATGGTTTAAACCCTCAATCCAGGACACTGAAATAAATATACTTTCCTATAAAGTCTATAGAACGGATAGACAGACTCACAGGGGTGGAGTTGCTATATATGTACATGATAAATACTGTGCTTCTATCATCATCTCCACCTCTGAGCCTAAAGAATATGATAGTCTTTCAATCAAATTACAACTGTCCCCCCCCAATCCATTCAAATCATAGCATGTTATAGACCCCCATCGGCTGGCCTAAAGATCATTCAGCATCTGAGCACCCTGCTCAACTCTGCATCCTCAGAGGTCATAGTCTCAGGTGACCTAAATCTTGATTGGTATACCGCCTGCTCTAAACCACTCAAGAAGCTGAGTGATGCCTTTGATCTCCATCAACTCACTATGGAACCCATCCAGCCAAACATTAAAAATCCAGCCAACAACTCTCTACTCAATGTTATATTGGTTAACAAGCCCCATCTGTTTTCTCACATGGGAGTGCTTTTTAGCTATCTCAGTGACCACTGCATCATTGCATGCATAAGGACTCTGCCAAAAATGATCTCTTCCTCCAGATATATGCAAAAGAGATGCAGACAGAATTTTGACATTTCCGCCTTCCTTACTGACCTACAACATTCTAATTGGCAAGAGTTCTGTCTTGTCCCATCCTTTATTGAAGCGTATAATATTTTCCATAAGATCCTCAAGGACGCAATTAACCGGCATGCTCCACTGGTAAAAACCCATACAAAGAAAATCTCTGGCCCCTGATTTTCTTCCAGCCTCAAGTCGGCTCTTCTGCATAGGGATGCCTTATGGAAAAAGGCACAGAAAACTAAGCTTCCTGTTGACCTGGGCTTCCTTCAGAGCTGCCAGAAATCAATGCAGTAAGCTTGTAAGGACTGCTAAGTCCAGTTACTATAACACCAAACTGAATGCATCTACTCACAGCCCATCCATCTTTTAGAAGACCCTCAAGGAGGTTGAAGGACATAAGACATCCAGCACCTGTCCATCCAAAATTTCCATCAACAATGCAGTGCTCACAGATAAACATGATATACTGAATGGGCTAAACAACCACTTTGCCACAGCTGGACTGGCCTTTGATTCCTTTCCTGCTTATGCCCTGAGAGACTATCTCTATGGGCAGGACAACCCCCCACAAAGGCTGTGTCATCCTTCTCCTTCAGCCAGATATCCCTGAAACAAGTCGAAGACATGTTTATCAATCTAGACACTAGAAAAAGTGCTGGTGCAGACTTCATTGATCCGTACTTTCCAAAAATTAGCTACCATGTATTAGCCGTCCCCATAACCCACATCTTCAATCTGTCCCTTATGAAGAGCTCCCTTCCAGACAGCTGGAAAACTGCCCACGTTGTCCCTTTGTTCAAATCCAGGGATCCTGCAGACCTCAATAACTATCGGCCTATCTCTCTGCTTCCCACCTTGTCCAAAATGTTGGAAAATATTGTCAGCCTGCAGATTAGAGACTATCTAGAACTGCATAACCTACTAACCCCTATATAATCTGGCTTTAGACCTCAACATAGCACTGTCTCTGAACTTGCAAAAGTTACTAATGACTGGCTGAATGCATTGGACAATAAACTCTTTGTAGGTGCCCTATTTATGGATCTAAGCAAGGCATTTGACACGGTGGACCACGCCCTCCTGCTGGATATGATATCCTCTGCAACTTTGGCCTGGATTGTACTGCTCTCAAATGGTTTGAATGCTACCTTGTGGGACAATTTCAACAGGTTAAAGTAGAAGGAAACTTTTCCCCCATGAAAACCCTTCATAGAGGTGTACTGCAAGGCTCTGTACTGGGCCCCCTTCTTTTTGCCATCTATGTAAATAACCTAAATGCTGACATCCACTTATTCGCAGACAACACTGTCTTATACATTTCCCAACCTACCCCTGAGATAACATGGTCAAACCTCCAACTTGAATTTAAACACCTACAGAGCAACCAACTGCAACTTAAAACTACTGCTCAATGCAAAAAAAAAAAAAAAAGCTATGCTCTTCTCTCCTTTTTCGAGGTCTACCCCTACTAATGTGATGGGTGGGCAAACCTCAATTACTACTCTCCTCAATGAACTTCTTGAACTAGTACATAAATTAAAATACCTGGGGATGTGGATTGACCACAAACTGTCCTTTCTTGACCATATTGAAGAACTTTCCAAAAAACTTAAACAGAGGCTTGGCATATTCTTCTGTATTAAGCACTTGCTAACATCGGAAGCAAGAACTACGTACAATCCACCTTCCTTCCATTACTTGACAATGGGGATATTCTGTAAGGACAAGGGAACAATACAGCTCTAAAAAAACTTGACATCTTATATCACCGGGCCTTAAGATTAATATCGGGAGCTCCCTACGCTACTCACCACTGTTCCTTATATGCCCTGGCCGGCTCAACCTCCCTCAGCATAAGACGATACAAAAACGCTGCAATCTGAACCTATCGTGCTATCACCAAGAAACTGCCCCTTTATATCTCTGACTGCCTCCCTATTTGCTGCCCTGGATCGTATGCACTAAGAAGATCCTTCTATATTACTCTAGTTATTCCTAAAGCTAAAACTCGATTTGGCAAATTTTCCATTGGCTACTCCCTCCCTACCCTATGGAACAAGTTCCAAAAAGTACTGCAAATTACCACCTCACTTCCCTTGGTTACTTTCAAAACCCCACTGGCCAGGACAGCTACAGAAATTTGTAAGTGTGCTTCATAAAACCCCCATACATACACTTCATTCATCTATCCCCTACCTGAGGCCCATACCACCATGATTGCCTACTGCTTTTTATCTTCTTTAAAAGTGGTCTTGCCTACCTACAGTTTCTGGCCCACATTTCTAGCAGTGCCTCAGCTAGCTATTTCCCTGGGCTCTTCCTCTATGATCTATATTTGTTTCTCAATTCGTAGAGGTGGCCTTTCCTCCCTGCAGACCTCTGCCCTCCTGGCCATTGGCTTGATATCGTGCCAGGCAGATTATACACTATCTGTATTGACTGGTACAGCTAGCTAATAGAATTGCTATTGTATTTTGTTTATATCAATCTTTATATATCCTAACCAATCTGTATAAATAGCCAATTGTTATGTTGTATCTGCTTGGAATATTTACTCTATGAGGATGTGCTGTTGTGTACTGCAATGTTATTCTGTCACATACGTAATTATTACCTGGTTCATCTTTAAATGAGTTCTTCTCAAAGATGTTTTGCCTGGCTAAATAAAGACTGATTGATTGAAAGTAACGGCCCTGGCTAGGCTGGTGCAGACTAGGGCTGCTACCTGATTTGACCAGGACACTCCAAGCTTGGGTTACTGCATCCTGACAAACAAAACTGAAAAAATGGAAGATGTCCTGAGAAGAGACTACAAACGAAGAAAAATCTCTTTGCTGTTATTGGGGGAAAAAACAGAGAGATAGAGAATTTAAATATCTTAAAGGACAGTTGACACCTTCAGGAGAACATTAAAAAAACATAACATTTAGACTCAGTTCAGCTTGTATTTCACACTAGTTTTGCATTCCTCCTGCGTATTATTTATGACAGGTCATCTGCATGAAAACAGTATCTTTGGTCCTGAAAACTTCATCTATTCCTGTTGCATTCTCCCTACCTGAGGTCATAATGCCCTGCTTGTGACATCACAGTTACTCCCATGGCAACAGATTGTGATGTCACAACAAACGATTATGATTGGAAGTAGGGAGTAAGCTACAGATGTAGATAAACTCTAAGGGAACTCTAAGGGATAAAAATCACAAACTCGTGCAAATTTACTCAGCAATAAATAATGAAGAAGAGAAATATATAGAATACACATGGAATGCAAGCTGAATTGTACCTAATTATTATGTTTTTCAAAGTTTTCTTTGAGGCGTCAGTAGCTCTTTAAAGGAGCAGTTCATGTTACTGAGCAAATTATGCACATATACTTTTTTATTTCAATTTAGATCACCTCATGACATGTAATATTACCTTTTTTCACTTCACTCTGAGGAAGGGAGGGTGACCATCTGGGTGCCTCAGGGATCAGTGCTGGGGCTGGTCCTCTTTAAAGGGTCACTGTCAGCTGTATGGTGACATTTTTTGTCCCATTACAACAAAAGTACCTGCACTCCATGCAGCCTTCTTAATGGCCCTAAAATGTATATACCTGCTGGGGATGTCAAAAAATTAGATATTTTGTTTCCATTTTAATGCAGTTTGAAACCCTAATGAACCGCTCTTATCTGCAGCTGCCTGATGTTGATGCATGCTCACATACTGAAAATGATGCTGAAGTGCTAGTAGAATTGCCAAGGATACATTTTAACAATGTTAAGCCCCATAAAATAAACATGGATATAGGTTATATAACCAGAACTGTGCTCACTTTTATAATTCTTTTGCCATAATGAGAGGTATATTACATGGAAATCCACATTTGAAAGTCAAGTTGTGACACCAGGCATGTGCATTAATTTATTTATTTTTTTGGATCAGCCCCCATCAGCCCAGCCCTGTCACCTACATCCTGCTGACTTACCATACTGGAGATTTGCTCTGGCTTATCTCCCACAGCAGGGAGGAACCCCGACCACCTGTCAGACACCAGTATACGGCCCCAGGATGCTTCCATCCCAGGTGTATACTCTGGCTTACTCCCCAGGGTGGAGCCTTTGGGAGGGGGAATCACCCTCCTGCCAGATGCCAGTATACATCTTCGATGTTGCCACTTGGTAGTGCAAGACCTGCGGCGCGAGGCGGGTGACCTCCTGCTCAGCCCCATTTTCTGCCATTTTGCCCAGGGAGGCAGGACGTACAATGATGTCAAGGGCACAAATACTGATGTCTGTCCCACCTCCAGTTACTACAAAGGGGTCAACAGTTGCTTCCCCAGCTTCTGCCAGAGGCCAGTCATGCGCTGGGAATTCAACCCCCCTCCCCACTGGAGAAGAAGAGCACTCTCTCAGACACTCGATTCTTTGCTTGCCCCCCCTCAGCCAGCCCTCTAACTCTCGAGTCCATTCCCAAATCTGAGATACCGGCATCCCAGGCAGAAGCCTTACTGCTGCACCAGTGGGCCATCCAGCATCTGCATTGCTGCACATGCTTGGTGTCACAGCTTGGCTTTCAAACACAGATTTCCATGTAATATAACCCCTCATTTTGCAAAAGAATTGTATGAGTAAGGAGAGCTCTAGTTATATAACCTATATCAGTGTTTATCAAATAGGGGTTAAAACTCTTCCATGGATGAGCCTGCTGGCACTTCAGTGTCATTTTCAGTATGTCAGCGTACATCAGTGTCAGTGTTCACAGATAAGAGTGGTCTGCCAGGGTTTCAAACTGCATTATAAAGGAAACAAAATATTTCATTTTTTGACATCCCAAGCAGGTATATACAATTTAGGAACATTAAGAAGGCTTCAGGGAGTGCAGTATTTTTGTTATAATGTGATAAAAAAATATCAGTACACAGCTGACAGTGTCACTCTAATGTCTTTATTAGTGACACTGCAGAGGAGCTGGAAGGGAAGGTACCTTCTGCCTCTGTGCTGATGATAACAAAATCTGCAATAGGACAGATGCTCGGGGGGGGGGGGTGGAGGATGAGCAGAGACCTGAACAAATTAGAGGAGTTATCAAGGGTATAGAACCTAGGTTTCATTGCAAAAAAGTACAAAATAATGTACTTGGGCCACAGAAACCCAGAAGCAGAGTACAATATAGGGAGTGGTATTGATGACTACCAAGCAGAAAAGAGGTCTGGGGTGATCATATCTGATGATCTAAAGGAGGCCAGGAAGTGCAACAAGGCAGTTGGGAGGACTAGTAGGATGCTGGGGTGCATAGGGGTACCACTAGCAGAAAGAGGGACGTGGTGTTGCCTGTATAGATCAGTGGTAAGACCCCACCTAGAGCACTGTGTCCAGTTCCAGAGGCCACATACACGGAAGGACACAGACAAAGTGAAAGCGTTCCTGAGGAGGGCAACTAAAATGGTTCAGGGTCTGCATCAAAAACCCTATGAGTAGACACAAATGGACCTCAATATGTACACCCTGAAAGAGAGGAAGGAGGGAGGATGTGATAGAGACCTTTAAATACCTCACAGGAGTAAATAAGGTACAGGAGGGAAGTATTTTCCAGAACAAAAGCTGCTCAAGAACAAGGGGACATGATTTGAAGCTGGGGGAGGTAGACTCAGGAGAGATGTGAGGAAGTACTTCTTCACAGAAAGAGTGGTGGATTCCCTGGAGCAGGCTTCCTGTTGAGGTTGTATGGGTGAAAACAGTGGTGTAGTTCAAGAATGCATGGAAGAGCTGTAGATCAAGTATGGCCTGCAGTAATAATGTAAGTAGGGAAGAAAGGGCAGGCTGGGTGGGCCAAGCGGTCCTTATCTGCCATCAGATTCTATGTTTTTCCAAATTTAAATTCTGCTTCACCATTTTTCGTGATTTGAAATAATTAATGGAGACCATCAAATATCATTGCTGCAAGGATTGCCTCCATATTTTCATATGCTGAATTTCAACACCCATGGCTGATCCTCTAGGCTAGGGCTCGAGGAGTTCATGGAATATTTGGTATCTGTGTCTAGAAAAAGTGACATAATCTGTCTTGGTGATTTTAACCTAGACTAGTCTGGTCCTAGCTCCTCACTGCTATCCTCCCTGATAAGCAAGGCCAATCTCTCTCAGCTTATTCAGGAACCCACTAGGATCTCCCACGGTGGTGACTGCGCCACTCTATTAGACTGGATCCTGACAAATAGGAAGGAGTTCCTTACCTCAGCCGGTGTTCTCCCGGATACCATAAGTGATCATTACCCAGTTTACTATATATGGGATACCTTCTCCCCCTCCTTCCCATCAAAAGTGTTAACTTTTTCCAATCTCTCCATCTTTGATATGGAAGTTTTCATTCATGATCGTAACCTGGTTGACTGGTCTCCCCTCTACTATACTAATGATATAAACATCGCTACAGGCTATTTCAACTCTCCCCTACTATAGCTGCAAAATAGACACATCCTGGTTACCACGAGAAGGGTAAAAGGAAAGGTCACCAAATGGCTCAAGCGTCCCGTGCTTCACCTTCTGAAACTCCGGGACAAACTGTGGTCTGCTTGGAAGGCCTCCCATATACCTACTGACTTTGAAGCCTACAGAGCCCTATGGAACACCTGCCAAAAGGAGATTCACCTGGCAAAAAGCTCTTATTACAGGAATCACTACTGCTGTGACTCAGCTCACCAGTGGTGTCAAAGGAAATATGGATAAGGGCCTACTCACAGGAGCAGTGTTCATTGACCTTTCTAAAGCATTCGATATGGTCCACCACCCACTTATACTGACTAAGCTACAAGCCTTAGGAGCCTCTGACTCTACCCTACCCTGGTCTGGGAGTTACCTGGATAACCGCTCTCAGGCTGTTGCCTTCTGTAAGGCTCTCTCCTCCCGCATTGCTATCACCCGCGGTGTTCCGCAGCGTTCAATACTTGGTCCTCTACTGTTTTCCCTCTTCCTTAATGATATTCCCAGTCCTTCTCTTCAAAGTAGCATACTCATGTACACAGATATTCTTGTGCTTTATTATTCTTCCAAGTTTATTGCCACTATAAACCTCAGCCTCTCACATGACTTTCAATCTCTTCAATCCTGACTCTCGGATAACCATTAGAACCTTAACAAAGGTAAGACTCAGGCCATGCAGTTTGGATCCTCTAAAAAAAGTTCCCTCCGAGTCTCCTAATCTCCTTGTCCATTGCCGTGATGGTACTACTGTCTCCAACACCTCTACTTTCAAATACCTCGGGGTTACGCTTGACCCAGCTCTTGATTTTTCAGTGCATGTCAATGAGGTTTGTCGATCTGTCAATGCTAAAATTGGCACAGCTTACCACATGCGTCACTCACTCAGTCACCCCATCAGCTAGGTTATCAGTAGCTAGATGTGTACTACTCCCTCAACTTCTGTATGCCCTTCCAGTTCTTTACCCTACCAATGCCAGTGTACTCTGCAAGTGGGACACTTCCTATAATAATATCTGCAGGTTTGCCTTATCAGCTCCTCAACTAACTCATCACTGCTTACTCTACTCTGGCTTAAACTGGTTGTCTCTCAAAGACCTCCGGACATATACCTTAGAGTGTTTTGTTGACTCCCTTACTAGACCTTGTCATCCAGCCTCTTTGGCTGATTTGTTTACCCTGGTCTCTCACTCCCACTCCCTTAGGTCCTCTTCCATCCCAATGCTCGATGTACGGCCCTGTGCTACCAAAATAGGAGTACAGGCATTCTCCTATCTTGCTCCTAAGTTCGGGAACTCACTCCCCCCTCATATTAAAAACTCCACCTCCCACCTTTCTTTTAAGCATTCTCTGTTCTCTCACCTCAATGCTCTAGGTATGTGCAATTGCATGTATATGGGAGTTGCCACTTAAGTCTCCATGCTATGTAACCACCTTTGTATAACTTACTTTCATGCTATGTAACCGCCATTGTATAACTTACTTTCATGCTATGTAACCGCCATTGTATAACTTACTTTCATGCTATGTAACCGCCATTGTATAACTTACTTTTCTGTACCTTATTTATGTGCTTCCGTTTTCAATTAAGATTGGCTAAGCATCGACAAGAGTGTGCTCCTCCCCTAGCTAATCTCAATTCTAATTTTTTGTCTACCATCTTTCTGTGCACATATAACTGTCTGCATGCCCAATCATGTGATGTATCACAACCTGTACTGTAATTGATTGTACCTATGCTATTGTTGAAGTGTACCACTGTTCACTGTCTGTATTCTCAATTTTGTACTCTCTCGGGTTGTGCCTGAAAATAGGCAGGATAGTTGCCTAGTGCACTTAACTGGTTACCAAAAGCCAACAAATAAATATTAGTGTCTACGGCAATGGACAAGGAGATTAGGAGACTCAGGGAACTCATTCACCTCTAGAGCTGGAATATCAAAATATTGAGTTCTAGCCCCACACAAGGCACTCAGGGTGATACCCATAACTGACACTGTAATGTAGTACAAGGGGGGTATTGCACTGTTGAGGTGCTGTCTTTTGGATGAGACAAACCATGGTCCTTTCTGCTCATCTGTGGTCACTCTCTAGGCAGAAGTGAAAAATGCTATGGCGCTTATCGATGAAGACGGTGGGGGGGGCCCTGGTGACATAAACAATGTTCCTCATCTGTGCAAATAGGTCTATGCAACAGACTCTTCAGGGTGCACCCAAAAACAAGCTGTCATAGCTTAGTGTGCCTTTTCTGGTCAAACAAATTATTGATACCTTGGATTTTATGTGAGGTTTGTCCTGTATCAGAGGGCCGCACACCAATTATTCATTAGGTGACCGTTATCCTGCTAAGTTAGAGATGTCAGCCTTTCTTTTGTGTGTACAGTTATGCCTTCTGTCAGTAAAAGACAGCAGGGAAATGTATTATGTTTGGGTAGTCTGCTTGATCTGGATGCTGAATCATGTACTGGAACTGTATGTACTTGTGTGTGTCAGTAAACTTTAAACATAAAAAACTTATAGATAGATTTCTTTTTACATGAACTGTTGCTTTAAAGATTTTACCTGGTTCCTCAACTTTGCAATTTCTGATGCACCTGAAAACATCTTCAAAGCTGTTGACATGCACAAATACATTCCTATGTGCATGAAACTATTATTAGATCAATGAGTCACCCTACTAAGTTATGTCCAGCCAGGTATCTAATTAGGATTAAAGTGAGGAAATAAGTTCCCACAGTTATAGTTGTTGGTATTTTTCATAACACTTTATGTACCTGTCTGTCTGTCTTGGGTTACTTTGTTTCTTTTATATTGAAGTCTTTGTCAATCTGTACATACTTTTGTACTGTATGAATGGTTTTCTGTCATGCTTTACTTTTCTATTGGGATTTTTTGTTTCTTTTGTCCCGAGTCAACCAGCAAGAGATCTACCATTTCGAAAGTAGATACAGACAAAAGAAAATGACGACCCCGACATGCCTTTTCTTTTGCTATATTCACTGCCATATTTACATCTATCAAAAAGGTTTTATGAAAGCGATATGGGATCTACATGGTTTTATGCAATAAAACATTTCAACATTCCCCACATTGTTTGAATATTAGTTCAACAGTGTCACTGCAGTATATTGGTAATGGATACTTTATTTTTGCATGGGTGAAAAGAATAATGCAGACATGATGACAAACTTGTCCTGGTTTCCTTTTTTTCATTCACTCTGATGACACCTAAAACAATGATGTTATAACTATTAAAAATAATCTGATCCCTCACTTATTTTTTTCCAGCAAGACGCATCAAGCCTCATCAAGTAACTCAAAAACAAACATGGCAACCTATAGTTTATTTTGTGGATTTTACATGTTTACATTGCCACCTGACATTACGTGCTCCTCTGCAAAAGAACCAACTATTTCCAGCTCCCAGATTCAAACAACCAGTACATCTGCTCCTAATGGGAAACAATACAGTCTATGCAGTCCAACACAGGCCCACCTACTGCACTAGTCTAGCGGGGGCCCACACCAAATGAGTTGTAGTCTGTTATACTGAACTTACATAGAGGTTTTATGTTATATCATACGGCAACGCAAAAGCAGTCAATACAGAAAGTAGTTATTTTTATGAGTTTCTTTTTGTGTATCAATCTCATTTTTAGGAGACCATTGTACAGTAAATCTGCAGTGATTCAACACCCTTGTCCAAATGAACTTGCTGTTGTAATGTCCATGTACACATTGCCACAGCAATATAACTCTTTCACAATAATAAAACTTCACAATTAAAGTTCAAAAAGCTGTGCAAAATGTAATAGGTGTTTGAGAGCTTGGTACCAGTACTGAATTGTAGAAAAGTGCTGTTCAGATCTTAATAAAGTGCTTGTGCCAATGCAATAAAAAATGCACATCCAGCTGATAAGGGCTTACAAAGAAATCCAGCTACGTAATCACAGTGAAGTGCAGACAAGTCAGTAACAATGGTAATAAGGTGCAAAAAAAGATTTTAGGGTAGTGTGACTGTTTGCAGACTGAAAATCCTTGAAAAACGGGCTATTATTTCAATTGTCTGATGAAGGGTCATGCCCAAAAGTCACCATGCTGCCCTCATGTCATCTGACGGACTCTCTTTGCTGCTGACATGGTACCAAGCTCTCTCCTGGTGCTTCCAGTCACTTTCAGACGTTTTTTTCAAACTGTTTCTTTTCACTCCAAACATTCTAGCTAAAGGAGTAGTACAGTTAGAATTTGCAAAAAGATATGTTGTGGAGAGTGTTTTGATTTTGTGTGTGTAGTCCCAATGTGTCCTTCCCTTTGTCTGCCGTTAGGAGTTTTTTTTATAAATTAGCCTGCTAATTTTATGGAAGTTTATGGCCCTTGGGATCTCCATCTTAGCATGGTTTATTGTTCTTCTTGTTCATACAATGTCTCCTGTCTCATGTGACAGTGATGTGTATCCAGGACCATGGATTCAGCAAGCACTGGTTCAGTCAACTTTACAACAGCAGAGATGCAATATTAAGTAACTTTCCTATCCAGTAAGCAGTAATTGCTACATTTACAGTTCAGCAAATACTTGAGGGCTGAGTGGGTTATTCTCTAAGAAAAAACAGCTAGTCATTACTAATTATAGCATTAATGATCTTGGGAGATTTGTATGCTTTTTATGGCTGTTAGTAGTTTGATGAAATGAAAAGTTTTAAAAGCAGAACATTTACTCCTGTTGGTTAGACTTGACACACGCACATGGAGAAAAAATATTGAATTAGAGCTATTTAGCGAAGGCCAGAATATCAGGCTCCTATCTGTAGTACTTGCTGAATCAGTGGTCCTGGATTCATCACTGTCACATGGGACAGGAGGCATTGTAGGAAAAAGAAGGGCAATAAACTATGCTCAGATGAAAATCCGCACAGGTCAAAAAACTACCATATAACTAGCAGGCTAATTTAGAAAAAAAAACTCAACAGCAAAACAAAGGGCAGGACACACCAGGACTACACACACAAATCAAACACTCTGCACAACATATGTTTTTGCAAATTTTGACGGTAGTACTCCTTTAAAGGGAAACAGTGGAAAAGGCACAGCTTTACCTAGGCACTACAAAAATGCATGATTAGTGCTTTCAGACCGTAACATTTTTTTAACAAGTAACTCTAATTGATTTTTTTATTGATTTAAACAGCGGCCTTCAACTTTCACTTTCTATTGCTGGCAGCCACCATTTCATGAGTAGCAGAGAGCTTCCTGCGCTCACTTTATGCTAATATGTCCTGCCAACCAATAGCAGAGATCAAACAGGCATATTAGCATACAGTGAGCTCAGAAAGCTCACTGCTGCTCATGAAATGGCTGCTGCCAGCAACAGGAAGTGGAAGTTGCGGGTAGCTGTTTTAAATCATTAAATAAAGTTGTTGCTGCCTGAAAGCACTAATTGAGAGTTTCTGCAGTGTCTGAGGAAAGCTTTGTCTTTTCCATTGTTTCCCTTTAATACTGAAGCAATGTACAGATGAATATACTGAGGAACATCTTGATTTTGCAAGCTGCAAGCCACAGTTTATTTTTACTCTCTCTTTTTGGAGCTTTAGAATAATGAAGACACAACGTTTTTAACGAGGGTTTCTCAAAACAGTGCTCAACAAAAACTGCAAGTATACTGTTACTTATTCATTTGCAGATCCATGCATCATTTCTACTTCGCTCTATCCAAGTTACTAGGTGGGCAGGTATATCCCGATACAGGGAGGTAAATCGCCCCCCCCCACCTATTTTTCCGTGATGATGCAGCTGCACTTACGTAGCTCTTCACACTGCGAAGAGCTTTTTAGTCTTTAACTTCATTTTCAAGTGATTTTTTGCTAGAATACTGATGTATAGCTCAGCATGTGCATTTTTTTCTCATAGTTTATATACGCATTATTTCCTTGCACTGAGTACGTTTCACAACAAGGAACAACTGAAATTATAGCCCCTTTTTCAAGGAATTTCACAGCCTAAAAACAGTCACACTACCCTAAAATCTTCTTTGCACCTTATTACCATCGTTAGTGACTTGTCTGCACTTCACTTTAATTATGGAGCAGGATTTCTTTATAAGCCCCTATCAACTGGATGTCTTTTTGTTTTTTTGCACCAGCACTTTATTCAAATCTGAACAGCACTTTTCTACAATTCAGAGTGGTACCAAGCTCTCAGTGGCACCATGTGATCAAGCTGCGTTGCAAAACTCCAGTGTCACAAATCCTGACATAATGCTGCCAAGTGCACGCCTGTCACCTAGAGATTATATTGCATGTCAAAATATCGAAAACTAAGTAAAACAAAAAACACAAAGAAGCCCACACAGTTGCCAGCACCACACCATTTATTACCAGAACACAGAAATACAAATCAAACCCACACACAGCTCATGACAGCAGCAGCAACAATGTAGAATAGAAACAAGCAAGTCAATCACAGAAAAGGACACATATAGAACATACTTTCCAACACAGAAATCTAGCTACTGACAGCATCTGAAACCCAAAACACTGCATCAGACATGCACTGCCAAATTGTAAGCAATACCCCTCAAATAGGCGTACAAAGATTGGGTACCATATGACCTTATAATTTATGCAATTTTCTGGTTCAAGTCCCTATACTTTCTCTTAGAAGAAGTAACTGGTTTACTGGTCACCACCTGCTCCATAGAAACACAGAAATTGTTGGCAGATAAGGACCACTAGTCCCATCCAGTCTGCCCACAAGTCCTATACTTCTTTGTGGCCTCTGACCCTATCTGGCCAGTGGCTTTTCATCATGCACCCCAAGGTTCCCTTATGCCTGTCCCAGGCATGTTTAAATCCAGTTTCACCTCAGTAAACCACTGTTCAGTCTGCAAGCTGTGAAGAAAGTGCCAGATATTATGGTGGCAAGCACAACAGAAAACACCAGGGGAAAAATCATGAACACAAACAGACAGCCACGGCTCACCACAATGCAGAGGCCTTTGTCCCTCGCACCCCCCAATGTGGGAAGCTTTGCACCCCACCCCCCAAACTGTATATAACAAACTCCAGTCTGCTCAGCACTGGAGGAATGGGAATATCGCAAGGCAGCCATATGTTGCATGCCACATTGCAGCATTCAACATTTTGGCAGCAGTTTTATTCATGTGACACCTCACACACCAACGTGGATATCCTAGTAATATCTAAAACTTGGTTAAAACTTTCCACCCCCAATATCATGGTCTCCCTTCCTGCCTACAATCTCTTCCGATATGACAGACCCACCAGGGTTGGGGGCATAACCATCTATATTAAAGATAAGTTCACGGTATCCAGAATTATCCCTGCCACCTTGCCTAAGCAATTCGACTCCCTGAATGTGAATATCCCCCTATCTCGGTGGCTTAAACATAGACTGGCTAAATCCCGACAACAGATGCCTGCAACTAAAAAGATTCTGTGATGAAGTTGGTTTCACCCAATTAATAACGGATCCCACCCATCCTAACCCCAAGTCTCTCTCTCCAACAACTCATTACTCAACATCATACTCACGAATAGGCCTCACAAGTTCACCCATTCTGCTGTATTCCATAGTGATGTTAGTGACCACTGCTCTGTGGCCTGTGTCCGAGGGCAGTCCTCCTTTAAATCACCAAACAACTTCACATGGAAAAGGAGTTACTGTAATTTCAACTTATCCAACTACCTACTTGACCTCAGCCTCATTAATTGGTCTGAATTCTACCTAAATACAAATGTCAATGTTGCAGCCTCACTCTTTAACAAGGTTCTGTGTGACATTATAAACAAACACGCCCCTTTAATACAATGTAGAACTCAGAAACTCTCCTACCCCTGGTTCACAAATAATCTTAAGGCTGCATTGAAAGTAAGGGACATTCTCTGGTCCACAGCCAGACAAACAAAACTACCAGTAGACTGGTCAGCTTGCCACAACAGCTGCACCACTTTGATCAGGGAAACCAAAGCAAACTACTTCCTATCTGCATTCGACTCCGCAAAGAACAACCCAGGCAAATTATCAAACAAGCTGAATGGTACAAACAATCCTCCTCCTTACCTAGCAAGGACTCCTTTGAAGGCAACATCCTATCAGATAAAGCTGAAATCTTATCCAGCTTCAATAACCATTTCTCTACTGCAGGTCTCACCTTCGACTCCTCCAAAGCAGGCACCATCATGCCCAGCTTTCCCAAACCATCACCGACACCGACCAACTCCTCATTCTCCTTTACCCCATTCAACTTCAAAGATGTAGAATATCTACTGATCCATCTTAATGTCAAGAAAGGCACTGGTGCCAATGGCATAGGACCATACTTCCTCAAAACTGGGGCCAGGTATCTAACAGCCCCCCTTACTGCACCTATTTAACCTGTCCTTCAGCTCCAGCACAGTACCCGACAACTGGAAAATAGCACAAATCTTACCAATATTTAAATCTGGAGACCCCATGGACCTAAACAACTACTGCCCCATCTCCATCCTACCCCTGCTCTCCAAATTACTCAAGAAACTAGTAAATGTCCAAATAAGAGATTATCTCACCAACACAAACCTAATAAATCCTGTACAGTCTGGCTTTAGACCTGCCTACAGTAAAACCACAGCCCTAGCCTCCATCACAAATGACTGGCTCCTCACAATGGATAAGAAACAAGTCACAGGAGCTGTCTTTTTGGACCTAAGTAAAGCCTTCGACACTATCAACCACAACTTGCTCCTTGACACACTGAATTTGCATGGTATTTCCGGTTCTGCTCTAAACTGGTTCAGCAGTTACCTAACCAACAGACTTCAACAAGTGAAATCTGATAACTCACTCTCCCCACTTGTTCCACTCAGGAGAGGAGAGGAGACCCTCAAGGCTCCATCCTTGGACCCCTCCTTTTCCTGCTCTACATTAACTCCATCAGTAATAATATCAGCAAGGCTGAACTTCACCTATTTGCTGATGATACAGTAATATACCTTTCAAGACCATCTTTAGCCGAAGCCCATACAGACTTTCAAAACAAGTTTTATCTGCTTCAACACAACCTTGCCCATTCCAAATTACTCCTAAATGCAAAGAAAACAAAAAGTGATGTATGTCTACTCCAACCACCTGCCACACATCACAAATGCACTTGATTCCTTGCCACCAATCAAAATACTCATAGATGATGACCTTGAAGTAGTCCAAAACTTAAAATACCTTGGCTGTGTCCTAGACCACCACCTAAACTTTGCTGCCCATATCGCAGCACTAACGAAGAAACTCAGACAGAGAACTGACTTCTTCTATAAAAATAAATCCCTGTTTACCTCTGATGCGAGACTCTGCCTAGTTCAGACAACCTTCATCCTGCTCCTCGACTATGTGGACATTTTATGTAGCCACTGCTCTGTTTCCTTGCTACAGCAACTGGATACACTCTACCATAGGGCACTACATTTCATCTCTAATGTCCACCATCAGACCCACCATTGTGACCTTTATGCCTCCATAGGATGGACCTCCTTGCAAACTAGACACCTCACCCACTCCCTTACTTGGCTCTACTTAGCTCTACTGTCAAAACTCCCCCCGTGCATCTCAAATCTCTTTCAGTGATCGGTCGGCAATTACCAATTGCGTAGGAACACCTACATTATGTTGAATGTACCAAGTGCCCGATCTCGCTTCAGCGATATGACCTTAATCCATGCTCTCCCTACTGCTTGGAATAAAGTCCAATCCATCCTTAAATTACAAAACCTAATCCCCCTAAGCAGCTTCAAATCATTGATCTCCAGCAAGCTCAGCGAAACCTGCACCTGCCATTAAGAATCACTGCCAAGCATCCTGTGTATCCCATTCCACCTACAACCTCACAGGATCCCAATGTTCTCCCTCCCTCCCTCACCACACACCCTTGGTCCTCCTCCCCACCTTCCTCAGGCCACCCATGACTCCTACTTGTCTCTCCTTCTTTCCCACCCTCACCCCTCCACCAGACTTCACCCTATCTTGTCTCTACCCTACCCAATTACATGGTTATTCCCTATCGCTCTCCCACCCGTACTCTATTCCTCAGCCACCTCCTGCCATTACCACCAACCCTCCATACATACTCTTCATCATTCACAGTCCACCTATCCCCCTTCTCTTGCTCATACCCACTCCCTTACACCCAAAATAGCCCCCACCACCAGCAATCTTCCACCTCTTTCATCACTCCATCCTCCTGCCCCACTCTCCTCTTATTTCTAAACCTGCCTGTTCTCTATCCCGCCTGTCCCTGTCCTCTTCCCCCACACCTCCCTCCACTCCCCTCCCTCAGCATTCCAATCAACCCCTGGGAATTCCATCCCACTGTCAGCCCCCCAGTTACAGCCTTCCCAGGACGTTACTCCAAGCTGACTACCACTTCTTCATCACCCACTGTTGTCCACCAATTCTAGGATTATGCATCTTCCTGTATAATACATTGTTTTCCCCTCAATGCTAATATTACTGTACGTATTGTATATAGCTGTACATATGAAATCTCTGTAAGTCCTGTTGTCACTGTGTGTCCTTGTTGTAACATGTTGGTTGTACCAGGACCTCCTTGTAAATAAGCTTACTCAACGGAGCATTTCTCCCAAATAAAACTGAACTGAACTGAATATTGACTGGTTACCCAGTTACCTGTTACATTTTGCACAGCACTTTGCACTTTAATTGTAAAGTTTTAATATTGTGAAAGTGTTATATTGCAGTGGCAATGTGTACATGGACATTACAACTGCAACTGCATTATGGACAAAAATTAAGAAACTAGGGTGTTGATGGACTTTTATTCAAAGAGATTTTTTTCATATAGAATCTCTGCAGATTTATTGTACGACTGTGATTTATTATGATTTATTGTGCCGTGATGCACCTGGGGCACAAGAACTCAAAAGCAGGATACACGTTAAGAGGGGGAGGACATTAGGGTTATGGAGCAGGAAAAAGATTTAGGAGTAATAGTATCTAGTAACCTCAAGGTGTGAAACTAATGTAGCAGGGCAGTGGGTAAAGCAAATGGGATGCTGGCATGTCTTGGTAGGGGCATCACTAGCAGATGGAGGGAGGTACTGATGCCCCTCTACAAAGCCATGGTGAGACCACACCTGGAGTACAGAGTCCAGTTCTGGAGGCCACATCTACATAAGGACATAGATAAGATAGAGGGGGTTCAGAGAAGGGCGACCAAGATGGTGCAGGGTAAACCATACGAGCAGAGATGTAGGGAATTGGGGCTGTACTCCTTGGAAACTAGGAGGGATCGAAGGGATATGATTCAAACTTTCAAATATGTCAAGGGGATCAACAAGGTGAAGGCAGGGAGTCTACTCCAAAGGAAGGATGGTGCAGTAACCAGGGGGCATAGTTTGAGGCTGCAGAGGGAGAGATTCAGAAGCAATGCGAGGGGACAGTTCTGGTGGTGGAAGCATGGAATAGGCTTCCGGAGGATGTGGTGGGGGCCAGAACAGTGTTGGAATTCAAGATAGCATGGGACAGACATATGGGGTTTTGTGGGATCAGGAAGGGGGCCACCGGAGGGGGTGGAATAAATAAAGGGGTGGAAGACAGCAGACTAGATGGACCTGAAGGTCTTTTTCTGCCGTCAAGATTCTATAATGACTGTCTCCTGAAAACAAGATTAATACATAAAATGAAATTCAGAAAAATAACTAATTTCTGTGCCAGCTACTTTTGTGTTACTGGATGATATGATATAATATAAAACTTCTATCCAAGTGCAGTATAACAGCCTACAACTAACTTGGTGCGAGCCCCACTGCATGACTGATGGAGGAGGTGGACTTGTGTTTGATTACTTGCTCCTCAGTCTTCACTACCAAATCAAAATGAAAACACTTTAAGTCCACTTGTGAGTGCTCTACCTGACTGCTACATATCTCTAGAATGAAACTGCAGCCTTTTCTGTATTGTACGGTGTACCAACTGTTGTTGAATTTTTGTGTTGCTGGTATTTTAGCTTCAACTGCTAGTCCTGTACCTCTCATCCCCCCACCCCTTCAGTTTACATCTGTAAATGAGTCTGCTATTCTCTGTATGATTTACCTGGTAAAACATTTTAAATTAAATAAATCATGGACGAGGAGGTGGGTGTGCAATTTATATGAGGGACAACCTGCAAGGTTTTGCCCATGCAGCGACCCATCCCTGGGGATAACATGCAAGCAATTGCTGTAGAAATTCTCCTTGGGGCTCACAATAAGGCTGTTACTGTCATATCAGCATACATTCCCCCACAATGCACTGTCATGGGTTTTGACACACTCATCGATTGCCTAGGTAATCTGAGTCTCAACTCTGAAGTCATTCTGTTTGGTGACTTCAATATAAACTGGCTCACCGATAAAACAACTCCTTACAAGGATGCTATTGCCGTACTCCACTTCTTCCAACTTATTGAAGGTCCCACGCATATAAACTATAGGACGGGCCCAAGTACCTTATTAGACTGGGTACTCTCGAACCGCCCTGCACATATAACAAGATACCACCATGCTCCCTTATGGTGTGAGTGACCACTTCCCTGTAACTTTCTGTTGGTCCAATAGGTTTTCCAAACCACCCACCAGAACAGTAACTAACAGGGTCCTTCTTCGTGGCCACCTTGATTTATTGAAAAACGACCTTTGGCACAGTCACTGGTCTGCAATATACTCATCTAATGATGTTAACTTTGCCCTTGAGCACCTCATCTCCCTCTTCAATGATGTGTGTGACAAGCATGCCCCTCTTAGAAAGTGGAAAGTCAAGAGTTATAACAATCCATGGATCTCCCCTGACATTATTGATCTCCTAAAGGCCAGGGAACTCCTCTGGTATAAAGCGTGTTACTCGGGTAATCAGTCTGATATGCAGTCTTATAAAAAGGCTAGAAATGATTGTACCAGGTCAATCCAGGCCTCAAAAAACTCTTACTATAAAGAAGCCTCGTCTCGTGCCTGGAATGATAGCAGGCAATTCTGGAGGAATCTCAGTGAAGTCACTGGGAAGGATCCTAAATCTGCCCCTACTGTGCTTAACATAGGTGGGGTCCCTACATTAGACCCAAAACCATCTAGCACGCCTTCAACCCAGCATTCACTGACTTCAGTGGAGTTCTCCCCCCCAAGACTTTTTTAGCCCTACCTCTCCCACTGTTGGCCTTAACAATCCTGCCCAGCCCCCTACCCATCCGCCTTTCTATTTTAAAACTGTCACTCTTAAAGAAGCCAGGAAGTATCTCCTAAAGGTGTTGGGTAAAGGTTGTTACAGCGGAGACACCTTGAACCTGAAGTTTGTCAGTCTTTTTTCAATTGTTTAACCAGGAGTCTTACCCTGGAGGAGCTACTGGCACCCCTTACACATCTAATTAACCTTTCCCTAAGGTTTGTCCACTTTCTTCAAAAGTGGAAATCTGGTAGTGACACCAGTCCATAAGGGTGGAGATCGTGCCTCTCATGGTAACTACTGACCTATTTCCATCCTACCTCCAGTATCCAAAGCCCTTGACAAAATTGTCTCGGACCAGCTGGTTGAATACCTGGATAAGTATCAATGTGTATGCCCTCAGCAACATGGGTTTAGGGCTGGACACATCACCACCACTGCCCTGCTGTAGTTCAAGGGCTACATTCATAATTCCCTGGACTAGGGTCAGATGGTTGGTGCTGCATACATTGACTTAACCAAGGCATTTGACACAGTTAGCCATACCCTTCTGGTGGAGCAACTTTCTAACCTTGGTCTCTCTCCTCCCGATGCCATGGCTTGGTTCAGGAGCTACCTTCTGAATCGATCGCAACAAGTAAAGATTGCCATTGTCCTCTCGGACAGTAAACCTGTCAAGTCAGGAGTCCCACAAGGATCAATCCTGGGTCCCCTTCTGTTCAGTGTCTTTCTGAATTCACTTTCCCTTTCCAGCCAGGTACGCATCCTTCTCTATGCGGATGATGCAGCCCTCTTTACTAGTGCTACTGATCCCAAGGCAGTTGAACATGAGCTCCAACAAAACTTTGCTGGAGTAGAGAGTTGGTTTAACAACCATAAATTAGTCTTGAACTATAAAAAGACAAAAACCATGATGTTTTGCAACTGCCCAAAGCAAGCACAGATACTACCGACTCACTATCCTAAATTATGCTGGAGCATCACTGGAGCTAGTACTCCATTTTAAATATCTAGGGATCACAGTTGATGGCACCCTCTCTTATGCCAGGCATATACATAACTTATCAAAAGTCATCAACATGAGCATTGGACTCCTGCACAAACATAGGTGTAGTCTGACTCCTGAAGTCCTCAGCACTGCTATACACAGCTCAGTGGTCTCACTTGTGGACTTTGGTCTTATCATATATGGGTTGGCATCTGCCATGTCCCTCAAACGTATTACAACAGCACTAAATAAGGCCTGCTGGCTCCTCACAGGTGCAGGGTGTCTAACCCACACCTGTGACCTATATGCACAGGCAAACTGGCTTCAGTTCAATGATAGACTTCGATACCAAACCTATCTCCTAGCCAAGAAGATTACCTCTGGGCTGATGCCTCCTGGGGTTCAGGAGCTTCTTACCCCTAGTGCCAACTCACGTCGAACCAGAGGATCAGTTTGCCAATATTTCAAGATCCCTCAATGCTGTACCTCCCAGGGTCAAAGATCTTTTGCCTACCGAGTCCCGCTCTGGTTTAACTCACTTGCTATTGTCGTCTCATCTGCTGTTACCTTAGGAGCCTTCTAATGGAAGCTTAAACTCCAACTTGTCTCTGACTCCAAATGTGACTGCACCCACTAACTGCCCATGCCAACTTGCCCCAGGTCACCTTGGCACAGCTCCTGTGACTTATGTCTACTCTCCCATGCAGTTAAACAACCTGACAAGGCCTCTGGGCTGACATACATTCTCCCCTGCACCAGATCATCAATCGCTGCCACCACTGCTATCTCTGTCATTACCCAATATTCTCACTCTCTGTAATTGCACTTAGTTAATGGACATACTTTTTACAATGCCCTTACGCCACCGTACATTTTCATGGTATGTAATGACTCTTGCTCTTATGTAAATTTGTAGCTGTGTAATAGTGTCATTCTAATTACTGTATTGCCAATCTAGTGTTTTCATTCCTTTGTCTGTGTTGTTGTCTTGATTGATGATATGGAACCTATATAAAGAGCTTTTGCTCATAGGTATTATCTGAATAAAGAATAAATAAATAAAATAAATAAAAATGTACTGGGCAAAAAGTTAAGCATTTAGCATGAAGTGCAGAAACATCAGGGGATGTCCTTTACTGAAATAGGATTAAGTGAGTTCTTTAACAAAAATCTATGTAAACAAACAAAAATAACTAAATTTACGAGCCTTTGACTGATTTAGTGGTCAACCCATAAATGGAGTTGGAAAACTAAAAATTGTCTGAGTGAAAAAGCTGTTTTGCTTTAAAATGTTCTAGTACAAATATCAGTGGAATATTAGTAGCATTAAACTGGGTTAAATAATATCAAGGCATTGGTAGTAAGCCAGTATTTTCATCATTTAGCAAAAATGTATGTCTGACATCTTTATAGTCACGCTCAGTGTATTTTTAATTTCCCCAGATATAACAGCTTTTATAGCTAATTTGTAATTAATTACTTGAGTCAGATGGCTGCCACACAATTTTTTTTTTAAATCTCTTTTGTTGCAGTTACCTGATGAATGTTCGTACTAGAGTCATACTGTTAATGTATTAGGGTGGTGCTACCACGTTGTTTTGATGATGAATAGCACAGCACTGTACTAAGATATTTAATTTTTTTGTGGTGCACATGGCACAAGAGTGGGAACTTTTTTTTCATTTATACTTTTTCCCTAACCATGCCCCAGATCCACCATAGATTGCCCCGGGGCCTGGAAGGGAAGGGATATCCTCCCCAACCCAGTGACTCTCATCTAGATTGTGGGTCACTGAACCAGTGATGGCACAGGGTGGGGGCAGACAGGCAAGGCTTTGTATAGCCTGCATCTGCCATTTTTTCCCAGTTTTTCCTCCCTGCTGCATTGTAAGGACATGTACATGAAGGCGTATACACGCTACAACTGCAGCCCCTCCCTTCGTGACATTAAAGCTGCCCATGCTACCTCCAGGCCTCCACCCAGGGGCTGCCAAGGGCTGAATCAACAAGGCTTCCTCCCCCAGGAGAGAATTGTCCTCTGGATGCTCAATCCTCTCCCTCCCCAGCTGACCCGAGCTTGTTCCTGAACCCGGGTCACCGGCCTGGTGAGAGGTAAGGCACACAGTGCATCCACCCTATGCACCACTGGGCTATCTGAGAGCAGGAACTTTTAAAAAACTTCAAAATCCTGCATCATCATTCAGGAATGACAGAAAACCAAAAGAAGAATGGGTATATTATTTTGTTTCTTTGTTTTTTGCCAGAAAACATTATTACTGAATAAAGACAGGGTGACTAACGAATGCTTCTGCTTTAAGGAAATTTATGTTGGGATTATGCTTTTATTATTGCTTTGCACATCATGCTCAGGCCTCATGATAAGTGTGTGTCTTTTCATCCTAGGTCAGAGCTACGGCAAGCCTGTTAATTGGATGGATTCCACCCCAGAGGAGGTTCAGGCCTGGGACAGCATGATCAACACACCCAATGTGTTGACAGAGACTGTTCTGCCTCTTCGATGTGACCTCGCACCCAGAAGCTAGAAGCACATTCCCTGCTTTTTCTTGCTACCAATGACTTGTAACTGATACAGCCAGAAAATTATTTTACCTAAACAATTTTTTTAAAATAACACTTTTAGTTTTGCATGCCATGGAAAGAACTTTGTGAAGCTACATCTTGCTGATAGGAAAAGTAAGACTGCAAGAAAGTCATGGTGCATGCATGTCTGGAAACCGTGGTCCAGCACCTTGGTAGAACTAAGAGTTGTGAGGGCTCCTGGCACTGGATTTTCAGAAAGACATGAAACTGAATGTTGAGGGTGAGAATAAAAACTGAACACTGCCATCCCCACACTCCATCAAAATACTATAGGCTTTTAAGGGACTTAACCTTCAAACTGTAATTTCAATCTGTAATTTTAGGCTGCCCCAAACTGTTCAGTCACATTATGAGGGTAGCCAGGTCTAATTTCTTTCTATATAGATAATACAGGAGTGCTCCATGTCCCACTGTGGCACTGCCATGTTCAGGAAGACTGGGTGTGCTCGAAGATTTTAGGGCCTCACCAACAACCATTCTTACACTTACCATCTGACAAGTCTGGCATCTGCACTTGTAGAGCTCAGCATGAGAAGTGCCAATTTATTCAGCACTGAAAGGGTTAGTCTTCTTAGGGATCAGAATTAATGAGCAGGTTATCCACCAAGACTTGTAACTTATTGTTGCAACAGAAATGTTTAACCTTTTCTATGTTTAGTTGCTTTTTTTTATTGGTCTTCTAAATATTTCAGATAATGCAGCACTTATTGCACAGTCTTTTGAGAAGCATTGAACTGTCCCTAAATGAACTCTCAGCTGGAGTCTGTGACATCACACTATGTTGCCATGGAAAGTACTATGATGTCATAACAACATTAGGAGAGAGATGTTTGTATTTGTACAGCTCTTAAAGGGAACATAAACCCTTTGTTTATGTTTTGAAATATAACTGTAAATGTGGGCATGTGTAAAGTTCGTCTAATCACCCCAGTGTATTGCTTTAGATGTTTGTTTTGAAATAGTCCCATTATTTCCTTACTTAGGGACTCATTTTAATGTAGCCTTTTTCATACCCAATATTCAGTAAGTCATCAGCTCTGGAACCCAGAGACATCCGTTTATCTAAAGACTGCAATGAAGATGAACCCAGTGACAACAACTCAGATGAACACAGCTGATGTCATTGGGTTCTACCTGAGTGTAGTCTTCGGCCAAACTGAGGTCACTTGGTTTCAGAACTGCTGAGTAATTAAAAATGAATACTGGTCATGAAAAAGGCTGCATTATTATGAGGCCCTAAATGTATTTATTTATTTCAAAAGTTTCACCAGGAAAAGCGTACTGAGCAAACAGCTCATCTCCAGGTGCATCCAGGGTAAGGGGATGTGATAAGTCATAAACAGCAACTACAATATATCTAATAGCATAATCAAAAATTGAAAGCAAATCAGCATAAGATATACATATAGTAGGTACAACTGAGATAACTCAGGCAAGGGAACTACTCTTACACACACAGAACAGTGATCAGGTGAGGAGAGGGACAAAGTGATAGGGCAAAACTAGTGGAGGAGAGGGAGAAGGAAGAGGGTCATGAAAAGTTGCAGGATGTAAAAGAAAAGTCTTCAAAAAGAGATTTTACGGAGAAAGCAGAAGAGGCAGAGTGAATTGCCAATGGAAGGGAGGACCAACGTTTAGGAAAGTGGTATGAGAAAGCAGACTGAGCAACAGTAGATTTCCTAGAAGGAGTAGTGAGGGAATGGGAAGTATTATTGAGTAGAGGGTAGAAGGAAGTTGAAGGAGAGGGTAAGGGGGATGTAAGGAAGGAAGGGAACCAAACCAGAATTTGGATATTAAAGAGACACAGTGGGAAAGGCACCTGGCATCAAGAGAGGGTAGTGAAAGGGCAGACTGGAGTGAGCAATGGTGGGTATAAGGGGAACACTCTAAAGCAATATGTCAAAAAGAGTGGTAAAAGGGATCAAGTCTAACAAGGGAGGATTTAGGAGCTCCACTATAGACTATGTCACCATGATCGAAAATAGAATCATTTTTAAAACAATTTTTCGGCAGACAGGAAGTGGTATACTCACTTTGCTCCTCACAATACAACAAGCTTGGGGTGGAGCTTTTGGTGTAGGCATCAGTTTGAACCGAGAAATCAAAATGACAGTCAAGCCAGAGCCTGAGGTACTTAAAAGAGGAAACATCTTCAACTATATCACCATCAAGGATATGAGATAAAGGGAGAGAGGCAAGTCCGGAAATCCTCTGACAGGTGCCAGAAGTCATGGAAATTGTTTATTTTTTTGGCACTGAGTGATAGTTGATTGGATTGGAATAAGCACTGAACACTGTCAAAATCCAGCTGAAGCTGTGAGGTGTAAGATCATGGGAAAAGGAGCCAGATGCAAAAAGAACTGTATCATCAGCAAACATATTACCCCACCTAGAGTATTGTGTTCAGTTCTGGGGACCACATCTCCAGAAGGACATACAGTAGAGATGGTCCAGAGGAGGGCAACTAAAATGCTGCAGGTTCTACATCAAAAGCCCTATGAGGAGAGACTAAAGGACCTCAATATGTACACCCTGGAACAAAGGAGGGAGAAGTGAGATATGATACAGACCTTTAAATACCTCAGGGGGGAGTTAATAAGGTACAGGAGGGGAGTATTTTCCAGAAGAAAAGGTGCTCAAGAACAAGGGGACATTCTACGAAGCTGGAGGAGGGTAGATTCAGGAGAGACGTGAGGAAGTGCTTCTTCACAGAAAGAGTGGTGGATTCCTGGAATAGCCTTCCAGCAGAGGTGGTGGGGTTCATGAATGCATGGGATACGCTCAAAGGAATCATAGTGGAAAGGAAGGGGTGAGGGAGAAAGAGCTGTAGATCAAACACAGTCTGATGTAATAGTGTAGGTAGGGAGAAATGTGTAGACTGGATAGGCCAAGTGGTCCTTATCTGCCATCAGATTATGTTTCTATGAATGCAGAGGAACAAACAGATGGGAGGTCATTCAAGAATATGGAAAAGAGAATAGGGCCTAGGACAGACCCTTGAGGGACACCTGAGCAGATGGAGTGGTGATGAAATGGGAGTTTCCTATCTAGACAGAAAACCAGCTGACTGAAGAGTCAGAAAGACCTGCTTCTTTAAGCTTGTCTAGAAGGAGGGAATGTACCAGTATTCAAAGCTTTAGAGAGATCAACAAAATTGGTAGACATGGTCATGCCTGAGAGGATGGAGTCAGTGAGCCAATGGAGGGAAGAGGAAGTGGAATTGGAGTGGGATTTCCTAAAACCAGACTGGAAGGAGGTGAAGAAGGCAGGAAGAGAGTTGAGATAGTACTAGGTGTTCCTGTAACTTTGCTAAGGTAGGAAGGAGAGAGATAGGATGAAAGTTACCAGGAGAATAGAGAGCACCACCTTTAGTGAGAGGAATGACAGTAGCCTGCTTCCAGGTTTCAGGGACAGTAGCCGGGGAAAAAGAAAAGTTGAGGAGAAGGGTAATAGGCAGTTTGATGGCAGGGCTGAGAGAAGTAGAAGTTCGGGACAAAGGCCATCAGGGCTACCACATTTGTGAGGATTAAGAGCAAGCAAGGACTTAATGGAAGCAGAGCTGGTGGTAGAAGAGAAGGAAAAGTAATTTAAAAGAGGAGATGATATGGAGAAGGGAAGAAGAGATGAGAGAGAGGGCACAGGTAGTTAAATAGTAGTAGTAAAATATGTTATTCATTATATGAATTGGATGCTTAGTTGAGAAAAGCTAATTTTCAGTCATGTCCCTTGCACACATGCTTACATAAGTAAAGTAGGAATTAAGGAAAGAGACAACAGTAGGAGGGTCAGAGATGAGAGAGTCATCAACCCTGAGAACATGGAAGGGAGACTGGGTTGGAGGGGAGAAAAGAGAATGTATGACCTTCTAGAGCTTGGTGGGGTGATTAATGTTCCAGAGTGTGAATGCAAAATACTTGAACTTTGCAAGTCTTATGGCTTTGGTACAGGCGTTACGAAGTTAATGATAGTTTGCCAAAGCAGCCGGGAGCCAGTGATCCTAAAAGAATGCCACACAAGGTCTCTAATATAGAGGCAAGCCATTTAAATAAAGAAAGATAAGACTATTTCAAAACAAATGCACAAAACAATACAGACTGGAGTGATTAAACAGACTTCATAGATGCTCACATTTACAGTTATATTAGAAAATGTGAACAACAAGGTTTATGTTCCTTTAATGGAGGACTGCGCTGAACCTACAAGTAATTTTTCCCAGTACAGTTGTGTGGTCTTTAAATACTGGTTATAATTTTGTGTTATTGTTCCATTTATACAGGCATAATTAGTAACCACAGTGGGTATTTCTGAATTACACTCTGGTGTTAAGGGCCATCTCAGAACAGTATGATGTTGTTTATGTCCCTCTCAACTATTGAGTTCTGTAGCAGAACACAGATGTATTTTGCCAGCAACGGAGAGCTGAATAAGGACATCAACTGCATCATGCAGTTCTAAAATGGTGCTTGCTGTTTGGGTTTAAACATCCACTAGGATAACTAACCAGCTTGTACAGACAGAATAGTAACAGAATTAGAGCCAGTAATTAAAAATCAGCTTCTACAGGCAAAATAACTTCCAAGTTCAGCACAGTTCTCCTTTAAAGAGGAACAGTTGTTAATACAGCCTCACACTTAATGTACGTGTCTGACCCAGCTTGAATATTTAAGTGCATGGTAATAGTTTGTACTTCAATGAGCATAGAATTAGTTTTATCCAGGCTACGTAGCTGGCCAGTGTCACTCCAGTAGTCATTTGTGAGGCATCCCACAGTCAGCCACAGGCTGAGCAGCTGTGTATTCAATAGCACTGCAGGTAGTAGTGGTAGCAGAGGTATGTTTATTTGTAGGAAAACACCACTGAGTTGAAAGTCATTTACAATAGCTGTCAATTATGCAAATTACTACATATAGATCTGAGACAGCAATAATCCATTGTAGCTCATCTGGCATTGCCCGCTGTTGTTAAGGGCCAGGCCCACACTACTCCCAAGGCTAACTAATCATGGGATTAATATGGGACTCGTAACTGGCATTTAGCAACAGCTGACCATCCTGTGACACCTGCAGCACTACTGGATCCAGTGCAGCTCAACCCAGAGTTGACGGCTGTGGTGGACTGTGTGTTGCTACCAAAAGGAGGGCTGCTGGACAGCTGACTAGTCTGTAAAAAATGAATATTTTGCTAATTTGTAATTAAAAAGTGAAAACCATGCCCTTCATGTGCAAATTGGTTGCTGCATTAATGATTGTACTCTGGCTCAAAAATGTATGTCTGATTGTGCAATACATTACAATGGGGATAGACCAGGTGGACTATATACATATATTTGAGCTGGTTAGACTAAAGGACATGTCCAAACAAAGGGGGAACAGGATAAGGGGGAACATTTGAAAGTATTACTTTGGACTGCTCAATGACCCAGTGGGCAATGCGCTATGTTCCCATGCCAGTGATCTGGGTTTGAGAGCGCACTTGGGAGCGGGGCTACCCAGGGTGGCGCCCAGCCGGAGATGGTCAGCACAAGGTTCTGACACAGCAGAAACCCATGCAGTGGGCCAGGAAGCTTGCTTCTTCCACAAAGGGGCACTGCATATGAAGACTGTTGGGGAACCCCTGCCATGCAGATGGTAGGTGGGGCACATATAACAGGGTAAAACCCTGTGTACCTTCAGCAGTCTAAATGGTGGTCACTGGCACTTTCAGGCCCCACCTTATATAGATCCTGCTAGTCAAGACAATGGGGGGAGTAATGGGCAGGGCTGGGGGGGGCCAGTGTGGACTAGGCTATAGGAAAAAATAGTTTGAGGGGAAAAATGGATAAAAAATAGCATTTATTCACACAGAGATTGGTTAACATGTTGAATAGTCTAACCAGTGAGGTTGTGGAAGCTGACACTGTTCAGCCTTTCAAAGCAAGACTCCATAGATTCCTGAGGGAGGCTGGCCTTGAGGGTTAGGCAGCATCAGAAGGGTAACATTCCAGCTGTTAAGCCTGGCCATACTGAAAACTGGGTTATAGTCACTGACCTGCGGCAGGAGGGGCAGACAAAACAGGCCCCCGGTTCCTTCCTTCACTACAATACCATTTTATTATCTAAGATGTCCCAAAATCAAAAACAAACCCAACAAAGAATAAGGCACCAATAAAACATACCTCTGATAATTTGTGAATAGAAGTTTAAATAACAGACTTGATCTTGCACCTTACAAAGTCCAGCGCAGTACTAGCTAAAGCAAAACTCATACACAGCATCACAAGATAAAATGGCTAAAACAGGTATCGCAATTTGTAAACTGCGATCATGTAAACCAGAGGTTAGTCGGGGACACTCGTAGGCTTTTTATACAGTCATTCAATAGGCTACTAAGTTGTGCTGTAAACCCTGGAAATGCACACTGAAACTGAAAAGAAGTGTATTGTGCTGTAAATCGTAATGGCTAAAACATTCTATTTATGAAAATACTTACAGACGGTAACAGTAAGGCGCTGAAGGGCACTTTATCAATCAGCACAAAGTCTATTCCTCCCAAGGATGTATATACTTAATGTACCTCCCCAACGAAATGCCCCAAGTGCCTTATTGGGTAATATTGTAAACCTTATTTTTAAATAAAATGTGATTAATAAATCTTCATTAATGCCTTTGGATGTCTGCCAATTCGGCTTTGTAACCTAGTAATCTTTATGCCTTGAAAAAATAATTACACTCTTGGCATTAGCTGTGGCTTTTTGTTTTGAATATTTCTTTGCTTATCGCGCGTGTGCATTTTTTTTGGATTCCAATGGTAGTTTTTTTTGCGCTTAGTCCCCGGACACCAGCTAGAAGCCGTTGTTTTAAGGTGAGTCTCAGTCTTACAAAAATCGAACAAATGAAGATGTTTGATCTGGTGTACTCCATTAGGCCACTGGAACATACCATGGACTTCAGGGGTGATGCATTTTGGGCAGTGGTGCAAGTGGTAGACAAGAAGTACAGGAACTCAGGCACTGGCAAATCTGAAATGCAGAATGAAGATCTTCAATCTGAAGGATAGCTGTATGAAGACACTTCTATCTGTTTAGACACTAGTAGATACAGTTCGAGATATTGAAGTTTTTCCAGCACATTAGCACAGTTGTACAAGTCAAATATTGTTATGGAAACCCTCATTTCAGGTCACAGGGCCAGAAACTGTCATTATGTTGCTGCTTTAAGAATTTCAGTTCCAGTGTCAGTGGAAAGAAGTACAGGAACTCAGTTCCTGCTGCAAAAAAAGTACAGGAACTGAGTTCCTGTGCGTTCCTGTTCACTTTCATCACTGATTTTGGGGTAACATTGGGGCACAGCTCCTCTCCCAAAGAGTGAAGAACCTAATGAACAGCCTACCAGTGAACATAGTACAGACCTTTAGGGTAAGCCTGGATAATTTCATCTTACCAAGGGAATCTCTGGTTACCCTGTTTAAGAGAGGGGGTGTGGAAGTGGAAGTGGAAGTACTGGGAGGCAGTATAGCACAGTGGTTTAAGGCTCTGAGCTGCTAATCTGGTGACATCCAGCAGGCCAGACCTGGGTTTGAATCCCACAGGTTCCACTTACATACTGTGTGACCCTGAGCAAGTCACTTAACTTCCTTGTGCTCCCAGGTTGCTCCTGTAAAAAAGCTTTCAGCTTAGTGTGCTACTCCTGATTAAACAATTAAATAAAAAAATAAAGTTATTTGAATAAGTACAAGTTGCACATAATGATGTCTTCACTGCTCATGAAGCATGGGACGGACTTAACTCATTCCCTCCCAGAATGTGAGTCGAAATGTTCTCTGCTTAACCTTATTCAAAATGACCACCTTGAACTGAACTGAGTGGACTTCTGAACTTCGATTACTAAGTTACTATGACTGAGACAGGGAGGAGGGACAATTTAAAAAACAAAACATTTGTGTCACTTATTTGTCCTGTTCATATGGTCATAATTCAAACTTAAAATGTTTTTTTTGCATGCTCTTTTTTACCCCCAGGCACACCTGGTCATCCACTCTTTTGGGCAATAAAGCCTACCCAACCCACCAAACTTCCCCATTGCTGTCCACTGTCCCTCATTGTCCCATGCCCCCAGTCGACCCCCGTTGTTGGTGGGGCCCCTCTTCCATGGTCACGACCAGGAGAGGTTACTTTCTTTGCCTACAGGTATTCTTCTTTCCTCACCAGGGCACAGCGAGGGTGCAGCACAGACACCTTCAGCTTTGCAGAAGACAAGGGAGCAAGTCACCATCTCCAGACGACCAGGCAGCTAATTTTCCCCTTAAGGTTGCCCTGCCATCCTGAAGTCCGGCCAACTGCTCGCAGAGTCCTGGATTGACACTCCTGCAGTACATGGTCATCTGCACTACATATGTGCGCTGCTCCAAAGGGCCACCAGGAACCACCCTAAGAGTATTTTAACTTGTCCCTTCCCCCCAGGGAGGAGAGTGTCTGTGGGATGCTCCATGCCCTCCCTGCTCATCTTGGGAGGGTGAACCTGGGTAACCAATGTGCCAGACGAATCCCCATTGCCTGATGCCATGGAGCCGGCCTTTTCAAATTTTTAAAGTTAAATACCAAATTTTTGGTAAGAAGCCCCCTGTGTGTTTTCTATGAGAGTGGATATTGACAAACACAACCAAGATGACAGGAATGTCTAGTGAAATCTGGTCATCGACAGAGAAGAAAAAGCTGGCCCAGTGGTGCAGAGGATTAAGACACCAGACACCGCACCTCCTATCATGCCGGTGACCTGAGTATGGGAACAGACTCTGGTCACTGGGGGTCCACTGGGGAGGGAAGAGGACTGAGCATCTGTTTGAATGCTCTCCTCCCCTGCGAAGGGGGAACTAGTCACACCCCTCCTACACTGCCACCACATGGGATTGATCTGCATGGAGATAGTCAGCAGCAGACTTTGGAATACGTGTGTGTGCTTCCATGTACAAACTTGACCAACATCATTACACACTGCTGGTTGGGTTGGGACCAGAAACAGAAAAACTGGGAGCAGGTGTATGAAGCCCTGCTCACCTGCTCCTGGTTGTTCTGTCACTTGAGAGTCCAGCCTGCTTCTGGATATGTGTTCTATCATGGGGGGAGGATAGCCAGCCATCCCTCCCCGGCCCCACACAGGGGCAAGTCTCGATGGAGATGGTGGGGAGAGATTGAAGAGTCCCATGACCTGTGGAGAAAAAAAGCTGTATGGGGAGAAAAAAACAGAAGAAAAAAAAAGAGTTATTATGAGAAGATATTCCCAGACAAAGGCAGTATATTAATACATAAGAAATAGCATTTGTTAAAAGTGTACTGCTTTTTTAAGGCATTTATTTATTTCGATTTATTATTATTATAATACTTTTTTCCAATCCCCCAGCTCCCCATCTTGATGGTCTTTGTCACTGTGGTTGCACCTTTTCTGTAGTTGAGAGGGTGGTCTCCTTCATAGTCAACCACCACCACCTCTCCTTAGTAGCGGCAGGAGAGGAGCAAATGCTGGGTGTCCTGTATGCTCTCTGAGAGCTTCAGCTCTGGCATGTGCACAGAGCTTGCATGGTCACAGGATCACATGCAATTCACTGAACTCATCTCCCAGGTGGCAATGCAGTGCACTGTTGTGACACCACTGGGCCAAATTGACATTTGCTTGTTATATTTTCTTGCTTTCCTGGACATATGTAACATTATGGGTGGTCATTATGGGACAGCACTACTTCTCCCAAATGGAAAGCACAGATCATAATTTTTTTTTTTTGTTGCATACATTTTGAAAAAGTTGCTCTCTTATTCTTCTTTGCTCAGTTCTACTTTTACTATGACATTTCTTGTGCATGCATGTGCGTGTGTGTGTGTGTGTGTGTGTGTGTGTGTGTGTGTGTAGGACCTCAGATCCAGACAACCCACAGCTAACCAATAGTGTGCCTGAGGCATGTAAGGCTCTAGTAGTGAGTTGGGGATGGCAGCTTAGAGCAAGAAACAGGAAGCACTCAGAGTTAGTATACTACTGTATTTGTTCTGCTTTCTTCCACTGGCATATTACAGCAGGAAATCATAGAGTGCTGTGTGCTCAGGGTGTGTGTGGGATAGCAATGGACTGATTCAAAATATGCAATTGATCTTCAAGTGTGAGGGGAAAGGACCATAACTATTTTGAGTTAGGCTATTGTATATTTGATAACATACAACAGCAGTATACAATATAAGATCAGGGTTGGTCTTATCAACTTTATTTGTTGTTGTAAATTATGTTATTTGTATTATAAACCACACATAAAGTGATTAATAAGAATTAAACAGATTTATTTACAAAAATCTAGTTGAAATCGGCCCTGATTACCTCTGTGTTTCAGTTACATACTAGCTTTTCTTTTGTCCCTTCCCAATTTTATGTATTCCTGGTTACATTAACCTATGTTTAGTTTTTATTTTTATTTAGCTTTTGTTAACTGGGTAAGTGCACTTGCCATAAAATAACTATTTTCAGGCACAACCCGGGAGAGTACAGACATGCAGAAACTTAACAGGATAACAAATTATAAGTGCTTTACATACAATGAGTTAAAGAGGATACAATATATCTGAACATACACAGTAAAGCGCTTTACATACAATGAGTTAAAGTGGATACAATATATCAGAGACATACAGAGTAGACCATTCATAAGTTCATAGGTGCCCACCTATGCAATGAATAGAGAGGACCTTGGACAATACATTATCAGGTGACATATCATATGAACAGAACAAGGTACACAAAACCAAAAACAGGTAATACAAAAGGAAGAAATAACCATTGAGAGCAGGGGGTGTCATTAAGGAAAAGGTCGGTAAGTGAGGAAGAGGGGTATGTTAACCCTACCATGTGGAGCCAGATCACAGCGTAGGTTTTCAAACATATTTATGAAAGAAATCCCAGCTATTACAACTACAAACCGCCATAGTGGTAACAGTCAGTACTCCTTCAAAACAGTTTTAGGCTTAAACTTACAGTTCAGCAACTTTATTTCTTTCCAAAAGGCAGCAGCAGCAGATATCCAGGTGACAAGAAACAAGCTCAGGACTCACAGGAAACTGTTATTGCTGGTGCAGTCCACATTGCAGTATTTTTTATGTTTGCGCGCACGGCACACAAGAAACATATTGAGGTAGTAGAGCATTGCAGAGGTGTGGAAGTGTTGTGGCCAATGCAGCGGATGCTTTAATGGGTGCGTCCCTTGGCCACCAATTAATGCTGAAGCTGCCGATGATGGCAGTTTCAGAGCGAGTGCCACACTTGAAAGCAATCTGCTGCTATAATCAGCATCAGTTTCCTCATTGCAGCAGCAGCAGTCCCCCCTCCCTCCCAACCAGGCACACAGGAGGACAACAAAGGGTGCTCAATCCCCATGTCAGCATGAACCCCCCCTCCCCCCATTAATGTGGCACACTGGGAGCCTACCCAGTATGCCAAAAAATACTGATTTGATATTTCTGACACCAGGATGCCCACTCTCGGTGTCAGATGAGCCACGCCCCTATGTTCTCAGCCAACCTCAGGGTGCTCAATCCCCAGGTCAGCACCACCCCTCCCCAGTACTCTGGCACACTGGGAGCCCACCCCAGTGTGCCAAAATCCATTTTGTTAATATTTCACCTGTAAAAAAGAAAACAGCCCCACAATGTATTTTTTTTAAACCTGAAAAAAAAAGAAAATGGTCCCTCATCATTCCTGCCGGCCCCCTTCCCCTAACCCTTACCCTCTCTCTGTGCCCTCCACCTCCCCCTCACCCATACTTACCTCCGGACGTAGGGAGCAGTGATCTTCTGTGGACCGGGAACACGTCTGCACTCTTAAAAGACCAACCAGGAACTGAAGAAATAACAGTAAGCCTTATAATGGTAGTCAATGGGGGATTTTCAACTTAGGTTGATATCTCACTTAATGTTTGGAGTTTTGGTCCCAAATATTCAACATGGGGTTCTTGGGACCCCACCTCGTGTACACTGGCACTGTCTTTTCGTTTCTTGGTCTAGAAAGGTGATTTTGTGTTCACTGTGTGGAATCACCTTTCAGGAACAATTAACAAAATGACAGTGCCACTGTTCATGAGGTGGGGTCCCAAAAAGCCCTTGTAGCAAATTTTGTGAAAAAACTCCAAGAAATGATAGCGTTATGAGCATCCGTTGCTCATTTCTATGCACGCTCATAACTTCATCAATTGTTAACATTTTCACTCCAAATTTCCAACACTGCCATTTTTTCACACCCCATTATGAACAGTATAGCTGTAATTTGTTGCATCCTTCCTGAAATGTGTTTTTGCACCTGTGGTGCAGAATTGCGCGGTCGCTGTGTGAAATCAACTTTTGGGACAGATTAACAGAATCACAGTGCCACTGTTCATGAGGGGAGGTCCCAAAAAGGTCATGTTGAAAATTTGGTGAAAACATTCCAAAAATGACTGTGTTACGAGCATGTGTTGCACAGTTTCTACGCACACTCATAACTTTGCCACTTTTTCATATTTTCACTCCAGATCTTCAACATTGCCATTTTTTCATACATCCTCATGAACAGTACAACTGTCATTTTTCACATCCTGCCCAAAATGTGTTTTCGCACCTGTGGTGCCGAACAGCACACTCACTGTGCGAAATTATCTTTTGGGATTGTGTAACGAAATTATACTGCCACTGTTCATTAGGTGGGGTCCCAAAAAGCCTATGTTGAAAATTTGGAGCAAAAATACCAACAAATGCCCGGGGCATTGAGATTTCCAACCGTAACACCCACCATGTACAGAATTACATGCCACAGGAGGCAGACATACAAATATATAACCAATAGTTAGCATAGGTATACAGACTTTTGAATACCTCCCAATTTATTACAACATGGGGGAAGAAACCAATTACCTAACATAAAGAATAGCCCCAGAGCATGCACCACAGGTAGACTAACAGAGGGACCAACTGACTAACTTATCCAATATGTAAGAATGCACAACCCGTAACAGTGAGGTCAATATTGGTTCCCCCATCCAGAACATAGAAAAAAACAGGTATTCCCCCAGGAAATATAAGTGAGTGACCTAAGTCAGTAAACAGAGAATTTCCGCTTCTCAGAATAGTAATTACTGTGGTGAATATACATAAAACATTCTAGGAAAAAAAGTTAATGTCCATGAATAGTCCATTGGGGCTCACACTGCAGCCTCTTAAACTAGCGAGGCAATGAGGGTATAGAGTCTGACACTACTATTCAGCCTGGTAAGTTCAACACAGAATCAGGAATTAAAATACATACAGACCATACTGAGATACTCCTGCCAGGTCCATCGCTATATCAGGTGCGTCATATAAAATAAGAGTACTATAATTATAACAGAGAGACATATCTTAACTGCCGCCACCCTTTATACCCAGCCCCAGCCCAAAATCAGCCTTACAACCCCAGAAAAGTCTCAGGCTAGCTGTGCTCATCATCTGAAGAGGCATCTCCTTCTCCATCTCCCGCTCAATAACCTGTGGGACTTTCTCAGTGTCTTTCAGTTCAGCAAACTGATATACCTTGCCCTGCCATGTCAAATGGAGCAGTGCTGGGAATAGTAACTGCTGCTGTAGCTTCAGACACCAGAGGTGAGTTCTAACTCCATCAAAAGCCCCCCATCTCTGTCCAGTGCTGTAGGATAGAGCAGGGAAGATCTGTAATGTGTATTCCCCATATTTAAGTGTCCACTGGCGTCTAGCCAAGGTTAATATCCTGTCTTGATCCCCGATACCCGTGCACACCACAAGCAAAGCTCTCAGGATTGTCGAGTCCCCCATTGTCCATCTAGGATTGATGCAGTACGCCTTTTCTATCGAGATCGGGCTATCCTCCTCTGATAAACCCAGTAGAGATGGAAGGAAGGAGCAGTCAAAAGTGAGGCCAACATCTCCCTCAGCTGATTCACAAAACCCCAACACCCTGAGGTTCTGTTCCCGAGCTTGATTCTCTAGTGCCACCAAGCACTGGCATAATAAGGAATTCTCCTTGATAAGCTTTGTAGTCACATCACAAGCCTTGAGGACAGAGACCCCCATTCTCTGTGCTGTGGTTTCGCATAAGTCCATCCTTGTCTCTAGCTCTAAAATGTAGAGTGTTAAGGAGTCCAACTTTCGGTCAATATCTTGGATCGATTTGACCAATTGATTGAGTGAGGCCTGTGTAGTAAGCAAAGACGCTCTAACTTGGGAGAGATCACTCAATACAATGGCTGCACTAGCTGGCATTGGTTGTTCCTCCCTCTGCTGCTGTGTCTTTTTCGGAGCAAATAAATCAGATGAAGAGGCAGCAGCTCCCTGATTTTTGCCCATAGTACAATGCAAAAAGATTTTAGACACCACTTATATATTTTATTTATGTAGAAATTTCACTCTAAATAAATATTTTAATGGAAATTTCCTGGGAGCTCTTAAGAGTTTGCTGCTACCAAGAAGCTGCTCAGCAGTTCCCCACCCTCCCGCGTTACTGTCTTTAATGTAAGTTTGTCTGCTTTGTTATACAATATAATATCAGGGCTTGTCTTATCAACTTTATTTGGTGTTGTAAATTGTAAATAAGTAAAATGTATTTGTTAAGTGCCCAGTCTCAGAGGCCCTGGGCACTGTACAGGTTGGCAAGAATAAGAAACCATACGTAGATATAAAACATAGTGCAACAGCGATAATAACAGTAATTTAACATAAGTAATCCTGAACTGAAATAAAATAAAAGCAAGTTCTATTATTTTTATTAGGAACCACTCATAAAGTGATTAATAAGAATTAAACAGATTATTTAACTCTTTACAAAAATGTAGTTGAAATCAGCCCCGATTACTCCTCCGTTTCAGAGTACCTACTTGCTTTTCTTTCCCCATACCTTTCTTTTGTCCCTTCCTGGCCCAATTTTATACATTCCTTCATCTCCTCTTTAATACTACACATTTGGATTGAATTTGGTATTAAAATTTTTGTAAGAAGGTGTAACTTTGTGATTCATTGTTACAATTGTTATAATGTGCTTCATATACTCAGAAACATGAAATGTAAAATTACACTACGGTGTCTTTAACAGCCAGAGGATAAAAATCTGGCTGTAACAGGTATAGGTACACCCCTTTAAGAAGACCTACGGAGGTCAAAGCACTTGGGGCAGGTTTGTCCTCACCAGCTGGAGCATTTAGAACAATACATTTATCTGCGTATAGTTTTGGTCCCTGTTTTTGCTATGTGATACCTGTGTGCAGATTTGTTGTTTTGTCTTGTCTCAGTTTTAGGGTAAGCTGCCTGTTTCTGCACCCCTGCTTCAGCTTCCAGAGACACTGTGCCTTTCATTTGACTCCAAACATTTCTTGGCAGACCTGTTTCACCTAAGGAACAATATGACTGATGTGCAGCATGCAAGAGAGTCACTATCAGGCGGCAATATCCAAAATGGAAACAGAAGACAACTAGATCTCTGTTGAAGTTATGCAGTCTTCTTTCAGTATATAGCCACCAATGAACTCAGTGTTTTGAAGCCATGACTTATTCCTGAGCAGCAGTGCCTTGCGTTAAGATACTCTTATGCCTCATTGACCCTAGAAGACGGGAACGTACCCTTTTAGCAATAGTATGGCATAGTTTGTATCAAACCAGCTGGGTCTAAGGAGTCATCACAGTTCTGACTAACCCTGCCTAATCTGGGAACCCAAATCAGCATTGTGTGCCACACGTATTAGCAGCATGTATTCATATCAGAGTGGCATCAATGTAGGTAGGTAACAGTAGGGTTGAAGTTTGAATTAGGTTAGGGAAAGAGGCCAGTGAGGGAGGGCTGACAAAAGCCTCCATTCAGCAAGAAAAAAAAAAAAATAAGGAGACTAGGGAAGAATAAGGGAGAAGGAATAGGAAAGAGCAAGAGGGGATCAGAAAAAAGGTGGAAAGGGGTCTGCCTTAATGCCAGTAGTCTGGGAAATAAAATTAGTGATCTACAGACAATTATAGCAGACACTAAGATGGACCTAGCAGCCACAACAGAAAGTAACGACTGGCACCTGGCAGTTCCAGGCTACACCATATTTAGATAGAACAGAGAAAAGGTAGTGGAGGAGGCATAGTTCTGTATGTCAGGGAAGGCACAGAGGCAGTGGAAGATGGAAGCTTCAGGAGAGGCAGTGGGTAAACAGAATCACTGTGGGTTCAGCTCACGGTGGCCTCAGGCAAGAAACTGTGGATGAGGATGATTTATAGACCTCCAGGACAGGAGGAAGAGAGGTATAAGATGCTAGGGGCAGAACTAGAAAGGGGGCTGGCAAAGGGGGAGGTGGTGGTGGGACATCTAAACCTGCCAGATATTGATTGGGTTTTTCCAGTGGCCAGGAGCTCCAGAAGTCTGGACCTGCTGGAAACATTGCAGGACTGCAAACCAAGGCATGGTAGCACTCCTTTTCTGGAATAGCAAAGTCACCCAAAACTGACACTGAGAAGTAAGGTCATCTGTAGATAATTTAATATCCAAAATGGAAACAGACATGAGGTGACAATGCTGTGAATACTATCCACCACAGACACAGGTGCCCCAGTGTTTTGCTCAGATGGAGCTTCAGTAGGACTGCCTGCTGGTGCAAAGCACTAGGCCGGTTGCTATTCTCGACATGGTGCTCACCAGCTAGGAAGTGGTGGGAGGAGTGAGGGTAGGTGAGCCACTAGGGTCCAGCGACCATAACTCTATACAGTTCAACTCGGTCCTTGGGACAAGTAAGTCCTCATTAAAGGCTGAAATCCTAGATTTCAGAAGGGCAGACTTCAATTGTTTAACCAGGAGTGGCACACTAAGCTGAAAGCTTGTTTACAGGTGTGACCTGGGAGCACAGGGAAGTTAAGTGTCTTGCTCAGGGTCACACAGTATGCAAGTGGGGGCTGTGGGATTCAAACCCAGGTCTCCAGATTTGCAGCTAAGAGCCTTAAACCACTGCGCTATACTGCCTCCCCAACCAGATAAGGGAGCTGGTCTGGGACAAGTTAGTCAGAGTAGACAACATCAGTAATGTGAAGGAAAGGGGTGGGGGGCAATCAAGGGGACCATTCTTGAGGCAGCAAAGTCTTGCAAGAGAACAGCAATCAAAAGAAAAAGGGTACATCAGATAACTGTTTTATTTATTTATTATTTACTAGGATTACAAAGACCTTTGAACCAGAGGTTTGTTTACAAAGGTTCCACGTTAAACACTGGATACAAGCAAACAAGGGTACAATGAAGGAAGTAATAAATAATTAGAATTAAGTAACAAACAATTTCAAATGAATAACAATGTTACAGGGTATGACAAAAATGCAGTTGCATATTCTCATAGTTCTCTGGAATGGACTGGGAAGCACTAAGAGCCAAACTGGGAAGCAGTACGAGCCAAACAGAGGGCCTTTACCAGGTACAAGGAAAAACAAGGGGAAGACAAATGGGGAGTGTACCAAATGAGAACAAGGGCAACCAAGAGGGCTATCAGAGTAGCAAAGGCAGACACAGAGCTCCATGTTGCAGAGGGGATGAAGGGAGGGGAAAACAGTTCTTCAGATATATTAGAGAAAAAAGAAAGAAGGGAGAGGAATTGTTAGGCTAACGAAGGGAGGTAGTATAATTGAGAAGGATGGGCAGAAAGCACCTGTTCTCAATAACAACTTCTGCTCTGTATTCACAAGGGAAAACAAATGTCCTCTGCCACAGAGCGGCTTTCAGGTGGCTGCAAGGGGGAATCCCTCAGATGAGGTAGTATGTATTTACCAGTGAAAAGGTTCAAAAAGGTTTGTCAGCCCTAAAGACAGATAGGGGCCCTGGCCGGCCCACCTGCGCAGTGGTAGCACTACCGCTTGTGGCACTGCTGACCCGGGTTTAGATGCAAGCCTGGTGTGCACCAGAGAGCCAGCAGGGAGGGGGGGGCTGGAAGAGTGTCCTAAGGACAGCTCTCCACCTCCGGGAGAAGGAGCGTCAACTGCGCCTAGCATTTCAGTGACTCCCAGCAGAAACTGAGAAGTGTGCCAATGCCGGAACCACAACGCTAGGGGAGGCAGTGGCAGATGTAAGTGGGGCATGCATGGGAGCATGCATGCCCATGTGCTGATGCCATTGCATGTCCTGGGGGAACTGACACAGGTAAAACCCTGTGCGGCAATGCAGAGTGACACTCTCCAACCCCGTTGAATGACACTGAAGCATGAGTCTCGGGCAAGGAAACACAGGTTGATCTCAGTCCCTCCCTTGGGTGCCCCACTGTAAGAGGTAAGCTATGGGCCTTCAGTCCGAGCTGCTTCTGGGGTTGGCCAGAGAACAGAGTCAGGGTAGATCCTTGCCAGCAGCACAGTGCAGAAGATGAATAATAATAAAAAAAAGATAGATAGACAGACAGATAGATTGATAGGATCCCAGGGCCAGATGGAGTGCATCCAAGGGTGTACTCTATACCTGGGTTTTTGTTTCCCAGGTGCATTACTTTGCACTTCTTTGCATTGAATCTAAGTTGCCATACTTTTGACCATTCTTCCAACCTTTCCTTGCCAAGTCCCTTCTCATCCCTTCCACCCCCCTTGTGTATCAACCCTGTTGCAGATCTTTATGTCTGCTGCAAAGAGGTATACTTTTCCTTCAGTCTCTCCACAATGTCGCTTATAAGGATATTAAAGAGGACGGTCCCAGAACAGAACCCTACATGTGGAGGGGGCGTGGGATAAACAGATGAACCAGACACCAAGCTTCAAGATCAGCACACAATCTCTGTGTGATGTTTATTCAAAATGCAGGATATAACCTCTAGCAATGGCATATCCCTTCTTCAGTGCATCAGTTTGTAGCAACAGACTATGCAAGTCTTTCCTCTACACTTAGCCAGCACCTACTGATTCACTGATCTCTGATCTAATTAAACAGTTGAGATTCAGCCTCTGCCCCTATGTGGGCCTTGTTTACTTGGGTAGTGGGAGCTCAAATAAAATTAAAAAAAACTGAAAACAAAGAACCTCAGTACAGAAGAACTGAAACAAGGGTTACCCCAAAGGGCATTGACAGTAAGTCAAGTTTCAAAGAAACACAACATCACACATACTTCCATGATGCAAATCATGATGGGATATATGCAAATCAACATGACATTTCAGGTTGTCTCAGTTTTCAGCAATTTACATGCATTTTAAATAGCACAACTAACTTAATTTTTATAATACAGTTAACTAGTACTTTTTACCTTTATCAAAAACACCTAGTGCCTTGGTATTTTCAACATTTACAGGTTTCATACACACAAGGTATCTCTAGAAGATCATACGATTTTTAAAAATGAAATTCTAAAATTTTATAGAATAGAATGTTGTTGTACATGAGTATGTCTAGGATATATGTTTATGTTTTGTAATTTTCTTTAGTCGTATTTGTGTTTTAAGGCAATGTTGGATAATTGAAAAGTTGTGTATTATTTAAGTTTTGTTTTTATGTGAGTACTGTTATACATTTTATGTTTAGTCGTAACTAAGTGAAATACAAACAGGACTATCTTGAGAACAGGATTGTATAATCCTAATGATTAGAATTTCCTGTATAAAAATAAAGTTTTATCATCATCATCATCATCAAGGTATATACATTAAAGTATTTTATGGCATAGTGCTATTACATACTAAATCCAACAATGATAAACACAGCCTGTTGTTTTACATATGCTCAGAGGCCACCACAAGAGTCTGTAGTTTCCTGCCTCTGCCTTGTTCCCACTTTTGTGAAGGGGAATATCATCTGTTCTCCTCCAGTCCTCAGGTACCACACCATCCTCCCATGATTTGTTAAAAAGGGTTATTCAGCAATTGCACAGTTTGATTAAAACAGAGCCATACCACCGCACACCACGAAATGTTTTTGAACACAGACTGTGCTCTTTCTCAAGGCGTCTTGAGGAAGAGCATAGTCCATGCTCAAAAACGTTTGGCAGTGTGCAGTGATATGGCTCCATTTTAATCAAAGAAATGTGCAATTGTTTGAATAAGGCACCTTAGCATAAAGGTTTTTCTGTTCTGGGTAAAGCCTGAGCTCTGCTGCTTGTGGACTCCCCAGTGTGAGTTCTGAACCCTGTATGGACAATAGGTCCCAGGTTTGTTAGGTTTCTATGGGCAGACTGGATGGACCAATGGTCTTTTTCTGCATCACTGTCTATGTTTCTATGTATTTTCTGACCTTCTGATTATTTCAGGATAAACAGTGCCAGTATGTGGCATAATTTTATGGGATCCCACGAAGGGGGGTCCATCCTTATTTTCATTCACAATTTTTTTACTTCACTTTTTTTCTTTTCACCCTATGCCCACCCCAGTAGCTCCTTTTTACTGACCTCCTGTGTTTGTGCGGTTCTAGTCGGGGCACCATCTTCTTGCATAGATTCACTGACCTATACATGGCTAATTAGTTTTGTTGTGGGTCCCACTCCACATGGCTGCTCTCTCAGAGAGGTGAGTACTATGCTTTTTTCATTTAGAGGAGGAGCAGAGAGAACTTCTACCCAGTACAGGATGGTCATGTTGTTCCCCCCTGAAATGTTTCAATCTGAGGACATGGGAATTGGAGTCTAACTCAAACCCCCTGCTTAGAGTGAAGGTGCTCAAGACTTCAAAAAGTTCACTCACAATTGTAGGCTCATGAATGTAAAATCAATTTCCAGTCTTTTTTTCTAAAATTCAAACCATCTCTGGCCAGCATAGAGAAGCCAACAGTTTGCTTCTTTAAATCTAAAGCCTTATCAAGCGTAATTGTCCAGGTAATAAAAAATATATGTAGCATCAGTTTATAGGCTTTTTATAACACTGCTGAAAGGGGAACAATCAGAGTCAAGGGTCCTAAACTCAGGTGTGGGACTGGTCCCAGTGCACACTTATTGTGCAAAAACACTTTGGTTTACTTACTGTTTACTGCAGTATAATACTAGAATGCAACAGACTAATTTTGCTTAATTCTAGGTTGACATCTTCTGTTACTACAAATCCTAGAATCCCCTACAGCTGACATCAGAGCAGTAGGCTGCAGTGAGAGATGCAATAGCCTGCAATGCACGTTAGAGTTAATAAGAGCTCTGATCTTTTGTTTGTTGGTCTTGTTGTCACAGAGGACTGCACTTAGCCCCTGGAGAAAAGCAGACCCAGAAAACATCTGATTGGAGATTTTGTTGTGAGATCCATGTACCTGTCTCACCTTCTTTGGAACCCTTCCTAATGTCTCAGTGCAGAGGATCTCTTCTGGAAGTCTGTTCTAGGCTGCCACCACCACACTATAATGTTTATTTATTTGAAAACTGGTGACTAGGAAAGGCACACTGAGCCAAGGCTCATTTCCAGCTGTGATCTGGGAGAAGGGAACAGGGGAGGCAAATGCATAGCATGGACACAGTACACAGTTAAATGCAGTTACATAACGTGGCAGAGTTCACAGTTAAATGCAATTACATAGCCTTGACACAATACGCAGAGTAAACTGTAACAGAGTACATGATTAAAACAGGAGTAAGTTCAATAAGAGCAAGCAGCAAAAAGGAGGTAACTCAGCCACTCCTACACCGAGGTAGGAGGCAATGGTAAGGGTGGTAGTTAGGTACAGGGAAAACAGGAGCAAGGAGAAAGGGAAGGAGTTTCAGCTGGTACATAAAGGAAACGGGGGAGGTAGTGAAATGAAGGGAGGGTGAGAGCAAGTTCCAGAATGGAGGGAGATGACAGGAAAAGGCTGATTTCCAGGGCAGAGGAGCACGGATGAGGAGTGGTGAAAGTGCAAGGATCCAGGAGTGGAGGGAGCAGGAGGCAGAGGGAATGGAGGAGAGGATTGAAGAGAAGTAAGAGGGAAGGGATCCAAACCACTATTTGGATATGAATGAGGCACAGTGGTTCTGACAACATGAAGGTAGAGAAGAATGGATAAGGAGGAGTAGAGTGAACAATGGTTTGGCATGAGAGGGGAGTTGGTAGCAAAATAACAGAATGAGTTGCAGCAGAGGGTGTCCAGTCTGGCCAGGGAGGTGGAGGGAGGTGCCCAGCCTCATTCACATAGTCAAAGACCGGAAGCACCATTTGGTGACAAGTTCATGGCCTACCTGTCGAGTTAGACAGTCTTTATTGCAGTATGACCAAGTCTGGGGTGGAGCTTGGTGTGGATGGCATCACTGTGGGCAGAGAAGTCAAGTTTGCTGTCTAGGCACACACTGAGGTATTTTAATGAATGAACCACATTAAGAGGGGTGCCATCCAAGGTGCAGAAGATAGGCAGAGTTGGGAGTCTGGAAAATGTTTGTCTGGTGCCGAAGGTCATTGACCTTTTTTTGTGTGTGTGTTGAACCAGAGTTGGTTAGATTTAACCCAACACAGGACATTGAGGAAGTCTTGCTGGAGCAGAACTTCAGTGGCTGTAGCTGGGGGACCAGAGATGTACATAACTATCATCTGCATACATGTGGATATATGAGCTGGCACAAGCTGTGGTTAGGTCATTAATGAAGATGAAAAACAGGATAGGCCCCAGGATGGAGCCCTGTAGGAAGCTGACCTGGATGGGAGGTGAACGTGGCAGGGAACTACCAACCTGTACTGACTGAAAGCAACAAGAGAGATAAGAACAGAACCAGTTTAAAGCAGAAGCTGAGAGGCCAGAAGAACTCAGCTTATTCAGGAGGAGAAGGTAGGACACTGAGTCAAAAGCCTTAGCCAGATCGATGAAAGTGGCAGCTGTGATGTGCCCTGCTCCATTCCTGAGATGATAGAATCAGTTACACGCAGCAGGGAGGAGAGGGTGAAGTGAAGTTTCTGGAAGCCAGACTGGAACAGAGAGAGGAAATTGATGGAGGTTAGAAAATCCGAGTCTAGTGTACATAAACCTCTCTTGCAGTTTAGCAAGGAAGGGAGGAGAGTGGCCAGAGCTACCGGGGAGGAAGCCCCCCTTTGTGGAGTGGAAGAACATTGGCTACTTTCTAAGACTGAGGTAAAGCACTGAAGGAGAGGTTGAGTAGATGAGTCATAGAAACATAGAATTTGACAGCAGATAAGGACCGCTTGGCCCACCTAGTCTGCCGATTACCCTACCTGATGGATAAGCTGCAGATTCTAGTTAACCAACAGCTTACTTCCTCCTACACCCCACTAGAATTGCTTTATGTCTGTCCCATGCATTCTTGATTTCTCCCACTGTTCCTGACTCCACAACCTCCTCAGGAAGGCTGTTCCATGCATCCACAACCCCATCCGTGAAGAAATACTTCCTCACATTATCACATGGAACCCTTCTCCACTTCGGCCTTCAAAGCTCTTGTTTGAATATTTGCTACTACCACCAAGATCTGCACCTGCAGCGGCTCCACCTGGGCCCTCACCTTGGGCTTCAGTGCCACCGCAGTGGCCCTCCTACTCGTCACGGCATAGCCCCCTCGGCTCCCATCACCAGCGATGGCCGGGTATGGCAGGTGCAGAGATTTGAAGTAGTTTAGGATCCATTCCATCAGGACTGGATTTGTGCAGGTTGAGGGAGTAAAGAGCAGTAAGAGTTTCCTGGGTAGTAACATGAGCAAAGAAGAAACCAGTGGAAGGGAGATGAGAGGGAATGTGAAGAGGAGCGAAAGAAGTTGGAGGGTGAGTGGAAGGAAGAGCACAAGCAGTAAAGAACTCATTGAAATGAGCAGCAACAGATGGGAGGGTCAGACACTGGTGAACCATTAACAAGAAGGACTGGTGAGGTGGACTGTGTGGAAAGGTCAAAAAGGGAGTGAATTACCTTACAGAACTTTGAGGGAGTGTTAAAGTTGCTCTGAAGGTTAGCCTTGAAATGCTGTGATTTCTCAGCCCGGGTAGCCTTAGTACAGGAGTTGCTTGACAGTCCTGTATAAGAAGAGGTCAGGAAAGGAGTGATATAGTTTGAAACATGCCCAGGTAAGGTCACAAGACTTGCAATGATCAATGATTTGAAGGGTAATGGTGATTTTTTGCCCTGGATTTTCTGACCATGTGCTATACAGAGGAGAATTTGGAATAAAACAGGGAGAGGGCACTATCGATACTGCAGAGTTACAGGTTCTCATGGCAGAGGGAGAGGTGGACATTGCAGCCATCACGGAAACATGGGCCACCCAATACAATGACTGGGACCTGTCTGTGCCAGGGTACAGGTTATTTCGTAGGGACAGGGTGATTGGGAAAGGAGGGGGGTGGCACTATATGTGAAGGAAGGACTGAAGTGTGTAAGGGAGGAAGGCGAGGAGGGTAGTATGTAGTCACTTTGGATGCAAATCCAGGATTCCAAGAATAGGATTCTTAGAATGGGAGTGGTGTACAGGCCACCATCTCAGACGGAGGAGTTAGACAGGGAACTAGTGGGACAGATCAGGAGGAACTGCGAAAAGGGTAGTGTGGTGATTGTGGGGACTTCAACATGCCAGGAGTGGACTGGAGCACCCCAACAACCAGGAACAGAAGGGAGCAGGTACTGCTGGATGCCTTCCAGGACAGCTTCCTGCTGCAAATGGTCAGTGAACCAACCAGGTTAAGGAATACCCTTGACCTTGTGCTGGCAAATGGGGACTTTGTGAGAGAACTTACAGTGGAGGAACCGCTGTCAGGAGTGACCACCACTCAGTATGGCTCACATTGGATATGGGCAGGAAGGAGTGGAATCTGGCATAATAGTGCTGGACTTCAGGAGGGCCAACTTTGGGAGGATGGGGAAGTGGTAAAGGGTACCTGGCCCAGAATTCAATCTAGTATGGACACTAACCAGAGGTGGGAGTTCATAAAGCTGGGGATAGTGGAGGCAACCAAAACCTGCTGCAAAGCCCAGAGCAAGAAGGCTAGGCTAGAAATCGATCTGGTTGAGCAAGGAGGTCATGGAAAAGGTAAGGAGGAAAGAGCTGCCTTTAGGAAGTACAAGAAAACAGGGAGGGGAGGACAGGAGGAGTACTTGACAGAATTGAAGGAGGTGACAAGGGCAGTAAGGAGCCAAAGCATCTATGGAACTCAGGTTGGCACAAGGCATTAGAAGGGGCAGAAGGACTTCTTTAAGTACACAGGAAAAAGGAGCTGTAAGGACCACATAGTAAGGATTAGGAAGGAGGGGTTGGGTGGAAGCAGGGGTGCGATAAGATGAAGCACTAAATGGTACTTCTGCTCAGTATTTACTAAAGAGAAGAGGGGTGACACCCAAGGTGGGAGAAATGGCAGAAGCAGGGGGGGAAGTGGTGACAGATGGGGAAATCATGGAGAGCAGAGTTTGAGAGGGTTTGAAGGCATTGAGGGTGGACAAGGCACCAGGCCCAGATGGCATCCACCCCAGGGTACTGAAGGAGCTGGCAGAGGTCCTTGCAGGACCTTTGGCAGACCTATTTAATGCCTCACTACATTCGGGGTGTGTACCTCAGGACTGGAGGATGAGCTCATGTGGTGCCCCTCCCACAGAGTGGCCCCAAGGATGAACCGGGAAACTACAGACCAGTGAGCCCCTCACATCCATCGTGGGTAAGCTAATGGAGACCATCCTGAAGGAGGCTGGTGGCCCTCCTAGAGGCCAGGACTGCAGAACAGCAGACAGCATGGCTTCGTACATGGCAGATCCCTGCCAAACCAACCTGGTCGAGTTCTATGACTGGGTAACTAGGCAACTGGACAGGGGCCATGCAGTGGATGTCCTGTATCTGGACTTCAGTAAGGCATTCAACTCAGTGCCACATGGAAGGCTGGGAAGGAAGTTAGTAGGCACGGGGCGGGTGCAAAGCTGGTGAGATGGGTAGGAAACTGGCTGCAGGGAAGGCAACAGAGGGTGGTGGTGGGTGGGGAGCTCTCACACCCAAGGGCAGTGACGAGTGGTGTTCCACAGGGCTCAGTGTTGGGACCAGTGTTGTTTGGGATATTCATTGCAGACATATCATGGGACATCAAGAGCAAGATCAGTCTGTTTGCTGATGATACCAAGGTAGGCAGGTGGTGGATGACCTAGGGGGATGGCAGGGGTTGCAGGATGATCTGCAAAGCTTGAAACCTGGTCAGACACCTGGCAACTGGCTTTAATGCCAAAAAGAGCAAGGTGCTGCGTTTGGGATGAAGAACCCAAGGAGGAGTTACCAGCTAGGGGAGTGCAGCTAGCCCAGACAGAGGAGGAGAAGGATCTGGGTGTGCTCATTACAGGGTCAATGAACAACTCAGCACAATGTAGGAAGGCAGCTGCAAGGCCAACAAAATGCTGGGTTGTTTGCAAGGGTATATCCTCGGGAGGAGGTGATTCTGCCACTGTGGGTCATTAGTTAGACCACACCTGGAGTACTGCGTGCAGTACTGGCGTCCGTAATCTGAAGAGGGACGATAAGTTACTGGAGGGTGCAAGCCCGAGGCGACAAAGATGATTAAGGGCTGGGGACTTATCATGCGAGAGAGGAGGTGGAAGGAGTTGAACATGTACTCACTGGAGGAGAGAAGAGACAGGGGTGACATGATTGAAACCTTAAATACATGAAAGGAATAAACAAGACAAATACAGAGGGCTGTTCAAAGTAAGGAGGAGGGACACCAGGGGCCATGATATGAGGCTGGAGCGAGGAAGGTTCAGGAGGGAGATGAGGAGACACTTTTTACAGAAGGGTGGTGGCTGGGTGGAATCGTACCTCCTGAAATGGTATGCAGTAGAACAGTGGACTGCTTCAAACGAGGATGGGACAGGACAAGGGGGAGGGTTAATGAAGGGGAAGGGTGGAAGGGAGGGGCAGCTGCAGAATAAAGGGTGCTAGCTGCACATTCGAGCAGACTTGATAGACCTCTAGGCCTTTATCTGCTGGCAAATTTCGTTTGTTCGTATATGTGTGTGTGGGGGAGGGGGGTAGCATTCTACTACTGGAATAATACAGAGCTTTGACTTCTACTATTCCACGCTAAGACTCACACAATGAATTGAATGTATAGAAAGACAGATGACTGGCAGGTGAAAAACATCTGTGGGAGTACTATTTTACATTATTTTGCAACATTTTATTATATTTTTCTGGCTTTTAAAACGTTTATGTTCATTTTTTTAAAAGTTGGCTATGGGCCCATTTTATATAAGCGATAAGGCACTTCAGGGATGTTTGTAGTACTAGGTTTACCCAATCAGGGACTGAAGGCACTCGGCTTTGTCTCATGCCTTACAATGCCCCTGACCGTGGAGTAAACCTTGCACAACCAATGCTCTATAGTGCCTTATTGCTCAAACAAAAGTATAGCCACATATAAAAGTGTTCCTATGTACGAAACTCTTAAAATGAAATCTTCCAGCATATATAACATATATGGGTGTGCAAAATAATGTTACTATTTTCAAAAGTTTACTAAGACTACACACTGTGTCTGGTTACTTTTTTTTTTTCTTGAAGGCTTTGTATATTTATTCTGTATTGTGCAGTGTTTACAAGATTTGACATACCTTTGCAGTAGATTTATTAGTTTTTTTTTTAGTTTATATTGTATAGGAATAATAAAATCTATTTTTATATCATTCTGAGGTTGCCACATGCCATGTTCATTTACAGATTGTAAGGACCTTTTATATGCAGTAGGTTGTGAAGGAAAACTTGAGCCATTTTCCACTGTTTTGTGTAATCAATGAAGCAAGTTTGAACTTTAGCTGAGTGGGCATAATAAATAAAGAACAGTTACAGGAGATCTTCGAGGGGATCTCGGTCGTCAGGTCACACTGTAGGAGCTTCACCATTGGTGAAGCAGGATCCACTGGGAAGATTTTCAGCAGTACAACTGGGGCTGCCCACACCAACGTTATGACAAGAGACCTCTACTACATTACCCCCTGGCCACAGCAGGGACCATTCCATACAGTAGCGGCTGTCATCATAGGATTCTTTGTCCCTCCCTGCCTCTGACAACACCTCCCCAGTTGAGTACTATCTAAATACGTACCTTAGCTCCCCAACTGGTGTCGCTGAGAGCTGCCAAGAGTAGGGGATTCTGCACTGAACTGACATGGCGACCTGCAGGAATGTAAGACACTGACTCTGTAAGCAAGGACACTGACACTTGGATTGGTGAAAAAAGCAGGTACATCTTACTAAAAAGGTGAAAAAGAGTAGCTTGTACAGTCACAACATGGCACACCACACCTTTGCATAAATTTGTAAAGCAAATAAACATGAAATTGCAGTTTGATAATACACTTTTTCTTCTCTTTTCCCAGCAAGACACACCACTCCATTATACTTTCCCTGGAGACTGCAGGCACACACCACCCACCAGCACATACACTTTACCCCTGGAGACTGCAGGCACTTACCACCCACCAGCCCTCCAGCATATACACTTTAACCCTGGAGACTGCAGGCACTCATCTTCCACCAGCCCTCCAGAACACAAACAAGCTAGTCCCAGGATACGTGACCTTCATCCTTGAGCTTGTTCACACTGTAGCCTTAAGGGTGAGCAGTGGCTACAAGGCATTATCCCCACCTTAGTCAGCCCACTGACCCCTTATACCAGAGACATACCCTAGTATCTATTACATAATTACCTTAGTTATTTAACTCCGTAACTCTGCATAGTTAGAAATCATTTAGCATTTCTATACTCAGATTCACTTTAAACAATCAGAAATAACAGTGGCATGAAACACATCACATACTGGTACACTAAAAGTTGGGACAACCCCCAGTTCTTGAATTGTTCTGTCCTTTGGATGACAAAATCTTTTAAAATGTAGATGGATTGAGGTAAATTCCTTTTACTTCAATGGCACTTGACTTTCAAAATAATCCCAAAATTGTAGCAGTAAGTTTTTTATAATACTGTACCACATTTCTTTGGATTTTCTGAAGAAATTCTTTGATGAAAAGTCTGAGGAATTCTTCTGAGGGCCCTCTGGAGCAAGCAGCTGTGGTGATGGAACACTGGAGAAGCATTGAATTCTTCAGGTTGAAAGTTTTTCTATGAGGAAAACTTGGTACAACAGGATTATCAGGCACTTGAAGCCGCAGGCTGTCTATTCTCTCCTTGCTCTCTCTCACTACCCAATCTGACCCTACACTGGGATAAAGGTGAATCCCTAATCCTATCACACTTTAATTAAATAAGGGCTGTCCCCATCAGGCTCTATCACTGCAGTAGGCCTCTTCTGATTGGACACCTACTTGGCTTGGGTCCCTCCTTCTTGGACGCCCTCCCTGCTTGAACTCCCTGCACACTGGCTGTGCAGCTACGTTTATGCCCCAGACTCATTTACATATGCTAATAACTGGTCACTGAGGGGATACTGACCTGTCCAGGGGCTCAGCATTAATCACATTCCTTTCTGCATCAGCATGAGCCACAATGGAATTCACAGTTATGAAATCCAGCTGCCCCTCTCAACATTCTAAGGCTTACCTTTTTTTACTGAGTCCCATTTGTGTACACATTCATTTTTTCATAAAAAATAAGCACTTCCTTTATATTTAAGCACCTATTCACTATTTAGGCTGGAAAGCTAATACCTCTAGCTTTCTCCTGATTTTTTTTTGCAAAATGACCCACAGGAAACCTAGGTCGCTAAGTCTTAAACTTACTTGTCATTAAACTTTAAAATTACACTCTTCTGAACACTTTTCTCTTCACTTACCTTTATGTAACCCCCAGGCCACTATTAACTAGTTAGCACACACCCCATTAAAATCTGGAACACTGGTACCCACATAGTGGTATACAATTTGCTTTACAAAAGGTTGGTACCACCCTTGACGTTAGGATGTCTACCTGGCTCATTTTTTTATAGGAAGAGAGAGGGAAGGGGGTACAAGAACAAAACAACATGCGCCTTGTGTAAAAATCAAAACCCAGGTCCTGAGTGGAGGCAGCTAGGCATATGCTAGATCTAACCTGCTGAGGGGGCCCCAGTAAATCCAACAACCAGAAGCAATAATCAAAATGTCCAGAACAGTGACTGGGATTGTGCAGTATGGCTTTATTCAACAGATGGAAATGTAAAGCAGAAGTGGACCCCCAAGGGTTGATCTAGGCAGGACAGGTACATTTCACAAACTCTACTTGCATGCAGTACAGTTCATGAACACAGAAAAAGAACATCTTCTTCCCAATTTCCCAATGGTGCATCTCAGTGGACACCTGGCCATGCACCTGAACATTTTCCTCCCATGAGTGTACATATTGCGAAACTAAGCTACACACTCAGAACTCTTCTTCTAACATAAGTGCAATTATGTGAAACTCAGCCACACACCTAAACCTGCAGCACTGGTCCTTGCTCAGATAAAACTGGTGCCCTTTATGAACCAGTAAGCCCTGCCTTGTAAGCTTTTAGATGTCATTCCTCCCACCCTTTGCCCCAACCAACAGGCTCTGCCATTCTTCAGGGTTACACCATTGAAACCCCCATTAACCACTGAAATGCTAGAAGTCCCACACTTTCCATATCTGTCACTCACTGAAGTGACCAAAGAATAAACTGCACTCTCCTGGGTGATCAATTTTTACAGAAAATTCACTCTCCTGGGCAAACTAAGGACACTGACGCTGCAATCCAGCCCCATCTACAGGCACACACAACCCCAGACTATGATTCCCCTAAATATGTGGAGATCTTGTCTCCTAGAACAGTACTCACAAACTGGTTGTCCTATCCACTGGACATGGAACAACAAAAAGGCATTCTCCTGGTAGCAGACCAAACAGCCTCTCAGAATTCCTTTCCAAGGCTGCTGAAACACACACAGAACTTTCAGAGGATTGCCCTTGAGTCCATTGAGAACAAGCAGTTCCTTTCACTTCACTGGGAGTAGAATTCAGGAAATTCTGCTATAGACTGGTCTCCACCACTTCACTGGAAGCTGGAAATGACACTCCACTAGAGTAAGAAATGCTGGGCCCTCCACTCAGAGCCTAACTGGCAGTTCTTCTGCCACTCTCACATCCACATTCAAGCTCTAACTGCAACCAACTACAACATTCTAAGCTCCCCAGAGTAGCTGTCTGCACAGTGTGGCTTATGCTGCTGCAAGAGTTCCGAATGACCTAATCATTCTTCTCTCAGGCTAGCTGAGTAAACAATGATGTCATTATGTAAGGAGCCCCTAATGAGCTCCCTACCAGCTGCCTGCTACCTTCCTCACACTAATACTGATAGGATTCTGGTAACCCCAGGGGACTAGGTGGTTACACTCACTGCGACCAGACCACTGGCTGTCCGCAGCCAGTACACGGCCTAGTACCAGGCCATCCTGCCTCTAATGTTCTGTATGGGGAGGGTTTATCAAGTCCTCCCCCACCATGTGCCAAGCACAGGCAGGTAACGCCAAAGGATAGAGGCACACTGAAGAAACTTCAGTTCCTGTCCTACTACTGTACTATCTATGGATTCTCAGTGGCTCCAAGAAATTGCATGACGCATGTCCTAATAGACAGCATTGATGACCCCTATCTAGAATCAGGACCACCAACCTGCCTTCCCCCCTAACCCTCTAGGGGAAATCTATCTGACCTATGCTACCTACCAAGTGCCCAAACCCAAAAACCATTCTATACCAACACACCTGTAAAATTAAAAAAAGGTTAGACATTGTGCTACACAGTCACACAAGCCTAACAATTCAACACAAAGAAGGACTCCAATGAGTCCCATAAAATCCTCTTCAGGTCTTCTTGTCTTCTTCTTCCAGGAACACCTGCAAAAGAAAACACTGCAAAAACACATTTCTGCACACAGCTACAACATGTAAAGCCAAAAACAGTGACAAAACCCTTTCACTGGATACTGCACAGGCCCAAAAAGCATTTTTCAAAAGGATTTTCTCAAAAGTACAAAATTAGATAACATAAAAACATTTGCAAAACATGTCTTTTTTGGGGGGGTTCCTGCAATGTCAAAACTATTGAAGACTCCAGAGTGCCACGGCACTACAGATAGTCTCTCCTAGGCTGGAGCCTGCTGAAGCACAGTTCTGGAACAGACACAAGACCTGATAGCACTGCAGTCTAGATGGATAGTCAGTTGGTAATTATAGTTACATGGATATCTTCAAATGCAGGAAAAGAGTCAAATTAAAATTGAAAAGTTTCTTACCAGTTCTAGGCGACAAATGGACATCAACATCACGTCTCTGGACCTGTGGCCTGACGATCTTCGGCTGCTGGATAGATGAAATCTTTGGATCAGATGCTTCCACAACTTCCTACTGGGCCTGGACTGGAAATCTTCTCCGATTGCTGGGCTAATGGACCTGGATGTTACCACAGATGAACCTGGATGCTACTGGAGCTGAATTTAGATGCAGCTGCAGACAAACCTGGATCACCAGAAGAAAGGCACCTCCATCCAGGGTTGCTGCCTTTTCAGTGGCAGATGGCTGAGCTGGCATGACTGCATTCACTTTTGGCAATGGGCACAATTTCAGATGAATGGCACCAATTTTAAGGGTAGTACCACTCCAGATCTGGGGCATAAACTGTCACCCCATCTGGATGCACCAAAGGAACATTGTAGAATGTCTCTTGGCCAGCTTTGTCCACTACTCTCACAGAGCTAATTAACACTGGTCCTGCCACACTTCCAGAATTGCAGTCTCTCGTTACACACTTTAATTCGGACCCACTTGTTTTCTCTAGGGTGCAGGCTGGCACAAGCTTCCTCCCACAACCAGGCATGCCTGTCTTTCTCAATTTCTTCCCATATTTGCCAAGAGAAGAAAGGGTACGAAAGTCCATACTTGGCCACAGCTCATCTACAAATAATTCTCTCCTCTTTGCCGCTTTTAACTAACTCCAATCCAGAAGCACGGCTTGGAGGTGGCCAGTCCTGGTTGAGCCAGTTATGAACACATGGTGCAGAGTAAAAGCAGTCCACCTCTGCACTCAGGGACACATTTCTAGAGCCTTCCTCCACACAGACATTGGGAGACTCCAAGGAAGCCAAGGCCAATGGCGACTCACTGGGTACTACTGCAGCCATTGCAGCTTCTTCCTCTTCCACACATTCTGCGGAGGAGCTGGTGATTGCACCAACCCCCACAACTGTCCACTCTCCATTGTCCTTGGAGGCACTGGCCTCCCAACATGCTTCCTCCACTTCAGACTCTTCCATGAGGCTTGGACTTGGGCCTTCCACCCATGGATCTGCTGAACCTGCAGTTGCAGCATCCAACTCCACCCTCTGCGGTGTGGAACACTTAACTTCTTCTGGGCCTTGCAAAGCATCGACATACAATGTTCAAGAACTCCTCTACAAACTCTATGGGGTCTCTCTCACTGCACCCAGTCTGCTGCTGTTGTTGTTCTGATTCGACAGGGTCCCCTGCCTGTGTTCAAGTTGGAGCTAAACGGATGCATTTTGTTATAGCTACCATTGTGCCACCCGACCTGCTCATCTCAAATTGCTTTCTACAGTCTGTGCAATGTGGAATTGGCAAAAACATCTCTTCCTGGCTTTAGGCATACTACACACACATTAACCAAATAGTTCGGCAAAGCCACCTCAGCAGGTGCTAATAAACAGTCATACAATTTCTCAGAATTAGATAGTTCTTGCTGGCATGGAGCGGGTAGTGAGGGGGTTGCTGCGCCATGTTAGGCAGTAGCTGGTTTCCACAGTCAATGTAATATGGCCTGCTGCTGACTCAAGGAAGGCCTCTGGGGTGAAACAGGTTGGCGGTTCCGCCGATTGTAGCTACGATCGCCTTCGATCACTCTCCAGTCTGTCGGAATACGGGTTGAGCCCAGTTTAACTGCAAAAAAGTTAGAAAAACTGCTAGTACAGAGGTGCTTCTGCTGTAAACAATTCTTCCTGCCTGCTGCACAAACTACACGCTGCTCGCACACTGCTGGCTTCTTTTCCACGAATGTTCCACAATGCTGAGACTCAGGCAGGGCCGGGGCTTAGGTGCACTGGGTCCAATCACACAACGCCACGCAAATGTGCTCTCTTTCTCTCTCTCAGTCACACTCCTTTATGGTGATCATTGAGAAAGCAAAATATAAAATGCAAACTGTCACTTTTTTCCTTGGCTTGAAATTTCAGTGGGGCAAGCATTTTAAGGCATTCTCACTCAGTACTTGGTGCATTTTCCTTAGCAACTTCCCCAATTTTCACTGTACACACTTGAAACTTTCTGAGCACTTAGAAAACACTGTCCTTTAAGTCCATAAATACTTTTCTCTAGAAATTTGCAACTTTTAAATAGTTTTTTAAGCGCTTTCACAATAAGGCAAGGGCAATCATTTCTCAGCCCACATTTTCAAGTTAAACACACAAACAGCATATTTTTCCTCTTTCCTTTCCACAGAAACTCAGGCAGCAAAAGACTTTCAGGCAGCATTTTCTTGGCACAACTTTGCTTTCTGGTAAACGATCTTCTGTTTGGGTGCACCTCCACCAGATAGGAAGATCCTAGACATACCCTCAGCAATGCCTCTCACCCCAAAACATATTTCTTTTGGACAACCCACATTCCTTGTTAACTCTTGCCCAAATTAAATATCACCAGATGAGCCCCCATTTTTTGTAACCCCCGGGCAACTTTTTAGCTACTTAGCACACCCCCAATTAAAATCTGTAACACTGGTACCCACATACTGGCATACCATTTACTTTACAAAAGGTTGGTACCACCCTTAGTGTTTGGATGTCTACCTGGCTCATTTTTGTAGAGGAAGAGAGGGTTGGGGGTACAAGAACATAACATGAACCTTGTGTAAAAATCAAAACCCAGGTCCTGGGTGGAGGCAGCTAGGCATATGCTAGAGCTAACCTGCTGAGGGAGGCCCCGGTAAATTCAACAACCAGAAGCAATAATCAGAATGTCCAGAACAGTGACTGGCATTGGGTAGTATGGCTTTATTCAACAGATGGACATGTAAAGCAGAAGTGGACCCTCAAGGGTCTGTCTAGGCAGAACAGATACATTTCAAGAGCTCTCCTTGCATGCAATACAGTTCATGAACACACAAAAAGAACATTTTCTTCCCAATTTCCCAATGGTGCATCTCAGTGGACACCTGGCCACGCACCTGAACATTTTCCTCCCATGAGTGTACATATTGTGAAACTAAGCCAAACACTCAGTACTCTTCTTTGAACGTAGGTGCAATTATGTGAAACTCAGCCACACATCTAAACCTGCAGCACTGGTCCTTGCTCAGGTAAAACTTTTGCCCTTTACGAACCAGTAAGCCCTGCCTTGTAAGCGTTTAGATGTCATTCCTCCTACCCTTTGCCCCAACCAACAGTCTCTGCCATTTTCAGGATTACACCATTGAAACCCCCATTTCCCACTGAAATGCTAGAGCTCCTACACTTTCCATATCTGTCACTCACTGGAGTGACCAAAGAATAAACTGCTCTCTCCTGGGTGAACAGTTTAACAGAAAATTCACTCCTGGATGCACTAGGAGCACTGACAGGTGTGATCCAGTCTTATCTACGGGCACACACACCCCAGACTATGATTCCCCTAAATATGTGGAGATCTTGTCTCCTGGAACAGTACTCACAAACTGGTTGTCCCATTCACTGGGCATGGAACAACAAAAAGGCATTCTTCTGGGTAGCAGATTAAACAGTCTCTCAAAATTCCTTTCCAAGGCAGCTGAAACACACACAGAATGGTCAGGGGATTGCCCTTGAGCACACTGAGAACAAGCGGTTCCTTCCACTTCACTGGGAGTTGAATTCAGGAAATCCTGCTGTAGACTGGTCTCCACTACTTAATTGGAAGCTGGAAATGACAATCCACTAGGGTGAGAAATGCTGGGCTCTCCACTCAGAGCCCAACTGGCAGTCCTTCTGCCACTCTCATGCCCACACTCAAGCTCTAACTGCAAACAACTACAACATTCTAAGCTCCCCAGAGCAGCTGTCCACACAGTGTGGCTTATGCTGCTGCGAGAATTCCGAATGACCTAATCATTCTTCTCTCAGGCTACCTGAGTAAACAATGATGTCATTATATAAAGAGCCCCTAAAGAGCTCGCTACCAGCTGCCTGTTACCTTCCTAACATGTAAGCAACAACAAACGCCAGCACACCTCCACCGAGTGGTACGAAACTGGTCAGGTTCCTTGTTCCAGCCATTACCACAATGGTGGTGGTGCATTTTTTTATTCCACTCAGCAGAGGTGTGCTTGCATTTGTTGTTGTTTACATGTTCATTTGGTCTATGCCGTGCACCCTCTTCACAAGGAGGAGCTGTCTTGCAGTCATTTGATACCTTCCTAGCACTAATACTGACAGGATTCTAGTAACCCCAGGGGACTGGGTGGTTATACTTAAAAACAGTAATTTCTCCTTTAATTACACTGACCATCAGTTTTTTTTTTTAGTCAGGAACCGAATATTCATTTTTCCCATGCTTAGCTCACCTCCTGTGTAACTGACTGCAAGGATAATGCTTCACCAGGACCCACCCTCCTTAAAAAAGTTAGCGACTCCTCTATTTTACATATTTTTCACTCACAACTATTTTTCTATTATTTGGCGCATTTTTCTGTACCAGTCTACCACGTTTCAGGTAAATCTATGGAAAACGGCTTGGCAGCATGAATTTTTAAGGAGAAAAGGACAGCATTTAGGAAATATAAGGAAACACAGAAGGAGCAGGACAGAGAACTTTATCAGTTAAAGCAGAAAGAGGCTGGGAAGGCAGTCAGAATAGCAAAGGCCCAAACCGAGGAAAGGATAGCCAATTCTGTTAAGAAGGGGGATAAGACCTTTTATAGGTACATTAGGGAGCGAAGAAAGACCAAAGGAGGGATACTGAAGCTTAATAAAGGGGAGGGAATGTGGGTAGAGGGTGACAGTGAAAAAGCAGGGATACTGAATGAATATTTCTACTCAATATTCACAAAGGAAGAGGAGGGGGAGTTACCTAAGCCAAACAAGAGAAACACTCTGAAGACGGGGGTCGATACCAGTCCATTTACAGAAGAAAGGGTTCTGAAAGAACTAATAAAATTGAAGGTGGACAAAGCAATGGGTCCTGATGGGATTCACCCAAGAATTCTACAAGAACTAAGGGTAGAACTAGTGACACTGCTGACTACTTTCTTTAACAAATCATGGGAGGATGAGGTGGTACCTGAGGACTGGAGGAGGGCAGATATGATTCCTCTTCACAAAAGTGGGAGCAGGACAGAGGCAGGAAACTACAGACCAGTTAGTTTGACCTCAGTGGTAGGGAAATGATGGAATCACTTCTGAAGGAAAGAACTGTTGAGTACCTAGAGGCCAGTGGGGCACAGGACCCAAGGCAAGCATGGATTCACGATGGGAAGGTCGTGGCAGACTAATCTAATAGATTTCTTTGACTGGTGACCAAAGTAGTAGACCAGGGAGGGGCTGTGGACATGGCCTACCTAGATTTTAGCAAGGCATTTGATACAGTCCCACACAAAAGATTAATTCACAAGATAGCCAGCCTTGGAGTGGGTCCCAAGGTGGTAGCCTGGATAACAAATTGGCTAGACAACAGGACGCAAAAGGTGGTAGTAAATGGAGTACACAGTGAAGAAAGGAGAGTTACTAGTGGGGTACTGCAGGGTTCAGTACTGGGACCGGTCCATTTTAATGTCTTTATAAGTGACATTGCAGAGGAACTGGAAGGAAAGGTATGTCTCTTTGCAGATGACACAAAGATCTGCAACAGGGTTGATACACAAGATGGAGTGGAAAGGATGAGAAGGACTTGGCAAGGTTGGAGGAATGGTCAAATGTATGGCAGCTCAGATTCAATGCAAAGAAGTGCAAGATAATGCATGGAAACAAAAACCAGGGAAGGAGTACACAATGGGGGTGAGATACTGACAACAGTAAAAATAGAAAGGACCTTGGGTAATTATATCAGATGACCTGAAGGTGGGCAAGCAATGAGAAGGCAGTAGGAAGGCTGGGGATACTGGGATGCGCAGGAAGAGGCATCAATAGTAGAAAACAGGAAGTTGTTATACCTCTGTACAGACAGTTGGTGAGACCTCATCTGAGTACGTGTGTGCAGTTCTGGAGACCCCATCTCACAAAGACATAGACAGAGTGGAGGCTGTCCAGAGGAGGAAACCAAAATGGTGCAGGGTCTGCACCAGAAGACATATGAAGAAAGACTAAAGGAGCTTAATATGTATACCCTTGAGGAAAGAAGGGAGAAGGGACATGATAGAAACTTTCCAAGTACCTCAAGGGAATTAACAAAGTCCAAAGGTAGCATCTTCCAGAAAAGGATGTGCAAGAACAAGGGGCTATTTGAAGACAGGAGGGACGGCTCAAGGGTAATGTAAGGAATTTTTTTCACTGAGAGGGTTGTGGATGCATGGAACAGCCTCCCTGAGGAGGTCGTGGAGTCAAGAACAGTGGGGACTTCAAGAATGCATGGGACAGGCATAAGGCAGTCCTAGTGGGGGGTAGGAGGAAGTAAGCTGTTAGTTAACTAGGATTTGCAGCTTATCTGTTAGGTAGGAAAATGGGCAGACTAGGTGGGCCAAGCGGTCCTTATCTGCCGTGAAATTCTATGTTTCTATGTTTCTGTGTAATTAGAAAAGCACATGCTTGAAGGCAGTGTTTCTGACTGTACGTACCTTCTAATGCAGAGCTCTCCTTTAAACTGCTCCATTTTTGCTTGTGAGCTTTTCTTTGAAGTAACTGTATTTTTATTAAATATCCAGGTCTTCCTTCAGACCCACTATGGCTTTGTTTTCTTTAAATAGAAACATAGACTTTGACGGCAAATAAGGACCACTTAGCCCATCTAGTCTGCCCATTTCCCTACCTACAGGATAGGCCGCAGATACCTAGTTAACCAACAGTGTATTTCTTCCTACCCCACAAGAATTGCCTTACGTCTGTCCCATGCATTCTTGAATTCTCCCACAGTTTTAGACCCCAAAACCTCCTCAGGAAGGCTGTTCCATGCATCTACTACCCTCTCTGTGAAATAATACTTCCTCACATTGCCCCTGAACCACCTACCCCTCTATCTTTAAATTGTGTCCCCTTGTTCTTACACGTCTCTTTTTCTGAAAGATGCTACCCTCTTGGACTTTGTTGATTCCACTGAGGTACTTAAAAGTTTCTATCATGTCCCCCCTCTCCCTTCTTTCCTCCAGGGTATACATGTTAAGCTCCTTTAGTCTCTCTCTCATACGGCTTCTCTTGCAGACCCTGCACCATTTTAGTTGCCTCCTCTGACTGCCTCTATCCTGTCTATGTCCTTGCAGAGATGGGGTCTCAGAACTGGACACAGTACTCCAGATTGGGTCCACCAACTGTCTGTACAGAGAATAACAACTTCCTGTTTTCTGCTGCTGATACTCTCCCTATGCATCCCAGTATACCCCAGCCCTTCCTGCCTTCTCCCATGTTAGCACTATTTAAGGTCATCTGATATGATTACCCCAGGTCCTTTCCTTTTTTGTTGTTACTACTACCTCCCCCCCCCCCATTGTGTATTCTTTCCCTGGGTATGTATTTTTAGTGTGATTAAGCATTTTTTCAGAGCCATGGGTTCCTTAGAAAACAGAGTACACATTATTCTCCATAATGACTCATTTGGGCACTTATATTCAAAATGCAGTCTTTATTTTCAAAGTGTGTGGGACTTCCATAGAGCCCCAACCTTAGACTGTGCCCATCTTATTTTATTTACATTTATTTTGTGAGCCATTCCCTAAAGTTTCATTTCCCTGGCACTTGTTGCCTGCTCAACTAAAAAGGAAATATTATCTGGTTGATCCTGCCTGCAAGAGGAGCACCTTTACTGTGTCTCCCTCTCCCACCATCACAAGGCAGTCCCTTGAAGAATAGGCTGAAGCATGACTTGCGACTGAGGTCATGCTAGGGGAGTGGCCACCCTGAAGCAAACCTGGGGATTCTTAATGAGCGTGCAGCACTCTGCTGTGGAGCCAACTCTCAGCTGCTCACACTCCCCTCTCCTCTCTTAGGTGTGCACAGCACCCACAGCTGCCACTCTGCATCACTAAAATTACCACATTCATTTTGAATACAGGAATGATTTTTTTCATATAAAACATTAAATCACTATAAGGCAACCCATGCAGACCAAATGAAACTACTGGACCACCACGGCAATGTTACGGTAGCCAGGGTAATCGGGTTACCAGCCCACTGACCAACAGTGATTAAAACTACCATTTTTCCACTGAAAGTACTGTTACTTTCTAAAAAAAAACTGCCAAGCATTAAAAATGAGCACAAAACTGCACATGGGTAAGGAAGCCAGGGCCAGGTAGTCCTTTCCATACCCACCCGCGTGTTACATCCTCCTTCAGCAATTAATAGTATGCTCATGCTGACACTCACAGCCATTCTGTTTAAAATGCTTATTGTTTATTAAATTCTTATTTTGATTAGTGATATTGTTTTTTATTTCACTGCAGAGGCCACCCTTTTACCTATCTGGCAGCTCCTACCTACCCAAGGACTAGAACCCAGGTTCTCACTAACATATTTTATAAAATATGCTAAAACTAACTAAATTTTACTATTATTCTTGGTGAAACAGTCCTATGAGGCTGTTACAATGTCATCTGTTGACTTCACCAACCCTATAAAGGCATGCGTGGCCCCGCTCCCTCATAAGTTCTTTCCCACAGAGACAAAGAGAGCATAGCTCTCCATAGAGGATCAAGGAAAGAGAGAGAGAGAAGTGCATAGGCCTATAAGAAAGGCTGGATACACCAGATAGCCAATTCCAGTAGAGAGACCCAAGAAGAGGGATGGTGGGAGGGAAGACAGACCTGATGACTGAGATCCCCTCAAAGATCTACTGTTATGGGAAGTTCTTACATAACTGTTCTATCTTCTTCTGGGATATCTCAGTTATCAGGTCACACCATAGGAATGAGCCCCAAGCAGTTACAGGTGCAGATAGACAGTCTGGGAGGCAGACCAACCATAAACTTAAAACAGAAGGCCCTGCAGCACAGCCATACCAGATTCTTCATGGGCTGTTGAGGCAATGTCCAGACTGTAGTGCTTAGTGAAAAGTATGGATCATACTCCAGGTGGCAACTGTACAAATGTCAGAGGCTGAGACCCCATGAAAGCAGGCCACAGAGGTAGCCATGTCTCTTGTGGAATGAGCTTTTACCGCTCCAGGCAACTCTTTGCCATACTTGTAGCAGAACACAATGCAATTTGCCAACCATTTAGACAAACATTGTTTAGAAACCTGCATGCCCTCTCACCCTGAGGTGAAAGAAACAAACAGCTGTTTTGACCGACTTCCAGTTCCAGCGGGGAAGAGAAGATAGCTTAAGCTCAGAGCCTCAGTGGGCTCCAGGCGTTTTCTAGTACGTGACTCCTTCATTGTTGGATTTCTCCCATATATTCTGTGTGCACCTTGAACTGGGAAGAGAGAGTTATTTGTTTTTTTCCTTTACCCATCTCGGTTTTGCTTCTGAATTCAGCTGTTGATTCTCCGGTGCAAGTAAAATTTCAATGGAGGGTGCATCCGAGACTGTGCAATCAACGAATGCTGCATTCCTGGCTGAGATACAGTCTTTCCGCGAAGAAACCAAAACCCTATATCAGGGTTTACAGCTCTCAATAGCTCAAGTTGAAACACGGACTCAGGAACTTGAAAAACAAGTTTCAACTACTGATTCCCGAGTGGATTGTTTAGAGCATCTATTTGTGAACCTTCTCCAGGACACCCATACTCTTGCCAACAAATGCAATGATTTAGAGAATCGCTCACGTCGCAACAATATTCGTATTTATGGTGTGCCTAAAGGATCAGAAGACAAATCAGATTTTTTACACTTTATTCAAGACTTGTTGAGCTCCTTAATTGATGTAGAAGATCTCTCCCCACTTCCTCTAGAGAGGGCTCACTGACCTTTGGCGGCTCCGGCCCTTGGATTGGGGCAAGACCCAGATCGATTGTAGTGTGCTTTTTCAATTATGCTGTTAAGCATGCAGTACTGATCAGAGCCTAAAGAAAAAGTTGCTTCAATATAAAGACCACTGAATTACACTTAATAATGACTATTCTCTTCAGATGTAGCAATGCTGGAAAGCATTTGTACCTCTTTTTCTGATCCTCAGAGCCCAAAACTTAAAATTTCAAACCCCTTATCCTGCGCATTTAAAGATCTTCTTTCCAGGGGGCCCAAAGATTTTTGAGTATTGTTCTTTTGCTTTACAGGCATTACAGGAGCAAGGAATTGATACGGCAGAATCTATGAAAGTGCAAAAATCGAGAGAAAGAGAGACAAATGGGCTTTAACGAAGGATCAATGGGAAAAGGTTTCACATACCAGCAAAAAGCATTGCAAGGCTCAGACTTTGGAGGAAATTAAGACTTTGTTGAAAACATTTAGAAGGAAGACAGCAGGATGAAGTTGTATTCTTTTTCTTCTCTGGACTTATTCTATATTTTCTTCTATGGCTTTTGGCAAGATTGATGGACCTGCTTTATTTAATCCAAATTACCGGAGATGAGGTGGGAGGGTTACCCCTTTTTCCTTTATTGCCTCCGGTGGGGGACCGATCGGATGGCAGAAGTGATCATCCTGTTTAGAGGAGCTCCTTATTTCCACTGGACCCTATTTGTTCCTCCACTTTACTTTGCAGGTATCTTTTCCCTTGCTGTTTTTTACCTTTCCTTTGTGGTATGCCTTCATTTTCGACTAATGATTATTATTAGATCAATATTGGTGGTTCGAACTATGATTCCTACTTCGAGCATTTTTTCTGCTGATCAGACTATAGATGTGCCACTTACCTTTATGTTGATCTCACTCCCTAATTATAGGATCTGATTTGCCCCCTGGTTGCAGTGGTTTCGATGTTCTTTGGAATTTTAAGATTGCAGCTTTTCATTATGGTAATTTGATCACCCAGCACATCTGTATTGCTTCGATCAACGCTGGTGCTTCAATCTGGGATTTTTGTTCAAGTGTTGAGTTCAGCTCTGCAGTTCTCTCGAACTTATCTTGTTCCAGCTTTGGACTTAGATACTTGTTGTACTGAGACTTCCCGAGTATTTTGACTTTATACATGGACACTGCACTTTGATTTTGGATTTCTTTTAGGACTTAAGGAATTCCGGGCCCCGATTTCTTGCTGCAGTATGGAGCTTGACCGTTTTGATGCACACTTTTGGATTGTTTAGCCCACTTGCTCCATTTTCGATCTATGCTGACACTTTGAATAAAGACTTTGATTTTTAATTCAAAAGGGGTTACCTCATGTTGCTGAATTCCTTTAGTTTATATTTCAAACTTAGTTCATATGTGCAAAGTGTATTTACGAGCACATTGGATCATGCACATTTTTTTTTCTTACTGTATTTGGACTTAAACTTTTTGTTATTCATTTTGACTATTAGTACTGTTGATTGCTAAGAGGGCCTATAAATCGCTACTGTGCTGCTTTTAGAGTTTTGGGTTTATTCTTACTTTTAAATCTTTTTTATTATTATTACCAATGATTAGTTTTGTACAAGGGCTGGCTGTTTGTGTATCGTGGTCCTCTAAGTACTTTATTACTCGGGGTAAACTATATTGAGACAGAGGACCCCAGGATGAGGTTCTTTATTATATGAAGTTTCAACAGATGTAATGTTAACTTTGTGATTTATTCTTTTTTTCTTTGTTTTCGTAACTATTAGAGGTCCTATTTATAAGCTAACATATATGCAAATGTATTACAGAGTTTATGCATATTTTCTTTCTTAAGATAACTTTATATGGGTCTTTTTTGATTCTTCCATCTGATGTTCGCTATTGTACTTTTTAGTCAGCTCTATACACTCTTTTGGCGATATTATAAAAAAAGTTTCTTTTTTTCTCTTTCTTTTTCTTCTCTCTCTCCCAGGAGGTGTGTTCTTTTTTTTTCTTTTCCACCTTTTGTCTTTGGATATGCCTCAAGCCCGCTCCCTGGTGTTGAGTGGTCTTGTGCTTGATTACTGTTTCTCGCTTTATTTGGTCATTTCTTTTTCAAATAACTTTCTTTTTTTTTTTACTTCGATACTTAGGTTTTTGTTTTCTCTTTTTTTTTTCCTTTTTGTTTCCATCTTCCCCATTACATCCTTTTTTGGTGTTTTGTACCCAGCTTTATTAGGCATATCAATTTCAGATATCTCACTGGGAGAGCCCCTTTGGTTTTAGGAGTAGAAAATCTCTCCTATCCCATCTCTGTGGGTTTTGGACAGCTACCACATGGGATGGGGTTAAGGATCTTATTTGCTTAGGTCCTCTACCTCAGAAGTTGGTTTACTTTTCTTTTTTTTAATTTACTCTTTACTGTATATAGTTCTTGTGAGAATACTGCTTAACTCTGTATATTAAGATGATTGAGTGGTTGGTTAAACTGCCTCTGAAGTTATTTAGCTCTTATTCCATGACTCTTGTGGGGTTTGAGGGCCAAAGGAGAGGGAGGCTTTTTGTTTTTTTTTTCTCAGAAGAGGCTTCAATCATTATCTACAGGTTGTGACTATGCTTAACTGTTATGGATTCTATAGTATCTTTTAATGTTAATGGTCTGACAAGTCTGGTTGCATGAAAGAACATTTTAACATATATAAAACAAACTAAGGCTAATGTTATGCTCTTACAGGAGACACACCTCTCTACTGCTGAACACGAGAAATTGGTAACTTTCGGTTACCAGGAGGTGAGTTCTTCTTATGAGAAGGGCAGAAGGAGTGTTGCAGTTCTGATTCCTAATCGTGTTCCCTTTGAGGTAACAGAGTGGGTGACTGACACAGAAGGTAGATATGCCGTACTTTAGGGTGTTTTAAATGGACAGAAGATTACTTTGGCATCACTATATACCTCCAAATTCCCCTTATCCTGTGTATAGGAAAGTTTTATTACTTATTTCTGAGAAGGTGGGGGGGGCTGATTGCTACTGGAGACTGGAACATGACCTTAGATCCGCTTAACGATACTACCTCTAAGATTCCCCAGAAAATGTATAAGACTGTTAAGCAGATTAGACAAGTGTTACAAAAGTTGGGGTTGCAAGACATTTGGAAGTTTTTAGAGGGTTCAACAAAAGGCTATATGCATTATTCGGCCACTTATCATTTGTACTCAAGACTTGATTACTTCTTCTTACCCGAAAATTCTCTCTCTCAGGTTAAGAGCTGTGTCGTGGGCCCCATTGCTTTATTAGATAATTCTCCTTTGATTTTGACCATAGCCCTCTACCTCTCAAAAACACCTTCTGGAGGCTCAATTTGTCTCTTTTAAATGATCCTGAAGTCCTGCAGCAAATACCCCAGCTTATTGTCCAAACTTATTCAGATAATATTAATAGTGGGACCTCATTTGGGATACTATGGGATACTATTAAGGAAGTTGTCAGGGGTAAACTGATCTCCATAACTGTGGCTAGGAAGTGGGAAACACATGAAAGACAAACATTTTTAGAGCAGCGGATTCAGGCCTTAGATACCCTTCAACAAAGTAAAATGGATAGGCAGAGAGAGAGACATAATTAAAAGCTTTAAGGCAGGAATTGAATTCTATTTTGGAACTGAAGGTGGAACGGAATTTACACTTTCTTAAACAAAAGTATTATGAAGGGGGCTCTCAGGCTCAGAAACTCCTAGCCCTTTGACTTACAGCATGTCAAGCTAAGGCACAGATAACATGCATTGTTCATCCACAAACTCAACTTCAGGTCTCTACTCTTGAGCAAATGTCTGATGCTTTTCTTAAATATTATTAGTGTCTATACTCCAGACAGCAAGGGGCAGGAAAGGAACAAATTACTACATTTTTGGAAGGTTTGAATCTTCCTCAATTAACTGCAGAACAGGGTTCTTGTTTAATGGCTCCCATTACTGAAGCCAATATTAAAGCGGTTATTGGGGAGGGTAAAACTGGAAAGTCCCCTGGTACTGATGGCCTTCCTGTGGAATTTCATAAAAAGTTTTGAGAGGCTTTGGTTTCTGTTTTATGATTGACATAACAGAATATTCTACAGGAAGGCTCTGTTTTACCTCCCACTTGGCGTCAAGCGGTCATTTCTGTAATGCCAAAACCCGGCAAGGATCCTGTTTTTTTGTTCTTTTTATCGACCCATTTCAGTTCTTAATGCTGACTATAAATTCTTTACAGCTATTTTAGCTAAAAGTTTGCAATCTATACTTCCTTGTTTGGTTTGCAGAGACCAGGCAGGTTTTATCCCTAATAGACAGGCTTCAGACAATGTTCGTTGAACTTTACATATTATTTACTATGGATGAAAGTTCCTGTCCTGATTATGAGTTTAGATGCCAAAAAGGCTTTTGATCAAGTTAATTGGGAGTTTCTTTACGGTGTCCTTGCCAGCTTTGGGTTTCCAGATAGCTTTGTTGCCACTATTACTCGTCTTTATACAGACCCTTTAGCTTATGTTTGGCATAATGGGACCCTTTCAATGAATTTTTCTTTAGGTAGAGGGACTTGTCAGGGATGCCCCCTATCTCCCCTTCTTTTTGCTCTGTACATTGAGCCATTTGCTCAACAGATTAGATTGGATTCATTATTACAAGGAGTGGTGATTGGTGGACATGACCATGGGGTATCTCTTTATGCAGATGATGTTCTTTGTATCTTACATCCCCAACCTCATCTCTCCCTCATTTAATGGATATGATAGCTGAATTCTCTGCCCTTTCGGGTTACTCACTTAACTCAACTAAGACGGAGGTACTTACATTTTTGTATGATCCTCTCTCCTCTCTTTGATCCTGTTTCCCGGTGCGATGGGTCCTCGACAGGATTAAATATCTTGGTGTTACATTACGAGCCTCAAATGATTATCTTTATAATGATGATTATGTCCCAATACTTCGACAGATGGGGGATGATATGAAACAGTGGTCCCTTCTTCCATTTCTGATGTATGCCAGAATCCAAGCTGTTAAAATGAATCTTCTCCCCAGGCGTTTGTATTTATTTCAATGTGTTCCAGTTCAGTTATCTCAGGGGTGGTTCAAAGAATCTCAGTCTAAGATTTTTTCAATTTATTCAGGCTAATAAGTGCCCCCGAGTTTGTAGAACATTTCTTAACATGGATAAGTGGATTGAAGGAAGGGTGGTTCCAGATTTGAGGGAGTATTAGTTAGCGACTCAGGTGCATTGGGCTTTATTCTGGTTTACAAGCACCTCTTCCTCCCATTGGCAGGATATGGAATGAGAGCAGTTGTTGAAATCTCGGACTCCCTCTTTCCTATATGACCCAAGTCGTGTCCAGTTTCCTATGGGGGACACATATACGGCAGTTCAGGTTACCTTGAGGGCTTGGGATTTTTTTCAGAAGTATGCTAAGGCCCAAAATGATCTGGGGAAATTGTGTTGGTTCACTGAGGCCCCAGATTTTCTCCTGAACAAGTTAGACACCTGGTATACTTGTCAAGCTTCCTCTGGATTTCAAAGCCCAGCTCAGATAATGAAGGATGATTCTATATTCACTTTTGAGGCGTGTATGGCACAGTTTAGTTGGTCCCCCAATGATAAAATATGTTATTTGCAGATACGAGCTTATGTACAAACTAAATTAAGATCTTCTTTAGTCTCATTCTCAAATGAGCTTATTTCAGCTCCCACTTTGTTAGATCATTTTTCATTATCCACCTCCAAGCTTCTGGTTTCACGTCTCTACTTATTTTTGAATTCTCATGGAGGGGGGCTGTAAGTCCCATTCATTTGAAATGGGAGCAAGGAGCTAACTTCCATCTATCTGAACTGTAGTGGAGTAAGATTTGGGGGAGTTTTTCTAAAGTTACTTCTTCTCCTCTTTGGCAGGATTTTATGTGGAAGGTTAGGGTGCTTTTTTTTTTCCCTAGTAGATTGACTAAATGGGATCAGGATATTTCTTCAAGTTGTTGGCATCAATGTGGAGAAGATGTAGCCTCCCCATCCCATATTTTTTATTATTGTCTGCACCTTGACACTTTCAGGCGAGAGGTACCGCACAGCATAGGTAATTTGTTTCAATTCTCAACTCCCCTGACTTTTAGTAATTTAGTATTGGGCCTTCCTCCATTAGGAGTTAAAGGGGCTAATGTTTTGTATCTATGGTATATATGTGTGTTGTGGCATATAATAAAGTGGTGACACATTGTCGGTTACAACAGTCTCCTCCCACTGTAAGTCAATGGACACAACTTATTAGAAATATATGAACTATGGAGGCATTAACAAACCAGGTGCAAAACAGAAAGGAGAAATTTTTAGAGTGTTGGACCCAGTGGGATTTACTTATGGGACTAGAAGATTGAGAAGTGGGGTGTTATATTTCGGTACTTGTCAGACCAAGTGATGTTAGTTATATTAGTTCTTTTTCCCCCTTTTTCTTGTTTTGATATTAATTATTTCCTTCAGAGTGGAGCCTCTTCCTTCTTGTCTCTTTTTCTCTTCTCCCTCTTCTCTCTTCTCTTTTTAAGTTTGGTCTTTATAATGCCCCAAGTGTTACAGCCATGGATACTTTAGTTTTGCTTTGTTTGGACTTTTTCTTTGTTTAGCCTAGTATGTTAGCAATTGTAATTTTTTATGAAATGATTGTTATAGCTCACTTCAGAGTTTTTCTCTTCATGTAAATATTTATACTCAGCTTATATTATTGAGATATGTATAGGTTCACAGTTCGTTAAGCCATTGTTGTGGGTTTGTTTCTTAAATAGAGCAAGTATAAAAAAAGAACTGCTTTGACTTTCTACATTATTTGGTTCAGAGCAGGCAATACTTCAAAGATCTGTGCACCTCTAATGTATGAAGCAGTGCTTCTCCTGGACTGGCACACTCAGGAAAATAAACTGGGAGGTGGATAGATTGGTTGAGGGTAAACTCAGACACCACCATAGGGAAAATCTTAGGGTTTGTGCACAAATACACCCTGTCTCTAAGAAAAATCAAATAGGCTTCTCATACCAAAGAGCCCAAAGCTCGGAAATCCTTTGAGTAGAAGTAATAGCAACCATAAATAACGCTTTCCAGGAAAGAAAGCATAGCTTACAAGTGGTGGCTGGCTCAAAAGAAGACAGGGCCAATTTCTCCAAAACAAAATTCAAATCCCAAGCTGGGACAGGGTAATGGATTTGGGGATTTCAGGTGCAGGATGCCCCTCAAAAAAAAGTATGGAAAACATCCAGCTGAGCTATGGTGTGGTCACCCACTAGCTCCTGAAAGGCCGAGATAGCCAAAAGATGCACCTTGAGAGAGAAGTACTGGAGAACCTGGTCCAACAGCGATAACAGGTAGTCCACAATCTGTTTCACCAGACAAGTGAAAGGGTCCAGATTATGCTGGCCAGCCCAGACAGCAAACCTCTTTCACTTCAAGGCATAGGTGGTTCGAGTGGAGGGTTTCCAAGCAGCACTCGACAGAGGGGCCCTGATAGCCCAAAGAACCCATAGCCTGAGGAAGCATCAGGCCTAGATGGGAGGACTAATTCAGTTAGGAGATGTCAAGATGAGTGAAGATCATCAGCAGCTGCCAGCCACAAACCAGAGAAGTCTGGGGAGATTGATGATGCTACAGAGTTATAGGTGGGCACCCAGCCTTGGTGAGGGTGGGGCAGGAGGCTGATTCCACAAATATGTTATACTTTATTCTAGCCACACTAAATATTCGGTGACTGACATAGCCCTCCTCACAGTCGGCCACCGTTCAATGCAAGCTGTGCTTTCTGCTTTTCGGTTTCTGTTTGTCTGTCACTGGCTGGCAAGGAGGAGAAAGAAGGGCTGTCAGTCGCCAAATATTCTGAATAGTACCATTAAAAAAATAATATGGTAATTTACTGAATTTAACCTGGTTACACTATGGCAAGAGGTTAGGATTGGGAGAGACCCATTGGACACAAGAGAATAAACAAAATAAAAGTTATAATTTAAAAATATTAATGTATCTGTTAACAGTTACTTAGTAATGCAACCATCTGGGGAGGGGGAGTGGAGGTATAGCCGTTCACTTACAGATGTGATTTTTTTTAAGTGGGGCCCAGCTTTTAGTTAGACTGAGTTTAATATCAACAATTTACATGAGCTGCTGTGCTGTAACAGTTGTAGAAGACTGTTTACTGTGTCAGGAGTTTGTGACGTAAGCATGTCAAGCTCAACACCTCTGACCCCCGATACAAAATAAAAAAGACTGTGTCAATCCAGTAGGCAGGTGAACAGCTGAAAGTAGCATACAAGTATGCTTTTTACCATTTATTACATAAAAACACACACACAAAGGCCATTTTTTCTGATATTACAGATCTACTTAATGGGTAAAATTGACAAAAAATAATTTCCTATCTGCTTTAAGGTCATTCGTTATGATTACCCCAGGTCACTTTCCTGTACAGTGACCATCAATACCCCCCATTCTATATTCTGCCTCAGGGTTTCTGCAGCCAAGGTACATGATTTTGCTTTTTTTGCATTGACAAACAGCTGCCATATGCTTGACCATTCCTCAAGCCTCTTCAGGTCTCTGTTCATTCTATGTACCTCCTCAGGAATGTACACTCTATTGCAGATCTTGGTGTCAAATGCAAAGAGCCACATCTTCCCTTCTAGTTCTTTTACAATGTCACTTACAATGCCATTAAAGAGAACTGGGCCAGTATTGAGCTCTGAGGAACCCTGTTGGTCACTCGTCATTCCCGTGAGTGCCATTAACCGCCACCCTCTGTTACCTAGCTGGCCAATTACCTACCTAGTGTACTACCTTGGTTCCCACCCCCAAGCTTCTCAGTTTTTTTTACGAGCCTCCTATGTGCCACAATGTTGAAGGCCTTGCTGAAGTGCTGAAGTCTAAGTAGGCCACATCCACCACTCCCTCCAATCTATTTCTCTGGTCACCCAGTCAAAGAAATCTACCAGGTTTGTCTGAAATGATCTCCCTCCCGTGAATCTGTGCTGCCTTGGGTCCTGTAACCTGTTGAATGTATGGTAGTCTACCAGTCTTTCCTTTAGAAATGACTCCACTATATTCCCCACTACTGATATTGGTCTGACCAGCCTGTGTTGCCAGCCTCTGTCCTGCAGCCGCTCTTATGGAGTGAGACTACATCTGTCCTTCTCCAGTCCTCTAGGACCACCTTTGTAGAATCCCTATAGAAACTGTAGAGTCTTCACACTGCCAGATTCTATGAAGATTAAATTGACAGAAGTTAGAAGCATTTATTTAATATGGAGGTGTTTGAGTACCACTTTTGAAGGCCTTGGTTTTATTTGTGGATACTCTTCATTGCCTATATTAACTATCTGCAAGCAGGGATTCCTTATCTAACACTTTTTTCAAACTGACCTTGAGCATGACCTCCCTATATAGTAGCAATACATGCACTTTTTGAATTAGGATTGGACTCAAGGTCTTTTTATCTTTCCTACTGTGTGTTTTTAGCTGTATTATAATGTGTGGTTGTATATATTTTGATAGTTATGTGCTACATGCTGCTTGGTAGTTTCCTGTTGTAAATTTGACAAGGTGGGTCACTGTCATTTTAAGACTGACCCTTTAAATTTTCATCACTGCCATAGTAACTCTCTCTTTTAGAAGCATTCTGAGAAATGTGAAACACATTATGCTGTTGTCTCTGGTGGAGCCTGTTTTTCTAATGATTTTTTCAGACATGGATTACTAATAAAGGATTTTTTTACACACAGTGCAGTGTGGTGATATGTTTTCAAGTCTGTGCTGAGTGCTCCATTTTACACCTAGTGATCCTGTCCTGCTAAGGCATGTATAAATGTAACCCCTAGGTGGTGCTATCTTCTGGCAGCAGTTAACACACAGTTAGCAATTAACATTAATAGTATGCACTCACCCTTTACATTTACCAGCAGGGTCTGACCTTCAGCAAATTCCCAGGAACCCCCTGTAAAAGCAAGGTTAGCAGAGCAAGTATACACTTTCAGTACTGTAACCCAACTAAAAATATGCTTATAAGCCAGGTTAAATGTGAATCAACAATCAGATTTATTAAGGGGGTCATGAACAAGGATAGGGCGTGAATTTAGATGAACGATTACTATACTGATTAGATTCAGATACTTTGCATGCACTTTTAGTCTCAAATGATCAGTCTTACAATATTGGCTAGCCAGAGGCATTGCCTGGGGGTGGCCAGCATTGCAGCTGTTGTTGGGGCCCTTGAGGGAAAGAAAAGGCAGTTAACATGCACAAACAGAGTTCTGATTATTTGTTATCCTGGCTGGTTGGTCCAATCTCTTGTCACCCCGAAAATCATTGAAATAATTAGATGGTACCACAGATAATTAAATGATTTGTCGAAGGGAGCTACCCTGGATTTACTCACGCTACTAGCTGGGCCCCCGCCCTGCTTAGGAGATCACTCATGGATGGGGAGCTACTAACCTCCTCGGCCCTGTGGATTCCAAATTTTCTTCTGGACACTGTGACAATCTTTTTCAGGAATAGCTTCCTGGCCAGAGCCAGTCAAGGTAGGGGCTGTCTTAGCCTTACAGGTACTCCAATCCTGTCTTTGTTCAGCTCTTTGCACTGTCTGCATTAAGGAAATGTAGGCAGAGAGGATCATCTATACAATTTTTCACCCACAGTTGAAGTATTAAGAAAGTGGGGTTTTCAACAGAGGTTAGGATTTGATCCATTCTTACCCGGTTTATTTCATGAACAGCCACATCACCCTTCTCGAATACCCTTAGTAAGACTTTTTCTACTCTCATTAAGTAGGAAGATAACAGCTCTCCTTTCTGCTGGCAGGTAGACTTGAACTCCTACATTAATTGGTTTATGTCTTTGTGGGAGTCAAAAGTCAAGGCTAAGGCATCTTAATACTGCTGTGGGGATGTAGTGGACTCAGTAGATGTGAAAGCCTGAATTATGTTCATGGCAGGACCCCTGAGGTTTACTATAATTTCCTGGCATTTCTGGGCATCAGTACCAGGACAATTTTCTACCAAACGAGTAGCATGTTCTTTCCAGGCTTCCCAGTCATTCTCTCTGCTAAGAGTGGGAGCAATTCCTGAGAATACTCAATCCATTTTGCAGGGTGGGCCTCAAGAATTTGAGTTGCAAAAAATTTTGTTTTGGTGCCAAATTTACAATTAACTGCAATTTTGCATTTTGGCCCCTAGAGGGTTCTAATCCCAGCGGTGCCTCCAAGAATGTAACCCCTAGGTGGCACTATCCCTAGAGTTACTACCCCTGCCTATTCTTCTAACCACAGGTTGAGGGGCCTGGATTCGATATTATGGTGCCTCTACCCAGAGTAACAATAATGGAAGTATCTTTCTAGCCTGACATAGCCCACTGGGAAGCTATAACCACCCATAAACCCACCTAATGACCTTATACTTCTGGCAGCAGTTACCACACCATCAGCAATTAACATTAATAATATGCACACACCCTTTACACTTACCAACAGGGTCTGGCCTTCAGCAAATTCCCTGGAACCCCTTGTAAAGGCAATTTTAGCAGAGCAAGTATGCACTTTCAGTACTGTAATTCAAATAATCTGCTCATAAACCAGGTTAAACATGAAACAACAATCAGATTTAAGGGGGTCGTGAACAAGGATGGGGCGTAAATTTAAATGAATGATTACTATACTGATTAAATTCAGATACTTTTACATGTGCTTTTAGCCCCAAATAATCAGTCTTACAACACTGGGTACCCAGGATGTTATACTGACTAGCCAGAGGTGTTGTCAGCATTGCAGCTGTTGTTGGAGCCCTTGATGGAAAGAAAAGACAGTCAGCATGCACAAACAGAGCTCTGATTATTTGTAATCCTGGCCACTTGGCCCAGTCTCTTGTAACCTGGAAAATCACAGAAGCAATTAGATGGTACCACAGATAATTAAATGAGTTGTTGCAGGGAACTACCCTGGATTTACTCATGCTACCATTGGCTGTGATGAGTCTGGTGATGTGAAGACCTCACATAGATCACCAAAGAGCATGGGGAAGCAGGGCCGTTATGACACATCACCCACTTCACAACCTTCCCCTACAGGTGACTGCAACCTGAGAGTCGTCCCTGAGTAGGGGCTGGATCCCAAAGCCAGTTTCTCACCAAAGACAGTCTCTGGTGCAGGAATGGTTGACTTGGCCAAGTTTGGCATAAGCCCAATATAGAAACATAGAATTTGACAGCAGATGAGGACCGCTTGGCCCACCCAATCTGCCCATTTCTCTACCGAATGGATAAGCTGCAGATGCTAGTTAACCAGCAACCTACTTCTTTCTACCCCAACCCCCTAGAATTGCCTTATGACTGTCCCATGCATGCCTGAATTCAACCCCTGTTTTTGACTCCACAACCTCCTCTGGAAGACCGGTCTATGCATCCACAACCATCTCTGTGAAAAATACTTCCTTACATTACCTCTGAGCCGCCCCATCTTCAAATTGTGCCTCTTGTTCTTGCACACCTCTTTTTTAAAAGATGCTACCCTCTTGGACTTTGTTGATTCCTTGAGGTACTTGAAGTTTCTATCATGTCCCCTCTCCTTCTTCTTCCTCGAGGCTATACATATTAAGCTGCTTTAGTCTCTCTTCATATGTCTTCCGTACAGACCCTGCACCATTTTAGTTGCTCTCTCTGGACAGCTTCCATCCTGTCTATGTCCTTGCGGAGACTGGGTCTCCAGAACTGCACGCAGTACTCCAGATGGGGTCTCACCAGCTGTCTGTACAGAGGGACAACAACTTCCAGTTTTCTACTGGTGGTGCCTCTCCCTATGCATCCCAGTATCCCCCCAGCCCTCCTTACTGCCCTCTCACATTGCTTGCCCACCTTTAAATCATCTGATATGACTACCCCCAGGTCCCTTTCCATTTTTGTTGTTGTTAGTATCTCACCCCCGTTGTGTACTCTTCCCTGGTTTTTGTTTCCCAGGTGCATTACTTGCACTTCTTAGTATTGAATCTAAGCTGCCATACATTTGACCATTCCTCTAACCTTGCCAAGTCCCTTCTCATCTTTCCTGCCCACCTTGTGCATCAACTCTGTTGCAGATCTTTGTGTCATCTGCAAAGAGACATACTTTTCCTTCCAGTCCCTCTGCAATGTTGCTTATAAAGACATTGAAGAGGACCAGTCCTAATACTGAACCCTGCGGTACCCCACTAGTAACCCCCCTTTCTTCAGAGTGGACTCCATTTACTATTACCTCTGTGTCCTATTCTCCAGCCAATTCTTTACCCAGGCTATCATCTTGGGACCCACTCCCAGGCTGGCTAACGTGTATATTAATCTTTTGTGTGGGACTGTGTCAAATGCCTTGCTAAAGTCTTGGTAGGCCATGTCCACAGCCCCTCCCTGATCTACTACTTTGGTCACCCAGTCAAAGAAATCTATTAGATTCGTCTGGCATGACCTTCACACTGTGAATCCATGCTGTCTTGGGTTCTGTGCCCCTCTGGCCTCAAGGTACTCGACAATTCTTTCCTTCAGAAGTGATTCCATCATTTTCCCTATCACTGAGGTTAAACTAACAGGTCTGTAGTTTCCTGCTTCTGCCCTGCTCCCAAGTTTGAATAAACAATTCTGGCAACGTTCAGTTTGTTTGCTGGTGAAGGCCTCCAGCTGGCAACACATTTCAGTCACTGGTGAAACAGGTCAGGATCCATGATAAACATTTAGCACATTTAACAGGAACAACATTAACTTCTCTAACTCTCAATTTGGTAATTAGACCAGTTGCTATTGCAGTAGTTTCACTGAGCAAACCTCTTAATTCAATAAAGCAGTCACTCACTGTCTTGGGCCAATCGTTTCACAGGAGCTTCTCATCAGTCCAAAACCTCAAGCTGTTCTTCAAATATCTTGAAGCTTTCTGCTGCAAGTAAAAGTTCCTTTTCAGATTATTCTGATTACTGTAATCATTCAACCCCAAATAGAAGAACCACAGCAGAAAGGCAAGTCAGACGTTTCTCTGCCGATTCTCCCATGTTCCTTCCTTGGAGCAGCCTCTTGATAGCTCGAGCTGCTCACTCTTCAAGCTCTAATTCCAACTGACTCTCTGTCCTCTAGCAGTTCTGGGGTTTCCCATGGTTTCCTGTGTTCTTGTTGGCTGGAGGGAGCTGTCAGTCACAGTTTGGATGCTCCCATCAGTTCAGTTTAGGGGCCAACCTAAAAACTACAAAAACACAGTTTTCCTTCCCACTAGGCACTTGAGTTAATGACCGTTTGAGGTCTCATGTGTCCTATTGGTCCAAATGCTGGAAGTCCCGGACCAAATATGGTGGCTCTCATTCAAATATCCCACAGCTTCCACTTGCATACTGTGTGACCCTGAGCAAGTCACTTAACCTCCTTGTTCTCCCAGGTCGCTCCTGTAAAAAAGCTTTCAGCTTAGTGTGCTATACCTGGTTAAACAACTAAATAAAAAAAAAAAAAAAAAAAACAGGCACAGCTGCAAGAAGGCAGGTTATGCCAAAACACTCTACTTCAAATATAATAGCAAGCTAGAAGTAAACAATTACAGTACTTGTTAGAGTGCCCTCTGCTTTACTATCGACAGCAGAGTGGAGCAAATTAAAGTGGTGTGTGGCCGATCACAAGCCTTGACATACTCGGACCCAGCGCAGACCAATTACTATACACATACTGGCTAAAGATCTTAAAGGGACAGGCATGGAGGCACAGCAAGGCATGCTCCCGTAAATCAACAGGATCAAACAAACAACCTTTGCTTTATCATCTATGAAGGACATCTGCCTGGCAGTGGGCATGGGTGGAACCCAGGGAGACATTAAGGTAAACCCAAAATTGGTGGAGGTTACATAAAATTCAAAAAGAAAATGTCATCCCCCACTCCTGCCAACCATCCACTTGCCAAATCTGTATCAGTCTTGGTCACCTGTTACCTGATCTGTAGATCTCTCTCTCTCTCTCTCTCTTTCTTTCTCTCTCATTTACAATCTCTTATAACATTCGAAGAAAGAATGTGGTTATAAAAATAAAGGGGAATCACTAAATTGTATCACCAAATGTTAGAATAACTTAAAAAGAACAATTATTTATTTGAAAAGTGATGACTAAGAGAGGTGCAATGAGCCACGGCTTGTTTCCAAGTGTGACTTGAGGGAAGGGGAACCACTAGGGACCCCAAAAATATAAAAAAAAAAATTAGCACAGTGGGCATCCTTAATTGATTGCAATTATCACCTAGAAAAATGGACTTATTGTTGAAATCACCTCCCAGTGTTTGATGAAATTTGGAGACGCTGGGTCCTATATAAACTAGAGTCAGACCCAAAGTTTGTCCCATGACTTATGTACTTTAGTCTAATTTGCCAGCTAATTATTGGAATCCATGTCATTGTAATGTAGTCAGATTGGTTAGAGGGCTCATCTTGTATTATGAAAGGGGTTTTGCTCACTCTTTTACAGATAGCCACTAAGCTGCTTGATTACCCGAAACTTTTTTAAGGCTTGAAGGGCTTAAACAATGTTGTTGTAAAAACTAGTGCTAGACAACTACTAATTTTTTCTTTATGTTAATGTTTTAGCATTGATGTATCAGTTATCTTTGTTTCTATTTTATTAATAAAAACGTATTATTTAAAAAAATAAACAGCATCCAATAGTGTAAGATGACAGTAGCACTCCTGGGTGACAATCTCCAGTGTAGGGACTATTTAATACAAAATATTGAAAAATGACAAGTTTTTTTATTTACATTTTTTTAATAATTTTTTTAAAATCTATACAAAAAAAACATTTATTAAGTGCAATCAGACACTTCAGTGTGTGGGCAGTAGGGTGTTCACTGCACCTCCTGGGTCAATAATGCACTAGGCCTTGTGCCTTCTTACGTCCCTGGGTATGCCTTGATCACACTGCTACCCAGATCCTCTTGTGCTTTACTGCTTACAACATCCACAGATGTAAGTAAAAGGCTAGTAAATATGGAACAATTATAGAAATGGAACCAGTGTTTAAAAACAACTTCTACAGGGAAACTGATGCGTGACTTCAACACAGTTCCTTAAAGGGACACAGTCAACACTCAGTGTCTCTAGTTTAAAAAACATAGGTTGTGATTGGTCACATTCTGTACAGACTGCTGATGTTGCTTGTAGTTTGATTCTGATTCCATTTTAAAAATGAAAAACAGGCTGCCCACCATACTGGTGTTATCACACAAAAACGTGTTTGCTTACAGTACTTGATCAACTCCCACTGCATCTTTCCTGAACTTGGAAACACCGCCAACACAATCTAGCCACTCATGATGCAGTGGAAGAAGAGGAGCCTCTCACGAGTGGCTGCATTGTTTGGGGTGTTCATAATGTTGAGGAAATATGCAATAAGAGTTGATTGAGGATTTGAAACAAAATAAGGTTGCATATTAAAAACAAAATTAGCATGCATTTCAGTTCTACTAAGAAAGCAAGCAGGTAAAACAACCAGCAACATCAATCATTTTTAGAGAAGGTAAGCAATCATAAAATGTGGGGTTTCAACTAGAAATTAAACAGTTTCCCTTATAAGTTGCTAACTCTTGTATGGCCGGTATCACGGATGGAGTTTAATACCCTGATTTTTATCACTTTAAGCCCTCGTTTCATGTCAGTTTGCACTTTCCTGAGTTCAGCTGTCTTCATACTCTCAAAAAATCTGTTTAGCTTAACTCAGCTGTGCTGAGCCGTGAACAAGCCTTCTGGCGCTTCAGTACCATTTGGAGATGTTACTACACATTGGAAGCCGGTGTGGCAGACCCGTGTGGACCATGGGGAATTTGGTTTGATAGGGGATTATTTTAAATTAAGTACTTTTCAGTGGAAATAGGTACATTCTACATTGATTATGTCACTCCTACAGAAAAGAACAGTTACATAAGAACTTACCGTAACAGTAGATCTTCAAGGGGATCTCAGTCATTAGGTCACAGTGTAGGAACTTCATCGTCAGTAAAGCAGGATCCACATAGAAGACTTTTCCAGCAGTACAACTGGGGCCACCCACACCGACATCACCTGTTGACATCATCAACCTTATAAAGGCATGAGTAGCCCTGCTCCCTCCTCAGGTCTTTCCCCTGGAGACAAATGGAGCACACTCCTGTCACCATGGACTGAGGAGAGAGAGGTGTCCAGGCTGAAATAAAAGGCTGGAAAAACCAGATAGCCAGTCCTAATACAGGACCCTAAGAAGGGGGATGGTGGGAGGAAAGGCACACCTGATGATTGAGATCCCCTCAAAGATCTACTGTTATGGTAAGTGCATACGTAACTGTTTAATCTTCTTTGGGGGTATCTCAGTCATCAGGTCACACCATAGGAATGAGTCCCAAGCAGTTGCAAGCACATGAGGACAGTCTGGGAGGCAGCAGACCGAGGCCTAAGACAGAATGCCTTGAAGTAAAGCATGGCTAAAGCCTGCACGGGCTCTAGAGGCAGTATCCAGACTGCAGTGCCTGGTGAAAGTATGGATGATACTCCAGGTAGCAGCAGTGCAGATGTCAGCTGTGGAGTATCCCTTGAAGCAAGCCACAGAGGCAGCCATGCCGCTCTTGGAATGGGTTTTCACTGATCCTGGCAACTTCTTGCCATGCTTAGTGTAACAGAAAAAAAAATGCAATTGGCCAATCATTTGGACAAACATTGTTTGGAAACCTGAACTCTCTCTCACCTTGGGCGAAAGAAACAAACAGCTGCTTTGACTTTCAGCAGTGCTTACACAGCCCAGTGCTCACTGCAGCAAACTGGACCTACATTCTGTGGCAGGACGTCATATTTTCTGTGGCAGAACAAATGCTGATTCTTCGGCATTCCACGGCATTGGGACATCGCACCACAAGTGAGACAGGGAGACTGTGGAGTAGCAACAGATAGGTATGTATGCTGATCTAAAACAGCATATCTGCACTGCACTGAGTAGTCTTCCTTGTAGGAGCCCTAGGACCAATGTATTGCTCGAGTTTGTGACATCATTCTGGTCTTAACCCAGAACTGCTATATTCCCCTCCTCCACATTCTCATCTTCTGCAATCCCAAAATTTATGTAAACTGTGGAACAATATTCCGCTGTTTATGTAAGCTGTGGAACAGTATTCCTCAGTTTATGTAAGCCAAGAAACAGTATTCCTCTGTTTATGTAAATTGTGAAAAACTGTTCTTCAGTGTAAACTGCAGAATAATTAGTGGTAATCGCACAAACGTTTACTGCGTGGTATGCCAAGTGTTGGGCAAATGCAGTACTCATTGAATAACATGGGCTGGAGTGCGGTAATCGTAAAGGTTGCCCAGTAGTGCTGTATACTGAACGGTGCATATGTGCAGTAACCATTGAATATGTATACCGCTACAGCACATCATTGCATGGTAGTGGATTTCAACCTTGTGCAACTACCACTGTATATTGTTACCGTGCAATGATGCGCGATGCACAGTAGTGTATTTCGCAGGTTACATTAAATTCCACGAAAAACTCCACAGCTGCAGAATCGCAGAAAATGCACTGTTTGCAGCAGGTAGTATTTCAAAATTCTGCACACATTTGAAGTAGCAGTGCTTCCCCTGGATCACCATGCTCTGGAAAATAAACAGGCAGGTGGATAGACTGGTTCAGGGTAAACTCAGACACCACCTTAGGAAGAAACGTAGGATTCATGCATAAAGACACCCAGTCTTTGTAAAAAAAAATCGAATAAGGCTCCTCATACCAGACAGCCTGAAGCTCAGAAATCCTATGAACAGAAGTGACAGCAACCAAAAACAATGCTTTCCAAGAAAGAAAGTGTAGCTCGCAAGTCGCGGCTGGCTCAAACAGAGACAGGGCCAGTTTCTCCAAAACAAAATTCAAATCCCAAGCCGGGATAGGATTGCAGACTGGAGGTTTCAAATGCAGGATGCCTCTGAGAAAAGTATGGGTCTCATCTAACTGAGCAACAGTCCGGCCCTCCACCGACTCGTGGAAGGCCGATAAAGCTGAAAGGTGCACCTTGAGGGATGAGTATTGGAGGCCTGAGTCTGACAATGAGATCAGGTAGTCTAGGATTTGACTGGACAGGAGAAAGGGTCCAGATGGCGCTTGGCAGCCCAGATGGTGAACAGTTTTCACTTCATGGCATAAGTGGCCCTAGTGGAGGACTTCTTAGCTGCCACCAGAACATTCACCACTTTCTGGGAGATCCCAAAGTGGGCAATGGCTATGTCCTCAGGAGCCAGGCATGCAGGCAAAGGGATTTGTGGTGTGGATGGACCAGGATCCCCTTGGCCTTTGTCAACAGATCCCTGCAGAGAGGCGGGGGGGAGTGGAGGTTCTGCTGCTAACTGTTTCAGTAATGGAAAACAAACCTAGTGTGGCCAGTAGGTTGCTACCAGGATCGTGCTGGCTTCTCCATCTGAAGTTTGATTAATACCCACTGAATCAGTGGAAATGGAGGAAAGGCATACATGAACCACCCACTCCAACAGATGGACAATGCATCTCGACGAAAACTCTAGGTCCTGGATCTAGCCAGCAAAAACTGGGCAGTTTTGTGTTGAGTGGGGATGCAAAAAGGTCCAACTCTGGATAGAAACATATAATTTGATGGCAGATAAGGACCGCTTGGCCCACCTAGTCTGCCCATTTTCCTACCTAATGGATAAGTTGCAGATCCTAGTTAACCAACAGCCTCCTTCCTCCTAACCCACACTAGAATTACCTTATGTCTGTCCCATGCATTCTTGAATTCCCCCACTGTTTTGGACTCCACAGGAAGGCTGTTCCGTGCATCCACAATCCTCTCTGTGAAAAAAAATACTTCCTCACATTACCTCTGAGCCACACCTCCATCTTAAAATTGTACCCCCCCCTGTTCTTGTACATCTCTTTTTCTGAAAGATGCTACCCTCTTGGACTTTGTTGATACTCTTGAGGTACTTGAAATATTCTATCATGTCCCCCCCCTCCTTTCCTCGAGGGTATGCATATTAAGCTCCTTTAGTCTCTCTTCGTATGTCTTCTGGTGCAGACCCTGAACCATTTTGGTTGTCTTCCTCTGGACAGCCTCCACCCTGTCTATGTCTTTGTGGAGATTGGGTCTCCAGAACTGCACACAGTATTAGAGATGAGGTCTCACCAACTGTCTGTATAGAGGGACAACAACATCTTGTTTTCTACTGGTGATGCCTCTCCCTGTGCATCCCAGTATCACCCCAGCCCTCCTTACTGCCTTCTCACATTGCTTGCCCACCTTTAGGTCATCTGATATAACTACCTCCAGGTCCCTTTCCACGTTTGTTGTTGTCAGTATCTCCCCCCTCCCCCCCCATTGTGTACTCTTCCCCTGGGTTTTTGTTTCCCAGGTGCATTACTTTGCACTTTTTTGTGTTGAATCTAAGCTGCCATATATTTTACCATCCCTCCAACCTTGCCAAGTCCCTTCTTATTCTTTCCACCCCACCTTGTGTATCAACCCTGTTGCAGATCTTTGTGTCATCTGCAAAGAGACATACTTTTCCTTCCAGTCACTCTGCAATGTCACTTATAAAGACATTAAAAAGGACCGTACACAGTACTGAATCCTGTGGTACCCCACTAGTAACTCCCCCTTTCTTCACTGTGGACTCCGTTTACTATTACCCTCTGTGTCCTGTTGTCTAGCCAATGTTTTACCCAGGATACCACCCTGTGACCCATTCCCAAACTGGCTAATTTGTTTATTAATCTCTTGTGTGGGACTGTATCAAATGTCTTGGTAAAGTCTAGGTAGGCCATGTCCACAGCCCCTCCCTGGTATACTACTTTAGTCACCCAGCCAAAGAAATTGTTTAGATTTGTCTGACATGACCCTTCCACTGTGAATCCATGCTGTCTTTGTTCCTGTGTCCCACTGTCCACTAAGTACTCAACAATTTTTTCCTTCAGAAGTGATTCCATCATTTTCCCTACCACTGAGGTCAAACTGACAGGTCTGTAGTTTCCTGCCTCTGTCTTGCTCCCACTTTTGTGAAGGGGAATCACATCTGCCCTCCTCCAGTCCTCAGGTACCACATCATCCTCCCATGATTTGTTAAACAGGGTAGTCAGTGGTGTTACTAGTTCTCCCCTTAGTTATTTTAGAATTCTGGGGTGAATCCCATCAGGCCCCATTACTTTGTCCACTTTCAGTTTTAGGAGTTCTTTCAGAACCCTTTCTTCTGTGAAAGGACTGATATCAACCCCCCTATCCAGAGTGCTTCTATTGACTGGATTAGGTACCTCTCCCCCCTCTTCTTTTGTGAAAACTGAGCAGAAGTATTTGTTCAGTATCCCTGCTTTTTCACTGTCCCTCTCTGCTCACCCATCCTCCTCTTTATTGAGCCTCAGTATCCCTCCCTTTGTCTTTCTTCGCTCCCTTATGTACCTATAAAAAGTTTTATCCCCCTTCTTAACCGAGTTGGCTATCTTTTCCTCGGTTTGGGCCTTTGCTATTCTGACTGCCTTTCCTGCTTCCTTCTGATTTAACTGGTTCAGTTCTCTGTTCTGCTCCTTCTGTGTTTACTTATATTTCCTGGATGCTATCTTTTTCTCCCTAACCTTCCCCGCCCCCTCTTTTGAGAACCATAGTGTTTTTTTCTTTCATTTTGATTTGGTGATTTGCTTCACACAAAGGCTTGTTGTCTCTGTGATGGCAGTTTTGATGTTTCCCCATTGTTGCTCCACCCCTCCTTCTTGCCTGTTTGCTAGTGTTTTTCTGAGGCACTCTCCCATTTTGATAAAATCAGTCCTCCTGAAGTCCATTACCTTCACTTTTGTATGGCTTGACTCTTCACAGATGAGTTTATCATGAACCACACTGTTTGGTGGTCACTTGTTCCCAGATGACTACCCATTTTTTTCATATACAATTTTTCTTTCTGCTCCCTATCCCCCCCCCCGTGGCTATGTCGTATACATGTGTGTATGCATGTGGAGGCACACGTACACCAGGATACAGTGGCCCCTTCCACCCCTCCCCTGACTTTTGTCACTGCCCATTACCGCCTATGCGCCCACCGGACTTCCCCCCGGTGGGAGCGGGACTACGGACGGGTGGACATTCTCCCCATTGGAGGGTGAGCCATGGCTCAATCCTGTTCCAGCCCCCCCCCTGAGCTGGCACCCTGGTGACCCGAAGTCGTTCCTGAATCCGGGTCTCCGGCATAGTGCCAGGTAAGGCGCCAGCACCTCAGCCCTCTGCGCTACCGGGCCAGCTCATGGCTACCTATTTCTAAATCTGAGATCCTCTCTCTGTCCCCATTTGAGAGTACCAGGTCTAAGATTGCCCCCTCCTGAGTGGGTTCCAACACTTGCTGTCTGAGGCATGCACCCCTGTAGGGCATTGAGAATGGCCCTGCTCTTGGATGTGACTGCATCAAAGGTGCTCCAGTTAACATCTGGCATATTCAGGTCCCCCATCAGCAATATCTCCTTTTTCTCTGCCATCCTAAGGATGCCTTCTATCATTTCCTTGTCCATTTCCTCCCCCTGAGATGGGGGAGTCTGTATACAACCCCTGTGTGGATTGTGGTGCCATTTCTAGTCTCCAGAGTGATCCACAGCACCTCCTCTCCTCCCTGTTTACCCTTTAGTTCCATTGCTTTGATCCCTTCCCTTACATAGAAAGCTACTCCTCCTTCTCTTCTACCCTTCCTGTCCTTTCTGTAGATTGTTTACCCTGGTATGTTGTCATCCCAGTCATGGTTCTCTGTGCACAATGTTTCTGTGACTGCCATAATATCTAGGCATCCCTCTTCCATCAAGACCACCATTTCAGGGATCTTGCTACCTAGACTACAGGCATTGGTACTCATTGCCCTCCATTTTTTGATGGCCTTACCCTTTTTGCCCCTTCCCTGTCCTTACTGCCTTTGTCTCCATTTACCCCTGCCCTTCTCTCTATCGACTTCTCTATCTTTGTGTTTACCTCACTAACTACCCTGCTTTTTGGGGGAGCTAGGATTTCCCTTCTTTTCAGTGTCTCCCCCCTTGGCTAGTTTAAATGCATGCATATGAAGCATTTAAACCTATCACCTAGGATCCTGGTTCCACTCCTGGACAGATGCAGACCATTGCGCTGATACAGACCTGCATCCCTCCAGGTGGACCACCAGTCCTCAATGAAGCCAAAACCCTGAGCTCTGTACCAGCTTTTCAATCACTGATTGAATTCCATGGTGCAGAGCACCCTAGCCTCACCCATGCCATAGACAGGCAGCACCTCCGAGAAGGTTACCATGCATGCTACTCGTCAAAGGCCCCTCCCCAACTCTACAAACTCCTCCTGCACTGCTCTGATCCCTTTCCCAGCCAGGTTATTCATCCCTAGGTGGACAATGAAATCCAGCTCCTTCCCCCATGCAGCTGCTCCTGTGATCCTGAGGATTCATTCCCTGTCCCTCCAAGCCATGGTGTCAGGCAGGCACCTTACCTCCTTCTCCCCTCCTTCCCCCAGTTCTACCCTCCTAACAATGGAGTCCCCCACCAGGAGTTATTTCCTTCCCCTGTGGATTTCATGCCACCCTCCTGTGGGTGTCCTTTGTTGAGGTTCCCAGCATCCTCCTCGGTCTCCACTACGAGTGACTCCATAGAGGAGCCATGCTCTGCCAGAACAGTATATGACATGTGGAGAGGTACAACTGGAGGGATGCACCTCTGTTCCACCACCTCACCTTCCCTGAGCCCACCGTGGTCCAACCACTCCTCTTTTTTGGCAACCTCTGAGGCAGCTGTGGTGGCACTGGGTGGGAAAGGAGGTCCCCCCATATCCTGGCCAACTTAGCCTGGAGATAAGCAACCTCCTCCCTCAACCTGCAGATGGGACAACACCACATCCTCCAGAACATCTCCCGAAACACTGCTGCTCCACAGCCACTGCACTGCATCACTCCCATCATGTCTTATTTGTGGCCCCTTAACTGTTGCTTTGTATACTTACTCTTTCCTCTGTTTATTTCTTTTTTATATAATTTTTTTCCCCTACTTTCCTACTGCTTCTGTGCCCTTAAAGCTCCTGATCTTCCTGTTCTGGGACAGGAAGTTCCTATATTCCTTAGTAGTCTTCTTCTTACTTGCTCAGAGTCACACCTCCAGCAGCTGGGAGGGATGGAGAGCTACTCTTTTCCTTCTAGGATGGTGAGTCTTTGTGCCTCTGTGATCACTCCTTCCTGCTCCCAAACAGGAAGTTCCTGTTATCAGTCAAATCCTGTGCCTATAAAAATACAACCGGCTAAGGGTGGGGGGTGGGTGGAGGAGAGAAATAGATTGCAATATAGTCCCAGTAAGGGTGGGGGTGGAGGGGAGAAATGGAGGGTAATATAGTCCCAGTAAAGTTCTAACATCAGCTCCTTCTTCTTGCTGTTCTCTGCCAAAAACTATCTAGGTCAGTTTTAAAATGCAAACACCTGGCTTCCTTCTGCCTAAGCCACTCCCCCTAATTCACAGTTTCTTTCTTCACCGAGCTAACTGCACAGATAACAATTCCTTCACCCAACTCACACAAACACACTGGCTCTTTTTTTTGTTTGTTTGTTTTTACCCTAAATTGAAGTTCTCAGTAGTAAATTTCTAGTTCTTTAGTCCAGTAGAGTAGTAAAGTTCTAACAGCAGCTCCTTCCTCTTGCTTGATGACCCCATCTCTTAAACAGGTCTTCAGCGATGGATGACAGAAGTTCCCATTCATGCATCCTGGACTGAGTTCATTTGAGGCTGTCTACTAGGTTGTTCAGCATGCCTGGACATGGAGCACTGACAGATCCAGGCCATGGTCCAGGCCCAATACCATACTCTCATGGCTTCCCTACACAGCAGGTATGAATGAGTACCCCCCCCCCGGTTTGTTGATATAGTAGACAACACGGAGATTGTCTGACTGAATCAGCAACTGGCCAGAGAGAGGTGATTCTGGAAGGCCTACATGGCATACAGAATTGCCCACATCTCTAGGACATTTATATAGAGGGACATCTCAACCTGGGACCAGGCACCCTGAGTCTGGAAGAGACCAGGTGCGCCTCCCAGCCCAAACCGGAGGCATCCGTAGAAAGACTCTGCTGGGGGGGACACGATCAGAAAGGGGACCCCCTCTTGATTTTGCGGTTCCATCCACCACTGAAGTACTTTGCAGACTGGAGAAGAAACCAGTACCATCTACTCCAGGTCATCAGTGCGTTGGTCCCATTGCACACGGTGAGTCCACTAGAGCACCAGCATATGCAGGCGGGTTAAGGGGATGGTAGAAATGGTTACTGCCATGAGGCCCAAGAGCTGCAGGTAAATTCTCGAGAGCCACCATCTGTGCCTGAGATATGAGGCACGCTGCTGTCAGGCAGCAGGAAGGCCTTGCCATGCACAGAGTCCAGGGACGCTCCTATATACTGCAGTCTCTAAGTGGAGTCAGAATGGACTTGGGAAAGTTGACTTTTATTCTCAGGGAGTGGAACAACTGGAGAATCCTCTCCAGGGTTCCTAGGAGCTGTTCTCTGGATGGGGCCTTGAGTAGCCAGTAGTTCATGCGGGGAAAGACATACAGGTCTTCCCTCCGAAGGGCGTCCGCCACCGCCACTAAGCATTTTGTAAAAACCAGTGGCACAGAGGACAAGCCAAATGGCAAGACTCTGAACTGCTAGTTCTCACCTTGAAAGAGAAACCAAGGGAACCTCCTGTATGGTGGACATAGAGATATGCAGGTAGGTAACCTGCATATCGAGGGAGCAAAGCCAGTCACCCTGTTTGAGCAGGGGTAACAGACTCGGCAGAGTAACCATGCAAAAAGTACAGTTATGTAAGAACTTACCACAACAGTAGATCTTAGAGAGGAGCTCCTGCAGCAGGCCATCACCGGTAGGACTAAGCCATCAGTCGCCAGGACCACAATGAAACCTTTCTAGCTAGCAGTGTACCACGGAGGACCACCCACCACCAACGTCACTCCACTGACATTTGCTTATCCTACAAAGCCGAGTGGTACCCCACATCCTCCTCAGTTCTCCCGCCAAAGACCCAAAGTGGGCAGAGGAAGAAGAAACTGAGGAGGTTTCACCGAGAGTCAGAAAAAAGTAAAGAGAGAGCAGAAGACTCACTCACATGGAACAGGAGAAAAGCAGACTGAGAACAGGGTGAAGGAGAGAGGGAAAATTAGGGCCTGCTGCAAGAGCTCCTCTCGAAGATCTACTGTTATGGTAAGTTCTTATGTAACTGTACTATCTTACTTCAAGGGAGGCTCTTGCAGCAGGCCATCACTGGTAGGACTGATTCCCAAGCAGTTTCGGTCACAAAAGGAAACAACAGCAGGAGGAGGAAAGGGCAGGAATCAAAGACTCGAGAGACCCAGCAGAACGGCCAAGTTAGCCCTACACTTAGAGGCAATGTCCAGGGTGTAGTGTTTTTATTTATTTATTTTTTTTTTTTTTCACTTTCTCCAGGTCCCTGCCCAGTGGATATTATCCACTCGTCTTTTCGGCTGGGCCACTTCCGTAGCGTGAACCTGGCGTCATTCTGCTCGGGGCTGGAATATTTTTTGCCTTTGCAGAGGACTTACATCCAGAAAAATGACGTGCTTATATGCACGCTGCCATCAAGCATCCACAGTGCTCTCCCCATCCCCAGCCCTTCGTAAGAAGACGGCATTTCACCTCACCACCCGTGCTTCCAAGGTAGTGCGTGTGGTGTATTGTTGCCCATTTAACCCCCCGTGGAGGACAAGCATCCATTGAATGTTGTATCCTACCCCACTGGCCGAATTTCAGTGACCTGAGCTTGTTCCCAAACCCAGGTCGGCAGAGTAGCGCGAGGTATGGCATCCAGTGGGCTGGCTCAGGGTGTAGTGTTTAGTGAAGGTATGGACAGAGCTCCAAGTGGGAGCTGCACAGATGTCTGCAGAGGACACATTTCTGAAGCAAGACATGGAAGCAGCCATACCCCTTGTAGAATGGACCTTAACAACTCACGGAAGTTCCTTGTTGCACTTTTGGTAACAGTGAACAACACAATTAGTTAACCACTTAGACAAACACAGTTTGGATACTGGAGCGTCCTCTCTCTTGGGGTGAATGAAACAAAATATTGATCAGACTTTCTCAAAGTCTTAGTCCAGTGTGTATAGTATCGCAAGATTCTATATGCATCCAAGGTATGGAGCAAAGCCTTTCCCTGATTGGAATACTCAGGGAAATAAACTGGAAGGTGGATGAATCGATTCAAAGTAAACTCGGACACCACCTTGGGAAGAAACTTAGGATTGGTATGCAAAGACACCCTGTATTTGTGAAAAAACAAATAAGGCTCCTTACACAAGAGCCAGAAGCTCAGAAATTCTTCAAGCATAAGTAACAGCATGGCAGAAACTGCAGCTTGCAACTCATGGCTTGTTCAAAGGGAGGTCACGTGAGATTCTCTAAAATAAAATTGAAGTCCCAAGGAGGGACCGGGTCCCAAATGGGAGGTTTGAGATGCAGAATGCCTCACAGAAAGATGCGAGATACATCGAGCTGAGCCACAGCTCTGCCCTTGACAGGTACATGGTATGCAGAGATGGAAGAAAGATGGACCTTGATGGAGGAGTACCTCAATCTGGAATCAGAGAGGGAGAGAAGATACTCCAACACCTGATCAACCGGTGAAAGGATCTGATTAATGGGAAGCAGCCCACAGGAAAAAGCGCTTCCCTTTCAAAGCATAGGTAGACCTGGTGGAGGGCTTGCAGGCAGCCACCAGGGCACCTACGACCCTTGGGGAGACCCCAAACGGAGCGATGGCTATGTCCTTAGGAGCCTCGTGTGAAGATGCAGAGATTTGAGATCTGGGTGGACCAGGGTTTCCTGCTCCTGGGAGAGTGAACTGGTGCACAGGGGCAGGAGCACTGGAGGTTCCACCACCAGCAGCTGCAGCAAGAGGAACCAAATCTGATGAGGCCAGAAGAGGGCTATGAGGATCATGTTGTCCCCCTCCATCTGAAGCTTCAGCAGTACCCACTAAAGAAGCAGGAAGGGAGAGAAGGTGTAGAGAAACCTCCCATTCCAGCAGAGGGACCAAAGAACTCCAGGCCCAAGATCAAGCAAGCAAAAAAGTGCCAATTTTACATTGAATTAGGATACAAAAAGGCCCAGCTCTGAACGCCCCCACCTGTTGAAGAGGTCTTCGACTACTGAGGTCAGAAGTTCCTACTCTTGAGCCCTGTAGTGGGAGCAGCTGAGACTGTGAGTCAGGATGTTTTGGATGCCTGGAACATGGATGGCAGAGAGCTCCAGAATGTGTTAGATGGCCCAAGACCAAACCTTCATCGCCTCCCTGCAGAGAGGGAAAGAATATGTTCTCCTATATGCAAATAAACTGCCGCTTATTGGGACGGGAGCCAGTGACAAAAACATGAATTTTAGAAAGACCAGTCACGGCACACCATGCTCAAACTGAAATGCTTCAGTCCAAAGCTTGGTAATTTACTATAACCCCTAGGTGGCGCTATCCCAAGGGCTACTACCCCTGCCTGCTTGGCTAGTTGCAGGTTAAGGGGCCTGGGTACTGAAACGGGTGCCTCCACCCGGAGGTCAGGGTTGTCAGTGGTCAAGCTAACCTGGGCACAGCCCTCTGGGACAATGTAACCCCCCTCTGTACCATCTAGTGGCCAGAGCAATATATAGTAAACACTTTTGCAATGACCTTTGTTCACCGTGCAGATACCCACACTGTTTGCACTTACCACCAGGGCTGGTTCCACCAGTTCGACCCTGGAGACCACCTGTAAAATAAGGTTGGACACAGCAAACCACAACAGTACAGTGCTTTCAATACAAACTGGAACCACAGTCAGGTTAAATGCAAAAAGAGTTAGATCTGATTTATTCAGGGGACTTGAACAAGGAGGGGGCATAATCAGGTTGATTGGCTTAAAGGCTAAATCAATTAGACAGTCATGCATGCACTTCAGAATCCCTACGCTGTCACACACTCTGGGTACCCAGGTAGAAAAAGGGTGGGCTAGCCAGGAATGTTGCCTGGGGTAGGCCAGCATCGCAGCTGGTTGGGGCCCTGTGATGGAAGAAAGCAACATTCACAACACACACCATTTGTAATCTGGAGCCGGAGGGCTCAGTTCATGAAAGAAAAGACAACAAGGCAATCAGATGACAACACTTTAGATTTAGCTGTTGTTGCAGGGAGTTTCCCTGATATTTACTCATAATAGGGATTTATTTAACTCTAAAAATGGATTAGCGTTTTGCTCATAAAAGTGCTAAATCTTTGTGAAAATGCATAGATTCTTGTCTCACTGTGTTTAACAAACACAGCACTTCTAGAAAATCTATATACATACTTTCTGTACAGTTAGTATAGTCCCAAGAAAAAAAACTTCTAATCAGTTATTTAAAACCCTGCATGATACCCAATACAGCACACAGGCAGGACGAAATCGAAACTGCAGGTTGTTGAGCTGGAGTGCCAGGAGAAGCAGCACCCACACGAATCACCGAGGTGTCGTTCCTGTTCAAAGCATGGAGCAGGGGCTGATCCCCAAGCACGTCTCTCGTCGATGACTTTCTCTGTGTAGCGGGTAGTCTGGCAGGTGTGACAAGACCCAGGCCAAATGGAGATGAATACAGATTCAGTCCGTTGGAGCTGGATGCAGCCTCCAGCAAGCAGAACACAGTTCAGGACACAGTGGGGAACCAAATCACGACCCACTAACAGCACACAACACATTTACATGTAAAGAAATTCTGCTGTAGCAGGCAGATTGTGATCCGGTCGCAATTACAGAGTCTCTGCACAAACCGGGAGTTCAGAGGTAGCTGGAGGTCCTGACAGGCCGATCACGTTCAACAAAACTTCGGTCTTCTTCAGGTTGACAGCCTGGTCACAGTTCACTGGCTTATCTCGCTCACAATTTGGATTTAGTCCGATAAGAACACAGGTTCCCTCTCAGGGGCAGCAGGCGGGCATGTAGGCCAAACACAAGCCTTTTCACCGTTCTCCCACGCGAAACTATGCAGGATTGCTGCTCGACTATCTCGAGCTGTTACTCCTTCACTTCCCAACTCAGAACTGACTGTAGCTGCAAGCAGCCTGGAACTTTCCCCAGGATCCAAAAGGTTCAGTTGGCCAATCTGTCAGTCAGTCACAACAAGAGCTCCCCCTCCAGGTTCATTTGGGAGCCAAAGTGCCCAAACTACCATTCCTACAGAATTTTGCTCCCACAAGACCCCTGGGGACAGGCTCCATTTTAGAGTCCCCAAAGGTACTGATTGGCCCATTCTGGCAGTCCAGGGCCAAGATGGTTGTGATAAACAGAACTGTCCATGCTGCAAAGAAGGCAGGTTAGACAAACTACAATATCATTACTACTCTAATAGGTAATCAGCAAATAAGGACAGCTTTTAACAGAGCTCCCTCTGAGCAAGTAGCAAAGGCAGAACAGAGCGATTATCTGGCAGCCCGGGCAGGACTCAAGCATAGAAACACTGAGCCCACCTATCAGATTAAATAAGCACCATGTTATAGGCAGCTCTTAAAGAGACAATACACAGAGGCTATACAGGCACTTTCTGGCAATAACGTTTAAACTGCTAAAATGCAGGACACCAGCCTGGCAGTGAGCATTTAGGCAAGCTCAAGGAAGACTTTTCGGGAACCCCCATTTGTAGGGGGGTTATATTATCATTTATTAGTGACCACAGACAGAACAAACATACCGGTCCCTAATGGAGCACACCTGCACCAAGAGGGGTTGGTATGTTATGTTCTGTCTTTGGTCACTAATAAAAGGTAAATTACGAAGCTTTGAACTGAAACATTTTGGTTTTAGCATGATGTGCCATGACTGGTCTTTCTTTTTTTTTTATGCTCCCTCCCAGCTCCACGGCTGACCTCTCCTTCAGGCCACCTATGCCCTCCGAGCCGCACTGCCTCGGATCAGCCACCTCTTCACCCCTATATAGCAGCCCCCCCCGGATGACCCCCGGATGTAACCCTTCACCGGGTGGGTCCCCGCCTCTGAGGGAGACGGCACTGGTGGGGGCGACCAGCACCAAACCTGTTCCAGGGTGCTGCTGGGGATGGTGTGTGCACTGTCCTTGGACTCGCAGCTACGGGAACTGGCGACCGTCATCCAGTCGGCTCCGGGGATCTTTTCCCCTTTGCTCCCCAGGGGGCGTGGTGTGTCACAATGTAAGGCTGATGCCAACATTCACCACGCCTCCTTAGTGTGTGCAACCCCATGCATTGCTGTACCCCCAGCCTCCGCTAGGGGTCAACAAGTGCCGGGTCACATCCCCGCCCTCCTCCCAAGAGAAAGCGAGCCTTCAGCTGATGCTCAAGCCCTCTCTCCCTGGCCAGCCCTCCAGCACCCGAGTCCATTCCCGAATCCGGGTCGCTGGCGTCACAAGCAGAAATCCAACAGTTGCGCCGGTTGGCCAGCTCTGACTGGTCTTTCTAAAGAATATGTCCCCTAACTTGTTTATGTAATAACCCATGCACATGTTGTTTGCTTGAACTAAGAGCAGACTGGGGAGGAGAGTCTGGAAGGCCTGAAGGGTGTGTAGGACCACCTGCAACTCTAGGACATTGATGTGGAGGCCCTGGTCCATTTATGTCCAAATGCCATGAGTCTGAAGAGCTCCCAAGTGGGTTCTGCAGCTGAGCCCCGAGGCATCCATTGTCAGAATCTGGTGGGGGGGTCAGGATAGCATAGGTGTCTCCCTAAAACAGGTTGGTCAGCTCCAGCCACCATGACAGGACCCATTGGATGGGGTCAGAGACAATGACCAGCTGGTCGTGATCTTCCATGCACTGATCCCTCTGAACCTGCAATGTCCACTGAGGAATTTGCATATGTAGCCATTTGAGAGGCACCATGGCAATGGCTGCTGCCATGAGACCCAGAAGATGCAGGAATACTCTGGCTGGGACCTGATGGCTTGAGGAGACCAGATGGGCCAGGTCCATCAGACGCTCCGCCCTGTCCCTGAGCAAGAAAGCCATGCCCTGGGACATATCCAGAATGGCCCCTATGTACAGGAGCTGTTGGCAGGGAGTTAGGCAGGACTTTGGCCTGCTGATTGTGATCTGCAGAGCCTGGAAGAGACTGAAGGTATGGGTCTGTCTGGAGAAGGCTTTCCCGGGATGGGGCCACTAGGAGCCAATCATCCATGTAGGGAAAGACATAAAAGCCCTGCCTCCTAGGGGCAGCTGCCACTACTGACAGGCACTTGGTGAAAACCCTAGGGGATGAGGACAGGCCAAAGGGGAGAGCCCGGTACTGAAAATGGGCGACCCGGAAAAAGAAAACAGAGGAAGTGTCAGTGGGAAGGGAAAACTTCGATATGTACATAGGCATCCTGCATGTCCAGAGAACAGAGCCCATCGCCCTGGTGCAGGATGGGCAGCAGACCCTGAAGGGTGACCATCTGAAAACACTTATATTCTATGAACAGGCTTATTTATTTAATTACTGCAGTTTTTGTTGACCAGGAAAGGAGGACTAGACAATTCTACTTATTTTCAGCCTCATCCCGGGGGAGGGGGAAACAGATGGATGCCAACTGACATCAAACCAGATTAAACTGTTGGTGGTATTTTTAGTAAATGGGGAAAATTTGGCCAGGACAACAGGGAAATTCCCCTACTCTCCTGTAGGGGGAAACTCTGGCCTGTGTGATGGCCACTTTGACTTCAACTTCAGAAGAGAAGGACGTCGCTTGTGTAGGAGAGCTGGCCTCCTCCTATACCCTTGTATTGCTAGTGGCTAATGAGGTTTTAGCCATGGAAATACTCCTGCAGACTGATGAAGGAGGGGATCTGCAAGAAGAGTTTGTTTCCACTGAAGATCTGAGCGAGAACGCTCCCTCATACGAGTCTAAGTCTGTAATCCCCTTGGGTTCTATAACTGAGCAAAGAAAATCCTTGCAGCTCCTGTTACTTAAAGAGAATGAATGACATGGCAAACAGCAGGAAATGCTAAACATCATGCTTGCACAGCTCGCCGCCGGCTTCTGCTCCTGTCATTATCTCTACCTGCCCTGTCAGTGAAACCGATGATGCAACAACATCAAAGGCTCAGTCCAGGCCAGGTGAGTCACCACCTAAGAATGTACTTTCCGCAGACAAGTTTATTTCATCTACTAATAACAGTACAGCTGGCAGCATTACCAAGAATTTTAGTGGGTGCCCAGGGCCAACCACGGAGTTATGAGAGAATGTTGTTAATATGCTTAGAGAGACCGCAGGTCTGGTCCCAAGCCCACATTCTACTATATATTCACAAAGCAAGGGCCAGGGTGGAGACTGTTTTGATTTCCCACCATTGAATCCAGAGTCTTTGTCCAAGAGTGCTGGGTTCGTTTTTAAACAAACTCCTAATTTGACTACCAAATTACATATAAAAATATCTAATACAGACAAACAACATTATCAGACTCAACCTAATATGTAAGACGGTGTTGCCACGTTCTCTTTTTTTAGTAAAGACGTAAACCCTAAATTTGGGTTTCAGGAAGATACCAAAGGGAAAAGAACGGCATTAACTCTGGCTAATTGGCACTTGCAGGTGGAACAGGGCCCCGCTTCTCCTATCTCTGCCATTATTACTCCTTCAGAAAATGCAGCAGGAATCTCTACATCAGCTGCCATTGTAAGTGCCCTTTTCATTGCAAGGGGAACCCAAGATGCCTGATGATCTATGGTCCCTGGAAAAGGCATTGAGTGATGCGGGCTGGAAACAGCTTCCTAGTGGGTTTTGGCTCCCAGACCCTGTGTGGGACCCTAAGCTGAACTTTGCAACACCTGAATGGCACCTACCTATACCAGTACAGGACATTTCACTCCAGGTTCCTTCCATACACACCAGATGGAGAACTACCCACTGCTGCTAGGAACAAAAAAAAATTACCTGGTGGGCATGAGGGACAAAGTCTCCATCCACTAAACCTCTCCCAGCTGCACCCAGTGAGGGGCACCTCCCTATTCCAGATGGAACTGTCCAGGACCAACCTCAGCCACAAAAACCACTGCTTTCTGAGCTAGTTACTAAAATTAAAAAGGAGGCTGCCCTCAGACGGAATGCTGTTCGCATCCATTATAAAGGTGGCCTAGAGGAAAGACCAAATAGGCACTATGTGGGGAAATGGCTACTGAAGGATTCCCTACATTTTTCCCCTAGGAAAGTCTTCGCATTCATTAACATTTCTGGAGAAGACAACTATGACGTCAGTTTTCAGTCTGAATATGTTTTGGATTTATTCTGGGAACGTTACAACCAGGTTAAGTTCTTTCCCACATGGACCCCTTTCTTAGTAATTCCTTTGACCAAACCTTTGATCAAATATGTGACTGTTATGTTTAGGAATGAAGGGGTCCATGTGGATGATATTACCTATTAGCTATCACAAAAGTGTGCTGTGCTTACTGAACCTGAAGCTACATGGGATTCTGAAATGTTATGGACTGGTGGTTGGAAACATAAAATTAAGTTATGGCAAAATGATTCAGGCATTAATCATGTACATAACTCTTTTTTATTAGGCAGAGATAGGGATGTCTGTTTTTATGCAGGCCAACCCCAGGCATGCTATAAATGTGGTTCAAGGACGCATCGTTCCAGTACATACGATAAACCAAGGTGCGACAATTGTGGTGAGATAGGCCACATTGCCTTTCAATGTGCTTCTCGCACTAAATGTGACCTCTGTGAGGAAACAGGGCCTGTCTTTGGGGAATGCCCATGGGCTGCCAAAACTAAGGCCTTTTGTGTTAATCCTGAACTATTGATACAGCAGGCTTAGGACTCGGTGTTGGTAGCTGAGGAGATAGCTCCTTCCTTCACTCCTCCTCCAATCCCTGCCCAGGACCTAACCCTCTTCTTCCTGTATATTTCATTGACCTCTCCTCAGAAGAGGTAGCACAAAACCCACTTCCTCCTCCTCCTCCTTCCCTGAAAACAGAGCCTGGAGGTCACGGTCCACTGATCCCTGGTACTATGTTACTGGTCTGTTATACAGATACAGCACCCATGGGTGCACTTTCAGAAGCCCCCACTCCCCTACCAAGGCAGAGGTCTTCTAGAAATACGACCTCCACCACAGTCCCTAAGCCCAAGGGTTTGGAAACAAAATTCCCTTTGAGGTCTTATCTCCTGAATGGGGAGATTCTGAAATGGAATTAGAGGAGGGGGATTCGCAGAACCCAACCTCCAGTCAGTCTCAGAAGAACAAAGAATTGACTGGGTACAAAGGTAAAAAGAAAAAGAAAAAAAAATAGCTTGAAGCTGGGGAGCCTTTGAGTATTGGTTCTGTTAACATCCATAGTCTCTTGAATCTGGTTAAACGCCAGACAGTCTTTTCTTACATCCATGATTTAAAATTAGATATTTGTTTTCTGCAAGAGACTTGTATGTTCACGAGGGACCAGATAGGTTTTTTCAAAGGGGAATAGTTTTGGGGTCCATCTTATTGGTTCTCTGGTTTGGATAGTGTGGATGGGGTGGGTGTTTTGCTTAACTCTTTTTCTGTCACTTTTAACAAATTAATAGATCTTTGCCCAGGGAGGGTTTTGATATCCCCATCCCTGCCCAGGACCTAACCCTCTTCTTCCTGTATATTTCATTGACCTCTCCTCAGAATATGTAGCACAAAACCCACTTCCTCCTCCTCCTTCCCTGAAAACAGAGCCTGGAGGTCACGGTCCACAGGGATGGGGTTTGGAAGTCTTTGGGATTGCTGGTTCATTAATATATATAGCCCCCAGACCAAAACTGATAGAGTTGCTCTTTTCAACTCAATCCAACCCTTTTTGGTTACTTCAAAACACATTTTTTTGGGAGGAGACTTTATTTGTGATCTGAAATATAAAGGAAGGTCACAGAGCACCATGAATAAAAAAAATGATTGTGATTCTAATGCTTTGACCCGGGTTGTGAAAACTGCGAGGTTGTTGAATTGTCATAAATTTCATTCGACTGGGCCCCCTTTTACTTACAAACAGAATAAATCTACTTCCACCATCGACCTTATGTTTGTGTCAAAAAATCTCCCTCAGATTTCCCTTCAAACTATTCCCATTGAATTCTCTGATCATATCATGCTGGTAATCTCCTTTGGTACTGTTTCACAATAAGCACCCTGTAAACCTCGTAGATGGAAGCTGAATACTTCTATTTTAGTGAATCCCGGGGTTAGAAGTGGAATTTTAGACATTTTGGGCCAGATATTCAAAGGCTAGCCCCTGGCTGAGATTAGCACTGCCCAGCATGCAAACTTAGCCCGGAGTAAAATGCTAGCCATATTCAAAAGGAATAGCCCGGGCCAAAACCAGCTGAATATAGCAAGCAAAGGAAGCCAGGCAAACAGGGCCAGGAGTGCAGGGCAAAAACAGCCCAGGAATAAGACAGCACTGAATACAGCACACAAGACAGCACTGAATATAGCCCCAGGCAGGCAGTGTAAACACACAATGGAACACAGTGCAGAGACAGCCTGACCCTGGGACACATGCAAGGAAACACATGCTGGAATGAGGTATCAGGAGCACACCACAGTGCACATCCAGAAGGATGCTACATGTGCATGGGAATATCCAGCAACAACCCAGACCCACGTGGAGAACACCAGCAACAGTACAAAGCATGCGGAACCCCAGCACCCAAGAATGACACAGGACACAGTAAAACGTCGTAAAACACTGTAATGAACAATAATCAAAAGTAAAGGCAACGGAAACATTACAGTGAATCAAACACAGAACAACATTACAGTGAATCAAACACAGAACAAACAAAGAACAAAACCCAGAATCAAAAATGCCCCACCCACCACTGGACGACCTTCCCCACAACACAGAAACATAACAAGATCATACCCACCAAGCAACACTCCCCCCACCAACACACAACCCCAAATGCCCACTACAGGAAAAAGGTATGCACTATCGGCTAAAAAAGGATTACGAAGGAAAACATAAGGATGATAACAAATGGAGGGCCAGGAAGACACAGGACAAGGGTGCAAAGGGGAGGAGGATGCACACAGGGACAGATGACAATAGTCAAGGAAGGGATAAACAAGTCCAGTGAGGGGGTGTGGTAAGGAAAGAAATTAAGAAAACAGGGCATATCTTGTTGACCACTGGATCCGGGAGATGAGCCTCAAGAAAATTAGCCACCCTCCGTGTTTCCATAATTATGATGACCTGCTGCTCAATGAGTGTTCTCTGCTGCCTAACGATGCGGAGCAGCAGGTCCTCGGTGCCCTCTGACTCTTCCGGCCTTGTCACCCACAGCGATGCCCGGAGTGGACCTACAAGAGGAAGGGTGAAACCATGAGGACGGTACACCAGACAGGAAGCAAACAGCATCCAAAGGTGGCCATACAGAGATGGACAGCATGTCCCAATGGGCAATCCCGGGTGGAGTTGAGTTCCGCACTGGTAGGACAACATGGAAGGCTCCCACAAAGCAGCACAGGACAACACAGGCACCAATGCAAAACCCAACACACATAATGACAATGATCCTGACAGCACCAGGGAATATGTGACACCGCCCACCCCGATACAGCATGCAGCGAGACACGGCAGACACACAGCTGGATACCCGGAGAGTTGAGTGCAAGGGCCACGCCACAACATGCACAAGGGCATCCACACGTTGGGACATGCTGCCCACCAAAACATGGAAATGTACAGTAATGCAGAGTGCAGAACAAACAATGACAGGCATGCAGGAGCATCAATGAACCATGACAGTGGCCTGCCAATGACCGACCCAGGCAAGGGGATAACAGTCAGCCAGGGCACAGATGCTGTCAGTGAAGGGCCGTCACATGCCAGCAGGCAAGGCCACTGAAAGCATACCACCCAACTGTGAAATGGTACATGGAAGTGTCCCCAACCCACATAACAGGACCCCCTTGTCCCACCCTGTGAGTACTACTTCCACAGCAACGGTCAACATTGGCAGGCAATGATGCACATAATGTAATAGCACAGTGATAACAGTATCCTGTAACCAAACTGCAACACAGTAACCTCGCCATGAGATATACATGGAAGGACTCCACAATGCGTATGGCACAGTGCCAGGATGTAGCACAGTGTGACAGGCAATGCTCCACAGCTGGTGGACAGAAGGAGGAGAGGTATGCCCGTAAGGCATGGTGCATGTTGTCCCACATGCACAGCAAGGCACCACCACCTGTGCAAATGTGGACGCCCTGTGGGTGGTGGTATGGATGGACCCCAGAGGTGGACAGGTCAGTCAACAGCATGTTGTCCCCATGGAACACTCACCACCAGAGCAACCACCACCATCAGTCACCCGCACAGCAATGCAAGCTGACAGCACCCCCCCCGGGCCAGACTGACTGCACCCAACTGTGGTGTGCAACACAGGTGTACCGCATAGCACACTGCCACACCTCCACTGGCCCACTGCCCATTGCAGAAATGCCACCAGATCAGTCAGTGGCTGGACACCCAGATATGACACACAGCCTAGTGAAAGGGCACAGATCACAGAGCAATGAAACAGGTACTCATGCAACACGGCACCGCTCTCAGGTTTGCTCTCCTGCGCCAGCTGTGGCAGGGATGGCACCCTCGGGCTGCCTCGTCTCTGCTCCTGGGTCCTGGGCTAACTCCCTCCTCCGGCCATGGGCTGCTCAATCTGCTCTACAGTGGACAGATGAGAAAGTGGTGTTAGAGCATGACACAGCATACACCACGTGCAGCACAGCAAGATGCACATGCAACCCCAACCACAATGCACACACATGGAATGAACAGGAGGACCCCCACACAGAGGGTGGCAGTGCCCATGGTGCATTCGCCAGGCACACATGGCAATGATCAACAGCGCCGCGAGTATCGCGACATTGGCTGTTATGCCCATAACATCCGTGATACCCGTGTGTGTACGCTTTCTCACAGTCCACCAGGAGCTGGTTCTCACAACATGGTGTTGCCAGCTGCAGGCTGGTGATGCACCGGGACATGCCAAAAAGCATGACCCAACCCACCTCCCACAGCAATGGGCACAGCATGTACCATGCCCCTAGGGGGCCTAAATGTACCACCCCGCATGTTCACAGTGTGCAACAGCACCATGCATCATTGCACACACCTGCGCACATACACACCCCACCCCCCACACACCACACACACACCACCCCACACACAACACTCCTCCCCACACATACACACACACACACACAACACACACAGCCTGACATGTTGGTACAATCAACATGCAACATCACTTACCTGGCACAGGCACAGTGCCATCACGCACCATGCGCTTGTAGCGCTCCAGCTGCTGCCACGGCCTCTGTCTCAGGTCCGTGTACCTGTGGTGGCATTTTTCAGCATTCCTGGGTATCCCAATGTGGGCAGTGAGTTTCTTGCCACTGTGTCCCACACCTGCATTCGTGGAGGTCCCCCTCTCTGATCTCCCCAAAGAGCCTCCTATGCCTCTTCATCACCAGCTGCACAAGGTTGGCTGTTTCAACCTCCCCCCAGCGCCTGTCCCTGTGCACCACTGCATGCTGTCTGGAACGTCTTGCCATCTCACACCCAGCTAGTAGACCCCAAAACCTGTCTGTTCGCAAGGTTGGCACTCCCAGGACTCTCCATCAACAACCACTGTAGCGCCACGCTATCACATGACGTAGCGCGGCACTGCCCGGAAGTATTCACACTGCACATGCACGACCCCCAGCATGACCCTGAGGTTGTATACCACGCATGCATATAGCACCGCGCTGTGTTGGCTAGCGCTGCGCTACATCGCTCTATGCCAGGGTGATAGCGCGGACATGGGGGCCTCACGAGCATGCGTGTAGGTTGCGCTAAAGCACATAGCACTGCACTAATGGGATAGCATGGCACTGCCCCTCCAATAGCCCTGCACTGACTTTTGCACATTGCTAATGTGATAGCCCGGTGCTACTCAGGGACATATTCAACTGGAGTATGCAAATGGGGGTACTTGTGTATGCATTGGGAAAACTGTGTGATTAGCATATCATTATGCACTGATTTTCATGCCTAACAGGCTTGATTGCCTGGATGGGCTATAAAAGGGCAGCAGTGCACCACCAGTGTTGTGTTGTGGTAATGCAGCATAATACAGAAACTGATTACCTACAAGGGACTGGTGGAGAGATGCAACAGGGTGATGAGCAGCGAGAGGCAGGTACATATGACTGCCGTTGGACTCTCGGAATGACAAGAGCTCAGAACAGGGTCAGCACAGACTGAAGCACACAGATGTACCTGCTGATGAGTGGTCAGACACATGTTGGACCACAGGCAAACACTGTGCTGTATGATGGTGCACAGCTATAGACATCCGCCTGGGTATCATACCATCCAGTGCACTGTGCATGTTCCCCTGCAGGGAACTGTGTCGTGTGGCACTGCCTGCACACTGTGGGTGCCAGGCAGGGGCACTAGTGCACTACTGTGGTGTGTCCTGCAACAGTGGCTCACTGACATGACTCCCTGGATGTGTGGCGTGGTAGGCTGTGGCCCCCCTGCAGGAAGTACACAGGGTCCCGGCGCTGTGCCATCCCATGCACCGTGTGGACTGTGCCTGGTGTCCTGACATTGTCTACGTGCCAGTGCACTTGTCCACGCACCCAGTGTAGTGATCATGAAGGGCACAGTACAGTGCCAGGTGGTTGGCGTAGGGGTGGCCCCAGTCATGGGTGCACATGCCAGCCATGGGCAACAGGAGTGCACATGTGGGTACAGGGCTCGCTGCCCAGACAGAACGGACAGTGACTATGTAGCCGTGTGCACCGTACATGCATTTGATGCACAGTGATATGTCCATGTGGCCTGTGTCATTGTAGGGGGTGGCATCGTGATGTCTATGCATAATGCAACACAGTACTGACACGGCTGCTGACACATGTCCCCTTTCGACTGTCCCATAGGTTTGGCAGCACGGCAAGAGTGCATACATGCACATAAGTTCTTCCAAGATGAGCTGAACACACTCGTGCATGTTGTGAAGGAGAGGGAGCAGGTGCTACGCACGCACAGGGCCACGGATGCAGTGGTGCTGCAATCCTGGGAGGAGGAGACAGCTGCTGTCAATGCTGTCGGAGGACGTGGCAGGACAACAGAGGCGGTGCGAAAGCGCTGGAACGACCTGCTGCAACGTGCAAAGGAGGAGGAGGAGGCACAGTGACTGCAGGACCAAATGAGGACCGGTGGAGGCCCACAGGAACAACAGCAGCGGGTGGAGGAGTCACTCATGGCCGTGGTGGCATCGACACTGAGGACGGTGGCAGTCGCAGGTGTGCTGGGTGGTGGATGTGAGACACCTCTTGCACTGCCCAGGACAGGTCTGTATTCGCATGTGTATACCCTGCATGTTGTACTGGCACGGGTGCATGGTCCTGCTGTTGGTGTCCTGCACAGGGTGCACTGTGGGCTGCCGAAAAGCTGCATGGCAACGGCATGGTCACTGTGGGTTGGTTGGGTGGGTGCATGTGGTCATGGGCTTGTGTGAAGGAGGTACGTGTCCTGGGGTCTGCATGGTGTGGTGGTGGTGGTGTTAGGACACAGTGTCCATGTACAGATGACTGACCCTGTCCCTATTTTCTCCACAGCAGTGTCTGCCAGGCCTGCAGAACAACAGGAGCAGCCAAAGATGTATGGCCATGTTCCAGAGGTTGTGGAGGAGGATGATAGAGAATGCCCATCAACATCTGGGCTGTGTGCCACTCATGGCCGCACAGAGACAATGCATGTGTGGTAATCCCATGGACAGGGGCTGCAACTGCCTGGGGAGGGGGGTCACACCTCAGTAGGGGGCTTGGGATACACTGAGTACCTGGATGATGCACAAACGGAGGATGTGGGTGTAGGGGAAGTACTACTAGTCACTGTGACCAGTGGCAATGACACTGACATGTCAGAGTTTTCCCAACACCTGGACGTGCCTGTGGAGGTGGGTGCAGGGGTGGGGCTGCTGGTAGGCCGTGGAACAGGTGCCAGTGGTGTCTTCAGCATTGCCGGTGTGGCTGTCCCTGTGCATCCGGTGGTGGGCAGTGTGGGAATATCTCTGCACTGCTGAACGTGCAGTGTCCAACCCGTATTGGGGTCCCGGGCCATACATTGCAACAAACCACCACCAGTAGTCACCAGCAGCAGGCCGTGCCTGGCGTGCGACAGCGTCCAGTTCCTCCTGTGCAGCAGGCACCTGTGCCAGCTGCAACCGAGGGCTCTGTACCCCTGGGGCAGGATGCCCATGGTGCCCGCCCACTCCTGCAGGCTGCTGTCACTTCCCAGCAGGAGGCCCGTATGGACCTGCATGGCATACGGAGGGAGCTGCGACATGAGCTGGCACAGATGAGGGAGGCCATCTCAGTGGGCTTTACCTGTGCTGAACAGCAGGCGGGGGACAGGTTGGGCCACCTGGTGGGTGCGATCGACCGCGGCTTTGCTGGTCTGATGGCTGCAGTGGTCGACATTGGTAATGTACTGTGTGGGGTGCATGGGGGTCGCCAGCATGAGATGGTTGGTCAGGGTGCAGAAGGCACAGGGGCACACAGGCGGACAATCCGTGGCTGCAGGGCTGCCAGTGGGTCCAGCTCCACTGCGTCACACACCGTCAGGAACACAGCACCGCTGTGGCCATCCACCCACCCTGTCAAGCTCCACCATCCCTTGGGGGCACAGGAGGCTGGCCCTGCCTGCCTCACCATTCTCATCAGCCTTGTCCTAAGCCCAGAGCACACCAGGGTCTGTGACCCACGGTACTGGTGCACGTTGCATGCATGGTGGTAGGCGGCAGTGATGGTCACAATCACACTGCATCACTGTGCAGTCATCTACCCCCTCTGCAACATTGGCACACCCAGATTCGCATGCAGACATGCACACGCACACACTAGCACACACCCACGCACTCCATCACATGCACACGCACACTTCCACTGCCACAGTTGCACTCCTTACCCTCACAGCACACATCACGCTTCCCCACTGACGGTACACTGTTTCTGTCTGTACCCCCACATATGTGTTCTGCACACCCCCAACATCACACCACGTGCCCACATGTTGTCTGTTCCACTGTGTTGTGTTACTGTTGTGATTGTTGGTGTCACTGTTCTGTTTCTTTGTGCACATTAAATAGATTCTTCATTGAACTCTTTCAAGTTGTTGTGCAGTCTGTACTTACCCTCTTGTCTGTAACAGTGTCCTGATGATGTTGTCCCTGTGCTCTATGGCCCTGCGTGCCATGCTAGTGTCCCTCCTCTCGAGTTGCTCCACTATCCCCCTGACCGCTGGCTCTGGCTCACTGTCGGACTGTCCCTCAGGTTCAGGTGCCCGTATCCCATGGTTCATTGCCATGTTGTGCAGCATACAACAGGCTAGGAAGATACGGCATACCTTCTGAGGTGTATACTGTAGGGCACCGCCTGATGTGTCTAGGCATCTGAATCGCATCTTCACGATGCCAATCACCCTCTCTATGATGTTCCTTGTGCTGGCATGTGCCTCATTGTACATCTCCTCGGCCACTGTGGCCAGTCAAAGTACCAGTGTCAGCAGCCAGGGTCACAGGGGATAGGCGCTGTCCCGTCAAGAGATTTGTACCTGTTAGTGCCATACTGCAGTCTGTCGGATGCTGTCCTGCACCTCTGTGTAGCCCTCCCACACCCCTTCCCTGGCCTACAATGCCTGCCCCCATCCATGCTGTTGTGTGTATGCCTTGTATGCTACTACTTACCGACTAGTTGCCCACTGGGTATCCTGCCCTCCTCAAATGCCTGACACAGCTGGGACTGGTGCCAGATGAAGGCATCATGGGCACTGCCAGGGTACTGTGCATAGACATTGCTGATGCACCCAGCCACATCGCACACCACCTGGCAGTTGATGGAGTGGTACCCCTTCCTGTTTACATACACGTCACTGCCATTGCCAGGTGGTGCACGGATAGAGACATGGGTACAGTCAATGGCACCCAGTATGGATGGTATTACTCTCGGTATTACTCTCGGTTTTTAAAAGTGGAAGCAGGCACTAGGCCCATCGGGACCACTTTCCCCACAATAGTGGGGGAAATTACTTTTAACTACCCAACAGTAGCCTATCTAATTTCACTTTAAACTGGTTCCGTGATGTCTGCTCAACTATATACTGTGGCAAAGAATTTCAAAGTACCGCAGCTCTCGCAGTAAAAAAATATTTCCGCTTGTTGGTAGTTGCCTTTGGTATTTTAATTTGCCTATTATTACATCTTAATCCATATAATTTATCCAAATATTTTAATCCTCTTAGTTCCATAAAATGTCCATCATTTAGAATATTAAACAATAACAACAGATCCCCTCTATCACATCTTGTTTGTAAGTCATATAATCCCAATGATTTTACCCTGTCTGGATATGATAAAGATTTTATTTCCGGTATTAATTTAGTCATTCTTCTCTGTAAACTTTCTACCGTTTTTTTATCTTTTTCCAGATATGGTGCCCAAAAGGAATCAGCATAATCTGTATGGGGTCTAATATATGATTTATACAATTTTTATTATACATTCTTTGTTTCGCGTTATAAATGCTTTTTTAATCACATTAATAGTACGATTACCTGTTTGAATTACTTTGTTACATTGGTTACTCCAGTTAAATTTATTATTTACTATTATGTCCAAATCTTGTTCATAGCATCCCATCCTGATTTGGTTCCCAGATAATATATAGTCAACATTGGGGTTCTTTTTCCCCAAATGCATAACCAAGCACTTGTCAGTATTGAAACACATATTGTCATCTTTTGCCCATTTTTCAATAATCAATAAATCTTTTTTTAATAGGTTGATTTTTATTTCCGAATCCACTTCTGCTGAAATTTTAGTGTCATCTGCAAATTTTCTTATCTGACAAGAAACTCCCAATTGTAGATCCCCAATAAATAAACCAAACAATGTAGGACCCAGAACCGAACCCTGCGGCACTCCACTTGTTACTAAAATGCTAGTAGAAATTGTATTCCCTGTCCTTACACTCTGGCTTCTGTCTTTCAACCAGGCTTTGACCCACTTAACAGTATAACCATTAATTCCCAACTTGATCAATTTCATAACTAATAAATTATGTGAAACTTTATCGAATGCTTTTTTGAAGTCGAGGAATACAACATCTACTGGAATACCTCTATCTAATACTTACATTCTCATAAAAAGTAACAAGATTTGTTGTACATGATCTACCTTTACAAAATCCATGTTGTGTATTGTCTAGTATACCCTTAGTTATTAGTTCTTGATCCATCTTTTGTTTCAATACCCTTTCCATGATTTTACACAAAACAGACGTTAAACTAATAGGTCTATAATTATCTACCCTGTTCTTATTCCCCTTCTTATATATTGGAATCACCGTGGCCTGTTTCCAGTCATCTGGAACTTCCCCATTCTTATATGATTTATTAAAAATCATATGTAATGGGCACAAAAGTGCATTCAAAATTTATTTTATGAAGAATGTATTTATATTATCGGGCCGGCAGGCCCTGGTAGGTGCGCAACTCGATGGAACTGCTGCATTGTTTCTCTGCGCTCTGCTGCCATGCTGGGAATACTTGAACTCCCAGCATGTGGCAGGAAAGCCTCTAGAACTGGGTCAGGAGGCGTGGGTGGCAGACTCGTTACCTCGATGGTGTCCCCATTGGTCGGGAATGTCCCTGTGGCAAGGAAGCACATCACTGCTGTCACCTTCTCCTCCACTGTCATGGCATGGCTGCGTCTGGTGTTTGAGTGCAGCTGCTCATGCAGGAGTTCACAGAGCTGCCTCAACATTCCCCTGTTCATCCTGTACCGGCCAATGATGTGGTCATCAGGCATGGTCTCAAAGGAGACCCTGGTCCGGTACCAGTACCACCTGTTTGCAGCATACCGTCTCCCTTGGCCTGCGTTGTGGCCCATGTTGTGCCTGCTCCCTCTCCTCCTCCTCCACTACAGCTGCCATCAATGGCAGAATCACTGCTACTGGCACTGCACACATTCCCACTTGCTGTTGTGGTCCCTCCTCCTCTGTGTTTTGCCCTGGGTTAAGACCAGGCATTTATAGGCGGCAACTAGCGCCGTGCTAAGTGTCGCGCTGTGTGTCCTAGCATGGTTCTGGGCCTTTGAATATCCCTTGGCGCATCTCTCTTGGCCACCCCCCTTCCATTTGCCCCTTCCATACATTATTGGTTTGTCCCGTGCTGATGCTGTTAGCGTGCGCTAACTGGTCCTTTGAATATGGCTGCTCCGCACATTTCCTGCGCTATTCCCGCGCTATCGGTTTTTGCATTGCACTATGCTTTGAATATCTGGCCCTTTAACTACTAGAAGTTCTGTTTGTTTTTTATATTCTGATTTATGGGAATGAAGGAAGGATTCAAAAGTGGATCTTAAGGCTTGGTTCCAGAGATACGGGAAAAAGACAGAAAACGACAAATCTCTTAAATATCTTTCCTTACAGAAACAGTTACAACAGTTATTTTCACTTTCGAACTGTTCTAGATATGATTATTCCTCCCAAATTTCAAAAATAAAAAATGACATGAAACAATTTCAATGTGACAGGGCCTATACAATCCAGGCGATGTTGCAAAATGGGACACATACATCTCCCATAAGAGACCCATTTGAGGCCTGTAAATGCCAACACAACTCCACAACAATAGAGAGCCTATTGACCTTTGACGGTAAAGAAGTTTGCACAGTTGATGGAATCCATGAGGAAATAAAACACTTTATTGCTTCCCATGCCCCAGTACACCCCCCCCACCGAAGAGGAGATGAACTCCTTCTTATCCACTCTACGTCTACCACAAGTACCAGTTATACATGGAGATGTTTCAGACCATATTAGTACAGAGGAGATTGCCTTTACCATTCAGAATCTGAAGAACGGGTCATCCCCTGTATTGGATGGACTCCCTAATGAGTTCTATAAAGCATTCTCTGCTGAACTATCAGTCTGTCTTGCAAAGGTTTTTCATTATTTTTTTACAGTTAATACTATGAATCCAGCCTTTTTGGAAAGGCTTTTGATTTTTCTTTTTAAATCAGGAGACAAAACACAGCTCCAGAATTGGAGGCCTATTACAATTTAAATTTTGGATTATAAAATATTGACCCAAATTTTGAATAACAGATTAAAAATGCATGCCAATCTGGTGATTCCCCCCCATCAGTATTGTGGCCTGCCTTCTAGGAAAATTAATTTTCCATTGATGGTTATTAGGGACATGACAGACCACCTCTCTCTGAATGGGGAGTCCAGTGTGATCGTGTCAGTTGACCAGGAGAAGGCTTTTGACAGAGTTTATCTACCCTTTTTATTTTCTACTCTTACTTTTTATGAGGTACCCCCAGGGATAATAAGCTGGTTAAAATATTATACTCTACTACTACTACTACTGTACATCCAGTTATTAGACAGCATATTACAGAAGGATTTTAAGTCCCTATGGGGTACGTCACGGGTGTCCACTCAGCCCCCTGTTGTATGTCTTTTCTTTGGACCCCTTTCTTAGGCATCTTACGGAATCTCCCAGGTGGACTGGAATTACAGGGACAAATTCGAGGGAAGTACTTTTGGTACATGCTTATGCAGATGATATTTGCCTTTTTTTTCAGATTTTTCCCAGATACCCTCCTTCATGGCTGCAATGGCTATTTATTAACAGGTGTCGAATGCAAAATTGAACATGTCAAAATGTAAGGGCCACTTTGTAGGTGCAGGAATTCATCACCCTACACAGGTGGGGGGTGTCACGATTACCTCAGAGCCGTTAAAAATTTGGGGGATTACTTATGGACCCTTAAATATTCCTCAATTGAACTGGGAGCGTACTTTACAAGTGCTTGAATCTAAGGGTTCTTCGATAGAGACATTGGAAGATGTCCAAATTGAAAAGAATTCAAATGATTAAAACATTTTTGATCTCCAACATTTTATATGTGGCAATGATATATCCACTTCCCCGGCATCTAGAGGTAAAACTGTACAGTCTATTCTTTCAGATGCTGTGGGGGAATAGACTAAACCCCATAAAAAGGGGATACAGCAATTTGCATAAGGCTAAAAGTGGTCTGGGAATGACTGATCCTGTTGTTTTCGCTCACACACTTTTTATTTCTCAAACTGTTAAAAGTGGATTGGGACCACAACAGGCATTCCACCAATGTTGGGTTTGGATAGTACTCTGTACATAATTTCAAGCATGGCATAACCTTGTCCCTAAAGTATTGGTCCATCTACATATCCCTGAGTACTTTTGAAGTGCAGCCACAAAACTCTATAAACGGGGATTCACCAAGCAATCGATTTTACAATGTACCGGTCGGAAACTCTATCAAACAGTTATGGCATCTACATCTCCCACAGAACCTTGTTTTAAACACTGTCTTCCCACTCATAATGGTTTGGTATTGGCCCAGCTCAACAGCACTAGGAATCCTGTTTTTATGTGGTAACACCTTTGGCTGTCTGTCTATGGTAGATTAAATCCGAGAGAGAACGCTAAATATAAGGCCTTAGAAGAATGAAACTGCCCCCAGTTGGAGTGTATCAACAAGGATGAAACTACTGAACATTTTGATTTTGATTGCTCCTATGCTAAACCTCTGTGGGCATATCAGGCTTTGAAATGGAATATAGGATGGTTGACACAGCTAACATATGATTTACTTATATTGGGCGACTACTCACAGGTCGCCTCCCACTATCACCCTGATACATTGGCTATTTGTTTATGTTGTCTCAAATTCTACTTATGGCAGAGTAGATGTCAATGGGTGTTGTACCAAAAGAAAATGCCGTATGATTCATCAGGCTATGGAGAAAGTTTATCTTACAGATATGGAGGTACATACATCCCACAAAGTGCTCTCGTGATGGAAAGGATTTCAGATGTTTATAAAATTTAAATGATGTTGAGTCGCATGACCAATTGCTGAAATGAATTAATTTTTGATGTTTCTATCATCTATATATTTGGTGGTGAATTAGGACTGTTCTTCCTTTCAATTAGGTTTTGTTTTTTATGATCTATTTCCTTTCTTTTACAGTATGATGTTAATACTGTTTTTCTATGTTGTTTTGGGTTACACATTATTATCTGTTGAAAACGACTGTATATGATTTTGTTTATGATGTTATAGCAGTAAAATTTCTCCTGCCTTCCTGTAGGGGGAACCACTGGCTGGTAGGATGGCCACTCTGGAGTCATCAACAGAGAGGATGGATGTTCAGGAGGCCGGGGAGCAGCAGGTCTCCTCCCCTGCCTTGGCACTGCCAGAGACCGACACATTTTTTGATGCCCCTTCCCAATTGGAAATGAATATAGATCTTACCGCAGCTGCTGATGCAGTTTGCAATCCCAGTACTGCTCTGCCGACAGTCCAAGAAACTGGATGTGACCTGGTACAACCTCTATCTACTCCAGACACCGAGAAACAGATGATTTTACTACAAACCATAGCACAAAAAGAGGTGCTGCATCTGCAACGTCAAGCTGAGTTACAGAAGAAGTTGAAAATTGTGGGACCGCTCCGAAACCTCACAAGACGCAAGTTGCGGCTGGGTCTGTAGATAAAACAGGAATGCCCAGCCTGCAGAATGAAAAGGATCTTGCTCCTCTGCACAGTGGGGAATAACCAGTTGCAAAACAACATCCCCCTTGCTCTGAACAGTCTGCACAGCTACTAGATGCATTACGAAGTGAGGGGGGAACCTCAGAGGAATGCACAGCATGCACGGCACATCCAATCCCAATGGCAACCACAGACAGCACAAGGGTTCCAGCTATAGTTGCAAGCTCAAAGGACCCAGTTTCGCTACTTGTGACATCCAAGGACCAAGGTACAATGTTAAATCCTATTACATTCAATGCTGCTGACTGGGATCCCACTGTTTTTATATTTGGGCAAAATGACTTAGCTAAATGGGGACCGTCTGGAATGGCACAGACAGCTTGCAGAGAAGCTGACCAAAGTTGGTCCCCCAGACCTCTGCTTGAACAAGCAACCTCAAAGGAATGGCCTGCTGACACTGCATTATAAGCTGGGTACAATATAACGACACTGGGGAATGGTTGTCAGGATTCTCACCGATACAGTTACCTGGCAAAGAGAGAGTGAGGCTCAGCACCCCAGTTGCCAAGGGCCACACTACTACAGAACAGAATACAGCAACCCAACCCACTTCATATTCTGAGATGAAAGCCATTAGCTCATGGGATAAGTCACATATGGCTCTTCCATCTGATCTCCTCTTAACACCAAAACCCCAGACTGCAGTTTCAGGCCTCTGTAATGAATGTAGATGACCAACAGCCTTCGCGGTCTGTACCCTCTTCATCTTCTCTGACCGAGTAACATGTTGCCAGTTCCAGGGGATGGCCAAGTGCTGGAGCACACCCCACGTTGGCCTAAAGCCAGACCCCTTGCTTCCTTGTTTACCATGTCTGTGTACTCAGCTAAGAGGCATAATACTATCTGCATTCATTATAAAGGCAGCCTAGACACTCCACCGGACCGGGTGTTTGTTGCCCATTCCCTTCTGAAGGGTTCCATGGGCTTTGCAGCAGCAGATGTTATATGCCCTCATCCATATTTCAGGGGAGATGTCCTTTGATGTCAGTTTTAAAGTGAGTACAGGCCTAGAAAAATTCTCACAGAAATACCAGACCCTGAAATCATCACCCCATGAGTGCACTTCGAGGTGGTTCCCTTAGTGAGATCGGCTTTTCGAACAATCACAGTGCTATTCCGCAACAAAGGAGTCAGTGTCACCGATTTGGTTTATTGGTTGAAGCAATGATGCACAGTGCAGAGGCACCCTGAGGCCATCTTTGACACTGAGCAAATATGTACAGGTGGTTGGAGGATCAGGGTTGTTATCCATTCCACTGATGCTGGACTCCAGCACCTACCTAGTTGTTTTTTTATTGGAAGGGACAGGGGCGTGTTATTCTATGAGGGCCAGCCTAAGGCATGCTACAGGCGTGGCTCTCATAATCACCTGAGCAGCCTTTGTGATCAGCTAAAATGCACTTCATGCAACAACACTGGCCACACAGGTGACTACTGCAGTAGCCCTCAGTTGTGTAATCTATGAAATACATTAGGCCATACTTATTCATCCTGTCCTAGTGCAGCTCACAACCAGGAAAATCAGGACGACAGTTCAGAAGAGGTTATTAGTGTCAATAGAACGCCGAGCCATGACAAATCAGACTGCTCAGAGGTTTAAACCACCAACAGTCCTATGACCCCAGACAACACCAATAGTTCCTCCGGAACCACAGGTTACTACTCCCTCAGTGGCCTGGAGTGCCCAAGTAATTTTGATGGATACCACAGCCCCACAGTCTGTCCTTAACCCACCCTCAAGTGATGTAACCCCACATCCAGCATTCTCTGAGACTACCTCATGGCTATGTATGAACAAGCCTCCACCTCCAGTACCTCGGGAGAATGTTCCCATCCCCACCACTCACACAGGAGACAGCTGGAGAAGGATGGTCCTGTGAGGACATTCAGAGAGAATCCCCCATCCCCTAAGGTTCGCAAGCCTCACTCCATACCCCTGATGAATAGGTATGAGGCTTTGTATAGATCAGATATGTCAGATATTGAGTCGGATGACTCATCCCTGGGCTCATCTATTCCTGACCCAGTCACTGATACTGAGAACCTGACTCGGGGGGGGGATCCCGACTTACCTAAGGTTACAGAACCTCCCAGAGTGAAGGAGAAATGGGTAAGGGGCCCCAAGGGTAGACAGAAGAAACCACCTTAATGGCCAAGGTTAGTAATTTCAGCGTTCCAAGCCCTTTGCATGTCTTCTGATCTGGTCATTAGCACAATTAATGTAAATAGTGTTAAAAATCATCGGGACAGGAGCACAGCATTCTCATATTTGATGTCTCAGAGAGCTAATATTATTTTTATGCAGGATACCAGACTGCACTCTCTCCCTGAAATCAAGAGGGCAGTGAAAGAATGGTATGTTGGCCCATCATACTGATCCATAGGTCAAGACTCTTGTTCAGGGTTGGGAGTTTTATTTTATCAGGTGGATCTTACCCCTGATCAAATTTGTAGATTTACAACCCAGTAGAGCTTTATGTTTAGACATTAATCTACATGGTCAGTTATTTTGACTAGTAAACATTTATGCGCCACAAACGAAGGCTGACCGTATAACCCTGTTTAAGATGATACAACCATACCGGTTTTCAGACCATAATGTGATATTTGGGGGAGATTCTAATTGCGGTCTTACTTTGCATGACAGGGTAAAGAAACTGCCACAACTAGTGTATTATGATATGACATGTTTATCAGATATTCTCAGTCACATCTAACAGATGCTTTCCATTCACTCCACCGAAGGTCAAACCCAACATTTCAGAAAGTCCCTTTGGCTACTCAGATAGACTTCTTTTTTATTACAAAAACTTTACAGATACTTTCGGCTTTGGTGTCCCCTATAGAATTTTTGAACCACAATATCTTAACTATTAAGACAGGAGATGATAACTTTATATCACAAGGCCCAGGATGTGGAAATTTAACTCAGCCTTATTGAACCAACCCCCTATAAGGCAGCAGATATGGTAATTTTTGCCTGCCTGTAAATCTGTCATTATCCTTTATGATGATGATTGTATTACCTGGTGGGAAGATACAAAACATGATTGGCAAACTTTGCTAAAGTCCCTTAGTAAACAATCACAGTATGCTTCCTATCATGGTTATTTGCGACAGAAATCAACTCCAGAAGGTGATGTCCCTTAGTATAGCGACGGACTTAGATTATTCAAACCAAATTAGGAAATTAAAGACTGACATGGTTGCATTCCATGCGCTGCAGGCTTCTAACCTGAAATACCAACAACAGTTTGCTATATTAGGGAACAACAGTACCATATGCCCTTATGATAGTTGCAGGGACAAGGTCTTCCATGAAGTGACAGATACCCGGGTGGACAGACTAAATAAGATCTGTACTTCCCCACAATCACTCATGGATGCAGTAGTCCATCATACAAGTGCTCTCTTCCAGCAAACAGAAGTAGTGAATTCCCAGAGGCCCCCTTTTTTTTTTTTTATAGTTTTCCCAACCCCCACTGTTCCACAGCTATAGCCTCTACTTTGACCCAGGACATTTCTCCCTTAGAAGTAGACACTGTTATATCCACATTGGTGTCTGGCAAGGCACCAGGACTAGACGAGTAACTGGAGCATTATATAAATTATTTAAAACTGAATTGGTACCGGAATTGGACTTTGTGTTCATGAACCTTTTATAGACCCAAAAAGAATACGGGATCCCTGATCTATTTATGAAAAAAGGGGACTGACAGAAACTTGACAACTGGAGACCCATCAGTTTATTAAATACTGATTTCAAACTATTAATGAAAATACTTCACAAAAGACTGGCTTCAGTTGCTCAGTCATTAATTACATCAGTGCAAACTTGATCAATTCAGGACTGTCGGTGAGTGATAACCTCATTTTTTTAAGAGAATGTTTTGAAACAGGTCAGAGACAGCACCTCGAAGGCTTGGTATTGGCCTCGGACCAGTGCCAGGCCTTCGACTTGGTCCATCGCGATTACCTTTGGTTTGTTTTAGATAGTTGCAGAATTCCCCCATGGTTTATTCAATGGCTTCAGTGCCTTTATAGAACAGCTACTGTTACACTGGTGGTAAACGTCTGGAAGGGACCCATGATCCCGGTTAAACGAGGTGTCCAGCAAGGCTGCCCTCGCAGCCCTCTGCTCTATGTATTTAGCATAGACCCTCTGTTACATGCCTTAAATCACATACCACTGATGAAACCGATACAGACACACGATGGCGTCCTGCCTTGGAAAGCGATAGCCTATGCCGATGATCTCAGCATCATGGTATCAGATGTTCCTTCCGATGAAGCAGCCCTTGCCACATGTACTGAGTTTGGGAAGTTTACGGGTACTTCTTTAAATTTTAACAAGAGTAAGGTGAAGGAACTTGGTGTTCCTACCCTTATGAACCAAAATATAGTGGGAGTCCCTTTAATACACGGTCCCATCAAGATATTGGGCGTCCTTTTTGAGGGGGCCCAGATGGACACATTGAATTGGACACTGACACTGGAACAGGGAAAGTTAATGGCTGCCCGGTGGAATCATCACAAAATAAGTAAAAAGAAAAGAGTAGTACCAGTGAAAACTTATCTGATCCTACTTTTTTTGGATCTGAGTTACATCTCCCCACCCCAAGGAATCTGGAAGTTACTCTGCTTAATATTTTTTTCCAAGTCATCTGCGGTAGCTGGCTGAACCCCACTAAATGGAAATTTTTTTATCTTCCTGTGCTTAATGGGGGTTCAGGCATGGTACACCCAATTGTTTTCTTTCATCCAATATTTTTTTTCTTAAATTTAAAACATATCCTATTTAACATCAGGTAAAGTTTAGACCCCACTGTTTTCATCCTCCTGCTAGCCATGGTTCAGAAGGTGGGACACAGGGATTTTAGGGGTTTGGTTCCTCACAACAAACCCCACATATGTAAGAAACATGTTTTTGAAATTTAAAGCATGGAATGTTACTAACATTATGATTTTAACCTGGCATTGGAAGATCCTATACAGCCATATTATTGACTCCCATTACACGGAATTATCAACCTTTCCTCTTTGCCCTCCCCTTTTTCTTATCCCCTTGAAAGACTACTTAACTGATAAACGACTCCCACCTCATGTGTGAGACATTCACTAGTTGTGCTGCCATGAACGGTTAAATATGAAAGCAAACCAGAAGCACAAACAGGTGTCAGAACAAATGTGCAGCAGGGTTTTTTGTGTAAACCAATTAGAAACCATGGCTCATCTTTTTTTCTCCTGTCCATATATCTTTCAGTTTTGGCAGCTGTTAGCACAAACATGGCAGGCACCAGGGTTCACCACGATGTCCTATGACATACTGTTATACGGAGCTTACCCTGCTACATGGAGTGAATGGAACAGACATACCTTGTATATTATTGTAGCAGTTATTAAATAGCATATTTGGAATGCCAGAAGTATATTTACATTGCAGCAAAAACATTTGTCTCAGTTAGAACTGATAGCTAAGATAACATTAGACATCTGAAAGATGCATTTTTCTGAACTGAAAGCCAGGACAGCCAAGTTTATTAGTATTACATGGCAGAATGTTATCTGGATAATGGACAATGATGTTCCAATAACGTGAACTTCAAATGTGGAAGGCTCCTTAGGAGCAGGAGTGACTGTTGGTATATAACAGAGGATTCCTATATTTCTTGCTAGTATTTTGTGTAATCAATGCATAGAGAATAAAGGATGGGGTAGTGTGTGGTACGAGAATTTAATGTACACCCAAGGTGTGGTATGCTACATAAACCTCAAGAGTGAAGCCTGAGGGGTTTATTAAAAGCATCCCACACCAAGGGTGTACATTAAATTCTCTTACCACACTACTCCATTCTTTATTTTCTATAATTGCTGCTCAGCGATTTTTCTCCTCCCAAATTTTTTTTGGCAACCTGATTTTAGTGAAAGAATGAAAGACACACACACACACATACACACACACACACACACACACACACATACACTGCCTTTCAGGAGAATTAACATTCTCTTTTTTTATTTCTGTTGCTTCTTTTTTTTTTTGTTTGTTTGTTTTTAGTTTTAAACTTACATTCTGACAGTTGGGATCGTGATTAACAAGTACTACAGCAGCGGCCGTTACAACTCCGGTCAAGATCAGGCTGGATACATCCCAAGGCAGATGAATGGAAGAATCAACCAGGTGCAGCTTTTTTTAAGCTGTAATAGGCAGGATGAACCAGATAAATTTAATAACAATAATAAAATACTGCAAAACGGGTCATGTTCTGGTGGCTACTCAGTAAGCGAGTGAAGGAGCCACCATGTTTGTGGAAGTGTTAATCCCGCCCTCACAAAAAGCAAAAGCCAATAAGGGAGCATTGTTTGTGAATGCCAGTGCATGTTAATCCAGATTGTCTGAAGTATTTGATGGCAGACTGGAGAAGGAGTATTGGAGTGGTACTCCCTCCTTCATCCCGAAGAAATTATTACGGTGCGATGCTTGTACAATAATCTTGTCCCCGCCCCCCGTTTCCTTTTTCTGATTTATGTTTGTAATTGTAGTATTGGTGAAGTAACCTTTATATGATTTACCTTCCCTTAACAAAAAACCCTACTCTGGGAAAGGGGGTGCTGTTGGCCTGTTCCCTGCCATGGAGGAGCCAGAAGCTGCTGTGGCGGTGAAGAAGCAGCAGCAATCTGGAAAGCTGCTCTCCCTCACTACTTCTGATGCTAACATAACAGATGGGAATACTATGTTAGCGCGCCAGAATGTTACTGAAAGTACATCTGTACCTATGGAAACAGAAGAGAAGACTGGTAAACTTTTATCTGATGTGGAGTGTTCTGAGGCTGAAGATACCTTGGCTGTGGGACCTTTGTAGAAAAACATCTGCGAGAAATGTCAGCAATTGGCTAAGGAAATGGTGATGGAAGAGGAACTTTATTTGTGAAAGAAAAAGGATCTCTTAAAAACGACTTTAAATGATGAAAGATTGAGAAAAAAATGGAGCTAAAAGCAAAATGGAAGCCAGCTCAATCCGGGTCTGCTGGCACATCCAAAGGCCTCTCAATTCGAGAAGATATCAAGGAGGCATTTAATATACCTGCACACCCAACGGAACGATGGCAGAATGGACACCAGAAGCTGCACTACTTAATGCAGGATGGAAATTGGATGAGGCTGGGATTTGGGTACCGGATCCAGTGACAGACTTCTCAAGTGGTGACTCACAAGCAAATGCCACATCAGCACAACGGCAGCGGGCAGGAAGACACCTCTGATGAACTTAAATCCAGACGTGAGCAGTGGTATGCGAGAGAAGCACAGGGTGAGTGTGTCGAATGTAAATCCTGATATTGTGTCAGCTAGCAATTTTACTGTTCCCCAGGATGTTTCTGCCCAGAAGGCCTCATTTCTCTTTATGGGAGCAAATCCTTCTCCCGCGGCATCACAGAAAAACATTACTGTGACTAATTCAGCCTCTGCTCAAATAAATAAGGAGCAAAGACCAATAATGGCTTCACTTGATCCCATCTCTGTGGAAGGTGTGCAGGCACCTATTTCCACGAGTTCTGAGGCCCACAATCCAATCCATCCAGCAGACCCAGCACCAGTTCTGGAGTCGGTGGAGAATACTCAACTTAAATGACCCATTCACACACTGCTGAGTCTGACGGAGAACAAATGGGAGACTCAGAGCAGTTCCATAGTGTGGCACGCTCCAGTGAAGAGGACAAACAGGAGACAAGGCAGGACCCCCCCCAGACTTAGGAACATCTCTTTGTCCATTTTATGCTGCTTAATTACTACTGCACCCTCTCATTTGCACCATAAATTTCTCTTTTCTCTCTTAAATTACTCTACTAAGGACTGTCATGCTGATCACTGGCCTTTTTATTTTGTGCTGTGGCTCATGACCCCGTACTCCCTATCCATTGATACCGCCACACCTGACCCTGCCAACTTTAGTTTCTTGAACCTACTATCCCTGTCAAGGGCACACTGTGACACACCCCATTTCTCATCTCAAAATACCTCTTCCACCTTGCAGTGTTTATCTCTAAGAAGTGCCTCCACTGCAACTATATTCTGCCCTTCTTTTTTCCATCATAAGCTCTGGTACTTCCTCCTTATAGTACTCTTTAAGGGGCCACAATTTGAAGACAGAGGGGAACGGCTCAGAGGTAATGTTAGAAAGTATTTTTCACAGACAGGGTTGTGGATGCATGGAACAGCTTTCCCGAGGAGGCTGTGGAGTCAAGAACAGTGGGAGAATTCAAGAATGCATGGGACAGACATAAAGCAATTCTAGTGGGGGCCAAGAGGAAGTAAGCTGATGATTAACTAGAATCTGCAGCTTATCCATCAGGTAGGGAAATGGGAAGACTATGTGGGCCAAGTGGTCCTTATCTGCCATCAAATTCTATGTTTCTATGTTTCTTGCTCACCCTTGCTGGTGATGTTGAACCTAACCACTGACCAACTACACATCTATCACATGGGGATGCAATCTAGAAAGAATCTAAAGGCCTTCAGATTTTTCACCTTAACATCAGGAGCCTACTCTGTCACCTATCCGATCCTGAAGCATGGGTTACACTTTATCACCCAGATGTCCTCTGCCTATCTGAAACCTGGCTTAAGCCATCTATACTGCATACTGTCTTCTCCCTATCAAACTACAACCCTATCAGGTCTGATAGGCTCTCCTCTAAACAAGGTGGGGGAGTGACCATATAGTTCAAATCCCATCTAAACCTCTCCACCCTGCCTACCTCTACCTTATCTCACTGTGAATCTTTTCATACGGTATTACTTCTCAGCACCAAGAAACTACACATAGCATGCACCTACTACCTGACCCAAGGGTGGGCTTGCAAGATTAGAGCAACTGATTGACCAAGTTGCCTCATATGTGGGATGAAATGAGGTTCTCATCCTGGGTGACATAAACCTAAACTGGCACGGGAAAACTAGTGATCTCATCCTGTCCACTGTTAAAGGACATAATTTCCACCAACTCATCTCAGACCCCACCAGAGTAGTGTCCTTCTCTAAATCAGGCACACTAATAGACTGGATTCTATCAAACTGTATTGACAGAATCTTAGCATCCAGTATCCTGGCTGACGCTATAAGTGATCACTCCCACATATATTGCATTTGGCGTGCCACATCTGTCCAGCCCCCCCTTCACAAGTACATCTTTGCCTGCCTAGACCAAGCAAAATTTCTGCACGACACCTCCCTAGTTGATTGGTCCACCATCCACCTCGCCAGTGATCCTGAGACTGCACTGAACCATTTTATAGCCCTATTCAGTGCACTCTAGGATAAGCATGCCCCCTACTGTATGCGTAGAGTTAGAGGCACTCAAACAAGGTGGCTCCATAAAGATCTTTTAGCAAGGCTCAGAGCCCGAGACAAGAGCCGGAGGTGTTTCAAATTGTCGGGACTTCCCTCTGATAATAATACCTACAGGGAACAAAGAAATGCTTGCAAAAGAGCAATTCATCTTGCAAAAAGCTCTTACTGTAAAGGACTCTTGATTAACGCAGCTGGAGATTCTCGTAAATTTTGGTCCCACATAAAAACCTTCTTGGGGGCTAACTGCTCACAAACAGCCAATGATATTTTATTTTATTTATTTAGTTTTTGTTGAATGGGTAAGTGCACTGGACAAATTCTGCCTATTTTCAGGCATGACCTGGAGGAGGGAGATACAGATGAATGCCAACTGACCTGGAACCAGATTAAGCTGTTGGTGGTATTTTTAGTGAATGGGAGGAAATTCGGCCAGGGCACTGGGGAAATTCCCCTACTCTTCCTGTACGGGGAACCCTTGGCCGTCTGTTCAGGATGGCCAGTCCTGCTGAGACACCAGAGAGGATGTACGTCGAGGGATCAGGGGAGCAGGCTTCCTCCTCTATTCCTAACACTCAAGAGGCCGATGATGTGGAGTTAGCAGCAATTGAATTTTCAGAGAGTGATACCAGTCCACAGGAAGAACTTTGGATTGAATCCCCAGAGGAAGGTACATTGGGTCAGGAGCTAAACAAATCCCCGCAGAATGACAATGCTTTAGAAGACTCACACTAGTTAGAGATAAAAACGGAACATCGAAAGTATGCAACAAAACTAAAAAATGTGGACTATGAGTTGAAACTGCTTGAACAGAATAGATCTGATAGCACTGATTTGGCAGCTGACAGGGTGAGGGTGAGTCATCTCTCTGGACTGCATGCACTGGACGCTGCTCCCTTGGCCCAAGCAAGAACTAATGCAGACTCGGGCGAATGTAATCAAATGACTGGCAGTGAATACGGCTTCAATGTCATGTGCCAAAAGCCATCTCGCTCAGGAAGATCAAGTACACAGGAAATTGATGAAAAAGAGAAAAGTACAGCCTTGAAAAAATGTTTGGGGCCTGGGAAACAGGCTCTGCCTCGACTGAGCTACATCCACAAGTGGTGACAGAACCGAGGCACAAAGAGAATCCTGAGGCTGTTTTCTCATTCACGGAAAGAAAACAAAGAAAATGTCTGTAGCAGCATCAGGACAGGATGCTTAAATAGACTTTGCAAATTGGAACCTGAATCAAGACTTGGAAAACACAGGTTGGATGCAAACCCTGAATGGATCATGGTTGCCTAACCCTTCAGACCCTTCTTTCCAAGTTTTGTTACAGGATCCCTCAAATCCAGTGGCCACCAACTTGGATCAGCAGATGCGCTCCAACACACCCCTGGGTAACTTTCCTTTACAAATTAATGCATTACAATGTGTAGAAAATGTACCTTCTCAGAGAAAATCTCCATTAGTATGTCATGAATCTGTTTCTGTTGAGAATGTACCTGATCGGGAAGAATCTCCCCATTTAAGTAACTAAATTGTTGAGGAGGACAATCTACCTTCTGGGCCTAATATTACCCCCATCTCAACCTGAAAATCCCCCTATTGCCCCTCCAGATGGAGAGTCCCCCTTAAGGGAATGGACAAGGAAATGATAGAAGGCTTTCTTAGAATGGCAGAAAAAGGGGAGATATTGTTGATGGGGGACCTGAATATGCCAGATGTTAACTGGAGCACCTTTGCTGCAGGCACATCCAAGAGCAGGGTCATTCTTGATGCCCTACAGGGGGCATGCCTCAAACAGTTAGTATTGGAACCCACTCAGGAGGGAGCAATCTTAGACCTGGTACTCTCAAATGGGGATGGAGAAAGAATCTTAGATTTAGAAGTGGGTAGCCATCTGGGAACAAGCGACCACCAAACAGTGTGGTTCACGATAAACACAGCCATACAATCAAGCCATACAAAAGCAAGAGTACTGGACTTTAGGAGGGCTGACTTTGGGAAAACGAGAGAGTGCCTCAGAAAAGCACTAGCAAACAGGCAAGAAGGAGGGTGGAGGAACAATGGGAGTGATCAAAAGTCATCACAGAAGCAACAAGCCTTGTGTAAAGCAATCAATAAAACACAACGAAGAAAAACTGCTATGGTTCTCAAAAGAGGTGGCAGGGAAGGTTAAGGAGAAAAGGACAGCATTCAGGAAATATAAGAAACACAGAAGGAGCAGGACAGAGAACTTTATCAGTTAAAGCAGAAAGCGGCTGGGAAGGCACTCAGAATAGCAAAGGCCCAAACCGAGAAAAGGATAGCCAATTCTGTTAAGAAGGGGGATAAGACCTTTTATAGGTACATTAGGGAGTGAAGAAAGACTAAAGGAGGGATACTGAAGCTTAATAAAGGAGAGGGAATGTGGATAGAGGGTGACAGTGAAAAAGCAGGGATACTGAATGAATATTTCTGCTCAGTATTCACAAAGGAAGAGGAGGGGGAGTTACCTAAACCAAACAAGAGAAACACTCTGAAGACGGGGGTCGATACCAGTCCATTTACAGAAGAAAGGGTTCTGAAAGAACTAATAAAATTGAAGGTGGACAAAGCAATGGGGCCTGATGGGATTCACTCAAGAATTTATAAGAACTAAGGGTAGAACTAGTGACACCGCTGACTACTCTCTTTAACAAATCATGGGAGGATGGGGTGGTACCGAGGACTGGAGGAGGGCAGATGTGATTCCTCTTCACAAAGTGGGAGCAGGACAGAGGCAGGAAACTACAGACCAGTTAGTTTGACCTCAGTGGTAGGGAAATGATGGAATCACTCTGAAGGAAAGAACTGTTGAGTACCTAGAGGCCAGTGGGGCACAGGACCCAAGGCAGCATGGATTCATGATGGGAAGGTCGTGTCAGATGAATCTTATAGATTTCTTTGACTGGGTGACCAAAGTAGTAGACCAGGGAGGGGCTGTGGACATGGCCTACCTAGATTTTAGCAAGGCATTTGATAGTCCCACACAAAAGATTAATACACAAGATAGCCAGCCTTGGAGTGGGTCCCAAGGTGGTAGCCTGGATAAAAAATTGGCTAGAGAACAGGACGTAAAGGGTAGTAGTAAATGGAGTACACAGTGAAGAAAGGAGGGTTACTAGCAGGGTACCGCAGGGTTCAGTACTGGGACTGGTCCTTTTTAATGTCTTTGTAAGTGACATTGCAGAGGAACTGGAAGGAAAAGTATGTCTCTTTGCAGATGACACAAAGATCTGCAACAGGGTTGATACACAAGATGGAGTGGAAAGGATGAGAAGGGACTTGGCAAGGTTGGAGGAATGGTCAAATGTATGGCAGCTCAGATTCAATGCAAAGAAGTGCAAGGTAATGCACATGGGAAACAAAAACCCAGGGGAAGCGTACACAATGGGGGGTGAGATACTGACAACAGTAAAAACAGAAAGGGACCTGGGGGTAATTATATCAGATGACCTAAAGGTGGGCAAGCAATGTGAGAAGGCAGTAAGGAAGGCTGGGGGGATACTGGGATGCATAGGAAGAGGCATCAATAGTAGAAAACAGGAAGTTGTTATCCCTCTGTACAGACAGTTGGTGAGACCCCATCTGGAGTACTGTGTGCAGTTCTGGAGACCCCATCTCCGCAAAGACATAGACAGAGTGGAGGCTGTCCAGAGGAGGGCAACCAAAATGGTGCAGGGTCTGCACCAGAAGACATACGAAGAAGACTAAAGGAGCTTAATATGTATACCCTTGAGGAAAGAAGGGAGAGAGGGGACATGATAGAAACTTTCAAGTACCTCAAGGGAATTAACAAAGTCCAAGAGGGTAGCATCTTCCAGAAAAAGAGATGTGCAAGAACAAGGGGGCACAATTTGAAGATAGAGGGGGGATGGCTCAGAGGTAATGTGAGGAAGTATTTTTTCACTGAGAGGGTTGTGGATGCATGGAACAGCCTCCCTGAGGAGGTCGTGAGTCAAGAACAGTGGGGGACTTCAAGAATGCATGGGACAGGCATAAGGCAGTCCTAGTGAGGGGTAGGAGGAAGTAAGCTGTTGGTTAACTAGGATCTGCAGCTTATCTGTTAGGTAGGAAAATGGGCAGACTAGGTGGGCCAAGTGGTCCTTATCTGCCGTCAAATTCTATGTTTCTATGTTTCTTAAGGGTAGGTCCAAGTGAAGAACTTTTAAATAATAATCCAGATAGGCCCAATCTAGCTCTCATGTCCACGTTATCTGACCTTTTTTCTAACAAAGGTGAACTGGCCCCTCGGAGAAACGCAATCCAGATTCTGTATAGAGGAGGCCTAGAATCCCCCCTGAACAGGATTCATATAGCTAGAACTTTTCTGAAGCAGTCCATGAAGTTCTTTTCCTCTGAAATCTTTGCCCTTATCTCACTGGGGAATGGGAACTTTGACGTCAGCTTTAAAAATGTCTCAAACCTACATAGATTTTGGGCCCAATACCAGACCTTGAAAAATACTCCTGTTTGGACTCCATTTCATGTCATCCCTCTAGCTAAACCCCTTGTGAAAGTAATTACTGTAATCTTCAAAAATGAGGGTGTAAATGTTGAAGACATTCTTTTTGGCTGAGGCAATGCTGTGAAATTTTAGGGAAACCTATACCAACCTTAGATAGCGAACACATTTGGGATGATGGGCGGAAAGTGAAAGTTAAATTGTATTCCACCAGTAACAGCCCAGTACATCTCCCTAGTGTATTTTTTCTGGGAAAAGATCGGGGTTCTATTTTCTACATAGGCCAGCCTAGATCCTGTTTGAAATGAGGGGCGCAAACACATCTAAGTTCAGCATGTGATGTATCTAGGTACAGTCATTGTCTGGAATATGGGCACATTGCCTCTAATTGCTTAAATCTCTTTAAATGCAACCTATGCAAACAAACAGGACATGCTTACGGATGCTGCCCATGGGCTTCTCATAACAGAGAAACTACTCCTCTCATGAAAGCCTGATTAATCAGGCCAAGCACCAACAGGCCAAATGTTTAGTGGAGCAAATGAATAAAAAAGCAACCACTCCCCTTGGTTCAGGAGAAAATCCCCAAGTGAGTGATTTAGGAAATAGGGGTCCCCAAAATGAAGTAGATACCTCCAGACAACAGGTTTCAACTGAGGTGGAGGTAGAAGAAAGTGTTATCGAACCAGAGCAAACAAAAAATTTAAGCCCAGATATTTCTGCAATCCCCCCCCCGGTAACAAGGAGGGGCTAACGTCCCAGGCAAGGGAACCCCCCCCACTTCAAAAGAGCAGAGACTAAACATGATTCTGGTCACCAGAATTGGAAAAAGGAAACAAATTTGCCCCCTCAGACCCTGACAGCAGGGAAGGTGACTCAGAAGATGAAGGTACTGATACATCTTCTGTTACCTCTAATACTGATACTGAAGGAGGGGGAGAAGTCTCTATAGTGAAAAGAACTAGACAGAGGAGTACTTCAAATACTACATAGTTAGTAAATGTAAGTGTTTTCATTGTTGGTACTCCCTTATCCTCCTATTTAATGTATACCATAACAATAAGCAACATTAATCAAATCAAGAGTGGAAAGAAAGGACTGGGGGCTTTGAACTCTTTACAACAGCTGAAGAGTGACACTAATTTGTCTGCAGGACACTCGCCTGAAAACTCATGTAGAGCTCCAACAAGCTTCTAAATTGTGGACCTTGGGGCCCTCTCTTTGGTCCATGTTGTATTTGGTGGCCAAAAATAAGTAGCTTAAACACATCAAGGTCTTGGCAATAAGGAAAACATGCACCACAGAAATTTAGGCCTTCTCTGTTTACTTCCATTCAGCACAGACACAAGAGGAAAAGCTGTTCTCAACACACAGGCACAGTAAGACTCACATGATGCAGATTTCTTAAAGCAGTGCTGTCTAACATTTCTTAAAACTGCACTACACATAACAATCCCTCCTGACTTAGCCAAAAAGTATGTAAGTCAATAATTCAGAAGTAATATGACACTATTAAAATTATTACTGCAATGTCTCTTTTAGTTAGTCTATGTCATTAGACTATATCTCTACAAGTCCATTCTCTTTGGTGGAGATCTTATACGTCCTGACTGATGTAGTAGGATTGGAGGCTGTTGCTCTGGAATCTGATTAGCATCAGCCACATCTTGTCTCAGTTGCTGTGGTTCCACTATTTCTTTCTGTTCTTGTTCTGGAAGAAATAAAGCTGGATAACTGCCCCGACTCTAGGCATCTCTTTTTTGTTCTGTCTCAGTTCTAGTATATAATTGGTCCACATGTTTTTTCACTCTCCTCTGGTTAATCAGTAGAACACTATAGACAACATTTCCAAACTTTTTTGTGACCACGCCTTCTATCCATCTCTTTGGGCCTGCATACATCCTGACCCAGATAAGATCATTGGGTTTGAAGGATCTGGTGTTATGAAGCATTTCAGTTCCTGACTTGTAGCCTAGAGGGTGAAGAAGGTCCAACTGAGTTTGAATCTGATGTCTAAACAACAATTCTGAAGGGGATATTCCCGTGATACAATGTGGTGGTGTTCGATACATCACAAGAAAGTCGAAAAGGGCTATTTGTATTGTCGTCGGAGTAGTAGGATTAGCTTTGTCCATACTCTTCTTAAAAGTCTGAATCAGACATTCCACTTCACCATTTGAACTTGGATGGTAGGGAGATGAGAAAATATGGTGGATACCACATTGCTGGAAAAATGCTTGGAATTCAACAGACATGAACTGTGGTCCGTTATCCGAGACAATCACTTGCGGAAAACCATGGGTAGCAAAGATAGATTTCAGTACTTTGATGGTACTCTCAGTAGTTGTCAAAGACATTTGATGAATTTATGGCCATTTACTAGAAGCATCAGTTGAGTAACCACATGGAATTTATATAAGGTCCTGCAAAATCAATGCAACCTTTGCCAGGGTTTTTCAGGTCATTCCCAATGGTGAACTGGAGCTCTTGCTGGATTTCCCATTGATACAGCACAACCTTTGCATCTTTGCACAACCTGATATATGTCTCTGTCAATGGAAGGCCACCATATGTGATGTCTGGCTAGGGATTTCATTTTAGCTATGCTTGGATGGCCCAAATGCAAAAGAGTCAACACATTTGAGTGTTAACATTGGGGTACTATGAAACGCAATCCCCATAGAAGACATCACTCAGCAATTGACAACTGCTGTCTCTTTGTATAGTAGAGTTGTAGTGCAGTCGAACAAGAAGTGCCTTGCAGCCAACTCTCAAGTGTATACTGATACACTTGTTTGAAAATTGCATCTTAACTAGTCAGTTTTGCAATATTCTTGGCTAGTACTGGAAGCTGATCTAACTATTGTAGCTCTATTGCACACACAACAGTAGAGTCCTCCACATCTTTGAACTGCACTGGAAAACTATCTGGCCCCATCTGGCATACTAATGGCTCCTCTTTAAGTCCCACATCCAACTCCATTTCTCTGGATATTGGTAACCTCGACAAGGCATCCGCATTTCCATGCTGGTCCGTTGGTTGGTATGTGGCCTCGAAATTATAGGCAGTCAAAATTAATGCCCATCATTGAAGTCAGCTTGCAGCTGTCTCTGGAATTGCTTTTTCTGAACTGAAAATTGTCGCTAGTGGCTTGTGATCCATCTACAGGTGAAACTTGCAACCTAGCAAGTATTGGTGGAATTTCTGGACTCTAAACACAATTACTAATGCCTCTCTATGAGTCTGTGCAAAGAGTTTATGTGCCCAGGGAGATCACCAATTACCATTAAAGACATTCAACAGTTTACCTGGTGGAGCTTGCCAAGTTTTTGGTACATACAGAGCCAACAAAATGATTCTGGCCTACTCGAGCAAGAAATGCTACTACACACGAAGTCTTTGAAAATTCAATATTGCTTTTATTTATTAGGTTCCAACATTTCGCCTAGTATTAGGCTTCTTCTGGGGAACTGTAAAAAGATTTTAAACAAATATGCAATATATTTTAAACATTAATGTTATTCAGATTTATAATATCTTTCAATATTGGACTGTGCTAATCAAAAACTGAATATGCCATTTTTCTATTGTAATTATTGATTCAAAATTAAAACAAAATAACTACATAAGCAAGTATTGTCTCCTACATTTAAATACAGTTCTAAATTTCTTTAAATATAATGCCCATCCTATGCAACCAAAATGAATGCACTATATAAATCATTGCTTTACTTTTTAACAATGCCAGCAATGACCAAACATCCACCAAGCCTCCTTAAGAATGCCTCCTGAATGTGTTCACTTAAAATAAATAAATAAAACACCTGAAAAAAATACTTCATTTACCAAAATCATACATATGATACTTTCATAACAATCATGTAATCAATTGTAATAGTCACCTTTTTATATGTGCTACTATTTTGCTGGTTTCAAATCTTTTTCTCTTCAACCACTTAGCTATTGAAAAAATAAAGAAATATATATTAAAAAACAGGGATATTAAATATTATATAGAAATATATATTAAAACACAATATTCATAATATTACCACTGCTAGAAGTCAGCAGTGGTAATATTATGAACATTGTGTATTAGCGCTTTTGATACGGAGTGAAAGGCACTCTTATTTGAAGAGCTTAAAAGGAGAATTAGGAGAAACAAGTGAGGCTACTAATGGTAGTGTGTCAGATGCCAGAAACACATGACACTAGAGAAATGACCCTGCATTACTTATCAGTTTAAAGCGAAGTTTGAAACGAAAAGGTAAGTGAGAGAGAAGTACTAACCATTTAAGAGCTCTCAAGATTTAAATGGTAGCAACATTTTGAGCTGCATATTATTATTTGAAATGTTTGTTAGATGCTAGGAGCACATGGCACTAGAGAAATTACCCTGTACTACTTATTATTTTAAAGCGCAGTTTGAAAAGAGAAGAGAAGACAAGTGAGAGAGAATCATTAACCACACATATGAGTTCTTAAGATTTAAATGGTGAAAATACTTTGAACTGAATTACATATGAGTATCTATTATGTTGTGAGGGTTAATTTAAAACAGTAACTGTTAATTTTAGAAAACCTTTGCCGCCCCCCCTTTTTCTTTAAGCTTACATCTGTTAATAGATAAGCGACTTGAAGAATAGTTTATTTGCAAACAAGCAAAGAAAGCAGCATACATAAAAATGTGAACATTCAGAACTGATTGTCACAAACCCATTCAGCAGGTCAGCCCTCTACTCCCAAAGTGCCAACCTCCGAGCGCAGCCTTGCAAACAGTTAACAGAAACAGGGTAACCCTCCTGTCTGTTTTATGGGTCCAAATTAACCTTTGGTCTCAAGTCTTGGAGGTATTCAAACTGTGAACCTCTTTCTAACGTACCCAATGCACAGGCTCAGATAATTCTGTCTTCGGGGGGCCAGATATCTTTGCCTATGGGCACCTAACCAGATGTACAGAAATGAACCCTTAAAAACTCTAATAAAAGACCTCAGATTAAACCCTTACCTTTGTCCAGTTTGGTATCACCATTCAAGCTTATGCACAGTGTCTGCTTTAACCATATATACTCCACTTGTTAAAGAAAAGAAATCAAAGACAGACCAAGTAGACTCTAAAAATAGAGTTTTACTAAAATAGATAAAAAATATGTTAAACATAAAATACAGAATCATTTATCACAGGAACCATACAATCTTTAAAAAGAACAAGGTTTTAACAGTGCAGTTCCTACTACAGTACTTAGATTTGTCTCGCTCTACCTGTATACTTGCTTAAAGTGCTCAAAGATGTTTCTTTATCAGAGTCTAGATAGAAGTCTCTGAATGAAAACAGAATACTGTTAAAAAAAACTGTCTTGGCCAACCCCTTTGTGTGACGTCACCTGGCTCCTCCCTGTCAGAATATATATATAAAAAAATCTATACAAAAACAGGATGTCTTATCCAAGTATTAAATTCTGTAACCTCAGCATAACTCATTTTCTTCAAATGCCTCTCTTTGACCTTATGATCAGCTTTCCCTTTCCAGGACATCAAAGGGACTTGTGTCTCTCTGCCAGATCTCTCGGAGGTGCAACATGCTTTTGTATCACCATGTGAATTTCAATGTGTTTCCTCTGAACGTCATAAACATTTATGATTCTAGCCTAGCATCTGGTAAGCTACCATAACTCTAGAAAAACAGGAGATCCCCAATTAAGGCCTGGTCTAGCCTGTAATTAGCTTCTGGCCTTCCAGGTAGCATCTTGTATCTAAAACCTGTGTGTGATCTCACATGCTGTCTCAGCATCTTCTCATGAGAGACAGTCCATAACACATATTGTATTACAAAAAATGATACAGTGATCAGAACCAGCTGTCCAAGTGTCACAATTCCTCCCCACCTAGACTGAATTTGGGGGCTCTATTCCCTGCATGGGATGAGCTTCCCAAATCAGTTCATCTCCTCATGGACATGAGAGAAACCCATCTGAATTCTGATTTTTGGCTCCAGCCCTATGTGCAATTGTCAGATCATATCCTTGCAAAGCAAGACTCCATCTTAACAATCTACCATTGTTTTTCCATCTGCGTCAACCAAACCAGGGGGTTGTTGTCAGTCTGCACCACAAAATGCTGCCCATATAAGTATGGCTCAAACTTCTTTAGGGCCCACACTATGCCAAGACATTCTTTTTGCACCATGGAGTATGCCTGCTCCCTGGCAAGTAACTTTTTACTCAGGTATGCTATTGGGTGATCCCTCCCTTGGCTGTATGTCTGACTCAGTACTGCCCCAATACCCACATCTGAGGCATCAGTCTGAAATATAAAGGGTCTGTTATAGTCAGGACTTGTCAAAAAAGGAGCACTGCACAGTGCCTGCTTTAGTTTGGTAAAAGCTTCTTCACAGGCTGGGCCCCAGGTAATTTTCTTGGGCATCCTTTTCTTTGTCAGGTCAGATAGGGGAGCAGCCAGAGCACTGTAATTGGGTACACATTTTCTGTAGTACCCTGCTGTCCATAGAAAACTTCTGACCTGCTTCTGTGTTTCTGGTCTGGGCCATGCCTGGATTACCTCTATTTTTATTTGGTTAGGACGGAGCTGTCCTCGGCCTTCCACATGCCAGAGGTATGCCACTTTTCCCATTGCCACCTGGCAATTCCTGGCTTTGACAGTGAGCCCGGCCCTTTGTATCCTGCCCAGCACTTCCCTAAAGTGGGATAGGTGTTCCTCCCAGCTGGTACTAAAGATGGCAATGTCATCCAGGTATGCCACGGCGTACTGCTCAGCACCATTTAACACCTGGTTCACCAACCTCTGGAAAGTGGCCAGGGTGTTCTTCGTTCGGAAAGGCATTACTTTAAACTCAAATAAGCCTATCAGCGTGATGAAGGCCGACCTCTCCCTAGCTCTGTCTGTCAACTGTACCTGCCAATACCCCTTGGTCAGGTCAATCGTCGTAAGGTAGGTTGCCCCCCCCAACTTGTCCAGGAGTTCGTCCGTCTGGGGCATAGGGTGGGCATCTGACTTCATGACTGCATTCAGTCCACGATAGTCTACACAGAAATTAGTAGAGCCAACTGGCTTAGGCACAAGGACTACAGGTGAGGACCAGGGACTGTGGGATCTCTGGATTACCCCTAAATCCAACATCTCCTCCACTTCCCTCCTAATGTCCTTTTGGACAGCCTCTGACACTGAATATGCTGTCCACCGTATGGGCATCTGTGTCCCTGTCTCCACATTGTGAGTCGCTAAGGGGGTTAGTCCAGGCTTGGTGCTAAACAATGGGGCAAAGTCTGCTAAAACCTCCCTTACTTTCTGGATCTGGTCTGGGGTCAGCTGGGGAGACAATTTTACTGCCTCCACAGAGGACTCCTACTTACTTTCTTCCAGCAAGTCCAGAAGGGATTCTCCTTTGTCTGTCCCTTCCCCAGGACTATACACTGCAAACACCATGTCAGCTCTATTTGCATATGACTGCATCATGTTGACATGGTACATCCTTTCTGTCTGTCTTCGGTCATATAACTCCACAATGTAGTTTACGTCATTTTTCCTAACCACTTTGTACAGTCCTGCCCACTCAGCCTGCAGCTTGTCTTTCCTGACTGGAATAAGGACCATGACTTCCTGACCCACCATGTACGAGTGAGCTCTGGTTCTGCGGTCTTACCACACTTTTTGTTTCTGTTAGGCAGCTGCCAGGCTGCTCAGGGCTGTCCCGATAAGATCCTTCAGCCTTTCCCTAAACCTAAGGATTTAATCCACAATGGGAATTCCCTGGGTGGTGTGCTTGCCTTCCCAGTCCTCCCAGATCAAGTCTAGGGGCCCATGTACCCGGCATCCATGTAAGAGTTCCAAGGGGGGAAAATCCTGTCGATTCTTGGGGCACCTCCCTGTATGCAAACAACAGGTGGGGAAGGTATTTCTCCCAGTCTCTCCCATGCTGTTCAGCAAATGCCCGGAGCATTGTCTTTAGGGTACCATTGAATCTTTCCACAAGCCCATTGGCTTGTGGGTGATACGGTGTCGTGCATCTCTGCACCACCCCACACTCCTCCCATAAACATTTCATCAAGTCTGACATGAAAGAACCACCTCAGTCAGTGATAACCTCCTGCAGAAACCCAACATGGGAGAAAATCCCAAGTAAGGCATCTGCCACTTTGTCTGTCCTCAGTGAGGATAGGGCGACTACCTCTGGATACCAGGTGGCATAATCCACCACAGTCAGTATGAATCTCTTCCCTGAGGAGCTGGGGGTATTTAAAGGCCCCATAATACCCATTCCCACCCTCTGGAATGGCTCCTCCACTATGGGCAATGTAATCAGGGCAGCTTGGGTTTTCTTGCCTGATTTCCCTATTTCTTGGCACCGGTGACAAGACCTGCAATACTCCTTCACCTGCTGGGTGAAGTTAGGCCTTTAGAAATTCTGGGCCAACCGCTGCATCATGCGTGCAATTCCCAGATGACCAGACAAGGGAATATCATGTGCAATCTGGAGCAACTGCTCACGATACCCCTGGGGAATGACAAGCTGCCTGCCTAGCACACCTCCCTCTGTCTGTACTGCCTGAGTATACATAAGTCAATTTTCCCAATAAACCTTATGTCTGCCATCACCTCCCTTTGTGCTGTCTGAGTCTGCCCAAGCCCTCAGCTTCTCTAAACTAGGGTCACTTCCCTGAGCATCTGCAAACCCCTCACACATTCCCAAGGCATGGGACAGGTCCCCTTCAGTCACTAAACTAGGGTCCCTAGCACTAGCATCAGGGCACTCTGGATCACTGTTAATCCCAACCCTCTGACAATGGGTCACCCCTCCCACTTTGGAGTAAACTCTCTGTAGCTGTGTGGTTACTTGCTACTGGGGAAATTTTTACTCCCTTTTCATTAGTCTCCCCATCTGGAGACACAGGTTGGGGAACCAGCCTCTCAGTGGTTTCCACAAAGGCTTCTGTGGGGTTCAGGGAATTACAATTTTCCCTTGCTGCTTGGCTATGGGTAACTGCACATACCATCCCCTGTTTGAGATTGTTGCCCAGAATCACATCCACTGCTAATGTTTTGACTACTGCCACTGTTTCACCCCAGTCTAGAACACTAGCGAGGGGCAATGTTTTCGCCTCACCAGTAAAGTCCTGTACAGTGATGTATTTATTGGGAATGAGCTGACCAGGCTTTACTAGATCCCCCTTTACCAAGATCAGGGATGCCCCGTGTCCCTTAACCCCTATGTCTGTACACCATTCACCATGACTGGGTGCATGTGTTCCCTCATGTTCACTAGCATGCTTCCAGGGACACACAAACAACTCACTTCTTTTCTAGTACCATTCTGCATATTATTGGTTGTTCTTTTGGACACTGTCTGGCAATATGCCCAGTTTCTTTACATAATCAACATTCACTTCTCTTTTTCAGAGAAATCTTTTCTCTGAAACCTGGGGCTAACTGGTTTTGGTGGAGGCAGTGAGGGTTTTAGCTGCCCTGAAGATGTGCTTTTCCCTTTCTGCACTGCCACACCCATGCCATTCGCACTCAGAGCAGCTCTGCTCTTGGCATAGTGGTCAGAGAGTTCAGCAGCCTCTTGCACTGTTTTGGGATCTCGGTCCTCCAGCCAGGTTTTTAGCTTGGCTGGGCATGTCCAATCAAACTGCTCTAACAAAATCACATTTTCAATTTTATCAACAGAGTTGGCCTCAATTCTTTCCCACCAACATTTTAAAAACTGATGTTGTTTCGTGGCAAGTTCCTTGTAGCTCATGTCAGGGCTTCTCCTGAGCTTACAGAATTTAACTCTGTACAATTCAGCAGTTAATTCAAATTTCTTTAACAGTGCAGCTTTAAGTTTGCTATAACCATCACTGTCCTCACTGTCCATTTGACCCAATGCATCCTGAACTTTCCCAGTAAGTAGCGTGGATAGCTGGAAGCTCCAGGACTCCCTAGGAATTTTAGCCTGAATACCAACTTTTTCAAAAGAATTTAAAAAGGCATCCATATCATCCCCCTCTTTAAATTCAGCTATTAATTTGAAATTCAATTTCTAATCCAGTTCTGTAGTCCCAGTTAAACCCAAGCCACTTACCTGCTCTGGTGCTGCTGGTTGGAGTTGTAGCTTCTCCAGTTCATGTTGCTTCTGGCACTCCTGCTCCTCACGGTCTGTGTCTTGGTGTTCTCACTCCCTTTTCTCCTCTGCAGCTCACTGGCACTCATGCTCCTCAGGCTCAGCATCTCCTTGTTCTTGCTCTGCCTCTCAGAGTTCTTGCTCTGCCTCATGGTCCGCCTCTCACTTCTCTCACTCCCTCTCCCTCTGGAACTCCAGCTCCATCCTGCGCAATTCAATTTGCAGCCTGAGTACTTCTGGATCCAGGGTACTGGTGACCTTCCCCTGCTGCTGTGGCCCTTCACTGACAGTGGCCCTGTTGCCCTCCTCATCAGATCTGGACACTACACTGGCTGCTAGCCCTGCCACACTCAAGGTTTGGTCCTTTTCAGTCATGGTCTATGACTTGCTGCTCTGGGTATCTGCTACCATCAGGGCATCTATGAAGTTCTGCTTGCTGGCTTTCACCTCGAACAGGACTCCTCTGTCCCTGCACAACTGTCTTATGTAGTCTACAGTGTGCCTGCTGTAGTTGGAAGCCATGTTCTTCCTTAACTACAGCTACTCTGACTTGCACTTTAGTAAAAATAAAACGGGTAGGAACTTGACTGTAGGCCAAGTGATATAGTTCTGTCTCCTTTTTTAAAAAAATAAATCACTGCCTTTTTCTTTCTTTGCAAGTGAGCTGATGGTCTCAAGCTGACACACTGAACAATAAAAGCTTGTAATACCAAAAGTTATGCCACCACTGTCAACCAATCTGTCACAAACCCACTCAGCACGTCAGCCCTCTACTCCCAAAGTGCCAACCTCTGAGCACAGTCTTGTGAACAGTTAACAGAAACAGAGTAACCCTCCTGTCTGTTTTGTGGGATCAAATCAACCTTTGATCTCAAGTCTTGGAGGGATTCAAACTGTGAGCCTCTTTCTAGCATACCCAATGCACAGGCTCAGATAAACCTGTCTTCGGGGGGCCAGATATCTTTGCCTATGGGCACCTAACCAGGTGTACAGAAATGAACCCTTAAAAACTCTAATAAAAGACCTCAGATTAAACCCTTACCTATGTCCAGGTTGGTATCACCATTCAAGCTTATGCACAGTGTCTGCTTTAACCATATATACTCCACTTGTTAAAAGAAATCAAAGACAGACCAAGTAGACTCTAAAAATAGATTTTTACTAAAATAGATAAAAAATATATAAAACATAAAATCCAGAACCATTTATCACAGGAACCATACAATCTTTTAAAAGAACAAGGTTTTAACAGTGCAATTCCTACTACAGTACATAGATTTGTCTCTCTCTACCTGTATACTTGTTTCAAGTGCTCAAAGATGTTTCTTTATCAGAGTCTAGATAGAAGTCTCTGAATGAAAACAGAATACTGTTTAAAAAAAACTGTCTTGGCCAACCTCTTTGGGTGAGGTCACCTGGCTCCTCCCTGTCTGAATATATAAAAAATATATATCTATACAAAAACAGGATGTCTTGTCCAAGTATTACATTCTGTAACCTCAGCATAACTCATTTTCTTCAAATGCCTCTCTTTGATCTTATGATCAGCTTCCCCTTTCCAGGACATCAAAGTCACTTATGTCTCTCTGCCAGATCTCACAGAGGTGCAGCATGCTTTTGTATCACCATATGAATTTCAATGTGTTTTCTCTGAACGTCATAAACGTTTATGATTCTAGCCTAGCATCTGGTAAGCTACCATAAATCTAGACAAACAGGAGATCCCCAATTAAGGCCTGGTCTAGCCTGTAATTAGCTTCTGGCCTTCCAGGTAGCACCTTGTATCTAAAACCTGTGTGTAATCTCACATGTTGTCTCAGCATCTTCTCATGAGAGACAGTCCATAACACATGAATGATACAGTGATCAAAACCAGCTGTCCAAGTGTCACACTGATTATATAAATATATAAAAAAAAATGTACAGTGCAAATGAATGGATTAATAACCTTAAAGGAAGGTTTAAATAAGCAACTGTTCCTATCAAACCTCCCTTCCCCTTCCCTCTTTTTGTTTCTCGTCTCTTTTAATACATATTTCTCAATTTATTTATTTTTTCAATAGCTAAGTGGTTGAAGAGAAAAATATTTGAAACCAGCAAAAATAGTAGCACATATAAAAAGGTGAATATTACAATTGATTACATGATTGTTATGAAAGTATCATATGTATGATTTTGGTAAATGAAGTATTTGTTTCAGGTGTGTTATTTATTTATTTTAAGTGAACACATTCAGGTGGCATTCTTAATTTTAAAATTCTTTAATTTTCACCATCCTTGTTACCAGTTTGTTGTGTTTGGTGGCCACAAATAAGTAGCTGAAACACATCAGGGTCTTGGTAATAAGGAAAACATGCACCACAGACATTTAGGCCTTCTCTGTTTACTTCCATTCAGCACAGATACAAGAGAAAAAACTGTTCTCAACACACAGCCACAGGAAGTAAATTTCTTAAAGCTGCACTACATATAACAGTCCACAGGGACAGAAGTATGTGATGGAATTGGAATACTTTTTTCTTCCCCTCACCTGCATATTTCCAAGCTTGTGGATATTCACCCTGGCAGAGCCTTGTTTTTAGATATCATTTTTCTTATCAGAAATGTTCCGTTTGATTGCCACCTATGCCCCACAAACTAAGTCACAGCTAGTGGCCTTATTCCAGGAAATATAGCCCTTTTTACACACTTCTCGGTCTATCATATGGTTAGGAAATTTTAATTGTGGTCTTTCACAAGGAGACAGAGGCCTACAAACCAAGAAATTATTTTGTGATTCTCAGGTGTTGCATCATAATTTAAACACAGCAGAACTTCAGGATGCATATAGAAAACTACACCCAAAAGGGGGATATACTTACTTTAGAGGCCCCCTTAAAACCCGTATTGACTTTATTTTCTTATCTCAAGTGTTAGACGTGGTACAGATTTTTACCTGCCCTAGTGAATATTCTGATCATGTATGTCTCACGGCAAAGTTAGCCTGGGATAAGGCTCCCTGATGTAAAAAAAAAAATCAGTGGAGACTAATTGAATCTTTGCTAGAAGATCCCCAAGTCCAGAAAAAATGGAAACAAAAATGGGCTGCAAGATTATCGGTTGCAGACTGTTACGATGATATTTTACAATGGTGGGAAGACACAAAAGCCTCATGGCAATCTTTGTTCCAACACAGGACTCTGCATATAGCCAATAAGGAATATTTAAAGTATTTACATCTTTGGCAACAATTGCAACACTTAATCTCACAAGCCGCGGTAACACGATATAAGTATGGTTAACAAATTAAAAATATTATAAAACAAATGGAGATTCAGTATGATCGGGCCAAATCACTTGACCAAGAATTAAAATGTGGAACTTGAGTCCAGAAAGGGCTTCTAGAATTTACAGAGAATGTAAAAAAAAAGGTAGATAATAGATTAATTCACAAACTTTTGTCCCCAAATGGTCAAATAGTGAAAACACTGCAGGAACTTCTGCAAGTTGTTGAATATCACATTGAGGAGTTGTTTGGTTCTCCCCCCTTTGAACCTGAATCTCACAATCTCCTTAATAAGTTAGAATTATCCCAAGTATTATAGACGGACCTACAGTTTTTAACAAAAGAAGTTTAGATAGAGGAAGTTCAGCAGGCCATCTCACAGTCACCAAAACATTCAGCCCCGGGGACAGGCGGGTTGGGATAAGGCTTATACAAAACTTTCTATGAGGATCTCATCCCAGTATTAGTTATAATGTTAAACTATGTGCTACAAGTAGGTAGATACCCAGGTTCAATGCAGGAAGCCATATTAGTTTTAATTTATAAGAAAGGTGAGAGAAAAGACCTAGGGAACTGGCGTCCCATTAACTTACTGAACACGGATGGTAAAAGTTTGTATGTGGTGGCTGCTTGTCTGTGTCTGTAGCTTAGTTTTTGTGGATTTACATGGTTTTCTGCTTGGAGTAACTACTCCATTCTTGCTCACTACATCCATGAAAGTCTACTGAACTGGATTTCTGCAAAACATCATCACCAGGTATCTGCATTTTTCATTTAAAAATCAACTTTTTGGAAGCTATCCCAAGCAAAACATAAGTCAAGCGACTAAGTCTGACAAACTCAGTGACTCTAGGTCCTGCTTGAATCCACATTTTCGTCTGACCTGCTCCATGATCTGTAAGTGGGCTTTTCAACAACCTCTTTGAATGACAAAGAAGCATGCAGACAAAAGGATTTCACATCCTGCATATGCGCAGGCACAGTTCATCACCTTCAGGAACTCTAACACATTCTGTAACTCTGGATCTCAGCTGTTGATAATTTCTTTTGGCTTATGACTTAACTACCAGGTATCTACAAGATGCTGAAATCCTTTCTCCTACAAATTCTCCTTATGCTGCTCCTGCTCTCAGGAAATGTTCACCCCAACCAAGGACCACCTGGGCAGCCAGCAGTGGCACCAAGCAGAAGGACAGGGACACTCACCATGGCATCCATCAACGCCTGCAGCATCCTCAACAAACTTGATTCCCTCCAAACATGGATCCTACAACACAACCCTGATGTCCTCTCAGTTGTGGAAACATGGCTAAGCCCTAAAATCCCTGATACCTCAGTCTCTATCCCTGGCTACTGCATTTTCAGGCAAGACAGGATTGCTAAACAGGGCGGGGGCTGCGCCATCTATCTTAAGGATACCCTTATGGGTCACATCATCCCATCCCCTAGCCTGAGCACCTCCTCTCAGGTCCTCACAATCAAAATCCTCCTTGGTGCACATAACAAGGAACTCACTGTCATCTCAGTTTACCTACCTCCAAGAGACCAGGCCGCTGGCTTCCATAGCATCATGGAATATGTAAGGGTCCAGCAACATAATTCTGAAACCATAATCATGGGTGATTTTAACATTAACTGTCTATCCACTGAGGCCGCTACCTATAAGGATGCAGCCACGGCGCATCACCTCACTCAACTGGTCAATGCCCCCACTAGGTGTAACTATAGGACAGGCTCCCTTACGCTTCTAGACTGGATTCTATCTAACTGTCCTGAATGCATCTCCAATGTTTCTGTACTCCTGGATACAATATGTGACCACTCGGCTGTCATCTGCTCCTGGTCAAACAAATACCACAAGCCCCCTCCCAAGCTTATCTATGCCAGGGTTATCAAAAAAGGGCACCTCCAGCTGTTAAAATCCCATCTAACCAGGCTGAACTGGGCAGTGCTTGACTCCCTCAGTGACACCAACAAAGCTCTGGACCCATTTATCAAACATTTCAACGAAGTCAGTGACATCTATGCACCAGTGAAAAAGATGAAGGTCAAAGGACAGACCAACCCTTGGGTTACTACTGACCTTTTAACTCTACTCAAGCACAGAGACCACCTCTGGCATTGTGCTCGTGCAACTCCAACGCAAGTAAACATACAATTATACAAATCAGCCAGAAATGATTGCACTGGAAAAATACGGAATGCTAAACGCAGCTATTACAAAGAGGCTCTGACCAACTTTTGGGGCCAGGGAAAAAGATTCTGGAACAACATGAAAGAACTCACAGGCAAGGATCCTAAAGCACCACCCACTATGCTCAACCTTCATGGCACTCCTACACTCGACCTAGATACCATCACCAGCACTTTTAATAATGCATTTACAAACCTGGACAGTGTCTTTCCACCAAATTTTTTCAACGACCTACCCTCCAGCTCCTCCCAAGTTACCCCCAACTAGAACATACAACCCCAAAGATTGTTTTTTTAAGGAGGTCCCACCACAAGTAGCTAGAAAATACATTCAAAAGGCCATCAGCAAACAAGGGTACAGTGGTGACTCTCTTGGTCTGAAACTGCTGGCACAAGTCCTCGATGAAATCTTAGAACCACTTACAAAGATCTTCAATCTCTTGCTTAGTTTGGGCCATTTCCCCTCTCCCTAGAAGAAAGCCACTGTCACACCGGTTCACAAAAGCGGAGATAGGATGCTCCACACCAATTACAGACCTATCTCACTCCTCCCCCCACTACCTAAAGCGCTGGAGCGAATAGTGTCGGACCAACTAGTTGAATTCCTGGATAAGTACAACATACAGTGCCCAGAGCAGCATGGCTTCAGAAAAGGGCACAACACCACCACTGCACTACTGGAATTTACAACCTTCATCCATCCCACGCTTGACAAAGGGAATTGTGGAGGGGCAGTATTTATAGACCTTTCCAAGGCATTCAACACAGTTAACCACCCCCTACTGCTCAAGCAACTATCCTCCATTGGGATCTCCAGCAATGCCCTTCCATGGTTCACCAGCTACCTTGATAATCGGATCCAATGTGTAAGGATTGCAGGGATCTCTTCGGATGAGAAACCGGTCCACTCCGGAGTCCCTCAGGGGTCTATTCTGGGCCCTCTACTCTTCTCCGTCTTCATCAACAATCTCCCCAGTGCCTGCCACCAAAAAATATTACTATACGCAGATGACGCAGTCCTGTTTTCCAGCCGCCATGACATTACAGTCCTTGAATCCCAGCTGCAACTCAACTTCACGTGCATCAAAGACTGGTTCAATTCTCATAAACTTGTCCTGAACCACAGCAAGACTAAAGCCATGTCTTTCTGTAACCGACGGAGCAGGCACAACTCTCTATCCCTCACCATCAAGAACCACGCTGGGAACCCACTCGAACATGTCAAGGAGTTCAAGTACCTTGGTATTACCCTGGATAGTACCCTCTCCTACACTCGGCATATTGACACTGTTGCCAAGACTGCCAATATATGGATTGGACTACTACACAAACATAAGCACTGTATGCCTGTGGATGCCCTTAAACTAGCCATCTACAGCTCTGTCACCTCTATCATTGACTATGGCCTTGCCATCTATGGCTCTGCCTCAACAAGTGCCCTCCGCAGGATCTCAGTTTCTCTCAACAAAGCCTGTAGACTACTAACGGGTGCAGCCTGACAAACTCACACCTGTGACCTCTATGCACAGGCCAGCTGGCTACCCCTACTCAGCAGAATACAATACCAGACCTGCTTACTTACCAAAAAGATTCTCCTCGGTCTCATGTCACCTGGTGTTAGCTCACTCCTTACTACCTACAGTGGCACTCAACAAACATGTGGTGCCCAATCTCTAACCTTTCAGGTTCCTAGATGTCATACCTCCATGGGTCAGCAGTTCTTTATCTATAGAGCCACTCAATGGTTCGATTCCCTCAATAAAGAAGCGCTTTCCTCTACTACACTTGGACCCTTCAAAAGGAATCTCAAACTTTACCTCACCTCTACCACTCAATGTGACTGCTTCTCTGAACAGAGATCTCTAAACACCTCCCAGCTCACTCACGCCTCACAGCCTGCCCTTTCCAGTCTCATTCCCTCTGGCACCGGCCTTCCTTGTGACTCCTTTCCTGCTTCGCATCTCCACTGGTACAGACATTTCCACCACCATCGGACAGTGGCCCATTAGCCTGCCAACTTCCTCTCCGGTCCATGCATCGCAATACTAACTGCCTATGGTGCCCTCTATCTCTTATTGTTACCGCAGCCAGCTGCCTACTCAAGCTGCTCGTTATATGAATATTATCTCAAAGTATGTTATAACTGAGTATCTTTATTTTTTCTTTTAGTTGTTTTGGCTGTTTATTGTGCATTCTTTTACTACCTCTGTATGTATGTTGACCCTCATCCTTTGACGTGAACCTTTGTAAATGAGCAGTTTCTGCTCAAAGGTATTTGTAATCCAAGAATTTAATAAATAAAAAAAATAAAAAAAATAAAATCCTTCTAACTATGTCGTCAAGAGTAGCACAGTACTTAATCCTGCACGAACATGTGCAATAATTGGCAGTAGACAATTTGATAACTTAATTATCCTGAGGGAGTTATTTTTTAGAGTAGAAAAGGCAAATATGCAAGGTTATGTAATTAATTTACACCAGGAGAAGGCATTTGATGGATTATCCCATTCATTTCTTTTTTCAACTCTAACGGCCTTTGGTTTCCAGGATCCGTTTGTTTCCTGGATTCAGGCCATGTACACAGAAGCATAAATCATACCTAACATAAATGGATGCTATGGGAAGAAAAGTAAAATTAAAAGGGGTGTGTAGCAGGGATGCCCATTAAGCCTGATGTTGTATGTGTTTGGGATTGATATTCTAATTAGAATGTGTTGAGCAAATAGGTCTTTATAAGGGATTCTAATCGGACCCGGTGTCGCATCCATAACTATTCTTGCCTATGCTGATGATGTGGCTTTAACTCTTTCTCTGTCTTGTTCTTCTGAAGCCTTAACTGAGTTGATAAATGATTTCTTGGAAGCCTCAGGGTGAAAGATCAACCTTAGAAAAAGCAAGGGAGTAACCTTGCGTAACACTCCTTTGCCACCTCACGGTTTTTAGCAGGAATAGAAATTTCAAGGGACCCTCTTACAATTTTGGGCATACCTTTTGGACCAGGAAATATTGCTGAAGACAATTGGGAGAGGAAATTGGAATTGACCAATAGAATGGTGGGTGGTTGGAAAAACCAACACATCTCTAAGAAAAAAAAGAGTTGTACTGATTAAAACCCTTTTGGTTCTGATATTTCTATATTTAAGTTACATTATCCCCCCTCCACAATCTTCCCTCACAAGTCTGTACAGTATCTTTCTCCAAGCATTTTGGGGATCTAGGCTTAACCCAATAAAAATGGAATTCATGTACAGTCCCATTTCTAAAGGTGGAGTTGACATGATTTACCCGATAGCTTTTTTTATAGTATTTTTTTGAGTTACAATCTCAGTTTTGCAATAAGGCTTGGAAAAAAGGTATTGGAAGAGCTAGTAAGGCCCTGGTACCACCTTTGTACCCCTGCATGGGACGCTAAAACCCCTAGAGTTCTGATCAAAGTGATGGCAATACCGCAATATGGTATAGAAAGCATTAAGTTAGCTATAAAGTGGAATCTTCAACCTGAGCAGCTACAGACAATGAATAGGAAACAAATTTACTCATCCATTTTAGAAAGTGAGTGTCAGACAGATATAAGGTTCCCTGAAAGTCCAGCTGAACAAGTCAAATATGTGCTACAACAATTATAAAATCCTAGGATTCCCCCCTTTGCATAGGATGTACCTTGTTGTGCAACTATGGGCATTTAAACGTCAAAGCAAAAGGTAAACATAAACAGATGTTACAGAGATACTGTCCTAGGGAAAATTGTCATATAATTTTAGAAATGCAGGATCATCTTTTTTAGAGTGCCCCTACATTAAAGTGTTTTGGAACCTGTTAGCCCAAAGGTGGAAGGAGCCATTACTAATTATTTTGGACTACAGAACCTTGATGTATGGGCCTTTGGGGGGAACTTTTGGAAAATATCATGCTGATATGGTATATATTTGCTTTGTTATAATAATTTGTATATGGCAAGCTCGTTGTAAATGGGTTTTGCAGAAAAAAATAATATCTTAATTAGAACAGTTTTCTAATATACATGAATCTTTAAAGAAGACTCAACAACTGGACATGTTGAGGTTTCATGAGGAAAAAGTTCAACATCTGTGGATTAACTGTGAGAATTGGTTTATGTAAATCAGGAGTATATGCTTTAAGTAGTTTTCTCTTTAGACTGTAAGGATAAAAGAGGTTAACAAAGGTGCTTGTACTTAGGTTTGCTATGTCGAAATAATGTTGTAAATGCCTTTTCTGTACGTTTGAAATGAAGTCCAAACTTTCAATAAAATTTCCCTACTTTTTCGAGAAGTGCCATGGGGTCTTTAACATCCACCTGAACTACCACCAGAACAGGCAGATGGGACCTTGGTTTAATGTCTTATCCAAAAGACGGAATGGTTATAAATGGAACCCATTGTAATAATCCACTTACTACCACAAACTCCTTTAACCTTCACTTTTCAGATCTATCTACTTATACATCACTGTTCACTTCCACTCGGTCCACTACAGTCCACACATTACCTGACACCACTCCGATGCATCCTCCCCTTCACTTCAAAACCATAACCAGGTCTGAGGTCCTTAAGCTCTTAAATTCCATCTCTGACAGTACCAGAGTGGGAGCTGATGGTCTTGAGCCTAGGCTACTGAAACTTGCTTCCCCCTTTATTGCATCTCCCCTGGCTAAGATCTTTAATCTCTCTCTTCACCATAGCCTACTCCCTAGTATTTGGAAAATTGCCAGAATCACCACGGTTTTCAAGAAAGGGGATCCTAAGGACATAGCTAATTATTGCCCAATAGCTATTTTCTCTGTCCTGGGCAAAATTCATGAGAAACTGTTGGCTACACAAATCATATCCTTCCTATTGGACAACAACCTTCTCTCTGATAGACAACATGGCTTCTGTAAAGGTCACAGCACCACTAAAGCCCTTCTTAAATTTACTAATGATGTCTTTACTGCCATGGACAAGCATTTCTCATGGGCATGATTTTCATAGATCTAACCAAAGTATTCAGTCTTGTTGACCCCTTCTCCTTGTGATCCTGTCATCTTTGGGCTTCTCACCACAGGTAGTAAAATCTAGCAGTATCTCTGCTTTGATAGTTACCTATCAAACTGGAAACAGATTGTGAAATTTAACTTGGTTTTGTCTAACCCTGCAGTTATAAATATAGATGTTCCCCAAGGATCCACACTTGGTCCTCTCCTATTCTCCATCTTTATCAACAAGCTCTCTCTGTTCACCCCTTCGTGCTCTTCCTTGTCTGTACGCAGACAACCTGGTCCTATATTACAGCTCTAGGAATTTAGCTGACATCAGTCAGACCCTCTCATCTGATTTTAGTGCTATTCAGGCCTGGTTCTTCAATAATAAACTCATCTTAAACAGAAGCAAAACTCATGCTATGCTTTTTGGATCTGATAAAAAGCTCAGAAAGAATTATAACAAACTAGTTATCCACTATGTAGATGGCTCCTTGCTATACGCAGTTACCTCATTTAAGTACCTGGGAGTGTTGCTTGATGGATCCTTAAGTTTCGACCAACATATCTCCTCCACCTGCAAATTTGGGATGCCAACTTATCAAGGACTCACTGCATTTTTCTCCTGGTGAAGTACATACCCTGATCCATATTTCAGAGGAGGAAAACTTTGATAACAGTTTTAACTCTCCCCAGGGATTGGAACGCTTTTGGTTCAAATATAACTAAGTGAAATTCTCTCCCCTATGGACTACCTTTATGGTCATCCTTCTAACACAGCCTCTGATCAAACATATCACTGCTATGTTTCGAAATGAAGGAGTCAGCATTGGGAACATCCACCACTGGCTTCTGTAAAAATGTGATGTTTTGAGTGCCCCAGAGCCTATCATTGATTTAGAACAGTTCTGGACTGGCAGTTGGCATTTCAGGGTTAAATTGTCAGGATGAAAGGAACATTCTACACATTCCCAATAGTTTATACATAGCCTAAAGAATAAGAAAAAGCACCTGACGCTGTATGCATTATTACATCAGGAACGATTTAATGTCGTCTTTCTCCATTAAACTTGGGCATCCTCTATAGTAGACCAGCAATCCATGAAAAAAGAATGGTGGCAGGGCCTCTCTTTCTGGTCTTTTCACCAAGAAAAGGCAGAAGGGTTGGGAATTTTGTTTATGGATTCACAAGTTAAACTGCTCAGGTTAAAAGATATTGCACCTGAAAAAGCATTATTGTTAGATATTGAATATAATAATCAGAAATTTGATTGCATTAATGTCTATGCACCCCAGACAGAATCTGACAGCATTGCCTTGTTTAACTTAATTAAAATCTTTTTGGCCACTTCTTTAAAATTGATTTTGGGAGATTTTAATTGTTCTTCGGATTTCTCTATCAAACATGAGTGTGGAAAAAAAATTATTGTGATGCTATTGCCTTGAAAAATATGGCAGACACTGCAGGAATAATGGATGGTTTTAGGAAACTAAATCAAAAGGGAGGTATCACATATTCCCATGGGTCCTTCCACACCAGACTTGACTATTTTTCTATATCACCTAGTTTGGAGATTTCAACTGCTGGAACTCTCCCTGCTGAGTTCTCAGATCGTTCTTTATTATATTTACATGTTGCCCTTCAGAACCTCCTCTTCCTTCTTCCTCTCAGAAATGGAGGCTTAATACGCTGCCTTGCAGAACCCTGAACTGCTGCAGGATGTCAGAACTTTATTGCTTGCCAGAGAGTCAGGTCATTGCTTATATGACTCTACCTTTTTATGGTGGTAGGACACCAAACAGGAGCTTAAATCCCTTTTTTCCAAATATGGGAAACAAAAACGTAATTCAGGTTTATTTATGGTATCTCTCCCTTAGAACACAACTACGATGTCTCGTGTCCTATTCTAATTCAGGGCATGAGGAAGTTGCAAGCCAAATTCATTTAATTAAGACAGAAATGAAATGTTATCAATATGATAGAGTGGCAACATTGGAGGAACTGTAATATGGAACACAAAAAGGCCCCAGTGGGGACCCGTGTTCAGTATGTAAGGAGAAAGTAGATGCCTCCCAAATCGCAGATTTATACGATGATGTTGGAAATGTAATTTCAAGCCCCAGTGCTGTTTCTAATTTAGTTACTGACTATGCATGATTAAAATTTAGTACTCCCCCAGAACATAGGCCTTTTCCATCTGATTTTTTTTCAAACAGCATTCATACATTGTCTGCAAAAGACGAGTAGTTTACAGGGTCCTGTTTCAGCAATTGAAGTTTTAGCAACCATAAAAACTTTGAAATCTGGTGCATCCCTAGGCTGAGATGGACTTACTTTAGATTTTTAAGGTTTTTTTTCAGAGGAATTGGCCCCTTGGTTGGCTGATATTTTGACAGATTTACTACTGCAAGAGAAGGTAACCCCTTCCTTTACTAAAGGTCTTTTGATCCATTTATATAAATCCGGAGATAAATTAACTTTATTTTTTTTTCCTCATTTGTTTCTCCCCCTCCCAACCGGCTTCCTTCCTCTGTCCCTCCCAGCCCCGTCATCCACTGGACTTACCTCCTGGCTCTTTTCTGGAAGGTGCCAGCTGGCCAGGTGCAGCACCTGCGAGGGGCTGGCATCATCCTGCTGGTCGGGATTTTTTTTAGCCCCACCCTGAGTGTGGCATGGCATCATGCAATGATGCCAATGGCCAAGCCGCACAAGATTCTGCACAAGGCACGCTGAGCATCTGCCCCGCAGCCGCCCCCTCTGGCTATGGGTCCACTGTGCCAGACTCCAGCCACCGCTAGGGGCCAGGCAATTAGCGGACACCAATCCCACCCCTCCCTGGGAGAGAAGAGCTGTCCTCTGGATGCTCGATCCTCTCCTTCCCCAGCCGACCCCCCGGCGGCCTGCTCACACCATGAACATGGGTCGCTGGCGTGGCAGGGGGTAAGGCACAGATGCCTTAGCCTTCCACGCCACTGGGCCAGCTGATAAATTAACTTTAGATAATTGGAGACCAATATGTCTTTTGAATTCCAATTACAACATTTTGACAAAAATATTAAATGCCAGATTATTATGAATTGCACCATCACTTATTCACCCTGCACAGCCATGTTCTACATACGATCATACAAAATTGCCAGCAGATACTGGCCATTCAGTCTATTTAGTCTGCTCGATTGTGCAGCACTTCAGTCCATTAGACTGCAGCTGCCCCCACTTATATGCCCTCACCCATCTCCCACCCCCTCCCAGTTTGTACCCTCCAGTTGAATCTGTCCCACCCCCTTCTTGAAGCCCCTAACACTTTGCAGTGATACGACTTTCTCTGGCAGGGTGTTCCACCCTGTCACCACCCTTTCTGTGAAATAATGCCTCCTCAGTTCCCTCTTGAACCTACCCCCTTCCAACTTCATAGTGTATCCCCTGGTTTCCCTTCCGCCTTTCAGACTGAACATACACCTGGTGTCTACTTTGTTCAAGCACGTCAGGTACCTGAAGGTCTCAATCATATCCCCCCCTCCCTTCTTTCCTCCAGGGTATACATATTGAGTTCTCTCAGTCTCTACTCATATGGTCTGTCCCCCAACCCCAGGATAATTTTTGTTGCCTTGCGCTATACCCCCTCCAGTAGTTTGATGTCCCTTTTCAAGTAGGGGCGCCAGAACTGCACACAGTACTCTAGATGCGGTCTCACCAGGGACCTATACAGGAGCAAGATGACTTCCCCACTCCTAGAAGTAATCCCACTTGCTATGCACCCTAGCATCTTGTTTGCCTTCGCTGCTGTTTTTCTGCACTGAGCAGAGTGCTTCATCTCCCTAGTTACCAGCACTCCCAGATCCTTCTCCTCCTTGGATTTTGTTAACAGGACACTCTCCAAGCCAGTAATTGTGTCCTGGTTTCTTGCCTCCTAAATGCATCGCTTTGAACTTCTTGGTGTTGAAACCAAGCTGCCAAATGTGAGACCATTCCTCCAGTTTTGCCAAATCCTCCTGAAGTACTTTTGCTCCCTCCCCCCTCAATCTACCTCGGCACAAATCTCTGTGTCATCTGCAAAGAGACTGATCTTGCTGTTAATCCCTACTGCAATGTTGGCTATGAAAATGTTAAACAGAACTGGTCCCAACACCAAGCCCTGTGGTACACCACTTGTTACTGCCCTGTGTTCAGATCCCTCCCCCCCACACTACTACTACTTTCTGCTGTTGACCCATCTGGCCAGTTCCCTTCCTGCTCCCAGACTCTTCAACTTTCAGGTCAGCCTACTGTGTGGCACTGAGTCAAAGGCCTTGCTGGAATCCAGGTAGAGGACATCCACCGCATATCCCCTGTCCAGTGCCCTCATAACCCAGTCATAAAAAAGTTTGTCTGGCAGGATCTGCCCAAGACAAACCCATGCTGCCTCTGTCCTGGAGATTGTTATACTCAAGAAATTGCACCAGTCTTTCCTTGAGGATTGTCTCCATCAGTTTTTCCACAATTGCAGTAAGGCTCACTGGTCCACTCTTATGGAGAGGAACCACATGTGCTTCCCTCCAGTCCCCGGGCACACACCCCCGAGTTCAGAGAGGTATTGAACAAATTCACCAATGGCCCTGCCAGGACCTCTGCCAACTCTCTCAGCATCCTGGGATGGACTCCGTCTGGGCCAGGTGCCTTGTCTACCTTCAGGGGCTTAAGGCCCTCCCTCACCTTTTCCACCATGATTTCCCTATCCATGGTTGTTTCTACCCCACCATCTCCCACCTCGCCCTTCTTCTCAGGTACGAGCCCATCCCTCTCCCTGGTGAAGACTGAACAGAAGTATTCATTAAGTACTTCTGCCTGCTCAGCCCCCTTTTCTATCCACCCACTTCCCCTCCTGATCCTAACAATCTGATCCTTGCTCTTTCTCTTGTCTCTGATATATCTGAAGAAATCCTTTTCTCCTTCTTTGATCCCCTGTGCTAACCTCCGTTCCCTAGCTGCCTTTGCTACCCTTACCACTCTGCTCATTACTCTGGAATTTCTTCACATATTCTTCTCTGTCTTCAGCCCTGTTGGATCTCTTGTAGGTCCAAAATGCATTCCTCTTTTCTCTCACCTCCTCCACTATCTCTCTAGTCATCCAACTTGGTTTCTTGGTCCTGGCTTTCTTGCTCTGGCTCTTGACATAAGTTTTAGTGGCTTCAGCCAGTCCTGCCTTGATGACTGCCCATTTTTGTTCCGTGTCCATTTCTGGGCAGATGCTTGCCGTATGATTTTCCAGTATGTGTCCCATCCTGCCAAAGTCCACCCTTTTGAAGTCCAGGACCCTAGTTTTTGTAGTGGCTACTTCCCTACCTAGACTGACTGAGAACCACACTGTGTGATGCTCATTACTTGCCAGAGGTTCCTCCACCCTTACATCCCTGACCTGTCCCCCATCTTCCAGTACCAGATCTAGTATATTCCCCTACATAGTGTGCTCCATTATCCTCTGGGTAAGGAAGCCATCCTGGAATGCTTCCAGAAGGATTTGCTCCCTGACACAAGTGGTTCCTGGGATGCTCCAATCCACCTCTGGTAGATTAAAGTCACCCACCACCACTGCGTTCCCTTTGCCATTATGCCTCCTTATCTGCTCCCCCAGTTCCCAGTCAATGTCCTCCTTCTGGGCCAGAGGTCTATAAACAACCCAAAGACAGATCTTGGTCCCTTTCTGGCTATTTAGTTGCAGCCGGATTACTTCCGACCTGCCTTCCTCCCTGTCATATATAATCCCTTCCCTTACATAAATGGCAACCCCCCAGCCTTCCCTTCATCTCTGTCCCTCCGGAATAGTTTGTACCCTGGGATGGTTAGGTCCCAGTCATGGTGCCTGGTTGCCCATGTCTCAGTAATGGCAGCTATGTCCACCTCCCCCTCTGCCATCAATGCCTGTAACTCTGCCAACTTGTTCCCCAGGCTCCTAGCATTTAGTGAAACCATTCTCCATGCTGCTCCTATCCTTCCTGCTTCCTTATCCTTCACTCCAACCCCTATTTCACCTAAGATCGTATCTATCCCTGTGGTGGGGGGAGGTCCATGGGACCCCCCTCTACTGGTGATTCTCGACTCCTATGCCTCCCCACTATCTAGTTTAATGATACCTCTCATTGATGAAATTCCCCAGCTTCTGCTTCAACACCTGTGACCCTGCCCTGCTGAGGTGTAACCTATCCCCTGCATAAAGAGCTGTGTTATCCCATGTGCTACCCCAGTCCACCACCAATCCATACCTTTGGTCCCACATCATTCCCTCAGCCACTTGTTGAAGTCACTGATTCTTCTCTTTCTGTCTGTACTAGGCCTTGGCACTGGCAGAACTTTTGAGAAGGCTACTGTTGTTCCCTCTTTGCTGCATAGTTTTCCCACTTCTCTGAAGCTGTCTTTGTATCTCCTCTATCCTTCTCCCTTCCAGATCATTCGTTCCTTGATGCACCACAGTGTGCGGCGTCCCCCCCACCTTCCCCACATATCTGCCCATATGCTGCCTCAACTCTACTCATGGTCATGCCAGGCATGCATTCTACCCAGATGTTACTTACCTCACCAAAATATTAGTCATAATTTATGCATTATATGAGATGTTCTCACGTATTAACAATATCCAGATGTTTTTTTGTCATTAGATCAGAAAAAGCCTTCAATAAAGTGCAGCATAGCTTTTTTAAAATATATTCTTTATTGAGGTTTAACAAATGGGACACACAGAGATTCCATATAGTTGAATTGGTGCATGTGCACATGGTTATGATGTCGTAGGTCACAGGAAGAACACTTTGAAATACATGATGCCTACATTTTTTGCAGCAAAACTTTTTATTATCTACTCTACAATATTATGGTATCCCAGTTGCAGGGGTGCAGCCAGGCATTTCAGATTTGTACACCAACCCGCCACACTGCTACCCCTTCCCCCACTGTTGTTCATGCCTGCCCCCCCAAGACTCGAGTCCAAGGTTCTGGGCTCCAATCAGATGATTCCCACACTAGACCTGCTGTCTGTCTGCACTGCTAGTGTGGTGCTTGCTGCCCACTGGTAAACGTCACTGACTGCACCACTAATCCAAGACTGTGGCAGAAATTTCTTCTCTCTCTCCACCGCAGGCAGGCAGGTTCACTCCACTTGCCACTCCACATGAAGTCTTCATTCTTTTAATTGGCTCTGAATCTGTTCTTCCATCTGCTGCTCTTCAGTTCTTCTGCTGCTTCTCTCGCTCCCAGTACAACTGAACTACTAGTATGACCTCTAACATTGCTGGGGCATCTAAACTCGCCAAACCCAGACTTGCCACATCCCCTACTAGATGCCACAGCCAATTACTATGCAGGCGGACCATGCAGACCTAATTGAGACCTTCAGCTTCAAAGTCCGTGCCCCCCCAAAAAAATGAAGTTGAAAGAGAAAAGAAAAAGCCTGTGAAGCCAAACAAAGAAATTTAAATGTGATGGACTAGAGAGGGCAGAGCAATACTGGCCAGCTTGTTTGCTACCCCCTGCTACTAAACTTGATACGCCATGGTGTACTTGCAGTATCAGTAGCTACACCCTTGCCCAGTTGGGTTTGTAGAATGGATAGCAAAACTATACAGATGTGCTTTTGCTGCAACCTATAAAAAGGGCTGGTGGGTGCTGATGTACAGACTGCAATAGGAGTCCAGCAGGACAGCCCACTTAGCCCTTTATTTTATGTTTTTTCTCTGGATCCTCTGATTTGGAAAACTGTAGAAAACCCGGACATTGTTGGCCTTCCCTAGCCTAGGAATTCAGGTTCATTAAAAATGTTGGCATATGCAGATGATGTAGTACAATTACATAAGAGCTTAACGTAACAGTAGATCTTCGAGTAGGTAATAACCTTGAGGACTGTGCCCCCTGGCATCAGGACCACACGGAAACTTTAGCTAGCAGTGTGTGACAGGGGATTGCCCATCCGACATCACATGACAGATGTCAGCGTGACACTATATAGTGCGCAGTCCCCATGCCCACCTTCCAGTTCTGCCACTCGGAGACCTCCAAGGAGGAGTGACAGGAGAATGGGAAAAGAGGCTCCTGGAGCCCAGAATGAGCTCATGGAAAAAGAGCATCATAGAAAAAAAGGTGGGACAGAGGGAGAGAAAAAGGTTACTTACTGCAAGAGCCTCTCTCGAAGATTCACTGTTACGGTAAGTTCTTACACAACTGTCCATCTCACTTCAAGAGGGCTCTTGAAGTAGGTAATAATCTTGAGACAGAGTCCCAAGCAGTATGAATCAGAGGAAAACAAACACAGGAGGCAGGAATGGATCTGCAGAAGGCAGAAAATCAGGAAAGGAGACCCAGGAGTACAGATAGGCCAAAGCCTGCCCTGCACCTAGAGGCAACGTCCAGACTGTAATGATTTGTGAAAGTGTGGGCAGAACTCCAAGTAGCCACGGCACAAATGTCAGCGGCTGACACATTCCTGAAACAAGCAATACAGGCAGCCATGCTTCTGATGGAATGCCCCTTAACCTCCCAAGGGAGTGCTTTGCCATGCTTTTGGTCACAGAAAGCAATGCAGTTCACCAACCATTTGGATAAACATTGTTTGGAAACTGTCACACCTTCTCTCTTTGGTGCAAAAGAAATGAAAAGCTGGTCCGATTTCCAGACAGACTTGGTCCTGGTAGCAACTAACACAGGATCCTGTGAACATCTAGTGTATTTAGAATCGCCTCCCCCTGACTGGAATGTTTGGGGTAGTACGCTGGCAGATGAATCGACTGGTTCAATGTAAATTCAGAAACCACTTTAGGTAAGAACTGAGGGTTGGTACGAAGAGCTTCATGGTCTCTATGAAAAATTAAATAAGGCTCCTTACACATCAGGGCCTGAAGCTCGGAAATCTTCTGAGCAGAAGCAACTGCCACTAAAAAGAGCTCTTTCTAGGACAAATAGCGCATATCACAAGAACCAGCCGGTTCAAATGGAGGCAGAGTCAATTTTTCCAAAATAAAATTAAGGTCCCAAGATGGCATGGGGCTGCACACTGGGGGTTTTAAGTGGAGGATTCCATTCAGTAAGGTTCTGGAGACCTCCAGTTAAGCTACTATCTTACCTTCCACCAAAGTGTGGTTCGCAGAAACAACTGATAGGTGGACCTTCAGTGATTAGTAGCTCAGGCCTAAGTTATATAGGTGTAAAAGATACTCAGACTTGAGGAACAGGGAACAAAAAAGGGTCCCAACCCTTCAAGGCATCCCAAATGAAAAATGCTTCCACTTCATGGCATATGTCATCCTCGTAGAAGGCTTTCTAGCCTCTACCAGGACCTGCGCCACTCTGGAAGAAACTTCAAATCATGAAGCAACTATGTCCTGAGGTACCACGTGTGAAGGTGAAGGGATTTGTACCCTGGATGGACCAGCATGCTCCTCTCCTGAGTCAGGAGATCATGGCAGAGGGGCAGAGGAATCGTAGGTTCTACTGCTAGCTGCTGAAGAAGGGGAAACCAAACTTGGTGAGGACAAAAAGGGGCAATCAGAACAATGTGGGCCCCTTCTGGTTGAAGCTTGAGCACCACCCTCTGCAGAACCGGAAAGGGAGGGAAGGTGTACAAAAACCTCCCTGTCCAGCAAAGAGACAGTGTGTCTCCTCAAAAAACACCATGCCCAGGAGCAAGCGAGCAAAACCTGGGTAGTTTTGTGTTGTATGGGAAGGCAAACAGATCCAGGTCCGGATGACCCCACAGGTCGTAAATATGGTTGACCACCTTTTGTTTGAAGTCCCACTCATGGGCTCTTCCTCTGGTGTGGCGCAGACTGCCTGCTAGGATATTTTAAACACCTGAAACATGAACTACTGTGAGATAAATCTGATGCAGGATTGTCCAGTTCCACACCCGCATCGCCTCCCTGCAGAGGGGATACGAGTGAGTGCTCCTTGCTTGTTGAGGTACCAGACTACATACATATTGTCCGACTGGACTAACAGTATGCCCAGGTGGAACAGGTGCTGGAAAGCCTGAACAGCATACAGAACCACTATCATCTCCAACACATTTATGTGCAGAGGGAGTTCTGACTGGGACCACAGACCTTGAGTTTTGTGGTTCCCCAGATGAGTGCCCCAACCCATCCTTGACGTATCTGTAGTCAGAGTCTGAGTGGGAGGAGGGGACTGGAAGGGGACCCCCTTGGTGAGATTCTTCCACCATAAGAGATTCCACTGCATTGAATCAGAAACCATGAGGAACAGTGGGGATGGCTGCTGCCATAAGGCCCATCAGTCGAAGAATCAACCGGGCTGATATCCTCCTGCTGGAGGCTACTAAACAAGCCTGCCTCTGCAAAGTTTCTGCCCTGTCCAGAGGGATGAAAGCCATGCCCTGTACTGTATCCATCACAGCTCCAATAAATTGAAGATGCTGGGAAGGGACAAGTTATGATTTTGGGAGGTTCACAGTAATCCCAACCTGTGTAAAGAGATCCAGGGTAGCTGAGAGGGAAAGTTCCAGCTGCTCCCTCGATGGGGCTGACAGGAACCAGTCATTGCAGTAGGGGAACAGACAGTGGCTCTGATGCCTCAGGGTTGCCGCCACTAGCACTAGGCACTTGATAAAAACCCAAGGTGCCGAGGACAGGCCAAAGGGAAGGGCCTTGAACTGGTAATGCTCCCACTGAAAGGCAAATCAGAGGTAGCAGCGATGGGCCTGAAAGATTGGGATTTGCAGGCAGGCATCCTGCATATCCAGAGTGCAGAGCCACTGTTCCTCGTGTAGGAGGGGCAGCAGGCCTGGGAGGGTCAGCATTCAAGACCATTTGTACTCTATGTACAGGTTTAGAGCAATGAGATCCAAAATGGGATGCAAGTCTCCTGTCTTTTTGGGGACCAGGAAGAAGTGGAAATAATACCCCTTCCCCACCTGGTTGAACAGAATGGGCTTTATTGCCTCCTTTTGTAACAGAGCCTCAATTTCCTCTCTTAATAGATGAATTTGCACCTTTGGATAGTGAGACACTACTGGAGTCCTGTCTGGAGGTTTTTCAAGAAACTTCAGGGTGTGGTCCTGTCCTACCAACTGAAGGACCCATAAGTTTGTGGCTACGGCTCGCCACCCTGGCAGATGACTGGCAAACCATCCACCCACCGTCTCCCCTGAAGGACATGGAGGAGGAAGGGTGAACAGAGAGTCAAGAGAGTCAAGCGGGGGGTTAGGGAGAGCTGTGCTGGAGGCTATCTGGGCCTTTGCAGGAGGGGAAGCTGTTGCCGATGGAGCCTGACATTTGGGCTGACATCTGGCCATTTGCTGTTGCGTCGTCTGCTGCTTCACTTGGTGATAAAAAGGCTTTTTGGCCTGAAACTTAGGGTGGTACATAGTGTGGACTGATCTAAGGGCCTTGCCCTTATCCTGCAGGCTGGTGATGATGTCTTGGACATCACCACTGAAGAGGACTGAGTCCCTGAAGGGAGCACCCTGGATGGCTGCCTGAACGTCCGGCACCAGTCCAGATACCCTTAGCCTGGAGATTCTCCTGAGGCTAACCGCCGTAGCGGCACCCCTGGCCAAAGAGTCCCCTGCCTCATAGGTGGCCCTCAAAGAATGCCTACATGCCACTTTGGTGAACCTAATGGAGTCTGCCAGAATGGATTTTGACTCTGAGTCAGGCAGCGCCTCAATGGCCAGCTCCAGCTGGTTAAAAAAAGACTTTTGGTAGACCAACATATGGGCTACATACTATAGAATTAATTTATCGCATGTTTATTTAATTTAGCGGTTTCCCCCGACTGCACTTGTTTGCTTTTTATCAAGTTTGCGGTTGTACCTCAAGCCAGCAATAACCAGAACACTCTTCCTGTAAAGAGGCTGATACTGTAGCACATCATAGCAGGCAGATGCTTATGTCTGACCTTCTATCCTGCTTCTGTGGAGAGCAAGCTGAGGACTCTTCCTTACTATATTAATCTGCCTGCTAACCTCTCCCATAACCTTGATCGATGTAAGACTGGTCAGAGAATGTTTACAATCTGAGGTAGGACTGGCAACATATGTCGGCATCTGGCATCTGATTGCTTCACCTTTTCACTCAAATCAGAGCCCTAGCAATACAGAAAATGTCTTACCCTACCTCAGTTGCCACAAAAACTGCACCACTGAGCACCATTTTGCCTGCATAATCCAGCTTCTAAACACACAGTACGTCACATCAGTGTTTGCTGTTATTCAGACTTTGTTGCCTAACCATGTAGTGATGATTGTAATTGACATACAGTAATCGGCACCAATGAACAGTACTTGCTGTTAGCCCCAGAATTAACCTGGAACCAATTAATGTAAACACCTTGCTGAAGCCACTTTAACACTAATAAAGACTTGTGAAGCTTTTGCAATTCATTCTCGACATTCTCGATCGTGGCTTGCACATTCAGTACCTCCTAGATTGTCTTTGTTCAAGTGGCTTCAGCAAGGAAAGGAGGTGAAAAGGGATCTAGCTGTGATGCAGGACATTACTACAGCAGTGCTCAGTGATAGCACTGGAGTTTCTTTTAAAACCACAGACAGTGTTTTACAAGAAATCCATAATGTGTCCTTCCCCCCACCAAAAACTGAGATGGACAGAATACACTCATTACACCGCTGAGCTTCAGTTTGAATTGGGACAGTATGCTGCTACTAAAGGTGTCATGAACACTGTCAGGTACTATACATGAAAATATGGAACGCCAATAAATGAATCCACTGTCTGGAAATTTAAATCGGACTATCTAGAAAAGATGAAAACAGTTTCTGATCCTGACTTTTTTTTTGAAATTGCAATTTTTCCCCTCTTACTGCCAGCCCCAACCCTTTGGGGCCACAAAGGAGTCATTCTCCTGCATCCCGCTCTACCCACATCCACCTGCGTGTCCTCCATGTAGCCTTGGATTACCCCCCGGGCGGGGACGAGGTGTGGCCCCTAACACCCCAAGCTACTCACAGTTTCGTCGGTCCGGTGGCGGCAGGGCGAGCGGGGACACATCGAAGGCATGCTCTGGGTAGCCCGTCTTCCTGGTCCTGGCAGGCGTCATCCTCCATTTTCTCCCCCCACGCTGTGTAGACCTCGGCATCAAGGTGCACTTTCCGACGTCCACAGCGTGATCTGACTGCCCTTCCCCTATGGGGCTTGTAGTACCCCGAGCCTCCGCTCAGGGTCAGACAAGTTGCGGGCATTGGTCCCCCCTTCCCCCTGTCATGGGACACTCAAGCCACTCTCCCCTGGCCTGCCCTCCAACGACCCAAATCCGCTTCCGAACCCAGGTCACTGGCGTCAGCAAGCGGAAATCCCAGTGCTGTGCCAGCGGGCCAGGTGATCCTGACTTCTTAATATCACAGCTTCCTATAAAGCCCCATGGCAGACCAACTCTGCTGCTGGAAGAAGCTGAGTCTGAAATGAAATTGTTCCTCCCGAGCTAGTGATTAACATCGACGAGACCGGTGTAAACCTTGTCCCCTGCAGCCAGTGGACAATGGCTGAGGCAGGAGCAAGGCAGGTCGCGGTAACCGATCTCGGCAATAAACATCAGGTTTCCCTGGTAATGGGGCGCACACTTTCTGGGGACTACCTACCACCCCAATTGATCTACCCAGGCAAAACAGGAGCCAGTGTACCGCACTTTAAACAGAAAATCATTGGTCAAATCAGGAAACTATGCTTGATTACATTGAAACTGTCCTAAAGCCACACATCAAAAACACAAAGAAAAGTCACTCCCTCGTGAGCAATGCGGTATCCTTATTATGGACCTTTATCGTGCCCATACTACAGCAGTAGTCCTTGAGAAGCTTGAACAGGAGGTTACTATTCCAGTGTTTGTGCCTGCTTCCTGCACAGACCTCCTGCAGCTATTAGATGTGGCAGTAAACAAAATTTTCAAAGACTACCTGAAGATCTGTTTCACAGAGTGGTACTCCGGCAGCATAACTGAACAAATTATTGCTGGGTCTCAGTGTACAGGCATCAAGGTTGACCTGAAGATGTCTTGTATCAAGGCTAAACATGCAGAGTGGCTAGTGATTGCGTTCCAGCAGTTAGCAGAGCGAAGGGAAGACTGTCTCAGAGGATTTGCTGACGCAGGAATTATGGAGGCATATTCTCAGTGCCTGAATCTAGTAAGTACTGTGCTGTAACTAGTGACTAGTACAGTAAATCTGATTGAACAGCTTTTTCAAAGTCCCATTTTGTTTTGGTTTTTAGGAGGATACTCAAGAGTCTCACAAATGAATGAATGCTAGGAATGAAAGCTAGAGCTACTTCTGCTGACCACACAGCTACATACACTTTGTTTCTGCCAACTGCAGTGTATTGCTGCATTTCTGGATCGATTTACAGTTTCTTTATATATTTTTTTTCAAATGCTATGTTTTTAACAAGTTTAAATAAACTTTGCTTTTTATAATTAAAACTATTTCTTTAATTTTGTGGTTAAGCGCCTACCGCGAACATAGCGAGAATACTTTGTCAGCATTCATTTTGAATTCTACAGTAGTTTAAGGCATGCATGGCAAATGTTGATGAGGAATAAAACTTCCTCCCAAATTGGTCCAGCTGTCTCGACCCGTCAGGAGGAGAGGTACTCGTATGCCTCGGCTTAGATGATCTATAATGGGCTTCTGTGATGACCACAGAGTCTTTCTTGGGATGGATGCTAAGGTAGTCCTTCCCTTCTGGTCTACAATATGTCTGATCAGCCTTTTTGGCTACCGCCAGTATTGAGGAGGACATCATCCAAATAGTGGATGCCAGGTCCTCATGTGGTTCCAGCCTGGGAGGAGTGAGGACAGGAGCTGCCTCCTGCATGTCCAAATGATCTGCTAGCCTTTGGCACTTAAGATCCTGAGCATCGGACTTCCACTCATAGACCTCTGCTATTTTCTTGAGCAGGTCTCTAAAAGAGGGATCCTCGGGTGGAGAATTTGGGGACTCCTTAGGTCGAGGTTCCTCCGTGGGAGGAGTCGTGAACCCTGACATTGAAGAGGAATCGTAATCTGAGTCTGTATCAGAGTCAGAGGAATGGATGTCAGGCTGGGAAGGTTCCCGGGTGCCAGGAGGTGATCAATTCAGCATCTAGCCTGATGAACACTCTTTTTAAGGGCCCGGTGTCAGCTGATAGGGGAAGGCTTGGGTGGCTGAATCACTGAACCCCAGGGAACCTCCCGAGGGGGTGACGGCTATCCAGCTCTGACATGAGCTGGGCCTTGGTCTCAGACCACCAGGACTGGAGGATAGCCTGGAAGTCCATGAGAGCCTGTGGAAGAGGCTGAGGTGGTTGGAATACCGGTGGGTAACCCACAGGAAAACCTGGCGTATGGAAGGAGTGCGCTGGTGGAGGCTAAGTGGTTGAATACCCCGGTGTCTGGTATCCTGACGGCGGGCAGCCCGGTGGGGTGTACAATGAGAAATGTGACATCGGGTATCCCAATGGAGGGTAACCTGACAGAGGGCCCAACGGTGATGCTGGAGAGCCTGAAGGAGGGCCATTGGGTGCCCTAAAACCTGACCCTGAAGGACCTGGAAGAACTGGGTCAGATTTCTGACTGACTGGCGGTAGATGTGGTGATGGAGTCAGTGTCCCCATCGTAAAATCTGGCAGCAGGGGCCCTTGAGGGTTACCTAGGACAACCAACATTAGATCCAGAGGCGAGCCAGGAAAAGTGCCACCTGATGGATGACCCCCATCTTCTGCACCTCTCTGGTCTGGGGAGGGCAGAGAAAGCTCTTCCACAGGAGAGGTGGGGGTGACCCGTTGGGGGACCCAACCGGGGAAAGCTGTGACAAATCCAGCAACTGGGAATCATCGGGGCCCTCGCCAGACCCCGATGCCAGATTGATCAGGCAGACATTGGGTAAGCCGACGCCCAACTTATTGATCGGGGTGGTCGGGCAGATGTTGGAAGAACCGACGCCTGATTTATCGCACAATGCTGGGCGGGCCCCAGAGCCTGATCACACAGCCTGAGCTGGGCGCTCATTGGAGGCTCCGACAAGCGACTTATTGGCCCCACCAGGCAACTCAGACTCATTGGTGGAAAGGGGCCTAAGAGCGTTGGAGGCCTCGGACGTAGCAGAGGTGTCCACAGCCATTACCAGTGTTGGTGGGGGGTCCAAGGAGTGCTCCTGAGGTGGGGCAGGCTTGGCCACAGCAGCTGACTTGCAGGAGGAAGAAGACTGCCGCTCACCTGAGGGTGGCTGCGGGTGAAAGGGGGACCTGTCCTGGTCCTGATGCTTCTCTTTTTTCTTCTTCTTGTGCCTGGAAGAATCAAGAGGAGAAGAGGAAGTGCTACAGAGTTTTTGAAGCTCGACCATTCTCTATTTTTGTAAGTGGGTCTCGAGGGCCTGCTGGTGATGCTTCCGTGTGGCCTGGTTGAAGCTGGAACAGGCTTCACAGTCCTCAATTTTGTGCTCCAGGCCTAGGCAGAAGAGGCAGAGAGTATGGGAGTCTTTGTGTGGGAGCTGCGCGCCACACGAAACACACTGATTTTTTATGCTCGATGGTAGACGATGACATGCACAAAAACTAAGAAATACTGAATTCTGGAAAGAAAAAATGGATACTCATCTGAAGAAAGTGGCCAAACTGCAGCACAATCTCTCTGCGAGGTCCGATGTGTACAGGTCGATGGCGGGAAAGAACTGGAAGATGGGCATGGGGAACACCCACTATATAGTGTCATGCTGACGTCTCTCACGTGACATCAGGTGGGCGGTCCCATCAGACACTGCTAGTTAAAGTTTCCGTGTGGTTCTGACACCAGGGGGTGCAATCCTCAAGGTTATTACCTACTGCAAGAGCCCTCTCGAAGTAAGATCTACATATTCTTACATAGTGTAGGTAGTGGACAGGTGTTTGCAGAATAAGAGCATTGGTACTGTATTTTCTTGCAGGATACAGCGGAAGTAGTAATTGATATAGAAGGTATTGCCATAGTTCCTGGGCCTATTAAAATTCTGGGGATTAAATTTGTTAAAAAGAATATGGCCTTTTTGAACTGGACAGAAAAATCAGGGTCTTGTGTTATGAAAGGACAGAGATGGAAAAATGGCCCTTTCTCCAGAGTCTGGATTATAAAGCAATTTTTATTGCTTATATTGCTATACGTTAGCTATGTATTTCCTCTACCAACATAATTCGAAACCACTTTATATAGTGTATTGCTTTAGCCATTTTGGGGCAGTCGCCTTAATCCCATTAAACTGGATTTTTTGTATTTACCAAAAAATAAAGAGAGAGTAGCTATGCCCAACCCGGTAGTATTTTTCCATACGGTCTTTCTGTCTAGCTCTATGAGATTACTTTTTCAGGAGCATGACACTTGTGGAAATATCTGATTAAAATGCTTATTGGAGGACTGCTTGGTCCATTGGGCAGATAACCCCCCCCCTTCCAAGCTCTCCAAAAAAATAACTGTACTGGAGTTTTTGATATCTACAATCCAGAAAATAATAAGCTGGAAGTTGGAGAAACAGCAAACATTAACATTAAGTAGGAAGCAACTTTATTTAACCATTATGGGAGTGTTGTATATAACTGAGCCTGAGTTTAAGTTCTGTCCTACAAGGAAGAATTCTCTTATGTTTGAGCAGTTGCAAGATCCTTGTATACCTGAGTGGATGTGGGATATGGCATGGCTCTGTGCATATGGCAGGTTGAATGCTTTCAGTAACCATAAACAAAGTCATCTCTGAGCACTCTTGCTCTTTTTCTGACAGTATGTCAGATCTGGAGACGATGGATCATTTCTATGTTGTCTCGCACTTACGCGCCAGCCAACATCTTGCAGGAGTAGCAGATTTGAAGGCACGGTCACTGTTGGGTGAATGCAGGGCACGCATCAGTATGTGCGTCCCTCATTCCCCAATAAGCCAGCATGCAGGTGCCACACCAGGAATCTATAATGTAGTGAGCACATCTAAGGAAAGGTCCTCTACAATGAGAACAAAACTCGTCATACGCAGTGGCACCTCCCGACATGCCTTCCCTAACCTAAACATGCGACACTGACTGCCGCAGCCACTTTATTTGCCGATGGGGGAGCCCACTCCCCATTGACATGATCCCCCCCACTCCCATTCTACGTGTGTGTCAAGGGGATGCCCAATCCCCCTCAGCATCATGCACCCCCAACAGTCTTTCCTTGCGATGGGGCCAAATCCCTGTCGTCTTCAGTCCCCACCTAGTTTAATTTCTGATGGGGAGCCCACTCCCCATCAGCATAATGTCCCCAGCTCCCGATGTGCTGTGTGCCAAGGGGTGCCCAATCCCCTCAGCATCACGCATACCCCAACCGTTTCTGTGGCCGACGGGGGGCGCAATCCCTGTTGGCTGTGGTGCCCTCCCTGTTATGCAGGTGGTACACTGGGAGCCCACCCAGTGTACTAAACAAACACCTGCAAAAAAACGACCCTCATTGTCTTTTTTTATCCTGTAAAAAAGAAAACGGTCCCTCGTGGTCTCTCCTGCCCCACCCCAACCCGCGCCACCCTCTGTGTACCCTGCCCCCACACACCCTCTCACCCCATACTTACCTCCGAGTCCAGTGTGATGATCTTCTGTGACTGGGAACACGTCTGCACTCTTCAAAGCCGACTGTGAACTGAAGAAATGCCGGTAAGCTGTATAATGGCATAAATAGTTTTTTTTTCAACTTTGGTGCATATCTTGGGCATTTTGGGGAATTTTTGCACTAAATTTTCAATATGGAGTTATTGGGACCCCTCCTCATGAATTCAGTCACTGTCATGGCATTACTCGGTCCCAAAAGGTGATTTCGCTGTCACTGCGTGGAATCACCTTTCGGGATTGATTAACAAAATGACAGTACCACTGTTCATGAGGGGGCTCTCAAAAAGCCTATGTTGCAAATTTGGTGGAAAAAATCCAAAAAATGGCTGTTTTACTAGCGTGCGTTGCACAGTCTCCACACACGCTAGTAACTTCATGAATTTGTAATATTTTCACTCCAGATTTTCAAAATTGGCATTTTTCCATACCTCCTTATGAACAGTGCAACTGTCATTTTACATATCCTGGCCAAAATGTGTTTCCGCATGTCCTGCGCAGAATAGCACTGTCGCTATGCGAAATCAGTTTTCGGGACAGTTTGAGAAAATGACGGTGACACTGTTCGTGAACAGAGGTCCTAAAATGCCTATGTTGAAAGTCCATAAAATGACTGTTAGAAGCGTGCGTTGAGCAGTTTCCACGCACTCTTGTAACTTCGCAAATTTGCAATATTTGCATGCCAGATTTTCAACAGTGGCATTTTTTCACACCTCCTTATGAACAGTACAGCTGTCATTTTTCACAGCCTGCCCAAAATGTGTTTCTGCACCTGTGGCACACAATGGCATTGTCGCTGTGGGAAATCAACTTTTGGGACAGATTAACAAAATCACAGCGCCGCTGTTCATGAGGGGAGGTCCCAAAATACCTATGTTGAAAATATGGCTAAAAAATCTCAAAAATAATTGGGTTACGGACGTGTGTTGTGCAGTTTCTATGCATGCTCATGACACCACCAGTTTTTCATACTTTCACTCCAGATTTTCAATGTTGCCATTTTTTTAACACCTCCTCATGAACAATACAGTTGTCATTGCCCATCAACGATGCTAAACAAACGGGACACCCTTTACCACCAGGCTTTAAGATTTATCCTAAATCTATCCCGTGGTACACATCGCTGTCATCTATACCAGGTTTCAGGATGGACCTCATTCTCAACTAGAAGAAAAAGGAATGCTCGCCTCTGGATTTTTAGAGCATTATCTGATAACCTCCCTGCATACATCTCAAACCTCTTCAAATGGGCTAAAGGTTCCTATGGCCTGAGACGCTTCTCCGTAATCTGCTTCCAGATTCCTAGAGTGAAAACTACCCTTGGCTCAGCAGCAATCAACTTCTCACTGCCATCACTTTGGAACACTATGCAAGACTCATTAAAATTATCCTCACTTCCAAGCATTTTCACATTCAAAGCTCTATTAACGGATTGTCTGAAGGAATCATGAAACTGTTTCAGACGCCGATGACCCCTAAGCCCTGGGTGCCACTCTCAAATCCTACGTCTAAGTATCTCACCCACCCCACATTCCTAAGAACAGAAACCTAGGACCTACAAGCCTAGTTCCCTTAATCTGAGATGGCCCTGCCTATTCTCTACCTTTTACCTATTCTGGCCTCCCTCTTGACTGCCTACTCTTTCACCCCAGTTTCTACCCTATTCCTTAATACCTCCTTATTTTTTATCATTTAGGTATGAGCTCTTACTTAGCGGAGACTATATTGGATTGTTGTCTCTTCTCATTCCAGTAAAACTTATCATTATGTACCTTTGCATGTTAATTATGTTGACCAGTATGTATAGGCCCATATTGACCGGCACCTTCACAATGTTTTTTTTTTTTCGCACCGCTGTCCACCATAATTGTAATCTTATGAAGTGTACTGTATTGTATTAATGCCCAGGACCACCTTGAAAATGAGCTTGCTCAATGGTGTTTATGCCTGGTTAAATAAAGTGATTGATTAATTTTTCACATCCTGCCCAAAATGTGTTTTCGTCCCTGTGTCGCCAAATGGCATAGCTGCTGTGCAAAACCACCTTTCAGCTAACAAACTGATTGTACTGCTCTTCATGAGGTGGGGTCTCAAAAAGCCTATGTTGAAAATTTGGAGTGAAAATACCAACAAACGCCTACAATGTTAGGGTTTCCAACTGTAACACCCCACCCTGTAGAGACTGCCAGGAGTTAGGGGTGTGACTTGGGATCATTGGCTGTAATGCTCACACCATTCCACCCGCACCCTGCAGTCAGTGACAGGCATCGAGGTGTGCCTTGGAGTGTTTGGCCCTAAAGTTCACCCCATTCTCCTATACTGCACCCGGCTCAGTGTATTTCCTTATGGAATGGGGCAAGTATAAGGCCCAAAGACCCCAAAGCACACCACAATACTTGTCAGTGTCTACAGGGTAGGGTGAGTTAAAATGGCATGAGCGTTATAGCCGACAACCCAAAGGCACACCCCAACGCCTGTCAGTCTCTGCAGGGTGGGGAAGGGGGGTTGTCGTCAATTCAATACTTCACTGCCATTCCTATTATGCATCTCTAACTCCTGCACTACCAATGCCAATGCCAATGAGACAACATTCGGCATTGACAAATGCTTGTTTTCTACACTGTGCTTTTAGCCATGGGTTTTGGACATATGCTGCTAGGCATTGGAATCTTCTTTGGTTGGAAAGGCTCACCTACGAATGTTTATTTCTGGGTGATTTCCCTCCAGCACTACGGAAGTATAATAAAAGCACACAGAGGGTTTTTATGGCATGCCTTAAATTTTATTTGTGGCAGATCCAGTGTAAATTAGTGCTGTAATAGCTTAGAATGACATACTTTGCAACTGTTTCCTTTGTAGACTCTGCATTAAGAGACTTTTTTCCAAAGACTATAAGAACAAGTCTCAGAGTAATCTTGCTGTTTTGTGAGCGCATTTATTTTGGGTTTATAAACCACCTTGAGGTACAGAACATGCCTTAAATGTGTCCACCACTTGGACTTAGGTTGATGAATCATCATTTAATGTAGTTCTTTTGTCCTTAACAGAGGTTAGGCAGAGGTTTTTGGTGTATCCTAATAGTATGCTATATATCACTTTCAGTTGGATCAGAGTTACAACAATGATGTTTTGTGTTATTTTGGTTTTCTTTATCCCTTCCCCTTTTTTATTCTGTATCCTTTTTTGTTTTAAATAAAAAATTCTCCTACTCTTTTCGAGAAGTGCCATGGGATCGTTAACATCCACCTGAACAGGCAGATGGGACCTTGGTTTAATGTCTGGATAGAAATCAGAAAAATAGCGCCTCAGGAGTGCAGCACCCCCCCTCATGCTGCACTACTGTGTCAGTATTGGAATTTAACCCAAGTGCCTGTGTGGGGATAGAACCAACTACCTTCTGATTTTCCTGGCCTCCGAGGCGAGTGTGCAACCTGCTAAGCAACTGACACTGATATAGGTCGCTCAGGTCCAGAATGAACATGAGGTCCCTAGCCTTTTGGGGGACCAGGATGAGGTAGGAGTAGAACCCTTTGCCCCACTGAGCCCAAGGGACGGGCTCTATGACTTTTTGTAAAAGAGCTTATATTTCGTCCCAGACAAGATGCAGACTACCTGGAAGGGTGTAGAAGGAGTTGCCCAGAGGATTTTCAGGAGGCCACTCGAGGAGTTCCAGAGTGTGGCCATGCTCTATGAGCTGCAGTACCAAACAGTCCAAGGTGATCCCTTGCCACCCATTGAGGTGGTGGGAGAAGCAACCCCTGTCCGCCTCCCCCAGGGTTTCTATTGGGGGGGGTCTGGCAAGGAGACAAGAAGTAGGAGTGGGTGCCAGAAGAGGTGGGGTGGATGCCCAAGGAGCCCTAGCAATGGTTACGGTAGGAGCTGATGCCTGCTTGTGCTTACCATGGCCTTTGGCAAGTGGGCGGGACTGTCTGAGAAAAGAGTAGCAGAAAGGTGACCACTGGCTAGGCCTGGGCTGCATATGATATATGGAGTGGACTGACCGGAGGGCCTTGTCCGATTCCTGAAGGGAGGAGATCATTTCCTGGGCATCATCTCCAAAAACCATGGAACCCCGAGAGGAGGCGACCAAAATGCTGGACTGCACATCTGAAGCAAATCCAGACACCTAGAGCCAAAAGTGGCACCAGAGACAGATACCCGCATCTGCCCGCGGCATCAACCTCGTCATAGGCAGCCTGCAGGATGTGCTTGCCAACGTCCAAGCCCACCTTGAGAGGCCGGCCACCTGCTTCACAGATGGATCTTTGGGTAGGGGGAACCAACTCCCTGGGCTGACCCCACAGGACATTCTGGGACTGGACCATGTGGGCCAAATAGTTAATGGCCTGAATGGCCAGGGTAGAAAATACATAGGTTTCCAAGGACAGTCATGGCTGCCCCCTAAAAAGGGTTTACCAGCAGGAGCATGATAAAGGCGGTCAACCTTCTAGGGGCTATGGAGTTGTAGAAGGATGATGCCAGGTTGCCCTAGTGACATCCTCATAGGAGGCAATTGGGGGGGTAACTCCAAGGGGAGAGCAGTGGGCTAGTGCAGGTAGACAGCCAACTGACATTGCTCTGGGGCCTGCTCCATAGTCTCCCAATCCATGGTAGTCTGGATGTGCCTCATGATGTTCATAAAAACAGGATCATCAGGATGGGACTTGAGGACTGCCTTAGGGGTTTCCACGTCCTCAGACTCGACACCCACAAGGGAGGAAGACTCTGAATAACCAGGGTCTTCTTTATTGTCTCTTCCCAGCATATTTTCCAGGGCCGGGTGTCGGTCTGGTACCCCATGCATGGGGGTCACTAGGACCAGGCCAGACAGGATCTGGAGGAGACTGAGTCCTAGGGGGGGGGAGATGTCGGGGTGATGCCGGCAGCAGACCCATGGGGGTAGGATGCCGCTTCTGCATAAAAATCCACCAAGAAGTGAGCAGGGCATTATGATCCTCTGCTGAAGGGAAATAGTATACTGGAGGAGGTGGATAGGCTGGCACCAGGTAGGGATAGGACAGCATCAATCTAGACAGGGCCAATGTCAGGTACCCACACATGGGTCCCACAGGGGCCAGAGGGGGAGCCAGCACTGGGTTTAGTTGGGGCAGCACTGGCAGTGACACAGCAGATGTAGACAGCGGGAGCCTGGGAAGGGTTGTCCACGGGTACTGGGAGAGGAGACACCGGTGCCGGGGGGCAGAGACCTCCCTGGTGAAGGCTGGGGTGAAACCGGATGTGGAGAAGCACTGGGAGCCTGCAACGGACACTGACTAGAAGGATTAGCACCAGTCTTCATGGAGGGGACCAATGCAGGCAGCGCCACAGCCAGGGTGGTGTCAGCAGGGGAATAGGCACTCAAGGTAAAACCACCGGTCGAGCCACCTGGATGAGATCCCACAGAGGACAGGGGTCTGAGCACAGGAGCAGAAGACAAATTCCCCTGCCCCAAGGAGCCGCCACCTGCCACCAAGGTAACAGGGTGGTGGTGCCACCGGTAGCCCAGCAGGAAGAAGGGCTAGTGGGGCAGAGGAGGCCAACCTCCTGAGGGCAGCAGACCCATTTGCAGTCAAAGGACTGTGAGGAGATTGTGAGCAGGAAACAGACCATGCCTTGTACCAGTCATTGTCTTGGTGCTTCCAGCTGTAGTTTAGACTGGGCTGTGAAGAGGAAGAAGTCCAGGAGGACTGGGCTGGTGAAGCTGAAGAGCTTCTGGCCTGTAGCTCCTGTTCCATTGTGATGCGCTTCTGCTTGAGGAGATGACTCTTCAGAATGTTCAGGTGACCTCCCTGAGGAGCAGGGTTAAATCCCTGTCGAAACTGGCAGGCTTCAGGACCTAAGCACAGGATGCAAGCAGAATTTGTTTTCTGGAATCTGATTGCCGCAGCCACACTTCAAGGAGTGGCTGGAAGACCAGGCAGGTTGAGAAGACATAAACCTGATGCTGGTAACACCAAAAAGGTGAAGGCATTACTAAAGAAAAAGGAAAATAAAAAAGGTGTAAAGCGAGAGAAATGGCGGTTGACTGTAACTGCGGCGGTGTCAGTAGTCCGGTGAGCGTGGGTCAATGGTGAGAAAAGAAAGAACCGAGGAGGGTGTGGGGGACTGCCCACCTTTATAGGACAGGCTGATGTCAGCAGAGTGACGCTGGTGGTGGGCGGTGCCCCATGGTACACTGCTAGCTAGAAAGGTTTCCATGTGGTCCTGGCGCCTGATGGCTTAGTCCTCATTGGTGCTCACCTGCTGCAACAGCCCCTCTCAAAGTAAGATCTTCTTGCATTAAATGTAGAATGTTGATGTCCTTGAGAGCCAAAATAGGCCTCAGATCCCCGGTTCTTTTGGGGACCAGGAAGAACCTAGAATAAATTCTCTAGTTTTGTTGCTTTCTGGGCACTGGTTCAATAAATCTCTTTACAGAAAGAAGTGCACCTCCTCCCAAAGGACCGCAGTATGGGTGGGAGAATAGTTGGAAGGTACCAGAGGAGTCTCTAGGGGTTGTTTGAGAAACTCCAGAGTGTGATCCCTTCTATTATTTGAAGAATCCAAACATCTGTGGTTACAGTTCTCTACTGATTGAGATGGAGGGAGAACTGACCTCCAACCACCAACTCTTGCTCGGGAACTGGAAGAGGGGGATCTGGCAAGGAGTCAGGTGGAGTTGGATCCGGCTGAAGGTGCTGACCCGTTGCCTCTGGGTCGCTTCGCAGCAGGGCTGGAGGGGGAGGAGGGGGTGGGCAAGGCAGAAGTGACTTTCCTTTTGCCCTGAAGTCTGGAGCCAATGCTGGATTTGTGACAATTTCTGAAAGGGGTGGCCTCTGCCTGCTTTGGGGCTGGATATGGTAGAGCAAGTGAACAGATTTGATGACTCTGCCCGAGGTCTGCAAATCATTGATTATGTCTTGGACGCTTTGCCATACACAGAGCTATTAACAGCTCCAGTTTGGTCTTCAGAGTGGGTCCCCATGTCACTCCAAGACCAGGAATAGACTGTCCTGTGGCTGGACAGTCTATTCTTCATCTCTGTGTGATACAGGGACCACTAAAGTCCAAATCAGAGTTTTTAATAGCTTTGTATATGATAAAATGCTGTACACTCTCCTACAATTGATTCAAAGTATACCAGAGCAAATACACTGGGGCATGGGTTATCGTGGAGGACATTGGCTATATAGCCAAATTTTAGAGCAAACACAAATTGCACATACCCCAATAATGCAAAGCATCATGGGAAACATATGCAAATTAATGTGAATCTATTTGGATTGGCTCAACTTTAAGCAGGAATTGCATGGTGCCAAAAGGCCTTACAATACAATCAGCAAAGGCTGATAACAGCAGACACAGAAACATGTCTCATCCTCATTTGGACTCATCAGTGTGCCATATCTGTATCTCAGCCCAGGGAGAGGGAGCCAGCCACCCTACAGGGGATCTTATTTGTTTGGGTCATGGTCAGTGCAAAGTAGATATGAGAACTACACAAGAACCCCAGAGCAAATGCACTGGAGCATGGGTTATCCCAGAGGATATTGGCCATACAGCCAAATTTTAAAGAAAACACAAATTGCACATACCATAATAATGCAAAGCATCATGGGAAGCATATGCAAATGCCACGAATTGATTTGGACTGGTTCAACTTTAAGCAGAATTGCATGGTGAAATAGGCGTCACAATACAATCAGCAAAGGCTGATAACAGCAGACACAGACACAAGTTTCGTCCTTATTTGGACTCAGTGTGCCATATCTGTATCACAGCTCAAGGAGAGGGAGCCAGCCACCCTATAGGAGATCTTATTTGTTTGTTTCATGAGCAGCCCAAAGTAGAGAGACGAGAAATACAAAAGTACACCAGAGTAAATGCACTGGGGCATGGGTTATCCTGGAGGATATTGGCCATACAGCCAAATATTAGAGCAAACACAAATTGCACATACCCAAATAATGCAAAGCATCATGGGATGTATATGTAAATGCCTATGAATCAGTTTGGACTGGCTCAGCTTTTAGCAGAATTGCATGGTGCCAAAAGGCCTCACAATATAATCAGCAAAGGCTGAGAACAGCAGACACAAACATGTGTTTCATGCTCATTTGGACTCATCAGTGTATCATATCTGTATCTCAGCCAAGGGAGAGGGAGCCAGCCACCCTATAGGAGATTTTATTTGTTTGGGTCATGGGCAGCCAAAAGTAGAGAGAGAGAGAACTACAGATGAACCCCAGAGCAAATGCACTGGGGCATGGGTTATCCTGGAGAATACTGGCCATAAGTCATTGAGGCACACGTCAGGAAGCACAGAAAAACAAAGAGCAGTTGTAAAATTTACAAGTGTTTTATTATTAATAATAGTAAAATAAGAAAATACAATTGTTCAGAATAACTATTTACAATGGCAGTACAAACACAGAAAGCAGAGTCCCTTTTCTTTTCAATTCCAAATCTCAGTTTGTCTCTCTCTTTTGCAAAACATTGCAGCTCTTTTTTATAAGTCTTTGAAGAAACTTGTTAAGAAAACAACATGCTTATCACATAATGTTCTTGTCAGTTTCAGCAGGTGCAGCAAAAAGAACACAGTGACCCAGAATTGACGTCTTGTTTACATCTCTGCAAAAGGCTTAAAAATGGCATTTCTGGTTAACCCCTTGAATTCCAGTTTTTTGCAATCATTTCAACAATGTAACTATATACAGTTTTAAAGAAAGGGATCTCAGTATCAATTAATTTCCACAAAATGATTCATATATATTTTTATACGAGCAGATATGCAAGGAGGGAGAAAATACATAACACCAAGTGAGGGTAGAGAGAGAGCGAGAGGTAGAGAATTGCAAGACAGTGGTGATCAAGTCCTAGGTCTCACGAGAAAATCTGGTTGCGCAACCAGACAGAGAAGAGACAGAAAAGGAGAGAATAGAACAGATCCTTACATTTAAACTCTTTCTTCATAACAACTGGGACAGGGCCGTGGTATTAAACCCTGTCGCATACTCCCTTCCTTAATAGGGAACCTGTTTTACAAAAACAGGTTTCCAAAACGTTATAGTAATTCTTATCTAACATAAGCATATAACCTTTACTGTTCAGTGCATATGCGTATAGCAAACAGAGAAGTTTAAACTCACACAATTTTTCAACCTTCAGAATTTTCAATGCCTGATCCATATCTTGACAGAAAATCAGCATTGACATTCTCTTTCCCAGATTTGTGCATCACTTTAAATTTAAATGGCTGTAGTGCCAGGTACCATCATGTGATTCTAGAATTTTTATCATTCATTAAGCCAACAAGAGAGGATTGTGATCTGTTACAAGTACAAAGTCAGCTCTGTAAGTAAAACATAAGGGACTCCATGGTCCACTTTGCCGCAAGGCATTCCCTTTCAATAGTGGAGTACCTTTTCTCTCTGCTGTGCAATTTCCTACTTATGCATACAATAGGATGTTCTTTCCCATCTATATGCTGACTCAAGACTGCACCTAGGCCTACCTCTGATGCATCAGTCTGTAACAGAAATTGTTTCTCAAAGTCTGGGCTTCTTAAAACAGGGGCTGAACATAATGCAGCCTTAATGGCCCAAAAAGCCTTGTCACACTCTGGGGACCATTTCACATTATTTGGGAACCGTTTCTTTGTGAGTTCAGTTATGGGGAGTAGCTAACTCAGTTTAGTTTTAGTTTCAGCATTTTCATATGTTAATCCCCTATGTCCATCAGTCTTTTGTTGCCACCGTTTCTTCAGGCATCATCTTGCTTTCATGGACTTCCGGATCATGGAGCTGTGCTCAAATAAGTCCAAATCAAAATCAATGAAAGGAAAAGAGTCCCCACCATCTGAGATTTTCTTTGCCTGAGCTCTTGTCACCACAGCTGCTGAAACATCAGGATTTACTCCCTCTTTGATTAACTCAGTAAATCCTAGAAACTCATTTCCAATAATCACAGGTACCGGTAACTTAGGTACTAGCCCCACTTTCATTTGGTACGACACACCCTTAATATTCAGAGTCACTTGGGTGGTGGCATAGTATTGAGTGTCCCCATGGATGCAGATGACACCAGTACTTGGTCATTTTGGACACTGTTTTCCCAGCACTTCAATATGCACTAGGGTCTGTCTGCTTCCCAAATCTATAAGTCATTTCACAGTCTTATCTCCCACCTTCACATCTGTTAAATACCTGCCCCAATTTGCTAAGGACAAATCTGCTCCAGTGTCACTCTTCTTACTATGGCAATTTCTTGCAATATGACCTGGCTTACTACAGCTATAGTAAATAAAGTCTGTGGGTGCAGATTTGTTACCCCCACCAGGGTTCTTATCAGACTTGGAGATTAAATGGGGAAAAATGAGTGTCCTATCAGCGCCTGGCTGCTACCTCGCTGCTGTGGCATCTGTCTAGCAATTTGGTAGTCTTTGGCCAAAGAAACAGCCTTTTCCCCACTTTCTAGTTGGTGTTCTTTCACCCAGAACTGCACATCTGTAGGCAGGAGGTTGATGAATTATTCCATTGCAAATGTGTCAATGATCTGTAGGATTGTTTTGTCCTCTGGTTGGAACCATTTTATCAGGAGTTCTCAGAGTCTGGTGAAGGCTTCTTGAGGATTGTCGACGGAGCTGTACTTCGGAGACTGAAATTTCTGCCTGTAGGTCTCTCCTGAGATGTCATACTGTACCTTTTCAGGATTTCGCTTTTCACCAGGTCATAGTTTTCTGACCGTGTAGTGTCCATATTGCTATAGGCAAATTGGGCTTTTCCTATCAGGTAAGGTACCAGTCTGATTGCCCATTGCTGCTCTGGCCACTGGCAGGCTGCGATAACCCTTTCAAAAGTTGTCAGGTATGCTTCGATATCATCCAAGGGACACAACTTTGCAAGTTTAATGTATTTTAAGTTGTTTGTGTCTTGTTGCTCCGCTGGACCAGTGCCAGATCCTCCAGCTTTGATAGCTTGCAAGGTATCACTCCATTGCTGCGTCTTTTCTCTGCTGCTTCTCTGTTGCATCTCATCTTTTCTCTGCTTTTCAAGTTGTTGCATTTCTTTTCTGTACTTTTAAATGCTAAATTTTTCTCTCTGTTGCATTTCTTTTCTCTGTGCCTCTAAACATTGAATATCTTTTTCTCTCTGCTGCATCTCCTCTCTTCTCTGTTTCTGTCTCTTTTTGTTGTATAGCCCACCATTTGAAAAAGGCAGTCAGGCTTTCAGGTTCTGTCACTGCCTGTTATTTCTCTACAACTAGTGCTAGCTGTAAAGTCTCAGCTTGGACGTCTGCATCTGCTAATTTGGCTGCCATTCTCCTGATAACCACTCCTGGGCTTGCTGCTGCAGAATCCATACCTTTCTCCTATGCTTCCCTGGTACCAGGTCTGGTACCCACACACAAACCTCCTGGCTTAGAATACGCATGACGTAAATCTCACTTAGTCTGACACCATCTGTCATTGAGGCACAGGTCAGGAAGCATAGGAAAACCAGGAGCAGTTGTAAAATTCACAACAAGTATTTTACTATTAACAGTAAAATTATAAAAAAATTGTTCGGAATAACTATTTACAGTAGCAGTGCAAACACAGACAGCAGAGTCCTTTTTCTTCTCAATTCCAAATCTGTCTGTCTCTCTCTCTCTCTTTTGCAAAACATTGCAGCTCTTTTTATAAGTCTTTGCAGGAGCTCGTTAAAAAAACAGCATGCTTCTCACACAATGTTCTTGTCAGTTTCAGCAGGTGCAGCAAAAAGAACACAGTAACCCAGAACTGACCTCTTGTTTAGATCTCTGCAAAATACTTAAAAACTGCCTTTTATATGTTAACTCCTCTAATTCTCTTTTTTTTTGCAATCATTTCAACATTATAACTATATACAGTTTTAAACAAAGGGATTCCAGTATCAATTACATTTCCACAAAATGATTCACATATATTTTTATACCAGCAGATATGCAAGGGGGTAGAAAAGACAGAACAGCAAGTGAGTGTAGAGAGATAGTGAGAGGCAGAGAATTGCAAGACCGTCAGGGTGACCAAGTCCTAGGTCTCACGAGAAAATTTGGTTGCACAACCAGAGAAGAGACAGAAAAGGAGAGACTAGAACAGATCCTTGAATTTAAACTCTTTCTCCATAACAACTGGGACAGGGCTGTAGTAGTCAACCCTGTCACACCACACAGCCAAATTTTAAAGAAAACACAAATTGTACATACATGTGTTCTAAAGTGATTTTCCACAGTCTGCTTTTGGGGAGTTCTTTTGCTGATAAGCTTGAGGAAGTGTCTGTGTTTGGTAACAGATTCCAGGTAACGTCTGTGTTTTGTAACAGGTTTTATGTAATTCTTCTGTAGTTTCCAGAAAAACGTCTTTTTTTACCCGATTGTTTTTATAGACACATAGTACCAAATGAACAATCCCTCACTCACCCCCATTCCCCAACCACCCCCAGGTGGTCTAACTTTATAGTGGTAGGTCAAGCCACACCTACTTAAAGACACAGGAACAGTTAGGCAGCACAGCACAAGCAATAGCCTAGCTGGTATATAGGCAGAAGTACAAAGGGTGCAGCTAACAACTAGGTCCCCAAGGGCACATATAAGGGAGAAGAGAGAAGCTGTAAGTCACTACAGAAGAAGAGAGACAGGGGGAGAGAGGGAGAAGAGAAAAAGGGTTAACATGCAGAACCGTGAAGAGGGTTAGGAGATAGCAATTAGGAGGCATAAGCAGGCAGAAGAGTAAGGACGGTAACAGTCATGATGGGAGTGGTGCAGTGCAGTGGTTGTGGAGCAGCAGTCTTCGGGGAGACATTCTGGAGGCTGCAATGGTGTCCTATCTGCAGGCACCTCTCTGGGCTGAGGGAGGAGGTTGACTATCTCCGTGCAGAGTTGGCCAGGTTACAGGCAGCATCCACCTCCATCTAGAGACCACCAGGTCCACAACATGAACCTCATAGGATACCAAGAAGTGTGACTGGGTCAGGGAGGGTGGGGAAGCAGAAGCACATTCCCCAACTTTTTTTTCCGAACTATTTTTCTCATCTGTCCTCCATTAGCCTCTCTCCGGTGTGGGCACGTGGTACTGTGACTTCTCCTGTCTGCCTGAAGCACTGGGCGACCAGCTCCGATGTCAGCACCCCAATCCTGAGTGCTAGCCTGACCTCTGGATCTGAGTCCCCCGGGAAGGGACCGCCAAACTCATGTGCTCTATCTATAATATTGAAGGCTGCAGTCATGGATGGGTCCAGGCTATGTGGCTGAATGCCTGGCGGTGATGTGGGGTTATGACCTCTTGACTCACTATTGCCTACTAATGGTGAGAGTGTTTTTTCTTGCTTTTTCACCCCTTCTCCCCCAAGCCTGGATGTGCAATGATGTCCTCTGACATCCACCATGACTCTGATCCCTCTAGTACAGCCCTGAATGGCACAGTGCCTCTGGTGTCCACTGGGGGATGCTGCTGTGCCGGGCAGGTCCTGGATCTCTCCCCAGAGAGAGGAGAGCTGTCCTCTGGATGCTCAATCCTCTCTCTCTCCCCTGCTCAACCCCGGTGGTCCGGGCTCATTCCAGACAGGTCACCAGCGATGGAGGTGTGGCATCCAGCACCTCAACCCTCAGCTCCACATTCGCCAACTGGTCCAGCTAAATAACATACATTGTTTTGGAAGAATGGGAATGCCCGACACAGGCACCCACAGCTGGGACCAGGGAGGATGGTCAGGATCTCCAAGTTGTAGCTCCAGGGAAGGGGGACAGGGGACCATGAAGGAGGGTGAAGCTTCTCCTAGTGGGAGACTCTATTGTCCAGGGTGTGAAGTTAGGGACACTTAGCAGGGGGGAGAGGGAGGTCAACTGCATCCCAGGAAGTGCTGCATGGAGGGACGGGAGGCGAATCCATAGGATCGCTAGGGCAATAGCCAGGAGGGAGGAGATGGATGTCATTGTCCACCTGGGGACCAATGACCTGGTGGGGATAAGGGTGGAGTTAGCCAGGGTCCAGGAGGATTTCAAGAAGCTGAAGGAGAGGGGACCTGAAACAGGTAGCATGTTCTGTCTCATTCTCTGAGGTGCTACCTGCCCAAGGGAGGAGAGAGCACTCCACATCCAAGCATTCAACATGTGGTTGAAGGATTAGTGTGGAAGGGAAGGATCTGGCTTCATAGGAGACTCGGGCCCCACCTGAGCAGATGTGAGCTTATATCAAGAGGATAGCCTGCATCTGTCCGGGAAGGAGACCTCACTCCATGGTGAGAAGTTGGAATGCTTCAGCAGAGAGCATTTAAACTGGCCAAGGGAGAAGAGTCAGGAGGGACAGATGGCTTAGAATCACTCCCCCATGGTAGCATGCAAAAGCACAAGTTGACAACAGGAACAACTGAAGCAAACAGGGAGGAGCAGGCAGGCGTAACATAAAAGGGGGGATAAAGGGGAGGCAGGAGCATATGAAAAAGAAAACTGGGGTGGGGGAAACAGGCAAAGGAGAGAGAGAGAGAACAAGAACAGAGGGAGGGCAGGGTATAAAACATGGAACATCATGTTGACAAATGCCCACAGTCTGGAAAATAAGGTTCCAGACCTGGAAGCCTTGATGACAGATGCAGACCTTGACATAGCAGCAATAATAGAGACATGGTACTCTGCTAATCACGGCTGGGACATCAATGTACCAGGCTATACACTGTTCAGAAGGGACAGGGAAGGTAAAAAGGGAGAGGGGTAGCTCTGTACATCAGCGAAGGCATAAAGGCTACAGAAGTACAGGGAAGACAGGGGGAGGCCGAGGCAAAGTGGATCACCCTTGAACCAGGGAATGGCACAGCAATACGTACTGAGGTGATCTACAGACCTCTGGCGCAGAGGGAAGAAACGGACAGGGTACTAATGGAGGAAATTCACGACATGGCAACTAAAAGTGAAATCCTGCTGATGGGGTATTTCAATATGCCAGATGTAGATTGGACCGCTCAGGCAGCTGCTTCAGCCAGAAGCACAGCCATCCTGGAATCCCTGCAGGGGGTTGGACTCAGACAGCTGGTGCATGAGCTAGTCAGAGACAAATCTATTCTGGACCTGGTATGGACCAATGGAAACAGAGTTGAAGCAGTCCAGGTTGAAGGGCAGCTGGGATACAGCGACCACCACATGGTGTGGTCTGGCATGGAGACAGGGACTCAATTAAGCCACACAAGGGCAAAAGTATTAGATTTCAGGAGGGCAGATTTCAGTGAAATGGGTAGATGTTTAAGAGTAGCCCTGGAGAAGGGAGAGGTAATGGAGGGAGTGGAAGAACAGTGGGGGAAACTAAAAGGAGCCACAGTGGAGGTATTTAACCAATGCCTTAGGATAGTGGCCAAAGGGAAAAGAAGAAGGAAATCACTATGGTTCTCTAAAGAGGTAGCAGACAAAGTAAGGGCTAAAAGCGCAAGTTTCAGGAAGTATAAGGGAACCCAAAGGGAGAAGGATAGGGAGGTATACATGGAATGTCTAAGGGAAGCAGGAAAAGTTGTTAGGAAAGCCAAGGCACAGACAGAGGAGGGTTTAGCATGAACTCTGAAAAAAAGGGGACAAGACATTCTACAGGTACATCAGTGATAGAAGAAAAACCAGGGGGGATTGTGAGGTTCAAAGGGGAGGAGGGTGTAAGGAGGGGGTTCTAGACAAAGCAGAAATACTGAACAAATACTTCCGTTCAGTATTCACTAAGGAGGGAGAGAATCAAGGATTGCAGTTGGGGAGAAGAAGCAAGGGGGGGGGAGAAGTGGACACCAGTTCATTCACAGTAGAGAGAGTTCTGGAGGAACTCACAAAGCTGAAGGTGGATAAAGCCATGGGGCCAGACTACATAGACCCCAGGATATTAAGGGAGCTGAGAAGGGAACTAGCAGCGCCTCTGGCTGCCCTGTTCACAGAGTCACTCAACACAGGCGTGGTTCCAGAGGACTGGAGGAGGGCACATGTAGTTGCACTGCACAAAAGTGGCAAGTAGGAAGGAAGTGGGGAACTACTGGCCAGTCAGCCTCACCTCAGTGGTGGGGAAGATCATGGAGACAGTGCTGAAAGAAAGGACAGTGGCACACCTGGAATCCAATGGTGCCCAGGATCTGAGGCAACATGGATTCACAGCAGGAACATCTTGTTAAACAAATCTGACAGATTTCTTTGATTGGGTGACTAAGGAAGTGAATCAGAGAGGGGCAGTAGACATTGCCTATCTAGATTTCAGCAAAGCCTTTGCTACAATCCCACACAGAAGGCTGGTTACCAAGATGAGTAGTCTGGGCATGGGGCATAAGGTGTTGCTTTGGGTTAGAAACTGGCTGATGGACAGAAGACAGAGGGTGGTGGTAAATGAGATCCAATCTTGGGAGAGAGGGGTGACAAGTGGAGTACCACAGGGATCAGTACTGGGACCAGTCCTGTTCACTGTCTTCATTAGTGACATTGCAGAGGGGCTGGAAGGAAAGATCTGCCTATTTGCAGATGACACCAAGATCTGCAACAGAGTGGATACTCCAGAAGGGGTGCAGAAAATGAAGAGGAACCTGGAGAAGCTTGAAAGATAGTCAGAGGTGTGGCAACTAAGGTTCAATTCAAAAAAGTGCAGGATAATCCATCTGGGTAGGGGGAACCCTGGGAGAGCTACAGGATGGGGGGAGGTGCTGACTGTCACCAAAGAGGAAATATCTGATGCCTTAAGGTATCAAAGTAGTGCACAAAGGCTGCAGGGAGAGCCGGTGGCATGCTGGAGTGCAGAGGCATTACTAGCAGGAGACAGGAGGTGTTGATGCCGTTGTATGAAACACTGGTAAAGCCTCACCTGGAGTACTGCGTGCAGTACTGGATACCACACATGCATAAGGACATAGACAGGGTGGAGGCTATCCAGAGAAGGGCGACAAAGATGGTGCATGGCTTGCATGACAAAACATATGAGGAGCGACTAAGAGTCCTCAATATGTACTCACTGGAGGAGAGGAGAGAAAGGGGGGACATGATAAACACTTTTAAGTACCTCAAGGACATAAACAATGTGCAGGTGGGGGATCTTTTCCAGTGTAGAAAAAGATATCAGAATGAGGGGACACAATATGACATGGGGGGGGTAGATTAAGAGGTAACATGTGGAAGTTTTTCTACACAGAGAGGGTGGTGGACGCTTGGAACAGTCTGCCACAAGAGGTGGTGGGGGCAATCACAGTGGAGGGGTTTAAATATACCTGGGACAGGCACAAGGGAACATTGGGTGGGGAGGGAGTGATGAAAAGTCATTGATCATTTAGGGTCAGTGACTGCATACAAGTTTAGGGCTTATGGGCAGACTAGATGGGTCTAGCGGTCCTTATCTGCCGACAATTTCTATGTATCTATGTATGTATCATATGCAAATGCCCATGAATTAATTTGCTGTTCTCAGCCTTTGCTAATTGTATTGAGGGGCCTTTTGGCACCATGCAATTCTGCTTAAAGTTGAACCAGTCCAAATTAATTCATGGACTTCTGCATATGCTTCCCATGATGCTTTGCATTCTTGGGGTATGTGAAATTTGTGTTTTCTATCACAGGATGCACTCATGCCTTGTGTGTGATGTGAGGCCCAATGCAAAGCTGAGTGCATTTATCCACCTCAGATGCGATTATATACCATATTATGAAATGAGCATCCAAATTCAAGCTTTCTCACTGGCCAATTCCTAATGTGTCTGACGTACAGAAACAAGGTCCAGTAATGCCAGCGTGCACTGATTCAGGTAACTCTACCTTTTAGAATGTTGGCAAAACAAAACTCAGCCACTTTGTTTTTTGCCAACTGCGAGTGAAATTTCAGCCAGCATTTTTGCTTGTGTGCAAAATACTAAAATGCTTCCCTAGAAATCTTGAATTTGGATGCCCATTTCATACACCTAGTTCTCAAAGACATATCTTGCACTTTCTCGATGCAGCACATAATAAAGAAAAAAATGGCTGCCACGATCTGTCTCCCAGCCCGCCCGGTCTCTGTTCTGATCAACTGCTGACTAGCCAACTGCTCACTACTTCCTTCCCTTAAACTCTCAATTTTTCTATTTCTCTCTAACTGAACAGTGCTTTCTCAGTGTTGAGTTACAGATGAATACAAAAATTGACAGTGTAAGGAAAAGAAGTAGTGAGCATCTAACTAGTGAGCAGTTCATCAGGATGCACAGCAAGCGGGTGGGGTACAAGACAGATTGTGGCAGCCACTGTTTTCCCTCCTCACACAGCCTCGCATAACAACAGCCTTACTTCTTTTATAAAGCTTGAATATGGATGAACAACTAAATGAAAACGGGAGTGCTGCTGGCTGGAGTGTGTGTGTGTGTGTCTGTGTAAAGCAGCACTAGGTCTGTTCTCGTTGATGGTGTAGCAGTGCTTGAAGTAAGGAGAGGCAGGAGACAAACTCGGGAATAAAAGCAAGTTTACTGAGTGGGAGGTACCAGGGGAATCAAGCAGTATACAACCAATAGCTGTACTACCACTTAGTATGCTGTATCTTAGGATCCTATAACTTTACAGATTCTTATACTTTAAAGGGATGCTTATACTCTGTGGGAATTCTTACACTCTATAGGGATGCTTATACTCTACGGGAATTCTTAGACTCTATAGGGATGCTTATATTCTATGGGAATTCTTATACTCTGTAGTAAACTTATCATTAAAAGTTCTATACTCAATCTGGTACTGTGTTTCAATGTACAAATACAACCTGTTGATCAGTAAACTGACAGAACATAAAGTCCTTCCTAAGTCCGGAGCAGTGGCCACCAATATGTTCCGTTGGCTGGCTTTCAGTCAAATTGGAAGAGCAAAAGGGGTGAAAGAACTGAACAAGCAAGAACCCCAGCTGCACAAGCCTCCTGGCTAAATAGGATTCCAGAGCAATAGTGCTGTAAAGAAACTGAGACACTGGGTGTGAGAAAGATGTGGGAGCCTCTGATCAGTGGAAGACCCCAAGGAAATGACAAGACACACTGATGTGGATGAACTCCTAAACCGGAACTGGTTTCAAGGAAATTCAGGATGCAGACACTGAGTCGAAACTGGATTCCAGGGAACCCAACAGGATGCGAACACTGGGCCGAGGCTGGACTCCAGGACACCAAACAGGATGCTGACACTGGGCCGAACCTGGACTCCAAGATATCAAATGGGATGCAGACACTGGGTCGAAACTGGACTCCAGGATACTAAGCAGGATGTAGACACTGAGTTGAAACTGGACTCCAGGATACAAGTAGGATGCAAACACTGAGCTGAAACTGGACTCCAGGATGCAAGTAGGATGCAAACACTGAGCCGAAACTGGACTCCAGGATACAAGTAGGATGCAAACACTGAGCCGAAACTGGACTCCAGGATACAAGTAGGCTGCAAACACTGAGCCGAAACTGGATACCTGTGTCCGAGGCCCCACTCTTACTTTTACAATGGATCCTTATCTGTGAACCAGGGCAGTTCCCTGCACTTCCTAAACATTGTTGGGAAGGGGACCGACTTGACGTTCTGAACAGGAAGTGGTTGGCCAGGGACTAAATACGCTTGACCTATACTGGTGACCAGCCCCAACTGGTAGCACCGAGAAAGTAACTTTAGTCTCTGAGTGGTCACTGTGATCAACCGTACGTGAAGAAGGTGAGAATCAGGTGAAGACGATTAGCATCAGGCTGAAAGGTTCATTTCTTGGACAAGTGGACAGTTCGGTAGCAGATAAGGCAGTTCCTGAGCAGAGGTACTAGTGTAGGATTGATCCCATAGTCTCAAAGCATACTCCAAGGGAAGAAAACCAACATAACATTTTGACATAAGCACGGCATATACAGGGTTAATCCAACAGTTATTTGGGGCGCAACAGTTCAAGAAGGAAATGGTGGCTATGATATAAGATTCAGGTACAGTCTTTGTAAAACACAGTCTCAATATTTCTACAGTGCTTTACTTCTCCATATACTCCCAGCATCACACAGCAGCGATCCAGACAGGAGTTTTAGAAAGGGGATACACTGGTGAAAAACCTACCAAAAGCTAAGGGCTAGCTATGTGGGGACCCCGGGGTATACCTTCTGTACCCTTCCCACTGATAAGATCCAAGAGCATCTAATGGGAAAATTACCCTAAGATAAAGGCAATCTGACTAGCTCAAGTACTAAGAGTCCCTCCCTAACTGTCTTTCCCCAGACTAGGGCTGACGGGGAAGTTACAGGGGTTACTAGCCCTAAGGCACGGGCATGGCTACTAACCTGGGGTTGTGGCTAACTACCTGACTCACTCCCCTTGGCTGCTTACTAGTATCACTAAAACAGAGTGCCTTTCTAAACCACAGGAGGTCACTTGATAAGCATTAGTAGCTTCTCTATTGGTGACCACCTGTCTACTGGCCGATGAACCACACTTTGGAGCAATATAACTTATCTGTGGCTGAAATCCCCTCACTGGCCCACCCACAACTAGAGAAACTGTGTAGAACATGAATAACATCAAGAAACTGCATTGTCTACCTGGCCCCTAACTTACTAGCCCACCTGGCTACTGCGGCTACTGAAGTAACTGGGCTCACCCTGCCCATACTGGCCCTTATATGTGCTGAATAAAACATAAACAATAGTTTTGGGATCAACTAGCCCTTCCTGGTAGCCCACTTGACTAGCTAGTCTAAGACACTGGGGCTTACTATACTCCGAGCAGGACCCTTAACTGGCTGAGATGTGTGAACATAGTAAAAATAGCATTTCCCTTTTAATCTGCTAGCTATGACACTGCCACTTTAAATCTGGGAGACTTGTCAAGAGCCCCTGTTCATCAAACAGCTAGTCCCGCCCTAGCTCTGCCCCTGACTATGCTCTGAAGCAGGGCTGATTTAAATAAACCCACCCACAGGCACTCCCTCTTCCAGGGGCTTTGCTATGCCCCTATAAGCTGCCCCACTAAGCGCCCGATGGCGCCGAAATCACGTTAATTTAAATTAAAGCTGTGGCGATCAGCACCTGCCAGATGGTGCTACCGCCGACTCACCACCCCGACCAAGGGAGAAGCTGCTGCAGGAGGAGGCTGAAGAGGGATGCTTCTGGCATGCAGGTTGGCAGATCGGGCAGGCGGTCGAGATGGATGGCTAGGGGGGCCTATCGCTCAGCCCTCGGCTCGGTGGCTGCAGCTGGAATGCAGCCCGGCTTGTAGGCGCCGCTGCTGAGGGACGAGTTTACTTTTAAATTAAAATTTAAATACTGGGCTATACGAGCCCCGATGCCAACGTCCCCAAGCTGCCGACACTGGACCCGCTACACGCCTGGGGAACCCGCCAGAGCACTGGCCCACCGCAGGACTGACATGCAGGAAGAAGAGGAGGACTACAGGTACATAATACCTTGCACTGTTTACCTCCCTGTGTCCCCTCTTCCTGACTTGGGCACTAACTTTCTTTTCTTCTTCGTTGGGGTGCCTGAAAGTGCTCACCCGACTATACTGACTGCTGGCTCCTGAGAGACTATTATATTTTTAAAAACAGCTGTTACCAGCCACAGAAGCCCTCCCTGGCATTTAGGAAGCTGAGTCCCTAGTGACCAGGGAGGCAGGCAGATGCCCAGCACGAGGATGCCATTCTCTCTCACGCTAGGGCTGGGCAGGCTGCAGAAGCAAAAGAAAAAAAAATGTAATTTAACTGCAGCTGCAGTTTTATTGTGGAGCCTTGGGCACACAGGGGACTGGGACAAATGGCAGCAGTATTTGGGGCATTACATATTTTGGCCCCGCTTTAACATACATGTCCCCATGTATGGCCCAAAACATCTTTCTTAAGCTGCTATTTACCTTTTACTATATCTATTTTTCTTTATCCTACAGGTTTAATAAAACAATCCTGCATAACTGTACATATTTACATTTATTTCTGAAATGCTTCTCTAACTAAGGCTCTGAGCTTCAAATCTGGAGACCTGGGTTTGAATCCCACAGCCCCTACTTGCATACTGTGTGACCCTGTGCAAGTCACTTAACTGCCCTGTGCTCCCAGGTTGCACCTGCAAACAAGCTTTCAGCTTAGTGTGTCTCACCTGGTTAAACAATTGGGGAAAAAAAAACCCTACTGTTTTGATATTTCTCTTTTAGTTAGACTCTTCTATCAAGTGTCTGGTAGGTCGACCTTTATTGCTTCAATTAGACCTTCTGATAACTTCCCCATGAGGTTCAGAACAGTTGATAGATATACAGGGTGCAGAATAAGTAAAGGAAGTGCTGTATATACCAATGCCAGGCATGGCAGGCCATTCTAGAATGGGGTTTTCTTTATGGGTACCAAAGGGAGTGGTCTCCTGTCTCTCACTTATGGAGTCTTCATCTTCTGACTTGTTCAGGTCTGCAGTCTGGAATGCACATGGCTTGATCTGATTATGATGCACTATCTTAGTGAAGTGTTTTATCAGTTTCTGACCGGATTTGATACACAGGCAAATCATCGTGAGGAACGTCTGTTACCACAAATGGCTCTGGTTTCCACCTGGTTGCTAACTTGTGCCCATGGATATCTTGATTCTTTAACAAGACACGGTCCCCAACTGACAGTGGTCCAGCTCGTGTTCTGCAATCATATTGCTCCTTCTGTCATGCATGGGCTTGTTCCATTCTTGATTGTATTAGGTTACCTGTTTTTCTAAGGCGCCGATGATGCTCCTCTGCCCACTGGTTTGAGTCCAAAAGGTCTCTGTGCATTTCAACTTGGACATCCATTACCATGTCCATGGGTAGTCGTCCATGTTGGCCAAACATTAGAAAATAAGGTGTAAAACCTGTGGAGCAATGCACTGTGTTATTATATACAGTACATAGCATAGTTCTGGTAACAAATCAGGCCATAGTGGTTTTTGATGTGTCGTCAGTGCTCGCAGCATGTCGATTAAGTATACGATTGGTGCATTCGCATAGTCCATTCATTTGAGGGTGATATGGGGCTGTTCGCATTTTCCGACATCCATACAAAGAGCACAGTTCTTTGAACAACTGGGATTCAAACGCTCCTCCTTGACTGGTTAGGATTTTAGTGGGGTATCCATATGGCTTGACAAAATATTTCCAGAAAGCCTCAGCAGTGCATTTTGTGATTAATTCTTTCACTGGTAAGGCTACCACAAATTTGGAATAATGATCTACTATGGTAAGGATTTGTTTGATTCCGCTGTAACTATCTTCTAATGGAGACTTGGTGGAAATGGGTTGCAGAGGTGCTCGCTGAATATTTCCATCACCTTTCTTTAGATTACACGTCATACATTCTGTACGCCAGCACTCAATGTCCTCTCTGATGTCCACCCAGTAGAACCGCTGTTGAATGGTACTCTGTCTTTTTAATCCCAAAATGCCCAGATGCATTGTGATAGGCTTCCAACACTGGACCAGTTTCCTGATGAGTGATTAGAATTTGTTTCCATACTTCATGGCTGGCAGGATCTCAGGTTACTCGGACTAGTCTGCCATCCTCAATTTTAAGGTACTCTCGGTGTCGTAGCAATTTAACTCTGGGGACATACTCGTTCTATCGTGTTTACTTATTTTCTTTTCATTCTGGAGAATCTCTTTCAGTTCGATCATAATCGGACATTGGCTATGGAGCTGCCCCCACATATTTTCTCGCCCATCAGAGATAGGACACCCTGGGAGGTCTGTTTTTGGTTTGGGAGTTGCTTGACGTTGACAGCAAACTCTATTTCAGCAGGCACTTGCATGAAAGATGGCATTTCGAGATCTTCCTGTTTCATTTTGCTTCTTTCTGGCTCATCCATGTCAGGTAGTCGGGATAAAGCATCAGCGTTCCCATTTGATCTTCCCGACCGGTACTTTATGGAGAAGTTGAAACTGGCAAGGCGGGAGGCCCATCGCTGTTCTAAGGCTGCAAGCTTGGCTGACCCAAGGTGAGTGAGGGGATTATTATCTGTGTATACCGTGAACTGTGCAGCTGCTAGACAGTGTCTGAATTTTTCAATCACCGCCCATACTAGGGCCAGGAACTCCAATTTGAATGAGCTGTAGTTCTCATCATTCCTTTCTGATCCTCTCAGGCCTCGACTGGCATAGGCAATCACCCTCTCAACTCCATCTTATTCTTGGGTCAGGACTGCCCCAAGACCACGGTTACTGGATCTGTGCAGATACTAAATGCATGCGTATTGTCCGGATAGGCCAGGATAGGTGCCGTTGTCAACACTTTCTTCAACAGGTCGAAAGCTTCTTGACACTGGGGAGACCACCTCACACTACTCTTCTTGGGTAGCTTCCTGCCTTTAGGATATCGCAGTAGCTCATGCAGAGGTGAAGCGATCTTCGCAAAGTCTTTCACAAATCTGCAGTACTACCCCACAAATCCCAGAAAACGTCTCGCATCTTGTATGGTTGTGGGTCTAGACCAATCTCGCATTGCTTCCACCTTACTTGGGTCAGGTGATATTCCTTCATATGACACTACATGCCCTGGTAATTTACACACTCTTTCAAGAAGTGGCATTTTGATGGTTTGATTTTGAGTCCATACTGTGTTAGACGTCTGAAGACCATATCAAGGTGCTTGAGGTGTGCCTCGAATGTCTTGGAGTACACAATTATATCATCCAAGTAAAGTAGCACCATATTGAAATTTTCACTTCCCAGACAGTGTTCACTTAATCTCTGGAAGGTCCCAGGTGCATTGCAGAGACCGAATGGCATCCTCATGAACTCGTATAGTCCATCGGAGTGATAAATTCAGTTTTTTGTTGATCTTCCTGTGCCATGGGGACTTGCCAATACCCACTCACCAAATCGATGGTGGAAAAGAAGGTGGAGGACTTTAGGGCTGTTTGTGCATCCTCAATTCTGGGTAGAGGATAGGCATCCTTGTGAGTCATCTGATTTAACTTGCGGTAGACCACACAGAATCTGATCTTGCCATCCTTTTTTCTTACAAGCACAATAGGTGCAGCCCAGGGGCTATGACTTTCCTTGATGACATTGGCATCCAGCATTTCTTTAATTAGTTGCTTGGCCGGTTGGTATAATGCCCATGGAATGGGATGGAACCTTTCTCTAATTGGTGGGTGGTTTTCCGTACTGATGTTGTGTCTGACATGAGTGGCGCAACCAAAATCTAAGGAGTGGTAAGAAAATGCTTGCCGATGGTATTGGATTAGTGCTGTGAGCTGGGCCCTATGATCTGCGGTGTTGTTTTGCTATCCCATATCAATTTCTCGTACCCACGTTTCTTCTTGGTCATTGGTATTATCTTCACTGATGCTGGCTTGCAGGTAGGAGGGATGATTTTTTTCCTCTTTAGTCGGGGTGATAATTTTATTCCAGTGTATTTTGACCAGTCGCCCCACTGCCTTTTGTTTGTACAGCCTCACAGGCTGGGAACCATAATTTAATAGGTGGATCAGGATTCTCCCCTCTTTGGCTGTCACCAAACTCCTGGCTGCCATCACCAGATCTCCCTCACGAGTCTGAAACGGTTCTACCATAGCCACATAGTCTTTTCCTCTGAGACCCACCTTTGCCTTGCACATTATCAGCATCTTTGTACCAGGCTCTAGTTGAATGGGGCAGTGATCCATCACACGTATCTTTCCTATCTCTCCTTGTCCGTTGGTGAACCTCTGATACTTCTGGAGGTATTGGAGTGTGATCCACCAAAACTTTCTTTTCCTGCACCCGCATAGATTGAGTCTGTGTCTTCATCACATTCATCAGTGCATTCTGGCAATGTTGTAGGATGTCCATCCCCACAATGACAGGTGGTACAGAAGGGTCATGAATGTTGTTCACAAGTACACCCTGCTGGCTGTGCTCACTGTCCCCAGTCTTCACAGAGGTCTCTGTATATCTGATGATCAGGATTCTTGTCCCATTGCTGGCGACCAAACTGATCCAGCTTTCGGGGGGTTGCAGTAACTGATCCCTGAACCAATGCTCGAAGAAATTCCCACTTTGAATGGTGGTCACCTGAGATCCAGTGTCAAGAAGGGCAGGCAGAGTTACCCCATCTATCTGTATTGAAACGGTCAGGCATTTACCCATGAATCTCGACCACTCCAGATATTTTCGTGGACCTATTGTCTGGTGTCCTGGGACTCGGTCCTCTGTTCTTGGGACTCCCTGTTTAAAACCATCCCTTGACTGTTAACTGACTGGGATTGTCTCTGTTCCACATGTCCACTGATGCCACACCTTCTGCAGATCTGCCACCCTTGAGAATCAAATTGGTTACTAGGTCTCCACCCCATATTGGTTCTCTGACTAGGGGTTCTAGATTGACGCCAATCCAAGTTACCAGAACGAGTTTGTCCCTGGAATTCACGATTGAGATCATCTCTCAAGTTTTGGATTTCCCCGCCTCATCTCGCTCATAATGTAAGCTGTCAAGTCTGATTCAGGATTTTTCAAATCTCTACAAGTTGGTTTAGCTTCCGACAGTTCTCTAGATCGGCACCAGGGGTCCTACTCCCTTTCCTTGTTGCCCTGCTGGGAATTCACCATGCCATGGTGGGTTCTTTCTGACAACAGCTCAATTGCCTCCTCTTTAAAGTTCATAAATATGGCATCTGGGTCTTGTCTGGATAAGTCGCAATTCCCTGCAGTGCGCATCGCTCCTGACATCTTCAATAAAACGATCCTTCAATGCCTGGTCTGAGACTCTCACTTCTTCTGGGTCTATCCGCTGTATAGCCTTTAATGCTTCCTGTAGATTAAGCGCATATTCTCTGAGGGTTTTAGTGGGTCCTTGAACACGGGAGAAAAACTTCATTTTCAAATCACAGACAGTCCAGGTGTCAAACATTCGTCGCAGTCGGGCAAAGGTCTGGGTCACTCTGGTCTTTTCTCCTTCTGGCCAGGCACTGACTTCTCTGTGTGCCGCTCCTCCCAACTGTCCAATTAAAATTGCCACTTTCTGTTGTTCATGGATATCGTAGAGGTGAAACATTGCCTGGATCTTGTTTTGGAATTTTCCAGGATTGGTAGATGCAGGGTCTGTGGTATCACCGGTAAACTGTGGTAACCACAGCGCACTAAAGTAGTAGGGCATGGTGAGTGGTGTGCCCAAGTGTGTTCGGGGACCTTCCCCAGATCCTCCACTGGTTGCATATCTACTACTAGACTCTCTAGCTTCCATTCTGAACGAGTTGCTGCCTGCTTTGGATTCCTTTGAATCCTGTCCATGACGCCAACATTTTTTTTTCTTGTAAAGCAGCACTAGGTCTGTTCTCCTGATGGTGTAGCGGTGCTTGAAGTAAGGAGAGGCAGGAGACAAACTTGGGAATAAAAGCAAGTTTACTAGTGGGAAGTACCAAGGGAATCAAGCAGTATACAACCAATAGCTATACTACCACTTAGTTTAGTAGTAGTATAGCTATACTATACTAAGTGGTAGTATAGCTATACTACCACTTAGTATCTATTATCTTAGGATCCTATAACTCTATGGATTCTTATACTCTAAAGGGATGTTTATAGTTTATGGGAATTCTTATGCTCTGTAGGGATGCTTATACTCTACGGGAATTCTTAGACTCTATAGGGATGCTTATACTCTATGGGAATTTTTATACTCTACAGTAAACTTATCATTACAAGTTCTATACTCAATCTGGTACTGCGTTTCAATGTACAAATACAACCTGCTGATCAGTAAACCGACAGAACATAAAGTCCTTCCTAAGTCCGGAATGGTAGCCACCAATATGTTCTGTTTGCTGGCTTTCAGTCAAATTGGAAGAGCAAAAGGGGTGAAAGAACTGAACAAGCAAGAACCCCAGCTGCGTAAGCCTCCTGGCTAGACAGGATTCTAAAGGAATGCTTATATTCTATAGGAATTCTTAAACTCTATAGTGATGCTTATACTCTACGGGAATTCTTAGACTCTATAGGGATGCTTATACTCTACGGGATCTTATATTCTATAGTAAACTGCAGGCTGCAAAAGCAAAGTTTTATTGTTGAGCCTTGGGCACACAGGGGACTGGGGCAAATGGGAGGGGGCAGTATTTGGGGCATTACATGTGTGTGTTAGGGGGACTACCATAACAACCACACAAGTTACAACTATGGCAGCCTTCCTAGGACACAAGTCTTCAACTCAAAAAAAACCCAAAACAAAACACTTTAAACTAAAAAGGGGAGGAACTATTAAGGAATCGGAGCCATTAATTTAATATTTTTTTTCGGAATTTGGAATTTTGTTATATAATGCCAAAATTCTGAATCCAACTCTGGTTGGTACTGAAATGTAATTCCAAATTCTGATTCCACCTAAGCATTTTACCACCCACCACCTAGTGAAAAAACCCTGAGCCCTCACCTTATGCCCAGCAGCAGTCCCACTGGTGCTGCAGGCTGATTTCGGTGGACTGGAGGAATCCACTGCCCTGTATTCCCATGAGCAGGTCAGGCAGTGAGGGTTGGCGGGTGTTGGTCATCCCCCTCCTCGGTGTCGGCAGCTCCTTCCCAGCTTCATTGCCAGTTCTCATCCACTACAGCAACCCGGTCACTAGCCCACAGCAGAGAATGACCCTCCCCAGGCCCATAGTAGCAGACAGGCTCAGGCTATTATTTTTATTAAGTTTTCTGCTTTAATAGTTCATAGTAGTACACCACTGACTTTGTGGTGGTCCACTCTGAACCGAATTTCCTGTGCCAAGTATGCTCCCACAACACAATCATCCTTATCCCACCAAGACTACCCTTACCCAGCACCCTGATCCCCAAGTGGTGAATGACAGTGAGTTCCTAAGTAGCAGGCACTGAGATATACTGAACAAGGGATACAGTGCATGATTGGTGGCATACTATTAGAACAGCGACTTTATTATGTCCCCTTAATGTGGGCGCCGAAGCAAGGGCATGAGTAACAGAGTGATCTTGATTTGAGGTTGACTTGCACTCACACCATGTTGGGCACCCACACAATTTCAGGGCCCTTCACGGCATGCCTGCTCTAAAGGAGGTTACATTTACTTTCTGGGTGGAGAGCGGCATGCAAAGCCCCCCGCAAAAGCTGTTTTCTGGGGCAGTGTTTTGCCACTGTAAGTCCTGTGAGGTATAATGCCTGGCCCTGTAATGCCAGGTGGCATGTTGCTATGTTCCTGTGGGATGCATAGGAAGAGGCATCAACAGTAGAAAACAGGAAGTTGTTATCCCTCTGTACAGACAGTTGGTGAGACATCATCTGGAGTACTGTGTGCAGTTCTGGAGACCCCATCTCTGCAAAGACATAGAAAGAGTGGAGGTCGTCCAGAGGAGGGCAACCAAAATGGTGCAGGGTCTGCACCAGAAGACATACGAAGAAAGACTAAAGGAGCTTAATATGTATACTCTTGAGGAAAGAAGGAGAGAGGGACATGATAGAAACTTTCAAGTACCTCAAGGGAATTAACAAAGTCCAAGAGGTAGCATCTTCCAGAAAAGAGATGTGCAAGAACAAGGGGCACAATTTGAAGATGGGGATGGCTCAGGGGTAATGTGAGGAAGTATTTTTCACTGAGAGGGTTGTGGATGTGTGGAACAGCTCCTGAGGAGGTTGTGGAGTCAAGAACAGTGGGGGACTTCAAGAATGCATGGGACAGGCATAAGGCAGTCCTAGTGGCGGGTAAGAGGAAGTAAGCTGTTGGTTAACTAGGATCTGCAGCTTATCTGTTAGGTAGGAAAATGGGCAGACTAGGTGGGCCAAGCGGTCCTCATCTGCCGTCAAATTCTATGTTTCTATGTTGCTTGTGCTGTAACTAGCATCGGCAACATGCCTGTTGCACTGACATGTATGAACCATGGGTGGCTACAGAGGGCTTCCTTTCTGTCAGTGACCAATTGGGGAGAGGGATGCTAAGTAAGAGAAGTCTGGGTAGGAATGAAGATGAGAACGAGTGCGTCATCGGGGAATGCAGTACATACTTAGTTTAGGCAATTCATTTGGCTTGGATGGCCACGGAGTCAGGAGGGTAACTAATAACTATTTATTTATTTCTTGTGATCTCGGATTAACACCTTTGAGAACAAGCTCATTACATAGGTTCCACGTCAGAATTACATTAACAGTGATTAAAAAAACATATAGGCATTCAATAGAGCTGTAAGTGCAGGCTAATAAGTATGAGACTAAGTATTAATATAACCATAAACAAATGAAAAGTCAGCAGGTTACTGTAAGTACCACAGGTTTGTGAGAGGATTAAGGCAGTTTAAGGAAGAGGGCAATTCACACTCGGGGGGTGCCTGTAAGGCAGAGGGAGGTACTGCAGTACTGCAGCAGACTGAGTTGTCAGGATGGAGGGCTATGTTCTGGGGTTACAGCAGCACAGGGCAGCCAACACCCACTAAAGAAGCAGGAAGCATCAGCCCAGGGAAGGCCTTATCGAACCTTTTTTTTTTTGAGGGGAGGTTTGGGGCTGAAGGCAGATGGGAGAAGATAGTAGGAGAAAGGGGGTGGTAGGGAAGAGGGAGTTTGAGCGGAGGGAGGGAGGGAGGAGGGAGGAGGATAGATTACATTAAGGCACATGACGAAGGGAAGTAACAAGTGCAGGATTTAGGAGCCATGTGGTCATGAGGGAGAGCTGCTTAGGTACATGGAAAAACGGAACTGAGGGACTAGGCAAGCAGTCACATATTGCGTTAGCATCGGTTGTTTTCGGAGCTCAAGTTTGAAGGGGCCTAATGCTGCTATCAAGGAGAGGGCAGGAGGAAGATTATTAATCCAAGTGGGCGCACAGCAAGCAAAAACTCTTTGACCAAGAGAGGTGCGACACCTAGGAATTTTAAAGATTGTGCTACCTGACCTTCTTGTGGAATGGCTGTGCTCAAGGCATGTTATTAAAACAGAGAACTTAAAACTTAATAAAAATAACAGCATCAGCCTGCCTGCTACTATGATTTGGGAAGGGTCACTCTTTACTATGGGCCAGGACAGGGTTTGCGGGGGGGGGGGAGCTTAACACTGAAGCTTGGGAGGGGTCGTCAATGCTGCTGGGGAGGGGGGAATGATCGCTGCTTGCTGAACCTTGCTGCCTGGCCAGCTCATGGGACTACTGAACCCTGTATTGCACAGCAGCATGAACATACCCAGCTTGCAACACCAGTGGACCGCACCAGAAATAAGGTATGGGCAGAGACAAGGGTAGGAAAGGTGGGAAGGCCCACTAGAGGCTCATCACGGTTTACTAGGTGGAGGAGGTTCTGAAACACACACGTGTTTGGAGTTGGATACAGACTTGGAATGGAATCAAATGTTCTGATTTTCTAAAAGGACGACATAATGGAATCAGTAGGTTCTGAGCACCCCTAGATGGAACTAGCAAATTCTTCCTTCAAAAAATTAAAGGGGATAAATTCCCAGTTTGTGTGTCCATGTGAAAAGATAAGTATTACATCAGGAGTTTGGGATCAAAAACAATAAAGAGAGTCCACCAGTAAGCAGTAGTGGCTGTCCTCTGAAGTCAGTGGGATTTGGGGCTTCAGAACCACAGACCCAGAGTGTATTATTGTTATTAGAAAATAGATTTTGAGTCATGAAAACACATAATGTATGCACAGTGTATATAAACCCCTGTTTTCAATCAGCTTATAACCTGAAAAATCCCATTGTTATGATATCACTATGCCGTAAACTTTGCTTAACTGTGTCATAATGATGGGATTACAGGATAGAATGTCATCACCTATCAAAACTCTTGGAAAGGAAAGATGATATGCTGCTTGGACATTCATTCAAAATACACACACATTCCATTCAGTTACAGACCCGCTGCAGTATAGATCACAATGGCTAATTTCAGCACTTCAGTTGCTCAACATTCAAACCAGCAGGCATTCATAGCTGAGCAGAACAAACACACACTGAAAAAAAATGACAATTACGTACCTACCGTAATTCTGATCTTTCTGTGTATATTCACCATTCATCACCTTTGGGTTCTGTCCAGAGGTCATGACCCTGTGGGAACTCTTTTATTTATTTTTTTTGATGGGCGGAGTCGAAGAACCATCTGCGCTGCTCTTGAGGCCGCGCTCGGAGGTTGGTAGTTAGGTGTTGTCGACTCCACTCTCCAGCCAGTTCAGAGTCGCCAAGAGTCAGAAAGGGTTGAGGAGGGACAAGGAAGTCCAAGGGACCGACAAAGGAAAAGGTATATAAACTAAAAGGAGAAATAAACGACTGAGAGGACAGAATAAGTTTGAAAACTAAGGAGATTGGGTTGGGAGCCCAATCTTTGGAAGTAGAAAAGGAAGAGGAGGGAGGGAGGGAGGGTTAAGGAGTTTAGATAAAGGCGTGGGGAGAAGAAACACACCCTGGAACCTTGACCTGTCTCCAGATTGTATAGGAACTGCGAAGGAGTAGCCAAAAGGCTAACTGCCAGAATTCAAGGCACAGAATTGCTGGCAATAACTCCAACATAAATAGAATCGGCTATTCTAGAAGACAGGATACAGGGAATATCTCCGCCCCCCCCCCCCCAAAAGGAATTTTTTGGTGCAAGAAACCTAGTTTCTTAAATTAAATTGAGGTTGTGTCCAAAGGACAAAGAAATTAAAGTAAGCTGACAGGAAGAAGGGGAGAAGGAACAGAAAGGAGGGCAACTACCAACCCCCACCCCACAGGGGTGGAGCCAAGCACTGAATGAGTGCCCCCTATCCTGATCACTCTACCCCTAGAGAAAATGATCCCCCTATGTGCCCCAAGTCTCCCCACTCCTGACTAACAGAAAGGAGGCGGGCCCAAAGACTGAGGCCCCAGGGGGACGAAGGGTAGGATTGTGATAAATGGTAAAGAGACACAGAAATATCAGAATTAAGGTAGGTACGATTTTCATCTTATCTTATCTGTGTCAATCTTCACCATTCATCACCTTTGGGTGAGTGCCGAGCCCCCCTCGAAGGGGGCCCTAACCCTAAAGGACTAAGTCCTTTAACTCTCAGTGGGTGGCACTCTAAGAGGGAGAACTTTCATGGGTCTGGAGAGGCTCGGAAGTGGGGAGAGCGAGATAGGGACTCCTCGGAAGGAGTAGGAAGTTACCTCAACAGACGCCATCTCAACCTATGGGACAAAAGATGGGTTCTCTGGTAGGGGGAGGAAATTACCTTATGCCGGGCCAACTGGGAAGGATGCAGCTGTGCCATCTGCCTAGTGCAGATCGCTGTCCCTATGACCCTGGAAGCTACCTTGTTGGCGTTGTAAAAGATGCCCTCGCTGGGTGCCTTGCTAGTTCCAGGTCACGTGCAGAGAGTGCAATGGCTTGTCTGGTTACCTCTGTGTCAGGCACAGCAGCTAGGAGTTGACCTTGCCTGGGCCACAGGAACCTATCATAGGTAGCACAGTGGGCCTCATGTGCTGAAATAGAGAGCAGCAACCTTGCCGAGTAGAATGTCCTCCTCCCCCACAAGTCAAAATCCATAGAATCTTGATCTGGGGGCCGATCATGGCGAGGGGCACGAAGCCCATCAGGAGTGTCCAGCTGCGTCAATCCTGACTGAGAATGAGGCATAGAACCTGGAGAGTCCTGGGGGGGCACAATACCTCTGGCAGAGATCCTTTGGGTCTGGGACTCCAGAAAAGGGTCTCTGCCAAAAACGCAATGATGCCTCCTGAACGGGAGCAAACCAGGAGGGCACCACAAGGGTGTCTGCACTGAAATCACCTAGAAAGGTGCGTGTCGAGTGCTCTGGATTGTGCTGCGTGGATGAGGTGATGTGCAGGTCCTCCAACATCCTCACAAGGAATTGCTGATACTCTGCAAGATCAGCAACTGGGGAGATGTGGACAAATGGTTCCTCTACTCCAGAAGTGGGGGATACTGAGTCAGGGGGCCTCAAAAGTTCAGAAGCTCGCTACTCATGGGGAGGTTGAAAAATCTGTCTGTCCATAGCCCTGGCATAAGTGGGAAATTGAGCAGCCACAGCTCTGAACTGCTCCCAGGAGAGAGGACTGCTAGGACCAAGAATACCTGGGAGCACAGGAGAATGTGGCAGAGGAGAGGGGGCAGAGCCGACAACAGGAATCGGCTGTCCTCCGCCTGGGCTAGGGAGTGCACCTGGAGCCCCAAGAAAAGGAGGAGCTCCAGAAAATTCCACAGCTGACAGCTGGTCAACCAAAGTGGAACTGCCTACGCTGTGCCCTTAAAATACCCCCCTGTGAGGTGATTGGGGGTGTGAAAGTCCAGAAGGACGGTCCCCCACCTCCAGAGAATGGGGCCCTCTCGAGGAAACCGAAAGGGAAGGGCGAGGATCCGCACTATGATTTCTCCCAGAGCTTGGATGGGTTCCAGAAAAAGGTTGCCGCATTGAACCCATACCCCTCGACCCCTCGGAATCCAAAAGTGCCCTCCTCCTCGAAAGAGCCAGCCAAGGCAGCTGGCAACCCTGGTCGGCCCCTGAAGGGGCTATCCAGGGAGCAGCACCTTCCCCTCCTGTGGGTGCTGCGATCGGCCTCAAAGTCAGGTGATCCAGGCACACCACCTGAGAGGGTACCACTACTGAGGGGGCAGAAAACCCACCAAGACGAGGCTGCAGAGCAATGGTGGCCTGCACCACTGCCTGCTGGTCAGCACCCAACCCTGGTTCCGGGAGCAACTGTCCTCTCCTCAGAAGAGGGCTGGTTCCAGCCTGCTGAGGACACTACCATGGTGCCCACGTGAGAAACCAACTCCAAAGAGTCAGACTACCTATCTGACTCAGAATCAGATTCCCCCTCCGAGGAGGTGGAGACCAAAGTTCTGTGCCAAACAATGCATGGATGCCCGCTGCCATCCCAACTGAAAGGGGCACCAGACCGAGTGACTGCACCAGAGTCAGCAGAGACCCCCATCTCACAGTGAACAGTGCAGGAAGAAGACACAGAGCCGATGACGGCAGCAGCATCGGAGCCAGAGCCTGTCATGGCACTATCATGGCCCATGGCACCACAAGCGGCGTCGAGGCCAGAGACAGCACCGATGATAGCCCCAACCGCGCTCTTGGTACAGAGATCCAAAACCCCCATGACGCCATGTCCTCGCTCAGCGCCGCAAGCGGCTCCAGAGCTGGACACAGCGCCACATTCAACTGCGGTGATGCTGAGGTGAGAAACAGCAAGAGACAGCACTGTAGAGCCTCCCACGGCACTGTGAATGGAGCCAACAGCAGCAATGGTGCTGAGCGGTGCCGACCCAGGCCTTCCAAGATGAGGGTACAACAACGGGGGAGCCTTCACCCCCGAGGGGGCGACTGCCAAGGCGGTGTCTCTCGCCTGTCCCCAAGGGGAATGGACTGGGCCTCCTGCACCGTGGAAGTGGCTTCTGCAATGGCGAGGCTACTAGAAGCAGAAGCCCCCTCCTCCTCCAGTCCGTCTGGAGAAGGCTGAGGCAGTGGCTTAGCCCGTGTAGTCTTGGCCGCCGCGTCCCCCAAAAGTTGGCGGAGCTTTGTCCAATTTTCCACGACGTTGTTCGACGACCACGACGGTCCATGGAGAAGCAGACATCACCACGAATCCATGTTGTGTAGCAGGCCAAGACATGCAAGGCAACGGCGCGTCGCGCTGGTCGGTGAAGGAATACATCAGCGCGATAGGTACCGACGCGATAGGGGCCGTCCCGCTTCAAAGTTTTCTCGCCCTGACCGAGACATGACCTATGGAAAAACACCACCAAACAAGACACAACGTAGCAAATAAAAGAAGGAACAGTCTTGCCAGAAAATGTTGAGGGGAGTGAAACTGGACCGGCAGGAGAGATTTGGAAAACACGGAGTCGATGGACTACGATATCAGAGCCGAAGGCTTCCAGAAATTCAACAGGCCTCTCACGCAGTTTTTTTGAGGCTACCCACGAGGTGCGGCCTCAACAGCGGGAGACGAAGAACTGGCAGGAGAGCAAAGTCGACAACACCTAACAGCCAACCCTCGAGCATCACGCAGTGCGTTGGCCTCGATGGTGGCGCTGATGGTGCATCGACTCCGCCCATCCCAAAAAAATTAAAAAAAGAGCTCCCGCAGGGTCGTGCCCTCCAGCCAGAACCCAAAGGTGATGAATGGTGAAGATTGACACAGATAAGATCTGTATTTTTTTCCCCCCACAGTGGCTAGTTTTCCCATACACTGTAAATACAATGCCTGAGTAACGGTGGTCAACCATAGACGTAACCTCACCTGTCGCAGTTGCAAGGACAACTGTAAACCTCTCAAGGTTTACCTGGCTGTCCTGGAAACTGCTTGAGGTGATTACACTGTGGTTAACAACCGTTACTCAGGCATTATTCTCTTTAAATTATAAGTTCTAAACTGTGGGTATATAATGGGATAAATCACGGTTATGTGATCAGATTCCACTAGTCATAATACAGGATTTCTCTGCCCCATTTTATTATCACATTCCAATCCCAAGTGATTGTTGCACAAACACAAACAGATACACAACATTTGTTAAGCAAAAATACTTTTATTAGTTATGAAAAAAAGGTGACCCATTAACTTGTTTGGTCTTTAGTGTTTCAATTCTGTGCATCTGTGCTGCAGAGGTAGTCAGCTGAATTATAAAACTGCTTGGTTGCAAATAAGAGATGGTGGTACTCAGAAGCCAGAGGTCAGATTTATGCAGCCCCACATTCACTCACTAAATTGTCCATTTCAATTGGGCAGTTAAAATCCAATTCATATTTAAAGAGCAGGTATCTATGAAAATAACATGTTGAATATTTTATTCGTAGCTATTGCATTAAGCTTTCATGCTTGTTAGGTTGGGCCATTTGGTATGCACCATAAGTACGGCGACACCAACACAGCGAACTACAACCCTGTCTGCAAAATCAACACTTTGCTGACAGGTCGCTGTGTTGGGGTGCCCGAGACAGGGGCACACTGTCTCCCAGTCCTGCACCCCTGCCCCGAATCAACTCCGACTGGAGTTGTTAATCCTAAAGGTGGGGGGTGGGGGTAGAGCCCTGGGCCATTTAATCATTCTTAAAATATTATACATTAATAAGTAGTTATCATGCTGTCTGATTCAGTAAAGTGTCAGTCTGCAACTAAACTAACAGCAACCACGTGACATCACAGTCTGTTGTCAAGGAAAGGACCATGATGTCATAAATGCACTATGAAATCAGAAAATCCTTAAAAAAGCTTTTTATACAGACATCAGGGATTGACTGGCAAAACCTTGGTGGGGGGAGTGCTGTTGAGCACGTTTACTGAGCAAACGCATTTCACAGCACTACACATCGGAGAGCAAATTTATAATTAAAATGCAAATTTTAACACAGCAGATCTAAAAGATTTGGTCAGTACTTAAGAGTACATTCTACAGAGTAGAATGATACTGTTTATGACCATGGTGTGCCCAAATAAGGGAGGTTTTTGGTGGAGAGAGATCTCAATCATCAGCTACAGACCAGACTGTTAATGTGGTAGTGCTGACAACAGGAGTGGGCATGGGACTTGAACTGCCATGAAAGTCACTAGTGACCCTGATGCAAGCTATCGATACTAATGTCAAAACTATCCTTAAGAGACTCAGTGAACAGGATGTTAAGATTGAGGTCACTACAAAAACTGTGATTTCAGCAGAGTCCCAGGCGACACAAGCGATTGCAACCACTAGCCACATGGCCCAAGAAAATTCACAGTACAAATATAGATTAGAGGCTATCGAAAATGCTAACCAGGCCTCCAATATCCATCTGATAGGACTCCTGGAGGGAAGCACGAAGGGGACAACTTATCACGCTTTTTGAAAACATGGCTCATGGGAGCTGTAAATATGGATAAAGCTGCATTAGCCGAACAGTTGCTGAAGGCATACACAACTTCCCTGAGGCTGGCTGAGCAGCAACGTGATAAACCTTGCACTGTGTTACTTGTGACGGCAGAAGCAGTCATCAAGGATAAGTTACTTAAAGCAGTTAGAAACTCAAAATTTGCATTTGAAGACCATACTCTGCATATCTTCCCAGGTTTATCCTATGCCACTCGTGCCAGGAAAAAACAATTCGACACTGTGAGGGCCAAAAAGGCCTTGGGAGTGGTCCACCCTATGCCTGTCCACCTCCATACCTTTTATGGAGGGCACACCCATCAGTAGACTGATGATGCAGAAGCAGGGAAGCACATGGACCAGATCACAAGGGAATTCGAGATGGCAAGAGGACAAGTAGAGGTAGAACTGAAGGATGACCTGATTTACAGCTCAGCAGATAGGTATCATACAGAAGGGGCTGAAATTACTTGGACTTCAGTTTCATTTTTCTATGTTTTTTTACTCGGGCTGTGTTATGCAATGCCAGGTCAATGAGGAACAAGACTGCCATAATAGTGGACTTAACTGTTTTGGTAGACCTGACTTGCATCACGGAAACCTGGCTGGACAAAAATGAGGCTCCCATTTTGGAGGTGGCAGTGCCAGCCAGGTATTCTCAGATACACACCCCAAGGAAAGATCTCTGAGGCGGGGGGATAGCCATTTGTTTTAAATCTAGCCTGGGCCTCACGGTGCTACCTATGGGTCCCACTGAATCTTTTGAGTGTTCTGCGTGTGTGTGTGTGTGGGGGGGGATCCTGGCGCAGGTTACAGGATCCTCCTGCTCTATCATCCCCCAGGTCAGGTGAATTTTTGACTGAGATTGGAAAGCTTGTCTCCGGCTTGGTGCTGGAGTCCCCTAGATGGTTAATTCAGGGGGATAGCAATGCCTGGGGCGACAACGAGCTTTCATTATTTGGGTGTGATCTCCTAAGAAGCATGGAGGCGCTGGGCCTGATGCAAAATGTTACCTCACTGACCCACTCACGTGGCCACACATGGACCTGGTGTTTTCGTTAGGCCTTGAGGTCACTGATCTTAGTGTAGCTCCCATAGTTTGGCTGAATCATAGCACCATGGGGTTCAGCTTTGGGGCCCCACCTGAAGGTCCTGCCTCTGTGCAGATGGTTCAGTACCACCCTTTATGGGTATTGTCCCTAACAGGACTACTACTGGTGGTGCTGGACCTATAGAGTGTGGGGGCTATATGTGCAACTGGAACAGAGGAGGCAGTGGCGGCTTACAATGGAGCCGGCGCGGCGGCCTTTGATTCAATCGCACCCGTTCATGTCTGACCCTTACCTACTCACCAGAGACCTCCCTGGTTTGATGGGGAACTCAGGGAGTTAAAGATTAAGGGTCGGAGGTTAGAGAGATGTTAGAGAAGTTCTGGCCTGATGGAAGACAAACTGACCCTGAGGTCCCATTATAAGGACTATCGTCGGGCAACCTCCTGAAACAAGGCAGATTTTTTGTTAAGGGAGATTACTGCAGCAAGAAACACACCGGCTCAGCTCTTCTACATTGTAGATGTGCTATTGCATTTTACCTGTCTCCGTGTGGAAGGAGCAGGTTCAAGCACAAGGTACGAAGAGTTTGCTCTGTTCTTTGCTGACAAAGTGTCCTATATCAGAGCTGAGCTCTCCTCCAGTCTCATACATAGGGATTGTGGGATTCACGCTGAGATGTGCCAGAACACTCTTCCTGTGTGGGTTGAGTTTGACCCAGTTGGAGTGGAGGAGGTGGTGGAAGTTGTCTCGAGGCTGCAACCAACACATTACAGTCTGGACCCAGGTCTTTTGTTCGGATGTTTGGACATGACTGGATCTGTTGTGGCCAAGAACGTCCAGAGTTTCTTGAGGAAAGGGGTCTTTCCATTGGCCTTGAAAGAGGCCCTGGTTAGACCTCTATTAAAGAAACTCTCATTGAACCCAGACCTTCTCGGAAACTACAGACCGGTCTCTAACCTCCCATTTTTAAGGAAGGTTATGGAAAAAGTGGTGGCCATTCAGCTCAAAGAGTGACTTGCCTCCTCCTCCACCTATGAGGTTTTCCAGTCTGGGTTTAGGGCTGAGCATAGCACAGAGACCACCTTGGTGAATGTGCTTAATGATCTCCCGATAGCAAGAGACAGGAGAGAGTGTACCATCTTGATCCTCCTGGATCTCTTGGCGGCGTCTGACACCGTGGACCATGAGGTGCTGCTTGACAGACTGCGGTACTGGTGTGGCCTGGCCGGAAATGTCATCAAATGATTTTGGTCATACTTGACAGGCAGAGTGCAGAGCGTGGTGATGGGGTTAGCCTCATCTAACTCGAAGCCTCTGACTTGTGGAGTTCTGCAGGATCGGTTTTGTTGCTGCTGTTGTTTACGGTGCATATGCTGCCATTGAGATACATTATCAGGCGGTATGGGCTGGGTTTTCACTACTATGCAGATGATACCCAGCTATACTTGTCCTGTGCACCAGGTAGCCAGATGGCGGACACTGTATTTAACAACTGCCTGGTGGAGATCCAGACTTGGATGGCTCATAACTGGTTAAGACTCAACCCAGACAAGACTGAGGTGCTGGTGGTGGATCTGGGTCGTCATGGTGGGGAGAAGAGTTTGTGGGAGCCCCCTGGTTTTGTACTGGGGGGTACCACTGATTTCATCCATATGGGTGAAGGATCTGGGTATGATCCTTGACAATGGTCTGACATTTGATGCTCAGGTGTTGGACGTCATTAAGAGCGGTTTCTACCATCTAAGGAACATTTCCCGGATCCAGAACCTATTATCACCGGAGGACCTGACCTCACTGGTATATGCTTTTGTCATGTCCAGGCTGGATTACTGTAATACCCTGTACCTAGTACTATCTGGAGGCGACCTCTGATGGCTGCAGCTGGTGCAGAACACGGCAACAAGACTACTGACAGGCGCACAAAGGTGTGACATTGCACCAGTCCTCCGCGAACTGCACTGGCTGCCAGTTAGGTGGAGGATTGCCTTCAAGGTCGGTTACTGACCTATGAGGCCATACATGAAAGAGGACCAACCTGCCTACAAGATCTCCTTGTGCCCCATCGTCAATCCAAGGCTCTCTGTTCTACCGAGAGTTGCCTTCTTAGCGTTCCCAGGGTCAGACTGCAGCACTCTGGTGATCGAGCATTTTCAGTGGCCGCGCCTACCCTGTGGAACTCCTTGCCTAAACAACTGCAGGAGTAACCCTTGGTGGAAACCTTTAAAAAGGGATCAAAATCTTTTTCTTCAACCAGGCTCTTAATGGTTAAATATTCTGATGCACTGTTTTATTGTATGGAAAGATAGTTTTTCATCTGCATTGCTATCAGCTCCACCTGGATTGTTAGTGGACTGTCAAATTTGCTTTATTGTGTTTTTGCCATACAGTAATTGTTTTAAATTAACTGTGAAGCGTGCAGAGTCCCCGGAATGGGGCACTATAAAAATAAAGTATCTATCTATTTTTCTATGATTGGTTTGCCTAAAGATTAAATAATGATTTACTTACTGAGGGAGTACTCTAATGATATGGACACTAGACCAGTTATTGCAAGTATGTTGCCTGTCATCTAGGGCTCCTTTTTGGGTATGGTAATTCTAACTTTTACTAATGCTCAGTACACTTGCTACCCCCTTGATGAGTAGATGAACTGTGTCTCATAAGTGTCAACATCGCTGTATGTTTAGTATATTGCCAGAGATTCACATAGTAATCGAAGAGTCTTTAACCTGACAGCAGACTTGTCTAGTGTGAGTGCTGCGTGTGCAGCAGGTGTGGGCGAGGCAGTGACAGCTTATAATAGTGCTGTCTCCAAGGTGCTTGATGCCATTGCACGATCCATATACGACCCAGGTCTTTTTCCTTGAGACAACATGGCTTGATGGGGCTCTCAGGGAGATGAAGACCAGGGGGGTCAGATGTTGGAGCATTGTTAGAGGTGGACCCGTTCTGTGGAGGACAAACTGGCTTTTAGAATTTACTATGGTGAATATCAAAATGCAATCAAGGTAAGAAAGCAGAGTTCCTGTTCAGGGAAATTGCGGCAGGAAGGAACAGACTGGCTCTGTTCTTTTGGACTGTAGATAGGCTACTTCACCTAGCCTGTCTGTAGCCAATAAGAGCAGTTTTAGTCATGCAGTGCGAGGAGTTCACTCAGTTCTTCTCTGACAGGGTGTCCTCCATTCTGACTGGGATCTCCCCAGTGGGGAATGATCAGCCTTGCAGTGGTGGGCCTTGTGCGGTCAGAGGCACTCCTATTGTCTGGGGTGAGTTTAGGCTGGTAAGGGTGGCAGAGGTCGTTGAGGTAATCTCAAAGCTGTGGCCAATTTTTTGTGAACTGGACCCAGGTCTGACTCATCTCTTACTGGGTTGTGCTGAGTCCGTTAGTCCAGTATTCACCGAGATCATCTGGTGTTCACTCTTGGAGGCCCCTCCCCCACCTTGAAAGAAGCAATGGTAAAGCTCCTCCTGAAGAAACCATTACTCGATGCTGACTTCTTGGCAAATTATTGGCCAAATTCCAACCTCCCATTTCTGGGGAAGGTTGTCGAGAAAGTTGTGGCTTTGCAGCTGAAGGCACACCAGGCGGCTTATGACACCTATGAGCCATTCCAGGCTGGATTTCAGTCAAGACATAGTACCGAAATGGCGTTAGTCAGGGTGCAGAATGATCTCCTCAGGGTGAGAGACAGAGAGACCAGTCAGTTCACATCCTCCTCAATCTCTCCTCAGCATCTCACACTGTGGACCACACAATGCTATTGGGTCACCTTAGGGAGCTCTGTGGACTCACTGGTACTGTCATCCACTGGGTTGAGTCCTTCCTCATGGGCAGGATGCAATGGGTAGTGATGGGGAATTTCTCCCCCAATGCTAAGAAGTGCAAGGTAATGCACATGGGAAACAAAAACCCAGGGGAAGAGTACACAATGGGGGTGAGATACTAACAACAACAAAAATGGAAAGGGACCTGGGGTAGTCATATTAGATGACCTAAAGGTGGGCAAGCAATGTGAGAAGGCAGTAAGGAGGGCTGGGGGGGACACTGGGATGCATAGGGAAAGGCATCACCAGTAGAAAACAGGAAGTTGTTATTCCCTCTGTACAGACAACTGGTGAGACCCCATCTGAAGTACTGTGTGCAGTTCTGGAGACCCATTCTCCATAAAGACATAGACAGGATGGCGGCTGTCCAGAGGATGGCAACTAAAATGGTACCGGAAGACATATGAAGAGAGACTTAAGGAGATGAATATGTATAGCCTCGAGGAAAGAAGGGAGAGGGGGGACATGATAGAAACTTTCAAGTACCTCAAGGGAATCAACAAAGTCCAAGAGGGTAGCACCTTTCAGAAAAAGAGGTGTGCAAGAACAAGGGGGCATCATTTGAAGATGGGGGTGGCTCAGAGGTAATGTAAGGAAGTATTTTTTCACACAGAGGGTTGTGGATGCATGGAACAGCCTTCCAGAGGAGGTTGTGGAGTCAAAAGCAGTGGTGGAATTCAAGCATGCATGGGACAGTCATAAGGCAATTCTAGGGGATGGGGGTAGGAAGAAGTAGGCTGCTGGTTAACTAGGACCTGCAGCTTATCCATTAGGTATGGAAATGGGAAGACTGGGTGGTCCAAGCGGTCCTTATCTGCCATCAAATTCTATGTTTCTATGCCTGAAGCCCCTGCCTTGTGGAGTTCCCCAGGGTTTGATTCTGTGGACTATGTTGTTCACAGAGTACAAGCTACCCCTGGGTAAGATTATTAGATGCTACAGTCTGGGTTTTCACTGCTATGCAGATGATACCTAGCTGTATGTTTTTTGCCCCAGGGTCGAGTGATGCTCTGGAGGTGCTAAATAAATGTCTAGCCAAGATCCAGGACTGGATGTCCTCTAACTGGCTAAGCCTCCACCCCAATAAGACAGAGGGTACTAGTGACTGAGCCTGGTCACCAGTGTGGTGTGGATGCCGCCGGATTAGGTATGGGCCTGTTTTGGGGCCCTACCCAGTTGGTAGCTTTCCTTAAGGTGAATTATCTGGGTGTCCTCTTTGACAACAGATTGGCACTTGAGGCTCAGGTGTCATCCAGAGTGGTTTTTACCACATAAGGAATGTCACCTGGATTAAAGCTTTAATTTCACCTGGTCACCTGCCTTCACTGGTGCATGCCTTTATGACATCAAAGCTAGACTACTGCAACACTCTATACCTTGGGGTTAGTCAGGGGATTCTCTGTCACCTGCAGATGGTGCAGATCGCAGTGGCCAGGTTGCTGACAGGCCTCCAAAGGTCCTGCATGATCTGCACTGGCTGCCGGTGAGGTGGAGGACTGTTATCAAGGTGAGCTAGCTCACTTATAAGGCCCTATATGGTTCAGGCCCAGGTTACCCAAATGACCTCCTGGTCCCTGTTCACCCTGTGCATCCACTCCACTACTCCACTGAGGACCTCCAGGTGGTTCCTTGGGCCCGGCCCTGTGGAACTCGCTGTCAAGATTCTTGAGAGAGGCTCCATCTGTGGAGGCTTTCAAGCAGGGTCTGAAGGCCCATTTATTTAGAGAAGCTTATGGAAGCCAGTTATGGGTTATTTTATTGAAAATATTATTTTATTATCATTTACTTAAGAATTTACTGACTGTAATGACATATCTACTGCTACTGCTGATATTGTTGATATGTTATATATTTTGTATTCCTTTTCTGTAAAGTGCCCAGAGCCTCCGGGATTGGCGTGCTAAACAAATGTACAGTTAACTTACTAACCTCATTTAGACTTAGTCTGGTTTGCTCCGTGGCTTAAATGAACTACATATAATGGACCAAGTCCATGGTTCGTTAGATTGTTGTGGTGATAGTTATGTCAATTAATGCAAACGTTTTCTCATACAGGACCCACTTGTGCGGTGTTAGGAGATGTTAATATTTTGGGACACAATGTTTGGTAAGGGATCATTTCATAGCATAAGCTTGAATCAAAAATGATGTTTCAGTTGTGTATTTATTGGGACAAATCGCATACTCCAGTAAGATGCAGCAAATTTGGAAAAAGTATATCCAGTTATCGAGGTTTTAGATATACCCCCCATATCTGTATGTCAGAGTGTTTAGACTGGCTAACCTATACCACTGGGTGGATTTGTAATTTGTTTTTTGTTAACTATGTTAGTACACTAAACAACTGAATGCCCATTTACAGGCAGGACTCGAAATAGCATGGGTCTAATAAAAATATGCATACTATTTCATGAGTGGTCCATGACCCCATGACATCTTGAGTTGCACAGCCACAAGTAATGCCACACGGCTCATGGATCACAACTGAAATATCAGGCATATTTTTATTAAGCCTGTTCCATATTTGATTGATGCAACAGCATGGGTTTGTGCAGTAAAAAAGTTGAATTTGATGCTATATCAAGGAAGTTACAGTTAAAGTTCTTTAAAAAGCACCTCCTGAGTACAATCAAAATCCCGGAAAGAAATGAAGCCAGGTTTTTATTCTGAGGGACACAGAGTGAGAATATCTGCTTTGTAATCTGCCTAGAGTGGGAATAGCATGATATTCTTACTGTAGGTCCCTGGCATGCAAAAATAACCTTAAAATATTTGACCTTCTTATTTACACTGCCAATGTATAAATCAAATTATATCCACAAGATGATACCTGCTCTTTAAGTAGGGACTTTGTGGGGGTTCTTTTCACACTTCAGGCCCTCCTGTAACAAAGCGCATATGTTTTTCTATACAACACCCCCAACATCACTTACATATTTAAAACCTTTTTAGTGCTCTCAAATAAATGTAACAGCCCTTCAGTCCTCCTGTGGTCCCACTCATTTCAGAGTTTTAAATAACTGATTAGCAGTTTTTTTCTTGGGACAATACTAACTCTACAGAAAGTATTTATATAGATTTTCTAGAAGTGCTGTGTTTGTTAAACACAGTGAGGCAAGAGCTATGCATTTTCAGAGTTTTAGCACTTTTATGAGCAAAACGCTAATCAATTTTTAGAGTTAAATAAAACCCTGCATTTAGTTTTGTTCTTCCTGAATTAAAAGATATGCCACTTCTAAGCTAACCCTGACTGATATGCCCATCACAAAAAGTTTTACCACAGTGGAGGTGGAGTTTTCAGTATATGTGATGAGCTTCCTTGTCTCAGAAGGGACACACTAGTCACTTGGTTTGCCTGTTGATTTGGGGGACAATGGGGAGGGTGACAACTACAAGAATGAGAAGATTCAATGGGATGTGCCGATCTCACGTTAGAGTGAAGTCTCTTGAAGGTAATGAAACCAGTGCTGGACATCTGATGTAAAGATCACATGTGGACAAATATGTTCCTTCTATTTCAGGGACATCATGGCAAGAGACTTTCTGGGGGATGGTGAACCTAAAGTGAACACTAAATTATTATTTTACAACATTCCACAGTGCAAAAAGCACTACTTAGATTAGAATTTGTGCCCCCAGACCCTACAAGCTTAATGGCCACAGTTCCCTTGCCGCAGGGCAAGTGTCAGGCATGACAGGATTTATTTGGTGGCAGTAACACTGCCAGCTGTAATGTACTGTAGAACTGCTTTCTCCTGTGTTGCAACTGCACTTGCAGCCTGACCCTTGGGACTACAAACTAGATACAATATGTTTCAATAGCCAGATGTCAAAGTACTTGGGCATCAGGGATCGCATGGTGTGGCATTATTTGGGTCTAGATTTTCACTCTAATTTACAAGTCAGGTCTGAGACTCCGAATATGACATGAGCTACCAGTATTTGCCATTTGGCCAGTTCTTTTCAACATCACTGTCAGTGAGAAGACATTTTTCTGCATCTAACAGTGGTTTTCCTCTCAACTGGTTCTCACATTAACAACTAATTTCTTCCAACAGCACTTTCAGAATTCTGAATATTCCATTGCTTAACCTTGATACAAAATGGCCACCTTGGCAAAACTGGGTGAACACCACATGCCATCCAGGGGCCTTTTGCAAAGATAAGAGACTGCACAGCAGCATTAGAGAAACCCAGCTGTTTTTGGTGATCCATGTTAAGAACTGGCTGAAACCCCATCCACTTGCTGAGATATGCTAATAACTAGGGTTCTGTGAGAATGTCTCTTTGGTCTGCAAAGTTTAGGATAAATTCCTTTCTGAGAGTTCTTGTTTGAAGAGCTTGACCAGCCGCTAATTGTAGAGTTCAGCTGCCTGAGATACCTTGCTTCATGTTTGTGCACTCTGGTACATTCTGTGCTGGGATATTGCTGCCCAAAGTCTGCAAAGCATTCCGCCCCTGAACAAGAAAAGAAAAAAAAAAATATTACATGTCTTTTACCAGGGATCCAAGATATTGGCCCACAGGACTCAAAGAAGAGGGTGAGGTTGGCCACCTGAGTGAGGCTGATTTACATTTGATGAAAGTCTGTGACCACTATAAAACTTTGCTTATTCTAAAGTGGTAGGGGACAGTGAGGGAATAATTCTAAAGCAGGTTTTGTCATCCACAGCTTAAAGGGACACTGTTACCTTTCAATTAAATTCTGACTCCCCATAACAAATATGCCCTTGTAGCCTTCAATAAGGCTATTGCATTGTAATATGGTCCCAGATTTTCAAAGCTGCTGTTTTTTTTTTCCGCCTTTTTTTTTTATAATAATCGGCTAATTCAGATGATCCACTCCTACTGAGGCTTCCCAATGCTGCGGTGCATTCACTCATGAATATGGCATTGGAGCTCAGCTAAATGTGTGCATGGACTGTGTTTGAACATTTTTAACCAATATGAGCTGAACACCTATTCAGATAGACAACATCGAGCTGAACTTGTTAGTCTAATTCTTATTTAAAACTGAGCGGTGTAACCCAAATCTTATTTAAAGAGGGACTCAGGCTAAAATTTTTTGCATCAATAAAGAATTTGGATCAACATATCCTTAATCAGCCTCATGACAAAAATCAGATCTGCAAGTTACTTCGTTTAAAAGTTGCAAGTCATTTTGTAACCCTTAATTCACTTCCTGTTCAAAAGTTAGTTTTGCTCAGCCTGTCTTTCATGGGGAAAATAACCACCATCAAGATGACCATTACACCCAAAATTATTTACTTATTCAATAATATCCCCCTAAGTTTACCATCAGTCTTTCTAAAATCGACAAATTACTCGGTAACTTTATATGGGACAGTAAATTACCAAGATTTAGTCGTAACAAACTTCGTGCACACTGGAAAAAGGGTGGGTTTGGACTTCCCTGGTTCAAAGCTTATTTTTGGGCCTTCCGGAACTCTCAAACTATCAAATGGTTCCATAAGCCTTCACCTCACACACCGCTATGAGTTACAATGGAATCTGCATCCTCCCTTGGGGGAGTCCCTACAGCCTTCATCTTTAGTCCTCTCCCTTCCAAATTAAAATCTCATCCCACTATCTCAACCTCATTAATTGCTTTAGAAAATCAATCCATCTTCTGCCGCTCTTGGAGAAATAAGGGTATTTTTTTCTTAGGGGATATGTTAGATCAGAACTCTCTCACTCTCAAAACTTTTTTAGATTTATAGAAAATATGGAACTTGCCAAAACAAGATTTTGGAAGTATTTACAGATCTGTGCTGCTTATAACTCTTTCTCATTATATCCATAAATGTAATTTACATGACCAATACATTTCAAGATGGATTAAATTAACAGCAAAATGGAACAGCTCCATTTATAGAGATATCATGGATGTCTTACCCGACCAAACTCTATCAGCTAAAAACAAATGGAGTACCCTCCTTAATTATAATATCACGAATACACAATGGAGTAAATGTTGGAGTATATCCCATAATACATTCAAAGATGCACACAGTTCTTTAATTCAAATTAAATTCCTACATTCTTGGTATAGAACCCCTTCGGTATTACATCATATGGGACTCTTGAACAACAATAACTGCTGGCGATGCAACCTACCCAATGGTGATATCCTTCATATTCTATGGGATTGCACTCCTGTTAATAAGCTTTGGCATAAAGTTCACACATTTGCCTCTAAAGTAATCAGACAGAAAATCCTCCTAAACCCAAAACTTTTTTTGTTAAGTATACATATTCCAAACAACTCTACTCTCTCGCATGCACATTTTAGATGGCTAAATATATTGTTCCTCATAGTTAAACGCCTGATCCTTATGAACTGGAGATCTACTCATATACCAAGCTTTTCAGATGTTCTTCAAAACCTATCTCAGTATGCATCCCTAGACCGGTTATCTCACAGCACCCTTGACAGACCCAATATATTTGATAGATGCTGGCAGGACTATTTCAAATATATTAATACTACTAACATCTCTATGCCCTAATTTATAAACATTCAACCCCTTTGTTCCCCTCATCAGATCTACATTAGATTAGGGACAACAATAACCTAGGGCACAGATATCCTTTTTTCTTCTCTTTTTTCTTTTCTTCTATTACTCTTCTTTGTCTACTCTCTTATTCATCTTTTACAGGTCACATGATTCACTTTCTTCTCTTTTTTCATGTTTAGCATAATCATCAATCACTTACAGACTCAATTTCAGATAATCACTGACTCTTCTATCTATATTTAGTGGATAATTTAAACTATGCTACCTTCTGACCCATTATGACTTCCTCATTATTCACTGCTAGCTCTGTCTCTTGTTGGTTATAACTTAAACCTAATTCAAGTACAGTGATGTTTTCTCTTCATAGTATGCATAATGTTATCTTTGCTCCTTATATGGAAAATGCAGTATACTGGTACTATCTGTTTTGTTCACTTATATGAAAATTTTCAATAAAAAGATAAAGTGAAAAAAAAGTCAGTTTTAGTGAAGAGCTGCTGCTGATGTCATCTCCTGAACTCACAACCTAGTCCTGCCTGCAGCCTACCTTATATGACTTATTTCTCCTATGTTACTTAAAACTGCAGGTGTAGTAAACATCTGAAAAGGAAAACTGACATTGGGTGGGTCACCACATACACTTCCATAATGAGTAGATGCAAGGTACAGTACTTCAGAATGTGACGGGGGGGGGGGGTGGAATGCAGTGACAAACATGGCCTTAGAATAACAAAGTTGTGCGCAATTTTTAAAATACTGTAGGTATGAGATTTCAAAATGTCACCAGGTTGCAACTGTGGAATGCAGCAATGACACAGTCCCAGAAAGTAGCTGGAACACATAATTTCTGAATGTGGCAATAACGAACAATTTTGGAATGTGGCAGTGACAAACAATTTCAGAATGTGGTAGTGATGCACAATTTCGGAATGCAGTGGTGACACACAATTTCAGAATGCAGTGGTGATGAGCAATTTCGGAATGCAGTGGTGACGCACAATTTCAGAATATAGCAGTGATGCACAGGTTCGGAATGCAGTGGTGATGCAAAGTTCGAATATGGCATTGATGTATACAGGTTTGAATGTAGGTGGTGACATGGTTTCAGACTGTGGAGTTAGACATAGTTTTGGAATGTGGCGGTGACATATTTTCAGAATGTGGCGGTGACACTCAATTTCAGAATGTGGTGGTGATGCTCAATTTCAGAATGTGGTGGTGATGCATAATTTTGGAATATGGTGTGACGCACAATTTGAGAACATGGCAGTGATAATTTTGGAATGTGGCACTGAAATACAACTTGGTGGGGACGTGTAATTATGGAATTTGGCGGGGATGCATAATTTGGGAATGGGGAAGGGATGTGCAATTTCAGAATGTAGCAGGGATGCATAATTTCGAATGTGGCTGGGATGCATAATGTTGGAATGTGATGGAGATGTGATTCTGGAATATGGCAGGGACAAGCAATTTCAGAATAAATGGTGTGTCCTGTCACATTCTGACAGCGCGCATCCCCACTATATTCCAAAATTGCCAGTCCCCACCAGATTCCTCAATGTGTGTCCCTATCACATTCCGAGACTGATTGTTCCACCACTTTTTGAGATGGAACATCCCTGTCACATTCTGAGATTGCATGTCCCCCCACACAACATTTTAAAATTGTGCACCACCTTGACATTCTATGCCTTGGTTCAGTGCTGCATTCCAAAACCACCTTCTGACGTGTTCTAAAGTACAGTGCCATGCATCAGAACATTTTGGAAATGCAAGCACTGCAGCCAACCCCATGTCATTTTTTTAAAGGATTACTATAGCTATAGTTGCTTCAACTTTGGAAAAGCAGGTCCTATAAGGTTGCTGACAGGGAGGACTAGAGTGTGAGTTCAGGAGATGACATCATCAGTGGCTCTTCACTGAAACTGACTTTTTTGAATATGTAGTGAAATCAGGGTTACAAAATAGCCCATAACTTTAAAACAAAGTAATGCAGAAACCTAAGTTTTGGTATGAGATTTTTTTGGGGTATGCTTATCTAATTCTGCAATATAGCACTTTTGACGGGAGTCCCTCTTTAAAACCGAGCGGTGTAACCCAGTTAAATTTATGTTTTAAAAATTGCAAGCAGTGATTCCGTGCATGCAAATCAGCATTGCTGCTGATGCACATGCCCAGAGTCACAACGTTGAAATTTTAAACATAAATTTATGCATGTCCAGAGTCACCACCTGACATTTTAAACATTAATTTAATTGGATTACACCGCTCAGTTTTAAATAAGACAGACTAGCAAACTCAGCTCGATGTTTTCTACCTGACATGGTGTTTAATTCATATTGGTTGAAAATGTTTAGGCTCAGTCCATCCATGAGTTTAGCTGAACTCTTGCACCATATTGGTGAGTGAACACATTCGAGCACTGAGCGGCCGTGCTAGGACTGGGTCGTCCGATTTAGGGGATAGTATTACATATATATATAAAAAAGTACAAAAAATCTGCAAATTTGAAAATCTGGGATCATGTATAATACAATAGCCTTACTGAAGGCTACAGTGGCATATTTGATATGGGGAGTCAGAATTAATTAAATAAAAAGTTGACAGTGTCCCTTGAAAACACTTAAAAGCTCTGTGGTTTGGTTTCATCCCCAAATTTGGTATTTTATTCGAAAACATTTAAAGGCTGAAGGCACGAACAAAAGCTTGTACTCAATCTCTTCAGCAGTGAAAAATGAAACACTTTCTCATTTTTAACATTTTCTTGTTGATAGAGGGTGAGGCACAGCACAAACACTCATAGGGAAGGCGCCAAAATCATACTGAAATGACCCTTTCAAATGTATGCCCTTCTCACTCATACTTTTTTCAACATTCCAATACCCCAAGTAATTTCGATCAGAGGGCTGTGGGTTCAGCTCCCACATCTGGCGCTTGGGTTAATATCCCAGTACTGACACTGTAGTGCAGCATGAGAGGGGTGCTGCACTTCTGAGGTGCTGTCTTTCGGATGAGACGTTAAACCGAAGTCCCATCTACCTGGATTGGAGGTAGTTCAGGTGGATGTTAAAGATCCCATGGCATTTATTGAAAAGAGTAGGGAAATTTCCTCGGTGTCCTGGCCAAATTTCCCTCATTCACTAAAAATACCACCAACAGTTTCATCTGGTTCAAGGTCAGTTGACATTCATCTGTATCCCCCTCCCCTGGGTCGTGCCTGAAAACAGCCAGGATTTGTCTAGTGCACTTACCTGGTCAACAAAAACTAAATAAATAATAAATAAGTAATGAAATGCTGAACAAGGATACACAACTAGCACAAATGTAAAGAAAAGAAGAGTTACACAAGCACATGTAACAGTAGCTCTTCGAGAGAATCTCCACCATTGTGCCACACCTTTGTAACTGTAAGCCATCAGCATCAGAACCACTCGGAAACTTTTTATAGCCGGGGCTGCCCACAATGACGTGCAGCATTGACGTGTATATTTCATTTATTTATTTATGGCTTTGATAACCGGGTAAGTGCACTGATCCAGGAATCCATTTTCTGGCACGACCCAGGCCAAAATATAACTGGGTGTCCCCAACACTCCTCAGTTCCCCACCAGAAATTAGCCTTGGAAGTCTTCTTACCATGAGGAACCAGGAGACTAAACGGATACCAAACAGACAAGGAGAGGCATGTGACTGGAAACACGATGCATGGAAAAAGGCCTTAGGCACAGCAACTGATGTAATCCTCAGAAGACAAAGGGGGAAGGAGGGCGTGTACGGCATGGCCAAATGTAGGAGATTTGCTCGAAGATCTACTGTTGCGGTAAGTTCTTACACAACTGTTCTGTCTTCATCAAGAATATTTCCTCCATCAGGCCACACCTTTGTAATGAGCCCCCAGCAGTACGAAGCAGCCCTGGAGGATGGCACAGTTTGATAAGTGATCAGGACAAAAAGCCTGATCATTACAGCAAGACCAAAGCCAGCTCGTCTATGAGAGACAATAAGACCAAAGCCAGCTCGTCTATGAGAGACAATGTCCAAACTGCAGTGTTTAGTGAAAGTGTGGACAATGCTTCATGGTGCAGCAACACATATGTCAGCTGAAGACATTCTAGAAACAAGCAGCAGAGGTGGCCATATCCATTGTGGAGTGACCACAAACAGTACCAGGAAGTTCTTTACCATGCTGCCTTTAGCAAAACATAAGACAACTAGTCAGTCATTTGGACAGGCATTGTTTAGACACAAGAGGGTCCTCTTTGCCAGGGACAAAGGAAACAAAATGCTGGGAAGTTTTTCTGTTGTTCTTAGTGCAAGAACATAGTATCTCAGTGTTCTATGTACATCAAGATGTGATAGGGTTGAATAAGGCCCTGCCCCATTTGTTATACAGAAGGAGTTTAAACACAAGGGTCTGTTCCAACCTCTTCTTTTCTGTCTCTTGTCTGTCTGGTTGTGCAACCAAATTTTCTTGTGAGACCTAGGAACTGATCACACTGACAGTATTGCAATTTTCTGCCTCTCGCTATCTCTCTGCCTTCCCTTGCTATTTCTGTCTTTTCATCCCCCTAGCATATCTGCAGTTATAAAAAACATATGTGAATCTCTCAATAAAACTGTATGTGAAACTGGGATCCCTTTGTTTAAAACTGTTTATAGTTATACTGTTGAAATGATTACAAAAAGCTATTTGGAACTCAAGGGGTTAACCTGAAATGCAGTTTTTAAGCCTTTTGCAGAACTGTAAACAAGAGGTCATGTCTGGGTCACTATGTTCTTTTTGCTGCACGTGCATCAAAACTGACAGGACCATTCTGTAAACTTGAAAGAACATTCTGTGAGAAGCAGGCTCCTTCCCAGACAAAGACATATAAAAAGAGCAACAATGCTTTTGCTAGAAGACAAGGAGAGTGAGAAACAGATCTGAAATAGAGAAGAGATACTCAGAAGGAGGATTTTGATTTCTCTGTTTGTACTGCTTTTCTTTTGGTAATCACTCCTGGACTTGCTGCTGCTGAATCCATACCTTTCTTTTATGCTTCCCTGGTACCATGTCTAGTACCCATGAACAAAACTCCTGGCTAAGAGTATGCATGGCGCAAATCCCACTTAGGCCGACACCATCTGTCACCAAGGTAGAGGTCAGGAAGCATTGGAAAACCAGGAGCAGTTTCAAAATTCACAAATAACATTTTATTTTTCTCAATATCAGCAAAATAAAAAAAATTGTTCAGAATAACTGTTTACCAAGGCAGTACACACAGAGAAAACTAAGTCCTCCTTCTTAGAGTATCTCTTAATTCCAAGTTTCAGTCTCTCACTCTCCTTGTCTCTCTAGCAAAAGCGTTGTTGGCTGGCATGCTCGGGGTAATAAATAGGAAAGGGTATCATTTGATTCACCTTCAAGAAAAACTTAGGATTCATACGCAAAGAAACACTGTCCTTATGAAAAATCAGATAAGGAAGGGCTCACACATTAAATCATGAAGCTCAGAAATTTTACGAGCATGGCAACTAAAAATGTTTTCCTTGATAGAAATCATACGCTGCCATGCTGCAGTAGGCTCAAAAGAAGCCAGCATCAATTTCTCAAGTATGAAATTCAAGTCCCAAGGCAATACAGTCCCCACTGCTTATAACGGGTGCATTTGTGTAAACACATTCTGTCTGTTCTAATGGGTGGTCGCTGTAATGCTCAGTTAAAAAAAGGTGCCAACTAGTATTATAGTTACAGTACAGTGTCCCTACTCCTGGCCATTTGCACTGACACTGGCACCCGAATTCGCCTTGGGTACGCTGTCTATCTGATCTATGAAGCCAATTGCTGGGCCTGCAATTCCTGCTTATTTCTGGTTCTGTAACTCTTTTTACTTGACTCTGAGCTGCTGATGTTGTGTGTTCTGTACTCGCACCCTAGCATATTATTACCGACCTTTGTCTGCTCCCCTCTCCCCAGCTGGATACCCGACAATGCACTCACACTTTCCCATATTGTAAATACAAAACCAGGCTTATCGGCTAGCCCTGTCTCACTCCTGAGAGTAAAGTAATTTCTTTACAGTGGACCCCATTTCATTCTCACAGTTGATCACACAGCTAACTGACAGAAAGAATGCCCGAAATAGACAGCGCACCTAATACATTATATACGGCGCCAGTTAACAGAGTTGCCAATGGAAATGGCAAGTGGAAAACAGGATTTGCCCACTAAATCCGATTGTCCATAATACCCATGGATAAGTGGTGGGTACTGTACTGAATTACAGATAGGAAGTTTCATATGTAGAATACCTCTTAGAAAAATACAGGACATATCTAGTTGGGCAACTGTATGGCCATCAATAGGGGCATGGAATGCTGATATAACAGCCAAATGCACCTTATCAGATGACTACTGAAAGCTTGAATCAGATAAGAAAAATAAATATTCCAGAACAGAGTTCACAGGACATGTAAAAGGGTCCAGACTCCAGGAAACAGACCACAAAGTGAACCACTTCCATTTCAAGGAATGTGTCTGTTAGAAAGCTTCCTACCTGCAATCAGGGCATCATCAACCTTAGGGGACAACACAGAGTGTGCAATTAATATGTTTTCAGAAGCCATACATGCAGGAGTAGGGACTTTGGGTCCAGATGGACCACAGACCCCTGACCTGTGACAACGGACCCCGACACAGAGGTAGCAGAACAGGATGCTCCACCGTCAGATACTGTAGGACTGGAAACCAAATCTGGCAAGGCGATAAAGGAGCAATGAGGATGAGAGTGGCACTCCCCACTTTGAGCTTGAACAGGACTCTCTGTGTTAGAGTAATGGGGAAAATGCATACAGGAATTTCCCTTTCCAAGACAGGCTCAATGTGTCTCACCAAAAAACTCCAGGCCCTGGAGCAAGTGAGCAGAAACGTGTCAGTTTTGCATTGTGTGGGGATGCAATAATGTCCAACTCTGGATGACCCCACCTTGCAAAAAGGTTGTTTATCATGGAGGTCAGCAGTTTCCATTTGTGTGTTAGGGATTGATATCTGCTAAGCTTGTCTGCTGAGATATTTCAGAGACCTGGGAGAAACATGGCGATGAAGCTCGTGAAGAGATTGCTCAGTACCACACTCTCATTGCTTCCTTGCACAGGAGCTAGTAGAGAGTGCCCCCTTGTTTGCTGACATAGTGCATGACACTGTCCATCTGAATTAACAGAGGCAGAGATGATTCTGAAATGCCTGGAGGCTGTATAAGTCACTTCTCATCTCCAAAACATTTATGAGCAGGTTGGCCTCCACCTTGGTCCAGGACCCTTGTGTCTGGAAGGGGCCTACATGAGCACCACAGCTGGAGCCCAAGGCATTAATGGTGAGGATCTACACAGGACCCGATACAAGGAGTGCCTTTTATTTATTTATTTTTTAATTTTTGTTTTTAAGGGGTAGATGCTCTAGTCATAGGAATGACTATTTTTAGGCACGATCCAGGAGGTTACAGGAGTGGCAGTACAGTGTACAAATACAGCAAAGAAGGAAAAAGCAAGGCAACAAAAAAAATAGTTTTTGAGTAGGTTGCTGTGGTCCATCCACCATGGAAGTGCTCTGCGAAGAGGAGACATGATGAGAACCACTTGTTCTAACCCATTCATCAGCTGATCCCACTGAACCCAGAGTGTCTACTGTGGAACTCTCATATGAAGTTAAGCAAACACCACTGTCACTATGGCAGCTGCCATCAAGCCCAGGAGGCGTAACATCGACTTGGCAGAGATGCAGTGGTTCCTGTAAACCAAGTCTGAATGAGCAATCAAGGTGTCTGTCCTGTCCTGAGGCAGGAAGGCACATCCGGTTGCCGTGTTCAGTACCACTCCAATGTAGTGCAGGCATTAACTTGGGGTCAGCACAAACTTTGGCACATTCACAGTGACTCCCAAGGCATCAAACAGTTTTCCTGTTTGAGAAAAGGAGTGAAATAGAGTTTTCCTGGAATTGGCTTTTAGAAGTCAATTGTTCAGATAAGGGAGACACAAAGCCTCTCCCTGCAAAAGGCTGCTGCTGCCAAGCATCTGGTAAAGACTCAAGGCGCAGAGGATAAACCTACAAGGAACACTTTGAACTGGTAATGCCTGCCCTCCAGGATAAAGTGGAGATACTGTCTGTGGTACTTCCCGATCGTGATATGAAGATATGCATCCTTCATATCAAGGGAACAAAGCCAGTCCTCTGTTTATAAGAGGGGAATCCAGGCTTGCAGAGACACCATTCGAAACTTCCTGTACTCAATGTACAGACTGAGGTCTCTGAGATCTAATACAGGACACAGATCTACTGTCCCTTTTGGGACTATGAAGTATCTGAAACAGAACCCTCTGTTTATGTCTTATGGAGGAATTGGTTCCATAGCACATTTTTGAAACAGGGTCTGAACTGCCTCTTTTAGCGGGGACAAGTGGCACAGAGGATGATCTGGAGGGGTTTCTGTTAACTTCAGACCACGTCTCTTTGCTATTATTTCCAGAACCCATTCATCCGTAATGCAGGGAGATCCTTGGTGGGACACTGAAGACAGGCAGAACCGGGGGCAGCAGGGCCACGGAACCAAATCCTTAGGATGCTTTGGCATGGTTACCAGGGGGAGGGAACCACCACATCTGCCATAGCTCTGCTGATGGTATGTATGGTTACCCTGGCAGCAGGCCGATTAAAAGATCCCCTACCACGCCCTCCAGTGAGTGTTGGGTAAAGGGATTTAACAGACCTTAAAGTCATCGTAGGGGATTGAAGGTCACAAAGTGATCCTTCAACATCATATCCAAACAGTCTGGAGCCTTTGAAAGGAGCATTCAAAACAGTTTGCTGCACATCTGTAGTAAAAAAAAAAAACTACTAAAAGCCAGGAATAACATTTTATGCAAATACCAGAGTCCGCAGCCCTGGAAGAGGGATCGGAAACATCATAAGCTGAACACAGCAAATGTTTGCCAACTTCAGCACCAGACGACAGGATTTTGAGCAAGTTAGTCTCGGAAAGGCCATCAGATAAAGCCTGGGCTGCAGTATGTGCAACCTTCCAGAAACTATTCTGATATTTTATCACATGGGCCTGGTAATTTGTAATCCTCAGGCCCAAGCATACAGAAGCATAAGTATGCTTGCCCATAACATCCAGCCTCCTAGAGTCTTCATCTGGGGGCAAAGTACTCATGTGCTTAGGAGCTCACATGTGCATAGGAGATTTACAGCAATCATAAGCAGCTATAATGACTACACAATCAGTTTCAGGTTGACTAGCACAGTAAGGCTTAGCAGATGGAGCAAGGTTCTGCTTATCATCTTTCCTTGGAACTACAGGCAGGGTATTAGGCTTATGCCATGCAGCAGAGGTAGCATCCTCTAAGGTAGGATAAACAGGAGGGAATCTGAATGGAAATTGTACAAAGAACCTCGATAAATTCCATAAGATTCCTTACTTTGACTTAAGCAAGACGTTTTACTGTGCCATGCAGAAGGTAGCCGAAGAAGTTAGAGGATCTGGGAACATCAAAGGATCTAGTTAGATGGGTGAGAAAATGATTTTGGGGAGAGGGGGGACAGCAAAGGGTGGTGGTAAATGGGGTCCAGTCAGGGGAGAAGGAGGTCACGAGTTGGGTGCCACAGGGTTCCATTCTGTGGTCAGTCTTTTTCAATATGTACATCAGTTACACAGTAGAATTCTGTGGCATGCCAGACAATGAGAAAGGGGTTAGAGAGCTGCAAAGGGGCCTGCAAATATTAGAGTAGTGGCACAAAGATTAGAGTTGTGGTCCAAGGTTTGGCAACTGAAATTCAACTCAGCAGGTCTGGAGGATTCCAATGAACCAATGAACCACACAAAAAATTTCAGAAAACGTTCATATAGGAATCTTTATTTTCAAATTCACCAAGCTGCTGCCCCCCAACATTTTGCGGTGTCCCTGCCAGCTTTTCCAAGGGGGAGTAGTCCTGCAAGTTTAGATAAAATATTCTAAGTTTACAGTTTACTTTTAGATCAAGGTCCTGTTAGTTGCACCAATATCCTGATTAGGACCAACAAAAATATTCATTACATTTGTATAGTATATATCGCATTTTCGGTAAGGCTAACATCTTACGCCACAATCGTAGAAAATTCTGTTCCTTTTGAAAGATGGTCACATGGCTTTGTGTGAACCATGTTAGAGTTTTGCCCTGTGGTGCAAACCTGGCAATGAACTTTGCATATTCAAGTAATAAATATTTTTGTTGTATTTTGCTGAATTTGAAAAATAATAAATTTTGAAAATAAAGAACCTTACATAAAGACTACCAAAGACAGTGAAGCTCGCGGTGAACCTGGGCCTCTCTCAAGGAATGACATCACATCACTCCAGCACCATCGGGCCAGTGCGGGAGTCGTGTGTCTTAGAAAACAGCCAAATTTTAAAGAAAAAAGAAATTATTAAATTCCTTTGGGTGTGTATAAGAGGCAGGCAAAAATGCCTGACTGAGTACACTCTCTGGAGACCTCTCTCTGACTGTGCACCTCTGCAATGCATGGATAGTAATATAGATCCTCACCTGATACTTGCATACTGCAGGTCATCTCGAGACACACTGTTGAGAAGATCATCCAGTGTGAAGTCATGTGCAAGTAGCTGAAATAAAACCAGGAGAATTAATGAGGATATACAGTAACCTGTATAGGCGAATGGGGGGTTGGTTTGAGACTAGAGGTGGGATTTACCTGTCACAGAACTTAATATGCTAAGGTCATACACTGTCCAGCTGAATCAGGAAATCAGACACAACACTGAAGGCTCTCCTTCAGGACAGCAATAATTAACAAACCTGATTTTGCTACAGTAGTTTTAGAATAAAACAGAACAGAGCGGGTCTGTATTTTTTCTTATATACATTTTCTTCCTGGTCCCTGTGTTGGGTCACCCTCCTTGGGACTTTGGGAAAATATCCAGTCTCATCTACCACTAGCCTACTTCCAGTGCAGATCTATGGATGACAAGATCCATGGTATGAGACCAGAGTGTACCCAGGCCATCATTCTGACAGGACCGGGCTTCTCCCACCCCCCCAAGTCCCTCCCTTTACCCTCCACCCACTTGATGGCACTGCTCGTGCCACTGTTCGTCACAGATGTTGCAGTGAATATTCTGGGGGAAGCAAGTTCCCCTGCCTGCCAGAGGGTGTGCTATGGAGCTATCAACTCCCTGCGCTCAAACATGCTGCTATCAGCAGCACTATCTCCTCCAGATATTGTGGGGCAGCTACCACTGGATGATATCCCACATCGACTGGGTCACCACATCTGGCTGGTCCGTGCAAAATAGGTGCTGGGACCGCAGCAGGCCCAACTCCCACTGCATGTGGTGCATCTGCCAGCGAGTCCAATGGGTCATGCTGGTGGATGTCCAGGGCAGGATGAGAGCACCCAAACTGAAATGACTGACAAAGGAGGTGAGATCCAATGCCCAGTCCTCTGGGAGGCAAGCCTTAGCCTGCAGGGAGTCAAGTTCTACCCCAATGAACTTGATCATCTGACTTGGCAGGATTGACTAGAATGCCCAAGTACTGACACGTCTAGAGGGCAAGATTCCTGGACCTCTCCACAGCTTTTTGGATGACCTGGCTATCAGCCAGTCATCAAGGCAGGGATATACTCTGACACTCTTGCACACAGGAAAGCCACCAGCACTAACAAGTACTTGGAAAGACCAGGCGCAGACAAAACCCGAAGAGAAGGCACAGGGGTGTGTCCTTGCATACGCACTGTGCTCAGCAGAGTATAGTAAAAAAATCCAGGCAGAGGCAACAAACCAGGAAGGGGCAACAAAAAGAGGAAAGCAAGGACATTGTGAGACACATTGTGTCTGTGTGGTGCTGAGCCCTTTTGCCTTTCTTGTTCGCTATGGGACAGTGATGCCACCAGCCAAATACACAAACAAGAACAACTTACCAGGCAGGCAGAAAAACAAAGGAAGGAGGATTACAGGAAGAAACTGATTACTTGAACTCAGACATGGCAAATGGGGGTGGGTGGGCCTATTGTTGGTGTGGCGTGGTTTTGGTTTATGTGTACATAATGGGGGGGGGGGCAGCATTGCATCAGTTTTGAGTACAAGTTTAAAATTCCTGGCTACACCCCTGGAAGGGCATGACCTGAAACTGGTACAGGATCTCCTCAGCATGGAACCGAAGGTACTGGCAATGGGACGGACAAACTGGGATGTGGAAGAATGCATCTTGGAGGGTCAGGGAGCAGAACCATGTGCCCTGCTCCAAAGATGCAACAATTTGATTCAGAGTGACCATCTGGAACTTGTACTTATGAATGAACTGGTTCAGATTGTGCAGATCCACTTTGGAGCACCAGTCCCCATCTGTTTTGAAATCAGGAAGTACCTTAACATATATCCTGGAGTGGCCAGGGCATCTGGAACATGGGCTATGGCCACACGCTTTAGAAGCTGAGTGATATCAGCTTGTAGTGTGGAAGTATCTTTCGGCACCCTGGACTTCTTAGGCAGCCCTCTGTCCACCATGTCTAGAACACACTTGTCTGAGGTAATGGCAGACCACTGTGGCAAGAAGTGGTGCAACCAACCCCTGATGAGAAGCTGGTACAGGGGACTGGAGAGGAAGAGGATGACACCCCACAACCCATCACTGATTAGCCTTTTCTGTTACAACTAATAATGTAACATCTGATAAAAAGTTACAGAGGTAATCTTTGATAATTAGTCAAATACAGAAATATTTTATGTCTCAAAAACTAAATAAAGCTTCTGGAATAGATGGAATTCCGGCTGAACGTTTTCAATATAACGTCGAACGGTGGACTGAAGTATTCTGCAGGTTGTTTATAGATAACACAAATTCGGCTAATATTCCATTTTTTTTTTTTTTTTTTTAATTCTATCTTTTTGCCTCTACCTCGGTCGTCGATCTTGGCCCTGGTCATGGTGTCCCTTGGGCTTCCACCACCCATATCTGGCTGCACTCTCCCGCCCCCCAGGGTGGGGTCACGGCACCGTTTGGGCACCAGTGCCGTGATCCTAGTGACTGGTTGGGAGAGCTGGCTGGGTTGCTAATTGAAGCCCAGGGACAGGGCATCATGGAGACGGCCGGGTAATGTGTTTTTTCTCCCCCTGTAAGCTGGTGCTGGGATGTGCAATGACGTCCTGCGTCTGTCCCACTCGAGAATGTCTTGCCTGTGTCGGTGCATAGCGATGACCCGGCCTTCGCCATGTGTCGCTCCTGCACCACTCACAACCCCCCCCAGAGAAGGAGAGCAGTCCTGGGGACGCTTGATACTTCTCTCCCCGGCTGGCCCTCTGACGACCTGGATCCGTTCCTGAACCCTGGTCGCTGGCGTCGCAAGCGGAAAAACAACCGCTGCGCTGGTGGGCCGGTCCTTCAGCTAATATTTCTAAATCTTGTGTCTCTGCAGAAGTAGTAGTACCAGTTTATAAAAAACAATGTAGGCAAGAACCTGCTAACTATAGGCCAATTGCCTTACAATGTATATTGGTATCAATTTTTTCTTGTGTTTTAGTAGATAAATTAAATGGGTGGATAGATGAATGTAAGGTTTTAAGTACTAGACAATTTGGCTTTAGGGAACGTTTTTCAACAGTTGATATTGTTTTCATAATAGACCATATTATAAGAAAAACAAAGGTTCTATTTAAAAATGGTTTGTACCTTGCATTTATTGATATGTGTGCTGCCTTTGATAATGTTAACTGAATTATTTTACGGGAAATTTTAAGAAATTGGAAAATAGATGAGAAGTTACTTCTACTGATACAGAGACTTCGTATAGATACACATATTCAAATAAGGTACAGAAGTGATGGCAAATTGACAAAACCCATTAGCGCTGTCAAAGGGGTAAAACAAGGATGCTTACTAGCCCCGGTCCCATTTTATATATTTACCAACTTGTATATAATCTTGATAAACAAGACACTGATGCTCCCAATGTGTATAGAATAACATTAATATACTTTTAAATGCATACAATGCAGTCCTAATTTCTAAATCAGCTAAATGACTCCAACTTGCTCTAGACTCTGTAGTGAATACTTTAAATAATCTACAGCTTAAAATAAATATAGATAAAGCAAAGGTTATGATTAATAAACCTAAGAGTCTAAGATACACGTGGGGGATTAATGGAACACCACCGGAAGAGGTTTCAAAACTGCTTGAAAACTATGGAACCAATACAAAATCTGTTTATTACCACTGAATTTTGAGAGCGGAGAGTGGTATACTCCCGTTGAAAGCACTTTCTGAAATGAGGTAAATGAGCTACTTTTTAAAAGTGTTTACAAATAGAGAAATAAATCCTTTATTATATGGTTGTTGGTTAGAAGAGTACACAATGGGGGTTGAGAAACTAACAACAAAAATGGAAAGGGACCTGGGGGTAGTCATATCAGATGACCTAAAGGTGGGCAAGCAATGTGAGAGGGCAGCAAGGAGGGCTGGGGGGGGATACTGGGATGCATAGGGAGAGGCATCACCAGTAGAAAACAGGAAGTTATTATCCCTCTGTACAGACAGCTGGTGAGACCCCATCTGGAGTACTGCATGCAGTTCTGGAGACCCAGTCTCAGCAAAGACAAAGACAGGATGGAAGCTGTCCAGAGGAGGGCAACTAAAATGGTGCAGGGTCTGCACTGGAAGACATAGAAGAGAGACTTAAGGAGCTTAATATGTATAGCCTCGAGGAAAGGAGGGAGAGGGGACATGACAGAAACTTTCAAGTACCTCAAGGAATCAACAAAGTCCAAGAGGGTAGCATCTTTCAAAAAAAGAGGCGTGCAAGAACAAGGGGGCACAATTTGAAGATAGAGGGGGGGTGGCTCAGAGGTAATTTAAGGAAGTCTTTTTTCACAGAGTGGGTTGTGGATGCATGGAACAGCCTTCTAGAGGAGGTTGTGGAGTCAAAAACAGTGGTGGAATTCAAGCATGCATGGGACAGTCACAAAGCAATTCTAGGGAGTGGGGGTAGGAAGAAGTAGACTGCTGGTTAACTAGGATCTGCAACTTATCCATTAGGTAGGGAAATGGGCATACTGGGTGGGCCAAGCGGTCCTTATCTACCGTCAAATTCTATGTTTCTACGTGGCGCCTGACGTCATCAATGTCAGTAGGAGCTAACCGGCTTGATCTTTCTCTGAAAGGCCTCTTGTCATGAAGGCGAAAGTGGTGTTGGGCACCGGTGACACAACCTACATCCCACTGTTTCAGGGAGAAAACCTTCCTTCTCTTGGGCAGTCTTCAGCTAATTTTCTCTTTCCAACCTTCAGGAATAGGTGACTCTCCAAAGTCAAACAGGTCGGGGGATACTACATCTTCTCCTCGGCGGCACTTGGACAGCAAGACAATAGTATCTGCGCAATACACCTTGGCTACTGTAAGGTACACCCACGAGTGATTTTTTACATACCTGCTGGTGACATTCTGGATCTGTATAACTCTCCTGCATAGGCATGAGCACGAACAGGAAGCACACTTGGTTTTACTAAAAGCCCATCAGGCAGTTTTCCTTCATCGGGAACATCCAACATAAGGATCCTGTTGTTTATATCTTTTCGCATACGAACCTCCCCACTGAAACTGCACTGTGCGTTCTGAGGAAGAATAATGGTTTCGGGGTCCTATTTCCATACAGATCCCACTAGTTCATCCTTATCATTTTCCTCTGGTTGCAGGTGCTTATCATAAGACTTCTTGACTACAGCATGTACATGCATTGCCTTTCCACTTTTTTTCTTTCATTGTTCTTGGCACTTTTGAGCCAGGCGGCCAAGCATGTGAGTGTTGGTGCCAATTAGTATAGGGACTCCGTCAAATAAACCAGAAGGTGGACAGACTAGCACAATTCTCTCTACTGATTTATCCACGCCAGCCACAGTGGACGGGAATGAAAGCCACACACTCACAAATCCAAAGTACAGATAAGATGTTTCATTCAGGCCCCACACATGCAATCCATCTAGCGGCTGTAAGGGATGGTCAGACAGGTGTTGAACATACCAGTCCTCGACTATTATTGTAACTTGAGACCCACTGTCAAGAATAGCTCTGGCCCAGATACCATCCACATGTATGGTAGTCTCCATGGTGGGACCTACCACTTCCGACAAATCATGATGCAAATTGTCTACAGAAACAGGAACGAAGGACCTGGCCACAAAGGCATTGTGTTGAGGTTGCGCCGAAGCGCCACTGGAAATATCTTGCCTCAGATACCTTTCTGTAAGCAATCTGTCTCTAACCCTGACTGGATCTTCTCAGGATCAGCACTCCCTCCTCTGGTGGCCATCCTTTCCACATTTGTAAAAGAAGACACCTTCTCTAGGCCGTTGGGGTTGAGCTGGCATGTTGTGATCTGGCCGGCAGTCCTGGGTAGTAGGATAGGAATATACGTTTGCGGTTCGTGCAGGGGCACTGACAGATGAAAGTCCTGGTCATGACTCTCTTTCTCCTTGCACACCTGAGGTTGTACAACTGCATTTCATTAATTCTTGCATCATGCCAGATAGTTCAGCTACTTTGGCCTCTAATCTTCCTGGCGCAGGTGTTGCCTGGGTGTGTGCTCCCACTCTCATAGTAGATGCATGCTGATAGGTATCTTGGTCTTTATCAGAGGTGGCCTTAGCACTGGCACCTGTTGTCAACTCTTGCTTCTTGATTAGTGGCGCACCAGCAGGGACTTGGGTGACAGCCGCAGAGGCGCAAGAGGGCCCCCATTGTACCACTCTTTGTTCCATCTCTTGCACTTCCTTCATCCACAAGTTATAGGAGGGGGGGGAATCTCTCCGATCCAGCAACCGCAACTTGAGCAGCAGTAAATCAGAATAATGGGCAGACTTAAGTATTTAATTCAACCTGGCTTGGTTCAGCTTACCCGGGACCACGCTTCCCTTCCAAAAACACTTCTGTAGAGTTCGTTCAAGGCGGGGTATATACTCAGACAAGGGCTGCCCTGAATTTTGTTGAGTGGTTTTAAACCTCCACAAAAGATCCTCACCAGATTCAGGACTTCCAAACACATCTTCCAAACCAGCTAAAATGGCTAAATAATCTTGAGCAGAGGCATCTGGGTTATCAGCTCGCACAGAGTGGACAGCATCCAGAGCAGGACCTCGCAGACTTTCCCTTAACCGTTTTCTTTTCTCTGCTTCTTTGCACTGCCACTATTGGACAAAAGGGGCTACATAGTCCATCCAAGTCTCTAGGTAATCTTCCCCATGGGGTGTGGGAATAATGCCAGAAAACACTCGCAACCTGTAGTAGGAGTCATGACTCACTGAGGGCACACAGACAGAGATAGGTACTGGAGCTGATGCAGGCACAGTCATGGGGATAGGTATGGGTGCCGGGACTGGGGCAGGTGCCGGGGGCGGGATACCCCCAGGAGATAAATAACTTTTCCAAGACCTTGACGGTCAGACCCTCAGCCTGTAACCATTTGGCAAGTTTCTTTTCAAGACTCTCAGAGGGAAGTGGGGGTTCTGGCTTTGAGGGACCCTCACTGTCCTGTGTCATCACCCTCCAAGCCGCTGGGGACCCATCAATGACAATGACCTTAGGTACCTGGGTACTGTTCACAGGATTGCTACACTCTACTAGGGCCATTAGTATTTGTGCAGTCACATCAGCCTGTCGCCCTACCACTTCAGCCTCCCCAAGATATTCAACTGTTGCAAGCACCCCCTCGATAGTATCTTTATCAGTGCCCGGGGTATATCTAGTGATAGAAGAGCGTTCTGGGGGTCAATTTTACTCCCTATGCACCAAGCAATTAACTGCTGCACAGCCATTTCTTCAGTGGTACCCATAAAAAGTTTAAAGTTTCCATTTTGGCCACTAGGGGGCAGTAATCCCAGTGGTGCCTCCTAAAATGCAACCCCGGCACCGTTATACTGAGGGCTACTATCCCTGTCTGTATCCCTAATAACAGGGTGACGGGCCTGGGTTCGTGACTACCTAGTATGGGAGGTGATCTCTACCAGAAGTGGCGCTATACTTATGGTGCCTCCACCTGGAGAAACTACGTGGGTAACTATCACAGTAGGTACAGCCCTCCAGGAAGCTAATAACACCCACAATCCCACCTAGTGACCTTCTACAAAACCTTGACCAGTTGCAGTGTTCCATAATTAACATAAACAACATTTTGACCATTAATGATATGCTCATGGTCAGCCCACTTACCAACAGGGTTTGGATCTCTGGCTCGTGCCCTGTAACTCCCCTGCAAAAGACAGTTTCAACAATACCAACATGCACTTTCAATATGCTTTGCAGTACATTCAATGACTTTAAACCAGGTAACGATATGCCCACAAACCAGATTAAGATTAAAACTGTAAATCAGATTAAGGGGGAGGTGAACAAGGGAGGGGCTAGAATTTAGGTAAACAATTAGTTTTCTGATTTAATTCAGGCAGTCCATGCATGCATTTCAAGTCCCAACCATATGATTCAGCTACACCCGGGTACATAGAATGAGAAACAGGCTAGCCTGAAGCATTGCCCAGGGGTGGCTGGCATTGTAGCTGATGTAGGGGCCCTTTGGTGGAAGAAAAAGCAGTTAATCATGCAGACAACCCAATTAATTGTAATCCCGAGCTGGAGGACTCAGTCCTTTAAAACCCAGGAAAAGTAAACAATTTGATGGTACAACAGATGATTTAAACCACTGTTGCAGGGTGTAGCCCTGATTGTACTCACAATACCAGGATTTGACTGTTGAACAGGCAAGATGTAGACCTTGTGGTGATGATCTGGTAGGACAGGGGAAGCAGGGCCGACATGACACACCTTTTGATGGTCGCAACCTGTGCGATTGTGTTGTGCAGGGGGCCGAATCCCCCGAGCTGGTCTTTCGCCACAAGGTCTCTGGTGCAAGAGCAATGACCTAGGCCAAGATGGAAAGGCCCAGGTAGGATGAACAATTCAGGCAAAGTTCGTATCCTCTGCTAGTGAAAGCCTCCAGCTGGCACAACAACTCTCTCGTGGAGAACCAATCTCGACCCACAGAAGCACATTCAGCACATTTAAATCTTTAACTACCTTAGACAACAGTTCAGATTCAGTCTACTTGTAAATTACAGCTTTACTGTGCAGATCTTTCAATCCAAGGATGTCTCACAACACAAACTGGGCCATCTGCTTCCTGGAACAAAATCTTCAGTCCAGATCACTAGTAGTGCTGGTAACACTTCTCTCTGGTCTACAAGCAGGCAGGCAGTTCAGAGCTCTGATCCTCTTTTGGACTGGAGGATTTTCACAGGGCCCTCCCCTGTGAAGAGGCAGCACAGAGCCACACAGGCTCCCTTCTCGATGTCTTGAGCTGAACTCCCTCGCTTCAATGGACTCTAAACAGTCCCTCATAACACAAAAGACAGGGTTCCAGGGTTCCGGTTGGCTGCCTAAACTGTCATTTACAGTCCGAGTTCTCCAATTGGCTGGATCCTGTGGCGCCAGGAATTTGTCCCTGTTTTTCTCCCACAAGTCACTGGTTAGGTCCCATGAGCCTCTGGCTGAAATCATGGCTTGTGATTGGCTGTTGCCCTCCCAAAATGATGGCTGCTGAGAAAATATACCATCCCATTTTGCAGTTATACATGTTTAAAAGTCTGTTGCAACCAGGAGCAACATTACTCCAATTTACTTTCCCCACACACTTGTAGCCCAAACAGTGCCCTTTCAAACAAGTCCTTATTTATACTAATAACCCTCACAGCTTTTGAGTTGCTCCTGCCGTAACACAGGGCCCCCAGGTGTCAGCAACAACTTAATGAATATTTATGCAGGGCTCATTCATTTTTAATGAACCTCACTAGTAGTCCCCAGGTAAACTTTTGCAATTAGCCCCCAAATGGCAGTTAAGCGGTACTGTTCTGGTAACTGGCCCCCACTAAACTGAGAAGAGGCACCGGGACTGAGAAATTCCTTTTTGGACTGCATTGGCGGTCAGAATGTAAAAGGCGCCAACCATGCCTACGCGAGTGCCGGTGGCCTGGAAACAAAGCCAGCACCCTGCGAGCAGGCATCCAAGCTTGAACTGGGCTAAACAAATAAACAAGCCACTCTGGGAGGCCCAAGGGTTCCAGAGGAGTTGGGATGTGGCAGGGAGGAAACGGGGCACCAGCAACAATGAGAGGAGAACGAGACCTGAGGGCAAACAAGGTAAGCCCCCAAGAGGGGCTACACTGAGATGGGAAGAAGGCTTTCTTCTGCTACATAAGAAAGAAAAGAAAGAAAAAAGAAGGAATAGTCAGTCTGAGAAGAGAAGAGGAGAGGGGTAGGTGGAGGAGAATAAGGAAAAGGCAGAGTTAATAAATAAATACTTCTGCTCTGTCTTCACAAACGAGAAAGAAGGACCAGTACCAATATGGGGGGGAAAGGGGTCCTGAAGGGAAGGGTGACAAATATGAAAGCTGAAGAAAGAGTGCAAAAAGAACCAGTACCAATAGGAAGGAAAGGGATCCATAAGGGGTTGGGGGGACAGATGGGGAAGTTGATGGAAAAGAGTGAAAAAAGGTCTGCTAGCTTTGAAGACTGACAAATCACCGGGCCCATACAGACTACATCCTAGGGTGCTGAAGGAGCTGGCAGGGAGCTTGCACAGCCACTGGCAGACCTGTACAGTTGTTCACTGGAGTCAGGCACGGTGCTGCAGGACTGGAGAATGGCACATGTGGTGCCCCTCCGCAAGAGCTGTCCCAGGGACTATCTTGGGAACTATAGGCTGGTCGTGTGACAGGTTATGGAGAAAATACTGAAGGAAAGATTGACAGAGCACCTGGAGGGACATGGCCTCCAGGATGCAAAGCAGCGTAGATTCATTTTGGTGGGGGAAGAGGGGCTCTTGTCAAACAAATCTCGACTTCTTTGACTGGATCACCAAAACAGTGGACAGGAGCCAGGCAGTGGACATCCTCTACCTGGCTTTCAGCAAGGCCTTTGACTCTGTACCACACAGGAGGTTGATCAGGAAATTGATGGACCTCAGAGTAGGAGAAAAGATGGTTAAGTGGATGTAAAACTGGCTAGGGAAGAGGTCACAAAAAGTGATCATGGGAGGAGACTTGTCAGGTACCAGGGCAGTCAAAAGTGGCATCCCACAGGGCTCATTGTTGGAGCCGGTAATGTTCAACGTGTTCATTAATGACACCGGAGACAGCATCAAGGGCAAAATGTGCCTGTTTGCAGATGACACCAAGCTCTGTGGGAAGGTGGACACAGCAGAGGGTATGCTGGACCTTAAGGAGGACCTAAGAAGACTTGAGAGGTGGTTCAGGATCTGGAAGCTTGGCTTCAATTGAAAGGCGCTTTATAAATAAAATTATTATTATTATTCAATGCCAAAAAGTGCAAGGTCATGCACACTAGAATCAGAAACCCCAGGAAAGCGTACTACCTTGGAGGGGTCTGGTTATCTCCCACAACGGAGGAGAAAGATCTAGAGTGATGATATCTAGAGACCTGAAGCACTCTGTGCAATGTAGGAAAGCAGTGGCAAGGGCAAACAGGATGTTGGGGTGCACTGCCATGGGGGGTCAGCAGTAGGAGACAGGAGGTGATTCTGTCCTTGTATAGGTCACTAATGAGGCTGCATATGGAGTATGTGGTGCAGTTCTGACGCCCTCACCTCAAAAAGGATATCGACCTGATGGGAGACGGTACTAGGAGGGCTATGAAGATGACTGCGGGGCAGCAAAGTAGTTTGTATAAGGAGAGAATGGGGGCCCTGAACATGTACTCCCTGGAGGACAAAAGTGACAGGGGAGACATGATTAAGATCTTCAAGTACAAGGAATCAATAAGGTGAACAAGAAGTACCTCTTCAGGCTACATGGCAACATAATTATGAGGGAGGACAGCCTTAAGCTGGGGGGGGGGGTTAAGAGAGAGGTCAGGAGGTATTTCTTCACAGAAAGAGCAGTGACCATGTGGAATGCGCTACCAGAAGAGGTTATCTCAGCAAAGACAGTGGTTAGGTTCAAGAAGGGCTGGGATAGATACAGGGGGAGGATAAGGGCCATAGGAGGGGAGAAGGTAGTGGATGGAAATGTCAGGGAGGGGGGCAAACAGGAACATCAGCCTGAGCTGTCAACCCTGTGCATCAAGCAGACTAGATAGATCAGATGGCCTAATTCTGCTGTCTACATCGTATGTTCTTATATATGGAACATTAAATCTATACAACTAGTGAAGTGACCAAATGCAAATGATTTCAGTGGAAATGCTTGTCAAGCCAGAAGGAACAATTTGCATGAAAATTTGATCTTACACTAGAAACAAAAAAAAAAAATGATTGGTGAAAGTATACTTTGTCTGTGTGCGACTCATTACAATGGTAGAGTTCACAATGAGCAGGTTTTAATTGAAATGGACCTGAAATTCAGACGAAAAGCCCTGCTCACATGGCAATTTTATTTATTTACTCAGGATAGCCTAGCCAAGATACAAGATCTTGTTTTTTAGTGGGATCCTGCTTTTTACCCATTTTTATAGCTATGCGTACTGAAGCACTGTAAGGCTAAGTGACTTATTCAGGGTCACACAGCGAGTAGGAGGCTCTAGTGGGATTTAAAGTAGGATCTCTTACTTCTCAAGCCCGCACTCTAGCCACACAACCACACTGCTTCACTATCTGTTTGGAAGTCGTTGTCTAACAGTTTTATGCTCCATTGCTGGTCACCCCCATTAGGCTTCTTCTAGATGCCCTTTGAGCCCCAACTCTAGATAACACAAGCCCCCGTAGCATCCCAGAAGCTCTGGGCCCAAGACTGTAGGGAAACATCTTATAGCTGCTCCATGTTTGTCCCTCCTACTGCCAGAAGTGGCACACCATGCAATGTTGTCCTCATGTAGAAGGGTCAGTATCATAGAGGAATCCAGTGTCAGGCTGTTCTCATCACCTGGCAGAGAATGCATTGATTTAACAGTGGGGTGGCAAACTGCCTCCACAGCACTCCCTGAACTCCTCTGGCCCTGGGCTGGGAGCTGGTTTCACTCTGCCAGCCACAGTCTCCCACATAACGCAATGCACTGCCCCCAGTGCTATCGGGCCAAGCTGTGTAGTGGGTTTTAAATCTGAAACACATACTGTAGTTCCCTTGTTATTTTACAACAAACAAAAATTTGAAATGGACAGGATATTTAAGAAACAGTGTAGGCTAGCAGTTAGTGCACAGGCTTGGAAGCCGAGGACCCAGGTTCAAATTCACCAGGGCCACTTACAGTGTGACACTGAGCAACTTAACTAACCTTCCAGTGCTTCAGGTCTTGCCAGCCTTAAACCTGGGATTGAAAAGGAGATGTCCCATCTCAGTTGGGCTATGTGTGTCGGGTGGTCTGGGTGATCCATCAGGAAACCTGGTTCTGGAGGCTAGGGGCAGCTGGGTCACATCTACCAGCAACCAGGGTGGGGTATTTTCCTTGTTTGTAAGAGTGCCCGCACTCGGGTGAATCCAAGGAGTCGGGGCATGCTGAGACACGCCACCGCTTTTGCACTCCGTCCGACACCCTCCCTCCCATGTATCTGTGTTCCCGCTGCACTTCCACCCATGGTCACCCAGGTGGCAGTAATGCGGTGGGACGCACAGACCCCATCCCCTTAGAACAGCCCTACGGGCAGCTCGATCCTCCTTCCCACGGCCAGCCTTCCAGCATCCCGAGGTTGCTCCTGACCCTGGGTCGCTGGCATTGCAAGCAGTAGTTCTACTGCTACATTGTCGGTCCAGCCCAATATTTACAGTTTAAAATAAAAAAATGTGTTTTTTTTTATTTTGTGGCTTGATTCTCAGATAGCCAAACTGACCGCTTATTGCAATCTGAGTGTAACCCCCCTGCAAATGGGGGTTCCCAAAAGACTTCCAGGAGCTTGCTTGAATGCTCCAAGCCTGAATGGTGTTTGGCATTTAAGCCATTTATCAGTGAGTGTTTAGAACCTCTGGTACTGTCTCTTTAAGAGCTGTCTGCTTGCAGACATAATTAATTGTATGGGGGACTGTGTGTTTCTTTGATTGAGTACCACTCAAGCGCTGCCAATTCACTTCATTTTGCAGTCACTAGGAGTGCAAAGGGAACCTATCTGAAAGATGTAACTGTTTGCCAGAAATTATTTAGAGTAATAATGAAATTACAGTTTGTCTAACCTGCTTTCTTTGCAGTCAGAACTGTGTCTGTCTACTTCCCCATTCTGGTTTTGAACTGCTGAACTGGACCAATCAGTGTGGGGTAAGCTAGCTCTAAAATGGTGCCTTGGACGAATCAGAACTTGGACTCATAATCTGAGCCAGCCACAAGAGGATTGTATGGGCAGTGACTCTGGGAGATGTAGTTTAGACTTCAGTGCCTTTTTGGACCAACAGCAGCAGTCTATTGTGGTGACAGCCAATCCAGTCAAGAACTGGGAGGAACTCAAAGGAAGTGCCCGTTTTGTCGGTTGGAGTTTCAGTTGAGCTTTGGCAGTGAAGAAGGAAGGAGCCCTGTGCTTTTCAGTGTGCAGTTTAGTCAAACGTGTGTAAGGCCCAGAGTTCGGTCTGCAGCTTGTTAGGACTGAATCGTCCTGTGAAAAGAATCAAAGGATCTCTGAAGAGTAGAAACCAGGCTCACCTGTAGAAGACTGGAGGAATTGCTGAAAATTGCACTCTGTCTGTCAGGAACTGAATCTGCTGTGTGTTCTCCGGGTATTGTGCAGTAATTGCGATCGGGATACAGATGCAGCCTGCCTGGTATAGTGCTTTCTTTATATGGATGTGTGAAGAGGTTTGTGTACCTCAAGTGAGCCCTGCTGACATTGAAGGACCCTATCTTATTTGAGGTCGTGAGTACTAATTCAGGGTCGCCCTGTTGAATTGCCACATTAAACCAAATGGAATTACTGTACTGCTGACTGTTTAATTCCTCCTTTCTCTGTGTGAAAGGGCCCCTACCAGCTGCCACGGTTTGACTAGCCACTAGGGCTTGGGTACCTAGGGACAGTAACTGATAGGGATAGGCCTGTGCACAGAGCCATAGGTAGATTATTAGAGTGATAAGCTAATTAACCTGATTTCCCTGTCCTTGTTATATCCCCTAAATAAATCAGAGCTGCTTGTTTCAGAAAAGTTATACTACCTGAGGTATTTGTCTATGTTAAAGTACTGTACTGTGATTGTTGCACTGTATCTCATTTCCCGCAGGAGGTCCCAGTGCCGGAACCAGACCTGGGGGTAAGTGTATACTGTGAAGGTAATTCTGATATATTGTGTGGGCCACTAGTGGGAAGAAAGGGGGGTTGCAGTGTCCCAGAGGGCTGTGACCAAGTTAGTTTAACTACTGCAAACCCTGACCTCTGGGTGGAGGCACCCGCCATTGGATCCAGGCCCCTCAACCTGTTAGTGGCAAATCAGGCAGGGGTAGTAGCCCCTGGGATAGCGCCATCTAGGGGTTACATGAGCAAGGCAAATATAAATTTATCTGGAGTTAGACTACCATTTTGGTAGCCATGGAGACATTGTGGCTACCAGTACTGAAAGCAATGATTACATACCTTGTCTACCGTGTCCTCGTCTGCCTCAAGTGTCTGCAGCCACTGTGCAAGGGCAGAGCTTTCACTGTCAGCACATGTAGTTCGTCCTTTTTTTATGGCTGCCAGAGGAATATCTGTGAAAGAAAGACATGAAAAAACTATTTATGAGTCAGAGAAACAGAACAAGCGGAAGCAGCACTATAAAGCTCTTCTGGCCTTGAGGGCTACAGAATGGTCAGCAATAATCCTCAATGTCTCAGGCCTTGGGAGTAGAATGATCTGAACCTACATCCAGTGGAATGGCGGCAGCATATGGTGCCATCACATGAAAAAAAGAGACTTTGCATACTATCCCCAGAATCCCAGTTGGAGGTTGGCTGGAAGTTGGTTGCATCCATGAGATGAGGTATATCGCACCTATGAAAATGCTGTCAACCCATGTTTGCACTTTGAGCTTGAATATACCTACAGACTGGCAGGAAGAGAATGGAGTGTTCCAGAGGATGCTTTCCTGCTCCCCCAGGGTGAGAGGGGTATCCTCCCTGCCATTAAGATTTCTACCACAGTGAACACAGGTGGAAGAAACCAGCGGAGTGTAAGGGAGGGGAAGAAGCACGTATCGATGCATCAGGCATGCTGGCAAATGCGAGTCTCTCTGTCCTCAAGAGAGAGAGAAAAGTGTGGAAAGGCCCCCAGCAGACTATGCTGCAATACCCACTGAGCAGCCAGCTGTGATGATCAGACCCTTGGCCCCTCCTACTTCTGTTGTCTGATCCAGGCTCTGCCTGTAAGAGGCATGGCAGTAGAGAAAAATGGACAGCTCTGGTGGCATCCACTCCAATTGAGGATTAGAAGACCTACTTGTGTGTGGTCATATCCAGGGGCTGTGAGAGTAGTGGAGAACTGGGGCTAGTGGTTGCCTCTCTAGAGGAGTCACTGGTCAAGGTGCACCATGGATGAGCTTTAGGAGGTGAAGGGTGACTATGGTGGATGCTAGAAATAAAACTGGATAAAGAGCAATCTGAGGATGAACAGTACTCTGTGTCTCTGAGAGCAGAACAAACAGAAATTTTAACCACAGTGTTATGATGGTACAAACCAGCACTTGCAGCAATGGTGTTGGAGGGTGTGTGGCAGATAAATGAGGGTTACTCACTAGTAACCATAGTTCTAAGAGTGGTATATGGTGCACATTCACACCCTATTAAGTTTATCCGAATGTCTTTAAGCTAGGTTCCTCCCACCCACTCAGGTGGTATCCTCCTCAGGTCTGCCCCGTGACATCAGATCTTGCACAATGGAAGCAGGGATCCATGCGCTACTTGCCAGGGGAGGTCATGTGGATGTGCACCATATACCACTCACTAGAGGCAGTATAGTGCAGTGGTTTAAGGCTCTGAGCTGCAAATCATGAGACCTGGGTTTAAATCCCACAGCCCCCACTTGCATATACTGTGAAACCCTGAGCAAGTCACTTAACTTCCCTGTGCTCCCAGGTTGCACCTGTAAAAAAAGCTTTCAGCTTAGTGTCTCTCACCTGGTTAAACAATTGGGGCAAAAAAAAAAAAAAAGAACTATGGTTAAAAGTGATTAGCCTTCATTTCTAGGGTCGTGGATATGGTGTACTTATCCACCATTAGGCAGACTTCAAGCAGTTCTCTGGGAGGAGGGGACAAGGCGCACACCTTTACTTAGGAAAGAGGAAGTGGAGAACTGAGGCACCAAAACCAGCATACCAGTGTGACTCAAGGTCAATGTGGTAATGGAAGATGAAGGTGCATGCGGACTTTCAGGTAGCAGCCCTGCAGATCTCCTGGATAGGGATATCCCTGGAAGCAGCCACTGAGGCAGCGGCATGTCTGGTGGAATGAGTCCTAAGCCCTATGGGAGGCTCCCTACTAGCCAACCTATAGCAGAGGTCTTGTGGGAGGGTGGTAGGAGGAAGTAGACTGTTGGTTAAGTAGGATTTGCAGCTTATGCAATAGGTAGGGAAATGGGCAGACTTGGTGGGCCAAGTGGTCCTTATCTGCTGCCAAAGTCTATGTTTCTAGAGGTCGATGCAGGAGACAATCCAACTGCCAGATGCAGCTTCAATGTAGGTGACAAAGAGCTGGTGAACCTCTCTCTGAACCTCAGCCATGCCCTCTGTGTAATAAGCGCGTGCTCGCCACAGGTCCAACATGTGGAGCCTGTGCTTAGCCTCCGAGATTGGATTGGTGATGCACACTGGGAGGATAACCGCCTGGTTAAGGTGAAACTCCAAAACAACCTTCAGAAGGAACTTTGGGTTTGGCGGAGGACTACCTTATCCCTGTGGAAAACCAAGTATAGAGACTCCACTGAGAGAGCCTGTAGCTCACTGATCCTTCTGGCAGAGGTGATAGCCACCAAGAAGGCAGTCTTCCATGACAGGTGAGACATGTCACATCTGTGCATCGTTTCGAATGGCTTGCCCATGAGCACTGCCAGTACCAGCAACAAGTCCGAAGGTGGTGGTGGTTCATGCACTGGTGGGGACAGGTGGTCAAGACCCTTAAAGAAGCACCAAACCACCTTCTTCCGTGCCACCACTGGTATACCAGCTCGTGTCCGGTATGCAGAGATGGCTGCTAAGTGCACCATGATGGTCGTCAACCTCAGGCCCAACTGACAGAGTGATCATAAGTAGTCCAAGATGCTAGCCATGGGGCAGGACATGGGGTCAAGCTCCCTGCCCTGGCACAGCACTGGTGAGTCAACTCCTTCCGAGAGGCCTTTACAACATGGAGGACCTTGCTGAAGAGACCCAAAGCCTAGAACTCTAGCCGCTCAGGAACCAGGCTGTCAAAAGCAGGGACTGAAAGTCCAGGTGCAAGACTGTCCCCTAATGGCAAGAGAGCAGGTCCAGGCACAGAAGCAAGTGCAATGGAGGTCAGCTGCTGAGGCCGAGAAGATTAGGGTACCAAAACTGGCACGGCCAGGTCAGGACTGCCAAGATCATCCACATCTTGTTGTTCTACACCTTGACCAACACATTGTGGATCAGGCAAAAGGGAGGGAAGGCACACAAGAGGCCCAGGGTCCAGGGCCTCGCAAAGGCATCCCCAGTCAGTGTTCCACACTGTGGGTAGGGGGAGTTGGACACAGAAGTCTCAGCTTTTTGTTTTCCCAGGAAGTGAACAGGTCGACCAGGGCAGTGCCCCACTGTGAGAACAGGTGATTCACCACCTTCTGGTGGAGAGACCACTGGTGAGATGCCTTACCCTCTCGGCTGATGGCATCCGCTAGCTGGTTGGAGGCTCCAGCTATGTGAATAGCCTGGAGAGCGGCACCCAAGCCGCGCACAAGGGTCCAGGTATGGAGGGCTTTCAGGCACAACCAGAGGGAATGCATTTTGCCTTGTCTGTTGAGGTAGGTACATGGTCAAGGTGTTGTCTGTCTGGACCTGCATGACCTGATCCTAAACAGATGGAGCAATGGCTGTCAGAGCAAGATGAAGTCCATGGAACTCCAGCAGGTTGATGTGGTACCAGGACTCTGGGGGGGGGGGCGTTAAAGGCCCGTGGGCCTTCTTGGGCCCAGGTATGCTCCCCATCCCGCCAGAGATGCGTCGGTCATCAGACACACCACTGGCTCTGGGCAGACGAATGCGACTCCTTTCTGCAGGTATTCTGTGATGAGCCACCACTGGATGGCATCTCACATCGGCTGCGTCACCATGACCGGCTGGTCCAGGTGACCAAGATGCCGAGATCACTGGTGGGCTAGCTCCCACTGCAGGGGGTGCATCCACCAACAGGCCCACTGGATCACACTGGTGCAGGATGCCATATACTCTAGCAGTCGCAGGAAGTCCCAGGCAGGGCGTGAGTGCCCAACCTGAAACTATTGGGCAAAGGAGGTAAGATCCGCCGGCAGGTCTGCTGGGAGTCGGGCCTTGGCCCAAAGGGAGAAGAGCTATACTCTGATGAAGCGTTGATGCCCCTGCAAGGGGTGGAGTTCTGACTTGGCTGGGTTGACCAGAAGACCCAGGGCTGAGCAAGTATGGAGGGCCAGATCCCTGGAGTGCTCCACTTCCTCTAGGGATGAACCAGCAATCAGCCAGTCATCCAGGTAAGGGAGGTAAGGGTACACCCAGACCTCTTGGTGCCGCAGGAATGCTGTCACCACTGCAATGTACTAGGTGAAGATCCTGGGGCTGGGGAAAGGCTGAATGGCATCACTCGGAACTCGTAAAGTACCTCATCTATGTGGAACTGAAGGAACTGCCAGTGGGACAGATGGACTGGAATGTGGAAGAAGGCGTCCTGGAGGTCCAGAGAGCAGAACCACATGCCCTGCTCCAGGGATGGTATGAGCAGGTTCATAGTGACCATCCAAAACTTGTGCTTCCTCAAGAACCAATTAAGATTGTGAAGATCTAATATGGGGTGCCAGCCTCTCTCATCCATTTGGGAATCAGAAAGTATCTGGATACGAAGTCCTGATTGGTCAAGGTTTCAGAGACACAGGCCACAGCTCCTTTCTGACGGAGGTGAGCGATGTCCTCCTGAAGGCCAGACAGCATGTCCTGAGACACCATGGCCTCCTGTGGGGCATGGGCATGGTAGGGCCAGAGAGCCCTGAAGTCTAGAGGCAGACCCTGACCCACCACATCAAGCACCCATTTGTCCAATGTAATAATGGACCAGGCATGCCAGAAATGGTGAAGACGACCCCCCATGGGAACCCAAGGCTGAGGCAGTACGGGCTGGAGGGAGACAACCCATGACCCATCACTGAGCAAGCATGGCGGAAGCTCCAGCACGGACTGCTGGAGAAGTGCCGCCACCTCAACCTCCAGGCTTCTTGGAGCTGAAGGCGGCAGGCTTAGGCCGCCGGACGTGGGACTGTCCTGATTGGGGCTGTGGCAGTTTGGACTGTGGGACTGGGTAAGGCTGAAACTGAAAGGCCTTCATTTTCTGTTTCTGGCCCTTAGGAACCTTCTGAAAGGACATAACAGAATCCAGGGTGGCACTGGACTTCTCAGTTTTAGTGAGATGGGCGTCCACCTCCGGATCAAACAGGTTGGTACCAAGAAGGGGACATTCCCCAGCTTATGCTGGGTATCCACAGTAAAGGTGGAGATTCTCAACCAAGCCCAATGCTGCATGGCAACTGCAGCAGCCACTGACTGGATGCAGGACTTGCCAATGTCCAAGGCCATCTGTAGCTGGTGCTTGGCAACCAAACATCCCTAGTCTCGAACCATCTTAACCACCAACTGGAGATCGGCAGGAAGGCATAGATGGACCAGGTCAGAGACTCCCATGAGGCCATGGGTAAAGCTGGCCATTATAATGGCGGCGTTCTCCTGCCGAAGACCAAGGGAGAAGGTGGCATAAACCTTTTTCGCCACATGGTCCAGCTTCTAAAGACTCCTTGTCAGGAGGTTTATCGATATCCCCCGATGCTGCTCTTCTGATGGAAAACCTAATCCACTACCAAACCATTAGTCAAAAAGGGTGATCAGTAAAGCCAGGAAGAGACCTAGTGGGCACTGCATGCTTGTGGACCATACCAGCTGAATGCACCGGGCAAGAAGCTAGACACTGCCAAAGCTTCAGAGCGGGACCAAGAACAGCTTCTGCCACCAGGAAGGCAACCCTTGGGGAGTCATCCCTGTCAAGGGTTTCCATCAGGGGGCATTTGGCCTGCTTTTGGACCAGCTCCAATGGAATCCCCATAGATTCAGAGATGAGGCACAACAAGGATCCAAAGCATACCGGCCCATGCTTGATGGCAGCTCTTCAGTTAACTCAGAATCAATGTCCAGAGTCCAAGTGAAATGCATGGAGGTGTCCTCAGGGTCCGAGGACTCCTCGAACACCGCCCTCAATCCAGGCTCCCCATGGACCACTTGTGACTCATCCAAATGAGAGATCTTAACGGACGGCCATCTGCCAAAAGTGGCCTGGGCAGCCTTGAATGGGGCCCCATGCAAGGGCTGCAGAGGCACCACCCACATAGGAAGACAGGGGAGTGCCAGAGGCTGAGGCATGGCTCAACCATGGACAAGGATCCACTGTTGCCACATCAACTCCTCAAAATGATGCCACGATCTGTGATGAAGCCTCTACTTGTCCGAAGACAAGGAAAAGGAGCATCAACGGTGCTTCTTGCTCGATGGCCAAGTGCAGAAATGCAGAGATTCCAGAGACCTCGATCTCGAGTGGGACTCGTTCCTCAACCTGGACCTCAACTGATGATGATTGGTTGTCGGTGAGAAGATGGGAAGGGGACCGTGCACTCAGCACGGACCAGAGCATGCAGGATCCCAGAGGGTTAACCTCTCGAAGGGAGACAGTTGGGTAAACTGGTTTGTCCAGTACCTCTTGGGAGAGGGTCGAAAACCGGGAGTCTGAGACAGCGAGTCATCCTCAACCTTCTCTGATAATGGGTCGACTGGGTCAAGAAAAATCTCGGCCAGCTGGTCAGCCTGCACTTCATCTGGATAGTTAGTCTGTGTGTCTGCCGGCAAGCCCAACAGGGACACCAATGGGCCAATGATCTGAACAAATACTCTAGGAGGTTCGGCCGAAGCCAGTGGCTCAACAGCCGTCAAGCCAGATGCAGAATCACAGGGGCGGGAGGAGTGAGCCTGTTCCTGGTCCCACAATCTGCAATGGGTCCTCATTGATTTCAATGACTTAGACAATTTTGACCCTCAGGAAGTGCCCTCCTCCATGGTTGTAAGGAATTGACACAAGTCCCAAAATGCACCTGTGAACTAAGCTCCCAGACCCACTGGGAGCAACGCGGAAGCAGTATGAGTGCTCGCCGCGGCCTCGGCCACTGCCTCTTTGAGCACAGCAAGCTACGACATTGAGCTCACTGCCACAGAAATGGCCCTGTGGGTGTCCCTGGACAGAACCGTCAGGTCCCGTTTCAAATGGGCAGCCCAACAAAACATGGGTGTAGCGCTCCTCTAAGGTTGAGAGATACAGGGACTGGCACAGGCTGCAAGCCTGTGGATCATGCTCAGCCCCCAAGCAATAAAGGTACGAGGGTTGGGGGGTCAATATGAAACATATTTTTGTTACAAGCAGCACACTGCTTGAACTCAGGACCGGAGTTCTGGTCATTGTGCTTCATCAGAATGGAGAACACAGTAAACTCCAAGAAAAAAAGCACCTAAAGATGAACTGTGAAAACAAGCCTACACTGCACGCAAGAACCATGAAAGATGAGACCTGACTCTTCCAGCAGAAAAGAAGAGCTGACATCACGGGGGCGGAGCCAAGGAGGATACCACCAAGGTGGGTGGGAGGAGCTTAGTTTGAAGATATTCTGGCAGAATTTAAAGGGAAAAGAAGACTGGCTAAATGTGGATAAGTGCACCATATCCCACATCCCCAGAACATGGTATCTCATTAATGGGCCCACTAGAGTTAGAATAGTACTCCACTGGGAGTCCTGGCTTTTTTTGTTAATTTATGTTCACCATAAGCCTCTTTAGGGAATTTTCTAACTTGGTAGAAGTGAAACAAAACAAATTTATTAGTAGGAATGTATAGTGACAAGCAGCAAGCTAATGGACGAATAGGACTGATGGATTCCTGCTTAGTCTGTGTTTCTTAATTAATCTCACTCCTAAAGTCTGTAAACTGGATGTATTTGCTGATATGGATGGGCATCAGGGATGGATTTATGAACTTCTAAAGCTGACCAAGGGTTTGTGAGAAAATAATGGCAACACTAATGGACTATGTTGTCCAGCTCAGGACACCCAGCAACTAGCTGTTTTTTTTTTTTTTTAATCACTGTCCGCTATATAAATAGTCCCAAATCATATGAAGACAACTTCCAAACAGGCAGCTAGGGGGAAACAAAGCTTTGATGGGCAGCCCACAACAAAGATGGGTGGGAAGAAGCCAATAAGATGAGTGCATGGGTGTATACTTGAGCCTACGGGTATAGATGACCTCATAAGAACATCTGAGTCTGTGGGTACAGATGAGCGTATGAATACAGATTAACATCCAGGTATGTATGAGCGCATGGGTGTAGATGAGTGTAAAGGTATGGATGAGTGCAGAGGTATGGATGAGTGCAGAGGTATGGATGAGGTTATGGGTACAGATAAACACACAGGTATGTATGAGCGCATGGTATTAATGAGCGTATCAGCGTGGATGAGTGCATGAGTATGGCTGAGTGGATGGCTATTAGTGAGCGTATGTGCATAGATGAGTCTATAGGTATGGAAGAGCATAAAAGTATGGATGACTCTATAGATACAGTTAATCCTATGGGTATAGATGACCCTATAGGTCCAACTGAGTATAAGGGTACAAAAAAGAATATGGATATGACTGAGTGTATGGCTGTGTGTATACTGTGCCCCTACAGTTAGGGTTAAATCTTCATTTCTATGAAGAGGGGTGGGAGGGGCAGTTGCGAGATGAGGTGCTAGCTGCACACTCGAGCAGACTCGATAGACTGGGAGGCCTGTTTCTGCCGGCAATTTCGTATGTTAGTATGTTGAACTGAAAATTGTGCATTTTAAAAACGTTGCAACCATTGAAGTGATTTGTATGAAATTTGGCAAGCGCCATCAGGGACCAAAGATCTCTTGATGTGCCAAATTTAGTTCCAGTCGAATGTGTGGGTGCGGAGATATGGAAGGTCAAACAATATGCAAATTACCATTTTTGTCAAATTCTTTGACACTGCATCACACAAAAACTGTGGAATTTTGGACCAAAATTTTAGGGTATATCAGGCTTGGGTGATAGTGGTGCCTTTTGGTAAAAAAAAATATTAATCCATTCCAAAGTTATTACATTTTAAAGTTTCCCATTATTTCCTAGGGGAAAAGTTAGATATGAGGCTCAAAATAATATTTTAGATAGCAAATGCAGAATCCTCATTCACACATGCAAAATTCTGTTCCGGAATCCTAGTTTGTGCTGCCGCCATCTTGTTTTCCGTTAGCTAGGGAAACAAACTTAAATTACAAAAAATAATACAGGAGTTTGGTAAACACCAACAGTTGTGTTTACCTAATCGAGGTCCAAGGAATTGGATTCTGTGGTTCATTCCTTTATTAGTTTGTGAGAAATGTGTTGTTTTTTCACTGCAGAAATCCTTATTCATAAGTGCAGGAAAGCTTTTACCCGAAACAGGATCCTTTTCTGCAGCTTGTAAAAAAAAAAGAAAAAAAAAATTTTTCACCGCAAATTGCTAAAAGGATTTATGAAACGGGATGCTTCTTTGCATTTATTTAAAAAGGACTTTCTTTTTCTGCAAATTGTGAAAAGGAAGCGTGAAAAGGATTTTTTTTCGCAATTTCCGAAATAATTACTTTTTTTTTTACATTTCATTTTTATTAAGAGAGACTTAATAGTACATAGCAGACAGTTGTACCTAACAATTCAATCTGAATATATCAGGTTATTGAAAACAGTGTATATTATCGGGTATATGGTATAACATTTGATTTTATCATACACCAATCATACAAAGATTCTCCTGGAGACCCCCAGGTCCCCTCAGGCTCCCCTGAAGCAGGTGGCCAAACCTCAGGTTATACCCATATATATTATTAAGAGTTTGAGGGGACCCCGCCCATCCCCTTGGTGACATCCACTGCTAGTGCAAAAAAATAAATTTTATATCTGTTTGTCACTTCATAGCAAATAAACGGTTTGGAATTTTGGGCTGAAATTTTCAGGGTACAAAGGGCTTGCCCCACAGATGTGCCATTTGCTGGTTTGGTACAAATAAACAGGTTACTCGCCTTTTTTTTTTTTTTTTAACCAGGAGAGAGACACTAAGCTGAAGCTTGTTAACAGATGTGACCTGGGAGCACAGGGATGTAAAGTGAATTCTCAGGGTCATACAGTATGTAAGTGGGAGCTGTGGGATTCAAACCCAGGTCTCCACGTTTGCAGCTCAGAGCCTTAAACCACTGTGCTATCCTGCCTCCAATTTTGATGTGACTGCCACTTGTAACAGTAGTACTAGGAGTGGTATATGTTGTTTGTCCACACTGTCTGGCAGTTGATTTTCCTTTAAGATTCGTTGGAAAGTCTTACAAGCTGGCTCCTCCCACCCACCCGGGAGGTATATCCCTTGCCTCAGCTCCCTGATTCCAGATCTTGCCCGCTGGAAAGCAGAGTGTCAGCGCCGAAGCCGGGGAGTTGGTGGGTCCATGTGGATAAACAACATATATCACTTCTAGAAATTACAGTTGCGTACTTACCGTTACGGTAGATCTGTGAGGGGTATCTCTTGCAGCAGTTAATACACTTGGGTCATCACCAGCGGGCGCTGTGGTGCACGGTAGCTCTCTTCTAGCAATCTTTTGCCAGGGGCCGCCCACACATGACATCGTCATTCTGCTCCTATATAAGGGTGGGCTGTCCCTGGTATCCTCAGTTCCCCGCTGGATTCAGCTCACTAAGTGAGGACTGGGGGAGATCTGAAGTACCATAGGTATCCCTTCCCATATACATTTGGATCAAAATTGTTCTCTTAGAGAAGAAGGAGGATGGTGGGAGGGGATTGTATCTGCTGCAAAAGATACCCCTCGAAGATCTACCATTACGGTAAGTACCCAGCTGTACTGTCTTCCATGGGGATAATCTCTTGCAGCAGGTAATACACTTGGGATGACTCCCAAGCAGTAAATCCAGGAAGGGTGGACGTTATGACAAAAGGCCTTGTAGGACAGCTCAGCCAAAGGCCATCCTATGACGTGAAGCAATATCTAAGTTGTAATGCTTCATGAAAGTATGTATTGTGGACCATATGGCTGCATTGCAGATATCTGTGATATAAGACTCCTTGAAGCAGGTCGCTGTGGCGTCCATAGCTCTGGTAGAATGGGCTTGGATAGGTCCTGGTAGTGGCTTGCTATATTTCTTAAAACAAAAAGTTATACAATGTGCCAGCGAAATTGGAAATGGTCTGTTTAGTGACTGGGAGACCTTCCCTAGTTGAAGCGAAGGTAAAAAAAAAGCTGAGAAGTTTTTCTAACTGATTGACATGATTGGTATAATATCTCAATATACAATGTACACCTAAGGTGTGTAGGAAGTATTCTCCCCGATTAGAATGCTCAGGCAGTAAACCGGCAATTCAATGGTCAGATTTAAGGGGTGTTCTGAGACCAGCTTAGGTAAAAAGGAAGGACTAGTTCAGAGAACCACTCTGTCTTTTTGAAAGATTAGGTAAGGCTCTTTCTGCAACAGGGCATGAAGCTCGGAAATACGTCGAGCAGAGATGACAATCACTAAAAATACTGTATTACAAGAAAGGAAGCAGAGGTCACAGGTGGCCCCCGGTTCAAAAGGCTTCGAGGGTCAATTTATCCAGAATGAAATTCAGATGTCATGGAGGAGTGGGTCTTCTAATGGGAGGTCTGATGTGTAACATACCTCTTGAGAACATTTTGGCAAGATGATATTGATACAGTAGTCTCCTTTCCAAGGGCTCATGGAAGGCCGAGATAGAGGCCAAATCAACTTTAATAGAGGAATAGCTCAAACCTGTCTTGGCAAGCGAGGCCAGCTAATCCAACACTGTGGTCCGTGGACAGGAATAAGGGTCCAATGACCTGGAAGCGGCTGGCCCAAATGGTGAAGCGTTTCCACTTAGCATTATATGTTTCCCTGGTAGATGGTTTGTGTGAAGCCAATAAAATATTGGCCACAGATGAGGAAACTTGAAGATGGGCTATGAATGTGTCTTCAAGAGCCAAGCATGAAGGTGTAGTGACTTCAGATTGGGATGAAGAAGGGTCCCTTGATCCTGAGTCAACAGATCTGACCTGATCGGCAACTGAATGGGGCCTGCTACTGAGAACTGTTAAAATAGCACCTGCCAAGGCCACAAAGGGGATATGAGGATCATGGTGGTAGGTTCGAATTGTAGTTTCAGCAGAGTCCATTGCAGGAGTGGGATGGGGAAGCATATAAGAAGAGTCCTGTCTACAGTTGGGACATGGCATCTGTTGACTTTCCCTTTCTGTTCGGGATAATGGAATAGTATCTGGGGAGTCGGTGATTGTTGGGTGAGGCAAACAGGTTGAGGTGTGGTGTCCCCCACAATCAAAAGATCATCTAAAGAACTTCGTGATGAAGAGTCCACTCGTGCGTGGAGAACTGGTGACTGAGAATGTCAACCAGGGTACTGTGGTGTCCCAGTAGACGGATGGCTATCAACGATAGGTGTTGAAGTATGGCCTCCTGCCAGACCACCATCATCTCTCTGCAGAGAATGCAAGACTTGGTACCTCCTTCTTTGTTCACGTAGTACACCACTGAGGTGTTGTCTGACTGGATCAGTAGAGGCCTCGGGGAAAGGTGAGGGCAAAAGACCTGAAGGGCGAGGTGGACTACCCTCATTTCCAGTAGATTTATATGGGAAAAAATGGAGAAATGAGGCCACCTGCCCTGAGTCCTATAAGGACCCAGGTGTGCCCCCCAGCCTTCGAGGGAAGCATCCGTGGTCAACGTCTGTTGGGGAGGAGGGGAGTGGAAGGGTATGTCTTGAGATAGGTTGACATGCTGGGTCCACCAATGCAGGGCTGAGCGGAGAGTAGGACAGACTCCGATTCTGTCTTCGAAATTCCCTGTCTTTTGCCGCCACGGATTCTGAAGAGTCCACTGGATTGGTCTCATATGTAGACGGGCAAAAGCCACTGTGGGGATGGCCATTGCCATGTGCCCCAGAAGGCATAAGAGACATCTGGCTGTGATATATTGTTGAGTTTGTATCTGCAAAGCCAGAGACAGAAGTCTTGTCTGTCAGCAGGGAGTACGCCCTGGTGGAGGCGTATCCAGAACGACTCCTATATATTGGAGCAACTCGGTCACAGGTTGGATTGGACTTGGGCCAGTTGACCGTAATTCCCAGGGACTGGAAAAGGGTGAGGGTTGCCTGGAGGGAGGAAAGCAGAGTGGTTTCGGAGTCTGCTTTTATAAGCCAATCATCCAGGCGTGGGAAGACAAAATGTCCGTCCCACCTCAGGGCCATCGCCACAACCGCTAGGCACTTGGTAAAGACTCTCGGGGTGGATGAGAGACCGAATGAGAGTGCCCAAAATAGGTAATGTTGTCCTAGCATGTAAAAGCAAAGAAACCGGTGGTGGGCAGGGTGGATGGGGATATGCAGGTAGCCATCTTTCATATCTAATGGGCAAAGCCAATCCCCTTGTTTTAACATCAGCATTGTAGATGTTAAGGTGACCATCCGGAACCTTTTGTACTGAATGTGAAGATTCATTTGTCTGATGTCTAGTATAGGTCTGAGATCTCCAGTGCATTTGAGTACCAGAACAAAATGGGAGTAGAATCCCTGATGGTACTCCAACTGAGGGACCAGATAGATGGCACTCTTGTGAAGAAGTGCCTGAAGTTCCTCCTGGAGAATAGGAATATGGTCAGGTGGGGGGGGGATGAGAGGGAGGCGCTGAGGTGAGTTTCAGCGTATGCCGTCCTTATGATCTGAAGTACCCATTCATCTGATGTAATCGTCTGACAGGCTTCTAAGTGAAGGGTAAAGCAACCGCAAATGGCTTCTGAGACCTGGTGGAGGAAGCCTGGGCAATGCCCCAGTTTGTCATTGGGAAGGGGGCTGACTGGCTCCACCCAGGGGGGTAGGGGGGTGGAAGCGGGAGCCCTTGGAGGTAGAAGTGGCAGCTTTGGAAGAAAGCTGGGAATAACCATGGAATCCACCTCTGAAGAGTACCTCTGTGCTTACTGCCCCTTTTCGACTGAAAAGAGGACTGTGAGCGGTATTGCTAAGATAGCTGGGGAGGTATGGTACATGACATATACCGTATGCAGGCTCTGTCCTGAAGCCTGGAGATCATCCAGAAGCATCTGGGTACCTGGACCAAACAGTTTAGAGCCATCATTTACCACTTTATGTTGTATATCAGGTGAGAATCCTGAGACACGTAGCCAAGCATGGCATCGGCTGTTGTACGGGTCGAAGTATCCACTGCATCATAACCTGATCGAAGCAGGTGCTGAGATACAGAATTAGCAGTGGAAATGGTAGACAATAATTGGTCATTCTCCTGAGATGGAGGGAGTTTATTGACTAGTTCTATAGCAGAGAACCAGAGGGTACGCTGATATTTAACCATGTGTCTCATATAAATAAGAATTGTAAGATTCATAGTACCCGCCTGGAACACCTTCTTCCTGAGGTAGTCAAGGCGGTGGGACTCCTTATCAGGGGGTAATGAGTTCATGTGTTTTGGTCATTTGGTACGATCGTGAGCCGCAGTAATCACTACTGAGTCAGCCTCGAGACTAGTGTAAAGAAAAGGATGGTCAAGAGGAGCCTGGTGAAGGTGGTCTGCCTTCCTAGAAATGGCTGGGACCTCTGAGGGGTGGCTCCAAGCTGCCAGTACAGCATATTGGTAGGTTTGTATGAGTGGGGATACCACTACTACAGGCTCTTCAGGCAGTTCGAGATAGTCTGCCGTATCATTTCATTATCATGCTTGGTGGTTGAAAAACCCATGATTTTCTGAATTTGAACGATCAGCTCTTGAAAAGATGGATCATCAGGAGGAGAGGCAGCCACCCAGCGGGACACCTCCTCATGTGAGGAGGAGATAGTAGAAAGAGAAGACGGGGAACGGGGGGCCCAAGTCCTGTAGTTCAATCTCTTTCAGATCTCCAGGAAAGTCGACTGGAAATTCAGCCTCATCTGAAAAGTACTCTTCCTCATAGGAGGGAAGGGACCAAGTTGGGGAATGGTCCCTGACCCCTTGGAAGTGTTCTGGCAGATGGGTAGGAGAACGGGAAGGGTGACTCACCTCCCCAGGAATGGGACACTGAGGGTGCCTCATTATTTGTAGAACCTGTTGTACCATTGAGGCTACGTCCAAGGAGGGAGGGGTAGGGGAAGGAGTAGGGTCTTTTTGAGGAACCAGGTGGACTTTGGAGGAAATAGGACATGAGGTATAAACAGGCCGAGCCCCTGGGTGGTAAAGTCCAGGGTCCTGATCTCTGTCCACCTGGCCCCTATGGGAGAAAGGTTGTGAAAGTGGAAGAGCAATGGAGACTATAAACCTAGTAGTTCTGCCCATAGAGGAATGGCCCATCGTCGACGGGGCAGCAAGGGAAGAGGCACTGGAATGCTTAAAAGGAGACGTCGATGGGAAATGAGGCATCATCGATGGAATGTTAAGGGAACCACCATAGGGTTCCATAGCGACTGCTGAAAGGGTGCTGGAAACCGCCATTGATGAGAGGGTGTAAATCCCTGTCGATGAGGAAGCAGTCCTGGAGCGGCATCATCGATGGTGGAGCACTGGTAATGATGGCCGTCGGTGAGTGTTTGCCTGATAAAGATGAGGATGATTTATCCTTGTCATGTTTATGCTTCTTGTGTGATGCAGTAGTAGGGGACTCCTTGGAACGGGCCCCCTTCTCTAAGAAAAATACTTTCTGTTCCATAAGGTGTGTTTGATCTCCTGTAGCTGTTGTCCACAGGTCGCCTGGTTGAATTCCTGGCAATGAATATAGGAGATGGTGTCGTGTGTGGGACCCAGACACCTAACACAAATGATATGGTAGTCGTAACGGTAGATCTTTCTACTGTAACAACATGAGCTAAAAGGCGCTGTCTTGCTTGTAGATTCTTTGGATATTCGTCAATGAAGGAAAGCTCAAGTTCTTGTCGGTGACTGCTGCTCTCTGCACTAGCTGCTGCATGCAAGCTGAAGATGGTGGAAAATTAACTGAGGATACCAGGGACCGCTCACTGTTATACAGGAGCAGAATGATGATGTCATGTGTGGGTGGCCCCTGGCAAAAGACTGCTGAAAGTGAGCTACCATTCAGCACAATGCCCTCTGGCGATGACCCAAGTGCATTACCTTCTGCAAGAGATTATCCCCATGGAAGATCTACTGTACAGGTGAGTACCCTGTTTTTCTCAGGACATGGATATGTTGTTCTATCCACACTGTCTGACAGACTCCTAGCAGTTCTCTGGGAGGAAGGAGGCAAGGCGCACACCCCCTACTTAGGGAACAGAGACTGGAGAACTGAGACCCCAAACCCAGTTTCCTGATGTGATTCAAGGTCGATGTGGTAATGGGAAATGAAGGTGTGTGCCGACTTCCAGGTAGCAGCCCTGCAGATTTCCTGGATAGAGACATCCCTATAAGCAGCCACCCACACAGCGGTTTGGTGGGTGAAATGAGCCCTACGGCCTAAGGAAGGCTCCCTACCCGCCAACCTATAGCAGAGATCAATGCATGATGTAATCCATCTGCCAAATGTCTGCTTGGATGCAGGTCTGCCAGGTGCGGCTTCAGCATAAGTGACAAACAGCTGGCGAACCTCTCCCTGAACTCTGGCTGTGCGCTCTTTATAATAGGCGAGTGCTTGCCTCAGATCCAAAGTATGGAGCCTGTATTCGGCATCCGAGGTGTGATTTGGGTAGAACACCAGAAGAGTCATCACCTGATTCAGGTTAAACTATGACACAACCTTTGGAAGGAACTTCGGGTTGGGGCACAGGACAAATTTGTCCTGTGGAAACCAGGTAAGGAGACTCCACCGGAAGTGCCTGGATCTCCCCAATCCTTCTGGCTGACAGAACGGCCACCAAGAAGGCGGTCTTCCATGACAAATGTGACATCTCACACTTGTGCACTGGTTCGAATGGCTTGCCCATGAGCTTTGCCAGTACCAGCAACAGATCCCATGGAGGTGGAGGTTCACGCACGGCGGGGGATATGTGATCTAAGCCTTTAAAAAAGCACCAGACCGCTGTCTCCTGCGCCACCAACCCCTGACCTGCCCACGCCCGGTAAGCGCAGATGGATGCCTGGTGCACCTTAAGGGTCATCGACCGAAGTCTCCCTTTGGAGAGAGAGACCACAGATGGTCCAAAATGCTGGCCACTGGACAGGTCAAAGGGTCCAACCCCTTACCCTGACAACAAATGGAGAATCTCTTCCATTTGAAGACATAGCACTTTCTGGTCGACTCCTTCCAAGAGGCCTCCACAACTGTGAAGACATCTTCAGAGAGATCGAAAGCCCGTAACTCGAGCCGCTCAGGAACCAGGCTGTCAGGTGCAGGGATTGAAGGTCCAGATGGAGTACCTTCCCCTGTTGATGGAAAGCAGGTCCAGGCATGCTGGGAGACGCCTCGGGAGCCTGTTGCTGAGGCTGAGGAGATCTGGGTACCAAAACTGGTGGGGCCAGTCTGGAGTCACCAGGATCACCTGTGCCTTGTCCCTCCTGATCTGAAGCAGCACTTTGTGGATCAAAGGAAGTGGAAGGAAGGTATAGAAGAGGCCTGGGGTCCATGGCCTCAAGAAGGCATCCCCCACAGACAGCCTTGCTGAGGGGGGAGGGCACACTACAGTCTCAGCTTTGCATTCCCCTTGGAGGCAAACTGGTCCACCCGAGGGGTGCCCCACTGGGAGAACAGACTGTAAACTACCTCCGGGTGGAGGGATCACTCGTGAGACACCTTGCCCACCCAGCTGAGGGTGTCTGCCAACTGACTGGAGGCTCCTGCCACATGGATGGCTAGGAGATCTGCCTCCAGGCTGCACAACAGAGTCCAAGTGTGAACTTCCTTGCACAAAGGCAGGGAATGCGTCCCTCCCTACTTGTTAAGGTAATACATGGTCGTGGTGTTGTCCATCTGACCTGAACCACTTGACCCCAAACAAACAGAGCAAACACAGTCAGCGCCAGCCAAACTGCTTGGAGCTCCAGCAAGTTGTTGTGGCATCGTGGACTCTGTGTTCCCCTAGATGGGCATCCAAGCCTGTGAGACAGGAGCTGGTCATGAGGATGACAGTCAACATGGGGCCGATGAATGAGATCCCTTTCTGCAGATGCTCTGGGACAGTCCACCACTGGAGACCTTCCACATCCTCTGGGTCACCGTGACCAGTTGGTCTAAGTGACCTCTGTGTGGGACAACTGACTGGACAGCTGCCACTGCAGGGAGCACATATGCCACCGGGCCAACGAACCACAGTGGTGCAGACCACCACGTAACCCAAGAGGTGCAGGAAATCCCAGGCAGGGCGCAAGTGCCCAACCAGAAATTATTGGGCATAGGAGGAAAGAACCTCTGCCCTGTCTGCTGGGATCCTGGCTCTGGCTCGGCAAGAGTCAAGATCTTCCCTGATGAAACTGATCACCTGCATGGACCTAAGGGTAGTCATATCAGATGACCTAAAGGTAAGCAAGCAATGTGAGAAGGCAGTAGGGATGGCTGCGGGGATACTGGGATGTATAGGGAGAGGCATCACCAGTAGAAAACAGGAAGTTGTTATCCCTCTGTACAGACAGTTAGTGAGACCCCATCTGGAGTACTGTGTGTAGTTCTGGAGACCCCATCTCTGCAAGGACACAGACAGGATGGAGGAAGTCCAGAGGAGGGCAACTAAAATGGTGCAGGGTCTGCAACAGAAGCCATACAAAGACACACTAAAGGAGCTTAACATGTTTACCCTTGAGGAAAAGAGGGAGAGAAGGGGACATGATAGAAACTTGTAAGTACCTCAAGGGAATCAACAAAGTCCAAGAGGGTAGCATCTTTCAAAAAAAGAGATGTGCAATTACAACAGGACACAACTTGAAGATAGAGCGGGGATGGCTCAGGGGCAATGTGAGGAAGTATTTTTTCACAGAGAGCGTGGGGGATGTATGAAATGGCCTTCCTGAGGAGGTTGTGGGGTCAGAAACAGTGGGAGAATTCAAGAATGTGTGGGACAGACATAAGCTAATTCTTGTAGTGGGTAGGAAGAATTAGGCTGTTGGTTAACTAGGATCTGCAGCTTATCCAGTAGGTAGGGAAATGGGCAGACTAGGTGGGCCAAGCGGTCCTTATCTGCTGTCAAAGTCTATGTTTCTATGTTTCATGGGCGTGAGTTCTGACTTGGCCTCGTTGATAAGGAGGAGGCCTAGGTCGATGTAGGTCTGAAAGGCCAGATCCCTAGACCACTCCACCTCCTGCCTGGAGGGACCTGTTATCAACCAGTCATCCAGGTAGGGGTACACCCGGACCCCTTGACACCTTAGGTGTGCTGCCACCACTGCTATGCATTTGGTGAAGACCCTGGGGGCTGAGGAGAGGCTGAATGGCATGGCCTGGAACCCGTACAGGTGTCCTTCAGCACAGAAGTGGAGGTACCTTCGGTGGGATGGACAGATCGGGACGTGAAAAAATGCGACCTGAAGATCCACAGAGCAGAACCATGTGTCTTGTAAGAAGATGACCGAGACTGGGACCAAGACCACTGGGGGGACTGACAGTGTTGCTCGGAGAGAGACGGGGAGTACCGCGGCTCCTCCTGGTCTACTGGAGCCTTGGGATCTGGCAACACGGGCGGGATAGGCTCATCAGTTGGTAGGACCAGAGTCCTAAAGAGAGAGTTGTCGGCCTCATCGAGAGAAAGTGGGTTGGGGAAAATCTCGTCCAGAACGTCAACACGCGTCTCAGCAGGCTGGCCTGATGGGGGTACCGTGAAGCCAATGGCTAAGGCCGTGATTTAGACTGTGGTCGAAACCAAAGTTTCCTGGGACTGAGACCACCCTCTGTCCCAAGAACGTTGACGGTGAGTGTTCTCTTCATCGCTCGACTCCTCCTTCTTCTTGGAGCATGAGCTATGCAAGACTGAAGGGCCCTCTCCCTTAGTCAGAAGAGATTAGCACAACTCCTTGAAGGAGCCCAGTTTAAGAGGAATGAAAGCAGATGCTGAAGAGGACTGCTTGGCATCCCAAGCCACCTCCTCCTTGAAAGCTGTCATCTGTTCTAACTGCTCAGCGGACCCTGCGGCTGTGGAGACCACCCAATGGGCTTCTTTTAATTTGACCAGCGGGTTCTGTTTTTCCGAGCGGCCCAGCTGCAAACGGGCGAGATGGTTCTCGAGCACGTTTGAGTGAAAAGAGTGACACATGTTGCAGGCCTGGGTATCGTGATCATGCCCCAGGCAATAAACGCACGTAGTGTTCGGGTCGGAGCACATCTTCTGCCTGCAAGGACACCAGCGGAACCCAGGTGAGGACTTGTCCTCCACTGCGGTTGCGACTGAAGATTGTGCGAAAGAAACTGACGAGTTTAAGTTTGAGATTTGGAAGTAAATCTGAACATTTGAATGCCATGGCCTACTCAGTGTGGGACTGGTAGGGCGGGAACCTGCTTCCTCCAGTAGACAGGAAGATCTGGCATCAGGGGGCACAGCTACGGGATATACCACCTGGGTAGGTGGGAGGAGCCAGCTTTGAGACTTTCCAGTGAATCTTAAAGGGAAAAGCAACTGCCAGACAGTGTGGATAAAACAACATATCCACGTCCCTAGAAATATTACTTTGGCTTGCAGTTCTGCGGATTTAAATTTTGCTTAGTTTCCCATAGGATAGCTTTGTAATGTTAGGTGTACACAGTTTCTTTGTCACTCCGCTGTGAAGAAAAGGTTTGCAATTTTTATCTGAAATTTTCAGGGTACAACAGACTCGCCCAAACTATGTGCCTTTTGCTGGTTTTGTGAAAATATATTAATTTGGTGACGAGTTGCACAGGTTTCAAATTTTGCTGTGTTTTCTATAAGATAACATTGCAATGTGAGGTGTTTCTTCGGCGCTGCACATTACAGGATGGGAGCGCAGGGCCCAGTGAACCCTGTGCTCCCACAGGTAAATAAGGATACCACTACACTATCTCAAAAATTATGGATGGAAGGGAGCACAGGGCCCAATGAACCCTGTGTTCTGACAAGCAAATAAGGCAACTATTATACTATCTGAAAAAGTAAGGAAATTCATGGCAAAAAAACATTGTTAATGCATCGGTTAGGGTTCATATTAAAGTAAAAAAAAAATATGGAAATGCAGTGTTAGGGTTTCCAGCTCTAACTCCAGCATCCCCACATCCCAAAGCAGTGGAAGGGCAAGGCAACACAACCGAGCAGAGACTGCCATCATCAGGTAAGACAAACAACATACAACTCTCTGAACATAACACAAGAGACATCCATCTTCATGGTTCACCAGCTGTATGAGGTCTGCTGTCATGACAGTGTCTTGAAGGTACACCAAGTGCTCCCCAAAAACTTACCAGAAGGCTGATGGGGTCCATGGGAGTAACAGAGTTATGTCTGTGGCCCCCACCCTGTGGAATTCTCTACCTTGTTGGATATGAGAGTGCCTGACTGTGGAGAGCTTTAAAGCTGCTCTGAAAACACACTTTTTCGAATTTGTTTTCTGCGATTCAGTTTAGTTTATTTGGGAATACTGTTTTAATGTTTTTACTGTTTTTAATTGTTAAGGCACTATGGTCTCCTGGAATAGTGCCTTTTTACAATTAAAGTGTACTGAACTGAAATTGAACTGAATCTTGTGTTCTGTTCAGAGATTTGTATGTTGTTCGTCTTACCTGATGATGGCTGTCTCTGCTTGGTTGTGTCGCTTTGCCCCTTTCGCTGCTTTTGGGGGCAGGATGGAGATGCAGAGTTAGGGTTGGAAACCCTAACATCGCATTTCCATACCTTTGTTGCTTTAACATGAATGCTAACTGATGGATTAACTAAGTGTTTTGTAATGAAAAACACATTTTATATATACGTATGTGTGTGTGTGTGTGTGTGTGTGTATATATATATATATATATATATATATATAAATAATAACTGGCTATGGCCAATATCAACTCGTTTTCTCGCTTCTAAAAAAGTCATATCAACTCGCAGGTTGATACGGAAAAAGTCGTATCAACCTGCGAGTTGATACGACTTCCACATCCTCGCGGCAAGAATCATAAAAACAATCAGCTGACAGGCAGCGTGAGACAGTCCCATAATGGAAAAAAAAAAAAAAAACATACAGGCAGTTCCTTTACTGTAAAAGCAGCACAAATAAAGTAGAGACTCCCCATCTAAAGCGACAAGACAATGGAGAACCGTTTTGTTACCTCTAGCTCTAGTGACAGAGAAAAATTCATATTCGAGCAAGCAAATCAGAACACAATTCGCAAGACATCCAGCGATCTCAGAATTTTTAAAAGCTATCTTGCTCACAGAGAAGACTGTAGAGAAGTCCACATCATCCCACCTGCAGAATTAGATATAATTATCACTGTTTTCATATTTTGTGTAAAAAAATCAGACGGATCGGAGTATGAGCCTGGCAGCATAAAGGGTATCATAGCAAGCATTGATCGCCACTTACAGTGTAACAAATACACTGCCTCAATTTTCCAGGGTATAGAAACTGACTTTCCAGAAACCAAAAAAACACTGAAAGCGAAATCAATTTTTAAAGAAACTTGGTAAAGGAAACAGACCCCTAAAAGCCCAGCCACTGTCCGAGGAGGTCATCAATCTACTATATTCCACAGGTACCATTTCTTTAAGCAACCCAGTGTCACTACTGAATTTTCTATTTTTTCACATTGGTATGCATTTTGCTCTACGTACAAAAGAGCAATATGATTTAGCATGGGGCGACATAGTAGAGAGTAGAGATACTGAAGGTAACAGGTATCTAGAATATAGGGAGCGGCAAACCAAAACACGCACAGGTGAAAACCCCAGAGATGTCAGGCCAGTGAATCCCCGCTTGTATGAAAATCACAGCAACCCAGAAAGAGACCCATTTTTAGCCTATGATAAATACAAGCTGAATAGACCTGTGACAATGCAAACAAATGATGCCCCATTCTACTTAGCTCCTAATGTAAATCAAAAACCAGGTGTCTCTCTCTGGTACAGAAGCATGAGAATAGGAATGAACAAACTCGCGGCAAATGATGCAAAAAATGAAACTTTCAGCTGGGCTCCCTGATGAGAGACGTATTACTAATCACAGTACATGAAAAACCAGCATTCAACGACTCATCGATGCTGACATTCCACCCACCGAAGTCCAACAGATTTCAGGGCATTAAAATATACAGAGCATAAATAATTACTCTGTGTTAAGTGAAAAAAAGCAGACACATCTCCAGTCTATTAAACCAAGCCCAGAAAGTACCTCATGTGTTGTTGAAAAGCAGAAGATTTGACTTCTGATCCTAACAGAAATAGGCAGCAAGAAGTGTCTTCAATTTCCAGCCTCCCCTCGGCAAGCGCACACAAGCCTGCAGACCTTGTTTGGGAAAAAATGTGTGTTTCTCAGGGAATATCCATAAATATATATAACAACTCCATGGCGCCACCAAGAAAACGTGCATGTGTGCTGGTTGATTCAGATTCCGAATAACAGGTACGCAAAGTAGAACTGTATAAATGAATGTAAATATGCTTAACTGCAAAAAACAAAGCAAGAAAACGTCTCTCAGAAACAGGTAATTTTACCACTATCCCTTTCTCTATTGCCAGGTTGCATGACCTTTCACCTCTGAACTGAAGAAGCAACGGTCGACTATTTCCACAAGGCACAAGTTATTAATAGTTTATAAATATGTAGCTAAGTACATAAAACAAAATAGATTCAGTTAAAGGTTGTAACTTTTTCCCTGCTAATCTTGTAGGTTTATAAATGTTTAGCAGTGTAATGAACTGTGACCTTTCCATCGCATAAAAAAAAATCCCGATTCTTCTGCTAGATGAAACCTAGAAATGAAGACAACAAAAGGTACCGAGTTTAAATGTTATACAATTCTGTTCAAGTGTCGTTAAGAAGGCTATGTCCTGAAGTAATAAACGCTGCATTTCATGTTATGTGGGGGCAGTGTGTGTTTTGTTGTACTGATGCTTTTTAAAACCATCGACTGATAGTAATCATAGCCTGTTATTATATAAAATAAAACATATGCAGGGTGCTTAATATGGAGTTTTTTTTACACACCCTCGATGTTTGATAATAAAAAAAACCTCTCGAGCTACGCTCTTGAGGTTTTTTTATTATCACACATCTTGGGTGTGTAAAAAAACTCCATATCAACCACCTGCGTATGCATTATTCTATATATATATACAGTCGTGGCCATAAATATTGGCTCCCTTGCACTTTTTCAAATAACTCACAATTTCCTCTAAACATAAGTTGAAATTAACAACAGTACAGTATTTGGTCTCCACAATTCTTTATTTCTGTGTTAATATTTCAGAACCTTTGTTTTTGATTCAGAATTTAATATATCCTTTAAATCAAAAAATGATAAGAAATGGCATTGACAAAATTATTGACACCCTAGACCTAATATTTGGTAGCACAGCCTTTGGTCAAAATAACTGCAATCAACCGCTTCCTATAACCATGGATGAGCTTCCTGCACCTCTCTACTGGCAGTTTGGACCACTCTTCCTGTGCAAACTGCTCCAGATCTCCCAGATTTGAAGGGTGCCTTCTCCCAACTGCTTTTTTCAGGTCTTTCCACAGGTTTTCAATGAGATTTAGATCTGGACTCATTGCTGGCCACTTCAGAACAGTCCAGTGTCATGTCTTGAACCATTTCTGGGTGCTTTTTGAAGTGTGTTTGGGGTCATTGTCCTGCTGGAAGACCCATGACCTTTGACGCAGACCCATCTTTCTGACATTGGGTTCAACATTGCTCTCAAAAATGGCCTGGTAATCTTCAGATTTCATGATGCCATGCACACGTTCAAGGCACCCAGTGCCAGAGGCAACACAGCAACCCCAAAACATCACTGAACCTCCTCCATGTTTGACTGTAGGGAAGGTATTCTTTTCTTTAAAGGCTTCATTTTGTTTTTTGTAAACATAGAGATGATGTGGTTTACCAAAAAGCTCTAATTTGGTCTCATCTGTCCACAGGACATTCTCCCAGAAGGATTTTGGCTTGTTCAGGTGTGTTTTGGCAAACCCCAGTCGGGCTTTCTTAAGTCTCTCTCTCTCTCTCTCTCTCTCTTTCAGCAGTGGGGTCCTCCTGAGCCTCCTACCATATAACCCCCTTTCATTGAGTTGGCGATGGATAGTGCGAGTTGAAACTGCCGTATCTTGTGTCTGAAGGTCAGCTTGAATTTGTTTGGCAGTTGAACGAGGTGCTTTCTCCACCATTCGAACAATCCTGCGCTGCAATCTTCGATCAAGTTTTGTCTTGCGGCCACATCCAGGGAGGTTGGCTACAGTGTCATGGGCCTTAAACATCCTGATAACATTACATATGGTGGAAACAGGAACATCAAGGTCTCTGGAGATTGTCCATGCTTGGCTACAATCTTCTGTCTGACCTCCTCAGACAATTCTCTGGCTGTCTTTCTTTTCTCCACGCTCACTGCGTTACACACAGTGACACAAAACAGGAGAATGAGTCCTTTCCTCTATTCAAACTGGTTGAATGAGTGATTTTTATATTGCAGGCACCTGCAACTCACCACAGGTGAGTTCAATTCCAAAGTGAAAGAGAATCACCTGCTTGAAATCCAATTATTTATAACTACTTCTAAAAGGTGCCAATAATTTTGTCCGGGCCATTTAAGGATTTCTGTGTGGAATAAGCTAAGACTTAGTAAATTTTTCTGCTTTTTGTGTTTTATTCCACTGCAAACCAAAGAAATACATATGTGGATACCAAAATATTTTTTAATTTCAAAAATTTTCTGGAAGGAATGGTGCATTATTAGAAAAAACTGCAAGGGCGCCAATATTTTTGGCCACAACTGTGTGTGTGTGTGTATATATATATATATATATATATATATATATATACACACACATTCATTGCAAAAAAACTTCATTAGTACATCAGTTAAGGTTGATGTCACACCTAACCTAACACTGAATTTCCAAACTTTTGTCGCTGCGACAGCAACCCAGACACATTAAAGTTTTTTGCAATGAATTTCCTTACTTTTTTAAAAAAGTGTAATGTAACTAGTAAATGGTATGTGTTGGTGGGAGCACGGAGCCCAAAACAACTGCTTATTTGTGCATAATGATATGCATCTGTGGGACCGTTGGCCCTTCGGGCCCTGTGCTCCCACTTACACATAACAACAGAGCCATACGATATTCCTATAGGCCTGAAAAGGAACGCTTGTAACACTAATTTGCCAATATCTCAGTAACTGTACAACCTATGAAAAAAATTACACTGCAGGTGTAACCTATGACTTTGAAACGTCCACGCATGCTTTAAGCTGCGGGTAGCGAAAAATCCATATCTCGCACTGTTTCTGAGATACGGGTGCCGAAAGGCACCACAATGTCATCCTACAGGAAATTTCTGAACTTCAGAATGCTGTAAGTATGGGCCCGTTGAATGTTTTGAGACCAAACCATGAAAAGGTACATCTGTTGGACCAGGGCTTGCCACATTGCAAATTTCAGCCGGAAAGCACAAATCCACTTGGCACAATGAAGTGACAAATTAAACAACATATGGGAAAATGTGTTCGTGCAGTGCTTTCATGATAACTTTAATGTGTTCACGGTACTCCTATCTCTATAATGGGAATGTTGTTGCGCACAGAAAAATGTTGTCGCGGTTCCTTTTTTTGTGATCGCGATCATTGCCGCAACAAAAAATGTTGTCACGACAACAAAATGGCAGAATGGTGGAAAAAGTTTGAAAAACATATTTCCAGACCACCTGTTGAAAAAGTAATGCCAAGGTCATGTTCCTAAGGGCCTGATTAGATAAACCTAGCTGTTGGTATTTACCAAAGGGTATTATTTTTCCAATTACGTTTTTTGTTTCTCGCTAACTGAAAACAAGATAGCGGCAGCACAAAAACAAATTTAGGAAGCACGAAAACAGAAATTTGATCGTGAAAGTTTTTGCAATGCACATATAAATTTTCCCATAGGCTACAATGAGACATGAAAAACTTGCATAACTTTTGAATGGATTAATATTTTTTCGCCAGATCTTCAAAAGGCACCAGTTTAACCCAGGCCACATACAGACAAGCACATTTGAATCCACTCAGATGCATTCTTCAGCACATTATGCCCGACCAAAAAATGCTCAAAGGTGGCTAATTTTCACTTTTTGGATGCTTTACAGTTCCACAACTGTACATCCGACTGGAACAAAACTTTCTGGATGCAGAGAACTATGGTTGGACACCACGCATGCAAAATTGCAGGCAAATCGGACAAATGGTTGCAAAGTTATTAAAGTGCAAACTTTGGGGTTTAACATAGATGTGGCCATGCAACCCTAACTATACCTGCACTGGTAAAGATGACTCTATAGGTCTAGCTGAGTCTATGGGTACAGGTAAGCAGATGGGCACAGATGAACATATGGATAAGTATGAGCATATTGGTATAAATAAGGATATGGGTATGGATGAGTGTAAGGGTATTCATGAGCATATGGGTATAGATGAGCATATGGTTACATATAAAAATAGAAGTATGGATGAGCATACGGGTATAGATGAGGGAACAGGTAAGGATAAGTGTATGGAAAGGGTCTATGCATGCATTCACTGGACCATAGTCGCTGCTCCTATCCCGGCCAATTACTTTTTTCTCAGAACAGTCCCCTCTGTTCCGCCGACGCCTCTCCTGTTCATCCTCTACCCTCGACTCACCCAAGCATGTCTTGACACTAACCAACCGAACCCTGTCTTATAGTATTGTGATTGCTACAAATTTCTGTTAGTTAGCTAAATAACCCTACTGTATGTAATCTTGCTTTGCACTAAACACTGTATTTCTGACCTTGTATTGTCTGTTCAAAAATGCACTGTATTATATAAACGCCTCACTCCATGTAACTAATTTCGGGTCGCCCCTGAAAAAGAGACCTCAGGGGGCCCAGAGGGCCTACCCGGTTAACAAAATGTAATAAATAAATAAATAAGGATCAGTATAGAGGTATGGACAGAGTACTACTATGGATGAGAGAAGGGGTATAGATAGCACTTATGTATGAATGAGAGTGGAGTATGGATAAGCACGTGGGCGTGGGTGAGCATATGGGTAAATATGAGCTTATAGGTATAGCTGAGCCTATTGGTACAGATGAATCTATCAGTCCAGTTAAGTCTATGGGAACAGATGAGCGTATGGGAAATGGTAAATAAGACAAGATTAATTTATTCTTTTTTTGTTAGTGTAATTATTTTTCTGTTACGTTCTACTGTTTGGAATGGACACCAAAATGGCTTCCAGTTCACATGTTGAGGCAGCTCTCAGGAGAAAACCACTCAGAAAAGCTGCCCTACAGCTGGGTGTGCTATGGAAAACAAATGAGTCAAGCCAAAACATCCAGCACTACCCATCACGACAGACAAACAAAGCATATAATTGCAGTGCAAAACGCAGTTTATTCAAAAAAGTGTTGACCTCAATCAATGCAGGTGCATTAAACTGGGGAACTGCCAACAGGACCCACAAGCTTGTACCGGTTTCACCTGAGCGTCTTCAAGAAGTCTCCGGTTTAATGCATCTGCACTGATTGAGGTCAGCACTTTTTTGAATAAACTGCATTTTACACTGCAAGTATATGCTCTGTATCTCTGTTGTGGTGGATAGTGCTGGAGGTTTTGGCTTAGCTCTCAGGAAAAGCCAGCTGGGAAGGTGCTAAGTGTAACCCCTAGATGGCACTATCCCAGGGGCTACTACCCCTGCCTGATTTGCCACTAACAGGTTGAGGGGCCTGGATCCAATGGCAGGTGCCTCCACCCAGAGGTCAGGGTTTGCAATAGTTAAACTTACTTAGTCACAGCCCTCTGGGACACTGCAACCCCTTTCTTCCCACTAGTGGCCCACACAATATATCAAATTACCTTCACAGTATACACTTACCCCAGGGCTGGTTCAGGCACTGGGACCTCCTGTAAAATAAGATACAGTGCAACAATCACAGTACAATACTTTAACATAGACAAATACCTCAGGCAGTATAACTTTGCTGAAACAAGCAGCTCTGATTTATTTAGGGGGAATATAACAAGGACAGGGAGAAATCAGGTTAATTAGCTTATCACTTTACTCATCTACCTATGGCTCTGTGCACAAGCCTATCCCTACCAGTTACTGTCCCTGGGTACCCAAGCCCTAGTGGCTAGTCCAAACCGTGGCAGCTGGTAGGGGCCCTTTCCCACAGAGAAAAGAAAAATTAGTTTAAACAGTCAGCAGTACAGTGATTCCATTTGGATTTAATGTGGCAATTCAACAGGGAGCGACCCTGAATTAGTACTCACGACCTCCAAACAACATAGGGTCCTTCAATGTCAGCAGGGCTACTCTTGAGCTCCACGAGACTCCTCACACATTTATATGGCAAACAGGCAGGCTGCTTCTCTATCCCGATTGCAATTACTGCACAATACCCGGGAGAACACACAGCAGATTCAGTTCCTGACACACGAGTGCAATTCAGCAATTTCTCCAGTCTTCTACAGGGTGAGCCTGGTTTCTACTCTTCAGATATCCTTTGATTCTCTTCACAGGACAGATTCAGTCCTAACAAGCAGTTACACAAGCTGCAGACCGGAACTCTGGGCCCTACACACGTTTCCCGACTAAAACTGCACACTGAAAAAGCACAGGGCTCCTTCCCTTTTCACTGCCAGAGCTCAACTGAAACTCCAACAGACAAAACCGGGCACTTACTTTGAGTTCCTCCCAGTTCTTGACTGGATTGGCTGTCACTCACAATAGACTGCTCCTGTTGGTCCAAAAAGGCGCCGAAGTCTAAACTACATCTCCCAGAGTCACTGCCCATACAATCCTCTTGTGGCTGGCTCAGATTACGAGTCCAATTCTGATTCGTCCAAGGCACCATTTAGAGCTAGCTTACCCCACACTGATTGGTCCAGTTCAGCAGTTCAAAACCAGAATGGGGAACTAGGCAGACACAGTTCTGACTGCAAAGAAAGCAGGTTAGACAAACTGTAATTTCATTATTACTCTAAATGGTTTCTGGCAAACAGTTACATCTTTCAGATAGGTTCCCTTTGCACTCCTAGTGACTGCAAAAATGGAGTGAATTGCAGCAGCTCGAGTGGTACTCAATCAAAGAAACACACAGTCCCCATACAAACTAATTATGTCTGCAAGCAGACAGCTCTTAAAGAGACAGTACCAGAGGTTCTAAAAACACTCACTGATAAATGGCTTAAACGCCAAACACCATTCAGGCTTGGAGCATTCAAGCAAGCTCCTGGAAGTCTTTTGGAACCCCCATTTGCAGAGGTTACACCTTCCTGGCCTGGGAAAGCTTGACGTCCGCGTCAAGCAAGTACCCATAAGTTTCAACTGCAACCATATACATTTGCATTAGGCTCGCATATGTAATCATCAGTCAATATATAATTTTACCAAGAACACATTTCTGAAACATTGCAGTACGTCCCTCTTTACACAGTATTACATACATTGTACCATAACTCAAGTTATTACCTCTTGTACATGAAACCTGAAGAGAGGGGCCCTTCCTATCAGTTACCTTGGGGCTGGATGGGGCAAGGGCACCATACTTAGAGAGCAACACAAGTAACTTGGAGTTAGCACTGACGCTCAGTTTGGGCAATGAGCTCGGGACACATACACCTTTTATGGACAACATTGAGAGGCAGATCCACTGGCGGCCCAGGGAATCATAACTGAGGTGCACCACAGGCTTTACAGCTCGACCAGTCTTTCTAGGGGGAACTGTTACAGTCTCTGCACTCTGAGACTCATTTTCAGCATTGTCCTCACTTGTCAGGGGAGTCTCCATGGGGGTAGAGAGGCTAGAACTTGGGGCACTTTCAGCTCCAGGAGTTACAGTTTCTGAGTCCACAACATTTGGCTCGCATGGAGAGCTTTCGGACACTGGCAGTGGACTGTCAGGGCACTCAAAATACTCTTCTTGTTCTGGTGTATCACCAGTCTGACCTAATCCATCATTTCCTCCCTAAGCTCAAACAGTTCAACCATGCACAATGATTCCATTTCATCTGATCTGATGCTTTGCACTTCACTTCTGGGAGCATTGGCTCCAGGGATGAAGCTGGGGCTTGGACAGTCCAGAAGGCCCAGCTTCATCTCCAGTATTGACTAGGGATTGCCCGCAAACAATTGACTCAGGTCGTAAGAAGGATAGTATTCAAAGTCACTCTCACTTTCTTCCGATATGGACTGACAGTCATGCTCAACTGGGACTTGTGGAGGAACACTTTAACTTTGCTTCTGTAGGTGCAGACTTTCTTGATCTTTTCTTAGCAGCAGCTCCAGTCACTGGTCCAGAGGGGCATCTTCTAGGGCTCAGACTCAATTAAGATTTGTCCAATGAGCAGTAAATGATTTCTATGCATTGTTTTACATCTTTTGAATTATTCTCAGGCCTTACTTTGTACACTGGCAGATCATCTAGTTTGCCCACTACAATGTGAGGGAGATGGTGCCATCTGTCAGCAATCTTGTGCTTGCCATGCAGTCCCAGATTTCTTAGCAATACCCGATCTCCCTCCTGGAGTTCCTGTGCTTTCATCTTTTATCATACCTTTCTTTGTTGGCCAGATTTCTTTTGGCAGCCATGGTTTGAGATTGTGCTGTATCATAAGTTAGCTGGGCCTTTAACTTTGCACATACTGTAAATAGTTGTCAGCTTGAACCCCATCAGGAGAGACCCAAACACACATCTACCGGTAGTCGAGCTTCTCTTAAAACATCAGGCGGTAGGGAAACCAGTAGCATCACTTTGGTGCAGTTATAAGCATGTACCAGGGTGCTAATTTGTTGGCTCCATCTAGGCTTATCCTTTGGGTGCAGGGTGCTTAGCATATCTAGCAAAGTGTTAAGTGTTGAAACGCTCAGGCTGTGGGTCCCCTGGGGTGGTAAGGAGTGGTTCTGGACTTTCGTGACTCCCCACAGAGAAAGCATCTCTTGATCAGACGACTCTCAAAGTCTCTCCTTGATCAGAATGGATTCTTTGTGGAGCCCCATAGTGAACAAAAAGTTTTCTACAAGTACTTTGGCTACAGTGGATGCTTTCTGGTCTTTGGTGGGAAGCTTGGGCATATCTCGTGAAATGGTCAGTGACCACCAGCACTTACTGATATTTCTTTGATCTGACTCCAAACTCAGAAAATCAATACAGACCAGCTCCATGGGTGCACTGGTGGTTATGTTAACAAGGGGCAGCCTCTGGGGCAAAGCTTTCCTGTGTAAGCAGCGACTACAAGTTCGAATGTGTTGCTCCACATCAGCCCCCATCTTAGGCCAATAGAATCTGGATCTCACCAAGTCAAGTGTTCTGTCTATACCAAGGTGCCCCATGTGGTTGTGCAAGGACCTCAGTACTGAGTCTCGAAAGGCAGTGGGCAGCACTAGTTGTTGTTGGTCTACTTGTCCCCCTCTGTCTACTGTTTCTCTGTATAACAGTTTATTGATCAGTTTCAACTTAGGACCTCCTTTGTATAACAGTGCAGTTCTCAAATCAGTGGAGCGTAATTTGGACACATCTTTTCCTACATAGAGGGCTTCTAAAGCTGACTTGATCATGGGATCGCGGGATTGAGCCCGCCGAATACTGTCATTGTCCAGCTGAGGCAGTGCACCAATGTCTATTGCAGAAAAGTGGCAATAAGCAGCAGGTATGCAATTCTCAGAGGGTCCCAAGCAATCCACCATGCAGTCCACTGCGTCCGTGGACATTTGTTCCTCCCTGTCAAACTTCCGGCAGAGTGCCCGAATGTCAGGTTCTGCCAATCTGACCCAATCATTCTGGGGAACAGGCCTCCGGAGAGAGCATCAGCATCACGTGGTTCAGACCTGCTCGGTATTCGAGCATAGTCATATGTAGATAATGCAGAAAGCCACCTATGGCCAGTGGCATCCAACTAGCTGAGGTCTGCACATAGGTCAAAGGATTATTGTCAGTTTTACTAGTATTTTAGCCCCATACAAGTACTCATGGAATTGGTCAACAATAGCCCACTTCAAAGCTAGGAACTCTAACTTATGTACAGGATAGTTCTTTTCGGATGGGGTCAGGCTTCTACTGGCAAGGCCACTGGTCTCAGGCCATTCTCATGCTCTTGGTACAACACAGCCCCCAACCCTTGCAAGCTAGCATCAGTGTGCAGGACGTAAGGTTTTCTTGGATCAGCATAGGCCAGCACTGGAGCATGGGTAAGTTGATATATGATCTCATGAAAGCAATCTCACAATCAGAGTCCAGCGGGCCCCAAATATTCACTCGGACGAAAATACACTCTTTCAGTCTTGAGGGACGCTTGACTTTTGGTATTTTTGTGGGTTGGGGATACCCTTGAGTAAGGTTAAGTAAAGGGTGGATCACTCTTGAATAGTCCTTGATGAAACGCGATAATAACCACAGAATCCCAGGAATCTTTGCAGTTCTTTTAGATTTTTGGGCTGTGGCCAGGTGGTCAAGGCCTCAACTTTACTTGGGTCGGTCTCTATTCCTCAGTGGATACTATGTGTCCCATACTTTACTGATGTTTGAAAGAATTGACACTTATCAATGGACAGTTTAAGGCCAAAGTCCTCCAGTCGGTCCAATACCTTAAATAATCTGCTCTCATGTTCCTCCAGTGAGCTGCCAAACACAATAACATCATCTAGGTATACCAGGCACTCTAGTAAGTTCATGTCCCCACTGCACGCTCCATCAATCGTTGAAAAGTGGCTGGGGCACCTGAAATCCCTTGAGGCATCCTCATGAATTCATAGAAGCCAAGCGGACAGATAAAGGCTGTCTTCTCACGGTCCTCTGGGGCCATCGGGATCTGGTAGTACCCACTGCGGAGATCCAGCACAGAGAACCACTTGCTCCCGTTTAGGCAGTCCAAAGCATCCTGAATGCGGGGCATTGTGTACTGATCAGGGATAGTCCGCCGGTTTAAGGTGCAATAATCCACACACATCCTTACTGTTCCATTCTTTTTCCTCACTACCACAATGGGGGAAGCATAAGGGCTTCTGGATTTTTGTATTACACCAGCAGCTAACATCTCTTGCAGATGCCGTCTCACATCATCTATGTCAGCAGGTGCCAGGCGTCCAGACCTCTCACGAAATGGTCTTTGGTCATGCAGCCGGATATTGTGCTCAGCTCCTTGCACGCATCCTACATCCCATTCCTTTAAAGAAAACACCTGGTCTCTCTGGGCAAGCTTCTCACTGATCCTCACTTTCCATTCAGCTGGCAGCGGGGAGTTGCTGAAATCAAACAAGTCAGGCGTTACTCTGTCATTCTCCTTGAACTCTTGCTGCTGGGTAGCACTGCAGTGTCTGCATAATGCACATTAGCCAGGATGCAACCTCTATTTACTGAATGTCTCTTTCAGACACATTATGAACTTGGACCATTACCCTTCTGGCATAAGCATGGGCTCTAGCGGGCAAAATACTAGGCTTGACCAGCAGTCCCTCTGGCAATTTTCCATCACCTGGTGCATCCAACATTAATATTTTATTCTTAACATCCTTTCTGATACGGACCTCTCCTGTAAGGTACACTGGGCATTTGGCGCCGGATCAGGGACTCAGGATCCTTCTTCCCTACAATTCCGACCAGTTCCTCTGGTTCTATTTTTCAACGCATCTCTGTGCCTCATAGGCCTTCTTAATTAAAGCGGAACTCTTAAAGCTCTACGTCTTTGACCCCTGTTTTCATAACACAACTGTGCCAGCCTTCCGAACATATGAGCATTTGTTCCAATCAACAAGGGACACCATCAAACAGTCCAGTGGGGGACACACTAAGGCTAGGGTCTCTACTTGTTCGGCCACTCCAGCCACGGAGGTGGGGAAAGACACCAAATTGGATATACCCGGAATAGGGTAGGCCTTCTCACTTAACCCCCATACATGCAGTCCTTCTAATGGTTGTAAGGGCGCCTGACAAATGCTTCTGATACCAATCCTGGAACATAATTGTCACTTGGGAGCCACTGTCTAATGCAGCTCTTGTAGACACTCCATTCACCTTTACAGTGGTCTCCATGGAGGACCCACTATTCTGGACCAGTCTGGAGAGGCGGTAGTGGGGGCCTGGGCAACTGACCTTGCCACAAAAGGACGTGAGTTAGCATTTTGGTGCCCTCACTGGGATCATTTCGTGCACCTCTTAACCACTGATTTGTTCTCCAAGCTCTCCTTGTAGCCTATATGCAACTTTGTCAGTGTCTTTTGGGACCGCATTCCCTTTTCATGTGCCCATCTTTCCCACAATTATAGCAAACATACTTTCTGGAGTTTGAGCTGGCCGAGGCCACACTGGAGCCAGGGCGGGGTATTACTAACTGGAAACCTTGGTGCCATCTCTCTGTCTGACGTGATAAGCATTTGGAGACATCTCGTCAGTTTCTCCACTTCCATGGTCAAGGAATTGAGTTCGAGCTGTTATCAGCAGGAGATACATGGGTGGGTACCCCACCCCATAGCAGATAGCAGTCGGATATAGGTCAGGGCCCGTACTTGCAGGCGTGGCCTTCATAAAGGGACTGTTTTGAATTCGGATTCTCTCAACAGTTTGCCCATTGTGGCATATCTTTTTCCTTGTCAGAGCACTCATTGACTGTCAACCTCTGCCCTGAACTTCACTTGATGGGTCAACCTCAGTCGCTCGAGTCGTAGCTGCAGCTATTGGTGCAGGTCCCTCCCGAGTCGCCTTTCTCAACTCCTCGAATTTCTCTCATTAACTCATCATAGAGGGTGGGGATTCCAGTCAATTGGCCAGGCGTAACTGAAGCAACAGCAGTTCTGAGAAGGGGGCAGACTTAAGGATCCTGTCCAGCCTGGTTCGGTCCAGTTCAATCGCTGGCAAACTACCCTTTCTGAGGCATTCTTGCAACAATTTTCCAGCCGAGATACATACCAGACAACAACTCCCTTGGTACTGTTGTGCATTTCTTACTCTCCACCATAGATCCTCATCAGAATCTGGGCTCCCATACACATTCTCCAGGGCCTCAAGATAGGCCTGTGCAGTCACTTCAGGGTTACTGGCCCGTTTAGCACGGATAGTAGCCAGGGCAGGACCTCGGAGGCTCTCACTAACCCTCTTTCGCTTTTCGGCTTCCGAGCATTACCATTCTAGCACTTGGGGGGCAACATAGTCTATCCAGGTCTCCCAGTCATCCTCCCCTTGGGGGGAGGGGAGGGTGCCAGAGAAGATCCTCAACCTTCGGTAAGAGTCGTGACTAATGGCAGGTGTAGAAATAGAAGTCTGCATTGGTTCAGCCACCATTACAGGTACTGGAGCGGGAGAGGGTGTTGGGGGAGGAACACCCCAGTTGGCAAGAATAGTTTCTTCAAGTCCTCCACAGTTTCCCTTCTCCCAGCAACCATTTAGCAAATTTCTCCTCAAAGTTTCAGACAGTGGTGGGGGCTCATTCCCCGGGTCTTCTGTACTTAGTTATCACTCTCCAGGCAGTGAGGGGCCCTCTGGGGTAATGGTCTGTGGCACTTTGGAGCTATCTATGGGATCCTTAAACTCTACTAGGGCCAGGAAAGTGTGGGTGAGCAGATTAGCATGCAGAGCCCACCACCACAGGTTCGTAAACCTTCCACCTTGGAAAGTACTCCCTGTACAGTGTCCGTATTGATACCCAGGGGATGTCCAGGATAAGCATAGCATTTTGGGGGTCAATCTCCTCCCCAGTACACCACTCCACCAGCCGGTGCACAGCCACTTCTGTCGGGGTACCCATTTTTTTCTTAACAGTGGTCTGTGAATATGGCTACTAGAGGACACACAATCCCAGCGGTGAGCCTCCAAGATGTAACCCCTAGATGGCGCTATCCCAGGGGCTACTACCCCTGCCTGATTTGCCACTAACAGGTTGAGGGGCCTGGATCCAATGACAGGTGCCTCCACCCAGAGGTCAGGGTTTGCAGTAGTTAAACTTACTTGGTCACAGCCCTCTGGGACACTGCAACCCCCCTTTCTTCCCACTAGTGGCCCACACAATATATCAGAATTACCTTCACAGTATACACTTACCCCCAGGGCTGGTTCAGGCACTGAGACCTCCTGTAAAATAAGATACAGTGCAACAATCACAGTACAATACTTTAACATAGACAAATACCTCAGGCAGTATAACTTTGCTGAAACAAGCAGCTCTGATTTATTTAGGGGGAATATAACAAGGACAGGGGGAAATCAGGTTAATTAGCTTATCACTTTACTCATCTACCTATGGCTCTGTGCACAGGCCTATCCCTACCAGTTACTGTCCCTGGGTACCCAAGCCCTAGTGGCTAGTCCAAACCCGTGGCAGCTGGTAGGGGCCCTTCCCACAGAGAAAAGAAAAATTAGTTTAAACAGTCAGCAGTACAGTGATTCCATTTGGATTTAATGTGGCAATTCAACAGGGCGACCCTGAATTAGTACTCACGACCTCCAAACAACATAGGGTCCTTCAATGTCAGCAGGGCTACTCTTGAGCTCCACGAGACTCCTCACACATTTATATGGCAAACAGGCAGGCTGCTTCTCTATCCCCATCGCAATTACTGCACAATACCCGGGAGAACACACAGCAGATTCAGTTCCTGACAGACCGAGTGCAATTCAGCAATTTCTCCAGTCTTCTACAGGGTGAGCCTGGTTTCTACTCTTCAGATATCCTTTGATTCTCTTCACAGGACAGATTCAGTCCTAACAAGCAGTTACACAAGCTGCAGACCGGAACTCTGGCCTACACACGCTTCCCGACTAAAACTGCACACTGAAAAAGCACAGGGCTCCTTCCCTCTTCACTGCCAGAGCTCAACTGAAACTCCAACAGACAAACCGGCACTTCCTTTGAGTTCCTCCCAGTTCTTGACTGGATTGGCTGTCACTCACAATAGACTGCTCCTGTTGGTCCAAAAAGGCGCCGAAGTCTAAACTACATCTCCCAGAGTCACTGCCCATACAATCCTCTTGTGGCTGGCTCAGATTACAAGTCCAAGTTCTGATTCGTCCAAGGCACCATTTTAGAGCTAGCTTACCCCACACTGATTGGTCCAGTTCAGCAGTTCAAAATCAGAATGGGGAACTAGGCAGACACAGTTCTGACTGCAAAGAAAGCAGGTTAGACAAACTGTAATTTCATTATTACTCTAAATGGTTTCTGGCAAACAGTTACATCTTTCAGATAGGTTCCCTTTGCACTCCTAGTGACTGCAAAAATGGAGTGAATTGGCAGCAGCTCGAGTGGTACTCAATCAAAGAAACACACAGTCCCCCATACAAACTAATTATGTCTGCAAGCAGACAGCTCTTAAAGAGACAGTACCAGAGGTTCTAAAAACACTCACTGATAAATGGCTTAAACGCCAAACACCATTCAGGCTTGGAGCATTCAAGCAAGCTCCTGGAAGTCTTTTGGGAACCCCCATTTGCAGGGGGGGTTACATAAGTCTCTCATGAATTCATCTAGCAACAGATCCTGGCACATGTGATGGTGCTATTTCTGGCATGGAGACATCCTGCAAGAAGAATGAAAACATGGTCATAAAACTGTGAGCAAGGATGTTGCTAGGTGTGAATAAAACCACTAGTGATATCATTCTCACACAAACACGTGGGTGGGGATGCTGCAGGGACCATCACTCCAAGGAGAGGTCACACTCCCACAGCCCTGAGCACATAAACTGGGGAGCTGGGCATGCAGCTCTCTCTCTGACTTTCTACAGCTGGTGAAGAAAGAAGTGGCCCTACCAAGAGACGGTTATCTGTGTGAAGGAAGGACAGTCCTGGGTGAGTGTTCTTTTAGGTTAGCTGGCAGTTAAATATAGACTCTAGGCGAGACTAGATTTTTGAGATTCTTCGAACAATCATTTGTCTATTAACTACTTTGTTTTCTTTTCCAGTAAACATGTAAATCTTTTGTCTTGCTGTATGTATACCTATATTATATGTATATACTGCATCCTGTTTATTTGTTAATACCTGCAGGACCTAGTAGTAAAGAACCTATTTTTATAGAACAGTGTGCCTAATTTGGGCTGGCAGTATAGCCTAGAGGTTGGAGGAATGAGGTGTGAATGAACTTCATACATCCAGCAGACCAGACCTGAGTTTGATTCTCACAACCTCCACTTGCATACTGTGCGACTCTGAGCAAGTCACTTAACTGCCCAGTGCTCCCAGGTGGCACCTGAAAACAGGCATTTGTGCCTAGTGGGCCTTACCCGGTTACCAGAAACTAAACTAAAAAAAAAAATAAAATTACCGAAAAGGTAATTTTAATATTTCTTTTGGCATTACGAATTCTGTTCACAGTCTGCCATCCGAAGTGCACTCTACCAAACATTGTAGTGTTTAACCTTCCTAGTCCTGAGCAGGACAGGGGTTTTCCTGATACAATCAGGTCGTCGCAAGCAAAAAGAAATCAGTGTACCAAAAAAATGCCCTGTAAGCTGGTATGGCCCAAGCAGCAGCTTGTCACAAACTGGTGGCAGCAGTGAGGATCAGTGCACAAATTTAAAGCCAGAATTTGCGCACTGTGTGCTTTCCTAGGGGGACTAGGAAATAACAGTTATGTAAGAACTTACTGTAACAGCAGATCTTCAAGAGAGGTTCCTGCAGTAGGTATTCACAGATAGGACTGCGCCCTCTGGCGTCAGGACTGCACGGCAAACTTCTAGCTAGCAATAGGTAGCGGGGGACTGCCCCAGGCGTCACATGACAGGACGCCAGCATGACAGTATATAGGGGGCAGTCCCCACTCCTGCCCTCCAGTTCTCCCACCGGAAGATCCCTTTAAAGGTGATGGGAGAAAGGAGCATAACTCCTAGAGACCAGAGCTGCTGGTAGTTGCCCTGAAAAGGGATAGGAAAACAGGAGCTGGGGAAGGTGGGAGGGAAAATGAGACCTACTGCACGAACCTCTCTTGAAGATCTACTGTTACAATAAGTTATTATGTAACTGCTATATCTTACTTCGAGAGGGTTCCTTGCAATAGGTCTTCACAGACAGGACTGAATACCAAGCAGTCAAGAAAAAGCAAATCGGAGACCAAGGTCTGGGAGGAGGAATGTCTACAAACTAGAGAGCCTGTTATGATAAGAGGCCTTGCAGGACAGCAAGTCCAAAACCAGCTCTTTGCCTAGAGGCAATGTCCAGACTGTAATGCTTGGTAAAAGTATGGACCAAAGACCAAGTGGTCATTGCACAGATATCTGAAGTGGATATGTTCCATAAGAAGGCCATAGACGCAGCCATGCCATGGGTTGAGTGACCTTTGACTTCCCCTGGAATGGGTTTCTCGTACTTCTAATAGATGAACGAGATGCAGTTAGCCAACCATTTGGACAGGCCCTGTTTAGAGATGGCCGTACCCTGACGTCTGGGTGCAAAAGCCACAAACAACTGGTCAGACTTGTGCACCTCCTTGGTCCGAGACATACAGTAGCTCAAGATCCTATGCACATCCAACATGTGCAAAAAGGTATTCCCCCTATTCGAATACTTGGGATAATAAACCGGCAGTTGAACATCTTGGTTCAATGTGAAATATTAGTCCGCACAGCCACCTGGTCTCTGTGGAAAATTAAATAAGTCTCCTTGCAAACAAAGGCTGAAGCTCTGAAATCCTTTGAGCTGAGGTAATAACAACTAAAAAAGAACATTTTCCAAGACAAATAGCACAACTTGCTGCCAGCTCAAAAGGGGGCAAAGTAAGTTTCTCTAAAATAAAATTTAAATCCCGGGGGAACCGAACTACGGAACGTAGGTTTTAAGTGGAGGATCTCCCTGAGGAAGGTTTTTGAGAGCTTCAACCGCTCTAGGGTTTTACCATCCACTGGAAGGTGGTAGGCGGAAACTGCTGAAAGATGGACCTTTAGGGAAGAGTAACTGAGGCCCGAACCAGACAGGTGCAAGAGGTACTCAAGGACCTGGGGCGCTGAGGAAGAAAAGGGGTCCAGGCCCTTGGCCATGGCCCAAATGGAGAATCTCTTCCACTTCATGGCATAACGTAGATCTAGTGGATGGTTTTCTGGCCTCCACTAGGACCTGAGCGACTTGCGAGGAGATGCCAAAATGTGAGACCGCTACGTCCAAAGGTGCCACACATGCAAGTAGAGAGACCTGAGACTTGGATGTATCAGGCTGCCCTGCTCCTGAGATAAAAGGTCATGGAGGAGAGGAAGAGGTACCGGGGGTTCTGATACTAGCTGCTGTAGCAGGGGGAACCAGATCTGCTGAGGCCAAAGGAGAGCTATGAGATACTCATGCAAGTGCCCTCTGCTTGAAGCTTCAGCAGAATCTCCTGCAGAATTGGATAAGGAGGGAAAGCATACAGAAACCACCTTGTCCAACAAAGAGACAGCGCATCTTGCCCAAAAACACCACGCTCGAGAACAAGTGATCAAAAGTTGGGTAGTTTTGCACTGGATGCGGAGGCAAATAGGTATATTTCTGGCCATCCCCACTGATCGAAGAAATGTTCCACTACTTTCCTGCTTTAGATCCCACTCATGCGCCTGCGCAACGGTGCAGCTTAGACTGTCCGCCAGGACACTGTGAACTCCCGGGACATTGACTGCTGTCAGAGACAGGTCATGCTGGACTGCCCAGTACCACACCCGCATCGCCTCCCTGCAGAGGGGGTACAATCGGGTGCCTCCCTGTTTGTTTATGTACCAGACCGTGGCATTTTGTTATTGGTCTGAATCTGGAGTGTTCCCGGTTGTATGAGGGGCTGAAATGCCTGGACAGCGTAAAGCACAACTCTCATCTCTAGAACGTTTATGTGCAAGCATTCCTCTTGTGGAGACCATCTCCCTTGAGTTCGATGGTTCCCAGATAGGCTCCCCAACCTTGACCTGAGGCATCCGTTGTGAGGGTCATGGAAGGAGATGGGGGATGAAAGGGGCGGTCCCCCGAAGAGAGATTAGATGGCTCCTACCACCAGAGAAGATCTCTCTTCATACTGCTGGAGAACAGGACCCTGTGGTCCAGGTCATCCAAGCATTGGTCCCACTGGACCCTGAGGGTCCACTGGGTCACCCTCATATGCAGTCTGGCCAATGGTATTGTGGGGATGGCTGCCGCTATTAGACCCAACAGGCGAAGGACGGAGCGTGCTGTGGTCCAGCGAGAGTTGGACACAGACGAAGCTTGCTGAATCAGAGTTTCCGCCCTGTCCAAAGGTAAGAAGGCCCTACCCTGGACTGAATCCAGCACCGCTCCAATGAATTGGAGGCACAGTGATTCCAAGCTGAGAAAAGAGGTACAGGGTGGTGGAGAGAGACTCCATCAGGTTATCCTGAGACGGGGCCGACAACAGCCCATCATCCAGGTATGGGAACACGTAAATCCCCCTGCAGCACAGGTCCATAGCCACCATCACCAGGCACTTGGTAAAATCCTGAGGTGCCGAAGAAAGGCCAACAGGAAGGGCCTTGAATTGATAGTGGTTCTCCTGAAAGGTGAACCGAAGGAAACGGTGGTGGGCCTGGAGGATTGGGATGTGCAGGTAAGCATCCTGCATGTCCAGCGAACACAGCCATTGGTCCTGTTGGAGCAGGGGTAAGAGTCATTGGAGGGTAAACATGCGGAACCTCTTGTATTCATCAAAGAGGTTGAGCAGATTACCCGTCTTTTTGGGCACCAGGAAAAAATGGGAGTAATACCCCTTCCTGTCTGCCTGAGAGGAACTGGTACTATGGCTGATTTGCCTAATACAGCCTGGATTTCCTGCTGTATGGGTGCAGCTGACCTGTCCAGGGGTCTGTCCAGGAACTCGATTGAGTGCCCTCTTGCGATCAGTTGGAGGACCCAAGCATCTGTAGTTATCGCCTCCCACCCGTCCAGGTGGAGGGCGAACCTTCCCCCCACCGGCTCCGCTGAAAAGATGGGAGGAGGTGGAGGGGTTCCCCTTGAGTCAGGATGCGGAGGGCAGGGCGACTTTACTGCCTCCAGTGGTCTTTTGGGCTTTTGCCTGAGGGGTCTGCGCACCAGAACTAGTGGCGCAGTACTCACCCTGGCATCTGTTCTGGTTCTATCTATTCCACTTATTTGTGGGCGACGAAAAGGCCGCTTGGGATTTTGGCTGGAGCGGTACATGAAGTGGACGCCCCACAGGGATCTGCCACTCTCCTGTAGATCTGTAATTATATCCTTCACGTCGCCGCCAAACAGACCGGAACCTCTGAAGGGGAAGTCCAGTAGGGTGGTTTGGACATCTTGCGCTAGTCCCGCAAGACGGAGCCATGCCAGACATCTCAGGCAAATACCTGAAGCGGTGCATCGGGCCACCGAGTCCACGGAGTCATAGGTGGCACGCAATGCATGGTGGCAGGAAGACTTGTTAAGTCTCACCTTGTCCAACAGCTTGTTCTCGAGTTCCTCATCCGGGATAGACTGAAGTTGTTTCTCTAAGTCGGTCAAAGACGACTTCAGGAAAGAGATCATGTGAGCCACATAATTAAGAGACCCAATAGCGCAGGTGGAGGGAGAGCAGATCTTGCGGCCGTACTGGTTCATCTGCTTGGACTCTCTGTCCAGAGGTGAGGCACTCAGATGCTTTGGTTGAGCCAACCTATCGTGGGCGCAGTAATTACTATCAAGTTGGCCTTAGGTTGACTCATGAGGTGGCTTGCCCCTTTCAGGGGATGACAGGTCCTGTCGGCCTTTTCAGAGACTGCAGGAATTGAGGATGGTTGTTGCCATATTGTGGACGTTAGGTCCTTGTGCAGCCCCATCCAAGGTGGGATGGGTAGGGGGTCCGCATTAGTCAAATCCAGGTGCTCCGTGAGTCTCTTCCTTTTTGGATCCATCTCCTGGAATGCCCAACTGCAAACCTGCTGGATGGGTCTAAGGAGTTCCTCAAATGATGGGTCCTCCGGCAGAGATTTGAGAGACTCCTTAGGTTGTGGTTCCTCTGGAGAGTGAGGCTCTGAGTGAGCTGCAGAGTCAGAGTCGTTGTCTAAGTCTGAATACTCCAGTTTGCTGCGCAGAGAAACTATGTCAGGAACTTCCTCCGTGACCCTGACACCTGAGAGAACCCCAGCTGGGTGCCTGCTAGAGTTTCTATCCAACAACTGATGGTCGACCATGGTTGTGCTCCTAGGAATTACCTTGTGGGTCGGGTAAGAACCACGACCGGATGGGGGTGTCTCGGCTCCTGCAGGTGCTGCAATTTGATGTCCTTCTACCAGGCTAGAATTGACCCATGGTTTCAGCTGAGGAGGAGGAGGCAGAAGAGGCAGTGGAGGCTGATAGCCTGGAAACCCCAAGGGAGAATATGGGGGTAACCAGGAGTCTGGTACCCACAGGGGTAAGGCTGATAATGGTACCCCGGTACATATGGCCTGGTGTTGGGTACCCAGGAATCACCACAAGTGATCCCAGAGAGGGTACGATTGGGTGCCTCCCTGTTTGTTTATGTACCAGACCATGGCATTTTTTTATTGGTGGCATTTTTATTTTATTTATCACATGAGTCCCAGAACAGGAAGGGTAAGAGTTGTAAGGAGAGGAGCGAGTAAGCATACAGAGAAACAGAATAGGGGACACAAAATAAGACATGATAGGACTGGTGCCGTGCAATGGCTGTGGGGAAGCAGTGTTCCGGGAAACATTCTGGAGGCTGCGATGCTGCCCTTTTTGCAGGAACCTCTCTGGTCTAAGGGAGGAGGTTACCCGTCTCCAGGATGAGCTGGCTAGGATTCATGAAACCTCCTCCCCCACCCAGGGACCACCAGGGCCAATGCCACTACCTCAGATGTTGCCAAGAAAGAGGAGAGGCTGGACCACAGTGTGCTCAGGGAGGGAGAGGGTAGTGGAGCAGAGTTGCATCCCTCCAGCTGTACCTCTCCACAATTCATATGCCGTTCTGGCAAAGTGTGGTTCCTCTATGGAGGCACCTGCAGTGGAGACCAAGGAGGATGCTGGGAACCTCCACAAAGGAGACCCACAGGAGGGTGGCATGGGACCCTACAGGGGAATGAAACAACTCCTGGTGGGGGACTCCACTGTTAGGAGGGTGGAACTGGGGGAGAAAGGGGAGAGGGAGGTAAGGTGCCTGCCTGATGCCGTGGCTTGGAGGGACAGGGAGCAAATCCTCGGGATCGCCGGAGCAGCTGCATAGGGGAGGAAGCTGGATGTCATTGTCCACCTAGGGACAAATGACCTGGATGAGAAAGGAATCAGAGCAGTGCAAGAAGAGTTTGTGAAGTTGGGAGGGGCCTTAGACAAGTAGCACGCACGGTAATCTTCTCGGAGGTGCTGCCTGTCTATGGGATGGGTAAGGCTACAGTGCTCCACACCATGGGATTCAATCAGTGGTTGAAAAACTGGTGCAGAGCTCAGGGATTTGGCTTCACTGGGGACTGGGGTTCCACCTGGAATGATGCTGGCCTATACTGGAGTGATGGTCTGCATCTGTCCAGGAGGGGAACCAGGATCCTAGGTGATAGGTTTAAATGCTTCATTGGCAAGCATTTAAACTAGCCAAGGGAGAGGCACTGGGAAGGAAGCAGGGAAATCCTAGTCCCCCCCCAAAGATTCAGGGTAGTAAGTGACGTAAACACCAAGATAGAGATGATGATAGGGAGTAGGGCAGGGGTAAACAGAGAAAATGACAAAGGCAATAAGGACAGGGATGGGCCAAAAAGGGATAAGGACATCAAGAAATGGAGGGTAATGAGTACCAATGCCCATAGTTTGGGCAACAAGCTCCCTGAACTGGTGGCCTTGATGGAAGAGGGATGCCTGGATATCGTAGCAGTCACAGAAACATGGTACACAGAGAACCATGACAGGGATGTTAACATACCAGGGTACAGAACCTACAGGAGAGACAGGGAGGGTAGAAGAGGGGGAGGAGTAGCTCTCTATGTAAAGGAAGGCATAAAAGCAAAGGAACAAAAGAGTAATCAGGGAGGAGAGGAAGCACTGTGGGTCACCTTAGAGACTGAAAATAGCACCACAATCCGCACAGGGGTTGTATACAGACCCCCATCTGAGGAGGGAATGGACAAGGATATAATAGAAGGCATCCTAAGGATGGCAGAGAAAGAGGAGATACTGTTGATGGGGGAGCTGAATATGCCAGATGTAAACTGGAGCACCTTTGCTGCAGCCACGTACAAGAGCAGGGCCATTCTTGATGCCTTACAGGTGGCATGCTTCAGAAAGCTAGTTTTGGAACCCACTCATGAGGGAGCAATCTTAGACCTCATACTCTCAAATGGGGACAATGAGAGGATCTCAGATCTAGAAGTGGGCAGCCATCTGGGAACAAGTGACCACCAAACAGTATGGTTCAAGATAAATTCAGCTACAGAGTCAAGCCATACAAAAGTGAGGGTACTGGACTTCAGGAGGGCTGACTTTTGCAAGATGGGAGAGTGTCTTAGGTTAGGAGGAGGGGTGGAGCAACAATGGGGAAATATCAAAACTGTCATCACAGAGGCAACAAGCCTTTGTGTGAAGCAAATAAACAAATCAAAATGAAAGAAAAAGCCACTATGGTTCTCAAAAGAGGTGGCAGGGAAGGTTAGTGAGAAAAAGATGGCATTTAGGAAGTATAAGAAAACACAGAAGGAGCAGGACAGAGAACTGTACCAGTTAAGGCAGAAGGCAGCAGGGAGGGAAGTCAGAATAGCTAAGGCCCAAACTGAGGAAAAGATAGCTTACTCGGTTAAGAAGGGGGATAAAACCTTTTATAGGTACATCATGGAGAATAGAAAGACAAAGGGAGGGATAGTGAGGCTGAATAGAATGGACGGTGGGTGGGCAGACAGGGACAGTGAAAAAGCAGGGATGCTAAATGAATACTTCTGCTCAGTATTCTCAACAGAGGAGGAGGGGGTGGTGCATAATTCAGTTAACAAAAGCACTCTGGATAGGGGTGTCGATCCCAGTCCTTTCACAGAAGAAAGGGTTCTGAAAGAACTAAAACTGAAGGTGGACAAAGCAATGGGACCTGACGGAATTCATCCCTAAAAGAATTAAGGGGAGAACTAATGAGACCACTGACTACCCTTTTTAAAAAATCAAGGGAGGATGGTGTGGTACCTGAGGACTGCAGGAAGGCGGATGTGATACCCCTTCACAAAAGTGGGAGCAAGACAGAGACAGGAAACTACAGACCTGTCAGTTTGACCTCTGTGGTAGGGAAAGTGATGGAATCAGTTCTGAAGGAAAGAACTGTTGAGTACCTAGAGGCTGTGGGGCACAGGACCCAAGGCAGCATGGGTTCACAGTGGGAAGGTCATGTCAGATGAATTCAATTGATTTCTTTGACTGGGTGACCAAAGTAGTAGACCAGGGAGGGGTTGTGGGCATGACCTACCTAGACTTTATCAAGGCATTTGACAGAGTCCCACACAAAAGATTAATAATCAAATTAACCAGCCTGGGAGTGGGTCCCTATGTGGAAGCCTGGGTAAAACACTGGCTAGACAACAGGACTCAGAAGGTAAATGTAAATGGGGTCCACTCTGAAGAAAGTGGGGTTACTAGTAGGGTACCGAAGGGTTCAGTACTGGGTCCAATCCTTTTTAATGACTTTATAAGTGACATTGCAGAGGGACTGGAAGGAAAAGTATGCCTCTTTGCAGGTGACACAAAGATCTGCAACAGGGCTGATATACAAGGAGGCGTGGAAAGGATAAGAAGGGACTTGGCACGGTTGGAGGAATGGTCAGAAGTATGGCAACTTGGATTCAGTGCAAAGAAATGCAAAATAATGCACCTGGGAAACAAAAACCCAGGGGACGATTACACAGTGTGGGGGGGTAGTAACAACAACAAAAATGGAAAGAGACCTGGGGTAATCATATCAGATGACCTTACGGTTGGCAAGCAATTTTGAGAAGGCAGTAGAGAGGGCTGGGGGGATACTGGGATGTTTAGAGAGACGCCATCACCAGCAGAAAACAGGAAGTTGTTATCCCTCTGTACAGACTGTTGGTGAGACCACATCTGGAGTACTGTGTCCAGTTCTGGAGACCCCATCTCCGCAAGGACATAGACAGGATGGAGGCAGTCCAGAGGAGGGCAACTAAAATGGTGCAGGGTCCTCAAGAGAAGCCATATGAGGAGAGACTAAAGGTGCTTAACACGTATACCCTTGAGGAAAGGGTGGGGGGACATGATAGAAACTTTCAAGAACCTCAGTGGACTCAAAAAAGTCCAAGAAGGTAGCATCTTTCCGAAAAAGAGATGTGCAAGAACAAGGGGACACAATTTGAAGACAGAGGGGGAACGGCTCAGGGGCAATGTGAGGAAGTATTTTTTCACAGAGAGGGTGGTGGACGCATGGAACAGCTTTCCTGAGGAGGTTGTGGGGTCTAAAACTGTGGGAGAATTCAAGAATGCATGGGACAGACATAAGGCAATTCTTGTGGAGGGTAGGAAGAAATAGGCTGTTGGTTAACTAGGATCTGCAGCCTTTCCTGTAGGTAGGGCAATGGGCAGACTAGGTGGGCCAAGCAGTCCTTATCTACCATCAAAGTCTATGTTTCTATCTCTCATGGTGTCACTTTAAAACCTCACAGAGCCCAGTCGCCTTTCAGACTTACCATACCCTCCGAAACAATTGCACCAAGCGCATATGACAGGCTAAATCGGATTTCTCCAAAGCTTGTTTGCAAGCCTCATACAATACTCCTTCCTCCTTTTGGAAAGATCTCCGGACGCTCACTCACCCCTCCTTCGACTCCCCCACCCACCAACTCTCAGCGTAGCAGGTTCACTAGTCAATGATCCTACCCTTGTCGCCGAAGTGCTAAACAAGTTCTTCACAACCTGTGCCATACCACATGGTCCACCTAATCTCCCCTGGGTGGCATGCTTGCCATCCCAGTCCTCTTGTATTAAATCTAGGGGCCCCTCTCACCTAGCATCCATTCAATAACTCAAAGGGTGAAAACCGATTTGACTCTTGTGGCACTTCCCTGTAGGTGGGGCAGGTATTTCTTCCAGTCCTGCCCATGCTGTTCTGCAAATGCCATAAGCATAGCTTTTAGGGTCCCATTAAATATCTCTCTGAGACCACTGGCTTGTGGGTGGTAAGGCGCCGTACGGCTCTGTACAAAGCCACTCTTCCCACAAACACTTCATTAGGTCTGAAATAAAGTTACCCCCTCAATCAGAGATAACCTCCTGTGGAAACCCAACACAGGAGAAAACCCCAGCAAAGCATCTGCCACCTTGTCCACCCTAGTGGAGGATAGCGCGATGGCTTCAGGATAGCAGGTAGCAAAATCAACAACTGTCAATATATACCTTTTTCCAGAGGAACTTTGAGTATTCAAAGGACCCACAATATCCATCCCAACCTTCTGGAATGGCTCCTCCACAAGTGGTAAGGAAATCAGGGCAGCACTGGCTTTGCTTCCGGCCTTCCTTATTTCCTGACACCGGTGATAGGATTTGAAGTATTTCTTCACCTGCTTGGTAATATTGAGCCAATAAAAATTGTGGGCTAAGTGCTGCATAGTGCAAGCAATGCCCAAATGTCTGGACATGGGAATATCATGAGCTACCCCCCCCCACCCCAGTCCTCCGATTTCCACATACAGCCGTATCTCCCTCTGAAGTTTTTAGAGCTCTTGTATCCCTCAACCCCTCAAAATCTAGCCCTGATGGCTTGCACCCTAAGCACCTTATAATCTCAACCCCAATTGTCACCCCTAAGATCAAAGGGGATAAGGGGGCATGTGAGGAGGAGGACCATGTAAAAGCACCTATCCTAAATAGATACTTCTGCCCAGTATTTACTGAAGAGAAGGTAGGGCAGGGCCCACAGCTCAGCACCATGGACACAGGAGGGAGGGAGGTGTGCACTTTTCCCTTCACAAAAGAAAGGATCTTACAAGAGCTCGATAAGCTCAGGGTGGACAAGACAATAGGACATGATGGCATACCTCCCAGGGTACTAAAGGAGCTAAGGGTGAAACAAGCAGAGCCATCATCAGAACTGTTTAGTGAGTCTCTGAGCACAGGAGAGATCCCAGAAGACTGGAGAATGGCTCATGTGATCCCACTCCACAAGAGTGGTAGCAGGGAGGAGGCAGGGAACTACAGACCAGTCAGTCTTACCTCAGTAGTGAGCAAGATTGTGGAGGCACTCCTTAAGGAAAGGATAGTGCAATACCTGGAATCCACAGGCGCACAGGATCCAAGATAGCATGGGTTTACAAAAGGAAGGTCCTGTCAAACTAATCTCATAGATTTCTTTGACTAGGTAACCAGAGTGGTGGACCAAGGGGGAGCAGTTGATGTCGCCTACCTTGACTTCGACAAAGCTTTCGATACTGTTTGACATAGAAGATTAATTCATAAGCTGGGTAGGCTCGGGGTGGGTCAGAAGTTGGTCAACTAGGTGGCAAACTGGTTGACGGGCAGAAAACAGAGTGTGGTGGTAAATGGTATACAGTCAGAAGTCACAAGTGGGGTACCTCTGGGATCAGTCCTGGGGCCAGTCCTCTTCAATATCTTCATCAGTGACACTGCAGATGGACTGGAGGGTAAGGTTTGTCTGTTTGCAGATGACACCAAGATCTGCAACACAGTAGATGATCCAGATGGGGTGGGCAGAATGAAGAGAGATCTGGATAAACTAGCAAGATGGTCTGAAGAGTGGCAACTGGGGTTTAACGGAAAGAAGTGCAAGATCATGCACATAGGGAAGAGAAACCCTGAAGCCACCTATAGGCTGGGAGGGGAGTTGCTGGCAGTCACAAAGGAAGAAAGACTTGGGCATCATCATCATCACCGATGGCATAAAATCATCCAAGCAGACCACTAAAGCAGTAGGTAAGGCTAGGGAGATGGGGTGTATTAGTAGGGGTATAACAAGTCAGAAGAGGGAGGCAATAATCCCTCTTTACAAGACACTGGTTAGGCCCCATATGGAGTACTGTGTGCAGTACTGGAGGCCACACCTTCACAAGGACATTAACCAAATTGAGGCAGTCCAGAGAAGGGCAACCAAAATGGTGCAGAGACTGCATCAGAAAACACGAGGACAGATGAACGGAGCTCAATATGTATACCCTAGAGCAAAGGAGGGAGAGAGGTGATACGATCTAAACATTCAAACACCTTACGGGTATTAACAAGGTGAAAGAGTCTAACATGCTTCAATATAAGAAAAACAGCAGGACAAGAGGACACATGAGATTAGAGGGAGGCCGATTAAGGGGTAATGTGAGGAAGTTCTTTGTCACAGAAAGGGTGGTGGATGCATGGAACAGCCTACCTCAGGAAGCGGTGGATATGAATACAGTGCAGGACTTCAAACAGGCATGGGATAGTCATAAGGGAGCAATACAGATGAGTATGAATAGATAGGCCATTGACAGAGCAAAGGCCGATGGCACATTCATAAGGTAGAAAAAGAAATGGGCAGACTGGATGGGCCTTGTTGTCCTTATCTGCGGTCAACTTCTGTTTCTATGTAACATTTTCAATCTGTCTACCTCCTCCACTATTTTCCCCTCGGCTTGGAAGTCGGCCACAGTCCTCCCCCTTTTCAAAGGGTGTGACGTAACAGCCCCTGGCAGTATCCTGTGACATGCGTGACCCGCAAGTGGTGAGCTGCAGAGCTGGCTCCATGGCATGGTGGATGGGTGCCAGGTCCAGGTATGTTTTGTTGCACCCGGTCCTAACAGTTCTTTTTTTTTTTTTTACAATTTTGCAACCCCCCCCCGGAGTTGAAAATCCTACAGCAGAGGGGTGCGGGGGGCACAGCCTCTCACATAAACATTTAAATTTATGAGTCCCTCTCGCCCTCTTGGTTTGCGCCAGGGGTGTACACCGCAGAAATTGATTTTCGGTGATATACACTCGCCATGACGACTATCACCTTTCTGCGATCACCGTTATGACATAGAACTGCCCCAGGCAACTATCACCCCATATCCATTCTACCATCCCTTGCCAAGGCCCAAGAGTCCCTGGTCCTCTCGACGCTAAATGAGTTCCTCCTTGCCTCCAACACTCAGTTTCAGAAAGTATCATCCCACCAGCACCTCCCTTTTCCACTTTACTGATGCCATCCACTCTGCCATGGATCAAGATCTCATCACCTCAGCCATTTTCCTTAACCTAGCGAAGGCCTTTGACTCCGTGTCTCACCCCCTCCGCCTAAACAAACTAAGTGCTTCTGGCCTCTCACCTCATCCTGTTTCAGTTCCTATTTAATTGGCCGCTCCCAGTCAGTAAAACCAAAAACAACGTCCTATCCCCTTTCCTCCCTGTCACTGCAGGAGTGCCGCAAAGCTCGATCCTGGGGCCTGCTCTATTTTCTCTGTTCATTAACAACCTCCCTTCTGTATGCTCCAATGCTGAGATCCACATGTTCTTTTTCTTTCTGGCCCATCTGCTTCAGACGTTCAAACCCTACTTCAAGAGGACTTCACCACAGTTACTTCATGGTTCAACACAAATTGTCTAAAACTAAACATAAAAAAACAAATGTTGCCATGACCTTCGGAACCAAGCAAAAACTTGCTAGGAATCATCTACTATCCTTCCTCTCCGGTGAAAACATTCCCCTTGAAAACGTCCCTGCATACAAGTACCTTGGGGTGTGGCTTGATCCCTCTCTTGACTTCTCTTCCCACTTAAATGCCAACACTCCATACTGTGTCCCAAACTTGGGTTGCTCTAACGCCACAAGTCTAGTCTTCCTCTCCCTGTCAGACACAACCTATTGATCAAATGGGTCCTCCTTACCTTCGATTATTCAGACGTGGTCTACAGCGCTGCCTCGGAGACCTCCCTATCCAAACTCGACATCCTCTACCACGCCTTCTGTCGGTTCACCACTAACTCACCACTGCGACCTCTACTCTTCCCTATCCCTCCAATCCCTCTCTCAGAGACGCTTTTCGCAGTGTGCCACCCTCATATCTAAGTTCTGGTTTGGAGCTCTCCCATCATACTTTGCATCTCTCCTCAAACCTGCCACCCCCTCGCTGTACAACTCACAGCATTGTGGAGCCTACTCTTTTGCACTTCCATGAGTCTGCACCTCAGTCGGCAAACTGGCCTTCTCCAACAAGCTCCCTTCTCTCTGGAACAGCACCCCCCAAACCCGCTTCACCCCCCCTCCCTTCTTGCCCTTAGGCGCCTACTCAGACCAACCCCTACCTCGCTCCTGCACTTGTCCTTACCCCTAGTACCCATCCTCTCTTCTCCCCCCTTCACATCTCCCTACTCCTTTATAAACCACTACGTGCATTCAATGGGTTTTGCTCTGTACAGCTGATTTAGCCTCTAACTGTATTCCAGCATCATACTGTAAATATGGCGCACTGATGAGTCCTGGTAGGACGAAACACGTTTCTATGTCATCTGTTAGCACCCTTTGCAAACTGTGTGAGAGGCCTTTCGGCACCATGCAATTCTGCTTAAAGTTGAACCAGCATAACATTCTGTGGTGATTTGCATATGCAGCCCATGATGCTTTGCACTGTGTGGGCATGTGTGATTTTGTATTTTCTTGAAATTTGGCTTCCCAGCCAAATGCCCTTTGGGGTAACCCTTGCCTCAGTGTTTACGCACATAGGTTCTTTGTCTTTTAAACTGTTTTTTACTTTAATGGGTTCACCACAACATAACCAAGACACACTGTCTTAGGGTAGCTGGTTCATTCCACTGGGGTGTCGAACAGATGAGGCATACTGAGGAGTCCTGGTAGGACGAAACACGCGTCTATATCATCTGTTAGCACCCTTTGCAAACTGTGTGAGAGGCCTTTTGGCACCATGCAATTCTGCTTAAAGTTGAACCAGCATAACATTCTTTGGTGATTTGCATATGCAGCCCATGATGCTTTGCATTGTGTGGGCATGTGTGATTTTGTATTTTCTTAAAACTTGGCTTCCCAGCCAAATGCCCATTGGGGTAACCCTTGCCTCAGTGTTTGCGCACAGAGGTTCTTTGTCTTTTATATTGTAAATATTTACATATATACTCTGTATCATACTGTATTCTACAGTACGTTAGTAGCAACTTCTGTACAACTGTGTATTCCACTTTGCTCTATTATGTTTACCCTGTTTGTATCTGTACCCCCTTCCCTGGGTCATACCAGGAAACGAGCTTCATTCATGGTAGCTTTCCCAGCCATCAAATTTTAAATAAATAAAAATTCTATCAGGCCCCATTGCTTTGTCCACCTTCAGTTTTAGGATTTTTTTCAGGACCCTTTCTTCTGTGAATGGACTGGTATCAACCCCCCTATCCAGAGTGCTTCTATTGTTTGGTTTAGGTACCTCCCCTTCCTCTTCTTTTGTGAATACTGAGCAGAAGTATTTGTTCAAGTATCCCTGCTTTTTCACTGTAACCCCACTGCCCACCCCACCACACCCTTTTTATTAAGCCTCGCTATCCCTCCCTTGATCTTTCTTTGCGCCCTAATGCACATATAAAAGGTTTTATCCCCCTTCTTAACTGAGTTGGCTATCTTTTCCTCGGTTTGGGCCTTTGGTATTCTGACTGCCTTCCCGGCTTCTTTCTGCTTTAACTGCTACACTTCTCTGTCCTGCTCCTTCTGTGTTTCCTTATACTTCCTGAATGCTATCTTTTTCTCTCTAACCTTCCCCACCACCTCTTTTGAGAACCATAGTGTTTTTCCTTCGTTTAGTTTTGTTTATTTGCTTTACACAAAGGCTTGTTGCCTCTATTATGACAGTTTTGATTTTTCCCCATTGTTCCTCCACCCCTCCTTCTTGCCCGTTTGCTAGTGTTTTTTGAGGTACTCTCTTCAAATGACGGAAGTAACATTTCTATGGCTAAATATCATACTGCTTATACTTCTTCAGGCCTCCTGCTTACTAGCTGTCGACCCAAGAGATACTGATTTCTGACACTTACATCATCTCCTGTCCACATCCAACCCCTCAGCCTCCCTCTCCTCTATATCCCTTTCCCTCCCTCCCCATATGTACCCTTCTCGCTTATCTCTTTTCTATTCTGTCTTGCCACTACTGTTTGACTACCCATACATATTTTCTATCTTATCCCCTTCCTCCAGTGGCGCCTCTATCCAGCATGCTCGGAGTTTTTGGTCCTCTTAAGTCTAGCATGAGTAGGCTGCACACCCTAGCATGATGTACTTAATTCAAATAGATCTGTCATCCTACAGTTTCATGGCATAACGCCCTTGGACTTACTGCTTATTATAATGTATTTCACAGTTATACCAAAGTGTACTGAGCTATATAAGCAACATCCTACCTGCCTGTACATCTCATGAATGAATCATGTAATCTTTATTCATATGTGTTGTATTATTGTCTTTCATAAGCGCTAATGTATGTAGCTTGTTATGTCTCCCAGCCTGCCACATATTCCGTATAGTTTCTACCTTGTTTATGTCTGTATGATTGTTATGTTGTCCTTACACATGTTTTTTATATGCCTAGTCTCATGGCTCTACTGGCTATTGTACTGCTCCCAGGTCCATCTTGTAAATGAGCTGATCTCAGTGGTGTTCTGCCTGGCAAAATATAGATATTGATTGACTGACTCTCCCATTTTGCCAAAGTCAGCCCTCCTGAACTCCAGTACCCTCACTTTTGTATGGCTTGACTCTATGGCTGTGTATACTGTGAACCACACTGTTTGGTGGTGGCTTGTTCCCAGATGCTACCCACTTCTAAATCTGAGACTCTCTCTCTATCCCCACTTGAGAGTACCAAGTCTACAACTGCTCCCTTCCAAATGGGATCCAATACAAGCTGTCTGAGGCATGCCCATGTAGGATATCGAGAATGACCCTGCTCTTGGATGTGGCTGCAGCAAAGGTGCTCCAGTTAACATCTGGCATATTCAGGTCCCCTATCAACAATATCTCCCTTTTTCTGCCATTCTAAGGACGCCTTATATCATTTCATTGTCCATTTCCTCCCCTGAGATGGGGGTCTGTACACAACCCCCATGCGGACTGTGGTACCATTTCCTGACCCCACAGTGCCTGCTTTCCTGCCTGTTTACCCTTTAGTTTCATTGCTTTGATCTCTTCCCTTGCATAGAGAGCTACTCCTCCTCCTCTTTTACCCTCCCTGTCCCTCCTGTAAATTGTGTACCCTGGTATGCTGACATCCCAGCCATGGTTCTCTGTGTACCACGTTTCTGTGACTGCTACAATATCCAGGCGCCCCTCTTCCATCAAGGCCACTAGTTCAGGGAGCTTGTTACCCAGACTACGGGTATTGACACTCATCCCCTCTATTTTTTGATGGTCTTACCCCTTTTAACCCTGTCCTTACTGCCTCTGCCTTTTTCTCCATTTACCCCATCCTGCTCCCTATCAACTTCTCTACCTTGGTGTTTACCTCGCTAACTACCCTGTTTTTTTTGTGTTTGTGTCTGTGTGTGTGTGTGTGTGTGTGTGTGTGTGTGTGGCGCCTGGGACCTCTCTGCTCCTTTTTCAGTGTCTCCCTCATTTGCTAGTTTAAATGCTTGCGATGACACATTTAAATCTATCACCTAGGATACTGGCTCCCCTCTCGGACAGATGCAGACCATCGTGCCAGTATAGGCCTGTATCCCTCAGGTGGAACCCCAGTCCCCAGTGAAGCCAAAACCCTGAGCTCTGCACCAGTTTTTCAACCATCCATTGAATCCTATGTTGTGGAGTACCCTAACCTCACCCAGCTCTGTGCCTCAGTGTTAATCAGAGCCCCTTCCACAACCGTACTGAAGCTACTGCTCTCTCCTGTTGAGCATACTGCAGCGTCCTCCCCAACCCCCAACTTGCTTCAGGACTTCCCTGCTTAAACTACCTCTGTGTCCCTTTGAGGCTGCTGAGTGCCCCCAAAAAAACTTGCTTTAGAACCTCCCTGCCTGTTGTTTTTTTTCCATTAGCAGATTATATATTTTAGCCACTAGAGGGCCCAGTTATAAGCACACTTATCCAATCCAACACAATACAGTTCCTGTCTCATTTCACTTATTGTGTGGTCAGTCTATCACTATTCATCCGTCTCTTCCCAGTCCCTCTACTACTGATTGATTCTGATTTTTCCCAATTGCAACTTATACTCTTCGCCCACTGGAGGGGTTTTCCCCCAACCGTGCCAAAACTGCTTTACATCTCCTTACTCTCTACTACTGCTGGACACTCTTCCTTTACTGCTCAGCTGCTATGGGTACCTACACTCCATTACTAAGTTTGCTGTCCTTCACCCTCTTGGTACAGACCTCACACTAACCAGAGCACTGTTCCTCCACACTAGGCACGTCATCCCCAGACTACCCCACAGTGACTCGGCCCTCCCCCACCCTCAACACACCTGTGACCCCCCCAACACCCCCACCCTGCCAACACCCCAACTCCTCTGTCCTCCAAGTCCCAACCTGGACCCAGCTCTCCCCTGCCATTCCCACCCTTCGCACTTTATCTATCCCATGCACCCTGATTCTAAAGTTCTCAGCTGGGTGTCGATCCAAGGGTCTCCATCACCACTGGCCACTAACCAGAATAATTACACTGCTATTATTATCTGGTAATGTACACCCAAACCCAGGCCATATGGCTTCCAGCCCTTCTAAACCCTGTACTGCAACTGGCCTCCACTTTGCATCCTTAAACATTTGCAATCTCCTAAAGAAATCTGCTGCCCTCCAGTGCTGGGTCATTCAACATCAACCTGACATAATTGCACTGGTAGAGACTTGGCTCTCCAAATCCACCCCTGACTCTGCTATCACCCTCCCTGGATATACCATCTACAGGGAAGACCGAGTAAGCAAACGCAGTGGTGGTTGCGCACTACTCGTACGGGACTCCCTTATAGGTCAGGCACTCCCAGCTCCTAAACTTGATTATGGAGCCCAAGCCCTCACCTTAAAAATCACACCTGACCCCGCCCGAGGCCCTCTCTTCCTCACAGTCTCCTACATACCCCAGAGGAATCAAAACCAAGCGGTCCAGTCCTTCATTGACTACCTCACATCTCTCCGTCATAAAGTGGAGCAAGTCATTCTAGGTGATCTCAATGTTAACTGGATTGCCTCCACTGCCTCCTATATAAGGGACTCCTTTGCTGTCCTGGATATGTCCCAGTTAGTCACCCAGCCCACCAGATTCAACCACTCTACTGGCATCAGCACTCTCCAAGATGTTGTTATATCTAACCGCCCCTACAAAATACAGGATGTCACTGTCCTGCCCGACTCTGTTAGCGATCACCCCCCAGTCCTTTGTCTCTGGTCATCCTCCACTCTGAAGCCAGTGTCCCAGACCACTCTATGCCGCCGATTACGCCTCGACAGCCTCAGAAAACTAAAACAATACCTAGCCCAGCTAGACTGGTCCTCTATCCAGCGCGCCCCTGACACTGACTCAGCTCTTGCCACTTCACAAATGCCTTCTGTAAGGCTTGTGACCTTTTCACCCCCCTCACCAGGATCCACTCCAAAAAATGCAATGCCCCATGGATCACCCCACTCCTCCTCCTCCTCCAGAGACTCAAAAACAGAGATAATCTCTGGCACATTGCTGTAGAATCTGGAAAGGCATCTGACAGACATGCCTACAACGCAAAACGCAATACGTGCACTTGGGCCATTAGGTGGGCCAAGGCAGAGCACTACCAGACCACCCTCACTTTCACTTGGGGTTCAGCTTGGACTTTCTGGGATAATATGAAAGAGCTAAATGGGAAGTCCCGCCCCCCTCACCATCTCAGCTCTCCATCAATGGCACCCCACCTCAGATCCACTCCTTATAGCAGATTGCCTTAACACTGCCTTCTCTGACCTAAGCTCGGTCCTCCCCAGCAGCTTTTTTGACCCAATCCCCACCTCTCTCCCTCTGGTCCTGCATCGCCCACCATTCTACCTGCACACCCTAGCCCCCCAAGAAGCCAGGCTGCACCTTCTAAAAGCCTTAAGCAGCAACAACCCCAGCAGTGACCCCCTTGACTCCAGGATCCTTCGTACGGTCTTGGACAAAGTCCTAGTCCCCCTGACTGACCTTATAAACTGGTCTCTATGCCTAGGTCAGTTCCCAAGTGCTTGGAAAACTGCTGAAATCACATCCATACATAAGAGTGGGGACCAGTCCACCCCCAACAATTACCGGCCGATCTCCATCCTCCCCCCACTCTCTAAAGCCCTTGAAAAAGTGGTTTTGATCCAGCTCTCTGAACACCTAACCAAGTACAACATTATGTGTCCAGAGCAGCACGCTTTCTGCCCAGGACACAGTACAACCACGGCTCTCCTGGAATTCTCCAAACACCTGCATGCTGCTCTCGACTCTGGCAGCCTTACAGGTGCAGTGTTCATTGACCTCTCCAAGGCCTTTGACACTGTCTGTCATCCCCTTCTACTCCACTCTCTCCACCAACTTGGCTTCTCTGGAGGTCCCATTTCCTGGTTCACTAGCTACCTCTCTGCTAGATCCCAGCATGTCAAGATCAGCGGCTCCCTCTCCAGCACTCTTCCCGTTCGCTCGGGGGTCCCTCAGGGCTCCATCCTGGGTCCAATACTTTTTAGTCTCTACCTCAAGACCCTCCCCAGCTCATGTACTGGTAAAATGCTCCTCTACGCCAATGATGCAGTCCTCGTTGCCTCACATCCCAATCCCACCTCCCTCCAATTATCCCTCCAGCAAGCTAACAACCAAGCTGAAAAATGGTTCGGCGACTGCACATTGGTCATTAACCTAAAGAAAACCAAATAAATGCTCTTCTTCCACCACCAAAATAAAGCTAACAATACCCCCCTCTTGATTATCCCCAGCACTCTGCACCCGCTAGAACAAGTGACCACATACAAGTACCTAGGCATCACGTTCGATACTGCCCTCTCCTTCCACACCCACATTAATGTCCTGTCAGCCATCATTAACTCTCGGATTGGCCTGCTATACTGGAACAGGGACTGCCTGCCTCAGGTTGCCCCTTAGACTGGCCATCACCTCCTCCGTCTTGTCCCTCGTGGACTATGACTTGCCCATCTACGCCGCAGCTGACAACACTGCCCTCTCCAAAATCCAACTCTCCATCAATAAGGCCTGTAGGCCCCTGACCAGTGCACCCAGCCACACTCACACCTGCCTTCTCTATTCTACCACCAATATGCTCAACTTTAAGGAGCGACTGCTCTACCAGACCTGCCTTCTTGCTAAGAAATCACTGCTAGGACTCCCCCCCCCCGGGGGTCTCCACCTCCCTACAGCAGTCATCATCGTCCACCAGCACCCATAGCTCTGTTAAGGCCACTTTCAAGGTGCCCAGAAACAAGATCTCTCTTGCCCAGAGATCCTTCCTCAACCAAGCCCCCCACCTGGTTCAACTCCTTCCCTAGCTGCATCTCCAACTTGCCAAAAATTGGCTCCTTCAAAATAGCCCTTCAGAACCATATCTTTAATACCCGCTATTGTAGGTGCAATTAATCCCCTGCTGTAACCTGTGGTACCCGCCCACCTTGCCCCCTGGCTCGACAATGTCCACTGGACAGTCTCTCCCTCCCCCAGACCTACTCCTTCTCTACTAGGTCCAAACAGTGATGTAACCCGCTGTCTTCTCTGAGGACCTACTATATCCATGAGTGCAACTCACAATTTTGTAACACTATGCAACCTAAGTAACATACAAACTACTACATTATGTAACTTAAGTGTATCTATGTTAAATGTTCCTTTTACTGCACCTGTAATGTTATCTTCTGTTTTAATCTGCACTGTAATAACTGTCTTGATGTCTGCACCCCCCAAGGTGCCTTTGTAAATGAGTCTCTGGTTCAAAGGTTGTAAAGCCGATTTGTAATGAATAAATAAATAAATGAATAAATGCCATAGACAGACAGCACCACCGAGAAGGCTACTGTGTGTGTTACTTGTCTGAGACCCCTCCCCAACTCCACAAACAACTCCTGCACTGCTCTGATCCCATTCCCAGCAAGGTCATTTGTCCCTAGGTGGACAATGATGTCCAGCTCCCTCTCCCATGATGCTGCTCCTCCTGCGATCCTGAGGATCTGCTTCCTTTCCCTCCCAGCCATGGTGCCGGGCAGGCACCTTACCTCCCTCTCCCCCCAGCTCTACCTCCCTAACAACCGAGTCCCCCACCAGGATTTGTTTTCCTCCCCTGTGGGGTTCTGTGCCATCCTCCTGTGGGTCTCCTCTGCGATGCTTATCAACGGTTTAAGTCCTTCAGTGACCAGACCGATGAGTTGGGGATCCCACACTTGCATTTGTTTTGCTATATGCAGGCCCAGGGCTGGGTTAGTTGGATGGATCACTTACAGTCACAGGACTTATCTCTCCACAGTCTAGAGAGTGGCATTTAAGAGGAGATTGTCAACCCAAGGGGGGCCCTGGCTAGGCATTATCACAATATTAGAGAGGGGATGCCAGATTCCTCATTAAAAGTTAAGACCTAGTAAGAACGTGACTTAGGGGGAGCTATACCAGAGAAGGCTTGGAGGCACTTGTGCAAGTCCCACATGGGACTATCTGCAATCCATATAAAGAAGCCCAGTATAAATTATTGCATAGGCTGCACCTCCCCCCAAAGGTAGTAAGTAAGTTTCATCCAGGTGTCTCACCAATGTGTGGGAGGCGTGACACAGAGAGGTACGTACTTGCACTTCTTCTGGCAATGTGGTGACCTTTACCAGTTTTGGACAGCTACCTCCATACTACCAGTGTGTTCTTTATTGTCCTCCTGAGTGCAGTCAGACTTTTGAACTTTTCTGGATCAAGTTTGGGGCTTGCCAGTTCATGTCTGACTGCACCGACTGCTTTGACAATGTGGTGCAGCTCCTCCTTTGAACTTGGTTACCCAAAAAAAACTGCCCTGGAAGCTGATACAGCCCAAGGGACAGGTCGTCACAGTATGGAGGAGCACATGGGTATGAATAAGTGTATGGCTGTAGATGTGTAGGGGTATGGATGAGTTTTTTGGTATAGATAAATCTGAGTATAGATGTGTGCAAGGGCACAGATGAGTCTATAGTATGAGTCTATTGGCACAGAGGACTCTATGGGTAAAGATGCTTCAGAAACCAGGAAGAAATATTCAAGGATGAGAGAACTTTCCCTCAGCAGGTCAGATGCATATTAACCAGGTGTTAACCCACATGAGGAACCTGTAGTCTACCAGAACTCTTGCTGCCAGACTTTACAGACATGGATCAATTTTATCTGTCCGCTACGCCCCAGGCAGTATGCTGCGGAGGTTTACCTAACTGGCCACAATGTGTCCCATTTGTTACTCACACAACCACACATTCATACACATGCACCTGTAAATGGAAACGATGGACAGCCAGCTTGGGGCTGAGGTACCTGCTTACAGTACACATCAGTAAACACGCTGCAAGACAGATTACTCTCTGTTCCATGGTGTGTATATGTGTTATGCATCTATAAAATGTGCACGGATCATGGACAAACCAGTTTATTTCTAGGACCAGTAACGGCCAGATACAGAATGCCTGATGCCTGTTTTACCTATAGGTTGTGACCTGCTCTGCGACCCATGTAGGCCAGGTCCATCCTCTTGGATAATCGCCCACAGCAAGTCTTGGCACTCTCTTTCCTTCTCCACCAGCTCCTCCAGCAACCTGCGAACCAAAAGCAACTTTTAGTGAGAGCACCTGCTTCATCTAATAAAGTACGTGGTTCTCTTTGCGTTGTATTGTACTGCAGGTGTCTGTTACCTAACATTTGCGAAGGCAAGTAAAAAGACAAGGCTAGATAGATATGATACCCCTGTGCTTCTGTTCTAATGTCTGTTTCCAATGTCACAGCAAATTAATATAGTGTAGCATATTTAGTTATATTTTTTAAGTGGCTAAAGTTAACATTTTTATTTTAGATTGTTTTCCCTATCTATAGAAAAATACTACATTCTCTATTAACATAAGAACATGTTTTTGGACCCATAAAAGAGGAATTATGTTTTTTGCTAATAATAATCATACAAAGAAAAGCTTCATTTGGAAAATCTTAGGTCATCTGTTTTTTCTTCCCCTTGTGACTGTCATGACCCCACTCCTTCAGGCTCTCAAGCTGGACCTTCCTCCTGTCTGCGTAGGCGGTGACAGCCTCTGCCACTTATCGTCCATCAGACCCTTAAGCCTAACCCAACAGGCACCCCTGTTGCTTCTGACCCGATCCCTTACAGGAGGACTTAACCAGGGACACTAGCAGGAGGAGCAGGAACGGTTGGTGCTGTGCGACCTGGGGCAGCATAGGGAGCCTACCCAAGGCTGTTATCTGGGGCTGTGGCAGCCCTTTTTCCTGGTCCCACGCACCCCCTCTCCTATTGGCTGTGCATGTTCATGGCTAGTGCCTGAAAGCATGTGGTCACCCACACCATCAATCAGCACTACCACCTGCCAACATCAGGAGCCACCACAAACAAGCGATGTAACTGCCCCCCCACCTGGAAAACAGAATGCAAGAGACGCCTTGTCTATTTATTTGGTTTTGATTACAGGTAGGTGCAATAGACAAAAAGATATGCCTATTTTCAGGCATGACCCAAGAGAGTACAGTTACAAACAGCTGTGAAACAGTACAGTAAAACAGCACAACTAATGTGAAGGATAACTAATTACAATAACAAGAACAGCTGCTAAATTCAGACAGAGCGGGGGGAATCGTAACAAGCAGAAAATGGTACAATAGCAGCAAAATTGGGAAACAGAGCACTGTCACTACATAATTTAAAAACAGACTGTGCATCTTACATAAGTGCATCAAATTAACAGTTGTACGCAGGCACTAGTCAGATAGCAAAGGACCGGGTGATCAAGGAGACAGGAAACAGATACAGGAGTTGGAGACAGAGATATGGTGCTATTACTCTCTTGTGAAGCAGGCACGGAAGGGGGGGGAGCCAGAGGGCCACAGGCAGGGAGTTCCAAAAACCTGGGGCAAAACTGGTGAAGGCCTGAAGTCCCATATTGGTCATACACCTAGGAACAGTTAGTAGGGACTGATCACCAGATCACAGGGAGTAGGCAAGGTTTGGAGAAGTCAACATAAGGACTACGGAGGAAGGAACCTCAATTGCTAATAATCAGTTAGGATGCCAAAGGCATAGGAGCAGCTAGCCTCAGGAGATAGTTTACCAAGTAAAGTTGACAACGATGGGTGAGATGGTTAGATACCAGGCCAAAATGACAGATGTTACTGTAGGTGGTGTCCCATTTAAGAAGGCTAGCTTTGGCAGCATGTGAGAAGGTAATAGAGCCATAGGTGAGGGTGGGGAGAAGGATGCCCTGAGCGATTCTGGCTGGGGGTGGGGGGCAAATCTGTTTTTTAACACCAGGCCAAGCTTGGTGTTGATAGCTTTACAAGTATTGGAGATGTGCTGGGCAAAGTCCAGAGAGGGATCAAGGGTAATACATCAAGGCATTTGAAACTGTTTACATTTTCAAGGAGGGAGCCATCAGCACTGGAGTCAGATGCCCAGCACACATTTTTAGTTTGGGAGCAGAGCCAAATAAAACTCTTAAATAAATAAAAAGTCTTGCTAGTACTGAGTATTAATTTGTTTTGGGATAGCCAGGAGTGAATCATGTGGAAATCAGAGGTAAGGTTGAAGTTTATGTCAGAGTTTATGAGCCCTCCCTGCCAACCTCCGCTCCTGATGTCCCAAGCTCGAGACGCAAACCTGGGTCACCAGTGTACCAGAATGATCCTCATCGCTCAGCACCATGAATCCTGCGGGTCATCTGTTTTAAGTGAAAATTAAATACAACTGCTGGATGAACTATTTGGTGCCAAGGCAAGTGGAACTTAATTTAAAAAAGGTAGTATTCGATTTGCCCGTGGCAGATCCAGCCCTTGTAAAAGCTGCATATTACACAAAGAGAGTTACAAATGCCAAGTTTACCTGCCATACATTATCTTAAAAGACTTTAAATGTCTTGGACTACTGTACCTCTCATGTTGATATAGTGTTTTAAAGCTGAATTATGAACAGAAATTATCTCCTAAATAAACAGGTTACTGACCTGTAATAGTAGTTCTAGGAGTGGTATATGTTGTTCATCCACACTATTTGGCATGTCCTTTCCCCTTTAAGATTTAAGGTCTTCAAACTGGCTTTTCCCACCCACCTGAATGGTATAACCCTCAGTTTCACCCCCGTCGGGTGGGTCCATGTGATGCACAACATATATCACTTCGAGAAAGTGTGGTTACATAAGAACTTACCGTAACAGTTGATCTTCAAGGAAGGTCTCTTGCAGTAGGTCATTACTTCTGGAAGGTTCCAGCAGAGGGCGATGTCACACGGCAGCTTCTTCTAGCAGTCTTTTACCAGGGACCGCCCACCCATGACATCATCTCCTTGCTCCCTATATAAACGTGGGCGACCCTAGGTATCCTCTGTTACCCGCCGGATTCAGCTCGCAAAGGTGAGGACCGAGGGAAACCAAGGTACCAGTGAGTCCCAACCCTAAGTCCTTGGATCAGAAATTTCTCTGTTAGAGAAGGCAGGGGGATGGAGGGCAGGATGGGACCTACTGCAAGAGACATTCCTCGAAGATCTACTGTTACGGTAAGTTCTTACGTAACTGCACTATCTTCTACAGAATGGTCTCTTGCAGTAGGTAATTACTTCTTTGAGAGTTCCCAGCAGTTATGTCCATGTGGGAGGACTATTATGCAAGGATGCCCTGTAGAATGGCTCGTCCGAAGGCCGTTCTGCGTCTCAAGGCAACATCCAGATTGTAATGCCTGGTAAAGGTATGGATGGTAGACCAGGTGGCCGCACTGCATATATCTGTAATAGAGGCACCCTTGAAACAAGCCACTGTGGCTGCCACAGCTCTAGTGGAATGGGCCTGGACATGGGCCGGTAAAGGCTTATTGTATTTTTTGTAACAAAAAGTAATGCAATGGGCTAGCCAGCAAGAGAGGGCGCATTTAGCAACTGGAAGGACCTCACGACCTGGAGCAAAGGTGACAAACAGTTGTGTGGTATTGCGCAAGGACTTCGTCCGATCAGTACAGTAATGGAGGATGCAATGGACATCCATAGTATGTAAAATATATTCACCAGGGTTGGAGTACTCAGGGTAAAAACATCGGTACTGTAACTCCAAGGATTCATTCAAAGTTTGTTCTGAAACCACTTTAGGCAGAAAGGAAGGGTCAGTGTGAAGCACTACTCCGTCCTTATGAAAGATAAAGTTCCCTGCACATAAGGGCATGAAGCTCTGAGATTCGTCGAGCAGAAGTGATGGCCACAAGGAATAGCGTTTTCCAGGAGAGAAAACGCAGGGCACAAGTGGCAGCCGGTTCAAAAGGGTCCACTGTTAATTTTTCAATCATGAAATTCAAATCTCATGGGGGAATGGGATGACGAATAGGAGGCTTCAGATATAATATGCCTTTCAAAAACATCTTGGCTAGGTGATGCTCATACAGAAGACTGCCATCCAATAGTTCATGGAAGGCAGAGATGGTAGCCAAGTGGACTCTGATAGAAGAATAGCTAAGGCCCTCTGATGACAAGGAAGCCAAAAAGTCCAGGACCTTCGTAAGAGGGCAACAATAAGGGTCCAGGGATTGAGAGGTTGACCAAATGGAGAAACGTTTCCATTTAGAATTGTAAGTATCTCTGGTAGCCTGCTTCCAAGCAGCAAGCAGAATATCAGCCACCTGAGAAGACACTTGTAATCTGTTTATGAAGTTGGTCTGACCATTACACCATAAGGTTCAGTTTCAGAACCCCCTCTAATAGGTCTGCCCCTACGGAGATGGTTCAGTACCACCCTTTAAGGGGTGTTAACCCCAATGACCTAATGGCGGTGCTGGATCTATCGAGCTTGTCGGGTGAATGCAAGAGTCCAGATGATCTTGTATTAGCCTATAATAAGGCTGTGGGAGATGCTCTGGACAAAATTGCACCTGTTCGTGTTCGGCCTCTCACCCTCCGTCCACGGAGCCCATGGTTTGATTGCTCCTTGAAGGAGTTAAGGCGAGTAGGCCGAAGGCTGGAGAGAGCCTGGCGGAAGTAGAGCCTTGATGCCGACAGGCTTAGATTGATGGCACATTATGATAGCTATCAATCAGAAATCACTCGTAAGAAGGCAGAATTCCTGTCCAGAGAGATTTCTGCTGCACAAAATCGACCGGCTCAGCTTTTCCGGACTGTGGATAGACTGTGCAATTCAGTCTGTCTTCAGCCTAGAGAAGCTTTTTCTCAGCTAAGATGCGAGGAGTTTGCCTGCTTTTTTATGATAAGGTTGTCGACATCAGGTCCGGCATCGATCCGGCCTCTCCTACGGGGGATTGTGGTGGTCGATTGGAAGTGGCTTGCCCTCGGCCTGTCTGGTTAGATTTTCACCGACCGGAATTCAGGGACATTGTGAAGATCATCCAAACAATGCGACCCAACTAGTTGTAGTTTGGATCCGGGTCCTACTCCGCTTTTAGTAGGTTGTGTAGAAGTTATCTACCCAATCCTTGCAGACATTGTCTGGAAGACTTTGGAGAGGGGTTTTTTCATGACCCCCTTAAGGAGGCGGTAGTTCGACTCACTCCTTAAAAATCCTCCTTGACTCAGATTGTCTAGCTAACTACCGGCCTATCTCTAACCTGCCATTTGTTGGTAAGGTTATTGAAAAGGCAGTTGCGTTGCAATTGGATGATCACCTCATATCTCACAATGTCTATGATACTCTCCAGTCTGGTTTCAGGAAAAGGCATAGTACAGAGACTGCCCTTGTCCGGGTATTGAGTGACCTCCTAATGGCCAGAGATCGAAAGGCGTGCACAATTCTGGTCCGTGTCGAGCTATCTGCTGCATTTGACACTGTAGACCATGGAGTGCTACTGAAGTGCCTGAAGGTCTTTTGTGGGCTGTCTGGTACAGTCCTCAATTGGTTTCGTTCTTACCTCACGGACAGGTTTCAGAGAGTTGTCACCGGAATTTATTCCTCTGGCGCTCACTCTCTGCCTTGTGGGGTACCACAGGGCTCCATTGGGAGAAATCATCAGGCGATACAGTCTGGGTTTTCACTGCTATGCAGATGATACTCAGCTGTATTTGTCCTTTCTCCCCGATCAGGGTGATGCACTCTCTGTACTTAATGACTGCCTTGATGAGAGCAGACTTTGGATGAGTTCGAGCTGGTTGAGACTCAATCCGGATAAGACTGAGGTATTGGTCGTGGATCCAGGTCGTCCGGGGTTGGGTGTGGGAGCGGGACAACCATCAGGTTTATTACTTGGCGGTGTACCGCTCTCTACCTCTGAACAGGTGCGAAATTTGGGCGTTATTTTTGATGATGGTCTGACCCTGAAATCTCAGGTCTCAGCTGTTGTCAAATCCTCTTTTTACCATCTGAGGACTATCGCCCGGGTGAAACATCTGATTCCCCCGGAGGACCTTCCAACATTGGTCCACGCCTTTGTCACTACTCGTCTGGACTACTGCAATTCCCTCTACCTAGGGCTACCAGGGGTTGATATCCGCCAACTCCAGCTGGTGCAGAACACGGCACCCAGGCTTCTGACTGGGACTTCTAGAACCAGTCACATTACGCCTGTGCTCCGCGAACTGCACTGGCTACCTGTTTGGTGGCGGATCACCTTTAAGGTTGATTTACTAACCTTTAAAGCTGTACATGATCAGGGACCCGGTTACCTGAAAGATCTCCTGACTCCCTACTGTCCCCTCTGTCCTCTCCGTCCTGCCAATGAGGGATTGCTGGAGATTCCCAGGGTTCGATTAAAGTCATCAGGATCTCGTGCCTTTGCTTTTTCAGCACCAACCCTGTGGAATTCTCTACCTCGTTGGTTGAGAGAATGTCCAACCGTCGATAACTTTAAAATTGCTTTAAAAATATATCTTTTTAGTTTAACGTATTCCTGTTAGTTGTGGCTGACTTTTAAATGTTTGGATTTTATTATTTTTAATATTTTGTACAGCGCCTTGGTCTTGAAAGGCGCTTTATAAATAAAATTGAATTGAATTGAATGTCTTCAGGAGCCAGGCATGAAGTCGGAGGGTCTTCAGATTGGGATGCAGGAGACAGCCTTGGCATTGTGTCAAGAGGTCTGGCCTGAATGGCAATGGAACTGGGTCTGCAATTGACAGCTGTTGAAGAATTGGAAACCACGCTTGATGAGGCCACAAGGGAGCTGTGAGAATCATCGTGGCTGGCTCCATCTGTAGTTTCATTAATGTGCGGAGAAGGAGAGTGAATTGGGGGGGAAGGCATATAAGAAGAGTCCTGTCCAGGGTTGGAACAGGGCATCTACAGAGCTTCCCTTTTTGTTCAGGATAATGGAGAAGCATTTGGGGAGCCTGTGGTTGTCTGGGGGATGCAAACAGATCTATTTGTGGAGTGCCCCAGAGATGAAAGAGATCCTGAAGGACCGAGTCGAGCAGTGTCCACTCGTGAGCTGAGGACTGGCGATTAAAGAGGTGTTCTAACTGGTTGTGATGACCCAGTAGATGGAAGGCTGTGAGCATCAGTTTTTGTTTGGTCGCTTTGCGCCATGATCGCTTCCATGGAAAGGGAGTGAGAGGGCGTTCCTCCTTGTTTGTTGACTACGGGCATGTTGTCTGACTGAATCAGTAGGTGACCTGGGGTCAAGCAGGGACTGAAAGCATGCAGCGCCAGAAGGACTGCCTCCATTTCCAGAAGATTGATATGATGGTGACTGTGGCCTGAGGGCCACATGTCCTGGGTCCAATAAGGACCGAGATGGGCACCCCAGCCTTCTACAGAGGCATCTGTTGTTAGAACATGGTGAGGAGGGGAGGTGCAGAAGGGCATGCCCCGATCGAGATTGGAGCGGAGTGTCCACCAGGTGAGAGCAGACATGAGGGCTGGGGTCACCCTGATGGGGTCTTCGAACTGCCCTGTTTTCTGGCACCACTGGTCTTGTACCATCCATTGAATGGGACACATCTGAAGGCGTGCAAATTCCACGGTCTGTATGGCCACTGCCATGTGCCCTAGGAGGCACATGAGTCTGGCAGTGAGTACCTGTTGTGACTAAATCTGTAAGGCCAGGCCAATCAGGGTATACGGATGAGCAGTGAGTAGATAGGCCTTGGTGATGCTCATGTCCAGTACAGCCCCTATACATTGGAGCAACTGGGTTGGACGAGGGCTGAACTTGGGCCAGTTTACCATAATCCCAAGATCGTGTAACAACTGGAGGGTCTCCAAGAGGATGGACAGCAGATGTTCCTTGGTGTCTGCTTTTATCAGCCAATCATCTAAATAGGGGAAGATGAAACAACCCTTTTTTCTCAATGCCCCTACAACCACCACCAAGCATTTGGTAAAAACCCGTGGGGCTGAAGAAATGCTGAAGGGCAGAGCCCGAAATTGGTAATTTTGGCTCAGCAAGTGGAAGTGCAGATATTTTTGATGGGCTGGATTAATGGGGATATGAAGATATGCGTTGTCCATATCCAGGGCGTACATCCAATCTCCTTGTTGCAGGACAGGCATGATGGACGTTAAGGTAACCATCCGAAAATGTTTGTACTGGATGTACAGATTTAGGTTTCTCAAATCCAGTATTGGTCTGAGGCCTCCAGTTTTCTTGGGTACCAGAAAGAAGTGGAAATAAAATTCCTGTTGTTGAGACAATGGAACAGGAACAACGGCCTGCTTGGTTAAGAGTAACGCAAGTTCCTTCTGGACTATAGGAAGGTGTACCTGAGGATAATGAAGCATCCGAGGAGGAATCAGAGTTGGTGAAGAATTAGTTCCAGTGCATGACCAGTTTGAATAATCTGGAGTACCCATGCGTCTGTCGTTATGTGTTGCCAAGCCTCCAAATGAAGGGCAAAATGACCCCCTACCATCTCCGAGGCTTGGGTGAGGGGGAGAGGGGAAAGCTCAAGAGAGTCACTGAGAAATGGAGGTACAGGCCCCACCTGAGGGACGGGCATGGGAGGGACGTGTGGCAGCTGAATTGCCTCGTGGTTTGATTGCTTCCCCAAAAATTACCCCGGTTAGAGTACTTGAAACGGTTACCTCTCTTATTATTATAACAAGGAATGAAGCTTTCTGATTGGCTGTAAACATTCTAACAGCCTTATGTTAATCTTTTATTAACATACTTGTACAGCTTAACCATATATTGAACAAGGTTTAACACTGTTTAAAAAAAAACAAAACATTTTTATTATAATAGCAATAGGGCACACTCGGGGTTATGTTAATGGTCAGTTAATCACCCTCTAGGGGCATGTGGCACTCGGCAACGCCTTGTGCCACATCATACCCCTTGAGAGTGATTAACAGACCATTAACATAACCCCTGGTCATGCCTTATTGCTTAATAGTATGAGGATTGAGCCCGTGACGCATGGTACATGCCCTGGATCATACAGAGGGTACGCCCAGAGGCCTGGAGGTCGCCCAAAAGGATTTGGGTACCAGGGCCAAAAAGCTTGTCACCACAGAAAGGTGTGTTGACTACTTTATGCTGGATATCTGGTGCCAGGCAAGATACCCGAAGCCAAGCATGGTGGCACAAGGCGATACCAGTGGTGGATAAAAGAGTGGAAGCATCAATCACATCATAGCCTGACCTGAGAAGGTGGGAGACATTGAAGTAATGGTTGACATGATTTAGAGCAACTGCTTCTTCTCTGGAGACAGAGGTAGTTTATTAAGGATGTCTACAGCCGAAGCACCCAAAGTTCGCTGGTATTTAACCATGTGGCTCATATAGATTAAGATTCCTATGTTCATGGTGCCAGAGGCAAAGATCTTCTTGCCCAGGTAATCCAGTGTCTGAGATTCTTTATCTGGAGGCAAAATGCTCATATGCTTAGGTTTTTTATTGCGATCATGAGTGGCCGTTATGACCACAGAGTCAGCCGTAGGAATAGCGGACAAATATGGATGGTCCAAAGGGGCTTGGTACAGCTGGTCAGCCTTATGCAGAATGGCCATTATGGCCGAAGGCTGGTGCCATGTGTCAGAGATGGCATTTTGATAAATAGGTATCAATGGAGGAATGACCATGACAGGCTCCTCAGGTAACTCAAGGTAGTCAGCCATGTCTTTACGTTGCTTTTCCTGTTCTGTGGTGGAAAACCCAATCACTTTCTGCATTTGTATGATCATTTCATTGAAAGAGGGGTCATCTGGAGGGGAGACAGCCAAGGGAGCTGACAAATCCTCATGCAGAGAAGAGACCAAGGAAAACAGAGATTCCGGGTCTGGAAAGTTCAAATTCGAGAAGTCTCCTTCATAAATATCCTCCGGAAGGACCCCCACCAAGTCGGGTTCCTCTGACAAATAATCCTCTAACAGAGGAGGAGGTGGGGAGACCAGGGCAGAACATCCTGGTGAGTATGAAGCCTTTTAGATGGAGGGAAGGGAGAATACTGGGGAGGATGAGCCGGCGTCTGAGAAGGAGACTGGCTATAGCTCACAGACTGTAGTACTGTATGTACAATCCTTTCAATATCGGGCACCTGAGACAGTGAGATATCAACCTGCCGAGGTTGGCTGTTAGAAATAATTGGTGTGAGAGAGGGCACTGGCCAGTGGGAGGTAGCTGGACATGCCCCTGGAAAATACAGACCAGGGTCTCTCTGTAAATCAGCAGTACCCCAGTAGGAAGGCACCTGAGAAGGTGGAGGGGTGTGAAAGAGGGCAAACAATGTTGGTTTGCCCCTATGAACTCCTGTCGTTGATGACGAGTCAGGAGAAACATTGGCATTGTATTGAGAAAAAGTCGTCGACAGGAAAGGGGCTCCCGTCAATGGAGCAGCTGTTTGCTTGGCTGCAGAAAATACAGTGGTCATCGACGAAGAAATGGAAGCCGTTGTTGATGGCAGAACAGTGTTTTGAACTGTTCTGAGCACCAGGACAAGCTCTGTCGATGAGAGAAGAGCTCCCGTTGACGAGGAAGGCACAAAAGAATGCTCCGTTGATGGTGGAAGAAGTCACCGTCGACATGCGGTGCAGCAGGGAGTGTGAGGAGTGTTTCTCCTCCTCTTTGTTTTGCAGAGAATAAGACAGTGAGGTGGGGGAGCCCTTGCAATGAGCTTCCTTGGTCTCCAACAGAGAAACTCTCTGTTCCATAAGTTGATTGCGGATTTGCTGCAACCGTCGTCGATGGGTTGCTAAATTAAATTCCTGACAGAAAGCACAGGAGGTGGTGTCGTGTGTGGGTCCCAGACACCTAACACAATATAAATGGTTATCAAATCTGTAAATCTTCCTGCCACAAATGCAGGAACGAAATAGAGCTTGCTAGCTTGGAGATTCTTTCTTAGACATTCGTCTGATTCAGATTCTCATCGATGACTGTTACACAGAAGATTAAGCTAGCTGCTGTGCGAGCTGAAGACGGCGGGAAAATGAGCAGAGGATACCAGGGACCGCCCATGTTTATATAGGGAGCAAGGAGATGATGTCATGGGTGGCCGGTCCCTGGTAGAAGACTGCTAGAAGTAGCTACCGTGTGACAGCGCCCTCTGCTGGAAACTCCCAGAAGTAATGACATACTACAAGAGACCATTCAGTAGAAGATCTACTGTTACAGGTGAGTAACCTGTTTTTCTAGGATCGTGGATATGTTGTTCTTCCACACTATCTGGCAGACTCGTAGCAGTTCTCTGGGAGGAGGGAGGCAAGGCACACACCCCCTACTTCAGGAATAGAGACTGGAGAAGTGAGGCTCCAAAACCATCATCCTGACGTGACTCAAGGTCGATGTGGTAATGGGTAATGAAGGTGTTTGCTGACTTCCAGGTAGCAGCCCTGCAGATATCCTGGATAGTGAAGTCCTTAGAAGCAGCCACTAATGCAGCAGTATGGTGGGTAGAATGAGCCCTTAGCCCTTCGGGAGGTTCCCTACATGCCAACCTATTGCAGAGATCAATGCAAGATGTAGTCCATCTGCCAGTCGTCCACTTTGCTGCAGGTCTGCCAGGTGTGGCTTCAGCGGAGGTGACAAACAGCTGGCGAACCTCTCCCCGAACTTCAGCCGTCCGCTCCTTGTAATAAGAGAGCACTCATCTTGGGTCCAAAGTATGGAGCCTGTACTCGGCCTCCGAGGTGTAGTTCAGGTAGAACACAGGCAGAGTTAACACCTGGTTGAGGTGAAACTCCGACACCACCTTTGGAAGGAATTTCGGTTTGGGGCGCAAAACAACCCCGTCCCTGTGGAAGACCAGGTAAGGAGACTCCACTGAGAGCGCCTGGAGCTCCCCAGTCCTTCTGGCTGACATGATAGCCACCAGGAAGGCAGTCTTCCACAACAGATGTGACATCTCACACCAGTGCATCGGTTCGAATGGCTTGCCCATGAATTTTGCCAAAACCAGCAGTAAATCCCACGGAGGTGGAGGTGCATGCACCGGAGGGGATATGTGATCGAGGCCCTTGAAAAAGCACCAGACCACTGTCTCCTGTGCCACCGTCCACTGACTGGCCCATGCCCGGTAAGTGGAGATGGCAGCCAGGTGCACCTTAAGGGTAGTCATCCGGAGACCTCCATTGGAGAAGGACCAAACGTAGTCGAGGATACTGGCCACAGGACAGGAACTAGGGTGTAGGCCCTTGCCCTGACACCAAATGGAAAACTTTTTCCATTTGAAGGCATAGCACCTCCTGGTTGACGCCCTCCTAGATGCCTCAACCACACTGAGGACATCGTTGGACAGACCCAAAGCCTGGAACTCTAGCCGCTCAGAAACCAGGCTGTCAGGTGCAGGGACTGAAGGTCCGGATGGAATACCTTCCCCTGACTGACCAATGTCGGGTCCGGGCATGCTGGAAGACACTTAGGAGCCTATGGTTGAGGCTGAGGAGATCTGGATACCAGAACTGGCATGGCTAATCTGGGGCTACCAGGATCACCTTTGCCTTGTCCCTCCTCACCCTGAGAAGCACCTTGTGGATCAATGGAAATGGAGGGACGGCATAGAGGAGGCTTGGGGTCCATGGCCTTGAGAAGGCATCCCCCTGCAGCGAGCCCTGCTGAGGGGGGGCAGGCATGAAACAACCTCAGCTTTGTGTTCTCCCTGGAGGCAAACAGGTCCACGTGAGGTGTGCCCCACAGGGAGAACAGACGGCGAACTACCTCTGGATGAAGAGACCACTCGTGGGATGCCTCGTCTGCACGGCTGAGGACATCCGCCAGTTGGTTCGAGGCTCCTGCTACATGGATGGCTAGGAGATCTGCCTCCAGTCAGCTCATGAGGGTCCAGATGCAGAGTGCTTCCCTGCAAAGAGGCTGGGGAGTGTGTGCCGCCCTCCTTTGTTGAGACAGTGCATGGTCGTGGTGTTGTCTGTCTGGACTTGGACCACTTGACCCCGCAGCAATGGAACTAATGCAGTCAGTGCCAGCCAGACTGCTCAGAGCTCCAGCAGGGGACTCCTCAGGGTTCCAGAGCCCGTGGACCCTGTGGTTCCCCATGTGGATTCCCCAGCCCGTGAGAGAGGCATTGGTTGTGAGGATGATCGTTGGCTCAAGGCGGACAAATGGGATCCCTCCCTGTAGCTGTTCCGGGACGGTCCACCACTGGAGGGAGTCCCAAAGCCTCTGGGTTACCGTGATCAGCTGGTCAAAATGACCAAGACGCTAGGACCATTGAATGAGGCGCATACGCCACAGGGCCCAACAGACCACGGTGGTGCAGACCGCCATGCAACCCAGAAGATGCAGGAAGTCCCTGGCTGGGCGCAATTGCCCAACCAGAAATGATTGGGAAAAATAGGAGAGAACCTGTGCCCTGTCTGCCGGGAGCCGGGCTCTGGCTCAGCAAGAGTCGAGCTCTGCTCCGATGAAGCAGATCACCTGCGAGGGCACGGGTTCCGACTTGGCTTCGTTGATCAGGAGGCCAAGTTCGAGACAGGTCTCGAGGGCCAGGTCCCTGGACCTCTCCACTTCCAATCTGGAGTGACCCACTATGAGCCAATCGTTGAGGTAAGGGTACAACCTGACCCCTTGACGCTGAAGAAGGGCTGCCACCACTGCAATGCATTTAGTGAAGGCCCGGGGAGCCGATGACAGGCCTAATGGCATGGCTTGGAACTCATAGAGGGTTCCTTCCACTTGGAAGCAGAGGAACCTTCGGTGTGATGGATGGATCGGGACATGGAAGAATGTGTCCTGAAGATCCAGACAGCAGAACCAGATGTTTTTCTCAAGGGATGGTATGATCTGGGACAGAGTCACCATCTGAAAGGTGCATGAACTGAGATACTGGTTCAGATCGTGCAGATTCAAATTGGGGCGCCAGCCCCCTGTTCATTTCAGGATCGGGAAGTACCTGGAAACAAACCCTGGGTCAACTGGGGGATCTGTCACTCAGGCCACTACCTCCTTGAGAAGGAGTTGGGCTCTGTCGTCTCTCAGAGCCGACTGAGTGTGGACTGATACCCTTTCCTCGCATGGGGCACAGGTTTGGCTTGGCAGGTACTGCTCGAACTCTAGGGCAGTTCCTGACCGACCACTTCCAAGACCCATCTGTCCACGGTAACGGCAGACCAGGTGGAAAGGAAGTGGCAGAGCTGGCCCCTCCATGGGAAGACACAGAGTAGTTGTGACGGGTATGGGGCTGGTCACCCCATCCCGTCACTGAGCAGGCCTGGAAGAGGAGGATCCAGAAGCGGGACTGCCAGGACCCTTCCCTCCTGGTTTGCGTGACTGGGTGCCAGACTTGGGCCGAGGGCGACAAGACTGGGCCTGCTGCCCAGATTGAAACTGGGGCTGCTTCCCCGCAGGGGCAGAAGGGCAAAATGGCTTCTTCTTCTGCTTCTTGGAACCTTGGGATTCCTTTTGGGCAGACATAGTGGAGTCCAATGTGGTACTGGACTTCTAGATACGTTCAAGGTGACCGTCCACTCCTGAACAGAACAAGTCGGTACCCAGGAATGGGACATCTGCCAACTTGCGCTGGGTGTTGGCAGTGAAAGTTGAGACCTGCAACCTAGCCCTGCAGTGCATGGCAACCGAGGCTGCAACAGAATGGGCACAGGAATCTCAGACATCCAAGGCTGTTTGGAGCTGCTGTCTGGCAACAGCCTGGCCCTGGTCCCAAACCTACTTGACCGTGGTCTGAAGGTCCAAGGAAAGGTGAGGGAGCACCTCATCTAAGGAGCCCAACAGGGCATGGGAGAAGTGTGCCATGATTACAGCCGAGCTCACCTGATGGAGACCCAGCGATGAGGCAACATAGACCTTTCAGGTGGAGTGATTCAGCTTTTTGGATTTTTTGTCTGGTGGTCTATCGGAGTCTCTTGAGTTTCCAACCCACCTGAACACAGTCTCAGTCACCACTCCCTCAGCCGAAGGATGCCGTGAAAATACCAAAAGGGAGCCAGTAGGTACCGCGTACTTGTGGGCCATCCTGGCGGACGGTGCGGGACAGGAGGCTGGGTGCTGCCAGAGCTCCAGGGCTGGGCCAACAATGGCTCCAGCTACTGGGAAGGCCCCAGTTGGGGAATCCCCCCTTCTGAGGATGTCAGTTAGGGGGTATTCTATCCGCTTTTCAATGGGCTCCAGCTTCATCCCCGTAGATTTGGAGATGAGGCAGAGGATGCCCATAAAGGAGATGGGCCCCCATCCTCGGCAGAGAGACTCATGGCACAGTCGTCCCGAGAATGAGATGCCAAATCTGAGGAGTCCAGAAACAGTGGTCTGCTGCCAGAGTCACTGCAAACCCGCTGCGGCGGTTGGGAGTCAGAGTAATGGAAGCCTGTGAGGGAGGCCTGAAGCAGGCCGAAACTCCTTGGGGGGAGCTCCTAAAGAAGGCTGTTTCGGCGGTGGCTCCACTGAGATAGGTGGAGAGACCGGCTTTGGCAGAGTCGGGAGTGACGTCGCCGGCTTGGCAAGCAGAGGGGGGACGATGACTGACTCCAGAGTGTTCGACTTCAGCCTAGGGGGCGACAGCCAGGTAATGACTGGGGTGGATGGGACCACCTCTGGCCCAGCCAGAACAAGCTGCTGCCACAGCATGTCCTTGTAGCACCGATGCAACTTGCATTGGTGCCTCCCCTCATCCGAGGAGGACGAGGATAAATGGCAGCAGCGCCACTGCTTAGAGTGCCACTTATGCGACTTCCTCTGTCTTTTGGTTGAGGATGTCCCGGACCTGGATGTCGACCATCGGGGACGCTCGGGAGAAGGTGGGGAGAACCCCGGTTCCTCCAGGTCAGGGACGACCACTGCCCGGGGCTTCCCAGCTGGATGGGTCACCTCATCAGTGAGATCCAAAAGGACCGGAGTCCTAAATAAGGAGCTGTCGGCCTCCTCGGTCAATGACAGGTCGAGGATGCCCTCAGTTGGATCGTCATCCAGCGTTTGGGATGGCTGACCGGACGGGGGCACTGTGAGATTGGCAGCCGAGGCCACAACTTTGTCCGAAGTTGAAAGAGGAGATTCCTGGGACAGAGATCGCTCTCTGTCTCAAGAGTGACGTTGACAAGACGTGGTTTCTCTCAGTTCCTTCGATTCCTTTTTGCGGGACCTGGAGATATGAAAGCCAGGGCCTTCCCCACGAGTGAGAAGGGATTGGACCAGCTCCTGAAATGAAACTGAGAAAGAGGAGCCCAGTTTTAGAGGGACAAAAACTGAGGGCGAAGAGACCTCAGCGACATGAGTAGCTTCTTCTGCAAAGTCCTTCATCTGTTCCAGTTGTTCCGTGGATCCCGTGGCCATGGAGACTGCATGGCGGGCATCCTTAGATTTGACTGGCGGGTGTTGTTTTTCCGGACATCCGAGCTGTAGACGCGTGAGGCGATCATCCAAAACATTTGGATGAAAAGAGTGATATAGGTCACAGGCCTGAGTGTCATGACTGAGACCCAGGCAGTACACGCACGTGGCATGCGGGTCAGTGCTAGACATTTTTTGCCTGCAGGGACACCGGCGGAACCCGGGCGAGGACTTGTCCTCCATCACGGTCACTAGAACAAAATATTTCGGAGAGATTCTGTGAATCTTGATTGGTAAAACCAACTTTTGGAGTGACAGGGCCTACTACACGTGGAAGCAAGAAAGAGGGAACCTGTATCTTCCAGCGGAAAGGAAGATCTGCCCGTCATGGGGCGGAGCTGAGGGTTATATCACCTGGGTGGGTGGGAGGAGCCAGCTTGAAGACCTTCTGGCAAATCTTAAAGGGGAAAGGATATGCCAAATAGTGCGGATGAACAACATATCCACGATCCTAGAAAAACAGGTTACTCACCTACTGTACTTTTAGGAGCGCCATATGGTTCACATCAACACTCTAGCAGTTCTTCCTTAACAGCTGTTTCAGCGGAATGCCCTTAAGTAAAGCGCCTCCCATCACCCGAGTGGTATATCCTTCGGCTCTGTGCTGGGACACCAGATCTTGCATGCTGGAAGCAGAGATCCGTGTACCACTTGTCAGGGGAGGCTGGGTGGGTGATATGAATGTGAACCACATATCACTCCTAGAATTATGATTCCAAGTGAGTAACCTATTTTTCTAGGGAAAGGGATATAGTTCACTTATCCACACACTGGCATTCTTCCAGCAGTTCTCCAGGGAGAAGGGGGCAAGCGTGCACCTCTATTTGGCAAACAGTAGTAGTAGTAAAAGTAGTAAAAATATTTACTCATGAAAAATTGTATGAATCAGGATAAAACTCGACTGAGTCACAGACTCATTTACAACGAGGTCCTCTAGCAGTGTTATAAGATATCACAGTACAAAAAAGCAAGTTCATACATACATACATATAAAAATTATAAGTTAACAATTACAAGAAGATAAAGTCAGATATCCATACATTTCACTTAGCATTTTCATATAGGCCCTTCTACTTAGTCAAATGAAGTCACCACCTACTATCCAACATCTAGGCTACTATAATGACAGCATTGTCCTGGTTTGTTACTAGAATTCCTTAACCATGTTTTAATTAAATTCCAGGTTTTTAGTTCCACTGAGTTTCTTAGATCAAATGGGATTTTATTTAATAGTAGTACATCTTGTTAGTACAGTTTGACGGCCCACTTCCATGTTACATACTGGTAACACCAGGTCCAGTGCTGTAGCAGATCGTAATGATGCAACTATCCCTTTTTACTAAATGGGAAACTATATTGGGGGAAGCTTTCTGACCATCCCTTTATGGATGAAGGCAAGCAAATGCTCTTGCCTTCTCTCCTGGAGGGTCCACCAGTCTATCTACCATACAGCTGACACCTGTGAGATGGTCGTGGGGCATCTAAAATAAACCTGGCCAGTCTACCATAATATAGATCTAATCTCTCTAGGTCTCCTGATGATTGATGAACAGTGATTGTAGAACCGAGCACCCAAAAGCAGCATCCTGGTGAAACTCGAGATCGATGCTGTAATGGGAAATGAAGGTGTGTGCTGACATTCAGGTGACAGCCCTGCAGATCTCCTGGATAGGTATGTCCCTAAAAGCAACCACTGAGGCAGTGGTATGCCTGGTGAAATAAGCCCTGGGCAGTATGGGAGGCTCCCTACCAGTCAACCTATAGTAGAGGTCGATGCAGCAAGTAATCCACCTGCCAATTATCTGCTTAGCTGCCGGTCTGCCAGGTGCAGCTTCAGCTAAGTACCAAAGAGCTGACGAGCCTCACCCCGATCTCCAGCAATGCGCTCCACATAGAAGGAGAGTGCACACCATAAGTCCAAAGAATGGAGCCTACATTCAGCCTCAGAAAATGGATTGGTAAAGTAAACTGGAAGGTTTACCATCTGATCAAGGTCGGATTCCAATACAACCTTCAGGAGGAACTTTGGGGGGGGGGGGGCGAATGACTATGGAAGACCAGATAAGAAGGCTCCACTGAGAGCACCTGGAACTCACTAATCCTTCTGGCTGACATGATGGAAACAAAGAAGGACATCTTCCATGACAGGTGTGACATCTCACAACTTTGCATAGGCTCAAAAGGCTTGCCCATGAGCATGGCAGTACCAGCAGTAAGTCTCAAGGTGGTGGTGGCTCAGGCACCGGCGGGGACAAATGGTCAAGGTCCTTAAGGAACTGGCCTACCACCTTCTCCTGTGCCACTGTAGGCATACAAGCCCATGCCCGACATGCAGAGATGGCTGCCAGGTGCACCTCAAGGGTTGTCAAATACAGTCCCAGCTGGGACAAGTGCCATGCTACCAATAGGGCAGGCCAGGGGATCAAGCTCCTGGCCCGAGCACCAAATGGAAAACCGTGTCCATTTGAAGACATAATACTAGCGAGTCGACTCATTTTGAGAAGCCTCCACAACCTGGAGAAGTTTTTCTGAAAGACCCATAACCTGGAACTCAAGCTGCTCAGGAAATAGGCCATGAGTTGCAGGGATAGAAGATCTGGGTACAAGACCTTTTCCTGTTGTCTGGGCAGCAGATCTGGGCAAAGAGGCAATTGCCAAGGAGGCCTGCTGCTGAGGCTAAGGAGATCTAGGTACCAGAGCTGGTAGGCCAGTTGGGAGCTATAGGATCATCTGCGCCTTGTCCCTCTGCACCCTGACCACCATTTGGAACAGGGGGAAGGTAGGAAAGCATACAGGAGGCCTGGGGTACATGGCCTTGGGAAGGCATCCCTACCTGTGTCCTGGACTGTAGGGGGACTGGCACAAAACGGCTTCAGTTTTGTGTTCTCCCAGGAGGCAATCAGGTCCACCAGAGGGTTGCCCCCACACAGAGGACAGGCAGTCTGCCACCTCCTGGTGCTGGGACCACTCTTGCGATGTCTCACCTACCCAACTAAGACTGTCTGCCAGCTGATTGTTTGCTCCTGCGACATGAACCACCAGAAGATCCACACCCAGGCTGCATAGGAAGGTCCAGGTGCAGAGTGCCTCCTGACACACTGGAAGGGAGTGCATTCTGCCCTGCCTGTTCAGGTAGAATATGGGCGTGGTGTTGTCCATCAGGACTTGCATGTCCAGATCCCTGAATAGAGTACCAAATTCAGTCAGAGCTAGCCGCACTGCACGGAGCTCCAGCAGGTTGATGAGGTGACAGGACTACTTGGGTGATCATAATCCTCCCGAGTTCCCCTTCTCGAATCTCTGAACTTAAGGTCCTGCCTGACACCTTAAGTGATCACGCCCCAGTCACTTTCACATGGTCAAACAAATTGAGCAAGCCCCCACCTATCATAATTAATAGTAGGGTCTTGGGGAAGGGCAAGCTTGGGGCCCTCTCCTCTGCCCTTTCCCAGCATGACTGGACCCCCATCGATCATGTGCCTAATACTGACCAGGCCCTAAGTTTCTTAATAGAGGGCTTCAACAAGATTTGTGATCTCTTTGCACCACTGAGGAAAAGAAAAATTCAGGAGCAAGTTAATGGTTGGATCACAGGGGATTTCCTGGCCCAGATGAGAAAGGGACAACCTCTGGAAAAACCAGGTCCTCTACTTGTAAACACAACTTCCAATGCTATAGAGCTGCAAGAAACCACTGCATCAACCTTATTCACCAAGCAAAGGCCAGCTTTCACAAGGAGCAGCTTAATAAAACTTGAGGCAATGGGAAGAGTTTTTGGGAGAACATCAGAAACCTTCTTGGGAAGGATGAGAAGAAGATCCCCCACTCGCTCAACATCAACAATGCCACGATTACTGACCTTCGGCACATCGCGGATTCTCTCAACACAGAGTTTACTGACATGACTGGAGTGCTACCCCCGGACTACCTGCACCCTGCTGGGGAACAAACCAACTGCACACCTCAAGGGGGCTCAATCCCTGTCTTCTACTTCAAAAAAGTGTCAGTGAAGGAGGCTTACAAACACACAAAAAAAATACTAGGCAAGTCCAGAATGGGGAGTGATGGAGTCGATATGAAACTCCTATCCCTAACACTGGATGTCATCATCGTGCCAGTTATAAAACTATTTAACAAATCGCTGGCTCTTGCACAGTTCCCCGGGATCTGGAAACGGTTCTCCTGACGCTGGTGCACAAGAACGGTGATATGACATGCACCGCCAATTATAGGCCAATATCCATCCTCTCCCCCTTATCTAAAGCCCTGGAAAAGATTGTGGCCACCCAACTCACAGATTACCTCAACAAATACAACCCTGTTATGTCCCAACCAACATGGCTTCAGGCAGATTCATAGTACCTCCACTGCTTTGCTGGACTACACTGACTACTCGCACAAGGCACTAGACGAAGGAAAGCTGGTGGGGTCAGTCTTCATAGACCTCACCAAAGCCTTCGACACTGTCAATCACTCTCTCCTCCTGACTCAACTATAGAACCTGGGGGTTGCAACCACTGCTGTCTGCTGGTTCAAGGACTACCTAACACACAGAAGCCAACGTGTAAAAATTGGGCACACAGTATCTAGCTCCAACGAGGTATCTTTAGGGGTCCCACAGGGGTCAATACTGGGGCCCTTACTATTCAGCCTCTTCCTAAATAATCTTCCTGAAGCCTGTGACACCAAACTGATACTTTACGCAGACGATGCTGTGCTTCTCACCAGCAGTTCATTAATAGTCGCCCTCCACTCCGAGCTGCAGGCATCCTTCTACAAGCTGGAAGACTGGTTCTGTAGCCATAAACTTCTATTAAACTACAAAAAAACCAAGGTGATGCTCACGGCCAGCCCACAGCACAAAAAGAAGCTCCCTCCCCTCACCATCTCCAATAAAGTCAGGGAGCCGCTGGAACAAGTTCACTCCTTCAAGTACCTGGGGGTCACCATTGATGACTGCCTCACCTTCACCCAACACACTGACACAGTGGTAAAGGCAGTGAACACCAAGCTGGGTGTACTATATAGGCATACAAAGTATCTCACTCCAGATGCCCTCTGTCTCTCAGTCTCCAGCTCCATCCCCATCCTTTCTACCATTGACTATGGATTGGTGGTCTACGGCGCAACAACAGACACTGCACTAAAAAGGATTCACATTGCCCTCAACAAGGCATGAAGGCTCACAATGGCTGCAGATCGAAATACCCACACCTGCACCTTATACGAGGAGACCAATTGGCTACCACTAAAGAAGAGGATTATATTCCAAACATGTCTCCTTGGAAAAAAGGCGCTAATGGGTAAAACCGCCCCTTGCATTTCTAGCCTCCTAACACACCAACTGCTATCTGCTATACCACCAGAGGTAGGATGAGGGGGGACATATATATATATACACCTTTCCATCGAACTGTGCAGGGACAGTGTGCTTTCAGCTATAGGGCCCCCCAATGGCTCAATGAAATCCCAGTACACATTCTAAACTCCCAATGCATCTCGCAATTCAAAAATGGCCTAAGGCAACACCTTCTTACTAGGACAGTTTGTGACTGCCACTAGGAATCTAACACCCATAATGCCCACTCATCCACATTCTCCTTCCCCTTCCTTTTACCCCCACTCTTCCCTCTTGCCCTCTCCCTCTGTCTTCCTCTCCCCCCTGTGCCTTTTCTCCCACTGGATCAACCTTAAAACCAACCTACTATCACTACCTCCCAACCTCCTAGACAAAGCCACTTCTTTTGGCCGCCCACTCCCCCCCCCAGTCTCCCCTCCCACTCAGCTTGACTCCTCCTCGGACTCTCACACTAGGTGTCACACCTCTTTATCTCCTTCGCTACATATAAACACTGTCCTTTACCCTAGCTGAATGCTCTTAACGCTGTACTATCACCATTGGTACTATGAATGACATTGTAACCTTATTGTATACTAGCTACCTACTATTCGAGTATTGTATGTAAACTGGTTGTTATTGTTGTCATTGTCACTGTTTGACATGGAACCTTTGTAAAAGAGCTCTGAGCTCAAAGGTATGATCCGAATCCCTAAATAAATAAATAAAAAAAAATAATAAAGAAAAAATTACCTGCCATAGTAATGTTGTTTCTTCCAAGGGAATCTTAATGTATTTTGACTTCTGCAGTATGGTCTCACCATAAGACTGTCCCAGAGCTGAAACGGTTAATAGAACCTATGCTAATCATGGACTATTAGGCTCGAGCTTGGTTTTCAAACCACTGTCCCTGGTAAACATTTTGCAACTGTCAGATTCTTACAGCGCAAACCTAATAACAAGCTATCTAAACTATATTTTTTTTTTTCCAACTTTCTTTATCCTCCTTAACTGGCCCCTTAGTCTCTCTCTCTCTCTCTCTCAGGTGTGGTCACTCAGACCGGCCAGTTCCCGTTCTGCTTGAGGTCCTCTCCAGTCCAGGACTCTGTCTGGAGTCCTCTCCTCCACAGCTACTGACCCCCCTCCCAAACCTCCCCGGCTCTGAGCCCCCCCCCCGAAGTAGGACCGCCTACTCCTCTGGCACTCTATCTAGAATCTAGCAAAGGTGATCGGAGTGTGGAGGAGAGACGGAGACCAGCTGGGAGCAATCCGGCATTGGGCGTGGGGGCCGTCCACTGGACCCACTGTCGCCTACCCGGGTGCCAGGGCTTTTCTGTGTTCTGCTGTTCCTAGGGGCATTAATCTGGTTCAAGTCAGTTGGCATTCATCTGTATCCCCTTCCCCTGGGTCGTGCCTGAAAATAGGCAGGATTTGTCTAGTGCACTTACCCGGTCAACAAAAACTAAATAAATAAAATAAAAATAAATAAATGGATGTACAGTGACATCCAGCGTGCAACTAGCGCACTCCCGCACCCGTGAGCAGGACATCTGCCGACACCCCCCCACCCCATGTACATGCTGCCGCAAGTTGCGATACTCTCGGTCTCCACCGGGAGCCACTAAAACTGCAGTATGCACCCCCTACCCTCCCCAGAAGAGGAGAGCTGTCCTATGGCTGCTCGATCCTACTCCTCCCCTGCCGACCTGCGTCTATTGCTGAACCCGGGTCGCCAGCGTGGCACGTGTGGCATCCAGCGCCTCAACCCTCAGTGCCACCGGGCTGTCCATCTAAACCATATTAATAATTAAATAACCAATTAACAACACCCGACACCAAAAGTTCCCCTTCATTTAAAAATGTGGGAAAAACTAAGACTCAAGTCACTAAGCCTAATAAAGAAATACCCACAGGTTTCGAACAGCATGAACAGCTGTGTTGTAGTGCCCACAGGTTCTAGCCAGGAAGGTAGGGTGGGAGCTCAAAATACAGTAAGATTCCCTTGGAAGAAACAAGAATACTATAATAAATAATTTTTCTTCAAACCCCAGGAAACCTTACTGTATTCTGACTTCTGCAGACTACTCATGCAGCACCTTTGGAGGAGGGCAGAGAACCTATTTAGGAAATAGGCTTGGCAGTACTGCTGTGCCAAACCTGGCATCACTTTTGGCCTGGGTAGCCAGGCTGTAATACTTGGTAAAGGTGTGAACTGTTTTCCAAGTAGCTGCTTTACAGATTTCTAACAAAGGGATATCTCTTGCAGCTGCTATAGAAGCAGCTGTACCTTTTGTAGAATGGGCCCTAAGGCCTACAGGAGGCTCCTTACCCACTTTGCTGTAGCAAAATTGGATACAGGCCACAATCCAACGGGCAATGGTCCTCTTTGAGGCAAGTTTGCTCTTCCCCACCTCTCCATAAGTCAGAAAGAGCTGAGTTCTATCCCACCTGTGTCCCTTCATGTGATTCAAGTAGTAGCTTATAGCTCTCTTGACATCAAGACTATGCAGTCTTCGTTCCACTGAACTGGAATGATCAGTGAACAGACTGGTAAAGTCATGGACTGATTAAGGTGGAAGTCTGAGACCACTTTAAGAAGGAATTTCCTATTGGTCCTAAGGACCACCTTGTCCCTGTGAACTGCTATACAATCTGGCTCTGTGGATAAGGCCTGGAGTTCACTGATCCTCCTGGCTGAGATGATGGCTACCAGGAACACTGTTTTCCATGTCACATACTTAAGCTCTGCTGAGGACATGGGTTCGAATGGTGGTTGCATTAGCTGGCCAATGCATATGTTAAGGTCCCTTGCAGGACTGGGTTCCCTGTGAGGGGAATGCAAGTGCAGCAAGCCCTTGAAAATTTTTCTGAATACTTGGTTGGCTGCCAGGGATGCCCCTTTTCCAGCAGAAAGGTATGCAGAGACAGCTGCCAAGTGCACCTTAAGGGTAGAAGGCCCAGGGAGTGCAAGTGTGCTAGATAGTCCAAGACTACCGATAAACTGGCCTGGTGGAGGTGTATCTGTCTCTGTCCGCACCAAAGAGAAAACCTCTTCCATTTAGACAAGTAAGTCTTTCTGGTGGAAGGTTTCCTAGCTACCCTGAGGAACTCTAGCACCCCTTCTGAGAGGTGTAGGTCATCATATTCTATTTATTTATTTTTTTATTTATTTATTTGAGTCTAGGATTATAAAGAACCTTTGAGCCAAGGGTCTTTAACAAAGGTTCCACGTCAGTAAGAACAGGCAATACAGGCTTCAAAATTACAGTATAAAAACAATCAGTAACACCAATAGTTTAGTTATATTAAGTCCTCAAGAGCCAAGCTCTGAGTCTGAGGGACTGTAGATTGGGGTACAGGACTCTACCCTGGGAGGAGGTCAGTAGGTTGTGCCTCCTGTGCAGGGAGATTGGTTTGGAGATTGACAGGGTCAGTAGCAGTGAGTACCAAGGCTTCCTGGCCCAGTCTGGAACAATGAGGATAACTGTTGCTGGTTGAACCCTGAGCTTGTTCAGTACTCTGAGCAGCAAAGGAAATGGTGGAAAGGCATACAGAAACTTCCCTGTCCAATCCAGCAGGAGTGCATCTAGAGGCACTGTGCCCAGTGCAGGAGGCCTGCAGCAGAACAGTGGCAGCTGGTGATTGTCTGAGGTTGTGAAGAGGTCCACCTCTGGGATGCCCCTCTTCTGAACAACACCTGCAGGATCTGCCCATTTAGTGACCACTCATGTTGGTTCTGGTTGATCCTGCTGAGGGTGTCTGCGAGGACGCTGGCAGTAAAGTACAGAGGTTTAGGGCTCTGAGCTGCAAACCTGGAGACCTGGGTTTGAAGCCCACAGCCCCACTTGCATACTGTGTGACCCTGAGCAAGTCGCTTAACCTTCTTGTGCTCCCAGGTCACAACTGGAAACAAGCTTCAGCTTAGTGTGCCTTTCCTGGTTAAAAAATTTCCCCTTCCCTTCCCTTGGAGATGAACTGCTGAGAAGGAGATCCCCAGGGAATAAGCCAGGTCCCACATCTTCATGGCTTCTGTGCACGGGGGGCGGGGATGACCTTGTGCCCCCTTGCTTGTTGATGTAGTGCACTGTGGTTGTATTGTCTGTTCTGACTTGAACCACTTTGCCCTGCAGTACTGAAGCAAAAAGGACTGAATGCCCAGATAAACTGCCCTGAGTTCCAGCAGGTTTATGTGAAGCAGAGACTCTTGCGAGAACCAGGTACCGTGGGAGGTATGCTCCCCTAAGTGGGCAACCCATCCTAGGATGGAGGCATCTGTTGTCAAAACTGTTACTGGTGGCAGCTAGAGGAAAAGCATGCTTTCCCTGAGGGTGTCCTTTTCCTGCCACCATTGCAGAACTTGAAGCAGGGTTCCTGTGACTGGTACCATCTTTGACAGGGAGTCTCTTCTCTGAGACCAGTGGGCCCTGAGGTGGAACTGAATGTCCCTCTTCTGGAATCTTGATCCTGACACTGTTGCTGCTGAAGCAGCCATGTGGCCTAACAGCTAGAGAAAATATCTTGCTGGTCTGAGGGTACGAAGTTGGAAAAAGTTTGCCAGCTGTACCAAGCTGTCTATCCCTCCCTGAGGAAGCAAGGCTCTTCCTCTCAGAGTATCTAGTTCTGCCCCCTATAAACTCTAGAAGTTGAACTGGTGTTAGCACTGACTTTTTCTCGTTTACCAGGAAGCCCAGTGTACACAGGGTATCCTGAATGATGGTCAGAGCTTTTCTTACCTGTTGAGGAGTCTGGTCTACTACCAGACAGTCGTCCAGATATGGGAAGACTGTAACCCCGTCTCCTTAGGTGTGCCACCACTACTGCTAGGCACTTGGTGAACACTCTTGGAGCAGATGTCACGCCGAAAGACAAGGCCTTGAACTGGTAGTGTCCTGATGGCAATCTGAACCTGAGGTACTTTATGTGTGATTGCCTGATGGGAATGTGGAAGTAGGCATCTTTTAGGTCCAGAGATGCCAGCCAATCTCCCTTCCTGTGTGTGTAGGGAGAATGGCAGCCAGAGTGACCATTTTGAACTTTGGCTCTTTCAAATGTTTCAGTGTCTGAGATCCAGTATGGGTCACCAGCCCCCAGTTTTCTTTAGAGTGAGGAAGTACCTTGAGTAGAGACCCCTTCCATGCAGGGCCAAGGAAATGGGTTCTGCTTTTTCCATTATCAATTTTGCTACTTCCCCCTCCAACACAGTTGTCTCTGCTAGACTGGCAGGTCTGAAAAGTCTTGCCCTCAGTTTGGGAAGAACCTTGAAACTGAGGGCGAGCCCCTGGCCCACTACCTCCAGGATCCACTTGTCTATGGTGATGGATTCCCAAGCTTGGAGATAGTGGGTTGGCCTGCCTCCTGTGGGGAGATGACCCTGGCAGACCCCTCAGGGGGTCTGCTTGGTTGGTGTACTCTGCTGAGTGCTGGGACTAGCCCGGCTGCTGCCCCTTCTGCCTCCGCTGTACCCCCTCTGAGGCAGGTAGGCTGGTGACACCTAAGCCACCAAGAAGGGCCTACAATGGGATTTACCCCTACCCCTTTTTCCCTGGTACCTCTGTGGTGTTGCTGCCTTCTCTTTTGCAGCAGCACTCTTATAGGTCACTTTATACTCATCCATCTTCTTCATGTAAGCCTCTGTTTGCTCACTGAAAAGAGATATAGACTCACAAGGGAAGTCCACTGCCTTTGTCTGTGTGTTTTGTGACAAATTAGTTCGCCTTAGCCAGGCAAATCTCCTCAGAGACACTGAGGTTACCATTTGCCTGGCAGCAATGTCATTTGCATCCACTGCCATCCGAAACTGACATTTAGAAGCTTCTATGCCCTTTTTTGTAGCTTTGGACAAGTCTGAGACCATGGATACAGGCAAGCCTTGGCTATTTCCAAAATAGTGTTCCAGAGGCTCGTCTGGTATCTGGATACATAACCCATATAGGTTGCTTGTCTAATAGCCAAAGAAGCACCCAATTAGGATTTCTTGGTCATAGAATCCAATTTCCTGGATCCTTTTCTGGTGGATGTGATGCCGGGGAATCCCTGCTGTACCACATGCAGCAGCCTGCACCACCTGTACGAATTCCCGACAATCGCATTCACGACACACATTAGCCCGACTCCTTGATCCTGACACATAAAACATAGACACTAATGAAAACCCGACTCGCAAAATCCCGACAATTACTGGATCTTAGACCTTGATTCAGTATGCAAAATAACTTTGACTTTGTCACAGGATTAATGAGGCACGGCTTTACCTTTGACTTTGACCAGTCAGGCTTTAACGGTTACGGGATATGTGGGCTGGTGGGATACTGTGCCAGCGCTGCAAAACTAATACCTCCTTTTCGAATGGCACAGCTTTACTTTTGACTTTTTTTATTTTCAAATTATTACCTTTCCAAATCATACAGACAGTCACTATGGGGGACAGATGGTGCAAGAAGAGGCATGGGTGTTTGAACTTGCCCACTCAGTCTGCTGTGTTCTGTAATGTCTGTTCCCCTCGCAGTCAGTGGAAGACAGAGCACGGAAAGGCCAATGCAAAGTATGGGACAGAATGACAGAGGTTACCCCCAATCCACCAAGCGCTGGAGTTGCATTAATGCCTAAGTGGGTATGTATGAATTCAGCACAGGGGCACAATGAAGTCAGGGGAATGTTTCGGTTTGATGTGAGTTTGTGTGTCCATGTTTAGGTGGTGGCCCTAATCAGTGAAACTATCTATTGGCTGAGAAGGATAAGAAAAACGGACTCATGCTGTGGTGTACAGTAACTCGAGCCCATCAGTACACTAGTCTTATGTATGTTTATGCATGTTATTTTGGGTATCTGGCTCATTTTTTTTTCAGCATCCAGCATTTATTTTTATTGTTCTTTCACAACGTTGGGATTGTGTATGTTGGGATTTTAAGAGGCAGGATTTCATATGTCGGGATGCAAACCGAGTCGGGATTTTGGTGCCGGGCATTTGTCTGACGGGATTCCGTCAGTAGGGAGTTAGTATGGATCCATTCATGGCTGGGATGCCCAAAAAGGAAATCTGCTCCAGACTTGGCCACCCAGTACTTCCTATCCATCCTCTTGCCCACTGTGGGAATGGAAGTGGGGGGTCTGCAAAATCTTGGATGCCTGTCTCTTCAAAGACTTATGGATGGGCAACAACAGTCTTTTTATTGCTGGCACATCCATAATTTCCATATAGTCTGGTTCCTCTTCCTCCTCTATTGATTCTTGGGTGGAAAGGGTCCAGCGTCTGTGCCACCTTCTTCATTAAAGCAAAGTGGGATGAAAAATCCTCAGCTCCCTTCTCAGGGCAGTCAGGACGGTGAGGAACAGGGCATACTTCTGGTTCAAGAGGTTCCCCATAATCTTCATCTTCATCCTCATCCTTGTCATCCTCATCCTCCCCTTCCATATAAACTTCAGCAAATCATTCAAGTGAACCAGGAACCGAGGAAGAACCCAGGTCCTGAACTGAGGACTGCGAGCCAGGCTGCTGAACCGGAACCGTCGTACCAGTTTGCAGCACCTGAAGAACGCTTATAGAGCTAGCTATTGCCTCTGCGGCTGGAACTGATGGATTCATTGGTTGCAGTTCCTTAAATGAGTGCTTTTCCTTCCTCTTTTTCTTAGCAGAACTTGCCAGTTCAGAGGCAGTGTCTGCTGTTCTCTTTTTACCCGAGGAATCTTCACGCTGGTCAGAGGGATTTTCAACCGGTTCCTTGGGTTTCTCCTTCTGAGAGGAGGAAGTTTTATCTCAAGCTGGGTCAGCAGCCTTCTCTGACATTTCTTCCTTCAGTCGGTTCAAACACCTGTCAAGTGTAGACTGAGGAAAATTCTTAAAGATTTCACAATCTGCCTTAAGGTGGTCAAACCCCAGTCAGACAACACAAACTAAGTGAGGATCATCTTTAGCATATGGTTCCCCACACACTGTACAATGTTGAAAACCCGTTGGGTCAGTTCTTTTTTTGGGTAGTGACATACCAGTAAAACACCCTAAAAGGGTTTTTTCTGTGAGCCAAAAGCACACACAAAAAGAATATATCTTAACCCTTTTTTTAGCGTTTGGTTTAACAAACGAGGAGAGAACCAAGAGTTACCACGGTTTCTCTCAAAAATGTAATAACCGGCCCAAGAAGGTTCAAATGTATAAATTCAACTGTAAAAAATGTAAATAAAAGTTTGGCTTACTCCCGGTTAAATGAACCAATCATTCTGTCTGTTCCTGTGTCTCAGGTTTAACCCAAACTCTGTACAGTAATCCATTACATTTTTTAAACATCAATCCACCCTGTTTTGGTTTTACTAGCTACTGCTTTAGCCCTAGCTGCTTTAAATAACCCTGGAGAGAAACATTGTTAGCTTGCACTGAAAGAAAATCACAATCAGTTATCAATTTAGTTTCAGTGTTTTCATATTTTAACTCTTCATGTCCAACAGTCATTTGTTGCCACAGTTTCTTCATGCTTTGTCTTTCTTTCCTGGATTTCTGGATCTTGGAGCTGTGCTCAAACAAGTCTGAACCAAAATCACTGAAAGGAAAAGTGTCCCCACCATCTGAAATTTTCTTTGCCTGAGCTCGTCACCACAGCTGCTGAAACATCAGGCCTTAGTTCCTCTTTGATCAATTCAGTAAATCCGGGAAAGTCATTTCCAATAATCACAGGTACAGGTAACTTTGGTACTACCCTCACTTTCATTTGGTGCGACACACACTTAACAGTCAGTCACTTGGGTGGCGGGATAGTATCGAGTGTCCCCGTGGATGCAGATGACACCAGTACTTGGTCCCTTTGCACAGCGTTTTCCCAGCACTTTAACATGCACTAGGGTCTGTCTGCTTCCCGAATCAATGAGTCACTTTACAGCCTTATTCTCCACCTTCACATCTGTTAGGTACTTGCCCCAGTTTGCCAAGGACAAATCTGCTCCAGTGCCACTCTATTTATTACGGCAGTTTCTTGCCAAATGGCCTGGCTTATTACAGTTATAGCAGATAATGTCTTTTGGCACAGATTTGTTACCCCCACCAGAGTTCTTAGCATGCTTGGAGTTTAAAGGGGAAAAAAGAGTTTCTTACTGGTACTTGGCTGTTATCTTGCTGCTGTGGTGTCTGTCTGGCCATTTCGTAATCCTCAGCCAAAGACACAGCTTTTTCCCCATTCTCTGGTCGGTTTCCTTTACCTACAGCTGCACATCTGTAGGCAAGATGTTGATGAATTGCTCCATGGCAAATGTGTCGATGATCTGTGGGACTGTTTTGCTCTCTGGTTGGATCCACTTCTTCAGGAGTTCTCTGAGTTGGGTGAAGGCTTCTCGAGGATTGTCAATCAAGTTGTACCTCAGAGATCAAAATCTCTGCTTGTAGATCTCTCTGGAGATGTTGTATCTTTTTAGGATTTTGCTTTTCACCAGGTCATAGTTTTCTGACTGTGCAGTGTCCATACTGCTGTAGGCAAGCTGGGCTTTCCCTGTCAGGTAGGGTAGCAGTCTGAGTGCCCATTGCTGCTTTGGCCATTGGCAGGCTGTGGCGACTCCTTCAAAGGTTGTCAGGTATGCCTCAATATCATATCTGAGGGACACAACTTAATAAGTGTAATGGCCTTTAAGTTGCTTGCATTTTGTTGCTCCTCTGGATCTGTGCTGGATCCTCTGCCTCTGATAGCTTGCAAGGCATCCAGCCATCGCTGCTCCCGTTGCTGCATCTCTTCTGTCATCTGCTGCTCCTGTCGCTGTATCTTCTTTCCTCTGCGCGTCTAAATGCTGAATCTCTTTTTCTCTCTGCATCTCAGTGTCTTTTTGTTGTATAGCCCACCATTTGAAAAAGTCTATCAGGCTTTCAGGTTCTGTCATTGCCTGTTTTTTTTTCCATAATTTGTACTGGCTGTACAATCTCAGACTGGACTTCTATTGCAGCTAGTTTGGCTGCCATTCTCCTGGTAACCACTCCTGGACTTGCTGCTGCAGAATCCATACCTTCCTCTGTGCTTCCCTGGTACTAGGTCCAATACCCACGCACAAATCACCTGTCTTAGGGTATGCACAGCTTAAATCCCACTACTAACATCTTATGTTGTCAAGGCACAGGTCAAGAAGCATAGGGAAAACCCAGGAGCAGTTGCAAAAAACATCAAAACTTTATTTATTGTAGCAGTAACATAAAATAAAATAAACCTGTTCAGAATAACTATGTACAGAAGCAAAAAATAAAATCTTTCTTGTAAAAAAAAAATATCCCTTGCAGCTCAGCTTAGCTGTTTTTATGTTTTGTTCAACCCCCATTCCTTTGCAACATCCTATTCTTCGTAAATTTCAGAGCTGCTAAAACATTGAGAACTTCCTGAGGTCCCCACAGCAAATGCAAAAGACTCAGGCATTTGCACCCAAGTAACCTCTAGCTTTTTACAGTTATCTCAAATTATAAATCTATATACATTTCAACAGTAACACCATAATTTCTAAACAAAAGTGATCCCATTATCAGTTTCATTTCCAAATATTAATTTGCACATAATTTTTGTATTACCAGATCTAGATATGCAAGGGAGGAAAACAGACAGCGAGAGAAAACAGAGAGCCAGTGAGAGGCAAAGAACTGCGAGACTGTTCGGGTTGATCAAGTCCGAAGTCTCACAGGAGAATTTGGTTGCGGAACCAGACAGAAGAGACAGAAAAGGAAAGAATACAGATCCTTGCAATTACACACTCTCTTCAAAACAAATGGGACAGGGTCCTATTCTATCCTGTCACACCCAACAACCATGACTCCCATCCCTGCCATCCTGGATTGGGTTTTAACGAATAATCAAACTAAAGTAGAAAATAAAGGAGTCTTGCCAGACGTAATCAATGATCATTTGGCAATTTATTGCACTTGAAAATGTAAGAGAATAACTCCTCCTCCTCCCCGTCTGATTACTTATAGAAAATGCTCAGATGTGTTAAGTGAGGAACTTTTATTAGATCTGAGGACAATTGATTGGTCTTATTTGGAGGCCATACCCTGTGTAGACTCAGCAATTGACTTTTTTACAACTCAAGTTATTAATGTTGCAGGATAAATACTTCCCAAAATTAATTAGGAGAGTAAGGGGAACAGTGAGTAAACAGATTACCCATGTTATGTCTAAATTGACGAAACAGAAGGATCTAGCATGGAAGCGATTTAACTTAACAAAGGATACAAGGGACTTTCAAAAATATTGAATGCTTAGAAATGAATGTAAGCATAAACTAAGGCAAAGTAAATCTGATTATTATACTAACAGCAAGAATCCAATTTACACAACCAAAAAAAGTTTTGGTCTTCCATAACGTCTCTGACAAATCCATCAATAAAGGGTCAGTCTAGTGGATTTTTTGTAGATGGGAACAACTTAAACAATGAACAAGAGATAAGTAATACATTCTTAAATAAGTTCCTAGATATGAGTAAATATAGCCAAAATAACATGGACCAAAACCCAAAGAAATCACTCAATGAGTTTCAACATAGATCTATTTTTTATGTTAGAGCAATAAAATCTTCTCAGATACTAACATTTTTAAAAAGAATTCCACGAAAAAAATGTAGGAATTAATGATCTTCAACCACGGTTTCTAAAGCTAACAGCTTTGCAAATCTGTCTTCTCTTAAAAAAATGATTTAATTTCTCCCTGATAACGGGACACTTTCCACAACAATGGAAGCAAACCATTATTAGACCAATTTTTAAAGGAGGCAAGCCGAAGGATATGGGCAATTATCGCCCAATTTCTCTACTTCACCCCTTGGGTAAAATCTTGGAAAAGTTCATTAATGAGAAAATTTGCACTTATCTTCAACAGGGTGGGTTAAGGGCTCCTGAGCAGCATAGCTTTAGAAAATATGATAGTAATGGCACTGCCTGGCTAGGTTCACGAACCACATCAGAGTGGCAATGGATAGAGGGGAGCTCACTGGTGCTGTTTTCATGGACCGTCCAAGGCATTTGTTCTTGTAAATCATCACCTGCTGCTCAGGGGCCTGGCCAAGTTACCTCTGGACTGGATAGAAAGCTATTTGACAGGCAGAGAGTCAAAGGTTTGTTATGGAAGATCTTTGTCTAAGGGTAGATTCCTGGAACAAGGGGTGCCTCATGGGTCAATAGTGGGGCCCCTCTTCTTTACAATATTTAATATTCCAACTAAGCTGGCTAGGCCCGCAAACATTTACATGCCGATGACATAATCTCATATAAAAGCTGAAGTTCTGTAGATGATTTAATTTTGGCCTTAAATACTTTCAAGACCTCGAAAAATGTTTAACGAAAATAAAGCTGTCTTTAAATAGTACCAAAACAAAAAGTATGTTGTTTGGCTCAAAACAAAAACTGGATAAGTCAGGAAAATTGACTATAATGGATAATAAAGGAACTATTTTAGAGCAAGTACACTATCTTACATATTTGGGCTTATATTTGGATTATCAATTAACTTATGCATATCATATAGGGGATACAACAAGGCAGGTTAATCAAAAACGTGGGATGCTTTTCAAACTTCAGAATGTATTAACCCTACAGGCAAGAATATTCATAGCTCAAAATATTCTATTGTCTCAAATGAATTACAATTCTTTTTTTATTTACAGATTTATCTAAACAAGTAATGAATAATCTCACGTCAACACTTCATAGGATCTGTACATTTGTTTATAAATTACCCTACAACACTCACCATTGCACATTATATCAAGTTTCAGGCTGGCTTTCTCCTAGATTTAATTCAATCTATCCCCAATGCTGCATAACTGACAATGTATTAAGATCAAAACATATTTCTCCGCTTTATTCACTGTTGCCCTTCAGTGAAGTTTCAAGGGACCTAAGATCTAATATGACAAAAACAAGCAGCATTTGTCAATGCCCAACATACGCTTGCAGGTATTTGCAGTGGTGTTTGGCACTTGGACATGGCTTAAAAAATCAGTGACAAAGAAGTAAAATGAGAGACACAGTTTAACAAATGGTTCTATCCCCTGAAGCAGGCAGCATAAGAGTATTGGTATAAAACAGTCTGTCTGCAGAAGAGCATAACAGGACTGGCAGTGAGGTACTGAACTGACGCTGACGCTAACCCTGGCCCCACCCTGCAGACAGTGACAGGCACTGAGGTGTGCATTTGGGTTGTCGGACATAATCCTCACACCATTTCACCTCACCCTACCCCACAGACACCAAGAAGTGTCGTGGTGTGCCTTAGGGTCTTCGGGTCTTACGCTCACCCCATTCCATAAGGAAATACACTGAGATGGGTGCAGTATAGGGGAATGGGGTGAACTTTGGTGTTGAAGAGTCCAAGGCGCACCTTGATGTCTGTCACTGGCTGCAGGGTAGGGAAGGGGGTGGAATGGAGTGAGCATTACAGCCAACAATGCCAAGTCACACCCCACCTCATGAACAGTGGCACTATGAGTTTGTTAGCCGAAAGGTGATTTTGCACAGCGACTGTGCCATTTGGCACCACATGTGCAAAAACACATTTCAGGCAGGTTGTGAAAAATGACAACTGCACTGTTAATGAGGAGGTGTTAAAAATGGCATTGTTGAAAATATGGAGTGAAAATAAGAAAAACTGGTGAAGTCACAAGTATGTGTAGAAGCTGTGCAACGCAAACCCGTAACGTAATTATTTTGTGGATTTTTTTTTTACCAAGTTTTCCACATAGGCATTTTGGGAACTCTGGTCATCAACAGTGTTACTATGATTCTGTTACTGTGTCCCTAACATTGATTTCCCACAGCGACCACACCATTGTGCGCCACATGTGTGAAAACACATTTCGGGCAGGATATGAAAAATAACAGTGGTACTGTTCATAAGGAGTTGTACAAAAAATGGCAATGTTGAAAATCTGGAGTGAAAATCTGGAAAATTGGTGAAGTTACAAGCATGCATAGAAACTGCGCAACGCACGCCCGTTGTGCAATTATTTTGGAGATTTTTTTTAACCAAAGTTTAGCATAGGCATTTTGGAACCTCTGCTCATGATCAGTGTCACTATGATTTTGATAATGTGTCCTGAACATTGATTTGGCACAGCGATCGCGCCATTGTGCGCCACATACTCAAAAACACATTTTGGGCAGGATGTGAAAAATGACAGCTGTACTGATCATAAGGAAGTGTCAAAAATGCCAATGTTGAAAGTCGGGAGTGAAAATAATACAAATTGTCAAACTCACGAGCGTGCATTGAAACAGCGCAATGCACATTCGTAGCACAGTCATTTTTAGGAATTTTCCACCAAATTTGCAAGATAGGCTGTTTGGGACCCCACCTCATGAACAGTGGCATTGTTGTTTTGTTAATCAGTCCTGCAAGGTGATTCCGCACAGTGACCGCAAAATAACCTTTCAGGACCAAGTAACGAGATGACAGTATATGTGTTCATGAGGTGGGGTCCAGGTACGCCATGTTGAAAATCTGGTGGCAAAATTCAAAGAAATGGCTGAGATATCCACCTCAACTGAAAACCCCCAATTTATGCCCTTATACAGCTTACCGGCATTTCTCCAGTTTGCGGTTGGCTTTGAAGAGTGCAGACATGTTCCCGCTCCACCAAAGACTGTCGCACCATACTCTGGAGGTAAGTGTGGGGGTGGGGGTATGGGGAGGTGCGCAGAGGGTGGGTGCACTTTGGGGGATGGGGCGCACCGCAGACAACGAGGGACTGTTTTCTTGTTTCAGGTATAATAAAAATTAAAAAAAATAAATAAAAAAAACACGAGACCTTGCGGGACAGTTTTCTTCATTACAGGTCAATTGTAACAAATGTTGGGCACACTGGTGTGGGCTCCCAGTGTGCTCCATGACTTTTTTTGGGGAGGGGGGGGCCTGAGGATAATGTTGGCAATACTGGAGTGGCCTCCCAGTGTGCCACACAATAGGGTTTGGGCCGGGGGCAGGAACATGCCGATGCGGTCGGCTTCCTTGGCAGCACACTGGGATGAGCTCCCAGTGTGCCACACAATATATGTGTTTGTTGGCGGGGCGCTGGTGTCCCGGACATGACAAAACGGGGAAGTACTTGGAACAAGGAGCATACGGACACAGCATAGTGGTGGCAACAAGGCAAGGGAAACATGTGAAACAGAGCTGCAGCTGGAGGAATTTCTTTGTAGTCGGAGGGAGAGCCAGGGAATGAGTGAGCGGGAGGACAGCAGCAAAGGGAGGAAGCGGGAGGGATTTCTTTGCAGCTGGAGGGTGAGCTGGGGAACGAGGGCGTGGGGAGGACGGCAGCAGAGAGAGGAAGCGGGAGAGATTTCGTTTGTGGCCGGTCTCACAGACGTGCCAAGAGGTCAGAGAAAAGGGTGATGTCAATATGCTAAATACACACACGTTAACACCGCTGAGTGCAGCGGTGCTTTTCTTTAAACTGAAGACCACTGCAGCCAAACTGCTATCATAGACAGCTTGTGCATTCATTGGTGCAGTACGGTCCTGCCCACTACACCAAGCACTGCATTGGACAGGAGAGTCACGAACCTCCAAAAAGTTGTACTGTCCCAAAACGTTCCTTGTGCATGTGTGCAAGTGAACGCAAAAAAGCTACTGGTACTGTAGACCCAACATTTTTCTAGTATGATGAACAGTTGTAGGTTAGTGCTTTCGACCACTGTACTTATCCATCTATCGAGCACAATGGAACACCCAGAATACAGTATGTGATTCCACTTATAAAATAGTCATGAACATGTTATAAAACAGCATATTTAATGAAAAATCAGTTACAAGATCTGACATGTCCAGGTGTGCTGTGATTGTCAGCTGGTCATATTATGCACTTGGCCAGCCAGTTTGCTATAATTTTTCACCTATTTTATGTTTAGAATTTGGCGAAGCACTTCTATAGCTACACAGTTTTATTCAAGTAGCCAAACTGATACTGCAGTGATTAAAGTTATATTGTGGTGTGTGTTTTTTTGGGGGGATGGTGGGGTTCATTTTCAGCACTTGTCTAAAACATTCAGGTAAAAAGGCTATGAGTTTTCAGTTTCCAGTTTAAACACTGAATATATTACAATTTTGCATAATTTTTTATACTTTTAATGGGAAAATCAGCTCTTTTTCTTAGAAGTTTTAAAGAACTATTTTAAATGCACCCCTAAACTATTACATATGCAATCGAATACATAGAAATTAAATGACATTATTTTAATTCTAGCACAGTCTGTAATTGTGAAGCCCAAGCAAATGAGTGGGAGTTTCCTTCCTTTTGTAAATGTTCACATGTACTGTACTAGGGATGCTCGGATTCTCAGGAATCTGTTACATTTGTAGAGATTTTAAGTTTTGAGTCTGATTCCATTCTGCCTCAGATTGAAGCAAAGATGAGGAATCGGAGATGGAATCAAAAGTTCTGATTCTGCATACTTAGTAACCCAACCTCCTCCCACCAGCTCTACGATGCCGGTTCAACAAGAAAAACGTCGACCAGCATCACAGCACCTGGCTCCAGCCCCTGCACCTCCTGTACTTTAGGATTCTAACTCCAGGTTGGAGTTAGTTTGGGGAGGGGGTGCAGGTTGACGGAAGGGGTTGCCCGGTCCCAGATGCACTTCTATGACGACATGGCGCTGTTGTCGATATTGACGCATGTCGCCACAGAAATGTCGCTGTTCAGGGGGCACTCCCCCCCACCCAGCACAGTGATGCCCTTAGTGGGCCAGGTAAAAGTCCCCCCAACCTCCACCACCCTTGCCTCCCTCTCCTTACCCAAAGCCTTTGCTGGGATCACATGGCTGCTGTCATCACTGTGGTGGCCTAAGCAATGGGCACTATCGGCTGCTGTAGGCAGATAGGGTCCCTCTGGTAATCAGTCTGGCAGTGACTTCATTCCATAGCTGTCCTAGAAGTTTTTGTTTTAGACTTAGTCCAAGAAAATTACCCCGTTCTCTATCCCTCTCCCCAGCAAGCATCCGCCCTCCATAACCTGGTCCTAGGTCCCCCATGTGTGACTCCCTTCGGGCCCCCTGATACAGGCAGTCAGTTGTCCTCCAAGACAGTTACTCCATAACAGTCCACCACTCTTTAATCCATACTTTCTTAGTCCCAAATAAATCCATCTACAATTCCACATAGTTAGCCTCACAGATGCTGCACCCCATACCCCAGGAAAGAAAGAATGAGAGAGAGGACAGCCACCTGCCTGCCCCAACCCACTAGACTGCACAGCACACACTAACACAGCTGCAACCCATCAGGCCCATCCCCCACTGTTCCTGGATGGCCCTGGTTCTCCTGGGAGACCAACCTAAAGAAAGCCCTGGGGTTAGGCACCACCAGATGCTTATGGTTGAAGGCACCTTCTGGTAGCAAACATCAGGGATTTCTATGGGTCAGCCATCCAGGAGCTTCTGGGAATGGTGGAAGGACCAGAGAGGCAGTGGCTTTGTTAGGGTGTGCTGTGCAGTCCGATGTACTGGGAAGTTGGTGCGGGTGGCCTGTCCTCTTTCTCGGGGGAGGGGCTAATTATTTGGATGGATTTATTCTGGACTAGAAAGGATGGATTAGCCAGCCTGGTGGCAGCGAGGCTGAGAGCTGGCATGCCCACCTCGTACCACGCTGGTGACCCATGTTCGATAGTGAGCAGGATCGCCGGTCGGGCCAGGAGGAGAGGGATGGAGCACCGATGGCTGCTCTCCTTCTCTTGGGGGGGGGGCACCTGCAAGCTCCCGCTGCGATACCGCCACCTGGGGGTGCTCGGGTTGAAGGTGTAGTATGGGGAGATAGCAGTAGAAGGGGACGGGCAGACATCGGCAGAGCGGTGGAGCAGAAGGTAAATCTCAGCATGTCTCCTCGCTCCTCGGCCTTCATTGCATGCCAATGTCTGGGGCTGAACAAAGGAAACAACCCCCTGTCGCTCCTAGGTGACTACTCCTCGCTACACACTAGTGGTTCGCCAGGGCAGACTCCACAGTGCAGAGTCCACTGGAGAACAGTTGTTGGGGAGGTTTAAGGGAGAGTTCCTCCTCAACCCACCGGGGGGTTAACCTGGCATCAAGGGTCATAGGCAGTGCGACCAGGTACCCTAGGGGCAGACTCTAACGACAAGGTGTGTGTATGGGGAAGTCTGAAAGAGTGGAGGGAAGGGGTAGTAAGGCGCAAAAAAAAATACAAAGTCAAAAAAGAAAGAATGGATTAAGGAGCAGCGAACTGGAGTGGAGTACCTGTCTTGGAGAACAACTGCCTGTCTGGATCAGGGTACCTGAGGGGGAGTTGCACTAGGGGGACCTAAGACCAAGTTATGGGGGAAGCAGATGCTTGGTGGGGAGAGGGATAGAGGTGGGTAATTTTCTTGTACCAAGTCGGGAACTCAAAAGTCCGGGACAGCTATGGAATAAAGTTGCTACCAGACCAGAGGAACCCTGTATGACTATAACTGCCGAAAATGCTCAGGCCACCACAGTGAAGCTATGGGACCACTAGCAATGGTTTAAGGTAAAGGGAGTAAGACAAGGCTGGTGGTTGTGGGGGGGCTTGGAGCTTTTACCTGGACCACTATGTGCGGGGTTGGGTGAGATTGGGTTAATAAGTATGCAGAGTCTGATTCAAAATCGAAACTTCTGATTCCGCTCCTATGCCTTGATCAGTGGTGGAGCTGAAGCAAACCTTGAATCTCCAATTTCTGTAAATGAAACAAATTCCACGGAATTCTTATCCGGGCACCCTTAGTGGATGCTGGTTAGAGTACTGGGCAGGTGTAGAAGCTGAAGGATGGTTGGTGGTCGCCCCTTTTTACACACTGGATGGGAGAGTCCCTGGCCCATACCATTCAATATTGGAGTAATACAGACTTGAGGACCAGTAAAACTGGCAAAATTTGCACAACCTAGGCTGTATCTTTACTGATCGACAGGTCTAGTCTGATGCTGGCAGTCCAGTTTTTATCCACACCCCTTTTGTCTGAAGAACAGCAGGGAGATGTAATTAGTTATGTACAGTATTGCTTGCAACATTTGCAAAGAAAACAGGTTTACCCAACTGCATGGGACCACTGTGGCTTGCCTCCATCTATCACCTATTTTATCTCAGCAATGCAAACTTACTCTACATAATGAGCTGGGTAGACCTTCATGTTCAGAGGAGGCTGGTGCAGTTAAACAGGAACTACAGTTAAAGCAATTGAAAGCAAACTGAAAAACGGTGATTGGATCAGATGGGAATAACTTCATCTCTGAATTCTGGGTGTGTGCTGAAGTTACAGTCTTTTTTGATAGCAAACAATGAGAAGGCGTAGACCATTTGAGGAAGATTGTGGTTAGTTTGAGGGAACGAAGTGCAAAAAATACCCAAGGTGTCTGGGGAGAAAAGAAAGTTATGCAGCCTGTTTGTTAACATGGGAATAGGGAGATTTATAAACTGAGATGGATAATTAACAGGCGCTCCTACTGATGAGCCATGCGAAACAGTGCTGAAGTGAGACAACTCGAGTGACAGCTGGTGTTCTTCTGTGCTGAGTGCAGCCAGCAGGCAGGGCAGTGGACATGCTGAGAAGGGCAATGTGAACCCAGAGAGCTTGGTTTTCACTCATTGGTGGAGACTTGGAGTACCTCGGCTGCCCGGCTGCCTGCCTTTCCCTTGACTCCCCTTTGAATGGGGTTGGGGTTTAGGGGAAGGGGAATGCCTGCTGCTCCTGGGGAGACCACGGGGGAGTAGGAGAGGGCATTTTTCAGATGACGTGTAACAGCAGCATCAGCAGCGACTACAGCAGCAGTTTAGAGGAGGACTCGGAGGAGTTCTTTTTCACAGCCAGGACTTCATTCTTCAAGAAACCTCAGCTGAAAGTTGGCGAAGTAAGTGTTTCTGGGGGCTTGCAAACTGAGCAGGAGGAACAGCAGCTACTGCGGTGGCGGCACACCTCGGGAAGGGGAGGGCTGTCTGTCATTGGTGTCTCTGCCGGTGACGAGCCCCGTGGAAGGGAAAGCGGATGTTAAATGGGTGATGCATTGCATGTGGACCAGTGAACACAACTGAAAAAAATCTCTCCTGCTTGCCCTTGGCACCATACCTGCCCTCTCTTGCTAGCCCACAGCTCTGTCTCTGCTACTCTCTTCCAAAAGCCACGACCCATTCTCAAAAGGATCAATCGCAATTGCTGGAGACAAGGTAGAATACTTGGTTTGCTGGCCAAGGCACCTAGCTTCACCTGAGCTCTTTCCTTCTAAGACTGCTTGAAAGGCAGAGTAGAGAAACTTACCAGAGCAAGGGAAAAGGATTAAGACTTATTTTGGCTAAGCAGATTTACTGTGTGGTGTTGTTTTTATTTTTTACTCGCAGGGATTGCTACTGTTTGTTGCTAACATTTCACTGTTTTATTTTTCTCTGTAGCAAAGTGTTTCTTACAGCGTATATCTTCTCTGAAATTATTACAGGTGGTGCTTTACAGGTTTTACAGTTTTATCTAACATTAGGATAAGCTTTCAGGGTTACTGCATTTGTTGTTGACTGATTGTTTCTGCTCTTACCTCCTTGTTCTTTCGTCCGTGGTTCTTCTTTTCCGGCAGGGGAAGGGCCCAGCCAACCACCCCACACTACACTCCTTTTATAGGGTACCACAGTTGTGACATTTCCTGTGGCAGAGCAGGAAGGGGTGGATCAGTGGGGCCTCCACAAGGCGAGCTCATATACAGGGGCACTAGTAATTTAACTTGTTATAACAAGTTAAACAAAACACAATCAAACCATTACTTGCATTTTTTTTTCCTTTTTTTTCCTTCTAATTACTCTGACTAGGTTATAAACCCAGCAACTTATCTGGAATGGATATCATTAACTGCAGGTACTGTGGAACAATTTTCAGAAGGACAGTCTTACAGGATTTAGGACACTGTCCTACATGCTGGGCCTTTGGAGATCTTAGGCTCAGCTCCGGCAGCATGGGCAGAGATTGCACGCCTCAAATTTCATATTCAAGAGGAAATACATTATAAGAACCACCCGCCATTTCCCCAGCATCCAACAGAAAAACCTCGACTGCAGAGGTAGTTGGTCCAGGAGGTTGGCAGGTGGTTAGGAGGGGCAAATCGGTGCCCCATCACTCTCTGCTCTCCAACATATTACCTCCAAAACCATATAAACACTACAAACAGGTATCTGCCTCTATCTCTGAAATCAAACAAAGAGGCAGAAGACACTGCAGAGCAGGACACTGCAGCACAGGAGCTAGCACAACAAAACTCACCCAAATCAGGAACCAAAACAAAAAAAGCAAACAGGAAATCCAAAAAACTTCTGATCATAGGAGACTCCATGATTCGGGGAGTTGATACCCATCTCCAGCCAGGGGTAATGGTCAGATGTCTCCCAGGTACATCAGCATGGAGAGAACTGACCGCATTGCTAAAATTGTTCACAAAGCAGGAGAAAACATTGATGTCCTAGTACACATAGGGACTAATGATCTCGCCAGCCGGTCAGTTGTGGAGACCAAGGAACACCTGACCAGGCTGGGTGACAAACTATCATCTATTTCATCTGGCATCTCCTTCTCTGAGATCCTGCCAGTCTGGGAGAGGGGAGCAGATGGACGGAAGGTCAGAGAAGGGGAGATAGGGGAGCTAAACACGTGGCTCAAGGGCTGGTGCCAGGAAAAAGGACACAGATTTGTAGGGAACTGGCAACAGTTCTGGGAGCGAAAGTTCTTTAAATTTGATGGACTGCATCTGACTAAGGAGGGAGTCAGTGCATTGGGGCAGAAGTTTGACGTCTTTGCAGAATATTTAAACTAGCAAATGGGGAGAGGGGTGCAGCACCCCATATGTCGAATGGGAAGAACACCCTCCCCTCAGCTAGTGGTCAAACAGGATTCAGCATGTTTGCAGTTCATTTGAATCACCAGGTAAGAAAAAGGTTTGTCTCCCCAATGACACGCACAGGATAATGCCAAACCCTCACCCAACAACTAACACACCAAAATCTGGCCAATGGAAAATCATGTACACAATGCTCACAGCCTGGGAAATAAGACCCCAGACCTGCAGGCAATAATGTCAGAGGCTAAACTGGACATAGTAGCAATTAGTGAGGCGTGGTTTACCAGTAACCACACTTGGGAGACTTCAGTACCTGGCTATGTATTGTTCAGAAGAGACCGAGGTGCAAAAAGGGGGGGAGGAGTGGCCCTGTATGTCAATGAAAAAATCAAAGCTACAGAAATTCAGAATACACATAAGGAGACAGAAGAACTGTGGGTCACCCTGGAAACAGGAAATGGTACAGCCATAAGAACTGGGGTTGTCTACAGGCCCCTAGACCAGGGGGAGGACATAGACACATTACTGTTAGAAGATATACAAAACATGACAGCTAAAGGGGAGGTTCTGATAATGGGAGACTTCAACATGCCGGATACAGACTGGTCAATACCAGCAGGAACATCTGCCAGAAGTAGACACATAGTGGATTCCCTGCAGGGAGGGCCTCAAACAACTGGTACAGCAACCCACAAGAGACAGGGGCTATCCTAGATCTAGTACTGACTAACAAGGAAGGATCACAGATCTCTAGGTAGAAGGTCACCTGGGGCCAGTGACCATCGCATGGTATGGTTCAATTTGGCTACTACATCTAAATCATCCCATTCCAAGGCAAAATATGGGACTTCAGAGGAGCTGACTTTGATAAGATGGCCAACAGAGTTAAGCTAGCCCTGGCAAAAAGAAACACAGGTGAGGGGTACAGGCAACCTGGGCAAGCATTATGATGCAATACTTGAAGCAACATCCCATTGTGTTAGACAGAAAAGGAAGTGCAAAAGAAGAAGGAAACCACTTTGGTTCTCAAATACAGTAGCAGAAAAGGTCAGAGCCCAAAGGCTGGCCATCAGGAAATATAAGGGAACACAGCGGGATGAAGATAGGGAGGCATACCAAACTGCCCTAAGGGAAGCAGGTAAGGCAGTAAGGCAGGCAAAGTCCCAAACTGAGGAAACACTAGCACGAACAGTAAAGAAGGTGACAAGACTTTCTATAGATACATTAGTGAAAGGAGAAAGTCCAGAGGGGTATGCTAAGCTTAATGGAGAAAAGGGAGCATGTGAGGAGGAGGACCCTAAAGGCATCTATCCTAAATAGATACTTTTGCTCAATATTTACTGAAGAGAAGGTAGGCAGGGCCCACAGCTCAGCATTATGGACACAGTGGGGAGGGAGGTGAGCACTACTCCTTCACAAAAGAAAGGGTCCTACAAGAGCTTGCTAAGCTCAGGGTGGATAAGGCAATGGGACCTGATGCCATACATCCCAGGGTACTTAAGGAGCTAAAGGTGGAACTAGCAGAGCCATTAGCAGAACTGTTTAGTGAGTCTCTGAGCACAGGAGAGGTCCCAGAAGACTGAAGAAGGGCTCATGTGATCCCACTCCACAAGAGTGGTAGCAGGGAGGAGGCTGGGAACTACAGACCAGTCAGTCTTACCTCAGTAGTGGGCAAGATTATGGAGGCACTCCTTAAGGAAAGGATAGTGTAACATCTGGAATCCATAGGGGCACAGGATCCAAGACAGCATGGGTTTACAAAAGGAAGTCCTGTCAAACTAATCTCATAGATTTCTTTGACTGGGTAACCAGAGTGGTGGACCAAGGGGGAGCAGTTGATGTCGCCTACCTTGACTTCAGCAAAGCTTTTGACACTGTTCCACATAGAAGATTGATAAATAAGCTGGGTAGGCTCGGGGTGGGTCAGAAGTTGGTCAACTGGGTGGCAAACTGGTTGACGGGCAGAAAACGAGAGTGGTGGTAAATGGTATACAGTCAGAAGAGATGCAAGTCACAAGTGGGGTACCTCAGGGATCAGTCCTGGGGCCAGTCCTCTTCAATATCTTCATTAGTGACCTTGCAGATGGACTAGAGGTAAGGCTTGTCTGTTTGCAGATGACACCAAGATCTGCAACAGAGTAGATGATCCAGATGGGGTGGCAGAATGAGAAGAGATCTGGATAAACTAGCAAAATGGTCAGAACAGTGGCAACTGAGATTTAATGCAAGAAGTGCAAAATCATGCACATAGGGAAGAGAAACCTGAAGCCACCTATAGGCTGGAGGGAGTTGCTAGCAGTCACAAAGGAAGAAAGAGACTTGGGCATCATCATCACTGATGACCTGAAATCATCCAAGCAGACCTCTAAAGCAGTAGGTAAGGCTAGGGGTGTTAGGGTGTATTAGTAGGGGTATCACAAGTCGTAAAGGGAGGTAATAATCCTCTGTACAAGACACTGGATTTATGCTGGAGTACTGCTGCAGTACTGGAGGCCACACCTTCACAGGACATTAACCAAATTGAGGCAGTCCAGAGAAGGCAACCAAATGGTGCAGGGACTGCATCAGAAGACATATGAGGACAGATTAACAGAGCTCAATATGTATACCCTTCAGCAAAGGAGGGAGAGGTGTGATATGATCATGGCATTCAAACACCTTAAGGGCATTAACAAGGTGAAAGAGTCTAACATGTTTAAATATAAGAAAAATAGCAGGACAAGAGGACACAGCATGAGATTAGAGGGGCGATTAAGGGGAATGTGAGAAATTCTTTTCACAGAAAGGGTGGTGGATGCATGGAATGGCTTACCACAAGAAGTGGTGGCTATGAATACAGTGCAGGGCTTCAAACAGGCATGGGATAGGCATAAGGGAGCAATACAAATGACTATGAATAGATAGGCCACTGACAGAGCAAAGGCCGATGGCACATTTATAAGGTAGAAAAGGAAATGGGCAGACTGGATGGGCCTTGCGGTCCTTATCTGCCATCAACTTCTATGTTTCTATGTAAGGTGATGTCAATACGCTAAACAGACACACTTTACCACTGCTAACTGCAGCGGTGGTTTTCTACTAACTGAAGACCACTGCAGCCGAACTGCTGTCATAGCTCGCACATCCATTGGTGTGGTACGGTCGCACCTGCTACACGGAGCACTGCATTGGACAGGAGGATCACACCTCCAAAAAGTTGTACTGTCCCAAAATGTTCCATGTGCATGCATGCAGGAGGGTCACACACACCTCCTAAAAGTCATACTGTCCCAAAATGTTCCTTGCGCATGCACGCAAGCGAACATAAAAATGGGAGATCAAGCTTTTTCTATTCAAGCGCCTAAATTTTGGAATGATCTCTCAAAGGAAATTGTATCTGGGATAAGTTATGATCTTTCTAGAAGAAAATTAAAACATCTTTTTAACTGTATGCAATGTTATTGCTACTCTTAATTCTTATGCAATGTTTCATTGTACGTGTACAATTGTTGGTCTGTTTTAAGTAAGTGTACAAGTAATCTGTGTATTGTCTAATATTTTTTGACTGCTTTCTGTAAACAGTCTTGGGTCACATATGAAAAAGGGCCTCGGCCCATACAGTATGTTTATCCAGTAAACAAAAAGATAAATAAATAGAGTCTGGAAGAGGCCCAGATGGGCACCCATCCGGAACCCAAGACATCTGTCATCATCATTGGCGTAGGAGATGTATGGAGAAAGGATGATCTTGCCCCCAGACTGCAGTGGCCCAACCACCAGACCAGGAAGTCGCAGAGTGATGGAGTCACCTCTATGAGACACTCCAGCTTGTCTGAATGCTAAGCCCACTGGGCATTGAGGAACCACTGTGGAATCCTCATATGCAGACACACCAGTGGGACACTCAGGATAGCAGTAGCCATGAGGTCTATTAGTTGTAAGAGACATCTGGCTGAGAAATATGTTGCTGGAAGAGACCTGCTGAGCTTGGGCAACCAGCACCATAGCACAGTCTAAAGGAAGAAATGCTTGACCCAACTCCATCTCCAAAACTGCTCCTATGTATAGGAGATGCTGGCATTGAGTAAGAACTGACAAACTTGTTCACCAGAATGCCCAACTACTTGAGTGTAAATAACAGCCTACCTTGTCAGAGCCTTCAGAAGCCAATCGTGGATATACAGGAAGACAAAAAGGCCTTCCTGTCTGAGTGCAGCTGCAACAGCTTGAAAGCATTTGGTAAAGACATGTGGTGCAGATGACAAAACAAAGGGCATGACACAAAACTGATAGTGCGAGCTCTGTAGCATAAACCGCAGGTATTTTCAGTGGGAGTGGCTCATCCTGATATGGAAGTAAGCATCCTTCATATCCAGGGCACACATCCAATCCCTTTGCAGGAGCGGGAAGGGGGTGAGGGACCTGGAGGTCTAAGACAGGTGATTCCCCAGTCCACTTTGGCACCAGGAAGTAACAGGAATTATAGCCCAGATTCAGTTGGCTACTGGGACAGGTTCTCTGACTCTTCTGCAGAGGAGGGTTTAACCTCCAGCATGAGTGCGAAATGTCCTAGAGGATATTTGTTTGGCATGGGAGGATGCATGGCAAGGGACAGAGAGGAGTTCTAGGATATGTCCTTGCTGAACCACCCCCAGCACCTAAGTGTAACCCCCCCTACAAATGGGGGTTGCCAAAAAGTCTTCCTTGAGCTTGCCTAAATGCTCACTGCCAGGTTGGTGTCCTGCGTTTTAGCAGTTTAAATGTGATTACCAGAGCCTGTATAGCCTCTGTGTACTGTCTCTTTAAGAGTTGCCTAATTGCAGCTTTAGTAATCTGAGAGGGAGCTCTGTTGAAAGATGTAACTATTTGTTGAAAATCATTTAGAGTGCTAATGATAATGTAGTTTGTATAACCTGTTTTCTTTGTAGCAAGGACTGTTTTGTTTGTCTCCACTATCTTGGTCCTGGACTGCAAATTGGACCAAACAGTACTGGTGGGACCTAAAATGTAGCCGGACTACAGGAGCTGGCTGAATTCAAAATCTGTAGGAACTGTAGTTTGGAGTTTTTTGCGCCTTTTTTGCAACTGAAGGGGAAGCTTTTGCTTTGACTGACAGCCAAATCAGCCAACCAAATCTTTTGGATCTTGGGGAAGTCCCGGGCTGCTTGCAGTTTTCAGTTAGTTCTGAGCTGGGAAGTGAAATGAGAAGAGCTCAAGCGTAATTTGGGCAGCAATCCTGAGTGGATTCGCATGGGAAAACTGTGAAAGGGCTGCGTTTTCGGCTTGCATGTCTGCCTGCTGTTCCTGAGAGGGAGAGAAGAGAATTATTTTGGACTAAATCCAAGTTTGTGTGACTAAAGTAAGCTACTGAAGTGGGCCAGGCTCAACCTGAAGAAGACTGAAGATTTTGCTGAATGCGATTGGCCTGTCAGGAGTTACACCTAAGCTCCCGGTGTGTACAGAGACTTTGCGATAGTGACCGGGGAGCGCTTTGCCTGGTACAGTAGAATTCCCTTACATGTATATGTGTTATTTGCTGCTAGTGGGTCGTGAGTTAGTCCCCCACTGTGTGAACTGTGTTCTGCTTGCTGGAAGCTGTATCCAGCCCAAAACGGACGGCATCCGAATTTGTGTCTGTGTTGTCTGGGCCTTGCCAGACTGGCCCAGCCAGACTACCCGCTGCACAGAGACGCCATCGACAAGAGACATGCTGGGAATCAGCCACCTGCTCCACACCTGAACAGGAACGACGCTTCTGTGACTCGTGGGGGCCCTGCTTCTTCTGGCATTCCAGATCAACGACCTGCAGTCTCGATTTTCATCCAGCCTGTGTCCAGTCTTGGGTATCATGAGTAAATACCACGGTAGCTCCCTGCAACAACAGCTTAATCTGGAGAGTGTCATCTGATTGTCTTGTTGTTTCATTTCCTTTTCGAACTGAGCCCTCTGGCTCCGGATTACAAATATTGTGTACTGTGCATGTTGTGTTTTCCCTCACAGGGCCCGAACCAGCTGCAACCCTGGACAACGTTCCTGGCTAGCCCATCTCTTCTCCACCTGGGTACCCAGAGGTGAACTGTGTGGGGGGACTCAAAGCGCATGCATAACTGCTTGACTGATATGATCTTTAAGCTAATTAACCTGATTTTGCCCCTCCCTTGTTCAAGTCCCCTGAATAAATCAGGCCTAACTTTTTCTGCATGTAATCTGACTGTGGTTCCAGTTTGTGCTTAAGTACAGTACTGCTGCTATTTGCTGTGCCTAACCTTATTTTACAGGGGGTCCCCAGAGTCGAGCCAGAGGAACCAGCCCTGGTGGTAGTGCAAACAGTGTGGGTACTTGTGTGGTGTACCAGAGGTATTGTGAAAGTGATTACTGTACAGTGTTCAGGCCACTAGGGGGAAAGAGGGGGGTTACGGTGTCCCGGAGGGCTGTGCCCAGGTTAGCTTGACCACTACCAACCCTGATCTCCGGGTGGAGGCACCCGTTTCAGAACTCAGGCCCCTTAACCTGCTATTAGCCAAGCAGGCAGGGGTAGTAGCCCTTGGGATAGCGCCACCTAGCTGTTACATAAGCATCTGTTGTGATCTCCCTCCATTTTGAAAGCGGTAGATGTGATTCCTCCACAAGTGCACCCTGATCTGCAGGGCACTGGTGGGGGGGGGGTTCAGAAGGTACTGTCAAGACCCACATATTTGGTGATGCTGGCATGGGCACCACGAGGCAAAGGGGTCTATGGGGAGGACTGGGGCCATTGAGAGCCACAGACAGGTCCCCTGGAACAGCCTCTACCAGGGCAGGCAGAAAGCCTATGAAATGAACCCTGGCCCCTATCCCAAGGCTTAGGATTATGGGTACTGAGGGACCTCAGGGTCATGTTAGATGTCTGGAGGTCCCGTTAGGCAGACTCAACATCGGAGCCAAAAAGCTGTTTATCCTTAAAGGGAGCATTAAGGACAGATTGTTTAACATCAGCAGCAAAGCCAGAAACCTGCAGTCAGAAGCAATGGCACAGACAAATGCCAGAAGCAGCCGCATGAGCAGCAGCATCAGAGGCATCATAAGCTGACTGTAAGAGGTGCTTACCAGCTTACTGACCATGGGCAACAGTCTGCTGGACTACAGTTTTATCTGGTCAGTTAGGCAGCTTGGCGGCCATGGCAGACATAGACTTACTCAGCCTGTTGTGATATTTATTCATATAAGCCTGATGCAGTCCTGAGGCCAAGAAATGCAGAAGCATGCATCCTCCTGACCATGACTTCTTGCTGTTCTTTGCACCCCCTTAAAATCTTTATTTATTTAGTCTAGGATTGTTACACCTTTCAGCACAAAGCAGCTCGTTTACAAAGGTTCAATGTCACAGGGGAGGGTTACAAACAAGGGAGGACTGACAACAAGACATAATAGTTATATCATTTTATAACAACACAATTGGCTATAATTTGACTACAACAGAAGCAGACATGAGGTTGCAGTAAAGTACAGTTACGTAAGAACTTACTGTAACAGTAGATCTTCGAGAGAGGCTCTTGCAGTAGGTATTTACATATAGGACTGACCCGCCAGGTGTCAGGACCCCATGGAAAAATGTCTAGCTAGCAGTCTCTGGCGGGGGACCACCCCCATGTCAGGTTACCAATGTCATGCGACATCAGTATAAAGGGGCGGTCCCCCACGCCTGCCTTCCAGTTCTTTCCTGCCAATGGCCCAAAAGGGGCAAGACAAGAGAGAAGCAGATATTTCTTTTCATGGAAAAGGAGCTAAAAAAAGCTTAGGGGGATGGAAGGTGGAAAGGCAATACCTACTGCAAGAGCCTTTCTCGAAAATCTACTGTTACAGTAAGTTCTTACATAAGTGTACTATCTTACTTCAAGAGGGCTCTTGCAGTAGGTATTTACATATAGGACCGAGTCCCAAGCAGTCCGGAACAAGGAAAAGCACTCAGGAGGAGGATAACTATCCATGGTAAGGAGCATCCGGCTGAACGGGTCTTATGAAAGAAGACCTTGAAGCACAGCCAACCCGAAGCCTGCTCTACGGCGAGAGGCAATATCCAAACTGTAGTGTCATAAAGGTATGGACAGAAGTCCAAGTTGCGGCTGTGCAGATGTCTGCCATTGACACTTTCTTGAAACAAGCCACAGAGGCAGCTACTTCTCTGGTGAAGTGACCTCTGACTTGACATGGCAGGGTCTTGTTGTACTTGTCGTAACAGAAAGTGATACAATGAGCCAACCATTTAGATAGGCATTGCTTTGAAATAGCATTGCCCTCTCTTTTGAGAGCAAAAAGGAAAAAAAGTTGATCAGATTTCCTGAGATCCTTGGTCTGGGAGGTGTAGTATTTCAGTATTCTGTGAATATCCAAAGTGTGCAAGAGGTACTCCCCTTGACTGAAGTGTTGCGTAAAGAAAGCGGGTAGCTCAATGGACTGATTCAGTGTAGATTCCACCACCTTAGGGAGAAACTTAGGGTTGGTGCATAGAGCCACAAATTCCTTGTGAAAAATCAAATATGGGATTTTGCACATCAAGGCCTGAAGCTTGGAAATTCACTGAGCTGAAGTAATGGCAACTAGGAAGAGAGTCTTCTAAGAGAGGAACTTTAAATCTGCTGAGGCTGCCGGCTCGAAGAGATGCAGAGTAAGCTTTTCAAGAATAAAGTTCAAGTCCCAAGGAGAAGCAGAAATATGGATGGGAGTCTCAAATGGAGGACCCCACTGAGGAATGTCTTAGAGACTTCCAGCTGCGCAAAAGTCCCCTCTCTGAAGGGACATGGTAAGCAGAAATCGCTGCCATATGGACCTTTAAAGAGGAATGGCTGAGACCCAGATCAATGAGATGACACATGTAGTCCAGGACTCAGTTCGCTGGGCCAGAGAAAGGATTGAATTCCTTTAATGTGGCCCAAATAAAAAAAAAACATTTCCACTTCATAGTATAGGTGGACCTGGTGGAAGGCTTTCTGGCTTCTACCAATATGTCTGCTATGAGCAGGGAAACCCCGAAGTGGGCTTTAGCTATGTCTGCAGGACCCATGCATGCAAATGAAGGGATCTGAGACCTGGATGAACAAGAGTCCCCTGATCCTGGGTCAACAAGTGTTGCGACAGAGGAAGAGGAATAGGGAGGTTCCTCTGACAACTGTTGTAGAAGAGAGAACCAAACTTGCCTGGGCCAGAATGAAGCGATGAGGATCATTTGTGCCCCCTCTGATTTGAGCTCGTTCAGGACCTTCGGAATTAAGGAAATAGGAGGGAAAGCATAGACGAATCTGTCCCTCCAATCGAGAGACAGAGCATCCAGCCAAAAAATGCCTCACCCTGAAATGAGCAAGCAGAAGGTGGGAAGTTTTGCATTTTGAGGAGATGCAAACAGGTCTACCTGCAAGGTTCCCCATTGCAGAAAAATGTTGTCTATGACCTCTTGATCCAGTTCCCATTCGTAGGCCCTGGCTGAGGACTGACTGAGAGTGCCAGTGTGTTTTCCACTCCCACAACGTGAATGACCATCAGGTGAAGACTGTGCTGGGTAGCCCAGACCTACACTCTCACTACTTCCCAGCATAGAGGGTAGGAACGAGTTCCTCCCTGTTTGTTGAGATACCAGACTACACACATGTTGTCTGTCTGTATGTATGAGGCGATGACGGGGAAATATGGAGGAGTGCAGGGCCTGTAAGGCATAAAAGACTGCTCTGAGTTTGAGCACATTTATGTGCAGATTTTGTTTGAACCGGGACCAGCTGCCTTGAGTCCTGTGAGACCCGAGATGGGCTCCCCCAGCCCTCTCCTGAGGCATCTGTTGTCAACATCTGGGAGGGGGAGGGTTCGACGCAGGCTCCTTGGCTGGGGGGGTCATTGGAGGGGCCGCCTGCTGGCTTATCAGCTGGATCTGGGTGGCCATCGGAGGAGCCAGCTCCGACTTACCGGATTCCTTGCTCGATTAAGGCTGCGCTGGAGATGCGGCCTTGTCAAGTGAAAGAGTGACTGTGTATCCTCCCGAAGCAGCAATCAGCTTATCAGTCTTGTCCGGGCGGATGTCGGTGGCACAGCGTCGACTTATGCAACCCCTTGAACCTGAGGGCCGCGTGGCAGCGGCCTTCCCGGGAGCGGAGGCCTCCTTTATCCCTAAATATTTAGCTTCCAGGAGTAACAAAAGAATAACGCAGTGCAACACAACTTCAGACTGATGCAGAAAAACTGAGCAAGAAAAGGGGAGAACGTATCAACACAACTGAGCAATAATGTACTGTAGCACATCTAGGAGGACAGATTGAGCCTCCAATTCATGAATTCCCAGAGGTATCCCCTACAGGTGATTTTTTTTCTTCAGTGCTACGATCATAACAAAAATGAACATTATTATGTACACAAGCACATTACAGTCACAGCAAATTCATGATTGGTACATCTGTCTAGATTTCAAACGGGATGAGATAGCCTGCATGGTCTTCTGCCAACTCTTGAATCCGGTTGTACAAAGTAAGGGAGAAAAGCATAATGGATGACAGAGAATTTAGAGGGGACAACTCACCTGTTGGTCTCTGCTTTAAGCTGGCTGAACTCTCTCACCAGGGGAGAAGAGTCTGGCAAAGAATCAAGTATAGTTGGCTGACTGAGTAGGTTCCCACCAGCACTTTCTGCCCCGTTAAGACGATCTGAGCATTCAGACTTGCTCTTGTAGAAAGGTGACTGGCCTTGATGATGGTTCTCATTCGCTTCATTCTCCTCCTCCTCCTCAGGTTTTTGGTCATCCATGTCCTTTTCAAATGAAGACTGCAACTGCAGCTTTAATTCTGTAGTAAAGATTTATTGGGGAGGGGGTGTTATTCTTCTGATGTAGCTTTCCAAATGTGATGAGACCCTATTAAGATCCCACATCATTTGGCACCACATTCTTCATTCCTCCCCCCCATATATGCTTTTTTTTCCATACCCACTGTATCTGCCATTTCTTCCCACAGCCCATCTTGGGCATCAATACACACTGCTGTCACACAGCAATAAGAATAATCCAAAGGTTATAAGAAATAATGTTTACCCCCAATTATATGTAATACAATACAAGGAGTAAAGAACATTCATGTGATCTCTAATATAATATAATGAATTAAGTACTCCCAACCATTCAAAATATAAGGAGAAAAGTACATCCGGTTATATTTAATATAATCAGCCATACATAACATAAGGAGTAAAGAACACCTGGCCATACATAACATAAGGAGTAAAGAACACCTAACACGTAACATAATATTTATTTTTATTTTGTTTTTGATAACCAGGTAAGTGCACTATGCATAAAAATGCCTATTTTCAGGCATGACCCAGGAGGGTATAAGTCAAATACAGTGCAACAGTGGACGACCCAAGAGGGTATAAATCAAGTACAGTACAGTAAATATTGGACAGTGTATACAGGGTGGTACAAGCAAAAATCAGCAGTGGTCAGTAAATACAGGGTGGTACAAAAAAATACACGCAACAAGCGCATTTTTACATAAGAGCATTAATCACAAGTACAGTAGTAGAAATATGACATAACAATACAATACGATATACTATAATATAGGATATGACAAAGACATGATATGATACGATATATCATATAAGAAAAAAGTATACTCAACCATACATATAAGGAGCAAAGTACACTTGACATGTATAGTATGAGGAATTAAGTACACACAACCATACATATTATAAGCAGTAAAGTACACCTGACCATATATAATATAAGGAATAAAGTACACCAGTCATACAGTACATATCATAAGGAGTAAAGAATACCTGACCATATGAAATATAATGCAATGTAACATAGTCCAATTACTGGTTAGCATTTCGAATACACACATAATCATGTTGCAATTATGCATTACAACTGGCCTTGTGTAGTCAGGACCTGTCATTCAAGTGCAGTTTTAAATTGCATGGCATAGTCTCTCAAGTTAATTAAAAATGCTACTAAGCAATGAAAAACAAAACACGGATTGATGTGGGTAATCCAGAATTTTACAGAAAATAGACAATGATGGCAGAAAAGGACCCATGGTTCAGAAAAAGACCCATGGTCCATCCAGTCTGCCCGAGTTTCTTATTTAGTCCTGAGACTCAGTGCCCTCCAGAGTCCTAGCCCTCCCCAACCTCCCACCCCATTCTCCTCCCAGTTTCTGCCACCCCGAGCAAGCACAATGCACATTATCCTGTTCCAACTGTGCTGGAAACCACTGACTGTTTCCATACCTACCATTTTGACTGGTAGACTGTTCCATGGCTCCACCACCCTTTCTGTGAAATAATACTTTCGCATGTCCCTCCTGAACCTCACTGCTGTGTCTACGCATAACCACGTGATCACAAGCTAATATTCAAGCTAAATACTGTAGTTATCATCAGTGCCTTCCTCAAATAACTGAGGCAGTGCAAGAGGTTATATAGCAAAGTGAGTAGTATGCTGGGTTGTATCAGAAGGGGTACCAATAGCAGAAGGGAAGAGGCAATACTTCCCTTATGTAGATCCTTAATGAGGTCCCTGGAGTACTGCAGCCAGTTCTGTAGTCCTCACCTCAGGAAAGATAGAGATAGGCTGGAAACTGTGCAGCGCAATATGACGAAAATGAGTCAGGGCCAGCAGGACAGGTCATTTGAGAAGCACCTCAAGGCACTGAATAGGTACTCAATGGAGATCAGAAGGGATAGGGGAAATATGATAGAGACCTTCAAGTTCCTAAAGGGAATTTACAGAGTAAACTACAGGGAAAATAGTTATGTAAAAACTTACCATAACAGTAGATCTTCGAGAGAATCTCTTGCAGCAGGCCATCAGAAGTAGGACTCTGCCGTCAGGCAAAAGGACCACACAAAAACTTTTCTAGCTAGCATTCTACAAAAGGGGGTCACCCACCTCCAATGTCACTCACTGATGTCAGCCATTCTATATAGGTGGGCAGCCCCCATGTCCTCCTCAGTCCTTCCACCAGAGACCCCAGAATGTCCAGCTGAGTGAACCGAGGAGGAACCCGCGGTTCCAAGGAAATAAGGGAAAGCTGAAGGTACTCTCTTGGAGAGGAACCTTATGCAGGGTAAACAGGCCTGGGGGGCAAGGAGGGAGGGAAAAGCAAGGCCTGCTGCAAGAGATCTCCTTGAAGATCTACTGTTATAGTAAGTTCTTATGTAGCTGTGCTATCTTACATTGGGGGAATCTCTTGCAGCAGGCCATCACAGGTAGGGTGAGTAGCAAGCAGTTCTGAAACTGACAATAGTAAGAGACTGGGCAGAGGCGACACCCAAGAAAAAAGGCCCTGTAATACAGCCAGGCCAAAGCTGGCTTGATGCAATGGAAGCAATGTCCAGGCTGCAGTGCTTAGTGAAAGTGTGAATGGAACTCCAAGTGGCTGCTGTGCAGATTTTTGCAGCCAATACATTATGGAAAACAAGCTACCAAGGCAGCCATCCTTCTGGTGGAATGGCCATGGACACATCACCCGGAAGCTCCTTGCCATACTTCCGGTAACAAAAAATAATGCAGTTGGCCAACCATTTCAACAGACACTTTAGAAACAGATGCTTCCTCTTTGCCTGGGGTGAACAAAATAAACTGGAAGGACTTCCTGACCTCTTTAGTTCTATTCGTATAATAACGCAAAGTTCTATGTACATCCAAAGTATGGAGCAATGCTTCCCCTGGATTGGCATGTTCTGGAAAATAAACAGGAAGATGAACAGATTGGTTCAGAGTAAACTCAGATACCACCTTGGGGAAAAAATGAGGATTAGTCCATAAAGACACCCTTGTCTTTGTGAAAAAACAAGTAAGGCTCCTTACACACGAGGGCCTGAAGCTCGGAAATCCTTTAAGCAGAAGTAACAGCAACAAAAACAATGCTTTCCAAGACAGACAGTGCAGCTCACAAGATGTGGCTGGTTTGAAAGGACACAGAGAGAGCTTTTCCAACACAAACTTGAGAACTCACACTGGGACAGGGTTATGGTTCGGGGGTTTCAGATGCAGAATACCTCTCAAAAAGGTACAGGCCACATCCATCTGGGACACCGCTCACCCATCCACAGGCACATGGTATATAGAGATGGCAGAAAGATGTACCTTACTGGACGAGCATTTAAGACCTCCGTCCGAAAGAGACAGCAGGTACTCCAGAATCTGGTTAACTGGGCACATAAAGGGATTCAGACAGTGCAAAGCAGCCCAAATGGCAAAGCACTTCAATTTCATGGAGTAAGTGGCTCTGGTGGAAGGCTTGCAAGCCGCCACCATGACCTCAGCCACCTTGGGGAAGACCATGAAGTCAGAAATGGCTATGTCTTCAGGAGCCATGCATGAAGGTGAAGCGACCTGAGGTCAGGATGGACCAGGGTGCCCTGTTCCTGGGACAGCAAGCCTGTGCATAGTGGAAGAGGAACTGGAGGTTCCACTGCCAGCAGCGGAAGCAGAGGAAACAAAAATCTAGTGAGGCCAAAACAGGGCGATGAGAATCAGGGTCGCCCCCATCAATGTGAAGTTTGATGAGAACTCGCTGCAAAAGAGAGAAGGGAGGAAAGGCATACAGAAACCTCCCTTTCCAGGAGAGGGACAACGCATCTCGCCAGAAAACTCCAGGCCCTGGAGCAAGCAAGCAGAAAAGCAGCAGCACTGCCTTGAGTGGGGTCGCAAAAATGGTCTATTCTGGGAGACCCCAGCGGTCGAACAGATCCTCCACAATGGAGGGCAGAAGCTCCCACTTGTGTGCTTGAGATTCGGACCAGCTTGAGCTGTCCGCTAAAGAAATTTGCACTCCGGGCACATGCACGGCCAAAAGATGGAAGCCATGGTCCACAGCCCAATACAAAACTTGCATCACCTCCCGACACAAGGGATATGAGCGGGTCCCCATGCTTGTTGATGTAATGTACTATGCTGGTGTTGTCTCTCTGAACCAGCAGCGGATCCAGGGACAAATGAGTCTGGAAGGCCTGAAGGGCATAATGGCATACAGCATGGCTCACTTCTCCAGAACATTTATATGTAGATGTCTCTCACTCACTGACCACAGCCCTTGGGTTTGGTGAGCTCCCCATCCTGAGTTGGGTGTGTCAATGGTCAGGATCTGCTAAGGAGGGGGAAGAAGGAAGGGGACACCTCAGAGGAGGTTGCAGGGCTCCAGCCACCACAGCAGAACCATCCTTACTGGATCCAAGACCATGACAATCGTCTGTACACTAATCCCACTGACCTCTGAGTGTCCACTGGGGCACTCTCATGTGTAGCCTGGCTAGAGGGAAAGTATCTATGGAAGCTGCCATATGACCCAGCAGGCACAATAACAAGCAGGCCAGGACATGACGAAAGGAGTACAAAAGACTGGCCTGCTCCATCAAGTGCTCTGCCCTGTCCTGGGGGAGGAAAGCCTTGCCTCAGGCCCTGTCCAGAACCACCGCAATGTACTGAAGGTGCTAGGAGGGAGAACAGAAGGACTTGGTCATACTGATGGTCACCCCAAAGTCCTGGAAAAGGCTGCGGGTATGCTCGAGGGTCAGTAGCAGGTGCTCCTGGGACAGGGCCGCTAAGAGCCAATCAGCCAGACAGGGAAAGACATAGAACCCCTGGTGCCGGACGGCTGCCGCTACAACTAAGCACTTGGCAAAGACCCTGGAGCTGAAGACAAGCCAAAAGTGAGCGCCTGGAACTGGTAGGGCGCTCCCTGAAAATGGAAGCACAGATAGCGCCTGTGAGAAGCGCATATTTTAACGTGCAGGTACGAATCCTGCAGGTCCAGAGAACAGATCCAGTCCTCTGGATACAATGGGGGAGAAGGCCTTACAGTGTAACCATTCTGAATTTCTTGTACTGAATGGACAGATTTAGTTCACCAAGGTCCAGGAGGGGCCTGAGATCTCCCATGCGCTTAGGGAATTAGGAAGAAATGGGAGTAGTACCCTGTCCCCAGCTGGGATAATGGCACCGGCTCTATGGCTCTTTTTTGCAGAAGGGCATGGATTTCCACCTATATCAGGGGGACATGATGTGGGGGGTAGTGGGACAGAGATGGGGGAGGGGTTGTCTGGAGGCCATTCCAGAAACTCTAGAGTGTGAACAGGGTGGGAGACAAATCAGTTTGTGGGCTTGTGGTCAATCTGGCCACTAGCTTTCAAAATCTAATAGCCAAATCAATATTTGTAGTGGCCATTCTTTTTAAGGGCTCAGAAATCACTTTGTAGGCAGGTAGCAAAGTTGGCCAATAACTTTCAAAATCTGATAGCCAAACCAAATTTTTAAGTATCCACTGGCACCTAGATATCCGATTTGTCCCACCCTGAGAGTGACCGTGCTCCATTATCGGAAGTACCCAGCTGTTTGTTGTGATCTCCCTCCACTTGGGCAGGTGGAGGGAGAAATGACCCCCTACTACCACCTCCTGCTTCACCCGAGGGACAGGGTTGGTCAAAGAGGGGTGAATGCGGGGTCACTGGTCCCCCTCAGGGGAGTCTGGTAGTGGAGGCAGCTGGGGTGAGCAGGGCAAGTGGTTTTGCATTTATCCTGGACTCTAGCTGGCAGCCGGACCCAGCGAGGAGGCTGGTGACAAAAGGGCCATTTCTGAGCAGGCCTAGACTAGGTATGGTAGAGGGACTGGACAGAGTGTATGGCCCTCCCTAAGGCCTAAAAGCTTGGTAAGAATGTCCTCCACATCACCCGTGAACAGCAGGGATCCTCTCAAGGGGGGCATTCAGTACAGACTGCTGCACATCCTGGGCGAACCCTGAGACTCTAAGCCAGAAACACCGGCAAAGGCAGACACCGGTGGCAGCAGCCCTAGCCGACGCATCTGCAGTGTCACAAGTAGTCCTGAGTAGGTGGTCACCTATGTCTGAGACTCCCTTGAGCTGGTCCTGCAGCTTGGACTTAGAAGCCCCCTTGGTGAGAGAGAGAGAGAGAGAGAGAGAGAGAGAGAGAGAGACAGAGAGAGACAGAGAGAGAGAGAGAGAGAGAAAACAGCCTCCTGGATCTTGTCCCACAGGGTGTTCTGATATTGTAGTATACGACCAAGTTAATTAAGGGCCCAGATGGCAAGGGTGGAGGAAGCAAACATCATTTTGCCAAAGAAGTCCAAACACTGGGATTCCCTGTCTGGAGGCAGGTAACTAAGCTGTTTGAACCATTTGGAATGGTCATGGGTGGCATTAATAACCACTGAATCTGCCTGTGTTTGTTCCCCCCAAGAAGGGTCTGCCTTCGGGGCATGGTAATGTCTGTCTGCCTCGGGACATGGCAGGAAGGAGATGAGGCCGACACCAGGTTGTCATTGTAACATCTTCATGAGCATCAACAGCTGTTGTTAAAGTGATTTTCCACAGTCTGCTGTTGGAGATTTCTTTTGCTGCTACACTTCAGGAAGTGTCTGTGGTAACAGATTCCAGATAACTTCTGTGTTTTCTAACAGGCTTATGTAATCGAGTTTATATAGCTGTGTGCTCTTTCAACTACCTTTAGTTATTAAAGTGATTTTCCACAGTCTTCTATTGGGGATATGTTTTGCTGCTACACTTCAGGAAGTGTCTGTGTTTAGTAACAGATTCCAGGTAACTTCTGTGTTTTGTAACAAGTTCCATGTAATTCTGAAAGAAAGAATTGTTGAGTACCTAGAGGCCAGCGGGGCACAGGACCCAAAGCAGCATGGATTCACAGCAGGAAGGTCATGTCAGACGAATCTAATCGATTTCTTTGACTGGGTGACCAAAGTAATAGACCAGGGAGGGGCTGTGGATATGGCCTACCTAGATTTTAGCAAGGCATTTGACACAGTCCCGCACAAAAGATTAATAATCAAGTTAGCCAGCCTGGGAGTGGGTCCCAGGGTGGTAGCATGGGTAGCAAACTGGCTGCACAACAGGACACAGAAGGTAATAGTGAATGGAACACATTCTGAAGAAAGGGGGGTTACCAGTGGAGTACCTCAGGGCTCAGTACTGGATCCAGTCCTCTTTAACGTCTTTATAGGTGACATTGCGGAGGGTCTGGAAGGAAAGGTATGCCTCTTTGTGGATGACACAAAGATCTGTAACAGAGTTGATACACAAGGGGGGGCTAGAAAGGATGAGAAGGGACTTGGCAAGGTTTGAGGAATGGTCAGAGATATGGCAACTTAGATTCAATGCAAAGAAGTCCAAAGTAATGCACCTGGGAAATAAAATCCAGGAGAAGAGTACACAATAGCAGGGGAGGTACTAACGACAACAGTAATGGAAAGGGATCTGGGTGTAGTTATATCAGATGACCTAAAGGTGGGTAAGCAATGTGAAAATTCAGTAAGGAGAGCCAGGGGGATACTGGGATGCATAGGGAGGGGTATCACAAGTAGAAAAAGGGAAGTGGTTATCCCTCTGTACAGACAGTTGGTGAGACCCCATCGGGAGTACTGCATGCAGTTTTGGAGACCTCATCTACGCAAGGACATAGACAGGATGGAAGCAGTCCAGAGGAGGGCAACTAAAATGGTGCAGGGTCTACATCAGAAACCATATGAAGAGAGACTGAGAGAGCTTAATATGTATACCCTTGATGATAGGAGGGATGGGGAGACATGACAGAAACTTTTAAGTACCTCAGGGGAATCAACAAAGTCCAGGAGGGTAGCATCTTTCAGAAAAAGAGATATGTAAGAACAAGGGGGCACAATTTGAAGTTAGACGGGGGACGGCTCAGGGGTAATGTGAGGAAATTATTTTTCACGGAGAGAGTTGTGGACGCATGGAACCGCCTTCCTGGAGAGGTTGTGCGGTCTAAAACAGTGGGGGAATTCAAACATGCACGGGACAGACATAAGGCAATTATAGTGGGGGGTTGCAAGAAGTAGGCTGTTGGTTAACTAGAATCTGCAACTTATCCAATAGGTAGGGAAATGGGCAGACTGGGTGGGCCAAGTGGTCCTTATCTGCCGTCAAAGTCTATGTTTCTTCTGTTCTTTTTTTACCTGATTGATTGTTTATAGACACCGACTGCCAAAGGAACAACCCCATTCCCCAATCACCCCTGGGTGGTCTAACTTTATAGTGGCAGGCCAAGCCATAGCTACTTAAAGACACAGGAACAGTTAGGCAGCACAGCACAAGTAATAGCCTAGCTGGTACATAGGTAGAAGTACAAAGGGTGCAGATAGAAGCTAGGTCCATGAGGGCACATACAAGAGCAGGAGGGAAAAGCCGTAAGTCACTACAGAAAGACAGGGAAAGGAGAAGGGAAAAAAAGGGTTAGCAGGCAGAAGAGGGGTAGCAGATAGCAATTAGGAGGCATAAGCAGGCAGAAGAGTGAGGAGGGTAACAGTCATGATGGGAGTGGTGCAGTGCAGTGGTTGTGGAGCAGCAGCCTTCAGGGAGACATTCTGGAGGCTGTGATGCTGCCCTATCTGCAGGCACCTCTCTGGGCTGAGGGAGGAGGTTGCCTGTCTCTGCGCAGAGTTGGCCAGGTTACAGGCAGCTTCCACCCCCACCCAGAGACCACCGGGTCCACAATATGAACCTCATAAGATGCCCGGAAAGAAGTGTGACTGGACCATGGTGGGCTAAGGGAGTGGGGGGAGGAGTCAAAAGCACATTCCCCAACCGGTCCAGCTGAATAACTCCTACACTGTTTTGGAAGAACTGGAATGCTCCACACAGGTGCCCACAGCTGGGACCAAGGAGGATGGTCAGGACCTCCAAGCAGGAACCCCAGGGCAGGGGGACAGGGGACCCCAGAGGAGGGGAAGCATCTCCTAGTGGGGGACTCTATTGTCTGGGGTGTGAAGTTAGGGACACCTAGTTGGGGGGAGAGGGAGGTCAAGTGCATCCCAGGAAGCGCTGCATGGAGGGATGGGAAGCAAATCCATTGGATCGCAAGGGCAATAGAAAGGAGGGAGGAGCTTGAAGTCATTGTCCACCTGGGGACCAATGACCTGGTGTGGAGAATGGTGGAGTTAGCCAAAGTCCAGGAGGATTTCAGGAAGCTGGGGGGACCTGAAACAGGCAGAACATTCCATCTCATTCTCGGAGGTGCTACCTGTCCAAGGCTCAGTGGAGGAGAGGGCACTCCACATCCAAGCCTTTAACACCTGGTTGAAGGATTGGTGTGGAAGGGAAGGATTTGGCTTCATAGGGGACTGGGGCCCCACCTGGGCAGATGTGAGCTTATAACAGGAGGATGGCCTGCATCTGTCCGGGAAGGAGACCTCACTCCTTGGTGAGAAGTTGGAATGCTTCAGCAGAGGAAAGCACATCAATAGCGTGATGCAATAGTAGCGATGCCAATTTGGGCAATGCTGTTATAGCGACTACAATTACAGTGCCCTGAAACATGGGTGACTACCATCAGGGCAACTAATGTATGCCCTCCTCCCCAAGGTGCTACGACCTCGGGGTTGGTTATTTTAGTAAGGGTGGTGCGGGGGCAAAGCCCTAATGGTGGTCGCCCATATTTCAGGGCACTGTAATTGCAGTTGCTATAATAGCCTCACCCGAATTGGTGTCATTATTATTGCATCATGCAACTAACGTGGAACACAGCAGAGAGCATTTAAACTGGCCGGGGGGGGGGCAGTCAGGAGGGACAGGTGGCTTAGGATCACACCCCCATGGTAGCATGCCAAAACACAAATTGAGAACAGGAACAAATGAAGCAGGCAGGCGAAGTGTGTAAAAAGGGGGATAAATGGGAGCAGGAGCACATGAACAAGAAAACCGGTTGGAGGGAACAGGCAAGGGAGATAGAACAAGAACAGAGGGAGGACAGGGTTTAAACCATGGAAGGCCATGCTCACAAATGCCCACAGTCTGGGAAATAAGGTTCCAGATTTGGAAGCCTTGATGACGGATGCAGACTTTGACATAGCAGCAATAACAGAGACATGGTACAAATCACGGCTGGGACGTCAATGTACCAGGCTATACACTGTTCAGAAGGTACAGGGAATGTAAATTGGGGGGGTAGCCTTGTGCATCGGAGAATGCATAAAGGCTACAGAAGTACAGGAAAGACAGGGGGAGGCCGAGGCAATGTGGGTCACCCTTGAACCAGGGAATGGAACAGCAATACGTACTGGGGTGATCCACAGACCTCCGGCACAGAGGGAGGAAAGGGACAAGGTACTAATGGAGGAAATTCACGACATGGCAGGTAAAGGTGAAATCCTGCTGATGGGGGATTTCACTATGCCGGATATAGACTGGACCACCCAGGCAGCTGCTTCAGCCAGAAGCATGTCCATCCTAGAATCCCTGCAGGGGGCTAGACTCAGACAGATGGTGCGTGAGCCAACCAGAGGTGGAAGAGCAGCTGGGATCCAGCGACCACAATCTGGTGTGGTTTGGCATGGAGACAGGGACTCAATTAAGCCACACAAGGGCACACATATTAGATTTCAGTGAAATGGGTAGATGTTTAAGAGCAGCCCTGAGGAAGGGAAAGGTAATGGAGGGAGTGGAAGAACAGTAGGGGAAACTAAAAGGAGCCACAGTGGAGGTAACTAACCAATGCCTTAGGATAGTGGCCAAAGGGAAAAGGAGGAGGAAACCACAATGGTTCTTTAAAGAGGTAGCAGACAAAGTAAGGGCTAAAAGAGCAAGTTTCAGGAGGTATAAGGGAACCCAAAGGGAGAAGCACAGGGAGGTGTACGCTGAATGTCTGTGGGAAGAAGGGAAAACTGCTAGGAGAGCCAAGGCACAAACAGAGGAGAGTTTAACACGGACTGTGAAAAAAGGGGGCAAAACATTCTATATGTACATTAGTGACAGAAGAAAAACTGTGGGGGGGTGGTTGGAATTTGTGAGGCTCAAAGGGGAGGAGGGACAGTGCAAGGAGGGGGATCTAGACAAAGCAGAAATACTGAACAAATACTTCTGTTCATTATTCATGAAGGAGGGAGAGGGTCAAAGATCACAGTTGGGGAGAAGAGGCAATGGGGGAGAAGTGGACACAAGTCCATTCATAGTGGAGAGAGTTCTGGAGGCACTCACAAAGCTGAAGGTGGATAAAGCCATGGGGCCAGACCACATACACCTGAGGATATTAAGGAAGCTGAGAAGGGAAAGTACAGTTACGTAAGAACTTACCCAACAGTAGATCTTCGAGAACAGCTCTTGCAGCAGGTTACACCATTAGGACTGAAGCCGGCAGGCGTCAGGACCCCACGGAAAAATTCTAGCTAGCCATCTTTAGAGGGACCGCTCGACGCCAGACGTAGTACATATGGAAGCGGTCCCACTTTGATTCCCCAGTTCTCCCTACCGAGACTCCGCCGCAGGCTGACATCGAAATGGGAGACCGAGATCCACCGTCAGAAGTCAAAAGGAAAATCCCTGATAGTAAAGGCCCAAGCCATGCCTCCTCCAAGGGGAAGGTGGGCGGGAAGGTACCTGCTGCAAGAGCTGTTCTCAAAGATCTACTGTTACGGTAAGCTCCACTGAACTGTACCATCTTACCGAGACACAGCTCTTGCAGCAGGTTACACCATTAGGACTGATCTCAAGCAGTAACGCTGCAAACATTCTGGGAGGAGGAATCTAGGAATTACATTCCAGGTCCTGAATCTAGGACAGAAGACCCTGTAGCACCGCCAGGCCGAAGCCGGCTCTTCGCCGAGAGGCGTTGTCCAGGCTATAATGCCTGATAAATGTATGCACAGAGCTCCAAGTGGCTGCAGCACATATGGCAGAGGTGGAGACGTTTCGGAGTGCTGCAAAGGAGGTGGCCATGCCCCTAGTGGAATGACCCCGGACTATTCCCGGGAGGGGCTTTTGTTTGATATCATAACAGTATGAAATACACTGGACAAGCCAGCGAGACAGGGACTGTTTGGCCCATCATCCTTTCAGAAAAGGAAACGAAAAGTTGCTCTGAACTACGAAGTTGCTTAGTTCTGTTGAGGTAATACCTCAAGCTGCGGTGAACATCCAGGGTGTGGAGCAGTGCCTCTCCCCTATTAGAGTAATTCGGGAAGTAGACCGGCAGGTCAATATCCTGATTGAGAGGAGTGTAGAAACCACCTTAGGCAAAATTTAGGATCTGCCCCTCAGGGATACTCTGTCCCGTGGAAAACTAAATAAGGCTCTTTGCACATGAGAGCGTGAAGCTCAGAAACTCTTCTCGCTGAAGTAACAGCAACCAAAAACAGCGTTTTCCATGACAGAAAAAGCAGCTCGCAATCCGCGGCAGGTTCGAAGTGGGGAAGCATGAGTTGTTCCAGGACAAAGAGCAAATCCCATGGAGGCACTGGGTGTTTAATCGGTGGCCTAAGATGTAACACCCCTCTCAAAAATTCCCGAGAGGCGTCTAATTGTGCCACTGTGCGATGTCCCACTGGAAGGTGGTAGGCAGAGATGGCACAAAGGTGCACCTTGATAGAGGAGTAGGCTAGGCCCGAACGGAAAAGGGAGAGCAGGTAGTCCAACACCACTCTCACCGGGCAACCTAAAGGGGAAAAATCGCGTGCTCGCGACCATAAACAAAACCGGCGCCATTTCATGGCGTACGTCGCATGCGTTGCCGGCTTTCTGGCTGCAGAAAGAACTTCCGCAACCTCTGGCGAGACCCCGTGACACAAGATGGCTATGTCTCTAGGAGCCATGCATGCAGGTTCAGTGAGCTTAAGTCCGGGTGGACCAGTGAACCTTCCTCCTGAGACAAGAGATGGGAGCTGAACGGCAACGGGAGCGGAGGTTCCCGGGACAGTTGAATCAGTAAAGGGAACCATATCTGTCTGGGCCAAAAGTGGGCCACAAGGATCATGGTTGCTTGCTCCCTGCACAGTTTGAGAAGAACTCTCTGGATCAACAGGAAAGGAGGGAAAGCGTAGAGGAATCTGTCCGCCCAGGAGAGGGACAACGTGTCTCACCAGAAAACACCAGGCCCTGGATCTAGCGAGCAAAAATTGGGCAGTTTTGCGTTGGATGGGGATGCGAACAGGTCCAACTCTGGAATTCCCCATCGAAGAAACAGATCCTCTGCTACCTCTTGAAGAAGTTCCCACTCGTGGACTCTGGCCTGGGAGCGACTCAGGCTGTCTGCAATCATGTTGTCCACCCCGGGAACATGCACTGTGATCAGATTCGCGCCGTGTCGGATTACCCAATCCCACACCCTCATGGCCTTCCTGCAAAGAGGGTAAGTGTGTGCACCTCCTTGTTTGTTGAGGTAATACATCACCGCCGTGTTGTCTGTCTGAAGCAGGAGAGTACTCGGCGGGATTTCTGACTGAAAGGCCTGCAGGGCATAAAGGACCGCCCTCATCTCTAGGACATTGATATGGAGATGAGCCTCCAGAGGGGTCCACGTACCCTGGGACTTCACCCCGTCCAGGTGTGCTCCCCACCCTAGACCTGAGGCGCCTGTGGTGAGGGGATTACCTCGGGGCGGCTAAAACAGGATGCCCGTGGAGAGTGACCCTGGGTCTAGCCACCACTGCCAGTCTCGAATCACGGTGTTCGTGATTCTGACTGGATGCTGCATGTGGTCTTGCCTTTGATCCCATTGCACCTTGAGCATCCACTGAGTTACCCGCATGTGGAGCCTTGCAAAAGGGATGGTAGGAATGGCCGCAGCCATGTGTCTGAGCAAGCGAAGGACTGACCTGGCAGGGACGGTCTTATTCGACGAAAACTCCCTGATGAGGGATCTGATGCGCTCCGCTCTGTTGTCTGGAAGAAATGCTCTTCCCTGAACGGTGTCCAGTACTGCGCCTATAAATTGCAGCTTCTGCGACGGTACCAGGAGAGACTTCTCATTATTGATTAGGATGCCCAGAGATCAGAACAGGTCCTGGGTGCTCTGGATCGCTCGTAACAACGCCTCTCTGGAGGCAGCCATGAGAAGCCAATCGTCCAGGTACGGGAACACATAATGGCCCTGTCTCCTTAGAGACACTGCCACGACTGCCATGCATTTGGTAAAGACCCTGGTGCGGATGACAGTCCGAATGGAAGGGCTCGAACTGAAGGTGGTGGTCAAGACATCAAGCGAGGAACCTCTTGTGGCCTGAGCTATAGGGATGTGTAGGTATCGTCCTGCATGTCTAGAGACGCTAAGAGGCGTCTTGCTTCAGCATGGGAATGAGACCCAGAAGGGTCACCATGCGGAATCTCTTGTAGGCGACCGACACGTTGAGGTCGCTGAGGTCCAGAATCGGACGGAGGTCCCCTGTTTTCTTTGGAACCAGGAAGAAGTGGGAATAGTATCCTTGTCCTCTCTGGTTCTCCGGGACGTACTCTATCGCTCCCTTTTGCAAGAGTGCGAGTATTTCTTGCCAGATCAGTGACTTGTGCTGACCCGGGACCGGGAGAGCAAAGGAGGCCTCGAGGGTGGCTTTTCTGCTAATTCTATAAAGTGGCCTCTTCCGACTCAACTGAAGAACCCACCTGTCGGTGGTTATAGCCAGCCATCCGGCAGGAAGTTGTAATGCGACCCCGACCATGATTTCCGTTGATCCTGAGGGGTGGGGCGGAAGAAGTCAGGCTGTGGCGGCTGAGGTCCCGCTGGCTGGACCGGTTGGAAGTACGCTGGCTACGGCCTGGGTTGTTTCCATGGGCTCTTGGCGCGGGCCCCTCTGTTGTGGAGCGGGCGGACTGTTGCCTCTGCGTCCGTCCACGAAATTGGCTTTGGTTCCTACGAAAGGAACTAAGCTTGGGTCGGTACATGGCCTGAACCGACCTCATCGCCTTCCCGGCCTCTTGGAGTTTGGTAATAATCTTCTCTGAGGGCTTACCAAACAAGACTTCTCCCTCGAATGGGGCGTCCATGATATTCTTCTGGACGTCCAGGGTAAAGCCGGAGATGTAACCAAGAGTGTCTCCAGATGCATACGCCTGAAGCTACTGCTCGGGCCGAGGAGTCCGCGGAGTCATACGTGGCTTGTAGCACTTGGGTTCCCACGTCCGAACCCGTACGAAGGAGCTGAAGCATCTCCTCCTTCTGCTCACCTTCCGGCAGTTTCTCAGCCGCATCCAGACCCTGTTCCCACAAGGCATTTTGGAACTGCACCATGTGGGTCAAGTAATTCAGGGATCTGATGGCGCAGGTAGCGGAAGCATACGTGTGCCTACCCATAGCGTCCAGCTGTTTGGACTCTGGGTCCAGTGGCAGGGTGCTCAGATGTTGCGGTCTCTGGGACCGGTCATGTGAGGCTGTTATGACCAGAGAGTCGGCCTCAGGATGCTGAGTCAAGTATTGGTCTTCCCTGGGAGCCTTGTACAAGCGATCAGCTTTCTTCAGCATCGCCGGGAGCGAATGTGGACGCTTCCACGCTGCCTTGGTGACGTCCAAGAAAGTGTCTACCAAGGGTGGCACCACCACAGGCTTGAGGTCCTTCTGCCGAAGATACTTTGCAAGGCGTAGCCTTTCGGGGTCTAGCTCTTCCGCATCCCATCCCATGTTCTCTTGGATGTGTCTCATAATATCCGAGAACGAAAGGTCATCTGGAGGAGACTTTGGCATCTCGCGTGGATCCGGAGAAGGGATGGAGAGGGGAGATGGGGATCTGGATGTTGAGAACTCTGATCCCGTGTCCTCCGTCGAAGGCGATCGTCGGCGTCTTCTGGGTCTCTTAGGGCTGGGTGACCTGGAAGAGGATTTGGACGGAGGTCTCTGCTTGTCTGGTCTCCCCCTTGGAGGTGTTCTGTGCTCCCGGGGAGGAGATAGTCGGCCTGCCAACCCCGATGGAGAGGGGGGCGCAGGAACCGGAGGAGTAATCGGTGTAGGAGGAAGAGGAGGTGGAGTGGGAACCATGTCCTTCTTTATGGTGTCCCACCAGTAAGTGAACAGCTCCTTCACTTCTACCATGGAAAGGCCCGACGACGGTCCGGGCGCCGGTGGACGGTCGTCGGGTCCCGGCGTCGGCTCCACAGGGGGCTCGGGTTCCCTGGGCATCTCGACAGGACTGGGGTCGCCCGTCTGGTCCTCGGGCTGAGTCAATTCCTCCTCGGTGATGGTCTCCTGACCGACGTTGGTCGGAGGCGTCGGGGTTCTCTTCTCAATAGGAGCGGGCGCCGGTCCCCCTACCGGCGTCCGATGATGTGTTGGCCTGGCCGGTGATGGTCATCTGGCCGATGGCGGCTCCGGGGATCTGTGGCGAGAGGACGACGGCGGGCGACCGCCGGGTCCTGTGCCTCTTCAGAGAGGTAAGTCCCATAGTCTTCAGAGGAGGCAAGGAAGCCACCTGACGCCGGGTTCAGAAAGGCGGAACCAGACTTATGGTGATGGTGGCGATCCCAGACTTGACCAGGGCCCTGGAGGACGAGGAAGGTCTGGCAGTCTTGGCCTGAGAAGAGGATGAAGACTTTTGACCGCAGCAGGGGAGGCTGAGAGCTGGCCCGGGAAGGGAGCGGTCGGATCTGGAACCAGAGCGCGCTGAGTCTGAGGCCCTAGACGGGACCTGGAAGGGCCTTCCCTCACGCTTTTCAGCGTGTTTGGGCCTTCTTCAAGAGTCCCCTGGAAGACATGGTCTTAAGCTTTCTTCCAGCAAAGCCTGAAGGGCCTTCTGGCGACGGATCCGGGTTCTGCTATTAAACCCCTGGCAAAGGGAGCAGGCCCGGGTGTCGTGGTCTGGGCCTAGGCACCAGACGCAGGCCGAGTGAGGGTCCTTGAAGGGGATCTGCTTCCCACAAGCACACTTCGAGGAGTGACTGGAGGTCGGAGAGGACAACTGAGAAAAACTTGGTTGTAGAGAATCGAATTTCCTGTAGGAAAGAACTTAACCACACATCGCGCGTTAGAGACTGAACCGAAGGGTCAAGACATGCAAGTCAACGGCGGAAAGAACTGGGGACCGGGCGGACCGCCCCGCGTACTACGCCTGGACGCCGGAGGCGGGACCGACGCCGGGAGGTCCCCGCTGAAGATAGTTAGCTAGAATTTTTCTGTGGGGTCCTGACGCCTGCCAGCTTCAGTCCTAATGGTGTAACCTGCTGCAAGAGCTGTGTCTCGAAGTAAGATCAAGCAGCGCCTCTGAATGCCCTATTCAGAGTCACTCAACACAGGCGTGGTTCCAGAGGACTGGAGGAGGGTGCATGTAGTCATACTGCACAAAAGTGGCAGTATGGAGGATGTGGGAAACTATAGGCTAGTCAGCCTCACTCAGTGGCGGGGGAAGATCATGGAGACATTGCTGAAAGAAAGGATAGTGGCACACCTGGAATCCAATGGTGCCCAGGATCTGAGGCAACACGGATTCACAGCAGGAAGGTCTTGTCAAACAAATCTGATAGATTTTTTTCGACCAGGTGACTAGGGAAGTGAATCAGAGAGGGGCGGTAGACATTGCTTACCTAGATTTCAGCAAAGCCTTTGATACCGTCCCACACAGAAGGCAGGTTAACAAGATAAGCAGTCTGGGCATGGGGCTTAAGGTGATACACTGGGTTAGAAACTGGCTGATGGACAGAAAACAGAGGGTGGTGGTATATGGGATCCAATCCAGGGAGAGAGAAGTGACCAGCGGAGTACCATAGGGATCAGTACTGGGACCAGTCCTGTTCAATGTCTTCATTAGTGACACTGCAGAGGGGCTGGAAGGAAAGGTCTGCCTATTTGCAGATGACACCAAGATCTGCAACAGAGTGGCTACTCCAGAAGGGGTGCAGAAAATGAAGAGGGACCTGGAGAAACTTGAAAGATGGTCAGAGGTGTGGCAACTGAGGTTCAATTAAAAAAAGTGCAGGATAATGCACCTGGGGAGGGGGAAGCCCTGGGGAGAGCTACAGAATTGGGGGAAGGGGGTGCTGACTGTCACCAAAGAGGAAAGGGACTTAAGGGTTATCATATCTGATGACCTTAGGGTATCAAGTAGTGCGCAAAGGCTACAAGGGGAGCCAGTGGCATGCATAACTAGCAGGAGACAGGAGGTGTTGATGCCATTGTATAAAACACTGGTAAGGCCTCACCTGGAGTACTGCTTGCAGTACTGGAGACCACACATGTGTAAGGACATAGGGTGGAGGCTTTCCAGAGAAGGGCATCAAAGATGGTGCATGGCTTGCATCACAACACATCAGGAGAGACAAAGAATCTTCAATATGTACTCACTGGAGGAGAGGAGAGAAAGGGGGGACATGATAGAAACGTTCAAGTGCCTTAAGGGCATAACAATGTGCAAGTGGGGGATCTTTTCCAATGCAGAAAAGATATCAAACTGAGGCAGACACAATATAAAATTGATGGGGGGGGTAGATTAAGAGGTAATGTGAGGAAGTTCTTCTACACAGAGAGGGTGGTGGACACTTGGAACAGTGTGCCACAAGAGGTGGTGAGGGCAAGCACAGTGGAGAGGTTTAAACATGCCTGGAACTGGCACAAGGGAACACTGGGTGAGGAGGGAGTGATGAAAAGCAATTAATCACTTAGGGTCAGTGACTGCATACAAGTTTAGGGCTTACGGCCAGACTAGATGGGCCTAGAGCTCCTTATCTGCCCACAATTTTTATGTATCTATGTATCAATCAGTGGGAAAACCACCAACGGTGGGGCATCAAGCTTGCGCAGGTATATGGCCAGCTACCCACGCTCAGGGTCTTGTTCCTCTGAGCCAAAGCCCATCACTGCCTGGATGCGGAGCATGATCACTGAAAAGGAGGGATCATCGGGGTGGACTGTGGAATGTCCTTGGAGGCAGAGACCCTTCAGAGGATCCCGAAGAGTGAGAGGGTGAGCCTGAATCACCCTACCCTTCATCAGGAGCACCAGGTCAGGGTGGTATTCATCCCCTTCATCGGCCAAGTGAGAAGGGGAAATAGCCCTCTGTGGCATCTGGAGTGGATGCTAGGGGACGGGTGACGTAGGTCCCTGTGGCAGATTCCTCACAGGGGCCGGCGTTTGTACATGCAAACAAAGGTCCCCCGAAAAAGAGGACACCAATCCCTGAATATCCACCATGACCAAAGTAGGGCCCAACAGCAGTGGGTAGGGATAACCCAGAGAAGCCCCTGGCATAGGTAAGCGGTAGCCAGGATAGGGTGCTGGCTATAGAAAGTATGGGTTAGGGGCAGGGTGGGAAAGGTGCTGAGGTGGAGCAGGCAAGGTAGGGGCCAGCGAGGGGTGAGCCTTGCATGAGGTAGAGCGAGGGCTAGGAGTCAGTGAAAAGCCTATATCCACTGGAAGTGCAGACCTATGCGAGGGGTTCGACACCACAGAGGTGGGTGATGGAAGGGGTGATGAAGTCGCCCCTGCATCCGTAGCACCCGCTTCAGCAGTGGGACAACTGACAGGGTGACTCTGCTGTGTGCCCGATGAAGAAATGGGCCTGAGCAGCAGGGACCTGGCGAGTTGGGAGGATCCCTGGCTCAATGCTCCTCCACCTGAAACAGAAATAGTGGCAGGAGGAGGAACACTGTTTTCCCTGCGAAAGGTGGCCATTGGTGGGATGCAGTGCTGATCCCCCAGTGAAGGAAGACCCTGACGCGATCGAGCAAGAGTACAGCAACCTCGAGTGAGAAGATGAGGACCGGGATTTCTGTGTTTTTTTTTTTTGTCCCAGTGCTTGTGCTTCCCTGAAGGTTTGTCCTGGGGCTGGGCTGGAGACAAACCCAAGGACTGGGCCTGAAAGGCCAAAGACTGGGCCTGAGAGGCCTAGGAAGACCATGCCTGCAGCTCCTGTTCCACTGAGGTGACCTTCAGCTTGAGCAAGTGCCCCTTGAGGGAGTGCTGGCGGCAGGTGGTGGTGGCACTGAACCTCTGGCAGAACTCACAGGAAGAAATGTTGTGGTCCGGGCCTAAGCAGAAAAGGCAAGCTAAGTGACCATCCTTCTTAGGAATCTGCTGGCCACAGGCACACTTGTTGCTATGCTCTAAAAATCATCTAAGGATGGAGAAAATCTAAGGTGAGAAACAAAAATAAAAGGCACAAAAATGGCGGTTGAAGCAGTGGTGGTTTCCTGCAGATACGATGTGACTAGGTCAACAGTGGGAAAGAACTGAGGAGGACGTGGGATCCACCCACCTACATTGAGTGGTGGATGTCAGTGAGTGACATTGGGGGTGGGCGGTCCCCTTTGGTAGACTGCAGGCTAGAAAAGTTTGTGTGGTCCTAGTGCCTGAGGGCAAAGTCCTACCTGTGACAGCTTGCTGCAAGAGACTCCCCTGTTGTAAGATCTCCAAGGTCCAGTTCTTCAGCAGCAGTGCTAAGTCTCACATCACCCATTCAGTACTCTGTCCTGGGACTCTTGTTGTATATGTGCATTATATATGAATATACGAAAAGAGCCAGCAAAAGAAGACTTCTTGGTTTATCACATCTGCTTGGTAAATGATGCAGGGTCCTGGCCTTACAATTTACGCCAATGCTCGCGCCCCCCCCAGACCATCCTTCCCTCTTTTTCCCCCTCTTTACCCTTCCTTGATCCCAAGGGCTCCCCTTGCATTTGTCCCAGGCCCTCTTGAATGCTCCCAACGTTTTTGCTGATATCACCTCCTAGGAAAGCTCATTCCAGGCAGTCACCACCCTCTCAGTATAGAAAAAAATGAAAATTAAGAACCTACCGTAATTCCTGATCTTTCTGTGTATCTTCACTATTCATCATCTTTGGGTTCTGGCCAGAAGTCACGACCCTACAGGAGTTTTTTTTTTTTTTTTGGATGGGCTGAGTCGACGCACCAACAGCGCCACCCTCTAGGCCGACGCACTGCGTGGCACTCGTGGGTTGGTCATTAGGTGTCGTCAACCCCACCTGCCCATTCTGAGTTGCTGTAGATTAAGAAAGGGTTGGGAAGGGGGGACAAAGAAGTCCAAGTGACAGACAAAGGCAAAGATATATAAATAAAAGGAGAAATAAACAATGGAAAGGTCAGAAGGAGATTTAGAAATCGAAGGGGATTGGGAAGGGGCCCCAATCTCTGGAAGCAGAAAGAAGAGGGAAGGAGGGAGGGAAAAATTAGAAAGGGGAAGGGGGAGGATATGCCCTGAATGTTTGACTGTCTCAAGACTGTATAGGAACTGTGAAGGAGTAGCCAGAAGGCAGAATTCAAGGCACAGAATCACTGCTAATAACTCTGACATGAAAAGAAGCAGCTATTCTGGAAGAAAGACAGGATACAGGGTCGTTCTCCCCTGAAAACACATATCTGGAGGTGAGAAACAAAGTTTCTTAAATTAATTTGAGGGATGAGTCCGTAAGGACCGGAATGGAGGAGAAAATGGAAAAAGAGAGAAAAAAGAAGGGAGGGCAACCACTAACTCACACCGCAGAGGGGTGGAGCCGAGGCACTGAGGAGAGAAATGCCCTCTCCCCCACTGTCAAAAGGTAAAATTCCCTGTGTGCCAAGGTCACCCCGTTCCTGACCAGTGGAAAGGAAGGGAGAGGAAGGGGACACAGAGACTGAGGCCCCAGGGAGATGGAGGGCAGGACTGTGATGAATGGTGAAGATACACAGAAAGATCAGGAATTACGGTAGGTACATAACTTTCATATCTTATCTGTATCAATCTTCACTATTCATCACCTTTGGGTGAGTATCGAGCACCCCCGAAGGGGGCCCTAGACCCTAAAGGACTAAGTCCCTTAGCTCCCAGTGAGGAAAAAACACTGAAAGGGAGAACTTTTATGGGCCTGGTGAGGCCTGAGACTGGGGAAGAGCGAGACAGGGACCCTCCGGAGGGGGCAGGAGGTTGCCCCGACAGACGCTGCCTCACCCTATGGGAGAAAAGGTGGGTTCTCCGCTATGAGGGGGAAATCATCCTACACTGTGCCAAGGGTGACAACCAGGAGAGAGGCAGCCATGCCATCCATCTAGTGCAGATCACTGTCCCCTGTCCCTATGACCCTGGAAGCTCTCTCGGTGCCGTAAGATGCCTTCAATTGGTGTCTTGCTAGCCCAGGCTATGTGCAGAGAGTGCAATGGCTTGTCTGGTTACCTCCGAATCAGGCACAGAGGCTAGGAGTTGACTTAGCCTGGACCACAGAAACCTATCATAGGTAGCATAGTGGGCCTGATGAGCAGCAAATGAAAGAAGCAACCGTGCTGAGTAGAAAGACCTCCTCTCCCAGAAGTCAAAATCCGCAGAATCTGAGTCTGGGGGCCGGTCACGGTGAAGGGCGCAGAGCCCATCAAAAGTGTCCAGCTGCATCAGTCCTGACTGAGGACGAGGCAAGAATGCCTAGGACAGCAGGAGAAGGTGACAGAGGAACGAGGGCTAAGTCCACAACAGAAGGTGACTGTCCTCTGTCCAGGCAAGAAAACGCACCAGAAGCCCCAAGGGAAGGAGGAGCCCCGGAAAGCTCAACAGCCGACAGCTGATCAACCACACAGGAACTGCCTAGGCTGTGCCCAGAATAATTCCCCAATGAGGTGACTGGGACCGTGGAAATCCAAAAGGATGGTCCCTACCCTCCAAAGACCAGGGCCCTCTTGAGGAGACTGAGAGAGAGAAGGGCGGGGGTCCGCACTACGACTCCTTCCTGAACCCGGGTGGGTCTTGGAAAAGGGTCACCGCATCAAACCCTGACCCCTCAGAATCCGAAAGAACCCTCCTTCTCGCAAAAACCAGCCTGGGCAGCTGATAGCCCTGGTCAGTCCCTGAGAAAACCACCCAGGGAGTAGCACCTTCCCCTCCTGTGGGTGCTCTGATCGGCCCTAAAGTTGGGCGATCCAGGCACACCACCTGAAGGGGTACCCCCCAAATGAGGAGGCAGAAAACCCTCCAAGCCCATGCTGCAGAGCAATACTGGCCTGCACCACTGCCTGCTGGTCAGCACCCCTGACCCTAGACTCGGGGGCAACCGCCCACTCCTCAAAGGGAGGCTGGTTCCAGTCAGCTGAGGAAACTACTACCAGGGTGTCCACATGGGCCGCCAACTACAAAGAGTCGGACAGCCGGTCCGAACCAGACTCATACTCAAGTCTTCGAAGAGGTAGAGACCGAAGTCTAGTGCCAGACTGTACGCTGCCGTCCCGACTGAAGAAGGCACCAGTCCAGGTGTCTGCACCAGAGCCAGTGCTAAACTCTCTAATTGCACCACGAAAGGTGCTTGAGAAGACACGGTGCCGAGCGCAGTAGCAGAAACAGAGTCAATGCCTGCCACGGTGCTGTCCCAACCCATGGCGTCGTCAGGACCATTGGCGCCGCAAATGGCATCAACAGCGGACCGGCACCGACCACGGCACCATCGGGGCCCACGGTGCCACAAACAGCACCGAGGCCCAAGACGGCATCGAGGACAGTGCTGACCCACGTTTCCCAGCTGCCAGAGTGGTGCCTCCCACCCATCCCCTGGAGGGAACGGACTGGGCCTCCTGCACCACAGAAGGGGCTTCTGCCACAGTGAGGCTACTAGAAGCAGAACCCCCCTCCTACACAGTCCAAATAGAACTGGGAGGGGACCTGGAGGAAAGGCTGAGGGACCATGGCTTGGCCCGACGAGTGCATGCCAGTCCCCCGAAAGTCGGCGGAGTTTGTCCAACTTTCCACACGAGTTGCTCAATGACATGATGGTCCATGGAGAAGCAGGCATCGCACAAATCCATGTCGTGAAGCGGGCCAAGACATGCAAGGCAACGATCATGCTGGTTGGTAACAGAGTACTTGCGGCTGCATGGGCACTGATGCACAGGGGTCAGCCCTGTTTTCAACTATTTCTTGCCCCCCGACCGAGACATGATCGATGGAAAAACAGTTTAAACAAAGACTCAATGTCACTGAAAAATAATGAAAAGAACAGTCTTACCACAGCGGTGTTGAGTACAGGCGAAAATGGAACTGGCAGGAAACTATACTCTGCGCCAACGACATGGAGTCAGTGCAGCAATAGGCCTGTTGAAAGCAGCTCCTCACAAGGTGCAACCTCTATGGTGGAAGACAAAGAACTGGTAGGCAGGGTTGACGACACCTAACGGCCAACCCGAGAGTGCCACGCAGTGCATCGACCTCGAGGGTGGTGCCATCAGTGTGTCAACTCTGCCCATCCAAAAAAAAACAAAAAAAAAAAACTTCCCGTGGGATCGTGACCTCCAGCCAAAACCCAAAGGTGATGAATGGTGAAGACCGACACAGATAAGTTCAGGTTACTCACCTGTAGCAGTAGTTCTAGGAGTGGTATATGTTTTTTATCCACACTTCTTGGTAGGTACCTTGCCACTTTAATATGTGCCAGAAAGTCTTCAAGCTGGCTCCTCCCACCCACCTCGGTGGTATAACCCTTGGCACTGCCCCATGACACCAGATCTTAGCCCGCTGGAAACCAGGTTTATATGTCAAAGCCAGGGAGGTTGGGTGGGTCAGTGTGGATGAAAGTACAGTTACATAAGAACTTACCGTAACAGTAGACCTTTGAGAGGAACTCTTGCAGCAAGCTATAACCATTAGGACTAATGCTGCAGGCCTTAGGACCCACTGGAAAAATTCTTAGCTAGCAGTACCCAGCAGGGACTGCCCCCCCCCCTCCCCAACGTCAGCCATGGTACATAAGGTGGTGGGCCCTGGCTCCACCCCAGTTCCCTTGCCAAGACCCGCGAACGGGCCCTAACGAGAGAAAGAAGTGAAGCCTGTAGATGATGCGCTGAACACCTCACTTGGGGGATGGAGGGCAGGAGAGACCTGCTGCAAGAGCCTCCTCAAGATCTACCAAGTTCTTACGTAACTGTACTATCTTACTTTGAGTGAGAACTCTTGCAGCAGGCTATAACCATTAGGACTGACTCCCAAGCGGTCCCGCACCAAGGAGGTGCCTTTCCCCGGGAGCAGGAAGGATGGGAAATGCTGGAAACACAGAAACTTAGGAAAGAAGTCCCTGAAGGACTGCCAAGACAAAACCTGCACAGTGTCTGGATGCAATGTCCAGGCTATAGTGCTTCATGAAAGTGTGCACAGAATTCCAGGTGGCGGCCGCACATATGCCTCTTATAGAGAGGTTCTTTAAGGCGGCAAAATAAGCCGAGACTCCCCTGGTGGAGTGACCCTAACAGGGCCCGGAAGGTGTTTGTTGTGCTTGTCATAGAAAAACACAATGCAGTGGACAAGCCACTTAGAAATAGTCTACTTAGACACTGGGTTGCCTAAGTGTTGTGGCGCAAAGGCCACAAACAGTTGCTCTGATTTACGGTGTGCAGCCGTGTGCTTGAGTTAGTACCTCAGCACCCTGTGAACGCCTCGTGTGTGAAGGAGAGCTTCTCCCCTATCAGAAGGAGAAGGAAAATAAACTGGAAGGTCAACCAACTGGTTGAGGGTCAATTCCAAGACCACTTTAGGAAGGAACATAGGATTTGTTCTGAGGAAAACTCTTTCCCTGTGTAAAACTAAATAAGGCTCTTTACACATCAGATCCCGGAGCTCGGAAACTCTACGAGCCGAAGTAACAGCAACTAAAAAACAAACCTTCCAGGAAAGGTAACACAGCTCACACACAGCCGCTGGTTCAACTGGGGGGGCCGTGAGATTCTCCAATACAACCAGGAGGTCCCACGGAGGAACGGGATCCCTGATGAAGGTCTCATATGCAGAATCCCTCGTAAAAAGGTGCGGGCCACGTACAGTTAGGCCAAAGTTCTATCCCCCAAGAGGACATGATATGCAGAGATGGCCCACATGTGCACCTTTATTGAAGAGTAGCTCAAGCCTTTCTGATATAAGTAGAGAAGATACTGTAATGCTGAGTTCACTGGACAGGTAAGGGGATCCAGATTGTGAGATGAAGCCCAGAGACAAAAACGTTTCCACTTTATAGCATAAGTGGAGCGAGTAGATGGCTTTCTTGCCAAGACGAGGACGTCTGCCACCTCCTGGGAGACCATATACTTGACCTTGTTATGTCTGCAGGAGCCAAGCGTGAAGGTGCAGAGACCTGAGATCCAGATGGACCAGCATGCCCCGATCCTGGGACAGCAACTACAAGCATACTGGCAGTGGTATAGGAGGTTCGGGGGACAACCTCCGAAGTAGTGAGAACCAAATCTGCTGAGGCCACAATGGGGTGATTAGAATCATCCGAGACCCCTCAGACTGTTTCTTCAATAGTACTCTGAATGAGAGGGAGGGAGGGAAGGCATAAAGAAACCTCCCTGCTCAACAAAGGGACAATGCGTCTGGCTAGAAAGCACCAGGCGCAGGCTTTCGCAAGCAGAAAATTGCCAGTTTGGCGTTGCTTGGGGATGCAAAGAGGTCCAGCTCTGGACGACCTCATGTGTCGAAAAGCTGGTCCGCTACTGATTGTAGCAACTCCCACTCGTACGCCTTGGACTGAGGCCTGCTTAGGCTGTCTTCCAAGTCATTTAAGACACCTGGAACGTGCACTGCGGACTGAAAGATGTGATACTCCAGCGTCCAGTACCAGACTTTCATCGTCTCCATGCATATGGAAAGGGATCTGGGTGTAGTCATATCAGATGACATAAAGGTAGGTAAGCAATGTGAGAAGCCAGTAAGGAGAGCCGGGGGGATACTGGGATGCAGAGGGAGGGGCATCACAAGTAGGAAAAGGGAAGTGGTTATCCCTCTATACAGACAGTTGGTGAGACCCCGTCTGGAGCACTGCGTGCAGTTTTGGAGACTTCATCTATGCAAGGACATAGACAGGATGGAAGCAGTCCAGAGGAGGGCAACTAAAATGGTGCAGGGTCTACATCAGAAACCATATGAAGAGAGAGACTGAGAGAGCTTAATATGTATACTCTTGATGAAAGGAGGGACGGGGGACATGATAGAAACTTTTAAGTACCTCAAGGGAATCAACAAAGTCCAGGAGGGTAGCATCTTTCAGAAAAAGAGATGTGTAAGAACAAGGGGGCACAATTTAAAGTTAGAGGGGGGATGGCTCAGGGGTAATGTGAGAAAATTATTTTTCACGGAGAGAGTGGTGGACGCATGGAACTGCCTTCCTGGAGAGGTTATGGGGTCTAAAACAGCGGGGGAATTCAAACATGCATGAGACAGACATAAGGCAATTATAGTGGAGGGTTGCAGGTAGTAGGCTGTTGGTTAACTAGAATCTGCAGCTTATCCAATAAGTAGGGAAATGGGCAGACTGGGTGGACCAAGTGGTCCTCTGCCGTCAAAGTCTACGTTTTCTATGTTTCTATGTTAGAGGGTAAGAGTGTGTTCCCCCTTGCTTGTTGATGTAAAAGACGACCGCCAAGTTGTTCATCTGAACTAGGAGAGAGCCTGGGACAAGGTCCTCTTGGAAGGCATGCAGTACATTGACGGCCGCTCACATCTCCAGGACATAGATGTGAAGGTCGCACTCTTTTGGAATCCAGACCCTTGAGTTTGGCGGGCTCCTAAGTGCGCCCCCCATCCCCGATTGGACACATCCATAATGAGGGTCCGACTTGGGGGCTCCTGACGAAAGAGGGCCCCTTTCTCTAGATTGAGAGGGTCCAGCTACCAATGTAGGGTCCTCTTGATTAGCTCTGTGACTTTGACCATGTGATCTAAGTCATCTGAGCATTGGTCCCACTGCACCCTGAGCATCCACTGTGGGACTCTCATGTGAAGGCAAGCCAAGGGAGTTACAAGGATGGCTGCCATGTGCCCCAGAAGTCTGAGGAAGGTCTTGGCTTGGACCTGAGGGGTTACTAAGACCGATCCGGCTATCTCCCGCAGGTGATCACCCCTCTCTGGAGGTAGAAAAGCCATGCCCTGGATTGAGTCCAGGACTGCCCCTATGAAAACGAGTCTTTGGCTGAGCTCCGGGGAAGACTTCATAAGATTCAGGGTGATCCCTGTGACACTTGGACAGCTGGTTCTGATCACTGTATAATTTTTTTGTAATATAAAAATGTGTTATGGACTGTCTATCTTGAGAAATGCTGAAACAACATGTGAGTATGACACACACACACACACACACACACAGGGTTTTAGATACAAGGTGTTACCTGGAAGGCCAGAAGCTAATTACAGAATAGACCAGGCCTTAATCAAGGATCTCCTGTTTGTCTGAGTTAATCATAGCTATAGTTGCTAAGAGGGAAAATCATAAACTTTTATAATGCTTAGAGGAAGAAGAGCAGGTTGTGATGTTTTAGTGCGAAGTCATAAAAGATGTCTTGATGTCCTGGGAAGGGGAAACTGATCATAAGATCAAAGAAATAGCAGACAATTTGTAGAAATTGGAGTTTCTTGTCGAAGAAACGGGAAAAGAACTTTTCCAGGCGTTGCGCGCTAGACAATGACTGCAGGGTCGAGACATGCAAGTCGACGGTGGGAAAGAACTGAGGATTCTGGCGGGACTGCCTCATGTACTACGCCTGACGTCGGGGCCGGGACCGACGTCGGAGGCGGTCCCCGCTGAAGACTGCTAGCTAGAAGATTTCCGTGGAGTCCTGACACCTGCCGGCTTCAGTCCTGATGGTGTAACCTGCTGCAAGAGCTGTATCTCGAAGTAAGATTTTAATACTTTGAAAAGACATCCTGTTTTTGTATAGATATATTTTTTTATATATTCTGACAGGGAGGAGCTATGTGACCTCATGTAAAGAGGTGGGCAAAGCCAGCTTTTAAACAATATTCTGTTTTCCTTCAGAAAGACACTCTTTTATCTACACTCTGACAAAGAAACATCTCTGAGCACTTTAAGCAGGTATTTAGAGAGAGAGAGAGAGAGACAAAATCTAAGTACTGTAGTAGGAATTGCACTGTTAAAAACCTTGTTCTTTTAAAAGATTGTATGGTTCTTGTGATATAATAGTTCTGTACTTCATGTTTTACATATTTTTTATCTATTTTAGTAAAACTCTATTTTTAAGAGCCTACTTGGTCTGTCTTTGAATTTCTTTCCTTTACAAGTGAAGTATATATGGTTAAAGCAGACACTGTGCATAAGCTTGAATGGTGATACCAAACTAGAAAAAGGTAAGCGTTTTAATCTGAGGTCTTTATTAAAGTTTTTAAGGGTTCATTTCTGTACACCTGCTTAGGTGCCCGTAGGCAAAGATATCTGGCCCCCTGAAGCCAGATTTATCTGAGCCTGTGCACTGGGTACGCTAGCAAGAGGTTCACAGTTTGAATCCCTCCAGAACTGAGACCAAAGGATGATCCGAACCCACAAAACAGACAGGAGGGTTACCCTGTTTCTGTTAACAGTTCACAAGACTGGGCTCGGAGGTTGGCACTTTGGAAGTACAGGGCTGACCTGCTGAGTGGGTTTGTGACAATCCCCACCTCTCGGAAAAGAGTATAGATGTCTCTGAGAGCCTGGTTGAAGCACGTCCTTGACGGGGCCGCAAGCAGCCAATTGTCAAGGTAAGGAAAGACATAATGTTCCTGGCACTTTAGAGATGCAGCTACCACTGCAAAGCACTTGGTGAAGACTCGAGGAGTGGAGGAGAGGCTGAACAGAAGAACCCGAAACTGATAATGCTCCCCCTGGAAGAGGAACCTCAGGTACTTCCTGGGGGGGGGACCCCGATGTGCATGTACGCATCTTGCATGTCTAGAAAGCAGAGCCAGTCTCCCTGGTGCAGCAGAGGAATAAGACCTGGATTGGTAACTGTCCGGAACCTTCGGTACCCTATAAAGTTGTTTGAAGAGCTGAGGTCTAGGATGGGTCGAAGATCTTGTGTCTTTTTTTTGGAACTAGGAAAAAAATGGGAGTAATATCCCTTCCCCTGCTGCTGCAAAGGGACTGGATCTATCATCCTTTTTTGCAAGAGGGCCTGAATCTCTACTTCTATGAGAGGTATGCGAGAAGGAGGATATCTTGAGGACCTTGGTGGAGTATCTGGGGGAATTTTGGTGAACTCCAGCATGTGTCCCCTCCTTATGATGTCTAGGACCCACTGGTCCACTGTTATGGAGTTCCAACCCTTCAGATGAAGAGAGAAGTGACTCCTACTGCCTTCCCTGGTACCTCCTTTGGAGGAAGGGGTCAGGAAAGAGCCATTGGGTGGAGCCGGGAGTGGGCAGAGAGGCTTGGGTGGACTTGGTGCCACGAAAAGGAGTGCCTCCAGGTTGCTGGCTGCCAGCCCTTCTTTTGAAGCTGCCTTTCTGGCCCTGTTGGTTACCAGGGGCTTGAGCACCTGAGGGCTTCTGAAATGGCCATTATCTCGCTTGTCTCTGGTCCCCTCTGTACATTTGCCGGACAGACCAGATAGACCTGCCTGACTCCTGGAAACGAGAGATAAGAGACTCTGTCTCCTGCCCAAAGAGGATGGAACCCTGGAACGGGAGGTCCCAGATTCCAGACTGCAGATCCTGGTGAAAGCCCAAGACTCTCAACCAGGCGTGGCGCCGGAGGCAGACACTTGATGCTGCCGCTCTGGCCGCCATATCTGCGGTATCATACGAAGCACAGAGAACATGCATGCCTATGTCCAAGCTTGATTTTAAGATGTCCAGGAGCTCCGCCTTTTGTGCAGAGTCTGGCAAGGTATTAGCTAGCTCCTGTCCTCTCTCCCATAACTCATTTTGGTTCTGGACCATACGAGTGAGGAAGCTGAGGGATGTAATGGAGCAGGAGGTGGAAGCAGAGTAAACCTTCTTGCCCACCTGGTCCAAGTAGCAGGATTCTGGGTCAGGAGGCTGGGAGCTGAGGTGCTTGGGTTGCTTCGACTTGTCGTGGGTAGCCGTAATGACTGATGAGTTCGCCTGAGGGTATTCTGCCAGGAAAGGCTCATCCCTCGGGGCTCTATACAGCCTGTCTGCCTTTTTTGGAACAGCTGGGACTGAAGTTGGGTGCTTCCAAGTTATTCTGGTGAGATCTTGGAAGGTGACCACTAAAGGAGGCACCACTAGAGGTTTGGTCTCCTTCTGCCTCAGGTATTTAGCCAGTCGATGGCGTTCTGGATCCAGGTCCTCCGTCTCCCATTCATTTGAGGCCTGGATGTGCCTCATGACATCCATGAAGGTCGGATAATCAGGAGGCGAGCAGGGTTGGCCCTTCTCTCTCGGGGAACCCCCGACCTCCGAGAGGGATGAGGAAGGAGGAGGGGTAGATAATCTGCTACTGGGCCTTGAACAGCCTGAGCTGTGTCTTGGACTCCCCTCGCTCGAGTGCCGGTGGCTACCGGACTGACGTCAGCTATAGAACCGACAACGGAGCAACAACAGACGTCGGGAGTGGAAGCGGGCCCGTCTAGAGGAGCAGGAACATCTCCTGGACAGGGACCGATACCAACGATGGCTGCCCAATCTGGAGGGATGCCAGAGATGGATTGCAGACTGGGAATGAACCTTCGAGGGTGGGCGAGGTAGCGGCCGGTCAGGGGTCTTCCATGGGGAAGGAATAGGAAGGCCCTCGGGATCAGCGTTGTCCAGTCAGTTAGGGTCTGATTTCAGGTCTTGCTTCGGTGGAGATTGTTCTTTCTTCACTTGACTCCACCAGAAGGTGAAAAGCTCCTGTAGCTCATCTTTGGTAAAGACTGAGCTTACTGACCTTGGAAAGGGAGGCGGGGAAGCCAGGTCAGGTAGTTTGTGGGAGGTGGAATCTCCCGCAGAAACCTGTAAGGTGGAAGATTTGGGAGTCCCCAAGGCTGTCCCTGCCGTGGGGTTTTCCATCACAATAGTCTCTACTGGCGTCAATACAGGGTCCAATGTCGGTTTCACGGGAGTCAGTGCCGGGGTAACTTTCCTGCCCGGCGGCTTGCCCTCATCGGGCAAGGTCGAGACCTTCTTAGGTGGGGCCATAGCTTGCGCCAAAGAGGTTTAGGGGGGTAACTCTTAGAGGAGCCACCTAAGGTTTTGATTCCCCCCCCCCCCCGGTGTGCCTGCTTTGGCTGGTGTCGGTTTCTTGGCAGAAGGGTTAAGCACCTTGGAGCCTACTGGGCGCTTGCAATAGTCCCCAGAGCCCGAAGATGGAGCGGCCTTCCTGAGGGAACAGTGACAGCGGGACCGGCTATGGTCCTTGTCGCGGAAGCACTTGTGGGACTTGTCCTGATGCTTGCCCTTATCCCCCGGGGTGTGCAGGACATCCATATTTTTCTTCAGAAGATGGGCCTTTAGGCACCTAATTCTTGTCCTGCTGGTGAAGCCTTGACAGATGGAGCAGGTTACACTGTCGTGGTCTGGGCCCAAACAGAAAATGCACTTGGTGTAGCCTTCTTGCGAGGGGATATGGTGGCCACAGTGGCACTTATTCCTCTTTAGCCCGGAGGAAACCGACGATGGTGATGACATACGTTGGACTGTAATTAGGGGCAAGGGTGATAAGAAACTCGTTGAAACACTCGATGAAAGAGAATAAATTCATCCAAAATCTTCTAATTTCTTTCTTTTGCTGGGCTGGGTAGCCAGAACTTCCCCAACGTGAGCGGTTCGCAGCGGGAAAAGAACTGGGGTGAAGCCGGGTCCCGCCCCCTAATGTACCATAACCGATGTCGGGGTGAAGCCGACATGGGGGGGCGGTCCCTGCTAGGTACTGCTAGCTAAAAAAAATTCCGGTGAGTTCTAAGGCCTGCAGCATTAGTCCTGATGGTTATAGCCTGCTGCAAGAGCTCCCACTCTAAGTAAGATCAACATATACCACTCCTAGAAAGATCAGTTACGCAACGACTTTTGCCATAACAGTAGATCTTCTAGGAATGTCTCTTGCAGCAAGTCATTACTTCTGGGAGTTCCGGATAGGTGGCGCTCTAGCACGGAGGTTTCTTCCAGCAGTCTCCACACCAGGGACCACCCACACAACCTCACTTTCTGGGCTGTACCTATAAAAGTGGGTGGTCGCTGGTAAGCTCCGTTCCCCACCGGCTTCAGCTCGGGAAAGCGATGGACCGAGGGGAACCGAGGTACCAAAGCTTCCCAACCCTACATCATTTTTCCTGTCGTAGAATGGCAGGGGGTTGGAGGGAGAGAATCTGCTTACTGCAAGAGTCATTTCTAGAAGATCTACTGTTACAGCAAAAGTCTTTGTGTAACTGATTTATCTTCCATAGAATGGTCTCTTGCAGTAAGTCATTACTTCTGGGAGATTCCCAAGCAGTTATATGACAGTGGGATGGCCAAATATGTCATTCTGCCATAAGGATAATGTGGTCACAGGACCAATAAATGCTGCGAGTAGCATATCAGCATATAGAAGAATTTTTGTCTTCTATTTGTAAATGTTGCATTATCGTATTTGTTATAGGGTTATGGCTAAACTATATGCTAGACCTGCTGTTATTAGGTGTTCATTAGATGTATTAAGAGAATGGCGGCCCGATCAGGGTAAGACATGTCAATTATATCAATAAATCTGAAGGAATTCCACCATATTATGGAGTCAATAGTTGTCAGTTATCTGTAGTGAAAAGACAGTCTCAGTCAAAGGTTACTGTTTAAGTTGTAACAGTAGCTCAAATAATACAGAGTTATTCTTTAGAAGTGCAACAATGTATCAATTTAAGAACTTTACAATGTCTGTCAAGACAGTAGAAAATGTATCCATTTGGCATAAATAGGATACTAAAGTAGCAGATCATGTTGCAAAGTGAAACAATGGATCTGTGACATAAAGAAAGTCCGTGATTCTTAGAATCAATAGCTACAGTCAATTTTGCATTTGGTTTTAAGCAACATGTGAAGTAATAGAGTCACAATGTTAACATATCCATCTTGTGTCAGTAATCTTACTTACAAGGGGGTCCCAGGTATGTCAGGGCCTGCAACCTTGTTAGGCATAATTCTAAAATGTTCGTATGGTGAATCCATTATATACACTGTTTGGAAAACAGAAGCTAAAATAATGAATAATATAATTGAACTCATAAGGCAGTGGATCTCGTTATTGAGATTCCTTAAACACATTTGTATATACATTGTTTTTTTGTTTGTTTTTTTGACCAGGCCAAAAAAAAAATACAGAGTTTTTTGAGACTTATGATCTCTGTATATGTACTCACCCTTGTTCATGTGATCTTCGTTCACAATCAAGTGAAAGCTGCTTATAGCAGTAGAATGTTGCAAGAATAATATGATCCATATCAGGATATATTGATTGCGTCTCAGCATGTGAGAAGTAGTAGGTGGACCTGTTCATGGGAGGGACATGGAGTCTGGCGCACAACAGGCCAAGAGGCATCCCGATGGAATGGCCGTGATGGTCTGTAACAGTGATACCTCAGAAAAAGTGGCTAGATGTAAAGAGCCTTCTGGAAAAGGCCTCCTTTTTTTTTCTCTTGTCACTTGTTCTTTGCCCTTAAACGTTTCTCTTTGGATATAATTATGTCCAGTTTTATACGAATAATTATATTGAGGGCACGGTTTGTAGTACATGTATTGTACTGTGTTTAGTTGTTTGCCTTAGGCTTGTAGGTTATCCAGTATTGTTTGAGCCCTGGGCCAAAAAGATGGTCACCTGAAAAGGAGGCATTAGCCACTTTTCTGTTGAATATCAGGTGTTAGCCCTGAGAGTTGGAGCCCTGCCTGATGGCGTATAAGAATACCGATTACAGAGGCTCTAGCTGAAGCATCGGCAGTGTTGGATGCTGGTCTTAATAAATGCCAAGAAAGGGAAATGTAAATTGTTCTTTTTCCGGGGATAGATGTAGTCTATTCAGCAAGTCACCAGCAGAGGTACTTACCTGACGCTAGTATTGCAGCATATGTCCCATATAATTACGTTGTTTGATGTATAGAGTGTTTGGAACAAGCACCTTCTTCCTCATCTATTCGAAGCGTTTAGAGTCTCTCTCTGGAGGTACTGTACTTGTATGTGTAGGCTTGCCAGTGCAGACGTGAGCAGCTGCAAGAACCACAGAATTCGCAGTGGCCGTATTTGTTAAATATGAATAGTCAAAGAGGAGCCGGTTAAAGCCTGTATGCTTTTCTAGGGAGCTCCTGTGCTATTATGCATTTAAATCCATACTTCAGTAATTGCATTTCTGAATGTTGGTATAAAGGGAAGGGCTGTCCGGATAGGTTTTTCCAGAATGGCCAGTCTTTCGTCCCAGTAAGATGGTGCATCATAAGGGGACTCATATTCTCTTGTATTAGGACAATCATCATAGTTTGTGTGACGTTTTGAATTTCTCTGAAAACAGTCTTCTGAATATTCATGAAAAGGCATGACGGGTGAGCATTCTGGCTCTGTGCATGCCCATCTTGATGGAGGCAGAGACATAGTCTATGATTGAGGGTTATGTATCGGAGTGTGTGTATGGTCAAAAACCCATAGAATTTACACTCTGTTATTTCTTCAATATTTAGAGCTTGTGAGGATGGAATTGCCATGTAAGCTGGTTCTGAGTCCTGAGTCCTGTGTACATGGCGTCGGGGATCAATTTGTGCCTTTGTGATCCAGTTTTTGGAGCTTTATGTTCACCACAGACTGGTGTATGGGTATCATGCATGAGAGCAAAGGAGTTTCATAGTATATAATTCTTTATTTTATGGTGCTGAAGCCCCAAAAGTGTTTTCTGATACATGTACCTGAAAGTATTCATGGTATTTCATTGTAGACTTTCTATAAGCATCTTCCGTAGTTGTATTATTTGCAGGTAGAAGTGCTGTTCTATGATACAGGGGCTGCTTCATCGGCAGTGACACAGTCACAGTGACGGTAGAGGAAGAGAAACAAGCCTCGTTGATGGTGAAATGTGTCTTAATGATGACAGATAAGTAAAGGCATGCTCCGTTGACAGCAGAATACACTCCGTCGACGATGAGGAAGTCAGTACATGCCCCGTCGATGGTGGGATGTGCTCCATTGACGATGGGACAGTGAGTACATGTTCTGTCGACAATGGTACACTCTGTCAACGATGAAGGAGTTAGTATATGGTCGTCGATGGTGGGATGTGCTCTGTCGATGATGAGATAGTGATGACATGCCCTGTCGATGATGCAAATGCTGTCGTCAACGATGAGGAGTTGAGTGCATGTTCCGTCGATGGTGGTAGGCTTCTCGTCGACGATGGAGCATGTCCCGTTGACGGGGGAGGCAGTCCCACCGATGATGAAGCATGTAGAGTGAGCCCCGTTGACAGGGGAGGTGTTCTCATTGATGAGGATGTCTTGTAGGGCCCTCCCATTGATGGGGGAGCATGCCCCGTTGATGGGGAAGGCAGCAGGACTTCTGTCATCGATGGTGAATGTGGCCTCGATGACGGGAGAGCTGAAGAATGAAGCTCCATCGACGAGGAATGTTCCTTTCTGTGAGAGGTTGCACCTCTGTGTTCTTTTGATGAAGAAGTGCCTGCCACTGACGGAAGCGTATTGCCCATCGACGATGAATGTCTTTTTGATTATCCATGTTTCAGAGATATGACCATTGAAAGGCGGTCAGACAGGACTTAAGGTGAAGGTGTTTCCTTCCTTGTTTTATTTCTTGAACAGGACTCTGAGTTTTTGAGCACTTTGATAGAGTACCCTGAATGTATGACAGGGAAACAGCCATTGCAGCACTCTTATAGAGTGCAGAAATCTGGTGCCATGTATGAAGCCCAGGGACCTCAGTCTATAAGTTCAGGAATATGGTGCAGTGTATGAAGCCCAGGCACCTCAGGCTATCAGTTCAATCCACATCGTATACTGCTGTAGAAGAGATGCTATCAGAGCTGAAGCTGGTGGGAAAATGAAGGGAACTTACCAGGGACCACCCACTTTTATAGGTACAGCCCAGGAAGTGAGGTCGTGTTGGTGGTCCCTGGTGTGAAGAATGTTGGAAGAAACCTCCATGCTGGAGTGCCACCTATCGGGAATGCCCAGAAGAAATGACTTACTGCAAGAGACCATTCCGTGGAAGATCTACTGTTACAGGTGAGTAGCCTGTTTTTCTAGGATCGTGGATATGTTGTTCTATTCACGCTTTCTGGCAGACTCCTAACAGTCCTGCGGGAGGAGGGAGGCAAGATGCACACCCCCTATTTAGGAAAAAGGGACTGGAGAACTGAGGCTCCAAAGCCAGCATCCCGGTTTGACTCGGGGTCAATGTGGTGCTGGGAAATGAAGATGTGTGCTGACTTCCAGGTAGCAGCCCTGCACATTTCCTGGATAGGAACGTCCCTAGAAGCAGCCACTGATGCAGAGGTATAGTGGATGGACTGAGTCTTAAGCCCTGTGGGAGGCTCCCTACCCGCCAACCTATAGCACAGGTCAATGCAAGATGTAATCCACTGAGCTACTGTCCGCTTGGCTGCAGATCTGCCAGGCGCGGCTTCAGCATAGGTGACAAACAGCTGGTGAACCTCTCCCCCAACTTCCACCATTTGCTCTTTGTAGTAGGTGAGCATCCATCTCAGGTCCAAAGTATGGAGCCTGTACTCAACCTCAGAGGTGTGACTGTGGTAGAACACTGGTAGAATAATCACCTGGTTAAGGTGAAACTCCGACACCACCTTTGGAAGGAATTTCGGGTGGTGGCGCAGGACAACCTTGTCCCTGTGGAAGACCAGGTAAGGAGATTCAACAGAGAGTGCCTGTAACTCCCCAGTCCTTCTGGCTGACGTGATAGCCACCCAGAAGATGTGACAGCCACCCAGAAGTTGGTCTTCCACAACAAATGTGAGATGTCACATTCGTGCATTGGTTCGAATGGCTTGCCCATAAGCCTCGCCAAAAATGGAGCTTAATATGTATACCCTTGAGGAAAGGAGGGAGGAGGGGGGCATGATAGAAACTTTTAACCTTTGTCTTGTCTGCCCTGTCCTCTGGCTTGGCAGGTGTTTAGCTCTGCTCCAATGAACTGAATCACCTGCGAATGCCTCATTGATCAGGAGGCCAAGGTCGAGGCACGTCTGGAGGGCCAGATACCTGGACCGCTCCACCTTCCACCTGAAAGGACCTGCTATCAGCCAGACATCCAGGTAAGGGTACACTCGGACCCCTTGGCACCTCAAGTAAGCCGCCACCACTGCCATGCATTTGGTGAAGACCCTGGGGGCTGAAGACAAGCCAAAGGGCATGGCTTGGAACTCGTAAAGGGTTCCCTCGGCTAGGAAGCGGAGGAACAGTCGAAGGGATGGATGGATCGGGATGTGAAAGAACATGTCCTGAAGATCTAGGGAGCAGAACCACATGCCTTGCTCCAGGGATGGTATGATCTGAGCCAGAGTGACCATCCAGAAGGTGCGGGACCTAAGGAACTTGTTCAGGTCGTGTATATCTAGAATGGGGTGCCAGCCCCCTGTCCGTTTTGTTACCAGGAAGTACCTGGAAATGAACCCTGGGTCTGAAGGCTGGTCTGCTACTCTGCGCACCACTTCCTTGAGGAGGAGCTCAGCTAAGTTGTTTCGGAGAGCCGACAAGAGGCTGCAGACAACAGATCCCCCCTGTGGGACGCGGGCTCGATATGGAGGGGCCTGCTCAAATTTCAGAGGCAGGCCTCGATCGACCACTTCCAGAACCCAATGGTCCATGGTGATAGCGGACCAGGCAGAAAGGAAGTGGCTGAGCTGGACCCCCCACGGGAGGTGTGACAGGATTGAGGGAGGTGTCCCCCAACCCGTCACTGGGCAGACTTGGAGGAGGGTCTGGTGGAGGAGCCACTGGAACCTTCCCCCCAGGCTTCCTGAACAAGGAGGCCACGGACTTAGCCCGAGGATATCAAGTTTCAGTCTGCTGGCCCTGCTACTTCTGTTGCTGGGCCGGTCTGGCCACAGGAGTGGACGAGCGAAAGGGCTTGTGGTTCTGATGCTTGGAGTCCTTGTCTTTCTGGGCAGATGTGGTGAAGTCCAAGGTGGCACTGGATTTCTCTATACGTTGGAGGTAGCCCTGCACATTGAGCCCAAACAGGTTGGTGCCCAAGAAGGGGCATCTGCTAGCTTGTGTTGCATATCAGCCATAAAGTTCGAAATGTGCAGCCAAGCCCTGCAGCACATGGCCACTGTGGCAGCTATCGAACGGGCACAAGAGTCACCAATGTCCACAGCCATCTGGAGTTGTTGCTTCGCCACTGCCCTACCCTGGTCCCGGACCTGCTTCACCATGGTCTGGAGGTCTGCCAGGAGATGAGGGATCATCTCGTCCAGGGAGCCCAAGAGGGCACTGGAGAAGTGTGCTATGATAACAGTCAAACTGGCCTGACGAAGGCCAAGGGAGGAAGCTGCATAGACCTTCTTTCCGGAATGGTCCAGTTGCTTGGATTCCTTGTCCATTGGTCTGTCCACATCCCCTTTGTTGCCTTAGCACTGAAAGATGGAGTCGGCCACCAACCCCACCGCAGAGGAGTGCTCGGAAAAACCTGAAAGGGACCCCCATAGGGACGGCATACTTACGGGCCATGCAGGCAGAAGGTGCAGGATGCTGCCACAGCTCCAAGACTGGGCCCACAATGGCCTCAGCCACCAGAAATGCCTCCATCAGAGTATCCCCTTTGTCCAGAATCTCTGTGAGGGGATACTTGGCCCATTTCTGCACAGGCTCGAGCTGCATTCCCATGGACTCGGAAATGAGCCAACAAATACCCATCAGCGAGGTAGGGCCCTTGTCGATGGAGAGACCCCCAAGAGACTCGACATTGACAGGACGGGAGACCATGAAGGAATCTTCAGACTCCGAGGAGTCCTCATAAAGTGGGTGACCACCCGTGTCATTCTCAGGCCGCCTTGGGCGGTCGGGAATAAGAGTGACCGACAACCGATGGTGTAGGCCTTGGGCTGACTGAGAATCCTTGGTCGGAGCCCCAGACTTCAGTTGCTCGGGTGGTAGCTCCACCTGGATCAGTGGAGTAGCTAGCGTCAGCTGAGCCAGCGGCGCCTTAACTGGCACCTCTGTGACGATGGACGGTCGCTCGGGCGAAAACCGCTTAATGGCCGGGGTAGAAACTGGAATCAGTTTAGACCCGGACAGGACCAACTGCTGCCACATTAGGTCTTTGTAGCGCCAATGCAACTTGTGTCAGAGCCTCTCCCTCACCGAAGGAGGATGAAGATGAGGAGCAGCGCCGCCGCTTACTATGGCATCAGGAGCGAGATCGCCGATAAGGGAGAGTCTTGTCTGACATCGAAGTCGAGGAACGAGACCAAGACCTAGACCATTGGCGGTACTGACTTTGGTGGGCGGGTCCTGCCCAGTGGGCTGAGCCGACCCATCTGAGGACACTGTAAGCACAAGAGTCCGAAATAGAGTCATCGGCCGGACTGGGTGACAACCCAGTGATCGGCTCGAGAAAAATCTCAACTCTACGTCGATAGGAGTCTCAGCCGACTGGTCTGACAGGGTCATCATGAAACCAGCAGCCTTGGCTGTGACTTCGATCGAAGTCAAAACAGGAGTTTCCTATGAGCGGGACCGATCTTGGTCTCAACAGCGTCGATGCTGCGACTCGTCCTTTTTTGACTCCTCCTTCTTCTGAGAGTACGAAACATGCGACCCCGAAGGGCCCTCTCCCTTGGTTGAGAGAGACTGGCACAACTCCTTGAAGGAAGCCAAATAGGAGGATCCCAGTTGTAGCAGAATGAAGGCAGAAGTGGAATAGCAGCCTACCGCGGTCTGAGCCGCCTCCTCCTCGAAAGCCTTAAGCTGTTCCAGCTGCTTGGCGGTGCCCGCAGAAGCGGAGACCACCCAATGGGCATCCCTTGGATTTAACCGGTGGGTAACACTTTTCCGGTTGCCCCATATGAAGTCAAACAGAACCGAAGGTGAAAAGGACCGACAGTGATCACAAGCTTGTGGATCGTGGTCATGTCCCAGGTAGTAGACGCACGCGGCGTGTGGATTGGTGCAAGACATCTTGGCAAAACCCAGAAACCGATTTGTCTTCCATCGCAGTAGCGAGAGAAGAAGGTGAAGACGAAACTCGAGTGAGTTTTAAAATAAGTTCTGGAAGTGAATCTGAAGATTCTAGAGCCAGGGCCAACTACACGCAGGAGCGCTAAGGAGGGAACCTGAACCATCCAGTGGAAAGGAAGATTTGGCGTCATGGTGCAGAGATGAGGGTTATACCACCTTGGTGTGTGGGAGAAGCCAGCTTGAAGACTTTCCAACACATCTTTAAGCGGTAAGGTACCTGCCAAAAAGTGTGGCTAGAACAAAATATCCACGATCTTAGAAAGCTTCTTTACATCCCCTTCTGAATCTCCCATCAGTTTTAGGCTGTGCTCCCTCTTGGTGCTGTTTTCACTCATTTCAAAAATACCCTTTCTTTTTACTCTGTTAATTCCCTTCATGCACTTGAAGGTCTTGACCATATCTCCCATCTGCTTCCTCTCTTCCAGGGAGTACATCCTTATAGCTCTCAGCCTCTCCAAATATGACCTATCCTGTTGCCCCTTGATTAAACTGGTTGCTACCCTGTGGATCCCTTCCAGCATGCTGATGTCCTTTTTTTTTTAAGTTGTATTTTTATTCTTTTTTAAATATGTAAGAGATAAATGGGATACAGTACATTGTGGAAATCACATAATAGAATCATGCATGGCTCAAGCAACAGCAGGTAATACACTTGGGTTGTCACTAGACGGCGGTCTTGTGCACGGCAGCTTTCTTCTAGCAGTCTTTTCCTAGGGGCTGCCCACACATGACATCATTATTCTGCACCTATATAAGAGTGGGCGGCCCCAGGCATCCTCAGTTCCCAGCCGGATTCAGCTCGCTAAGCGAGGACCGAGGGAGAGCAAAAGTACCTTAGGTGTCCTCTCATGTGTATTTGGATCAGAAGTTATTCTCGGAGAAGGAGGGGGGAGGAGGAAGGGATCATCCTTCTGCAAGAGATATCCCTCGAAGATCTACCGTTACGGTAAGTATGCAACTGTACTATCTTCCACGGGGATAATCTCTTGCAGCAGGTAATACATGTGGGATGACTCCCAAGCAGTAAAGCCAGGAAGGGCATAAAGGAGTTATGATAGAAGGCCTTATAGGGCAGTGCGGTTAAAGGCCGTCCGATGGTGAGAAGCAATGTCTAAATTGTAGTGCTTTGTGAAGGTATGTATTGTGGACCATGTGCCTGCATTGCAGATATTCATGATAGCGGCCCCTTTGAAGCAGGCCACTGTAGTGTCCTGTCCACGGTTGGGACAGGGCATTGCTAGATGGTCCCTTTTTGTTTGGGATAATGGAATAGCATCTAGGTAAGCGGTGATTGTCAGGGAACGCAAAGAGGTTGAGGTGTGGGGTCCCCCACAACTGAAAAGTGTCCACTCATGTGTGGAGGCCTGGCAACAGAATGTCAGCCAGGGTATTGTGGCGTCCCGGTAGATGGGCAATAATCAACAACAGATATTGAAGTATGGCTTCCTACCAAACTGCTACTGCTTCCCTGCAGAGAGCGTGGGATTTGGTACCCCCTTGTTTGTTCAGGTAATACACCACCGAGGTGTAGTCTGACTGGATCAGTAGGGGTCCTGGGAGGAGGTGGGGATGAAAAACCTGAAGGGTGAGGCAGACCGCTCTCATTTCCAGTATATTTATATGAGGTGGGATGGAGTACTGGTGCCACCTGCCCTGGGTCATGTTAAGGACCCAGATGTGTCCCCCCAGCCATCGGAGGTAGCATCCGTGGTCAACATCTGCTGGGGAGGAGGGGACTGGAACGGCATGCCTTGAGATAGATTGGCATGATAGGTCCACCAGTCTAGGGCTGATTGTAGAATGGGAGTGACTTGGATTTTGTCATCAAAGCCTCCTGCTTTTTGCTTCCACTGATTTTGAAGAAGCAAGGAAAGTTTTATTTAAGAGACGCCCATTCCGGAGGCTCTGAGCATCGTACAACAATCAAAATAAATACAAAACAACATAATAAACATTTATATACAATATTCCAAACAATTAAAACAAAATTTACTACCCTTAACAGCAACTAAATTCAGAATAGGTAGAAACTAAATTAAACATTCATTTCTAAAAGACAGGTAGGGACTATGAAACATAGTCCAGGAAGGCCTGATTATACAAGAAGGCCTTGAGGCGGGCCTTAAATACCTCCACAGAAGGGGCCTCCCTGACAACTAAAGAAAGTGAATTCCACAGGACGGGGGCGGCGACTCTCAATGCTCTGTCGCCAACCTCGTCCTGGGAATCACGAGGAGGCCCCTAGAGGAGGAGCAGAGGGAGCGGACCGAGACAACAGGTGCAAGAAGGTGTTTCTGGTAGCCAGGGCCCAGGCCATGTAGGGCCACCTTCAATGGTACAGAGCCAAGACAAAGCCCCGTCTCTGCACCAGAAGCCAACCCATCATGCCCTCTGTTCGACTCCACCACCAGTACCGCCATCTTACTGGGGTTCAGTCGCAACCAGCTGGAGGCCATCCAGTCATTGATCTCAGCAAGGCAGCTGTTAAGCACTTCCACTGTGCAAGATGTTCCAGGGGCAAAGGAAAGATACAGCTGGGTATCACCAGCATAGCAGTGAAAACCCAGACTGTACTTTCTAATGAGCTCTCCCAGGCACAGCATATACACTGCAAACAACATTGGTGACAAGACCGAACCCTGAGGAACTCCACATGACAGATGGCCAGGGAAGGAGGGGAACTTCTCCATCACTACCCTCGGCCTCCTGTTAGATAGAAAAGACTCAAACCAGCAGATGACAGTGCTGGTGAGTCTGCAGAATTCCCTTAGGCGGTCAAGTAACACTCCATGGTCCACCGTGTCAAATGCTGAAGAGGGATCGAGGAGAACAAGAATCGTCTCCTCCCCTGAATCTCTAGCCCTAAGGAGGTCATTATGCACCTGAACTAGTGCAGTTTCTGTGCTATGCCTCGCACGAAACACAGACTACAGCGGCTCGTACAGATCATGGACCACAAGATGCTCCTCAAGCTGAAGCGCTGCCACCTTCTCCACAATCTTATCCAAAAATGGGAGACTGGAGATAGAACTGTAATTTGCCTTGACATGAGGGTCCAACAATGGGTTTTTCAGAAGGGGACTCACCAATGCCTCCTTCAAGACATTGGGGAACCCCCCTCTGACAAGGAACACCGGACAATCAAGGCAAACACCGGGACAATGGAGTCAACACATCTCATTAAAAAACGAGTTGGCACCGGTTCCAGTTAACAAAAGATGTGCCTTAGCTTGGAGGCAATCTCACTGACCTCAGCCACCTTCACCAGTCTAAACTCACCCCAACCAGGCAGAGTGCTCTCTGGTAACCCATGGCGACCACTGTCGGCCAAAGTCTGTTCCACTGGCGGAACCCCCTACCTGATGGTAGACACCCTGTCCAAAAAGAACCAAGCAAACTCCTCGCACAATGCGTTTGAAAAAGCTACATTCAGCTGTAGACAGGAAGCATAAAGAAGCCTGTCCACAGTCCAAAAGAGCACAGTTGGTTGGTTCCTCCCGGCAGCAATCTCCCTGGATAGGAATTCTGCCTTCTTATGGTTGATTGCCCTTGGTATGCACCATAGTGCGCACACAGGGCCAGTTTGTCTACCTCCAGGCTGGACTTACACCAGCAGCGCTCTAATCTCAGACCCAAAGTCTTCATTACCTTGAGCTCCCCATCATACCAAGGGGACCTCAAGTGAGAAGACCTGGGTCTGGTGCAAAGGACTCGAATGCACCAGACAGTGCCTTGTTATAGGCATCCACTGCCACACCCCCCCCATGCATGCACTGTCCACACTAGATAGGTCAGCTATCGCCAACCAAAAAACCCTCAGGGGTCAACCGCCTCAAAGGGCGATAGCTGACCATCTCTGCAGGGGGAGTGCTATCAAGGGTGGCCCAGAACCAAAACTTCACCGTGCAATGATCGGACCAAACGACCTGATCAATGCTGAGACTATATCTAAAGCCCCAGTGAGAACACCAGATCCAACATGTGGCCAGCCTGATGGGTCGCAGAGGAAACTCACTGCGCAAAGCCCAGAAATGACATCTCTGGAGGAAGTTGTAACCAAGCCGAGAAAATTCATCCTCGGCCCAAACACTGAAGTTCCCCAGCACTAAACATCTGGGGGCCTCCAATGTTTCCCTGACGATGAAACTGGCCACCTCCTGCAAGAAATCTCCTGCCGTCCCAGAAGGGCGGTAAATTAGGAGAATCAAGCAACCTGCACCCGGACCCCCACAGATGGCCACACATTCAAATGAGCCCACTGGATTAGTCACATATGAGGATGGGCAACGGCCACTGGTGGGGATGGCTGTGGCCATATGTCCCAAAAGGTGTAACAGGCATCTGGCTGTGTTAAACTGCTGAATTTGTATCTGGGAAGATAAGCCCTGGTGGAGGTGGTATCCAGAATGGCTCCTATGTACTGCAGCAGCTGGGTAGGAGTTGGATTGAATTTGGGCCAGTTGACCGTAATTCCTAGGGACCAGAACAGATTGAGAGCTGCCTGTAGGGACAAAAGCAGAGAAGTTTTGGATTCGGCTTTTATAAGCCAATCATCTAAGCACAGGAAGAAGAAATGTCCGCCCTGTCACAGAGCTGCAGCCACAACCACCAGGAAAAGACTCTCGGGGCAGATGAGAGACTGAATGGGAGTGTCCGAAATTAGTAATGTCGTCCTAGCAGGTAGAAGCGAAGGAAACTGTGGTGTGTGGGCTGTATGGGGATATGCAGGTAGGCATCTTTCATGTCTAATGCACATAGCCAATCCCCTTGTTTTAACACTGGCATGAAGGATGTTAAGGTGAACATCTGGAACCTCTTGCACTGAATGTGTAGATTCAGTTGTCTGAGGTCTAGTATAGGGCTGAGATCCCTGGTGCATTTGGGTACCAGAAAGAAATGGGAGTAGAATCCCTGATGGCACTCTGAAGGGGGAACTGGATAGACTGCATTCTTGAGAAGAAGTGCCTGGAGTTCTTCTTGAAGAATGGGGATATGGTTGGGTGGGTAAGAGACAGAGTGAGGAGGATGGGGGGGTGGGGTGGTGATGTGAGTTCCAGCATGAGCCCCATCCGAATGATCTGCAGCACCCACTTGTTCACTTGCTATGCCTCTAGATAGAGGGCAAAGCGATCACCCATGGCTTCTGAGGCCTGGTCAAGGAAACCCAGGCAATGCCCCAGTTGGTTACTGGGAATTGGGCTGACCAGCTCCACCTGGGGTGGACCGAAGCCCTTGGAGGTAGGATTGGAGGTCCTGGAGGATGGCTGAGAATGACCACGGAATCCATTTCTATAGGTATCTGTGTTTGCCACTTCTCTGATTGAAAAGAGGACTGGGAGTGGTACTGGTAAGACAGCTGTGAGGAATGATACATGCCATGTACCGTAAGTACAGTCCGACCTGAATCCTGGAGATCATCCAGAAGTGTCTGGGTGCCAGTACCAAAAAGTCTGGATCCAGTGAAAGGGGCATTTACCACTTTGTGCTGTACATCTGGTGTAAATCCTGATACCTGTAACCAGGCGTGTTGTCTGACAGTAACACCTGTGGCCGATATACGTGTAGAAGTATTCACTACATCTTACCCTGAAGGGAGTAGATGTCAAGAGATGGAGTTGTCAGTGGAAATTACTGCCAATAACTGGCCCTTCTCCTGAGAAGGAGGGAGTCTATTGACTAGTTCTGTAGCAGAGGACCAGAGGGTGCATTGGTATCTGACCATGTGTCCCATATAGTTTAAAAATCTGAGATTCATGGTACCCGCCTGGAATACCTTCTTCCCGAGGTAATCGAGACGGTGGGATTCCTTATCGGGGGGTAAGGAGCTCATGTGTTTTGGACGTTTGGTACACTCATGAGCCGCTGAGCTCACTACTGAATCTGCTTCGGGGTGGCAGAAAGGATGGTCAAGAGGAACCTGATAAAAAAGCGATCTGTCTTTCCAGGAATAGCAGGAACGGCTGAGGGTTGGTTCCAAGCTGCCAGCATAGCATTTTGTTAAGTTTGTCTAAGTGGGAGTACCACTACAACAGGCTCTTTAGGCAGTTCAAGATAGTCTGCCATGTCCTTTCTTTGTTTAACATGTTCTGTAGTTGAGAATCCTATGCTTTTTTGAATTTGGACCATCATCTCATGAAAGGATGAGTCATCAGGAGGGGAGGCAGCAGCATGACGGAAGGCATCCTCGTGCAAGGAGGAGATAGTTGAAATAGAGGATGGAAGTCCAGGTCCTGGAACTCAAAATCTTCTAAGATCTCCTGGAAAACCCTCAGTAAATTCTGCCTCTTTTGAGAAATACTCCTCCTCATAGGATGGAGGGGAACTGGCTGGAGAGGGTTCCCTATCACCTTGGAAGTATTTAGGTGGAGCGGTGGGAGAACAGAAAAGGCAACCAGCCTCTCCTGGAGTGGGAGGTTGAGAAGTCCTCATCACTTCCAAAACCTGTTGGACCATTACCGACACGTCCAATGAAGTGGTAGTAGAGGGTGGGGTAGGTGGTTTCTGGGAAACATGGGGAATTGTAGAGGAAACTGGATGTGAAGTGTAAACAGATCTGGCCCCTGGGTGGTAAATACCAGGGCCTCGGTCCCTATCTGGTGGACTCCTGTGAGAGAATAGTTGTGAAGTAGGAGGGGCTGTAGCCATGGCAAAACCAGCAGTTCTCCCCATGAAGTTGTACCTGTTATCGACGGGGCAGTAAATGGGGTGGCAGTAGAATGCTTAAAAGCATACGTCATTGACGGGAAACAAATCACCATCGACAGGGAGTCACTTACATAAGATTCCACAGAAACTGCTGAAAGAGCGCCAGAAAACACCATTGATGAGAGTGGAAACTCCCATCTATGAGGTAGTAGTTCTGAAGGGCATCATCAATGGTGGAGCACCTGTAATGGTGGCTGTCGACAAATGTCTGCCCGATGAGGACGATTTATCCTTATCATGTTTATGCTTCTTGTGTGGCGCTGTAGTGGAGGGCTCCTTGGGACGGGCACCCTTTTCTAAGACAGACAATTTCTGCTCCATTAAGTGTGATAAAATTTTCTGCAGCTGTTGTCGATGGGTTGCCTGGTTGAATTCCTGGCAGTATTTGCAGGAGATCTTGTCATATGTGGGACCCAGACACCTAACACAAACGGTGTGGTTGTCGTAACAGTAGATCTTCCTACCACAACCGACATGACCGAAAAAGTGATGACTTGCTTGTAGATTCTTTGGACACTCATCAATGAAGATCGAAAATGGAGGAAAAATCAGTTCCCAGCTCAAGTTCTCATTGACGACTGCTTTACAAGTGCTAGCTGCAGCGTGTGAGCTGAAAACAGCGGGAAAATGAACTGAGGATGCCTGGGGCCGCCCACTCTTATACAGGTGCAAGATGATGATATCATGTGTGGGCGGCCCCTAGGAAAAGACTGCTAGAACAAAGCTGCCAAGCGCAAGCACGCCCTCTGGTGACAACCCAAGGTGTATTACCTGCTGTAAGAGATTTTCCCTGTGGAAGATCAATGGTTACAAGTGAGTAAATACAGGTTACTCACCTGTAACAGGAGTTCTAGGAAAGGTATATGTTGTTCATCCACACTGTCTGGCAGGTTCCTTGCCGCTTTAAATCTTGCCGGAAGGTCTTCAAGCTGGCTCCTCCCACCCACCCGGGTGGTAAAACTGTCATCTCCACCCCATGACGCCAGATCTAGCCCGCTGGAAGCCAGGTTGTGCGTCGAAGTCGGGGAGGTCGGGTGGGTCATGTGGATAAACAACATATACCATTCCTAGAACTCCTGTTACAGGTAAGTAACCTGTATTTCTAGGGGACATGGATATGGTGTTCATCCACACTGTCTGGCAGACTCCTAGCAGTTCTCTGGGAGGAGGGAGGCAAGGCGCACACCCCCTACTTAGGGAATAAAAATTGGAGAACCGAGGCCCCAAAACCAGCATCCCGGCATGACTCAAGGTCGATGTGGTAGTGGGTGATGAAGGTGTGTGCTGACTTCCAGGTAGCAGTCCTACAGATTTCCTGGATAGGGACATCCCTGGAAGCAACCACCAATGCAGTGGTATGGCGGGTAGAATGAGCTCTTATCCCTCTGGGAGGCTCCATGCCCGCCAACCTATAGCAGAGATCTATGCAGGAGGCGACCCACCTGCCTATCGTCCGCTTGGCTGCAGATCTGCCAGGAGCGGCTTCAGCGTAGGTGACAAACAGCTGGCGAACCTCTCCCCGAACTTCAGCCGTCCGCTCCTTGTAATAAGCGAGCGCTCTTCTAGGGTCCAAAGTATGGAGCCTATATTCGGCCTCCGAGGTGTGATTGGGGTAGAACACCGGCAGAGTCAACATCTGGTTAAGGTGAAACTCCGACACCACCTTTGGAAGGAATTTCGGTTGGGGGTGCAGGATAACTTTGTCTCTGTGGAAGACCAGATAAGGAGACTCGATGGAAAGCACCTGGAGCTCTCCCATCCTTCTGGCTAACGTGATAGCCACCATGAAGGCAGTCTTCCACGACAGGTGAGAGATGTCACACCTGTGCATCAGTTCGAATGGCTTGCCCATGAGCTTAGCCAATACCAGCAGTAGATCCCATGGAGGTAGAGGTTCTCGACCGGAGGGGATATGTGATCAAGGCCTTTGAAAAAGCGCCTGACCACCTTCTCCTGTGCCACTGACTGCTTCCCAGCCCACGCCCGCTAAGTAGAGATGGCTGCCAGGTGCACCTTAAGGGTCGTCGACCGAAGCCCTAGCTTAGAAAGGGACCACAGGTAGTCCAGAATGCTTGCCAAGGAACAGGAGGAAGGGTCCAGTCCCTTGCCCTAACACCAAATGGAAAATCTCTTCCATTTGAAGGCGTAGCATTTTCTGGTCGACTCCTTACGGGACGCCTCAACAATGTTGAGGACCTCATCGGAAAGACCCAAGGCCTGGAACTCTAGCTGCTCAGGAACCAGGCCGTCAGGTGCAGGGATTGAAGGTCCGGATGGAATACCATCCTCTGATTGACTGAGATCGGAGCCTGGAGCTGAGACTGAGGAGATCTGGATACCAGAACTGGCGGGGCCAGCCTGGGGCTACCAGAATCACCGGCGCCATGTCCCTCCTCACCTTGAGAAGCACCTTGTGGATCAAGGGAAATAGGGGAAGGTGTAGAAGAGGCCCCGGGGTCCATGGCCTCGAGAAGGCATCCCCCTGCAGTGAGCCCTGCTGAGGGGGGCAGGCCTGAAACAATCTCAGCTTCGCATTCTCCCTGGAGGCAAACAGGTCCGCCTGAGGCGTGCCCCAGTGGGAGAAGAGATCTTGTACTACCTCCGGCAGGAGAGACCACTCGGCAGACACAGCCCCTATCCGGCTTAGGGCATCAGCCAGGGTGTTGGAGGCTCCTGCCACATGAATGGCGAGGAGATTCACCTCCAGGCTGCGCACGAGTGACCAAATGCGGAGAGCTTCCGTGCACAGGGGCGTGGAGCATGTCCCGCCCTGGCGGTTTAGATAATACATGGTCGTGGAATTGTCTGTCTGGACCTGAACCACTTGACTCCGTAGAAACGGAGCGAAGGCAGTGAGGGCTAGATGAACCTCTCGAAGCTCCAGCAGGTTGATATGGCATCGGGACTCCTGAGGGGACCAGGGGCCGTGCGCTCTGTGCTCCCCCAGATGGGCACCCCAACCCATCGGAGAGGCATTGGCCGATAGCGAGACCATCGGCTCGGGGCGGACAAATGGGATGCCCTCCTGCAGATGTGCTGGAATGGTCCACCACTGCAGAGTGTTCCACATCCCTGGGTCACTGTCACTAGCTGATCCAGCGGATGGAAGTGCTGTGATTATTGGCTGGCCAGCCCCCACTGAAGGGGATGCATGTACCAGCAGGCCCAACGGACCACGCTAGTGCAAGCCGCCATGAGGCCCAGGAAGCGCAGGAAGTCCCGGGCAGGGTGCGATTGCCCAACCTGAAATGATTGGGCAAAGGAGGAAAGAACCTTGGCCCTGTCCACCGGGAGCTGTGCTCTGGCTCGTAGAGAGTTGAGCTCTGCCCCGATGAATTGTATCACCTGCTTTGGTATGAGTTCCGACTTGGCCTTGTTGATGAGGAGGCCAACCTGAGAGCAAACCTGGAGGGCCAGATCTCTGGACCGCTCCACCTCTGCTCTGGAAGGGGCTGCAATCAGCTAGTCATCCAGGTAGGGGTACACCTGGACCCTTCAGCGCCGCAGGAATGCTGTCACCACTGCCATGCATTTGGTGAAGACCCTGGGAGCTAGGGAAAGGCTGAAGGGCATGGCCTGGAACTCGTAAAGGGATCCCTCCGCTCTGAAGTGGAGGAATCTCTGTGGGACAGACGGATTGGGACGTGAAAGGGAAAGGGGAAATTGTTTAACCAGGAAAGGCACACTAAGCCGAAGCTTGTTTCCAGGTGCGACCTGGGAGCACAAGGAAGTTAAGTGACTTGCTCAGGGTCACACAGTATGCAAGTGGAAGCTGTGGGATTCAAACCCAGGTCTGGTCTGCTGGATGTCACCAGATTTGCAGCTCAGAGCCTTACACCACTGCGCTATACTGCCTCCTGAAAGAACGTGTCCTGAAGGTCCAGAGAACAGAACCAAACGCCTCGTTCCAAGGATGGGATTATCTGAGCCAGAGTGACTATCCTGAAGGTCCGAGACCTCAGGAACCTGTTCAGGTCATGCAGGTCGAGAATGGGGCATCAGCCCCCCCCCCCTGTCCGTTTTGGGAACAGGAAGTACCTGGACACAAACCCCGGGTCCGAAGGAGGATCCGCCACATTCCTGATCACCTCTTTTTCGAGGAGCAGGGCAATATCGGCTCGGCGAGCCAACAGAGAGGCTGCGGACCCTGTAGCCCCCTGAGGGGCAACGGCTCGAAAGAGCAGGGCCTGCTCGAACTCCAGGGGCAGGCCCTTTCCTACCACCTCCAACATCCAACGGTCCATGGTGATAGCGGACCAGGCAGAAAGGAAGTGGCGGAGCCATCCCCCGGGGGGAGTGATGAGGCTGGGGGCAACACCCCTCAACCTGTCACTGGGCAGGCTCAGAGGAGGGACCGGCCGAGGGACCTTCTGAGCCTTTACCTCCCTGCTTCCTGTTGGAGGAAGCCGCGGGCTTGGGTTTGGAATGGCAAGCGTGAGCCTGCTGGTCCTGGTGCTGTTGGACCGGACGTGCCGCAGGCGCAGAAGGACAAAAGGGCTTGTGCTGCTGCTGTCGGCGGCCTTTGTCCTTCTGGGCGGAGGTGACCGAGTCCAGAGTGGCATTGGACTTTTCGATCCACTGGAGGTGACCCTCCACACCAGGGCCGAAGAGGTCGATCCCCAAGAAGGGGACATCTGCCAGTTTGTGCTGGGTATCCGCCGTGAAGGTGGATATCCTCAGCCACGCTCTGCGTTGCATGGCCACCGCGGCCACAACCGATCTGGCACAGGAGTGTCCGATGTCCAGAGCCGTTTGGAGCTGCTGCTTAGCCACTGCCCTACCCTGGTCCCGCACCTGCCAGATCGTGGTCTGCAGTTCAGGCGGGAGATGAGGGATCACCTCATCCAGGGAGCCCATGAGGGTGTGGAAGAAATGTGCCATCAGCACGGCCGAGTTGGCCTGACAGATGCCAAGGGAGGACGCAGCGTACACCTTGCGCCCAGCGTAGTCCAGCTTTTTGGACTCCTTGTCGGGGGGCTTGTCCACGTCCCTTAGCTGCCTCCCGAACGCCGGAAAACGCCATTGCTGACCAACCCCTCGGCCGAGGGGTGTTCCGAAGAACCGGGCAAAGAGCCAGTAAGGACCACATACTTCCTGGCCATCCTGGCTGAAGGCACAGGACAGGAAGCAGGCCGCTGCCAGAGCTCCAAGGCTGGGCCAACAATGGCTTCAGCCACTGGAAAGGCCTCCGTGGGTGAATCGCCTCGGTCCAGTATCTCTGTCAGGAGATACTTGGCCCGCTTGGATACAGGCTCAAGCTGCATCCCGGTGGACTCCGAGATGAGCCGAAGTAAACCCATGAAGGACAATGGGCTTTCGTCCATCGACTGGCCCCCGGAGGACTCCAGGTCAATGGGCCTGGAGAACAGGGAGGAGTCGTCATCGGACTCGGAGGAGTCCGCGAAGAGCTGCTTGGGGCCTGAGCCATCCTCCACCTGCCGAGGACAGTCGGGAGTGAGGGTGACTGACAACCTGTGGGGCAAGCCCTGACCTGACAGAGTCCTTGGTCGGCGACCCTGATTTCGGTTGTGGAGGCAGAGGTTCCACCACAATAGGTGGGGCAACTGGTTTCGGCCGAACAACCTGCCTAGGCTTGGACACCTCGGCTACAGCGAGGAGTGGTTTCGGCCGCTCAGGTGACAGCCACTTGATGGCCGGGGAAGGTGACGGCGTCGGCTTGTTCCCAGACAAAAGTAACTGCTGCCACATCAGGTCCTCGTAGCGTTGACAGAATTTGCGCCGAAGCCTCTCCTCTTCCAAGGAGGAAGAAGAGGACAAGTGGCGGCGCCGCTTACCTCGGTGCCGAGACAGACTGCTGATGTCGGCGGGATCGGCTGGACCGAGATGATGTCCGAGACCGAGATCCTCGGTGTTTCCGAGGACGGGTCTGGGAAGGGGTGGGGGACACCTGCTCTTCTCTTGGCTCGAAAGCCTTAACCAGGGACTGCGGCACCGGGGGGCGCAGGCAGGTGCTCGGTCTCCACTGGGGGAACCAGTGGAGAAGGGTTGTCGGCCTCACCAGTCGACAGCCCATCCGACGGGTCGAGAAATATCTTGACCGCTTCAACGGGTGTCTCGGCCAGCTGGCCTGACGGGGACGCCGTGAAGCCAGCGGCCTTAGCCGCAACCTCGACCGGAGTCGACAGTCGACTGTCCGGGGAAGGGGACCTCTTCCTCTCCCACAAACGCCAACGATGGGACTTACCCTTTGAGTCCATCTTTTTGGATCGAGAGGAATGTCCCAATGGCCCCTCTCCCTTCGTGGAAAGGGATTGACAAAGCTCCTTGAAAGAAGCTGAATATGAGGTACCCAGAGAGAGCGGGATAAATGCCGTGACCGAGGAAGAGGATGATGCGGCCTGGGCCGCCTCCTCCTCGAGGGCGATCATCTGCTCGAGTTGCTCAGCCGAGCCAGCTGCCGCGGTAACCACCCAACAGGCCTCCTTCGACTTAACCGGCGGGTAGCACTTCTCGGGGTGCCCAAGCTGTAACCGGGCAGCACGGTCCTCCAGGACATTGGCGGAAAATGAACAGCATGACTCGCAGGCCGGCGGGTCGTGTTCTAGGCAGAGGCAGTAGACGCACGTGGAGTGCGGTTCCGTCCTGGACATCTTCTGCCCACAACGGCACCGCCAAAATCCGGGAGTTGATTTGTCCATCGCAGCCACGAAGGAGAAAGGTGACCAAAGTCTTGAAAATTTTAAAATAAGTTTCAGGCGAACCGAAGAATTAGGATCCAGTCTACACGCAGAGCGTTAAGGAGGGAACCTGAGCTTCCAAGCGGTAAGGAAGATCTAGATCTGGTGTTGTGGGGCAGAGCAGAGAGTTTTACCACCCGGGTGGGTGGGAGGAGCCAGCTTGAAGACCTTACGGCAAGATTTAAAGCGGCAAGGAACCTGCCAGACAGTGTGGATGAACAACATATCCATGTCCCTAGAACTTATCTTTCTAGGGGCATGGATATAGTCCACTAGTCACACTTTGGCAAACTCCTAGCAGTTCTCCAGGAGGAGGAGGCAAGGTGCATACTCCTATTTGGTAAACACAGACTAGAGAACTGAGGTCCAAAAAGCAGCATCCCAAAGATATTCAAGGTCGATGCTGTAGGTGGCAAAGAAGGTGTGTGCTGAATTCCAGGTAGCAGCTGTGCAGATTACCTGGACAGGGATGTCCCTGGAAGCAGCCACCGAGGTAATGGTGTGTCTGCTGGAATGAGATCTAAGCCCTACCGGAGGCTCCCTACCAGTCAACCTATAGCAGAGGTCAATGCAGGATGGTATCCACCTGCCAATCATCTGATTTGCTGCCGGTCTGCCAGGTGCAACTTCTGCGTATGTTACAAACAGCTGGCAAGCCTCACCCCAAACTCCAACTGTGTGATCCTAGTAAGACAGCACCCTCTGTAGGTCCAGATTATGGAGCCTGTGGTCATGCCTCTGAAGAAGGGTTGGTAAAGTATAGCAGAAGGTTAATCAGCTGGTCAAATTTAAACACCAATACCAGCTTTGGGGGTAATTTTGATTGGGGGAGAACGACAACCTTGTCCTTGTGGAAGACCAGGTAAGAAGACTCCAATGAGAGTGCCTGGAGCGCACCCATCCTTCTGGCTGACGTGACTGCCACCAGGAAGGTCGTCATCCATGACAGGTGTTAGGCATAGGCTCACACTTATGCACAGGCTCAACTGGCTTGCCCAAGTGCACGGCCAGCACCAGCAGTATTTCGCATGGTGGTGGCAGTTCATGCAATAGAGGGGACAAATAGGCCTACTGGCATAGAAGAGCTACCGCTCGCAACGCCGATGACTTGAGTTCGGGAATGGGCCTGAGCTGTTGGAGGCTGGCCGGGTGGGGAGGATTAAGCATTCCATAGAATGTGCTCCAAGGGTTGGGGGGCTACTGTTCCCACTGTAATACTGTCACCTGGGTGACCACTGGAGGTAGTGTAGCCGTGAACACCAACAGGATGGGAGGGGGTGACATCAGCTGGGAGATCGCGCTCTGTGTCCGCATCACTTATGGTCTCTCTCTATGTGCATGCCAATGTTGCCAGGGGATCCCTGCAATCGGGGACAAAAGCTTGGCCCTGATGCTGGCCTCAGGTGGGACTCCAGTATATCCTGGATGGTCCTTGCTGCCACTGCAAGCCATCCAATGAGGTGTGTGACTGGGGTTGTAGCAGACCACCCCTGCCTCTGCCCACAGTGTAAACCGAGGCTCTGTGGGTGCAGGCTGTGGTAAGATATTTGGGGAAGGGGATGTGGATGGCCCTGTGGCTCCTAGTCAGAGAACTGACCGAGAGATTCGGGGGCATAAAGTATAAACTGAAAAAACAAACCAAAAAAAAAAACACATCAGAGGGGACAGGTGATTCAGACCTTTGAAAAAGCACCCAGCCACCTTCTCCTGGGCCGTCAGTTTACTAGCCAATGCCTGGTAAGCAGAGATGGCTGCCAGGTGCACCTTAAGGGTCTTTACTCGCAGTCCTAACTGAGAAAGGGACCAGAGGTTACTATGCCAGAATACTTGCCACAGGGCAGGCAAGAGGATTAAGCTCCTTGTTCTGGCACCAAATACAGAACCTCTTCCATTTAAACACACAGCATTTGCGAGCAGACTCTTTTGGGAGGCCTCCACAGTCTGGAACACTTCTTTTGACAGAACCAAGACCTGGAACTCTAACCACCCAGGAACCAGACTGTGTGGTACAAGGATGACAGGTCTGGGTACAGGACCATCCCCTGTTGTCTTGTCAGTAGATCCAGTAGAAGAGTCAGCTGCCACAGAGGTCGGCTGCCGAGGCTGAGGAGATACGGATACCAGGACTGCCTTGACCAGTCTGGAGCTATACGGATTATCTGCACTCTGTCCTTCCGGGCCTTGACCACTATCTTATGGATCATAGGAAAGGGAGGGAGGGAAGGTGTACATGAGGCCTGGTGTCCAGGGCCTCGCAAACGCATCCCCCAACATTGTCCTGGATTGCAGAGAGCAGGCTCAAAACAGCCTCAGTTTGGCATGCACCCAGGTGGTAAACAAATCCACACCAAAGGAATGCCCCACAGGGAGAACAGGTGGTTCACCATCTCCTGAATTAGGGACAACTCATATGATGTCTCTCCTACCCAGCTGAGAGTGTATTCCACCTCACTGTTCACTCCGCAACATGGATCACCAGGAGATCTGTACCCAGGCTGCACATGAGGGTCCAGGTGCGGAGGGCCTCCCTTCACAAGGGAAGGGAGTGTGTTCCACCCTGTCTGTTCAAGTAGAACATGGTCGTGGTGTTGTCCGCCTGGACCTGCAAGACCCAATCCCCAACTAGAGGAGTGAATTCCATCAGAGCTCGCTGTACTGCATCCACCAGGTTTATTTAGTTCTGGGACTCCCAGGGTGACCAGAAACTACGGACTCTGTGGTCTCCAAGGTGTGCTCCCCAACCCACCAGAAATGCATCCATTGTGAGCTGTTCTTCCAGTGTAAAGAAAGATCTGATGTCAATGGCAGGTGTCAGGGGTATTCCATCCAGGTGGTGTGAGGAGCTTAGCTTCAAGACATCAGATGAATCAGCACTTCCAGTGGAACTGCCAGAATGTGGGATAGTGAACTGTATCTATGACTCTAGAAAAATTACAGTTTAGCTCGGAATACATCACTACTGGAAATTCTCTATCTAAAAGACTATGCTAGGGAGGATATGAGGGGGCATATACTGAAACTAGGAAGGGATAATTATAAAACCTATAGAAAAAGGGGATGGTTCTCACAAAGGGTAGTAGCTAGGTAGAATAGTTAGCCAGAGGAAGTGGTGCATACTAGGAACTTGCACATATTGAACGATAGACTTTACAGACACATGAAGAATGGGGATAACCACAGAAACTCAGTGTGAACTACCAGGCATTTAAAATGGACAAGCTGCCTTTTTTGCCTGTAACCTTATGTTCTTACTGTATGTACATCAGCAGAACAAAATTGTCCCACATTTTACATAATGCAGAAAACAGGAACAGACCTTGACTCCACTAAGGAAGTGGAAGTGAGCCATGAAGTGCCAGGGAACTAGTGTGCACTCTGGAAAATAAATTTGCATTGGCAATTACTTTCTGGCTTTGTGTGTGCTTTGTTTTCTTGTATTCCACATCATTATCATCGCACTGACAAAGCAGCCCCACCTGTCCTGGTTGCACACAGTCTTTTGTTGTGGCTACATTCTAAATACAGTGCCTTCAGAAAGTATTCACCACCCCTTGGATTTTGTCACATTTTGTTGTGTTATTACCAGAATTTTTAATGCATTGAAATAATTTGTTTCCCCCTTGATTCACACAGCATACTCAACAATTGAAAGGGGCAAAAATATTTGTATTGTGTAACAAAAATGTATGAAACATTAAAAACTGAAATATCTTGTTTACTGAAGTATTCACCCCCGAGTCAATACTTTGTAGAAGCGCCTTTGGCAGCAATTACAGCTTTGAGTCTTCTTGGGTATGTCTGTATCAGCTTTGCACATCTGGATTTGGGGATTTTCGCCCATTCTTCCTTGCAGATTTGCTCAAACTCTGTCAAGTTGGATGCGGAGCATCGGTGAACCGTAATCCTGAAGTCTTTCCACAGATTCTCAATGGGAATCAAGTCTGGGCTTTGGCTGGGCCACTCAAAGACATTCACCTTCTTATTCTGAAGCCACTCCAGTGTTGCTTTGGCTGTATGCTTGGGGTCGTTGTCGTGTTGGAATGTAAATCTGTGCCCCAGTCCAAGGTTTACTGCACACTAATGCAGATTCTCCTCAAGGATGTGCCTGTATTTGGCTCCATTCATTGTTCCCTCTATCCTGACAAGTGCCCCAGTCCCTGATGCTGAAAAGCATAGAAACATAGATTTTGACGGCAGATAAGGACCGCTTGGCCCACCCAGTCTGCCCATTTACCTACCTATTGGATAAGCTGCAGATCTTAGTTAACCAGCAGCCTACTTCTTCCTACCCCCACCCCCTAGAATTGCCTTATGACTGTCCCATGCATGCTTGAATTCCACCACTGTTTTTGACTCCACAACCTCCTCCGGAAGGCGCTCCATGCATCCACAACCTCTCTGTGAAAAATACTTCCTTAAATTACCTCTGAGCCGCCCCCCTTCTATCTTCAAATTGTGCCCCTTGTTCTTGCACACCTCTTTTTTTGAAAGATGCTACCCTCTTGGACTTTGTTGATTCTCTTGAGATACTTGAAAGTTTCTATCATGTCCCCCCTCTCCTTCCTTTCCTCGAGGCTCTACATATTCAGCTCCTTAAGTCTCTCTTCATATGTCTTCCGGTGCAGACCCTGCACCATTTTAGTTGCCCTCCTTTGGACAGCCTCCATCCTGTCTATGTCCCTGGAGACTGGGTCTCCAGAACTGCATGCAGTACTCCAGATGGGGTCTCACCAACTGTCTGTACAGAGGATAATAACTTCCTGTTTTCTACTGGTGATGCCTCTCCCTATGCCTCCCAGTATCCCCAGCCCTCCTTGCTGCCCTCTCACATTGCTTGCCCACCTTTAGGTCATCTGATATGACTACCCCAGGTCCCTTCCATTTTTGTTGTTATGTATCTCACCCCATTGTGTACTCTTCCCCTGGGTTTTGTTTCCCAGGTGCATTACCTTGCACTTCTTAGCATTGAATCTAAGCTGCCATACATTTGACCATTCCTCTAACCTTGCCAAGTCCCTTCTCATCCTTTCCACCCCACTTGTGCATCAACTCTGTTGCAGATCTTGTGTCATCTGCAAAGAGACATTTTTTCCTTCCAGTCCCTCTGCAATGTCGCTATAAAGACATTGAAGAGGACCGGGTCCTAATACTGAACTCTGCAGTACCCCACTAGTAACCCCCTTTCTTCCAGAGTGGACTCCATTTACTATTACTCTCTGTGTCCTATTCTCCAGCCAATTCTTTACCCAGGCTGTCATCTTGGGACCCACTCCCAGGCTGGCTAACTTGTATATTAATCTTTTGTGTGGGACTGTGTCAAATGCCTTGCTAAAGTCTAGGTAGGCCATGTCCACAGCCCTTCCCTGATCTACTACTTTGGTCACCCAGTCAAAGAAATCTATCAGATTTGTCTGGCATGACCTTCCCACTGTGAATCCATGCTGCCTTGGGTCCTGAGCCCCTCTGGCCTCTAGATACTCAACAATTCTTTCCTTCAGAAGTGATTCCATCATTTTCCCTACCACTGAGGTTAAACTAACAGGTCTGTAGTTTCCTGCTTCTGCCTTGCTCCCACTTTTGTGAAGGGGAATCACATCTGCCCTCCTCCAGTCCTCGGGTACCACCCCATCCTCCCATGATTTGTTAAAGAGGGTAGTCAGTGGTGTCACTAGTTCTACCCTTAGTTCTTTCAGAATTCTGGGATGAATCCATCAGTCCCCATTGCTTTGTCCACCTTCAGTTTTAAGAGTTCTTTCAGAACCCTTTCTTCTGTAAATGGGCTGGTATCAACTTCTGTATCCAGAGTGTTTCTACTGTTTGTTTTAGGTACCCCTCCCTCTTCCTTTGTAAATACTGAGCAAAAATATTTGTTTAGTATCTCTGCCTTTTCACAGTCACCCCTGCCCACCCTCCTCCTTATTAAGCTCACTAGCCCTCCCTTGGTCTTCCTTCGCTTCTTGATGTACCTATAAGGTTTATCCCCTTCTTAACTGAGTTGGCTATCTTTCCTCGGTTTGGGCCTTTGCTGTTCTGACTGCCTTCCCAGCTTCCTTTTGCTTTAACTGATACAGTTCCCTGTCCTGCTCCTTCTGTGATTCCTTGTACTTCCTGAATGCTTTCTTTTTCTCTTGAACCTTCACTGCCACTTCCTTTGAGAACCATAGTGGTTTCTTACATCATTTCGTTTTGTTAATTTGCTTCACACAAAGGCTTGTTACCTCTGTGATGGCAGTTTTTATTATTCCCCATTGTTCTTCCACCCCTCCTTCCTGCCCATTTGAGAGTGCATTCCTTAGGCACTCACCCATTTTGGCAAAGTCAGCCCTCCTAAAGTCCAGTACTTTTGCCTTTGTATGGCTTGACTCTATTGCTGTGTTTATTGTGAACCATACTGTTCGATGGTCGCTGGTTCCCAGATGGCTACCCACTTCTACATCTGTGATCCTCTCTTCATCTCCATTTGAGAGAACCAGGTCTAAGATTGCTCCCTCTCGAGTGGGCTCCAATACTAGTTGTCTAAGGCATGCCCCTTGTAGGGCATCTAGAATAACCCCACTCTTTGAAGTGGCTGCTGCAACTGCATTCCAGTTAACATCTGGCATATTCAGATCACCCATCAGCAATATCTCCCCTTTTTCTGCCATTCTAAGTATTCTTTCTATCATTTCCTTGTCTATTTCCTCCCCCTGAGAAGGGGGTCTGTATACAACCCCTGTGCGGATTGTGGTGCCATTGCCGGTCTCCAAATTTACCCACAGTGCTTCTTCTCCTCCCTGTTTTCCATTTTGTTCTGTTGCTTTGATTCCTTCCCTTATGTAAAGAGCTACTCCTCCTCCTCTTTTACCCTCCCTGTCCCTCCTGTAGATAGTGTATCCTGGTATGTTTATGTCCCAGTCATGGTTTTGTGTGTACCATGTTTCTGTGACTGCCACGATATCCAGATGTTCCTCCTCCATCAAGGCCACTAATTCAGGAAGTTTGTTACTCAGAATACGGGCATTGGTACTCATTGCTCTCCATTTTTTGATGGCTTTACCTTCTTTTGCAGCATCCCCCATTGACCTGTCTACCTCGGTCTTTTTCTTATTTAGTACCCTGTTTTGTAGGGAGAGGCTGGGATTTTCCTGCTGCTTATCAGTGCCTCCCTCTTGACTAGTTTAAAAGCTTGCCAATGAAGCATTTAAACCGATTGCTCAAAAGACTTGTTCCCTTCCTGGACAGATGCAGACCATCCTGCCAGTATAGGCTGGTGTCCCTCCAGGTGGAACCCCAGTCCCCAATGAAGCCAAACCCCTGTGCTCCACACCATTTTTTCAACCATTCATTAAACTGCATGGTGCAAAGTACCCTCGCCTCACTCGTGCCATTGACAGGCAGCACCTCAGAGAAGGATATCGTGTGTGCTACTTGTCTTAGGTCCCTCCCCAATTCTACAAAGTCCTTCTACACTGCTCTAATCTCATGGTGAGCCAAGTCATTTGTCCCTAGGTGGACAATGACGTCCAGCTCAGACTCCCATGCAGCTGTTCTCATGATCCTGAGGATGCGCTTCCTGTCTCTCAAGCCATGGCACCAGGCAGGCACCCTTCAGTTTTCCCTGCTCCCCCAGTTCCTATCCCCTAATTGTTGAGTCCCCACCAGGAGCTGCTTCCTTTCTTGTGGTGTCCTCTGCCTCCTTCCTGTGGGCCTCCCTTGTGACAGTTGTCCTCAGCCTCCTTAGTCTCCTCTGCAGGTGCATCCATAGGGGAGCTATGTTCCCCCCGAATGGTGTATGGATTGTGGTGTGGAACAACTGACTGGGTGTGCCTCTGTTCCACCATCCTCACCCTCCCTGAGCCCACTGTGGTCCAACTGCTGTGCTTTCTTCACAACCTCTGAGGTAGTGGTGGTGGTGGCTCTGGTGCTCCCTGGATGGGGGAGGTTCCTTCCTACCGTCCAGTGTAGCCTGGGGGAAGGTCCCTTACTACTGTCCAGTGTGGCCTGAAGGACGGGCAACTTCCTCCCTCAGGGCAGAGGTTGTCTGCAAATAAGGCAGCATCTCAGCCTCCAGAAAGACTCCCGAAGACTGCTGCCCCACAGCCATTACATTGCACTACTCCCTACATTTTTTTTTTATTTTTTGTGTGTGTGTGTGATTGGTTTGTAATATAGAAATATATATACATATATATGTATATCTATCCATATATATATATATATATATATATATATATATATATATATATATATATAACATATATATTATACAATGTATGCTTATATTGTCAGTGCAGTGTGCTAGAGAGGATATGACAGTGATATGCACCTTGCACTCTTGAGGAAATGATGTCAGAACCCCAGGTATAAAGGAACTATTTCAGGGGTGGGTGGGGTGAGGGTGGAAGGGTTAGGCCTAAACTGTGCCCTCACAAAACAATCAGCTAAAAGCTCTGACCCACCGCTGCGATGAGTGCCTTCCTGTCAGCAAGATGCCCTACACAACAATTTGACAGAGAAAACACCCTGCTAATCAAACAGAGAAAAATCCACACATCCAAGTCAAACACAGGTAAACCTCCCCAGCCCCAAAACAGGCCTGGTGGTTTTGCTCTGAAAGCTGTCAGCCCCAAAATAAATCAGCTGTGCTTTAAACTCTTCCTGCACTGAAAATGTTAAGAATTGTAACAAACAAACGTAAACCTAGATCCACCTCCCTCTGTTGCTTGAAAGACTGTCTTTTCCTGTTTCACACTGCAGGTTTTTCTATGACCACTCCTTAACCACAGTAACTTTTTTAAAAATAGTTTAACTATCACAAACTCCTACGCACCAGTAAATTATTTAAAAATAGTTTCTGTCCCAAAATCCTAGTAGTCAATCCAGCTACCCCCAAGGGACAACCAAAATACAGTATTCAAACACTTATGAAGTTACTTCCAAGGTAAGCAGAGTTTGCAAGCTTCTTTTTTCAACTCCTCAGCCCTGTAATTTATTTAAAAATAGTTTAACTGTCAGAAAATCCTAGTAGACAATCTAGCTACCTCCAAGGATCTACCCAAATGCAGTATTTAAATCCTTCTGAAGTTACTAACAAGATAAACAGAGTTTGCAAGCCTCTTCTTGGTTAAACACTAAATAAATATGTAAATAAAAAGCAACTACCAAGGGTAGTTAGTTTCACCTCCCACAGAATTAAGCAAAAGTGCACGTTTGTTGCAGATATCAAGTGCAATATAGAATTTCTCACACAGCTCGCAGTTGAATAAAGAAGTAGTGTCCTTCCAGGTCCAGAAAATGTGCTTAACATAACATGATGCTGCCACCACCATGCTCCAAGGTAGGGATGGTGTTACACGGGTGCTGAGCTGTGTTTGGTTTGCGCCAGACATAGCGCTTTGCATTCAGGCCAAAGAGTTCAATTTTTTGTTTCATCAGCCCAGAGAATCTTTTGCCACATGGTCTCAGAGTCTGCCATATGCCTTCTTGCAAACTCCAGGCATACTATTATGTGGCCTTTTCTCAGGAGTGGCTTCCGTCTAGCCACTCTCCCACAGAGGCTACATCTGTGAAATGCTGCAGAGATTGTTGTCCTCTGGACAGGTTCTTCCATCTCAGCCATGGAACTCTGTAGTTCTGTCAGGGTGGTCATTGGGTTCTTGGTCACTTCCTTGACCAAGGTCCTTCTTGCCCAGTTGCTCAGTTTGGGAGGACGACCTGCTCTAGGAAGAGTCTGGGTGGTTCCGTAATCTTTCCATTTCCTACTGATGGACTTGACTGTGCTCCTGGGAACTTTCAACACCCTAGAAATGTTTTTATACCCCTCCCCAGATCTATGCCTCCTCACAATTCTATCACGGAGTTCTACAGACAGCTCCTTGGTCTTCATAGTAGAGTTTCTGCTCTGACACGCACTGTCAGCAGTGGGACCTTATATAGACAAGTGTATTTCCTCTGAAATCATGTCAACCATTTGAAATGACCACAGGTGGGCTCCATTCAAGTTTTAGAGTGATCTCACAAGGAAATTGGATGCACCTGAGCTCAATTTGGAGTGTTGTAGCAAAGGGGGTAAATACTTATCAAATCAAGACATTTCAGGTTATTATTTTAAATTACACGTACAAAAAATTCCAGACGTTTCATTCCACTTTGACATTATAGAGTAATTTGTGTAGATACGGGACAAAAAAATCCCATATAAATGTATTTTGAGTTTGCAACATCACAAAATGTGACAAAATCCAAGGGGGGTGAATACTTTCTGAAAGCACTGTAAACCTTAAACTTCATGCCATTCCATAGGTACATAGATACTTAGACACTGTCGGGAGATAAGGGCGTATGGCCCACCCAGTCTGTCCATTTAAGCTTATAAGTTCACTTTATGTTTCTCTAGAAGTCTGTTGCCCCTTACCTCTGACTTCCAGAATTCCCTTATGTCTATCCCATGCATTCTTAAATCCCGTGATTGTTTCAGCCCTCACCACTTCCTCTGGCAGGGTGTTCCACTTGTCCACCACCCTTTCTGTGAAGAAATTCTTCCTCACGTTTCCTCTGAATCGCCTTCCCTCCAACTTCATCCCATGCCCGCTAGTCCTGGAACATCTTTTTCTCCGGGAAATAGTGTATTCCTCATTCTGTTCCTCCCTGTAAGATACCTGTATGTCTCCATCATATCCCCTCTCTCCCTCCTCTCCTCCAGAGAGTACATATTCAGGTCCTTCAGCCTGTTCTCACAGGACTTGTGATACAATCCCTGTACCATTTTTTTGCCCTCCTCTGAACCTCCTCTACCCTATGTCCTTATGCAGGTAAGGTCTCCAGAACTGTACACTGTACTCCAGGTACGGCCTCACTAGTGTCTTGAATTATGGAATTATGACCTTCCTTTTCCTGCTGGTGATGCCCCTGCCTATGCATCCCAGCGTCCATTATTCATTACTGGGGGTATGAATACGAAAACCAGAGCTTTGTTCCTTACAGTTAGTCTACAGCTGAGGCTTATTCTGGCATTGAAGTCACTATGCCCTGTTTATAACACAAGGGTGCACACTCTTAAGCTGGTGGGTGGGGTGGTTTAGGAGGGAGGTCAGGAAGCACTTCTTCACAGAGAGGGTGGCGGATACTTAGAATGTGCTGCCAGAACAAGTGATCTCACTGAAGACAGTGGGCAGCTTTATGATAGACATGGGGGAAGGTAAGGATCATGGGTAGGAAGGATGGGCGGAGTGAGTAGTGGGTCAGGGACAGTAGTTCAAACTGTGGACCCTGCAATACAAGCAGACTAGATAGATCGAATGGCCTTCTTCTGCTGGTTTCTTCGTAAGTTTGTATGTTTATGGCATCACAGTAATTTCCATAGCAACAGGCTGTCACATCGCTAGTCTGCTCTAGGGTTGCCGATTTCCTCACTAGCAACAATACTCTCTCCCCGCTTCAAGATGATTTTATGAAGAACCACTCTATTGCATCCTCCTTACTGCGGGTCACACATATTTTCTCAGGAATGGATCTGGGTCACATCACTGCTGCCATCTTTATTGACTTGGCAAAAGTATTCGACTCGGTGTCCTACACAATCCTACTCAGCAAGCTCCACTCTGCTGGCTCAGTGCCACCAGTAGTGAACTGGATCAGTTCCTACCTCATGGATAGGAGTCAGTTAGCATTGTATAACTGCTCTGCTGAGCTCTGAATCTGGCTGTATTGCATTGTGTTTTTATTCCCATTGACAATTTCTTTGGTATATGTTTTTATAATATCCTGTTCCTCGGGTCACACCTGGAAACAAGCCTTGGCTGGCTCAGTGCACCTTTTCTAGTTACCAAAGTTTAAATAAATAAATAAAATATCACAAGCAGGGCTCTACAACTTCAGCTCCAGACTAGGCCTCAGCTGTACATACACTGTAACACAGAAACATTGACCATGACGGCAGAAAAAGACTAGAGGTGCATCCAGTCTACCCAAACTACCTATAATCCTTGGAGCCTATTTTTCCTCCAGGGTACTAACCCTCCCTGTCATATCCCCATTCTCCTCCCTGGTCTTGTTGCTCCGGGCGACCACTATTCCCTTCATTCAATCCCATGCCTCCTTGAATCCTCCATGTTTACACCCACCACCTTGCCTGACAGACTGTTCCGAGGTTCCCCCACCCTTTCAGTAAAGAAGTACTTCCTCACGTCCCTCCAGTTAATCTCCACTCATGACCATGTAACCTTGAGTTGGTAATGGTATTCAGGGTAAATAAATCCCCACAGTTTACCTTGTTAATTCCTTTAAGGAACTTGCAGGTCTCTATCATAACTCCCCTCTCCCTTCTGGTTTCCAGTGAGTACATATTTAGTACCCTGAGGTAGTCCTCGTAGGATCTGCTCTGCTGGCCCTGAACAATTTTTGTTATTCTGCACTGTACTGTTTTCAATCTATCCCCATCCTTTCTAAGGTGAGGACTCCAGAACTGGGCACAGTACTCCAGGTGAGGCCTCACCAGGGTTCTGTAGAGGTGAAGTATTACCTCTTTTCTTCTGCTATCAATACCCCTCCTGATGCATCCCAGTATCCTGTTAGCCCCTGTAAGAGACGAAGAGCTAGTTTTTATGTAGATGTCCTTAACCCATTCTTACTAGTAGTGCCATATGTTGTCGGAACCATCTATTGCTTAACTGATCCAAGATGGCCGCACAAGATAGTTAAAGAAAAAATGTCCTAAGTAAGCTCTCCCTTCCCCAAAGCCTTACCTCCTGAATAGGGTTTTTGCAAGAAGAAATACCTTTTTTCCCATTCCAATTTACTAATTTTAGTTTTGTAAACTCTGCAGTCATACAACATAGTGGGCACTGCAAGGCAACAAAACAAAAGCCACTCTGCTGTCGGTGTGCTTGAATCACTGAGCACAGTATGAAAACAAAAAGAAACTGCAACAGCCACTAGATAGTTGCCTAAATGTTTTAATTCATAAAAATCAAAAGGCAATTTACAGAATATAATGTGCAAAGTCGCAGTGACGCTAGGGTACTAAAAAAGTGCCACGACTGGTTTCGCTTCTTCAAGGAAGTCAAGTGTATGGCAAGCCTATCCTTTTATAGTTAGTAAGTGCTTAAAGTGATAGTGCATACTAAGTCACTACAGCGCTTAAAACCAAACACCACAAGGTAACTTACTCTGGATGCAGCTTCACATTATTATACCAGTATCGTAATTGCTTAATCTAATTTGATTTTCAAGAGACTTTAAGAAAAGTTTCCTTTTGTATATATTTTTTTTACAGGGGGAGAAAAGTGCTTTATCATGTTCTGTATTTTTCAGCCTTATTGCACAAGTTTCCTTCTTAGCCTTCAACCTGAAGTCACTCTCCTCCATGAACACCAAAGAGGCAGAAACGTGCTCTATAAGAGATAAGAATAATACTCTGGTAAAGCACACAGAGGGTTGCAAAAAAGGCCAGAGACAGGATTTCAGATTCTGTGGCCGTGAAAAGGTCACTGTGGGCCAAAGGACTGGCAACCTTGAAACTCACATTCTCCAAAGAGAAGCATTTTGGATGTTTCAGTTAGGAGCCTTGACACATCCTGGTCAACGTGACCAATCTGACATAATGCCCTGCCTTAGATAAATATTGGGCTTATTCTAATCTTTACTCCAGTAATATGCAACTTAGCAAGGATGTCAACGTGCGTATCTGTCTTCTCCACCGGAACAAGCAATGCCTCCCCCATGATGCACTACAGCTTGCCATCTCCACCTCAGTCCTGTCACTCATAGATTATGGTATCATTATCTATGGTGCGGCCGATAGCACATCCCTCAACAGGATCAAAGTTGCTCTGAAGAAGGCCTGCAGGCTGGCCACTGGCTGTGACCGGCTCACGCACACCTACACGCTCTATGCCAGTTTCAAGTGGCTAAACTTTGCTGATTGCCTAAAATACCAGACCTGTCTTTTTGCCAAGAAAATCACAGCTGGCCTCATGCCCTCTGCCCTTGCCCCACTGCTTATGCCACCTACTACTACCAGATGCACCTGTCATTCAGAGAAAACTCCTTACCAGATCCCTCTTTGTAAAACTTCCATGAGTCAAAGGTACTTTAGGTACAGGGCCCCACTCTAGCTGAATTTACTACCCAAATCGATCATCTCAGAGCATAAACGGGGCCTGTTCAAATCCCACCTCTGTAACCACATAGCACAGGCCTCAGCCTGCGACTGCACCTGACCCCCCCCCACACAGCTTTGGCTGTGTCATGACAATGGGCCCCCTTGGTCCTGCCAGTAGGTATCTGTACTTGTTTGCTGGCCTCAGTGGCCGCTGTCTAATTCCCACACACTGGCCTGCACTGTCTAGCACCTGCCTATGTGTGGCACCATTGTAAATACTGTACTTTCTAAATTTCCATTTGTACCAATCTTCTGTATTACTTTTATTTTATTTATTGAATATATTGGATTTACAACCGTTGAGTCACAGACTCATTTTCAAAGGTTCCTCGTCAAGAGTACAATACAGATCAATAAGCAAGCAGTATACAATAATAGAAAGAGGTAAAAAAAAAAAAAAGGAAAAAAAAAACGGTATGAACAGTACATTCAATAATGAGGATGGCGCCTATACAATTGGGTAGCTATACAAGTCCTTGTCCCCACATTGTCCCCACTCTCCCTCGGAAAGATGAAGCTGGCACTACCTATATTATGTGCCATCTCCCTAACTACTGCGCTGGTATTGACAGACTTCTGTGCAACAGTGCTGGCCTGCGATCAACAGCGCCTCTCCTTCCTCTCATTCTCCCCCTCTCCCCTGTCTCAACCCTCGTCACTCACCATTAGGGATAAGTCCACCCTGGGGTACATCTCTCTCATCCTACTCACTAAAGGAGAATGCAGCCTTCTTGGCCACTACCTGGTTAACCTCTCCTGGTCTCCTATTCCCTCCTGCCCATAAATTCTCCTATTATCACTACTCTCCCTTGTTGGGGACATTGAATGCAACTCTGGCCCAACAAACTCCCATATCACCCCCACCTCCAGCATCTGGACAAACACCCCTGGTCTTAAAATCGCACATATCAATGTCTGCAGCCTTCCATCTAAATTCACTGACCTTGAGGCTTGGATTGAGCTACACAAGCCCCATATTCTAGGACTCACTGAAACATGGCTAAAGCCACACCACACTGAAAACACCTTCAAAATACCTGGCTACTCTTAACTACGCCTCTACAGGCCAGGCAGGAAAAAAGGTGACAATGTGGCCCTGCTCCTAAGGGAACCCCTCTCAGCTGGCATTGTCCTACACTCCGACCCCTCCTCACCTAGTGAATGGCTACTCTCCGAATTGACCTTGGGATCCTGCAAGAAACTCTGTTTTGGCTGCTGACTACAACTCCACCCCCCCCCCGTGAGTGGAACCATTGGACTCACCAGCCTCCTCCAAGGCCTGAGCTCTCTAACTCCCCATAGGGAATCTATCCTTCTCGGCGACTTTAATCTAAACTGGCTGAGCTGCCACCAGCCTGACTATATATCCCTGTTAAAGCAGCATAACCTGGTGCAGGTGATCACTCTTCCCACCAGACTTAATCCACGTTCAGCCACCCAAACTCTACTAGGCTGGATCCTCATAAACAGGGAGGACCGAGCATTACACGCTGGCACCATGGCTGACTCTGTAAGTGATCATTCGCCGACCTGTCTCCTCTGGTCTTCCAAACTAAAGCACCCCCCACCCAAATACCTATCTCTAAGAAATTTCAGCTGCCCAGTCTCCACAAATCTCTTCGAGGAGGCCCAGTCCTGGACTGGTCCACGCTTTTCCTTTCCAATGTAGCCATGGCAGTTTCCACATTTACCCAGACTCTACTAACACTCCAGGACTGCTTTTTCCCTGTCACTACCAGACGGGTCAGAGGCGGGTGCTCGCGTTGGGTCTCCAAAGACCTCCTAACCTTTATGAAGGCCAGAGACCATGCCTGGTCCACTTTCAAAGCAACCTCCTCTCCTGCCCTCTGGGATGCTTACAGGCGCATGAGGAACAAATGTAAACAACAGGCCAAATTTTTGAAACAGACCCACTTCCACAACCTGCAAAAGGCCAACCCTGGAGACCCTAGAACATTCTGGGACTCAATCAGCTCCCTCGTAAACCCCCACTCCAGCTACGCTGCACCACATCTCAACTCCCAGGATGGGCTGCTGACCGACCCTCATGATGTGGCCAGTGTCTTCAACTGTAAGTTCACCAACTTATCGATGTACCTAAATAAGCTGCCAACTGCCCAACCTCAAAGCCCGGCCCCAATATCTGACACACTACCATCCTCCTCCAGCTCTGCCACTCACCTGCAAATACCCCCATTCTATTTTAAAGCCCTCTCTATACATGATACAGTGAAGCTACTCAAACATCTACCTAACCATGGCTCCTCCGGATCTGATGGCCTATATCCAGTCTTTCTTAAGCTGATCTCTTCGGCGATTGCCAAGCCACTCACCTTCATCTTTAACCTTGCCCTTTCCACCTCCTCCATGCCTGACCCATGGAAGATAGCTAAGGTTATCCCCATTCTTAAATCCGGTGACCCCAAATCCTCCGACAATTACCATCCAATAACCATCCTCCCTCATCTCAGTAAACTACTCAAGAGAGCAGTCCACAATCAGCTCACTGAGTACATAAGCAAATATACCCTCTTATGCAACCAACAGCATGGCTTTGGCAAGAATCATTCTACCGCCACTGTCCTCACACTACTGACTGACCACATCCTCTCTAACATGGATAATGGTAAAGCCTCCAGGGCTGTCTTCATCGACCTCTCAAAGGCTTTTGACATGGTTAACCATGCTCTCCTTACCTCCAAGCTTAGCCTCCTTGGTTGTTCTCAGAAAGTCACAAGTTGGTTCACTAGCTACCTTACTGATCGCTCCCAATTCATGTGTATCGGTCAAACCTGCTTCCCCACCCTGCCTGTCTCTGTGGGGGTCCCTCAAGGCTTAATCCCGGGTCCCCTCCTTTTCTCCTTATTTGTTAATGCACTTCCCTTGGACTGCCTCAACTGTAACTCTCTCCTGTATGCCAATGACCTTGTCCTCTTCCACAGTGACAAATCCACGGCCGCAATTTCCTCAGTTCTCTCACACAACTATGCTGCAGCCCACAGCTGGTTCTCAAAAAACCTCTTCTTAGTAAATGCCAAAAAAACTAAATCCATGCTGTTTGGATCTAAGCCCTTCCTGGCCAAAACTAAAAGCCACGCCCCCTTACGCATTCTCACCCCAGATGGTACAGCCCTGGAGGACGTCAACACCTACAAATGCTTATGAGTACTGCTCGACCCCTCCCTCACCTTCACTGAGCATGCAAATTCCCTTGTCAGAAGGTTCCATCAAAAGTTAGGTGCCGCCTATAGATTCAGGCAATACCTTACCCCTGAAGCTAGACTAGCCATTGTCCAGGGTAATCTTCTCCCTATTCTTGACTACTGCTCCCCTATTTATGCCAGAATCCCAGCTACTGCTATGGCTAAACTCTCTGTTGCCTAAAACAGTGCCTGCCGCTTTGCTTTATTGGCCCCGTTCTCCACCCACCACTGTACCCTCTATAATACCCTTGGATGGCTACCGCTGCAAGGTCGCTTTGACCTAGCCCTCTGCTGCATGGTGGACAATGTCATCCACATGGCTCCAGAATCCTCCCTAACTGCCCTTCTGAAAACCCTAACACTCCTCCACAACCTCCGCTCAAATGGTACTCACCCTCTAGCTGTTCCTAAGGTACAGTCTGCCCCACGTATATCACCTACGGCTAATTCAGGCAATCGGTTTTAGAGGGCAATTTCTTGTTTCCAAATGCCTGCTCCATTGAAAGCCATTATAGAAATTAGTGATACAACGAACACGGGGCGCCGTCTATTTCGACTGTTTTGTGTTAGCAATCACACCTTTGCAAAGGTGTTGTACGGTGTTAAGTACCCTTATTATAAGCTGTAGATTGTTCACCCTACATCCATTTAAGCACACCTGTGTTTTCCACTCATTCCTTGCTATTCGAACTGTGCTGTGTAATTATGACTGGCAAACATAAAGCCATGACTCTTAGTGAGAAGGTTGAACTTCTACAAAAATTTATAATTTACCTAAAATGAGTCAGCGAGACTTATCTCAACATTTGTCCTTGCCTAAATCAATGCTGGCCAACCTTTTACAGCAGAGAGAGAAAGTCCTGTCCGATTGGCAAACCAATGTTAACCCTGATCAAAAAAGAAAGCGTGAAGGAAAAGACGGGGAAGTAGAAGAAACATTAGTGAGGTGGTTCAGCAATGCCAGGGTTCGTGATGCCCTCATTAGTGGCCCCTTGCTAATCCAAAAGGCAACTGAACTTGCAGCTGCTCTGGGCCACAATGATTTCACTCTTTCAGAGGGCTGGTTGCACAGATGGAAGGTGAAACATAACATCACTTTCCGCAGACAGCATGGAGAGAAACAAAACGCTGACACGGCTAGTGCAGACCACTGGCTAGCTAATGTTCTCCCAGGTCTCCTATCATCATTTCCCCCCAAAGACATTTTCAACTGTGATGAGACCAGGCTATTTTTTTGAAGCATTGGACATGGGACATTGGCCTTTAAAACTGAGACATTGATAAGTCAAAAAAAAAGCCAAAGAAAGAGTATCTGTGCTTGTCAACTGTAATATGGATGGGACAGAAAAAACTGAGTAGGTTGTGAAAGGCAAATCTGCATGTCCACGCTGCTTTAGAGGGATTAATCACCTGCCTGTCTTCTACAGATCTAACAGATCTGCATGGATGACTTCAGTTATTTTTACTGAATGGCATCGCTTGTGGGACAGGAAACGCTGGGGAAGAAAGATCGCCGTTCTGTTAGACAATTTCTCTGGTCACCCGAAAATAACTTTGCTGGATGCTGTCAGACTATTGAAACAGTCATGGGATGCTGTGACTGCACAAACAATTCAGCGTTGTTTTCGGAAAGCTGGATTCACTCACCCTATTGCCCATAATGACTCAGAGGAGGGTCCTTCGACTGCAATGACTGCAACAACTGCAGAACTAGACCTCAATGCAGAGATCGAGGACAGTGTGTCAACTCCCGATGGAATGACACCAGATGAGTTCTATGAACTATGTATCCTTGGAGATGGGGAGGAGGAACCACTGAGCGATAACATCAGCGAGTTTGTGGGCAGTATGCACACCGAGGATATAGAAGTGGTGGGCGGTGATGATGAGGTGCCGGAGGCGATGGCAACAGCTGATGATGTTGCTAAAGCACTGCTTACTTTGAGAAGAGCCATGGAGCAGAATGCTGATGCAGAGCCAGATTGGTGTGCACTCTCTACAGCCGACAGGGTATGGGCTCCGTATTGCAAGAAAACAACACGTCAGAGTAAAATATCTGATTTCTTCAAGTAAGCTAAATAAACTGAAATGGAGCTGTAATCGCTAACTGTTGTACAGTCTTCTCACTTAGGGCACTGCTATAAAACCATTTATCGCAAACAAGTTCTCTCTCTTTTTTTTTTGCATACAGTGACCAAGGCACATAACGGGCACTTTGAATATGCATATTAGTGCCCGTTATAAACAGATTGCACTGTATCCACCAACATGGGTAGCAGAGCTTGGTCTGCAGCTGCCCCCTTGCAGTGGAACAAACTACCGGCTGAACTCCGTTCCATTGACACACACTCCAGTTTCAAGTCCCACCTTAAAGTCTGGTTCCTGGAAAACTCATCCTGCTGATGCTCCCAGGGGTATCACACCAACCCACACTAGTCAATTCCCCAGCCCAGGGGTTACCCACCAACCCACACTAGTCAACTCCCCAGCCCAGGGGCTACCCACACTAGTCAACTCTCTTGCCTACAACTGTTATATTGCATTTTTAACAGTAATATTTGACTTCCTTGCCTGTACATATTATATATACATTTTTTTACTGAGTATTCTGTGTATTACTTGCTCACTGGACAATGCAGTCTCACATTGTACACTGTTCCTATGATTTGTTTGTTTGTACCAAGTCTTCTCATGTCTGATATTGAAACCTTGTATTACAGTTCTCAAATGGACCTATGCATCAAACCTGTATATTATGTCTACTTTTTGTTGCTTGTATCAAATCTGTTCATGTGTATTACTATTACCTTGTACTCCACTGTCACACTCAAATAATGAGGCCCGGTCAGGTTTGAAAACGGTCCCTGGGATCAGTGCACTCACCCGGTTATCAAAGTCATAAATAAAATAAATAAATACAAATAAATAAATAAAGTCCAACTAAGGAGCTTGTAATTGTCAAAGAACAGTACAATCAATAAGGAGGGTTAGGCCTATACAATTAAGTAGCTATACAGGTCCAGCTAAGGAGCTTGTAATTGCCATGATGCAAGCAGTCGAGAAACCAACATTGTCATTAACACAGTCAATCTTGTGCAAAGAGAAGGAAATATTAACAGCAGTAGAGTAAAGAGAACTTTAGCCCACACTTTCTCCATGTGGCATTGGTGATACTGAATGTTTATATGCACCTGCTGGCATCTCCATCCCAGCTCCACTACTGAGACAGGACCAGACAGGCCTAGCCAGGGCCCGGTAGCCAAGTATTGGTGGTGCTGAGCAGCAGCCCATACTTAGCCGGTGCACTGGCAGCGGCGGGTGGAGAATATGTGGTCTCTGAGGGCTATTTTGAAGGGGCCTAGTCTGGAGACAGAGGTAATGGCCGGGGAGAGTTCACTGTACCATAACGGTGCTCTGTACAAAAAAGACCTTTGTGCTTGTGGGGTCGCGACCCTGGGAACAGCCCACATCAGTTTATTTGCTGAGCGGGTGTTTGATGAGGCATGAGCAGTGCGAATGGAGGCAGAAACTCCAAGGGGGGTAAGGCCTAGTTGAATTTTTTTGGTGAGCAGACTTGTTTGGTAGCGTACTCGTTTGTCTAGTGTGAGGATATTTGTTAGGGCATACAGGGTGCAGCTGTGGGTATGCCTATCTACTCCAGTGAGGAGTCTACATGCTTTGTTGATGGCTAAGTGGATTTTATTTAGAGCAGTGTGGTCAGTGGCCGAGTAGACGGTTAGCCCATAATCTACTAGAGAGAGAACAGAGGAGATAACTGCAAGCTTAAGGGCCTCTGGCGGTAGGTAGGTTCTGTGCCGATACAGCAGTCCTGTGCGAATATTTATACTGAAGAAAGATTACTGATATGTGGGTGGAATGAGAGACTGGGATCAAATGTAAGGCCCATGTATTTATAGGTATGGACCTGTTCCAGCGGGAGGAGGGCTTTGGAAAAGATTGTTAGCTGGGCATCGCAGTCCCTGCTCTGTCAGTGGGCAAAGAGCATTACCTTAAGTCTTTTTTCAACTGACCACCAGTCTGTGGTCAGTGAACCAGTTTTCGATGTGGTTGAAGGCAAGTTGTAGAATTGGACTTGAGCATGCGGGATTTGAGTGGGAGGCAAACAGTACCGCATCATCTGCGTAGAGCAGAAGATTACTTGGGCAAGATTTAGGCAGGGTGTTCAGGAAGATGCTGAATAATAATGGACCGAGGATGGAGCCCTGGGGGACCTCAGAGCAGACTGGCAGAGTACACGAGTGTTGTTTATCTTCACACATTGGGACCTATCTGAGAGATAACTTGTAAACCACGTGATAGGTCCAGGGGACATACCGGTGAGGTGGAGAGTACTTAGGAGCAGGGTGTGTGAGACAGTATCGAAAGCTTTCGACAGGTCTAAGGGTGGTTGTTGTGCTATGTCCAGCTCTAAAGCCATGTTGTTCCCTACATAGTATGTTGTGCGCAAGCAGGAAGTCGGTGAGCTGGGTGGCAACATTTTTTTCCTGGGCTTTTGAGAGAGGTGGAAGAATGGAGATGGGCCGGTAATCACTGGTTGAGGTGGGGTCCCCATTCTTCAGTATTGGAGTGATAGTGGCCATCTTCCAGTCGGTTGGAAACTGCCCTAGACATAGAGAGTGGTTAAGGAGATCAGACAGGGGGAGAGCACACAGTCTAGTACCAAGTTAAGAATTTTCATATCAATGGAGTCTTTGCAGTAGTTTGAGCCCCTGAAGGCATTTGCAAGGTATGGCCTCGCTTCACTCATTGTAATAACCCTGAGATGGAAGGGGAGGTAGGCATTGTTTGGCTCAGGGGACTCAGGGGTGGGATCAAAGAAGCTGTCTGGAAGAACTGCACTCAGATCAGAGAATGCAGCATTTAGGCAATTGGTGATGGTAAATGGGTCTGAGGTAGTATCATTGTTGACAGTTAGTTGGGAGGGGGGTGGCGTCCTGGGTTTTCCATTCAGTTCCTTTAAGTTGTCCCAGAACAACCTAGCATCCCCCCAGGAGGAGGCTAGGGTAGTTTTATAGTAGTCAGATTTGGCCATCCTTATGACACAGGTACACCCATTGCGAGCCGCCTAATAGGCAAGCCTGTCCGCCTGCACACCAGAGGCAACTGCTTTGTGCCAGAGATTGTCACGGTTCTTTAGCTGCTGTAGAAGTGCTGGTGAGACCCAGGGGCATGATGTTTTTTGGACTGAACCTTTGTGAGGGGGGAAATCTATCACACGCATTGTTGAACGTGTCGGTGAAGTAGTCAAGGGCTACATCTATGGAAGGGGCGTAGTTGGTAGGGGACCAATCACACTGGGCTAGATGTCTCCTTAGTTTAGTGAGGCCTCCAGGTAGAAAACAGCATTGGGTAAAACTGTTTGGTTGGGGTATTTGCCACTGACATGACCTGGTGAAGAGGATTTGGGAATGATCGCTTAATGAATCTGGGAGTACAGTTAGGTTTGAAATTCTGTTTGAACGATTGGTGAGTAGCAGGTCAATAAGGGTGCTAGATCCATTTCTGGGATTCACCCTGGTTGGCTGATTAACTAATTGGGCCAGGTCTAGAGCAGAAAGGGTGTCTTTTAAAGGGGAGGCTGAGCTCGTTAGCCAGTTCACTTTGAAATCCCCTAATATAATGTGCTCGGTTTTGGGGTGGAAGCTGGAGATATAGTTGGCCAGGGATTGAATGGCTGTGACTTGGTTTCTTGGTGGGATGTAAACCATAGTATAGTTACAGGGGCTCTGGAGGGCTGTTGTTAATGTCCTGAACCACTTTTCCTGTATGCACTTTACTCTGTATCTACTGTACTGTGTGATATTCATCACACCACTGTTTTATACCCTGTAATTGTCTAACCTATGTCTTACTATTGTATTCTTTGATCTGGAGCCTTTGTAAAGGAGTCACTGACTCAAAGGTTTTAATATCAATATGATTCAATCAATCAATAGATAAATAAAACTGTTCACAGTCCTTTGTCTTTCAACCTCTTTTAAAGAGCAAGATTTCTGCCCCTGTGGTGTTCATGGAGGAGAGTGGCTTCAAATTAAAGGCTGAGAAGGAAACATATGCAATAAGCCTGAAAAATACAGAACATTCCAGGGACTGCAAGGTGCCATTTCCTGTTACAATGCTGTTCCACAGTGCTCGCTTGTATGCTTTTCAATATGAGTGAGCAGCATGGAGCCGGAATGTAACAGGAGATGGCACCCCGCAGTACTCACCATACTGTCTGATCACAGAGCTTACAAAACTAAATGTAGTAAGTTGGAATGGTTTCAGGTATTGTTTGTTCTTGTAAGAAGCCTAATTGGGAGAGTTTTCCTTCAAAAGAGAGAGAGGCTTTAAATCCGAAAAGTATCTGAGTGATTTCAACAGAGTTTGCTGAGGTTAACTGTAATTAAGGCCTGGCAATATAGACTAGAGGTTAGAGTAACAAGCTGTGATTGAGCTTGGTACATCCAGCAGACCTGGGTTTGATTCCACACAAACTCCACTTGCCCACTGGATGACACAAGCAAGTCGCTAAACCTCCCCAGTGCTCCTGGGTCACCCTTGAAAACAGGCCTTGTGCCTAATGGGCTTGACCTGGTTGACAAACAAACAAAAAAATATGTGCATGTGACTGAAGCCCCACTCTTAACTCTGAGCTTTCCATCATCTTTCTCAGTCCTGCGTGTGGGCAGACTCAGCAGCTACTGTCAAATGTTTAAGGAATGCTTAGTGTTTTGGAATGTGACCCTGCATTGTGCAGTGGGTAGGGATTCCCCATGAATTACTACGTGCTTGCATGGAATACTTTACTTTTTTCATCCCTGTTTATGATGTACTGTAGGTTGGATGGGCATGGTGGCTCTATAGTAGCGTCTGACATTAAACTGTATGTTACAATGTATGATTCGTAAGAAAGACACTATATAAAGCCAACTTCCTTTCCTTCCAACTTGTTATCTGGCATAATGGTACTTGTAGCTACTCCTTATCCAGAAGGACTTAAGATAAACTATGGCATGGCAGGGGAGCCTCTGAAACCCAGTGGTTCAAGCAGCAGACTAACGCAAGAGATTCCTGGTTTGAATCCCTTGACAATTACTGGGTGAGCTGTAGCCATGAGCAAGTCAGTTCACCTCCCTGTGCTTTTCTCCCCCCTAGCTGCTGTTGGAAAGGCAAGCCCCCTGACTGAAAACCAGACGCTGCCATCTAACTTGGGCATCTTGGGATAAAGAATTCAAAATATCCAGAACACAGAGAGCTGAGCTGTATAATGTGGCAGATAGGTATCTCAGCAGACTGGGGGATACAAAGTTATAAGAAATGGCTACCGTGTGCCACCCAGCGGTACTGTATTAGCTGCCATGTGTGGGATCTGGGTTGGGCAGTGTTTAGTCTCCATATGTCTGGCCCAAAATGTTCGTGTACTGCTGTGACGACACTGCTGAGACAGAGACTCAGTGGCACCTTACCTCCTCTACAAGGTTCTTGTGCAGTCAGGAAGGCCATGGTGCTAGTGGAAGAAGAGAACAGCCAGGAAAATTAAGCCATTGGAGGACTGAACTTAAACTCAAGCGCTCATGTCACAAACCTGCCACACCGGACTGTAGTAATCTGGCATTTTTTTTTTGGGGGGGGGGGGAGTAAGGGACACTGGAGGGTGAGGGATTGTTGGGCTGGGATGCTATTAGACACAGATACCAGCTCTTCTAGACTTCAGCTGTTCCTTCATTTGCAAACTGCAGAAATGGTAGGTTCTAGCCACTACTGATTCTACCTATGTAGTGAAGTAGCAGCCGCTACCCTCTTAGGCCTGAAAACAACAGCTGTTTTAGCCAAATCTAAGCTTTAAAAGGGAACACTTTGCATTTTTCAGGGACAGTACTACCCCACTGCCTAAACTGCTACTGCCGCAAAAAAATATCTAGATCCCCCACAACTGGCTAAGAATATTCAGAAAAAGTCACTTTGGTAATTAATGCCAGGACCCCCCCCCCCCAAAGTGTGCAAAAGTACAGTACAGGGAAACAAGCCCCACCGGAGCATGGGATGGTGTAGTATTATGTCTGTATGAAAGGATGAAGATGGTACCTGGCATGAGGATGGTAAGAGCCGCCTGAACCGCCTGGCGAATGATATTATCCAAAGCGAACATCCAGTGAGGTTTGATCTGTCGCTGCCGGAGGATCCGATTAGCCTGGAGAAGAAAGAGATCGCAGTACATAAGTGGAGACAAAATCTCACACTGGCCTAACCCTATGGATGTACGCTGGAGTGGGTGGTTTATATGGCTGTGCATACCCAGCGCATGGGTCCACTTAGTCTGTCCAGATATTCCCAACCTATTCCGTCTCTACAGACCCTATCAGGTCTCTGTTGCCCCTTACAATCTCCTTCTTCCTATCTAATATACCCCTGTGCAGGGTTCATTTTTGGGTGGGGGAATTGGGACAATTGGCACACAGGTTTTAATTCTGACCCACCTTTTCTTGTACCTTGGGGACAACCTGCTCACTGTTATAGAGGACCAAAACTGCTGTTTTATTGAATCTAAGCTCTGTTGAATATGACGACCCATTGTTTTTTTCATTTGACTGTTTGGTCAGTGTCCCACATAGATGAATATCTGAAATGAACCCTGCCTATGTCTATCTCATGCATGCTTGAAGCCCCCCCACTGTTTTATGCTCCACTGCTCCTCCGGTAATTGTATTCCAGGCATCCACTGTCCTTTCAGTGAAGAAATATTTCCTCGCATCACTCTTGAATCTTCCCCCAGCTTCACTGCATGCCTCCTGGTCCTGGTTTGTGTTCTCATTTGAAACAGAATCCTTACCTGTACCCTATTCACCCTTTTGAGGTACTTGTATGTCTCTATCATAGCCCCTCTCTCCATACTTACCCTCCATGGTGTACATACTGAGATCCCACAATCTCTCTTCGTATAACTTCCCATACAAACCATGCACCCCTTTAGTTGCCCTCCTCTGTACAGCCTCTACTCTGTCTATGTATTTTCTGTGGTACGGTCTCCAAAACTACACACCGTATTAGATGTGGCAGCACCTTCGAGTTAAGCGATGACAGCTCCACCACCTTCCTGCTGGAGATACTTCTCCCTATGCAACCCAGCATTTTACCAGCCTTACTCACTTCCTTGTCACACTGCCCTGCCACATGAGGTCCCTTACATGCCTAGTGACTGTGAGTACTCACCCCTCACCCCCATCATACACTCATATAGTGATTGCTGGTCCATACCATGCCAGTTCCTCGCCCTTCCTAACACTGGATGGGCTCAATGTAGTTAGCTTGACTCTCTATAACAAGCACAGAGATTTGTACTTGTGTGACTAAGTCCTGGCCTCATATTGTACCCTCCATCATAGTTCTAGTACTGGAGGAGCTCAGCATTTGAAGCTAGTATTACTCAGTATAACCAGCACCCAGATCTGTGTCCAGATCATGATCTCACACTGTGATGGTTTCTCGTTCTTCCCAGCATTGGAGCAGCTTCAGGTTGACATTTGAAGTTAGTATCACGCTATATAAAACGTACATAGGTCCATTCTTCTGTGATGTTAAACTATATCACTGTTACACTCCCTCATGCCTCCCTAGTGCTTAAGTGGGTGAGGGCTGTAGTTAGCATGCATCTGAATCTCCAGCAGCCTTCCATGCTTCAGTAACTTCATTATACTAGCACAACTTACCACTTTCTCCCCCTTCTTGCTAGGTATTCCTAGATAGGGGTCAGTTAAGAGTTCTACATAACCAGCATCTCTTGTTGCTACAGTGGTGTTGGTGTAAGGACTATATCCCATACCACATCAAGGTGTGAATATTATTTTTTAAAAACACTTACCTTTTCACTCGCACCAACTTGGTGCTTCCTTCAGCCAATGCCAATCCCTTCTGCAAAAACCCACAGTTTAATCCACAGAGCCCTCCCCTCCATGCTGTTCAACCTTAGACTGTTGCTGATGCCTCCTCCTCTGCTTTCAGACACCACAGCTGATGTCTCCCAGCATTCAGTACTGGCAGGTTCAAGAAAGGAAGTGGGCTTAGGTCAGGCACCAAGGGTGGGATGGTGTTTCTATTAAGAGTGTGGGGAGTACAGTGTTAGCACCCAACCACAGGCATTTTCCCCTTCTTTCATCTCTTTTTTTTTTTGACCCTTCTGTCGTCGAGGCACAGGTCAGGAAGCATAGGAAAAACCAGGAGCAGTTGTAGAATTCACAAAAAGTATTTATTAGTACTAGCAGTAACATAAAAAAAAAATGTTCAGAATAAGTATTTACAAAGGCAGAATAAACAAAAGCTCCATCTGAGTTTTCCTTCAATCTCTGTGCGTCTCAAAACATTGCAGCTCTCTCTCTAAGTCTTTGCAACTCCCCTCCTTAACAAGCATCCTGTTTTTTTCTGAAATGTTTTTGCATGTTTCAGGCAGGTGCAGCAAGAACACAATGTCCCAGAACTGAGGCCCCTTTCTCCACAGCATCTGAAAAACTACTCTCAGGTTAACTCCTTGACTTCCCAATAGCTTTCTGTAATCATCTCAAACTATAATTATATACATTTCAACAGTTACATTATATAATTTCTAAACAAAGGTACCCCAGTATCAGTTACATTTCCACACTATGATTTGCATATATTTTTATACCAGCATATATGCAAGGGAGGAAAAGACAGAAACAGCAAGTGAGGGTAGAGAGATAGCGAGAGGCAAAGAATTGTGAGACTGTCGGGGTGCTCAAGTCCTAGATCTCATGGGAAAATTTGGTTGCGGACCCAGACAGAGAAGAAACAGAAAAGGAGAGAACAGAACAGATCCCTGCATTTAAACTCTCCATAACAACTGGGACAGGGTCCTATTCAACCCGGTCACACCTTCATCTCCAGAGAGATGCCCTAGGCCTCACCAGGATAGCTGTACATCCATGGTATCCACCTTTCTGTCACTCTCCTGGGCCACCAGGGGACAAGAGTGCGATGGAACTAATCCCCCTTATTCCTGGAGAAAAAGAGTATCTGCTAGAACCTTTTTTCCACTCTTTGGTAACTACATTAGGCTCACTAGATCTAAGGTCTGTTTTCAGGGGTGACCCGGGAGTACTGGGGAGGTTATGTGACATGCTCAGGGTCACACAGTATGCAAGTGCAGGTTGTGGGAATTAAACCCAGGACTGCTGGATGTGCCAAGCTCATTCACAGCTCAATACTCTAACCTCCAGCCTTTGCTGCCAGCCAAACTGCCTCCTGCTGACCAGCAACTGAGGCCCAGATTCCAGGCACACACCTGGGTTACCAGCAGCTCTCCAGCCATTCTATCACTATGGCCCAAGGTACAGATATTGCTCTTTCATGAACAGTCCCCCATCACACAGGCGGCAGCCTTTCAACTTTGCAATCAGTCTGCATCAAAACAGCAGATAGTCATGTAAAATTGACTGAGGGGTCCAGTTTGGTATAGTTTACATCAAAGTAGTGGGGTAAATTAAGGATGCACAGTCTATTACGTGTGCCCCGTACCCTAACAGCAGTAAAGGGGAATTATAATTTCTTACCAGTAATTTCGGTTGTTTGAGGCTCTGTCAATGGGCAGGCTGTAGATTGCATGGGCTATCTTCCCAACTCAACTGGACAGACTGAAAAGTCTAAACGTGTGCACGGCACACCACTTTTACCTACACACCCTCAGTCAAACCTTCTGTCCAAGTCTTATCTGCTAGAAACTTGTAAACCAATGGAAATGTTTTAAGTGTTAGCAACATAAGCCTACTGGTCAACCTACCCTTGAACTAAGGGAACTACTGTATACACAATGTAGAACAGAAGAGGTGTATCACAAAATGTACAGCACTGAAAACTGGGAGGGCCTGCCTGCCCATGGGTGAAGCCTACACACAACCGGAATTAGCAGTAAGGAAATTATAATTCCCCTTGCTCTGTCAGCTCCTGTGGCCCTAAGAAGCAGTCCTGAGTTGGGAGGCTCAGTGCTGTACAACATACCTCAACATACACCTGGCAAAAGCAGCATCGGCGGAGCTAAGCACATCCAGGAGATAATGCTAGAAAAGGGATGGACAGAGGCCCAAATAGTAGACTTGCAATGTCCTGCAGGGATGCTGAGTCACACTCAATGCAAGATGCATACAATGCTCTAGAAGAGAGAGTTCTGAGGTCAGGTGGAGCTGAAAAGACTTATAAATTATTCCAAGTGCCACCTGGCAAGGTATGTTCAGCTGGAGCTGCCCTTGACTTCCCTCACCCCAGAAGGAAGTGAGGTCTGTCAGGGGCCAGTGAGCAGCTTTATGGTGCAATTTTGGTAACCCTTGAGAGCCAAGTTCCTATCAAAGGAAAGCAGGCACTTCTCCTTTGCATTCTTAAGGTCTGGAAAAAGGAAAGAAAATGTAGTCTCATGTTACCTGAGATCTGGGAGTAAAAGAAGGCATTCAGAGAACAGCCTTTCTCCTACAGAACACCTGGTGGGGTCCACTGTGGGACAGCGCATGGGTTTCCACAATCTGTCTCACTGAGTAAATGGCTACTAGTAATAGTACCTTTGTGGGAGGAGTCAGAGGGCGACCTCCACCAGAGGTGTGAAAAGGGAACCCATCATGGCTTCCAGCACCAAAATCAGCTTCTAGAAAGGAGCGACCTGCGTAATGGAGGGGGGAAATTTATGGCAAGCTTTGATAACTTGGACACGGCCTGAAGAGGAATCTAGGGGGTAGGCATCTACACATGTCCATGGTACCCCCAAGAATCTGCTCCTAGAGTGTCCACCCTGCTCAATGATTCCTTTAGGAATCCCAGTACACCCCCAGGTGGGCGGGGAAGGGACCGCCTGACCCCTCCCTATTAATGGTGGAGCTGGCGAACCACATTGGAGTCTGCCCTGGTGAGCGCTGGTGACGTGGGCTGGTATCTGAGGAGTCGTCACCTAGGAGTGATGGGCTCTGTTTTCTCCTTTTCTGCCCCATCCCCTGCATGTGCTGGCACACTGGGAGAGCCAATGAGGAGGCATGCGCACAGACGCTGCTCCTCCCCGGGCTCTCGGCTAGCACTGCCCCTCTCGTTGTGCGTCCTGACCTGCATCACCATTCCCGGGTTCACCCAGGAGGTGGCCATATAGCAGTGGGATGGACTGGTAACCCTCCCCAGAGAGGGAGAGCCGCCGTTGGGCGCGCAATACCTCTTTTCCCCTGTTCACCCCCGATGGCCTGGGCTTGTTCCCGAACCCGGGTCGCCGGCATGGAGCGAGGTGTGGCATCCAGCGCCTCAACCCTCAGTGCCACCGAGCCTCTGTCAGATTTCTATCCCAGTCTTACATGCTCTTGTCAGAGACTGGACTCTGTTCAGGGTATGAGCTACAGTGATTGCTGCAGGACTGAAAAGCACCCCTAGATGCTGTAGGTGAAGAGCCAGCTGCGATGAACTCTTTTTGTGGGTAAATACCCACTATGCAGTCACCACTGGTGGTACCTCCTTGATGGAAAGTGTTCAGAAATGAAAATTATGTATGTAGTACCCCAAAGCTGGGGGCACAACACAACGAAAAAAGGAAACGTAGGAGGTGCCCCAGTAGCTTGAAAGGTGCCCCAGAAATGCCAGGTTTCCCAGCTTCAGATACAGTCATCACAAACCTGTTTTAAATAATGAACATAGCTAAGAAAAATAATAAAACTTTAGCCCTTTATGCCAGCATGGCTTTGTACACACAGTTAGCAAATAGAACAGGTTACTCACCTGTAAACAGTAGTTCTAGGAGTGGTATATGTTGTTCATCCACACTCTTTGGCATGTCCGCTTCCAGTTTAAGAATCACCGGAGGCCTTCAAGCTGGCTCCTCCCACCCACCTGGGTGGTAAATACCTCGGCTCCGCCCCATGATGCCAGATCTTAGCCCACTGGAAGCCAGGTGTTGTGTGTTGGCAGCCGGGGAGGTCGGGTGGGTCCATGTGGATGAACAACATATACCACTCCTAGAACTACTGTTCCAGGTGAGTAACCTGTTCTTCTAGGAATGTGGATATGTTGCTCATCCAAACTCTATAGCAGAGTCCTAGCAGTTCTTTGGGAGGAGGGAGGCAAGGCGCACACCCCCCTACTTAGGGAACAGAGATTGGAGAACTGAGGCCCCAAAACCAGCATCCCGGTGTGACTTAAGGTCGATGAGGTAGTGGGTGATGAAGGTGTTTGCCAACTTCCAGGTAGCAGCCCGGCAAATTTCCTGGATAGAGATGTCCCTGGAAGTAGCCACTGATGCAGCAGTATGGCGGGTGGAATAAGCTCTTATCCCTCTGGGAGGCTCCTTGCCTGCCAACTCATAGCACAGACCTATGCATGATGTACAGTAATCCATCTTGCAATGCTCCATTTTGCTGCAGGTCTGCCAGAAGCAGTATATGCAGTATAGCAGGTCTGCCAGGTGAGGCAGTATAGTGCAGTGGTTTAAGGCTCTGAACTGCAAATATGGAGACCTGCGTTTGAATCCCACAGCCCCCACTTGCATATACTGTGTGACCCTGAGCAAGTCACTTAACTTCCCTGTGTTCCCAGGTTGCACCTGTAAAAAAGCTTTCAACTTAGTGTGTCTCACCTAGTTAAACAATTGGGGGAAAAAAAAGCGGCTTCAGTGTAGGTGACAAACAGCTGGTGAACCTCTCCTTGAATTTCCGCTGTCCTCTCCTTGTAATATGAGAGAGCATGTCTCAGGTCCAAAGTATTTAGCCTGTACTTGGCCTCCGAGGTGTAGTTAGGGTAATAAACTGGCAGTATTAACACTTGGTTAAGGTGAAACTCTGACACCACCTTCGGAAGAAATTTCGGGTGGGGGCGCAGGACAACCTTGTCCCTGTGGAAGACCAGATAAGGGGAGTCCACCAAAATCACCTGGAACTCCCCCGTCCTTCTGGCAGATGTGATAGCCACCAGGAAGACTGTCTTTCCCAAGTGTGACAAGGCACAGTTGTACACTGGTTCGAATGACTTGCCCATGAGCTTTGCCAGTACCAGCAGTAGATCCCACGGCGTGGAGGTTCACACCGGGGATATGATCCAGGCCTTGAAAAAGCACCTGACCATCATGTCTCCTGCGCCAACGTCGGCTGACTGGCCTGCGCCCGGTAAGCAGAGATGGCTGCCAGGTGCACCCTGAGGGTCGATGACTGTAGACCCCCTTTGAAGACAGACCAAAGGTAGTCGAGAATGTTAGTCACTGGACAGGACAAAGGGTCCAGGCCCTTGCCCTGACACCAAATGGAAAACCTTTTCCATGTGAAGGCGTAACATTTCCTGGTTGATTCCTTTCTAGATGCCTCCATCATGGTGTAGACATCTTTGGAAAGACCCAAAGCCTGGAACTCTAGCCGGTCAGATACCAGGCTGTGAGGTGCAGGGATTGAAGGTCTGGATGGAATACCTTCCCCTGATGGAGCGAGATCAGGTCCAGGCGTGTGTAAAGCCGTTCCGGGAACCTGCAGCTGTGGCTGAGGAGATCTGGATACCAGAACTGGCGCCGCCAGTCTGGGGCTACCAGGATCACCTTCGCCTTGTCCCTCCTCACCTTGAGGAGCACCTCATGGATTGAAGGAAGACGTAGAGAAAGCCTGGGGTCCATGGCCTCAAGAAGGCATCCCCCTACAGCGAGCCCTGCTGAGGGAGGGTGGGCATGAAACAGACTCAGCTTGGTGTTTCCCCTGGAGGCAAACAGGTCCACCAATGGTTTGCCCCAATGGGAGAACAGGCTGTAAGCTACCTCTGGATGGAGAGACCACTCGTGGGATGTCTGGCCTAGGCGGCTGAGAGCATCCGCCAGATGGTTCGAGGCTCCTGCCACATGGATGGCTAGGAGATCCGCCTCAATTGGCTCACAAGGGTCCAGATGCGGAGCGCCTCCTTGCATAGCAGATGGAAGTGCGTCACACCCTGTTTGTTGAGGTAGAACATGGTCATGGTATTGTCCATTTGGACTTGAACCACTTGACCCCCAAGCTGAGGAGCAAAAGCTGACAGTGCCAGTCTGACTGCTCTAAGCTCCAACAGGTTGATGTGGCATCGGGACTCCTCGGGGGTCCAGAGCCGTGGGCCCTTTTGTCCCCCATGTGGGCTCCCCAGCCCATGAGAGAGAGGCATCGGTCGAAAGGATGACAGTCAGCTCGGGTGGACAAACGTGATCCCTTCCTGCAACCGTTCTGGGCCGGTCCACCATTAGGGAGCGTCCCACATCTTCTGAGTTACAGTGATCAACTGCTCGAAATGACAGTAGTGCTGAGTCCACTGGGCGGCCAGCTCCCATTGGAGGGGGGCGCATGTGCAACTGGGCCCAACGAACCACTGAGGTGCACACTGCCATGTAACCCAGAAGGCGCAGAAAGTCCCGGGCAGGGCGTGAGTGCCCAACCAGAAATGATTGGACAAAGGAGGAAAGAACCTCCACCCTGTCCACTGGGAGTCGAGCTCTGGCTTGAAAGAGTCAAGCTCTGCCCTGATGAAGCCCATCACCTGAGAAGGCACGAGTTCTGACTTGGCCTTGTTGATCAGGAGGCCAAGCTGGGAGTAGGTTTGGAGGGCCAGGTTCCTGGACCTCTCCACCTCCTGGTGGGTGGGAGCTGCTAGGAGCCAATCATCGAGGTAGAGGTAAATTCTGACTCCCTGATGACCGAGATGGGCCGCCACCACTGCAATGCATTTGGTGAAGACCCATGGGGCCAATGACAGGCTGAACGGCATGGCTCGGAACTCGTACAGGGTCCCTTCGACCCTGAAGCAGAGGAACCGCTGATGGGACAGACGGATTGGGACATGAAAGAACGTGCCCTGCAGATCCAGAGAACAAAACCACATGTTTTGGTCCAAGGATGGTATGATCTGGGACAGAGTGACCATCCGAAAGGTGCGAGACCTGAGATATTGATTCAGGTCGTGGAGATCTAGAATGGGGTGCCAGCCCCCGTCCGCATGGGCACCAGGAAGTACCTGGAGATGAAGCCTGAGTCTGCTGGAGGATCTGCCACTGGATCTATTGCCTCCTTGAGGAGGAGCTGAGCAATGTCATCTCGAAGAGCTAACTAGGTGTGAGCGACTACCCGTTCCTCCCGAGGGGCGCTGGCTCGGCTTGGAGGGTACTGCTCGAATTCTAGAGGCAGTCCCTGACCGACCACTTTGAGAACCCACCTGTCCGAAGTGACAGCAGACCAGGCGGAAAGGAAGTGGTGGAGCCGGCCCTCCACAGGAGGACCCAGACTTGGCAAGACAGGAGTAGAGGTGGCAGCCTGTCACTGAGCAGGATTGGAGGAGGAGAGGAGGAGGAGGCTCCAGAACCTGAGCCTCGGCCTCCTTTATGGGCCTGTTGGGGTCCAGGCTTGGGCCAAGGGCACCAAGCTTGAGCCTGCTGCTGTCCCCCTTGACAGGAGGACTGCTGAGTTGCAGGGGAAAGAGTGCTGAAAGGGCTTCTTCTTCTTCTTGCCTGAAGAACCCTTGGCAGAAGCAGCGTTCAAGGTGGCACTGGACTGCTCAATGCGCTGAAGGTGACTGGCCACTCCTGGGCCGAACAAGTCAGTCCCAAGGAAGGGCACGTCAGCTAGTTTGTGCTGAATATCTGCTGGGAAGGAGGAGTGCCTCAGCCAAGCCCTGCGATGAGAGGCAACTGCGGCAGCCATCGAATGGGCACAGGAATCCTCAATGTCCAGGGCCGTCTGAAGCTGCTGTTTGGCAGCAGGTCGGCCCTGATCTTGGACCTGCTTGACCGTGGTCTGCATGTCTGCTGGCAGATGTTGGAGGACTTCATCCAGGGGCCTCGAGAAGGGCATGAGAGAAGTGTGCCATGATGATGGCCGAATTTGCTTGATGAAGGCCCAAGGAGGAAGCCGCATAGACCTTACATAGAAACATAGAATTTGATGGCAGATAACGACCACTTGGCCCACCTAGTCTGCCCATTTTCCTACCTAACAGATAAGCTGCAGATCCTAATTAACCAACAGCTTACTTCCTCCTACCCCCCCACTAGGACTGCCTTATGTCTGTCCCATGCATTCTTGAATTCCCCACTGTTCTTGACTCCACGACCTCCTCAGGAGACTGTTCCATGCATCCACAACCCTCTCTCTGTGAAAATACTTCCTCACATTACCTCTGAGCCGTCCCCTTTATCTTCAAATTGTGCCCCTTGTTCTTGCACATCTCATTTTTGAAAGATGCCACCCTCTTGGACTTTGTTGATTCCTTGAGGTACTTGAAAGTTTCTATCATGTCTCTCTCTCCTCCTTTCCTCAAGGGTATACATATTAAGCTCCTTTAGTCTTTCTTTGTATGTCTTCTGGTGCAGACCCTGCACCATTTTGGTTACCCTCCTCTGGACAGCCTCCCACTTCTGCCTATGCTTTGTGAGATGGGGGTCTCCAGAACTGCACACAGTACTCCAGATGGGGTCTCACCAACTGTCTGTACAGAGGGATAACAACTTCCTGTTTTCTACTATTGATGCCTCTCCCTACGCATCCCAATATCCCCCCAGCCTTCCTTACTGCCTTCTCACATTGCTTGCCCACCTTTAGGTCATCTGATATAATTACTCCCAGGACCCTTTCCATTTTTACTGTTGTCAGTATCTCACCCCCCATTGTGTACTCTTGCCCTGGGTTTTTGTTTCCCAGGTGCATTACCTTGCACTTCTTTGCATTGAATCTGAGCTGCCATACATTTGACCATTCCTCCAACCTTGCCAAGTCCCTTCTCATCCTTTTCCACTCCATCTGGTGTATCAACCCTGTTGCAGATCTTTGTGTCATCTGCAAAGAGACATACTTTCCTTCCAGTTCTCTGCAATGTCACTTATAAAGACATTAAGAAGGACCGTCCCAGTACTGAACCTTGTGGTACCCCGCTAGTAACCCTCCTTTCTTCACTGTGGACTCCATTTACTACTACCCTTTGCATCCTGTTGTCTACGTAATTTTTTATCCAGGCTACCACCTTGGGACCCACTCCAAGGCTGGCTAACTAGTGTATTAATCTTTTGTGTGGGACTGTATCAAATGCCTTGCTAAAATCTAGGTGAGCCACGTCCACAGCCCCTCCCTGGTCTACTACTTTGGTCACCCAGTCAAAGAAATCTATCAGATTCGTCTGACACGACCTTCCCATTGTGAATCCATGCTGCCTTGGGTCCTGTGCCCCACTGGCCTCTAGGTACTCAACAATTCTTTCCTTCAGAAGTGATTCCATCATTTAACCTACCACTGAGGTCAAACTAACTGGTCTGTAGTTTCCTGCCTCTGTCCTGCTCCCACTTTTGTGAAGAGGAATCACATCCACCCTCCTCCAGTCCTCAGGTACCACTGCATCCTCCCATGATTTGTTAAAGAGAGTAGTCAGCGGTGTCATTAGTTCTACCCTTAGTTCTTTTAGAATTCTTGGGTGAATCCCATCAGGCCCCATTGCTTTGTCCACCTTCAATTTTATTAGTCTTTTCAGAACCCTTTCTTCTGTAAATGGACTGGTATCGACCTCGTCTTCAGAGCGTTTCTCTTGTTTGGTTTAGGTACCTCCCCCTCCCCTTCCTTTGTGAATACTGAGCAGAAATATTAATTCAGTATCCCTGCTTTTTCATTGTCACCCTCTACCCGCATTCCTTCCCCTTTATTAAGCCTCAGTATCCCTCCTTTGGTCTTTCTTCGCTCCCTAATGTACCTATAAAAGGTCTTATCCCCCTTCTTAACAGAATTGGCTATCCTTTCCTCGGTTTGGGCCTTTGCTGTTCTGACTGCCTTCCCAGCCTCTTTCTGCTTTAACTGATAAAGTTCTCTGTCCTTCTCCTTCTGTGTTTCCTTATATTTCCTGAATGCTGTCCTTTTCTTCTTAATCTTCCCTGCCACCTCTTTTGAGAACCATAGCGGTTTTTTCCTTTGTTGTGTTTTGTTGATTTGCTTTACACAAAGGCTTGTTGCCTCTGTGATGGCTATTTTGATTACTCTCCATTGTTCCTTCACCCCTCCTTCTTGCCTGTTTGCTAGTGCTTTTCTGAGGCACTCTCTCATTTTCCCCAAAGTCAGCCCTCCTAAAGTCCAATACTCTTGCTTTTGTATGGCTTGATTGCATGGCTGTGTTTATCGTGAACCACAATGTTTGGTGGTCGCTTGTTCCCAGGTGGCTACCCACTTCTAAATCTGAGATTCTATCTCCATCCCCATTTGAGAGTACCAGGTCTAAGATTGCTCCCTCCCGAGTGGGTTCCAGTACTAGCTGTCTGAGGCATGTCCCCTGTAGGGCATCAAGAATGACCCTGCTCTTGGATGTGCCTGCAGCAAAGGTGCTCCAGTTAACATCTGGCATATTCAGGTCCCCCATCAACAATATCTCCCCTTTTTCTGCCATTCTAAGGAAGCCTTCTATCATTTCCTTGTCTATTCCATCCCCCAGAGATGGGGGTCTGTATACAACCCTCATGAGGATTGTGGTGCCATTTTCTGTCTCCAGGGTGACCCAGAGTGTCTCATCTGCTGTCTGCACACAATCTGGTATCCATATGTATGCAGACGATACGGTGATATTTGCCTCTGGCCCATCTGGAACCACTGTAGCATCTCTCCTTCAGAAGGACTTTGACTCCATCCAACACTGGTTCATTAAGAACCAACTATTCCTAAACTCAAAAAAAACTGTCTCCCTCACTTTCGGATCCCGAGCCAAGCTAACCCGGCTAAAGGATGCGCCCACCTTCTTTACCTTCGATAGGACCCCACTTGAGGTCAGCTCCTCATATCGGTATCTTGGCGTCTGGCTGGATCAGCGCCTTGATTTCTCAACACATTTAGAGGCCTTGCAAAAAAAATTACATCCCATGCTGGGAGCTCTCTATCGGAACAAGTTCTGCATCCCTACACAAACCAGGCAAGAAATATTACAAAAAATGATCCTTCCAATTTTTAACTACGGCGATGTCATTTACGGAGCTGCCCCCCAAACATCCTTAGCCAGGCTCGACCCTATTTATAACTCTTTTTGCCGGTTCGCCTTGGACTGTCTGCCAAACACCCACCACTGCGACCTCTACAAATCACTTGACCTCCCATCACTCCAAAATCGGCGATTGTTGCACTGCACTAGAATCACTGATAAATTCTGGTGCACGCCTGCCCTCCTACCCATCGACATCCCCAACCGCCCGCCCCCACCTACCTACGATCTCAGGAACTCTGACTCTAGACTTCTTCACATCCCTCACAGATCCAACCGATCAGGTCAGGTTGCTTTCGGCTTCAGTCTCCCCAAATTATGGAACTCCTAGCAGCCGACATCAGACACACCACAAGCACCACACAGAAATGCCACTCTTAAATCAGCATTTTACCAACTGCTTATGCCTTCCCCATCGCTAAACTCCTGCTCAATCCTATCAGCTATCCTGGTCTCCATGACTAAATCAGTACCATACGTCATTTTTGTTTTGACCCTCCTTTGCTACTTTCTGTTATTCTCACCTACCCATTCGAGTAGGTATATCAAATCTCACTATGTAATTGCTGTTATTGCTACTGTATCACTGCCTGCAAATACTGCTACTGTATTCACTGCCTGTATTACTGCCTGTAACTACTCCCAAATTTGTATAACTCTACATGCATCTCAGCAACTTCTCCCATCCCTTTTGGCTTTTGCTGGAGATCTACAACTTACGTATGTTTCTATTTTGTGCTGTATGTATTTATGTACTAAGCCCTTGTAACCCCCTACCCCCAGGGCGCATCTGGAATCGAGCGGTACTCTGCTCAGTATGCCTTTCCTGGTAAATCTCTTAAATAAATAAATAAATAAAAATCTGCTCCCTGTTTACTCTTTAGTTCTGTTGCTTTGATCCGTCTTTACATAAAGAGCTACTCCTCCTCCCTTTTACCCTCCCTGTCCCTCCTGTAGATTGTGTATCCTGGTATGTTGACATCCCAGTCATGGTTCTCTGTACCATGTTTCTGTGACTGCCACAATATCCAGGCAACCCTCTTCCATCAAGGCCACTAGTTCAGGGAGCTTGTTACACAGACTACGGGCATTGGTACTCATCGCCCTCCACTTTTTGATGACCTTACCCCTTTTAGCCCCATTCCTGTCCTTACTGCCTTTGCCTTTTTTTACATTTACTTCTGGCCTGCTCCCTAATGACTTCTCTACCTTGCTGTTTACCTCAGTAATTACTGTTGTTTGTGGGGGAAGGCTGGGATTTCCCTGCTCCTTTTCAGTGCCTCCACCCTTGGCTAGTTTAAATGCTTGCCAATGAAGCATTTAAACCTCTCACCTAGGATCCTGGTTCCCCCCCCTGGACAGATGCAGACCATCGCGCCAGTATACGTCTGCATCCCTCCATGTGGCTCCCCAGTCCCCAATGAAGCCAAAACCCTGAGCTCCACACCAGTTTTTCAACCATTCATTGAATTCCCTGGTGAGGAGTACCCTAGCATCACCCTTGCCATAGACAGGCAGCACCTCCAAGAAGTTTACTGTATGCGCTACTTTTCTAAGGCCCCTCCCCAACTCTACAAACTTGTCTTGCACTGCTCTGATCCCATTCCTAGCCAGGAAATTTGTCCCTAGGTGGACAATAACATCCAGCTCCCTCCCTCGTGCAGCTGCTCTAGCTGCTGCCAAAAGTTTGGACTCTTTATCAGGAGGTCAGTCCGTGTCGGCAGAACTGCCAGTACGCCTGAACACAGAAGCTCACCAGGCTCTCAGTCGAAGGGTGCTCTGTGAATGCCGCCAAGGACCCCATGGGCACCACATACTTGCAGGCCATGCGGGCAGATACAGCTGGACAAGAGGCAGGACATTGCCAAAGTTCGAGGGCCCGACCAACAATGACCTCAGCCATGGGAAAGGCTTCCGTCAGGGTATCCCTCTCTTAAGGATGTCCCTAAGAGGGTACCATGCCTTTTTCTGGATAGGCTCCAGGGGCATCCCTGTGGACTCAGAGATGAGGCGAAGGACCCCTTGGAAAGATGAAGGACCTTATGATGTCTCCAGGCCAGCGGTCAATTCGTCATCCCCTGGATGAGAATGTAGACCGGTGATGTCTGAATCTGAAGAATCCAGATACAACGGTTTACCGCCCAAGTCACCCTCAACTCGCCGGGTGCGATCCAGGGTGACAGTGACCGACAAGCACCGGGGAAGCCCGGTGCCCGGTCTGTCTTCCTTGGGAGGAGCCCCTCCCACAGGCTGCTTAGGTGGTGGTTCCACCACAATCGGTGGAGAGACCATTTTAGGCTGAACTGGTGGTTCTGCTGGCCCTGAGGGCAGAGGAGCCGAAGGTTTTGGCTCAGGAGGGGTCGGCTTCAGCCTAGGAGGTGAAAGCCAAGTAATAGCTGGGGCAGGGGTCGGGGCAGGCTTATGCCTGGACAAAATCAGCTGTTGCCACATGAGGTCCTCATAGCGCCTCTCCTCATCTGAGGAGTACGAGGACGACCGATAGCGTCAGCTCTTTTTAGAGCGCTTATGGTTCTTCCTCGGCCTGCCGGATGAGGGGTTCTAGACCTCGATCGAGAATGGACAGGCCAACTCGGTCACTCGGGGGACACCAGTGGGACTGGTGACTTCCTGGGGTCTGGAATTGGGTCCTCAATAGGAACTCCAGCGGGCTGGGTCTGCTCATCGGGGAAAACAAGGACCAGAGTCCTCTCCAAGGAGTCGTCAACCGGAGTCAGCGACAGAAGATCGATCACTATTCTGACCTCGTCGACCACATCCTTGGTTGGCTGGCCCGATGGGAGGTCAGAGAAGCCAGCGGCTGAAGAAGCGATCTCGACCGAAGTCGAGACCGCATGCTCCTGTGACTGAGATCTCTCCTGGTCCCAAGAGTGCCTTAGCCGAGACGAAGACTTGCTCGGATCCTTCTCCCGCTTACAGGATCGAGAGGAGTGCGAGCCTGCAGGTGCCTCTCCCCTGGTGGGAAGAGACTGGCACAACTCTCGGAAGGAATCTGAGAAAGTGAAGCCCAGGTTGAGCAGAACGAAAAAGCTCCGGGAAGAGTCTGCAGCGTGGGCCGCTTCTTCTTCGAATGCTTGCATGCTTCCAATTGCTTGGCGGATCCCGCAGCTGCAGAAACCGCCCACCTAACCTCTTTGGATTTCACCGGAAGGTTTCTCTTCTCCGGTCTCCCCAGTTGTAAGCATGCAAGACAGTCCTCCAGGACGTTGGGATGGAAGGCCAAACAGAAGCTGCAGGACGAAGTGTCATGGCCGACACCGAGGCAGTAGACACACGCGGAATGGGGATCGGCATGTGTCATCTTTTGGCTGCACGAGCACTGGCGAAATCCGGGGGAAGATTTTTCTTCCATAATCAGAGATGCAAAAAGGTGATCGCTAACTCAAATTATTCAAAGTTTCGGTAAAACCGAAGGTTTGAAAGCCAAGGCCTATGAAATGCGTGAGCATGAGGGAGGCAACCTGAATCTTCCAGCAGAAAGGAAGATCTGGTGTCATGGGGCGGAGCCGAGGTGTATACCACCCGGGTGGGTGGGAGGAGCCAGCTTGAAGACTTCCGGTGATTCTTAAAGTGGAAGGGGACATGCCAAAGAGTGTGGATGAACAACATATCCACACTCCTAGAACAAATGTTCCATAGTCATAATAATAACAGAAGAGGATTCTTTACTTATAGGGCCGTAAAGACCTGGACTCTATTACCAGAGGAGGTGGTGGAGGCTAAAACGTTGAAATAATTCAAAAACAGACTAGACATATACTGGATTAAAGGAATTAAAGCCCCGCAACAGTGGGAGACAGGTCTTATGGGCACGAAGTCTTCTCCTGTCTAGATAACCTAGTATGAAACCTAGTACATAGAGTGGCTCAGGATAGAATGCCAGGCCGAGCAGATCGAATGCCCATTGTGTGGCACATGCACTGCCTTCCAGAACCAGAACCAAGAGTGTTAAGGTTTGAAAATGTATCTGTTACAGGGAGAATCGTAGTAGCTATGAAGAAGAGAGGATCCAGAAAGCGTGGAGGGACGAGAAGAGCTTACCTGGAGTGTTGAAGCTGTCCCTGAGGGCTTGTCTGCGTGCCTCCTCCGCCTCCAGCTACTAAAGACTGCCTTCCTGCTGTGTGGTATGGTTGGTGGTACTATTGAAGCACCACAAAAAGAGAAAAGCTGTCCTGTTCCCAGCGAAATGGGCTTGGTGCCCCACTTTGTTATTTTTCAATGTAAAAGTAAAGTTTCGATCCTCCGGAGGCGACATTAGCAGTGCTGCACTGTTTGTGCCGAGTTTGGGACCTTGCAAGGCCCCCGGTTGACTGCTCAACTGCCCGAAGTCCTCCCTCTGCCAGCAACTCCTCCTCCTCCCACCTCCCAAATCAGCTTCCCTGCACCCTATTCTGAGGCAGTGAGTTAGCGGCAGCACATTGAGGCATGCTGGCCACCAGGACTTTGCATTTGGTAAACGAAAAAAAAAAGGTTTATTGTCAATAGCACTCTGGCGCTATTGCAGGGGCGGACAGTCCAGGGCCTGAGGGCACATTAATATTAATTTATCCCAGGCATAGTGATGCACATGGGGAGGGGCCAACAGCAAAGGCCTCAAGCGGAACTGTTTAATTATTTAAATAAGGGGTGCAGCTGAGGCAAGGCAGCCTAGTGATGGTCAGGAAGGCCTTAGTCAGGCCTAAGATTTAAAGGGGCCAGCCACAGAACAGTCCAAATTATTTAAGAGGGCAATACAGGCCCAAGCTGTTAAAGGGGCAAGTTAGGCCCGCTACTGTAAGAAGGGGCAACAGGCCCGAATATTTATTTAAAGGGACAAGGCAGGTCCAGGTCTCAATGGGGCAAGTAGGCCCAACAGAATCAAGAGGGCACAGCCAGTTAGGTGCCCAGCAGCCATTTAGGGCCCAGGTGTTAAAGAAGCCTAGCAGCAGAGTAGGCCCACAGCTATTTTAAGGGGCTCAGTCAAGGAAGGCCCAACATGTTAAAAGGACCTAGTCAAAGGAAAGGTCCACAGCCACTTAAAGATGCAACACAAGGCCCAGGTGTCACAGGGGCGCAGTAACTCAACAGGCCCACAGCCACTTAAAGGGGCAACACAAGGTCCAGGACATGACAGTTACGTAAGAACTTACTGTAACAGTAGATCTTTAAAACAGGTTCCTGCAGTAGGTCTTGACATGTAGGACTGTACCCCATGACCTCAGGACTGCATGGCAAATTTCTAGCTAGCAATCATTAGCAGGGGACCGCCACCGGCATCACCTGATCAAGCGTCAGCGTGACAGAATATAAGGGGTGGTCCCCAAGCCCGCCCTCCATTTCTCCCATAGACCTCCGAAGAGGAAAAAGGAGAAAGGAGTAAAAACAACTCCTTACGCCATATGCTCTGGAAGTGAAGCCTTGGGACAGGGAAAGGAAAAAAACTGGGGGAAGGTGGTTGGGAAATCTAGACCTACTGCAGGAACCTCTCTCAAAAATCTACTGTTACGGTAAGTTCTTACATAACTGTCATATCTTACTTTGAGAAGGTTCTTACAGTAGGTCTTCACATATAGGACTGAGTACCAAGCAGTCAAAGTAAGGAGGAGTTGGAGACTTGGTTCCAGGAGGAAGGAGCGTCTGCCAACTAGAAGCCTACTTAGGAGAGAAGGCCTTGCAGAATGGCAAGGCCGAAGCCGGCTCTATGCCTAGAGGCAATGTCCAGACTGTAATGCTTGGTGAATGTATGGACAGAAGACCACGTGGCCGCTGCACAAATATCTGAAGTAGACACAATTTCTGAGGAAGGCCGTCGAAGCAGCCATGCTTCGAGTAGAATGGCCTTTCACCAGCCCTGGAAGGGGCTTCTCGTATTTGTTATATATGCACGAGATGCAAATAGCCAACCATTCTGACAAACCTTGTTTGGAAATGGCCTTGCCCTGACAATTGGGAGCGAAGGTCATAAACAACTGGTCAGACTTTCGAGTCTCTTTGGTCCTAGAGATGTAATATCTTAGAGTCCTGTACACATCTAAATTGTGCAGAAGGTACTTCCCCCTGTTGGAGTACTGTGGATAAAAAAATGGCAGTTCAACGTTCTGATTTAAAGTAAATTCCAAAATGACTTTTCGGAAGAAAGGAAGGGTGAGTACTCAGAACCACCCAGTCTCTGTGGAAAATCAAATAAGGCTCCTTACAAATGAGGGCCTGAAGCTCAGAAATCCTTCGAGCTGAGGTTATAGTGACCAAAAATAGCGTTTTCTAGGGCAAGAAACGCATGTCATAACTTTGCCGGCTCAAAAAGAGACAAAGTAAGTTTTTTCCAAATAAAATTTAGATCCCGGGTGGGAACCGGACTCTGTACCGGAGGCTTAAGGTGGAGGATCCCTTTAAAAACGGTTCTAAAGATCTCCAATTAAGCAAAGGTTTGGCCCCCCACCGGAAGGTGGCAGGCTGAAACCGCAGATAGGTGGACCTGCAGAGAAGAATAATTGAGGCCTGAATCAGAGAGATGCAAAAGGTACTCAAGGACCTGGGGAGCCAAGCAAGAAAATGGGTCCAGGCCCTTGGCCATGGCCCAAATAGAGAATCTCTTCAATGTCACTGCATACGTGGATCTGGTAGAGAGTTTCCTGGCCTCTACTAGAACGTGAGCGACTCTAGAAGAGACGTCGTAATGAGAGACAACTATGTCCAAAGGTGCCACGCATGCAGGTGAAGAGACTTGAGGCTCAGGTGCACCAGGCTGCCCTGCTCTTAGACAGAAAGTTGTGGGAGAGAGAAAGAGGGTACTGGGGGTTCCAGTGTCAGCTGTTGTAGCAGAGGGAACCAGATCTACCAAGGCCAAAGAGGGGCTATTAAAATCATGTGAGCCTCCTCTGCCTGGAGCTTCTGCAGAACAGGAAAGGGAGGGCAAGCATACAGAAATCTCCCCGTCCAGGATAGAGACAGCGCGTCTTGCCACAAAACATCACGCCTGGGAACGAGCGAGCAAAAGCTGGGTAGTTTTGCCCTGGATGGGAAGGTGAATAGATATATTTCTGATTGACCCCATTGAAGGAAGAGATCTTCCACTACTTCCTGCTTCAGCTCCCACTTGTGAGCTCATGTGACAGTACGGACGAGACTGTCCACCAGGATGTTATGAAATCCTGGAACATGGACTGCTATCAATGACAGGCCATGCTGGACTGTCCAGTACCACACCCACATCACCTCCCTGCAAAGGAGGTATGAACAGGTGCCTTCCTGCTTGCTGATGTACCAGACTGTAACTGTGCTGTTGGTCTGGACCAATAGTGTTCCCGGTATCAAGAGGGACTGGAACGCCTGGAGAGTACAGAGCACCGTTCTCATCTCCAGAACACTGAAATGTAGAAGTTCCTCTAATGGGGACCATGTCCCCTGCATTCGATGGTCACCCAGGTGAGCGCCCCATCCCTGACCTGATGCGTCCATCGTCAGGGTCATGGAGAGAGATGGGGGTGGAAGGGGACCCCCAACAAGAGGTTGGAAGGATCCTGCCACCAAAGGAGATCCCTCTTCAGGCTGCTGGAGACTAGGACCATGAGATCCATGTCATCCAGACATTGATCCCACTGGACCCGGAAGGACCACTGGGTTACCCTCATGTGAAGTCTGGCCAAGGGGACTGTGGGTATGGCAGCTGCCATCAGACCCAACAGGCAGAGAACAGAACATGCCTTGGTCTGTCTGGAGGAGGATACCAATGCCGCCTGTTGCATCAAAGTTTCCGCCCTGTCCATAGGTAAGAAGGCCCTGCCCTGAACTGTGTCCAACACTGCTCCAATGAACTGGAGCCCATGGGAGGGTGAAAGATGAGACTTGGGAACATTCACAGTGATGCCAAGTCTGGAGAAAAGGTCCAGGGTGGAGGGCAGGAAAGCCCTCAGACTGTCCTGTGATGGTGCTGACAGCAACCAGCTATCCAGGTAAGGGAACATAAATCTCCTCGCGGCATAAGGCCGTAGCCACCACTGCTAGGCACTTGGTAAAGACCTGGGGTGCAGAAGAAAGGCCAAATGGGAGGGCTTTGAACTGATAATGATTCTCCTGAAAGGAAAATCTCAGGAAGTGAAAGTGGGCCTGGAGGATAGGGATATGTAGTTAAGTGTCCTGCATATCCAGGGAGTATAGCCACTGGTTCTTTTGGAGCAGACGTAAGAGTCCCTGGATGATCAACATATGGAATCTCTTGTATTCTACAAGGAGATTGAATAGGCTGAGGTCTAGCACAGGCCTCAGATCTCCAGTCTTTTTTTTGGGACTAGGAAGAAATTGGAATAGTATTCCCTTCCTATCTGCCCTGGCAGAACCGGCTCTATGGCAGATTTTTGAAGCACAGCCTGGATTTTCTGACAGACCAGATTTAGATGGTTTGACAGGTAGTGAGATCTGCCCGGAGGGTTGTTCAGGGGTCTGTCCAGGAACTCGATAGTGTGTCCTCTTGCTACTAGCTGAAGGAGCCAGGCATCTTCGGTTATCGTCCTCCATCCTTCCAGGTGGTGGGTGAACCTCCCCCCCACTGGTTCCTAGGGAGATATGGGAGAAGGAGTAGGGAATGACCCCCTCGAGTCAGGATGTGGAGGGGAGGGCCACCTTACCGCCCGTGGCGTTCTTTTGGAATTTTGCCTGAGGAGTCTGGGGGCCTGAACCAGTAAAGCGTCATTTACCCTATTGCTTACCTTGGTCCTGTTTGTTTCACCTCTTCTGGGGGCGACGATAGGACTGCTTGGGTTTCTGTCCTGAGCGGTCCATGGAGTGAACGTCCTTAAGTGACCTGTCACTTTCCTGTAGCTCCATTATATTGTCCTTTGCATCTCCCCCAAATAGGATGGGGCCCCTGAATGGGACGTCCAGTAGTGTGCTCTGGACATCTTGTGCCAGTCCTGCAAGATGGAGCCAGGCCACGAGCCACAAGCAAATTCCCATTGCAGTGCACCTGGCCACTGAGTCGACAATGTTGTAAGTGGCCCTTAAGGCATGGCGGCAAGAAGACTTATTCAGTCTGACTTTGTCCAAGAGCCAATTCCTGAGGTCCTTGTCCAGAACTTCCTGCAGGTCCTTTTCCAAATTGGACAAGGATGATTTCTGAAAGGAGACCATATGGGCTACATAATTCGAATGGATGGCAAAGGTCGATGAAGAATAGACTTTTTGTCCATACTGATCCATTTGTTTGGATTCTTTATTTGGAGGGGAAGCACTCGGGTGTTTCGACTGTGCTGACCTGTCATGGGCTGCAGTGATGACCATGGAATCATCCTCTGGTTGCCTGGTCAGATGACCAACCCCTTCCGGGGGGGGTGATACGTCCGATCTGCCTTTTTGGAGACGGCCAGAATGGAGGATGCCTGTTGTCAAACTGTAGAGATAAGGTCCTCATGCGGTTCCGTCCATGGAGGAATAGGGAGGGGATCCACACTAGTGAGGTCTAGGTGTTCTGCCAGATGTTTCCTCTTTAGATCTAATTCCTGAGACGCCCAGCCACAAGCTTGCCTGATGGACCTTAAGAGCTCCGCAAAGGAAGGGTCCTCCGAAGGGGACTCTTTAGTCTTGGGTTCAACAGGGGAGTGAGATCCCAAATGGTCAACAGACTCAGGTTCTGAATCATCATCAGAGTAATCCGGCCTGCTTGGGACAGGGGTAACGTCTGGGACCGTCTCCATCACCCATGCTCCTGGTGGGCAGGATTAATTTCAGATATGTATCTATGTGGGACACTGACCCACTGGGTATAAAAAGTACGGGTCCAATGAAAAAATAATGGGTCATATTGTTCAGTCGAGCCCAGATTCATATACCAGCAGTTTTTAAACCTCTATAACAGTGAGCAGGTTGTACCCAGAGTAGAAGAAAAGGTGGGTCAAAATTAGAAACTATGTACCAATTGTCCCAACCCACCCCACCCAAAAATGAACCCTGGGTGGGGGCTCCAAAGAACGCCCACCTACACCCCTGTCTGATGCCCTATCCAAAGGAGAAGGGCTCTTGGCGATGGTACTATGAGTAGGCGTGGGGACTACAATCATGTGGGGTTGTCCCATTTCCTGCAGGAGCTGAGATTTTGCATCCTGCCACCAGGCCGGAATGGAAGTAAGTGGTTCCAGCTGGGGAGGGGATGAATGTGGTGGAGGAGGGGGAGGTGTGTGGAGGTTGGTATCCTGTAGCATACGAAGGGTAGCCAGGCCATTGGTACCAATAGTGGTATGGTTGATGACCCTGGTAACAGTGCCCCGGCCTCTGAGCTGACAGCAGGTTCCCCGCAATGGCCCTCCTGGCACCGGGTAACAGGGATACTGCAGCAGTGGATAGCCTGGAAAGTGACCTGCAGGGCCCAATGGAGGAGAGGCAGAGGGTCCAGGGATAGGTGGTGCCGAGAGGACACTTGGGGGAATAGGATCCATTGGCAGGCCTGGTGGTTCAATTGGGACCCCTGAACAGCCAAGGGGCTCTGGCGGCGAAGCAGGAAAACCCTGGTCCATGTCAGTAGGAATAGTATGGATTGGGTAGTGGCCTGGCATCAGGATAGGCAGGTGGCCCGACATCTGGTTTGAGAGAGGCGAGGGACACAAAGGGATAGAGAGCCCCATTGCCAGATCTGGCCCTAAGGCTGGAGTCTCAGAGTGGATGCTCAATGCAGGAGAGGACTCCTGGACAGCAACACTCGGTTCCCCAGCCGGGGTAAACGAGTCGTTGAGCAGGGTCAATAGATACATGGAGAAGAACCCCCATAGGAAGGAGGAGCTGGAGGATCACCCTGCACGATGTCGGAGAACACGGGGGTGTCTATCAGGAGGGCAGTCGATGGAGGACCTGAATGATGTATCGGCTAAGACCTGGCGGGCATCGGAGGAGCCGATGACCGACTTATAGGGGGCGGTCGGGCCCACAACTGCACGAGGGCTGGAGTGGGCAGATCCGAAGCCGAGCTCCCCGACAGAAGAATGGGGGAAGCTAGCGGCTGAGCCTATGACAGGACCTGTGTCCTCCGACCAGGAGTCCCCTAACTGCCTACTGACCAAGGGCGGGGGAGGGGGGAGAAAGCATCTAATCCACCGCTACGGATGAAGACCCTTGAGGTAAGGCACTCACTGAGGTAGAGGCCTCACTCTGTGCAGCATCGGCTGTCTGACGACGATGTGGAGAACGATCCCACTCCTGGCGGTTTCTCCTTCCTCTTTTGCTTTTTCTCCGGAGTTGGTAAAGAAGCACATTTCCTCAGCTCTTGGAGCTACTTTTCCATAGATGCGAGGCGAGACTTCAAGAGGTGAGTGTCGAGGGTCTTCTGGCAATGGGTGTGTGTGGCCTGGTTAAACGATTGACTGATTTCACAATCCGCCACCTGGTGTTTTGGGACTAGGCAAAGCATGCAGTGGGAGTGGCCATCCCCTTGTAGGATTTGAACACCGCACTGTGAGCACTTTTATTTATTCTCGAAGACATACACCAAAAGAAAGAATGGCAAAAAAACTGCACTATACTGAGATAAATGGCGGACGACTGAGCTAGTTCAACTGCAAGAATGCAACGAGTTCAGGTCAATGGCAGGAAAGAACTGGAGGCAGACATGGAGAATGCCCCCGATATACTGTCACTCTGATGTTTGATCAGGTGACACCGGAGGCTGTCCCCTGTAATGATTGCTAGCTAGAAATTTGCCATGTGGTCCTGATGCCAGGGGGCGCATTCCTATATGTGAAGACCTACTGCAGGAACCCCTCTCGAAGTAAGATCTGTAGTTAGCCATTTAGGCCCACAGGTGTTATAGGGGCCCAGCAGCATAATTAACCCAAGTGTTATAGGAGCCTAGCTAGCCATTCAGGTCCTGAAGTGTTAAAGGGGACTGGTCAGATATTTGGGTTCATAGCATTCTGTAAGAGCCTATTCCCACTTGTAGCGTATCCAAAGTAACAGAAGAACCTGATTTAGCTAGAGGGACCCCATTGTAGCTAGGTCCACTGAATGTTACGGTTCACCCAGAAGAGTAAAAGTGCCTGTTTATTTACTGGGGTCTGGACATTGAGACTGTGCAGCTGACCACTACAGCACGAACTGTGACATTTATTGCATTGCTATCATTCCTATGAACAATATAAGTGCCAGAACTGTCCTCGTATTGCTTTGTGCCAGCATTTCAGTGCCAGAAAAGTATTTGAATCAGTCTTCAGCAATTCTTCACAGTCACTTCACAAGTGTGTATCCAGATCAGTCTTCATCAGTTCTTCTGAAATCATCTTCCAGTGCATCTCAGAAGCAGCCAACAGCAACTTCCTGAAGAACCGTGCCACAGTTGTCTCAGTTGCAACGTCCCGTTTATTTATTTATTTTATTTATTTATTTGGTTCTAGGATTACAAATACCTTTGAGCCAAGGCTCTTTTATAAAGGTTCCACATCAGTCGAAGTACAATACAGGGGATACAACAGAAATAACAACATTGCAGGTAAACATTACATTATACAGTTATTAATTAAGAGAGGAAGCAATACATTAGAGAGCGCAGTACATAGAATGGCCCGGAGCAGCATCAACTCAGAGAGGAGCAAAGAACAATGGAGGAGGAACAGGATGGCAAGATGGGAGTAGTAGCAGCCAGAGGCATTGTCAGACATCACCGGGAGAAGTGCTGGACAGAGGGGATGGGTGGTGGGTGGGTGGGGAAGGTGGGAAGGGGAGGGGGTCGTGCGAGCAGAGGTAAAATAGGAGATAAGTGCTATGGGGGGGGGTGGCAAGGCTGTTGGTGGCAAGTATTTCTGATTAGGTGAGGCAATCACAATGTATGGCCTGGCCCAGTGCAAAGTCTGCTGTCTGTTTTCTTGTTTTGTCGTCCGCACCTAAGTGACGTCCAGATCTTCTGTTCCAGTACCCCGAGTCATTGTCCTGTTTATTATTTCACGTCAGTCCTTGGCTTGCCCAGCCTTGGTGCCCAGAACACTGTCGTTCTCCAATGTCCACAGACTTCCTCCTCCCATCATCTTCCTCATCACCCGACAGTCCAGATGCGGGCTGTGGCCGGTTGTACCGCATCTTCCTCTTCTCCCGGCAATCCAGAAGCAGACTGTGGCAGGGTGGTTAACATCTTCCTCTTCTCCCAGCAGTCCAGAAGTGGGCTGTGGCAGGGTGGTCCGCATCTTCCTCTTCTCCCGGCAGTCCAGCAGCAGGCTGTGTCCAGTTGTTCTGCATCATCTTCTCTTCCCGGCAATCCAGAAGCGGGGGCTGTGGCAGGATGTTCTGCATCTTTTTAGTCACCAGGCAGTCCAGAAACAGGTTGTGGCCGGTTGTTCTGCATCTCCTTTTCCCGGCAGTCCAGCAGTGGACTGTGGCCAGATCCATTTTGGTTCAATTCCGCCGGCCCTCAGTGGGATCTTAGCCAAGGAAATCCTTGTGCTGTTCTTGAATTCCAGCAACCTTAGAGAGGTAGGGTGTGGCCAAGAAACTCATGGTCTGTTTAAAATGCTCTCTGCATTCCCCTAGTTTCTAAGGAAGTCCCCAGAGTCACACTAGCCAGTCAGCCAAGTTGTTCCTTATTTTCAGATTCCATATCCCAGTTCTCTTCTCGATGACAGAGAAAGTACAACCGTGCACAAACTGCCTTCGATAACATATGTAGAGTCTTGTACTAGAATGCTGTAGAATCTTACAGAATGAAGTACTCCAGGTGATGGGCCCTAGGTAGAGGTGCACCTCGGAGTAGTATCAGAGATTGCACAGTGATTCATTGATCTTAGAGATGGAACGCTCCTACAGCATAGCTGTTACAGACGAATACTGAAAGTGGTTTACATAGAGTCACCTTCGTACAAGGTATAGAACATGTAGGACGCTCTTACAGCGCAGCTATTACAGCTGATTTGATTTAAAATCTTCCTTGTACAGGAGATTGGTGGTAAGAGATTCCTGTGACCGGGTTCCCCTTCCCTGGTTTTGTGAATAAACAGCTGTCTAGCATTTAGAATTTACTTTTAACTCCTGCCTCTCTGTTAGGTGACAAGATAAACCTCATTGGGAACCTAAGTGTCCTCTCGCCATTCCACCTGCAGGGAGCGACACTGGTGTTGGTAAATTGTGTACGATTTATTGGAGACATCACAACACTGCTACTCTAGTACCCTTTTATTCTTTAGTGGATCCCAGCACACACTACCATCAGGGCACCATAGGAATTTTTGGCACAGTAAGCAGGGTGTAGAGTGTTCTCCAAAGAGTTCAAAGCCCGAGAAGAAGTAAAGTCCAGATGTTGTCAGAAGTTGGAAGTGATAAAGAGATGGACGGAGGAGAAGGCCTACAAAGGATGGTGCAACCTTCCCCGTTGACCATGCCATATTACTTTGGAGCACCATGGCTTCCCAGCTACATGGGACAGTCAGGTGGTGGAAACTCCAGAGATTAGGAGAATTTAGAGCAAAAATACAATCAGTGTTCCGGCTCTATCTGGTTCCGAAGCATCAAAAGTTGAGATTCTATTGGTTCAACTGAAGGGAGCTGCTCAACGAGAGGTTCAGTCATGGCCTGAATGAGAAAAGGTGACTGCAGACCGAAGTTTCTTTTTTTTTTTATACTTCATCTTTATTGTTACCAGCAGATTCCAGTATAAAGCTAATGATATATAAGTATCATTATTTTAAACAAACTTATGTAAAGACCTTTATTAGGTCTAGTAAAGTAGTTAAGACTACTTACAATTTCAATTAGTACTACATCATGTTAGATCACAGTCATTGTACAATTACATGTTCCAACAACATTTGAATACAAGCAGAAAGAGAAATATAGACTACGCCCTACTGCCAAGGTAGTTTAAACGGGGTAGAATTAAAGAGAAAAGAAGGGGAAAAGGGTCAGGAATTAAGAATTAGGGGCGTGGGAAAAACTAGTTCTAGCCTAAGTAAAGATGAAGCTAAAGTCAGCACTTAAAAGGGGAAAGGAGAGTGAGAGCGACCCCCCTCAAAGCTCCCTAAGAAAGTAATTCCCATCTAGCCCATCTATTTACAAACTGTGTAGACCTCAAAGTTAGAGAGAAGGATATCCTTTCATAGATTTTGACATTATTTACTAAGTCCCTCCACTCCGTCTCAGTAGGTGGAAGGGTGGAAAGCCACTTCCCTGATATCACCTTACAGGCTGCCGCCACCAAAATGTTCCAAAGATACTTGGCCTCCCTATCTGTAACCTCCAAAGGATACAGGGCCAGGATTATATGTTCTGGTCCCATTGGTACTTCAATATTGAAGATTTTCTGTAATTGGCTTTGTATATTGCTCCAGTACTGATTGAGCATGGGGCAGTACCAAAAAATATGGGCTTGAGATGCCCCAAAATAGCCACACTTCCGCCAACATGAAGGAGAAATCTCCGGATTCCACTTAGATACCTGCTCCGGTACTCGGAAGTACCTACTTCTAAGTTTCCATAGAAACTCATGCCACCCTGGGGAGGAGGAGGTAGACCAAGTATTCTTTATGGACAGCAACCACCTTTCTTTATGTAAGCTTAACCCAAAATCCCTTTCCCACCTTTCTTTAATATATGTAGTAGAGCACTGAAAGTCCCTAATGTAGGTTTTACAAAGTACAGAGATTGCTCTCTCTCCCCTCTCCGCCCCCCATATCTTTTCAAACACCATCGGCTGGGGAGTTTCCCTAGAATCTAAAGAAGATTTACCTAAGTGTTTTGTTATATAATCTCTGATCTGGTAGTAGAAGATCAGGTCCCCCTGTACCTATTGAAATTTTCCCGAGCCTTCTTCAAATGTCAGGATCTGATCTCCTTTTATTATCTGCCAAGGGGCACAACATCCCCGTCTCTGAAGTCGTTTGAACCAGGGATTCCCATGAGCAGGTGTATGAAGCGAGCTCAGGGACCAAGTCTGATACTTCCAAAGGTAAACCTTTGTAGTTCCACGTAGGCACCTTCGACTGCAACCCTCCAGAGCTGCAGCGGTACCCGAAAACAGTGGAGAAGAGCTACTTACTATTGCAGCTGGTGCAAATATTTGGGACTGGAGGGGGGGAGAACAGGGGACAGCCAGATCCATGGTCTTCCAAATGGCCTGATAGGTGGGATGAAGTAATAATAGTGAGACTCTCATCTGGGTTGCCACCCAGTACCCCTCCAAACCCTCCTTCCTCCTTCAAGAGGAAGAGAGTTTGTTTTCTAATCCTGGGGCGTTTTCCTGACCATATAAATTTCGAAAGCATCCTCTGCCAGGTCTTCAATCTCTCTTTTGAAATTAAGCAGGGCACACACTGAAACAAGAATAAAAACCTAGGCAACAGGTTCATCTTAACAGATTGAATTTGACTATGCAAAGGGAGAGGGAGCACAGACCACCTTTCAATATCTGTTTGTATTTGTTTTATTAAGGGGGGAAAATTTAGGTCATATAACTGAGAATTGTTAAGTGATAACATTATCCCCAAATATTTCATAAAAGGGAGGTCCCATTTTAGGGGGTATTTGTCTCTTAAGAGTTGAGAAGGGGAGTAATTAAAAGTAATAGCCTCGGTTTTATGGGTATTCAAGGTGTAGCCTGAAAGTTCCGAAAATTCATTTATATGTTGAAATAAATATGGAATAGACGACTCAGGTTCTGTGATGTATAGCAAAATGTCATCTGCATATAATGCAAGCTTATGCTCTTCCCCATTTATGTTTACCTCCTTTATATTTAAGTTCTCTCTGATACTTTGGGCAAGAGGTTCAAGATATAAAGCAAAAAGTATAGGTGACAACGGACATCCTTGACGTGTACCTCTGCATAATGGAAAGGATGAGGAGACATGACTATTTGCCCTAATATATCCTTTTGGTGTATGATATATTTTGAAAATGACATCAATAAATTGAGCGGAGAGACCAAATTTTTCTAGTACTGCACGAAGAAAAGGCCAAAGGACTTTATCAAACGCTTTTTCGGCGTCAAGACTAAGAAAAATGGAGGGTATCTGAGTGGAATTCAGGTGGTCAATTAGGTGGGCAGTCCTACAGAGATTATCCTGTGCCTGGCGACTAGGGATGAAACCCGTCTGGTCTAGGTTAATCAGTTTAGGTATTACTTTCTGCATACGTTGGGCCAGAACGGACAAAGATTTTATAATCTGTATTTAATATAGAGATGGGTCTGTACGAAGGACAAAGTGTTAGATTTTTCCCCTGTTTAGGTATAACTGATATGATGGCCTGTTCCCATGAGGTTGGTGGAGTTTCTTTGGTCTGCAAGACCCCATTATAGACCTTAAGTAGGAGTGGTATAATCTGACCTTTAAAATGTTTATAAAACTCCCCCGGGAGTCCGTCTGTGCCCGGGCATTTAGAGGCCTTCAGGCTCGAGAATTCTCTTTGCATCTCTGTTTCGGTAAAAGGGGTTACCAGGACCAGGTTAGCTTGGGGAGTCAAAGAGGGCAGAGGGAGCCACTCCAAATATTCAGATATGTTGTTCTCTTGATGGGGCATAAGGTGGGAGGCGGCATATAAAGAAGTATAGAATTCTCTGAAGGCTTCGACTATTACCGGGGTCTGATGCAATTTCTGCTTGGAGCTGGGGTGTATCAAAGTTGGAATCCATGCTCTCGCTCTCTGGGATTGCAAACGGGCCGCCAATAGGCGAGTGGCTCTTGGGCCTCCCTCATAGTACTTTTGTTTAAGAAAGAGGACCTTCTGTTCCACCTGGTATTCCAATAACTTGTTTAATTCAGCCTTGAGTTTGCTAAGCTTCTTGAAGGTCTCTACTTTATAACTAATCTTAAGCTGAGATTCACAACTATCTATCTCCCCCTTCAATCTTGTTTTTTGGCTTCTCGTTGCTTTTTCTTAAAAGCCGATATGACAATAAATTTACCCAGCACTATAGCCTTACAAGTGTCCCACAGTAGAGATACCGGTGTCTCTGGGGAGCCATTGTCGGCCACAGCCTGCTTTATTGTTTCATTACTGTCTTTTCACCTCAGGGTCTTGAAGCAGAGACGTATTTAGTCCCCAAAATGTACGCTTGTCAAAGTCCCCTAGGTGAAGTTGGCAAAAAACAGGTGCGTGGTCTGACAATGATCTATCCCCTATCCAGCTATCTTTTATCTGTCCAACTAGCTCCACTGGGAGCAAAATGTAGTCCAGACATGAGTGGGAATGATGTGGAGCCGAGAAGAAGGTATAGTTTCTTTGCTTACCATGGGTGAGGCGCCATCCATCTACTAATCCCAGCTCCCCTAGCAACCCCCCCACCTTTTTCATGCATACCTGATTGCAGCGGAGAACCGCAGAGGAAGAGTCCAGCCTCGGATTCAAAACTAAATTTAAGTCACTTCCAATAATTACCTCCCCCTCTGCCCACTTCTGCAATCTCAAAAAAATTTGACGGTATGTCTGAAAGTCGGAACTGGGTGGGGTATAAATTGATGCTAGAGTTAAGATCCGCCCGAAGAGACGTCCCTTCAAGAAAGCAAAACGTTCTTCTCCATCTGTCAGTTGTGCTATTTGCTCAAAGGGTGTCTTCTCTGGGACAAGTACCGCCACCCCCCTGCGCCTTCCCCTTCCATATGTTGCGCATGCCGAAGTGCAGAAACCAAATTTCCCCAACTTCTGATGCTCCGTCAATGAAAGATGCGTTTCCTGCAGGAACAGAAAGTCCGCCTCAGTCTTCCTGCGGAAGGAAAGTATTTTGCTACGTTTTATTGGTTTAGTCAGACTGTTTACATTGAAGGAGAAAAAGGTGGTAGGTTTAGCTGCCATTCCTAAATCGGTCGGGACTCTTCCTCTAGCTCAACCCAGATATTGTTTCCCCCTTCCACTAATATCACTTATTTTCACCCTCGTTCCGGGTGGCTCCAAGTCCTCCACAGGCCTAATAAAAAGAAAAGTAGGGTCGGACTACTGGGGGCCAATAAAGAGAGGGATCAGGGGAGGGAAGAGGGAAATAAAGGTAGCTAGAAAAGACAAAAAGTAGTGACGTAGTTTAAAACAGTAAATCTGTGCGTATTTGTTAACTAAAGCTCTATGTTACCTTAACTACTGCAAAAACTTATTTATATTATAAAACACATGGCTTCCAAGGTAGGGGGATCCAAAACCTAGGATCCCTTGCCCTAACCTCAAAAGAGCCGCCGGAACAGGCTACGAAGTAGGGGTTGAAGAGGAGGTATGCCCTGAATTAACAGAGCCTCTTCAACAAATAACTCCAAAGGAGTGATTTTTCAGAGAACACCACAAGTTCACCTCAATCCTATAAACATTTGGAGGAGCGTGTAACAAGGTCATGTACACTCAGCAATATACCTCATTGCTCCCCCAGGAACAGTTTAAATCTAGACATTTGATTATTAATACATTTGGAATACCCTTCCTTTTTCCAATTTGCATATAGGAAGGTCAAATAGGGTATTTATAGCCTTCACCAGTGATGGTCCGCGACCAGGCAACTCATATATGCTGCGAGATACAGACCTTGGAGACATAATTAACAGCTGAAAGAAAAAAAAAATCTGAGTTCCCAGTCATTAGATCTGATGGGCCTCTCTGCCTCGAGTGATACTTTGCCTGGACTGATAGACATCACCGAGGATATGAACTCCTCATCTCAATATAAACATGTGCGAATTCCTTCCTCAGTCCTCTTCAAGTATAGTCCGGTGAGGAGTTGCTCGTCGATTTGGAATGCTCCGCTCGATGCATCAGTCCCAGGGCCTCTCTTACTTTTTTCAAAGTAGCCAGTCTCCCATGTCCATATGTAGTCTGCGGCAGTAACCCGGCCGGAAATCTTTGTTTGTGCACACGATCTGCATCCGAAGGGGGAATGGGAATTCCTTTTTTCTGAAGATCATCCATCGCCTTCCCAGGAGAAAGGTACAGTTGAGGGCCATCTTCCCAGAATACTCGAAGCTTCGCAGGGAATGGAGTTTGGAATCTTATGCCTTTAGCTCTCAGCGCTTTTAGTACTGGCACATACAGTAGTCTTGCTTGCTGCACTTCTGGGGCATAGTCGTGATCAAGGGTTCTTTTGGATGAGAGGTATGTTAACTCTTTCTTACCCCATTCCCTCCGGAGAATGTCCTCTTTGGTTTTATAGCTGCTCAGCTTAAAGATTATTGATCGAGGGCGGGCTGCCTCCCCTGACGGTTTCTGGCCTAAGGAGCGATGAGCTCTTTCGATAGACAGAGCATAATTGGGTGGTAACTCTAAAACATCTTTCAATAGGTTTTCTAGAAATGCTGTCATAGGAGGTTCCTCAGCCACTTCAGAGAGACCATATAGCATGAGATTGCTACGCCTTGAACGTCCCTCCAGGTCAATGCATTTGCTTTGCAGGGCCTGAACATGTTGGAAAACAGCGTCCACAGCATTAGTAAGATGCGTATTATTCTCTTCTAGTACTTTTATTTTATCTTCTGCTGCTTTAACTTTGGTATCAATGCTGGAGATTTGTACAGCCAGAGATTGAAACTCTCTCCTTGATTCAGCACGAGAGTCATGGATCTCACGCAGTATATTTTCATATCTAGTGCGAGATAAAAGGTCTGTCTCGACCTCCGTGTCGTAGCTGGAGCCTCTCGTACTGCTACGCGAGCGGCTTCTACTGCATGCAGAACTGAGCGATTGCATTTCCTCTTCGGCAAAGTCTTTCCTCTGTGATTTACTTGACAGAGATGGTCCCCGATCTCTTCTACGACCTTCTTTAGCCATTCTTTACTTTTAAAAGTTTAGGGAATAAGGTAACTTTGTCCCTGGGGAGCGGAGGTGTGCTCCTAAGCTCTTGTCTGCTCCGTGGCGGAACTGGAAACCTGCAGACCGAAGTTTCAACAGGTTAAGGAATATCATTGACACCCGTACAGTATCAGAATTGAAAATGAGATTCTTCTCCCAAAAACAGAAATCTCAAGAAGCTCTGAGATAATATGCCTTGAGCTTACAAGAAGCACTCTCAGAAATAGAGCGAGTGAATCCACGAGAGGTGCGAGACCCAGACCGAACCCTCAAGGAAAAGTTTATTGACTGAGTTCACAGTGAAGCCCTATGACGAGAATTGCGAATGCTACACCTACAGGATCCTGATGTTCCCTTCCTGGACTTCAAGGAGATAGTGATCCACATTCTTTGTTTGAGTCGGGCAGGAGAAGAGGCTGCCATGTGTTAGCAACAAATGATGTTCCCTGGTGCTTCATGGCCAGACTACCACACAGAAGGATGGAGGCAAGAAAATCGCTGGACGCCATAAACAAGTTCAGAAAGACCATCCCCATCAGATAGATATGCATCTACAGAAGAGGCCTACACGCAGATGGCTCAAGCACGGATTCCATTTCGCAAGCCTAGCCCAGGACCAGGAAATGAATGGACTGAACAGATTGCTGCCCTTACAAGAAAAGTCACTGAAGTGTGCCAACAGGTGAGAGATCTCAAAAGCAACTGGAGGTCAAGGCCTGAAGATAATCGACCTGAGAGAACCCAAGGATCCAGAGAAACAATGTTCCAACCGAGATGCCTGGAAGAATGATGCCCAACTGATCCCTTTGATGGTCAGGGGAGACTCATCTGTCGGAGATGTGGAATCACAGGACATGTGGAAAGGCAATGTGTACAAGCTCCCATGAATGCTGTAGCGCTAAACAATGAATCACTGGGAATGCGGAACGATTCTCAGAGAGCAATGGATCAGGTCCAGCTCCAAGAAAGGACAAATCCCTTTTCATAGGGAAATACCCAGCTGTGACAGTCAATGTAAACGGACATGACCTTCTGGCATTACTTGACACAGGATCTCAAGTCACTACCCTACAATGGAGATACTTCCAGCAATACTGGGACCTTCGAGATCTACAACCTCCAACGCAATCCTGGATGTGACTAATAGCCAGCAATGGTACCGAAGTCCCGTACCTTGGGTATATTGAGGCTGATGTGCAGTTGGGAAGTCATACCCAAGCCCAGCAAAGAATCATCGTCAGCGATGCAGACTGTAATGAGCTACCTCCACTCATCCTTGGAATGAATGTGCTGCAAAATTGCTTTGGTGAGCTCATGGATATACTGCGACAACGTGCTAAACAGCTACCCACAATGGATAAGCAGGTGTTACCACAAAACACACAGTTACTGCAATGCCATCAGCTTTTTGCTAATGCAGACGGAGAGATTGGGAAGGTCAGAGTGACAGATTTCCACCTTATCACCTTAAACCCAGGAACTGCGACTTCTCTCTGGTGCACGGTGAAAGTAGGTCCCAAAGGACAGGATTATGATGCCCTGGTAGAACCGTATCACACTGACAAAGAAGAACCTGTTATTGTTGCACGCAGTGTGGCTGCTGTCAGTAAAGGTCAGATTCCTGTATGAGTTGTTAACTATGGAAACCGTGCCGTCCAAATCTACAAAAATCAACCTATTGCCAGATTACACGCTGTTCACCTTAAAGATGTCCTAGAACCAGAGGACCAAATTAGTGTAGCAGCTTGCCAGCAATCCATGACAAGAGAACACCAGCCCGACCTGAAAGGCCAAGATCTGCCAGACTGGTTAGACAAACGTGACATTGGCACGTCTAATAATACTACCAATGCCCAAAAAGAAGATGTCAGACAGGTAACAATTCAGCACCACCAAGCTTTCAGTAAACATCCATTAGACTATGGATTAGCTCAAGGGGTTCAGCATCATATCCCCATGAATCAGCACCCTCCTACATGGAAAATATTTTGTCCACTTCCACCAGCCATGTACCAGCCGGTAAAAGATATGCTCACAGAAATGAAAGAGGCAAAAGTCATTCGAGACAGCCACAGTCCATGGGATGCACCAATAGTGCTCGTAAGGAAAAAAGATAGGAAAATTTGCTTCTGCGTCGACTACAGAAAGCTTAACAACATTACGCACAAGGATGCGTACCCTCTGCCTTGTATTGAAGATTCTCTCACCACACTGCATTCGGCAGCTGTATTTTCCCCCTTTGCACCAGCAGACAATGAGAAAAACGCTTTTATCACCCAAATGGGACTGTTTGAGTTTACTCATTTGGCCTACGTAACGCTCCTGGTACTTTTCAACGCCTTATGGAACACTGCCTAGGAAGCCGCAACTTTGACATATTACTTCTCTACTAGGACAACATAATTTACTCCAAAACACATGAAGATCATCTAGAACATCTGTCACAATTCTTCGAATGCCTCACTCAATACGGACTCAAGCTTAAACCATCCAAATGTCACCTTCTGAAACCCCAGGTTAATTCCTTTGGACATATTGTCTCAGAAGGTGGAGTGTCACCAGACCCAGACAAAATACGAGCTGTACAAGAGTGGCCTGTACCAACTACGGTGAGAGAAGTGCAAATATTTTTTGTTTGCTGGATATTACCGCAGGTTCATCCAGAATTTTGCTCGATTAGCTGCACCTCTTCATGAGCTACTTCATGGGTCAACAGCAGGGCACACACCCAAGAATCAACCACTTGTTTGGACCTCTAGACATCAGATTGCTTTCAATAGCTTACGACAAGCATTAACAGAAGCTCCGATTCTGGCATACGCAGATTACCCCAAACCCTTCAAGGTGTACACGGATGCCAGTAATCAAGGATTAGGTGCTGTACTGGCATAAGAACAGTCTGGAGTGTAAAGAGTTATCGCATATGCTAGTTGCAGCCTACGAGGTTCAGAACAGAATGACAAACATTATAGTTATTTTAAACTGGAATTCCTGGCTCTGGTCTGGGCAGCCATGGAAAAATTTAGACATTATTTAGCCGTCACACCTTTCACCATATATACTGACAACAACCCGCTATCTCACCTCAATACCGCTAGATTGGAATCATTAGAACAGAGATGGGCTTCAAGGCTGTCCAACTATCGGTTTACCCTAAAGTAATGATCCGGAAAGAGCAATGCCAGTGCTGACACCTTATCCGGGTTACCTCAGCTGGAAGAATCTGAAAACAACAACCCAACTCTGGAGGATGTAGAAATGCCTGTGTTTCTACAAGTTCCAGCAGAAATGGTACACACATGCTGTCAACTCGGTCCTGTAACAGCAGTTGAGATTCGGTCTAATCACTCAACCCATAGTGGAACAAGATGACTTGTGGATCCAACTTCAAAATCAAAGCCCAGTACTGCAAAAGATATGAACTCTCCTAAAAACCAATCAAGGTCTTGGGCCTAACCTCAGGAAAGATGCCAATCCTTAACTCATTAAACTGTGGCAACACCGCATAACTGGTTAACTGTGCAAGATTCCAAACTATTAAGACAGAGCAGTGATTCTCACACCCACTGCGAAATTACCCAAGTAATCGTACTGCAGCAGAATGCACCTGTAATTCTGGAGGCGTATCATGACAAGTCGAGACACTTTGGGAGCAGGAAAACCGAGTCTAGTATCAGAAAAAGGTTCTACCGAGCAGGAATGAAATCCCAGATACAAAAAGGGTGTGAAGAATGTCCAACCTGCAACTTAAAAAGAGGTAACAGAACTAATCAAAAAGCTTCTCTTCAGTCTTAATATCAGTCATGCTCCTCTGGAATTAGTCGCCTTGGATCATTTAAAACTTGAACCTAGATGGAATGGTATTGATCATGTCCTCACCATGGTGGATCATTACTCTAAGTTTATTGTAGCTACACCAGTTAGAGACCTTACTGCTAAGAGCGCTGCAGCACCAGTTAGAGATCTTACTGCTAAGAGCACTGCAGCAGCTTTTCTGAAATATTCTGTACAGCCATATGGATTCCCGAGCAAATTCCTGACAGACCAAGGAACCTTGACTGGATCACAATTGTTCCTTGAGCTGTGCAACTTATATGGAAGTCAGAAGATTCACACCACTGCATATCATCCACAGGCCAACGGATTGTGAGAAAGAGCTAACCAGACTCTAATCAACATGCTGAGAGCACTGCCAGAATACAGACTCCCAAATTGGCCTACAATCTTGCCAGAACTGACCTACCTCTATAACAACACAGTACAAAGCTCAACAGGGTATACCCCTTACTACTAATTGTTGGGATGCCAGTCTTCTTCCAATGGATCTTGTACTTGACGTAGACTTAAAAGGCACTCCTTCCAGTAATCAATACATAGATTGGGTTACCAAACACAGTAACAAATTACAAGATGCAGGCCAAGTCCTAGATCAGCAAATGGCTCAGGTATGTCAAAAAATAAAGCACTATACGATGCCAAGGCTAATGCAAGTCCATTACAAGCTGGCGAACGAGTATTGCTCGAAAGGACACAGAAACTGACAAAAATATTTTCCAAGTGGGGACCTGAACCATAACTTATAGCGGAAATCCTATTCAGAGACCTCCAAGAGTACAAAATTCAAGGAGAAATTGGGAAAAGTACCACGATTGTACATCGGAATCTGCTAAAGCCATGCCTATACCGAGCTGGATCAGACCCATCAGTTAACCCAGACTCAAAGTCATCAGAGAGGCAGGGGGGCTCATCCCAGTAACTCAGACCTGACTAACCCAGAGGCTCCAACAGACTGGTATGCCAATCCTTGGAGTTATCCAGTTATTGCTAACTCTGACTGTCCTGAAAATGTGACGCCTGAAAATGCAATAGAGACAGAATCTATTACAGACGAACCTTCAATTCCTTTACCCCGTAGATCTCAAGAGCGCTAATTTTTGGATCCCGCCTAGGAGGTTTCTCACTGAGAGTCCCTAGTTTTGCCTCCTGAAGCACAACATAATAGAAAGTTACCCCCAGCACGGTCACATTAGTTTAGTTCATGTTCTTTAAAGTTACCAGAGTTACCTCAGAGATTAAGAAAGATTTAAAATTGTGATAACTCATTCTCAAGTATAATTTATAGTACTTATTGATCTTAGTTAAAAGAACTGCTTTGAAACTTTCAAAGTTCATATACAAGTATAGTTATGACAACTGTTATACAGCCAATTTAAAGTTTTAGAGATGTTCCTCATCTAGACAGTACTGTAGTAGTTCACTTGAATGCAATGGATGTTACAAACAACTTTTTGGGGATACATGAGGACATGCATCATTTGGCGAGCCCAAATCTGTAGTGCCCCAAAGCTAGGGACACAACAGAAAGAAAAAAGGAAAAGTAGGAGGTGCCCCAGTAGCTTGAAAGGTTCCCCAGAAGCTTGAAAGGTTCCCCAGAAATGCCAGGTGCCCCAGCTTCAGATACAGCCATCACAAACCAGTTTTAAATAATGTACAAAGAAAAAAGTTTAGCCCTTTATGCCAACATGGCATTGTACATAGAGTGGCTCAGGGTAGAATGCCAGGCTGAACAGATGGCATGCCCACTGTGTGGCACATGCACTGCCTTCCAGAACCAGAACCCAGAGTGTTAAAGTTTGAAAATGTATTTGTTACAGGGAGAATCATGGTAGCTGCAGAGGAGAGAGGACGCAGAAAACGTGGAGGGACAAGAAGAGCTTACCTGAAGAGTTGAAGCTGTCCCTGAGGGCTTGTCTGCATGCCTCCTCTGCCTCCAGCTACTAAAGACTGCCTTCCTGTTGTGTGGTATAGTCGGTGGCGCCATCGGAGCACCACAAGAAGACAAAAAACGTCCGGTTCCTGGTGAAAAGGGCTTTATTGCCCGTTTGTTATTTTTTTTATTTAAAAGTAAAGTTTCGGTCCCCCGGAGGTGGTGGTAGCAGTGCCGCATTGTTTGTGCCGCGTTTGGGACCTCACAGGATCCCTGGTCGACCGCACAACTGCCCGAAGCCCTCCTCTGGCAGCAACTCCTCCCACCTCCCAATCCAGCTTCCCTGCACCTTATTCTGGGGTGGTGAGTTAGTGGCAGCACATCGAGGCTTACTGGCCACCAGGACTTTGCATTTGCTAAAAGGAAAAAAAAAAGTTTATATTCAATAGTACTCTGGTGCTATCGCAGAGGCGGGAAAGTCCAGGGCCTGAGGGCACATTAATATTAATTTATCCTGGGTATAGCAATGTCCATAGGGAGGGGCCAAGAGCAAATGCCTTAACGGGAAGTGTTTAATTATTTAAATAAGGGGCAGAGGTGACGTGGTGTAGCCCAGTGATGGACCGAAAGGCCCTAGTCAGGCCTAAGATTTAAAGGGGCCAGTCACAGAAAGGCCCAGATTATTTAAGAGGGTAATACAGGCCCAAGCTGCTAAAGGGGAAAGTTAGGCCCACTTCTGTAAAAAGGAGAAGCTGGCCTGAATATTTATTTAAAGGGACAAGGCATGCCCAGGTCTTAAAGGGGCAAGTAGGCCCAACAGAAACAAGAGGTCACAGCCAGTTAGGGGCCCAGCAGCCATTTAGGCTCCAGGTGTTAAAGGAGCCTAGCAGCAGAGTAGGCCCATAGCTATTTTAAGAGGCCCAAATCAAGAAGGCCCAAGGTGTTAAAGGGGTCTAGTTAAAGGGAAAGCACATGTAACCCCTAGATGGCGCTATCCCAGGGGCTACTACCCCTGCCTGATTTGCCACTAACAGGTTGAGGGGCCTGGATCCAATGGCGGGTGCCTCCACCCAGAGGTCAGAGTTTGCAATAGTTAAACTTACTTGGTCACAGCCCTCTGGGACACTGCAACCCCCCTTTCTTCCCACTAGTGGCCCACACAATATATCAGAATTACCTTCACAGTATACACTTACCCCCAGTGCTGGTTCAGGCACTGGGACCTCCTGTAAAATAAGATACAGTGCAACAATCACAGTACAATACTTTAACATAGACAAATACCTCAGCAGTATAACTTTGCTGAAACAAGCAGCTCTGATTTATTTAGGGAAATATAACAAGGACAGGGGGAAATCAGGTTAATTAGCTTATACTTTACTCATCTACCTATGGCTCTGTGCACAGGCCTATCCCTACCAGTTACTGTCCTTGGGTACCAAGCCCTAGTGGCTAGTCCAAACTGGCAGCTGGTAGGGGCCCTTCACACAGAGAAAAGAAAAATTAGTTAAACAGTCAGCAGTACAGTAATTCTATTTGGATTCAATGTGGCAATTCAACAGGGAGCGACCCTGAATTAGTACTCACGACCTCCAAACAAGATAGGGTCCTTCAATGTCAGCAGGGCTACTCTTGAGCTCCACGAGACTCCTCACACATTTATATGGCAAAAGAAAGTACTATACCAGGCAGGCTGCTTCTATCCGATCGCAATTACTGCACAATACCGGAGAACACACAGCAGATTCAGTTCCTGACAGACCGAGTGCAATTCAGCAATTTCTCCAGTCTTCTACAGGGTGAGCCTGGTTTCTACTCTTCAGATATCCTTTGATTCTCTTCGCAGGACGGATTCAGTCCTAACAAGCAGTTACACAAGCTGCAGACCGGAACTCCGGACCTTACACATGTTTCCCGACTAAAACTGTGCACTGAAGGAGCACAGTGTTCCTTTCCCCTTCACTGCCAGAGCTAAACTGAAACTCCAACAGACAAAACGGGCACTTCCTTTGAGTTCCTCCCAGTTCTTGACTGGATTGGCTGTCACACAATAGACTGCTCCTGTTGGTCCAAAAGGCCCAAGTCTAAACTACATCTCCCAGAGTCACTGCCCTCACAATCCTCTTGTGGCTGGCTCAGATTATGAGTCCAAGTTCTGATTTGTCCAAGGCACCATTTTAGAGCTAGCTTACCCCACACTGATTGGTCCAGTTCAGCAGTTCAAAACTAGAATGGGGAACTAGGCAGACACAGTTCTGACTGCAAAGAAAGCAGGTTAGACAAACTGGAATTTCATTATTACTCTAAATGATTTCTGGCAAACAGTTACATCTTTCAGATAGGTTCCCTTTGCACTCCTAGTGACTGCAAAAATGGAGTGAATTGGCAGCAGCTCGAGTGGTACTCAAACAGAGAAGCACACAGTCCCCCCATACAAACTAATTATGTCTGCAAGCAGACAGCTCTTAAAGAGACAGTACCAGAGGCTCTAAAAACACTCACTGATAAATGGCTTAAATGCCAAACACCATTCAGGCTTGGAGCATTCAAGCAAGCTCCTGGAAGTCTTTTGGGAACCCCCATTTGCAGAAGGGTTACACCCACAGCCACTTAAAGGGGCAACACAAGGCCCAGGACCCATAGCCAGCCAGAGGAAAGGTTCAGGTGTCACAATGGCCAACAACTCAATAGGCCCACAGCCACTTAAAGGGGCAACACAAGGCCCAGGACCATAGCCAGCCAGAGGAAAGGCCGAGGTGTCACAGGGGCCAAACTCAATAGGCCCACATCTACTTAAAGGGGCAACACAAGGTCCAAGACCCGTAGTTAGCCATTTAGGCCCACAGGTGTTATGAAGGCCCAGTGGCATAATCAACCCCAATTGTTATAGGAGCCTAGCTAGCCATTCAGCTCCACAAGTGTTAAAGGGTTCTGGTCAGACATTTGGGTTCATAGCATTATGAAAGAGCCTATTCCCAACTTCAACGTATTCACAGTAACAGAAGAACCCGATTTAGCTAGAGGGACCCCACTGTAGTTGGGTCTACTGAATGCTAGGGTTCACCCAGAAGAGTAAAAGTGCCTGTTTATTTACTGTGGTCTGGATACTGAGACTGCAGTTGACCACTACAGTACGAACTGTGACATTTATTGCATTACTATCGTTCCTACGAACAATATAAGTGCCAGAACTGTCCTCATATTGATTTGTGCCAGCATTTCAGTGCCAGAAAGTATTGCTTTGTGCCAGCATTTCAGTGCCAGAAAAGTATTTGAATCAGTCTTCAGCAATTCTTCAGAGTCACTTCACAAGTGTGTATCCAGATCAGACTTCATCAATTCTTCAGAAATCATTTTCATGTGCATCTCAGAAGCAGCCAACAGTAACTTCCTGAAGAATCATGCCGCACTCATCTCAGCTGCAACATCCTGTTTGTTATTTTCCTCTGTTGAGTTCCCATTGTACGGCCTGGCCCAGTGCAAAGTCTGCAGTCCATTTTCTTGATTTGTTGTCCACACCAAAGTGTCGTCCAGATCTTGTGTTCCAGTACCTTGAGTCATCGTCCTGTTTATTATTTTACGTCAGTCCTTGGCTCGCCCAGCCTTGGTGCCAGAACTTTGTTATTCTTCAACATCCACAGAAGTCCTCCTCCCATCATCTTCTTTGTCACCTGGCAGTCCAGAATCAGGCTGTGGCCAGCTGTTCCACATCTTCCTCTTCTCCCAACAGTCCAGAAGATGGCTGTGGCAGGGTGGTCTACATCTTCCTCTTCTCCTGGCAGTCCAGAAGTGGTCTGTGGCAGGGTGGTCTGCATCTTCCTCTTCTCCTGGCAGTCCACAAGTCAGCTGTGGACAGTTGTGCTGCATCTTCTTCGTCACCCGGCAGTCCAGAAGCAGGCTGTGGCTGGTTGTTCTGCATCTCCCTTTCCCGGCAGTCCAGAAGTGGACTGTGGCCAGATCCGGTTTGCTTCAATTCCGGTGGCCTCAGTGTGTTCTTAGCCAAGGAAATCCTTGTGCTATTGTTGAATTCCAGCAACTCTAGAGAGGTCAAGTGGGGCCAAGAAACTCATGGTCTGTTCAAAATCCTCTCTGCATTCCCTTAGTGTCTAAGGAAGTCCCCAGAGTCACACTAGCCAGTCAGCCAAGTTGTTCCTTATTTTCAGATTCCATATTCCAATTCTCTTCTCGATGACACATAAAGTACAACCGTGCACAAACTGCCTTTGATAACATATGCAGTCTTGTACTAGAATGCTGTAGAATCTTACAGAATGGAGTACTCCAGGTGATAGGCCCTAGGTAGAGGTCCACCTCAGGGTAGTATTACAGATTGCAGTGATTTATTGATTTTAGAGATAGAACGCTCCTACAGCGTAGCTGTTACAGATGATTATTGAAGGTGGTTTACATAGCGTCACCCTAGTACAGGGTGTAGAAGATATAGGACACTCTTACAGCGTAGCTGTTACAGCTGATTTGATTTAGCATCCTCCTCGCACAGGAGATTAGTAGTAAGAGTTCCCTGTGACCATGCTCCCCTTCCCTGGTTTTGTCAATAAACAGCTGTCTAGCATTTGGAATTTACTTTCAGCTCCTGCCTCTCTTTATCAGGTGATAACATCCACCTCATTGGGAACCTAAGTGTCCTCCCACCATTCCACCTGCAAGGAGCGACACTGGTGTTGGTAAAATGTGTGCGATTTATTGGAGTCATCACAACACTGCTACTCTATTACCTTTTTATTCTTTAGTGGATCCCTGCACACACTGCCATTGGGGCACCACTCGTACCTACCATGATTCTTGATCTTCCCTTGTATCGTCACCATTCATTACTGATGGGTGTAAGCTGAAGGCACGCACCTGCTCAGGAGCTTTTTTTTGTGTGTATCATAGGAGTCAGCGCCAATGGCGCCACCCACGAAGCCAACGCACTGTGTGGCACTTGTATGTGGGTGGCTGTTAGGCGGCGCTAACTCCTTCACCACCCCAGTTCTATTTTGGCGTCGAGAGGTCAAAAAAGAGGGGCAGAGAAAATTAAGACGAGGCAAAGGAGCCAAGAGATAGGAAAAGGAAAGGACATAAACAGGAAAAGGAAAAAGCTGGACAGAGGACAGAGGGGGAGAAGGATTCCACTATCTGGACACTAGGGCCCAGTAGGGCAGCAGAATAGGAGTGAAAGAGAGGGAGGGAAAAGAATAAGAAAGAGAGAAAGATAGAAGATAGGAGGAAAAGGCAACAGACCCCTGCCATGCTCAGCCAGGAGACTGCTGGCTTACCATTATCTCAAGACCTGGGAAGGTGTGAAGACACAGGTGCAAGGTTACCATCAGGCTACAGAAACCACTGGACATCGGTCCAGAACAGGAGTGTTTCAGATGGTCTTGGAGAATATAAGGCATGGTGATGTCTGCTCCCTTCTGCCCCTAAATTTGCATTCGGTATGAAGTTCACGGAGCAGGGCACTCTCAAGCCTGCCACTTGAGGGTTTAGCCAAGGGGGCAACCTCTAATTAGGATAGGCCCCTTTCCAAAAACAACCCTGATATATAGAGGGGACAGAGAGTTGGGGGGGTGAGAGTTCCCATGGGTCCTTCCACAGGACACTCCTAAGGAGTTGCCACTCTTTTTTTTTTTTTTTTTGAGTTGACAATGGACCAGATAGGTCCATGCCGAGTCTCAGAAGGGACCCCACAGTGCACCCAACCGAGAACCCAAGGGAGTTCCTTCCAAGGCCAGGGCGAAGACTCTACTTGCCGACCCCCTCCAGTTGGGTTCTCTGTGACTTAGAGGAGGAAACAGAGGGCCCTGAGGTACCAGGGGGACTCTGCCCCAACTGGCCTGGTAGAGAGGGAAGGTGAGCAGGGTGGAGGTTGCGCACAGAAGCTCAGGCCCAAGAGGAGAAGATGGGCGGAAATCTGCAATGAATGGTGAAGATACAAGGGACAATCAAGAATTACAGAAGGCAGCTGGCCCAGTGGCACTGACGGTTAAGGCGCTCGACACCACACCTTGCACTACCCCGGGGACCCGGGTTCAGGAATGAGCTCGGGTTGTCGGGGGGGGGGGAAGGGCTGTGAGCAGCTGCTTGCTGGCAAGCTCTCCACTTCGGGAGGGACAGACAGGACTCTCAGTGCTTGGCTGCACCCCAGTGGAGGCTGGGTGGCAGTGCCGCTTCAGAGAGCCTGAGCATAAGGCTAGGGCAGGGTGGAAGGAGCTGCTGGATGGAGCTGCAGTGCTCGTGTGGGCCTTTACCCACACGTAGTCATTGCTTCCGGGGCTAGGAAGGCAGAAAACTGGAGGAAAAGTGGAGGTCTGCTCTCGATGAAGCCTTCGGGTCAGCTCAGGAGTTCTGCCGGGACGCACATGGTGCAGGCAAGCTCCCGAATGACCTTGAGTCTGGTAGGGTGGCCAAGAATTGCAGAGACCTGACGAGCAGTGTAAATAAAGTAAAAAATAAATAAATAAAAAGAATTACAGAAGGTACGCAATTTTCATATCTTCCCATTGTCAATCTTCACCACTCATTACTGCTGGGAGAGTACCAAGCCCCCCGGAGGGGACCTGGCACTGTCCTGAGGGAACAGTTCCTCTCAGCCTCCTGCAGAGGAGACGCAGGAGGGAGGGACCTTTCTAGTTATCCTAGGCCATACGTGGCCTAAGGCTATTCAGGGTGAGGTGGTGTTCCCCGTGACAGGGGGGACGGGAAAAAAAGACACCCTTGCAAATTCCTCCTCACCCTGTGGGAAAAAAGGCAGAAGAAATCACCCTACGTCAGGCCGCAGGTGGTAATCTTGACAGGCGAAGTAATGCCATCGTTGTCCCTACTAGTCTGGAAGCCACCTCACTACCATCATACTATGCCATTGCCTGGTGCCTTGCAAGCGCAGAGAGCCTGATGGCCTGCTAGATTTCCTCCGTATCAGGCAACAGTGCTAACATCTGTGCCAGCATTGACCACAAATGCCTGATGTAGGCAGCGTGGTAAGCCTGATGTGATGTGATGCAGAGTAGCACATGAGATGAAAAGAATATCCTTCTGGGGGGCACTGTGAAGCCCGAGCAAGATGGCGACCTTTTGATCACTCTGCTCATCTTGTTCCAGCAAAATGTTAAAATTTAATATTTTTTGCCCATCTGGTCGGAGAAGAAGTGCTTAGATGGTGAATAGCACTGATTAGTGGCAAAAATGGTAAATCCTCGTAAGGATCAGAACCAGGGCTCAGCAGCTAAACAGAAAAATGCTCCGTCAGTGCCAGCTACTCGTTCTACGCAGAGCAGGCCCAGCGAGAACACTGGAGAGACATCGGAAGAGACCTTACAAACTATCGGTGCAAAACTCACCAAATTAATTAAATCAGTCACAGTTCTCTCGGACAAATTTGATGGGCTCAGCAACCGAGTTGCAACACTAGAAACATCCATAGAGGGCACACAGATAGTTGCATTAGATGCCTGCAAGAGAGCGGATTCGGCTATGGGTGTTGTTTCCTCCATAGTCAAGGAAAGTTGCCATTGGAAAGCCTGTACTGGGACTCTCAAAAACCAAATTCGGGCACCCAATGTAAGAATTCTGGGCATTCCAGATGAAGCGGAGGGTGACAGTTTGCTACTCTTTTTGCAAGATTGGCTAACACAGCAACTTGGATCAGAAATACAGTCTAAGATCATGCAATCTCAGCGAGCCTACTGAGTAACTCCTCGTGGCAGAACGGACGATTGGGAAGTACTTCGAGCTATAATTTTGGTGTCGGATGGGGCAGGTACAAGAGACTTAATTTAGAGTTTGGCCAGACAGAAGGGAGGGCTTCTCTATGATGGAAACCGGATTAATCTGTTTCCGGATATCAGTTGCACCACTCGCCAAAAAGGGAAGCGGTTTGATGGGGTGAGAGCCATTCTTAAGGAGGCCTCTATCCCCCACAGTATGATTTTTCCGGCGCAACTGCAGATCGCCCATCACGGGAGAGTCTACTTGTTCAGTGACCCCGCTGAAGCTTTAAAATGGAGCCGCCGACATGCACTCCCATGCCGACAGCAGGAAGAACTGGACCAGCAATCCTCTAATGAAGACACTTGATTGTGACATTTTTGTCTGGTCAAGACTTATTTTGTAATTTCCTCAGGTTCTTTAAGATTTCCTCACCAATAGTTTACCGGACTAATGGCCATGTAGATCAGATGCTGCTATCCAGATCGGCTACAGCAGATTAAAGAGATACTGTCTAACTTGTTAAGGATTCAGTTGTTCCTCGTTTGTCTTGGGCCTAACGCTCTTTTGCCTACTTTTAGGATTGATGCTTAGGAACCAGACTATTAATGTTCTGTGATGGTTTTGCTATACAAGCATCTTATAACGTACTTAGGTTTGATCAAACAAATTTTTGAGCAGCAGGTTTGTAGTGCCTAACTATGTTAAATCTTGGTAACCAGTTCCACCTTGTGTGGTAAAGGACTTTAGTTTATATTAATAGTTTGGATAAAATCCAGGTTGCTCATGGGCTTACTTACAGCATTGAAAATATCTGTAATTTCTTAGGGAGTAGTATTTTACTATCCCCTTTTGTGGTATTCCTCCCCACTGATGTTCTGTAAAGCACCAGATAAACTAAATGTTAACATGAAGAGGAGTGGTGCCCTCAATGGATATATATATATGCTATGAAGTGTCATATCAGTGCTTGGAAAGAAACTGTATGTTTGTTTTAACTCATTTGCTCCCGGTGGATATTTTGGTCCATTCCAGCAATGGATGGTTCGGACGCCATATGGCGTCTATGGGAATGAATGAAAAATAAAACAAAGTTAAAAAAAAAAAAAAAAAAAAAGAATACCCTTCTTCCCCACCGGTCGAACTCCGCGGAGTCCAGATATGATGGTCAGTCGTGCACCGGGTGCTGTAGCCCGGAAGGAGTGTCTAGGGCAGTCATCCCCGAAGATGGGTGAGGCAGAGAACCTAGAGACTCCTGGGGTGCGCAATACCTCCTCCTGCAGTCCGCTGGGGCTGGGGCCGAGGCTGAGGTGGCTGGTGACTGGCAGGTGCGGATCGATGCTTCCTGGAATGGAATAGGCCAGGAAGGAACCACAAGGTGGATTGCACTGAACTTGCTCAGGAAAGGGCACATCTCCTGCTCAGTATTGCGCCTGACCACGTGGGAAATATGGAGCTCCTGAACTAACTTTGAAAGGAATCAGATGGCCCCGGGACAGGTGCCACATGAAAGCCTGCAGGCTGTACAGGACAGCTCTCATCTCGAGGACACTAGCATAGAGAGAAGCCTTGAGCACAGTCCATGTACCCAGAGTCTAATAAGGACCCTGATGTGTGTCCCAGCCCATACCCGAGGCATCCGTGGTAAGGATCTGGTGAGGGGTGGGTACAAGGAAAGGAACCCCCTTGAACAAATGGCTGGGTTCCATCCACTACAGAAGAACCTTCTCTACTGGTGAAGAGACAAGAACCTTCTGCTTCCGATCATCAGTTCGCAGTACCCACAAAGTCCACTGAAGGATGCGGAAGTGCAGCCTCACCAGGGAAACCATGGCAACAGCCACGGCCATGAGGCTAAGCAGCCTGAGGTAAGTCCTGGCTGTGACATATCAGCTGTGGTAGAGTTCCTGGGGCTGTGCTATCAGGCACTCCCCCCTGTCCAGGGGCAGAAAGGTGGAGCCCTGGGCTGTATCCAGTATAGCTCCTATAGGAATCATAGAAAAATATTCAAGCAATTATCGACTATACATCCTTATAGCTTGCCTTAATCCATGTTAAGTAATCACAATTCATAGACCCTATTTTTGAATTCAACGTCAAATCTAGTCTTGAAGGTTTCCATGTCAGGGCTATCTATAATTGACTTAGATAAATCATTCCAGGATGTCACAACCCTTTGGGTGAACCATTGTTTTCATAATTTTAAATTCCACCTAGGCTAGAGGAGTTGTATAGGGTGCTTCCTAGTACTTACTCGATCGTTATTAAATTCTACACCCAAGTCCTCCTGTAGTTTGGGATCTAGTAAAATTCTATAAAACATACACATCTCGCCGGCCCGGTGGCGCTGAGGGTTGAGGTGCTGGACGCCACACCTTGCGCTACGCCGGCAACCCGGGTTCAGGAACGGACTCGGGTGGCCAGGGGTCGGCAGGGGAGAGTTAGGATTGAGCGTCCCAACAGATGCTCTCCTCCCTCAGGGGTGGGAACCAAGAACGCATTCGCATTCTGCATCCCCTTCGCAGCCGGTGGAAGCACTGACAATTGAAGGGATGGAGGCTCCGCCATCTGTCGGAGCCGGGAGGGGCGACGGCGAGCGCATGAGGGTCTGGCAAGGCCAGCTCCCATCACTCGGGACGCACGCCCCTAGCCGACGCCTCAGAGGGTAGGGGAAAAACCAGGGAGAAAACGGAAAAACCCTCTCGGTACCATCTGGACCACCAAAGACGGACAGACCCCACTGTGCAAGGAGGAGAGAAGGAGGCACTCTAGGGGCAGATCCCACCGGAGGTGGAATGGGGGTTGAGAGGGAGGAAGGAAGGAGAGGGCTCCGAGAGTAGGGAGGAGAAGATAAAGAAATAAAGTAAAGAAAAAAAAAAAAAACATACACGTCTCCTCTGAATCTTCGATAAGATAGAGAGTACATTCCCAAGAATTCCATCCTTACCCTATATGATTTATTAACTAATCCAGTTACAGCTTTTGTCATTCTTCTTTGGATGCCTTCGAGCCTATTAATGTCTTCTCTCTTGCATGGTGACCACACCTGAACACAGTATTCCAGGTGGGGCCTAACCAGGGAGTTAAATAATGGTATTAACACTTTGGCTTCCCTACTGGATATATGTCTGAATATACTATTTAAGTTCTGGTTTGCCTTTCTTATCTGGAATGAGCAATGTTAACTATGTACTAGAGATGCTGGCCAAGAGTCAGCACTTGACTTGGACAGGTTGACTGTGATCCCCAATTTGCTGAACAGTTGTAAGGTACGCACCAGCGTCAAAAACAGTTGTTCAGGTATGGGAACACCTAAAGTCCTTACCTCCTGAGGACCACTGCCACCACAGCTAGGCATCTGGTGAAGACCTGGGGCATCGAAGATGAGCTGAAAGGGAGGACCCTGAACTGGCAGTGCTTCCCCTTAAACAGGAACCTGAGGTACTTCCTATGCGGAAGACAGATCTCGATGTGCAGGTAGGCATCATGAACATCAAGGAAGCATATCCAGTCTTCCTTCTGGAGCAAAGGCAACAGGCCCGGGAGGGTGACCATCCTTAACTTTTTATACTGGATGTAGTAGTTCAGGTTTCATAAGTCCAGGATGGGCCTCAAGTCTCCTGTGGCTTGAGAACAAGGAAGAAGTGGGAGCAGAACCCCAAGTTTCATTGACTCTCGGGGATTCGTTCTATAGCTCTTTTTCACAGCTTGTATGGATCTCCTCCAGTAACACAGGTACATGGCCTGGAAGGTAAGCCGAAGGCCTTGGTGGGAGATCTGGAGGCACCTCCACAAATTCTGTGCCTGGCAACTTAGTCCTACTGGCGATGACTTGCTGCAAGTGATACCCTCAAAATAAGATCTGGAGGCATCTCCACAAATCCTAGAGTGTGTCCTTGTTCTATGAGTTGCAGCACCCAGGCACCAGTTAAGATCTCCCGCCACCCATCCAGATGGAGGGAGAAATTACCCACCTTCATCACATCCTGGGGAACCAGATGTAGGGGGTTGGTCAAGGAGTCAAGCTGAGATGAAGCCCACAGCTGGGTCTGCTCCTCCACCTCTTGAGGACTTCCCTGTGTGGAGGAGGGGGTAGGCAGGGGCGTGCCAGCTTTACGATTGCTTGGCTCTCTTATGCCAGACTTAGGTTGATGGGTGGTATGCTAAAAGGGCACCCTCTGCCCATGCTTCTGATGGACGTCGTAGAGGGAGTGAACAGACCTCAGAGTTCTTCCAGAGGCTTGCAGGTCATTAAGGATAGCCTGCACATCCAGCCTGAAGAGCTTGTAGCCTCTGAAGGGAGCATTCAGGATGGATTGTTGGGACGTCAGTAGAAAACTCTGACAACCCTGAGCCAGGAGTACCTCCTCAAGCAAACACCCACCACAGAACCCCTGGTTGAGGCATCTAGGCCATCACAAACAGCCCGCAAGAGGTGTTTACCCACATCCATACCTGAATGGAGGGTCTTGAGCATCTTCTGTTTATGAGGGCCCACAGGGAGGGACTGGATTGCAGATCTGGCCGCTTTCCAGATGTTATTCTGGAATTTAAGCATAGGCCCATGTAATTAATGATCCTGACAGCCAAAGTGGAAGAGGCAAAAACCCTGTTGCCCATAAGGTCCAGCTTTCTGGAATCCTTGTCTGGAGGGAGAGAGCTGAGGTGTTGGGGCCTCTTGGACTGATCATGGGCCACATTGATCACCCCGGAATCCACCTGTGGGGGCTCTGTAAAAAAGGGCTTCCCAGAGGGAGCCTGTTACAGCTTGTCCACCTTTCTGACCCTAGGATGAATTAGGTTAGGTCTGTACCAAGCAGTCATAGTGGCACCCTTATATGCACTGCTGATAGGAGGAGTGATTGGGGGATGGGAATCTGGCAGGTCCAGGTAATCAACCAGGTTCCACAGCATCAAACCTCATGGCAGACTGTAGCTGCCGCATCACTGCAATGAAGGAGGGGTCATTTGGGGGGACCATGGAGTGTACTTAGAGGAGCCATACCCCACTGAGGAAACCATGGATGTGATAGAGGGAGTCTGGCTCCGGCCTTCTCATCTTCCTCATCAGGCTGCAGGAAGTTAGGGTGATAATCATCATCATTTCCTGGCTCAGAACTGGGCACCGAAGGCAGCAACAACCGAGAAGGGTCCGGTCATGATGATGTATGGTGCAACAGTGTCAATGCCGACTGGGATGGCCTGTTGTCGATGGGCTCAGAGATGAAGCACCCCTCTGCATGAAATCCCTGACAGAGGAGAACAGGGCCTGGATGTCAATGGTCTCTGGCATTAGAAGGATGCCCTGTGGCAGCGACGGGCAGTACTGTGGCTCCGTCAGTGGCAGGGAGGGCCGAAGTAGCAATGGGATGGAACAGGTTGAGGCACTAACTGAGGGACCCGCATTCCTGATGTCGCAGGAATGGTCAGGGGCGTCAGCTGAAGGGGCATAAAACCAGACAAAGCTTAACCATCGTTTGCCAATACCTGGCCAGCGCTGCTCCCTGTCTGCGGCCCTTGAGAAGGCGAGGGGGCCATCAGTTGGGATGGAAGCATTGGAGGGGGAGAAGAGAACCCCAATGATAAGGGGCCCGTGCCAGTAGCAGAGAACCAACAGGCCACACCGCCAGTGTCCCCCCTCCCCCCTTGAGGAAAGGGTAAGGGAGGCAGTGGGAATCATCAACAGGAGGAAGGAATGACCAGCCAATGAACAGCCAATGCCAGGCAGAGGCGCTCCAACAGGAAAAGCTGCCAAGGTCATCCTGTAACAGAGAGGGTGTGTGAGGCAGTGGTGGGTCACTGCCGGCTTGGTCGATGTCCCTGAAATGGTCAGTGCAGGAAGCGGCAACCAGGAACGTTCCCGAGAAGGCTCATCTTTCTCACGGTGGTGTTGCTTCCCTGATGACTTGTACTGGGCCTTGTAGGCATGCGAACTCGTGGATGGGGCCAGGGTAGCGGAGGAGCTCCTAGTCTAAAGCTCCTTTTCCAAGGCAGCAACCTTCTGCTCCAATAACAGGGATTTCAGTTCTTTCTGATGCCACTGGTGGGCAGCCTGACTGAAGCCACAGCAGATCTCGCAGGCCTGAATGTCATGGTCGGTGCCGAGGCAGCGAACGGAGGCCCCGTGTTTGTCTTTATTGTAGATATTCTGTCTGCAGCAATGGAAAAGGTTGCCAGTGCCGATCAGCATAAACAAAATTAAGGAGGGGGATCACTTTAAGGAATAAAGTGATTACGGAACTAGGGTGAGAAGAAAGAAATAAAAATGGTAGTTTCTAGGGAAAAAAAGGCAGTTAACTGAAGTGACAGTGCTCCGTGGGGTCGAAGTGCGAAGGTTGACAGTGGGGGAAAAAGAAAATACTGAGGAGGATGCAGGGCCGCCCACAGCTACATAGGGAGGATGTTCACATGATGATGTCGCCATGGGCAGCCCCAGATAGGCTGCTAGCAAAAATGTTTCCATGTGGTCCTGGTGCATGTGACAGGGTTGAATAAGAACTCCTCTCAATTACTGCTATAACCTGCCCTATTGTTAGGGACCTCACCCTAATTTGACTATATACCCTTTCAATTCTTACACTTCCACTGCCTATGGTGACATACCCAGTCACAGCCAAACCATCCCAGCAGCTGGCACCTTTGCCTTAGCTGAATTTTCAACGATATCACTAATTTAGAACTAGTGTCATTGACACCCCCACTCAGTAAAGCAATATTACAGTGACTCTTTCCAGGTGTTTTACCAAAATTGCCCTGTGCTTCGGCTAATTTCACAGCTGGCACACCATTGCTGGCTCAGTTTTACCTCCAGCTACCTACTACATTACAGTAGGCACCATCACTCTTCTACTAGGCCTGCTCACATTTACCTTTCTGGCTCAGACCACCCCCAGTCCTGTGCCCCCGCCCTCCACCCCACATGTCTCCCCTAAGTCACCCCCAAACAGCTCGGCCCCCTCCCACCTTGGACACCCCCCCCCATACTCTGCATCCACCACCTACCAACACCCCTGGCTCCCTCTGCCCTCCTGGGCCCATCCTGGACCCACCTCTTCCTTGCCATACCTACTCTTCGTGCCTTACCCATCCACTGTACCCCTACTATCAGGACCTCCCATCGGCACCACACTAAGGGTCCTTGTCGCCACCGTCCCCTAATTAGATTAGTCACTCTGATCTTACTGCTCTCCAGGATAATACACCCAAATCCTGGACCTATGCCAACTAGCCCTCCCATACCCCACTCTGGAGTCGGTCTCTGCATTGCATCACTGAACATATGCAGTCTTCTAAAGAAATCCGCTACACTCCTGTGCTGGGTTGTACAACATCAACCCAATATTATTGCATTAGTAGAGACCTAGCTCTCCAAAACAACCCCTGACTCAGTTATTTTCCCCACCTGGATACACCCCGTACAGGAAGACCGAGTTGCACGCATGGTGGTGTAATCTACATGCGGACACCTCACAAGCCATGCGCCTCCCTGTCCCCAAGCTTGACTATGGCGCCCAAGCCCTCACTCTAAAAGTTACCCCTGACCCAGCCAGGGGCCCACTCTTCCTCACGGTCTCCTACATACCCCAAGAAACCAGAACCCAGCGGTCCAGTCTCTCATCGATTACCTCACCTCCTTACCACACAAAGCTGAGCAACTCATCCTAGGTGATCTTAATGTCAATTGGCTTGGTACCACTGCCTCCCATGCCAGGGACTCCTTCGCTGCCCTGGACATGTCCCAGGTAGTCACCCAGCCCACTAGATTCAACCGGACAAGTGGCTCCAGCACCCTCCTAGATGTAATACTATCGAACCGCCCTCATAAAATCCAGGATATCAATGTCCTTCCTGACTCACTTAGTGATCACTTACCTGTCCTCTGTCTCTGGTCATCCTCCATACTGAAACCTGTGTCCCAGGCCACCTTGCGCTGGTGCCTACACCCCAGGGGTCTCAGAAAGCTAAAATTGCAACTAGCACAGCTGGACTGGTCCCCCATCCGTCAAGTCCCTGATACTGACTCTGTCCTAGACCTCTTCACCAATGCCTTCAGCAAGTCATGTGACCTTTTCGCCCCACACAAGAATCCGTACTAAAAAACAAAATGTCGCATGGATCTCCCCATCCCTTATCCAAAAACTTAAGCATAGGGATAATCTCTGGCACATCGCTATTGAATCAGGCAAGTTGGCTGATAGATAAGCCTACAATACGGCACGTAATCAGTATACCTGGGCCATTAGATGGGCCAAGGCAGAGCACTATCAGACCACCCTCACATCCACTTGGGGTTCCACCACGTCTTTCTGGGACAGCATGAAAGAGCTTAATGCGAAGACCCGCTTCCCCCCACTGTCCCAGCTCTCCGTTGATGGCACTGTCACTACAGACCCAACTCGCATTGCTGATTGCCTCAATACTACCTTCTCTGACCTAAGCTCTGTCCTCCCAAACAACTTTTTTGACCCAATCCCCTCCTCTATCCCCCCCTGCCTTGGATTGCCCTCCTTTCTACCTGCACAGTATACCCCCCCCCCACATAGCTAGGCTGCACCTGCTAAAAGCCCTTGTTAGCAACAACCCCAGCTCTGACACCCTGGACTCCATGATCCTCCGCCTGGTCTTGGATGTCATCCTAGTCCCCCTTACAGACCTACAAAACTGGTCTCTATGCCTCAGTCGGTTTCCCAGTGCTTGGAAATCAGCCAAAATCACCCCTATACATAAGAGTGGAGATCGGTCCGCACCTAACAACTACCGGCCGATCTCTATCCTTCCCTCGCTCTCTAAAGCCCTAGAAAAAATAGCGTCTATTCAACTCTCTGAGTACCTGGCCAAATATGACAATGTGCCCAGAACAACATGGTTTTCACCCAGGACACAATACTACTACTGTTCTCCTGGAGTTCTCTCAATACCGGCACTCTGCTCTTGACTCCAACAACCTTGATGGCGCAGTGTTCATAGACCTCTCCAAGGCTTTTGACACTGTTTGTCACCCCCTCCTGCCCGACTCCCTCCACCAACTCAACTTTTCCACTGGTCCCCTTGCCTGTTTCCCCAGCTACCTCTGCTAGATCCCAGCATGTGAAGATAAACAGCTCCCTGTCCAATACCCGGCCCGTTCATTCCAGGGTACCATTCTGGGCCCTGTACTTTCAAGCCTCTACCTCAACACTCTCCCCAGCTCTTGCACAGGAAAAATGCTCCTCTATGCCAATGATGCGGTTCTCTTTGCCTCTCACCCCAATCCCTCTTCTCTCCAGGTATCCCTCCAGCACACCTACAACCAAAGTGAAAAGTGGTTCCTTGACCACCGACTTGTCATTAACCTAAAGAAGACTAAGTCAATGCTCTTCTCCCATTTACCAAAACAAGGCCAAGAATGCCCCCTCTTCATTCTCCCCAGCACTCTGCACCCACTGGAGCAAGTGACCTCATACAAATATCTAGGCATCACTTTCGACTCGGCTTTCACCTTTCACACCCACATCAATGCCCTATCGTCCACCATAAATTCTTGGCTAGGCCTACTATACCGTCTTAGAGATTGCCCTCCTCAAGTTGCCCTCCAGCTGGCCATCACCTCCTCCATCCTGTCGCTAGTGGACTATGGCTTGCCCATTTATGATACGGCGGACAATACCACCTTGACTAAAATCTAGCTCTCAATCAATAAGGCCTGCAGGCTCCTGACTGGAGCCCCTAGCTGCACTCACACTTGCCTGCTCTACTCCACCACCAACCTGCTCACCTTTGAGGAGCGTCTGCACTACCAGACCTGCCTACACGCCACAGAATCTCTTCTAGGGCTCTCCCTCCGGAGGTCTCTGCTTTCCTACGGCATGCATCCTCATCTGTTGCCACCCGTAGCTCTGTCAAGGCCACCTTTCTGGTGCCGAAAACCAAAACCTCGCTAGCCCCGAGGTCCTTCCATTACCGAGCCCCCGCTTGGTACAACTCCCTCCCACCCTGCATCACAGACATTGCCAAAATTGGTCCCTTCAAAATCGCCCTCCGGAACCATCTCTTCAATGCTTGCTGCTGTAGATGCACCTAATTAATCCCACTGTGGGATCCTCCTGTCAGGCCTCCCTGACTTGACAACATCCTCTGGACAGACTATCCTCTCCCCCTCCTTCCCACCCACTCCACATCCCTACCACCACCCTCTCCAGGTATTATCTAGGTATGTCCAGGGCTGTACCCCCAATGTAACCCTTGGGTACCTTGTATATGACTGTAACCTATTATAAGTAACACTATTATGTAACCTATGTGTACTCTATGTTTAATGTTCTGCACCTGTACTGTTCTCACTGTTGTAACCACACTATGTAACTCTGTCTACCCCCCCCACTGCGACGAGGTGCCTTTGTAAAGGAGTCCATGACTCTCTGTCTACCCCCCACGACGAGGTGCCTTTGTAAAGGAGTCCATGACTCAAAGGTTATAAATCCAACTTTTCTAATAAATAAAAATAAATAAATAAATAAATAAACAGACCCTATCCCAGTCATTATGGAGAGTTTGAATGCAGGGATCTGTTCTGTTCTATCCTTTCCTGTCTGGTTGCACAACCAAATTTTCCTCACTTGCTGTTCTGTCTTTTCTTTCCCCTTGCATATCTACTGGTATAAAATATTTGCAAATCATTATGTGGAAATGTAACGGATATTGTGATCCTTTTGTTTAGAAATTTTATAGTGTTACTGTTGAAATGTATATAATTATAGTTTGAGACGATTGCAAAAAGCTATTGGGAACTCAAGGGATTAACCTGAGAGCAGTTTTTAAGCCATTTTTCAGAAGCTGTGGAGAAGGGGCCTCAGTTCTGGGACATTGTGTTCTTGCTGCACCTGCATGAAACTGACAAGAACATTTTAGAAAAAAACAGGATGCTTGTTAAGAAGGGGGTTGCAAAGACTTATAGAGAGAGAGAGACAGCTGCAATGTTTAGAGAGACACACAGAGATTGAAGGAAAACTCAGATGGATCTTCTCTGTTTATTCTGTCTTTGTAAATAGTTATTTTTTATGTCACTGCTAGTACTAATAAACACTTTTTGCAAATGCTATAACTGCTCCTGGTTTTTCTATGCTTCATGACCTGTGCCTCGATGACTATGCCTGACGGCTATAGTTTCTAAGGTCTGACCTGCTGCAAGAAATATCCTCGAAGATCTACTGCTATGGTAAGTATGTAACTGATCCATCTTCTTCGAGAATATCTCTTTCATCAGGCCACATCTATGGTACAAGTATCAAGCAGTACTGATAGTGAACAGTCTAGGTGGCTGGAGCCTACATAGAGGCAGTATAGTGCAGTGGATTAATGCTCTGAGCTGCAAACCTGGGTTTGAATCCCATAGTCCCCATTTGCACATTGCGTGACCCCAAGAAAGTCACTTAACTTTCTTGTGCTCCCAGGTCACACCTGGAAACAAGCTTCAGCTTAGTGCGCCTTTTCTAGCTAAACAATTTCCCCTTTCCCTTAAGAAAGGAGGCCTTGTAGCACAGCTAGGCAAAAGCCAGCCTTTCTGTTAGAGACACTGTCCAGACTGTACAGTTTAGTGAAGATGTGGACATTACTCCAGGTGGCAGTCACGCAGATGTCTGAAGAACATTTTTAAAACAAGCAACAGAGGTGGCCATGCCTCTTGTAGAATGATCATGAACCACAACCCAGGAAGTTCCTTACTGCACTTCCTGTAACAAAAAGTAATACAGTTAGCTAGCAACATGAAAAAGCACAGTTTGAAAACTGGGGTGTGTGACGGGATAGAATAGGACCCTGTCCCATTTGTTTTGGAGAAAGTGCGTAAATGCAAGGATCTGTATTCTTTCCTTTTCTGTCTCTTCTCTGTTTGGTTGCGCAACCAAATTTTCCTGTGAGACCTCAGACTTGATCAACACAAACAGTCTCGCAATTCTTTGCCTCTCACTGTCTCTCAGTTTTTTCTTGTTGTCTGTTTTCCTCCCTTGCATATCTAGATCTCCCAATATAAAAATATATGCACATCATTGTATGGAGATGTAACTGATATTGGGATGCCTTGTGTTTGGAAAATATATATTTATAATTTGAGATAACTAAAACAAACTAGAGATTACTTAAGTGCAGATGCTTGAGCCTTTTGCAAAGCTGTAGGGCCTCAGAAAGCACATCTGTGTTCATCCTGCCTGAAACTTACAAGAACAGGATGTTTGCTAAGGATGGGGGTTGAAAAGACTTATAAAAGAACTAAGCTGCTACTGCAAGAGAGATTAGAAGAAAAAGGGACACACAGAGACTGAGGAAATAATTTTTTTCTCTGTACACAGTTATGCTGAACAAGTTTATATTTTTTTTTTATGTTACTGCAACTGCAAATAAATAGTTTTGTTGAATTCTTCAACTGCTCCTGGTTTTAGCTATGCTTCCTGACCTATGCCTCGACAACAGATGGTATGAGAAGTGGGATTTACGCCGTTCATACTTTATAAAAGAAGAGATATGTGCATGGGTACTGGACCTAGTACCAGGGAAGCACAGAGGAAGGTATGGATTCTGCAGCAGCAAGTCCAGGAGTGGTTACCAGGAGAATGGCAGACAAACTAGCAGCGACAGAAGTCCAGTCTGAGATTGTACAGCCAGCACAAGTTATGGAAAATAACAGGCAGTGACAGAACCTGATGGACTTTGTCAAATGGTGGGCTATACAACAAGAAGCAGAGAGCAAAAGAGAGTCAATGTTTACACAGAGGTTAGAAGAGATGCAGCATCAGGAGCGGCAAATGAAAGAAGAGATGCAGTGACGGGAGCAGTGATGCTGGATGCCTTGCAAGCTATCAAAGGCAAAGGGTCTGGCAGAGACCTAGATGAGCAACAAAATGTAAGCAACTTAAAAGCCATTAAACTTACCAAATTTGTGTCCCCTAGATGATACTGAGGCATACCTGACAACTTTTGAAAGAGCTGCCATAGCCTGCCAATAACCAAAGCAGCAGCGGACAATCAGACTGGTACCCTACCTGACAGGGAAAGCCCAACTTGCCTACAGCAGCATGGATGCTGCACGGTTAGAAAACTATGACATGGTGAAAAGCGAAATCCGGAAAAGGTATGACATCTCTGGAGAGACATACAGGCAGAGATTTTCATCTCTGAGGTACAACTCAGTCAACAATCCTTGAGAAGCCTTCACCCAACTCAGAGAACTCCTGATAAAATGGATCCAACCAGAGAGCAAAACAGTCCCACAGATCATCGACACATTTGCCACGGAGCAATTCATCAACATCTTGCCTACAGATGTGCAGCTGTGGGTAAAGGAACACCAACCAGAGAGTGGGGAAAAGGCTGTTTCTTTGGCCGAGGACTACCAAATGGCCAGACATACGCCACAGCAGCGAGGTGACAGGGTAGAATAGGACCCTGTCCCATTTGTTTTGGAGAAAGTGTGTGTAACCCCTAGGTGGCGCTATCCCAAGGGCTACTACCACTGCTTGTTTGACTACGGACAGGTCCTAGGTCCTATGGCGGGTGCCTCCACCCAGAGGTCAGGGTTTGTAGGGGTTAGACTAGCTTGGTCACAGCCCTCTGGGACACTGAGACCCCCTTTTATTCCCTCTAGTGGCTCACACAGTACACCGTAGTTACAGCCCCAATGCCCCACGTATACACATTGTTCACTCATATACAGTGGCGTGAAAAAGTATTTGCCCCCTTCCTGATTTTCTCTATTATTGCATATTTGTCACACTGGATGTTTTCAGGTCTTTAGACAAAATATAATATTAGATAAAGGGAACCTGAGTGAACAAATAACACATTTTTTTTTTACTTATTTCATTTATTTAATGAAAAAAGTTAACCAACACCAACTGGCACTGTGTGAAAAAGTAATTGCCCCCCTAGTTAAATCAACCCAATTAAAGGGATAATTAGAGTCAGCTGATTGAACACAGTCAGGCTTGATTACAGCTAGCCCTGCTCAATATAAACCTCACTTATTTTGCCCCTTACCATCAGAGTCACGTTGCCAGCACAAAGATTCAACAAGCACATTATGCCATGATCAAAGGAAGTTCCTGAAAAGATCAGAAAAAATTTGTTGCCCTCTATCAGTCTGGAAGAGGTTACAAAAGCTATTTCTAAGGCTCTGGGACTCCATCGAACCACAGTGAGAGCCATAATCTCCAAATGGGAACACTTGGAACAGTAGTGAATCTTCCGGAGTGGGCGGCCTGCCAAAATTACTCCAAGGGCGCATGTAAAATCACCCAGGAAGTCTCAAAGGATCCTAAAACAACATCCAAAGAACTGCAGGCTTCTCTTGACTCAGCTAAGGTCAGTGTTCATGACTTCACAATCAGAAAGAGACTAGGCAAAAATGGGCTTCATGTGAGGTAGTAAAGCGGAAACCACTGCTAACCAAGAAGAACATAAACGCTTGTCTCTCATTTGCCAAGAAGCACCTGGATGATCCACAAGCCTTTTGGGAAAATGTTCTATGGACAGATGAGTCCAAAGTGGAACTTTTGGACGACATGGATCCCATAATGTCTCGCGAAAGCAAACACAGCATTCCACAGTAAGAACACCATACCAACAGTCAAACATGGTGGTGGTAGTGTGATGGTGTGGGGATGCTTTTACTGCCTAACGGATGACTTGCCATAATTAAAGGAACCATGAATTCTGCTCTGTACCAGAAAATTCTTAAGGAGAATGTCCGGTCATCCTTCCGTCAGCTGAAGCTGAAGCGTAGTTGGGTCATGCAGCAAGACAATGATCCAAGCACAAAAGCAAGTCCACATCAGAATGGCTAAAAGAAGTAAAATTAAAGTTTTGGAGTGGCCTAGTCAAAGTCCAGACTTAAACCCAATAGAGATGCTGTGGCAGGGACCTAAACGAGCAGTTCATGCTCAAAACCTACCAAATGTTTCTGAATTAAAACAGTTCTGCGAGGAAGAGTGGGTTAAAATTCCTCCACAGCGATGTGAAAGACTGATATTGAATTATAGGAAGCGTTTGGTTGCAGTCATTGCAGCTAAATGTGGCGTAACCAGTTATAAGTGTAAGGGGCAATTACTTTTTCACACAGTGCCAGTTGGTGTTGGTTAACTTTTTTCATTAAATAAGTGAAATTAAAAAAAAACAAGTGTTATTTGTTCACTCAGGTTCCCCTTATCTAATATTACATTTTCTCTAAGACCTGAAAACATCCAGTGTGACAAATATGCAATAATAGAGAAAATCAGGAAGGGGGCAAATACTTTTTCACGCCACTGTAGATACCACTTACCCTCAAGACTGATTCTGCAGCATGTCTCTGAGGACCCCCTGTAAAATAAGGTTAAACAACATACACAGCAAAACACAATACTGTTTCCACAAGTACCAACACTACAGGCAGTATATAGTATAACAACAACACATCTGATTTATTTAGAGGGCAGTAACACGGGAGGGGGAAATCAGGTTAATTGGTGGCATTAAATCACAGTACTGTGTACACATACAGGGGCTGAAAAGTCACACTCTGGGTACCCAGGTTGGGGGGGCTAGCCAGGTCCGTTGCCCGGGGTTGGCCGGCAGGTGCAGATGGATAGGGCCCTGTAGAAGAAAATATATGCACAACACCCAGTTGTAATCCGGAGCCAGATGGCTCTGTCCATGAAGCAGTGAAACAACAAGAATTAGATGACACACTTGTGATTGAATACAGGCTGCAGGGGAATACCCTGACTTGTACTCACAATACCCAAGCTGAAAACCGGATGGTGGATGTTCTTCTGGATTGCCAGAACAACAAGCCATGGAGACAAAGTCCTTGTGACTGGACCCCACTGCAGTTGATAGCAAACGGATTTAGCCTGAGACAAGCTGGGGTTTTCTTTCAGCTTCAATACACAGCACACAGCACTGGGGACTGGAAATAGCGATTCCCCACAAGCACTACGCACATTCATATGTAAAAGGAAAGTACTATACCAGGCAGACTGCTCCTCGATCCCGATCGCAATTACTGCAAAATACCCAGGAGCACACACAGCAGCTTCAGTTCCTGACAGACCAAGCGCGATTCAGCAATTTCTCCAGTCTTCTACAGGGTGAGCCTGGTTTCCACACTTCTAGTGCTTCTTTCTCCTCACAACTCGGATTCAGTCCAAACTGGCACTAACAAAGGCTGCAGACCGAAACTCAGGGCCTCACACGTGCTTCTCGTGCAAAACTATATACCTCAGAAGCACAGAGCTCCTTCTCTCTTCACAGTCACAACGGATCTAATCTTTCCAGTCACAGAGCAGGGCATTCCCTTTAGCTCCACACCATTCTGTTGGCTGGTTCGGCTGTCACTCACAATAAGACTCCCTCTGTTGGTGGAAAAAGGTACCAAGGTTAAAACTACATTTCCCAGAGTCACTGCTCAAACAATCCCCTTGTGGCTGGCTCAAAATTGAGAGTCCAAGTTCCGATTCATCCACAGGCTCAATTTTAGGGCCTCTCTATCATCCTGATTGGTCCAAGTCAGCTATTCAGGACCAAAATGAAAGAGTTACACTGACACAATTTGTGCTGAAATGAAGACAGGTTAGACAAACTACATTTTCTCAGTCACTCTAAATGATTTCTGGCAAACAGTTAAATCTTTCAACAAGGCTCCCTCTGCACACGTAGCAACGGTAGAAATGGAGCAAACTGACAGCAGCCTGGGCGGGATTCGGGCATTAGAACACACAGTCCCCCCATACAAACTAATTAAGTCTGCAAGCAGACAGCTCTTAAAGAGACAGTACATGGAGGCTCAAATAGCACTCACTAGGAATCACATTTAAACAGCTCAGACGCCGAACACCGCCCAGACTTGGAGCATTCAGGCAAGCTCCTGGAAGACTTTTGGGAACCCCCATTTGCAGGGGGGGTTACATGTGTAAATGCAAGGATCTGTATTCTTTCCTTTTCTGTCTCTTCTCTGTCTAGCTGCGCAACCAAATTTTCCTTTGAGACCTCAGACTTGATCAACCCGAACAGTCTTGCAATTCTTTGCCTCTCACTGTCTCTCAGTTTTCTCTTGCTGTCTGTTTTTCCTCCCTTGCATATCTAGATCTGCTAATATAAAAATATGTGCAAATACCTGTATGGAGATGTAACTGATATTGGGATTCCTTGTGTTTGGAAAATATATATTTATAATTTGAGATGATTGTAAAAAACACTAGAGATTACTTGAGTGCAAATGCTTGAGCCTTTTGCAAAGCTGTAGGACCTCAGAAAGCACACGTGTGTTCATCCTGCCTGAAACTTACAAGGACAGGATGCCTGCTAAGGATGGGGGTTGAAAAGACTTATAAAAGAGCTAAACTGCTACTGCAAGAGAGATTAGAAGAAAAAGGGACACACAGAGACTGAAGAAAGATTTTATTTTTTTCTCTGTACGTAGTTATGCTGAACAAGTTTATATTTTTTATGTTACTGCAACTGCAAATAAATGGTATTGTTGAATTCTACAACTGCTCCTGGTTTTCGCTATGCTTCCTGACCTGTGCCTCGACGACAGGGTGCCCTCTTCCCCAAGGGCGAATGAAACAAAAAGCTGCAAGGATTTTCTGCAGTCCTTTGTGCGGTATATATAGTACCTGAGTATTCTATGTACATCTCGAGTATGGAGCAATGCTTTCCCTGGATTGGTATGCTCAGGAGGATAAACTGGCAGGTGGATGGTTTGATCTAAAGTAAAGTCAGACACCACATTTGGTAAAAACTTAGGATTAGTATGCAAAGACACGCTGTCTTTGTGGAAAATCAAATATGGAAGCTCACACATCCTTCGAGCAGAAGTGATTGCAACTAAAGGCAATGCTTTCCAAGAAAGAAAACATAAGCCACAAATTGTGGCTGGCGCAAAAGGAGCTAAAGTAAGTTTTTTCCAAAACAAAATTCAGGTCCCAAGCTGGGACTGGATTACGCATGGGAGGCTTCAGATGCAGAATGCCTCTCAAAAACGTACAGGCCACCTCCAGCTGGGCAACCGTATGGTCCTCTATGGAAAGCTGATATGGCAGCCAGGTGCACCTTGATGGAGGAGTATCGTACAGCTAGTATTGAACAGCTAATATTTTTTAAGGCAAGCTACCTCTTGCTGGGAGCTACAATACTGAACATAGGATTTGCAAGAAAGCGAGTTGTGCTCACAACAGAGGGAGGTGAACCTTGCAAATGTCTTTGGTTTGTAGAAGATATTCTACAGGTGGAGACTACTTCTAACTGAAAGGTGAAATAAGGAACTTAATCAGGAAAAGACAGTCTTGTTACAATTCTTAAGATTTTCAGTGCAGGAAGAGTTTAAACCCTGGGCTAAACATTTGTCACAAATCCTGAAAAAAGTGCAGGTACAGGTTGTGTATTTGACCCAGACAGTAAACTGTTTTTTGGTTTATCTTTTGTGTGCCTTAAAAGGAAATTCCAGACTTTCTCAGGAAGTGATTACACCATAAGCTACTTAATCAGCCAATAGCTTTGGTAACAGACCTGAGGACAATAGTATTATAAGCAAGTGTTTTATAGCAAACTCATCAGAACAGCTAATATTTTTTAAGGCAAGCTACTCTTGCTGGGAGCTACAATACTGAACATAGGATTTGCAAGAAAGCGAGTTGTGCTCACAACAGAGGGAGGTGAATCTTGCAATTGTCTTTGGTTTGTAGCAGATATTCTACAGCTGGAGACTACTTCTAACTGAAAGGTGAAATAAGGAACTTAATCAGGAAAAGACAGTCTTGTTACAATTCTTAAGATTTTCAGTGCAGGAAGAGTTTAAAGCACAGCTGACTTATTTTGGGGCTGACTGCTTTCAGAAGCACAAACCACCAGGCTGTTTTGGGGCTGGGGAGGTTTACCTGTGTCCGACTTGGATGTCTGGATTTTTCTCTGTTTGATTAGCAGGGATTTGCTCTGTCAAATTGTTGTGTATGGTATCTTGCTGACAGGAAGGCACTCCCTTAGCGGTGGGTCAGAGCTCTTAGCTGATTGTTTTGTGAGGGCACAGTTTAGGCTAAGCCTTCCCACCACTCACCGCCCACCCCTGGAAATAGTTCCTTTATACCTGGGGTTCTGACATCATTTCCTCAAGAGTGCAAGGTGCATATCAATATAAGCATACACATTGTATAATATATATATATTGCTATATAACAAACCAATCACACACACAAACAAAAAAAAAAGTACATAATCACGTGGGGAGTAGTGCAATGTAATGGCTGTGGGGCAGCAGTCTTCCGGGAGACTTTCTGGAGGCTGAGATGCTGCCCTATTTGCAGACAACTCTCTGCCCTGAGGGAGGAATTTGCCCGTCTTCAGGCCACACTGGACAGCAGTAAGGGAACCTTCCCCCAGGCCAGACTGGATGGTAAGAAGGGAACCTACCCCATCCAGGGAGCACCAGAGCCACCACCACTGCCTCAGAGGTTGCAAAGAAAGCACAGCAGTTGGACCACAGTGGGCTCAGGGAGGGTAAGGATGGTGGAACAGAGGCACACCCAGTCAGTTGTTCCACTCCACAATCCATACACCATTCTGGGGGAGCACATCTCCCCTATGGATGCACCCACAGAGGAGATTAAGGAGGCTGAGGACACCTGTCACAAGGGAAGCCCACAGGAAGGAGACAGAGGACACCACAAGGAAAGGAAGCAGCTCCTGGTGGGGGACTCAATTATTAGGGGGATAGAACTGGGGGGAGCAGGGAAAACTGAAGTAAGGTGCCTGCCTGGTGCCATGGCTTGGAGGGACAGGAAGCGCATCCTCAGGATCACGAGAACAGCTGCACGGGAGTCTGAGCTGGACGTCACTGTCCACCTAGGAACAAATGACTTGGCTCAACATGAGATTAGAGCAGTGCAGAAGGACTTTGTAGAACTGGGAGGGGCCTAAGACAAGTAGCACACACAGTATCCTTCTCAGAGGTGCTGCCTGTCAATGGCATGAGTGAGGCAAGGGTACTTTGCACCATGCAGTTTAATGAATGGTTGAAAAAATGGTGTGGAACACAGGGGTTTGGCTTCATTGGCGACTGGGGTTCCACCTGGAGGGACACCAGCCTATACTGGCAGGATGGTCTGCATCTGTCCAGAAAGGAACAAGTCTTTTGAGCAATCGGTTTAAATGCTTCATTGGCAAGCTTTTAAACTAGTCAAGGGGGGAGGCACTGATAAGCAGCAGGAAAATCCCAGCTTTCCCTACAAAACAGGGTACGAAATGAGAAAAAGACCAAGGTAGAAAGGTCAGTGGGGGATGCTGCAACTGAAGGTAAAGCCATCAAAAAATGGAAAGCAATGAGTACCAATGCCCGTGTTCTGAGTAACAAGCTTCCTGAATTAGTGGCCTTGATGGAGGAGGAACATCTGGATATCGTGGCAGTCACAGAAACATGGTTCACACAAAACCATGACTGGGACGTAAACATACCAGGATACACTATCTACAGGAGGGACAGAGAGGTTAATAGAGGAGGAGGAGTAGCTCTTTACATAAGGGAAGGAATCAAAGCAGCAGAACAAAAGGGAAAACAGGGAGGAGGAGAAGAAGCACTGTGGGTAAATTTGGAGACCGGCAATGGCACCACAATCCGCACAGGGGTTGTCTACAGACCCCCTTCTCAGGGGGAGGAAATGGACAAGGAAATGATAAAAAGTATACTTAGTAAGGCAGAAAAAGGAGATATTGCTGATGGGCGATCTGAATATGCCAGATGTTAACTGGAGTGCAGTTGCAGCAGCCACTTCGAAGTGTGGGGTTATTCTAGATGCCCTACAGGGGGCATGCCTTAGACAACTAGTATTGGAGCCCACTCGAGAGGGAGCAATCTTAGACCTGGGTCTCTCAACTGGAGATGAAGAGAGGATCACAGATGTAGAAGTGGGTAGCCATCTGGGAACTAGCGACCATCGAACAGTATGGTTCACAAACACAGCAATAGAGTCAAGCCATACAAAGGCAAAGGTACTGGACTTCAGGAGGGCTGACTTTGCCAAAATGGGTGAGTGCCTAAGGAATGCACTAACAAATGGGCAGGAAGGAGGGGTGGAAGAACAATGGGGAATAATAAAAACTGCCATCACAGAGGTAACTAGCCTTTGTGTGAAGCAAATAAACAAAACTAAACGATGTAAGAAACCACTATGGTTCTCAAAGGAAGTGGTAGTGAAGGTTCAAGAGAAAAAGAAAGCTTTCAGGAAGTACAAGGAATCACAGAAGGAGCAGGACAGAGAACTGTATCAGTTAAAGCAAAAGGAAGCTGGGAAGGCAGTCAGAACAGCAAAGGTGCAAACCCCCAGGCTGGCTAACTTGATTATTAATCTTTTGTGCGGGACTGTGTCAAATGCCTTGCTGAAGTCTAGGTAGGCCATATCCACAGCCCCTCCCTGGTCTATTACTTTGGTCAACCAGTCAAAGAAATCGATTAGATTCGTCTGACATGTCCTTCCTGCTTCGAATCTATGCTGCTTTGGGTCCTGTGCCCCGCTGGCCTCTAGGTACTCAACAATTCTTTCTTTCAGAAGTGATTCCATCATTTTCCCCACCAGTGAGGTTAAACTAACAGGTCTGTAGTTTCCTGCTTCTGCCTTGCTCCCACTTTTGTGAAGGGGAATCACATCTGCCCTCCTCCAGTCCTCAGGTACCACCCCATCTTCCCATGATTTGTTAAAAAGTGTGGTTAGTGGTGTCACTAGGTCCTCCCTTAGCTCTTTTAGGATTCTAGGGTGAATCCCGTCAGGCCCCATTGCTTTGTCCACCTTGAGTTTTAGAAGTTCTTTCAGTACTCTTTCTTCTGTAAATGGACTGACATCAACCCCACTATCCAGAGTGCTTCTACTGTTTGGTTTAGGTAACTCCTCCTCTTCTTCTTTTGAGAATACTGAGCAAAAGTATTCATTCAGTATCTCTGCCTTTCCACTGTCTCCCTCTGCCCACCTCCCCTCTCCTTTATTAATCTTCACTATCCCTCCCTTAACCTTTCTATGCTCCCTAATGTACCTATAAAAGGTTTTATCCCCCTTCTTAACTGAGTTGGCTATCTTTTCCTCGGTTTGGGCCTTTGCTTTTCTGACTGCCTTCCCCACTTCTTTCTGCTTTAACTGATACAGTTCCCTGTCGTGCTCCGTCTGTGATTCCTTATACTTTTTGAATGCAGCCTTTTTCTCCTTAACCTTCCGACACCTCTTTTGAGAACCACAGTGGCTTTTTGTTCCGTTTTGTTTTCTTTATTTGTTTCACACAAAGGCTTGTTGCCTCCATGATGGCAGTTTGGATTTTTCTCCATTGTTCTTCCACCTCTCCTTTCTGGCCATTTGCTAATGCATTTCTCAGGTATTCACCCATTATGCCAAAGTCAGCCCTTCTAAAGTCCAGTATCCTTGTCTTTGTATAGCTTGTCTCCATGGTTGTGTTTATTGTGAAGCACACTGTGCAGTGGTCGCTTGTTCCCAGATGTCTAGAGACTTCTAAAGTTGTGATCCTCTCTCCATTTGAGAGTACCAGGTCTAATATTGCTGCCTCCCGAGTGGGTTCCACCACTAGCTGTGTAAGGCATGCCCCCTGTAGGGCATCGAGAATGACCCTGCTCTTGGATGTGGCTGCAGTCCATGTCGCCTAGTTAACATCTGGCATATTCAGGTCCCCCATCAACAGTATCTCCCCTTTTTCAGCCATTTTGAGAATGCCCTCTATCATTTTCTTGTCCATTTCCTCCCCTTGAGACGGGGGTCTGTATACAACCCCTGTGCGGATTGTGATGCCATTCCCTGTCTCCAAGGTGACCCAGAGTTCCTCTTGTCCTCCCCCTTTATTTTTTAGTTCTGTAGCTTTGATCCCTTCCCTTATGTAGAGAGCTACTCCACCTCCTCTTTTACCCTCCCTGTCCCTTCTGCAGATTGTGTACCCTGGTATGTTGACATCCCAGTCATGGTTCGCCGTGTACCATGTTTCTGTGACTACCACAATATCCAAGTGTTCCTCTTCCATCAGGGTTACTAGCTCTGGAAGCTTGTTTCCCAGACTATGGGAATTGCTAATCACTGCCCTCCATTTAATGTTGCCTTTATCCTTTTTTACCCCATCCCTGCTCTTATTGCCCTTGTCCATTTTTCCATTTACCCCTGTCCTGCCCTCTGTCAAGCTCTGTAACTCAGTGTTTACCCTACTACCTGCCATGTTTTGTAGGGGGTGCTTGAACTTTCCTGTTTCCTATCAGCACCTCCCCCTTTGGCTAGTTTAAAAGCTTGCCAAGGAAGCCTTTAAACCTGTCACCTAGGAGAGTGTTTCCCTTACTGGACAGATGCAGGCCATCATGCCAGTATAGACCTTCATCTCTCCAGGTGGACCCCCAGTCCCCAATGAAGCCAAAGCCCTGTTCTCTGCACCAGTTTTGCACCCATTCATTAAACTGCATGGTGTGCAGTACCCTAGCCTCACCCCTGCCATAGACTGGCAGCACCTCTGAGAAGGTTACCGTGCTTGCTACCTGTCTGAGGCCCCTCCCCAACTCCACAAATTCATCCTGCACTGTACTGATCTCATGCCTAGCTAGGTCATTTGTCCCAAGGTGGACAATGTTATCTAGTTTCCTCTCCTGTGATGCTGCTTCTGCAATCCTGAGGAACCAGATCTGTCAAGGCCACAGGAGAGCAATAAGTATCAGAGTTGTCCTCTCAATTTGTAGCTTGAGCAGTGCATTCTGAATTAGATGGAAAGGAGGGAATGCATACAGGAACCTCCGTTTCCAACAGAGGGACAACACATCTTGCCAGAAAACTCCAGATAGACCCTGGAGCGAGTGAGTAGAAAAGCAGCAGTTTTGCTTTGTGTGGAGATGCAAAACGGTCCAACTCTGGATGACCCCATCTGTTGAAAAGGTCTTTGACTACTGAGGTCAGCAGTTCCCACTTGTGCATACTGGATTGGGACCTGTTTAGCCTGTCTGCCAAGACATTTTAGATGCCTGGATCATGTACTGCTGACAGTTCTAGACTGTATCCAAGAGCCCAATACCAAACCCTCACTGCTTCCCTGCATAGGGGACAGGAATGGACCCCCCCTTGCTTGTTGATGCAATGCATCAGATTGGCACTGTCTGTACCAGCAGAGGGCTTGGTGACAGGTGGTTCTGGAAGGTCTGGAGCTCATACAGGACAGCTCACATTTCTAGCAAATTTATGTGCAAGGTGCTATCCACTGGGGCCCATGGACCCTGTATCTGATGGGAACACAGATGGGCACCACAACCCATCCCCGAGGCACCTGTTGTGAGAATATGGAGAGGGGAGGGGAGGGGATCAGGAAGGGAACCCCCTTTAACCCTTGCTGTGCTGCGGACTGATATCAGTCCAGAATTCCTATGTTTTAATTCTCTTGGCAGCCTAAGGGTTAATAGGTTGTTGGGTTCTATCTACCACTTGAGTACTTTGCACACAGGGGACATGACTAGAACCATTTATTCTAGGTTGTCTGTGATCTAACTGGACTCTAAGGGTATACTGAGGAATTTGCACGTGCAGCCTGGCAAAGGGTACTGTCATTATGGCGACTGCCATGAGACTCGGTAGGCATATGAACATCCTGACTGAGACATACCTGCTGTCGTGCAATAGCTGTGCTTGGGCAACAAGGTGGTGGGCTCTGTCCGGAGGCAGGAAGGCTGAGCCCAGGGCTATGTTTAAGATTGCTCCTATATACTGCAGCCAGTGGAAAGGTGTCAAGACTGATTTTGGTATGCTGACAGTCACCCCTAGAGCATTGAACATCTGTCTGGTTTGAGCTAAGGGCTGCAGAAGCTGATTCCTGGAGTGGGCTTGCAACAGCCAGTTGTCAAGGAGAAGGAAAACACAAAGGCCTTCCCTGTGAAGGGCTGCTGCTATTACTGCCAATCATTCGGTAAAAGAGCCATGGTGCAGAAGACAAGCCAAAGGACAACACTGAATTGGTAATGTTCTCCTTAAAACAGGAACCTCAAGTATTTTCTGTGAGTCTTCTGGATTTTGCTATGGAGGTAAGCATCCTTCATATCGAGGGAACAGATCCAGTTCCCTATTGCAACAATTGAAGTGGGCCTTACAAGGTGACCATTCTGAACTTCTTGTACTTTATGGCGAGAATCAGCTCTCTGAGATCCAAAATAAGCAGCAGGTCTCTTGTCCACTTTGGGACTATGAAGTCCCGAGGAGAGTGAAAACCTGTGTGCCTTTGTTCTAAGGGTATAGGTTCTATGGCCTCCTTTTATAACAAAGTCTATTTCCTCCAGAAGCAGAGGTAGGTGTTCTGAAGGATAGTGGGTCACTAAATGGGGGATGATCTGGAGGTATGTCTAGAAGTTCCACATCATGGCCCTGTGCTATGATTTCCAGAACCCATGCATCTGTTGTCACTTTCTTCCAATGTTTAAAGTGGAGGGAAAGGCGACCCCTTAAACAACCCCTGGAGGTAACGGTGGTTGAGGGGTGTACAAGGAGTCAGCTGGAGCGGGTTGGGGTGGCTCTCCCTGCACCACCACCTCTAAGGCTTGTTAAATGGGCATCTGTGGTGGTACTGCGGGTGGGCAAGGCTCCTGCTCCCTTGCTCCCGACCTGCTGTCTGGCTACTGGGTACTGTCTGACACCAGCTGGATGAAAAGGACCCCTGCTCCTAGGCTGGGTATGGTAGAGGGAATGCACAGACAAGGTTCTGCCTGAAGTCTGAAGAGCTTATACAATATCTTGGACATCAGAACCAAACAACTTATGTCCCCTAAATGGGGCACTGAGAAAGGACTGTTGCAAGTCATTCACAAACCCTGCCACCCTAAGCCAAGAATATCTCCCAAGAGAGATGACCGAGGTCGCATCCCCTTGCAGAAACATCAAAGACATCATAGGTTGTATGTAGCAAATGCTTGCCCGTATCAGGTCCAGCAGTAAGGGCTTTGAGAAGCTCTTGTTTTTGGGATACTTTCTGGCAAGGCTTGTGCAGCTGCTTGGCCTTCCTCCAGAGGCTGTTCTGATATTTCATCATGTGGGCCTTGCAGTTAGCAATGCTAAGCCCCAATGATGCTGAGGTAAAGGTCCTTCTGCCTAAAACGTCCAACCTTCTGGACTCTTTATCAAGAGGGAGGGAACTCAGGTGCTAAGCTGCCTTAGACCTACCATGGGCAGTACTGTCGTTGAGGCACAGGTTAGGAAGCATAGGAAAACCAGGAGCAGTTGTAAAATTTGCAACAAGAGTTTTATAATTAACAACAGTAAACTAAAAAAAATAAAATTGTTCAGAATAACTATTTACAATGGCAGTACAAGCATAGAAAACGAGAGTTATTTTTCTTCTCAATTTCCAGTCTCAGTCTCTATCTCTCTCTTATGCAAAATGTTGCAGCTCTGTTTTATAAGTCTGTGCAGGAGCTCATTAAGAAAACAGCATGCTTCTTAGTGTTCTTGTCAGTTTCAGCAGATGCAGCAAAAAGAACATTGTGACCCAAAAGTGACCTCTTGTTTACATCTTCTGCAAAAGGCTTAAAATTGCAACCCCTTGAGTTCCAAATAGCTTTGCAATCATGTCAACAGTATAACTATATACAGTTTTAAACAAAAGGATCCCAGTATCAATTACATTTCCACAAATATATTCACATATATTTTTAAATATATGCAGATATGCAAGGGAGAAGAAAGAAATACCAAGGAAAGGCAGAGATAGAGAGGCAAAGAATTGCAAGACTGTCGGGGTGATCAAGTCCTAGGTCTCAAGAGAAAATGTGGTTGCGCAACCAGACAGAGAAGAGACAAAAAAGGAAAGGACAGAACAGATCCTTGCATTTAAACACTTTCTGCATAACAACTGGGACAGGGCTGTATTCAACCCTGTCACAAGTATTAATGACCACTGAATCTGCCACAGGCTGGGTGGCATAATATGATTTCCCAAAGTGGTCCGTTTACCTTTTATCTGCTTTTTTTGGGTACAGCTGGGATATTATTGGGCCTGTACCAGGCAACAAAGGTAGCATCCTCTAAACCTGGGAGTAGAGATGGCACCAGTCCTGCAGGAGTTCCTAGCAACTTCAGGAACTCTTAAGATTTTTCTAAGTAGGGTCCTGTTCCTCCAGATCAAAGCCCATGGTAGCTTGCAACTACTGCATTATGGTGAGGAAAGCTGGATTATCTGGAGGGATACTTGGTGTCTTAATCACCAAGTCGTCACTGCAAGTGTACACCGTGGAGCTGGTGCCCTTGTTATAGGGGCTTTCAGCATAGCCCTCAGCCTCCTCCTGCATTATAAAGTCAGGATTATATTCATGCTCATCATCGACGGGGAGCAGGGAGCAGGCTGGTGACATAAGCAGCGCTCTAGGAGGTGGCTGGGCCAAGGGTGTACTTTATGGCGTCACGGGGGGGACCCCACTTGGAGGTTAGGTAGCAGGCATCTAATCATATCCCTGAAAAGGATAGTATCGCCTGAGTGTCTATGCCTGTATGGTTGACAGGTAAGGTGTAACTGGAGGAGTCGAAGGGGAAGGCCGAGTCCCCAACATTGATGGCAACGTATCAGCCGCACTAGGCCTAGTACTGCCACGTCAGGCCCCAACCTTGGTGTCATGTTGATGGTCGGGGGCAAGTGGCATCGCTGCTGTAGCAGACGATGGTGCTGAGGTCATACCTGCTGTGCAAAGGGGTGACCTGGAACACACCTCGGAGGCTCTTTACTTATCCTGGTGCTTGTGTGTGTGTGACTCCCTGATGCCTTGTCCCAGGATCGGGAGGGCCTGGACTTGGTAGACTGGCCCTGCAGCAGTACTCTTCTGCTGGAGCTCCTTCTCCACTCTAGCCACCTTCTGCTCGAGATGTTTTTCTAGAACCCTTTTATGGTGTCATCTGGTCACAGAATTAAAACAATGGCAAATTCTGCAAGCTTTCACATTGTGACCTGGGCCTAGGCAGCAGACACAGACATCGTGGGTGTTGCCAGTGTACATCTTCTCTCCACACTGACAATACTGGAACAGTTTCAATGGTTGCTTTGGGGACACACAGGTAACTGAAAATCATTATAAAAGTGATTCTTTTTCTAATAAAAGAAATAAAATGGTGGCTAGTGCAGTACCGGTTCCTTCAGTGGTCCGGCACATATGGTTGATGGGAAAAGAACTGAGGAGGGGCCACCCACATTTATATGAGAGCCGACGTCAGACGTCATCAAGGGCGGCCCCTGGTGGACAACTTGCAAAGTCTCCATATGGTCCTAGTGCCTGGCGGCTTATAGTCCCGTAAGTTTGGCCTGATGAAAGAGCCAGAAGAGAAAGGAAAGGGGGAATTGAGAAGTTCAACAAATGGCTGGGGGAATGGTGTCAGTCTAAAGGGTATGGGGTAGTGGGGGACTGGGGCAGTACCTGAGAAAATAAGGATCTATATGCAGGGGATAGGCTGCACCTGGGCAAGGAGGGGAAAGGGGTATTAAAGCAGAGGTTTGTGGGGTACACAGCATCAAGGATAGATTTAAACTAGGTGGGAGGTTGCGGGAGGACAGCTAGAAGGCAGGGATCCCAGAGGGAAGAGTCAAGTGTGCCTACCCCCCAAGCTATCAGAGAGGTATATGAGGTGGGGACACAAGGAGGGATTGGCAGGTGGTGGGGGGGAGACAAGGGTTGCGGGGGGAGAAAGACACAGGTTGGAGGGTAGTCTCGCTGAATGCGAGAAGCTTAGGTAACAAAACAGCTGAACTACAGGCTCTCTTGGCTGTGGGGAGGGTGGACATTGTGGCCATCATGAAGACATGGGCCACCCAGAACCAGGACTGGGCTATGATGATCCCAGGGTACAGGATATTCAGGAAGGACAGGACTAGTGGGAAAGGGAGGGGTGGTGAGCTACATGAGGGAGGGGATAAGGTGTATGACAGAGAAAGGGGTGGAGGGCAGTAAAGAGGTCTTATGGATGCAGCTTCAAGAGTCTAAAAGAAAGACACTGAGGATGGTGGTAGTGTACAGGCCACTAGCTCAGGGGGATGATCGGGACAGGGAGTTGGCTGAGCAGATTAGAAGCGTCTGTAGGAAGGGGGACACCGTAGTGGTGGCGGACTTCAACCTCCCTGGGGTGGACTGGAACACCCCAACCACCACATGTGCAAAGGAGCAGAGATTACTAGATGCATTTCAGGACTGCTTCCTGGTGCAATTGGTCCACGAGACGATTAGGGAGGGTAGGACTCTGGACCTGGTATTAACAAACTGGGAAGCTGTAAGGGATCTGGGAGTGGAAGACCCCCTGGCTGGGAGCAACCATCATACGGTGTGGTTCACACTCGATATGGGAAGGGTAATAGGAGGAACAGGTACCAGGGTGTTCGATTTTAAGGCAGTGGACTTTAAAGGGATGGGGGAAATTTTGGTTGAGCATCTGGTGGGATTTCAGACATGCATGAGTGCCAGCCAAAAATGTAATATCATTAAGAAAGTGCTGGCCGAGGCTACTGAGACCTGCATTAAGACACAGAGCAAGAAGGGGAGAGCAAAGAAGCTGAGCTTGCTGACTCGGGAGGTAATGTAAGGGGTGAGGGCCAAGAGAAAAGCATTCCAGAGTCTTATGAAATCGGGAGAGCAAGGGAACAAAGATGAGTACACAAAGAAGTCCAGGGAGGTTACCAGTCTAGTCTGAGTGGCCAAGGCTTCCAGAGAGCTGAGGCTGGCACAGGGAATCAAAGAAGGGGAAAAGGACTTCTTCATATACATTGGCGAGAGAAGAAGAAACAAAGATCAGATTGTGAGGATTAAGAAAGATGGGGAGTGGGTGAAGAAGAGGGAGGACCATGCAGAGGCACTGAATGAGTACTTCTGCTCTGTGTTCATGAAGGAAAGGGGGGGCAGATACCCCCATGAGAAAGGTGGAATGAGCAAAGGGGGGGAGGGGCGACTGATATCAGAATTACAGAGGACAGGGTGTTGCAGGGACTAAGGGCACTGAGGGTGGACAAGGCACCAGGGCTGGATGGCATTCACCCTAGGGTACTTAGGGAGCTAGCGGAGATCCTGGCGGGACCGCTGGCAGGCCTTTTCAGTACATTACTGGACACAGGATGCCTGCCACAGGACTGGAGAATGGCCCATGTGGTGCCCATTCATAAAAGTGGCCCAAAGGATGATCCAGGCAACTACAGACTGGTGAGTCTCACTTCAATCGTGGGGAAACTCATGGGGCACAATTCTAAGTTAGGTTACCCATGTTGGAAGGTGACTTGCGCCAAACCCAATGGCAGAAGCTGCACTTTGCGACATACGTTATGCTGATCGGAATTCCAGAAGGCGGCCTGCGCCCAAGGGAACTTCTGCCAGCCACAGACCCTACGGCATGGTGGAAGGGGGGGTTACAGCAGCAACTGCACCCTATTTTGAGAGGGCGGCTCCCATAATCCAGCTACACTACTCTGAGACCCACTGAGGCATTACGGGGTTAGACCAGCTGTTAGCTGGTCAAAGGGGCTTCCATCCTGGCAAAACAGCGGTTGCACCCCCACCGCAGTGCTGCGACCTGCACACAGCTGTGCCTCCCCTCTGGCACCTAGGTCCACATTCTGCCGGTGCCACCCGTGAGCCTGTGCCACTCTGCCAACCCCCTCCATGGCCCACAGGGGCTTGCGGGTCTGTTTCAGGGCTGGGGGGACATGGGAGGACTGCGCCCTGCTGTTGGCGGCTTGCGGCACCCAGGTCCATTGCACCCTTCCTGTGGCGCAACCCTGCAGCTGCCGCAAGTCGCAGGGCGTAAGTGCCGAGGACCCTGCCTGTAGTGGAATAGGGCGCAGGGTGACTGTTGCAACTCGCATATGCCTGTGAGTTGCGATACTCGTCTTGGAATTGGGCCCATGGAGCCAATCCTAAAAGAGAGATTGGTGACCTTTCTGGAAGACAGTGGGAATATGGACATCAGCATGGTTTTGTACTGGGCAGATCCTGCCAGACAAACCTAGTCAAGTACTATGACTTGGGTTACCAGGGAACTGGACAGGGGCCATGCAGTGGATATTCTATATTTGGATTTCAGCAAGGCCTTTTACTTGGTGCCGCATGGGAGGCTGGGGGGAAAACTGGAATACATTGGGGGTGGGGACAGAAGTGGTCAACTGGATAACCAACTGGCTGAGGGGTAGGCAGCAAAGGGTGGTGGTGGTGAGGGGGAACTTTCATCAGCAAGGGACGTTATGAGTGGGGTGTCCCAGCGTTCAGTACTGGGACCGCTGTGGTTTGGGATACTCATAGCCGATATCTCAAATGGGATCCGGAGTAGGATCAGTCTTTTCGCAGACGATACTAAGATCGGTGCAGTGGTAGATGACATAGAGGGGTGGAGGGGGCTGTAGGAAGACTTGACCAAACTACAGGAATGGTTGGAGACATGGCAGTTAGGGTTCAATGCCAAGAAGGGCAAGGTACTGTACTTTGGAGCAAGATACCAGGGAAGTAAATTATCAGTTGGGAGGGGTAAAGCTGGAAAGCACAGTGGAAGAAAAGGATAGGTGATACAGGTTGAACTGACCCTAAAAAGGGTGAGGGTGCACTGGGAACCAGAGCAGAAGCCTGCCCATGGTCTGAGGTGTGCATAATAGGCTGTGCAGAGGGATGCCTGGTGGGAAGGGAGGAGACAGGGCAGGAGGTATGCAACTCTGAAGAAGAGACAGAGGAGATATGATGTTGGAGAGGAGTGGAAACCATAGGTTCCCGGGATAGGGAACCAACAGTCGCTTCTCCAGCTAATGTCTCCTTATTGGAGCCCTGTGTAGCAGTAACTACACTATTAACATCACTAGCATCCACAATATCCCCCCAAGTAGCTCCAGAAACAACAGTGTTATAGGCAACATCAGTGTCCTCAGCAAAAATAGGGTCTTTAGTAACAGGTACCTCGGTGAAGCTCTTGTCGATAGGTGCAGGCCTGGTAGGTGAAAATAAGACTCCATGCTTGTCCACATCCCACAATGGATCAGGAGTCCAAGATCCTGCAGCATTTTGTGCCCATCCCACGCGTGTTAGGGCTTCCGTGGCAGTCCAGGTGGGATCAGAAATGTCCAGGGCAGTCTGGAGACCAAAACGTGAGCGAATCAAGGAGGCGGTAGTAGAAGGAGCCGTCGTAGCAGTGGATGTTCTCCGTGGGTGTAGTGTATCCGAAAACAACAAGACAGCGTCTCCCAAATGCGACTCTGCAGCCGCGTTGATTCTCCTGAGCCCTACACCGGATGTAGCAGTGGGATCACCAACTGTTGCACTCTGTAGTGCCGGCACACTTAGTTCCATAGCAGTATCATGCAGTATAGGTGAAGAAACATGCAAAGGTTCCTCAGACATTGTCGTAGAAGGCACAGTAGTTTCAGAAGGCATCTCCATATCGAAAGAGGATTCTGATCTGTCTTGGAAAGGGTAAGACGTCTACTGGTGCAATAATAAAGCAGGAGCTGCCTCAGTCGGCAGCGTAGTGTGAGAGGATAGAACCTCACTGGTGCAGAGCTGAACACCATCTGAGCTCTCCATAGCTGTGACCAGAGTTCCCCCTACTGATGATAGTAGGGGAATTTCCCCGGTGTCCTGGCCAAATTTCCCTCATTCACTAAAAATACCACCAACAGCTTAATCTGGTTCAAGGTCAAGTGGCATTCTTCTGTATCCCCTTCCCCTGGGGCATGCCTGAAAATAGGCAGGATTAGTCTAGTGCAATTACCCGGTCAACAAAAACTAAATAAAATAAAAATAAATCAAAAAAAAAAAAAAAAACAGGAGCAAAAACAGCTTTAAACTGAATTAAATAAGTCCTGATTCCAGGCCACATGATCCCTGGCAACACAAGACCTTCTCCCAGTCTCTCAGAATTGTGCTGTTTGCGATTGCATGTTCCTAAATGTGGGACCCCCCTGGTCCTTCTTAGCTCAGAGTGGCAACTGGACTTCAGGGACACGCTGTCTCCCTCCTAATAACCATAGAAATAGCCCATTTCCTGCCTGGGTCATTCATGCACAAAGGGAGTGGGGCTCCAGCAGCCCTGGGCTATATACTTTAATGTCCCTAGCAGTACCGTCGTTCTTACAATTCCTTTTCATGAACTTCTGCTGCTGAGGCTCCCCACTGTTCACAAAAAGTATTTACCTGCAAGGCAGGGATCTGTTTACTACCAGCTAGGACAGACTGAAAGACTGAAGGTGTATGGGTAAAGGGGGTATGTCAAACTCTCAGATTTTTTGATATGTCCCAGCTGAGAGGGGAAGACAGACCATACCAACTACTTCCTGCACATATGAGTCAAGAGACAACCTGAATTATTATAAGGGTTCACATACTGTAAGCATCTAGTCGGCTATCAGTGTTCCATTTGGGTTCCATTAACCCACATTACACAGTCACCTTTAGCCTGTTCATCGCGTTGGTTTCTGTTCAGATCTTCTTAAGTGAAGTCCTAGCTTTGAAACTGATGACAAATGGTGCCTGCACCTTGATCCCCAGTCTCAGTACTGAGAATGTAACCTGCTTGAACAGCTGCGCACAATTCCAGGCACCCATATAATTCAGTTTTTAAATGAAATCCCAGCTGTTAAAAAAGTTATTTGTTGACATTTTGTGATAATATTGCTCCTGCTCCCCACTCCCTTCTCTCAGTGATATACAGTGACATACTGCCTGACCCACTGAGCACAAATCAACCCACTTAAAGGAAATGTGAACAGCCAAGATAGGGCGTGGGTGAAAAAACACCAAAATACTTTTTCCCTTCAGGCAGCCATCGAGGTACAGTAGGTCTCTTTGTATGGCAACTCCAAGCACTGCCTATACTTGTTATCACCTCCTCTACTAATCAGTTCCATAACCCTCTTACTACCCAGGTAGGAAAAAAAAGTCCCTCCTGATTGTCTCCCCTTAGCCTGCACTCATGCCCTCTGGTTCTGCTACCACTCTGCTAAACAGGCTGTCTGGGTCTATTCTTGTATAACCTTTCATGACTGTTAATACCGGAGACTGCTTTGACATACTATGATCCGTGTTTGAGACAGCAGGAAAGGAGGCTAACAGGGTGAAATGCATCCAGGTGAATGCTCTCCTCTAAGGGTAGAGAGTCTCCAAAGTACTACTTAAGACAGCCACACCTAGGGGAAGCCTGGAGGTGGTGCCACTGGTTAACCACATATCATGAGGTGACCCCCGAGCAGCTGTGACCTTGTGCATCATACACATCAGTAGTGTACCCTAGAGATCAGGAGGACGGCCCGGTGAGCGGGGCATATAGAGAATACAAAAAAAAAAAGAAAAGGTATACTCACAGCATCCTGAAAGCTGAACAGTACACACTGGACTTGGCTAAGGGGTACCGCTTTGGCAAACAGATTTATCCTGAGCCTTATGAGGGCGTTACTGAGTGGCCTCCGGTCTGGGAAACGAACATAATCCTTCAGAGAGGAGACAATCTGTGTAATGTGCTCCTCTGTCAACTTGGGCTCCTCCGCACTCTGTAAGAAAGGCAGATGGCATTTATGAGCAATGGTACACAACAGAATGTGAAATGTTTTTTTTTTTTTAAATGACAAATTTTTTTTTTTTAGTACAAAATAGCAGAGAAGATGGCATTAAAAGACTGTTTTCTCTCTTTTAAATAATTCCTAATGAAGACCTATGGTCCAAATGTTGATTCTAACTCTTATATTTTCAGTGTGTATTTAATATTACCTTTTTTGTTTTCAGCCCACACACTGATGCAGAACCTTGATTTTTGTGATCAGTACACCTAGTACAAAAAGAATCCTAATCTAGTGGGTTGTGTGAGGGCAGACTATTGTTGTACCACTTTACCCCTTATGACAAAAGCAGGACACTGGCTAGTGGGAGTCAAACATAAAATTTTATCTTCGGGACACTGTCAGCTTTTTTTGGTGTTCTGTAACCCAACAGTTTCACTTGTGCATCTGCCAGTTCTAAGAACCCACACCACATATTTTGATGGTGGATTTACACAGTAAGACCATTTTTTATGTACAGTATGTGGAAGAAAAATTAATCACGAGTGGTCCGCCCTGAAGTCCCACCAGCCGATGCTCTTGTGTGTCCATGATATTCTATGGCAACAATCCGCAGATAGACATATGCAAAAGTTAGTAAGTGTATAAAAAAAATACAGTACCTGTTTCTGTTGTGTTCCCAGTTTGTCAAAGAGATTATCTTCTTGAAATGAGTACTGTAACCTGGTTTATTTCCATTTGAAAACTGAAACCGTGACTCACAGTATGTGCATTAGTGTCAATGCTCTGTGGTCCCCAGATGTGCTCACCACTAGAGAAGTGTCAAACATAAGTGTGATTGTCAGTTCTGGGCAAATGAGATTCCTTCCTCCAGGTGTTTGGGGATCAGCCAACATTGGATGGCATCTCACATAGGCTGGGTCACTGTGCCTAACTGGTCCAAGTGGCCTAGGTGCTGGGACCACTGAAGGCTCAACTACAACTGAAGGAGGCAGATCAGCCGGCATGCCCAATGGATCACGCTGGTGCAAGATGCTATGTACCCCAGCAGCCTCATGAAATCCCGGGCAGTGTGTGAGAGCCAAAACTGAACTGATTGGGTTAAGGAGGTAAGATCTAGTGCCCAGTTTGCAGGAAAATGGACCCTGTCCGGCAGGGAGTCTAGTTCTGCCCCAACAAACTTTATCACCTGCACGGGTGCCAATTGGAACTTGTCTGGGCTGGTCAACAGGTTCAAATCTCGGCAGGTCTGGAGAGCCTGATCTCTGGACCTCTCCACGGTCTCTCTGAACAAACTGGTTAGCAGCCAGTCATCCAGGTAGGGATACACACCGACACCCACGCGCCGCAGGTATGCCACCACCACTGCTATACATTTGATGAAGACCCTGGACGCCAAGGAGAGGCCAATGGGCATGACCTGGAACTTGTACAGGACCCCTTCCACTCGGAACTGGAAGTACCAGTGGTAGGACTGATTGACTGGGATGTGGAAGAATGCATCCTGGAAGTCTAGGGAGCAAAACCACATGTTCTGCTCCAGCAAAAGAGCCTGCGTTTCCACATGAACTGGTTCAGATCATGCAGATCTGGCATGGGGTACCAACCCCCTTGTCTGTTTTGGGACCAGGAAGTACCTGGACATGTAACCCTGACTGGCTGGGGGTCCGGGACATGGGCTGCTGCCCCTTCTTCAAGGAGCAGAGCAAGGTCCTCCAAAAGGGCAGACAGGGTGTCTTGCAACACCCTAGACTCCCAAGGTGCGTGGAGGCGGTAAGACAGGAGAGCCTCGAAGTCTAAAGGCAACGCTCTGCCCACTACATCCAATACTTACTTGCTCGTTGTGATAGCAGAACAACATGGCAAGAAGTGACATAGCTAACTTTCTATGGGGAGTGCAGACAGGGACAGGACAGGTAGAGGGATGACACCTCCCAATCAGTCACTAGGCAGCTTTTACGGAAGCACCGGCAGCTGCAGCTGGAAGGGCACCACCACCCTGTCTCTATCTTTTTTTTTAGCACTCTGGCTCCCAGATTTGGGCATGGAGTGTCAGGTCTGGCACTTCCCCAGCTGGTGCTGCTGCCAAGGAGGCTGTGGCTGAAAGGACAGGTACTGGGAAGCCTGCTTCTTAGGATTCTTTCTCTGATCCTTCTGGGACGATGCAAGAGAACCCAGGATGGCACCGGACTTCTTGATACGGATGAGATGTCCTTCCATCCCAGAGACAAAAGGTCAGTGCCCAAGAAAAAGGACATCAGCCAGCTTGTGCTGGGTGTCTGCCATGAAGGTGGACAGCTGCAGCCAAGCTCTGCAATGCATGAAAACAGTCACTGCAATGGCATGGGCACATGGACTGCCCATGTCCAAGGCTGTCTGGAGCTGGTGTTTAGCCAGCGACTGACCATGGTCACTCATGACTGTTGTTCCCCTGTGTTTTGCAGATTTGTTTCACCAACTAAAATGAACTTCTGACACATGTATCTGGAGTCACCATATGACTTATTTGTGTACGGCTGGTTGTAGCCCCGCTTTTGTTTTGCTTGCTAGTACAGTGCTCCCTCTCTATAACGAAACCCTGCTTATTATGAGAGGTCCCTGTGACTCCCTAAGTTATACAGTGTCTCTCAGCCTCTTCTATTCCTTGACCATCTGATTTAAATTAAGGTTCATAGTGGCAACATACACTAAATACAGCACAGTTTGTAAAGACACTGTAGAAACACTATGTAGTTTGTACTGTGCTGTATTTAGACAGACATGCTTGGCGACTGGTGGAGTGTGCCAGCTGACAGAAGTCGGCAAGTATGAGCATACATCCAACACTAATCTCATACATCTCTCTTTAAAAAAAAGACACGTCACTCAGAAAGGAAAACAGGTAAAAAAAAAGTTTAAACTTTTAAACACTAGCTGTTTGAGAGATGGAAAGAAGCAGTTTGGGAAGTCGGGGAAGCAAACGGAAGAGATGCAGTGCTGTGGTTGCAGGGGTAGTGAGATCAAGTGCACAGTTAACAGTGATTATGCTTTAAGTTTTCTGTCAAAATATAACTAAATATAACTAAAAACTATACAACCTGACAAGTACATCCGTAATGTTTCTTTGTACTGTATCTGTAAACAATTACACCAGGATAGGGCTTAAAACATAGAGATGATCAGCTTTATTTTTCAGCGTCCCTCAGTATAACGAATGGGAAGCTATAATGAATTCATGTTATGGCTCCCATACCATTTGTTATAGTGAAAAAGAACTGTATCAGGGTACTGATATTCTCTAACAATACCAAGTAGCAGTCCTTTCCTGGCTTGTGCGACCACAATTAGCCATCATCATGTCACAGCTATCCTGAAGGAGACCCAAGGACTCTACAGCATACACCTTTTTTGCGGCATGGTCAGTCTTACAGGACTCCTTGTCAGAAGGCTTGTGCACATCCCCTGATTTCCCTGCTTACAGAAAACAGTCAGTAACCAGTCCCTCTGTGAAGGGGTGGTCCAAGAACTCCGAAAGGGATCCAGCTGGGATCGCATACTTGCAGACCATATGGATAGAGGGTGCCGGCCAGTATGCAGCCAAAGCTCCAGGGCTGATCCCAAAATTGCCTCGGCCACGTAAAATGCAATTCCTGGGGATTCCCCCCTTTTCAGGCTGTCAGTAGAAGGGTACTTAACTCTTTACTGAACTGGCTCCAACAGGACTGACATGGACTCTGAAATAAGTCGATTAACTGCCCCGAAAGACATCAGGCCTTGATTGATGGAGCACTCCTCGACTGATCCCCGGTCAGAGAAAGAAACACAGAATCTGACAGCAGATAAGGACTGCTTGGTCCATCCAGTCTGCCCATTTCTCCCTAACTACACTATTAATACAAACTACGTCCAATCTATAGCTGTTTTTCCATCCCTCCTTCCTTTTAACTATGAATCCCTTGTTTATTTATTTGTTGAAATGTTTCATCAGGAAAGCACACTGAACAAGTTTCTCGTCTCCCAGTACGACCTGGGGGCAGGGGTACACAGGGTGAACAGAAATATATTTAAGGTGTATAAAACAACAGTTACATACAATGATCATACAGTTGGCAATTGAACAGAAATACATTCAAGGTGCTTATCAGATGCATTCTTGAACCTCACCACTGTTTTTGCCCCCACCACCTTCACTAGAAGGCTGTTCCAGGAATATACCACTCTTTCTGTGGGGGAAAGGGGAAAACTGTTTAACCAGGAAAGGCACACTAAGCCAGAGCTTGTTTCCAGGTATGACCTGGGAGCACAAGGAAATTAAGTGACTTTCTAAGGGTCACATAGTATGCAAGTGCGGGCTATGGGACTCAAACCCTGGTCTCCAGATTTGCAGCTCAGAGCCCCTCGTCTAAATTCTGTGTTACCCACTCAAAGAAATCTATCAGATCTGTTTGATATGACCCCCCATGAAACCATATTACCTTGGGTCTTGTGACCTACTGGATTTAAGATATTCCACTATTCTTTCTCTCAGCAGTGAATCAATTAACTTTCCCCCACTGATGTCAGGCTGACTGGCCTATAATTGCCTACCTCCTCCCTGCTGCCACTTTAGTGTAGTGGAACTACATCCACCCTTCTGTGAAGAAGTACTTTCTCACATCTCTCTTGAATCTACCTGCCCCAACTTCATAGCATATCCCTTTGTTCTTCAGCACCTTTTCTTCTGAAAAATACTTCCCTCCTGTACCCTATTTAGCCCTGTGAGGTATTTATTTTTTTATTTTTTATTTAGTTGTTTAACCAGCTATAGCACACTAAGCTGAAAGCTTTTTTACAGGAGCGACCTGGGAGCACAAGGAGGTTAAGTTAAAAGTCTCTATTATATCCCTCCCCTCCCTGGTCCAGGGTGAACATAGTGAGGCCCTTTAGTCTCTCCTCATAGGATTTTTGATGCAGACCCAGCACCATTTTAGTTGTCTTCCTCTGGACCACCTCCACTCTGTCTATTTCCTTCCGGAGATGTGGTCTCTAGAACTGGACACAGTACTCTAGTCTTTGGTAACCGGGTAAGGCCCACTAGGCACAAGTGCCTGTTTTCTGGGGCAACCTTGGAGCACTGGGCAGTTAAATGACTTGCTGAGAGTAACACAGTATGCAAGTGGAGGTTGTGAGAATCAAACCCAGGTCTGGTCTGCTGGATGTACCAAGCTCGTTTACAGCTCGTTACTCTAACCTCTAGGCTATACTGTCAGCCAGGTGGGGGGTCTTACCAGCATTCTATACAGAGGCAACACCACCTCCCTCTTTATTCTGGTGATACCCCTCCCTATGCACCCCACCACCAACTGCCTTGTAGCACTGCCTGGCCATCTTTTGGTCACACAATATGATTATCCCAAGGTCGCTTTCCTGCTTAATGGTCGTCAATACCACTCCACCCATTTTGTACTCCACCCCTGGGTATTTTGCTTTTTTTTTTTTCCACTGAAATCCAACTACCATATCTTTGACCACTCCTATGTTTTCCAGATCTCTGCTCATCCACCTCCTCCCCGGAAGTGTCCACCCTATTGCAGATGTTGGTGTCATCCGCAAAGAGGCAGACTTCCCCTTCTAGCTCCCCTGCAATGTCACTTATAAAGACATTACAGAAGACCAGTCCCAGCACTGATCCCTGAGGCACTTCGCTGGTCACCCTCCGGTCCTTGGCATCCATTTACCAATACCCTCTGTTGCCTACTCCATAACCAATTTCTAAGCCAGTTTACCACCTCTGGACCCACTTCTAAGCTACCCAGCTTGCTCACTAGTCTACTACATGAAACAGTGTTGAAAGTGGACTTCCGGTGCAGCTTCTGGGTAAATGGCAGCCTAGCTCTCGAGCTCTCGTTCCGCGCTCCTAGTTTTATTTAATGAATTAGCTGCTGTCTTGATAATACCACTGATCTTCTACAGGAAAATTTATGGCGGCTAGCAATCTACATAGGGGAGTGTACAGATTCGCAGTAATTCGCCCAGACACCGAAAACTCGGACGGAGACGCAACCGACTCAGGGGGCCTCTACGCTTTCAACCCAGGCTTCTCAATCCAGATCACGCAGACGGAACAAATCAAAAACTAAGCAATCGACCAACATGGACAGTAAACTAGACAAAATCTTACAGGAGATCCAGGAGTTCAAGGCAGATTTTGAATCATTCAGGCAAACACAGGAAAAATTTCAAAATGATCTCATGGAGCTACACACCACAGTTTCGTCCAGGGTGCAAAATTCCTATACCTTAAGTGCCCCAGGGCAGGCACTTTTGCTTCAGGACACCCACAGCTGTTTAGTGCCTGCCCCTTTGGGCACCTAAGGTATCTGGCAGAGTTCCGTTTTTTTGTTTCCGGGGGCTTGGGAGTTCTATTTTATTTTTGTTTCCCAGGGTGGGGCGTGAGGTGCAGTTGTGCAGTCGCACAGCTGAGTGTGCGAAGTTGCTTTTTTTGTTTTGTTTCCCGGGGAGGGGCTGAAGGAGTGCTGACATCTCAGAGTGGATCACGAGTGTGCTCGTCGGGATGTCAGCTGACTGAATCCTTGCCTGTCAGAGAGAGGAGGAGTGAAATGACACTCAGCCAACGGGAGGAGTGCTCTTCACTGCTGAAGGTGGGCTGCAGATGGCACGTTCACCAATCGGTGATGGATTTGTCCATTTCGTCCGCCCCTCCAGACAGTGAGACGTGAGGACTCACTACAGCGCGCCATTCTTTGGCTCTGTTCTAGCAGGCGCGGTAGCCTGCTGGTCGCGGGGTGAAACTTTAGAGGCTCAGCATCTTCTACCCGAAAAGAAAAGCTCTTTTAAAGCTCTGTTGAAAAAAAAAAACTGCTGCAGTGTGAGGGGAATGATAGCTGGTACAGGAGAGGTGTGTTTGTGAGACCACGAGGTCTCTCCAGTCAAAAGTAAAAGCTCTTTTAAGAGCTCTGTTGAAGAAAAAAAAAAACTGCTGCAGTGTGAAGGGGGGATTGATAGCTGGTACAGGAGAGGAGTGTGTTTGTGAGACCACGAGGGTCTCTCCAGTCAAAAATAAGAGCTCTGTTGAAAAAAAAAAAACTCAAACTGCAGCAGTGTGAAGGGAAGTGGGGATTGATAGCTGGTAACCAGGAGAGGAGTGTGTTTGTGAGACCACGAGGGTCTCTCCAGTCAAAAGTAAAAGCTCTTTTAAGAGCTCTGTTGCATACAGAATAAAAAAAAAAAAAAAAAAAAGAGCTGCAACAACACAAATTTGAACTGCAGGCAGCAGCAGTGTGAATGGGGAGATAGACAGCTGGTAGCCAGGAGAGGAGTGTTTTTTGTGAGACCACGAGGGTCTCTCCAGTCAGGAGGAAGGGAGGGAAATCTGTGCCAGGAGAGAGAACTGCAAAGGGAACAAGCTTGATAAAAAAATAAAGTAGAAAGCAGCAAACTTAAGTAGGCAGTCCTCCTGAGGCTAATCTTTTTCTGTAGTTGGCTCAGGCTGACACTAAAAAAGATTATTTCTGTGCCTGTAATAGGAGGGGGAAGGAAGGGGCAACTACAGTCTCTGAGGCAGTAATAATTTATAGACTGGCGGCTGCAGCAAAGTGTAACCCCTAGATGGCGCTATCCCAGGGGCTACTACCCCTGCCTGATTTGCCACCAACAGGTTGAGGGGCCTGGATCCAATGGCGGGTGCCTCCACCCAGAGGTCAGGGTTTGCAATAGTTAAACTAACTTGGTCACAGCCCTCTGGGACACTGCAACCCCCCTTTCTTCCCACTAGTGGCCCACACAATATATCAGAATTACCTTCACAGTATACACTTACCCCAGGACTGGTTCCGTACTGGGACCTCCTGTGAAATAAGATACAGTGCAACAATCACAGTACAGTACTTTAACATAGACAAATACCTCAGGCAGTATAACTTTGCTGAAACAAGCAGCTCTGATTTATTTAGGGGGATATAACAAGGACAGGGGGAAATCAGGTTAATTAGCTTATCACTCTACTCATCTACCTATGGCTCTGTGCACAGGCCTATCCCTATCAGTTACTGTCCCTGGGTACCCAAGCCCTAGTGGCTAGTCCAAACCGTGGCAGCTGGTAGGGGCCCTTTCACACAGAGAAAAGAAAAATTAGTTAAACAGTCAGCAGTACAGTAATTCCATTTGGATTTAATGTGGCAATTCAACAGGGAGCGACCCTGAATTAGTACTCACGACCTCCAAACAAGATAGGGTCCTTCAATGTCAGCAGGGCTACTCTTGAGCACAACAAGACTCCTCACACATTTATATGGCAAACTGCAACAGGCAAAAGTCATTTAATGGCAGCAGGATTCACTTGAGGTACACAAGCCTCTTCACACATTTATATGGTAAAACAGAAAGTACTATACCAGGCAGGCTGCTTCTCTATCCCGATTGCAATTACTGCACAATACCCGGGAGAACACACAGCAGATTCAGTTCCTGACAGACCGAGTGCAATTCAGCTATTTCTCCAGTCTTCTACAGGTGAGCCTGGTTTCTACTCTTCAGATATCCTTTGATTCTCTTCACAGGGGCGGATTCAGTCCTAACAAGCAGTTACACAAGCTGCAGACCGGAACTCTGGGCCTTACACACGTTTCCCGACTAAACTGCACACTGAAAAAGCACAGGGCTCCTTCCTTCTTCACTGTCAGAGCTCAACTGAAAAACTTCAACAGACAAAACCGAGCACTTCCTTTGAGTTCCTCCCAGTTCTTGACTGGATTGGCTGTCACTCACAATAGACTGCTCCTGTTGGTCCAAAAAGGCGCCGAAGTCTAAACTACATCTCCCAGAGTCACTGCCCATACAATCCTCTTGTGGCTGGCTCAGATTATGAGTCCAAGTTCTGATTCGTCCAAGGCACCATTTTAGAGCTAGCTTACCCCACACTGATTGGTCCAGTTCAGCAGTTCAAAACCAGAATGGGGAACTAGGCAGACACAGTTCTGACTGCAAAGAAAGCAGGTTAGACAAACTGTAATTTCATTATTACTCTAAATGGTTTCTGGCAAACAGTTACATCTTTCAGATAGGTTCCCTTTGCACTCCTAGTGACTGCAAAATGGAGTGAATTAGCAGCAGCTTGAGTGGTACTCAATCAAAGAAACACACAGTCCCCATACAAACTAATTATGTCTGCAAGCAGACAGCTCTTAAAGAGACAGTACCAGAGGCTCTAAAACACTCACTGATAAATGGCTTAACGCCAAACACCATTCAGGCTTGGAGCATTCAAGCAAGCTCCTGGAAGTCTTTTGGGAACCCCCATTTGCAGTGGGGTTACACCTTCCTGGCCTGGGAAAGCTTGGCGTCCGCGTCAAGCAAGTACCATAAGTTTTAACTGCAACCATATACATTTGCATTAGGCTCACACATGTAATCATCAGTCAATATATCATTTTACCAAGAACACATTTCTGAAACATTGCAGTCGTCACTCTTTACACAGTATTACATACACATTATACCATAACTCAAGTTATTATCTCTTGTACATGAAACCTGAAGAGAGGGCCCTTCCTATCAGTTACCTTGGGGCTGGACGGGCAATGGCACCATACTTAGAGGGCAACACAAGTAACTTGGAGTTAGCACTGACGCTCAGTTTGGGCAATGAGCTCGGGGACACATACACTCCTTTATGGACAACATTGAGAGGCAAGTCCACAGGCTTCCCAAGTGAATCATAACTGAGGTGCACCACAGGCTTTACAGCTCGACCAGTCTTTCTAGGGGGAACTGTTACAGTCTCTGCACTCTGAGCCTCATTTTCAGCATTGTCCTCACTTGTCAGGGAAGTCTCCATGGGGGTAGAGAGGCTAGAACTTGGGGCACTTTCAGCTCCAGGAGTTACAGTTTCTGAGTCCACAACATTTGGCTCGCATGGAGAGCTTTCGGACACTGGCAGTGGACTGTCAGGGCACTCAAAATACTCTTCTTGTTCTGGTGTATCACCAGTCTGACCCAATCCATCATTTTCCTCCCCTGAAAGCTCAAACAGTTCAACCATGCACAATGATTCCATTTCATCTGATCTGATGCTTTTTACTTCACTTTCTGGGAGCATTGGCTCCAGGGAGGAAGCTGGGCTTAGACAGTCCAGAAGGCCCAGCTTCGTCTCCAGTATTGACTAGGGATTGCCCGAAACAATTGACTCAGTTAAGAAGGATAGTATTCAAAGTCACTCTCACTTTCTTCTGATAGGGACTGACAGTCATGCTCAACTGGGACTTGTGGAGGGGAACACTTTAACTTTGCTTCTGTAGGTGCAGACTTTCTTGATCTTTCTTAGCAGCAGCTCTAGTCACTGGTCCAGAGGGGCATCTTCTGGGGGCTCAGACTCAATCAAGATTTGTCCAATGGGCAGTAAATGATTTCTATGCATTGTTTTACATCTTTTGAATTATTCTCAGGCCTTACTTTGTACTGGCAGATCATCTAGTTTGCCCACTACAATGTGAGGAGATGGTGCCATCTGTCAGCAATCTTGTGCTTGCCATGCAGTCCCAGATTTCTGTAATACCCAGTCTCCTCCTGGAGTTCCTGTGCTTTCACCTTTTATCATACTTTTCTTTGTTGGCCAGATTTCTTTTGGCAGCCATGGTTTGAGCCAGTTAGTACGCATGAGTTAGCTGGGCCTTTAACTTTTGCACATACTGTAAATAGTTGTCAGCTTGAACCCCATCAGGAGAGACCCCAAAACACACATCTACCGGTGATCAGAGCTTCTCTTCCAAACATCAGGCGGTAGGGGAGAACCCAGTGGCATCACTTTTGGTGCAGTTATAAGCATGTACCAGGGTGCTAATTTGTTGGCTCCATCTAGGCTTGTCCTTTGGGTGCAGGGTGCCTAGCATATCCTAGCAAAGTGTGGTTGAAACGTTCAGGCTGAGGTCCCCTGGGGGTGGTAAGGAGTGGTTCTGGACTTCGCACTCCCCACAGAGAAAGCATCTCTTTGATCAGACGACTCTCAAAGTCTCTCCTTGATCAGAATGGATTCTTTGTGGAGCCCCATAGTGAACAAAAAGTTTTCTACAAGTACTTTGGCCACAGTGGATGCTTTCTGGTCTTTGGTGGGGAAAGCTTGGGCATATCTCGTGAAATGGTCAGTGACCACCAGCACATTACTGATATTTCTTTGATCTGACTCCAAACTCAGAAATCAATACAGACCAGCTCCATGGGTGCACTGGTGGTGATGTTAACAAGGGGGCAGCCCTCTGGGGCAAAGCTTTCCTCTGTAAGCAGCGACTACAAGGATTCGAATGTGTTGCTCCACATCAGCCCCCATTTTAGGCCAATAGAATCTGGATCTCACCAAGTCAAGTGTCCTGTCTATACCAAGGTGCCCCATGGTTGTGCAAGGACATCAGTACTGAGTCTCGAAGGCAGTGGCAGCACTAGCTGTTGTTTGTCTACTTGTCCCCTCTGTCTACTGTTTCTCTGTATAACAGTTTATTGATCAGTTTCAACTTAGGACCTTCTTTGTATAATAGTGCAGTTCTCAAATCCGTGGGCGTAATTTGGACACATCTTTTCCTGCATAGAGGGCTTCTAAAGCTGCTTTGATCATGGGATCGGGATTGAGCCCACGAATACTGTCATTGTCCAGCTGAGGCAGTGCACCAATGTCTATTGCAGAAAAGTGGCAAAAGCAGCAGGTATGCAATTCTCAGAGGGTCCCAAGCAATCCACCATGCAGTCCACTGCGTCCGTGGACATTTGTTCCTCCCTGTCAAACTCCGCAGAGTGCCTGAATGTCAGGTTCTGCCAATCGGACCCAATCATTCTGGGGAACAGGCCTCGGGAGAGCATCAGCATCTATGTGGTTCAGATCTGCTCGGTATTCGAGAGCATAGTCATATGTAGATAATGCAGAAAGCCACCTATGGCCAGTGGCATCCAACTTAGCTGAGGTCTGCACATAGGTCAAAGGATTATTGTCAGTTTTACTAGTATTTTAGCCCCATACAAGTACTCATGGAATTGGTCAACAATAGCCACTTCAAAGCTAGGAACTCTAACTTATGTACAGGATAGTTCTTTTCGGATGGGGTCAGGCTTCTACTGGCAAGACCACTGGTCTCAGGCCATTCTCGTGCTCTTGGTACAACACAGCCCCAACCCTTGCAAGCTAGCATCAGTGTGCAGGGCGTAGGTTTTCTTGGATCGGCATAGGCCAGCACTGGAGCATGGGTAAGTTGATATATGATCTCATGAAAAGCAGTCTCAAATCAGGAGTCCAGCGGAGCCCCAAATACTTCACCGGATGAAAATACACTCTTTCAGTCTTGAGGCGCTTTGACTTTTGGTATTGTTTGTGGGTTGGGGATACCCTTGAGTAAGGTTAAGAAAAGGCGGATCACTCTTGAATAGTCCTTGATGAAAGCCGATAATAACCACAGAATCCCAGGAATCTTTGCAGTTCTTTAGATTTTGGGCTGTGGCCAGGTGGTCAAGGCCTCAACTTTACTTGGGTCAGTCTCTATTCCTCGGTGGATACTATGTGTCCCACATACTTTACTGATGTTTGAAAGAATTGACACTTATCAATGGACAGTTTAAGGCCAAAGTCCTCCAGTCGGTCCAATACCTTAAATAATCTGCTCTCATGTTCCTCCAGTGAGCTGCCAAACACAATAACATCATCTAGGTATACCAGGCACTCTAGTAAGTTCATGTCCCCACTGCACGCTCCATCAATGTCGTTGAAAAGTGGCTGGGCACCTGAAATCCCTTGAGGCATCCTCCATGAATTCATAAAGCCAAGCGGACAGATAAAGGCTGTCTTCTCACGGTCCTCTGGGGCCATCCGATCTGGTAGTACCCACTGCGGAGATCCAGCACAGAGAACCACTTGCTCCCGTTTAGGCAGTCAAAGCATCCTGTCACGGGGCATTGTGTACTGATCAGGGATAGTCTGCCGGTTTAAGGTGCGATAATCCACACACATCCTTACTGTTCCATTCTTTTTCCTCACTACCACAATGGGGAAGCATAAGGGCTTCTGATTCTTGTATTACACCAGCAGCTAACATCTTGCAGATGCCGTCTCACATCATCTATGTCAGCAGGTGCCAGGCGCCGAGACCTCTCACGAAATGGTCTTCGTCATGCAGCCGGATATTGTGCTCAGCTCCTTGCGCATCCTACATCCCATTCCTTTAAAGAAAACACCTGGTCTCTCTGGGCGAGCTTCTCACTGATCCTCACTTTCCATTCAGCTGGCAGCGGGGAGTGCGAAATCAAACAAGTCAGGCGTTACTCTGTCATTCTTCCTTGAACTCTTGCTGCTGGGTAGCACTGCAGTGTCTGCACAATGCACATTAGCCAGGATGCAACCTCTATTTACCGAATGTCTCTTTCAGACACATTATGAACTTGGACCATTACCCTTCTGGCATAAGCATGGGCTCTAGCGGCAAAATACTGAAGCTTGACCAGCAGTCCCTCTGGCAATTTTCCATCGCCTGGTGCATCCAACATTAATATTTTATTCTTAACATCCTTTCTGATACAGACCTCTCCCTGTAAGGTACACTGGTTGCTGCACCAGGATCAGAGACTCAGGATCCTTCTTCCATACAATTCCGACCCGGTTCCTCTGGTTCTATTTTTTCAGCATCTCTCTGTGCCTCATAGGCCTTCTTAATTAAAGCCGAACTCTTAAAGCTCTACTAGTCTTTGACCCTGTTTTCATAACACAACTGTGCCAGCCTTCCAAACATATGAGCATTTGTTCCAATCAACAAAGGGACACCATCATACAGTCCAGTGGGGGACACACTAAGGCTAGGGTCTCTACTTGTTAGGCCACTCCAGCCACGGAGGTGGGGAAAGACAGCCAAGTCGGATATACCCGGAATAGGGTAGGCCTTCTCACTTAACCCCCATACATGCAGTCCTTCTAATGGTTGTAAGGTACGTCTGACAAATGCTTCTGATACCAATCCTGGAACATAATTGTCACTTGGGAGCCACTGTCTAATACAGCTCTGCAGACCTCCATTCACCTTTACAGTGGTCTCCATGGAGGGACCCACTATTCTGGACCAGTCTGGAGGCGGTAGTGAGGGGCCTGGGCAACTGACCTTGCCACAAAAGGGCGTGAGTTAGCATTTTGGTGCCCTCACTGGGATCATTTCTGTGCACCTCTTAACCACTGATTTGTTCTCCAAGCTCTCCTTGTAGCCTATATGCAACTTTGTCAGTGTCTTTTGGGACCGGCATTCCCTTTTCATGTGCCCATCTTTCCCACAATTATAGCAAACATACTTTCTGGAGTTTGAGCTGGCGGGCGCACACTGGGAGCCAGGCGGGGTATTACTAACTGGAAACCTTTGTGCCATCTCTGTCTGCGGCGTGATAAGCATTTGGAGACATCTCGTCAGTTCTCCACTTCCATGGTCAGAATCGAGGTTCGGAGCTGTTATCAGCAGGAGATACATGGGTGGTACCCCACCCCCATAGCAGATGCAGTCGGATATAGGTCAGGGCGTGACTTGCAGGCGTGGCCTTCATAAAGGACTGTTTTTGAATTCCGGATCTCTCTCAACAGTTCGCCCCATTGTGGCATATCTTTTCCTTGTCAGAGCACTCATTTACTGCCAACCTCTGCCCTGAACTTCCTTGATGGGTCACCCTCAGTCACTCAGGTCAGTACACGCAGCTGTTGGTCAGGTCCCTCCCGAGGTCGCCTTTCTCAACTCCCGAATTCTCTCATTAACTCATCATAGGAGGGTGGGGGATTCCAGTCGATTTGCCAGGCGTAACTGAGCAACAGCAGTTCTGAGAAGGGGCAGACTTAGGATCCTGTCCAGCCTGGTTCGGTCCAGTTCAATCGCTGGCAAACTACCCTTTCTGAGGCATTCTTGCAACAATTTTCCAGCTGAGATACATACACAGACAACAACTCCCTTGGTACTGTTGTGCATCTCTTACTCTCCACCATAGGTCTTCAGCAGAATCTGGGCTCACACACATTCTCCAGGGCCTCAAGATAGCCTGTGCAGTCACTTCAGGGTTACTGGCCCGTTTAGCACCGGATGGTAGCAGGGGCAGGACCTCAGAGGCTCACTAACCCTCTTTGCTTTCTGCTTCCGAGCATTGCCATTCTAGCACTTGGGGGCAACATAGTCTATCCAGGTCTCCCAGTCATCCTCCTCTGGGGGTGGGGGAGGTGCCAGAGAAGATCCTCAACCCGGTAGAGTCGTGACTAATGGCAGGTGCAGAAATAGGAGTCTGCATTGGTTCAGCCACCATTATGGGTACTGGAGCGGAGAGGGTGTTGGGGAGGAACACCCCAGGTGGCAAGAATAGTTTCTTCAAGTCCTCCACAGTTTCCCTTCCCCAGCACCCATTTAGCAAATTTCTCCTCAAAGTTTCAGACAGTGGTGAGGCTCATTTCCCCGGGTCTTTACTGTACTTAGTTATCACTCCAGGCAGTGAGGGCTCCCTCTGGGGTAATGGTCTGTGGCACTTTGGAGCTATCTATGGGATCTTAAACTCTACTAGGGCCAGGAAAGTGTGGGTGAGCAGATCAGCATGCCGACCCACCACCACAGGGTTTGTAAATCTTCCACCTTGGAAAGTACTCCTGTACAGTGTCGTATGATACCCAGGGGGATGTCCAGGATAAGCATAGCATTTTGGGGGGCAATCTCCTCCCCAGTACACCACTCCACCAGCCGGTGCACAGCCACTTCTGTTGGGGTACCCATTTTTTTTTTTTTTTATTATAACAGTGGTTCGTAAATATGGCCACTAGAAGACACACAATCCCAGCGGTGAGCCTCCAAGATGTAACCCCTAGATGGCGCTATCCCAGGGGCTACTACCCCTGCCTGATTTGCCACTAACAGGTTGAGGGGCCTGGATCTAATGGCGGGTGCCTCCACCCAGAGGTCAGGGTTTGCAATAGTTAAACTAACTTGGTCACAGCCCTCTGGGACACTGCAACTCCCTTTCTTCCCACTAGTGGCCCACACAATATATCAGAATTACCTTCACAGTATACACTTACCCCCAGGACTGGTTCCGGCACTGGGACCTCCTGTGAAATAAGATACAGTGCAACAATCACAGTACAGTACTTTAACATAGACAAATACCTCAGGCAGTATAACTTTGCTGAAACAAGCAGCTCTGATTTATTTAGGGATATAACAAGGACAGGAAATCAGGTTAATTAGCTTATCACTCTACTCATCTACCTATGGCTCTGTGCACAGGCCTATCACTATCAGTTACTGTCCCTGGGTACCCAAGCCCTAGTGGCTAGTCCAAACCGTGGCAGCTGGTGAGGGCCCTTTCACACAGAGAAAAGAAAAATTAGTTAAACAGTCAGCAGTACAGTAATTCCATTTGGATTTAACGTGGCAATTCAACAGGGAAGCGACCTGAATTAGTACTCACGACCTCCAAACAAGATAGGGTCCTTCAATGTCAGCAGGGCTACTCTTGAGCTCACGAGACTCCTCACACATTTATATGGCAAACTGCAACAGGCAAAGTCCTTTAATGGCAGCAGGATTCACTTGAGGTACACAAGCCTCTTCACACATTTATATGGTAAAACAGAAAGTACTATACCAGGCAGGCTGCTTCTCTATCCCGATCGCAATTACTGCACAATACCGGGAGAACACACAGCAGATTCAGTTCCTGACAGACCGAGTGCAATTCAGCTATTTCTCCAGTCTTCTACAGGGTGAGCCTGGTTTCTACTCTTCAGATATCCTTTGATTCTCTTCTGGGGCGGATTCAGTCCTAACAAGCAGTTACACAAGCTGCAGACCGGAACTCTGGGCCTTACACACGTTTCCCGACTAAAACTGCACACTGAAAAAGCACAGGGCTCCTTCCTTCTTCACTGTCAGAGCTCAACTGAAAAACTTCAACAGACAAAACCGGGCACTTCCTTTGAGTTCCTCCCAGTTCTTGACTGGATTGGCTGTCACTCACAATAGACTGCTCCTGTTGGTCCAAAAAGGCGCCGAAGTCTAAACTACATCTCCCAGAGTCACTGCCCATACAATCCTCTTGTGGCTGGCTCAGATTATGAGTCCAAGTTCTGATTCGTCCAAGGCACCATTTTAGAGCTAGCTTACCCACACTGATTGGTCCAGTTCAGCAGTTCAAAACCAGAATGGGGAACTAGGCAGACACAGTTCTGACTGCAAAGAAAGCAGGTTAGACAAACTGTAATTTCATTATTACTCTAAATGGTTTCTGGCAAACAGTTACATCTTTCAGATAGGTTCCCTTTGCACTCCTAGTGACTGCAAAAATGGAGTGAATTGGCAGCAGCTTGAGTGGTACTCAATCAAAGAAACACACAGTCCCCCATACAAACTAATTATGTCTGCAAGCAGACAGCTCTTAAAGACAGTACCAGAGGCTCTAAAAACACTCACTGATAAATGGCTTAAACGCCAAACACCATTCAGGCTTGGAGCATTTAAGCAAGCTCCTGGAAGTCTTTTGGGAACCCCCATTTGCAGGGGGGTTACACAAAGTGAAGGAGGAAGGGCCAGGGCCAGGGCCAGGGGGACTACTCAGTTTGCAGACCAGTCTATTTTTTCATTGCAGTTTTACAAATCAGTACCAGTCTCAGCCTAGTAGTACCTGGTGAACTTGCAGGGAAAATCTGCCTTTTACAAATGTAAACTACTACTGCAGAGACTAACTATACCAGTGCAACCTAGTTCCAGTGGGATTAATGGGTCAACTAAATTCAACAACAATAAACAAACTACTATATAAAAAAAAAAAACTACAAACAAGCTACACTGTGTGGACTATCTAACATCTGAATACGGTTATAAAAAATCTCTTAAGCTTTTTACAAGCTACGCTGTAACGCTTGTCTGTGTGGACTTACTATCTAACATCTGAATACTGTTATAAAAAAAACATCTCTTAAGCTTTTTACAAGCTACGCTGTCTGTGTGGACTATCTAACATCTGGATACTGTTATAAAAAAAACATCTCTTAAGCTTTTTACAAGCTACGCTGTCTGTGTGGACTTTCTAACATCTGAATACTGTTATAAAAAATCTCTTAAGCTTTTTACAAGCTACGCTGTCTGTGTGGACTAGCTAACATCTGAATACTGTTATAAAAAAACATCTCTTAAGCTTTTTTACAAGCTACGCTGTCTGTGTGGACTTAAGGCTATCTAAAATCTGAATACTGTCTACGTTTGTCATCACCTGTTATAATAAATAATCAGACAACAACACAGTGAGGTGGTTTTTTTTTGTTAAGTTTATTGTTAAAAAAAAGACAATACTGTTTTCCTTGTGTTGCTTGCATTTATTAATACTGAGTTACGTAACACAAATAAAACATTCTCTAAATCAGTATTCACAAGTTATTGGCTCCGAACAGCCAGGCAGACATCATGAGTCTTTTTAAATTTGGATTTAAGAGAAAGCTTCTTGATGAGACTCTGGGAGCTGACTCAGATTCCCCAACACCAAGCACTAGTACCAGTAGTACTACTACAGCCATAACCATACCACCTCCTTGCCCAGAAAGTGAAAGTCTTGTGACCACTAAGGTTTCATCTACTGCTGCTGCTTGTACCGAAACCCCAGTTAAAGCCCCAAAAGTTAGAAAATTTCAAGAATCATGGAAAAGGGCAGGCAGTGAAACACCTATGACACAGATAAATGTGCTATGTTCTGTATATGGTGTCAGAATTATGATAAAAGTCAGGGCAAAAATCATTTTGAACTGGATGCAGTACTTATAGGGTACACATTATCTCAGCACATGAAGTGTCTGTGCACACAAAATTGCTGAGAGGGCTTACATAGCAAACAAAACAAAAGTTGGAGAAAGACCAATAGAGAAGTCCATACAATTAATGGAACAAAAAGAAATGGACCAATTTACTAAACTGTTCTGTACTGCATATTATGTTGCTAGGACTGAAAGGCCTTTCAGAGATTTTCCTGGGCTAATAGAGTTGCAAAAAGGAATCACGGAGATGATGTAATGGGACAAAGTTACAGTAGTGACAAGCAATATCGTGTCTTTATTAGCTACATTGCTCAAGATATTCAAAACACTACTGCTCGTCTTTAGAAGACAATGATTACTTCTCTTTCCTTCTAGATTCATGCACAGATAAAAGTGTGACAGAGGAAGAGGGCATTCGTGCGTGTTTTGACAATGGCCTGCCAGTTACAAGGTTTCTTGCATTGAAACCAGTTGGTGTTCCTGATGCTGAAAGCATTGTAAATGTTGTCACTGATGCATTAGAGAGTGATGGTGGTCTAAAGGATGGTGGTTGGAAACAAAAGCTGATCAGTGCAGCTTCTGATGGTGCTGCTGTCATGTTAGGATCCACTTGGTGTCCTTACTCGAGATAAAACAGGACTGCTGCCCACACCTCATTGACATACACTGCTGTGCACATCGTTTAGAGCTTGCTGTAAAGGATTCTTTCAAAGACTGTTCCTTTTACAAGTCGGTAGAGCAACTTCTGCTGAACATTTACTAATTTTACCACAGGTCACCAAAAAGTTGGAAGGCCTACAGAAAACAGGATCACTTTTAAATATTAATGTGGTCAAACCAGTTAACACTGCTGGCACTAGGTGGCTTGCGCTGAAGAAACGAGCCATTTCTGCCCTTGAAAGGAACTGGGCTGCATTAGTGCCTCGTCTTGAACATGTCTCACTGACAAATAAGCAAGATCATGGCCAAAAAGCACTGGGAATACTTAAAGTGCTGAAGACTTTAAAATGTTTCCTGTATATGAACTTTCTGAAAGTGTTTTCTGGTTATTTATCTGCTCTTAGTCTATGCTTTCAGCAAGAGGATGCCACTGTTGAAAAAGTTCACAGCAGAGTAGAAAGCACAATTCAGAAACTTAATGGTCTCTCGAATGACGAAACTCTGCACCGCATAACACTTACATCTGTAAATGAGAATCTAACTCATTACAACAATGCTGACTTAACTAGTGAAACTAGCAGACACGAATCGGTTCTTACGTCAGACACTGTGCAAGCCACAATTTCAGAGATTAAAAAAATTCTTCAAAAACATCACAACACATTGCATCTCGCTTTCAGTCTTTCGACCAATGACGTGCTACTAGCTGCAAGAACTTTAAATTTTCAGTCCTGGCCAACATCCACAGAGGCACTTGAAACATATGGAGATGAAGCAATTCAAACAATTGTTGATCACTATAAAGTGGTCCTAGAGTCTGTGGAGTTGATGTTATTTTAGGTACTGCTGGGTGGCTAGACTTAAAAAGCATGTACTGCACTTGCTGTCTGTTGAAAATTGCAAGTCTCTGAAATTGTGGCAGAAAGTGATTCTTGCGGATATACAGGATCAACAATTTCGAAATGTGCTGGCTGTTGTCAAGATCATTCTCCTGATTCCTGTTCACACTGCTGCTGCAGAGCAAGGCTTCTCTCTAATGGGAAGAATAAAAAATGATTGGAGGGTTGGATTACGTCCAGACACCCTTCACAACCTCATGTCTATATCTCTCAATGCACCTCCACAGCTCAGTGACTATAACCCTGAAGGTGCCATATCACTATGGTGGAAAAATGGCAACCGAAGGCCCACTACAAAAGCTTATGGCTCCAGAACACAGTCACAGCATGCTGCTTCTACCAGCACCAGTGAATGTGATGAAAATGAAAGTGCTTGGTCCAGTGAAGATGACATGTAAACTAACATAAACAAAGGGGTCAGGGGTGGCATGTCAATAGTCTCTTGGGCATGTACATTTTCTTATCACATGCCCATGTGGGCATGTACTTTTTTTCACGAATTTCATACCCTGGTTTCGTCTCTAGACCACCAGATACAAGAACAGGCCTTGCCACCTCCCAGCTGCAAGTTACCCTGAACCAAGTGGCCCACCTTTGCCAGCTCACGGTGGAATGTCAGGAGGACTCAGAGAACTGTAATCGCCATCAGAATATATGCTTATCTGGGGTACCAGAGGATAGTGAAGGTTCAAACCTACTAAGTTTTATGGAATCCCTCCTTCGAGATTCCCTCGATCTGGGCCCAGATTACAATTTTGAGATAGAAAGGCTACACAGAGCCTTAGGCCCAAAGCCCATCCATCCGACTGCCCGCCCTAGATCCATAATCATTAGGTTCCTTGGATTCCAAACTAAGGAATTCATCCTGAAACAAGCCTGGGCTAAAGCACGCATCTGCTATGGGGACAAACGCATATTCATAGACAATGACTATGCCCCCACCACGATGCAGAGAAGGAGGGCATACATCCCGCTATTCCCATATCTCAGACAGCAGAAACTTAACTTTAGGACACCATACCCGAGCAGAATGGTGATCCAGTTTCCATCGGGACAGCAATATTATGAATCCATGGAGGAAGCCTGCACAGACCTGAGAAATCTGGGATACACCCTACCAGCCACGATCCAAATACCACGAAGATCTCCTGATGACAAATACATACCCAGAGTGATTCCTCCTAAGCAACTGCCAGACCAACAAGCAATGATTGACTCAATTAAAACTCTGCTGGCACAGTTTTCTCGGCAGAACAGTTGAATCCCATCTAGAATTGGAACTTTTGGTACACAGTGAGTAGTTTGGTGAGGTCTGGGTGGGGGTGGCTTATGACGAGCTGACAGGAGCTCGTCCCAAGGGAGGGCTTGTTGGTGGAGGACATGCAGTCTTTAATTAGATTTGACTAGATCAGGAATATATCCAAGATGCATCTACTGGTTTTTTGGGGGGCAGCTGCCCCGGGAGGCCTGAACTGATTCCTGCCCTTAAGCTGCACATTTTGACCGGGTCTCGGAGGGGTGGGGCCTCCTCAGTGCTCACTTCCTTTGGGGGGGGTGACTCCTTTCAGCCTTGATTTCGATACTTCTCAGCGTGGACCTTTCATTTGGTCAAAAAGCTGCCGGGCTGAGCCGGGTAGGAGAACATTGATCCGGCAGTCCTAGAACTGACCAGGAAGGTACTATATATCTGCTCTGTCCTCGCTAAACAAACGTCAATAGAGGATCCCGGATACCACCGAGGGCTCGGGGCAGTCGTTAAGCCTGCTCAGACCTGGAAGCCTATTGGGAGGCCGGGGAATATACTTAAGCAAACCCAACTGGCAGACATGTATACGCCCGTTAAATAGGGCACAGCTTCTGGGTCTTCTCGGCCTGGCAGCCTCAAAGAGGGTTTTTCCCCATCTTCTTAACTACCTGAACACATCTGTACCCTCAGCATTATCCAAATTTAATATGATCCGCGGATGATACTGGAGGGGAGTTACTAATAAAGGAGGACTAGATATTCATTGGCTGGTCGAGTTCGCTCCCTTTATCCCTCAGCTTCTTTCATGGGAAAAAAATCACAACGGAAATGATCGGCCTGGGGTAGTGCTCTTCATATCCCACCTCCCGATTTATACCTCTAAAGAGAGGAGTCCTGCAGCTTGTGATTTGGGCCGGATGTTTGGTTCGGTTTTCTGGGGGCCCACCTTCCCTTCACTGTCCTCCATCTTTCTTGCTCCCTGGTATAGGTGCACACAGTACATCCCCTGAGCCTCCTCGCCCCCCTTGCCTACACTCCACGAAACAAGTTTCTTAACCCCTGCTACAAGCTCACATCCTCAGAGACTTCTCTTTGAGGGACCTACGACTTAGCCAGGACACTGAAGAAACCCATATGGCTATGGAAACAACTGACCAGAAAGACTACAGGACAAGAAGCCCGATGCCTGGACATCTCATTTTCTTAGACCTTATAGTCCGCTTTGAAACTCTGCAATGAGTAACCATGAAAGACCTGATCATACTAGGCCTTGCTTGTTAACACTGGGAGACAGGCATGGTTGCCATACGAGGAAGTGGTGGTGTGGAAGGGTTTTTCCTGTTCTTGTGATCCATTTTATACCTGTGATTCATGATGATCCCTCTCCCCTTCCCATCAGTGCCGAGCTGGGGGCTGGCACACCATGGAATGAGTGACTCTGAGACCCCGATGTCGACTGTTTGTCCCAGGGCTAAACTATTTAAATTCGTCTAGTCCTCTCCCCCAGTTTTATTTAAGAAAGAAGAAGCGGGACAGAGACTCTGCTGCTGTTTAAGATATAAGGGAACTGCATCTTTTTCCCTTCCCAAACTTTTTCCCATTACCATTACATTTAGTTTTTTTGTCACTCCTGATTTTGGTTATTCCTATCTCTCCCTTTCCCCCATCCAGAGTTAGGGGCAGGAGTTTCCCCAGGATCTCACATCACTTGGGTGATAAGGGATCCACTCATGGACGATCGATTGATCTGTCCCAAATGCTTGCTCCATCAGAGCAGGCATGGTTGGAAGTCACAGAATCTCCCCTTAATTGGGTTTTGTATATAGTTACCACTTTTGTTCTGTATGTACTTACGTACACCTGATTGATTTACACTTCCCTATATAATTCCTACCCAGTCGTTTTGTTTTTTTTTATTTCTGATTCACAAGTTATCAGAAAATTGTTAATAACTCAGATGCTATATGTTATTAGAGACAAATTAAATTAACAGATTACCAGAGGGGCTACCATTGGGGGGGACTGGGGGTTAAACAGGCTTAGGACCACAGGTTGAGACATGCATAACCAATTCAAACTTATATTCCATAATGTAAACAGACTGGTTGGCCCCATCAAGAGGGATCGCACAATTCAAGCACTCAAAAAACTAAACCCAGATATTCTCTTTTCAGGAGACTCATTTAGCCACCACGGAGCATCAAAAGTTGCTGAAATTTGGATTTTCACATATAATAAAATCCTCCTATCAGAGGGGCAGGAAAAGGGGCTCAGTAGTTCTGATTCCAAAAAGATCAAAATTACAATTAATTGATCAGTACACTGACAAAGAGGGCAGGCTGGCACCAGTGGTCAAACTGAATCAACAGACTCTAACAGTGTGCAGTCTGTATATCCCGCCGGGCTCAGATGCCTCAACTATCCTCACCAGACAACAGGGTACCTTAATTATAGGGGGTGATTTTAATTGTCAGCTTAATCCCTCACTTGATTCCTCAGCAGCTCGTCCCTCCACACAGACATCTGGTCAAAAGCATCTACGACGTCTTATTCGAGATGTGGGCATGATAGACACATAGAGGCAGTTACATCCTACACATTAGAAATTCTCCTATTATTCCCATGCTTTCAAACACTACTCAAGACTGGACTACTTCTGTATAGGCAAGGAGCATGTGGACTTGATCCGATCAGCTGAGATTTTAAATATTTCGTTATCGGATCATGCCCCTGTCATCCTGGACCTGAATATTCAAAAAGAGAGACTGAACACCCAGTGGCGATTTAATCCTACCCTATTCAGAGATAAAGAATTCCAAGATTTACTTGAGAAACACATCCCTGAAATTATTAGAGACAACATTTCTCCTCAGATCTCCCCTCAACTTCTTTGGGACACATTAAAGGTAGTTCTTAGAGATGACATAATAGCTTTTGCCTCTCATAAGAAAAAACAGTCCAAGAGTAAATTAACAGCCCTACAGGAGGAACTGAGCTTTCTTCAGCAGGCCCATATGCAGGGAGATACTGAACTACTACCTATGATAGTCCAAACACAGAATAAAATCCAACAGATCCTGACAGTCAAAACTGAACAGGCTTTGGCCTGGTTGAAGCAGTGATACTACGCGGGCGAGGCGAAAGCTTCCAGACTCCTGGCATACCACCTCTAAAATCAAATACAACAGTACACCATTACAAAAATTAAGGATCCCATTACTAGTCAACTTAGGTATTCGACCTCACATATATTAGATACTTTCAAGACATATTACCAGAACTTGTACTCCTCTCAGAGGGCCCTTGATCCGCTCAAAATTTCAACCTTCCTTTCTCAGCTCCATCTCCCTACCTTGTCAGAATCACAACAAATCGAAATAAAAGCCCCAATTACAGAATCAGAGCTTCAAACCACAATCCATAGCCTCAAAAATGGGAAATCTCCAGGCCCAGATGGCTATGAAGCGGAATTCTATAAAGGCACAAGGAACTTAATGCGAACTCCCTTTCTTCAGGCACTACAAAGTGCCCATACCACTTCCTCCTTTCCAATTTCTTGGAGACAAGCAACTATCTCAGTGATTCTGAAGCCCCAAAAATACCCACATCTTTGTGACTCGTACCGCCTTATCTCGGTCCTCAACCAGGACTATAAAATTTATACAAGTATTCTGGCACATCGGCTAGATCATATCCTCCCCTCTGATACACCCAGATCAATCTGGATTCAGCAAAGGCAGACAGACAACGGACAATATTAAAAGAACCCTATATATTATAGACCATGCCCAGTCCACAAAGTCCCCCCTCCTGATATTAAGCCTCGATGCCCAAAAGGCGTTTGACATGGTTTCATGGGATTTTCTACAAGTGGCCCTACAAAAATTTAAATTCCCTAACTTATTTATGGATGTGATTAAAGGCATATACACAGATCCAGAAGCAGTAGTGAAGTTAAACGGTTCACACTCCGACCGCTTCTCATTACACAGAGGCACCCGTCAAGGTTGCCTCCTCTCTCCATACTTATTCACTCTTTTTGTGGAACCTATAGCCCAGATGCTAAGACAGAATTCCGGCCTCCATGGTTATAGAGTATCTGACTCAGCAATCCATAAAATAGCATATTATGCTGATGACCTTCTTCTATATATCACCCTTCCTGAAGAGTCACTACAAACCTTAACTACTCTACTAGCGGAACTACAGAATCTTACAGGATACACTATAAACCCAAATAAATCAGAAGCCCTGCTGATATAGCCTCCCTTTCTCCAAGATCTTGATAAATACCCATACAAATGGGATAAATCATTTCTGACTTATCTGGGGATTAATATCCCAGCTAAGATAGCTGACCTATACAAATCGAACTACTCCCCCACTTTCTCTAAAATACACTCAGACCTGCAGAGATGGACTCCTCTCCCCTTATCACTATTGGCTAGAGTTCAATCTATCCAGATGAATTCCCTCCCAAAACTTCTTTACTTGATGCAAACTATCCCTTTACCTCTATTACAGAGGATGTTCGACTATGGGACAACTTTATTTGCCAGTTTTTATGGATAAACCAGAGTCCTCGTATAGCGATGGTTAAACTCCAACAATCTAAGGATTATGGAGGCTGATCTCTCCCCAATATATTATATTATAACATGGCTTCACTGCTCACTCATATAACTACATGGCTCTTACCCCCATCTCATGCACCATCCTGGTATCTAATTGAACAGATTATGATAGATGGCCCTGTTCCTCATTCGCTAGTCTTCCAACCTAACAATATCATTAAACTACAGAAAACATCCAGATTTACGAAAGAGATACTTCAAACCTGGATGAAGTTTTTAACTTATCCTGCTTATAGGTTTATGGCACTCTGGATAGGAATTCCAGTGAAGGACCCTGACTGGGCCCCGGCACGTTTGGACACCACCTTTCAATCTTGGGCTCACAGAGATCTTAAACACACATACCAACTATATGAAAATGCAGTGTTCAAATCATTTGATAATCTCAAACAGGAATTCTCCTTGGTTAGAAGTGATTTTTTTAGATACTTACAATTACGTCATTTCTTAAGTTCAAAGATAGGCCTGAATATTGCAGCCCAGACCATTCCTCCCATCTGCCCTCTCCTGATTCAGTTAGAGGGAGGCGGAGATCGGAGCTATTAGGTCTCCCGTCTTTATAAAGCCCTACAAGGGATACCTTCCCAAGCCATGGATTTGGTTCAATTTCACTGGGAAGCAGAACTACATATTGCTTTGTCTCGGGAGGATTGGTGGAGGATTTGGCAGAGACCACACAAAACTTCCAGCTCTTACACTTGGAGAGAGTATTCTTGGAAGGTGGTGTCCAGATACTTCCGCACACCCCAGATCACAGCTAAGTTCCTTACGGGAGGTGATTCCTCATGTTGGAGGAAGTGCGGCTGTCATGTAGCAACACACTCTCATTTTTTTGGACTTGCCCGGTCCTGACACAATATTGGACTATTATTGGTGACAGAATTACCTATCTCTTTACTCTCTTGGGCACATTTTCACCAGAGATCGGGCTCCTACTTCATTACCCTCGCTGTTTTAAGGATCCACACCAAATATACCTTCTCAATATTTTGTTGGGAGCAGCTAAAAAATATATTGTTTATTTGTTTATTTGTATATAACTAGATTATGGCTCAGCACCGACCCTCCCTCCATTACAGCCTGGGAAGACACAATATATGATATCTATAAACTAGAACATATGACAGCCAGAATTCAAAATAAGGTTCCCGGATTAATGAACCGATGGAATAGATGGTTCCTACACATGGCATAATTTAGACCAGATCAGATACCATAGCTTCCGAGGGGAGGTAGTACTTTAGGGAGGATCCTGATGGGTGGGGTTGTACCAGTCCTCATTCTAGGTTGCCTATTCAGTTGTTTTACTTTACTTACCTTTTAGAATCCTTTCAGAACCAGGTGAGGTGGCGATTCCGCCCACTTACCACTTTGGGGTGGATCCCCGGGCCTCTCCCTAACAAAGCCCTTGTGTACATAACTAGACAGTGCAAACTGATTTTTGAAAATCTGAGCAAAGTTGTAGACTCCTAGGTAGAATCAGGTGTGTTGCATTTAACACACTTGTATCATGATTTACTTATACATTTGCTTATTAATGTATCCTACTCAATAGAGGTTTGTCTTCAGGCCTACTGAATGCCTTGTTTTACATCTGTAATTGATTTCCTGTAAATACGAACTGTGATGTCAATTAAGTTAACATCCGAAATAAAAAAACAGTTAAAAAAAAAAAAAAGAAACAGTGTTGAAAGCCTTACTGAAATCTAGATAGGCCATGTCCACTGCTCCACCCTGGTCTAAATCCTTCATCACTCACTCAAAGAAATCTATCCGATCTGTTTGATATGACCGCCTTCATGTGAAACCAAGCTACCTCGGGTCTTGCGACTTCCTTCAAGGATTGTGGACCAATTAACTTCCCCACTAATGATGTCAGGCTGATTAGCCTATAATTGCCTACCTCCTCCCTGCTACCACTTTAGTGTAGTGGAACAACATCCACCCTCCACCAGTCTTTGGGGGACCACTCCTGTTTCCAGAGAGCTGTTAAATATAACTGTCAGAGATGCAGCCAATATTTCCCTAAGCTCCCTCAAAATCCTTGTATGCACCCCATCTGGCCCCACTGTTTTGTCCCCCTTAGATTAGCAAGTCCCTTCAGGACTCACCACCAAAAAAGGACTAGTGTCCACACTCCTCCCTCCAACGCTTCTGTTACTTTTTTGTGGCCCTTCCCCTCTTCCTTCGTCTCTGAACACTGAACAAAAAGTATTTGTTCCGCATGTCTGTCTTTTCCTGGTCCCCCTCTGTAAAGTCCTCCCTTCCCTTTTTAACCTTACAATCCCATCCCCTGGACTTCCTCTTTTCAGTTACATACCTAAAAAATGTCTTGTCCCCTTTCGTTACCTACTGAGCTACGGTCTCTTCAGTTTGCGCCTTTGTGCTCCTTATTGCTTTCCTTGTTTCCCTCTGTTTCTCATGATACACCAACCTATCCTCCTCCCTCTGCATCTCCTTATACCTTCTCAATGCTACCCTTTTAGCCTTTCCCTTTTCAACCTCCTCTTTTGAATACCACAGTGGTCTCTTTTTCCTATTGATTTTGTTCATCTGTTTGACAGAGGTTTGTTGCCTTTACTATGTTCCCTTTTATCTTTGCCCACTATTTCTCCACCCTACCCAAGCTATCCTCCCCTGCCAGGTTATCCTCAAAGCATTCACCCATCACTACAAAGTCAAATCTGCCCACCTGAAGTCCAGGACCATCACCCTTGAGTGGTTAGATTCCGCAGCCATCATTACATTGAGAACTGCTTCGTATGGTTATCACTGATCCCCAAGTGGCCTCCCACCTTGACATCTACAACACTGTTTATGTTAGTGAGTACCAGATCCAGTAGTGCCCCATCATGAGTGGGTTCACTGACTAGTTGCCTGAGGAACTCCCCCTGCACAGAGTCCAGGATATTCCTGCTTCTAGCTGAAGCCACTGCTGGGAGGCTCCACATCTGGCAGGCTGAAGTCCCCCATCAGCAGCACCTCTCCCTTTTCTGCTATCTTTGCAATGGCTTCCACCAGTACCATATCTAATTCTTCCCCCTGTACTGGAGGTCTGTTGATCACACCAAGTCTAGGAGGAGAGTCCCAGAGGAGGCCAAGGACTCATGTTCCAAGCCATCTGGGGAATCCTCAAAAATGGCCTTCGACTGCTTCTTGCCATGGACCTCCTGGATATTCTCTCCCCCCCCCAGCATGATCTGCACTGACAACCAGCCTGGCAAGCCAGTAATAGAACGGGCCTCCTTGGATGAAGCACCCACCTTCGGATCAGTGGTGGTGCCTCCATCTGAAAGAGGTGAAAAAGCAGTTGCAGAGAGCATTTACGTAGTGGAGCCATTGGGGGCACCACTGGCAGCTGCCAGGTGACCGGAGGTCCAGGGGATAGAGTCCTACCCTTTCCCGCAATAACGCACTATCACCAGAGGAGCTCCTTGTAGCATCTGCACAGCTTGTAATGGTGCCTCTACTTGCCCAAGGACGTGCAGGTCAAGAAGTGTCGATGGTGACACTTCCCGGTTGAGCGGGATCAAGAGCGAGAATGACTCTACCTCAACCCTGACCTCGACCGGACAATTGACAGAGAGAGGAGCCTTCTGGCTGGTTGTGGCATACCACATGCCTTCTCACATTAAGCAGCACAGGCGTAGAAGGCTTGACTGACTGTGGAGGTTGTTCCTGTCTAGGACCAGACAGGGACACCAACCAATCCACATCCTCCTGAGAGAGGACTGGGAGGCTTGAGGAAAATCTCCACAGCCTACTTGACTGGAGTCTAAGTCAAATGGCTCAACAGGGGTAAGCCCTCGACCTGCCCCTCAACTGAAGGGTGCTTGATCACCTTTGAGAGGGTCAAATAAGGCCCTGTCCTATTTGTTACGCAGAAAGAGTTAAACAAAGGATCTATTCCATCATCTCCTTTTCTATCTCTTGTTTACGCAACCAAATGCTCTATTGAAACCTAGGAATTGATCACTCTGACGATCTTGTGATTCTTTGTATCTTGCTATCCCTCTACCTTCGTGTGCAGTTTCTGTCTTTTCTTCCCCCATGCATATTTATGGTTATAAAATACATAGATGCTGTCGGCAGATAAGGGCCTTCAGCCCACCTAGTCTGCCCATGAATGCAAGTAACTGTGCTTCTTCAAGCTTCCCTGGAACTAGGTTGTCCCCTTCCCCTGACTACCAGGATCCCCTTGTGCCTATCCCATGCATTCTTAAATCCTGTAATCATTTCTACCCCCACCACCTCTTCTGGCAGGCTGTTCCATTTGTCCACCACCCTCTCTGTGAATAAGTACTTCCTCACGTTCCCCCTGAACCTCTCTCTCTCCAGTTTCATCCTATGTCCCCCTAGTTCTGGAATATCTTTTTCTTTGAAAAAATGTGTTTTCCTGCACCTTGTTCTTCCCAGTGAGGTACTTGTATGTCTCAATCATATCCCCCCCCCTCTCCTCCAGGGAGCACACATTTAAGTCTTTCAGACGGTACTTGTAGGGCTGGTGATGTAATCCTTCATCATCTTGGTTGCCCTCTTCTGAACTGCCTCCACCCTGTCTATGTGCTTACATAGGTAAGGCCTCCGGAACTGGACACTGTACTCGAAGTGTGGCCTCACTAATATCCTATATAGTGAAATTATGACCTCACTTTTCCTGCTGGTGATACCCCTGCCTATGCATCCCAGCATCGTGTTTTCTTTTTATGCCGCCTTGTTGCACTGACTCCCTACCTTGAGGTCATCAGAAATGATAACCCCTAGGTCCCTCTCCTGCTTGAAGCATTCTATATCTCCCCCGCCAATAATATGTTGTTCCTGGGTTTTTGTGCCCCATGTGCATTTATCTCACACTTTTTTTGTGTTAAATCTCAACTGCCAATTCCTTGACCAGTCCTCAGGCTTCTGCAGATCTCTCCTCATTCTATCCACACCCTCCGGAGTGTCCGCCCTGATGCAGAACTGTGTGCCATCAGCGAACAGGCACATTTTCCCTTCTAGGTCCCCTGTAATGTCACTGATAAAGATATTGAAGAGGACTGGACATATATGTGAATCTTCTTGTGAAACTGGGATCCCTTGGTTTGAAAATGCATACAGTTATATTTTTGAAATGACTGCAGAAAGAAGCTCAGGGGGTTAACTCTGAGATGCAGTTTGAGCTCCTCAGGCTTGTCTGCAAAACTGTCAGCGGGAGGTCAGTTTAGGACATTGTTCTATTTGCAAGCCTGCTCTGCAAAGAAACTGACAAGAACTCGGATACATTTTGTGAAAAACAGGATATCTCCTTAACAAGCTCAGGATGTAGAAATTAATTGCCATGCAAAGACTTATTATAAAGAGTGAGCAATCTTTTTCCAGGGAGAGACAGATTTGGAATTGAAATGAACCATCAGATGAAGGACTGGACTTTTGTTTTCTGTTTGTACTGCCATTGTATATAGTTATCTTGAACATTAAAAAAATATTTCTATTGTTAATGATAATAATAAAACTCTAATTGTGAATTTTATAACTGCTCCTGATTTTTAGATGCTTTCTGACCTGTGCCTTGATGACAGATGGTGTCAGACTAAGTGGTATTTACACCGTGCGTACTCTAACCCAGGAGGTTTTGCGTGTGGGTACTAGACCTGGTACCAGGGAAGCACAGAAGAAAGGTATGGATTCTGCAGCAGTGAGCCCAGAAGTGATTACCAGAAGAATGGCCGCCAAACTAGCACAGACAGAAGTCCAAACTAAGACTTTACAGCGATGGAAAAAGAAGAACAGGCAGTGACAAAACCTTAAAGTCTGACTGCCGTTTTCAAATTGTGAGGTATACAATGAAAAGAGACAGAGAAGCAGAGAAAAGAAGAGATGCAGCAACAGGAGCTGCAGAGAAGAGAAGAAATGCAGTGACAGAAGCAGCAATGGCTGGATGCCTTGCAAGCTATCAAAGCTGGAGGAACTGGCACAGGTCCAGCAGAGCAACAAGACACACACAACTTAAAAGACATTAAACTTACAAAGTTGTGTCCCTCGGATGATATCGAAGCATACCTGGCAACTTCTGAACAGGTTGCTGCAGTCTGCCAGTGGCCAAAGCAGCAATGGGCAATCAGGCTGGTACCATACCTGACAGGGAAAACCCAACTTGCCAACAGCAATATGGACTCTGCACAGTCAGAAAACTATGACCTTGTAAAAAGAAAAATCCTGAACAGATATTACATCTTAGGAGAGACCTACAGGCAAAGATTCCGGTCCCTGAAGTACCACTCAGTCGAAAATCCTTGAGAAGCTTTCACCGGACTCAGAAAACTCCTTATTAAATGGCTCCAACCAGAGAGCAAAACAGTCCCACAGATCGACACACTTGCAATGGAGCAGCTCATCAACATCCTACTCACAGAAGTGCAGCTTTGGGTAAAAGAACACAGATCAGAAAGCGGGGAAAAGAGTGTTTCTTTGGCTGAAGACTACCAGATGACCAGACAGACACCACAGCAGCAAGGTAACAGCCAAGCACCTAAGACCTTCTTTTTCCGGATTTACCTCAAAGTCTGATAAGAATTCTGGTGGGGGTAACAAATCTGCATCCAAAGATTTTACTTGCTATAACTGTAATAAGCCAGGCCATATTGCAAGAAACTGCCGTAGGAAGGAGAATGACACTGGAGTAAATTTGTCCTTAGCTTAGTTTCAACATTTTCATATGTTAATCCCTTATCTCCATCAGTGCCTTGTTGCCACTGTGTTTTCAGGTGTGTTCTTTCTTTCCTAGACTTCCAGATCTTTGAGCTGGTCTCAGACAAGTCTGTATCAAAGTCAGTAAAAGGAAAACTGTCTGTACCATCTGATATTTTCTTTGTCTGTGATCTTGTCATCATAGAAGCTGAAACATCAGGATGTTACTCCCAATATGATTAACTCAGTAAATTCTGGAAAGTCATTTCCAATAATTACAGATATAGGTAACTTAGGTACTACCCCCACTTTCATTTGGTGCGACGCCCCATTAATATTCAAAGTCATGTGGGTGGTGGGACAGTATTGAGTGTCCCCGTGGATGCAGATAACACCAGTACCTGGTCCTTTTGCACAGTGTTTTCTCAGCACTTCAACATGCACTAGGGTCTATCTGCTTCCCGAATCAATAAGTCCCTTCACATCTTTATCTCCCACCTTGACACCTATGGTGCACTAAATCCTAAGTGACAGCCACAAAGGAAGTGACCTGTTCTTCCAGCAGAAAGAAAGGTCTGATGTCATGGGGCAGAGTCAGGGGCTATACTGCCCTGATGGTGGGAGAAGCTTAGCTTAAAAGACATCCGGAAAATCCAAGTGTTCCAGTGGAATTGCCAGAGTGTGGATAGTGAATCATATCCTTGCCACTAGAATTTTTTTTTTTTTTTTTTAATCCAGCCTCTTGTGCTTCTCTCTCTCTAATTCTAATTCCTCAGTGAGTGCTCCATGAATCTGCCTGGGGGTTTAGGTTCACTTGATAGCTCTATCCACAGGAAAATGTCTCAGCTCTGTGAACAGATATGTAACCCCCACCTGAACCAAACACAATGGAATTAAGAAAAAAAAGCTCTGGGTAATGGAAGCAAACTGGTAACATGATTCTGATTATGTAGCTGGAGTTAACAGTGTGCATGTCTTCAGTGCACAACCAACCTGCTACATACTGTAGCGATGGTCACAGATCTGCATGTCATACACCGTTACGCACAACAGATCCCACTGGGGAAGGGTGTTACAATTTATTTACCTATTATAGCCCAACTAAGATGCAACATCATGTTTTAGTGGGGTCCAGCCCAATTTTACACCAGTGAAGGATTACAGAACTATGCAAACAAGTGACATGTGTCCCTAGAAAGATAAACCGATAATCCCCTATTTCACTGCTCTATGTGCTTACTAACCACTAGATATAGAACGTAGAAACATAGACAGAATATGTTGGCAGAAAGGATTGCTTGGTCCACCCAGTCTGCCAAGATGGTCACTGCCTAGTCTGTCTCTGCAGGCTATAACTGGTCTCTGCCGATCCATTTCCTAATATTCCCCTATGTCTTTCCCATGCATGCTTCTCCACACTGTTTTCACCTCCACCATTTCCACTGGCAGTCTGTTCCAGGCATCCACCACTCTTTCAGTGAAGTAGTACTTCCTCACATCTCTGCTATACTTCCCTCCAATTTTATGGCATGCTGTCTGGTTGTCTGGGTTTTTTGGCGGCAGCTGATTTATCAAGAGTGGGTGATGCATGCGTCGGAGCGGTAGACACCTATAATAAGGTGCTGTCTGGCGCCATCGACTCCCTCGCACCTGTCCGTGTATGACCCAGAACCTCATACCTGAGGTCATCTTGGTATGACGGCGATCTCAGGGAAATGAAGAAGCTGGGTCGGAGATTAGAGCATCGCTGGAGGAAATCCCGTCTGGGGGCTGACAAACTGGTCCTGTGTGCGCATTATTGCGCATATCAGAAGGCAATCAACCAAAAGAAGGCAATATTTTTGTCTCGGGAGATTGCTGCTGGGAGAAGCCGACCAGCCTCACTCTTCCGGACTGTCGATAGACTTCTTCATCCATTCTGTCTTCAGCCCGGAAGAGTTTCCTCGAATGAGGACTGTGAGGAATTTGCTCGGTTTTTCTCGGACAGGGTGTCTGTGATTCGGCGGGAGGTTTCCTCAGCCAGTAATATCATTGCTGTCAGTAGTCGTCAGTTGTGTTCTAAGAGCACTCTTTCTAGTTGGGGGGAGTTCAGGCCAGTGGAGGTTCGTGAGGTCATTGAGATAGCGGCCAACTTGAAGTATACCTTTTGTGAACTGGATCCCGTGCCAACGTGCTTCTTGATGAGGTGCATTGACACTGTTGGCCCGGTGTTTGCCCTGATTGTCCGGTGCTCCTTGAGTCAGGGTGTCTTTCCAGATGCCTTGAAGGAGGCTCTGGTGAGACCCCTTCTACAGAAAGCTTCTCTGGACCTGGAGATTAGGGCAAATTACCGTCCTATCTCCAATCTTCCATTTTGGGAAAGGTTGTTGAGAAGGTGGTATCACTTCAGTTGGGGAACATCTCATGACCCACGAGTTGTATGATCCCTTCCAGTCAGCTTTTGGGCCAGACATAGCACTGAAACTGCATTAGTTCGGGTGCAAAATGACCTCCTCAGGGCTAGAGATCGGGGGGACAAGACAATTCTTGTTCTCCTTGATCTCTCCTAAGCATTTGATACTGTGGACCATTGTGTGTTGCTTTTCCGCCTGAGGGAGTTTTGCGGGCTCACTGGTATTGTCATCAAATGGTTTGAGTCATTTCTTACTAACAGGAGGCAGCGGGTTGTGATGGGTAATTTCTCATCCGTACCCTGCCCCCTTTCATGTGGAGTCCTCAGGGTTCGGTATTGGCCACAATGTTGTTACATGATATACATGCTGCCCCTGAGAGGATCATTAGGAGGTATGGTTTGAGTTTTCATTGCTATGCTGATGATACTCAACTATACCTATCCTTTGCCCCAGGAACATCAAATGCAGTGGATGTGCTGAATATCTTTCTGGCTGAGATAAATGACTGGATGTCTTCCAGCTGGCTGCGACTGAACCCTAACAAGACTGAGGTACTGGTAGTGGAGTCGAACAGAGCTCATGATGGGATGGCCTCTGATTCTGCGACTGGCATTGTGCTAGGAGCTGTGTCATTGATGGCCTCCCCATGGGTGCGAAATCTTGGTGTGATCTTTGACAGGAACCTGTCCATGGAGGCTCAAATATCCTCTGTGGTTCGTTCCTGTTTTTCCATCTTAGAAATATCGCCAGGATTAAGCCCTTGTTCCGGCTCTGGACCTCCCTACTTTGATACATGCCTTAGTCACCTCTAGGCTTGACTACTGTAATGCCCTCTATCTCGGGGTCTTTGGAACTTCTCTTTGCAGACTGCAGCTAGTGCAAAACGCTGCTGCCCAGCTTTTGACCGGACAAAGTAAGTTTTGTCATATTACTCCAGTACTGCGTGAATTGCACTGGCTGCCTGTCAGGTGGAGAGTATTGTTCAAGGTGGGTTTTCTCACCTATAAGACCCTACATGGACAGGGCCCTGGTTACCTATCTGATCTCCCGGTACCGTCCACCTCTGTCCGAGATCTCCGCTCCTCTAGTGGTGGCCTCCTTAAAGTTTCGAGAGCAAGGTCCCCAACCACCCCACGCTACACTCCTTTTATAGGGTACCACAGTTGTGACATTTCCTGTGGCAGAGCAGGAAGGGGCGGATCAGTGGGGCCTCCACAAGGTGATCTCATTTACAGGGGCACTAGTAATTTAACTTGTTATAACAAGTTAAACAAAGCACAATTAAACCATTACTTGCATTTTTTTCCTTTTTTTCCTTCTAATTACTCTGACTAGGTTACAAACCCAGCAACTTATTTGGAATGGATTTCATTAACTGCAGGTACTGTGGAACAATTTTCAGAAGGACAGTCTTACAGGATTTAGGACACTGTCCTACATGCTGGGCCTTTGGAGATCTTAGGGCTCAGCTCCGGGCAGCATGGGCAGAGATTGCACGCCTCAAATTTCATATTGAAGAGGAAATACATTATAAGAACCACCCGCCATTTCCCCAGCATCCAACCGAAAAACCTCGACCGCAGAGGGTAGTTGGTCCAGGAGGTTGGCAGGTGGTTAGGAGGAGCAAATCAGGTGCCCCATCACTCTCTGCTCTCCAACACATTACCTCCAAAAACCATATAAATACTACAAACAGGTATCTGCCTCCATCTCTGAAATCAAATAAAGAGGCAGAAGACACTGCAGAGCAGGACACTGCAGCACAGGAGCTAGCACAACAAAACTCACCCAAATCAGGAACCAAAACAAAACGAGCACAAAGGAAATCCAAAAAACTTCTGATCATAGGAGACTCCATGATTCGGGGAGTTGATACCCATCTCAACCAGGGTGATGGTCAGATGTCTCAGGTACATCAGCATGGAGAGACGGCCGCATTGCTAAAATTGTTCACAAAGCAGGAGAAAACATTGATGTCCTAGTACAGTAGGGACTAATGATCTTGCCAGCTGGTCAGTTGTGGAGACCAAGGAACACCTGACTAGGCTGGGTGACAAACTATTATCTATTTCATCCGGCATCTCCTTCTCTGAGATCCTACCAGTCTGGGAGAGGGGAGCAGATGGACGGAAGGTCAGAGAAGGGGAGATAGGGGAGCTAAACACGTTGTTCAAGGGCTGGTGCCAGGAAAAAGGACACAGATTTGTAGGGAACTGGCAACAGTTCTGGGAGCAAAGTTCTTTAAATTTGATGGACTGCATCTGACTAAAGAGAGTCAGTGCATTAGGGCAGAAGTTTGGCGTCTTTGCAGAATATTTAAACTAGCAAATGGGAGAGGGTGCAGCACCCCATCGTCGAATGGGAAGAACACCCCCCCTCAGCTAGTGGTCAAACAGGAATTCAGCATGTTTGCCATTCATTTGCATCACCAGGTAAGAAAAAAGTTTGTCTCCCCATACTGCGCACAGGGGTAATGCCAAACTTCACCCAACAACTAACACACCAAAATCTGGCCAATGGAAAATCATGTACACAAATGCTCACAGCTGGAAATAAGATCCCAGACCTGCAGGCAATAATGTCAGAGACTAAACTGGACATAGTAGCAATTAGTGGGCGTGGTTTACCAGTAACCACACTTAGGAGACTTCAGTACCTGGCTATGTATTGTTCAGAAGAGACCGAGGGTGCAAAAGGGGGAGGAGTGGCCTGTATGTTAATGAAAATATCAAAGCTACAGAAATTCAGAATACACATAACGAGCCAGAAGAACTGTGGGTCACCCTGGAAACAGAAATGGGACAGCCATAAGAACTGGGGTTGTCTACAGGTCCCCAGACCAGAGGAAGACATGGACACATTACTGTTAGAAGATATACAAAACATGACAGCTAAAGGGAGGTTCTGATAATGGGAGACTTCAACATGCCGGATACAGATTGGTCAATACCAGCAGGAACATCTGCCAGAACTAGACTCATAGTGGATTCCCTGCAGAGGGCCTCAAACAACTGGTACAGCAACCCACAAGAGACAGGGCTATCCTAGATCTAGTACTGACCAACAAAGAAGGGATCACAGATCTCAGGTAGAAGGTCACCTGGGGCCAGTGACCATCACATGGTACGGTTCAATTTGGCTACATACATAAATCATCCCATTCCAAGGCAAAAATATGGGACTTCAGAGGGCTGACTTTGATAAGATGGCCAACAGAGTTAAGCTAGCCCTGGCAAAGAAACACAGGTGAGGGGTACAGGCAAAGTGGGCAAGCATTAAGGATGCAATACTTGAAGCAACATCCCATTGTGTTAGACATAAAAGGAAGTGCAAAGAAGAAAAACCACTTTGGTCCTCAAATACAGTAGCAGAAAAGGTCAGAGCCAAAAGGCTGGCCTTCAGGAAATATAAAGGAACACAGCGGGATGAAGATAGGGAGGCATACCAAACTGCCTAAGGGAAGCAGGTAAGGCAGTAAGGCAGGCAAAGTCCCAAACTGAGGAAACACTAGCACGAACAGTAAAGAAGGTGACAAGACTTTCTATAGATACATTAGTGAAAGGAGAAAGTCCAGAGGGTATTGCTAAGCAATGGAGAAAAGGAGCATGTGAGGAGGAGGACCCTGTAAAGGCATCTATCCTAAATAGATACTTTGCTCAGTATTTACTGAAGAGAAGGTAGGGCAGGGCCCACAGCTCAGCATCATGGACACAGGGGAGGGAGGTGAGCACTACTCCCTTCACAAAGAGAAAGGGTCCTACAAGAGCTTGCTAAGCTCAGGGTTGATAAGGCAATGGGACCTGATGGCATACATCCCAGGGTACTTAGGAGCTAAAGGAGGAACTAGCAGAGCCATTAGCAGAATTGTTTAGTGAGTCTCTGAGCACAGGAGAGTCCCAGAAGACTGGAGAAGGGCTCATGTGATCCCGCTCCACAAGAGTGGTAGAGGAGGAGGCGGGAAACTACAGACCGGTCAGTCTTACCTCAGTAGTGGGCAAGATTATGGAGGCACTCCTTAAGGAAAGGATAGTGCAACACCTGGAATCCATAGGGGCACAGGATCCAAGACAGCATGGGTTTACAAAGGAAGGTCCTGTCAAACTAATCTCATAGATTTCTTTGACTGGGTAACCAGAGTGGTGGACCAAGGGAGCAGTTGATGTCGCCTACCTTGACTTCAGCAAAGCTTTTGACACTGTTCCACATAGAAGATTGATAAATAAGCTGGGTAGGCTCGGGGTGGGTCAGAAGTTGGTCAACTGGGTGGCAAACTGGTTGCGGGCAGAAAAAAGAGAGTGGTGGTAAATGGTATACAGTCAGAAGAGATGCAAGTCACAAGTGGGGTACCTCAGGGATCAGTCCTGGGGCCAGTCCTCTTCAACATCTTCATTAGTGACCTTGCGGATGGACTAGAGGTAAAGGCTTGTCTGTTTGCAGATGACACCAAGATCTGCAACAGAGTAGATGATCCAGATGGGGTGGGCAGAATGAGAAGAGATCTGGATAAACTAGCAGAATGGTCAGAAGAGTGGCAACTGGGATTTAATGCAAAGAAGTGCAAAATCATGCACATAGGGAAGAGAAACCCTGAAGCCACCTATAGGCTGGGAGGAGTTGCTAGCAGTCACAAAGGAAGAAAGAGACTTGGGCATCATCATCACTGATGACCTAAAATCATCAAGCAGACCTCTAAAGCAGTAGGTAAGGCTAGGGGGTGTTAGGGTGTATTAGTGAGGGGTATCACAAGTCGTAAGAGGGAGGTATTAATCCCTCTGTACAAGACACTGGTTAGGCCCCATCTGGAGTACTGCGTGCAGTATTGGAGGCCACACCTTCACAAGGACATTAACCAAATTGAGGCAGTCCAGAGAAGGGCAACAAAATGGTGCAGGGACTGCATCAGAAGACATATGAGGACAGATTAACGGAGCTCAATATGTATACCCTTGAGCAAAGGAGGGGAGAGAGGTGATATGATCGAGGCATTCAAACACCTTAAGGGCATAAACAAGGTGAAAGTGTCTAACATGTTTAAATATAAGAAAAATAGCAGGACAAAGGACACAGCATGAGATTAGAGAGACCGATTAAGGGAATGTGAGGAAATTCTTTTTCACAGAAAGGTGGTGGATGCATGGAATGGCTTACCACAAAAGTAGTGGCTATGAATACAGTGCAGGGCTTCAAACAGGCATGGGATAGGCATAAGGGAGCAATACAAATGACTATGAATAGATAGGCCACTGACAGAGCAAAGGCCGATGGCACATTTATAAGGTAGAAAAAGAAATGGGCAGACTGGATGGGCCTTGCGGTCCTTATCTGCCGTCAACTTCTATGTTTCTATGTTTCTAAGGTTGAAATCAGCAGGGGATCGATCATTTGGAGTTGCTGCTCCAGCTTTCTGGAACTTGTTGCCGTTCGAAGTGAGAGAGGCCCCCACAATAGAGGCCTTTAAGAGTCGTCTGAAGACCTTTTTATTTATGCAGGCTTTTGGGGATTAAGTTTTTATGCGTACTATATTTTAATGTAATGTATACAGTATGACATACTGTACAGATTTTGTGCGGCGCCCAGAGCCTTTGGGATTGGGCATCTTTTTAAATAAATTTGACTTTGACTTTGTAGTGCTTTTCCTCATTTGAAAGAAACTCCCCTCCTGCACCCTAGTACACCCCCGTGAGGTACTTGTAGATCTCTATCATGTTCCTGTCTTCCAGGGTGTACATGCTGAGATTCCCTCAGTCTCTGCTCGTATGGCTTTTACTGCAACCACTGCACTATTTTAGTTGCCTTCTTCGGGACAGCCTCCACCCTGTCTATGTCCTTTCTGAGGGGCAGCCTCTAGAACTGGACACAGTACTCTAGGTGGGGTCTCACCAGCAAGTGATACAATGGCAACACCATCTCCTTCCTCCTGCTAGAGATATTTCTCCCTATGTATCCCAGCACCCTACAGGCCCTACCCACTGCTCTTACACACTGTTGTGCCACTTTGAGATCATCAGATATAACCCCAAGGTCCCTTCCTTGTTTACTGACTGACAGTACCTCCCTCATATCTTACGCCCAGTTCTAGGGTTCCTATGCACGAGGTGAACGATTTTGCACTTTCTGGCAGTGAACCCCAACTTCTATGATCTTGAGCACACCCTGAATTTCCCAAGATCCCTATGCATTCTTTCCACCCCTTGCTTAATGGCCACCCTATTACAGATGTTGGTATCCTCTGCAAAAAGGCATATCATCCCTTCCAGATAATCTGCAGTGTCACTTATGAAAACACTGAAGAGAACCAGTCCCAGCACAGAGACCTGTGGCACCTTGCTGGTCACTCTTCTATCATTAGACTGAATGCCATTAACCACCACCCTCTGTCACCTATCTGTTAAACAGTTTCTAACTCAATTCACCAATCTGGATCCCACCCTTAGGTTGCAAAATGACCTAATCAGTCTCCTGTGTAGCACACTGTTGAAGGTCTTGCTAAAGTCCAGATAGGCCACGTTCGCTGCCCTGCTCTGATCCATTTCCCTGCTCACCCAGTCAAAGCAATCAAATTCATCTGGCCCCCACATGAATCCATTCATTTCCTCACCACTGAGGTGAGGCTCACTGACCTATACAGTAGTTACGAGCCTCTTCCCTGCTATCGCCCTTATGTAGAGGGACCATGCCTGCTCGCCACATTACTCCACATAGGAAAAAATATAGTGCAAACTGGCAAGAACATGAATTATGGCCTCCGATGAAGATAAAGCCAATGATTTTCCATTTTCAAAAATGGCAAATTCCATTTGGCAAAATCTTAAAGTCCATTTTTTCAGTTTGAGGGCAACTCAGCATGTTTTGTACAAATATTTAGCTCAAACCGGAGGGGTTTGTTCGAAAAAGTAATGCAAAGTTTGGTTTTCATGAAAAATGGACTCAAAATTGCTAGTTTACATATGTTAATTAATTAATTAATTTTTTTAACCAGTGTTTTCCATTCTAAGCGAAAAATCACTAACCCTACAAAGACTACGGTCAAAGCGCTGGGGCTTTGATCGAGAGTGACAGGAGCTCCCTGTAAGCTTGCATTTTTTTGGCAATACCATTTTCCCCCCATAATTCATGTTCTTGCCAGTTTGGACTGTATATTTATTTCTTTGTGGACTGCTCAGTCTTCCTGCCTTTCTCATCTACAGTTTTGTTTGGAGGTAGCAGCTCCCCTCTAAGCAGTCAGGTTTGTTACCGCTAGAGCACACCTGTTCCTGTTCTCAGCTCAAGAACCACATTATCTGTGATGGGAACCACTCCTAAAGGAATACAGTTTTGCATATACTGATCAAGAACACTGAATTCTATTGAGCTCCATTCAGTGCGGGACACAGTCACAGGATGGAAAGAAATATGGCTTTATGTAGCACATTACATACAAACTGTATCCCAGTGTACTTTAAAATACAAAAAAGGAAGGGGGAGAGAATGTTGCTACTGCTTGCAACATACAGGGAGAATCAGAGCAGAAACAGATTTCAGAGGGGTTAAGTACAGGGAGGTTAAGTGACTTGCTCAGGGTCACACACTGAGTATGCACCAGTTGTGGGACTCAAACCCTAGTCTCCAAGTTCACAGCTCTGCAATCTAACCCCTGGGTCAAACTGCCTTTTTATATAGATATGTATATATACAGATGTGATAGACAGATAGAGCAGGTAAGGCAGTAAGGCAGGCAAAGTCCCAAACTGAGGAAACACTAGCACGAACAGTAAAAGAAGGTGACAAGACTTTCTATAGATACATTAGTGAAAGGAGAAAGTCCAGAGGGGGTATTACTAAGCTTAATGGAGAAAAGGGAGCATGTGAGGAGGAGGACCCTGTAAAGGCATCTATCCTAAATAGATACCTTTGCTCAGTATTTACTGAAGAGAAGGTAGGGCAGGGCCACAGCTCAGCATCATGGACACAGGGGAGGGAGGTGAGCACTACTCCCTTCACAAAAGAAAGGGTCCTACAAGAGCTTGCTAAGCTCAGGTGGATAAGGCAATGGGACCTGATGGCATACATCCCAGGGTACTTAAGGAGCTAAAGGAGGAACTAGCAGAGCCATTAGCAGAATTGTTTAGTGAGTCTCTGAGCACAGGAGGTCCCAGAAGACTGGAGAAGGGCTGATGTGATCCCGCTCCACAAGAGTGGTAGCAGGGAGGAGGCGGGGAACTACAGACTTGGTCGAGTCTTACCTCAGTAGTGGGCAAGATTATGGAGGCACTCCTTAAGGAAAGGATAGTGCAACACCTGGAATCCATAGGGCACAGGATCCAAGACAGCATGGGTTTACAAAGGAAGGTCCTGTCAAACTAATCTCATAGATTTCTTTGACTGGGTAACCAGAGTGGTGGACCAAGGGGAGCAGTTGATGTCGCCTACCTTGACTTCAGCAAAGCTTTTGACACTGTTCACATAGAAGATTGATAAATAAGCTGGGTAGGCTCGGGTGGGTCAGAAGTTGGTCAACTGGGTGGCAAACTGGTTGACGGGCAGAAAACAGAGAGTGGTGGTAAATGGTATACAGTCAGAAGAGATGCAAGTCACAAGTGGGTACCTCAGGATCAGTCCTGGGGCCAGTCTTCAACATCTTCATTAGTGACCTTGCAGATGGACTAGAGGGTAAGGCTTGTCTGTTTGCAGATGACACCAAGATCTGCAACAGAGTAGATGATCCAGATGGGGTGGGCAGAATGAGAAGAGATCTGGATAAACTAGCAGAATGGTCAGAAGAGTGGCAACTGGGATTTAATGCAAAGAAGTGCAAAATCATGCACATAGGGAAGAGAAACCCTGAAGCCACCTATAGGCTGGGAGGGGAGTTGCTAGCAGTCACAAAGGAAGAAAGAGACTTGGGCATCATCATCACTGATGACCTAAAATCATCCAAGCAGACCTCTAAAGCAGTAGGTAAGGCTAGGGGGGTGTTAGGGTGTATTAGTAGGGGTATCACAAGTCGTAAGAGGGAGGTAATAATCCCTCTGTACAAGACACTGGTTAGGCCCCATCTGGAGTACTGCGTTCAGTATTGGAGGCCACACCTTCACAAGGACATTAACCAAATTGAGGCAGTCCAGAGAAGGGCAACCAAAATGGTGCAGGGACTGCATCAGAAGACATATGAGGACAGATTAACGGAGCTCAATATGTATACCCTTGAGCAAAGGAGGGAGAGAGGTGATATGATCGAGGCATTCAAACACCTTAAGGGCATAAACAAGGTGAAAGAGTCTAACATGTTTAAATATAAGAAAAATAGCAGGACAAGAGGACACAGCATGAGATTAGAGGGAGGCCGATTAAGGGGTAATGTGAGGAAATTCTTTTTCACAGAAAGGGTGGTGGATGCATGTGTAACCCCTAGATGGCGCTATCCCAGGGGCTACTACCCCTGCCTGATTTGCCACTAACAGGTTGAGGGGCCTGGATCCAATGGCGGGTGCCTCCACCCAGAGGTCAGGGTTTGCAATAGTTAAACTTACTTGGTCACAGCCCTCTGGGACACTGCAACCTTTCTTCCACTAGTAGCCCACACAATATAGCAGAATTACTTCACAGTATACACTTACCCCAAAGGCTGGTTCAGGCACCGACATCCTGTAAAATAAGATACAGTGCAACAATCACTGTACAGTACTTTAACATAGACAAATACCTCAGGCAGTATAACTTTGTTGAAACAAACAGCTCTGATTTATTTAGGGATATAACAAGGACAGGGAAATCAGGTTAATTAGCTTATCACTTTACTATCTACCTATGGCTCTGTGCACAGGCCTATCCCTACCAGTTACTGTCCCTGGGTACCCAAGCCCTAGTGGCTAGTCCAAACCGTGGCAGCTTGTAGGGCCCTTCACACAGTGAAAAGGAGAATTAAACAGTCAGCAGTACAGTAATTCCATTTGGATTTAATGTGGCAATTCAACAGGAGCGACCCCAATTAGTACTCACGACCTCCAAAGAAGATATGGTCCTTCAATGTCAGCAGGCTACTTTGATCTCAAGAGACTCCTCACACATTTATATGGTAAAAAAAAAAAAGAAAGCACTATACCAGGCAGGCTGCATCTGTATCCCAATATAATTACTGCACAATAACCAGGAGAACACACAGCAGATTCAGTTCCTGACAGACCGAGTGTAATTCAACAATTTCTTCAGTCTTCTACAGGGTGAGCCTGGTTTCTACTCTTCAGAGATCCTTTGATTCTTTCACAGGACGGATTCAGTCCTAACAAGCAGTTACACAAGTTGTGAGACCGGAACTCTGGGCCTTGCACACGTTTTTGACTGAAACTGTGCACTGAAGGAGCACAGGGTTTCTTTCCCTTCCTTTCAGATCTCAAACTGAAACTCCCAACAGACAAAAACCGGCACTTCTTTGAGTTCCTCCCAGTTCTTGACTGGATTGGCTGTCACTCACAATAGACTGCTGCTGTTGGTCCAAAAGGCACTGAAGTCTAAACTACATCTCCCAGAGTCACTGCCCATACAATCCTCTTGTGGCTGGCTCCAGATTATGAGTCCCAAGTTCTGATTCGTCTAGGCATCATTTTAGAGCTAGTTTACCCACACTGATTGGTCCAGTTCAGCAGTTCAAAACCAGAATGGGGAACTAGGCAGACAGTTCTGACTGCAAAGAAACAGGTTAGACAAACTGTAATTTTATTATTACTGTAAATGATTTCTGGCAATCAGTTACATCTTTCAGACAGGTTCCTTGCACTCTAGTGACTGCAAAAATGGGGTGAATTGGCGGCAGCATGAGTGGTACTCAATCAAAGAAACACACAGTCCCCCATACAAACTAATTATGTCTGCAAGCAGACAGCTTTAAGAGACAGTACCAGAGGTTCTAAAAACACTCACTGATAAATGGCTTAAACGCAAACACCATTCAGGCTTGGAGCATTCAAGCAAGCTCCTGGAAGTCTTTTGGGAACCCCCATTTGCAGGGGTTACACCCTTCTGGCCTGGGAAAAGCTTGACGTCCAGCGTCAAGCAAGTACCCATAAGTTTCAACTGCAACCATATACATTTGCATTAGGCTCACACATGTAATCATCAGTCAATACATCATTTTACCAAGAACCATTTCTGAAACATTGCAGTACGTCCTCTTTACACACAGTATACACACACATTGTACCATAACTCAAGTTATTACCTCTTGTACATGAAACCTGAAGAGAGGACCTTCCTTATCAGTTACCTTGGGGCTGGACGGGCAAGGCACCATGACTGAAGGCAACACAAGTAACTTGGAGTTAGCACTAACAAGTCAGTTTGGGCAATGAGCTTGGGAGACATACACTCTTTATGGACAACATTGAGAGGCAGGTCCACTGGCGGCCCAGGAATCATAACTGAGGTGCACCACAGGCTTTACAGCTCGACCAGTCTTTCTAGGGAGCTGTTACAGTCTCTGCACTCTGAGCCTCATTTCAGCATTGTTCTCACTTGTCAGGGAGTCTCCATGGGGGTAGAGAGGCTAGAACTTGGGGCACTTTCAGCTCCAGGAGTTACAGTTTCTGAGTCCAACATTTGGCTCGCATGGAGAGCTTTCAGACACTGGCAGTGGACTGTCAGGGCACTCAAAATACTCTTCTTGTTGGTGTATCACCAGTCTGCCCCAATCTATCATTTTCCTCCCTGAAAGCTCAAACAGTTCAACCATGCACAATGATTCCATTTCATCTGATCTGATGCTTTGCACTTCACTTTCTGGGAGCATTGGCTCCAGGGATGAAGCTTGGGGCATAGACAGTCCAGAAGGCCCAGCTTTGTCTCCAGTATTGACTAGGGATTGCCCGAAACAATTGACTCAGTTCAGTAAGAAGGATAGATTCAAAGTCACTCTCACTTTCTTCTGATATGGACTGACAGTCATGCTCAACTGGGACTTGTGCAGGGGAACACTTTAACTCTGCTTCTGTGGGTGCAGACTTCCTTGATCTTTTCTTAGCAGCAGCTCTAGTCACTGGTCCAGAGGGGCATCTTCTGGGGGCTCAGACTCAATCAGGATTTGTCCAATGGGTAGTAAATGATTTCTATGCATTGTTTTTACATCTTTGAATTGTTCTCAGGCCTTACTTTGTACACTGGCAGATCATCTAGTTTGCCCACTACAATGTGAGGAGATGGTGCATCTGTCAGCAATCTTGTGTTTGCCATGCAGTCCCAGATTTCTTAGCAATACCGATCTCCCTCCTGGAGTTCCTGTGCTTTCACCTTTTATCATACCTTCTTTGTTGGCCAGATTTCTTTTGGCAGCCATGGTTTGAGCCAGTTGGTACGCATGAGTTAGCTGGGCCTTTAACTTTTGACATACTGTAAATGGTTGTCAGCTTGAACCCATCAGGAGAGACCCCAAACACACATCTACGGTAGTCGAGCTTCTCTTCCAAACATCAGGCGGTAGGGGAGAACCCAGTGGCATCACTTTTGGTGCAGTTATAAGCATGTACCAGGGTGCTAATTTGTTGGCTCCATCTAGGCTTGTCCTTTGGGTGCAGGGTGCCTAGCATATCTAGCAAAGTGTGGTTGAAGCGTTCAGGCTGTGGGTCCCCTGGGGGTGGTAAGGAGTGGTTCTGGACTTTCTCCTCCCCACAGAGAAGCATCTCTTTGATCAGGCGACTCTCAAAGTCTCTCCCTTGATCAGAATGGATTCTTTGTGAGCCCCATAGTGAACAAAAAGTTTTCTCAAGTACTTTGGCTACAGTGGATGCTTTCTGGTCTTTGGTGGGGAAAGCTTGGGCATATCTCGTGAAATGGTCAGTGACCACCAGCACATTACTGATATTTCTTGATCTGACTCCAAACTCAGAAAATCAATACAGACCAGCTCCATGGGTGCACTGGTGGTTATGTTAACAAGGGGCAGCCCTCTGGGGAACCAAGCTTTCCTCTGTAAACAGCGACTACAAGTTGTATGTGTTGCTCCACATCAGCCCCCATCTTGGGCCAATAGAATCTGGATCTCACCAAGTCAAGTGTTCTGTCTATACCAAGGTGCCCCATGTGGTTGTGCAAGGACCTCAATACTGAGTCTCGAAAGGCAGTGGGCAGCACCAGTTGTTGTTTGTCTACTTGTCCCCCTCTGTCTACTGTTTCTCTATATAACAGTTTATTGATCAGTTTCAACTAGGACCTTCTTTGTATAACAGTGCAGTTCTCAATCAGTGGACGTAATTTGGACACATCTTTTCCTGCATAGAGGGCTTCTAAAGCTGATTTGATCATAGGATCGCGAGATTGAGCCCTCGAATACTGTCATTGTCCAGCTGAGGCAGTGCACCAATGTCTATTGCAGAAAAGTGGCAATAAGCAGCAGGTATGCAATTCTCAGAGGGTCCCAAGCAATCCACCATGCAGTCCACTGCGTCCGTGGACATTGTTCCTCCTGTCAAACTTCCGGCAGTGCCCGAATGTCAGGTTCTGCTAATCGGACCCAATCATTCTGGGGAACAGGCCTCCGGAGAGAGCATCAGCATCTATGTGGTTCAGACCTGCTGTATTCGAGCATAGTCATATGTAGATAATGCAGAAAGCCACCTGTGGCCAGTGGCATCAACTTAGCTGAGGTCTACACATAGGTCAAAGGATTATTGTCAGTTTACTAGTATTTTAGCCCCATACAAGTACTCATGGAATTGGTCAACATGGCCACTTCAAAGCTAGAACTCTAACTTATGTACAGGATAGTTCTTTTGGATGGGGTCAGGCTTCTACTGGCAAAGGCCACTGGTCTCAGGCCATTCGTGCTCTTGTACTTCTTGGCCCCCAACCCTTGCAAGCTAGCATCAGTGTGCAGGGCGTAAGGTTTTCTTGGATCGGCATAGGCCAGCACTGGAGCATGGGTAAGTTGATATATGATCTCATGAAAAGCAGTCTCACAATCAGAGTCCAGGGCCCAAATACTTCACTGGATGAAATACACTCTTTCAGTCTTGAGGGCGCTGACTTTTGGTTATTTTTGTGGGTTGGGGATACCCTTGAGTAAGGTTAAGTAAAGGCGGATCACTCTTGAATAGTCCTTGATGAAGCATGATAAACCACAGAATCCACGAATCTTTGCAGTTCTTTTAGATTTTTGGCTGTGGCCAGGTGGTCAAGGCCTCAACTTTACTTGGGTCGGTCTCTATTCCTCGGTGGATACTATGTGTCCCACATACTTTACTGATGTTTGAAAGAATTGACACTTATCAATGGACAGTTTAAGGCCAAAGTCCTCCAGTCGATCCAATACCTTAAATAATCTGCTCTCATGTTCCTCCAGTGAGCTGCCAAACACAATAACATCATCTAGGTATACCAGGCACTCTAGTAAGTTCATGTCCCCACTGCACGCTCCATCAATCGTTGAAAAGTGGCTGGGGCACCTGAAATCCTTGAGGCATCCTCATGAATTCATAAGCTAAGCGGACAGATAAAGACTGTCTTCTCACGGTCCTCTGGGGCCATCGGGATCTGGTAGTACCACTGCGAGATCCAGCACAGAGAACCACTTGCTCTCGTTTAGGCAGTCCAAAGCATCCTGAATGCGGGCATTGTGTACTGATCAGGGATAGTCCGCCGTTTAAGGTGCGATAATCCACGCACATCCTTACTGTCCCATTCTTTTCCTCACTACCACAATGGGGGAAGCATAAGGCTTCTGGATTCTTGTATTACACCAGCCGCTAACATCTCTTGCAGATGCTGTCTCACATCATCTATATCAGCAGGTGCCAGGCGTCGAGACCTCTCACTAAATGGTCTTTCGTCATGCAGCCGGATATTGTGCTCAGCTCCTGCACGCATCCCACGTCCCATTCCTTTAAAGAAAACACCTGGTCTCTCTGGGCAAGCTTTCACTGATCCTCACTTTCCATTCAGCTGGCAGCGGAGTTGCCAAATCAAACAAGTAGTCGCTACTCTGTCATTCTTCCTTGAACTCTTGCTGCTGGGTAGCACTGCAGTGTCTGCACAATGCACATTAGCCAGGATGCAACCTCTATTTACTCGAATGTCTCTTTCAGACACATTATGAACTTGGACCATTACCCTTCTGGCATAAGCATGGGCTCTAGCGGGCAAAATACTAGGCTTGACCAGCAGTCCCTCTGGCAATTTTCCATCGCCTGGTGCATCCAACATTAATATTTTATTCTTAACATCCTTTCTGATACGGACCTCTCCTGTAAGGTACACTGGGCATTTGGTGCCAGGATCAGAGACTCAGGATCCTTCTTCCATACAATTCCGACCGGTTCCTCTGGTTCTATATTTTCAGCATCTCTCTGTGCCTCATAGGCCTTCTTAATTAAAGCCGAACTCTTAAAGCTCTACTAGTCTTTGACCCCTGTTTTCATAACACAAATGTGCCAGCCTTCTGAACATATGAGCATTTGTTCCAATCAACAAAGGACACCATCATACAGTCCAGTGGGGGACACACTAAGGCTAGGGTCTCTACTTGTTCGGCCACTCCAGCCACGGAGGTGGGGAAAGACAGCCAAATTCGGATATACCCAGAATAGGGGTAGGCCTTTCACTTAACCCCATACATGCAGTCCTTCTAATGGTTGTAAGGGCATCTGACAAATGCTTCTGATACCAATCTTGAAACATAATTGTCACTTGGGAGCCACTGTCTAATACAGCTCTTGTAGACACTCCATTTACCTTTACAGTGGTCTCCATGGAGGACCCACTATTCTGGACCAGTCTGGAGAGGCGGTAGGGGGCCTGGGCAACTGACCTTGCCACAAAAGGACGTGAATTAGCATTTTGGTGCCCCACTGGGATCATTTCGTGCACCTCTTAACCACTGATTTGTTCTCCAAGCTCTCCTTGTAGCCTATATGCAACTTTGTCAGTGTCTTTTGGGATTGGCATTCCCTTTTCATGTGCCCATCCTTCCCACAATTATAGCAAAACATACTTTTTGGAGTTTGAGCTGGCCGAGGTGCCACACTGGGAGCCAGGCCGGGGGTATTACTAACTGGAAACCTTGGTGCCATCTCTGTCTGCGGCGTGATAAGCATTTGGAGACATCTCGTCAGTTTCTCCACTTCCATGGTCAAGGAATCGAGTTCGGAGCTGTTATCAGCAGGAGATACATGGGTGGGTATCCCCACCCCATAGCAGATGCAGTCGGATATAGGTCGAGGCCCCGTACTTGCAGCGTGGCCTTCATAAAGGGACTGTTTTTGAATTCCCGGATCTCTCTCAACAGTTCGCCCCATTGTGGCATATCTTTTCTCTATCAGAGCACTCATTGACTGCCAACCTCTGCCCCTGAACTTCACTTGATGGCCACCCTCAGTCACTCGGGTCATAGCCACAGCTATTGGTGCAGGTCCTCCCGTGCGCCTTTCTCAACTCCTCAATTTCTCTCATTAACTCATCATAGGAGGTGGGGATTCCAGTCGATTTGCAGGCGTAACTGAAGCAACAGCAGTTCTGAGAAGGGCAGACTTAAGGATTCTGTCCAGTCTGGTTCGGTCCAGTTCAATCGCTGGCAAACTACCCTTTCTGAGGCATTCTTGCAACAATTTTTCCAGCCGAGAGATACACAGACAACAACTCCCCTTGGTACTGTTGTGCATTTCTTACTCTCCACCATAGGTCCTCATCAGAATCTGGGCTCCCATACACATTCTCAAGGCCTCAAGATAGGTTGTGCAGTCGCTTCAGGGTTACTGGCCCGTTTAGCACGGATGGTAGCCAGGGCAGGACCTCGGAGGTCTCACTAACCCTCTTTCGCTCTGCTTCCGAGCATTGCCATTCTAGCACTTGGGGCAACATAGTCTATCCAGGTCTCCCAGTCATCCTCCCTTGGGGGTGGGGAGGGTGCCAGAGAAGATCCTCAACCTTCGGTAAGAGTCGTGACTAATGGCAGGTGCAGAAATAGGAGTCTGCATTGGTTCAGCCACCATTACGGGTACTGGAGCAGGAGAGGTGTTGGGAGGAACACCCCCAGGTGGCAAGAATAGTTTCTTCAAGTCCTCCACAGTTTTCCCTTCTCCCAGCAACCATTTAGCAAATTTCTCCTCAAAAGTTTCAGATAGTGGTGGGGGCTCATTCCCCCCCGGGTCTTTACTGTCCTTAGTTATCACTCTCCAAGCAGTGAGGGCTCCCTCTGGGGTAATGGTCTGTGGTACTTTGGAGCTATCTATGGGATCCTTAAACTCTACTAGGGCCAGGAAAGTGTGGGTGAGCAGATTAGCGTGCCGACCCACCACCACAGGATTTTGTAAACCTTCCACCTTGGAAAGTACTCCCTGCACAGTGTCCGTATTGATACCCAGGGGGATGTCCAGGATAAGCATAGCATTTTGGGGGTCGATCTCCTCCCCAGTACACCACTCCACCAGCCGGTGCACAGCCACTTCTGTCGGGGTACCCATTTATTTATTTATTTATTTTTTTTCCCTTAACAGTGGTTTGTAAATATGGCCACTAGAGGACACACAATCCCAGCGGTGAGCCTCCAAAATGTAACCCCTAGATGGCGCTATCCCAGGGGCTACTACCCCTGCCTGATTTGCCACTAACAGGTTGAGGGGCCTGGATCCAATGGCGGGTGCCTCCACCCAGAGGTCAGGGTTTGCAATAGTTAAACTTACTTGGTCACAGCCCTCTGGGACACTGCAACCCCCCTTTCTTCCCACTAGTGGCCCACACAATATAGCAGAATTACCTTCACAGTATACACTTACCCCCAAGGCTGGTTCAGGCACCGGGACATCCTGTAAAATAAGATACAGTGCAACAATCACAGTACAGTACTTTAACATAGACAAATACCTCAGGCAGTATAACTTTGTTGAAACAAACAGCTCTGATTTATTTAGGGGGATATAACAAGGACAGGGGGAAATCAGGTTAATTAGCTTATCACTTTACTATCTACCTATGGCTCTGTGCACAGGCCTATCCCTACCAGTTACTGTCCCTGGGTACCCAAGCCCTAGTGGCTAGTCCAAACCGTGGCAGCTGGTAGGGGCCCTTTCACACAGTGAAAAGGAGAATTAAACAGTCAGCAGTACAGTAATTCCATTTGGATTTAATGTGGCAATTCAACAGGGAGCGACCCAATTAGTACTCACGACCTCCAAAGAAGATATGGTCCTTCAATGTCAGCAGGGCTACTTTTGATCTCAAGAGACTCCTCACACATTTATATGGTAAAAAAAAGAGCACTATACCAGGCAGGCTGCATCTGTATCCCAATCGCAATTACTGCACAATAACCAGGAGACACACAGCAGATTCAGTTCCTGACAGACCGAGTGTAATTCAACAATTTCTTCAGTCTTCTACAGGGTGAGCCTGGTTTCTACTCTTCAGAGATCCTTTGATTCTTTTCACAGGACGGATTCAGTCTAACAAGCAGTTACACAAGTTGTAGACGGAACTCTGGGCCTTGCACACGTTTTTGACTGAAACTGTGCACTGAAGGAGCACAGGGTTTCTTTCCCTTCACTTTCAGATCTCAAACTGAAACTCCCAACAGACAAAACCGGCACTTCCTTTGAGTTCCTCCCAGTTCTTGACTGGATTGGCTGTCACTCACAATAGACTGCTGCTGTTGGTCCAAAAGGCACCAAGTCTAAACTACATCTCCCAGAGTCACTGCCCATACAATCCTCTTGTGGCTGGCTCAGATTATGAGTCCCAAGTTCTGATTCGTCCAAGGCATCATTTTAGAGCTAGTTTACCCCACACTGATTGGTCCAGTTCAGCAGTTCAAAACCAGAATGGGGAACTAGGCAGACAGTTCTGACTGCAAAGAAAGCAGGTTAGACAAACTGTAATTTATTATTACTGTAAATGATTTCTGGCAATCAGTTACATCTTTCAGACAGGTTCCCTTTGCACTCTAGTGACTGCAAAATGGGGTGAATTGGCAGCAGCTTGAGTGGTACTCAATCAAAGAAACACACAGTCCCCATACAACTAATTATGTCTGCAAGCAGACAGCTCTTAAAGAGACAGTACCAGAGGTTCTAAAACACTCACTGATAAATGGCTTAAACGCCAAACACCATTCAGGCTTGGAGCATTCAAGCAAGCTCTTGGAAGTCTTTTGGGAACCCCCATTTGCAGGGGGGTTACACATGGAATGGCTTACCACAAGAAGTGGTGGCTATGAATACAGTGCAGGGCTTCAAACAGGCATGGGATAGGCATAAGGGAGCAATACAAATGACTATGAATAGATAGGCCACTGACAGAGCAAAGGCCGATGGCACATTTATAAGGTAGAAAAAGAAATGGGCAGACTGGATGGGCCTTGCGGTCCTTGTCTGCCGTCAACTTCTATGTTTCTATGCTTTGCAAAAAACTTTGTTAATGCACCAGTTAGGGTAACTTAATGCCACAAAGGTAGGGAAATGTGGCATTAGGGTTTCCAACCCTAATGCCCACCCCATTTCTGTGAGCAAACAACGTCACACATTATCTCCTTTCTTCACACAGGGCCCTGCTTGCAGAAAGGTACAACAAATTGTGTTGACCACCTCTGGTGAGACATACTTCTCTACCTTTGAAGAGTGTATCATTATAAGGCAGTGGCTAAGAGCTGTACCTTGTGTTTTGGGTTTGAGGCTATGGGCTGGGGGTGAGGGGCGAGCTTTAGGGTTGACAACCCCCAAGGAAGACCCCACCACTGATTCGCCAAGACTGTGGAGACCCAAAACCCTAATTTTGTTTTTCCTTCTGCTGCTTTTTGGGTGGTTTGTTAGAGCTGGAAACCCTAACACCACATTTCCTTACTTTTGTGGTGTTAAGTTACCCTAACTGGTGTTTTAAAAAAATTATTTGTAAAGAATTTCCTTTCCTTTTGAGACAGTGGAATAGAATTTAAAAGACGATTAGATGACCATCTGGTAGCAACTAACACCTCGGGTTATAATTAATATTTTTGGCAAGCTGTTATGGACCTTTAAGTCGTATTAGCTCTGTAACTACCTATGAGACCTGTGAGTATCCTCATTCATGTAGGTCCTTCCAGAACCTGCGTGAACAGGTGCAGATGCCCGGTACAAAGACAACACTCCATCCGCTAACAGAAGTGGGACACTGAGGAGCCCACTCCCAGTGTCCTGAAACAGCTTCATTAAACTTTCTGGAAAAAAAAAAGATCCCTCGATGTCTTTTTTTTGTTTGTTGTTGAAACCTGGAAGAAAGAAAATGGTCCTCATCTCTTCATCTCAACCCTCCCACTGAGCAGCCCCACCCTTACGCTATACCCATCATCTGGAGGTTGTATGATGTTACCTTCTAGGATGAAGATATCTTCTTTCAAAGCCGAACCACAAACGAAGAATAAACTATAGTGACGTACATTCCTCAGTTCGGGCGGTTCGGCTTTGAAGAGTGCAGACGGTCCGGGTCCACAGAAGATGACAGCATATGACAGCTGGAGGTAAGTATAAGGTATGGGGGGGCACACCCAGTGGGAGGGTCGGATGAGGGGACAGGGGGTGACGACGAGGGACAGTTTTATTTCAAGTTTAAATGGAAAAAAAGAAATTGGGATAGTTTTCTTTTTTGCAGGTACATAAAATAAATGTATTTCTGGACACTGGGGGGTGGGCTCCCTAGTATCCCACTCTGCTTGGGGGGTGTTAATTTTGATGGACGGCACAGGGCTAAATAAATAAAAAATAAATAAAATGAGCTATGCACTGCCATCAGGGATTGGGGCCCCTGGTGTGCAGATAAAGTTGGAGGCACAGCACAGTCAGGATGGTGGGGCTATAATGTCAGTAGTCCCACACCTGACTTACGAGTGGTGACAGCAGCAGGAATTGCACTATACAATACAGCTGTCGTTTATTAAAGACAGCTGTGTTATGTAATGCAAACTGCTGCTTTCGCAAAAATTCAGTTATGAATAGAATGCTGATTTGTTGAACTGCGCATGCTCAGAAATGGAATATTTTTATTAAATATTTTAAAAACGACTTACTACGGGACCTAAAACCAACAAACGCACACACCTTGGACCAACCTCCATCAAACCTGAAAGTTTCAAGTTTCAAAGGCTCCTATTTTGTTATGTTATGGGGTGGCAAAAAAAGTCTTAAAAGTTTCAGTAACTTTGCCTCCCTGCACCGATCTGCATGTAATTTACAGGATCAAGAGATGCTGGCACAGAGACTGAGCTCTCCAAATTACATGTAAATCGGTTGAATGAGGGCAAAGTTATTAAGGTGCAAATATTTGGGTTTATCATATTAGTGCTTACGCAACCCTAATATACAGGAGCGATCGCACCTGTATATATAAACACACACACACAAACATACAGACATACATACATTTACACACACGCTTGTCCTCCTTGTATGCCTGGCTATCCTCAATCTGTGCCTTATCAGGCAGCTCCCTGCCCAGAAATTGAGAGTTACTCACCTGTAACTAGTTCTAGGAGTGGTATAAGGTTCACATCCACACTTCTGGCAGTAGTCTTCCTTTAAAAGGTCGATATACCAGAACGTCCTTAACAGAAGCTCCTCCCACCACCCAGGTGGTAAATCCCTCAGCTCTGCCCTGTGACATCAGATCTTGTAAACTGGAAGCAGGAATTCATGTACCACTTACCAGGATAGGTCAGGGGGGTTTGTGTGGATGTGAACCATATTCCACTCCTAGAACTGCAGTTACAGGTGAGTAACCCTCATTTCTAAGGACATGGATATGATTCACATATCCACACTTCTGGCACAGACTCCTAGCAGTTTCCCGGGAGGCGACGGCAAGGCATGCACCCCCATTTGGCCAACAGAGATTAGAGAACTGAGGCCCCAAAAGCAGCATCCTGGTGTGACTGAAGGTCGATATGATCCCCTGTATGAGGACATGCCTGGAAAACAGCCACTGAGACAGCGGTATGTCTAGCAGAATGTGCTGTAAGCCCTATGGGAGGCTCCCTATCAGCCAACCTATAATAGAGGTCGATGCAGGACACAGTCCACCTACCAGTCCTCCTTTTAGCTGCTGGTCTGTCAGGTGCAGCTTCAGCGAAGGTAACAAAGAGCTGGTGAGTCTCACCCTGACCTCCAGTTGTGTGCTCCTTTGTTGGCATACCAGCCCATGCCTGGAATGCAGCGATGTCTGGTTAAGTGCATCTTGAGGGCTGTCCATCTCAGCCCCAGTTGCAAGATGGACCAAAGATAGTCTGGAATGCTAGGCAAGGGGATCAAGGTCCTTTCCCCGACACCAAATGGAAAATCTTTTCCACTTAATGGCATAGCACTGGCAAGTCAGCTCCTTTTGGGAAGCCTCTACAATGTGAAGCACATCCTCCAAAAAGCTCAGAACCTGGAACTCTAGCCGCTCAGGAACCAGGCCGTGAGGTGCAGGGACTGAAGGTACAAGGGTAGGATCTTTCCCAAATGACATGTAAGCAGGTCCAGATTCAGAGGCAACCACCACAGAGGCCTGCTGCTGAGGCAGAGGAGATTGGGGTACCAGAATTGGCAAAGCCAGTCTGGGGCAATCAGGATCATCCATGCCTTGTCCCTCCACACCTTGATCATGGCCTTGTGAATCAAAGGAAAGGGTGGGAAGGTGTACAGGAGGCCCGGGGTCCAGAGCCACATGAAGACAACCCCAGCAATGTCTCAGACTGAGGGGGAGCAGGCACAAAACCACCTAAAGCTTTGCATTCTCCCTACAGGCAAAGAGGTCAACCAGAGGAGTGCCCTACACGGAGAACAGGTGGTTTACCACCTCCTGATACACTGACTACTCGTACGATATCTTGCTCACTCTGCTGAGGGTGTCTGCAAGCTGGCTGTATGTTTCCGCGACATGGATCGCCAGGAGATCTGCATCCAGGCTGCGCACGAGGATCCAGGTACAGAGGGTCTCTAGACACATTGAAAGGGAATGCGTGCAGCCCTGTTTGTTCAGGTAGAAAATGGCTGTGGCATTGTCCATCCGAGCATGCATGCATGACCAGACCATAAACAACAGTAGCAAATTCTGACAGAGCTGTTTTGGGGCTGGGGAGGTTTACCTGTATCTGACTTGGATGTCTGGATTTTTCTCTGTTTGATTAGCAGGGCATTTTCTCTGTCAAATTGCTGTGTAGGGCATCTTGCTGACAGGAAGGCACTCATCGCAGCGGTGGGTCAGAGCTCTTAGCTCATTGTTTAGTGAGGGCACAGTTTAGGCCCAACCCCTTCCCACCCTCACCCCACCCACCCCTGGAAATAGTTCCTTTATACCTGGGGTTCTGACATAATTTCCTCAAGAGTACAAGGTGCATATCACTGTCATATCCTCTCTAGCACACTGCACTGACAATATAAGCATACACATTGTATAATATATATATTTCTACATAACAAACCAATCACACACACAAACACACACAAAAAAAAAGTAGATAAATATGTTGGGAGTAGTGCAATGTAATGGCTGTGGGGCAGCAGTCTTCCGGGAGTCTTTCTGGAGGCTGAGATGCTGCCCTATTTGCAGACAGCTCTCTGCCCTGAAGGAGGAAGTTGCCCGTCTTCAGGACACACTGGACAGTAGTAAGGGAACCTTCCCCCCAGGCCACACTAGATGGTAGGAAGGGAACCTCCCCCATCCAGGAAGCACCACAGCCACCACCACTACCTCAGAGGTTGCGAAGAAAGCACAGCAGTTGGACCACAGTGGGCTCAGGGAGGGTGAGGATGGTGGAACAGAGGCACATTCAGTCAGTTGTTCCACTCCACAATCCATACACCATTCTGGGGGAGCATAGCTCCCCTATGGATGCACCCCCAGAGACGACTAAGGAGGCTGAGGACAACTCTCACAAGGGAGGCCCACAGGAAGGAGGCAGAGGACGCCACAAGGAAAGGTAGCAGCTCCTGGTGGGGGACTCAATTATTAGGGGGATAGAACTGGGGGGAGCAGGGAAAACTGAAGTAAGGTACCTGCCTGGTGCCATGGCTTGGAGGGGACAGGAAGCACATCCTCAGGATCACGAGAACAGCTGCATGGGAGTCTGAGCTGGACGTCATTGTCCACCTAGGGACAAATGACTTGGTTAAACATGAGATTAGAGCAGTGCAGAAGGACTTTGTAGAATTGGGGAGGGGCCTAAGACAAGTAGCACACACAGTATCCTTCTCAGAGGTGCTGCCTGTCAATGGCATGAGTGAGGCGAGGGTATTTTGCACCATGCAGTTTAATAAATGGTTGAAAAAATGGTGTGGAGCACAGGGGTTTGGCTTCATTGGGGACTGGGGTTGCACCTGGAGGGACTCCAGCCTATACTGGCAGGATGGTCTGCATCTGTCCAGGAAGGAAACAAGTCTTTTGAGCAATCAGTTTAAATGCTTCATTGGCAAGCTTTTAAAACTAGTCAAGGGGGGAGGCACTGATAAGCAGCAGGAAAATCCCAGCCTCTCCATACAAAACAGGGTACTAAATGAGAAAAAGACAGAGGTAGAAAGGTCAGTGGGGGTGCTGCAACAGAAGGTAAAGCCATCAAAAAATAGAGAGCAATGAGTACCAATGCCTGTAGTCTGAGTAACAAGCTTCCTGAATTAGTGGCCTTGATGGAGGAGGAACATCTGGATATCGAGGCAGTCATAGAAACATGGTACACACAAAACCATGACTGGGACGTAAACATACCAGGATACACTATCTACAGGAGGGACAGGGAGGGTAAAAGAGGAGGAGGAGTAGCTCTTTACATACGGGAAGGAATCAAAGCAACAGAACAAAAGGAAACAGGGAGGAGAAGAAGCACTGTGGGTAAATTTGGAGACCTGCAATGGCACCAATAACCGCACAGGGGTTAGATAAGATCTCTTCTCAGGGGAGGAAATGGACAAGGAAATGATAGAAAGTATACTTAGAATGGCAGAAAAGGGGAGATATTGCTGATGGGTGATCTGAATATGCCAGATGTTAACTGGAGTGCAGTTGCAGCAGCCACTTCAAGAGTGGGGTTATTTTAGATGCCTGCAGGGGCATGCCTTAGACAGTTAGTATTGAGCCACCGAGAGGAGAAATCTTAGACCTGGTTCTCTCAAATGGAGATGAAGAGAGGATCACAGATGTAGAAGTGGGTAGCCATCTGGGAACTAGCGACCATCGAACAGTATGGTTCACAATAAACACAGCAATAGAGTCAAGCCATACAAAGGCAAAAGTACTGGACTTTAGGAGGCTGACTTTGCCAAATGGGTGAGTGCCTAAGGAATGCACTAGCAAATGGGCAGGAAGGAGGGGTGGAAGAACAATGGGGAATAATAAAAACTGCCATCACAGAGGTAACAAGCCTTTGTGTGAAGCAAATAAACAAAACGAAATGATGCAAGAAACCACTATGGTTCTCAAAGGAAGTGGCAGTGAAGGTTCAAGAGAAAAAGAAAGCATTCAGGAAGTACAAGGAATCACGGAAGGAGTAGGACATAGAACTGTATCAGTTAAAGCAAAAGGAAGCTGGGAAGGCAGTCAGAACAGCAAAGGCCCAAACCAAGGAAAAGATAGCCAACTCAGTTAAGAAGGGGATAAAACCTTTTATAGGTACATCAGGAGCCAAGGAAGACCAAGGGAGGATAGTGAGGCTTATAAAGGGAGGAGGGTGGGCAAAGGTGACTGTGAAAAGGCAGAGGTACTAAACAAATATTTTTGCTCAGTATTTACAAAGGAAGAGGGAGGTACCTAAAACAAACAGTAGAAACACTCTGGATACAGAAGTTGATACCAGCCCATTTACAGAAGAAAGGGTTCTGAAAGAACTCTTACAACCTGAAGGTGGACAAAGCAATGGGGCCTGATGGGATTCATCCCAGAATTCTAAAAGAACTAAGGGTAGAGCTAGTGACACCACTGACTACCCTCTTTAACAAATCATGGGAAGATGGAGTGGTACCGAGGACTGGAGGAGGGCAGATGTGATTCCTTCACAAAAGTGGGAGCAAGGCAGAAGCAGGAAACTACAGACCTGTTAGTTTAACCTCAGTGGTAGGGAAAATGATGGAATCACTTCTGAAGGAAAGAATTGTCGAGTATCTAGAGGCTGGAGGGCACAGGACCCAAGGCAGCATGGATTCACAGCGGAAGGTCATGCCAGACAAATCTAATAGATTTCTTTGACTGGGTGACCAAAGTAGTAGATCAGGGAGGGCTGTGGACATGGCCTACCTAGACTTTAGCAAGGCATTTGACACAGTCCCACAAAAGATTAATATACAAGTTAGCCAGCCTGGGGTGGGTCCCAAGATGACAGCCTGGGTAAAGAATTGGCTGGAGAATAGGACACAGAGGTAATAGTAAATGGAATCCATTCTGAAGAAAGGGGTTACTGAGTGGGGTACCGCGAGGGTTCAGTATCAGGGATCAGTCCTCTTCAATGTCTTTATAAACGACATTGCAGAGGGACTGGAACGAAAGTATGTTTCTTTGCAGATGACACAAAGATCTGCAACAGAGTTGATGCACAAGGTGGGGTGGAAAGGATGAGAAGGGACTTTGCAAGGTTAGAGGAATGGTCAAATGTATGGCAGCTTAGATTCAATGCTAAGAAGTGAAGGTAATGCACCTGGGAAACAAAAACCCAGGAAGAGTACACAATGGGGTGAGATACTAACAACAAAAAATGGAAAGGGACCTGGGGGTAGTCATATCAGATGATCTAAAGGTGGGCAAGCAATGTGAGAGGCAGCAAGGAGGGCTGGGGATACTGGGATGCATAGGAGAGGCATCACCAGTAGAAAACAGGAAGTTATTATCCTCTGTACAGACAGCTGGTGAGACCCCATCTGAGTACTGCGTGCAGTTCTGGAGACCCAATCTCCGCAAAGACATACAGGATGGAAGCGGTCCAGAGGAGGGCAACTAAAATGGTGCAGGGTCTGCACCAGAAGACATATGAAGAGAGACTTAAGGAGCTTAATATGTATAGCCTCGAGCAAAGGAGGGAGAGGGGGGACATGATAGAAACTTTCAAGTACCTCAAGGGAATCAGTCCAAGAGGGTAGCATCTTTCAAAAAAAGAGGTGTGCAAGAACAAGGGGGCACAATTTGAAGATAGAGGGGCGGCTCAGAGGTAATTTAAGGAAGTATTTTTTCACAGAGAGGGTTGTGGATGCATGGAACGGCCTTCCGGAGGAGGTTGTGGAGTCAAAAACAGTGGTGGAATTCAAGCATGCATGGGACAGTCATAAGGCAATTCTAGGGGTTGGGGGTAGGAAGAAGTAGGCTGCTGGTTAACTAGGATCTGCAGCTTATCCATTAGGTAGGGAAATGGGCAGACTGGGTGGGCCAAGCGGTCCTTATCTGCCGCCAAATTCTATGTTTCTATGTTTCACTACACGATGCTCCAGCAGGTTCATGTGGGTATGGGACTCCCTGGAAGTCCAGAGATCATGGGCTCTGTGGTCTCTGAGGTGTGTTCCCCACACTGCCAGAGATGTACCAGTTGTAAGAATGACTATGAGCTCTGGGCAGACAAATTGGACTCCTTCCTCCAGATGTTTGGGGATAAGCCACCATTGGATGGCATCCCACATTGGCTGAGTCACCATAACCAGCTGGTCCAAGGGACCCAAGCGCTGGGACCACTGATAGCCCAGCTCCTACTGCAGGTGCAGCATCGGCTAGTGGGCTCTTCTGACCATGCTGGTGCTGGATGCCATGTACCCCAGCAGCCACACAAAGTCCTGGGCAGGGCACAATTGCCCAACCTGAAATAAGCAGGCAAAAGAGAAAAGATCTGATGCCTGGTCCACACAAAGACAGGCCTTGGCACAACAGGAGTCTAGCTCTGCCCCGATGAAGTGAATCACCTGCAAGGGGATCAGTTCGGACTTGGCTGGGTTGACCAGAATGCCCAAGTATCTGCAGACTTGGAGGGTCAGGTCCCTGGACCGCTCTACTGCCTCCTTGTATGGCCTAGGCAGGGTACACACTGACCCACTGGCACTGCAGGAAGGATGCACCACTGCCATGCACTTGGTGTAGATCCTGGGCACCGACAAGAGGCCGAATAACATGACCTGGAACTGATAGAGAACCCTCTTCTTCACAGAATCGGAAGTACCACCAATAGGGATGGACTGGAATGTGGAAGAACGTGTTCTGGAGGTCCAGGGAGCAGAACCACATGTCCTGCTTCAGAGATGGTATAATATGGTTCAGCTTGACCACCCTGAGCAACTGATTTAAATCATGAAGATCCAGTATTGGTGCCAGTTGCCCCCCAATCAGTTTTGGGACCAGGAAGTACCTGGACATGAATTCCTAGCCTGACAGGGAGCCTGGGACACAGGCTATGGCCCCTTTAGCAAGGAGCTGAGTCATGTCTTCCCTGAAGGCAGACAGTGTGTCCTACAACACCACAGGCTCCCTTGGAGTGTGAGATCAGTAAGGCTGGAGAGCCTCAAAGTCAAAAAGCAACCATCTATCCACCACATCTAGGACCCATTTGTCTGTGGTAATTTGATGTCAGAAGTGGCAATGCGACCTCCCCACTGGGAGCTGAGGCAGGGACTGGATGGATGGGAGATGGACAGCCCACAAACCTTACTGGGCAGCTTTGAAGGGGGCACTGGCTGCTGCTGGAGGGACACCACTACAGCTACGCCAAATTCTGGGGGCCCTGAATGGGGAACTTGGTCTTGGGGTGCCAAGTCTGAAACTGCCCCTGCTGGGGCCTGTTGCTGCCGAGACTGCTGTGATAAAAAGGGCCAAAACTTGGACTCCTTGTCAGGGGGCTTATCTACATCCCCAATATTGCTGGACTTGAATTAAACTGAGTCAGTGACCAGACCCTTGGCCGTGGGGTGGTCCGAAAACCTGGACAAAGTGCAGTAGGGACCACATACTTGAAGACAATATGGGCTGAGGATGCCAGGCAAGAAGCTGGATGCTGCCAAAGCTAAGAGGCAACACCCAGGCATTCATCCATATCAAGGATGTAAGTGAAGGGGTATTTGGACCTTTTCTGGACTGCCTCAAGGGGGACCTCCATGGACTCAGACATAAGCCTGAGAAGGGCCCCGAACGACACCGGCCCATGATTGGTAGTCAGTCCCTCGGCTGAATCACAGTCAAATGCATGAGACCTCGAGGACTGCATCAAGGACCCATCAGAGTCATCCGAGGACTTGTCAAAGATGTCCCTCGACCTCTTACTGCCGTGCACCACTCGCAAGTCATCAGAGTGGGAAATTTTTACTGACAACTGGCCTGACAAGTCAGTAGCCTGATGTGAGTCCATATAAGGGGCACCCTACAAGGGCTATTGGGGAGGTGGTTCCGCCTGTAAAGATGGTGAGACGCGTGTGGGTGACAGCTGCCTGGGCAGGACCAGCATGGACTCAACTGGTGCTGACCAACCCTACCAAGGCCCACTGCTGCCAGAGGAGCGCCTTAAAGAACCACCACATGTGCTGGCGGAGAGTCCCTCCATCCAAAGATAAAGAGGAAGAAAAGTGTTGATGGTGACGCCTCCCTGTTGAGTGGGATTGAGGGTGCCAGGAATACCTTGACCGGTGACTTGAACACTGATGTCGAGGAGATGCAGCCAGAAGCATATGGTACACAACATGTACTGGTGTTAACTGCTTGACCCCGGTGGGAGGCTGCTTCTGAGAGGAGATGGCCAGGTCCACCGACCGCTCTGGGATCTCCAGGGTGAAACCCTGTGGGATTTAGTCATCCTCAACCACTTCTGACAATGGACTGACAGAGTCAAGGAAAATCTAGACTGCGACAAGCCTGATGGGGTCACTGTGGAGCTGGAGGCTCCTCCCACGACCAAAGAGGGCTCAGCCGAAGCTGTGCACTTGAGAGATCTTGAGTGGTCAGGGAGTCACAGGAGCGTGAACAGTGTGCCTCTTCCTGTTCCTAAGACCAATGGTGGGTTTTCTTGAACTTTTTCACATGGCGGGAAGGGCTCTCACTGAAGGTCAGGAGGGCACAGTACAGCTCACAAAACTCCTCCATGAAGAGTGCTCCAAATTTGGCCCCAAACGGGGCAGCGCCAAGACCTTTGAGGTTCCTGCCATGGCCTTGGCTGCCTTTTCAATTGTTGCAAGCTGAGTCATGGACCCAGCGGCCACAGGGCCATCTTGTAAACTGCTTTAGTCTTAAGCTTTAGGTCCCCATCGCCCAGTCAGCTAAGGAGAAGGCGAGCTTGGCAGTCTTCCAGGGACTAGGGCAGCACAGCTTGGCGCAGGCCTCTAGCAGCGATACTGTGAGATGCCCCCAAGCAACAGAGGCATGACAAGTGTGGGTCCATTTGGGACATCTTTTGCTGGCACTGAACACACTGTTTGAAGTCGGGAGCTGTCTTGGAATCCTTGTGTTTCATCGAAGTCAGAAGTGAACGAGAGCAGAATGGAGGAGAAACACTAACATAGAAACATAGAATTTGACGGCAGATAAGGACCGCTTGGTCCACCCAGTCTGCCCATTTCCCTACCTAATGGATAAGCTGCAGATCCTAGTTAACCAGCAGCCTACTTCTTCCTACCCCCACCCCCTAGAATTGCCTTATGACTGTCCCATGCATGCTTGAATTCCACCACTGTTTTTGACTCCACAACCTCCTCTGGAAGGTCGTTCCATGCATCCACAACCCTCTCTGTGAAAAAATACTTCCTCAAATTACCTCTGAGCGCCCCCCCCCGCCTCTATCTTCAAATTGTGCCCCTTGTTCTTGTACACCTCTTTTTTTGAAAGATGCTACCTTCTTGGACTTTGTTGATTCCCTTGAGGTACTTGAAAGTTTCTATCATGTCTCCCCTCTCCCTCCTTTCCTCGAGGCTATACATATTAAGTTCCTTAAGTCTCTCTTCATATGTCTTCCAGTGCAGACCCTGCATCATTTTAGTTGCCCTCCTCTGGACAGCTTCATTCCTGTCTATGTCTTTGCGGAGATTGGGTCTCCAGAACTGCACGCAGTACTCCAGATGGGGTCTGACCAGTTGTCTGTACAGAGGGATAATAACTTCCTGTTTTCTACAGGTGATGCCTCTCCCTATGCATCCCAGTATCCCCCCAGTCCTCCTTGCTGCCTTCTCACATTGCTTGCCCACCTTTAGGTCATCTGATATGACTACCCCCAGGTCCCGTTCCATTTTTGTTGTTGTTAGTATCTCACCCCATTGTGTACTCTTCCCTGGGTTTTTGCTTCCGGTGCATTACCTTGCACTTCTTAGCATTGAATCTAAGCTGCCATACATTTTGAACATTCCTCTAACCTTGCCAAGTCCTTCTCATCCTTTCTACCCCACCTTGTGCATCAGCTCTGTTGCAGATCTTGTGTCATCTGCAAAGAGACATACTTTTCCTTCCAGTCCCTCTACAATATCGCTTATAAAGACATTGAAGAGGACCAGTCCTAATACTGAACCTTATGTTCCCCACTAGTAACCCCCTTCACAGTGGACTCCATTTACTATTACCTCTGTGTCCTATTCTCCAGCCAATTCTTTACCCAGGCTGTCATCTTGGGACCCACTCCCAGGCTGGTTAACTTGTGTATTAATCTTTTGTGTGGGACTGTGTCAAATGCCTTGTTAAAGTCTAGGTAGGCCATGTCTACTGCCCCTCCCTGATCTACTATTTTGGTCACTCAGTCAAAGAAATCTATTAGATTCGTCTGGCATGACCTTCCGCTGTGAATCTATGCTGCCTTGAGTCCTGTGCCCCTCTGGCCTCTGGATACGCGACAATTCTTTCCTTCAGAAGTGATTCCATCATTTTCCCTATCACTGAGGTTAAACTAACAGGTCTGTAGTTTCCTGCTTCTGCCTTGCTCCCACTTTTGTGAAGGGGAATCACATCTGCCCTCCTCCAGTCCTCGGGTACCACCCCATCCTCCCATGATTTGTTAAAGAGGGTAGTCAGTGTTGTCACTAGTTCTACCCTTAGTTCTTTTAGAATTCTGGGATGAATCCCATCAGGCCCCATTGCTTTGTCCACCTTCAGTTTTAAGAGTTCTTTCAGAACCCTTTCTTCTGTAAATGGGCTGGTATCAACTTCTGTATCCAGAGTGTTTCTACTGTTTGTTTTAGGTACCTCCCTTCTTCATTTGTAAACATTGAGCAAAAATATTTGTTTAGTATCTCTGCCTTTTCACAGTCACCCTCTGCCCACCCTCCTCCCTTTATTAAGCCCCACTATCCCTCCCTTGGTCTTCCTTCGCCTCCTGATGTACATATAAAAGGTTTTATCCCCTTCTTAACTGAGTTGGCTATCTTTTCCTCAGTTTGGGCCTTTGCTGTTCTGACTGCCTTCCCAGCTTCCTTTTGCTTTAACTGATACAGTTCTCTGTCCTGCTCCTTCTGTGATTCCTTGTACTTCCTGAATGCTTTCTTTTTCTCTTGAACCTTCACTGCCACTTCCTTTGAGAACCATAGTGGTTTCTTACATCGTTTTGTTTTGTTTATTTGCTTCACACAAAGGCTTGTTACCTCTGTGATGGCAGTTTTTATTATTCCCCATTGTTCTTCCACCCTCCTTCCTGCCCATTTGCTGGTGCATTCCTTAGGCACTCACCCATTTTGGCAAAGTCAGGCCTCCTAAAGTCCAGTACTTTTGCCTTTGTATGGCTTGACTCTATTGCTGTGTTTATTGTGAACCATACTGTTTGATGGACGCCAGTTCCCAGATGGCTACCCACTTCTACATCTGTGATCCTCTCTCCATCTCCATTTGAGAGAACCAGGTCTAAGATTGCTCCCTCTCGAGTAGTCTCCAATACTAGTTGACTAAGGCATGCCCCCTGTAGGGCATCTAGAATAACCCCACTCTTCGAAGTGGCAGCTGCAACTGCACTCCAGTTAACATCTGGCATATTCAGATCACCCATCAACAATATCTCCCCTTTTTCTGCCATTCTAAGTATACTTTCTATCATTTCCTTGTCCATTTCCTCCCCCTGAGAAGGGTGTGTGTATACAACCCCTGTGTGGATTGTGGTGCCATTGCCTGTCTCCAAATTTACCCACAGTGCTTCTTCTCCTCCCTGTTTTCCCTTCTGTTCTGTTGCTTTGATTCCTTCCCTTATGTAAAGAGCTACTCCTCCTCCTCCTCTTTTACCCTCCCTGTCCCTCCTGTAGATAGTGAATCCTGGTATGTTTACGTCCCAGTCATGGTTTTGTGTGTACCATGTTTCTGTGACTGCCACGATATCCAGATGTTCCTCCTCCATCAAGGCCACTAATTCAGGAAGCTTGTTACCCAGACTACTTTGAAAGAAAAGTTGAACCTGAAGAATGAAGATCAAGTTTGCCAAATAGCACATGACAAACAGGCCTACACTGTGTGGGGAGCTGCGAAGGAGGAGACCTGACTTTTCCAGCAGAAAGGAAGATCTGACGTCATGGGGCAGGGCACAGAGATATACCAACCAGGGGGTGAGAGAAACGTCTCTTAAAGATGGTCCAGCAAATCAGCCTCTTAAAAGAAGACTGCTACCAGAAGTGTGTATACACGAACCATATCCACATCCCTGGACACTACATATTATCACACCCATGCTAGACTATTGTAATGTTCCTTACCTAGGGTTATCTGTGAGTCTGATGCACTGCCTGCAGGTGGTCCAGAATCCTGCAGCACATTTAATCTCCATGACATCCCGTAGAGATATTATGCAGTGCAAACTGTACTGGCTGCCTATTTGTCGGTGTGACAACTTCAGGATACGCTTGTCGGTGTGTATACAAGGCCCTACATGGTCTGGGTCCTGGCTATCAAAGACCTCCTGACTACACTTACCTCGGTCTGCTCTCTCCACTTCACCGATGCTGGCTTACAGTCTGTCCCGCAGTCCAGGATGAAGCTGTCTGGGGAACAGGTCTTTCTCAGCAGCTGCGCTGATACTACAGAGTGCGTTTGCTCTGTACGGTGCCCTTAGTCTCAGTGAAGGAAAGCCTAAGAAAAATAGGTTACTCACCTGTAACAGTACTTCTAGGAGTTGTATATGATGTTCAGCCACACTTATTGGCATGTCCCATTCCCCTTTAAGAATCGCCGGAAGTCTTCAAGCTGGCTCCTCCCACCAACCCATGTGGTATAACACTCGGCTCCACCCCATGATGCCAGATCTTAGCCCGCTGGAAGCCAGGTTTCTGCGTCTGCAGCCGGGGAGGTCAGGTGGGTCTGTGTGGATGAACAACATATACCACTCCTAGAACTACTGTTACAGGTCATTCACACTTATTGGCAGACTCCTAGCAGTTCTCCGGAAGGAGGGAGGCACGGCACACACCTCCACTGATACTTGGGAAATAGAGACTGGAGAACTGAGGTCCCAAAACCAGCATCCCGGCGTGACTCAAGGTCGATGTGGTAATGGGTAATGAAGGCGTTTGCTGACTTCCAGGTAGCAGCCCGACAGATTTCCTGGATAGGGATGTCCCTGGAAGCAGCCACTGATGCAGCGGTATGGCGAGTACAATGAGCTCTTATCCCTCTGGGAGGCTCCATGCCTGCCAACTAATAGCACAGACATATGCAAGATGTAATCCACCTTGCAATAGACCATTTTGCTACAGATCTGCCAGAAGCAGCTTCAGCATAGGTGACAAACAGCTGGTGAATCTCTCCCTCAATTTCCACCGTCCTCTCCTTATAATAGGAGAGAGCTCATCTCCGGTCCAAAGTATGGAGCCTGTACTCCGCTTCTGAGGTGTAATTAGGGTAGTACTCTGGCAGAGTTAACACCTGGTTAAGGTGAAACCCTGACACCACCTTCAGAAGGAATTTCGGATGGGGGTGTAGGACAACCTTATCCCTGTGGAAGATCAGATAAGGGGAGTCCACCAAAAGAGCATGGAGCTCCCCTGTCCTTCTGGCAGACGTGATAGCCACCAGGAAGACAGTCTTCCAAGACAAGTGTGACAACGCACACTTGTGCATTGGTTCGCATGGCTTGCCCATAAGATTTGCCAGTACCAGCAGTAGATCCCACGAAGGTGGAGGTTCACACACCGAAGGGGATATGTGATCCAGGCCTTTGAAAAAGCACCCGACCACTGTCTTCTGTGCCAACGTTGGCTGACCGGCCCACGCCTGGTAAGCAGAGATGGCTGCCAGGTGCACCCTAAGGGTAAGGGTCAGTGACTGAAGACCCCCTTTAAAGAGAGACCAAAGGAAGTCGAGAATGTTAGCCACCGGACAGGACAGAGGGTCCAGGCCCTTGTCCTGACATCAAATGGAAAACCTTTTCCATTTGAAGGCATAACATTTCCTGGTCAATTCCTTTCTGGATGCCTTCACCACGGTGAGCACATCCTCGGAAAGATCCAAAGCCTGGAACTCTAGCCGCTTAGGTACCACGCTGTGAGGTACAGGGATTGAAGGTCTGGATGGTATACCTTCCCCTGATTGAGAGAGATCAGGTCCGGGCGTGCTGGAAGCCGCTCCGGGGGCCTGCAGCTGAGGCTGAGATCATCTGGATACCAGAACTGGCATGGCCAGTCTGGGGATACCAGAATCACCTTTGCCATGTCCCTCCTCACCTTGAGGAGCACCCTGTGGATCAAGGAAAATGGAAGGAAGGCGCAGAAGAGATCTGGGGTCCATGGCCTCAAGAAGACATCCCCCTGCAGCGAGCCCTACTGAGGGGGGCAGGCATTAAACAGTCTCAGCTTGCTGTTTTCCCTGGAGGCAAACAGGTCCACCACTGGTTTGCCCCAGTGGAAAACAGGCTGTAAGCTACCTCTGGATGGAGAGACCACTCGTGGGATGTCTCGCCTAAGTGGCTGAGAGCATCTGCCAGATGGTTTGAAGCTCCTGTCACATGAAAGGCTAGGAGATCCCCCCCCAGACGGCTGACGAGGGTCCAGATGTGGAGCACCTCCCTGCAAAGCAGACAGGAGTGCGTGCCGCCCTGTTTGTTGAGGTTGTACATGGTCATGGTATTGTCCGTCTGGACTTGAACCACTTGACCCCGGAGCAGAGGAGCAAAAGCTGACAATGCCAGTCTGACTGCTCTGAGCTCCAACAGGCTGATGTGGTATTGGGACTCCTCGGGAGTCTGGAACCCATGGGCCCTTTTGTCCCCATGTGGGCTCCCCAGCCCATGAGAGAGAGAGAGACATCGGTTGTGAGGACGGCAGTCGGCTCTGGCTGGACAAATGGGATCCCTTCCCACAACTGTTCTGGGGTGGTCCACCATTGGAGAGCATCCCACATCTTCTGGGTTGCAGTGATCAGCTGGTCAAAATGACCGTGGCGCTAAGTCCACTGGGCGGCCAGCTCCCATTGGAGGGGGAGCATGTGCAACCAGGCCCAACGGACCATGGAGATGCATGCAGTCATGTAACTCAGAAAGTGCAGAAAGTCCTGGGCAGGGCGTAATTGCCCAACCATTAATGGCTGGGCAAAGGAGGAGAGAACCTCTGCCCTGTCCGCCGGGAGCCGAGCTCTGGCTTGACGAGAGTTGAGCTCTGCCCCGATGAAGCACATCATCCGAGAAGGCACGAGTTCCGACTTGGCCTTGTTGATCAAGAGGCCGAGTTGGGAGCAGGCCTGGAGGGCCAGGTCCCTGGACCTCTCCACCTCCTGCTGGGTGGGACCTGCTAAGAGCCAGTCGTCGAGGTAGGGGTAAATTCTGACCCCGAGATGGGCTGCCACCACTGTGATGCATTTGGTGAAGACCCGTGAAGCTGATGACAGGCCGAACGGCATGGCTCGGAACTCTTATAGGGTCCCTTTGGCTCTGAAGCAGAGGAACCACCAATGAGATGGACGGATTGGGATGTGAAAGAACGCATCCTGCCAATCCAGTGAACAGAGCCACATGTTTCACTCAAAGGATGGTATGATCTGGGACAGAGTGACCATCCAAAAGGTGTGTGACCCGAGATACTGGTTCAGGTCATGCAGATCTAGAATGGGGTGCCAGCCCCCCCCCTGCTTGGGCAACAGGAAGTACCTGGAGACAAAGCCATTGTCTGCTGGAGAATCCGCCACTGGAGCTTCTGCCTCCTTGAGGAGGAGCTGAGCGATGTCATCTCGGAGAGCTGACTGAGTATGGATGGATACTCTTCCCTCCCGAGGGGCGTGGGCTTGGCTTGGAGGGTGCTGCTCGAATTCCAGAGGCAGTCCCTGACTGACCACTTCCAAAACCCACCTGTCCATGATAATTACAGACCAGGCGGAAAAAAAGTGGCGGAGCTGGCCCCCCCATGGGAGGACTCAGAGCTGGCATGACAGGAGAGGGGGTGGCAGCCTCCGCCCCGTCACTGAGCAGGCTTGGAGGAGGAGGAGGATCCAGAACCTGAACCTCGGCCTCCTTTATGGGCCTGGGAGGGCCTAGTTTTGGGCAGGGGGCACCAAGCTTGAGCATACTGCTGCTGTTGCCCTCCTTGAAAGGAGGGTTGCTGTGCCACAGGGGAAGAGTGCCAAAAAAAGGCTTCTTTATCTGTTTCTTGCCCTAAGAACCCTTAGCAGAAGTAGCGTCCAAGGTGGCACTGTACTGCTCAATACGCTGAAGGTGACCAACCACACCTGGGCCGAAAAGATCGGTGCCCAGGAAAGGCACATCAGCTAGTTTGTGCTCAGTATCTGCCGGAAAAGAGGAGAGTCTCAGCCAAACCCTGCGACAAGAGGCAACTGTGGCTGCCATCGAGCAAGCACAAGAATTCCCAATGTCCAGGGCTATCTGAAGCTGCTGTCTGGCAACAGCCCGACCATGATCCCAGACCTACTTGACCATGGTCTGCATGTCCGCGGGGATGTGTGGGAGGACTTCATCCAAAGACCCCAAGAGGGCATGGGAGAAGTGTGCCATGATGACGGCCGAACTTGCCTGACAAAGAACTAAAGATGAGGCCGCACAGACCTTCGGAGCTGAATGATCCAAGCGTTTGGATTCTTTTTCGGGAGGTCGGTCAGTGTCAGCAGAAAGTACAGTTACGTAAGAACTTACTGTAACAGTAGATCTTCGAGAGGAGCTCTTGCAGCAGGCTAAAACAATGAGGACTATGCCGCAGGCACTAGGACCACCCGGTGAAAAACTTCTGCCAGCAATACCAGCGGGGACCGCCCCCGACGTCGGTCAGGGTACAAGAGGGAGTGGACCCAGCTCCACCTCAGTTCTCCCGCCAGTACCCAGCAGAAGGCCTGACAAGAGAAGGAGGTGAAGCCCACCATCTAGAAAGGAAAGAAAATAGATCTGCACATTCCGAGAGGGAAGGCGGGAGGGAAGCAGCGCCTGCTGCAAGAGCTCCTCTCAAAGATCTACTGTTACGATAAGTTCTTACGTAACTGTACTATCTTACTTCAAGTGGGAGCTCTTGCATCAGGCTATTACAATGAGGACTGAATCCCAAGCAGTCCCACAGCAAGGAGGTAGCCGACCCCGGGAGGTGGAATATGTTGATTCCAGAGGCCCTAGGACAAAAGCCCTTGTAAAACCACTAGGCCGAAGCCAGCACGGCGTCTGGAGACGATATCCAAGCTGTAATGCTTGATAAAAGTATGCACCGAGTTCCAGGTTGCAGCCGCACAAATGTCCTGGATAGCGACATTCCGCATAGCAGCGAAAGAAGCTGACACTCGCCTGGTGGAGTGACCCCTAACCGGGCCCGGCAGGGGTTTATTACGATGCTCGTAGCAAAACGAGACACAACGGACTATCCATTTAGAGATAGTTTGCTTGGACACCGGTTGACCCAAGCGATGTGGATGCAAAAGCCACAAAGAGCTGCTCCAATTTACAGTGCTGAACCGTTCTGTTGAGGTAATACCTCAGGGTCCTGTGGACATCCAATGTGTGGAGGAGAGCCTCCCCTCTACTAGAAGGGGAAGGAAAATAAACTGGAAGATCAATCGACTGGTTAAGGGTCAATTCCGAGACCACCTTGGGAAGAAACTTAGGATTAGTTCTGAGGGAAACTCTTTCCCTATGGAAAACCAAATAGGGCTCTTTACACATCAGAGCCTGAAGCTCGGAAACCCTTCGAGCTGAAGTAACAGCAATCAAAAAACAAACTTTCCAAGAAAGGTAACACAGCTCACAACTCGCTGCGGGCTCAAAAGGAGGGAGGGTGAGTTTCTCCAACACAAAAAGGAGGTCCCAGGGTGGGACAGGGTCCCTAATGGGAGGTCTCATGTGTAGAATTCCCCTAAGGAAGGCATGCGCCACATCTAACTGCGCCAATGCTCTCTCTCCCACGAGAGCATGGTAGGTGGAAATTGGCCACATGTGCACCTTGATAGAGGAATAACTCAGGCCTTTCTCGTACAAAGAGAGGAGGTACTGTAAAGTGGAGTTCACAGGGCAAATGACGGCATCCAAATGTTGCGGCAATTCCCAAAGACAGAAACGCTTCCACTTCATGGCGTGAGTGGAGCGAGTAGAGGGCTTTCTTGCAGACGCTAAGACCTCCACCACTTCCAGGGAAACCCCGTATCTGTTTTGAGCTACGTCTGAAGGAACCAAGCATGAAGGTGCAGGGATCTGAGATCCGGATGGACCAGAGACCCTGGTCCTGGGACAGCAACTGCGAGCATATGGGCAGCGGAATTGGCGGTTCCTTGGATAACCGCTGCAGGAGTGGAAACCAAATCTGTCGAGGCCAGTTGGGGGCCACAAGGATCATCCGGGCCCCTTCAGCCTGCAACTTGAGCAGAACCCTCTGAATGAGAGGGAAGGGTGGAAAGGCATAAAGAAACCTCCCTGCCCAACAAAGGGATAACGCGTCTGGCCAAAAAACTCCAGGCGCATGCTCTCGAGAGCAAAACATTGGCAGTTTGGCGTTGCATGGTGACGCAAAGAGGTCCAGCTTGGGAAGACCCCACTTGTCGAAGAGCTGGTCCGCTACGGATTGTAGCAATTCCCACTCATTTGCTCTTGCCCGCGACCTGCTGAGGTTGTTGGCCAGATCATTTAGGACACCTGGAACATGCATTGTGGACAGCAGAATGCCCCGTTCCAGTGCCCAGTATCAGACTCTCATCGCCTCCCTGCAAAGAGGATAAGAATGAGTGCCTCCTTGCTTGTTGATGTAAAAGATGACCGCCATGTTGTCTGTCTGAATTAGAAGAGAGCCCGGTACCAGATCCTCCCGAAACGCCTGAAGAGCATAGAGGACCGCTCGCATTTCCAGCACATTGATGTGGAGGGACCGTTCCTCGGGTGACCAAACCCCCTGCGTTTGATGAACACCCAGGTGCGCCCCCCTGCCCAGGTCCGAGGCGTCCGTCGTTAGAGTCTGACCTGGTGGCTCCGGATGAAAACTGACCCCTTTCTCCAGATTGCTGGGGTCCAACCACCAAAGCAATGTTCTCCTGACTGGCTCCGAGATCCTGACTAGAGTGTCCAGGTCATCGTAGCATTGGTCCCACTGCACCCTGAGCATACATTGTGGGACTCTCATGTGGAGGCGGGCCAAGGGCGTGACAGGAATGGCCGCCGCCATATGCCCCAATAAGCTGAGGAAGTTCCGAGCCGGAACCCGAGGTGCCATAGAGATCCGTTCCGCCAACTGTCGCAAGCGAATCCCCCTGTCCTGTGGGAGAATGACCATGCCCTGGACAGAATCCAGGACCACTCCTATGAAGGCGAGCTTTTGGCTGGGCTCCGGGAATGACTTTTTTAAGTTCAGGGTGATCCCCAGCTCTCGGAATAGAGTATAAGTGTCTCCGAGAGAGCGTAAGAGGTTGTCCCTTGACAGGGCCGTAAGAAGCCAATCGTCGAGGTAGGGAAACACGTAATGTCCCATACGCCTCAGAGCCGCAGCTACCACTGCGAGGCATTTGGTGAAGACTCGCGGAGCGGAAGAGAGGCCGAACGGGAGCACCCGAAACTGAAAATGCTCCCCTTGGAAGTGGAATCTTAAAAACTTCCTGTGAGGAGGAAAGACTCCTATATGCATGTATGCATCCTGCATGTCGAGAGAACAGAGCCAGTCCCCTTGGTGCAGCAAGGGAAGGAGACCGTTAAGAGTCACCATCCTGAACCTTTTGTACTCTATAAAGAGGTTTAGTGGACTGAGATCTAGAATGGGACGAAGGTCCCCAGTCTTTTTTGGGACCAGAAAAAAGTGGGAGTAGAAACCCTGGCCTCGCTGCCCCCAAGGGACTCTCTCTCTATAGCAATCTTCTGCAGGAGGGTCTGTATTTCTCCTTCTAATAGTGGGATGTGAGAACGAGGATAACGGGAGAGCTTTGGTGGAGTATGTGGAGGAAACTCTGTGAACTCCAAGGTGTGTCCTCTCCGTACGACGTCTAAGACCCATTGGTCCATGGTAATAGACTTCCACCCTTCGAGATGAAGGGAGAAGCAGCCCCCAACCAGCTCCCCTTGAACTTCGGTCAGAGGGGGGGGGTGGAAGGGAGTCATTGTGCAGAACCGGGAGTTGGAAGAAAGGCCTGGGAGGACTTGGGCCCACAGGCGGAAGGTCCACCAGACTGCTGGTTTCCGGATCTTCTGCGGAAGCCACCTCTCTGTCCCTGCTGGTTTCCACGGGCTGAAGCTTGGTTGCCTGAGGACTTAAAGAAAAGGCCGTCGGTGGTGTGGACGTTGCTGGTCACCACGGTACATCTGGCGGACTGACCAGATCGACTTACCCAATTCCTGGAGACGGGAGATCAAAGCCTCCGTCTCCTGCCCAAACAAGACGGTACCCTGAAAGGGCAAATCCCGGATACCGGACTGCAGATCCTGGTGAAAGCCCGAGACTCTCAACCAGGCATGGCGCCGAAGGCAGACCTCAGAGGCAGCCGCCCTGGCTGCCGTGTCTGCAGTGTCATACGAGGCTCTCAGCACATGAGAGCCTACGTCTGAGCCCGATTGTAAAAGGGCCAGGAGCTCAGTCTTCTTATCAGAGTCCAGCATGGCCTGTGTCGGCTCAAGTCCCCGTTCCAATAACGCATTCTGATACTGTACCATATGCGCGAGGAAATTTAGGGAGCGAATGGAACATGTGGAGGCCGCGTAAACTTTTTTGCCCACCTGATCCAGGTATCGGGACTCCAGGTCGGGAGGCTGGGAGCTGAGGTGTTTCGGCTGCTGAGATTTATCATGGGCAGCCGTGATCACTGATGAGTCGGCCTGAGGGTGTTCTGCCAGGAAGGGTTCCACCCTCGGGGCCTTATAGAGCCTATCCGACTTCTTCAGAACTGCCGGGATGGAGGCCAGATGCATCCAGGTGGATCTTGTAAGATCCTGGAAAGTATCCACCAAAGGAGGAATAACCAGTGGCTTCGGCTCCTTCTGCCTCAGGTATTTAGCCAATCTCCGGAGTTCCGGATCCAGGTCTTCCGTGTCCCACTCGTTGGAAGCCTGGATGTGCCTCATGATGTCCATAAAGGTAGGATCGTCCGAAGGCGAGCGAGGCAGGTCCTTCTCTTCAGGGGAGCGCTTGAGACTAAGAGAAGAAGAAGAGGTCGATGAAGAAGAGGAGGATCGACTATCCGATTTGGAATAGTCTGATTCTACCCCATGACCATGCCTGCACTGACGTCGGTGACTAGGGGACAGACGACGGTCCGAAGACCGACTCCGGTCCCTGGACCGGCGACGGAGCAATGACCAACGTTGGTCAGGAGACCGACGTCGGGAGCGGTCTCGCTTAGTGTGAGAAGGGCTCCTGGAACGAGACCTAGACCGACGTTGGTCACTAGAAACCCTAGCGACATCGGTGGTCCTTGGATCTAGAGTGGGAACGAGCCCTGGAAGGGGGCGAAGGACGGCGCTCCGGTGACCTCAACGAAGAAGTCTCACCCTCCGGCTGTGGTTCTCCCGCAGGATCCGGAACCGGTGTCTGGGCCGGTGACGGGGAGGTCCGCTTATGGACCTGCCCCCACCAAAAGGAGAAAAGCTCCTTGAGCTCATCCTTGGAAAAAAATCTCAGCCGCATGCTGCGGAAAAGAAGCCTCCGGAGCGGCGGGACGCGAAGGAGAGCTCCCCTGAGGGCCCAGGTGGGAGGAGGACTTGGGCGACGGGGATGTCGGTATCTCTATGACCGACCCCGGGTCCTTTGCCCCTTCGACCGGCGTCGGTGTAGGGACCGACGACGGGGTGACGCCAGGGGGCATCGGAGAGTCCTTAGCCTCCGGAGGCGCGCCTTTAGCAGGCGGCGCCGGTGCCTTAGCAGGTAGGGCCGAAGCAGGTACCTCCAAGGACTTGGCGATGACCCTGAGCGGAGTCACCTTCGGCTTGGCTGGCTTCTCCCCCAATGGGCTGACCTTAGCCTGTAGAATCTTCAGCGATTCTCCAGACCCCGAAGGACAGGCCTTTTTTGGAGAAGGCCGCGAATGCGATCTGGACCGAGACCAGGACTGGTGTCGGGACCGACTATGCTCCTTGTTGTGCCACTTCTTCTCTTTTCTCTTCACCTCCGAAGAGTGCTGATCCATTTTCTGCTCTAAAAGGTAGGCCTTAAGGGCTTTCAGGCGGCGGATGTGGGTCCGGCTGGTGAAGGCCTGGCAGTCAGCACAATTGGCGGTGTCGTGGTCGGGTCCAAGACAGAAGAAGCACCGCCGGTGCCCATCCTTAGCAGGAATCTGTCGCCCGCAGTCGCACTTATTCAAGTGTTCAGGGGACACCGAAGCCCGGGAAGACATCGAACCTGGCCGGGGAGGAAGAGGGCTGACGTCGGTACTGGAAGCGGCAAACACCGAGCAAAAAAAAAACAAAACCGGGAAAAACTGGACAAAACGACGGCAGCAAAACTGACGTCGGTGTCAGTAAAACGAAGGATAACCGTCGAAAAAACGACAAAGTCTTGATAGAAGTTCTCCTACTCGCTGATAGTCGCAGACAGAAGCAAGCTTCATGTGCGGGTACGTGGCGGGAAATAACTGGGGTGGAGCTGGGTCCTCTTGTACCCTGACCCCACGCCGGGCAGGGCAGCGCCGGGTCCCCGCTGGTATTGCTGGCAGAAGTTTTTCACCGGGTGGTCCCAGTGCCTGCGGCATAGTCCTCAATAGCCTGCTGCAAGAGCTCCCACTCGTAGTAAGATCTGCCAGTACGCCTGAACACAGAGGTGGTCACCAGGCTCTCAGCTAATGGGTGCTCTGTGAACCCCGCATGGGACCCCATGGGCACCGTATACTGGTGGGCCATGCGGGCAGACGGAGCTGGACTGGAGGCAGGGCGCTGCCAAAGTTCTAAGGCCGGGCCAACTATGGCCTCGGTCACAGGAAAGGCCTCCATCAAGGTATCCCCTCTCTTGAGGATGTCCGTGAGAGGGTACTCCACCTTTTTCTGGATAGGTTCCAGGGGCATCCCTGTAGACTCAAAGATGAGGCAAAGAATGCCCTGAAAGAACGAAGGACCTTCCTCCGTTTCTAACCCACCAGTTGATTCGTCATCCCCGGGATGAGAATGTATGCCATTCTCATCCGAATCTGAGGAATCCAGATACAATGATCGACCACTCAGGTCACCTTTGACCCGCCGAGGGCAGTCCAGGGTGACAGTGACCAGAAGACACCGGGGAAGCCCAGTGTCTGGTCTATCTTCCTTAGAAGGAGCCCCTCCCACAGGATGCTTGGGTGGTGGTTCCATCACGATCGGTGAAGAGACTGGATTAGGCTGAACCGGAGGTTTCGCCAGCTCCCCAGGCAGGGGAGCTGACTTAATAGGCTCTGAAAGAGTCAGCTTCGGCCTGGGAGGTGAAACCCAAGTAATGGCCAGGGTAGAAGCCGGGGTCAGCCTGTGCCCAGACAAAATCAGCTGTTGCCACGAGGTCCTCATAGCACCGGAGTTTCTGCCAGAGCCTCTTCTCATCTGAGGAGGATGAGGATGACCGATGGTGTCACCTCTTTTTTGAGCGCTTGTGGCTCTTCCTTGGCCTGTGAGTTGAGGGGGTCCTAGACCTCGACCGAGATCAGACGGGCTGATTCGGTCACCCGGGAGACACCGGCAGGACTGGTGATTTCCCAGGGTAGGGGAACACTTCCTCGATGGGTCTCATCGGGGAAAGAAAGGGCCGGAGTCCGATTGAGAGAATTATCGACCGGAGTAGGCGACAATGGGTCTATCGGGTCGATGATTATTTCAACCTCGCCGATCGACACTTTGGTTGACTGGCCAGATGGCAAAGTCGAGAAGCCAGTGGCTGGAGAGGCAATTTTGACCAAAGTTGAGACTGCTGGTTCCTGGGACCAAGATCTCTCCCGATCCCAAGAACGTCTTCACCGAGATGAAGATGATCCTGAGTCCTTTTCCTGCCCACAGGACCCTCTCCCCTAGTCGGGAGAGACTGGCACAACTCTCGGAAGGAACCCGATAAGGTGGAGCCCTGGTTGAGTGGAACGAAGAAGCTCCCTGAGGAAGATTCCCTGGCACTAGCCGCTTCCTCCTCGAAGGCTTGCATGCATTCCAACTGCTCGGCGGATCCCGCGGCCGCAGAGATCGCCCACCAAGCCTACTCTGATTTCACCAGAGGGTTCCATTTTTCCGGCCTCCCCAACTTCAGGCATCCGAGATGGTCACTGAGGATGTTAGGTGAAATGCAAGACAAAAATCGCACTTTGAGGTGTCGTGGTCAACACCCAGGTAGTAGAGGCACGTGGTGTGGGGATCGGTGCACGACATTTTCTGGCTGCACGAAAACCAGCGGAATCTGGGGGAAGACTTGCCTTCCATAATCAAAGATAAGAAGTCACGATCGCTAATGTGAACTAGACAAATTTTCTGAATAACCGCAGGTTTTGAAGCCAGGGCCTACAAAATGTGGGAGCATGAAGGAGGCAACCTGAATCTTCCAGCGGAAAGGAAGATCTGGAGTCATGGGGCAGAGCCGAGGGTTATACTACCCGGGTGGGTGGGAGAAGCCAGCTTGAAGACTTCCGGCGATTCTTAAAGGGGAAAGGAACATGCCAACAAGTGTGGATGAACAACATATCCATGTTCCTAGAAATAAAATTGCCTTGTTTTACCTTATCTTGTGGTGCTGGGCCAGAGAGTACTGATGACTACTGCTGAGGGGGGCAGGCATGGAACAGCCTCAGCTCTGTGTTCTCCCTGGAGGCGAACAGGTCCTCCAGAGAGGTGCCCCACTGGAAGAACAGGCTGTGCACTACCTCTGAATGGACAGACCACTTGTAGGACGCCTCGCCCACATGGCTGAGGGCATCTGCCAACTGACGGCTCACGAGGGTCCAGATGCCGAGCGCTTCCCTGCACAGAGGCCAGGAGTGCGTGTCACCCTGTTTGCTGAGACAGTACATGGTCGTGGTGTTGTCCATTTGGACTTGGACCACTTGACCCCAAAGGAATGAAGCGAATGCAGTCAGCGCCGTCCATTGAAGATAAAGGGGGGGTGGCTCAGAGGTAATTTAAGGAAGTATTTTTCACAGAGAGGGTTGTGGATGCATGGAACGGCCTTCCGGAGGTGGTTGTGGAGTCAAAATCAGTGGTGGAATTCAAGCATGCATGGGACAGTCATAAGGCAATTCTAGGAGGTGGGGGCAGGAAGAAGTAGGCTGCTGGTTAACTAGGATCTGCAGCTTATCCAGTAGGTAGGGAAATGGGCAGACTGGGTGGGCCAAGCGGTCCTTATCTGCCGTCAAATTCTATGTTTCTATACTGCTCAGAGCTCCAGCAGGCTGATATGGCATCAGGATTCCTTGGGGGTCCAGAACCCATGGACTCTGTGGTTCCCCATGTGGACACCCCAGGCTGTGAGAGAGGCGCCGGTCTTCAAGACAGCTGTCGGCTTGGGGCGGAGAAACAGGATTCCTCCCCGCAGATGTTCCAGGATGGTCCACCATTGGAGAGCATCCCACATCATCTGGGTTACAGTGACCAGCTCGTCGAAATGGCCTAGACGCTGAGACCACTGGCTGCCCAGCTCCCATTGAAGAGGACGCATATGCCACCGAGCCCATCAGACAACAGACGTGCAGGCCGCCATGTAACCCAGCAGTCGCAGGAAGTCCCAGCAGGGTGCAACTGCCCAACCAGAAATTATTTGGCAATGGAGGAGAGAACCTTTTCCCTGTCCGCCGGGAGCCTGGCCCTGGCTCGGCAAGAGTCGAACTCTGCCCCGATAAAGCAGATCACCTGCGAAGGCATGAGTTCCGTCTTAGCCTCGTTGATCAGGAGGCCAAGGCTGTGGCAGATTTGGAGGGCCAGATCCCTGGACCTCTCTACCTCCAATCTGGAGGGACCCCGCTATGAGTCATTCGTTGAGATAGGGGTAAACTCTGACCTCTCTATGCAGAAGATGGGCCGACACCACTACTATGCATTTGATGAAGACCCTGGGGGCCGATGACAGGCCGAACAGCATAGCTTGGAACTCATAGAGGGCTCCCTCTACCCTGAAGTGGAGGAATCTTCTATGAGATGGATGGATCTGGACACGAAAGAACACATCCTGCAGATCCAGGGAACAGAACCACATGTTCTGCTTGAGAGATGGTATGATTTGAGACAGTTACCATCCTGAAGGTGTGTGACCTGAGAAACTGATTCAGGTTGTGCAGATCTAGAATGGGGCATCAGCCCTCCATCCATTTCGGGACCAGGAAGTACCTGGAAATGAACCCTGGGTTGACAGGGGGATCCGCAACCTGGGCCGCTACCTGCTTGTGGAGAAATTGGACAATGTCATCTCTGAGAGCAGACTGAGTGTGCGCAGATAACTTCTCCCGTGGGACACGGGCTCTGCTTGATGGGTACTGCTCGAACTCCAGAGGCAGTCCCTGGCTGATGACTTCCAAGACCCACCTGACCATTGTGACAGCAGACCAGATGGAACGGAAGTGGCAGATCCAGCCCCCATGGGAAGACCAGAGTGGTTGTGACGGGCATGGGGATGGCCGCCCCCATCCTGTCACTGCACATGCTTGGAGGAGGAGAATCCAGTGGGGGGACAGAGGAAGTCCCTCCCTCCGGGCTTACAGGCTGCTAGAGCCCCTGACTTAGGCTGAGGGTGCCAAGACTGAGCCTGCAGCTGCTGCCCAGACTGGCTCTGGTGCTGCTTGGCCGCAGGGGCAGAAGGCTGAAAGGGCTTCCTCTTCTGCTTTTTAGAACCCTGGGGTTCCTTCTGGGCAGAAGTAATGGAGTCCAAGGTGGCACTGGACTTCTCGATATGCTGGAGATGACCTTCAACTCCTGGGCCGAACAAGTTGGTACACAGGAATGCCTGGAATAGCTACTGCCACAGGTGAGAGCTGCAATCGGCGGGAAGGGTGGCCTGTCCAGAACGAAACTATCTTGCACTTTATATTGCAGCACTTTACCTTGAACTGCTGTATTTAGACTATTGCTGCTGTTAAAGAATGACCTGCCTTGTGCCTGCACATTATTACTCAAAGTGCACAAATTAGTACTGCTCTGGTTGGAGCGGGTTCGGCGGCGGAGCAAACGGAAAGCGAGCTGCTGAGAGGGTGGGGCACCTGTTTACTTTAAAAAGCCCTGCGCCACATGGTGCAAGCGCCGTGGCGTGAGCAAAGTGAGTGTTCGGTCACAAAACGCTGAAACACAGCGGGACTAAAGGTTGCCTTGGAGCTTTCTGCTTTGGTCTAGTTTGCTCTGGTGAGTAAGGGGAAACTTTATCATACTTGAATAAGATCAAGTGATAAATTCAAACAACATTAACGTGGTAAGACAGTCAAACTGACTACTCTCCAGGGCTTAATGAATCAGTATTTCTAGGAAACCTGGCAGTTGTCTTTGTGGTTATAACTTTAAAATATCTGTAAAACAAGCATGGGCATTTTAAGCATGGGGTAAATGTAACTTTATTAGGTTTCATAATGTATCCTGCTTTTAGTTATGTTTTTAAGCCTCATTCTGTTGACCTATCAATTACTGTAAGTCTGAACTATCATTCTGGGAACACTGGGCAAACACAGATGTCTCATTCCCCCAAGAGAAGAAACTCTTTTTACAAATCAGGAACATGGTAGTATTTAGGAAGGATATTGTTGTTAAATCCTATCTACATATTCAGAATAGGCAACATTTTTGCTTGTTAGCCCTACTCTTGGGGAAGGGGGGAGAGACACTGAAATAAACCCAGGTCCTTCATCCTCAAAATTAGTTATGACAACACTAGAAGTTTAACAACCAAATTGGACCTTATGAAAACGTGGGTAGTATAATATTTCACTTTAGTTGCTTCTTACAGGATTGCTGGTTTTAGGAATGACTGGACACCATAAGTAACTTCTAACAGCTCTGAGGTTTATAAAACATATATTAGATAGATCAGCAGGCCTCAGCAGAACTACTACTACAATCTGCTCGTGCAGTTTCTAAAACCCAGTTTCCACCCCAGACATACCATTGGCCCAAACATGTGCAGGGCGATGTGGACTAAACCATTCTACAATGTTACTAGGGTAAGTTACCATATACTACATCTCCCCTTCTAGTAAAATAAAGCAATTACCTTGATTTCGGTTTGCATATCAATGACAAATAATTACCAAGCAATATTAACATAATGGTTGAGTCTTACTTTGTGATGAGTTAGGGTCTAAAGTCACTGGTACTCAGCTTTGTTGAAATAAGTCTTTATCACTGACTTAAGTCATAACAAAATCTCTGAACCTCTCAGGAACTTTAAGCAGACGCCCTCTTCTGGTCATTCGAGTAGACTGAACACTGGGTACAGCCTCAGGACTTTCTGGCAAAGCGTCATTGAAAACAACAGGTTCCATCTCAGGTTGCTCATACTCTTGACAAGTGTCCTGTTCCTGGCTGTTGTCCCTGGATTGCACCGTTTGTGACAATACGGATTCAGTTGATTCATCTGCCTGTTGCTCTTCAGCCTCCAAAGCAACTGTTCGGTCTCCTCAGGTGTCTCCTGTTCTTGGTATCGCTGTCCTGCAGGTGTAATCACACTATAGGATCTTGGCTCATCACGGATTCTTTCCACTGTAGCAGGTTGCCACCCACTAGAAGTCTCTATGCATACCCTTTCCCCTTCTCTGAATGGAGTAAGTGGAGCTGCATTCCTGTCATAATACTGTTTCTGTCTTTTCTGTAGTCTTTTCAGACATTTATGTGCATCCTTTGGTATTTCAGGTCGCAGTGCCCTTGCACTTGCTGGTAATGTTGTCCTCAACATTCTGCCCATTAACAACTGAGAAGGTGTAAAGTTCAGTCCTGTGACTGGTGTATTTCTAAGACTGAGCAATGCGAGATGTGGATCGGTCTGACCTTGCATAGACTTCAGAAAGATTCTTTTTACTGTCTGGATCATACTTTCAGCTAAACCATTAGATTGTGGGTATCCTGGGCTGGAATAAGTTATTTTGAACTCCCTTATAATTGCTTCATTTCATGACTTGCAAATGGTACATGATCCACTACCAGTTCTTTTGGAATTCCATGTCTTGCAAATACAGCTTTCAATTTTGCAATAACTGTAGCTGCTGTCTTGTCAGGCATTCTGAGAACCTCAGGGTATTTTGAAAAATAGTCCACTACTATTAAGTAGGAGTGTCCCCTAAAGTCAAAAATGTCTGCACCAAGCTTTAACCATGGCATGTCAGGTATTTCATGTGGACACATTGGCTCTTTATGGTTGCTGGGTAAGAGTTCCTGACAAGGTCCACATGCTTCAACCATCATTTCTACTTCTCGATTCATGCCTGGCAATACATCACAGCTCTGGCTTGTGCCTTTGACCTTGTATTCCTTGATGTGCTGTGTGAAGTCTTTGTAGCATATCTGTTCTCAGCTCTTTGGGTATGATGATTCTTTTACCCACCATTATGAGTTCATTTTCTATGTATATATTGTGTCTCATGGGCCAATAGTGCTGAAGTTTGATGCTAACTTGTTTTTACCTGTTAGGCCATCCTTTGAGGTGCATTTCTTTAAGCAACTGTAACTCACTGTCCCTCTGTGTGGCCTGTTTTAGCCCCTCTAACATGCTGTCAGGCAGTGTTTCTGTTGCTTGGATTGAGTATATGACTTTTTCACTACTTAGATCAATGTCTCCCTCTGCTGGGTTTCTTGGTACTGCCCTGGAGAGAGCATCTGCAATCAGAATATCTTTTCCTGAAGTATGTTACCTCTATGTCATATTTCTGTATCTGTAACAGCATCTGCTGCAATCTTGCTGGAGCCTTTCCAATTGGTTTGTTCAGTATGGATTGTAGTGGCTTGTGATCTGATTGTATTTTCACTGACCTTCCATAAACATACTGATGAAATTTCTGTAGAGAGAACACAATTGCTAGCAACTCTTTTTCTATCTGTGCATAGTTTCTTTCAGTACTGGACAATGACCTAGATGCATAAGCTATTGGTCTGTCTCTTTGTAGTAGACAAGCACCTAGTCCATCCTTAGATGCATCTGCTTGGATTTCAATGTCCTCCTTTGGATCAAAGAATTTTAGTACTGGTGCACAAGAAATAGTCTCTTTCAGCTTTTGTAAGGCTTCTTCCTGTGCTGGCTGCCACTGCCACATGACATCTTTTTTGAGTAGCTGCCTTAGTGGTGCAGTGAGGTTTGCTTCATTCGGAATGTACTGCGCCAAGTATCGAGTCATTCTTAACAACCTCTGTAGTGCTTTTTTATCTTCGGGAAGGGGCATCTCGGCTATTGCTTCTACTTTGGCTTCATCAGGCCGTAGCCCATTTCCGGTTATGATGTGCCCCATGTATTTCACCTCACTCACCAAATACTGTATTCTGTCACTATTGAACTTTACATTGAGTTCCACTGCTCTGTCCATTACTTTTCGCAGAATATTGTCATGCTCTTCCTTGGTAGCTGCGGCTATAAGCATGTCATCAGCTATTACAAAAACACCTGGTATGTCCCGAAGTGTTCAGCATTTCTCTTGCTGGAATACTTCACTGCAAGACCTTATACAAAAGGAAGTTCAGTGAAATTTGTACCTTCCCATGGACTGTTGAATGTACATAGGTCTGCAGATTACATCTAATTTGATCTGCCAGTACCCATCTTTTTCACCTAGAATTGTAAAAACTTTTACCTGCAAGTTTACTCTGAATATCCTCCAATGTGGGGATGGAGAAATGATGTCTTCTGATAGCTTTATTTAAGTCTCTAGGGTCCAAACACACCCTGATCTCACCATTTTTCTTTCCAGTAATTAAAAGGCTATTTACCCATGTTGTAGGTTTTCTTACCTTGCTAATCACCCCAATTTGCTCCAGCTGTTCCAGTGTCTGTTTTAGTCTGTCCGTAATTGCATATGGGACTTTCCTGCACCCATGTGCCACAGGAGTAACATTTGGGCCAGTATGTATGTGGTAAACACCAGGGAATTCTCCTAGGCCTTCAAACACTGTTTTATATTGTGCAAGAAGTTCCTCTTTTGTGCTTGGTGGCTTGGTTTTAAGCACCTTTACTTTGCAAATCAGATCCAGGATGACACATGCCTGTTGACCCAGTAGGGAAGCTCCCGATGTATTAGTGACATAAAACTGCAGATTGGCCTCTCTGTCTTGTGTCTTACACTTTAGCGTCACTTCCCCTTCCGGATTAATTTGTGCTCCTCCATATGCCATTAGGATAGTACTGGTCGGCTTGATTTGTACCTTGCATGGAAACTGCGCAATCACTTCTTTAGTAAGTATATTGGCTTCAGCCCCAGTGTCCAACTTGAACTTAACTGGCTGTCCCATTATCTTCAAGGTAGTGTACCACCCTTCATCTGGTACTTGTGTCCGCACCGTTTCTTGTTTTCTTATTTACAGCACCCACAACTAGTGTTTCTACCCTTTGGTCATTTCTCATGAGGTTTGTTGGACTTTTGGACCTGCACATTTTTGCATAATGGTTGAGGCCACCACATTTACGACATTCTTGTCCATATGCTGGACAAGCCTTTGGCGCATGTCCCTTGCCACACCTCCCACACGTGTTTGATTTTTGTGCACGTGTCTCACGTGTTGGTAGCTGGCGGTCTGGTTTTCGGCCTGTTTTACCATCCTGCCTTGAACAATAATTCTTAAATGCTTCCATAACCTCAGCTGCTTTTTTAGCTTGTGGGTCAGCATACAATATATTGAGAGTATTGTACACCTCGAGGGCCTCATCCCCGATCGTGTATAGCAGGACTGCAATTTTCATTTCCTCTGACTTATCATCTAATCCCATAGCTGTGAAGTACAGACTTAATCTCTGTGCCCACCTTCTCCAGTTTTCTGCAAGGTTTCCAGTCAACAATAGTGGTGGAGATGGCTTAAATTGCTCCATACTGCCAAAAATACTTTGTTATACAGTCTTTTAGTAAGCTTTAAGTACCCACAAATACTGTCTTTTTGTTTCTTTTCTTGGCAGCACAAACTTTTCTTCTTTCTTGCAACTGCAGCACTGCAAGTTCACTTCTGACACCACATAATATTTCACTTTAGTTGCTTCTTACAGGATTGCTGGTTTTAGGAATGACTGGACACCATAAGTAACTTCTAACAGCTCTGAGGTTTATTCAACAAACATACATTAGATAGATCAGCAGGGCTCAGCAGAACTACTACTACTACTACAATCTGCTCGTGCAGTTTCTAAAACCCAGTTTCCACCCCAGACATACCATTGGCCCAAACACGTGCAGGGGGATGTGGACTAAACCATTCTACAATGTTACTAGGGTAAGTTACCATATACTACAGGTAGCCACTGAGAATCCTAATATTGTAGCAATTACTGAAACTTGGCTGACAAAATAAGTACACATGAACTGGAGCTCCCAAACTATTATTCCCACCAACAGGATAAGGAGGGTAAACCAGGAGGAGGAGGACTTATTTTGTATACAAGTTGGGACTTAGGACAAACACTCCTTTTTACAGGGGGTAATAGGTAAAATTGAATGTCTATTGGTACACATCCAAAAACTAAATTTAGTAATTGGTTTAGTCTAGTCCCCCCCCCCCCCAAAAAAAAGGTTAAAACTATCGAATTTCATGATTTGACTCAGGTTTTGCAAAAGTACACTATGGGCTTTGACTAGATTTTAATAGGTGATTTTAATGCTGCGTGGAATAAAACCAGAGGAAAAGTCCTATGTCACAGTCTAGCTCCACTGGCTTTAACACAAAACATTTATAGCTCAATCAGGGAGACACACTTACACAGTGAAGGAAATATCTTAGATTTAATTTTCACCTCAGAGAAACAACAAGTAATCTCCATCAATGTAAAAGATCCTATTTTTGGTGACCACGGCTCAATCTCTTGTATACGTAAAATTAAAGGACAAATTGGGCCTCCCATCCTGAAGGGCAGGGCTAAAATAAAACACATTATTAAAACATTACAGCAAAGCAAGACTGATGAATAGGTTGATTAATATAAAATGGGACATATGGTTTCTCATCCCAGAATTAGACTGGGCAATTGATGAAATTTACTCAGGTGTTTTTAGAAGTGTGTAATGAGCTTGCCCCTTTTAGAAACATTGTAAATAGGGAAAGCCATGTTCCATGGATAACCAAAAAGACAAAACAGGCAATAAGAATTAAAATAGGCTCTAGAAGAAAGCAAATAAAACTCTAAATGGGGATGACTGGGTACACTATAAAATGGCCTGAAATAACTTAAATACACAGATTAAGTAAGAAAAAAAATCTCACTATATAAAGGTGGATGAAAATATTGACCCACGAAAATTCTGGGCACTGATTAGGTGCTTCGAGAAGCCAATAGAAAATCGATTATCAATACAGATCCAGGAAGGAGGTATTTTACTGTCTTCGTTAAAATCAGCAGAAAAGCTGAATCAGTATTATACATTATTACAAGACATTACATAGAAACATAGAATTTGACGGCAGATAAGGACCGCTTGGCCCACCCAGTCTGCCCATTTCCCTACCTAATGGATAAGCTGCAGATCCTAGTTAACCAACAGCCTACTTCTTCCTACCCCAACCCCCTAGAATTGCCTTATGACTGTCCCATGCTTGCTGGAATTCCACCACTGTTTTTGACTCCACAACCGTCTCCTGAAGGCCATTCTATATATCCACAACCCTCTCTGTGAAAAAATACTTCCTTACATTATCTCTGACGCCCCCCCATCTTCAAATTGTGCCCTCTTGTTCTTGCACACCTCTTTTTCTGAAAGATGCTACCCTCTTGGACTTTGTTGATTCCATTGAGGTACTTGAAAGTTTCTACCATGTCCTCCCTCTCCCTCCTTTCCTCGAGGCTATACATATTAAGCTCTTTAAGTCTCTCTTCATATGTCTTCCAGTGCAGACCCTGCACCATTTTAGCTGCTCTCCTCTGGACTGCCTCCATTCTGCCTATGTCTTTGCGGAGATTGGGTCTCCAGAACTGCACGCAGTACTCCAGATGGGGTCTCACCAGCTGTCTGTACAGAGGGATAACAACTTCCTGTTTTCTACTGGTGATGCCTCTCCCTATGCATCCCAGTATCCCCCCAGCCCTCCTTACTGCCCTCTCACATTGCTTGCCCACCTTTAGGTCATCTCTGATATGACTACCCCCAGGTCCCTTTCCATTTTTGTTGTTGTTAGTATCTCACCCCCCATTGTGTACTCTTCCCCTGGGTTTTTGTTTCCCAGGTGCATTACCTTTCACTTCTTAGTATTGAATCTAAGCTGCCATACATCTGACCATTCCTCCAACCTTGCCAAGTCCCTTCTCATCCTTTCTATTTCACCTTGTGTATCAACTCTGTTGCAGATCTTTGTGTTGTCTGCAAAGAGACATACTTTTCTTTCTAGTCCCTCTTCAGTGTTGCTTATAGAGACATCGAAGAGGACCGGTCCTAATACTGAACCCTGCGGTACCCCACTAGTAACCCCCCTTTCTTCAGAGTGGACACCATTTACTATTACCCTCTGTGTCCTGTTCTCCAGCCAATTCTTTATCTAGGCTACCATCTTGGGACCCACTCCCAGGCTGGCTAACTTGTATATTAATGTTTTGTGTGGGACTGTGTCAAATGCCTTGCTAAAGTCTACGTAGGCCATGTCCATAGCCCCTCCCTGATCTACTACTTTGGTCTCCCAGTCAAAAAAATCTATTAGATTCGTCTGACATGACCTTCCCGCTGTGAATCCATTTTGCCTTGGGTCCTGTGCCCCTCTGGCCTCTAGGTACTCGACAATTCTTTCCTTCAGAAGTGATTCCATCATTTTCCCCATCATTGAGGTTAATCAAACAGGTCTATAGTTTCCTGTGTCTGCCCTGTTCCCACTTTTGTGAAGTGGAATCACATCTGCCCTCCTCCAGTCCTCAGGTACCACCCCATCCTCCCATGATTTGTTAAAGAGAGTAGTCAGTGGTGTCACCAGTTCTAACCTTAGTTCTTTTAGAATTCTGGGACGAACCCATCAGGCCCCATTGCTTTGTCCACTTTCAGTTTTAGGAGTTCTTTCAGAACCCTTTCTTCTGTAAATGGGCTGGTATCAACTTCTGTATCTATAGTGTTTTTATTGTTTGGTTTAGGTGCCTGCCCCTCTTCATTTGTGAATACTGAGCAAAAATATTTGTTTAGTATCTCTGCCTTTTCACATTCACCCTCTGCCCACCCCCCTCCCCTTTATTAAGCCTCACTATCCCTCCCTTGGTCTTCCTTCGCTCCCTGATGTACCTATAAAAGATTTTATCCCCCTTCTTAACTGAGTTGGCTATCTTTTCCTCGGTTTGGGCCTTTGCTGTTCTGGCTGCCTTCCCAGCTTCCTTTTGCTTTAACTGATACAATTCTCTGTCCTGCTCCTTCTGTGATTCCTTGTACTTCCTGAATGCTTTCTTTTTCTCTTGAACCTTCCCTGCCACCTCCTTTGAGAACCATAGTGGTTTCTTACATCATTTTGTTTTATTTTCTTCACACTAAGGCTTGTTGTCTCTGTGATGGCAGTTTTTATTATTCCCCATTGTTCTTTCACTCCTCCTTCCTGCCCATTTGCTAGTGCATTCCTTAGGCACTCACCCATTTTGGCAAAGTCAGCCCTCCTAAAGTCCACTACTTTTACCTTTGTATGGCTTGGCTCTCCTGCTGTGTTTATCATGAACCATACATTCGATGGTGGCTAGTTCTCAGATGGCTACCCACTTCTACATCTGTGATCCTCTCTCCATCTCCATTTGAGAGTACCAGGTCTAAGACTGCTCCTCTCAGTGGGTTCCAATACTAATTGTCTAAGGCATGCCCCTGTAGGGCATCTAGAGTACCCACTCTTAGAGTAGCTGCTGCAACTGCACTCCAGTTAACATCTGGCATATTCAGATTCCCCATCAGCAATATCTCCCTTTTTCTGCCATTCTAAGTATACTTTCTATCATTTCCTTGTCCATTTCCTCCCTCTGAGAGGGGGGTCTGTATACAACCCCTGTGCGGATTGTAGTGCCATTGCCGGTCTCCAAATTGACCCACAGTGCTTCTTCTCCTCCCTGTTTACCCTTTTGTTCTGTTGCTTGATTCCTTCCCTTATGTAGACAGCTACTCCTCCTCCTTTTTTACCCTCTCTGTCCCTCCTGTAGATACTGTATTCTGGTATGTTTATGTCCCAGTCATGGTTCTGTGTGTACCATGCTTCTGTGACTGCCACGATATCCAGATGTTTCTCCTCCATCAAGGCCACTAATTCAGGAAGCTTGTTACCCAGACTACGGGCATAGGAACTCATTGCTCTCCATTTTTTGATGGCTTTACCACTTGTAGCAGCATCCCCCACTGACCTTTCTACCTTGGTCTTTTCCTCATTTAGTACCCTGTTTTGTAGGGGAAGGCTGGGAAGTTCCTGCTGCTTATCAGTGCTTCCCCCCTTGACTAGTTTAAAAGCTTGCCAATGAAGCATTTAAACCGACTGCCCAACAGACTTGTTCCCTTCCTGGACAGATGCAGACCATCCTGCTAGTATAGGTTGGTATCCCTCCAGGTGGAACCCCAGTCCCCAATGAAGCCAAACCACTGTGCTCCACACCATTTTTTCAACCATTCATTGATATCCCCTCAAGGGAATAATGCAGAGACTGAAGAAACATAAGACTCTTGGCCTTTAGATAAACCAAAATTCAGGTTAAGAGCCATCACGTGAAGGGAGGTCAAAGAAGAGCTGAGGAAATTAAATCCCCATAAAGCATATGGCCTAGGCATTATTGAAAATAGGTTTTTACGTGACTCACTTGAAATAACGGCTCCAGTTTTAGCCAGGCTATTTAACTGAAGTCTCATAGAGAAAAAGTTCCCTGAGCAGTGGAAGAAAGCTAAACTGGTTCCAATTTATAAAGGAGGGTCAACCACTGAACCTACAGACTATTGACCTATAGCGCTGTTGTCCGCGATGTCGAAAGTCTTGGAGAGACTGGTGCAAAAACAGCTGAGTATGTGGAAAACAGCTCCTTAACTAGTTTCCAGTCTGGCTTTTGTAAAGGCCATTCCACGGACACCGTGCTCACCGACCTGGTGGATAACTTCGCCACACATTTGAATGACGATAGATCGGGAGGCACAGTGTTTGTGGATCTCTCCAAGGCCTTCGATATTGTGGACCATGGTATTCTGCTGCACAGGATGGCAGGAATGAGTGTGGATGGAGAAACACTACCATGGTTTCAGTCCTACTTGACATCTAGGACACAAGTACAAGTGGGGAGCTCTGTCCAGTCTGATGCCTGTTTAAAGAGGAGTCCCACAAGGCTCTATTTTGGGGCCCTTAATGTTTATAATATGTATAAATGGCCTGGCTAATATAAAAAAATATAGTAGTGTGAGAATGTATGCAGACAATATGGTCCTGATAGCCCATGGGAAAACTACACAAGAAATTAAATTACATCTTCTGACTGATTTCAATAGTTTAGAACATTGGTTACTCAACTCAAAATTGGTTAATAGTTAAAAAACTAGAACAATGGCCTTTTCCTATAAAGGTAAGAACAATCATGTCTCTCAGGATATGCAAATAAAAACTATTACAAATGAAACTTTAATTCAGGATACTTCCTATAAATATCTAGGAGTAATTGTAGATGAGCATTTGAAATGTAATCTACATATAGATACATTAATTTGCAAAACAAACAAGAAACTGGGTGCGTTTAGGAGATCAAGATAATGTACTGACCAAAACATGAGAATGAAAATAGTTACCCAAATAATAATGCCATGTATGGATTATGAAAGTCACATGTATGGGATGGCATGTAAAACAAGCCTTCGAAAATTAAACTTTATCTACAATAATTTGACTAGATTTATTTTGAAGTGTGATTGTCACACTCATCATTGCAACATGTTAAATTCCCTACAGTGGATTTCAATTGATCATAAAATAAATCTAAAATGGTTAAATCAGATTCATCAGGCTGTTCACTTAAAAACCCATAAGTATCTGACAGACAAATTGAATAAAATTGAATATAAATATAATCACAACTTGAGGGACCCTAGGAATAAATATCTACAATCAGGAGTGAACAACAGGTTTGGGACTATGTCGTTTGTTGCTAAGGTTACACAACTCTGGGATTCTTTAAAAAATAGTTTAAAAAAAGTACAGAGTACTAAATACATTATGAATGCTGTTAAATATGAATTAAGTACGAAATGTATGTGTAACAGTTGATCTGTATGTTGGTTTTGGACGGACTGTATGACCATGGTTGCTTGATGAAAGTTGATGGTATTATGTGTATTGTCATATTACTCAATTTTTAAACAAATGGTATAGTTGCCGTATTGGTCCTTTTAAGAACAGATCCAGAAAAAATGATTTGATACCTTTTATTGGACCAACACAGATGTTACACAAAAAAGAACAAAGTGCTCTAGCTTTCGGACCAACCAGATCCTTCTTCAGAAGCTTTACGGCAGTTATTTAGACAATCCAATACTATTAACAACCAGATAATGTAGAAAAAAAACCAGAAATAATTCTCATTGGTTGAACAAATACATTTAAAACATAACAGACGATTACGTCAGAGAAGCTAATTAACACCAGTATGCTTTTAGCTGAGAAGCCCCTGAAGGGCAAAGGTTATCAAGAATTACCAACAAGCAGACAGCTCTTCTCACATAAATTTTAAAATGCCTTAGTATGCTTCAAAAAAGCATTCTGGTGATAAAAAACCTTGGGATGCTATTCTGCCTAATACATGTAAGATGAGCTTACAACTTTTATTACAAGTGTCCTTGTGTTTTAAAGAACAAACAATGAAAGGCAAAATGCTGAAATGAGGCCTAATTACTCCTCCAGGTCAGGGACACTACAGACACTATGAGTGTAGTCCCAGTGGGCTGGGTCTCCTCCTCCGTAGGTCTCGGCAGGACCGAAGTCCTGAACAAAGAATTGTCAGCCTCATCAGTTGACAGTGGGTTGACGGGGTCGATGGCAATTTCGACCAAGTCGTCGTCCCACGTCTTAGCTGGCTGGCCTGATGGGGGCACCATGAAATCAGCGGCTGAGGTCGCAAATTTCAACCGAAGTCAAAACAGGAGACTCCTGGGACTGAGATCTCTCTCTGCCCCAAGAGCAACGTCGACACAACGAATCCTCTCTTGATCCCTTATCCTTTTTATGGGGCAGGAGATGTGTGAGCTGGATGGGCCCTCCCCTTTTGTCAGGAGAGACTGGCACAACTCCTTGAAGGAGCTGGAGAAGGAAGAGCCCAGTTTAAGTGGAACAAAGACCAAAACTGAAGAGGACTGCTCAACGGCGCAAGCCACCTTCTCCTTGAAGGCCTTCATTTGCTCCAGTTGTTCCGCAGCAGACCCCATGGCCGCAGGGATCACTTGACGGGTGTCTTTGGATTTGACCAGTGGGTGCCACTTTTCCGGTCGTCCGAGCTGCAGACGTGGGAGATGATCGTCTAACACTGCCAGATGGAACGCGTGACAAAAGTCGCAGGCCTGGGTATCATGGTCATGGCCCAGGCAGTAAATGCATGTGGCATGTGGGTCGATACAAGATATCTTCTGCCTCCAAGGACACCGGTGAAAACCAGGCGAGGACTTGTCCTCCATCGCGGTTGCTATAGTAAATTTACACGGAGAAACTCTAGCCAGTTTAATTTTTGGAATTTGTCCGAAGGATTAAGTGCCAGGGCCTACTCAACATGGGATAGGTAAGGAGGGAACCTTAATCTTACAGTGGAAAGGAAAATTTGGCGTCAAGGGCGGAGCTGAGGGATATACCACCCGGGTGGGTGGGAGGAGCCAGCTTTCAGACCATCTGGCAAGATTTAAATGGGAAAGGGACATGCCAAACAGTGTGGACAGAACAACATATCCATGTTCCTAGACAAGCCATTGAGGTAGTCACCCCGCAGGTTCATTCCATGCACAGGACCAGGAAGCTGCCTACAGCACTTCTGGTAACACAATGTAATACAACTGGCCAGCCAGTTGGACAGGCCTTATTTAGATACTGGTGAGACCACTAGTCAGGGGCAAAAGCAATAAACAGTTGAAAGGTTGTGTGATCTAGGTACCAATGCAGCTTCCTTTGGATGTCCAGTGTATGTAAACGATGCTCTCTGTCGGAGAGGAAAAGTACACAGGAAGTTCCACTGTATGATTTAGTGCTGGAAAAGTGGAAACCAAATTTATGGGCTAGTGAGGCACCACCAGAATCAGGGTGGCATGCTCAACCCAGAGCTTGACCAGAACCCTCTATGTTAGAGGGAATGGTGAAAAGCATAAAGAAACCTCCCTTTCCAAGACAGAGAATGTATCTCGACAAAAAACTCCAGGCCCTGAAGCAAGTGAGCAGACATGCAGTATTTTTGCGTTGTATGGAGATGCAAACAGGTCTATGTCTAGATTACCCCATTTTTCGAAGAGGCCGTCCACGATGGAGTCAGAGTTCCCATTCGTGGCGGTGGCTGAGAGGTGGCCTTGCTTGTTGAGGGCAGCGAGACCTCAGGTTAGTCCGTGGAGCACTCCCACTCTTGAGATTTCTCCTTGTGGTGTTTCTTGGAGGGAGAGGATTTCTCGGAAGAGGACTCTCTGATGCAGTCCATTTACTTCTCTAATGAAGCTAGGTGGACTTTTAGAAGGTGGGCCTCCAAAGCCTGCTGTCTTCACTTTTTGGTGGCCTGATTAAATGTTTGGCACTCCGAGCAGGATAAGACAGGATGGTCCGGGCCCAGACAAATCACGCACTTCAGATGACTGTCCTTATGGGAGATTTGCGTGCCACAGGACGAGCACTTCTTCTTGGGTGAAGACATTAAGCAACTGTAGAATTCGTAAGAAAACATTTAGCGACAGAAAAAACAATCCGACGCATGAACAAACACGACGGTCGCTGTATGGAAGTCTGCAATGCGACGGCGGGAAAGATCTAGAGGGCGAGCATGGGGACCGGCCATTATGTACGGCCACGCTGACGTCGGGTGGGCGGTCTCCCATTTGGGATTGCTAGAAAAGTCTGCTGTGCGGCCCGATGCCAGATGGCGCCAGTCCAATATGTAATGACCTACTGAAGGAACCCTCTCAAAGTAAGATCTCTGATTATCTCCACTACGTCAGATCATTGCCATCAGGAAGGCACTCGAGCTTCACTCTCATGCCCCTGATGTCAACAATCTAACTCACAGCTCGTTTCTCAATGAAGGGGGGTTAATAATTCTATATGAGGCTCTCAGACTGCTGACAGCCAACCAGACTGCAGCATTTCTTCCACCATTTTTATGATTCTCCTTTATGTTGTACTTGTGTGAGTTCATTCAAGTTTGAAGGAGCCACCCGGTTTCCTCCACATAGTTTGTATGTGGACACTTCTTGCACTGGATGAAATACACAACATTCTGGGATCCGCATGTAAAACTCCCCTGCTTCTTGAAGTTCTTGTTTTTTTTTTTGGGGGGGGTTGATAAAGTTTAAAGTGGAAATGTGCTCACATGTTTTACATTAAGGAATACTGCAGTGTTCTGTTTTGGTAAGGTATAAGTTTGCTCCTGACGATCAGGTTGGATAAGTTAGGTGGTTGTTTGAAAGTTAGTAAAGGTTCCTGGAAAATATATTTCAAGGCGTCATCATCGCTGAATACTGGTTGTAGGTCTAATTTTTTGTAGGGGCTACAGAACAGGGCTGTATGTAACAACCAAGGGTGGCCAGCTGGTGGTGGTCTTTTATACTGTAGTAGTTGTTCTCTCGGCCTAAGTGTGGAACGTTTCACAGCTCTATCAATTTCTCTATAGAAGCGTCCCTGTTCAGCCAATGTTTTTTTCCAATGTGACAAGGTGTTTATCTCTCTCCTCCTCACTTGAACAGATTTGGTGTTATCAAAGCACTTCGCTGTATGTTACAGATTTTTTAGTGCCTAGCGTGATTGCTGTTTTCATGTAGGTATCTCTATCTGTCTGTTGGTTTCCTGTAGCCACAGGTCTGTAAGGTTCCATCTTTGATGGTAACTGTGGTGTCAAGGAAACTGATGTTGCTGTCAGTACTCCAGGGAAAGTTTAATGGATGGCTGGAGAATATTAAATTCCTGATTAAATACTTTAAGTGCTATAAGTACCTTCTGAGCAAATTATAAATATATCATCAGTGTATCAGAAGAATGCGAGTGGTTTGATTTTACATTGTCTCAGGAAATCCTTTTCGAAACTGGCCATGAAAAGGTTGGCATATTGTGGAGCCATCCTGGTAACCACTGCTGTTTCTATAGTTGGAACACAGAAACATGGAATTTGAAAGCAGATAAGGACTGTTTAGCCAACCCAGTCTGCCTATTTTTCCCTATCTCAGTATCACCAAAAACCTTTATTGATCTATGGTTCTTTCTCCCTCCCGTCTTCTTTTCCACTAAGATTCTTTATGTTAATCCTATGCATTCTTTAACACTGTATTCACCCCCTCTACCTCTGCTGGAAGGCTGTTCCAGGAATCCACCACTCTTTCTGTGAAGAAATGCTTCCTCAATCTTTCCTGAAACTACCCCCTCCAGTTTCATAGCATGTCCCCTTGTTCTTGAGCTTCTTTTTTTCTGAAAATACTTCCCTCTTGTACTGTACCTTATTTACCCTTGTGAGGTATTTAAAGGAAAGTTGTCTTAATCGTAGACTCCCCACCCCCCAAAGCCTTACTCCCCGATCAGGGGGTTCACAAAGAAAACACCTTTTTGTTCAGGTGTTTTAACTTACTGTATTTTAGTTTTAAAAACTCCAGGATTCCGCAAAATGCTGCATGCTGTCAGGTTGCCTGAGTTGATGGGTGTGGAGCCTGTGGGAGCGGCTCAGGCCATCAGTGGACTCAGGAGGAGGATTCACCTCTGATGTTGACACCAGGCTGACACTGCCGAAAGTGCTCTGTGCACTAAGTCACACTGCACATCAATGCTGGTGGTGTCCTCCTCTCACCAACAGGCATCCTCAACTCTGTCTCCTCCTGTGGTCATGCTGGGGGGGGGCGGGTGTGTGATAATGAGGTTCAAAACCACCCCTCCCTAAAGGGAAAGAGCATCTGCTGGGGTACACAATTTCCCTTCTCTGGCCAGCCCCCTGATGACATCGGCTTGTTCCCAAACTCAGGATGCCAGCATTGTTGGCAGTTCATCCAAGGGTTCTACAAGAACCGAGCATGGTGCTAGCTGCCCTCTGGCAACACTGTTTAGCACCTCACTGGAGATGTGGTGGTTCCAAAAGACTGGAAGAGGGCTGATGTAGTCTCTCTGCACAGTAGCAGGGAATAGGCTAGCAGCTACAGACCAATCAGTCTCATATCAGTGGTGGGGGAAATGAATGGAGACCCTGCTGAAGGAGAGGCTACTGGAGTGCCCAGAGGCAAATAGGCTGCAGGACCACTAGCAGCATGGTTTCACAGGGGGAGGTCAGGGCAAACAAATCTCAGATTTCTTTGACTGGGTAACTAGGGAGGTGGATCAGGGGACAGCAGTGGATATGACCTATCTGGACTTCAGTAAGGCCTTTGACAGTGTGCTGCACAAGAGGCTCAGAAAGAAATTTAGTAACCTGGGGTTTGTGGAGAAAGTGGTAAGCTGGATATCAAAATGGTCAAAAGATAGGAGGCAGAGGGTGGTGGTGGTGGTAAACAGCAGTATCTCAGGAGATAGGAGAGTGACCAGTGGAGTGCCTCGGAGTTCAGTACTTGGTCCTGTCCTCTTCAATGTCTTCAGAAGTGACACTGCTGATGAACTGGAGGGGAAGGTGTGTGTCTTTGCACATGGCATAAAAATATGCAACAGGACAGACTTCCAGAAAGGAGCAGAGAGAATGCAGAAGGATCTGGAAATACTGGAGGAGTGGTCTAGGGTGTGGTAACTGGCTTTCAATGCCAAAAAGTGCAAAGTCACATGCCTGGGGCAAGAAAACCTGGGGGCTGTATATAAGATGGGGAGAAGGTACTTACAGTTACCAAGCAACAGGGGGACCTTGGGGTAATCACATCTGTTTATCTCAAGGTGGCAGGGTAATACAAAAAGGCAGTAGGCAAGGTTAGGGGGATGCCAGGGTGCACAGGGCCGGGGAGTTCCAACAACAGATGAGAGATGGTGGTGTCACTGTATCGCTCACTACTAAGACTCTACCTGGAATACTGTGTCTAGTTCTAGAAGCTGCACATCCACAAGGACATTGACAGGATGGAAGCAGTCCAGAGGAGGCTACCAAAATGGTGCAGGGGTTGCATGGGAAACCATATGAGGAGAAGCTCTGGGAGCTCAACATGAACTTCCTGGAGGAGCGCGAGAGGAGGCATTACTGAGACCTGTAAGTACCTCTTGTAGGTGAACAAGGTACAGGAGGGTAAGTCTGTTTCAGAGGAGGATGAGCACCAGAACATGAGGGCATGCAATGAAGCTTGGGGGGAGTTTAAGATGGCCGTAAGGAAATACTTTTTCCACAGAAAGGGTCGTGGATGCCTGGTCAGCCTGCCAAAGGAGGTGGCGAGGGTGAAAACAGTGGGGAGCTTCAAGCATGTGTGGGATAGGCACATGGGCATAGAAAGTAGACAGAAGGGGGGGGCACCAGTGACCAATTAGTGCCCAGGGTGTAGTAATTCGGCAGGGAAAAAACAGGGAAACTAGATGGGCCTACCGGTCCTTTTCTGCCGACAAATTTTATGTTTCTGTGTAGTCCTAGTGCTGTGCCAACAGGCTGGCTGAATGTAACATTTCAATATACACAATGGGGGGGGGGGGTTAATGGATTTTCCCTGTCTATAGTCTGTGACAGGGTAGAATAGGACCCTGTCCCAGTTTTTACGGAGAAAGTGCTTGAATGCAGGGGTCTATTCTTTCCTTTTCTGTCTCTTCTCTGTCTGGTTGCGCAACCAAATTTTCCTGTGAGACTTCTGACTTGAGCAACCCGAACAGTCTCGCAATTCTTTGTCTCTCTGTCTCTCAGTCCTCTCTTGCTGTCTGTCTTTTCCTCCCTTGCATGTCCACTGATAAAAATATATGCAAATCAATATGTGGAAAGGTAACTGATATTGGCAGCCCTTTTGTTTAGAAAATATATAGTGTTACTGTTGAAATATATATATTTCTCAATATATTCTCGATGCCCTGCAGGGGGCATGCCTCAAACAGCTAAAGTTGGAACCCACTCGAGAGGGAGCAATCTGAGACCTGGTACTCTCAAATGGAGATGGTGAGAGGATCACAGATTTAGAAGTTGGTAGCCATCTGAAAACTAGCGACCACCGAATAGTGTGGTTCATGATACATCTGTAGAGTCAAGCCATACAAAGACAAAAGTACTGGACTTTAGCAGGGCTGATTTTGGCAAAATGGGTGAATGCCTAAGGAATACAATAGCAAATGGGCAGGAAGGGGGCGCAGAAGAACAATGGGAGAAAATCAAAACTGCCATCACAGAGGCTACAAGTCTTTGTGTGAAGCAAATAAACAACAAAACGAAGTAAAAAACCACTATGGTTCTCAAAAGGAGGTGGTGGGAAAAGTTAGGGAGAAAAAGATAGCATTCAGGAAGTATAAGGAATCACAGAATGAGCAGGGCAGAGAACTGTACCAGTTAAAACAGAAGGATGCGGGGAAGGCAGTCAGAATAGAAAAGGCCCAAACCGAGGAAAAGATACCCAACTCTGTTAAGAAGGGGGATAAAACCTTTTATAGGTACATCAGGGAGTGAAGGAAAACCAAGGAAGGGATAGTGAGGCTTAACAAAGGGGAGGGGTGGTGGGCAGTGGATGACAGTGGAAAAGCAGAGATACTGAATGAATACTTTTGCTCAGTATTCACAAAAGAAGAAGAGGGGGAGGTACCTAAACCAAGCAGTAGAAGCACTCTGGACAGGGGGGTCGATAACAGCCCATTCACAGAAGAATGGGTCCTGAAAGAACTCCTAAAACTCAGGGTGGACAAAGCAATGGGGCCTGATGGGATTCACCCCAGAATTCGAAAAGAACAAAGAAGAGACCTAGTGACGTCAGCAACTACCCTTTTTAACAAACCATGGGAGGATGGTGTGGTACCCAAGGATTAGAGGAGGGCAGATGTGATTCTTCTTCACAAAAGTGGGAGCGAGGCAGAGGCAGGAAACTACAGACCTGTTAGTTTGACCTCAGTGCTAGGGAAAATGATGGAATCACTTCTGAAAGAAAGAACTGTTGAGTACCTAGAGGCCAGCGGGCACAGGACCCGAAGCAGCATGGATTCACAATGGAAAGGTCATGTCAGACTAATCTAATAGATTTCTTTGGCTGGGTGACCAAAGTAGTAGACCAGGTAGGGGCTGTGGACATGGCCTACCTAGACTTTAGCAAAGCATTTGACACAGTCCTACACAAAAGATTAATAAACAAGTTAGCCATCCTGGGAGTGGGTCCCAGGGTAATAGCCTGGGTAACAAACTGGCTGACCAACAGGACGCAGAGGGTAATAGTAAACAGGGTACACTCAAGAAAGGGTGGTTACTAGTGGGGTACCGCAGGGTTCAGTACTGGAACCGGTCCTCTTTAATGTCTTTATAGGAGACATTGCAGAGGGGCTAGAAGGAAAAGTATGTCTCTTTTTTTTTTTTTCAAATTAAACAAATTTATTGAGGTCTGGCTCATACAGATACCATGAAAAAACAGAGAATTGTAACACAGGCGTCATACATGCAACAAAATAAGGAAGTAATGTACTGTTCCTCTTACTTATTTTACTACTAAAAAGCCCAAAGTCCTATATGTAAGGCAGAACAGAAAATGGAGTACAAAATTCATCCCTCCCATCTCCCGTCCCTCACCCACCCACCCCGCCACAGGAGGATGAAGGCAGTAAGAGCAAAAGCTCCTGGCCACATCTGATCGGTATGGTGCCTTGCTGCAGCAAAGCAGTAAATATCATTTAAACTGTCAGCAATGCGTAAAGGGGTTCCCACAGGGAGTCAAACTTGGTCTTTTTATTAGACACGCTTGCAATGAGGCGCTCTACTTGTAGAGCAAACATTATTTCTTTATACCATTCAAGGTATGTGGGGGTACTGTGATCTAACCAGTGCCAAAGGATTACTTTTTTGCACAGGCAGTGATGAGAGCCATGTGTGGTCTCTGATTTCCAATCAACTTGCCAGCGCTGTCTCCAATTATACAGATATATTATATATATTTAACAGACCTCACCACCAGAGGCAGAGGAGTTGCAATCTACACCGCCCCAGACTTACATTTCTCTGTTACACTTGCTAAAACAGAGCCCCAAGCGTTTCAACTGCTCATGCTCCAACTGTCTCTCCCCTTCTCACTCCCTATTTATGTTGCTGGTGTACACTGCTGCCCTGGAACCCTGCTGCAACTGTCACCGACCTTCTAAGGCACCTAGCCTCCCTAGCCCCGGCTGGTGAACTTTATATTATGGGGGATTTTAATCACAACTGGCCAGCTCCCTTATTTAACAAAGCTCATTCAGAGAGAACAGCCCTCAATCTTACCCAGGTCATCTCGGAAACAAAAATGTACAAACCATAAAACTGGCAATCACTCCCTAATTGACTGGGCTCTCACCTCCCACCCCCACCGTGTCATCAAAGCTGGCCTACCACTAGACTCTATAAGCGACCATCACATTACCTACACAGTCCGCAAAATCAATCGCCTTAAATCCCCTCCCAAATTTCTACTACAACGGTCATATAAATCACTAAACCTTACCCCCCTTCTGGAAGAACTAGCTCATGCAAACTGGGGTCATCACCATAGTAATTATAACATGGATGATGCCCTTACACATTCCAGAAACACCTTCCTCAGCGTCTGGGACAATCATGCCCCCATGTGACGCATCAGGGTCCGGGGACACACCTTCCCTGGATTTCCCCCTAACAGCATGCCAAAATGCCCAGGACAATGCGTGGAAAACTTACAAGTCTACACTCCTCCCGGGTGATAACATCACTTACCGCATGCTCCGTAACAAGTGCACCAAAGCCACCCGACTAGCCAAAGCCTTTAACAACACCTTCAACGCCAATCTACGTAGGCCATCAACATTTTGCAAAGTTATCCACTCTCCCTCCCCCCAATCGACAAATCCCACGCCCTACTGTTCTCAAATGGTATTCTTCTCTCAGACCCACTCGCAGTTGCCTCTGAGTTCAACTCATACTTCACCACATGTGCTACTACTCTCCTTGCCTCCCTTCCAGCTGTAGCACTACCCACCCACCATGCTGAAGCTACCAACTGCCCCGGTCTGAACACATTCTACTACGGGAACATCTCTCCTACGGAAGCTCTAGATGCCCTTCTCACCCTTAACCCCTCCAAGGGAAAGTCCCCTGACGAGATGGACACCAAACTCCTCTACCTATCTGCCCCAGCCATTGTAACTCTACTAGCCGCCCTTCTAAACCTATCGTTTGCCTCTGAATCAGTTCCTATGGAGTGGAAGTACGGCATAGTCCTACCACTTCCAAAAGGAGGGGACCCCACCACCATGGCCTATTACCACCCTATCTCCCTCCTCCCTGCCCTCGCGAAACTTCAGGAGCACCTTGCACTCTCACAACTCTCCAACTTCCTCTTGGAATCCAACTTTTTCACTCCCTTCCAGTCCGGATTTAGGAAGAACCACTCTACCGCCACTTCCCTCCCAAGACTCTCTGACACCATTCTCTCGGGGATGGACAAAGGTTTTATTACATCAGCCATCTCTGTTGACTTAGCCAAAGCTTTTGACACTGTCTCCCACCCCCTGTTGCTATCCTGCCTCTCTGAAGCTGGTTTATCCGCAACTCCACCAACTGGTTCAGAGCCTACCTGCAAGGCAGAACTCAGTCTATAAGAATTGCTGATTCCACCTCACCTCCACTCCCAATAGATAATGGTGTTCCCCAGGGCTCAGTACTCAGCCCCATTCTCTTTTCCATCCTGCTAAATGACCTGCCACAAACCAATTCATCTACCTTTATTCACATGTATGCAGATGACACAGTCCTCTTTACCTCTGGCCGGACCCCCGAGAAGGTTGCTACCAGTCTACAGGCTGATTTCAATAAAATTCAGCTCTAGTATAGCTCCCACAAACTCTCCCTTAATGCCAAGAGGACAGTCTCCATGACCTTCAGCACGCACTAGGCAGAGACTATCCAGGCTTACCACACCTCTGAACTTCCACACCCTTGACGGAACAGTCCTTGAGGACGTGACAACTTTTAGGTACCTAGGTGTCTGGCTTGACTGACACCTATCCTTCTCTGCCCATGTGGATGCCATCCTGATAAAAATGTGCCCAAAGCTCTGCGCTCTCTACAGGAACTGCAGTAGCCTCCCGCTACCTGTGAGATGCGAAATTGGTGGTGCAGCTGGTTTTGGCCGAACAACCGGTGCCGGTTTCGGCTCCTCGATAACCACGAGGGGTTGTTTCAGCCATTCAGGTGACAGCCACTTAATGGCGGGGAAAAGCGTAGTCGGCTTGCTCCCGGACAAAAGAACTGCTGCCGTTACATCCTCGTAACAGTAGCGCAATTTGCGCGAACCTATCCTCCGAGGAGGACGATGACGAGGATGAGTGGCGCCGCCGCTTCCCTTGGTGCCGAGACCGAGACCGCCAATGTCGGCGGGATCGGCTGGACCGAGAGGAGGTCCGAGACCGAGACCCTCGGTGTTTCTGAGGGTGGCTCTGGGAGGGAGCGGGGGAAACCCGTTCCTCCCCGGGCTCAGGAATCTTAACCGGGGACTCCGGCACAGGAGGCACAAGCAAGTCCTCGGTTTCTACCAGAGGAACCGGTGAAGAAGGGTTGTCAGCTTCTCCAGTCGACAGCCCGTCCAACAGGTCGAGAAAAATCTCGACTGCGTCGATGGGTGTCTCGGCCGACTGACCTGACGGGGACACCGTGAAGCTAGTGGCCTTAGCCGCAACCTCGACCTAAGTCGAGTGTTGACTCTCCGGGGAAGAGGACCTCTCCCTGCTCCCTCGAACGTCGATGGTGGGACTTACCCTTAGAGTCCTTTTCCTTGGACCGATAGGATGTCCTGATGGCCCCTCTCCCTTAGTAGAGAGGGACTGACAAAGCTCCTTGAAAGACGCCGAGTAGGAGGAGCCCAAGGAGAGCGGGATAAATGCCGTGACCGAGGAAGAAGAAGATGCGGCCTGGGCCGCCTCCTCCTCGAGGCGATCATTTGCTCAAGTAGCTCAGCCGAGCCCACCGCCGCGGACACCGCCCAACGGGCCTCCTTCGACTTTACTGGAGCAATACGTCCCTCAGGGCACCCAAGTTGAAGTCTGGCAGCACGATCTTCAAGAACATTGACCGAGAAGGACTTGCACAATTCGGAGGCCTGCGGATCGTGATCGAGCCCAAGGCAGTAAACGCACATGGAGTGCGGATCAGTCCAAGACATCTTCTGCACACAAGGGCACCGCCGAAGTCCGGGAGTCGATTTGTCCATCGCAGCCGTGAAGGAAGAAAAAGACCGAAGTCTTTTAAACTTTAGAATAAGTTTCGGTTTAACTGGAGAGTGTGGATCCAGGCCTAAAACGCAGAGCGCTAAGGAGGGAACCTGAGCTTCCAAGCGGTAAGGAAGATCAGGCGCCATGGGGTGGAGCCGAGAGTTTTACCACCTGGGTGGGTGGGAGGAGCCAGTTTGAAGACCTTCCGGCAAGATTTAAAGTGGCAATGAACCTGCCACTAAGTGTGGATAGAACAACATATCCATGTCCCTAGAAATGATATTACCTACCTTCGACTACTGTGATGTAGTCTACAGTGCCGCTCCCAAGTCTACCCTATCCAGACTGGACCACCTCTTCAATGATTTCTGCCATTTTGCCCTTGATGCCCCCCTCGCACCCACCACTGAGAGCTTTACCATTCATTGGCCTTCCCCTCCCTTGACAGCCGGCGCCTACTCCATAGTGCTAAATTTGCTTCTAACCTCTGGCTCGGGTCCCTTCTACCTTACCCTGCCTCCTCTCTATTATCTCCTCCAACACCCTCTCGTGCCCTTAGGTCTGCTGACTGCTGGCTATTGGTACTCCCTCACTATAAGACCACTGCAGGCCAATCGGCCTTCTCCTACCATCTCCCAAAGCTCTGGAATGACATGCCAGTCCAAATCAGTCACTCCTCCTCTAGGCATTCCCGATCCTCTGCCCTGACAAACCTCTATGCATTAAATTGCTCATGTATCTGACCTCCTCTTCCCCCCTCTACCTGCCTAACCCACTCTTCCCCCCACATCTTACTCCTTATTCCTTCCCCACTGCCCCCTGCTAGATACCATGTGGCCTGACCAGCAGCTTTAGCTACGGCTATAAATGCTGGCATATATACACCAACTTCCATACTTACCCCCTACTGCACTTCTAGCCTTGTCTCTCTGTCTAACATGTTACTTGAAGATTAGTGGCTATCAACATTGTATTGTGTAGACATAATCCAGGTAATAACCCAGTTCTATGTTCTACCATGGCTGACTGCATAGTATTGTGTAAACCTAATCCATGTTGTATCACTTTTTGATGTAGCTTCCCCCCATGCATGTAACCCATTTTACCCTTTGTCGTTGTAAATCCTTGTACAATGTTACTCTCATTCCATGTGTAACCCCTAGGTGGCGCTATCCCAGGGGCTACTACCCCTGCCTGCGTGGCTAGTTGCAGGTTAAAGGGCCTGGGTACTGAAACGGGTGCCTCCACCCGGAGGTCAGGGTTGTTAGTGGTCAAGCTATCATGGGCACAGCCCTCTGGGACACTGCAACTCCCCCTATTTCCCTTCTAGTGGCCTGACCAATACACAATAATCACTTTCACAATGACCCTTATTCACCAGGCAATTACCCACACTGTTTGCACTTACCACCAGGGCTGATTCCTATGGCTCGACCCTGGAGACCCCCTGTAAAAGAAGGCTATGCACAGCAAATAGCAGCAGTACAGTACTTTTGGCACAAACTGGAACCACAGTGAGGTTAAATGCAAAAAGAGTTAGATCTGATTTATTCAGGGGACTTGAACAAGGGAGGGGCGTAATCAGGTTGACTTGCTTAACGGCTATATCAATCAGACAGTTATGCATGTACTTCAGAGTCCCTATACAGTCACACACACACGGTACCCAGGTAGGAAGACCGTGGACTAGCCAGGACCGTTGACCGGGGTAGGCTGGTGCCGCAGCTGGTTGGGACCCTGTGATAGAAGAAAGCAATACGCATAACACACACTGTTTTTAATCCAGAGCCAAAGGGCTCAGTTCGTGACAGAAAAGACAACAAAGCAATCAGATGACAACACTTTAGATTTAGTTGTTGTAGGGAACTACCCTGATGTTTACTCACGATACCCAATACAGGACACAGGCAGGATGAAATAGAGACAGCAGGTAGTTGAACTGGACTGCCAGGAGAAGCAGGGCCCACACAAATCACAGAGGTGTCGTTCCTGTTTAAAGCGCGAGCAGGGGGCTGATCGCTAGGCAGGTCTCTCATTGATGGCTTTCTCTGTGCAGCGGGTAGTCTGGCTGTGCCAGTGTGGCAAGGCCCAAGGCCAAACGGAGATGAATACGGATTCAGTCCATGGCAGCTGGATGCAGCCTCCAGCAAGCAGAATACAGTTCAGCACACAGTGCGGAACCAAATCACGACTCACTAACAGCACACAGCACATTTACATATAAGAAATTCAACTGTACCAGGCAGATTGCTATCCGGTTGCTATTACAGAGTCTCTGCACAAACCGGGAGTTCAGAGGTGGCTGGATATCCTGACAGGCTGATCGCATTCAACAAATCTTCGGTCTTCTTCAGGTTAAAGCCTGGTCACAGTGCAGTGGCTTAAATTGTTCTCACAACTCAGATTCGGTCCGAATCAACTCTGTTTTCCCTCTCAGGGACAGCAGGCAGGCAGGCTAAAACTCAGCCCTTTCACAGTTCTCCCGGGCAAATCCACTCAGGAATTGCTGCTCAACTATCTCGAGCTGTTACTCCTTCACTTCCCAGCTCAGTTCTGAACTGAAACTGCAAGCAGTCTGGGACTTTCCCCAGGATCCAAAAGGTTCAGTTGGCTGATTCCTCTGTCAGTCACAACAAGGGCTCCCCCTCCAGGTTCATTTAGGTGCCAAAAACCCAAAACTACAATTTCTACAGAATTTTGCTCCCACAAAGCCCCTGGGGACAGGCTCCATTTTAGAGTCCCCAAAGGTATTGATTTGCCCATTTCAGCAGTCCAGGACCAAGATGGTGGAGATAAACAGAAATGTCCATGTTGCAAAGAAGGCAGGTTGACAAACTGCAATATTATTACTATTCTAATAAATGATCAGCAAACAACTACATCTTCCAACAGAGCTCCCTCTGCATAACAGCGATGGCAGAACGGCACGATTATTTGGCAGCCTGGGCGAGACTCAAGCATAGAATCACTCAGCCCCCTCCCAGATTAATTATGACTGGAATCCAGGCAGCCCTTAAAGATACAGTACACAGAAGTTATACAGGCACCCTCTGGCAATACATTTAAACTGCTAAAATGCATGACACCAGCCTGGCAGTGAGCATTTAGGCAAGCTCAAGGAAGACTTTTCGGGAACCCCCATTTGTAGGGGGGTTACATCCATCCATGCCTGGAATAAACTTGGCGTCCGCGTCAAGTCTGTACCATCACACTATTGAAAATGCAATATAAATGAGACACATATGACATTAGCATGCTATGCAAATACTATCTGATAAAGCAGTTAAACTTGTCACATTGCTATACATTTCAACATACTTCACAATACTAGATCCGTACTGACAATACTTATGCATGTTTCATACAGGTAATACTGATTTCACTATAATTAACATACTTTGAACATCCCTGTACTAATTCATGTAATAACTTCTTGTATATTAAACAGTGTAAAAGGGGGGCCCTTCCCTATCAGCTAACTTGGGGCTGGATGGGGCAGGGGCACCATGGTGAGCGGGAAGAACAAGTAACCTGGAGTTGACCGTCAGGCTCAATTTGGGCAGTGAGCTTGGCGAGACATAAACCCCTTTGTGAACCACATTGACAGGGAAATCATTATTAAAGCATAGCACTGGCTTGACAGCTTGGCCAGTCTTTCTGGGGGAAGCAGCCACGGTCTCGGTACTTTCAGCACTAACTTTGGAGCTTTCCTCATTCGTGAGGGGTGCCTCTGCACAGATGGGAATGTCCAAACTGGGAGCACTGTCAGCTCCTTGCTCTGTATGCTCTGTTCCCACAACACTTTGCTCATTATTATCTTCTGACAAAGACCCAGGTTGCTCATTTTGAGGAGGCTCTGGCACAATCAGGCTTTTCGGCACTGATGGGGCTGTCAACACTGCCACATTGTTCTCCAGGTTCTGGTGTGTCACCAGGGAGACTCACACTATCAACCCCTTCTTTGGGCAATTCACACAGTTCCACAAAACACAGCACGTCCGCAACCTCAGATGTGATGCTTTGCACCTCACTTTCAGGGGCCACTGGATCCAAAGAAGAAACTGGGAGGTTATGCAGTCCTGAAGGCCCAGCTTCATCTCCACAGTCTGTCATAGGGTTACCTCGAAACAGCTGACTCAGTTCATAGGAGGGTTAACAGGCATTGTCACAATCACTTCCATCAGAAGTGGAATGACAGTCACTATCATTCGAGGCCTGCCGGGGAGAGGGCTCCGAATCTTTAACAGCTGAAGCAAATGGACTGTCTCCTCCTTGCAGCAGCACGAGTCACCAGCCCAGCAGGGGTGTAGCCAGGGAGATCAGATCTGCACACCAAGTGGACTCACTGCTACCCCCGCCTTGTTAGGGTGTGCTACCCCCCCAGGGTTGTAGCCAGATGATATACAAATGTATATCAAGACCGTGTTTGTTGCCTCATTTGGCACAATACATACAACTTTTGTATATCATGACAATGGTTGTTGCTATGCATGGGTAAATACAAATGCCATGTATTGCTCCCTAAGACACCCACATACCAGCCTACAGCCTGTAAAGTTGTATTGTCCTTGGGATGCAAAGACAGTATTAGTGACCAGTCCTTCTAATTTCAACTCCTATGAATAAAATTACAGAAGGGTTCAGCATTTTCTTTGTTAGTTTTCATGGAAAAAGGAAGCAGGTCAGAGCCCATTTGCTACCCCCCTAAAATAAAATTGCACACCATGGAGTACTTGGAGTATGCCTGGCTACACCCATGCAGCCCAGGGAAATCAATTTCTGGTGTTTCAGCCTCAATGATAACTTGGCTGATAGGCAGCAAGTGGTTACGGTGCATGGTCTTGACAGCTTTGGAGTTATTCTCTGAGCGTACCTTGTACACTGGTAGATCATCCAACTTTCCAACTACTTCATGAGGAAGAAGGTGCCACTTATCAGCAATTTTGTGCTTGCCATATAGTTCCAAATTGTGTAATAACACACGGTCTCTGGGCCATAGCTCTTCAGCCTTTACTTTCTTATCGTGCCCCTCTTTGTTGGCGAGGTTTCTTTTAGTGGCCATTGTCTGGGCCAGTTGATATGCATGGTTCAATTGAGCTTTCAGTTTCTGTACATACTGCAGGTAGTTTTCAGCTCGGACCCGTCTGGGGAGACCCCAAAGCAGACATCAACTGGCAGGCGGGCCTCCCTCCCAAACATGAGACGTTAGGGGGAGAACCCAATAGCGTCATTTTTGATGCAATTGTATACATGTACCAAGGTGCTAATCTGCTGTCTCCACTTATGCTTGTCTTTTGGATGGAGGGTGCCCAGTATGTCTAGAAGGGTGCGGTTAAAACATTCTGGTTGAGAGTCCCCCTGCGGGTGATAGGGGGTGCTTCTTGACTTCCATAACCCCCGAGAGCATTTCTTTGATTAGTCTATTTTCAAAGTCTCTGCCTTGGTCAGAGTGGATCCGCTAAGGGGCACCATAGTGGACGAATAATTTTTCCAGTAGCACTTTGGCCATGGTAGAAGTTTTTTGATCTTTAGTTGGAAAAGCTTGTGCATACCGTTTGAAATGACCCGTAACTACTAACACGTTGCCAATATTCCGTTGATCAGGTTCTAAGTACAAAAATCTATGCAGACCAGTTCCATGGGGGCGCCGGTAGTGATATTGACAAGGGGGGGCAGTCCTCTGAGGCAGGGCTTTTCTTTGAAGGCAATGACTACAGGTCTTTATATGGTGCTCAACATCAGCCCCCATCTTGAGCCAGTAGAATTGAGATTGTACCAGGTCTAGAGTCCTGCCAATACTGAGATGCCCCATGTGATTGTGGAGGGACCTCAGTACCAAGTGTTTAAAGGCTGTGGGCAGGACCAATTGCTGCTTGTCTACTTGACCACTACGATCCACTGTCTCTCTGTATAACAACTGATTGAGTAACTTCAACCTGGGACCTTCTTTAAACAATAGGGCAGTTCGCAAGTCAGGTGAACGCAACTTAGACACATCTTTCCCCACACGCAGGGCATCAAGTGCTGGCTGAATCATAGGATCTTGGGATTAAGCCCATTGACTGCTGTCATTGTCAAATAGAGGTAGTGCACTAGCATCTAGAGCAGAAAATGGCAATAGGCAGCCGGTATGCAGGTATCAGGAGGGCCCAAGCAATCTACAAAACAGTCCACTGTGTCCGCAGACATCTGTTCATCTCTGTCAAACTTTTGGCACAATGCTCAGATGTCAGGTTCAGACAGCCTGACCCAATCACTCTTGAAAGCAGGCCTTCGGACAGGGCGTCAGCATCAATGTGGTTTAGTCCGGGTGTGTATTCGACAGCATAACCATAGGCTGATAAGGCAGAAAGCCACCGGTGCCCAGTGGCGTCTAACTTAGCTATAGTCTGTACATAGGTCGATGCGTTATTGTCGGTCTTCACCAATATCTTTGCCCCACAGAGGTACTCATGAAACTGCTCAATGATGGCCCATTTTAGGGCAAGGAACTCCAGCTTGTGCACAAGATAGTTTCGCTCTGATGGGGTCAAACTCCTGCTGGCGAAAGCTATCGGTCTTAAACCATCCTCATGGTCTTGATACAGCACAGCTCCTAGGCTCTGCACACTAGCGTCCGCGTGCAGCACATAGGGCTTGGTAGGGTCAGCATAGGCGAGGATGGGGGCGTGGGTGAGTTGGTATATGACTTTGTTGAAGGCTGCTTTATATTCAAGTGTCCAGTGGGGCCCAAAAGGTTCACCTGTGCAGAAGTACCCTTTCTCTGGTTCTTTAACAGACCCTTTTTTGTATGCATGATTGTTGTTGGTGGTGGGGTGTAACCCTGGGTAAAATTCAGGAGCGGGCGAATCACCTTGGAATAGTCCTTTATGAACCCGTGGTAGTAGCCACAAAACCCCAGAAAATGTTGTAGTTCTTTCAAGTTATGGGGCTGGGCCCAAGTAGTCAGTGACTCAACCTTACTGGGATCGGTCCCTATCCCTTCTGCAGATACTATGTGCCCCACATACTTCACAGAGGTTTGAAAAAACTGGCATTTGTCGATGGACAGCTTGAGGCCGAAGTCTTTCAATTGTCCAGCACTTTAAACAGTCGGGTCTGATGCTCCTCTAATGTGCGTCCAAACACAATGACATCATCTAGGTGCACTAGACATTCCAGCAAGTTCATATCTCCCACTGCATGATCCATCAGTCACTGAAAGGTGGCCGGGGCACCCAAAATCCCTTGTGGCATTCTCAGGAATTCGTAGAACCCCAAAGGACAGATGAAGGCCGTTTGCTCACGGTCCTCCAGGGCCATCGGAAATACAGGTTACTCACCTGTAACAGGAGTTCTAGGAATGGTATATGTTGTTCATCCACACTGTCTGGCAGGTATCCTTGCTGCTTTAAATCTTGCCGGAAGGTCTTCAAGCTGGCTCCTCCCACCCACCCGGGTGGTAAAACTCTCAGCTCCGCCCCATGACGCCAGATCTGGCCCGCTGGAAGCTTAGGTTGTGCGTCGGAGCCGGGGAGGTCGGGTGGGTCGTGTGGATGAACAACATATACCATTCCTAGAAATCCTGTTACAGGTGAGTAACCTGTATTTCTAGGGACATGGATATGTTGTTCATCCACACTGTCTGGCAGACTCCTAGCAGTTCTCCAGGAGGAGGGAGGCAAGGCGCACACCCCCGATACTTACTTGGGAAAGACAGACTGGAGAACCGAGGCCCCAAAACCACCATCCCGGTGTGACTCAAGGTCGATGTGGTAGTGGGTAATAAAGGTATGTGCCGACTTCCAGGTAGCAGCCCTGCAGATTTCCTGGATAGGGACATCCCTGGAAGCAGCCACCGATGCAGCAGTATGGCGGGTAGAATGAGCTCTTATCCCTCTGGGAGGCTCCATGCCCGCCAACTTATAGTAGAGATCTATGCAGGAGGTGACCCACCTGCTTATCGTCCGCTTGGCTGCAGGTCTGCCAGGTGTGGCTTCAGCGTAGGTGACAAACAGCTGGCGAACCTCTCCCCGAATTACAGCCGTGCACTCCTTATAGTAAGCGAGCGCCCTTCTAGGGTCCAGAGTATGGAGCCTATATTCGGCCTCCGAGGTGTGATTGGAGTAGAACACCGGCAGAGTCAACACCTGGTTAAGGTGAAACTCCGACACCACCTTCAGAAGGAATTTCGGGTGGGGGCGCAGGACAACCTTGTCCCTGTGGAAGACCAGGTAAGGAGACTCTATGGAACGCCTGGAGCTCTCCCATCCTTCTGGCTGACGTGATAGCCACCAAGAAGGCGGTCTTCCACAACAGGTGAGAGAGATCACACCTGTGCATTGGTTCGAATGGCTTGCCCATGAGCTTTGCCAGTACCAGCAGTAGATCCCACGGAGGTGGAGGTTCTCGCATCGAGGAAATGTGATCAAGGCCTTTGAAAAAGCGTCAGACCACCTTCTCCTGCGCCACCGACTGCTCCCGGCCCGCGCCTGTAAGCAGAGATGGCTGCCAGGTGCAACTAAGGGTCGTGACCTAAGCCCTTGCTGAGAAAGGGACCACAGGTAGTCCAATATGCTCACCAGGGAACAGGAGGAAGGGTCAAGGCCCTTACCCTGACACCAAATGGAAAATCTCTTCCATTTGAAGGCGTAGCATTTCCTGGTCGACTCCTTACGGGACATCTCAACTACATTGAGGACCTCGTCGGAAAGACCCAAGGCCTGGAACTCTAGCCGCTCAGGAACCAGGCCTTCAGGTGCAGGGATGGAAGGTCCGGATGGAACACCTTCCCCTGACTGACTGAGAGCAGGTCCGGGCGAGCTGGAAGCTGCCTCGGGAGCCTGGAGCTGAGGCTGAGGAGATCTGGGTACCAGAACTGGCGGGGCCAGTCTGGGGCTATCAGAATCACCTGCGCCTTGTCCCTCCTTGCTTTGAGAAGCACCTTGTGTATCAAGGGAAATGGGGGAAAGGCGTAGAAGAGGCCCGGGGTCCACTGCCTCGAGAAGGCATCCCCCTGCAGCGAGCCCTGCTGAGGGGGGCGGGCATGGAGCAGCCTCAGCTTCGTGTTCTCCCTGGAGGCAAACAGGTCCACCTGAGGTGTGCCCCAATGGGAGAACAGATCTTGTACTACCTCCGGCAGGAGAGAACACTCATGGGACGCAGCCCCTATCCGGCTTAGGGCATCGGCCAGGGTGTTGGAGGCTCCTGCCACGTGAATGGCTAGGAGATCCGCCTCCAGGCTGCGCACGAGTGACCAAATGCGGAGAGCTTCCTTGCACAGAAGCATGGAGCGCGTCTCGCCCTGGCGGTTTAGATAGTACATGGTCGTGGTATTGTCCGTCTGGGCTCAGACCACTTGACCCCGGAGAAACGGAGCGAAGGCGGTGAGAGCTAGGCAGACCACTCGGAGCTCCAGCAGGTTGATGTGACATCGGGACTCCCGTGGGGACCAGAGGCCGTGCGCTTGGTGTTCCCCCAGATGGGCACCCCAACCCATCAGAGAGGCATCGGTCAATAGAGAGACCGTCGGCTCGGGGCGGACAAACGGGATGCCCTCCTGCAGATGAACTGGAACGGTCCACCACTGGAGGCGCCCACATCCCCTGGGTCACTGTCACTAGCTGGGTCCAATGGATCACAGCGTTGAGACCGATTGGCGGCCAGCCCCACTGGAGGGGGCGCATGTTCCAGCAGGCCCAGCGGACTACGCTGGTACGGGCCGCCATGAGACCCAGGAGGCACAGGAAGTCCTGGGCAGGGCGCGATTGCCCAACCAGAAATGATTGGGCAAAGGAGGAAAGAACCTCGGCCCTGTCCACCGGGAGCCGTGCTCTGGCTCGAAGAGAGTCGAGCTCTGCCCCGATGAAAAGAATTACCTGCTTCGGCTCGAGTTCCGACTTGGCCTCGTTGATGAGAAGGCCGACTTGAGAGCAAACCTGGAGGGCCAGATCTCTGGACCGCTCCACCTCCTGCCTGGAGGGGCTGCTATCAGCCAGTCGTCCAGGTAGGTACACCGGACCCTCAGCGCCGCAGGAATGCTGTTACCACTGCATGCATTTGGTGAAGACCCTGGGAGCTGGAGACAAGCCGAAGGGCATGGCTTGGAACTCGAAAAGGGATCCCTCTGCTCGAAAGTGAAGGAATCTCTGATGTGACGGACGGATAGGGATGTGAAAGAACGCGTCCTGCAGGTCCAGAGAGCAGAACCACATGCCGCGTTCCAAGGATGGTACTATCTGAGCCAGAGTGACCATCCTGAAGGTCCGAGACCTTAGGAACTTGTTTAGGTCGTGCAGGTCGAGAATGGGGCGCCAGCCCCCCATCCGTTTCGGAACCAGGAAGTACCTGGACACTAACCCGGGTCTGAGGGAGGGTCCATACCTCTCTGATCACCTCCTTCTTGAGGAGGAGAGCGATGTCGGCTCGGCGAGCCGACAGTGAGGCTGCGGACCCCGACGTGTGACGGCTCTGAAGGGCGGGGCCTGCTCGAACTCCAGAGGCAGGCCCTTTCCGACCACTTCCAACACACACCGGTCTGTGGTAATAACGGACCAGGCGGAAAGAAACTGGCGGAGCCGCCCATGGGGGGAACCTGGGGTGAGGTGACGGGGTTGGGGGCGACACCCCTCAACCCGTCACTGGGCAGGCTTGGAGGAGGGACCAGCTGAGGGACCTCCAGGGCCTTTACCTCCCTGCTTCCTGGAGGAGGAAGCCGAGGGCTTGGGTTTGGGATGCCAAGCTCGTGCCTGCTGGCCCTAGCGCTGCTGGGCCCGGACGTGTCATGGCGCGGAAGGAAGACGAAGGGCTTAGGCTGTGGTCTGGCCTTTGTCCTTCTGTGGATGAGACCGAGTCCAAGGTAGCATTGGACTTCTCGATCCTCTGCAGGTGACCTTCCACCCCAGGGCCGAAGAGGTCGGTCCCCAGGAAGGGGACATCCGCCAACTTGTGCTGGGTATCCGAAGTGAAGGTGGATATCCTCAGCCATGCCCCATGGCGCATAGCCACTGCGGCCGCTACTGACCTGGCACATGAGTCTCCAATGTCCAGAGCAGTCTGAAGCTGCTGTTTGGCCACTGCCCTGCCCTGGTCCCGCACCTGCCTAACCGTGGTCTGCAGGTCCGCTGGAAGATGAGGAACTACCTCGTCCAGGAAGCCCAACAGGGCATGAGAGAAATGTGCCATGAGTACGGCTGAACTGGCCTGACGAAGGCCGAGGGAGGACGCAGCGTAGACTTTGCGCCCGGCATAGTTCAAGTTCTTGGACTCCTTGTCTGGAGGTTTGTCCATGTCCCTACCGTTCCCGGCGCGCTGGAAAATGCTGTCGGTAACTAGCCCCTCGGCTGAGGGGTGTTCCGAAAAACCGGACAAGGAACCGGTAGGGACCACATACTTCCTGGCCATCCTGGCCGGTGCAGGACAGGAAGCAGGCTGCCAGAGCTCAAGGCCGGGCCACTATGGCCTCGGCCACCGGAAGGCCTCCGTGAGGGAATCCCTCAGTCCAGTATCTCCGTGAGGGGATACCTGGCCCGCTTGAACACAGGTTCGAGGCTTCATCCCGGTGGACTCGAGATGAGCCGAAGCAATCCCAGATAGAGACGAAGGGTGCTCATCCCATCGACTGACCTCCAGAGGACTCCAGTCTACTCGCCTGGAGAAGAGGGAGGAATCGTCGTCGGACTCGGAAGAGTCCGCAAAGAGCTGCCTCGGGCCTGAGCCACCCTCCACCTGCCGAGGTCGATCGGGAGTGAGGGTAACAGACAGTCTATGGGGCAGGCCCTGAGCCGACTGAGAATTCTTGGTCGGAGCTCCAAATAACGGCTGTGGAGGTGGAGGTTCCACTGGAATCGGTGGAGCAGCTGGTTTTGGCCGAACAACCGGCCTGGGAACAGGCTCCTCGGGTAAGTCGAGGGGTTGTTGGCTGCTCGATGACAACCATAATGGCCGGGGAAGGCGGCGGCGTTGGTGTGTTCCGGTCAGAAGGAGCTGTTGCCACGCGAGTCCTCGTATCGTGGCGTAACTGCGTGAAGCCTCCCCATCCGAGGAGGGGCGGGGCCAGCGGCGCGTGCCGCTTACAGCGATGCCGAGGCCGGGGCCGCCTATGGCGGTGGGATCGGCTGGACGCGAAGAAGTCGAGATCGAGACCTCCGGCTTTTCTGAGGATGGTGCGGGGAGGGGCCAGGTGGAACTGGCTCTCCCTTGGCTCGGAGGATTCACCCGAGGCTCCGGAACCGGAGGCACTGGCAAGCCCAGGATCCTCAACTCCACCGGGGAACCGGGAGAGGATTCTCGGCTCGCCTTGGCGACAACCCGTCCAACGGGTCAAGAAAAATCTCGATCATGCGGCGGAGTCTCGGTCAACTGACCTGGCGGGGACACCATGAGACCAGTGGCCGACTTGAGCGATCGACCAAAGTCGATGGCCGACGACTCGAGGAGAGGGACCTTTCCGCTCCCAAGGCGTCCAACGGAGGGACTTACCCGTGTCTTTCTTTTGGACCGAGAAGAAAGTCCAGCAGGCGTTGGTCCCTCCCTTAGTGGAGAGGGACAGACAAAGCTCCTTAAAAAAGCTGTATAAGAGGAACCCAGGAGAGCAGGATAAATGCAGCGACCGAGAAGATACGGCCCGCACGCCTCCTGTTCGAGGTGATCATCTGCTCTAGCTGATCCACGAGCCCGCCACCGTGGAAACCGCCCGACCGGGCCTCTTTTGACTTCACCGGAGGAAAACGTTTCTCGGGATGCCCCAGTTGTAAACGGGCAGCACGGTCTTTGAGGACGTAGGCCGAGAAGGAAGAGCACAGGTCGCAAGCCTGCGGGTCGTGCTCAAGGCCTAAACAGTAGACACACATGGAGTACGGATCCATCCGAGACATCTTCTGCCCGCAAGGGCATCTCTGAAAACCTGGAGTCGATTTGTCCATCGCAGCCGCGAGGGATAGAAGACCGAAGTCTAGAAATGCAAAAACTTTTAAATTCGCAAACCGAAGAATTAGGAACCAGTCTTATACGCAGAGTGTTAAGAAGGGAACCTGAGCTTCCAAGCAGTAAGGAAGATCTGGCGTCATGGGGCGGAGCCGAGAGTTTTACCACCCGGATGGGTGGGAGGAGCCAGCTTGAAGACCTTCCGGCAAGATTTAAAGCGGCAAGGATACCTGCCAGACAGTGTGGATGAACAACATATTCATGTCCCTAGAATCTGGTATTATCCGCTGCGAAGATCCAATACCGAGAACCATTTGTTCCCATTCAAGCAATCCAGGGCATCTTGTATATGGGGCATGGTGTATTGATCTGGGATGGTCCACCGGTTCAGGGTTCGATAATCAACACACATCCTCTTGGACCCATTCTTCTTACACATGACCAAAGTGGGAGAGGCATATTGGCTCCTTGATTCTTGTATCATGCCAGCAGTGAGCATTTCCTGCATGTGCCTCCTAACATCATCTATGTCTGCTGGGGTGAGGCGTCGGGATCTCTCTCGAAATGGCCGGTCATCATGCAGGCGTATGTGATGTTCTGCACCCTGGACACACCCCACGTCCCATTCTTTTAATGAAAACACTTGGTCTCTCTGGGTGAGTTTCTTGCTAATTCTAGCCTTCCATTCAGCTGGCAACGGGGAATCACCAAAGTCAAGTAAGTCCGGGTCACTCTCTCTCCTTCTCGCCAGAGCACTTGTTACTGGGTAATACTGCAGTGTCTGCGCAGTGTACTGTAGCTAGAGTGCACCCTCTGTTCACCCAGACCTCCCGATCTGACACATTCTGAATCTGGACCATCACTCGTCATGCATAGGTGTGGGCAGGCAAGATGCTGGGCTTAACCAATAATCTTTCAGGCAACTTTCCATCGCCTGGTGCATCCAACATTAATGTTTTGTTCTTTACATCTTTCCGGAGGCGGACCTCCCCGTGAATGGTACATTGGGCATTGGGTGCCAGTACCAGAGAGTCAGGATCCTTCTTCCACATGATCCCCAGAGGTTCATCCTGGTCTACTTCCTCGGGTTCCCGTTGCAAGACATAGGCCCTTTTGATTAGAGCCAGAATTCTTAGGGCCTGCCCAGTCAGTTGCACTTGTTTCTCATGGCAGAGTTGCGCCAGTCTGCAAACATATGGGAGTTTGTCCCAATTAACAGGGGAACCCCATCATACAGTCCGTGGGGGGGGGCACACTAAGGCAAGTGTCTCGACTTGTCCATCTACTCTAGCCACTGAGGTAGGGAAAGACAGCCAGATCCAAATATACCCAGAGTACGGATAAGACTTCTCGCTCAACTCCCACACATGTAAGCCTTCCAAGGGTTGAAGGGGCACATCAGGCAAATGCTTTCGATACCAGTCTTGGAACACTGTAGTTACCTGAGATACTCTGTCAAGCACGACCTGGGCGGACACTCCGGTCACTATCACTGTAGTTTCTATTGAAGAGACCACCACCTTGGACCATTCTGGGGGGATAATAGCAGGGACTAGTACAGACGACTTAGCCACAAAGGAGTTGGAATTTCCTGAGCCTTCACTGAGGTCGTTTCCAGCACCCCTCGGCCATGGTTTCGCTTTCCGGAGCTCCTCTTAAGGTCTGTATACAACCTTATCTAAGTCTTTTGGGGACCGGCATTCTTTCTTCATATGCCCCTCCTTCCCACAATTATGACAGAGTATGCTTTCTAGAGTCTGGTGTGGCCGAGGCATTACACTGGGGGCTGAGGTGGGGGTACCACCAATAGAAAATCGTGATTCAACCTTTGTCTGGTGTGTGGTGAGCATGGGGATACACCTCAGTATTTCCCTCACTTCCATAGTCAATTCATCAATCTCTGAGCTGCTGTCAACAGGGGATGCCTGGGAGTGCACACCCCTTGTAGGGAAATGGTAGCCCTCATTTCTCGGATCTCTTGCAGTATCTCGCCCCAGGGCGGAGCGTCCTTGCTAGCCTCCCAATGTTCAAATGGTACTGTATTTCGCTCCTGAGCATCACTCACATGTGCATCCTTGGTCATCTGGGCAGCAGCAACACCAGATACAGGAGAGGCCCTCCCATGTGGCTCAGTCCTCCAATTTCCTTCATCAGTCCATCATAGGTAGGAGGCGCATCCAACTGAGCAGCAAGGCGTAGTTAGAGCAGCAATAATTCAGAGAATAGGGCTAACCTGAGAAGTTGGTCCAACCTATTCCGATCTAACTTAGCTGGGGCCATGCCACCGTTCTTTAGGCATTCCTGTAGCATCGCTTCGAGTCGAGGAACATACATGGATAAGAGCTCCCCTGGGTATTGCTGAGCATTTTTGACCCCCACCCTACAGGTCCTCATCCGAGTTGGCACTCCCATACACATTTTCCACTGCATTCAAAAAATCTTGAGCAGTTGCTTCTGGATTACTAGCCTGTGTAGCGTGGATAGTAAGTTGGGCGGGGCCTCTGAGGCTTTCAACCACCCTCCTCCTCTTCTCTGGTTCGGGGCATTACAATTCTTGGATTTGAGGGGCAACATAGTCTATCCAAGTCTCCCAATTGTCCTCCTCCTGGGGTGTGGGAAGGGTGCCTGAAAACATCCTCAGCCGGTGATACGAGTCATGACTAACTTCAGGCATGGAGGTGAGCACAGGAGCCAGTGAAGGAATAGGTACGGGAACTGGCAGGGGTGTTGGAGAAGAAACACCCCCAGGTGGCAGGAATAACTTCTTGAAGTCCCCTCCTCCAGTAACAACATGCTCAACTTCCCCTTGAAAGTCTCAGATAAGGGTGAGGGCTCATCCCCCCCAGGGTCTTTAATGTCCTTAGTTATTACCCTCCAGGTGGCTGGGACCCCTTCTGAAACAACAGTCTGCAGCACTTTGGAGCTATCCACGGGGTCACTACACTCTACTCGGGCCATGAAAGTTTGGGTGGTCAAATCAGCCTGTCGACCCACCACCACAGCGTTTGTTAAACATTCAACTTTGGAAAGTACTCCTTCCACAGTGTCTTTACTAATGCTTAAGGGAATATTCAGTATAAGCAGGGCATTGTGAGGGTCATTCTCCTGCCCAATACACCACCCCACCAACTGATGTACTGCCATTTCTGTTGGGGTAGCCATTTATGTTTGACAATAATTTGTGATTTTGGCCACTAGGGGATGCAATTCCCAGTGTTGGTGTTCCCAAGATGTAACCCCTAGGTGGCGCTATCCCAAGGGTTACTACCTCTGCCCGCGTGGCTAGGTGCAGGTTAAGGGGCCAGGGTACTGAAACGGGTGCCTCCATCCTGAGGTCAGGGTTGTTAGTGGTCAAGCTAACCTGAGCACAGCCCTCCGGGACACTGTAACCCCCCTCTTTCTCTTCAAGTGGCCTGCCCAACACACAATAATCTCTTTCACATTTACCCTTATTCTGCTGGCAATTATCCACACTGTTTGCACTTATCACCAGGGCTGGTTCCTCTGGCTCGACCCTGGAGACCCCCTGAAAAAGAACGTTATGTACAGCAAATAGCAACAGTACAGTACTGTTGGCACAAACTGGAACCACAGTCAGGTTAAATGCAAAAAGAGTTATATCCGATTTATTCAGAGGGCTTAAACAAGGGAGGGGTGTAATTAGGTTGATTTGCTTAAAGGCTATATCAATCAGACAGTTATGCATGCACTTCAGAGTCCCTACACAGTCACACACACACTAGGTACCCAGGTAGTAAGATGATGGATTACCCAGGAACGCTGCCCGGGGTAGGCCGGCATTGCAGCTGGTTGGGGCCCTGTGATAGAAGAAAGCAACATGCACAATACACACTGTTTGTAATCTGGAGCCGGAGAGCTCAGTTTGTGACAAAAAAGACAATAAAGCAATCAGATGACAACACTTTAGATTTAGCTGTTGTTGCAGGGAGCTACCCTGATGTTTACTCACGATACCCAATACAGGACACAGGCAGGATGAAGTCGAGACAGCAGGTGGGTGAACTGGAGTGCCAGGAAAAGCAGGGCCCACACAAATCATCGAGGTGTCATTCCTGCTCAAAGCGTGAGCAAGGAGCTGATCCCCAGGCAGGTCTCTCGTCGATGGCTTTCTCTGTGCAGCGGGTAGTCTGGCTGGGCCAGTGTGGCAAGGCCCAGGCCAAATGGAGATGAATACGGATTCAGTCCATGGGAGTTGGATGCAGCCTCCAGCAAGCAGAACACAGTTCAGTACACAGTGGGGAACCAAATCATGACCCACTAACAGCACACAGCACATTTACATGTAAGAAATTCTACTGTACCAGGCAGATTGCTATCCGGTCACAATTACAGAGTCTCTGCACAAACCGGGAGTTCAGAGGTGGCTGGAAATCTTGACAGGCCAATCGCATTCAGCAAATCTTCCGTCTTCTTCAGGTTAAAGCCTGGTCACAGTCCAATGGCTTAAATTGTTCTCACAACTCGGATTCAGTCCAAATCAACTCTATTTTCCCTCTCAGGGACAGCAGGCAGACAGGCAGGCCAAAACTCAGCCCTTTCACAGTTATCCCATGCGAATCCATGCAGGAATTGCTGCGCGACTATCTCCAGCTGTTACTCCTTCACTTTCCAACTCAGATCTGAACTGAAACTACAAGCAGTCTGGGACTTTCCCCAGGATACAAAAGATTCGGTTGGCTGATTCCTCTGCCAGTCACAAGGGCCCTCCCCCAGGTTCATTTGGGCCCCAAAAGCCCCAAAATACAATTCTTACAGAATTTTGCTCCCACAAAGCCCCTGAGGACAGGCTCCATTTTAGAGTCCCAAAGGTACTGACTGGCCCATTTCAGCAGTCCAGGACCAAGATGGTGGAGATAAACAGAAATGTCCATGTTGCAAAGAAGGCAGGTTAGACAAACTGCAATATTATTACTATTTTAATAAATGATCAGCAAACAAAGTACATCTTCTAACGGAGCTCCCTCTGCGCTAATAGCGATGGCAGAATGGAGCGATTATTTGGCAGCCTGGGCGGGACTCGAGCATAGAAACACTCAGCCCCCTCCCAGATTACTTATGACTGCAATCCAGGCAGCCCTTAAAGAGACAGTACACAGAGGCTATACAGGCACTCTCTGGCAATACATTTAAACTGAAAAATGCAGGACACCAGCCTGGCAGTGAGCATTTAGGCAAGCTCAAGGAAGACTTTTTTGTGAACCCCCATTTGTAGGGGGGTTACACATGTACAAATGTGTAACTCAAATGCCACGTTGCAATGTTACTCTTACTTACATAGATACATACATAGATACGTAGACAGTGTCGGCAGATAAGGGCCTATGGCCCACCCAGTCTGCCCATTTAAGTTTGTAAGTTCAGTTTATGTTTTCCAGGAAGTCTGTTGCCCCTTACCCCTGACCTCCAGAATTCCTTTATGTCTATCCCATGCATTCTTAAATCCCGTGATTGTTTCAGCCCCCACCACTTCCTCTGGCAGGGTGTTCCACTTGTCCACCACCCGTTCTGTGAAGAAATTCTTCCTCACGTTTCCTCTGAATCGTCCTCCCTCCAACTTCATCCCATGCCCTCTAGTCCTGGAACATCTTTTTTGCTTAAAAATAGTGCATTCCTGCACCCTGTTCCTCCCTGTAAGATACTTGTATGTCTCTATCATATCCCCTCTCTCCCTCCTCTCCTCCAGGAAGTACATGTTCATGTTCAGTACTTCATGTTCCAATGTGTAACTCAATTCCATGTATTAATGAACTCATCTGCTCTCCTCTGTAACACCCCCAGATCGCACCATGAGACGAGCATCTTGTTGCTCAGTGTGCCTTTCCTGGTGAAACATTTCAATAAACAATAAATAAAGATTTCGGGAGAAAACTTGTCTGATAATCCCATTAGGGGATCCAGCCGTGTTTGAAGAGCCGTCCAAAACAGGGTAAATTTTTTGCAAAACCAAAGGCTATGCAGGAGGGTCCCAGGTTCTTTGGTACATCTGGAAACATACACTTGTGTGGAGCCAACCCATCTTATGCAGTTTGACTGGAGTGTAGAGAAGCTCATGAATGATCCACAACTGCATAAAGCAGTATCGGTCCCATTTAATGGAAGAATAGAGATGTTTCCAGATGAGTGTCCAATTCCTGTTCGGTTGAAGAAGATGGAAGAACCTGGCCCCACCCATAATATCATGGGCCATCCGCTATTGATTGTAATGCGTGGTAGTACTATGAAATTAAATGCAATTTTGGTACTGAGCTAAATAAGGGGAGGAGGTAGGTACTGAACCGACTGTGTCTGAAGCCACTGCCAAAGTGGCTCAGTAATAGGTGGGAACTTTGGAGGTAACGGAAAACTGATGTAGCAGACATATGGCTGATACTGTAAACTTGCCTCCTGGAAAGGCGTTAATTTGTGGTGTACTAACAAATCGCTGACAAGATCTATGTTAATGCTGGGCCAGAATCTGTTCTTGGAGAGCATCTTCCTAGCGATCAGGAAATTCGGGTTTTCAAAGAGTGGTTGGGAAATATCCAGACTTGGATTGTGTTTTAAATGAGTTAAGTTGGGCCTGAGTCTGGAGAGAGGCTCCCAGGGGTGTGTGTTGCAATTGTTTCGGTAATTTGGCCCTAATGAGAAAAGGAAGGGAATGGATGTCCAATCCTACAGTCCTGCATAAGGAACACTCAATCTCCACCCAAAGTGGGGTGTAACAATTGGGAGGATTTGGTTCCAGGGACTTCTGCCAGTGGGACAGCCTAGTTAAGTGTAATGCTAAGTAATACAAAAAAAGGTTGGGTGCTTGCAGTCCCCTATCATGTTTTTGACAGGTCAATTTGGACCAAGCTTGTCTAGCCTGTTTCCCTTGCCAGAGGAAGGATGTAAGAATCCTGTGGATGTGGGTGAACCATGACTGAGTAAATGAGCCATGGTGCATCTGCATGGGATACAACAACCGAGGAAGGATGTTCATTTTGATGATACTCAATCTCCCCCAGATGGGGAGTGGTAGGAGGGACCAGCAGTTGAGGTCCACCTTGAGTTTAGCCATCATGGAGTCTAAATTGTATTGTTGCATTTTATGTATAGAAGTACTGAGGTAGATCCCCACGTACTTCATCTTATCTCTCCTCCATGCCAAAGTGACTAACATCCGATTTAAGGGTGGAACCGTTTAAGGGCATGATCTCGGATTTACTAAGATTTAATTTGTAGTTGAAGATGTCCCCAGATTGAGAGATAATCTGGAGATCTAAAGGGAGAGATATGGATGGTGAGGAGATATGTAGCAAGATATCATCTGCATACAGTGACAATTTATATTCTTTGTCGCCAATGGGGATTCCGGGAATATTAGAAGAGGTGTTGATTTTCTGGATGAGAGGTTCAAAAAACAAATTAAAGAGATTTGGGGAAAGGGGGCATCCTTGCCTGGTGCCTTGAAGGAGTGTAAATGATTTGGACAAGGTCTCATTACAAAGCACTTGAGCGGAGGGAGAGGAATATGTGATTTTTATCCAGTGTATAAATACAGAGGGGATACAATACTTGGGAAGCAGGGTAAACGGATGGTCCCAGGAGACCCAATGGAAGGCTTTTTCAGCATCCAGGAACACCAAAGCCACAGGGGTAAGGGAGTCCCTGGACACTGAAAAGAGGTGGGACAACTTCTTGAGGTGGTCAGCCGATAGTCGGCCCTGAACAAACCCCACCTGTTCCCTACTAATTAAGGCATCCCACACTCAACTCAGCCAACAGGCCAAGACCTTGGCTAAGATTTTAAAGTCTACGTTAATGAGTGAGATAGGTCTGCAACAAGAGGTCAGTTTGGGGAAAAGTATCTCTCTTTGCAGACAATACAAAAATCTGCAACACGGTTGATACACAAGAGGGGTGGAAAGGATGAGAAGGGACTTGGAAAGGTTGGCGGAATGGTCAAAAGTATGGCAGCTTAGATTTAATGCAAGAAAAGTGCAAAGTAATGCACCTGGGACACAAAAACCCAGGGGAAGAGTACACAATGGGGTGGGGGAGACCACTATTAACAACAAAAATGGAAAGGGATCTCAGGGTAGTCATATCAGATGACCTTAAGGTAGGCAAACAATGTGAGAAGGCAGTATGGAGGGCTGGAGGGATACTGGAATGCATAGAGAGTGGCATCACCAGAAGAAAACAGGAAGTTGTTATCCTTCTGTACAGGCAGTTGATGAGACCCCATTTGGAGTACTGCGTGCAGTTCTGGAGACCCCCTCTCTGCAAGGACATAGGATGCAGGCAGTTCAGAGATGGCAACTAAAATGGCTCAGGGTTTGCAACAGAAGCCATATGAGGAGAGACTGAAAGAGCTTAATATGTACAGTATACCCTTGAGGAAAGGAGGTAGAGGGGGACATGACAGAAACTTTCAAGTCCCTCAAGGGAATCAACAAAGTCCAAGACAGGAGCATCACTGAGAGAAAGAGATGTGCAAGAACAAGGGGGCACAGTTTGAGGACAGATGGGGAACGGCTCAGGTGCAACGTCAGAAAGTATTTTTTCATAAAGAGGTGGACGCATGGAACCACCTTCCTGAGGAGGTCATCGGGTCAAAAACAGTGGGGGAATTCAAGAATGCATGGGACAGACTTAAGTCAATTATAGTGGAGAGTAGGAGGAAGTAGGCTGCTGGTTAACTAGAATATGCAGCTTAAGGTGATGGAGGGTACTGACAAGGAAAGGCTAGGGGGGTTACTGGAGCAAACTGGGTACTTGGACGATAGGCAGCATGGCTTTGTCACGAGAAGATCGTGCCAGACAAATCTTGTTGAGTTCAAGTTTCTGCAGGTCCCTTCTCATTCTGTCTACACCCTCTGGTGTGTCTACTCTGTTACAGAGCTTTGTGTCATCAGCGAACAGTGAAATTCTGCCTTCTAGGTCCTGCGCAATGTCACTGATGAAGATATTGAATAGTACCGGTCCCAGCACTGATCCCTGTGGTACCCCACTGGTCACTCTTCCCCATGGAGTGACAGCCATTTACCACCACCCTCTGTGTCCTGCTGCCCAGCCAGTTACCTACCCACCACACTACTGTCCTGCCCAGCCCATATTCCCTGTTTGTGCAATAGTCTTCTATGTGGCACAGTGTCAAAGGCCTTGCTGAAGTCCAGATAAGCCATGTCCTGCCCTCCTGATCCACCTCCTAGTCACCCAGTCAAAATTCAATGAGGTTGGTCTGACATGACCTTCCCTGGTGAAACCATGCCTTCCTGGGTCCTGTGGTCCATTGACAACCAGATGTTCCACCAATCTCTCCTTCAGTAGTGCTTCCATGATCTTCCCCACTACCGAGGTGAGGCTGACTGGTCTGTAGTTCCCCGCTTCCTCTTTGTTCCCACTTTTGTATAAGGGGACTACATCTGCTATCCTCCAGTCTTTGGGTACCTCCCCTGTTTCTAGTGATCGGCTAAACAGGATAGCAAGATGATGGCCTGGGGGAGAGGACCTATGAGGAGAGGCTCAAGGAGCTCGACATGTACACCCTGGAGAAGAGGAGGGACAGGGGGACATGATAGAAGTCTTTAAGTACATGAAAGGGATCAATAAAGGAGGCCCAGTCAGGGTGTTCTAAAGGAAAGATAGTGGGGTAACAAGAGGCCACGTGTATAAGCTGGAGGGGGCAGGCTCAGAGGGGAAAGGAGGAGATGTTATTTCACTGAAAGGGTGGTGGAGCCATGAAACGCACTGCCCTGGGAGCTGGTAGAAATGGAAACTGTGGACGGATTTAAGAGGGGATGGGACAGGTACAGGTGGAGGGTAAATGTGACCAGGCCCAATACAGGTGGAACATCTGGGACTGGGGACAGTATAACTCAAGGGGAAGGGGGGACACCAAAACTGGCCCTCAGTGTGGGTGCTGAAAATCGAGCAGACTCGAGAGACCATTAAGCCTGTTCTGCTGGCATTTTAGTATGTTAGTATCCAATACGTAGGGAATGGGCAGACTAGGTGGGCCAAGTGGTCCTTATTTGCCGTCCAAGTCCATGTTTCTATTTATAATCTGAGATGACTGCAAAAAGCTGTTGGAAACTAGAGGTTACCTTAGTGCAAATCTTTGAGCCTTTTGCAAAAGCGGCCTTAGCAAGCACTCTGTGTTCTAGAAGCTCCTGCCTGATATTTACAAAAACAGGATGCTCACTAAGAATGGGGGTTGAAAGGACTTATAAAGAAGCTAAGCTGCAACTGCAGAAGAAAAAAGGGACACAGAGACTCACGGAAAACTACTGTTTTTTTCTCCTTTGTACATGGTTATACAGAACAAGTTTTTTTTTACTTTACTGCTAGTGTAAAGAAATGTTTTGGTGAATTCTATAACTGCTCCTGGTTTTCCCAATGCTTTCTGACCTGTGCCTCGACGACAGATGGTGTCAGCTTAAGTGGGATTTAAGCCGTGCATACCTTAAGACAAGAGTTTTGTGTGTGGGTACTGGACCTAGTACCAGGGAAGCATGGAGAAAGGTGTGGATTCTGCAGCAGCAAGTCCATGAGTGGTTGCCAGGAGAATGGCAGCCAAACTAGCAGAGACAGAAGTCCAGTCTGAGATTGTACAGCCAGCACATGTTATGGAAAAAGAATAGGCAGTGACAGAACCTGAAACCCGGATGGACTTTTCAAATGGTGGGCTATACAACAAAAAGAGACTGAGAAGCAGAGAGGAAAAAGAGATTCAGCGTTTAGAAGTGCAGAGGAGAGAAGAGATGCAGTGACAGAAGCAGCAGATGAGAGAAGAGATGCAGCGACAGGAGCAGCGATGGCTGGATGCCTTGCAAGCTATCGAAGGCAAAGGATCTGGCACAGATCCAGATGAGCAACAAAATGGAAGCAACTTAAAAGCCATTAAACTTACTAAGTTGTGTACCTCAGATGATATTAAGGCATACCTGACAACCTTTGTAAGAGTTGCCACAGCCTGCCAGTGGCCAAAGCAGCAATGGACAATCAGACTGGTACCCTACCTGACAGGGAAAGCCCAACTTGCCTACAGCAGTATGGACACTGCACAGTCAGAAAACTATGACCTGGTGAAAAGCGAAATCCTGAAAAGGTATGACATCTCCGGAGAGACATACAGGCAGAGATTTCGATCTCTAAGGTACAACTCTGTCAACAATACTCGAGAAGCCTTCACCCGACTCAAAGAACTCCTGATAAAATGGATCCAACCTGAGAGCAAAATAGTCCCACAGATCATCAACACATTTGCCATGGAGCAATTCATCAACATCTTGCCTACAGATGTGCAGCTGTGGGTAAACGAACACAGACTAGAGAGTGGGAAAAAGGCTGTTTCTTTGACCGAAGACTACCAAATGGCCAGAGAAATGCCACTTCAGTGAGGTAAGACACTCTTTTTCCAACTTAAATGCCAAACCTGATTAAGAACTCTGATAGGGGTAACAAATTTGTGCCCAAAGATGTTATCTGCTATAACTGTAGTAAGCCAGACTATTTTACAAGAAACTATTGTAGTAAGGAGAGTGCTACTGGAACAGATTTGTCCTTGGCAAACTGAGGCAAGTACTTAACAGAAGTGAAAGTGGGAGATAAGACTGTGAAGGGACTCATTGAATCAGGAAGCAGACAGACCCTAGTGCATGTTAAAGTGCTGGGAAAACACTGTGCAAAAGGACCAAGTACTGGTGTCATCTGCATCCACGGGGACACTCGATACTATCCTACCACCCAAGTGACTCTGACCATTAAAGATGTGTCGCACCAAATGAAAGTTGGGGTAGTTTCTAAGTTACCTGTACCTGTGATTATTGGAAATGACTTTTCAGGATTTACTGAGTTGATCAAAGAGGGAATAAATCCTGATGTTTCAGCAGCAGTAGTGACAAGAGCGCAGGGAAAGAAAATTTCAGATGGTGGAGACACTTTTCCTTTCAAAGATTGTTATTCGGACTTGTTTGAGCACAGCTCCAAGATCCAGAAATTCAGGAAAGAAGAAGAAGCCTGAAGAAACTGTGGCAACAAATGACTGATGGACATGAAAGGTTAAAATATGAAAATGCTGAAACTAAATTGATAACTCGTAGGGATAGTCAGGTGCTCCCTTAACTCGGGTGAGTTCCCTAGCTCCCTGAAGGAGGCGGTGGTGACACCTCTTCTAAAGAAAGCTTCTCGGGACCCAGGCTGCCCTGCTAACTACAGACCGATCTCTAACCTTCGCCTTGTAGGGAAGGTGACTGAGAAGGTTGTGGCACTAGAGCTGGAGAACCATTTGACCAGTCACGACATCTACGACCTCTCCAATCTGATTTTCGTAAGAGGCATAGTACCAAGTCCGCACTGGTTCGGGTGCTCAGTGATCTCCTGATGGCGAGAGATCAGAAGTGCCATTACATCCTGGTACTTCTTGATCTCTCCTCAGCCTCTGACACCATGGACCATGGGGTGCTGCTTGAGCGCCTGAGGTTCATCTGTGGCCTGTTGGTACAGTTCTCAGGTGGTTTAAGTCCTTCCTCACTAACAGAACGCACAGGATGGTGTTTTTTTTTCCTCTGATCCATTCTCTCTGCCATGTGGGGTCCCTCAGGGCTCGGTGCTGTCCCCCATGTTGTTTGCAGTGTACACGCTGCCCCTCGGAGACATTGTAAGACAGTATGTGCTGAGGTTTCACTGCTACGCTGATGATAACCAGCTCTGTCTTTTGCACCCAACCAGCACAGTACACTTTGGGTATTTAACAACTGCCTCACTGAAATCCAGGACTGGATGAATGCCAGCTGGCTGAAGTTGAACTCGGGAAAGACTGAGATGAAGGTTTTTGATCCGGGTCACGGTATAGGGGGGTTGAGGGCTGGTCAGCCCACCGGGCTTTACCTGGGGGGGCTCTCAGCTTTTTGCTTCCGAACGGGTGCGGGACCCGGGGATGATTCTTTACGAAGGGCTGACACTGCGATCTCTGGTGTTGGCAGTCATCAAGTCCTCTTTTTATCATCTGAGGAACATTGCCAGGGTCAAGCACCCAGTTCTGTATGGTGATCTTCCTATGCTGATCCACGCCTTTGTGACCTCACGTCTTGATTACTGCAACTCCCTTTATCTAGGGCTGCCTGGGGTTGATATCCGCCACTTGTAGCTGATGCAGTATGCTGTAGTCCGGTTGCTGAAGGGGACTTCTCGGGCACGGCATGTCACATCACACCGGTGCTGCGCGAACTGCTTGGCTGCCTATTCAGTGGCAGATCACCTTAAAGGTCGGGCTTCTGACTTATAAAGCCCCACATGGACAGGGCCCAGAGTACCTGAAAGAGCTTCTGTCCCCCTACTGCCCCGAGCGACTGCTCCACTTGGTTGAAGAGGGGTTGCTAGAGATTCCAAGGGTATTTTTAAAGTCATCGGGGGCCCATGCATTTTCTTATGTGGCTCCTGCCCTGTGGAAATCTCTGCCCCGTCAGCTACAGGAGTGCACGACCGTGAGGGGTTTCAAGCAGGTTCTAAAAACCCATTTATGGCACTTAGCCTACCTGGACTGATATTATTTTATTTGTATTATGCTTTTTGTTCCGTTTTATTGTTTTACTCATCTTGTATGTAAAAGCACCTTGATAATTTGAAAGGCGCTCTATAAATAAAGATTTATTTATTATTTATAACTGATTGTGATTTTCTTGCAGAACAAGCTAACAATGTTCCTCTTCAGGGTTATTTTAAGCAGCTGGGGGTGAAACCAAAACAGGGTGGACCAATGTTTAAAAATGTATTGGGTTACTGTGCAGAGTTTGGGTTAAACCTCAGACACAGGAGCAGACAGAACAATTGGTTATATCACAGAAGAATACAACAGAGTCATTACAGATAGCACATGATAGTCCTATGGCTGGCCACTCAGAGAGGGATAGTACCCTTGCCAGATTGCTGTATAGATTTTTACTGGCCTGGAATTCATGAAGATGTTGCTACCTATTGTAATTCCTGTGCTGAGTGTCAAAGTAGCCCCAGTCACTAGAAAAGACAAGGTGCCTCTACCCTTAATAGACGTGCCTTTTGAGAGAACTGCAATGGATGTGGTTGGTCCTTTAGACAAAACCAAAATGGGTAATAGATGTATTCTGGTAGTATGCAACTATGCTACTCGATACCCAGAAACAGTTCCAGTGCGTACTATTACAGCTCCAAAAGTGGCAGCAGAGCATGGAAAAATTTTCAACAGAGTGATCATACCTAAAGAAGAAATTACTCACCTTAGTAATTATGTTTCTTCTAGTGGAGTCTTGCTGTATTCTGACAAGTGCAGTTAGCCCCAGCCTTTAAACTGCCCCGGAGAACAATGGATTAACTTTTCTATGCAGGGCATAGAATATTGATCTCGAGCTCAGCTGATGTCTCTGCCTGTTGTATTTTGAACTGCAACCGTCAGATCTTGACGAGCAAAAACTCACTAGGTGTTCTGTGTGGAAACTGTAAAATTTTACTAGCCAACTGGCAGAAAAATAATCTTTTGGGTTCCCAAGGGAAGACTCAAGTCAGGAAACCCAAAACACAAAAAACAATTAAAATTGAAATATCACCCCATGAGTAACAGAGGGTGTAAGGGGGCACCCTGGGGTGCCAACACTGCGTCTGCCCACCCACACTGCAAAAATCCAGGTCCTGAGAGGGAGGCGGGGGAGGTCAGAATACAGCAAGACTCCACTGGAAGAAACATAATTACTAAGGTGAGTAATTTTTTCTTCAAACAACATGAAGTCTTGCTGTATTCTGACAAGTGCAGACTACCAAGCAGTACCTCCATGGAGGGGGGACAGAACCTACTTTGGGAATAGGCTCTGAAGTACTGCTGTGCCAAACCGAGCATCACTCCAAGTCTGGATATCCAGAGAGTAATGCCTGGCAAAGATATGTACTATTTTCCAGGTGGCAGCTTGACAGATTTCTAAGAGAGGGATATCCCTGGCAGCAACCAGGGAAGCAGCTGTACATCTTGTAGAGTGAGCCCTCAGGCCTGAGGGTGGAATCTTTCCCAGTTTCTCATAACAGAATTGTATACAAGACACAATCCACCTAGCAATAGTTCTCTTGATGGCAGGTTTGCCCTTTCCTGCCTCTCCATAAGTGAGGAACAACTGGAGGGGATCAAACCTGTGACCCTTGGTATGCTCTATGTAGTAGCTAAGGGCTCTTTTAACATCCAAACTGTGTAGCCTCCTCTCCCCTGATGAAGAATGATCAGTGAAGTAAACAGGGAGCGACATAGACTGATTCAGGTGGAAATCTGAAACCGCTTTAGGCAAGAACTTTCTGTTAGTTCTAAGGACCACTTTATCTCTGTGAAAAGAGATGAAATCAGGTTCCACTGACAGGGCTTGCAATTCACTGATACATCTAGCAGAAGTAATGGCAACCAAAAACACAGTTTTCCAAGTCAAGTACTTAAGCTCTGCTGAGGACAAAGGCTCAAAAGGAGGTTGCATAAGATGAGCAATGCAAACATTAAGATCCCAAGCAGGAGCAGGATCCCTAAAGGGGGGATTGGTATGAAGCAATCCCTTGAAAAACTTACAGAATACAGGGTGGGATGACAGTGAGGAAGACTTACCTACTGACAGGAAAGCAGAAACAGTAGACAAGTGTACCATGACAGTAGCTGTTCTGAGGCCCAGGCTAATACGATGGACCATATAATCCAGAACCGTAGGCAATTCAGCAGTGTCTGGGGAGATATGCCTCTTGGAACACCAAATGCTGAATCTCTTCCACTTGGAGTTAAGTCTTTCTGGTGGAAGGCTTTTGAGAAGCTTTGAGAATATCCAGAACTCCCTGAGACAGATGAAAATCTGCAAACTCTAACTCTTCAAGAGCCATGCCTTGAGATTGAGAGACTGAAGATTGGGGAACCAAATCCTCCCTTGAGAGAAGGTTAACAGGTTGTAATTCCTGGGAAGAGACAGGGGAAGATGGACTGCTAGGGAGAGCAACAAGGGGTACTACGGCTGCCTGGCCCAGTCTGGAGCAATCAGAATCACTTTGCAAGGTTGTGACCTTATCTTGACTAGAACACTGAACAGGAGAGGGAAGGGAGGAAAAGCATACAGAAATTTCCCACTTCAGAATCAGAGCATCCAGGGGGACTGAGCCCAAGACTGGGGATCTGCAACAAAAGAAAGGAAGTTGGTGATTGTCTGGGGCTGCAAAAAGATCTATCTCTGGAGTGCCCCATCTTGAAAAAAATCACCTTCAATACCAGAGGAGCCAGGGCCCATTTGTGATGGCCCTGAGATATTCTGCTCAGTGGATCTGCTAGGACATTGTCCTTCCCTGGAAGGTGAACTGCTATCAGAGAGGTTTGCAGGGAATAAGCCAGGGACCACAACGTCATTGCTTCTGTGTACAAGGCCGTAGACCAAGTGCCTCCTTGCTTGTTGATGTACCACATGGTGGTGGTGTTGTCTGTTCTGACCTGAACCACCTTGTTCTGTACTGACTGGGAAAAAGCTTGCAGTGCCAGAAACACTGCCCTTAGTTCCAGGAGATTGATGTGTAGAAGAGATTCCTGAGGAGACCACAGTCCCTGGGTGGTGAGGTCCCCCAAATGAGCTCCCCAGACCAGCAGGGAAGGATCCATGCTAAGGACCACTGAATGAGACTGAGTAGCAAATGGAACCCCTTGCCTCAAATTGTCCTGATCCTGCCACCACTGCAGGGCTTGGATCAGAGTTCGAGTCACTGGGATTAGTTTGGTAAGGGAATCCCTTCTTTGGGCCCAAAAAGCTCTCAAGTGGAACTGAATGTCCCCCATCTGGAATCTTGCACCTTGGACCACTGCTGTAGAAGCTGCCATGTGGCCCAAGAGCTGAAGGAATTGCCTTGCTGGTCGAGACACCTGAAGGCTGAATGAAGAAGCCAGCTCCATGAGAGCTCTTGCCCTTTCCAGGGGAAGAAAGGCTCTTGCTTTTATCATATCCAGCTCTGCCCCATGAAGGTGAGGAGCTGCACTGGTTTTAGAACTGACTTTGGTAGGTTGAGAAGAAATCCTAAAGAAGTGAGCACTTGCTGGGTCACTTGCAGGTCTGACTTGACTAGGTCTGGAGACTGTCCCACTATGAGCCAGTCGTCCAAATATGGAAAAATGAAAATCTTTTGTCTTTCTTAGGAAGGCAAATAACTGCCAGGTACTTTGTGAAAACCACTGGAGCTCAGGTTAGGCCAAAGGGCATTGCTCTGAACTGATAGTGGCCTGAGGGCTACTCGAACCTGAGGTACTTTCTGTGGGAACACCTGATGGGAATGTGAAAGTAGGCATCTTTGAGGTCCAGGGAGGCTAGCCAGTTCCCTGGCGTTAGAGAGGGAAGGATCATTCCCAGAGTTATCATCTTGAACTTTGGCTTTAAAAGATGTTTATTCAGATATCTTAAGTCCAGGATGGGTCACCACTCTCCTGTCTTTTTGGGGGTCAGGAAGTACCTGGAGTACAGTCCTTTGCCCCAGCATAGGGTAGGTACTCTCTCTACAGAAACATAGATTTTGATGGCAGATAAGGACCACTTGGCCCACCTAGTCTGCCCATTTTCCTACCTAACAGATAAGCTGCAGATCTTAGTTAACCAACAGCTTACTTCCTCCTACCCCCCACTAGGACTGCCTTATGTCTGTCCCATGCATTCTTGATTTCCCCCACTGTTCTTGACTCCACGACCTCCTCAGGGAGGCTGTTCCATGCCTCCACAACCCTCTCTGTGAAAAAATACTTCCTCACATTGCCTCTGAGCTGTCCCCCCTCTATCTTCAAATTGTGCCCCCTTGTTCTTGCACATCTTTTTCTGAAAGATGCCACCTCTTGGACTCTGTTGATTCCCTTGAGGTACTTGAAAGTTTCTATCATGTCCCCTCTCTCCCTCCTTTCCTCAAGGGTATACATATTAAGCTCCTTTAATCTTTCTTCGTATGTCTTCTGGTGCAGACCCTGCACCATTTTGGTTGCCCTCCTCTGGACAGCCTCCACTCTGTCTATGTCTTGCGGAGATGGGGTCTCCAGAACTGCACACAGTACTCAGATGGGTCTCACCAACCGCCTGTACAGAGGGATAACAACTTCCTGTTTTCTACTATTGATGCTCTCCCTATCCATCCCAGTATCCCCCAGCCTTCCTTACCTTCTCACATTGCTTGCCCACCTTTAGGTCATCTGATATAATTACCCCAGGTCCCTTTCCATTTTTACTGTTGTCAGTATCTACCCCCATTGTGTACTCTTCCCTGGGTTTTTGTTTCCCAGGTGCATTACCTTGCACTTCTTTGCACTGAATCTGAGCTGCCATACATTTGACCATTCCTCCAACCTTGCCAAGTCCTTCTCATCCTTTCCACTCCATCTGGTGTATCAACCCTGTTGCAGATCTTTGTGTCATCTGCAAAGAGACATAGTTTTCCTTCCAGTTCCTCTGCAATGTCACTTATAAAGACATTAAAAAGGACCGGTCCCAGTACTGAACCCTGCGGTACCCCACTAATAACCCTCCTTTATTCACTGTGGACTCCATTTACTACTACCCTTTGCGTCCTGTTGTCTAGCCAATTTTTTATCCAGGCTACCACCTTGGGACCCACTCCAAGGCTAACTTGTGTATTAATCTTTTGTGTGGGACTGTATCAAATGCCTTGCTAAAATCTAGGTAAGCCATGTCCACAGCCCCTCCCTGGTCTACTACTTGGTCACCCAGTCAAAGAAATCTATTAGATCTGCCTGACACAACCTTCCATTGTGAATCCATGCTGCCTTGGGTCCTGTGCCCCACTGGCCTCTAGGTACTCAACAATTCTTTCCTTCAGAAGTGATTCCATCATTTTCCTACCACTGAGGTCAAACTAACTGGTCTGTAGTTTCTGCCTCTGTTCTGCTCCCACTTTGTGAAGGGGAATCATATCCTACTCCTCCAGTCCTCAGGTACCACCCCATCCTCCCATGATTTGTTAAAGAGAGTAGTCAGTCGTGTCACTAGTTCTACCCTTAGTTCTTTTAGAATTCTTGGGTGAATCCCATCAGGCCCCATTGCTTTGTCCACCTTCAATTTTATTAGTTCTTTCAGAACCCTTTCTTCTGTAAATGGACTGGTATCGATCCCCGTCTTCAGAGTGTTTCTCTTGTTTAGTTTAGGTACCACCCCTCCTCTTTCTTTGTGAATACTGAGCAGAAATATTCATTCAGTATCCCTGCTTTTTCACTGTCACCCTCTACCCACATTCCCTCCCCTTTATTAAGCCTCAGTAGCCCTCCTTTGGTCTTTCTTAGCTCCCTAATGTACCTATAAAAGGTCTTATCCCCCTTCTTAACAGAGTTGGCTATCCTTTCCTAGGTTTGGGCCTTTGCTATTCTGACTGCCTTCCCAGCCTCTTTCTGCTTTAACTGATAAATTTCTCTGTCCTGCTCCTTCTGTGTTTCCTTATATTTCCTGAATGCTATCCTTTTCTATAGCTCTTAAAGCTAGGAGAGAAGAAATCTCTGCCTCTAGGGCAAGGGTTTCCGAAAGATTTGCAGGTGGAAAAGATCTGACTCTCATCTTTGGAAATTTTTTGAAGCTGAGAACCAGTCCCTGGCTTACTACTTCCAGGACCCACTTGTCTGATGTAACAGACATCCAGTCCTGGACAAAGTAAGCCAGCCTGCCCCCTACTGGGATAGGAGAGTCGACCCAGGCAAACCAATCAGGGTGTCTGCTTGGCAGGGGCTTTAGGCTGAGGGGTGGATGCAGGCCTGCTCATCCCCCTTCTGCCTCTCCCTCTCCCTCTGAAGAAACCCCTCTTCGAAAAGGAAGAAGAGGCCGGTGCTTGGTAAAAAGGCCTTTGAATAGGCCTGCCCCTGCCCCTAGACAGCTGCCTTTGAGGAGTTGCCTGCCTTTCCTTGGCCTGAGCACTCCTGTAAGTGGTCCTGTACTTGTCCATTTTCTTCAGGTAATTCTCTGTCTACTTCCCAAACAGAGAATTACCCACTTCAGGAAAATCCATGGCCTTAGCCTGGGTATCCTGTGAGAGGCTAGTACATCTGAGCCAAGCCATTCTCCGAAGAGCTACAGATGTAGCCATGGCTCTTGATGACACATTACTGGAGTTCACAGCAGCATGAGACTCCACCTCCTCCAGCTCCTTGGCAAGCTGGGGGGAAGCCTATTTAGTCAGTGCCAATACAGTGTCCCACCTGGACTTCTGGTATCTGGCTGTATAGGCCATATAATTCACCTGCCTGAGTCCCAAGGAGGATGCCATGTACTGCTTTTTTGCCAGGGCATCAATCTTCCTGGAGTCCTTATCTGGGGGTGTGTGATGCCAAGGGAATGTTTGCCTTATCGCAGGCAGCAGCCTGTACAACTCCAACATGGCTGCACTGCTGATAAAGGAACTCCGTATCTGAGCCTGAAAGTGTGTACCTCTTGTCCATTCTTCTATCCACAGGAGTTATGGAATTGGGAGACTTCAGAATTTTTTGTGTCTGTTTCCCAAAAGATCTGTGGAGGGGAATAGACAGTCTCCTGGACTCTGGGATGTCCATCACATCTACATAGTCAGGCTCCTCCAAATCCTCCACTGCCTTCTCCATAGGAAGCTGGAAGGTCTCAGCCACCTTTCTGTAAAACATAAAGTGGGAAGGGGACTCAGAAAGCCTAGGAGGAGAAACACCTGAAGGTCTGTCTCGGGAGATGTCCAGATCAATAGTCACATTCAGACTTTCACCATCACCATATTCATCTTCCAACTCTCCTTCCTCCTCAAACTCTGGTTCATAAAATTCTTCCAGGGTATAATCATGAACCAGGGGAACCGACCAAACCGAGCCCCTGCCAAAAGGCGCCAGATCAGTGGAACAGGCGGCGATTCCTCATCTGAATCACTTTGTCCACTTCTTGACAGTCGAATATGAGATTCTGGATCTGAGCGATTTTTCTTTGCGTTTTGTTTTGCGGAACCAACCCCTCGGGATCGGATCTCCTTTTGCCGAAGAAGTATACGCCCTGGTCAGAGGCACTCCTTCTGGTTCGGTCGGAACCGACCCGGGCCTACCATCTGGGTCAGCGGACTTCTCGGCCTCCTTTCCCTCAGTCTACCTAATCTCTTTTCAAGGGTAGATTTGGAAAATTTCTGCAAATTTGGCAGTCTGAATCGAGGTGGTCAAACCCAGACAAACAACACAGGTGGTGTGGGGATCGCCTTAGCAAAGACCTCCTACACCTACTGCAGTGTTGAAACCCAGTGGGCCTGTTTTTTTCTTGGGTTTCTCAGACGTGCCAACTCCAACTAAACTTACCTTTTTTCGCAACCGCCAGGCAAGACTCTATTGGTTCCTGACCGTGGTCATGGGTCTTGGAAAAAAACGTACTAAAATCTGTTTTTTTTAGAACCGATATGGACTGGTAACCACACACTAAAGTAAGATACAAAAAACACAGAAAACAGAACAAAACCTGTCTAGTACTCACGGTACCACAGACAGAGACTTGAACCGACTATGCGGAAACTAAATTTCGGGAGAAAACAAACCAAAAACTGACACTTCAACCGACTTCGAACCGAGCTGCAGAAGAAATCTCCGGAGCGACTGTTCAGTGAGGCAGAGTAAAGAATCTGACAGTTGCAGCTCAAAATACAACAGGCAGAGACATCAACCGAGCTCGAGATCAACATTCTATGCCCTGCATAGAAAAGTTAACCCATTGTTCTCCAGGGCAGTTTAAAGGCTGGGGCTAACTGCACTTGTCAGAATACAGCAAGACTTAATGTTGTTTGAAGAAATTATTACTGATCAGGGTAGTAATTTTGGTGCTGTGCTGCTTAAGAAGCTGTACAGACTGCAAGGTATCACTGCCATAAGAACCTCCCCCTTATCACCCTCAGACAGACGGCCTTGTTGAGCATTTTACCCAAACCCTAAAACACTTGTTAAAAAGGTTTGTAAAAGGGGAAGGGAAAGACTGGGTCCAATATTTGCCTTACCTACTTTTTGCTTACTGAGAAGAGCCACAGGCATCAACAGGGTTTTCACCATTTGAAATGCTGCATGGTAGGCAGCCAAGAGGGCCACTGGATGTGATAAAAGAAATGTGGGAAGATAATTCCACTCAGAAACAATCTATAACATCTTATATGTATGCCCTAAGAAAGAAGCTGGCAAAATATGTTGAAATTGCCCAGAGTAATCAGGAAGAGGCCCAAAACCAGCAGAAGGTATATTATGACTATGGGGTAAAAGAAAAGGTTTTTGGGCCAGGTGAAAAGGTTTTGCTACTGTTATCCACAACAAAAACTATATTGCTAATGAAGTGGCAAGGGCCTTATAAAGTGCTTAGACGTACTGGCACTGTTAACTATGAAACTGAGACCCCTGGCAGGAAAAATTCTATAAAGATATATCATGCTGACCTCCTCAAGAAATGAGTTAAAAAAATGCCAAAAGCTGCTTTGCTGGTTTTACCAGAAACCGATAAGGAATATACTGATGTTACTTATGACAGACTGGGACAAACTGTAAATGCTGATGCTGTAAAGGTGAATGTTTCCTTAACCTCATAACAAACTGCAGACATTCGTAATGTGCTAAAGACATTTAATACTACTTTTACCACGGTACCAGCCTGAGTAAAAGGAGCTGAGCACATAACAGTGACAAGGAATGCTCGTCCTATTAGGTGAAAGACATACAGGTTACCAGAGTGATTAAGAGCTGACGTGGTTAAGGAAATAAAAAAAATGAAAGAATTGGGTATCATAGAGGGATCGAGGAATGCTTGGTCATCTCCCATGATAACTGTAAACAAAAAAAAAAGGGGGTGTTAGAATCTGCCTTGATTTTAGGAAACTTAATCAAGTGTCAGAATTTGACAGTTATCCTATGCCCAAAATAGATGATTTAGTGGACGGACTGGGGGGTGCAAAGTCTATCAGTACCTTCGATCTCACCAAGGGTCACTGGCAAATACTTTTAGCTAAAGAATCCAGAGATAAAACTGCATTTGCTACCCCTACATAATTTGTGCTGCATACTTGGATGATGTTGTGGTGTACAATCCAGACTGTAAAAGCCAGCTGGAACACCTATGAGCAGTTATCCAAGCTATCAGAAATGCAGGTCTGACAATTAATCCTACCATATGTGCACTGGGCATGCAGAAAACCAGATATTTGGGCTATGTGTTGGGAAATGGAGGAGTTAAGCCCGTGATTTCTAAAATACAAGCTATAGCTAACAGCACTGTCCCTAAAACAAAGAAACAAGTCAGGTCATTTTTAGGGCTGGCTAGTTATTATCAGAGATTTGTTCCCAACTTTGAATTAGCTATTCCCTTCACCAAAGTAATGAAAAAACAGTACCCAAATAACGTGAAATGAACCCCAGAGTGTGATGAAGCTTTTCAAGTCATTAAGGCTGCATTATGTTCAGCCCGTTTAAAGAAGCTGAGACTTTGAGAAACTATTTCTGCTACAAACTGATGCATCCGAGGTAGGCCTAGGTGCAGTCCTAAGTCAAAATGTAGATGGGACAGAACATCCTATACTATACATGAGTAGGAAGTTGCATGACAGAGAGAAAAGGTACTCCACCATTGAAAAGGAATGTTTAGCAGCAAAGTGGGCCATGGAGACCCTGACATTTTATTTGCTAGGAACTGATAATGTTCTTGTAACAGATTACAATCCTCTCTATTGGCTTAACCAGACGAAAGATAAAAATTCCAGAATCACACGGTTGTACCTGGCACTACAGCCAAAAATTCTCTGTGATATACAAATCTGGTAAAGAGAATAGCAATGCTGATTTTCTGTTAAGATATGGATCAGTAATTGAGGATTCTGAAGGTTGAAAAATTAGTTTAAACTGTACTGTTATAGAAAAACAGATGATGTACATGTGCCTAATATCTGAAAGCAGCAAATGTTAGTACAGATTGAATAAAACATTTTGGAAACCTGTCTAATAAAACAGGTTCCCTTCTAAGAAGGGGGTGTATGTAACAGGGTAGAATAGGACCTTGTGCCAGTTGTTATGGAGAAAGTGTCTGAATGCAGGGATCTATTCTTTCCTTTTCTTTCTCTTCTCTGTCTGGTTGTGCAAACAAATTTTCCTGTGAGACTTCGGACTTGATCAACCCGAACAGTCTTGCAATTCTTTGCCTCTCTCTGTCTCTCAGTCCTCTCTTGCTGTCTGTCTTTTCCTCCCTTGCATATCCGCTGATATAAAAATATACGCAAATCAATATGTGGAAATGTAACTGATATTGGGATCCCTTTTGTTTAAAAAATATATAGTGTTACTGTTGAAATGTATATATTTATAATCTGAGATGACTGCAAAAAACTGTTGGAAACTAGAGGTTACCTTAGTGCAAATCTTTGAGCCTTTTGCAAAAGCTTTTTAAAAGGGGCTTCAGCAAGCACTCTGTATTCTAGCAGCTCCTGCCTGATATTTACAAAAACAGGATGCTTGCTAAGAATAGGGGTTGAAAGGACTTATAAAGGGGCTAAGTGGCAACAGCAGAAGAAGAAAAAAGGGACACAGAGACTCAAGGAAAACTACTGTTTTTTTCTCTTTTGTACATAGTATACTGAACAAGTTTTTTTTTTTTTTTACGTTACTGCTACTGTAAATAAATGTTTTGGTGAGTTCTACAACTGCTCTTGGTTTCCCCTATGCTTCCTGACCTGTGCCTCGACGACATAGCCCTACCGGCTAGTGGAAGCAATACAGAATTTCAAAGCTGTCACCAGGCATGTGCCTCTGGTCTCTTTCACCTTTTTTTTTCTTTAATTCCTTGGTAATCAGGTAAGGCCCACTAGGCACAAGTGGCTATTTTCAGTGGCAACCCGGAAGAACTACGGAGGTTAAGTGACTTGCTTAGAATCACACAGTATGCAAGTGGAGGTTGGGGAACTCAACCAAGGTCAGCTGGATGTCCAAGCTCATTCAGAGCTCATTACTCTAACCTCTAGACTATACTGCCAACCCCTGAGAAATGTAAAACAACTTCCAACATGAATGACCAATCCTTCTCCCAATGTAACAGTACAATTTCACAGTGTTGCCTACCTGTGCCTGGCTTTCCAGAAGGTTGGCGACAATAGCAGCACAGTCATCGGTAAGCATCTTGTGCAGCGTGGCCTTGCGCTCACTGTCCTTCTTCAACATGAACATGCCTACATTCTCTTCTGGAGAGGATGGGGTGCTGAAATCGTAGCCTGGCTCTGCTGCTGGCACGCTGTGGAAATAAACAGAACCCAGGGGAAGGTCTGAAACAATTATTGTTTTTCTTTTGTTTAACTGTATTGATAACACTTTGAAAAAACGTAAGATTTAAACACAATTTAGCTTATATTTCATAATTTTCTTTAATTCTCAGCCTTACTTCTTTATTATTAAGGACATCTGCATGTAAACAGGATTGCTGCCATCTCTGTTCTGGTTACTTGTCTACACCTGACATCACAGTTATATTTATGACATCATAGTCTGCTGCTGTGGAGATAATTATGATGTCAGATGTAGGCAAGCAGAAAGAACATATAAAGTCTATGGGACAGTAGTCCTCTTTCATACAACTGTCTTTAGTAATAAAGAAAAAAAGGAAAGAATTATAGAACATATATTACATATAAACTGAGTTGTGTCAATCTAATTTTTTTTCCAATTTATTCTAATGGTGTTGGGGCTCTTCAAGCTCCCATAACTACACTGTAGTTACTATGTAACTACACTATAATGGAGATTTGTTACCAGCAACAAACAGGTAGTTACAGTGTAATTACTCCTGTTGTATGTAATTAATGATTGCTCACATTTTTTTACATTGTAACTGACACTTAAAACAAAGTGTGATCATTATACATATCGTCAATTTCCCCCCCAACTTTCTTCTGGCCCAGAGGCAGGCATGTGGCTCCTTTCACAGCCAATTCTGCGCCTTGGTAGGCCAGCAAGAGGTGTATGAATACTGAGTAACTTGCACCCTCCTTCTGTGGTAGATGAACATCTCACCTCCATGTTACCCTCACCCAAAGACAATTGCTGTGTGTGAGTTAGGGCAGTGTGGGACAAATTTGTTTGTGAGCTGGTGGCTCACTGGCCACTAGCATTTAAAAACTAGTAGCCAACCCCAATTTTTTTTACCGTCATTGCTAGAATTCTGTTTAATATTATTCCCACTGTGGGGAAAAATTACTTTCTGGATAGGTGGCCAGTTTGCCACTAACTGTCCGAATCTGGTAGCAAACCATTTTTCAGGAGCCACTGATTATGTGGCCACATGATTTGACCACCTTGACTCAGTTGCTGGCTGCCAAGTCCTGGTCTCCCTAGCGGCAGCACAGAGGGGTGCTGCTGATGTACCACAAGGCTACCCAATGATTATATTCTCTTTGGTACCTTTACATTATTAACTGTAAGCTGATGAAAGCTAAGACTCTAATACTTTCAATATCCGCAGCCTCTCTGTGAATCCTTCCGTGTATCCTGGGCTTCCTAATTATTAATTTATTTATTTCATTTTTGTTTATCTGGTATGTGCACTAGACATACAGTGCCTATTTTCAGGCATGACCAAGGAGAGTACAGTATTATAATGACAAACATGGCAAAGAACAGTTACATACCATAACAGTGGATCTTCGAGAGACTTTCCTCCATTGAGTCACATCACGGAACTGTAAGCCATTTGTCAGTACCACCTGGAAATTTTTGCTGGCTGGTGCCACCCACGATGGCATGCCTCATCAGTGCCTATACAACATCTCTGTCCCAAGCATGCCTCAGTTCCTCGCCGAAGACAAGCTTGGAGGGTCATCAGACCAGCAGGGATGGAAGTGACCAGGACCATATCAGGCACATACACCACAGGATATGGACACTCGAGTACAGATGCCACACTCTCATTGCCTTTCTGTAGAGACAATATGAGTGGACTCTGCCTTATTGATTGTTGTAGTACAGCACAGAAATATTGTCTGCACAGATCAGCAGCTGATGCCTTGACAGGAGAGCGGCAAAAGCTTGTAGGCTATGCAGAACAGCCCTCATCTCCAGAGTGTTACTGTGCAGAACCGTATCCAAAGGGGTCCATTGGCCCAGAGTTCTGAAGAGGCCAAGATAGGCATCCAGCCTGAACCGAAGGCACCAGTGGTCTTCACCAGGAGGGGTGTGGCTGGAGAAATAGGGACCCCGCCTCTAGGCTGGAGTGGTCCAACCACCAGAGCAGGGAGTGATAGGGTGCAGGAGTCACTTTTATGAGACACTCCCGCTGACCTGAATGCTGTGCCCACTGCACTTGCAGGAACCCCTGTGGTATCCTCATGTACAAACACACCAGTGGGATGGTCAGTATGGCAGCTGCCATAAGGCCGATTAGCCCTAAGAGGCATCTGGCTGGGACAAAGTCGCTGGAGGAAACCAGCTGAACCTGAACCACACCGGATGTAGCATGCTGTGCCGGGTCAGGCCCCAAGGGCCCGGAACACAGCATGATGTGCGATGCTGCATACGGCATCGATGACCCGGCCAGCAACTGTCATCGGTGATGACAGTGGGGACTTCCAGCCCACCGAAGTCAAATGTCTCACAGCAGACTTGATGAGGGCAACCTCGTCTGGTGCCATTTCTTCCCCTTCTTGCGAGAAGAGGAACAGGTAGAGACTGAGTGGTGCCAGGGCCCTGGTGCTGAGTGTGTGCTGGATCTGGATTGCTTCTTTTTGTGGTTTCAGAAGGGCTGCCTTTCCTCTCAGCCGAAGGGCTGCATTTCCTCCCAGGCACTGGACTGCCTGTCATTAGACCACCTGTTTGTAGAGGGGTGTTGACTGGAAGCAGCCCCATTGCCAGAGTGACCTGCCTTTTCAGGATCCCGACTGTCTCCCATTGTCGTCGACTGTTCACATGCGGCAGGGCTGAGAAACAGGCTGTAATATTTGTGTTAAATTATTCTAAACTGACACAAAAATAACAAACTCTACAGTTAAACAACAAAACAGAAGAACTGAAAGCTGTCATTTTATGGATGGTGAACTTCTGACTCTTGGAGGGCAAGCAACGTCATCACTGATGTACTCGACAGCGGTAAAAAGGAACTGAGGCAATTGGGGGCTGGTGCCACTGTATACCAGCGCTCCTGTGAGTCACTGCAACAACGCCCGTGCGATGCCTATCATGCCACCAGCCCTCTGAAAACATCTGGCTCCCAATGGGTCCTGTCACGTCCAGCTCAGCTACATTAGTAGGAATCAATGGTGAAGACGGTTAACTGGAAGCTGAACTGTGCTGATGAAAACAGTGTTGTCGGTGGTGGTGGTGGTGTTTTTTTTTGTAACTGGGTAAAGCCCACTAGGCGCAAGTGATCTGAGAGCACTGGTGAGGTTAAGTGACTTGCTCAGAGTCACATAGTATGCAAGTGGAGGTTGTGGGACTCAAACTCAGTTCTGCTGGATGTACCAAGGTCAGTCATAGCTCATTACTCTAACCTTTCGGCTATACTGCCAGCACAGTTGTATCCAGTTGGCTTACTGTCCAGTGAGAGGCACCATGGTAAAGTGGTTAGAATGCAGGCTTGGGAAACGAGACAGGTTCAAACCCCAGCAGAGCCACCTACAGTACACACTATGACCCCCTGAGTAAGTCACTTAATCTCTCATTACTTCAGTCAACACTGCTGTAAAAACAGGCTAAAGCAAAACCCCACTAAAGATGAGATTTTGCAGAGAAGTTGAACTGTCCCGAGGAAATAAATTGTAACTAAATAAATAAATAAAACCTACACTCGCATACTGCTCCCTCCCTATGGAACAGCCTCCCTGTTTCCCTCCATTCTGCTGACACACAGAAACACCTTGAAGCTCCAACTCAAAGTCTGGCTTTAATCTGAGGCCAAATGCCTGTGACACTGAGGCTAATCCTTAACAATCGGCTCTCCATCTTCTTACCCATACCCCGACACCTGCCCTGCCCTCTCTCATCTATGCTACTGTAATTCCCTGCCACTTTGGTCCCTGTTTCTTGCTCCTTTCCCTGACAGGGAATGTCAATGCTAATATAGTGTATGGTGGGACGTCGTTCTCCACCGAAATCGATCATTTTCGAAACCTTGTAGTCACACACTAGTGACATTCGCAGTACAACAGAATGATGTTTTCTACTGTACTGCGAACGTCACACTGTGTGTCCTCCGCAGCATTTGACAGTTAGGGCTCACTCCATAGACAGGACACATGGTGAAAGCAGCAATATCGGGGGCAGTATTAATGGTTAGTGTGAAAACGTTCACAATGTAAATTCTTTTTTCCTTCTAGTAACTGGTTTTTTCCCAAAAAACGACGTTCCACCATACACTATAAGGAAAAGTGCATGGGGAACAGTTGACAACAGGGCACCTTTCACCTCTTTGGCACTATGACAACTGATTACCTCTCGAGCTGCGCTCTCGAGGTAATCCGTCGTCATAGTGCCAACTCGGTGAAAGAATAGCCCTGTTGTCAACCGTTCCCCATGCACTATCCTATATGTTTACCTGCTGTAAATCTGCACTGCTTCCCCCCCCTCCTGTTACAAATATGTATACTGTACAGTACTCCTTGCTCTCTCTCTCAAACACTGTTATTTATACTCTCTTTACCTATATAAATTGTAAAGTAATTCCTTGTTCTCATACATAGTTATTTACTGTATTACATTTCTGCCATCCTTTGTATTTAACTATATTGTATCTGCTTTATGTTACCTGTACCTTGCTACACCTGTATGTAATGCTGTTGTGCCACTTGTTGGCCCGGGTCGTGCCTGAAAATGGTCCCCAGGATCAGTGCACTTACCTGGTAACCAAAGATTTAAACAAATAAATTGAGCCAGGACCACCAAATGTAACCTACTTGTGACACAGAGGCCATCACTAAAACAAATAAAAAAGAAATGAATTAGCAAATGTCCACACTAGTGCAAACAATACCTGATTTAGGCTCCATACATTTTTGGGGAGGGGGGGGTGCCAGTACAAACTGAAAATCTGATGCAATAATTTATTTAAAGGAGACAGGAAATTATTTTTACATAGTTAACTGCCTTTCCATTTTCCTTTCCATGCCAGTTATGTATTCTGATATGCTTTGATGATTTTTTGGTAAATAATCTAGCTCCGGCATGCCCTCAGATCTATATAGTGTTCCACTCTCCTCATCAGTTACTGCTCTTGACTTTCATATTTCTGAGACATTCTATGACATCAATAACTCCCATTCCATGCTATTCATCTAAATGGCCTGGAATGGTGTTACTGATGTCACAGAATTTTTTTTTTTTTTATACGTCACTTATGACAGAATGTTCAGGCAGTATGAAAAGAGACAGCAGCAACTGCTGAGGAGAGAAGGATTCATGGTAGTTAAAAAGGCAGCAAAATTAAATTATTAATTTAATGAAGAAAGGTCAAAAACATATCATAATACTGGGTAGACAATAAAAGAACAACTGGAGGCTATCCAGAGTTTCCTATCACCTTTAAGCAGAGGCAGCACGGTCTAGTGGCTAGAGTACAGGCTTGGAACAGGAGCCCCAGCCTCAAATCTCCCCACTGACTCACTGTGCAACTTTCTTGTTCATTCTGCTTTGGGCCCTGGTCTGAAGGATCAGCTCAGTGAGCTGACCATTACATGCTGCAACTTTCACTGACCTTTTCTACAACTTCAGTTGTATATATCTTGCTCTGTGCACACTGGTTATTGTGCTGCCCATTAGGAATACACAATGGGTTGGAGTGGAATAACACATTTATCTCCACTAGTGAGTGGTGAGACCCATAACGCATGAGTGGCGAAGCCAAGAGTTAGTTATGAGGGTCTTATCACTTCTGTGAAGATAAATGTGTTATTCCACAGCAACCCTTAATATAGTTGATACCTAACACACTAACTGTAATGCTTTTGTTAGAGTTTTACCTTGTTTTAGTTTAAAACTACCTTACTTTTCATTGTAAACTCCCCAAATGACCCACTGTTCTCTGTGTACTATTTCCAAATTTTAAGTGGAAATAGTATAGTTTAAGTGAAATAAATGATGTGGGATAATTTTTTTAATGTGTTGAGCAAGACAAAGGTAGCCCGAGCTACAGAAGGCTGAAAATTCTAAGGTTGTATCAGCATGTGCAACAAACTGCTCAGGACGTATTTGTGAGGTAAAATCAAGTATGCATTAAGACATGCCAGGGTGTGTAATTATGGGGGAGTATGGGTGTTAGGCATGAGGCGCTCGTGCCAAGTGCCTTTAAACACCCAACAGCAAAGTGCAATTACTCCTTCATAATTACACATCCCTGAAGTGTCTTATCCCATCCACTGCCAGAAAAATAAGGTCCACTAATTGATGGACCTGGCTTCTGCACCACTCTAGCCAGAGTCTGGCATTAATATAATGTCTGGCTTGGATAGAGACAGCAAAAATTATCAGACCGACTTAATGCATATTGTTGTTTGGGGCACTCAAATGTAATAACAGTACCTGATTCAAAGAACTGAAAAATGTAGAGTAGCCCACATCTCTAACATTGGAGAAAGGTATGGTCAATTTCAGAGGGGCCAAAGAGATGTTCACGCACTAGCATGTCAAAAAAGTGGATAGCTTGATGTATTTTTGGAATTTTGATCAAGGTCCCCTAATTATCTATGTCTGCTCATGTGACTCGGGAGAGGGAAGCTGTGCAGGAGCCAGACAGAGGTGGCCCAAATAACAGCATGAGGGGCTGCTTGGGAGCTGTTAGCATCATCCTGCAATGTAGGGAATTTGTCTGAGCCAGTCACTTCACAGCATGCACCCAAGGGCTGCCAGGCAATATGCTAGAAAGCTGAGGAGTGCTAAGCCACCCTGGTCCTTACGGAGCAGAGGAGCTGTAATTTTCTGAATGCTACCCTAGGATGCCTGCCTGACTGAAGGAATCGGGACATATATCTGTTCCACTTACTGAAGTCAGCCCTGGCGGGGCATGATTGGGAGCATTTGAAAGAAGTACAGAATTTGTGTTAAAAGCTTAAAGTTCATGTGCAAAGGTTTTTGCATATTGTTAATAAAGCTTGATTTCAAGTCCCTGTGTCATGATTAGAGTTTCTGGAAAATTTCATGTTGTTTGGTTTTGTGATTTTCTTTCTTTTTGTAACTATATAACACAGGCTTATTTAATGAAAATAAAATAAATCTAAATTTTGTTCATTCATAGAAATAGTTTGTCTTTGATGTAGTCTTCATAAATACATTCATGTAAGGACTTTTTTCCGTGTAAGAGTGACAAGCAGGTGCCTGTCACACGCTACTATTTCAAGCTCATGTACTGTCTGAACTCACAAATTTCAGTTCTTTGGTGTTTTTTTTTCCCCCCATAGGTAATTTTTGCTTTTTTCCATTTTTCCCCGATCTCAATCACCTTGCATCCCCAAGCGTGATGCACGTGTGGAGAGATGTCGTCGTAAAGGGGGCGCCTCCATCAGTTGTCTACACACCCACGCCCGCCACCGGACCTCCATCCAGTGGGCAGCAGGACTACGGATGGGTGATCCTCCCTCCTGGTAGAGGAGGGCCAATATTCAATCCTGCTCCCACCCCCCCATGCCGCATCCTGGCGACCTGAGGTCATTCCCGAACCTGGGCTGCTGGCATAGCACGAGGTAAGGCAGGATGCATCAGACTTCAGCACCACTGGTCCGGCCTTTGGTGGTTTGTGTGTGAAAATACATCATGTATGTGTATAAACAGAAACACTTTATGGCATCACGATGCACCGTGTCTTCTCCACAGTTGAGGTATCTGAACTCTGCTGTCACCTGTCCCATGCCCCGCAAGCCACCTGCCTTCTACTTCATATTCGAGACTGTTGGACCCTGCTGCCCACTGTCTTCTCCCACACAGTCATGGATTGTGCATCCTGCTGCCTCCATCCCCTGCCTAATGAATCAGGGTTGCTGCACCGTGCTGTCCCCTGCTCATACAGTTGAGGTTGCTGTGCCATGATGACCTCTCTCCCCCACCCTCACAGTCCAGGATGCATCTGTTACACCCTGTTCCTGTCTCCACAGTCAGGGCTGCTGTGCTCTGCTAAGCCCTAGAGTCCCAGGTCCCTCTGCCTCCACAGTGAGGTCAGCTGCACCATGCTACCCTAGGTCAAATGAGGTGGGGCTTTTGCTGCACCCTTCTTCCCACTTCCATTGCCCCAAATGGCCAGGGATGCTGCACCATGCACTCCCCATCTCAGTCAGGGCTGCTGCACCCTGATGTCCCCTGTGCCCATCCCCACAGTTGGGGTTTCTGCACCATGCTGTCCTCTGTCACCACAGCTAGGGCTGCTGCACCCCGCTGTCTACACAGCTGAGGTTGCTGTGGCCTGCTGTGCCCTACAGCCCCATGCCTCTGCAGTTAGGGCTGTTGCACCATGCTGCCACTTACCACAAGGGTCAGGGCATTTGCTGCACCCTGGTGCATGCCTCCACAGTTGAGGCAGTGGCACCCTCCTGCCCCCGTTACAGGAGTTAGATCCTTTGCTACACCCTGCAGCCCACATCCCATGTCCCAAACAGGCATAGCTGCTGCACCCTGTCCCTCATTTTGGACTTCTGTACCCTGATTCCACACCTATCTCCTACCTGAAGAGTTGGGGCTGCTGCACCCTGCTGCCCTTTGTCCCCACCTCACAGTCACGGCCATGGCAGCCTGTTGCCCCCTGTCCCTGTCTCCACAGTCAGGGCTGCTATGCTGTGTTACACCCTACAGTCCCATGCCCCCTGCCTCTAAAGCTGGGCTGCTGAAGTCTGCTACGAACTTCCATTGCCCAAAATGGGTTGGGCTGCTGCACCATGTGCACCCTGTGTCAGAGTCAGGGCTGCTGTACCCTCATGCCCTCCTGTGTCCTGCCCAACATTCAAGGCTTCTGCACCATGCTGTCCTCTGTCCCCTGCCACCACTGTACCCGGCTGCACCCTCCTACAGGAACAGGGGGGCAAAAGGGTGCTGTGGCCGTGACTGTGGGGGTGGGGAAAGAGGGCAGCAGGGTGCAGCAGCGCCGACTGTTTGGCCAGAAGACAGGGGTGTCATCAGGGTACAGCAGCCCAAACTGTGGGGTAGGATACAGCAGCCATGCTTGCTTGTGACAAGGGATTTGGGCAGCAGGGTGTAGCAAAGGATCTGACTCAGGTGGCAGCAGGGTGCAACTGCCTCAACTGTGGAGGCACACAACAGGGTGCAGCATGCCCCGACTCTTGTGGCAAGTGGCAGCAAGGTGCAGCAGCCCTAACTGCAGAGGCATGGGGCTCTAGGGCACAGCAGGCCACAGCAACCCCAACTGTGTAGACAGCAGCAGGGTGCAGCAGCCCTGACTGTGGTGACAGGGAACAGAGGACAGCATGGTGCAGAAGCCTTGACTGTGGGCAGGGCACTGGGGGGCATCAGGGTGCAGCAGCTCTGACTGTGAGACTGTGTGCGTGGTGCAGCAGCCCTGCCCATTTGGGGCAATGGAAGTTGTTAGCAGGGTGTAGCAAAAGACCCATCTCAGGTAGCCTAGGGCAGCATGGTGCAGCAGCCCCAACTGTGGAGGTAGGGGACCTAGGAGTCTAGGGCTTAGCAGAACACAACAGCTCTGACTATGGAGACAGGAACAGGGGGCAATAGGTGCAGCGTCCCTTACCCGGGGGGGGGGCAGCAGGGTGCAGCAACCTCAACTGTTTGGGCAGGGTGCAGCAGGGCTGATTCTTTAGGTAGGGAATGGAGGCAGCAGGGTGCACAATCCTCGACTGTGTGGGAGAAGACAGTGGGCAGCTGGATGCACAGTCCCACACTGTGCAAGAGAAGATCGTGGGAAGCAAGGTGTAGCAGCCTCGAATGTGAAGCAGAAGGCAGGGGGGCTTGGGGGGCAGGGGACAGGTGCAAGCAGAGTGCAGCTGCCTCAACTGTGGGAAAGAGGCATGGTGCATTGGGATGCCATATAGTGTTTCTATTTATACACATACTGTACATGATGTATTTTCACACAGAAACCACCAAAGGACTGGAATTTGTGAGTTCAGACAGGACATGTGCTTGAAATAGTAGAATATGACAGGCACCTGTTTGTCAAACTGACATAAAAAAATAATCTTACATGAATGTATTTATGAAGGCTATATCAAAGACAACTATTTCTATGAATGAACAAAATTTAGATTAATATTCATTAAACAAACCTGTGTTATATAGTTAGAAAAAAATCAGAGTTTTGATGAGAAAGAATGGAGAGCTGTGATAAGACTAGCAGTTCTCTCATAGAGAAAGATTTCCGCTACTCCAGTTCAGCACTGAAACTCAAATGATCAACTTTTATAAGAAAAGAATGATAGATTAGCTTAAAATCTATCTAAACAAAAACCACAGGCTGAGTTTATAGGAAACTTGATGAGCAAACCATTAACTCTACAGCCTGCTGTGACTGAGAATCCGAAGCAGCACGCTACAGTACTCCACAATGATGTCATCGCTCTCCAATACTAACTGAGAGACATAAATAACTCCACTGTTTCATCCACTGTACAGCAAGTTAACATATGTTGATTTAAAGAAAACCACAAAACCAAACAGCATGAAACTTTCAGGAAATGTTAATCATGACAAAAGGACTTGAATTCAAACTTTATTAACAATATCCAAAAACCTTTGCGCATGATCTTTAAGTTTGATTTCCTCTACCCTATGAAAATTGGGGAGGGGTAGTGGAGTCCATTTTTGGAAATCTTCATGGAATTGTTGAGGACCACAGTTTAGAAAATACAGTCAGTACAGGTCATGAGGAATCATGACCCCTAGACAATGTAGGTTCTGTTCCACCTTAAGGGGTAAGCTGGGGGGGGGGGGTCATACCCCATGAAGCACATCGATTTCATTTGCATTCAGGTGATAATCTGCAAGGAGGGCTAGTAATATGTCTCAAGAACTGTCATGTATACTAGTAAATCATCAGCATAAAATGCCCTTTTGTGGTCCAGTCCCTCTACCAGCATACTTTTAATTAAAGGATTATCTTGAATAAGTTGGGCAAGGGGTTCCACATAAAAGGCAAATAAAAGTGGGGACAAAGGGCATCCCCTACTGCTGCATCCAGTTAAACTGATATATTCCAAGAACTTCCCATTTATCTATACCACTTACTGAAGGTCAGTGTATATTTTGTGAATCCCCTCTCAGAAAAGGTCAAAGAAGTGAAAGTGCTGGAGAGTATGCTGCAGAAATTGCCAAGTGACCTGATCAAATTACTTTTGGGCATCCATGCCCAACATAGACACTGGGATTCTGGAGTGTATGGACTGTTTCCAGAAGTGTACAGTATGCATTTAATGTTATCAGATTGTTGCTTATGAGAGACAAAGCCGACTTGGTCTTGGTGTATAATGGTAGGAAGTATATTTTCTAGTCATTTGGCTATTATGCCAGTAAACAACTTATAATACTGATTTAGGACAGAGACTGGGCAGCAGGAATCACAGCAGGTGGGATCTTTACTGGGCTTCAGGATAGCAGATACACTGGCATGTTGTGAGGTTGATGGTATAGGGGTGTTACCTCACATAATCTCTTGAAAAATAGACTGTAGTGTGGGAAGCAGATACTGGCTAAACGACATAAAATTCAGATAGGTAATCATAGCCGGCCCGCCGGTGCAGCGGTTGGATTTCCGCGTGGGACGCTAGCGACCCGGTTCGGGAACGAGCCCGGGTCACTGGAGGGCCAGCCAGGGGGAGAAGGATTGAGCGTCCCAAGGACAGCTCTCCTTCTCCGGGGGGAGGGTAGGGGACTGGTCCGGCACCTGCTGGCTCCTAGCAGAGGCTGGGAGTATCACAGGATGCACAGCCCAATACCAACTGGGGGAGGAGCGGATGTCGGCGTATGCCATAACGTCACTACACTGCCCTCAACAGAAAGCCAGGAGAATCGCTCTCTGGCCCTCCGGATGACAGCTCTCTGTTCCTAAGGGCCTCCAGCGCCTTCCCGGTGCCTCCTGTTCCCAAGCAGCACCCCGGACCCTAGAAGGATGTGCTGGGGCTATCCTCCCCCCACCCCGGTGCCTTCCCCCTTGGAGGAGAGGGACCCGCCCAGTGAAGGGATACACCGGGATATCCCGGGGGTCGGCTGCGATCTGGGGACTAGAGGAGGGCCGGGTAAGGACAGAAGAGGTCAGGGGGGAACTTGTCAGAGCCTGAAGGAGCGGAGGACCAGGGAGCACGGGGGCGGAAAAATAGATAATACAAAAAAAAGATAGGTAATCATTCAGGCCTGGGCTTTTACTGTGTCTCAGAGTGACCAACATTGGTACCGCGGCTGGTCCCGTCATAGTGACACTGAATGTGCGTGCAGCAAGTGGGACAGGAGGCAGTGTCATGGTCACTGGCAAGGACCCAAGGGTTTTTGCCAGAGCCAAATGCTCTACCCAGCATGAGGACCCTGCCCACAGCTCCAGCTCCACTGACCTGGATGGACCAGGGACTGACTACACTGGCAGAGGCAGACAAGTCAGACACCGCACCTACTGCTCCATGAGAGCTGATCAACGGTGGAATTGCCCACCGAAGTCACCACTAAGGGACAGAGCGGGACTGTGGGCCCGAGACCTCGAACTCCTAGAACCAGAGGCCCTTGGTGATGCTGACAGTGCCAGTGAGGGCCTCAGACTCCAGGAGACCAAGGACCTCGCAGCAGACTTCACAGAGGGTGACCTTGAGCAGTACTGCTTCTTCCCCTTCTTTTTTTTTTTCTATCTATGCTTTATCCTCCTCCCCAGGTGGCTCCCATCCTATTGAGACCCCCCCAGCCCCGTCACCCGGCTACTCCCGTGTCACTTACCAGTGTCAGTGGCTCAGTAGGTAGCACACTCACCTCTGAGGCTGGGAGATCAGAGGGCTGTGGGTTCAGTTCCCACATCTGGCACTTGGGTTAATATCCCAGTACTGACACTGTAGTGCAGCATGAGAGGGGTGCTGCACTTCTGAGGTGCCGTCTTTCGGATGAGACGTTAAACCGAGGTCCCATCTGCCTGGATTGGTGGTAGTTCAGGTGGATGTTAAAGATCCCATGGCACTTATCGAAGAGTAAGGGAATTTCCCCCGTGTCCTGGCCAAATTTCCCTCATTCACTAAAAATACCACCAACAGCTTAATCTGGTTCAAGATCAGTTGGCATTCATCTGTATCCCCCTCCCCCGGGTCGTGCCTGAAAATAGGCAGGATTTGTCTAGTGCACTTACCCGGTCAACAAAAACTAAATAAATTAATAAATAAAATAAACTCCGGGATCCTACCTTATTCACCGTCTTGGCCACAGGACCGGCTTGCCCAGCCACCAGTGAGGAGCCTACGGGGGGTGGAAGGGTGTTTCGATCATCATCCTGCCACCGCGAGGGTATTTTCCTCCATTTTTTGCCTATACCTCCCTGTTGCTGGGGCACGACACGTCAGCGCACGTGTGTGGAGGCATATGTATGGTGTGGGGACCCACAGCACCCACCCTTCATTGGTGTCCCTGTCCCATTCTACCCTCAGGCCTCCACCTGGGTCAGTCATGTGGCGGGACTGCCAAGTGTCCCTCCCCAGAAGAGGAGAGTTGTCCTCTGGATGCTTGATCTACTCCCTCTCAGGTGACCCGCTCACACCATGAACACGGGTCGCTGATGTGGCAGAAGGTAAGGCATGATGTCTCAGCCTTCCACGCCACTGGTCCAGTCACTTCTTCCCCTTCTGACAGGAAGAGGAAGAATTTGAGGCCGATCGGCACCAAGAACCCGACTGGGCTCAGGAATGGATCCACTTCCTTATGTGTTTCTAGGATGACTGTCCTTCTCCTTGGGCACAGGTAGCTCATCATCAGAACCCTTCCCCAACAAGGAAAGTGGACCGGACATGACTCTGCTGCCGGAGCAGCTTGTCTGAGAAGGCACTGTACCGACACTGTCCATGGCCGTTGACTGTTGACTCAGTAGGGCTGTGACAGACTGAAAGAAAAATACTGGCACTGTGGAGTTTGAGCAAAATGGTCACTCCGGTTTTGAGTTCTGCCTACTTTTCTTAGGAAAGTGCTTAAACAGTACATTTGTTATCCTCACCGAACCAAAACTACTTAATCGTTGTCCGCAGTGTTCATTTAATATGGGCAAGTCTCAGTGGAAGAAACAGTTGCAGGAGAGTGCAACTAACAAAACTGCACGTGCAGCTCCAGCCACGCAGTCGGACCCTGGTCTTGTGGCAGCCGCTGCCGAAGATCAAGAGGTGAAGATGCTCCAAACTTTGGGTGTGAAACTCAGCACCTTAACCAAATCTGTAGACGGCTGTCCAATAAGTTTGACACATTCCCAATCATCTATCTACCTTGGAGACTAATATGGAGGCAATGCAAACCGCCACTAAACGTTCAGATTCAGCTATGAGAGCAGTGACTAACTTTCTGAAGGAAAATCATCACCAACGCGCCAGGCTATAGACAGTAGAAAATCGAGCCAGATCGGCTAGCCTATGTCTAATTGGTATGCCTGAGGGGTGCGAGGGTGACCACTCGCTTCTTTCTTTCTTTCTGACTGGTTCCATCAACAATTTGGTGAGGAGGTACTTCATCGGCTGATAGGCATGCAGAAAGCCTATAGAGTTGCATCCAGAGGGAGGCCCGACAATCCGAAAGTCCCTAGAGCCATTGTGGTCATAACGGATGGAGTCGGCACCAGAGATCGGGTGTTAGCCCTGGCAAGAAGGAAGAAAACATTACTACAAGACGGCAATGTTATTTGGTTGTTTCCTGATCTTATCTTGCCATATGGCAAAAGAAAAAATGGTTTGATGGTGTCCGGGCTATGTTGCAGGAGGCTGACATCGCACACAGAATGGTTTTCCCAGCTTGTCTGCGGATCATTCATGAAGGTAAGGTCTTCTTGTTCATGGACTCCTCGGAGGCCCTAAGATGGGCTGAAGAGAAAGTGGTAAGATGTCCGGACCACCACAATTTAGGAGAACGGAGCTCAGATGAAGAGATGAAGAGTTCCTGCTCAGTACTGAGTTTTCATTTGCCTTCCAGTTTCTCAAGGGGTGAAGGTGCCATTCAGGTACTCTCTTATTTCTGCCTGTTGGATCAGTGACTGTTGGATCTTTGCTCATTTGTATGGCAAGCCGTTAGGGACATAATTCAGAATCTCTGGCTGTATAGTAAAACATATACACTATATGGTAAAATACATACATCATATAGTGAAATATGTACATTATATAGTAAAATGCATACACAATGTAGTGAATCACAGACCTGGGTTTGAATCCCACAGCTTCCACTTACATACTGTGTGACCCTGAGCAAGTCACTTAACTTCCCTGTGCTCCCAGGATGCTCCTGTAAAAAAGCTTTCAGCTTAGTGTGCTACTCCTGGTTAAACAACTAAAAAAAAAAAAAAAAAAAAACATGCACTATCTACTGAAATATATACATCATACCAGCCTTCTCAATTACTCACTCTGTCAAGGCCAATTCCCCCTTGCTTGGAAGACTGCAGTGGTCACCCCTATAAACAAAGCTGGGGACCGCACCTCCCCCGGGAACTACAGACCGATCTTGATACTGCCCCCTCCTCTTGAAAGACCTAGAAAAACTTGTGGCTGACCAAATACCTTGACAAACATAATCTCCTCTGTGCGGAACAGCACAGTTTCTGCAGGGGGCACAGCACCACTACCACCCTCATTGTGTTTTCCAACTATTTACACAGAGCCCTGGAAAAAGGGCTCCTCATGGGTGCAGTCTTCATCGACCTATCAAAAGCCTTCGATACCGTCTGCCACCCACTCCTCATATCCACCCTCTCCCAGTTAGGTTTTTCATATGGCCCTCTGTCCTGGTTCTCCAACTACCTCACCTCCCAGTCACAGTGCATGAAAATCAACAGTACCCTCTCCAGCACTCAAGAGGTCTGCTCGGGTGTCCCACAAGGCTCGATCCTTGGACCACTGCTTTCAGTTTGTACCTAAATATGCTCCCCAGCTACGGTTTAGAAAAAATGCTCCCCTACGTGGATGATGCAGTCCTTTTCACGTCCTACCAGACCCCCCTCCCACCTCCGAAGTGCCCTGCAACACTCTTTTAATCCGGCGGAATCCTGGTTTCTGGACCGCTGCCTTGTAATTAACCTAAAAAAGATGAAGCATATGCTATTCTCGCATTCCCAAAGCAAATCCAGGGATGCCCCACTATCTCTGTCCTGTCTAGCACCCTCCTTCCCTTTGAGCAGGTAAAAACCTACAGATATCTGGGCATCACCTTCAACTCTGCTCTCTCTTTTCATGACCACACATGCACCCTCGCTATAGCCATAAACACATGTGTTGGCCTACTGTACTGCCACAAGAGCTATCTACCACCTGCAGCCCTAAGGCTGGCCATCACCACCTCTGTGCTATCCCTAGTGGACTATGGCATTCTGGTGTACGGTGCAGCAGACAAAACCACATTCAATAAAATCAAAATGTCCCTGAACAAAGCCTGCCGCCTAGTTATGGGCTCCAGCAGACTTACCCACACATGTACCTTAAATGACCTTGCTGATTTTCTCAGCCTTGAGGAAAGGTTGTGCTACCAAACCTGCCTCCTAACCAAGAAAACTGTTGCAGGCCTTGCACCTCCTGGCCTAATTTCCATCCTCATCCCCTCCGTCCCTGCCATCTCCACCCGGAGCGCACTCAAGTGCACACTTCAAGTGCCCAGGGTCAGGACATCCCTGGCCCAAAGGTCCATCCGATACCGGGCCCCGACCTGGAGCAATGCCTTCCCCTCTGATACTGCATCTCAACTAAGAATAGGGCCCTTCAAATCTGCCCTTAGGCAACACCTAATCACCACCTGCAGCTATAACTGCACATAGCTGTTTGCTTCCCCACCTCACTGGGGACCCCCCTCTCCAACTGTCTCATGCCCTGGCAGAACATGTAGCTGCCCAAGTGTCACCACGTTTGTTTTAAGTTACCACCTATTTTTATTTATAACAGAACCCAAATTGCTGTATCTGGTGTACTAGATGGTTTAGCTACATTACTGTATTGGACCTGTACAGAGTTTCACTCTCTTATGAATTGTATTCCTGGTATTTCTATACATACATGTGCAGTATTTTCCTGTATAGAGCTTTTGCTCTCATTTGAATTTTATCCCCTGTATTTATGTACATACATGTATAGTGTTCCCTACATCGATCTGTACTCTATGTAACTATGTCTGTATTTGTATATACTATCTGTTTCCTGACGAGGAGCCTTTGTAAATGAGTCCCTGACTCAAAGGTTTGCAATTCCAATTTCAACTAAATAAATACATATACTGTATACTGAAATGTATATATCATGTAGTGAAATGCATACATTATATAGTGAAATGATTACATTATATAGTTAAATATATACACTATCTACTGAAATACACATACTGAGTACTGAAAATCCACATACACTATATACTGAAACAAATATACTATGTACTGAAACATATACACTACCTATTGAGATACATACACTACAGACTGAAACAGCCACATAAACTATTTACTGAAACAAATATTCTATACATTGTAACACATACACTATATATTGAAAAAATGTGCATATGCTATATACTGAAACAAACACTACATATTGAACTACACACACTACACATTGAAAAATCCACATACACGGTCTACTGAAACAAATACACTATATGTTAAACATCTACACTTTATTTTGAAATACATACACGATCTATTGAAATAAATACACTGTGCATTGAAAAGTCTGCATACACTATATACTGAAAGAAATATATTACATATAAGCAATAAGACATGACAGTGTGTGTGTTATACACTTTAACACACGGCTGAGAGGCGCAGTGAACACGAGGCCACCGGCTAAGTGCATCCAGCCTCCTAGCCGTGTGTTAAAGTGTCTAATGCACACCCTGGAGTGGCTTATTGCGTCTATGAAATGGTCAGTGAATTTTTAAAACATAAATAATAAGTCTACAACTTTTATATTTAAATAAATTTAAGTTTATTTGAGGAACAATCACTGCGCTGGAAAAAACAGTTCCATTTGTAGTTAAGTAAATTTAACATTTCATTTAAATTGTAAAAGATTGTGAACTTTATTTAGAACAGTACTTGTAAAAGTAAACATGAACATTGTGCAGCCTGTTAGTGTTGGTGTGCTTTGATATTTATGGTGGTGGCTTTTTTATGTATATTTATACTTTTGGCAGCAGGCAGTGTAAGGGAGGCAACGCCAGTACTGTTTCCGTGACATGGGGAAACACCCTTCGTGGAGAAGAGCCAGTGAGCCAAGTGAGGATAAATAAAGGAACTAGCGAGCTGCTGGCAGGGGAATCACAAAGCTGTTGGGTAACAATGTGGGCTGCATGTTTGAAAAAAAGAGACGATAATTAGAATAGCTGAACACCTAAGGCAAGGAAAGTAGTGATCGGACATTGAGGAGGAGAGCCAGTGAGCCGTCGAGGAGGAGAGCGAGCAAGCCGTTGAAGAGAGTCAGCGAGCGAATGGGCAGGAAGGGGGGGGGGAGATTATGGCTGGCTGGTTGGCATTTTTTAAAAGGAATGCTTTATTTAGTAAAAAATAAAAGGATAAACACAGGAACTAGTGAGTGGCTGGCAGACCAGCCATTAAGGAGAGCGAGAGGGCAGATGGAGAGATTTGAATACGCAGCAGTTTTATTGACATTTGTCTGTCGTGTGCAGCAGGAATTAAAGGATATGTTTCTGCGTGAAAACGGAGGTTGCTTCTGTAGTGTTTTCATTTTGCCTACTGTGGCTAGCACAAAAGAAAAGATGGCAGCTTTTTAAATTTTTTAAACATTATAATTTGGAACACTGAAATGGGAAGATCAGTGCCCGCCTGGCATAGCACAGCCTGATCTTTTTCCCACGGTGTTAGACATATTAGCACACTCGTAGCAGCCAATCAGAATGCTGCTTTGCTACAAGCCATTTCATAAATTGAAATACATGCACGGTATAGTTAAAAAAATCCACATACACTATATACTGAAACAAATACACTACGTGGTGAAACACATATAGAATAATGGATAGGGAACTGTGCACAACAAGGCTGTGTTTCCATCGAGGGGGTTGATGACATCATAGCTCTCGAGCTATGATGTCATCAACCACCTGAGATGGAAACACGCAGTCTTGGTGTGCACAGTTCCCCATCTATTATTTTATATAGTATATGGTTGCCCCCAAAAATGTGACCGTTTTAATTTACGTTTAAGGATTGCGGTACAGTTTCCTACCATGTTGTGTTCACACCGCACCCACCCGTCCTCGCTGCCGTGCCACCCTGAATATCTCCTGCTCCTTGCTGTGGTCCTGCTCCGTTTTTACCGTAACTGTGCCAGAGATTAAAAATCAAAACAAAAAAAACAAATGTAAATTGATAGTTTGGACACACGGGCCGATAATGACAGCGGTGTCCAAACTGTCTGCTCGCTCCGCCTGTCGCTAAAATGGATACGCCATTTAGAGCGCATTTTAAAAAGCACAGCCTGTTTCCACCAATCGGGTAGGAGCTCAAGGCGCAAAAGTTGTTGTACTATCGATGTGACGTCAGAACGATAGTACAACAACTTTTTTGACCTTTGAACTGTCCTACAACAGGATTTGGAAAACCATCGTTTTCCATCCACAACAAACCCTAACCATATACTACATACACTATGTATTGAAACACATACACTCTAGACTGAAAAATCCACATACAGTGTATACTAAAACAAATAAACTATATACTGAAATGGGCTACATTCTGAAACTACCCATCCCCCCAGCCCTTCCCCCTTGAATGGCCTGCCCCTGCACTCATTTCTTGTTGCATTCAGTTAGCTGCTGGCTTGATGAGAGGATGTCTAAAACTGCAGAGCATAAGGTAAACAAAACAGGGCTCTCTCTTATTCTAATTCTTTATGGGGTTTTCCATCTTGTTTTGCTTACACATCTTTAATCAAATTTAAGAAAATTGCGATGTGACAAAAAACATTTAGGACTAATATAAAATGCTGTAGTTTATTCTTTTAAATAAGTGTTGCTCTCATTTACTGTTAGCACATTTGTATGGGAAGCTAATACTTAGGATATTCCTAACATATCACTCTCTTATCATATAAACATAGGGGACTGTATGCATTTTTCTAAGTTAAGGTTTTGATCAGATTTATGTGTAATTAAATACTGTGTTAGTCCAGCAACTTATCTGAACCGAATGCTTGGAAAGCACTGCAGGAACTCTGAAAGTGTAAGCTAAACACTTTCCCAGTGTGTACTTTACTGAGTTAGTTTTGATTTAGTTTTTGTTTTTATTTGAATGTTTTATTTAATAAATGTTCTTGGTTAAGAAAAAAAATATATATATTTTGCAGCAATCGCTCAGGACTCAGTTCTCATCAGGAGCTCAGCTGGCATATGCATAATTTGCACATTCCTGTTCTGAAGAACTTCACAGTGATGCCTCACTGGTGGATCTCACAGTTCCTAACCTCCCCATTACATATCTGTGGAGCACTGCAAGGTGGACAGAGCTTTGCCAGGCACTTGGTCTCCACTAATAAACCTGCCCTGGTCTAGCCGCATAGTGCATAGTTACGCTGTTTATACGCATAACTGTATTATTGAGTTTTGAGATCCCCAAACTGTGTTTTATTTTTCCATGGAGATGTTTATCTTCCAGCTCACCCACTGACCACCTTGCACACTGACCTGTCCATCCCCATCACCCAAAATCACCAGGACTTATCTGCTCTGAGATCTCCCATGGCCTCCCCACCACCCCATGGTGGGGCCAGGAGGGAGAGGGCCATTCACAAGGAGACACATATTCAGACAGTAACAGAGTTTGGATAGTAATGCAAAGCCTGTGGCAGGTTGCTAGATTTTTCTGCCATTGGAGGTTTTCTACCTTTCGTTTCTCCCCTGGGCAGCCAAGCATGCAATGATGCCAATCCAATTAAAGGCAAGTACGCTTTGTGCCTGCCTGAGCCCAGCCCCTTATGCCACTCTGATGCCCTGCCAGCCTTCCTTACCTAGGTGACTGTTAAAAAGCGGGGTGGTCAGCCCCCCGCCGGAGAGGAGAGCAGTCTCACAGATGCTCAGTCATCTCTCCCACCAGCTAACCCCTGTTTGACCCAGGTCCTCCCCCAAAGCCGGGCCACTCACATGGGAGCCAGTATGACTACCACTAAGCCAGCCCACCAGACTATTTTTAGTAAATAAAAACAGCACTCAGTTGACGGAGTGAAGGCACTACTGCTGGAATCAGGGATTCCTCATGGTCTCATCTTTCCAGCTCGCATTCGGATTGTACACCGGAACAAAGTCTTTCTCTTCTCGGACCCAGCGGAGGCACTTAAATGGGCCCAACAGAACACGCCACAGCGTGGATCAGACAATGTGGAGGATGACTTGACCTCAGATGAGGAGGATACCTGAAAGGCCCTGTCTTACTACAGAGACTGGTAAAGGCTTACGATGGGGGACTATATAAAACTTCTGCCCTATAACTTGGCTATGTCCTTGCCTGGTGGACACCCTGCCTAGAATTTTCAAGTTTATTATCAGCTCGTTTTGATTTATAAAAGCATGCTTGAGAAGTGAAGTTTCAGTTTTTGTAATAACGAAACAAATATGCAACGTTGATCAGTTATATGAATACATTAAGGGATAGAGTCGTATTGTTCAATATCTGTTGCTACACTTTGTGTAACTTACTATGATTTAGCATGGTCTATGATCCCTGCCTAAAGGGAAGAAGTTTGGTCATTTACACGCTGGACAATAAGTATAAATTACCATGCAGCTCATGGACTCTTTACAGTACTGGAATTATGAATACTCTGGATATAGTAAGGCTTTACCCTCCAAAGACGTATCTTTTTCTTTTAACGATCTAAAAATGATTGTATTAAGGGGAGTGGCGTCCTCATCTGGATAATATATGTAATGTTAAAAGAAGGTATAATGACTGTATGTTTGTCTGAAAAGAATAAACATAAAGTTTAAAAAAAAATAAATAAAAACAGCACTCAGATGAAAGAAGAAATTGTATTTTAGCTACAGTTGCTATAAATATTTTAAGACACATCATAATGTTTTGAAATTGGATAAACGTTTTCCAAGGAAAATGACAAAAAAAACAAAGATAATAAGACAATCCATTTTTGTTTACTTTCTGCACCTTAAGAGGCATCTGCAGGGAATGTTTAGTCAATTAGGGCCCTATTTTCAGAAGGTTAGCGGAGCGCTAAACATCTAAGCACCGTGCCATGTGGGAAAGTACAGTTATGTAAGAACTTACCGTAACAGTAGATCTTCGAGAGGCGCTATTGCAGCAGGCTATTACCATTAAGACTACTGCCGCAGGCCTTAGGACCCACTGGAAAAAACTCAGCTAGCAGTACCCAGCAGGGCCGGCCCCCCGATGACAGCTCCACCCCAACGTCGGTTCACGCCATAAAAGAGGGCAGACCCAAGCTCCACCTCAGTTCACCCATCAAGACCCTTGAACAGACCTAGCAAAGCAGACAAAAGTGAAGCTTGTCAGGACATGCTGTAAACCTCACTGGGGAAGGAGGGTGAGAAGATCACTGCTGCAAGAGCTCCTCTCGAAGAACTACTGTTACGGTAAGTTCTTATGTAACTGTACTATGCTACTTTGAGGGGGAGCTCTTGCAGCAGGCTATAACCATTAGGACAGAATCCCAAGCAATCCCGCGCCAAGGAGGTGACCATCTCCGAGAGAAGGAAGATGGAAACTGGTTAGGACAAAAGTCCCTGAAGAACTGCCAGGCCAAATCCGGCACGGTGCCTGGAGGCAATGTCCAGGCTACAGTGCTTAACAAAGGTGTGCACTGAATTCCAAGTATCGGCAGCACAAATGTCCCGTAAAGAGACTTTCTTCAAGGATGCGAAGAAGGTAGACACCCCTCTGGTGGAATGACCTCTAACCGAGCCCGGTAGAGGCTTGTTGTGTTTATTATAGCAAAACACAATGCAGTGTACAATCCACCGGGAAATAGTCTGTTTAGACACTGGTTTGCCCAGGTGTTGTGGCACAAAGGCCACAAACAGCTGCTCCGAATACCACTGTACACGTGAGTTAGTACCTCAGTGCAGTACCTCAGTGCTCTGTGGACATCCAATGTGTGTAAGAGAGACTCTCCCCTATTAGAAAGGGAAGGAAAATAGACTGGAAGGTTAACCGACTGGTTGAGGGTCAATTACGAGACCACTTTCGGAATAAACTTAGGATATGTTCTGAAGGAAATCCTTTCCCTATGAAAAATTAAATAAGGCTCCTTACACATCAGGGCCTGAAGTTCGGAAACCCTTCGAGCTGAAGTAATGGCAATTAAAAAACAAACCTTCCAGGACAGGTAACGCAGCTCGCAATCAGCAGCTGGTTCAAAAGTGGGGAAAGTGAGCATCTCCAACACAAAAAGGAGGTCCCAGGGAGGAATAGGATCCCTAATGGGAGGTCTCAAATGCAAAATACCCCGTAAGAAGGTGCGGGTCACGTCCAACTTGGCCAAGGTCCTGTCTCCCATGAGGACGTGATAGTCCAAGATGGCCCACATATGCACCTTTATAGAAGAGTAGCTCAAGCCTTGTTGGTATAAATAGAGGAGATACCATAATGCTGAGTTCACCGGGCAGGTAATGGGGTCCAGGTGGTGAGATGAATCCCACAAACAAAAATGTTTCCACTTCACAGCATAAGTGGAGTGAGTAGAGGGCCTCCTCGCCGAAACGAGGACAACTGGCACCTCTTGGGAGACCCTGTACCGGGATTTGACTACGTCTGCAGGAGCCATGCATGAAGGTGAAGCGACTTGAAATCTGGATGAGCCAGCCTGCCCTGATCCTGCGACAGCAACTGCGAGCATATCAGCAGTGGAATTGGAGGTTCCGAGGACAATCGCTGAAGTAGTAGGAACCAAATCTGCCGGGCCACAGTGGGGTGATCAGAATCATTCGGGCCCCCTCAGTGTGAAGCTTCAATAAGACTCTCTGAATGAGAGGGAAGGTGTAGAGGAATCTCCCTGTCCAATAAAGGGACAATGTGTCTGGCGAGAAAACACCAGGTGTGTGCTCTTGTAAGCAGAAAATTGGCAGTTTGGCATTGTGTGGAGATGCAAAGATGTCCAGCTCTGGACAGCCCCAGGTGCCAAACAGCCTGGTTCACTACTGAGTGGAGTAGTTCCCACTCATGCGCCTTGGACAGAGACCTGCTTAAGCTGTCTGCCAAGTTGTTTTGGGTGCTTGAAACATAAACCGCGGACAGAAAAATGTGACGCTCCAGCGCCCAGTGCCAGACTCTCATCGCCTCCCTGCATAGGGTGTAGGAGTGAGTCCTCCCCCTGCTTGTTGATATAAAAAATGACCACTATATTGTCTAGCCAAACGAGAAGAGAGCCTTTAGAGTGTAGAGGACTGCTCACATTTCACGGACACTGATGTGATGAGCACGCTCCACCAGGGGCCAAACTCCTTGGGTCCGGCGAGCTCCGATGTGCGCTCCCCACCCCAAGTCTGAGGCATCCATTGTCAGAGACTGACTCAGATGCTTCTGATGGAAATGAACCCCTAACTCCAAATTGAGAGGATCCAGCCACCAAAGCAAAGTCCTTTTTACTGGCTGTGCGATCCTGAACAGACAGTCTAGACTGTCGGAGCTTTGGTCCCACTGAACCCTGAGCATCCACTGTGGGACTCATGTGGAGACGGGCCAAGGGAATGACTGGAATGGCCATCGCCATGTGCCCCAGAAGTCTGAGGAAGGTCCTGGTTGGGACCTGAGGGGTCATGAGGACCACTCTGGCCATCTCCTGCAGGCGATCTCCCCTCTCTGGAGGAAGAAAGGCCATGCCCTGGACCAAGTCCAGGACAGCTCCAATAAAGACGAGTCTTTGGCTGGGCTCTGGGGAAGATTTTGGAAGGTTCAGGGTGATCCCGTCTCGGAACAGAGTATAAGGGTCTCCGAGAGCTTGAAGAATACGCATCCTTGATGGGGCCACAAGCAGACAATCGTCGAGGTAAGGGAAGACAATGTCTCTGGCACCTTAGAGCTGCAGCTACCACTGCCAGACACTTGGTGAAGACTTGAGAAGTGGAGGAGAGGCCAAACGGAAGAACCCAAAACTGAAAATGCTCCCTCTGGAAGCGGAACCTCAAGTACTTCCTGTGAGGGGGAAAGACCCCGATGTGCATATACGCATCCTGCATGTCCAGGGAACAGATCCAGTCTCCCTGATGCAGCAGAGGAATGAGACCTGGAAGGGTCACCATCCTGAACCTTTGGTATTCGATATAAGTGTTTAAAGCGCTGAGGTCCAGGATGGGCTGAAGATTGTGCATTGTAACAGGGAGACCCCAATGGGATCTCCGAGGAGGGGCTGGCTCCCTCCTCGATACTCTCTATTAGACCACCTAGATATATATTTATAGACTACACAGAGAATGGAGGAGATTTCATGAAGCTTGACTTGGTCAGGATACAACATTTAAACTGGTACAAAGGTTGTAGCTTCAGTTACAAAAATAAAAAGCTGTTCTGTTTTAGGCAGAACTTACAAAGCTTTATATACAATTGAACAGACACAGGATGCATATCTTGTCTCCAAACAAGGCAATGTTGGTATATTAGTTCTGTAATTGGAGAATTTACCTCTGCATTTCCTGTAGTAACTAGCATGCGAATAAATGCCAATCCCAACAAGATGGCAGCATTGTATAACTAATGACAGTTTGCTTTCAGCAAATTCTCCATTGACATACATGCACGTAGGCTTAATACATACAATAGCTGGTTTTTAACTGTGCCCTTTTAAAAATTACATTGCAGTTTAAACTACAGCATTAACAAGATATACTTACTCTTGAGCAAGTACAGGATATATGGTTCAAATTCTATTAATATTACAAAGAAATGCAATATACTTTATAACCATATATGTACTCTTTTCCTTAGCAAGCTGCTGTCATATTCTGATAGGTCACTGTGTAACTATAAGTAAGAGCTATGACAAATATGACACATAGCATTCATAAGAAATGCCTACATCATTTTGGGGAAATGCAACACATAAGTTTTGTTTTGTCCACCATTTTGCACACATAAGTTTTGTTTTTAAGCACCATTTTGTAAGACATCTGTATTGTAACTGCGCTGTGTATACATACCTTTTTATACTCTTGTCTTTTTGTGTATTTGCTCATGCACCCATTTACTGGCTTTATCAGATTGTACTTGGGGTTTTGTAGCCTGTCCCCTGCCAACTATGAAAATTTGTGCAAAGCACACATTATAGTAAAATTACTCTCTACATGCGTTTTCTTCGTAACCAGGAAGAAGTGGGAGTAAAATCCCTTTCCCCGCTGCTGCAGAGGGACTGGTTCTATGGCCCTTTTTTTGCAGGAGGGCCTGTATCTCTCCTTCTATAAGTGGTAGGTGGGAAGGAGGATAGGATGAGGGCTTTGGTGGAGTGTCTGGGGGAACCTCAGTGAGCTCCAATACATGTCCCCTCTTGAAGATGTCTAGGACCTATTGGTCTGATGTTATAGAGCTCCATTCCTCCAAATGAAGGGAGAAGCGACCCTAACCACCTCCCCTGGTGTTTTCTCCAGAGGAGGGGGGGTCAGAAGGGAGTCATTGGGCGGAGCCAGGGGTGAGCAGAGAGGCTGGGGAAGACTTTGGGCCTTGAAAAGTAGTGCCTTCAGGATGCCGGTTGCTGGCTTTCTTCTTGAAGCCGCCCTTCTGACTTTGCTGACTGCTACAGGCTTGAGAACTTATGAAAAGGCCGACATCTAGCGCGTTTCTGGTTCCCTCGGTACATCTGTCAGATGGACTGGATAGACTTGCCTGACTCCAGGAGACGAGAGATAGCCTATGTCCGATCCTGATTTGAGAATGCCCAGGAGCTCCGTCTTCTAAATGGAGTCTGGTAACGCATTGGCCAGCTCGTGTCCCCTTTCCCAAAGCGCATTTTGGTATGGGACCATATGCGTGAGGATGTTCAGGGAGCAGGTGGAGGCAGAGTACACCTTCTTGCCCACCTGGTACAAGTAATGGGATTCCTGGTCAGGAGGCTAAGAGCTGAGATGCTTGGGCTGCTTGGACTTGTCATGGGCAGCTGTGATGACCGAAGAGTCCACCTGAGGGTGTTCTGCCAAAAAAGGCTCATCTCTCGGGGCCTTGTACAGCCTGTCTGACTTCTTTGGAACTGCCAGGACTGAGGCTGGGTGCTTCCAAGTTATCCTGGTGAGGTCTTGGAAAGTAGCCACCAAAGGAGGCACCACAATAGGCTTGGTCTCCTTCTGCCTCAGGTAATGGGCCAGTTGCTGGTGTTCCGGATCCAGGTCCTCTGTCTCCCACTCATTAGAGACCTGAATGTGCCTCATGACATCTGTGAAATCTGGATCGTCAGGAGGTGAGCGGGGTTGGTCCTTATCCCCTGGGGAACCCCTGACACCTGGAAAAGATGAGGAAGATCTGCTACTAGGCCGAAAAGAGCCTGCGCTGTGTCTTGGGCTACCTCCACTCGAGTGTCGGTAACTAACCGATTGACGCCGGCTTCGGGACTAACACCGGTCCCCAGACTGGCATCGGGAAGAAGAGTGAGCCCGCCTGGAAGAAGATCTATGGTGGCTGCAGGATCTGCTCCTGGTCCGGGACTGAAGACGGCTCCCCTCAATCGGGAAGGGTGCCGACGACGGTCCCCGGACCGGGACTGGGAACAAGCACCTGAAGGAGTGTGGGGATTAGGCCGCTTGGGGTTCTTCTCTGGCGAACCGACGGGTAGACCCTTGGGCTCTTGGTTGTCCGGCTGATTAGGAGCCAGAGTCGGGTCCGGCTTCAGTGGAGTTTCCTCCTTCTTTACCGGACTCCACCAGAAGGAGAAGAGTTCCTGTAACTCCTCCTTGTTGAACACAGAAGCTGCTGTCCCTAATAAAAGGACCGGGGAAGCCAGAGGATCCAGCAGGGCCCGGGGAGAGGAGTCCCCAGAAGAGCCCAGTGGGGTGGAAGACCTAGGGGTAGGCGTTGGAACCTTAACCAGCACCCCCTCTGCAGTACTGTCTTCAGCAGCAAGTACCTCAGCAAGCGTAGATGCCTTAGCCGGCATCAGTTTCGAAGAGGCCGGAGCCGGGGAAGGTTCGGCCTGGATGTCTGGATTCTTAGAGTGCTTGCCTGAACCAGGCAGAGCTGAGGCTTTCTTGGGCAGGGCCGAGGCTTGCGCCAAAGAGACTTTTGAAGAGTCCTTCTGAACAGAAGAGATGTGCAGTGGCACAACCTTAGGTTTGGAAGGCTTCTCCCCTGAAGTTCCCACCTTGATTGACGTCGGATCCTTGGCGGGAAGGCTCGGTTTGGAGGAATCCTCCTTGCAAGGATGCTTTGAGCGATCGGAGGCACCCCAGCCGGGAGAAGACTAGGCTTTCTTGGGAGGAGAACGGGAACATGACAGATGGCGGGACTGGCTACGGTCCTTGCCTCAGGACCACTTACGGGACATGTCCCGGTGCTTTCTCTTGTCCCCCGAGGTTTGCATAACATCCATTTGTCGCTCTAACAGGTGGGCTTTGAGGGCCTTCAGGTGTCAGATGTGCGTCCTGCTGGTGAAGCCTCTGCAGACCTTGCAAGCTGCACTGTCATGGTCTGGTCCCATGCAGAAGACTCTCATGTGGCCGTCCTTCGATGGGATTTGGCGTCCACAGGCGCAGTCGTCTTAGGCCCGGAAGAAGAGACCGACGAAGGCGAAGACATATGACGGACAAACTGCAAAGATGAGAAAAATAAAAAAATGGAAGAAAATCCAAAGAAACTTTCACTGGAACTGCTGGAAGCAAACACTAACACTTTCCCAACGTGAGCGGGTTGTGGCGGGAAAAGAACTGAGGTGGAGCCATGGTCCGCCCCCTTTTATGTCATGACCGACGTCAGGGTGGAGCCTACGTCGGGGTTGGTCCCTGCTGGGTACTGCTAGCTAAGTTTTTTCCAGTGGGTCCTAAGGTCTGCGGCGTTAGTCCTAATGGTTATAGCCTGCTGCAAGAGCTCCCCCACGAAGTAAGATCAGCATGGTTGAACAGGTGCCATATATTTAGCAGCCCCCAATGCTAACCTGATCATGTGCATGTGCGTATGTACTACCTCGGCCATGCAAATGTGGGATCCCCTACTGCATACAGAGCACAGTGCTATATAAAAGCTTTTGAAAGTTCTTAACAACTGAAATTGCAATACTGTTTACTGCCTCCATAAATCCTGCCCTCATTTGAGCACACAGTGGTGCATATTGTTACCCCACCCCTGGTCACCACTCTGATGCTTCCAAGTAGTATAACAGAATGATCCTTGACATCTAAAGGTTCCACACCCCTGATCGCAATTTAAATGGCACCAGTTATCATAGTAAAATGATTCTTGGTATCCAGTCCCCCCAAAAAAATTGCCACTCAGATGACCTGATTATTACAATAATGTGGTTATAGAATTTATTTATTTACTTAATTACATATTTAAAAGTTTCACCATGAAAGGTATACTAAGCTGGGAGCTCATTTCCAGATGCATCATGGAGGAAGGAGAACTTGTACAAGTGGGGTTTAGGCAGAACAAGAGTTCAAAATACATAACATACATGTTGGAAGACCATTGACAGAGCAGAGGAGAGTGGCATACAATTGCAAATTACATTGGGAATAATAATGCAAGACGTGAGCATTTGAGTGACACACAAACAATCGACAGTGCATATACTGCGCAGTCAGGAGCCACAAACATATGCTGGCGATCAAATACAGAGCAGTTTAAATCAACACTAGTTGTAAACATTTGTGCGTAATTCCTAGAGTGGGAGCATAAGTGCCTAAATTATAGCTGTACCTAAACTGAAAACAAGTCACAGGAGAGCAGGAGGGAAAATTTATTAGCAAGTGCAGGAGGGAGAGGTGAGACCTCTGAAGTGGTTTGAAAGGATCCAGGGGAGGGAGATTGGTGAATGGCTGGGGTGAGGGAGTACCAGATGTTAGGGAAGTAGTTGCTGAACGCGGCTTTGCCGATGGTCATGGAGACTGAAGGTACTGCTAGGGTTTGAACATTTGAGCTTCTGAGGGTATGGCTGTGGGGGGGGGGGAATGGAGAGGTAGGAGGGTAGGGAAGCAAATTAGAATTTGCCCACAAAGCTGGCACAGTGGGCATGGTGTTTGTCCAGAAGAGAGGAAAAGGAGAGAAATTTATACACAGAACAGAGACGAGTCCTAGGAGGACAGTCGAGAGTGTAATGGCAGAAATAGTTGAAGACTGTGTCCAGTTTGGCAAGGGTAGTGACTGGGGCTGCACTGTAGACCATATCACCATAATCAAAGATTGGGAGGATCATTTTCTGGATAATAGCACTGTTTGCTGGAGGTGGGATATAGTCACAGTTCCTGTAAAGTGCACCAGATTGGGGTGCAGCTTTTTGACTATAGCATCCCCTTGTTCAGAAAAGTTTAGGTGCTGGTCTAGCCAGATACCAAGATACCTAAAGGTGGTAACATCATCCACAGGGGAGCCATGCAGGGTGTGGAAAGTAGGAAGGGGAGACAGCCTAGACAATCTGCGCCTTGTGCCAAAGGACATGGAGACATTCTTCTTGGCACTGAGGAAAAGCTGATTTTTGTGCAGCCAGGGTTGAACTTGATCGAAGTCCAGCTGGAGTCTGTGGGCCTGCTGTGAAGAGGACTGTGTCATCCATGTGCATGTAAATGGATGTAGACAAGTATATGGAGGGGAGATCATTAAGAAAAATGGAGAAAAGTAGTGGGCCTGGCACAGACCCTTGTGGGACCCCAGTAGATACAGGCAGGGAGGAGAGAGGGGGTCACTAATTTTGACTGCCTGGGACCTACCCATGTGGTAGGAGTGGAACAGCCAATGGTGGAGTCGGAGAGGCCCACAGCCTGGAGGTTGGCTAATAATTGGGGTGGGAGACAGTGTTGAACAGTTTGGCTAGATCGACGAAGACAGCAGAGGTAATAGGCTGTGATCCATACCATTGCGGATGGATTTGGTGAGCATGAGCAGGGAGATGGTGATGGAGTGGTTCTTGTGGAAGCGAAGCCAGACTTTTAGTGGGTGAAGAAGGAAGAGGAGGCCAGAAAGGGAGAGAGTTGTGACAAGACAATTTGTTTCTGCATTTTGGAGGGAGGAGAGAAATGGGTCAGTACCTGTTAGTAGCAGATGGGTCACCACCTTTTGGAAGAGGAGTAACAGTGGCAGTCTTCCAGTCAGCAGGGATGGAGGAACAGCAGAAAGAGAGGTTAGGGAGGTCAGCCAACGGGGAGGAGATTGCAGAAGCAGAGAAATGGAGGAGCTTGCTATCCAGGCCATCTGGGCTCCTACCCTTGGAAGGGTTAAGGACGGGAACGGTGTCGGCGATGGAGGATAGAGTTACTGGAGAGAAGAAAAATAGGGGGGAGGAAGGAGATGACTGTCATGCAGGCTGGCGGGGTGAGAGGGAGGTGAGGAAGGGGAGCGGGAGGACAGGAAAGGAGAGAGGAGGTTCAGGTGATAAAAAAAGAAATTAAGGGGTCATGTGATGGCAGCCTAGAGGAGTATCAGCGAACTCCATTAGCTCCGTCCCCTACTCGCTAAAACTCGCTACTTGAACACTCTTTCAGAAGTCAACGCAGAAGATTTGAGTTAGATTACTGCAGTAGATCTTCCCACTGCAGTAGAAATGACAGCCATGGAGGTTTTTATGCGGAAAGCGCCACCACGGCATTCGCGGCCACCATCCCCCGAAAAAGACAAGGCCCCTAAGTGGCCTAAAGTTCAGACGCCGAAAATGTCTGCGGGGACTGCGCCGCTCACAGAAGACAGATTCCTGGAGATTATGAAGCCTATGCAGGAATCGATGGATAGCATCGCTGAAGAACTGCACCAGATTAAAGCAGCAACTGATTCACTGTCTATCCGAATGGCAGACTCGAAAGCTCGCCTCACATCAGCGGAGAAAAAGCTAGATAAAGTTGCTATAGACCAGACTCTTACCAATCGGAGAATCAAAAAACTAGAAGATAAATTAGTAGACCTGTAGGGGAGGAGTCGCAGGAATAACCTGCTAATAATGGGCATTCCTGAAAAAGAAGAGGGTACAACACCCATACTCTTTGTCCAGAGGTTTTGTGAAAAGATCGCAGGGCCCTCTCCTAACGGTCCTGCCTATATTGTGGAGAGAGCACACAGGGCACTTCGACCACCCCCACCCCCTGGCTCAGCGCCCAGGCCTATAATTTTCAAGCTACTTAGCTTCCAGGATAAGCAACACATTATTGCAAAAGTAAAAGCATTGCAAGAAGTTCTCTGGGAGGGGAAAAAAGTTAGAATGACCCAAGATTTGCCACAGTCGGTCCGCATTAAACGTCAAGAACTGCACCCAATTGTAACAAAGCTAATAGCAGCGAGCAAGCCTTTTCATGTTAAATACCCTGCGATCCTGCAAGTGAAGCTTGGTGATCAATGGCAAACCTTTGAATCCCAGGAGCAGGCACTGAGCGAATTGAAAGTAGCGCTCCCAGATTTATTTAAGTGAGCTTTCTCTGGAGAGAGATGTAACACTGCGTTTGCTCACTAGAGCGGCAGCTTTTTCTGTGCCAATGCTACGTAAGGCTACACCTTTTCATATAAGGACAGTCTCTATAAGCGGACAGTCTCTAAAAATGTTTTACCAGAGCTTAACTGAATACAGTTTATATGTAGCAACGCAACCTTGAATGGTCTACCTGACCTGATGACAGATCGCTGTTGCTTTTGATGGGAAGATGCCTCTTCGAGTGACTCCTTTTTGAGCAGGGACACAGAATTGTTCCCACGGTCTGCAAGTTCCGCGTCGTGACTTCTGGAGGTCTGCCCGTCAAGTTTGAAGCACCACTAACCTCCGATCTTTGTGTTTGACTCTGCAACTAAGCCCACATAGAGCTGGAAATTTGATAATAAAGCTCACCTGCGAAGTAGCGTAGTAGTTACAAGGAGATTTATCATTGAGACCACTAGTATTTTACATGCTATGTTTTCTCTTTATTATTTGCATTTACATAGCAAAATATAATTGTTCTATCTAGCAAATCTAAAGGATTAGCCTCTTTGGTAAGGGGAGTTCTGCCCCTAGATAAATCAGTAAGTTCCTTTCGTAATTTTCAGAGGCAATTACCTGACTGCTTAAAGCCTTAAAATCACTGAATAAAATTAACGAGTTGGGGGAGGGACTTATGGGGAAAGCAGTGGCTTTTGGGCTTGTTTTTTCTTGTACATCACTTGACATATCTGATTGCAGATCAGTTATTGGAACTGGGGGTAGTTATGGGATCTATATGGGTTAAACTGGGTAGAGGGGCAGGGAATTGTTGGGTTGGGTTATCTCCTCCTCACTTACTCTTATTAGTTACTGATAAAAGCATCAGGTACTCTTATCAGGACTCCGATGTGCCCCATCTTGCTTGGAGACTTAATCTTAATATCAAATAATGTCAGGTCCTTATATTATCCTTAGTTGGAATGTGAAAGGCGCTAGGGAGAGAACCAAACGGCAAATAATATTAAAGCATTTACGATCCCTTAAAGCAAATATAATTTGCTTACAAGAAACACACCTTAGGCGAGAGAATACCTCCTTATGGTATAAAGGGTGGGTAGGACAATCTTATGGAGCGGGAATATCTACAAACAGAGGCAGAGTTGCCATCATTTTTCATAAAAATGTTCCTTTTAGATTAGAAAACGAGATTTGGGACAACCAAGGGCAATATACTATACTACACGGCGTATTGGGCATACATCAAGTAACAACTGGGTCTATTTATGGACCAAATATAGACTCCCCAGCATTTTTCACCAACTTAATAGGAAATGTTTCCACTACTCCCCCAGAACTATATTTTTGGGAGGAGACTGGAACATTACTCCCCAGCTCTCTCTAGATTGGTCAGAGCCTAAAAAGTCTGGTCTCTCTCCTGCTCAGAGAGCCCTACAAGATTTAATAAGTGGGCTGGGTCTCCTCGACATATGGAGGGTATTTAATCCCAATGAAAAGCAATACACCTTTTTTTCTCACCCCCATCGTACTTGTTCACGTATAGATTACATTTTGATAAGCTCCCACATCATGTCTGGAATAATGGAAGCCTTGATTCACCCACGAGTGTTATCGGATCACTCCCCAGTCTCTATTACATATATATTAGGACCTGGAATTAAAACAGACTCCATATGGAGACTGAATATACAACTGTTTCAGACCCCCTATAGACAGACCCATCTTAAAAACTTTATTACTTCCTTTTTTGGATAATAACATAGGAACAGACCCTAAAATTGATATCGTTTGGTCTGCCCTGAAATGTGCGTTACGTAGGGAATGCATCCGTTTAGCTTCAGTCAGAACGAAAAAGTTTAAAATGCATACCGAAACCCTGCTTCAGGAAATAAAAGCCTTAGAATCAAATATCAACAAGCTCACCTCAGATTCTGAATGGACTAAACTCCATATGCTGCATGCTCAATTCTCAGACCTGATGTACCAAAAAGCGGAGCTTTCTTTGAAACGTGTCCAAATGAGATACTTAGAATCTGGGGGACGCGCTGGTAAATTACTAGCTCTCCGAATTAGGCAGACAGAATCCACTCGTTTTGTGCCTGGACTGTATTTATGTAAAGAAGGCCCACTAATTACAGACCTGAGGGAAATTGTTTCCAGTTTTGCAAAATATTATAGAGACCTGTACTACATTGTAAACGAAGATACCCCAAATGAACAACTACAAGCATATTTTGATCACCTGACCCTCCTGACGCTACCCGCGGATAAAAAAAACATCCCTTGGTTCCCCTATAATGGAATGGGAAGTAACCCAAGCAATTAAGCAGCTCACAGCCGATAAGTCACCCAGCCCAGATGGCTTCCCATCCAATTTGTATAAATTATATAATGCAGAACTCTCCCCTCTGTTAGCGAGAGTCTTTAACTCATGGTTTGAATTTGGTCTTTCAGACCATACATACCTTGAAGCCCTAATTACCATCATTCCCAAACCAGGCCACGACCCACACTATGTCGAAAATTACCGCTCTATCTTGCTACTTAATACTGATGCTAAAATACTAGCAAAAATATTAGCTAATCGTCTGGGACCTCTAATGGATGCATTAATCAGTAATGAACAAGTTGGTTTTATGCCAAGGAGATCCTCCAGTGATCATATACGCCGGTTACTACACCTTATCCCCCTAGCTAGCGAGTCAACTATACCCATGGCCCTTATAGCCTTAGATGCAGAAAAGGCTTTTGATCGGGTCTCCTGGCACTTTCTGTTCACCGTGCTATCCCGATATGGCATCCCACAATCATTCATTAAATGGGTCAGACTCTTATACTCATCTCCTACAGCCCGGGTCTGGTGCGATGGTCATCTGTCGGACCCATTCCCATTACTTCACTAGGCAGGGCTGCCCCCTCTCCCCGCTCCTCTTCAATTTTTACCTAGACCCCTTCATCAGAAAATTACTTCTGACGCAGGGTCTACAAGGAGTTCTAATAGGAAATAGACAGCACCTTTTGTCTGTCTATGCAGACGATCTCCTAATACATGTAATGAATCCGATTGCAAGTGTCCCTATCCTTCTACAAGAAATCGAATCTTTTTCCCAAATCTCCTATTATAAACTTATTTTGGCGAAATCTACCATTTTTCCCCTGAATCAGAAATGACTTAAAACGGATATAGAACAATACGGACTACAATGGGAAAATAAAAGTATAACCTACTTGGGTATTAAAATCTTTAAAACATATTCCTCCATTGTTAAAGAGAACCTTTTTAAATTAAAAAAAAAATAATAAAAATGGATTTGGAAAGATGGAACACCTTACAGATTTCCTTATGGGGAAGGATCAATATCATCAAGATGAATGTTCTTCCCAGAATCCTGTACCCTCTCAATATGTTGGCCCCTTACCTCCCTAAATTATGGTTCTCGAACCTCAGAAGTTTATTTAATAAATTTATCTGGAAAGGTAAAATGGTGATGCGGGCATATCATAAATTAACAGCATCAAAAAACCATGGTGGGCTTTCCTTGCCATCTTTTTACAATTATTATGGAGCAATCCACATTACAAAACTAGCATCTTGGATGTTCCACCCACATGAAGTGGACTCTCGGTCCTAGTCTCCCTCCTGGCTAGATAGTGAAAAGACCCTTGTGTCCCCCACATTGTGTTCATTACCATCTTTGCTATATTCCTCCTTGAAATATATCCCCAAAAACCTCAGGAAATCCCCAATAGGGTGGTCATTGAGAGCTCTGAATCAGTTGCAGAGCTACCTGAAAATAAATTGGCAAGTAGATGGAGAACAGCCACTTTTAAATAATCCACATTTCAAGATTCAGCAGAGACCTATCCCAATAACATTTTGGCCCTCTTTAAGGAACATCAGGCTTAAGGATCTCATGCCTAATGGCAATATGCTCTCATACGATCAACTCCTACAGAATCTCCCTGAATTAAAAGGTCACTCTTTTAAATACTGGCAAATTACGCAAGCGGTCTCTTCTTTCATGACTACAGTTCGAACCCTTGAATCTCCTAAAACTGACCTATCCTCTTTATTGAGAGCAGCCACCCACCCACATCCAATATCCACGGTGTACAAGGAACTGCAGACTCTTGATACGCAATTACCAGTTGGTATATGACAGTATTGGGTTAATGTTCTATCCCTTCCACCTGCACCTGATTTTTGGCAACAAAACTGGAAAAACCTATATAGGTTTGTTAAACAAGATCACCTGCGTCTTACACAGTTTAATATTATGAATAATTTATACTACACTCCCCAGAAACTCTACAAAATTGGCAAAGTACCATCTCCTTACTGTCTCCGGTGCCTTAATGGAAACGGAGACCTCCATCACGTGTTATGGACATGTCCTAAAGTCCGATCATTTTGAAGGGCTATACAAAATTCCCTAAATCCTATGCTAGCCTTGGACTCATTATTCTCCCCAGAAGTTTGTTTACTTAATTGTTTCCCAAAAGGAACATTGAAGTCCAAGAAGTACTATATGGCCCTTATCTCTGCAGTGGCTAAACTTGTGCTCATGAGATACTGGACCCAGGATTCCTTACCTACAACATTAGAGTGGTATAGAGAAATCTTGCAAGCCTTACAGTTGGAAAAGCATATTGCTAGTATGGGCAACCGACTACAAAGCTATCTAGACAGATGGGGCACTTTAGACGCATTGTTGGCGATATGGAAACCTTAAAGTAGATAACTTAATGGCTACTGATTTTGTCCTTGTTTTTTTCCTCTGGGAAAAGTTATTCCTAATTGTAGTAGAGAAAAAGTTTTGTACCTGATGCCCTTAAATGGAGAGAGGAGGTTATGGGGGGGGGATATGTGGGCAAGGGAGTATTTTTGGGGGAGAGGGGAGGGTTTATCCGGATTATTTTATTTTTTATTATTTTACTACTTTTGTCTAACCAAAGATTATACTGATCCTTCTGCATTGTCACAGTATACTTTCATGTTAAGCTCATACTTGACTATACGATGTTGTGTTTATGACATTATGATATGCCTATATAGATATATTTGAATTTAGATACAGCGACCAGGATAGGCCTAACATCCAAGCATACTATATTATATGTTATTTTATACTTTTGTGAATTAATGTATTAAAAATAAATAAAGCTGATTGAATAATAAAAAAAAAGGAATTAAACCTCTGTGGTGATGAAGGAGGGGTGTCACCCACTTGAGGACAGGGGAGGGGTGAAGAGATTGTGGCAACCTTCCAAAATTTAGACAGGTGACCAATGTTGGCACCGAAGGTGGATGTAAGCTACTTACTTTTGGCAAGCCTTATTGCCCTGGTACAGGTGTTGCAGAGGTGATGATACCTCTGTAGGCCATGGAGGATGGGTTACATTCATTTTCTGTCCAGGCCAAATAATGCACTTGCAAGCAAGCTACAAGTACGACCGTGATCTAGGGCAGGTGAGGTACCTTTTCTTGTGTCCTGCACTGGGTGGGGGGCATGGCAGTCCCATATTTCAAGGAATTTCATTTTGAAATACGTTGGCATAGAGTAAATGGATGAGGCCAGTGAGATAGTGGACCCATCAGAGTGGCTTAGGTCACAGTGCAGTGGGTTGAGGTCCAGGTATTTGAAGGAAAATATAAGCAGTGTTTTGGTGGTGGTGAGGAGGCTTTAGTTGAAAGAGAGGCAGCTGAGGGTCATGATTATGGTGTTGAATCAGAACAGAGGGAGGGCATAAGTGGAAAGCCACAGGGATCCATCCCGAGTCTTGTCCTCTTCAATATGCTCATCCCATCAGCATTTGAGAATGAATCTGGGGCTGTGTCTCTTTGAAGATGACACCAAGCTCAGGGGAGGGTAGATAGTGATGGGGGAAGTAGGAAAACTGCAGAGTGACATGTAAAGAGTAGAGAAGTGGCCTAAGGTTTAGCAGTTCAAATTCAATGCCAAAAAATGCAAGGTGATTCACTTAGGGAACAAGAACCCCAGAACAGAGTACTGGATAGGAGGGGTAGAGCTGAGCACTGCAGCTGAGGAAAGGGACCTAGAAGTCATTATTAGTGATTCCCTTAAACAATCAAGCGAGTACAGTAAAGCCTCTAGTAAGGCAAATAGAATGCTAGGATGTACCAGAAGGGGTTCTGATAGTAGAAGAAAAGAGGTTTACTGCCTCTTTATAGATCATTGGTGAGGTTGCGCCTGGTGTACTGTGCCCAGTTCTGAAGACCTCACCTCAGGAAAGAGAAGGACAGGCTGACAACTGTGTAACAAAGCGTGATCAGGATGATTCAGAGCTGACAGGACAGATCTTATGAGGATCTGCTCAAGGCACTGAACATGTCTTCACTGGAGACCAGACAAAAGAGGAGTGATATGATAGAGACCTTTAAGTTCCTGTAAGGAATAAACAAGGTGAATGGAGAAGAACTACTTAGCATGAGTAACAGTTCAAGGACACAAGTCACAAGTTGAAACTGATGGGAGGGAGGTTCAAGAGGGATACTGGAAAGCTTTATGTTTCAGAAATGGTGGTGGAAATGTGGAATAATCTGCCAACTGAGATGGCAGGCACCAAAACCATAAATGGTTTCAAGCATGGCTGTGACAAAGTGAAGGGTATAATGATTACTCCATAGAAAGGTTAAGGGAGGAATAGTGAAGATTAATAAGGGAGGGTGGATTTGGGCAGAGGGAGACAGTGAAAAGGCAGAGTTACTGAATGAATACTTTTGCTCAGTATTCACAAAAGAAGATGAGGAGGAGTTATCTAAACCAGACAATAGAAGCACTCTGGGTAGGGGGGTTGACACCGGTCCATTTACAGAAGAAAGAGTCCTGAAAGAACTCCTAAAACTCAAGATGGACAAAGCAATGGGGCCTGACAGGATTCACCCCAGAATCCTAAAAGAACTAAGGGAGGACCTAGTGACACCACTGACCACACTTAACAAACCATGGGAGGATGGGGTGGTACCTGAGGCCTGGAGGAGGGCAGATGCGATTCCCCTTCACAAAAGCGGGAGCAAGGCAGAAGCAGGAAACTACAGACCTGTAAGTCTGACCTCAGTGGTGGGGAAAATAAATTTATTTGGTTTTTATTTACCAGGTAAGTACACTAGACAACAATGTTGCCTATAGTCAGGCACGACCCGGGAGAGTACAGACAGGAGAGACCAGAGTCAACATTAAAGAGTATTTCATGATGCAGCATGAGGTGAGAACAAACATTTGAACAGTATACAGCCAGGTACAGTCATTATCAGTGATGACAAAGAGAAACAGATAACATTACATTAATTATTTTTATCTGATACATCAATGACTAAATTGATGGAATCACTTCTGAAAGAAAGAATTGTTGAGTACCTAGAGGCCAGCGGGGCACAGGACCAAAAGCAGCATGGATTTACAGCAAGAAGGTGATGTCAGATGAATCTAATAGATTTCTTTGACTGGGTGACCAAAGTAATAGACCAGGGAGGGGCTGTGGATATGGCCTACCTAGACTTTAGCAAGGCATTTGACACTGTCCCGCACAAAAGATTGATAATCAAGTTAGCCAGCCTGGGAGTGGGTCCCAAGGTGGTAGCCTGGGTAGCAAACTGGCTGTACAACAGGACACAGAAGGTAATAGAGAATGGAACACATTCCGAAGAAAGGAGGGTCACTAGTGGGGTACCACAGGGCTCAGTACTAGGTCCAGTCCTCTAACATCTTTATAGGTGACATTGCAGAGGGTCTGGAGGGAAAGGTATGCCTCTTTGCAGATGACACAAAGATCTGTAACAGAGTTCATACACAAGAGGGGTAGAAAGGATGAGAAGGGACTTGCAAGGTTGGAGGAATGGTCAGACATATGGCAACTTAGATTCAACGCAAAGAAGTGCAAAGTAATGCACCTGGGAAACAAAAACCCAGGAGAAGAGTACACAATAGCAGGAGAGGTACTAACAAAAACAAAAATGGAAAGGGACCTGGGGGTAGTCATATCAGATGATCTAAAGGTAGGTAAGCAATGTGAGAAGTTAGTAAGGAGAGCCAGGGGGATACTGGGATGCACAGGAAGGGGCATCACAAGTAGAAAAAGGGAAGTGGTTATCCCTCTGTACAGACAATTGGTGAGACCCCATCTGGAGTACTGTGTGCAGTTTTGGAGACCTCATCTACACAAGGACATAGACAGGATGGAAGCAGTTCAGAGGAGGGTAACTAAAATGGTGCAGGGTCTGCATCAGAAAACACATGAAGAGAGACTGAGAGAGCTTAATATGTATACCCTTGATGAAAGGAGGGACGGGGGGACATGAATGAAACGTTCAAGTACCTCAAGGGAATCAACAAAGTCCAGGAGGGTAGCATCTTTCAGAAAAAGAGATGTGTAAGAACAAGGGGGCACAATTTAAAGAGAGAGGGGGGACGGTTCAGGGGTAATGTGAGGAAATTTTTTTTCACAGAGAGAGTGGTGGACGCATGGAACCGCCTTCCTGGAGAGGCTATGGGGTCTAAAACAGTGGAGGAATTCAAACATGGGACAGACATAAGGCAATTATAGTAGGGGGTAGCAGGGAGTAGGCTGTTGGTTAACTGAAATCTGCAGCTTATCCAGTAGGTAGGGAAATGGGCAGACTGGGTGGGCCAAGTGGTCCTTATCTGCCGTCAAAATCTATGTTTCTATGTTACTCAGACTGATAGTAGTAGGGTCAGGAACAGGGGAGTGGATAATGAAGGTTAGTACCCTGTATGGACAGTAAGTCCCGAGATTTAATAGGGAACTAAGGGAAGACTGGATGTGCCATTGTTTTTTTTCTGCCAACATTGCTTATGTTTCTATTTTTCCAGGATCCCTGACATCTAGTAGCCCCACCCCCAGTTGCAAATTTGAGCCCCCTCCTAAGGCCATCCGACCAGGTCCCTCCACCCTCTCCCCATTGGCCTCCCATTTATTCAAGATTGCAGCTATCTCCCTGTGACTGTGATTGGTACAGCCTCTCAGCTCATTACCTTGGCTGGCCACTGTCTGAGTGAAAGGGAGTGAGTGCGCACCTACTGTAGAACATCTGTTTCTACAGTACAGTAGGTGTGTGCTCACTCTCTGTCACTCAGAAAGTGGCCAGCCGAGGTGGCGAGCAGCGGGGCTGGGCCTGTCACTGTCGCAGTGGGAGGGACTGGCAGCTGATGTAATTTATGGGCCACCATGGGAAGAGGAGTGGAAGGGCCTTAATGTGTGGAATTGGGAGGGAGCTCAGACTTGCAATCAGGGTGAACAAGATGCCAGGGATCTTCTTAATATATTAATCAGGAGCATCTGAATGGTGATTGGGGAAGGGGAATTACTACACGCCAGGGATCATTTTACTAATTGGGGTCATCTGAATGTGACTGGGGGGGAATACTAGATGCCAGGGAGCATTTTATTATATTTCAGGGGCATCTGAATGGTGATCAGGAGGTGGGGATTGGCACTGCTCTGTACAATTCCTCCATGCAGTTATGCACAGAGTCACTGTGCGCAGATGTTAGTTAGCAAAGCAAACTTTATTTGTATAGCACCTTTCAAAATCAAGGCACTTCACATAATATAAAATCACAATAAAACAAATATTATAACTTGTTTAAAAACAAATATTATAACTTGTTTAAAAACAATCAGTTAAATAATCAGTTAATCAGGGAAGGTCAAAGAAAATAAATGAGTTTTCAACATAGATTTAAAACTACTGATGATCAGGCATTCTCTTAATTGACAAGGTAGAGAATTCACAGGGTTGGTGCTGCAAATGAAAAAGCATGAGCTCCAGATGTTTTAAGACGTACCCTGGGAATCTCTAGTAATCCCTCGCCATTGGATTGGAGAGGGCGATTGGGGGAGTAGGGAGTCAGGAGAACTTTCAGGTAGTCGGGTCCCTGTTCATGTAGGACTTTAAATGTAATCAAGCCTACTTTATAGGTGATCTGCTACTGAAGTGGCAGCCAGTGCAGTTCACGCAGCACAGGCGTAATGTGACTGGTCCTAGAGGTACCAGTCATCAGCCTGGTCGCAGCATTCTGCACCAGCTACAAGTGGCGGATATCAACCCCACACAGCCCTAGGTAGAGGGCATTGCAGTAGTCAAGACTGGTGGTAATGAAGGCGTGGACCAGTGTTGGAAGATCGCCTGGTGGAATCAGGTGTTTCACCCGGGCGATATTCCTCAGATGGTAAAATGAGGATTTAACCACAGCTGACACCTGAGACTTCCGGGTCAAGTCGTCATCAAAAATAACGCCTAGGTTATGCACCCGATCTGAGGTAGTGAGCTGGACACCATCAACCCATAGGCCCGACATGTACCCAGCCCCAAAACCCGCTCCCAGGCGACCCGGATCCATGACCAACACTTCAGTCTTATCCGGATTCAGTCTCAACCAACTCGAGCTCACCCAGTCTTTGATCTCGGAGAGGCAACTATTTAGCTTGGAGATTGCATCAACCTGTCCGGGCACAAAGGACATATACGCTGACTATCATCTGCATAGCAGTGAAAACTCAAGCCGTATCGCCTGATGATATCTCCCAATGGCAGCATATACACTGCAAACAACATGGGTGCCAATATGGAGCCCTGCGGCACCCCGCAGGACAGGGGGAGGGCATCAGAGGAATAAATTCCAGTGACCACCCTCTAAGACCTGCCTACGAGGAAAGATCGAAACCATTTGAGGACTGTACCCAACAGTCCACAAAGGAACCGCAGGGTCTCCAAAAGCACCTCATGGTCCACAGTGTCAAAAGCTGCTGAGAGATCAAGAAGGACCAAGATGGTATGAGTCTTTCGATCTCACCATTAGGAGATGATTTAATACTCGAACAAGGGCAGTCTCTGTGTTATGCCTCTTCCTGAAACCAGATTGAAGGGCTTCATAGACATTGTGAGTTACAAGATGATTATCCAGTTGCAATGCAACCACCTTCTCAATAACCTTCCCCACAAAGGGAAGGTTAGAGACAGGTCGGTAGTTAGCAGGATCGTCGGGATCCAAGGAGGGCTTTTTAAGGAGTGGTCGAATTACCGCCTCCTTTAGGGGTCTGGAAAGACTCCCCTTTTCTCCAGGGATCTCCATACAATTTCAGCTAGGATCAGGCAGACAGTATCTACACATCCCACTAAAAGGGAGGTAGGGCCCGGATCCAAACTACAACAGGTTGGGCACAAGGTCTGGACAATCTTCACAATATCCATGAATTCCGGTTAGCTGAAATCCATCCAAACAAACCAGTTGCTCACCACCTCCCATTGACCTTCACAACCCCTCGTGGAGAGAGCCAGGCCGATTCCGAACCTGATGCTGGCAACCTTATTTGCAAAAAAAATGAGCTAGCTCATCACACTTAATTTGTGAAAAGGCTGTTCCAGACTAGAAACAGATGGATTGCACAATCTGTAAACAGTTCGAAAAAGCTGAGCTGGTCAGTTCTGTGCAGCAGGAATCTCCCTGGCTAGGAACTCTGCCTTCTTATAGGTGATTTCTGATTGATAGCCCTTATAATGTTCCATCAATCTAAGCCTGTTAGCATCCAGGCCGGACATCCGCCATGCTCTCTCCAGCCTTCGACCAACCCACCTCCACTCCTTCAAGGCCCCATCATACCTTGGGCGAAGAGTGAGTGGTCAAACATGAACAGGAGCAGTCAAGTCTAAGGCATCTCCCACTGCCTTATTATAGGCTAGAACGAGGTCCCCTGTACTTGTGCTTTCACCCAGCTATCCCAATTGGTCCAGTACCGCACCATCTCCGAAGGGGTAGGTCCATTTGGGCTGGCAAATGTCTCATTAGCACCTTTCCTGTGCTATGGACTTAGCATGCTGAGAGTTGAAAATGACTCATGGGTAAAGGTGCTATCTTATTTAGGACATGCCATCTCCCTTTGCTCCTCTGAATCCCTGTCCTACTGGAGGCTGTGATAGTGCCTAGTCATGTCACAGTGGGCTATCCAGTGGGAACCAGTTATCACTGTACTGTGTGGTTCAACATTAAGATGGGTGCAGAGGCAAGCCACAAAAAGATGAGGGCCCTGGACTTTAGTAGGTTGGATTTTAAAGAAATGGGAGACTGCTTCAGAAGTAGCCTAGCAGGGGAGGATTGTCAGAGAGGGGTAGAGGAACAGTGGACAAAATTAAGTAAAAGCATAGGAAGGGCAACCAGCATCTGCATGAAGGAAGTGAGCAAAAGCAGGAGGAAACAAGCATTTGTCAGTGCTGAATGTTGTCTTGCTGGCATTGGTAGTGCATGAGTTAGAGACATGCACAATAGGAATGGCAGTGAAGAACTGAACTGACGCCAACCCCACCCCCACCCTGCAGAGACTGACAGGCACTGGGGTGTGCCTTTGGGTCATCGGCCATAACGCTCATGCCATTTCACCTCACCCTACCCTGCAGACACCAACAAGTGTTGTGGTGTGCCTTGGGGTCTTTGGGCCTTACACTCACCCCATTCAGTAAGGAAATACGCTGAGATGGGTGCAGTATAGGAGAATGGGGTGAACTTTGGGGCCGAAGACTCCAAGGCACACCTCGATGCCTGTTACTGGCTGCAGGTTGGGGGGTGGAATGGCGTGAGCATTACAGCCGACAATCCCAAGTCACACCCTTGATGCCTGTCAGTCTCTACAGGGTGGGGCGTTACGGTTGGAAACCCTAATGCCCCAGGCGTGCGTTTGTATTTTCACTCCAAATTTTCAACATGGGCTTTTTGCGATCCCACCTCATGAACAGTGGCACTATCAGTTCGTTAGCTGAAAGGTGATTTTGCACAGCAAATGTGCCATTTGGCATCATAGACGCGAAAACAGATTTTGGGCAGGGTGTGAAAAATAATGGCTGTACTGTTCATGAGGAGGTGTAAAAAAATGGTACTGTTGAAAATCGGGAGTGAAAAATTAAAAAAACTGGTTAAGACAAGAGTATGCGTAGAAATGGAGCAACACACACCCGTAACGCAATTATTTTTGGGATCTTTTTTAGCCAGATTTTCAACATGGGCATTTTGGGACCTCCACTCATGAACAGTGGCACTGTGATTTTGTTAATCTGTCCAGAAAGTTGATTTCCCACAACGACTGCACCATTGTGCACCAGATGTGCGAAAACACATTTTGGGCAGGATGTGAAAAATGACAGCTGTACTGTTCAAAAGGAGGTGTGAAAAAATGGCAATGTTGAAAATCTGGAGTGAAATATTAAAATTGTCAAAGTTACGAGCAGGCAAGGAAACTGCGCAACACATGCTCAGAACACAGTCATTTTTGAATTTTTCACTAACTTTGCAACATAGGCTTTTTGGGACCCCTCCTCATGAATAGTGGCACTGTCGTTTTGTTAATCAGTCCCAAAAGGTGATTCCACGCAGTGACCGGGAAATCACTTTTTGGGACCAAATAACGAGATGACAGAGCATGTGTTCATGAGGTGGAGTCCCAAGAATTCCATGTTGAAAATTTGGAGCCAAAATTAAAAAAAAATGGCAGAGATATCCACCTAAGTTGAAACCCGCCAACTGATGCCATATATAGCTTACCAACATTTCTTAATTTTGCAGTTCAGCTTTGATGAGTCCAGACATATCCCGCTCCATAGACAATCGCAGCGCCGGAACTCCGGAGGTAAGTATGGGGTGAAGGGGGGTGCAGGGAGGTGTGGTGCACAGAGGCTGGGTGTGGGTTGGGGGAGAGGAGCGCTGGGGACTATGAAGGACCTTTTCCTTTTTTACAGAGAAAAACAAAAAATGGACATCGAAGGATAGCTTTCTTTCTTTCTTTACAAGTAAACTAAAAAAAAATGTTGGGCACCCTGGGGTGAGCTCCAAGTGTGCCCCATGAGTTATTTTTGGGGGAATATTGGGCACACTGGGTGGGCTCCAGTGTGCCCATAAGTTCTAGGGATCTGGGCACACTGGGGTGGGCTCCAGTGTGCCCCATGAGTTTTGGGCTGATGCCAATGGGGATTGGGCCCCATTGGCAAAGAAAGTGTGTGTGTGTCTCTGTGTGGGGACCGATGCCATTGGGGATTGGGCCCCGTCGGCAAAGAAAGTGTGTGGGGTGGGGGAACATGCTGACACGGGAGACTGCCCCCCCCGATGTTGGTATGGGAACTGTGTGTGGCAGAAGGCAGCAGCAGCCATGTTTATTGAAAAGTTTCACCACGAAAGGCATGTTGGTGAGGCGTGTCATCTTCCGCTGCATAACAAGCTTGCCTCTGATTGCAGCAGCTGATTTCTTTCAACTTGGTGGCACTTTCCATGATTTCTGTGCCAGCGCTAGCATGCTCGCTAACTGGGGATGAAGGATGCACCTACTAAAGCGTGTACTGCATTCGCCAACACTGACACACCTCTCAATGTGGTACTACAGCAAGATGTTGCTTGTGCCTGTGCACAATACAACATAAAAAGGACCATTATGGTACTGTAGGGAAGTGGCCATGAAAGTGTCTGAAGCACATCCACAACTAGTCAGGAAAAACAACTCCTATGCTGTTTTTCAGGAGTGGGACAGCCCCACAATGGCACCCACAGCCGAGATCAAAGAGGATGGGTGGATCCTCTAGGATGCAGCACTAGGGAAGGGGGAATAAGAATCCCAGAGGAGGAGGAAGCTTCTCCCCATAGGGGACTCAGTTGTCCAAGGAGTGAAGTAAGGGGAACCTAGCAGGAAGGACAGGGAGGTAAAGTGCATTTCAGAAAGCACTGCATGGCGAGATGAGAAGCTGATCAGTAGGATCACAAGGGTAATGGCAAGGAGGGAGGAACTGGATGTCATCATCCACACAGGGATGAATGACCTGGCAGGAGACAAAGTGGAAGTAGCTAGAATCCAAAAGGATTTTAGGAAGTTGGGGGAGCCTTAAGCAAGTAGAATACTCCGTCTCCTTCTCGGAGGTGCTACCTGTCCATGGCAGGGGAGAGGCTAGGGCACTCCACATCCAGAAATTAAACCCCTTGTTGAAGGAATGGCATGGAAGGGAGGGTTTTGGCTTCATGGGGGACTGGGGCTCCACCTGGACGGATGCGAGCCTATATAAAGATAATGACCTGCATCTGTCAGGGAAGGGGACCCAGTAAGAAGTTTGAATGTTTCAGTGACGAGCATTTAAACTGCCTGGGGAGTTCAGGAAGGTCAGATGGCTTAGTATCACCCCCCGGCACTTGTAGGAAAACGAACTGAAGACTGGGACATTGAGAGCAGAAGGAGAGTAGGAAGCAGTGAATTCTAGGCCACACGAGAAAGACAACTGGGAAGGGGGGATGAAGCAAAGGAGGGGAAGGGTAAAGAAGCAGGGGAGCAGCAGCATATGAAGGAGAAGGATAGGATACAAAACATGGATGGCAGGTAACAAATGCCCACAACCTGAGAAATTGAATTCCAGACCTGTAGGCACTGATAGTAGAGGCAGACCTGGACACAGAAGCAATAACTGAGACATGGTACATTGTTAATCATGGGACACTGATGTATTGGGTTATGCTCTGTTCAGGATGGATGGGGGTTAAAAAATGAGTGAGTGTGGCCCTGTACGTCAGAGAGGGTATAAAGGCGACAGAGGTACAGGTAGCTAGGGGGAGGCTGAGGCACTGTGAGTCACCCTTGAACATGGCAAAGGCCCAGCAATATGCACGGGGTGATCTACAGGCCTTCGGCACAGGGGGAAGAAGTGGACAGGGAGCTTGTGGATGGAACACACAAGATGGCAACAAAAGGTGAAGTCCTGCTGCTGGGAGATTTCTGAATGCCAGATGTGGACTGGTCCACCCAGGCAGCTGCTTCAGCCAGAAGCAGAAGCATCCTGGATTCCCTACAGGGGGCTGGTCTCAGGCAGCTTGTGCTTGATCCAGAGAAAAGGTCATTCTTGACCTGATACTGACCAATGGGAACAGAACGCAGATGTCTGTGTGGAGGGACAACTAGGATCCAGTGACACAGTGTGGTTTAGCAGGGGAACAGGGACCCAGTCCAATCACACAAGGGCAAACGTTTTGGAATTCAAGAAGGCAGACTTCACTGACATGGGAAGACAACATCAGAATAGCCTTCTTTGGAATCTTGTAAAAGGGTGGCATTCAAGAGGTATGAAGAAACACAGAAGAATGAGGATAGAGAGGTGCACCAAGTAAAACAGAGGGAAGCAGGTAAGGTAATGAGGGGATCAAAGGATAAGACAGAAGAAAGCATAGCCAAAGTGTATTAAAAGAAGACCAGACTTTCTTCAGGTAAATAAGCAAGGAGAGAAAGGCAAGGTGAGGGATTCTGAGGATAAGGAGGATGACAAAGGGAAACTGCACAGAGAAGGATCAGAAAAAATAGACATGCTGAACAGGTACTTCTACTGTTTCCACAGTGGAGAGAGACAGGGACAGACCACCAAGAAGCAGTACGAACACTGGAGGGGGAAGTGGACACAAGTCCATTTTCAAAGGAAAGAGTATTATTGAAGGGACTTCAAATTTTAGCGTGGACAAGGCCATAAGACCAGATGGATACACCCAAGGGTATTAAGGGAACTAGGCAGGAGGTGCTTGCTGCACTATTCATGGCCTTATTCAACAACTCACAGGAAACAGGAGTGGTTCCAGAGGATTAGAGGACAGCAGACATAGTCCCCTTCTGTAAGAGAGTCAGCAGAGTGGAGGTTAGCAAGTAAAGTGTAGTCTGGTCTGTTCTACTTGAGTCATGGCGAAATTAATGGAATCCATACTAAAACAGAGACTGTTAGAGTATCTTGAATCCACTGGGCTGCAAGACCACAGGCAGTACAGATTCACAAGGGAAGGTCAAGCCAAATTAATCTGGTGGATTTCTTTGACTGGATGACCTGGGAAATAGGTAAGGGGAGAGCAGTGGACATGATTGATCTGGAGTTTAGCAAGGCCTTCAACACTGTGCCACACAGGAGTTTGATAAAGAAACTAAAGAGCCTAGGGGTGGGATCCAAAATGGTTAATTGGGTTCAATGTGCCTGTGTAACTGGTTTTGTGCTTAAATAACATAGATAATCTTTTGCTCTTCCCCCCCTCTCTCTCCGTGGGATATATCACCCTGTACAGGTACGAAGGGAAAGAACCCTAGAGGAGAGTTCCACCCCTTGAGGTATTGTGGGAGTGATTCCCTTGGCTAAAGGAACCTTAGGAAGAAGCCCACGGGAAAGAGAGGCGTGCTGCTGGAGGAGGAGGGGTGGATGGAGGGGCAAGGAAAAAATGCTTGTCTGTGGAGTGAGGAGAGCAGCCCTTAAATGGGCTGAATGGGCATGTGTCCTGTTGTACCGCCACCTTGGACAGGCTGTAGCCTTCAAATTAGTACAGTAGCTAGTTAATGGATAAGAGACAGAGGGGGGTGGTGGTTAATGGCACTCAATCTAATGATTGGAGAATGACCAGTGGGGTACCACAGGGCTCAGTACTGGGACCAATCCTTTTAAATGTAGGGGACACTGCAGAAGAACTGAAGAGAAGGTATAACTTTTTGCAGATCGTATCAAAATTTGCAATAGGGTGGACACCCATGAGTGGGGAGAGAATGATCCGGGATCTTGTGGATTTTGAGAAGCGGTAAAAAGCTTGGCAGTTAGGTTCAATGCCAAAGTGCAATATCATGCATCTGGGGCATAGGAACCCAATAGCTGAGTATAGGATGGGGGGGGGGGGGCTGTTACTGACAGTCAATAACAGGAAAGGGGACTTCCGGTTGTGTCACCAACCTGCATGGCGGCTTGAATCCCAAGCTCTGTGCTCGACGACCATCACCCCTGTAAAACTACTTAATCACTGGCAAAAACAAACGAAAATGCTAGTGCCAAAGGGGAACAGACATAGAGGTCGCTCACAGACTGAGAAACTCGCAGAGATGGAGCCAGAGGGAGACTTATTGCGATCCAAGGCCTCAGATTCCGAATTATCACAGGCCTCAGCCGATATCAACCACCAGGATCCTCCATCTCAAACTTTGGGCAATTTCCAAGCTCTGAGAAAGTGGGTAAAATTGGACACCATATACACTGAGCTGTTAAGTTTTCGAGTGGAAATGAAGCAACTATATGGGGAACTTAAGAAGGATGTAGAATTACTTGAACAATGGGCGGATGATTCAGAGAGACAAATAACTGTGGCAGAGAACAGATCAGACAACCTAGAACAAACAATCCAAACCATAGCAGAAGAAGAATCATCAGCATTTATATAGCGCTTTTCATACACAGTATCCCAAAGCGCTTTACAAGCAATGCTAGACCGGTAGTGAAGTGACTGAATGTGTGGTTGCGGCCATATCGCACATCATCACCCACACACAGCCTGGATAATTGCATGAACCGGTTTATTGGAAGGGGAATGTTGGCAAGGACACCGGGAATGTTCCCTGCTCTTTGCGAACAGTGCCCTGGGTTCTTTTACTTCCACCTGGACACCCACCAGGGCAACACCTGGATGGGCAGGAGGGACCTCAGTTTAACATCTCATCCGAAGGACGGCACACCCCAGCAGTACAGCACCCCCCAATACTACACTCAGATGCCAGCGATTTTTAGGTGCAAGTCCAATGCCGGTGTGGGACGAGAACCCACGACCTTCTGGTCCAGAGGCGGATGTGCTACCAACTGAGCCACGCTGACACCTTATATATAAGAAACCCAACTCCAAATACAATGCAGGCAGGAAGACTCAGAAAATTGTGCCGGTAGAAAAAAACATAAGGGTATACGGAATACAAGAAGGGGCAGAGGGACAAAAGTTAACAGAGTTTTTGCCTATGGTGTTACATACGGCACTTGAACTCCCTGATGACATGGAACTGGAATTTGAAAGGGTGTAGAGGGCCTTGGGCTGAAACCAAATAAGCCTGATGCGCGCCCACGATCGATCATAGCACGTTTTCTGAAATATACAACCAAAGAACGTGTCCTACTTACAGTGTGGAGAAAACAGAAAATCTTTCATGGCCAAGATCGATTATATATTGACAACGATTATGCTCCTGACACCCTCCGGGCCCACACAGAATACCAGCCTTTCTTTGCCCCTCTCAAAGAAAACAAAATCAAGTTCACCACTCCTTACCCTTCCAGGATGATTATACAGTTCCCTGAGGGCAAAAAAGAATTTGGTTCTCCAGAAGAAGCCACAGCTGAAATTCTTTGTCATGGCATACAAATACGGGACAGAACCGCAGACCCACCTGGCTCCCAGAGAGCAGAGAGATGGCATGAGGTGGCACAATCCAGAAACAAGACAGTGGAATCCAAAAGTCTCTCCAACACCTTGGTTAAAACGCTGGTTTCGTTTCGCTGCACAGTAGTGGCCATCTGAAACCTTCGTGGGATTTGAGAAGTATTTCCTAGAGAACTCTGTCCTGTAGCCAGGTTTGGTTTACTTTTTGACTGTTCGGGCTATGGTGTTACAAACTGCACAGCACAATCTGCGAGGTGTGGACTTTCCCTGAGAAGTCACTCTATAATGGGGAAATCACTACCAGTTTGCCCTCTTTTTCTCTGCAGTAAAACGCCTGAGAGCAGCGTTGCCTAGGAGGACTATCTCTATAAAACAAATGTGGGGAACCTCATTTAATAACATTGCTTCCTACAAATTTTCCCCCTCCAGTGGCTTATCAACTGTCTTCATGCAAGATTTACTAAGGGTTTAACGGTTTTATAGAAACATAAACTTTGACGGCAGATAAGGACCACTTGGCCCACCCAGTCAGCCCATTTCCCTACCTACTGGATAAGCTGCAGATTCTAGTTAACCAACAGCCTACTTCCGGCAACCCCCCCACTATAATTGCTTTGTGTCTGTCCCATGCATGTTTGAATTCCCCCACTGTTTTAGACCCAACGACCTCCTCAGGAAGGCTGTTCAATGTATCCACCACTCTCTCCGTGAAAAAAAATTCCTCACATTACCCCTGAGCCGTCCCCCCTCTATCTTTAAATTGTAACCTTCTTGTTCTTACACATCTCTTTTCTGAAAGATGCTACCCTCCTGGACTTTGTTGATTCCTTTGAGGTACTTGAATGTTTCTATCATGTCCCCCGTCCCTCCTTTCATCAAGAGTATACATATTAAGCTCTCTCAGTCTCTCTTCATATGGTTTCTGCTGCAGACCCTGCACCATTTTAGTTGCCCTCCTCTGGACTGCTTCCATCCTGTCTATGTCCTTGCGCATGAGGTCTCCAAAACTGCACACAGTACTCCTGATGGGGTCTCACCAACTGTCTGTATAGAGGATAACCACTTCCCTTTTCTACTTGTGATGCCCTTCCTATGCATCCCAGTATCCCCTGGCTCTCCTTACCGACTTTTCACATTGCTTACCCACCTTTAGGTCATCTGATATGACTACCCCCAGGTCCCTTTCCATTTTTGTTGTTGTCAGTACCACCCCTGCCATTGTGTACTCTTCTCCTGGGTTTTTGTTTCCCAGGTGCATTACTTTGCACTTCTTTGCATTGAATCTAAGTTGCCATATGTCTGACCATTCCTCCAACCTTGCCAAGTCCCTTCTCATCTTTTCTACCCCCTCTTGCGTATCAACTGTTATAGATCTTTGTGTCATCTGCAAAGAGGCATACCTTTCCCTCCAGACCCTCTGCAATGTCACCTATGAAGATGTTAAAGAGGACTGGACCCAGTACTGAGCCCTGAGGTACTCCACTCGTAACCCCCCTTTCTTCGGATTGTGTTCCATTCACTATTACCTTCTGTGTCCTGTTGTGCAGCCAGTTTGCTACCCAGGCTACCACCCTGGGACCCACTCCCAGGCTGGCTAACTTATTAATATTTTGTGCAGGACTGTGTCAAATGCCTTGCTAAAGTCTAGGTAGGCCATATCCACAGCCCCTCCCTGGTCTATTACTTTGGTCACCCAGTCAAAGAAATCAATTAGATTCGTCTGACATGACCTTCCTGCTGTAAATCCATGCTGCTTTTTGTCCTGTGCCCCGCTGGCCTCTAGGTACTCAACAATTCTTTCTTTCAGAAGTGATTCCATCATTTTCCCTACCACTGAGGTCAAACTTACAAATCTGTAGTTTCCTGCTTCTGCCTTGCTCCCACTTTTGTGAAGGGGAATCATATCTGTCCTCCTCCAGTCGTCAGGTACCGCCCCATCCTGCCATGATTTGTTAAAAAGCATGGTCAGTGGTGTCACTAGGTCCTCCCTTAGTTCTTTTAGGATTCTGGGGTGAATCCCGTCAGGCCCCATTGCTTTGTCCACCTTGAGTTTTAGGAGTTCTTTCAGGACTCTTTCTTCTGTGAATGGACTGGTGTCAACCCACTACCCAGAGTGCTTCTATTGTCTGGTTTGGGTAACTCCTCCTCATCTTCTTTTGTGAATACTGAGCAAAAGTATTCATTCAGTATCTCTGCCATTTCACTGTCTCCCTCAGCCCACCTCCTCTCTCCTTTATTAATCTTCACTATCCCTCCCTTAACCTTTCTATGCTCCCTAATGTACCTATAAAAGTTTTTATCCCCCTTCTTAACTGAGTTGGCTATTTTTTCCTTGGTTTGGGCCTCTGCTAGTCTGACTGCCTTCCCCACTTCTTTCTGCTTTAATTGATACAGTTCCCTGTCGTGCTCCTTCTATGATTCCTTATACTTTTTGAATGCAGCCTTTTTCTCCTTAACCTTCCCTGCCACCTCTTTTGAGAACCATAGTGTTTTTTTACTCCGCTTTGTTTTCTTTATTTGTTTCACACAAAGGCTTGTTGCCTCTATGATGGCAGTTTTGATTTTTCTCCATTGTTCTTCCACCCCTCCTTTTTGGTCATTTGCTAGTGCATTCTTCAAGTATTCATCATTTTGCCAAAGTCAGCCCTTCTAAAGTCCAGTATCCTTGTCTTTGTATGGCTTATCTCCATGGTTGTGCTCACTGTGAAGCACACTGTGCAGTGGTCGCTTGTTCCCAGATGTCTACTGACTTCTAAATTTGTGATCCTCTCTCCATTTGAGAGTACCAGGTCTAGTATTGCTCCTTCCTCAGTGGGTTCCAACACTAGCTGTCTAAGGTCTGCCCCTTGCAGGGCATCGAGAATGACCCTGTTCTTGGATGTGGCTGCAGTACATGTTATCCAGTTAACATCTGGCATATTCAGGTCCCCCATCAACAGTACCTCCCCTTTTTCAGCCATTTTGAGAATGTCCTCTATCATTTTGTTGTCCATATCCTCCCCTTGAGACGGGGGTCTGTATACAACCCCTGTGCGGATTGTGATGCCATTCCCTGTCTCCAAGGTGACCCAGAATGCCTCTTGTCCTCCCCTTTACTTTTTAGTTCTGTAGCTTTGATCCCTTCCCTTATGTACAGAGCTACTCCACCTCCTTTTTACCTTCCCTGTCCCTTCTGTAGATTGTGTACCCTGGTATGTTGACATCCAGTCATGGTTCTCGTGTACCATGTTTCCGTGATGCCACAATATCCAATTGTTCATCTTCCATCAGGGCTACTAGCTCAGGAAGCTTGTTTCCCAGACTACGGCATTGGTACTCATTGCCTTCCATTTAATGTTGGCTTTATCCTCCCCATCCCTGCTCTTATTGCCCTTGTCTATTTTTCCATTTACCCTGTCCTGCCCTGTGTTGAGCTCTGTACTCAGTGTTTACCTTACTACCTGCCATGTTTTGTGGGGAAGGCTTGAAATTTCTGCCTTTTATCAGCGCCCCCCTTGGCTAGTTTAAAAGCTTGCCAAGGAAGCATTTAAACCTGTCACCTAGGAGCTTGTTCCTCGTGGGACAGATGCAGACCATCGTGCCAGTATAGACCTTTATCTCTCCAGGTGGGTCCCAGTCCCCAGTGAAGCCAAAGCCCTGTGTTCTGCAAGTTTTGCAACCATTCATTAAACTGCATGGTGTGCAGTACCCTAGCCTCACTCCTGCCATGGACTGGTAACACCTCTGAGAAGGTTACCATGCTTGCTACCCGTCTGAGGCCCCTCCCCAACTCCACAAATTCATTCTGCACTGCACTGATCCCATGCCTAGCTAGTTCATTTGTCCCAAGGTGGACTATGATATCTAGTTCCCTCTCCTGTGATGCTGCTTCTGCAATCCTGAGGATTCACTTCCTGTCCCTCCAAGCCATGGTACCAGGCAGGCACCTTACTTCCTTCTCCTCTCCCTTCTCCAGTTTTACCCTCCTAACAATTGAGTCCCCTATCAGAAGCTGTTTCCTTCCCCTGTGGTGTCCCTTGCCACCCTTTTGTGGGTCTCCCTTGTGGATGTCCTCAGCATTCTTCTGGGTCTCCACTGCGGGTGCCATCATAGAGGAACCTTGCTCTGCCAGAATGGCATATGATTTGTGTAGAGGTACAACTAGGGGGCTTCGCCTCTGGTCCACCACCCGCACCCTCCCAGAACCCACTGTGGTCCAACTGCTCTTCATACTTGGCAACCTCTGAGGCAGTGGTTGTGGCAGTGGTGCTCTTTATATGCTACCACATGGGTGAACCCAGGAGAAAAATTGCTAATGCCAGAGAGTGAACATTTAAAATTTCTTGAAGAACAAACCTGTTTGATAGAGGGATGTATAATTCAGGAGCTAAGTTGTACAAGTTTAATGCCCTAGGACCCCCCCCCCCCCAGTGGAGAGCCTTGTATATTTATTAGTGGCGAATTTCTAAGTTAATTAAGGTGTGTTTACTGTGTGGGAGTTTAATCTTGTAGATACCTGCTGGTTTCAACTCCCCCCCCCCCCATTCTATATCTGGGGAGACCCGGGAGACTATATGAAACATAGAAAATAGAATTTGACGGCAGATAAGATCGCTTGGCCCACCCAGTCTGCCCATTTTTCTATCTAACAGATAAGCTGCAGATCCTAGTTAACCAACAGCTTACTTCCTCCTACCCCCACTAGGACTGCCTTATGTCTGTCTCATGCATTCTTGAATTCCCCGACTGTTTTTGACTAAACAACCTCCTCTGGGAGGCTGTTCCATGCATCCACAACCCTCTCCATGAAAAAATACTTCTTCACATTACTCTGAGCTGTCCCCCCTCTATCTTCAAATTGTGCCCCCTTGTTCTTGCACATCTCTTTTTCTGAAAGATGCTACCTTCTTGGACTCTGTTGATTCTCTTGAGGTACTTGAAAGTTTCTATCATGTCCCCTCTCTCCCTTCTTTCCTCAAGGGTATACATATTAAGCTCCTTTGGGGAGGGGGGGGGAGGAGAAATTGTTTAACCAGGAAAGGCACACTAACTTGAAGCTTGTTTCCAGATGTGACCTGGGAGCACAAGGAAGTTAAGTGACTTGCTCAGGGTCACACAGTATGCAAGTGGGGGCTGTGGGATTCAAACCCAGGTCTCCAGGTTTGCAGCTCAGAGCCTTAAACCACTGCGCTATACTGCCTCCTTTAGTCTTTCTTCGTAGGTCTTCTGGTGCAGACCCTGCACCATTTTGGTTGCCCTCCTCTGGACAGCCTCCACTCTGTCTATGTCTTTGTGGAGATGGGGTCTCCAGAACTGCACACAGTACTCCAGGTGGGGTCTCAAAAACTGTCTGTACAGAGGAATAACAACTTCTTGTTTTCTACTACTGATGCCTCTCCCTATGCATCCCAGTATCCCCCCAGCCTTCTTTACTGCCTTCTCACATTGCTTGCCCACTTTTAGGTCATCTGATATAATTACCCCCAGGTCCCTTTCCATTTTTACTGTTGTCAGTATCTCACCCCCCACTGTGTACTCTTCCCCTGGGTTTTTGTTTCCCAGGTGCATTACCTTGCACTTCTTTGCATTGAATCTGAGCTGCCAAACATTTGACCATTCCTCCAACCTTGCCAAGTCCCTTCTCATCCTTTCCACTCCATCTTGTGTATCAACACTGTTGCAGATCTTTGTGTCATCTGCAAAGAGACATACGTTTACTTCCAGTTCCTCTGCAATGTCACTTATAGGAACATAGAATGTGACGGCAGATAAGGACCGCTTGGCCCACCTAGTCTGCCCATTTTCCTACCTAGCAGATAAGCTGCAGATTCTAGTTAACCAACAGCTTACTTCCTCCTACCCCCACTAGGACTGCCTTATGTCTATCCCATGCATTCCTGAATTCCCCCACTGTTCTTGACTCCACAACCTCCTCAGGGAGGCTGTTCCATGCATCCACAACCCTCTCCGTGAAAAAATACTTTCATTACCTCTGAGCTGTCCCTCTCTATCTTCAAATTGTGCCCCTTGTTCTTGCACATCTCTTTTCTGAAAGATACTACCTCTTGGACTTTGTTGATTCCCTTGAGGTACTTGAAAGTTTCTATCATGTCCCCTCTCTCCCTTCTTTCCTCAAGGGTATACATATTAAGCTCCTTTAGTCTTTCTTCGTATGTCATCTGGTGCAGACCCTGCACCATTCTGGTTGCCCTCCTCTGGACAGTCTCCACTCTGTCTATGTCTTTGCGGAGATGGGGTCTCCAGAACTGCACACAGTACTCCAGATGAGGTCTCACCAACTGTCTGTACAGCAGGACAACAACTTCCTGTTTTCTACTACTGATGCCTCTCCCTATGCATCCCAGTATCCCCCCAACCTTCCTTACTGCCTTCTCACATTGCTTGCCCACCTTCAGGTCATCCGATTTAATTACCCCCCGGTCCCTTTCCATTTTTACTGTTGTCAGTACCTCACCCCCCATTGTGTACTCTTCCCTGGGTTTTCTTTCCCAGGTACATTACCTGCACTTCTTTTACATTGAATCTGAGCTATGATACATCTGACCATTCCTCCAACCTCACAAGTCCCTTCTCATCCTTTCCACTCCATCTTTGCATCAACCCTGTTGCAGATCTTTGTGTCATCTACAAAGAGACATACTTTTCCTTCCAGTTCCTCTGCAATGTCACTTATAAAGACATTAAAAAGAACTGGTCCTAGTACTGAACCCTGCGGTACCCCGCTAGTAACCCTCCTTTCTTCACTGTGGACTCCATTTACTACTACCCTTTGCGTCCTGTTATCTAATCAATTTTTTATCCAGGCTACCACCTTGGGACCCACTCCAAGGCTGGCTAACTTGTGTATTAATCTTTTGTGTGGGACTGTATCAAATGCCTTGCTAAAATCTAGGCAGGCCATGTCCACAGCCCCTCCCTGGTCTACTACTTTGGTCACCCAGTCAAAGAAATCTATTAGATTCGTCTGACACGAACTTCCCATCGTGAATCCATGCTGCCTTGGGTCCTGTGCCCCACTGGCCTCAAGGTACTCAACAATTCTTTCCTTCAGAAGTGATTCCATCATTTTCCCTACCACTGAGGTCAAACTAACTGGTCTGTAGTTTCCTGCCTCTGTCCTGCTCCCACTTTTGTGAAGAGGAATCACATCCACCCTCCTCCAGTCCTCAGGTACCACCCCATCCTCCCATGATTTGTTAAAGAGAGTAGTCAGCGGTGTCACTAGTTCTACCCTTAGTTCCTTTAGAATTCTTGGGTGAATCCCATCAGGCCCCATTGCTTTGTCCACCTTCAATTTTATTAGTTCTTTCAGAACCCTTTCTTCTGTAAATGGACTGGTATAGACCCCCGTCTTCAGAGTGTTTCTCTTGTTTGGTTTAGGTACCTCCCCCTCCTCTTCCTTTGTGAATACTGAGCAGAAATATACATTCAGTATCCCTGCCTTTTCACTGTCACCCTCTACCCATATTCCCTCCCCTTTATTAAGCCTCAGTATCCCTCCTTTGGTCTTTCTTTGCTCCCTAATGTACCTATAAAAGATCTTATCCCCCTTCTTAACAGAGTTGGCTATCCTTTTCTCGGTTTGATATGATGGTTTATATTAAGGGAACAACACCTTGTTAACAGAGCAGACAATCCTCTTTCCTGTTGTAATTACTGAGTTTCAATGTCGTCTTGGGCCCCGAAGCTATGCTTGAGACCATCCTGACGCACTTACTACACCCTTTCCCTTTGATTTGGTTCTTATACCAGAGTCTGCTCAGCCCTAATTTTTTCTATGGGATGATAGCAGACAGTTTATACTTGAATCAACCCCATTTTATTTGTCCTAATTTTGGGGGCGATTGCAGCCCCTGGGAGGCCCATCTGGTTAAGCTAGCTGGCTTACCTCCCCCCAGTGGTCATACATGGTACCGCCCAGGATAGGAGAGAGCAAATACTCTACTCACTATTCGTGGAAGTCAAGACACATTTTGTAAATAGTTTACCTGCTGCATTGCAGGATCCTATCTGGAAAGCCCAGTTGGTGACTAGATATCAGACTACACTTGATGCTCAGTTCGAGTGGAATGCTCCACCATCCTCAATAATAGTTATTTCTTACACCTTGAGGTGGAAATTTTGGTTTTTTATTTATTTTAGGTTTTGTCATAAAAAAGGACACAATACTACCTTTATAAACAGACAGACAAATAAGTGGAGAACAACAGCTGTGATTTACTGGAAATTAATCATAATTAATGAAGGAAGTGGACATCTGACAAGGCACTTGGGGGGCATCAGGGATGGGACAACTGATGCTGAAATGGACCTGGACCCCTTTAAATTATTTTAAAATGGATAAGACATCTTTAATACTTTCCCTGAATATCAATGGGATCCGTTCTCCAATAAAGAGACATTGCCTGTATCAGTTTTTGAGGCGGGGAAAAAACAGCAGAAAATTGCCCTGCAGGAGACTCATTTGTCTCAAACAGAGCATTTGAAATTGTAAAACCAGAACTATACTCTCCTGCCTTCGGCTTCACACGCTTCGGGGAAGAAGAGGGGGATCGCATTGCTCATTACTAAAACAGCAAATTGGGTGGAAACAGATAGACATGAGGACACAGAGGGAAGGTATGCCATAAATTAATATCTGGCCTCCTATATAATAGAGAGGTGACTTTTGTCTCCACTTACTTCCCTGATGGCTCCCCAAAGTCTGTTGCTCAGAGATTTTTATCAGATCTGATGTCAATACATAAGGGGCAATTAATAACGGGGGGAAGGCCTGAATATTGTTTTAGATCCTATGCTTGATGTCTCCAGGAGCCTTGCCCATACGGTTAATCCCCTACAAAAATATTTTAAGCTTCACATGGCCAATCTGGGCTGTGTGGAGGCATACCTTTCCTTCCACTAAGAGATTTACACATATAACCCCCTGTACGGGGGTAGCCGCCAGATTAGATTATATGTATACAACTGTAGAACATTATGACTCAGTTTCAGATATCTGGAATGGGCCTCCACTACTGTCAGATCATTCCCCAGTTTATCTGAAGGTGTCCCTGGGTAATATGCCTACGTTAAATCATTGGCGTCTGAATGTCCAACACTTAAGGGACCCAGAATTTTGACAAGAGATACTAGACTTAATCCCAGATATCATTACAGACAATCAGAACCAGGAGACCTCCCCGGGATCCTCTAGGACACCCTTAAGGTGGTCCTACAAGGACTAATAATTAAAACTTCTGCTAAGAAGAAAAGAGAGAGAGACAGGAGATATATTGAGTTACAAAATGAGTTAGATACCCTACACATGATGCTGGAACAGGGAGACAATTCTGTCAAGCCCACCTTCCTGCAAGTTAAGCAGCACATTCAAAAGTGTTTAGATCAAAATACAGAGTAACAGCTATTTTATCTTAAACACTATCATTATGAGGGGTGCCCAAGAGGAGCCAGGAAACTGGTTAGAAAACTTAGAGAACAAAAAGCCAGAACCGCAGTTTACTCCCTTTAAGACTCCAACACTAAGATTTTGCACTCAACCCTCCAAGATCAGAAAAATGTTTGTTGATTTTTAGCAGCATTTATATGCACAAGAGAGTTCCCCCTCTTTGGTTGAAATTTCGGCCTACTTGAACTCCCTTAACCTCCCTAGTCTTACATCTTCCCAGGCCCAGCTGATTAATAGCAACAAGAGTTATTTGTGATATGACAGGAAAGAATTATGTGACTAGATTGTCGGAGTTAAACATGTACTCTTTGGAGGATTGCAGAAAGCGAGGAGATATGTGCTTGGTTTATAGCGCTTGGCAAAATGATGATCTTTGGGATGTCACGGGGCTAAAATTAAACAGTAGTATGTACAAAACTAGGTCCCACCCAATGCAGTTAACAGTGTCTAAAAGTAATAAAGTGCGAACTACATGGTGGTTTAATCAAAGGGTGGTGCATGCTTGGAATGCATTGCCGCTGGAGGTTGTGGCTAGTCAGTCTACTGCTGAGTTTAAATCTAAATGGGACAGGTATATGCACCAGATTAGAAATTAGAAGATAGTGGCGAGCATATAGGACGCAAGTCCATCCAGCTCAGTTTCTTCCTATGATTCCTATGAATAGTCATATCTCCAGAGCTGAGGTAGATCAGGTTATCTCTGAAGCAAACACACAAAGTTCCTGGCCCAGACGGCTACCCAGCCGAATTTTATAAGGCCTATAAGGACACTCTGGTCCCCATTTTACTTTCAGCCCTCCAAGCAATCCAACAGGGAAAGGACCCCCCCCCCCCTTCCTGGCAGTATGCCACTATTGCTGTGGTCCCTAAACTCTTTAAAGATCCAAAGCAGGCTGCATCTTACAGACCTGTATCCATGCTAAATTATAAGGTCTACGTGGCCATATTAGCACATAGATTTGAGGATTGTTCCCTACCTAGTAGACCAAATAGGTTTTATTAAGGCGCCAGGCTCACGATGCCATCAGGCGTACTTTTCTATTACTTGACTATGTCACAACCCGACGTATACCCTCTGTCACCCTGAGTCTTGACGCGGAGAAGATGTTTGACAGGGTTGGCTGGTCCTTCTTATGGGTGGCCCTGGCTCATTTTGGCTTTCTGGAGGCCCTGGTGTCCCAGCTTCAAAACATTTATCACTCCCCTAAGGCTTATGTGTGCCTGGATGGTGTGCTCTCAGACCCTATTTCCCTTGCTAGGGGCACTCGACAGGGATGCTCCTTCTCTCCCTTGTTATTCGTATTATACTTAGAACCACTGGCTGCTGCGATTCGTCAGACTCAGGGGGTGGAGGGGGTCCCTATTGCAGGTAGAGAATTTAAGCCGTCTCTGTTCGCAGAGGACATATTGCTTACCCTTACAAACCCTGAACACTCAATCCCAGAAGTCTGGACATGACTTTGTAGATTTGCGGACCTGGCAGGATATAAAGTTAATGAGCAGAAAACTGAAGTTCTACTATACAACTTCCACCCCATTCCTCAACTAAAACTATCCTACCCTCTAAAATGGAACAAAGTCACTATGAAATAGTTGGTGGTAAAACTGGCGACCAACCTAGAAGTTACTGACCTCATAAACTATGAACCCCTTACCTCCCAATTGGCCCGGGATATGACCAGATGGTCCCACTCCCCTTTAAGCTCTTTTAATCGCATAGAATCCATAAAACAAAATGTCTTACCCCAGGTTCTGTTTTTCCTGCATAACCTGCCTCAGTCCCCCGACCAACATATATTTCACAGCCTGAGACCGATTGATATCTAGATATATATGGGCTGGAAAGCCTCCTCGGGTGCGATTTTCAGTATTGCAGCTTCCAAGGGAGAGAGGGGGGGCTGTAATTTACCATGTTTCCAAAACTATCATAGGGCTGCACAGCTACGTGTGCTTGCGGGATGGCTTAATCCACTATATAAAGCCTATTGGAAACCGAAAGAAACAGTTTATAATGACTTGAGTCACCTTCCTGAATTGCTCTTTGCTAACCCTCTAGCGTGCAATATTTTATGTAAATACTCCTCCTATGCCAGGGAACCTATGAGGATCTGGATCTGGTTGCATACTGATTATTTTACCCAACAGGAAATGCTTTTTATGAGGGCAATTCCTTCGGATAGATCCCCCCCCCCCAACCTGGTAGGTGGTAGAACCCAGGTTTGGTGGACTAAAATATGTACATCAAATGGTAGGGCCTACTGGCTTATTTGCATTTACAACCCTACAAAAATCTTATGATCTTTTGCTCACGGAATTCCATGGGTATACGCAGCTAAGATCGTACTTGCTGAGATATGAAAACTCACTGGCGGATATTGCTGAAAAAGTCCCTACAATGATCCAGCTACTAATACAATATACCAAAGGGACTCTTCCCTCTCATGAAATTAGTGCCATCTATAATGCATTAAGTGAAAGACCCCCTGATTCTTCGGAAAGTTTGAGGATAACTTGGACCAAGGAAATACAAATGGATAACTTGACTTCAGCTTGGGAGGGGATAGCTGGTTCGGCCACCCGGGTGGTCCAGGCTTTATATTGGAGGGAGTATATTTGGAAACTCAGGGCCCAATATTTTAGGACCCCTCTGCTAACCTCCAAATATTCTGGGGACCCATCAGGAGCCTGTTGGAGGGGGTGTGGGACTGGTCTTTTGGGACAGACCCATGTCTTGTGGTTGTGCCCTCTAATCCAAGGGTTTTGGAAAGGGGAGATAGATGAGTTACAGGAGATTTATGATAGGGGAATCCTCGACTACCCAGTGTTCCTATTAACATTTACCTTCCCCCAGGGAACAAAGGCTGATAAAATCACCTATAAACAAACAACTCTGTTAGTGGCTGCTGCCCATAAAGCAATTACACACCTGCGGCTAACCACAACCATTCCCACCAAACTGTTCTGGGTGAAAATTGTCCGGGAAATTTATTCTCTGGAATGCCTCTCGGCCAGTCTTTTAGACCAAAAAGAAGTATTTGAAATCTGCTGGCGGAAGTGGGTTATTCACCATTTAGCTCATTATCCAGAGTTTGTACCCTGATGCTCATTATGAAATCTAGAACTTAATTAAGTGATGTGTGACACTCATGCCTGATATCCCCTGGGGTATTCCTTGTATATCTACCCTTTCTCTTTTTTTTTTTTGTAATTTATTGTATACATTTACCTGTCTATAATCATGATGCATTGTTTAGAAATCCACTTGACCGTATATAACTTATGTACTGAGCCCTTGTTGGGTCAGGCTTTGGCCTTTCTCTATTGGATGTATATGAACTGTCTGAATTGAAGTATGTTGTCGTGGCTACATGAATAAAGAACAAATTAAAAAAAAATTAAATAAACAGGAAAGGGATCTTGGGATAATTATGCCTCAGGACCTCAAGGTGGCACTGTGACAAAGCAGTGGGGAGGGCTAGTGGGATGCTGGGGTGTGTAGGAAGGGTAACTCCATCAGGGGGATGGAGGTGGTGTTGCCAGACCCCACCTGGAGTACAATGTAGTTTTGGAGAACAAACCTCAAAAAGAACATAGACAGGGTGGAGGAAGTCCACAGGAGGACAACTAAAATGGTGCAGGGTTTACATGAAAAGTCCTAAGAGGAGACACAGACGGATCTCAGCATGTACACCCGAGAAGAGAGGAAAGAGAAAAGTGACATGATGCAGGCCTACAAGTATCTCGTAGGAGTGAACAGGGTCCAGGGGAGTCTCTTTCAAATGTAAAAGAGCACCAGGACCAGGGGGAATGCAATGAAGTGAGAAAATATTGGTAGATGCGTAGAACAGCTTGCCAACTGAAGTGGTGGAGGCTAAAACAGTAGGGGGCTTCAAGCATGTGTGGCGTAGACATAGCGGTATATTAGAGAAGAGGTGGGAGGTGGGAGGGTAGATGGAGACCAGACAGCATGTAAGGAGGAAGATAAAGCAGCAAACATCTAGGTAGACTAGGTAGGCCAAGCGGTCCTTTTCTGATGACAAATTAAGTGTTTCTATGTTCATGATCACACACCTACTACAGAAACAGCTTTTACTACAGTACACATCTGATTGTGAACTGTCATTCAGTTGGTAGCTGCTATGGATGTGAGTGGAGGGTCTGTGCTGGTCACTATACACTACAGGCTGGGGTCAAGTGAGGGCAGTTGTAGTGGTACTGGGTGGGCTGGTTGGGGGGAGGTAGATATCATACTTATGGGGTGGAGGGATCCACTCAACATCAAGGATGTGGTATGGAAGAATTACAGCTCTTGCCAGCCTACTAATTGGGGCACGTGGGGAACCCTGGTCTGGATATCAGGCAAATGGTACAGAGGAATTATTGATCTTATCAAGTGTCTGATTGGAGCCCAGTTGATCGGGGGTCTGCTGGAAACATGGGACAGATGTCTTATTACACAGACATGCACTTGGGGGATGGGGCACTGGACACCTGGACAGTTATGCCATATACCAGTGGGGGAACTAGGGCTAGTGGTAGCATGACATGGCCAGGTGTTGGGAGTGTAGGAACGCACAGCCCATAACACCTGGTTTGGGGAACCAGTAACTGGTGTTGCACTAATTGACAGCCATACTTCCCCAAACCTCCCAGCATGTCGATGTGCCTATGTGCAAGGTGCTGTCAGCTGCTTTACATAGGTGCACAAGGATGGATTAGGGCCAGTTACAAATGTGCTAGTGACTTGGTAACCAAGCAATCATATGGCGGTTTGCAGTACTATCCTGCTTTAGAGGTGCAAATTGGGATAACCTATCTAACACTCACAAAAAAGCTTGAATATTCTGCCTTAGGGCTTTTTAAAACCACTGTAACTCTGTTAAATGGTTAAAAAGGTTTATTTCTACGTTTAGTTCTACATATGTTCATTCTCTATGATGTCATGCTAGTATGCTCTGTGCATACATGTTTGTAGTTGCTGTTTAATTGCTGTATGCTGCAATACAATAATGTACCTTCTACTGCTTCATGTTGATGAATTTTGCTGTACACACCCATTCCCCTTTCCCCCAGGATGCACCGTGAGACAAGCAACTTGTTCAGTGTGCCCTTCCTGGTGAAACATTTCAATAAATACATTTCCAGAATGTAGCATGGTAAAAACCATGCTACAATCCACGTTCTAAAACTGTGCTTAAACCCTGCTCAGAGGTAGGCAAGAGCATAGTTTTAAACCAACACTGTTGCCTTACCCCATGCTGACATCAGTGTGGAAGGGATTTATGTTGAAACATGGGTTAAGACAACCACAACTACTAAAATCTGTGTTTTTGGCTTGTGGCTCCTCTCTGGCGCCATCCTAGAGAGGGCCACTACCCCTTGCCATGCAGGCCTGACCACGGTTAAGGGGCCTGGGTTCCCATACTTGATACTACTGGGGGTCCTTTCCCAAGATTACAAAGAAAATGGCGGTGCCACCCAGAGTAAATTTAAGTGGGTCAGATCTCAACCAGTACAACCCCCTGTATTGTCGTACCAAACCACCTCCCCAACAGCTGCCACATACATGGACTTACCAGAATAAAACATCCCCACATTCCACATCGTCCATCATTCATTTCTAGTAACAACATGCTTACTGAAAATCTGACTTTTAGTCAGACCTTTTTTAAAACAGGAACAACATAATTTATTTACACAGGGAGGGTTAGGATGGGGTATAATGGAATAGAGGTTAAGCAACATTTTAAATTTGCATTTTAAAGATTTAACATTTTCCCAAATAGCATTCCCCCTTTTGATTTTAACCCAAATCACCCTTTTATAATGCAGCCACCAAACTACCTGACAATCTAACTGCTGCAGGTATTACCAAACCTAAACCCACTGGTACCAGTTCAGAATGATTCCCCAGATTTTGTCCATGGGTACCTAAATGCCAAGCTGCAGGCCTGAAGTGCAGCTGGTCAGCTGGCGCTGGCACACCCACCTGAACCAAGCAACCCCCCACATGTTCCCCTTGATTGCTTTAAACCTTGAATTGGCTTTCAGCACCAGTGGACTTGAACAAGATAACATATATATATATATATATATATATACACACACACACACACACACACACACACATATATATATATATATATATGTATATATAGACATGAGTATGACATGGCAAATATTGTCACTCCTGCACAGTGAGATATCCAGAGCTCATGATGCAGGAGTGGCAATATTTGCCATAGCACATGATCTGCACATCATGTATTCGATTTATACAATAGGGCTAGGAGTTTCAGAAGTATTATGTTGCGTTGTGTTCCTGTTTAAGTGTTTGCTCATTCTGTATGTGTGTTTTTCTGAATGGGCTGGCAGTGTTACAAACTCTGTGGGGAAACAGATGAGTGTTTTGCAGTGCTAAATGAGTTAGTTTTAGGTAGGAGTGAGAAACAGACTATTTTGTGAAGCTGTATTTTTTAAAAGTCTGGCTGCAGTCAAGGTTAGAGTATCACAGTAATGGGCGGAGAGTCAGGGTGTGAGGAACAGGTGAGAGTGTTTTTCAGTGGTAACTGAGTTAGCTGCAGGCAGCAGTGAAGAACAGACTGTTCTGTGAAGCTGTGCTCTTTAGAATTCTGGCTGCAGTCAAGCTGAGAGTATCACAGTAATGAGCTGGAAGTTAAGAGTGTGGGGAACAGGTGAGTGTGTCTTGCAATGCTAACTGAATTAGCTGCAGGCAGTAGTGAGACCTCTCATGTAGTTCTGCATTTGTGTCTATATTAACAGCACAGGTTTTTCTTGTATGTTGAGAGGAAAGCTGCGTAGAATGATGATATCTGTGACCTGTGTGTGTAAATGGCTGATATCTTCTCAGTAGAGCAGAGGGTAAAAATATCACACTGCAGTGGATGAGACACTGTTTTATCTCACTCATTTGTCACTCACCCCTATTGGATGGATGGATAGATAGATAGATATAGATATATATATTCCCCAGGTGCAGGGCAATTCCTGCCCTCACTCAGGGCTCTGCTGCATTAGTCCTCAGATGGCACACAGGATTGAAGTCTTGGGGTAGATGGATCAGCAGACGCAGAACCAGGCCTGATGCTTAACATTTGAAGGTGCAGAAGCTGCAACTTGGATCTTCAGTGTGACCAAAGGCCCCACCTGGAGTACAGTGTACAGTTCTGGAGACCATACCTACGCAAGGACAAAGACAGGGTAGAGAAGGTTCAGAGGAGGGCAACAAAGATGGTGCATGGATTGCATCACAAGTCCTATGAAGACAGGTTGAAGGAACTGAACATGTACTCCCTGGAGGAGAGGAGGGAGAGAGGAGGGGATATGATAGAGACATACAAGTATCTTACAGGGAGGAACAGGGTGCAGGAATACACTATTTTTAAGCAAAAAATATGTTCCAGGACTAGAGGGCATGGGATGAAGTTGGAGGGAGGACGATTCAGAGGAAACGTGAGGAAGAATTTCTTCACAGAATGGGTGGTGGACAAGTGGAACACCCTGCCAGAGGAAGTGGTGGGGGCTGAAACAATCACGGGATTTAAGAATGCATGGGATAGACATAAAGGAATTCTGGAGGTCAGGGGTAAGGGGCAACAGACTTCTAGGAAAACATAAACTGAACTTACAAGCTCAAATGGGCAGACTGGGTGGGCCATAGGCCCTTATCTGCCGACACTGTCTATGTATCTATGTCTTGCAGCCTGTTCCCCCCCCCGGCCCCCAGAGGCCCACTGCAGGGCATCACACAAGACCCTCCAGCCACAAGGGACCCAGGCATGGGAGCATCCCCACGGCCTGACTCCCCCACAGGTCAGAGCACCCCAACACCCAGGCACAAACCCACAATCACTTGCTGCCCACGGCCCCACCTGATGGGGGGTCAGCAAACTCCTCACCTGGCACTGGGTTTAGGAAGGATTCTTCAGATCATTTCCATTCTTTCCTCAATTACCTACTATGGTGTGTAGTCAAGTAGTCTTGGCTACCTTTCCGAATATCAGTCTCTGAGGGGACTGTGCAGAGTCTGAAAATCCAAGGGTTTACCACAGCAGTCTCCCATCTTGCTGCATCTCAGGAACAGACAGCAGGCACTCGCCCAGACAGCACCCGCTCATCCCCTGCCCCCACAGACTTTCAACTTCAACACAGTGGCCACTCTTGTGCTCTGGCTCACACGCAAGTTAATATACTAAAATGCCAGCAGAGTAGGCCTAATGGCCTTTTGTGTCTGCTCGGTTGTTCAGCCCCCACCCTGGGAGCTGACCTTGCTGTCCCCCCGCCCTCTTGGGATTCTCCATTTCCAGTCCAGGGTATTTCTCTTGCATTGGACTTTGGTTGCACAACCCTTCCCCTGTACCTGTCCCAACCCCTCTTGAACCCCTCCAGAGTCTCTGCCTCCACTAGTACCCTGGGCAGTACATTCTATGGTTCTACCGCCGTTTCAGTGAAGTTGAACCTCCTCCCCATCTCCCCCCCTCCAACTTCCACCCATGCCCTCCGGTTGCTCACCCTTTCCTTCAAAGCACCCCGACTGAGCCTCCCCTATTTACCCCGTTCATGTACTTGAAGACTTCTATCATGTCCCCCCATCCCTTCTCTCTTCCAACATGTACATATTTAACTCCTCGAGCCTCTCCATATAGGTCCTTTCCCCTAAGCCCCAGATCATTTTGGTTGCCCTCCTTTGGACCCTTTCCAGGAGTGCAATGTTCCTTTTTCAGTGCAGCTTCCAAAACTGCACACAGTACTCAAGGTGCGGCCTAACCAAGCAGTTATACGGAGGGAGTATCACTTCCCTCTTGCTGGAGGTAATCCCCCTAGCAATGCATCCCAGCATCCTGTTTACCTTGCCTACTGCCCTACAAGTCTCAGAGTTGTTCATTTTGACATCCACCACCACTCCCAGTGTCCCTCTCAGCCATCAAGACTTGTAGCATCTCTCCCCCCCCCCCAAGGTATACACTTGGCCCGGGTTTCTGACGCCCAGATGCATTACCTGCATTGGAACCTCAGTCCCCACTTCAGCAACACTTTTTAGAATTACATCACGCTACTCTTTTTTTAGAAATACAACAAGAAAGTCCCTTTTCTCACCGTGCAGGTGCTAGTCGACTCCAGACAGAAGAGGCTCTCTCTTCAGCTTTTTAAAACCTGGGTTCCAATCCAGTTTTCATATCCATTTTCTACAATCCATTTTTCTCTGCCAAAAACCAGTCCTTTAACCTTTTTTTTCACTTTTCCTGTAGATGCCTTGATGTTACCAGAGTCAGACAGAACCTTTTACACTCTTTCTTTTCTCATCAAAAATCCTTGATCATTCGTGTCTCACCGATGTGGCGCAGATGAAACAGAAAAGGCTTTCTCCCCATCTTCTTGACACAAATACTGCAGTTATGAAAGAACTTACCGTAACAGTAGATCTTTGAGAGAGGTTCCTGCAGTTGAGGTCGTCACATATAGGACTGCGCCCCCTGGAGTCAGGTTCCAACGACAAACTTGTAGATAGCAATCATCAGCAGGGACCGCCCCCGATGTCAGGTGATGTGATGTCAGCCAGACTATAAAAGGGGCAGTCCCGCGCCCGCCCTCCAGTTCTTTTCCACTGGAGACCTAGAAAAAGGCAAGTAGAAAAAATAGGAGTGAAGACTAATAGCACCATGCTTCCTCTCTAGACCCAGGGGCTAGGCAGGATGAAAATGAAGGAAACATTCCAGGAGTAGGGGGAAGGTGGGTGGGAAACTAGACCTACTGCAGGAACCTCTCTCGAAGATCTACTGTTATGGTACGCCCTTGTGTAACTGCAATATCTTACTTCCAGAGGGTTCCTGCATTAGGTCTTCACATATAGGACTGAATACAAAGCAGTCCAAAAGAAATAACATGGAGGTACATCCGAGAGGAGGAGAAGTCGCCAACTGCAAGTTACAGCAGGAGGCCTTGCAGAACCGCAAGCCCAAAGCCAGTTCTGCGCCTAGAGGTGCTGTCTAGACTGTAATGCTTAGTGATGACAGACCACCACGTGGCCACTGCACAGATCTCTGCAGTGGACACATTCCTGAAAAAGGCAGTAGAAGTAGCAACACTCCTAGCTGAGTGACCCTTAACCGCCTCCGAAAGGGATTTCCCGTGTTTCTGGTAAGTGAAGTGGATGCAGTTAGCCAACCACCTAGAAATGGTCTGTTTGGAAATGGCCTTGCACTGGCACTGGGGAGCAAAGGCCACAAACAGCTGATTCATCTTGCAGACCTCTTTAATCTGGTTTGTGTAATACCTCAGAATCCTGTGCACATCAAGAGTGTGCAGGAGGCATCTCCCCACGTTAGAATGCTGTGGATAACAGACCGGCAGTTCGACACTCTGGTTGAGAGTGGTTTCTGAAACTACCTTTGAAAGAAACGAAGGGTTTGTCCTAAGGACTATTCTTTCCCTATGGAAAATCAAATAGGGTTCCTTACACATAAACGCCTGAAGTTCTGAAACCCTTCTGGCGGAGGTTACTGCAACTAAAAACAGAGTCTTTCAAGAAAGGAAGGACATGTCGCAGCTACAGGCTGGTTCAAAACGAGGCAAGGTCAGTTTTTCTAACATAAAATTCAGGTCGGATTCCAGCTTCTGGCTAGCGCCCACATTATGAGAATCTTTTCCACTTCATGGCGTAGGTTGCTCTGGTAGAAGGTTTTCTGGCTTCCACCAGGATATGGGCAACCTGCGACAAAACACCATAGCGGGAGGCCACTATGTCCACAGGTGCCACGCATGAAGATGAAAAGACTGAAGGCTCGGGTGCACCAGGGTGCCCTGCTTCCGAGTCAGAAGGGTGTGGGATAACAGCAGGGGAACCGGAGGTTCTAGCGCCAGATGTTGTAAGACAGGGAACCAAATCTAGCGAGGTCTGAGAGGAGCGATCAGAACCAAATGTCCTCCTTCCTCCTGAAGTTTCACGAGAACCTTCTGAATGAGAGGAAAGGGAGCAAAAGTGTAAAGAAACCTCTCTGTTCAAGAGAGAGACAGTGCATCTCGCCAAAAAGCACCATGCCCGGGAACGAGTGAGCAAAAGTTGGGTAGTTTTGTGTTGAAAGGGGAGGCGAATAGATCTATCTCTGGCCAACCCCATTGAAGAAAGAGGTCTTTGACCACCTCTTGCTTTAACTGTCACTCGTAAGCCCTGGCTTCTGATCGACTGAGACTGTCTGCCAGGACGTTGCTTACGCCTGGAACGTGGACTGCTGTCAAGAAAAGGCTGTGCTGAATTATCCAGTACCAAACCCTCATTGCTTCTCTGCAGAGAGGGTATGAGCAAGTTCCTCCCTGTTTGCTGATGTACCAGACTGTGGACATGTTGTCCGTCTGGATGAGAAGTGATCCCAGTAGCAGAAGAGACTGGAATGCCTGGAGGGCGTACAGAACTGCTCTGGTTTCCAGAACGTTGATATGGAGCAGAAGCTCCTGGTCGGACCAAGACCCTTGTGTCTGGTGAACCCTCAGATGGGCTCCCCAGCCCAAGTCTGAGGCGTTCATGGTAAGGATCTGGGTAGGGACAGGGGAATGGAAAGGGGCTCCCTGCTAAAGATTGGAAAGATCTTGCCACCAGCGAAGATCTCTCTGTAGGCTGTTGGAGATCATTACCTTCTGGTTCATGTCATCTGTCCTCTGATCCCACTGGACTTGAAGAGACCATTGGGTGACCCTCATGTGAAGTCTGGCCAGGGGGACTGTGGAAATGGCCGCTGCCATTGGTCCCAAGAGACGAAGCACAGCATGTGCTGGGATCCACCGAGCCTAGGCCATGAGAGTGGCTTGAGAAACTAGGGTCTTGGCTCGATCTGATGGCAGGAAAGCCTTGCTCTGAACTGTGTCTAGTACTGCTCCAATGAATTGGAGCCATTGAGATGGTACTAGCTGGGACTTGGGCAAATTGACCGTGATACCCAGAAGAGCAAACAAGCTCAGAGTGAAAGAGAGAGACTCTTTCAGGCTGTTCGGAGAGGGTGCTGCGAGGAGCCAGTCGTCCAGGTACGGGAACACGTAAATGCCCTGATGGCGAAGGAAGGCCGCAACCACTGCTAAACACTTGGTTAACACCCGGGGGGGGGGCTGAGGAAAGGCCGAAGGGGAGTGCTCGGAACTGAAAATGGTTCTCCTGAAAAGTGAAATGGAGGAAGCGGCTCCCGAACCAGGGGCTCGTCGCTTGCCCTGATGTTTACCCTGTTTTTTATTCCATCTCCTATGGCGATGAAAAGACTGCTTCTTCTGCCCTGTTCGACGCTCAGCGACGCGCCCCAGCGGGAGCGCCCGCCTTTGCAGCCCAGTAATAATATCTTTGGCGTCACCGCCGAAAAGGACATAACCCTTAAAGGGAGGACTGGACGTCTTGTGCCAGACCGGCAATCCTAAGCCAGGAAAGGCAACAGATATAGAGCCCCGTGGCTGCCGCCCTAGCCACTGAGTCTACTGAGTCATACACTGCACGCAAAGCATGACGACAAGGAGACTTACCCATTCTGACTCTGTCCAGCAATTTATTTTGGAGTGACTCATCCTGGACCTCCTGAAGGTCCCTCTCCAGCTCAGAGAGAGAGAGAGGCCTTCCGGAATGCCACCATGTATGAAACATAGTTGAGGGACCAGATGGCACAAGAGGAAAAGGAATAGATCTTCTGGCCAAAGTGATCCAACTGCCGAGAGTCCTTGTCAGGAGCCAAGGAACTCAAATGCTTTGGCTGCGCTGACTGGGCATGGGTGGCAGTAATCACCATAGAGTGAGCACTGGAATGAGTCGTGAGATGTTGAATCCCTTCCGGGGTATAGTAGGTATGAGCTGCCTTTCTGGAGCCAGCAGGGATGAATGACGGCTGCTGCCAGATAGTAGTCACCAGATCACTGTGAGGACCCATCGGGGGGGGGGATGGGTAGAGGGTCTGTAGTGGCTAGATCTAAATGTTCCGCCAGTCTCTTACGCTGGGGATCCACTTCTTTGGAAGGCCAGCCTTCTGCTGCCTGAATAGTGCGCAAAAGGTCCCCAAAGGAAGGATCCTTAGGAGGAGATTTTGGGGACTCCTTTGGTGGTACCTCGACTGGGGACGAAGGGTCCAAATGATCGGAGTCAGAATCCGAGTTGGAAGCCTCAGAACCGCTGGGGATGGAAGGGGTCTACCCCAGATGAGCCTATTGGTAGAGCACCCGCTGCTCGGCCGGAGGGTATCGGTGGGGGAGGGGCCCTGGGAAGAGGGATGTCTCCCACAGACTGCCTGAGCTCCATGATGATCTGGGTCCTGGCATCCTGCCACCATGGGGGGACTGTCTCTCGATCTGGCACTGGAGGTGGAGGAGGAGGAGGAGGCTGGTAGACCGGGTACTGCGGGTATTGCAAGAAGGGTATTGAAAGCCTGGCAATCCAGGAGTACAGCCGTAAGGGTTGTACCCAGGGTATCCCGGCGTCGGGTACTGAGGAACCGACGGCGGGCCGCCTGGTTGCGGTGCCTGGGGGTCTGGCTGTGGAAGACTGTCAGGAGGTTCGATTGGACCTACTGGGGGAGGTGACAGAGGGCCACTGGGTGGCATGGGATCCAGGAGGGCCCCCAAAGGAGGGGGGCCCCACAGCAGGATCCTTATCCGGTGACGGACTCTTGTCCGGAGGCGGCAACAGACCTGGCGAAGAGGGTAATTCCAGGAGGGACCCCAAAATGAAAAGTCGAATAATGATCCGGTCGGCAGGGACAATGCAGGATCAGGTGGTGAATCCCTGGGGTGCATGGTCTCTTGACAGCACACTCAGGCCAGCGTTGGGGGCCTTGCGGGAGCCCGATGGGCGAGAAGGGTCCGGGCAGGCGACAGAGGATCCACCGTCCAACTTATTGGACCTAACTGGGCTAGTGGCAGCAGAAAGGCCACCGCTAGGCTTATCAGTCAATGCCGTGCACCCGTCGATGGGGTCGAGGGGTGACTTATCGGCGGTGTTTGGAGGAGACACAACAGAAACCTCGATAGAGGTTACCCCCAGCTGCCCGCTCACCTCAGCAGGAGGGGGGAGAAGGTGCTCGGCTCAAAGAGGTGGCAGGGTACCTGAAGGAGTACTCAGTTTTTGGAGCAGGCCTCCCACGTGGCGACAGACTCCTGTCCCGGTGCTTCTCATTGCCCTTTTTTCAGGGAGCCGGCGACGACAACCTTTCCCTCAATTCCTGGAGTTCCTTTTCCATCAACGCCAGCTGCCGTGTAAGGAGGTGGGCCTTGAGGGTCCGCTTGCGCCTGGTCCTAGTGGCTGGATTGAAGGCCTGGCAGATGGCACACTCGTCCGAGTTGTGCTTGGGGCCTAAGCACAAGAGGTAGCGGGAATCGTCGTCCCTGTGTGGGATTTGGGCTCCGCACTTCGAGCACTTCTTTATATGAGTTGACATACAATCGGTCAAATCAGTGAGGAAAAAAGTTAAGATATGAAGAAAAAACTTCCACTGACGCTCGGGCGTTAGATCGCTGTTCTAACACGTGAGGCGAACAAACTGAGGCAATGGCGGGAAAGAACTGGAGGGCAGGCGCGGGACCGCCCCGTTTATAGTCGGGCTGACATCACGTCACCTGACGTCGGGGAAGGTCCCCGCTGACGATTGTTACCTACAGGTTTGCCGTTGGAACCTGACGCCAGGGGGCGCAGTCCTACATGTGAAGACCTACTAAGGAACCCTCTCGAAGTAAGATCTGTCCATTTCATTAATCCTTTTTCATAATCCATTTAACCTTTGCTCTGAACACTTTCACCGCTGTGGTGCAGTTTCTCTGCGCGGCAACAGAATACTGTAGTTCCCCCTCTCTGCAAAGCTGCCTGCAAAATCCTCTCTTTTCTCTCTAGATGGGGAAAGGCACAACCAGCTCTGGGGGACAGATGGCCAGCAGCTCCCAGGCAGCTCCCCTCACTGCTCTACAGCCCCACCTTCTCCCTAGGGGCTGAAGACCCCCTCCCTGTGGAGGGGATCCCACTGAACTGAACTCAGGAACCAAAATTCTTTCCCCTTGGGAGCTTTCTGGAAGCTCCCCATTGGCAGGAGCCACTATTCTCAACTGAAATTAACATGTACAAGGTTCCCTCAACAGCTCACTGGTTGCTGAAAAAGGCGCCCAGCTTGTCTCCGGTATTTTTCCTTCAAGAGTCTTCACTGAAGCTCTGCTGTTTAGTAGCCTTTTCCATCTGATGGTCCAGTACAAAATTTAGCATTTTTAGTTATTTTCCAGCCAGTAGCTAATGCTGAAACTTGTTTTCCCCAACACCAGACAGGTTGAGAAATGTGTGTAGTATAACAGCAGCAGCAATGAGGGATAAATGTTCTAGCTCTACCAGGATTAGGTGAGCAGGGGACCACCAGACTACCAAGGAATTATATATATTTTTTGTGTCCAGGACTGACAGTGTGTGTGTGTGTGTGTGTGTGTGTGTGTGTGTGGTTGCTGGCAGGCTGTGTTTGTGCAGTTAAAACACAATTCCCAGAATCATTAACTAGCACTAACCAGGTAGTGTGTTAGCACTGCCAGAAAGCATTTAATATACCTGTACATCTTATATGCATTAGAGTAACATCCAGTTGTATGGGCACCTGGATACAATTAGTAATCCTGTGCAAAAAGCGAAAAAACAAACAAAAAAAAAAAAACAGTACCACGCTAACAGGTTAGCACTGCACAGAAGAATGCTTTTTAAAACAGTACCAGCCATGCTTATCACAGCGCAGTGCTAATCCTATTATAGTGGTACATGGGCCCCCATTTTCAGAGCCAGTCATTAGGGTCGTATACTCCTAAGTGCTGCGCCTGAGATAACACACAGCCACAGAAGGTGGTGGTAAATGGCACTCACTCCAATGAGCAGAGTGACACCAGTAGGGTGCCAGAGAGCTCAGTAATGGACAAGTCATCTTCAATGTCTTTATAAGTAGCATTACAGAAGAACTGGAAGGGCAGATGTTCTTTTTTGCAGATGACACCACAATCTGTAACAGCGTTGATACTGTAGGTGCAGATGGAGAGAATAAGCAGGGACTGTAGAAAACTCGAAGAGTGGTACAGGACATGGCAGCTCGGGTTCAAAGTCAAAAAGTGCAAAATCAAGCATCTAGGACACAGAAACCTAGAGGCAGAGTATAAAATATGGGGGAGGTACTGATGGTCACTAAGAAGGAAACCTTTTACATAGCACTGTTCTCTGTATGCAGGAGAGGATTACTAATTTGCATGGCCGTAGTAGTACATATGCACATGCACATGATCAGGTTAGCATCAGGGGATGGTGAATATGACACCCATCCAACCATGCTGTTAATAGTGTAATATTTAGCACTGTGCTAACCTTCTGAAAATGGGGCCCTAATTGACTAAAAATCCTGGCCAATGTCTCTTAAGATGCAGAAAGTAAACATAAAAGGGTTATCTTATCTAACATTTTATGTATTGTTTCATCTTATTTTGCTTGCAAAACCTTTATCCGATTTCAAAACATTGTGCTGTGACTTAAAACACTTAAAACAAACCAGTTAAAATAGTTTTTTTTTCTTCTTTCATCTGAATACTGTCTTTCTTTACTTATAAAAACAAAGTCTGGCGGGCTGGCGTAGCAGCTTGGTGGTACCTGTACTGCCTCGCATACCAGTGGACCAGTTGTGGGGGTGGACCTGGGTTGCACAATGGTTAGCTGGGGGCGAAGATATGATTGAGCATCTCGGGGAATGCTCTCCTCTCAGGGAGGGGGAGTCTGACCACCCTGCTCTTTAACATCCACCTAGCTGAGGAGGACTGGCAGGGCAGTGGAGTTGCATAACGGGCAGGGCTCAGGCAGGCACAAAACAAGCATGTGCCTTTATATGCAATTGCATCATTGCATGCTTGACTGCCAGGTAATGAAACCAAAGGTAGAAACCCCGTAATGGCAGAACAATCCAACAACCTGCTGCAGATTCTGTACTACTTACCAGGCTCTACTCCTATCTGAATAGGTGTCTCCTTGTCAATGGCCCTCCCCCTCCTGGCCCCAACACGGTGTGTGTGTGGGGGATCTCAGAACAGGTAAGTCCTGGGGATGGTGGGTGATTGGGCTGGAGATGTCAATAGGCAAGGGGGTCGAAGGGTGACTAAGGAGATTAAAATCTCAATGGAAAAAAAAAAGAAATAAAACATACTTAGAGAAGCTCAAACCCCAAAACAGACTTGAATGCCTCCAGTGAGGCACCACAGTAAAGTTATTTAGCATGGAAACATGCAAATTATATGCATATGCCAGCTAAGCTCCTGATGAGAATTGGGCACTGAGGGATTGCAACAAAAACATATATTTTTGTTTCTTAACCAAGAAACGTTTATTAAACAAAAACTAAATCAAAACATAGTCCACAGAGTACAAACTAGAAAAGCTTTTGGCTTACACTATAACAGTTTCTGCAGTGCTTTCCAAGCATTCAGCTCAGATAAGTTGCTGGACTAACACAGTAATTAATTACACATAAATCTGACCAAAAATTTAATTTGGAAAAACGCATGCAGCCCCCTACGTTTATGTTAGGATGATTAGCTTCCCATACAAATGTGTTTTAACAGTAAATGAGGGCAGCATTTATTTAAAAGAATAAACTACAGCATTTTAAATTAGTTCTGAAAGTTTCTTGTCACATCACAATGTTCTGAAATTTGATTTGAATGGCTTGCCCATGAGCTTTGCCAATACCAGCAACAAGTCCCATGGTGGTGGTGATTCATGCACTGGAGGGGAAATGTGGATGAGGCCTTTAAAGAAGCGCCAGACCACCTTCTCCTGCTCCACTGACTGGCCTGCACCCATTAAGCAGAGATGGCTGCCATGTGCACTTTGAGGGTCATCGACCGAAGGCCTGACTGAGACAGGGACCACAGCTAGTCAAGGATGCTAGCCACTGGACAGGATAGTGGATCCAACCCCTTGCCCTGGCACCAAATGGAGAACACCTCTTCTATTTGAAGGCACAGCATTTCCTGGTTGACTCCACAACAGTGAGGACATCTTCAAAGAGACCCAAAGCCTGGAACTCTAGCCGCTCAGGAACCAGGCTGTCGGGTGCAGGGACTGAAGGTCAGGATAGAGTACCTTCCCTTGACTGATGGAAAGCAGGTCCAGGCAGAGAGGAAAATGCTTCAGGAGCCTGCTGCTGAGGCTGAGAGATCAGTGTACCAAAACTGTTGTTGCCAGTACAGAGCCATGAGGATCACCTGTGCCTTGTCCTTCCTGTCCTCGAGAAGCGCCTTGTGGATCAAGGGGAAGTGAAAGGAAGGCATCGAAGTGGCCCAGGGTCCAGGGCTTTGAGAAAGCATCCCCCTACAGTGTTCCCTGCTGAGGGGGGAGGGCCACAAAACAGACTCAGCATTGCATTCATCCTGGAGGTGAACAGGTCCACCTGAGGGGTGCACCACTGGGAAAACAGACTGTGGACTAACTCAGGGTGGAGGGACAACTCGTGAGATGCCTCGCCCACATGACTGAGGGCATCCACCAGCTGGCTGGAGGCCCCTGCCACATGGATGGCAAGGAGATCGGTCCCCAGGCTATTCACGAGGGTTAACACACAGAGAGCTTCTTTGCACAGCGCCAGGGCGTGCATCCAACCCTGTTTGTTGAGGTAGTGCATGGTCGTGGTGCTGTCCGTCTGGACCTGGACCACCTGACCCCGAATGTGAGGAGCAAAGGCAGTAGGCACCAGCTGAACTGCTCGGAACTCCAGCAGGTTGATGTGGCAGTGGGACTCCTTGGGGGTCCAGAGCCCGTGGACTCTGTGTTCCCCCAGGTGGGCACACCAGCCCATAAGAGAGGCTTCGGTTGTCAGGATAACCATTGGCTCTGGGCGGACAAATGGGATCCCTTCCTGCAGATGCTCTGGGATGAACCACCACTGAAGGACATCCCACATCCGCTGGGTCACAGTGACCAGCTGGTCAAAGTGACCCCTGTGCTGAGACCACTGGCTGGCCAGCTCTGACTGCAGAGACCGTATTCTCTAGCAGGCCAATGGATCACGCTGGTGCAGGCCGCTATGTAACCTAGCAGGCGCAGGAAGACTCGGGCAGAGTGCAATTGCTCAACCTGAAATGATTGGGCAATGGAGGAGAGAGCCTCCACCCTGTCCGCCAGGAGCCAGGCTCTGATTCTACAAGAGTCAAGCTCTACCTTGATGAAGTTGATCACCCTGTGACAGGGTTGAATAGGACCCTGTCCCAGTTGTAATGAAGAGCTTGAATGCAGGGATCTGTTCTGTTCTTTCCTTTCCTGTCTCTTGTCTGTCTGGTTGCACAACCACATTTTCTTGTGAGACCTAGGATTTGACCACCCAGACAGTCTCGCAGTTCTTTGCCTCTCACTGTCCCTCAGTCTACCCTTTTTCTGTCTTTTCCTCCCTTGCATATCTACTGCATACTTACATATCTATAAAAATATATGCAAATCATTATGTGGAAATGTAAATGATATTGGGATCACTTTGTTTAGAAATTATATAATGTTACTGTTGAAATGTATATAATGATAGTCTGAGATGATTGCAAAAGGCTACTGGGAACTCAAGGGGTTAAGCCATTTTTCAAAAGCTGTGGAGAAAGGGGCCTCAGTTCTGGGTCATTGTGTTCTGGCTGCACCTGCCTGAAATATACAAGAACATTTTGGAAAAAAACAGGATACTTATTAAGAAGGGGGGGTTGTACAGGCTTATAAGACAGAGCTGCAATTGCTTGCGAGGGAAACAGAGATTGAAGAAAAACTCAAATGGATCTTTTCTGTTTATTCTGCCTTTGTAAATAGTTATTCTGAACAATTTTATTTTTTACATTACTGCTTGTACTAATAAACACTTTCTGTGAATTCTACAACTGCTCCTGGTTTTTCCTATGCTTCCTGACCTGTGTCTTGACGACAGATGGTGTCAGCCTAAGTGGGATTTATGCCGTGCATACTCTAAGCCAGGAGTTTTGTGCGTGGGTGCTGGATCTAGTACCAGGGAAGCACAGAAAAAGGTATGGATTCTGCAGCAGCAAGTCCAGGAGTTTTTGCCAGGAGAATGGCAGCCAAAAATGTTATGCTTGAATGTATCTTTGTAATCTCCCAGGTCGCACCTGAAAATAGGCACTTGGCTGTCTAGTGTGCTTACCTGGTAAACAAAAGCAAATAAATACATAAACTAGCAAAGACAGAAGTCCAAGCTGAGACTTTACAGCCAGCACACATTATGGAAAAAGAACAAGCAGCGACAAAACCTGAAAGCCTGACTGCCTTTATCAAATGGTGGGCTATACAACCAAAAGAGATGGAGAAACAGAGGAGAGAAGAGAAGCAGCAGATGAGAGAAGAGATGCAGTGACAGAACCAGAGATGGCTGTATGTCTTGCAAGCTATCAAAGGCAGAGGATCTGGTACAGATCCAGACAAACAACAAAACACAAGCAACATAAAAGCCATTAAACTTACAAAGTTGTGTCCCTCGGATGATATCAAGGCATACCTGACAACTTTGGAAAGAGTTGCCATAGCCTGCCAATGGCCAAAACAGCAATGGACAATCAGACTGGTACGCTACCTGCAAGGATTTATTTAACTCCAAAAATTGATAAGCGTTTTGCTCATAAAAGTGCTAAAACATTGTGAAAATGCATAGCACTTGCCTCACTGTGTTTAACAAACATAATACTTCTAGAAAACCTATATAAATACTTTCTATACAGTTAGCATTGTCCCAAGAAAAAAAAACTGCTAATCAATTATTTAAAACCCTGCTACCTGACAGGGAAAGCCCAACTTGCCTACAGCAATATGGACACTGCACAGTCAAAAACCTATGACCTGATGAAAAGTGAAATCTTGAAAAGGTATGACATCTCAGGAGAGACCTACAGGCAGAGATTTCGATCTGTGAAGTACAACTCAGTCGACAATCCTCGAGAAGCCTTCACCTGGCTCAGAGAATTCCTAATAAAATGGTTCCAAACAGAGGGCAAGACAGTCCCACAGATCATCGACATATTTGCCACGGAGCAATTCATCAACATCCTGACCACAGATGTGCAGCTCTGGGTAAAGGAACACCAGCCAGAAAGTGGGGAAAAGGCTGTTTCTTTGGACGAAGACTACCAAATGGCCAGACAGATGCCACAGCAGCAAGGTAACAGCCAAGCACTGGCAAGACATTCTTTTTCCCATTTAAACTTCAAATACGATCTGAACTCTGGTGAGGGTAACAAATATGTGCCCAAAGACGTTATTTGCTATAACTGTAATCAGCCAGGTCATATTGCAAGAAATTGCCGTAAGAAGAGTGACACTGGAGCAGATCTGTCCTTAGCAAATTGGGGCAAGTACTTAACAGATGTGAAGGTGGAGGATAAGACTGTAAAGGGACTCTGATTCAGGAAGCAGACAGACCCTAGTGCGTGTTGAAGTGCTGGGAAAACACTGTGCAAAAGGACCAGGTACTGATGTCATCTGCATCCATGGGGACACTCGATACTCTCCCACCACCCAAGTGACTCTGACCATCAAAGGTGTGTCTCACCAAATGAAAGTGGGGGTAGTACCCAAGTTACCTGTACCCGTGATTATTGGAAATGACTATCCAGGATTTACTGAGTTAATCTCAGAGGAACTGAATCCTGCAGTTTCAGCAGCAGTGGTAATAGTGGAAAATCTCAAATGGTGGGGGCACTTTTCCTTTCAGTAACTTTGATTCGGACTTGTTTGAGCACAGCTCCAAGATCCAGAAATCCAGGAAAGAAAGACACCTGAAGAAACTGTAGCAACAAATGACTGATGGACATAAGGGGTTAACTTATGAGAATGTTGAAACTAAACTGATCACTGATTGTGATTTTCTTTCAGAACAAGCAAACAATGTTTCGCTCCAGGGTTATTTTAAGCAGCTGGTGGTAAGGTCAAAGCAGGGGGAACCAATATTTAAAAAATGTAATGGGTTACTGTACAGAGTTTGGGTTAAACCTAAGACACAGGACCAGATAGAACAACTGTTTATACCACAGAACTATAGAACAGAGTTGTTACAGATAGAACATGATAGTTCTATGGCTGGTCACTCAGGGAGGGATTGCACCCTTGCCAGATTGCTGCACAGATTTTACTAGCCTAGAATTCATGAAGATGTTGCTACCTATTGTACTTCCTGTGCTGAGTGTCAGAAAGTAGCCCCAGTGACTAGAAAAGACAAGGAGCCCCTACCCTTGATAGATGTGCCTTTTGAGAGAATTGCAATGGATGTGGTTGGTCTTTCAGACAAAAGTGAAAAGGGTAATAGATTTATCTTGGCAGTATGCGACTATGCTACTCGATACCCAGAAGCAGTTCCAATGCTTACTGTCACAGCTTCAAAAGTGGCAGCAGAGCTTGGAAAAATTTTCAGCAGAGTGGGCATATCTAAAGAAATTATTACTGATCAGGGTAGTGATTTTGGTGCTGAATTACTTAAGGAGCTGTACAGACTACTAGGTATCACTGCCATAAGAACCTCCCCCTATCACCCTCAGACAGTCTTGTTGAGTGTCTTAACCAAACCCTAATATGTATGTATATTAAAAAGATTTGTAAAAGGAGAAGGGAAAGATTGGGACCAATACTTACCGTACCTATTTTTTGCTTACAGAGAAGTACCACAGGCATCAACAGGGTTTTCACCATTTGAAATGATGTATGGTAGGCAGCCAAGAGGGCCACTGGATGTGATTAAAGAAACGTAGGAAGATAATCCCACTCAAAAACAATCTAAAACGTCTTATATGTGTGCCCTAAGAAAGAAACTGGCAAAAAATAATGCACCTGGGAAACAAAAACACAGGGGAAGAGTACACAATTGGGGGGGAGAGGTAACAACAACAAAAATGGAAAGGGACCTGGGGGTAATCATATCAGATGACCTTAAGGTTGGCAAGCAATGTGAGAAGGCAGTAGGGAGGGCTGGAGAGATACTGGGATGTATAGGCAGAGGTATCACCAGCAGAAAACAGGAAGTTGTTATCCCTCTGTACAGACAGTTGGTGAGACCCATCCGGAGCACTGTGTCCAGTTCTGGAGACCCCATCTCCACAAGGACATAGACAGGATGGAGGCAGTCCAGAGTAGGGCAACTAAAATGGTGCAGGGTCTGCAACAGAAGCCATACAAGGAGAGACTAAAGGAGCTTAATATGTATACCCTTGTGGAAAGGAGGGAGAGGGGGGACATGATAGAAACTTTTAAGTACCTCAGTGGACTCAACAAAGTCCAAGAGGGTAGCATCTTTCAGAAAAAGAGATGTGCAAGAACAAGGGGACACAATTGGAAGATAGAGGGGGGACGGCTCGGGGTAATGTGAGGAAATATTTTTTCAGAGAGAGGATGGTGGATGCATGGAACAGCCTTCCTGAGAAGGTTGTGGGGTCTAAAACTGTGGGAGAATTCAAGAATGCATGGGACAGACATAAGTCAATTCTTGTGGGGGGTAGGAAGAAATAGGCTGTTGGTTAACTAGGATCTGCAGCTTATCCAGTAGGTAGGGAAATGGGCAGACTTGGTGGGCCAAGCGGTCCTTATCTGCTGTCAAAGTCTATGTTTCTATGTCTATGTTGAAATTGCCCATAGTAATCAGGAAGAGGCCCCAAACAAGCAGAAGGTATATTATGACCATGGAGTAAAAGAAAAAGTTTTTGAGCCAGGTGAAAAGGCTTTGCTACTGTTACCCACAACAGAAAACAAACTGTTAATGAAGTGGCAAGGGCCTTACAGAGTGCTTAGACATACTGGCACCATTAACTATGAGATTGAGACCCCTGACAGGAAAAATCCTACTAAGATATACCATGATAACCTCCTCAAGAAATGGGTTGAAAAAACACCAAAAGCTGCTTTGCTACTTTTACCAGAAACTGATAAAGAAGATACTGATGTAGCTTATGAAAGACTGGAGCAAACTGTAACTGCTGATGCTGTAAAGGTGAATGTTTCCTTAATCTCAGAAAAAAACGCAGAAATTCGTAACTTGCTAAAGACATTTAACAGTACTTTTACCACAGTACCAGGCCAAGCAAAAGGGGTCAAGCACATAATAGTGCCAAGGAATGCTTGCCCTATTAGGCAAAAGACATACAGGTTACCAAAGCATTTAAGAGCAGACGTGGTTAAGGAAATAGAAAAAAATTAAAGAATTGGGTATCATAGAAGAGTTGAGGAGTGGTTGGTCATCTCTAATGGTAATTGTAAACAAAAAAGAAGGGGGTGTTAGGATCTGCCTTGATTTTAGGAATCGTAATCAAATGTCAGAATTTGACAGTTATCCATGCCCAGAATAGATGATTTGGTGGAAGACTGGAGACTGCAAAGTATATCAGTACCCTCAGTCTCATGAAGGGTTACTGGCAAATCCCTTTAGCTAAAGAATGTAGAGACAAAACTGCATTTGCCACTCTGGTTGGATTCTATCAGTTTACTACCATGCCATTTGGTTTACATGGTGCGCCAGCTACATTCCAGCGGTACATGGATGTAATTTTATCACCTCACACTGGTTACTGTGCTGCATACCTGGATGATGTCGTGGTGTACAGTCCAGACTGGAAAAGCCACCTGGAACACCTACAAACAGTTATCTAAGCTATCAAAAATGCATGTCTATTACTGCTACCAAATGTGCATTCGGCATGGAGGAAACCAGATATTTGGGCTATGTGTTGGGAAACGGAGAAGTTAAGCCAGACAGTTCTAAAATAGAAGCTGTAGCTAACAGCCCTGTTCCTAAAACAAAGAAACATGTCAGGTCCTTTTTAGGGCTGGCTGGTTATTATCAGAGATTCGTTCCCAACTTTGCTGAGTTAGCAACTCCTCTCATTGAACTCACGAAAAAACGTTACTCAAATAATGTGAAATGGACCCCAGAGTGTGATGAAGCTTTTCATGCCATTAAGGCTGCATTATGTTCAGCCCCTTTTTTGAGAAGCCCAAACTTTGAGAAATCATTTTTGTTACAAACAGATGCATCAGAGGGAGGCCTATGTACAGTCCTGAGTCAAAATGTAGATGGGGCAGAATATCCTATTCTGTACATAAGTAGGAAGTTGCATGACAGAGAGAAAAGGTACTCTACCATTGAAAAGGTATGTTTAGCAGCAAAGTGGGCCATGGAGTCCCTTAAGTTTTATTTGCTAGGAACTGACTTTGTACTTATAACAGATCACAATCCTCTCTGCTGGCTTAACCAAATGAAAGATAAAAATTCCAGAATCACAAGGTGGTACCTGGCACTACATCCATTTAAATTCAAGGTGATACACAAATCTGGTAAAAAGAATAGCAATGCTGATTTTCAGTCAAGATATTGATCAGGAATTGAGGATTCTGAAGGTTGAAAAACAAATGTATGAGTTTAAACTTTACTGTTTGCTGTACTGTTATAGGAAAAAAGGATACTACACATATGCTTAACTTCTGAAAGTTAGAAGCCAATATTATTAGAGAATTAATAGAAAGTTTTGGAAACCTGTGTGATAAAACAGGTTCTCTGATCTGTTTTGTTCTTTCCTTTCCTGTCTCTTGTCTGTCTGGTTGCGCAACCAAATTTTCCTATGAGGCCTAGGATCTGATCTCCTCAACAGTCTTGCAATTCTTTGCCTCTCACTGTCCCTCAGTCTCTCCCTTTCTGTTTCTGTGTTTTCCTCCTTTGCATATCTGTTGGTATAAAAACATATGCAAATCATTATGTGCAAATGTAACTGATATTGGGATCCCTTTGTTTAGAAATTATATAGTGTTACTGCTGAAATGTATATAATTATAGTTTCCGATGATTGCAAAAAGCTATTGGGAACTCAAGGGGTTAACCTGAGAGCAGTTTTTAAGCCATTTTTCAGAAGCTGTGGAGAAAGGGGCCTTAGTCCTGGGACATTGTGTTCTGGCTGCACCTGCCTGAAATATACAAGAACATTTTAGAAAACAGGATGCTTGTTAAGAAGGGGGGTTGCAAAGACTTACACGACAGAGCTGCAATTGCTTGCGAGGGAGACAGAGATTGAAGGAAAACTCAGATGGATCTTCTGTTTATTCTGCGTTTGTAAATACTTATTCTGAACAATTTAATTTTTTGTTACATTACTGCTAGTACTAATAAACACTTTTTGCAAATTCTAAAACTGCTCCTGGTTTTTCCTATGCTTCCTGAGCTGTGCCTCGATGACATACCTGCGAAGGCACGAGTTCCGACTTGGCCTCATTGACCAGAAGGTCAAGGGAGACACAGGTCTGGAGGGCCAGGTCCCTGGACTGCTCCACCTCCTGCCTGGAGGGGCCTGTGATCAGCCAATCATCCAGGTACAGGTAAACCTGGACCCCTCGGCACCTCAGGTAAGCTGCCACCACTGCAGTGCACTTGATGAAGACCCAGGGGGCTTAGGAGAGGCCAAATGGCATGGCTTGGAATTCAATGAGGGCTCCCTCTGCTCAGAAGTGGAGGAACCTTCTGTCAGACAGATGGATCAGGACATGAAAGTGAAAGGACACGTCCTGAAGATCCAGGGAGCAAAACCACATGTTTTGCTCTAGAGATGGTATGATCTCAGAGAGTGACTATCCTAAAGGTGCGCGACTTGAGAAACTTGTTCAGGTCATGCAGTTCTAGAATGGGGTGTCAGCCCCCAATCTATTTTGGCACCAGGTAGTACCTGGAGACAAACCAAGGGTGTTCCGGAGGATCCCTGACAGGAACCATGACCTCTTTGTGGAGGAGCTGGAAAATGTCATCCCAAATAGCCGACAGAACGCTTTCGGATACTAAGTCCTCCCATGAGGCATGGGCTCGGCAAGGAGGGTAATGCTCGAATTCCAGAGGCAGACCCTGATCGAACACCTCGAGAACCCACCTGTCTGTAGTGACAAGCAGACCAGGAGGCAAGAAAGTGACGGAGCCAGCCCCCACAGAAGGACCAAGGGGAGATGTGACGGACATAGGGAGGCACCCCTCATCCAGTCACTGGGCTGGCTTGGAGGAAGAGTTGGGCCTGGCTGAGAAGCCACTGGGGCCTCTCCCTCCAGGCTTACGGATGACTGAGGCCACCAATATGGACAAAGGTCCCAGGCTTGGGCCTGTTGCCCAGCTTGGGGTTGGGCTGGTTTGGCCATAGGAGTGGAGGTAGACCGAAAGGGCTTCTTTTTCTGCTGCTTAGAGCCCTTGGGGTCCCTCTGAGTGGATGTCACTGAATCCAAGGTGGCACTGGACTTCTCAATGCGGGTAAGATGGCCCTTGACTCTGGGCCTGAACAAGTTGGTGCCCTGGAAAGGGACATCCGCCAGCTTGTGCTGAGTATCTTCCACAAAGGCACAGATCTGCAGCAAAGCCCTGTGGTGCATGGCCACTGTTTCCGCTACAGAGCAGGCACAGGAGTCTCCAATATCCATGGCTGTCTGGAGCTATTGCTTTGCTACAGCCTGACCCTGGTCCCAGACCCACCTGATCATGGTCTGGAGGTCCGCATGTAGGTGAGGAAGCATCTCATCCAAAGTGCCCAACAGGTCATGGGAGAAGTGGGCCATGAGGAGGGCCGAGCTTACCTGGCGAAGGCAAAGAGAAGAGGCAGCACAGACTTTCTTAGCCATGTGGTCCAGCTTTTTGGACTCTGTCAGGCGGCTTGTCGACATTCCCCCTCGTTGTCAGAGCACCGGAAATGGAAATTACGTACCCACCATAATTTTGATCTTTCTGTGTATCGTCACCATTCATCACCTTTGGGTTACTGGCCGGAGGTCATGACCCTACGGGAGCTCTTTTTTTTTTGAATGGGTGTATTCGACGCACCATCGGCGCTGCCATTGAGGCCGATACACTGCGTGGCGCTTGAGGGTTGGCAGTTAGGTGTTGTCGACTCCACCCTCCCGCCAGTTCTGAGTCGCCATAGAGGTTAGAAAGAGGTTGGGAGGGCGGGATAAGGAAGTCCAAGGAGACAAAGGAAAAGATATAAAACTAAAAGGAGAAATAAACGACTGAGAGGACAGAAGAAGTTCGAGACTAAGGGGGATTGGGTAGGGGCCCCAATCTCTGGAAGTAGAGAGGAGGGAGGGAGGAAAAGGTTTTTAGAGGCAGAACACATTTTAAGGGGGGGGGCAAGAGAGAAACACCCTGTATCCTTGACTAGTCTCCAGATTATATAGGAACTGTGAAGGAGTAGCCAAGAGGCTAACTGCCAGAACTGCAGGCACAGAATTACAGGCACAACTCCTATAAGAGAATCGGCTATTCTGGAAGAAAGACAGGAAAAACAGGGATATCTCCTCCCTAAAGGAGATTTTTGTTGCAAGAAACCTAGTTTCTTAAATTAATTGAGGTTATGTCCACAGGACAAGGAAATCAAAGGAAATCAAGGATTGACGGGGAGAAGGGAAGATGGAAAGAAAAGGGGGCAACTGCCAACCTCCTCCCCACAGGGGTGGAGCCGAAGCACTGAGGAAGGAGTGCCCCCACTGCTGACTACTCCACCTTTAAGGAAAAACTATCCCCCATGTGCCCTAGTTTACCCCACTCCTGACCCACAGAAAAAAGGGGGGTAAGAGAGGGGGCACAGAGACTGAGGCCCCAGGGGGATGGATTGTGATGAATGGTGAAGATACACAGAAGGATCAGAATTACGGTAGGTACGCAATTTCCATATCTAATCTGTGTCAATCTTCACCATTCATCACCTTTGGGTGAGTGCTGAGCCCCCCGAACGGGGTTTTAAACCCTAAGTGACTGGGTCCCTTTGCTGTCAGTGGGTGACACACTAAGAGGGAGAACCTTCAGGGCCTGGAGAGGCCCGAATGTGGGGAGAGTGAGACGGGGATCCCCCTGAGGGGGTAGGAAGTTGCCCCGACAGACGCCACCTCACTCTACGGGAGAAGAGATAGGTTCTCTGGTGGGCGGAGTTAATCACTCTACGCCGGCCCAAAGGTGACAACCGGGAAAGACGCAGCCATGCCGTCCACCTAGTGCAGATCGCTGTCCCTATGACCCTGGTAGCTACCTCATTGGCATCATACGATGCCCTTGCTTGATGCCTTGCTAGCTCCAGGCCACGTGCAGAGAGTGCAATGGCTTTTCTGGTTAGCTCCATGTCAGGCATGGAGGCTAGGAGCTGACCCAGCCTGGACCACAAGAACCTGTCATAGGTTGCATAGTGGGCTTGATGTACTGCAATAGAAAGCAGCAACCATGCCGAGTAGAAGGTACTCCTCCCCCAGAAGTCAAAATCCGAAGAATCTTGATCTGGGGGCCAGTCACGGTGCAGGGCGCGAAGCCCATCAGGAGTGTCCAGCTATGTCAATCCTGACTGATGATGAGGCATGGAACCTGGAGACTCGGTGGTGGGGGGGGCACAATACCGCTGGCAGAGATCCCTAGGGGCAGGAACTCCGGAAAGGGTCTCTGCCAGGAATGCAACGACACCTCCGAAGGGAGGAGCAGGCCAGGGGCACCACAAGGGTGTCCTCACTGGAGGTCGCCTAGAAAGGCGTGCGCCAAGTACTCTGGATTGTGTAGAGTGGGAGGGGTAATGTGCAGGTCCTCTAACATCCTCAAGAGGACTCGCTGATACTCAGTGAGATCAGCAGCTGGAGATATGTGGACAGATGGCTCCTCTCCCCCAGAAGAGGGGGATGAAGAGTCAGAGGACCTCAAAGGTTCAGAAGCTGTCTGCTCGGGGGAGGTTGAAAAACCTGTCTGTCCACTGCCCTAACGTAAGAGGAAAACTGAGCAGCCTGAGCTCTGAACTGCTCCCAGAAGAGAGGCCCGCTAGGACCACAAATGCCTGGGAGCACAGGAGAAGGTGGCAGAGGAACAGGGGCAGAACCGACAATGGGGATCGGTTGACCTCTGCCTGGGCAAGGGAGTGCACCAGGAGCCCTAGGGAAAGAAGGTGCTCCAGAAGACTCCACAGCCGACAGCTGAACAACCAAACTGGTACTGCCTAGGTTGAGCCCTGAAGAATCCCCCCCCCCGTGAGGTGACTGGGGCCGTGTAGGTCCAGAGGGACTGTCCCCTATCTCCAAAGAATGGGGCCCTCTCAAGGAAACCGAGGGGAAAAAGCGGAGATCCGCACTATGGCTTCTCCTGGAGCCCAGGTGGGTTCCACAAAAAGGCCGCCGCATAAACCCCATGCCCCTTGACCCTTGGAATCTGAGAGCACCCTTCTCCTCGAGAGAGAGATGGCCTAGACAACTGACAGCCCTGGTTGGCCCTCGAAGGGGCTATCCAGGGAGCAGCACCCTCCCCTCCCGTGAGTGCTCTGATCAGCCTCAAAATTGGGTGATCCAGGCACACCACAGGAGGGGGTACCACCGCTGAGGGGTCAGAGAACCCTCCGAGGCCAGGCTGCAGGGCAATGGTGGTCTGCACCACTGCCTGCTGGTCAGAACCCCTGCCCATGGCCTCGGCAGTCACTGTCCACTCCTCAGAGGAGGGCTGACTCCAGTCTGTTAAGGACACTACCAGGGTGTCCATGCTCGCAGCCAACTCCAGGGAGTCAGACTGCCCATCTGACTCACAGTCCGACTCCTCCTCCGAAGAGGTGGAGATCGAAGCCCTGTGCCAGACAGTGCGCGGATGCCCGCTGACATCCCTACTGAACAGGGTACAAGGAACAGAGACTGCACCAGAGTCGATGCCGGTGCCCCCCTCTGCACCGCGAACAGTGCCAGAAGAGGACACGGCCCCAACAAGGGCGGCAGCTTCGGAGCCGGAGCCTGTCATAGCCATCCCGACACGGCGCCGAGATCAGTAACAGCCCCGATAATGGCTCCGACCGCACTCTCGGCGCCAAGGTCAGACACCCCAGAACTGGACACGGTGCTGTGCTCAACCCCAGCACCACGAAATGGCACTGGGGTAATAAACAGATAGGGATGACACTGTAGATCCTCCCATGGTGCCGTTAGCCCCATCGGCACCGTGAACGGCACCGACAGCAGCAATGGTTCTGTGTGACGAACTGGCGCCGATGATGGCGCCATCAGGGCCCATGTCGCTACGAACAGCGCCGAGGCCCATACCAGCGCAGAGGACGGCACCGACCCAGGCCTTCCAAGCCGTGGGTGCGACACCGGGGAAGCCTTCGCCCCAGAAGGGGCAATTGCCAAAGCGGCACCTCCCGTCTGTCCACCGGGGGGGGACAGACCGGGCCTCCTGCACCACGGGAGGGGCCTCTACCACAGCTAGGCTAGAGAAGGCAGAGGCCCCCTCCTCCTCGGTCCATATAGAACCGGGAGGGGACCCGGAGGAAAGGCCAAGAGAACGCGGCTTGGCCAGACGAGTGCCTGCCTGAGCCCCGAAAGTCGGCAGAGCTCGCTCCACTTTCCATGCGCGTTGCTCGATGACCTGGTGGTCCATGAAGAAAAAGGCGTCGCAGGAATCCATGTCGTGAAGCAGGCCAAGACACGGAGACATCGGTCATGGTGGTCGGTGACGGAGTACTTACGGCCGCATGAGCACCGTCGCATGGGGTCCGTCTCATCTTAGAAGATTTCTTGCCCTCCGACCGAGACATGACCTACAGGAAAAAACATCAAAACAAAACCCAACGTCGCAAAGCAAATAAAATAAAAAACAGTCTTACCAGGCAACGTCGAGTGGAGCAAACAGAACTGGCAGGATATATGGAGTCGATGGACTATGCAGCGACACGGAGTCGAAAAGGTAGCCAAAGGCTTCAACTACAGAGGTAGGCCTCTGAAATTCTTCTTGGAGCTTCCCACGAGGTGACCTCGATGGCGGAAGACGAATAACTAGCGGGAGGGTGGAGTCGACAACACCTAATGGCCAACCCGTGAGCGCCACGCAGTGCGTCAGCCTCAAGGGCGGTGCCAATGGTGCGTCAACTTTGCCCATAAAAAAAAAAAAAAGAGCTCCTGCAGGGTACCTCCAGCCAGTAACCCAAAGGTGATGAATGGTGAAGACTGACATAGATAAGATCACAGCCTGGGCCGCTGCCTCCTCAAATGCCGCTAGCTGTTCAGCGGACCCCGTAGCCGCGGAGACCACCTGAAGGGCATCTTTTGATTTGACTGGAGGGTTCCATTCACTCGGACGTCGACAGTAAGTCAGGCACGACAGTCCTCAAGAACGGCAGGATGGAAGGTGCAACAAATGTCGTAGGCCTGGGGATCATGCTTGTGTCCCAGGCAGTAGATGCACACAGTGTGTGGATCCATTCATGACATCTGCTGCCCACAAGGACATCGCTGGAACCTCAGAGCGTACTTATCATCCGTCACAGTTGTAATCGAAGAACGAGCCTGAAGACAATATATTTTTAGAAGTTTGGGAGTAAATCCTAAGATTTCAATAGCAAAGGGCCTACTCAGCACGAGAGTGATAAGGAGGGAACCGGCTTCCTCCAGTGGAAAGGAAGATCTGGCGTCATGGGGTGGAACCGAGGGAGTTTTCACCTGGGTGGTGGGAGAAGCCAGCATGAACACGTTCCAGACAGCCTTAAAGGGGAAAGGTGACTGCCATCAAGTGTGAAAAGAACATCACATCCATATACCTAGAAATATAGATTACTCACCTGCAATCATAGTTCTGCTAGTGGTATACAGTTCACATCCACACTCTGGCAGTTCTGCTGGAGACAGCTGCGTCAGAGTCTTCAAGCTAAGCTCCTCCCACCACCTGGCTGGTACATGCAATGGCTCCACCCTGTAACGTCAAATCTTCTGCATGCTGGAAGCAGGGATCTGGGTGCCACTTGCCGGGAAGGTTGGGTTGGTTGTATGAAAGTGAACTGCATATCACTAGCAGAAATACAATTTCAGGTGAGTAACCTATATTTCTAACAATGTGGATACAGTTCATTATCCATACTCTAGCATACTCCTAGCAGTCCTCTGGGAGGAGTGGGCAAAGTGTGCACCCCTATTTGGTGAACAGAGACTGGAGGACCAAGGACCCAAAGGCAGCATCCCGACAGCTCATTTTGTCAGTGCTGTAATGAGAGATGAAGGTGCGTGCTTTACTCCAGGTTGCAGCCCTGCATATCTTCGCAATGGGGATATCCCTGGAAGCAGTCACTAAGGCAGTGGTATGTTTGGTGGACTGAGCCTTAAGCCCCTTGGGTGACTCGCTACCAGCCAACCTATAGCAGAGAGAGAGATGCATGACATAATCCACCTGGCAATCCTCCAGTGTGCTGCCGGTCTGCCAGGTGTGGCTTCAGGATATGTTAGAAATAGCTGGCCAGCCTCAACCCAGACTCCATCTGTATGCTCCTTACAGTAAGAGAGCACACTCTGCAGATCTAGGGTATTTATTTTAAAAGTTTCACCAGGAAAAGCACACTGACCGACACTGCTCGTTTCCAGGTGCATCCTTGGGGAGAGAGGATTAGAACTAGCCAAAGAATTACAGCACAATAACAACTGCACAGGAAACATAGCAGAGAATAACAGTTACAGAATTACATAGTGCTCCACAAATTCAGTCTAACAAGATAATTGTAGGAAGACAACAATTGAAAAACAAAAGCACACCATTGAGAAAAAAAATGTTATGTATGAAGCCTGCGATCAACCTCTGACATTGGGCTGGTAAATTACTCACCTGTTTAAGGGGGAAATCCAATATGACCTTTGGGAGAAATTTCAGGTGGGGGACAAAGGATGACTTTGTCCTTGTGGAAGACCAAGTAAGGAAACTCCACCGAGTGAACCTGGAGCTCACTAATCCTTCTGGCTGATGTGATGGCCACCAGGAAGGAGAGCTTCCATGACAAATGCGACATCTCACATTTGTGCACTGGTTCAAACAGCTTGCCTGTGAGAACTGCCAACACTAGCAGAGAGTCACATGGAGGTGGAGGTTTGTACACCGGAGATGAAAAGAGATCCAGGCCTATGAAAAAGTGCCAAACTCCTATCTCCTGGGTTACTCTCGGCATACCAGCCCATGCCTGGTATGCAGACATCGCTGCCAGGTGCACCTTAAAGGTCGTCGCTCACAGTCCCAGCTGAGACAGGGACCACAGGTAAGTTGTGGATGCTTGCCATGGGGCAGTTAAAGGGATCAAGCTCCTTACCCTGGCACCAGACAGAGAACCTCTTCCATTTAAATACATAGCATTTATGAGTCGACTCCTTACGGGTTGCTTCACAACCTGAAGATGTTTTCCAGAAAGCTTAGAGCCTGGAACTCTAGCTGCTCTGGAAACAGGCTGTGAAGTGCCAGGATTAAAGGTCCGAATGCAGCATCTTTCCCTGTTGTCTAGGCTGATCTGCTCCCAAGCCATGCTTGAGTGTTCTGGTGTGGCAAGACAACTGACACAGTGGAACAGCGTATATCCCACTCTGCCTGTTCAGGTAGAACATGGTGATTGTATTGTCTGTCTGGACCTGAACATCCTATCCTAACCCCTGATCAATGGAGTGAAGTCAGTCAGAGCCAAGATGCACTGCACAGAGCTCCACAGCAGGTTGATGTAATGACGGGACTCCCAGGGTGACCAGAACCTGTGGCTCTGTGGTCTCCCAGGTGCACTTCCCACCATACCAGAGACACATCCATCATAAGCACAACAGATGGTTCTGGGCAGACAAATGGGATTCCTTCCTCTGGATTGTGTGGATCCAACCATCACAGTATCGCATCCCATATCGGCTGGGCCACCACGACTGGCTGGTCCAGAAGACCTACGTGCTGGGACCATTGTTGTGACGACTTTCACTGCAACTGACACATCCACCAGCAAGCTCATTGGATCATACTGGTGGAGGATACCATGTACCCCAGCAGCCACAGGAAGACCGGGCAAACACCCAACCTGAAATGATCAGGCAAAGGAGGTATGGTCAGATGCTTGGTCAACCGGGAGCATAGTTCTGCCCTGCTGAACTTGATCACCTGTGAGGGGACCAGCTCTGATTTGACCAGGCTGACCAGAAAGCCCAAGTGCTGACAGGTCGGGAGGGCCAGGTCCCTAGATTTCTGCACAGCCTCTTTGGACAGCCTGGCTATCAGTCAGTCATTCAGATATGGATATACCCTGATGCCCTTGCACTACAGGAAGGCCACCACCAGTGCCATGCACTTGAAGACCCCAGCTGTGGACAAGAAGCCAAAAGGCATGACTTAGAACCAGTACAGGATCCCAGATGCAAGAAACCGAAGGTACCGTCAATGGGACAACTGGGAATATGCCCTGGAGGTCCAGGAAACAGAACCACAGGCCCTGTTCAAGAGATAGGTACGATCTGATTCAAAGTGACCATCAGGAAAGAACAGTTATGTACGTACTAGAATAGTAGATCTTTAAGGGAATCTCATCAGGCCACACCTATGGAACTTATAGCTGCCAGGCACTAGGACCACATGGAAACTTTTGCAAGCAGTCCACCAGGGACCACCCACAGCATCAGGTGTCAGTGTGTATACATAAATATGAGCGGCCCTCCCTCTTCAGTTCCCCACCAGAGATCATACTTGGAGGACTTCCTTGTAGGGAACCAGGTGAGGATCCAGCACTCTGCAAGCCAGGTGAGGGAGAGGGCTGGAAAATGATGCAAAAGAGGTAATAGCAGCAACCCCAGACTTGCAGACCCACAAGGGGGAAGGAGGGTGGGACAGCATGGCCTGACTAAAGAGATTCTCTCGAAGATCTACTGCTAGAGTAAGTATGTAACTGCTCTATCTTCTTCGAGGATACTTCTTTCATCAGGCCACACCTATGGAACGAGTACCAGGCAGTACTGATTGAACAGTCTGGGTGACTGGAACAGCAAGGTGTATGAAAGTAGGCCTCGTAGTACATCTAGGCCAAAGCCAGCCCTTCTACGAGAGAGAGAGAGAGAGAGAGAATGTCTCAGACTGTAATGCTTGGTAAACAGATAAATACAACTCTGAGTGGCAGCTGCAGAGATCTCAGCAGCAAATACATTTTTGAAACAAGTAACAGACATGCTGATGCCTCTGGTGGAATGCCCACGAATTGCTCCAGGAAGTTTCTTACCTTACTTCGGTAACAAAAAATAATACAGTGTGCGAGCCATCTGGATAGGCACTGTGTAGCAAATGGGGTGCCCTGTGTCCCAGGAATGAACGGAACAAAAATCTATGAAGATTTTCCGCATTCTCTGGGAGGGTGCATATAAAAGAATTGTATACACAGCTACAGCATGAAGCAATGCTTCACCACAGAGGCATGCTCTGGAAATAAACTAGCAGATGGACAGTTTAATGTATAATAAAGTCAGATACCACCTTTGGTAGAGGCTTAGGGTGAGGACACAAAGATACCCGTCTTCGTGTAAAAGCAGATAAGAAGGCTCACACAGGACAGCCTGTAGTGCCTAAATCTCCCAAGCAAAAGTGATTTCCACTAAAAAAAAAACTTTCTAAGAAAGAAAACAGAAGCTAAAAGTTGCGGCTGGCACACAAGGAGCCAATGGAAGCTTTTTCCCCCAAAGTAAAAGCCAGGTCTCAAGCTGGGAGTGGATCACAGAGAGGGGTCTCCAGATGTGGCATGCCCACCCCAGCATGTACGGGTCACTTTGAACTATGCAGCTGTACTACCACCAGTATGCACAAGAAAAGATCATACAGGAGATATGTGCCCTTTGAGAGAGGAACACTGCAGGCCTGAATCTGTTAAGGACAGCAGGTACTCTGGAACCTGATTTAACAAGTAGATGAACAGATTCAAGTGATGAAAAGCAGACCACTTGTTCTTCAAGAAATAGAGAGAGGTGGTGGAAGACTTGTTGGTACCGGCCAGAACATCAGCCAGTTTTTTGGGGGAAAAAAACAGAAACAAGCTGTGGCCAAGTCTTCAGGAGCCATGCGTGTAAAGGGCAAAGATACAGGTGAGCATGTACATTCTGGGTTGCGAACTACGCAGCATGTCTGGTAAGACATTTTCGTATGTCCCAAACTTGTACTGGTATTATATCACGGCGCAAATAGAAAGTACTTCATACTAGTTTATAGAGATTACTAGCAGACTACACTGGGTTAGGATAGAACAGTCAAAATGTAACAAATAGTCCCAAAAATCTATGATTTATCTGAACCCTAAGTCCAAGTATAAATCTCAGAATATGCTTTAGTCTACAGGTTGTACTATGCAAATAAGTAGAGAATTTCATAAACTACTGGGCTATACAAATATGTTATCTTATTACACCCCTTTGTGGGAAAATGAAATCCCAGCTCTGAAAATGAATGCGAGTATGAGGACCTGGAAACAAAAAGGTATACTTTTTTTAGGACAACTATTTGATAAAGATAAGGAAATGTCATTTGGCATGTTAAAACACAAATATGATTTACCGGTCAGACATTATTTAACTTATTTACAAATTAAGAGCTTTTTAACCAAGAAACAAGTTGAGAAATTACCAGAATTGTCACCAACAGAACAAACTCTGGCCAGGGCCGACATGGCTGCAGCTGCACTTTAAGAGCACTCGCTAAGCTCACAGAGGAACAGTCCACCATGCCCAAGATGGCTGCGGGTGCGTGCGGCACTGGTCGCGCATATACACCGAGCTCTGGTGGCCACATTTTGGGCATGGCGAGCTGAATCGGAAGTGACGAAAATATAAAGTAGTGCGCCCACGGGGGGGGGGGGCTAAACAAATGGCCATCTACAGAGTGGAGTGCTTCAATTTGTGTAGTGATCATGATGCAACTTCAAATTTGTTTGGTTAGATCAGGTCGCTTATTTTTAGGTAATTGCAAAATGGCTGTAGGCTCTACCCACTGCAGCTGTAAGAATTATGGATTTCACAAGAACCACAACACAAAAAAAATAATTAGCAAACTTTATGCTTTAATTACGCAAAAGAAAGAAAATAGGTGGCCAAAGCTACAGAAGGCTTAGAATGAAGAATTGAATACAGAATTAGATGATGAAACCTGGGAAGAGATGTTAAAAATGACATTAACAATATCAAAGAATGTGAACTGCGACAAATATGGTTCAATATAATACATAAAACCTGTTTTACACTTGTTTAAATAAATTTAATCCAGCACTAGCAATGATGCCCACAAGATGTAAGCAGGAAAAGGGAACACTAAAAAAAAGGTTACTCACCTGTAAAAGTAGTTCTAGGAGTAGTATATGGTGTACATCCACACTTCTGACAGTGTCCTTTCCCCTTTAAGGCTTGCTGAAATGTCTTCAAGCTAGCTTCTCTCACCCATCTGGGCGGTAACTCCCTCGGCACCGCCCCATGACATCAGATCTTTCCCGCCGGAAGCCAGACCAGTATGCCACTTGCCAGGGGAGGTCAGGTGGGTCAGTGTGGATGTACACCATATACCACTCCTAGAACTACTGTTACAGGTGAGTAACCTGTTTTTCTAGGGACATGGATATGGTGTACTTATCCGCACTTCTGGCAGACTCCTAGCAGTTCTCCGGGAGGAGGGGGCAAGGTCCGCACCCCATACTTAGGGAATAAAGATTGGAGAACTGAGGCCCCCAAACCAGCATCCGGCATGACTCAAGGTCAGTGTGGTAGTGGGAAATGAAGGTGTGTGCTGACCTCCAGGTAGCAGCCCTGTTTATTTCCTGGAGAGGGACATCCTTGGAAGCATCCACCGAGGCAGCGGTATAGAAACATAGACGTTGATGGCAGATAAGGACCGCAAGGCCCATCCAGTCTGCCCATTTCTTTTTCTACCTTATGAATGTGCCATCGGCCTTTGCTCTGTCAATGGCCTATCTATTCATACTCATCTGTATTGCTCCCTTATGCCTATCCCACGCCTGTTTGAAGCCCTGCACTGTATTCATACCCACCAGTTCCTGAGGTAGGCCGTTCCATCCATCCACCACCCTTTCTGTGAAAAAGAACTTCCTCACGTTACCCCTTAATTGGCCTCCCTCTAATCTCATGCTGTGTCCTCTTGTCCTGCTGTTTTGCTTATATTGAAACATGTCAGACTCTTTCACCTTGTTAATGCCCTTAAGGTGTTTGAATGTTTCAATCATATCACCTCTCTCCTTCCTTTGCTTTAGGGTATATATACTGAATTCAGTTAATCTGTCCTCATATGTTTTCTGATGCAGTCCCTGCACCATTTTGGTTGCCCTTCTCGGGACTGCCTCAATTTGGTTAATGTCCTTGTGAAGGTGTGGCCTCCAGTACTGCATGCAGTACTCCAGATGGGGCCTAACCAGTGTCTTATAAAGAGGGATTATTACCTCCCTCTTCCGACTTGTGATACCCCTACTAATACACCCCAACATCCCTCTAGCCTTACCTACTGCTTTAGAGGTCTGCTTGGATGATTTCAGGTCATCGGTGATGATGACGCCCAAGTCCCTTTCTTTCCTCGTGACTGCTAGCAACTCCCCTCTCAGCCTATAGGTGGCTTCAGGGTTTCTCTTCCCTATGTGCATGATCTTGCACTTCTTTGCGTTAAACCCCAGTTGCCACTCCTCTGACCATTTTGCTAGTTTATCCAGACCCCTTCTCATTCTGCCCACACCATCTGGATCATCTACTCTGTTGCAGATCTTGGTGTCATCTGCAAACAGACAAACCTTACCCTCCAGTCCATCTGCAATGTCACTGATGAAGATATTGAAGAGGACTTTCCCAGAACCAATCCTGGTGCCCCTTGTGACTTGCATCTCTTCTGACTGTATACGTTTACACCACTCTCTGTTTTCTGCCCGTCAACCAGTTTTCCACCCAGTTGACCAACGCCTGACCCACCCCGAGCCTACCCAGCTTATGAATCAATCTTCTATGTGGAACAGTACCGAAAGCTTTGCTGAAGTCAAGGTAGGCAACATCAACTGCTCCCCCTTGGTCCACCACTTTGGCTACCCAGTCAAAGAAATCTATGAGATCAGTTTGACAGGGCCTTCCTTTTGTAAACCCATGCCGTCTTGGATCCTGTGCTCCTATAGATTCCAGGTGTTGCACTATCCTTTCCTTAAGGAGTGTCTCCATAATCTTGCCCACCACTGAGGTAAGACTGACTGGTCTGTAGTTCCCTGCCTCCTCCCTGCTACCACTCTTGTGGAGTGGGATCACATGAGCCCTTCTCCAGTCTTCTGGGACCTCTCCTGTGCTCAGAGACTTACTAAACAGTTCTGATAATGGCTCTGCTAGTTCCACCCTTAGCTCCTTTAGTACCATGGGAGGTATGCCATCAGGTCCCATTGCCTTGTCCACCCTGAGCTTATCAAGCTCTTGTAGGACCCTTTCTTTTGTGAAGGGACTAGTGCACACCTCCCTCCCCCGTGTTCATGGTGCAGAGCTGTGGGCTCTGCCCTACCTTCTCTTCAGTAAATACTGAGCAGAAGTATCTATTTAGGATATATTCTTTTACATGGTCCTCCTCCTCACACGCCCCCTTATCCCCTTTGATCTTAGCAGCACCCCCTCAGGACTTTCTCCTTTCACTAATGTACAGTATCTATAGAAAGTCTTGTCACCTTCCTTTACTGTTTGTGCTAGTGTTTCCTCAGTTTGGGCCTTTGCCTGACTTACTGCCTTCCCTGCTTCCCTTAGGGAAGTTTGGTATGCCTCCCAGTCTTCATCCTGCTGTGTTCCCTTATATTTCCTGAAGGCCAGTCTTTTGGCTCTGATCTTTTCTGCTACTGTGTTTGAGAATCAAAGTGGTTTCCTTCTTCTTTTGCACTTCCTTTTCTCACTAAGACAATGGGATGTTGCTTCAAGTATTGCATCTTTAATGCTTGCCCACTTTGCCTGTACCCCCTCACCTGTATTTCTTTTTGTCAGGGCTAGCTTAACTCTGCTGGCCATCTTATCAAAGTCAGCTCCTCTGAAGTCCCATATTTTTGCCTTGGAATGGGATGATTTTGTTCCAGTGGCCAAATTGAACCATACCATGTGATGGTCACTGGCCCCCAGGTGACCTTCTACCTGGCGATCTGTGATCCTTTCCCTGTTAGTCAGTACTAGATCTAGGATAGCCCTGCCTCTAGTGGGTTGTTGTACCAGTTGTCTGAGGCCCTCCCCCTGCAGGGAATCTACCATGTGTCTAGTTCTGGCAGATGTCCCTGCTGGTATTGACCAATCTGTATCTGGCATGTTGATGTCTCCCATTATCAGAACCTCCCCTTTAGCTGTCATATTGTGTATATCTTCTAACAGTAACGTGTCTATGTCCTCCCCCTGGTCTGGAGGCATGCACACAACCCCAGTTTGTATGGCTGTCCCATTTCCTGTTTCCAGGGTGACTCACAGTTCTTCTGGCTCCTTATGTGTATTCTGAATTTCTGTAGCTTTGATATTTTCATTGACATAAAGAGCCACTCCCCCCTCCTCCCTTTTTGCACTCAGTCTCTTCTCAACAGTACAAAGCCAGGTACTGAAGTCTCCCAAGTGTGGTTACTGGTAAACCATGTCTCGCTAATGGCTACTATGTCCAGTTTAGCTTCTGTCATTATTGCCTGCAGGTCTGGGATCTTGTTTCCCAGACTGCGAGCATTTGTGTACATGGTTTTCCATTGGTCAGGTGTCGGTGTGTTAGCTGTTGGGCGAGGTCCGGCATTTCTCCTGTGCATCGTATGGGGAGCCGGACCTTTTTCTTTACCTGGTGATGCAAATGAACTACAAACATGCTGAACTCCTGTTTCACCACTAGCTGAGGGAGGAAGGGGTGTTCTTCCCATTCGATGTTTCGGGTGCTGCACCCCTCTCACCATTTACTAGTTTAAACATTCTGCAAAGACATCAACCTTCTGCCCCAATGCACTGACTCCCTCCTTAGTCAGATGCAGTCCATCAAATTTAAAGAACTTTCGCTACCAAAACTGTTGCCAATTCCCTACAAATTTGTGTTTTTTTCCTGGCACCAGCCCTTGAGCCACATCTTTAGCTCTCCTATCTCCCCTTCTCTGACCTTCCGTCCATCTTTCCCCCTCTCCCAGACTGGCAGGATCTCAGAGAAGGAGATGCCCGACAAAATGGATGATAGTTTGTCACCCAGCCTGGTCAGGTGTTCCTTGGTCTCCACAACTGACCGGCTAGCGAGATTGTTAGTCCCTATGTGTACCAGGACATCAATGTTTTCTTCTGCTTCCTGAACAATTTTAGCAATGTGGCCAGTGTCTCTCCACACTGATGTACCTGGGGGACCATCTGACCATTACCGCTGGCTGGAGAAACGTTATCAACTCCCCGAATGATGGAGTCTCCTATGATCAGAAGTTGTTTGGATTTCCTTTTGCTTTTTTTTTTTTGTTCCTGTTTTGGGTGTGTTTTGTCGTACTAGCTCCTGTGCTGCAGTGTCCTGCTCTGCAGTATCCTCTGCCCCTTTGTTTGATTTCGGAGGTAGAGGGAAATACCTGTTTGTAGTTTTTATATGGTTTGTGAAGGTGATATGTTGGAGAGCATTGAGTGATGGAGCAACCGATTTGGCCCTCCTAACCACCTGCCAACCTCCCGGACCAACTAACCTCTGTGGTCGAGGTGCTTCTGTTAGATGTTGGGGAAATGGTGGGTGGTTCTTATAATACGACAGGTGGAATGAGCCTTTAGCTCTCCAGGAAGCTCCCTACCCGACAACCTATAGCAGAGGTTGATGTAGGATACACTCCACCTGCCAATCATCCGCTTAGCTGCCGGTCTGCCAGGTGCAGCTCCAACGCAGGTGGCTTTCAGCTGGTGAACCTCTCCCTGAACTCCAACTGTGTGCTCCTTGTAATAGGCTAGCGCTCGCACAGGTCCAAAGTATGGAGCCAGTGCTCGGCCTTCGAGGTATGACTGGAGAAATACATCAGGAGATTAATCACCTGGTTAAGGTGAAAATCTGACACAACCTTCAGGATGAACTTCGGGTTGGGGAGAAAGACAACCTTGTCCCTGTGGAAGACCAGGGAAGAAGACTCCACCGAGAGCGCCTGGAGCTCACTGATCCTTCTGGCTGACGTGACAGTCACCAGGAAGGCGGTCTTCCATGACAGGTGAGACATTTCACACCTGTACATTGGTTCGAATGGCTTGCCCATGAGCTTTGCCAACACCAGCAAGTTGTTTGTTTGTTTGTTTGTTTGTTTATTCGCTTAACGGGTAAGCACACTGGAAACAAGTTCCTTTTACAGGTGCGACCCACATATATTGCATACAGACAATACATAATCAAACATACATATACAATGCAGCAAATTGCAGACAAAAATGTCTTTGTTACGTATAAAATTCATAAAAACAGTTACAATTAAATTGAGATTCGAAATACATCCTTAATGCATCGGCAAACTTTTTGAGTAGTCCCAAGGTGGTGGTGGGTCACACACTGGAATGGAAATGTGATCAAGGCCTTTAAAAAAAGCACCAGACTACCTTCTCTTGCACCACCGACTGTTGACCGGCCCATGCCCGGTAGGCAGAGATGGCTGCCAGATGTACAAAAAGGGTAGTTGACCGAAGGCCTGACTGGGAGAGAGACCAAAGGCAGTTGAGAATGCTAGCCACCAGACAAGATAAGGGGTCGAGCCTCTTGCCTTGGCACTAAATGGAGAACCTCTTCCATTTGAAGATGGTGCATTTTCGGGTCGACTCCTTCCGAGATGCCTCGACCACAGCGAGGACATCTTCTGAGAGACCCAAAGCCTGGAACTATAGCCGCTCACGAACCAGGCTGTCAGGTGCAAGGACTGAAGGTCCGGATGGAATACCTTCCCCTGACTGATGGACAGCAGGACCAGGCAGTGAGGAAGATGCCTCGGGGGGGGGGGGCTGCTGCTAAGTCTGGGGAGATCGGGGTACCAGAACTGGCGTGGCCAGTCTGGAACCACCAGGATCACCCCTGCCTTGCCTTGTCCCTCCTCGCCTTGAGCAATGCCTTGTGGATCAAGGGAAGGTATAGGGGAAGCCCGGCGTCCAGGGCTTTGAGAAGGATTCCCTGTTGAGGTGGGTGGGCACAGAACAGCTTCAGCTTTACGTTCTCCTGAGGCAAACAGGTCCACCAGAGGGATGCCCCATGAAGAGAACAGGTTGTGTACAACCTCTGGGTGGAGAGATCATTCATGAGACGCCTCGCCCACATGTCTGAGAGCATCCACCAGCTGGTTGGAGACACCAGCCACATGGATGGCTAGGACACCAGCCTCCAGACTGCACACGAGGGTCCACATGCAGATAGCATTCCTGCACAAAGGAAGGGAGTGCGTTCCACCCTGTTTGTTGAGGAAGTATACAGTTATGGATTGATTGATGGATACTGCTTAAATAGAACAGATGTACTATTTATCAGAAGACAAATTACATGTTTTTATGGAGAAAAGGAAACAGTTTCTAGATCTGCTGGCTGACAATGAGCATATTTCCTGCTCCCTCCTTTAATCCATAGATAGGTGGTATTTGATTAATTTATATAGAGATAAACTAATACAATGTATTGTGATCTCAAATCTGCCATAAGGATCCCCACTGGCCGAACGGGTATATGATGAAGGATTCTCACTTGTGGACTTTCTTCCCCTTTTGGGATGAAAGGCATTGTCACGAGAAGTAGTAACTCTTCTGCCCCCAAAAAAAACCAACACATTTTCATATGCCTGGTGTACTAGTGATCGTTCTAGATCATGTTCCAGAGGCCAATACCAAACTTTTATGGCTGCCCTGCACAGCGGATAGGAATGCAATCCCCCATATGTGCTGATGTAGGACAGCACACCTACACAGTCCATTGGTATTAGCAGAAGGTCAGGGGACAAGACATTCTGGAAGGTCTGCAGTCTGGACAGAACAATTCGCAGTTGCAGAAAATACTGTATGTGCCCAGTCCCTCCCCAAATCCACTGCATAAGGATCTATGGAGGGAAGGGTATCAGGAATGGAATCCCCCTTAACAGGTTGCGCAGTTTATCCACCTGTGGAGCTCTATGCATAGAGAGGGTGTGGCTAGAACCATCTGTTCTAGACTGCTGGACAGCTGATCCTACTGGACTGCTGAGGAGTACAGGGGAATCCATATAGACAGCTTGGCCAGGTGTATGGTGACAGCGGTGATAGCCCCGAGTCCCAGAAGATGTAGGAATGTCCAGGCTGATACAGAACAGCTGTCAGGCACTAGTTGTGCAGGGGCAACCTGGCTGCTGGCCTTGTCCAAATGCAGAAAAGTGGAGCCCGGGGTGTGACCAGGACTGCTCCTACGTAAGGCAGTCACTGGCAGGGTGTCAGCACTATATTTTAATAAGTTGACAATCACCTCTCCAATCATCGAATAACAATTTGTTTTGAACATGATCTGCAGGATCTGGTCCCTGGGGTGGAATTTCAATAGGTAATTGTCCAGATAAGGGAAAAACCTACAGGCCTTTCCTGGCAAATGGCCGCTGTCATCACATGCCAAGCATTTGGTAAAAGACTTGTGTCATACAAGACATGCCAAAGGGTAACACTGTGAACTGTTAAGAGTACCCTTGAACTAGACCGCACAGGGAGTCGAGACAGCGGATATGAAGATGTGCACCCTGCATATCCAGGAGCGTATGCAGTTCCTCCATTTCAAGGTTCAAATTCATTAAAAGTATGCATATACGTGCAACATACAAATCACAGACAATCTTCCAAAAGTTATCACGATATATAAATTTTTTTGTGTTAAAACAGATTTACAAAAGAGCCAAACGTTTCATATAAAGTGGCAAGTATGTAATTATGCACATAAATCCATTAGGTTAAAAATAACATCAGCAATAAAAAGTGCAAGTAAACTAAATAATAATTTGCCGATTTTATTTTTAGCACGCACTGTGAAAATTTACCAAAAGCAAATATACACGCCTTGGATGGATCCAACATCAGAAATCTAAGTTTCTCCTCTGTTCCACAACCATGTACATTTTCTAGAAATGGTTTAAGCCATGTTTCTCTCTCAGATCTAAATGACTCACAGTCAAAAATTACATGGGGAACAGACAACCTGTAAATTGTATCACAAATGCAAGGAAATGATTCACGAATGTACAGAGGCTTCCAAGAACACCAAAATAAACCTAACCCGATTCTCGTAATGGCTTTTCTATGTTACGTATTATCACAAAATAACAAATACTGTTCCATAACAAAACTTTTTTTTTTAATTAATTTCAAGATTTCATATTCATGTGAATCATGTATTATAGCCATATCTCTTTGGGTGGCATTATCAACTATCCTTTCTAAAGCTATTGTTACAAAACCTTGATAGTCACCAATTCCATCAAAAATAAAATCGCTTTCAGGGCCCAATTTATTGGGAGAACAGTTTAATATATAGAACCAAGTGCTCTCATTTCATGATTTCTGCACATCAGACCAACAGTGATAAATTAAACTATATATTGGTGCAGATTTAATTTTGGCCCAAAAATTAAGACTTCTTCTTAGTATTTTAGACTTAATATCCAATGTACCTGTCTCAGCTCTGACTACTGCACTAGAAACATATGTTGGAAGTCCTAAGATCAATTTTAGATACAGATTTTGTATAGTTTCTATCTCCTTCAGATCTTCTTTGATACCCCAGATCTCAGATGCATATAGCATCTGGGAGCTTACTTTGGCTTCGAAACAGTGTTTTTGTCCCCCAAAAGTGCCTGCAGATCTATTAATTGCTACAACAATTTTTTTAGTGGTAGTTTTAGTATATTCTGTATGACTTTTCCAGCTGAGATTTTTATTAAATAATATGCTTAAATAACGATACTCATTAACCTCATCTAGAAATAAGTTTCCTATGTTCCATGTTTTGGGGACTTTTCTCCTAGTGGAGGGCCTAAAGACTATTATTTTTGTTTTTTGTGTATTGATCTCTAGATCTACCATCTGTAATGTTGTATGTACAGTTCCCTCCATTCCTCCATCTACATTCAGGGGAGGAAGCCTTATGGAGAAAGCATTCGAAGCTCCTTGCATGCCCTTAGGAATTAGAGGTCTCCTAATGACAGGTTCAGGACATGCCAAACAAAGCTTCTGCCCTCCAAGGACAAGGAAGCATCTGGAGAAAAATCCCTTAGATCTAAGCCTGAGGCAACAGGGGGCTAAGGCACCTTCATGGTGCCTTAAGGTCCATATATTAGCAGAGTAACGGTGACTATGTCCTCTACCCTTTGGGTAGGGAAAAGGGACAGATTGTGGGAGAAGCTTTGGGATCAATCAACATGACAGGCCACAAGGCCCAGTGGTTTGCATGGCACGAGTTACTCACCTGTAACAGTGGTTCTAGTAGTGGTATATGTTGTTCATCCACACTATTTGGCATGTCTCTTTTCCTTTAAGGATCGCCGGAAGGTCTTCAAGCTGGCTCCTCCCACCCACCCGGGTGGTATATCCCTCGGCTCCGCCCCATGATGCCAGAGCTTAGCCTGCTGGAAGCCAGGTGTTGTGCGTCTGGAGCTGGGGAGGTCGGGTGGGTCCATGTGGATAAACAACATATACCACTCCTAGAACTACTATTACAGGTGAGTAACCTGTTTTACACTATTTGGCAGACTCCTAGCAGTTCTCCAGGAAGAGGGAGGCAAGGCGCAAACCCCTACTGATACTTACTTGGGGAAAAGAGATTGGAGAACTGAGGCCCCAAAACCAGCATCCCAGCGTGACTCAAGGTTGATGTGGTAATGGGTAATGAAGGTGTTTGCCGACTTCTGGGTACCAGCCTGACAGATTTCCTGGATAGGGATGTCCCTGGAAGCAGCCACCAATGCAGTAGTATGACGGGTAGAATGAGCTCTTATCCCTCCGGGAGGCTCCATGCCCACCAACTCGTAGCACAGACTTATGCAAGATGTAATCCACCTTGCAATAGTCCATTTTGCCACAGGTCTGCCAGAAGCGGCTTCAGAGTAGGTGACAACAGCTGGCGAACTTCTTCCCCGAATTTACACCGTCCTCTCCTTATAATAAGAGAGTGCTTGTCTCAGGTCCAAGGTATGGAGCCTGTATTCGGCCTCCGAGGTGTAACTAGGAGTAGAATACTGGCAGAGTTAACACCTGGTTAAGGTGAAACTCTTGACACCACCTTCTGAAGGAATTTCAGGTGGGGGCATAGGACAACCCTGTCCTTGTGGAAGACCAGATAAGTGGAGTCCACCGAGAGTGCCTGGAGCTCCCCTGTCCTTCTGGTGGACGTGATAGTCACTAGGAAGGCCGTCTTCAATGACAAGTGTGACAACGCACACTTGTGCATCGGTTCGAATGGCTTGCCCATGAGCTTTGCCAGTACCAGCAGTAGATCCCATGGAGGTGGAGGTTCATGCACCAGAGGGGATATGTGATCCAGGCCTTTGAAAAAGCACCTGACCACTGTCTCCTGTGCCAACATCAGCTGACTGACCCACACTCGGTAAGCAGAGATAGCTGCCAGGTGCACCCTAAGGGTCGGTGACCGAAGACCCCCTTTGGACAAAGACCAAAAGTAGTAGAGAATGTTAGCCACTGGACAGGACAGAGGGTCCAGGCCCTTGCTCTGACACCAAATGGAAAACCTTTTCCACTTGAAGGCATAACATTTGCTGTTCGATTCCTTTCTGGATGCCTCCACCATGGTGAGGACATCAGCGGAAAGACCCAAAGCCTGGAACTCTAGACGCTCAGGTACCAGGCTATGAGGTGCAGGGATTGAAGGTCCAGATGGTGTACCTTCCCCTGACTGAGAGAGAGAGAGAGATCAGGTCCAGGCATGCCAGAAGCCGCTCTGGGGGCCTGCAGCTGAGGCTGAGGAGATCTGGATACCAGAACTAGCGTGGCCAGTCTGGGGCTACCAGAATCACCTTCATCTTGTCCCTCCTCGCACTGAGAAGCACCTTGTGGATCAAGGGAAATTGAGGGAAAGCATAGAAGAGGCCTTGGGTCCACGGTTTCGAGAAGGTATCCCCCTGCAGCGAGCCCTGCTGAAGGGGGCGGGCATGAAACAGCCTCAGCTTGGTGTTTTCCCTGGAGGCAAACAGATCCACCATCGGTTTGCCCCAGTGGGAGAACAGGCTGTAAGCTACCGCTGAATGGAGTGACTATTCATGGGATGTCTCACCCAGGTGGCTGAGAGCATCCAACAGATGGTTTGAGGCTCGTGCCACATGAATGGCTAGGTGATCTGCCTCCAGACAGCTCACAAGTTTCCAGATGCAGAGTGCTTCCCTGCAGAGCAGATGGAAATGCGTGCTGTCCTGTTTGTTGAGGTAGTACATGGTCATAGTATTGTCTGTCTGGACTTGAACCACTTGACCCTGGAGCTGAGGAGCGAAAGTTGACAGTGCCAGTCTGACTGCTCAGCGGATACCTTTTCCACCCATGGGGCGTGGGCTTGGCTTGGTGGGTACTGCTCGAATTCCAGAGGCAGTCCCTGGCTGACCACTTCCAAGGCCCACCTGTCCATGGTGATAACGGATCAGGCGGAAAGTAAGTGACGGAGCCAGCTCCCCATGGGAGGACCCAGAGCTGGCATGACGGGAGTGGGGATAGCAGCCCCGTCCCATCACTGAGCAGGCTTGGAGGAGGAGGATCCAGGACCTGAACCTCGGCCTCCTTTACGGACCTGGGAGGGCCCGGGCTTGGGCCGGGGACACCAAGCTTAAGCCTGCTGCTGCTGTCCTCCTTGGAAGGAGGGCTGCTGGGCTGCAGGGGAAGAGTGCCAAAAAGGCTTCTTTTTCTACTGCTGCTTCTTACCAGAAGAACCTTTAGCAGAAGTGGCATCCAAGGTGGCACTGGACTGCTCAATACGCTGAAGGTGACCAGCCACACCTGGGCCGAAGAGATCAGTGCCCAGGAAAGGCACATCAGTTAGTTTGTGCTGAGTATCTGCCGGGAAAGAGGAGAGTCTCAGCCAGGCCCTGTGGTGAGAGGCAACTGTGGCTGCCAACAAGCGGGCACAAGAGTCCCCAATGTACAGTGCCATCAGCTTGACTGTGGTCTGCACGTCTGCGGGGAGATGTGGGAGGACTTCATTTAAAGACCCCGAGAGAGCATGGGAGAAGTGTGCCATGATGACGCCCGAACTTGCCAGACGGAGGCCTAAAGACTAGGCTGCACAGACCTACTGAGCCGAGTGATCCAAGTTTTTGGATTCCTTCTCGGGAGGTCCATCAATGTCGGCAGAACTGCCAGTACGTCTGAACACAGGCAGTCACAAGGCTCTCAGACGAAGGGTACTCTGTGAACCCCGCAAGGGACCACATTGGCACCGCATACTTGCAGGCCATGCGGGCAGACGGAGCTGGACAAGAGGCAGGGCGCTGCCAAAATTCTAAGGACAGGCCCACTATGGCCTCGTCCACAGGAAAGGCCTCCGTCGGGGTATCCCCTCTCTTGAGAATGTCCGTGAGAGGGTACTCCGCCTTTTTTTTGGACAGGTTTCGGGGCATCCCTGTAGACTTAGAGATGAGGTGAAGAATGCCCTGAAAAGACAAAGGATCTTCCTCCGTTTCTATCCCATCAGCCAATTCGTCATCCCTGGAATGAGAATGTAGGCCGGTCTCATACAAATCCGAGGAGTCGGGATACAATGGTCGACCACCCAGGTCACCTTCGACCCGCTGAGAGTGGTCCGGGGTGACGGTGACCAAGAGACGCCGGGGAAGCCCAGTGTCTGGTCTATCTTCCTTAGAAGGAGCCCCTCCCACAGGCTGCTTGGGCGGTGGTTCCACCACGATCGGTGGGGAGACCGGTTTAGGCTGAACCGGAGGTTTCACTGGCTCCCCGGCCGGGGGAGACGATTTAATAGGCTCCGAAAGAGTCAGCTTCGGCCTGGGAGGCGAAAGCCAAGTAATGGCTAGGGTAGAAGCCGGGGTCATCTTGCACCCAGACAAAATCAGCTGTTGCCACGAGGTCCTCGTAGCGGAGTTTCTGACGCAGCCTCATCTTATCCGAGGAGGATGAGGAATACCGATGACAAAACCTCTTTTTTGAGCGCTTGTGGCTCTTCCTTGGCCTGTGAGTTGAGGGGGTCCTAGACCTTGATCGAGATCGGACGGGCCGATTTGGTCGCTCGGGAGACACCGGCAGGACCGGTCATTTCCCAGGGTCGGGGAACACTTCCTCGATGGGTCTCCTCATCAGGGAAAGAAAGGACCTGAGTCCGATTGAGAGAATTGTCGACCAGAGTAGGCGACAATGGGTCTATCATGTCGATGATTATTTCAACCTCGTCGATCGACACTTTGGTCGACTGGCCAGACAGCAAAGTCCTGGTCCCACTTACAGATTTACTGAACCGATCCCTCTGTCTGGGGCAATTCCCCACAGCATGGAAAACTGTGACAGTCACACCTATTCACAAAGGTGGTGACCGGTCCACCCCTAGCAACTATCGGCCAATTTCCATCCCCCTCCCCCCAAAAGCCTTAGAAAAAGTGGTGGCCACCCAACTCACCGAATATCTAGCAAAATATAACATCCTTTGTCCAGAACAGCATGGCTTCCGCGCTGGTCATAGTACAGGCACAGCTTTAATGGAGTTCTCCAATTTCCTACACGCCTCCTTGGACCTCGGCTCCCTAGTTGGGGCAGTGTTCATTGACCTCTCTAAGGCCTTTGACACTGTCTCACACCCACTCCTACTAAATGCCCTCAACCATATGGGTTTCTCTGCTGGCCCCCTCTCCTGGTGTGTGAGCTACCTATCAGCCCACTCCCAGCGTGTCAAAAACAATGGGGTGTTCTCAGAAACCCATCCCATCCACTCAGGGGTTCCCCAGGGCTCTATCCTGGGCCCACTACTCTTTAGCATGTACCTAAATGCCCTGCCTAGCGCCTGTTCTGGCAATATTCTACTATATGCTGACGACGCCGTGATTTATGCAGCTCACAAAAATCTCACCTCCCTCCAAGACTCCCTCCAGCACTCTTTCAATGATGCTGAGAATTGGTTTCAGAAGAGCAGACTAGTAATTAACCTCAAAAAATCCAAGGCAATGCTCTTTGCCCACCACCAGAACAAAGCCAGCAAAAGTCCCCTCCAAATCTTCCCCAGCACTTGTCAACCACTCGGAACAAGTTTACTCGTACAAATACCTTGGAATCACATTTGACTCGGCCCTCACCTTTCATGCCCACATTATGGCCCTTGCTTCCACTTCAAACGCGCATCTTGGCATCCTCTACTGGCACAAGGGCTGCCTCCCACCTGATGCCCTCAGGCTTCCCATCACATCTGCAATAATGTCCCTTATTGATTACGGCCTCCCAGTATATGGTGCTGCTGACTCCTCTGCCCTCAGCAAGATTAGACTCATACTAAATAAGGTTTTCAGGCTACTGACCAGTGCCCCTAGACTCACCCACACCTGTCAACTCTATGACATGGCCAAACTCCTAAACCTCAATGAACGCATCCGCTACCAAACCGGACTGCTAACCAAGACGATTCTACTTGGGCTCCCCCCCCCCGGGGTGTCTGCCTCCATCCAATTTACACCCCCCAGAGCCACCACCCAAACTTCGGACAAGATCACTCTACTAGTGCCCAGAACTAGGACAACCCGGGCTCAGAGGTCATTCAGCTACAGAGCCCCTACCTGGTTCAACTCACTCCCCGCAGCCATTTCCAACACTGCCAAAATTGCCTCCTTCAAAGCTGCCTTACAAGACCTGCTGTTCAACACCCGCTGCTGCACCTGTCACTTAAACATACTCTGCTGCTCTTCTGGCACTACTGACATGGCCCACTGGGCTGAACACCCACCACCCCACCCCCAGGCCCTCCTCCTCTGCCAGTACCTGCTGGTACTACTTGAAATGTTTATTAATTACACATGTGCTCAAGCAATTGTACGTAATACTATGTATTTCTGTTCATGCAACCTATGTTAAACTATGTGATTCTGTATGTCTGTATTCTGTAAATATGTAAAAAATCTGTTATTCTGTTTTGACTGTACTCTGTAAATTATGTTAACCATGTATGTCCTCTCTGTGACGAAGTACCTTTGTAAAAGAGCCACTGGCTGAAAGGTTGTAAATCCGATTATACAATTAAAAAAAAAAAAATTTTTTACGAGACTCTCTGTCTGGGGGAAGGGAACTAAGGTGCTTAGGTGCCTTAGACCGGTCAAGAGCTGCCTTGATGACCACCAAGTCGGTCTCGGGCTGGGCAACATAACAGGGAAGACCCTGGGGAGGCATGATCTAGTTTGCCTGCCTTGCGGGGCATAGCTGGCACCATGCCTGGTCTATGCCAGGCTGCCGTGGCTGCATTCAAGGCTGGCAGCATTGGAGGAATGATCTTTGGGGGACAATCAAGAATCTCCAGGTAATGCACCAGTTCTTTTCTGGTGGAATCCTCTTCCTCAGTGTGGAAGCCCATGGCTGAGGACAGCTGCTTCATCACACGAAAAATGTGGAGTCCTCAGGAGAAGACCTGCGAATATGCTTCACTGAGTCCTCACTGACAGAAGATGCCATACATCTGTCACAGAGCAGGATCTCTTCCTTATCTCCCTCCTCATCTTCAGGAATAATGAGGTCTGTGTGGTACTCCTTCTCAACGTCGACCTCTTCAACATCTGGGTCAGGTGTCGTGTGCACCAATGATGGCCCACGGGGAGCTTCCTGGTACCAACAAGAAGGCATTCACGACCAAGTGAGGGCCTAAGTGCCTGAACAATCACCGAAGTGAATTTTGTCAGTATGTCATTCAAGTTGACAGTGTTCGTCAACGGTGGGGGGGGGGTGTCAACGGCACTTGTGTCGATGACCCACTTGCAAAGTCCTGTTAACCCGAGGAGTCTATTGCCCAGGAGGGAGAAGGAGCATGTCTTGACGATGAGCTCGTTGTCAACGAAGGAGGGGCCAATGACACAGAAGTTGATGGCCAGCTGTCCGGAGAATCAGGAGAAGGTGCTGTCGGTATGGGTCAGGTGGACAGTAGATTTCTTCATTGGTGCAGCCACCAAAGATCCCCCAGGAGAAGAAGAGGCCGACAGGGAACAAGATCAACACTAGGGGGAGCGGTCACAACTGCAGCCTTTTTTGTGACCCCCCCCCCCCAGGACCTGTCTTGGGCCTTGAAGGCCTGGGAGCTCGAAGAGCCGGTTGGCAACTGGAAGATCAGGACCCGGAGGGGCCCCTGCCCAGAACTGGCTATCTGTTGATCCATCAGGAAATGTTTGAGAGCCTTTTTGAGTCACTTGAGTGTTGTTTGGTTAAACTTCTGGCAGAGCTCACAGTCTGAAACTTCATAGTCAGGCCCAAGACAGCAGACACAGAGAGAATGTTCGTTTATGGAGACAATCTTCTTTCGCAACGGCAGCGACAGAAGAGAGAAGACAAAGGATTAACTCTTGACACAAAACAAGTTGAAGGAATTTCTTTTAAAAAAAGAGATTCTAAAAAGGTAATGTTAGAATAGCAGCAGGTGAAAAAAAGGTGGGAATACTGCGATGGAGCTTCCGTGGAGACATATGTAAGCGAGTCTGGAATGGTCTGATTCAGAGTGATCATCTGGAATTTGCATGACTGAAGAAACTGGTTGGGCAGATACAGTATTGGTGCTAGCCCTCAATTTGTTTGGGAACCAGAAAGTATATAGAGACAAACCCCAGACTGGCTGTGGTGTCCTGGACATGAACCACTGCCTCCTTCTGGAGGAGCTAGGTGATGTCCTCCTGAAGGGCAAACAACATGCTGACGGACAGCACGTCCTCCCATGGGGTGCCGACCTCGGCTGGGCAGGAGAGCCTCGAACTCCAGAAGCAGACTCCAAGCAAACAACTCTTGCACCCACCTGTCTGATGTAATAACAGACCAGGCAGAAGCAAAGTGGTGGAGCATGCCCCCTACGGGTGGTCCCGGGGAGGACAGGAAGGGTGCGAGGAAGGCAACCCCGACCTGTCACTGCACAGACTTGGAAGCAGCAGCAGGCCCTTGGCCTCCAGACATCTTGGCGGCAGAAGAGGACTGCTCTGGGCATGGCCACCAAGCCTGCTGTTGCCCCGCAGAGGGCTGAGGTGGTGACGCTGACCTTCTCAATATGGGTGAGATGGCCGTCCATGCTGGGGCAGAACAAGTCAGTGCCCAAAAAGGGAACGTCCACCAATCTGTGCTGAATATCAGCTGTAAAAGTCAAAACCCACAGACATGCCCTGTGGCACATGGTCATTGCTGAGGCCACTGACCTGGCACATGATTCGCCAATGTCCAGGGCCATCTGGAGCTGCTGTTGAGCCACATCGCAGCCCTGATCACAGACCAGCTTGACCAGCAGCTGCAGATCAGCCGTGAGCCAAGGGATAACCTGACCCAGGGTATCCAACAAGGCATGGATGAAGTTTCCCACCATAACGTCTGAACTTGCCTGCTGAAGGCTGAGAGATGAGGCTGCACAGACCTTCTTGACTGCATGGTCCAATTTCTTGGACTCCTTGTTGGGAGGTTTATCAATGTCCCCAACATTACCCGTGCACCGAAAGACCAAGTTGGCGATCAACCCTTCGGCTGAAGGATGGTCGGTAAACCCGGACAGGGACCCAGTGGGGGCCATGTATTTGCAGACCATACAGGCCGATGACGTAGGACATGAGACAAGATGCTGCCACAGCTCCAGAGTGGGGCCAAGAATGGCCTTTGCGATAGGGAAGCGACCCACCGGGGGTTATCCCTGTTGAAGATCTCTGTCAAGGGGTACTTAGCCCACTTCTGGACAGGCTCCAACAAAAACCCCATAGACTCAGGGATCAAGTGGAGCAGGGCAGCGAAGGAAGTAGGCCCCTGTTCTGCCAAAATATTCTCCCCAGACTCATGGTCGAAGCTCAGGGTGTGGTGAGAATGCATCAAGGAATCCGTGTCTGAAGACTCCTCAGACACTGGCTGAGCCCCCCATCCCTGCTGAATATGATGTGGAATAAGGACACACAAATTGTTCCAGTAGTGCTTGGAGCAATGGGACTAATCAAAAAGAACTTTCAGGCACATTTAAATATGTTACCAATACTTGTGACACCTTATGAACTTCAAAAGGAAGCCATTTTGGGGACGCTGCGTGTGCTGAGAAGGGCGCTCTCAGCAAACATCAAATATTAATACAGTACTAATTTCTTGAGTTTTGAATATGCCCTGGCTAAAGAATGGGGTCCATTCTTGCCACGGTATTAGAAATCTCTAAACATTTGGAGACACTAATCCCTGCTGACAATGCGAGGTTCATTGGCTTGAGCCACTGTGATCGACAGATAATGCAGATGACTGGTGCACCCAGACTTTAGAGGAGGCCCCTCCTTGGGCTGCAGAGGTGGGGGCTCCACCATAATGGGCAGAGAGGCCAGCGGCAGCCTAGCCGGGGGGGGGGGACCAGCTGGGGCCAGGGTTGCAGCAGCCAAGGTTGCGCCAGAGGAGGCTAAGGTACTGCGCCCAGAAGCAACTGCTGCCACATGAACTCCTCATAATGGCATCACATCTTACAGCAGAGCCAATTTTCCCCAAGAAGGAAGAAGAAGGGGAGTACCAGTGGCATTACTTAGCTAAGTGTCCAGAGCGGGAATGACGGCCATGTTGGGAACCAGCAGACCTCAATCTGTGAGAACGCAACCTGGACCGCCAGGGAACAGGATAAAGAGGGGAGGCGAGGACAGGCGAAGGACACCTGAGATCCCCGGAAAGATCGGGCTCCCAAAGAGAAGGGCTCAGCTCAGCGTGCTGATCCGGCCCTCCCTGGGAGAGATCAGGCAAGACCAGGGTCCTGGAGAGGGAACACTACCCCTCATCCTACGACAACAAGTCGACCGGGTCAAGAAAAATCTTGGCTGGCTGGTAATCCTGCATCTTGGCTGATAAGCCCAATATGGGGCCAGCCACCTGGACAGAAGCATCAGCCGAAGCTGACAGCTCAACAGCCGTCGAGCTAGCAGTAGCATGGGAACCAGAGGCCCAAGAGCACTTTCAGTCCCTCAACCTGCAATGGGACTTCTTACTCTTGGAGTCCTGTTTAGAAGATTTCGACACCCAGAAAGGGCCCTCCCAGAGAACTGGAAGAGACTGACAAGTCCCGACCGCCCCAGTACACGAGGCGTCCATGCCCACTGGAATCAGGGTGGACACAGAGGAAGCGCCCACTGTTGCCTAATCTGTGGCCTCCTCAAAAGCGACAAGTTGCTCAACCGAGCTCGCAGCCACGGAATCCACCTTATGGGCATCCTTGGATTTAATGGGAGGGTCCCGTTCGTCCACATGGCCCAGGAGGACGCAAGCGTGGCTCCTCCAAGGTGGAAGGATGAAAGGTGTGGTACTGGCCACAAGCCTGCGGGTCGTGGTGTGGACCCAAGCAATAGATGCATCTGGTGTGCAGGTTGGTGCGTGACATTTTCTGGCCACAGAAGCACCATTTGAAACCGGGACTGGATTTCGGGTCACCCAACTGTATAATACAGTCTGGAAAAGTCATAAGCGCGAAGCTTGAAGACAAAAATGGGTGTTGAAAAATTGGGGCCTACACCTACGATGCTACGATGGAGGGAACCTGATACTTCCAGCGGAAAGGAAGAACTGCTGTCACAGGGCAGTGCCCAGGAGGACAGCACCTGGGTGGGTGGGAGGAGCCAGCTTGAAGATCTTCTGGCCAGATTTAAAGGAGAAAGGAATTCTGCTTGAAGTGTGGATACTGTAGTACACCATATCCACGCCACTACAACCGCATATTTTGTTTACTTATTTCCATATTACTGTATTATTGTTGTACACTGTACTTTGTCTTTATTCTCTTCTCTTCACTTGTCTTCCCCCTCCCACAGGACGAATCTGGAAACGAGATGATACAAGCTCAGTATAACCTTCCTGGTAAAACTTCTGAAATAATAATAAAAAAAAAAAAAAAAACAGGATATAGAGTAGTGCACTAATTAAGATATACACACAGTCTCCTGACAAGATAGCGTCAGGGTAGGAGTAATCATGTACATAACACATTCAGACTCCTTATAGACACACTGTATTGTTCCTAAGTAGCAAAATGGCTCTGCTGAACCTGTTAATAACCTGTCAGTGGGTACACAGACAGCTGCAGGGAAACACAAATGGTGAGAACAAGCCCACTGGGGCTTAGTTGGCTCCTGAAACTATGGGCAACCTGGCCCAACACAATAAACCAAACAAAGGACCCCAGGTGAAGGAAACAGTGCAGATGAGCGTTTCAGGCCCTGTGTATATGATTAATGTTACTCCTCTGTACTGGCGTGGCAGTGCCTTGGTGTTATGAATGATTATGCCTGAGATTTGATCCATCATGCAAGGGTTTTACAGCCTGTACTGTACAGCAGGAGCGCGGGATAGGACAGCAGTGATGAAAGCCTTTTCTTTTCTAATGACAATGACATTGACACTTTTATAGAGCAAGTCTTCCTGCAGGCAAAAACTGGTGTGAATAGTGCCTTCTTCATATCCCATTTTTCATGTCCCAACTAATCCATCTTCTATCACAAACTGGTACAGGACCATTGCTGGGAAAATTTAGTTACTGAATATATTTTTGTGTGCTCTCTCATTTAATATTTCTAATTTCATACTGCTCTCACTTTTGTAGCAGTCCTCTGGTGCAGCAGCATCTTCCCAAGCGACTAGGTACTCGGGAGTGCTTTCCAGTCTATGAGCAGTGCTCCAGCTCAGGTCAGTACGAATCGTGGAGAAAGGTGCATGTTCAGGCCAGAGAGGGAGTGTTGGATGTCTCAAGCAATAACGTACAATACGCCATATGTCATAATGGGATAACATCATGCCTCAGGTGGTTGGGCATATGGCCACAGGCCGAGCATGTCCAACACCCACGAAGTGACGTTACCTCGAGAACACATGCTATGGAGTGCATTTTTGCAATTATAAAAATGTCTGGCGTGTATAAAGAAAAAAAGTGAAACAATACCTTTGTACAATACATTTTTAGTTGCTTTTTGAATAAGGGTGATGATGTGCTGGGATAACATCACTGCACTGACCAATCAGAGACAAGGAATTTTTCTTGCCATTTTATAATTCAGTGCTACAGTACCCCCTTGTGATCGAGCTACAAAATAACAGTGACATGGGTCACCAGAGGCTGTTCCTCATGCAAGCATTCACAAGGGTTGGTGTCATTGCAGGAGACTCAAATGAAAGGGCATGAGTAATACTTTGAGAACAAAGGACATGACTGAAAGTTGGGTCATTTTGCTGGGTTAGCTCCAGAGCCCATATGGAACAAATTCTGGACTTGTAAACTAAGAGTGCCATATTCATATCTACACTTCTTTCCTTCCCTCGCCAATCCCCTTCTGGAATGTCCTCTTGTCTCCTGCCACCAGGTGTCTGTAATTTCCACTTGGCTGCATGGCCCCACTAAGCTGCCACCACCAGTGGGAAACACAAGTGCTGGAGCTTGGGCATGGAGTTAAGGGACGGACTGGGGTCATCAGTCAACTGAAGGTGCATTTCTGTATGTAGACCACCCCCCGGGACACCAGCATGTACTACACGAGATCTGAGGGGCACCCCACTGATGGCTCACCTGCCCCATCACTGCTGCTCAACTGTCATGCTGCTTCTCTGCTCCGTAGTGTAGTCTTGCTTCACTGCAAGCCTCTATCTCTGAGCATGTACATTCAAATGCTGCTTCCTTGCTGGCTGCATAAATCCTGAGTCCAAGATGTGAATATGTATCTCCTGACTGTTACTGTAATAAGCTGTCTTGCCCTGTACCAAGCAATGCGAATTTTGTAAAACATGCAACCAGATAGTGCGAACTTTCAAGAACTGCTTTATTAAATCATTCGTTCACAAGATAGCCTTCTCAGACGAATGGCTGTAACAGGTGCCACCAAGTGGTGGACCACCTCAATTACATCTACTATAACCTCTTTTTTTGCTCGAGAAGCCATACGAGGAAAGGCTGCAGAAACTTAACGTGTACTCCCTGGAAGAGAGAAGAGTGAGAGAGGAGACATGACTGAAACCTACAAGTACCCCACAGGAGTGAACAAGGTGCAAATGGAGGGTCTATTTCCGACAAAGGAAGGCACTTGAACAAGGGGCATGCAATGAAGCTGAGAGGTGGATGTTTAGGGGAGATGCAGAAATACTTCAAGGAATGGGCGATGATGACTGGAACAGCTTGTCAGATGAGGTAGTGAGGGCAAAGACTGTGGGGTGCTTCAAGCATGCTTGTGTAAGCCCACCCTCATTTTGAGGGGGCTTACTGCCCACTTAAGGGTTCCCTTCCCCTTCTCCTCGGTGTGCTGGGATGTTTTTAATGCACAGGAGGGAATTTTTCTGCTTGCCACCAATTGGGGGCAGCAGAGAGTTTTCTCGATATAGCCCCAGCCCCAGCCGATGCGCATGCCTGGAGTCACGGTTTCACTTTTTAATCATTAAAATCACTGGGTTTTAATGTTCGTTTTGAGAAAAGAGCTACATTGCCACAATCAGTTAACAGCATAATATCTGGAAATGTATGTATCTTATGTGCCTCCACAAATGACAGACTCATTTATGCAGTAGTCTACTGTGGTTCAACGCGATATCACCATGGTGGATGTGTGGGAGCATCGAGCAGCGGTGGCAAATAAGGTTGGGTCGAGTTTAAATTCATTACTTCCCCAAAATCTCACTTCAAGTTGTATTTCATGTCTACTATGGAGCATATTAGCTATAAGTGGGCAGGGTTTTAACAGGCAACATTATTAAAGGGACACTAAAAATTGTACCAAAAGCTGACAGTGTCCCTCTCCGCTATACTATCCTGGGTAAATACAGAGAAAAAATTGGGAAAAGCGGGATCTCACTGAAAACAAGATAGCATTTGAGCTGTGCTTTCCTGGGTAAATACAGTACAAAAATGTGCCAAAGCAGGACTCCACTGAAAATGAAATACTGTATTGCATCTCAGCTGGGTTATCCTGGGTAAATACACTGCAAAGCTGTGTAAAAACAGGACACTACAGCAGAACCCCACTGAAATGGAGATGCTGCATCTAAAATTATCTGTCCTAAAAAAAAATACATTATAAAAGCAGGACCACTCTAAAAACAAGTTATTGAATCACACCTCTACTATCCTGGGTAAATGTAGTACAAAACTGAAAAATCAGGAGCCCATTTCAAATGACATATTACATCTCATCTGGTCAGTCTTTGCTAAATTTATAGTAAAAATGGGATTTACTATGAAAGGCCGAAATTTATAAGGCCGAGTGTCAGGATCTGAGACTGACTGCCCGAAACCTGGAATCCCGACACTCTGTAATTGCCCACGGCAGAGTTTTTTTTTCCATGTTACGGGGGGCTTTGCCCCCTCGCACCTCCCCTACTTAATAGAACTCCGCTGTGGGCAATGACCAAGTGTCAGGATTCCGAGATTCGGGTAGCCAATCTCAGGATCCTGACACTCAGTCTTGTAAATTTCGGTCTTTCATAATACCCCTTAAAAATGTGTACGAGCAACACCTGGTACAACAGCAATGCAAGCAGCGAACATTCGGCATTGACAAATGCTTGTTTAATGTTCTTTTGAAATTATATTTTTCAGTTTCTTTTTACAAAGCTTGGTTCACAGAAGAACAAACAAAATCATAGATCAGTTGTAGGATGAAGAATGCATTTATTGAGATACGCACCCAGCAGTGCAGATCCCACTCCATAATTTCTAAGGTTACTTCCCAGCTGTAACTTTTTTTTTTATTCCATTTAAGCACCCCTCACCTTGGCCTCTCTCTGGTGTGGTCACTCGGTACTACGACTTATTCCGTCCTGCCTGAAGCCCCCTTGTAGCTCTCCTCAGTGGGGGGGGACCCCTCCTCCAACACGACTAGCCCGGCCCCCCAGATCTGAATCCCCTGGGGAAGGACCACCACTGTCCTTTCAGGCGCTCTATCTATAGTACTGGAAGGCTGCCTGTTTGGAGGAAGGACTGAGCTGAGCATCTGGGAGCCTGACGTTGGACGTGGTGTTGTGTCCTCTGGGCCCGCCATTACCTACCAAGGCGGGGGGGGGTTCTTGAGTGTTGCACTGCCCTCTCCCTCCCTGAGCTCGGATGTACAATGACGTCTCCCAACATTTGCTGCAGCTCTAAACCCTCTACTCCAGCCCTGGACTTAAGCAGTACCTCCGGCTTCCACTGGGGGCTGCTGCTGTGCCAGGCATGCCCTGCCTCCCTCCCTCCCCAGACAGAGGAGAGCTGTCCTACGGATGCTCTATCCTCTCTCTCCCCCCACCGACCCCCGGTGGCCCATGCTCATTTCCAAACATGGGTTGCCAGCATGGTGCGAGGTGTGGCGTCCAGCACCTCAACCCTCAGCACCAAGCTGTAACTTTAACTGGTGGTATTTTGTGTTCAAAATGTTTATGCTTTCAGGATGCTTAACTTGTAACTGGCAACTTGGCAACATTTACTAAAAATATCATCAACAGCTTAACCCAATTAAATATGTCAGTTTGCATGAATATTCTCCCCCCCCCCACCCGCCATGAGGCTAAAAACAGGAAGAATTACATAGCCCTCCATTCCTACTTCACAACAACAAAATGTAGATCCAAATATACTGTCAAGTTGGCTAGTTGTCTTATTGGACTAGAGGTTACTAGCACACAGCCCCGTGAGGATCTGGTCTTTACCACCAGTTCACAGGATCAGACTCTCATAGAGTCCTGTACTTTACTTTCTTCTGTTGCTGTTTTTATCTCAATAGTTTATACATAGACACTGTCAGCAGAAAAAGGCCTATGGCCCACCCAGTCTGCCCTTTGAGCTTGTAAGTTCCCTTTACGTTTTTCTAGATGTCTTTTGACCCTTAACCCTGACCTCCAGAATTCCCTTATGTCTATCCCATGCATTCTTAAATCCCATGATTGTTTCAACCCCTACCACTTCCTCTGACGTGGTGTTCCACTTGCCCACCACCCGTTCTGTGAAAAACGTCTTCCTCATGTTTCCTCTGAATTGCCTTCCCTCCAACTTCATCTAATGCCCTCTAGTCCTGGAACATCTTTTTCACTGGAAAAAGTAGACTTATGTAAGAACTTACCATAACAGTAGATCTTTGAGAGAAGTTCTTCCAGCAGGTAACACGTATAGGACTGGTGCCGGCCGGCGATAGGACCCCATGGCAAACTTTTCCAGCAGCAGCTAGCGGGGACCGCCCTCCCCGACACTGGCCCCGCCCTGACATCTCACATGGTATATAATGGGCAGCGGTCCCAGTGTGCACCAGTTCTTTCCCGCCATCAACGCGCGAATGTTAGCTCCACGGCTTTCTCTTACCAGTTTGACTGCTGTTTATATATTTACGACTCCAGTCAATCTCTTTTGACCGTTTTTCTTTCCTATAAGCTTCTGCATGTCGACTACCCTATCCAGGCACACAAATAAGTGCACCTGCGGAAGACAAATCCCTTCTAAAGATGTACAAGTTGCCTGCGTTTTTTGCCTGGGCCCAGATCACGACACTCCGTCCTGCCCCCACTGTCAGGCTTTCAATAGTCTGACCCCCATCTGCTGACAAAAGGCTCTACAGGCCTTTCTGGCTCAGCAGCAACTGGCGGCAATGCAGAGGAACTCGTCCTCAGAAGGGGATTCTCCTCACCATTCCCACAAATCTTCGGGGAAACACCACACTCCTAAGCCTAAGGACAAAAACAGAGAGTAGGACAGAGATAGGGAGAGGTCCCCCTCCAGATCGAGATCTTACGGATCCCACATCACCTCCAGATCGGGGTCGTCAGGCCACAACTCCTGCCTTACAGTGGTCAAGGCCCCAGCCTCCTCCGGAGGACCGGAGACCAAGGAGAAATCTTCAGGGCATTCTGCTATTCTTCAACTCCTGAAGAGCAAGCCTCCTTCGGTCTCATCGGGCTGCTTGTCTGACCCAGGTAAGTCACACTCTGCCCCCAGGTCAGTCTCTGTATGCAGCGCCGACCCCCAGGAGAAGGCAAAATCTTTGGATCTGTTGGCGGGGAGGTCTTCCTCCCTCCTGCCAAAACATGCCCATAAGTCTTCGGACAAGCGCCATACTCCGTCGACGGACAAGCGTCGGGTCTTGTCGTCGGACAAGCATCCCTTGGACAAACCTGCCAAGCCTGTGCCAGATCCCCATCGACGCAAGCCTGCCGACGGGACTCCAGAGGCCCCTTTGCCTTCTCCTCTGGCAAAGTCCCCATCACCTCCAGCATCCTCTCCTTGATCCGACACCAGGGTAGATGATGTACCGAAGTCGGCTGATCAGACGCCAGTCCATGGCGTCCCTTCGGGTCCTGACAACCAGGACACACCAACATTCCCTTCCCAGTCCGACCACCAACACCGGGCAGGACTGATGTCGGTACCAGAACCGGTGCTCCAGAACGGCCGCCAGACCTGGCGCCTGGTTCTCCTGAGCTCAACCTAAGTCAGGTAAAGGACTTATTCTCACACTGGTGGGAAACTATTAGGCTGGATATCCTTCCAGTTGCACCTACACCAGTCACTCCGGCCGATCCTGATCTGGTACCAATTCCTAGTGAGAAGATTCCACCATCTATTGAAGAAGTGCCTCCTCAACCCAGCTCGGATGAGGACAGGGGAAAACATCCATTTCCAGAGAGACCTCGGAAACGGACGGAAAAAAGAAGGGGTCGTAGATCCCACTCCAGGAGCTCTAGTATCTCTAGCCCTAAACATTGCAGGCACAAGCGTAGGAGACACAGATCTCCCTCAGTCTCCCCCACTGACTCTTACCGCACGTCGGACTCCTCTGTGACTTCCCATGAGGACCCTCCATCTGGTGAACCTGAAGACCTGCCAAAATCACCTCCAAATGACCCATCGTTCATGGAGGTTATGAGACATATACAAGCCAACATGGGATGGGATACGGAGAACATAGACCCTGAATGCATGAGGCTTACCAAGTACCTCTGGCATAAAGACCCCAAGCCTGTCGTTATCCCTCCCATGGTGGATACTTTAGAGGACGTTGCACAGGCCACTTGGTGGCACCTCCACTCATCCACTGCTGTCCCAAAAAAGGCAGACCGGCTGTACCAGGCACCTAAGGAACACCCCTTTTTGGCTGTACAACGTACCGTTGACTCGGCAGTTATATCAGCAGCTCACAATCCAGGAGCTCTAGTATCTCTAGCCCTAAACGTCGCAGGCACAAGTGTAGGAGACACAGATCTCCCTCAGTCTCCCCCACTGACTCTTATCACACGTCGGACTCCTCTGTGACTTCCCATGAGGACCCTCCATCTGGTGAACCTGAAGACCTGCCAAAATCAACTTCAAATGACCCATCGTTCATGGAGGTTATGAGACATATACAAGCGAACATGGGATGGGATACAGAGGACATAGACCCTGAATGCATGAGGCTTGCCAAGTACCTCTGGCAAAACGACCCCAAGCCTGTTATCCCTCCCATGGTGGACATTTTCGAGGACGTTACACAGGCCACTTGGTGGCACCTCCACTCATCCACTGCTGTCCCAAAAAAGGCAGACCAGCTGTACCGGGCACCTAAGGAACACCCCTTTTTGGCTGTACAACGTACCGCTGACTCGGCGGTTATATCAGCAGCTCACAATCGTTTTCAGAGGCCCAAACAACTGAGCACCCAGCCTCCAGACAGGGAGTCCAAGCAGCTGGATTCCATGGGCAGGAAGGTGTACCCATCTGCCACCTGCAGCATCAGGAGAAACTTCCTGACACACATGGACCAGTTCCAAAATGCCCTCTGGGAACAAGGTCTGGACATATTGCAAGGAGTGCACAACTGCCCTCAGTAGGCAGAACTTGCAAAACTACTCCAAACGGTGTCAGACATGGGCACGCATGTGTTACGATCTGCCTATGACTCTGCGGACACCTCAGCTAGTACAGTGGCTACAGGCATCTGTCTTTGGCACCATTCCTGGCTCCAGGTTTCAGGGTTCACGCTGGATAGTCAGTCCAACATCCTAGACATGCCCTTTAAGGGCTCCATTCTCTTCGGTGAAGAAACGGAATGGATTATCAATATTGAAAGACTCCAGTAAGGCCTTTCTTACTGTGCAGTCTATGTATTGCCCAAAGCAGAGACAGTTTCGGAGGTCTTGCTTTCGTGGCTGGGGTGACAGCAGCCTCAGCAACCCCACGCTCAGCGAGGTAGCATTGATCGATGTGGCCCCTAGGGAACCTCTGCCTCCACCTCTCGACAGGCTAAGTATGCCCAAATTGCTTTATCTCCCCCTCCAACAACATGACTTCCAGCCAAACCCACCTCTCTGTGATGTTCCATCGGGAGAGAAGGTGGGAGGTCACTTCTCTCTTTATACAGAAGCCTGGAGACAAGTGACCTCCGACCAGTGGGTTCACAAACTTATAGAACACAGGCACTCTACAGAGTTTGTGTGCACCCCTCCGGACAGGCCCCTTCCCCTATCCCGTCACTTGGTGGGACATGCAGTCCTCATCCGGCAGGAGATTCAGGCATTGCTGTCCAGAAACGCCATAGAGCTCGTTCCTCTACAGGACAGAGGCACCGGGTTCTATTCCTGCTTCTTCCTAGTCCCGAAGAAGTTGGGAGACCTGAGACTAATCCTCAAACTCAGCGACCTGAACTTATCAGTCGCATACAAACATTTCAGGATGATCACATTGCACAACCTAATTCCTATGTTGCGTCAATGAGACTGTCTCGCATCCTTGGATATGCAGGACGCCTACCTCCACATTCTTAAAACTGAAGGTCATCGAAAATATCTTCGATTCACATTCCAGGGAGAACACTTCAAGTTCAGGGCCCTGCCCTTCAGCACCAAGGGTGTTTACGAAGTGCATGGCGATGGTTTGTCATCGAGGCACAGGTCAGGAAGTATCGAGAAAACCCAGGAGCAGTTGTAAAATTCCATAAAACTGTTTATTTGTAGCTGCAATAACACAAAATAAATCTGTTTAGAATAACTATGTGCAGAAGCAAAAATAAAATCAATCTTGTAAAAAATCTCCCTTGCAGCTCAGCTTAGCTGTTTTTATAAATCTTTTCAACCCCCATCCTTTGCAAGCATCCTGTGCTTTGTAAATTTCAGGAGCTGCTAGAACATTGAGAACTTCCTGAGGTCCCCACAGCAACTGCAAAATGCTCAGGCATTTTCCACAAGTAACCTCTAGCTTTTTACAATTATCTCAAATTATAAATATATACATTTCAACAGCAACACTAAACATTTTCTAAACAAAAGAGATCCCAATATTAGTTTCACTTCCATGCATTGATTCTCATATACTTTACATTAAGAGACATAGATATGCCGGGGACAGACAGCAAGAGAAAACAGAGCAGTGAGATGCAGAGGATTGTGAGACTGTTCGGGTTGATCAAGTCCGAAGTCTCACAGGAAAGAAGAGACAGAAAACGAAAGAATAGAGAACCTTGCATTTATACACAGTCTCCAAAACAAATGGGACAGGGTCTTATTCCACCTGCAAGACTCCAGATAAGGACCATCCAATGGACCCTTTGAATACAATGGGACCAGAGATGGGACAACCTGGACCAGCCCATCTCAATTACAGAGCTGATCCGCAATGAACTCCTCTGGTGGGTGATGTCCCCTACCTTGCAGGAGGGGAGCCTCTTCCAGAAGGAAGCTCCCGGACAGGTCCTGACCACGGACGTTTCAAATTGGGGATGAAGGGCGCACCTTGGACCACACAAGATGCAGAGATCTTGGTCTCCGACCGTTAAATCTTTCCACATCAGCATGCTGGAGATGAGAGCGGTCCTGTGTGCTCTCCAAGCCCTGGAAACATCAATCACGCCCAGTCACCTTCTGGTACCTCAACAAACATGGAGGCACACACTCTTACCCCTTGTGCAGGGAGGACATTAGAGTGTGGGAGTGGGCCATTCCCCACCAGTCGACCACCACGGCGGTGCACGTTCCAGCTGCACAAAACACACTCACAGATGCCCTCAGCAGGACAAAGTCATGAGTACATGAGTGGTCGCTTCTGCAATCAGTGGCAGACAACCTTTTCGCCAGATGGGGGACACCAGAGTTGGACCTCTTCGCATCCTATGCCAATGCAAAATTGCCCAGTTTTTGCTCACTAGATCCCGAGCCTGGTGTTTTCTGGCAAGACGCATTGTCCCTCTCCTGGTAGGGGAGATTCCTTTACGCCTTTCCTCCATTTCTGCTCATTCAGAAGGTCCTCCTCAAGGCACAAATGGAGGGAACCATCATGATCCTCATAGAGCCGTTGTGGTCTCGCCAGATCTGGTTTCCTTTGCTGCAGCAACTGGCAGTGGAGTCACCAGTTTCACTTCCTCTCTTGACTCATTTACTCTCTCAGGACAATGGGACTCTCGTTCACCTAAACTTGAGGTCCCTTTACCTTCATGCTTGGCTCCTCAAGACTTAGCCAAGCTATGTTTCGATGTGTCAGACAAGATGGCCAAAGTCCTGGTGGAGGTGAGAAAACCCTCCACGAGAGCCACGTATGTAATAAAGTGGAAAAGGTTCTGCCTCTGGGCCACAGCGCACAGCACAGATCCTTTGGTCTGTCCAGTTAACACCTTGCTGGAATACCTTTTATCCCTGTCAGAATCCGGGCTTAGTTACTCCTCCATAAAAGTACACCTGGCCGCTTTTTCTGCCTACCATGCCCCTGTCCAGGGCAGAACACTGGCTCAATTGGAGGTTACCCATGCCTTCCACAGAGGCATCCTTCACATAAAGCCCCTGTTAGGGACCCTGTGCCCCTTTGGGACCTTTCGTTTATCCTGGAGAAGCTTACCATCCCACCTTTTGAACCCGCCACAGATTGTGAGCTGCATTTTCTTTCTTGGAAAACATTGTTTTTAGTTGCCGTTATTCCCACTCGTAGGATTTCCGAGCTGCAGGCCCTAATGTGTAAGGAGCCTTATTTGATTTTTCACAAAGACAGGGTAGCTTTGCATACCAATCCTAAGTTTCTCCCCAAAGTTGTGTCTGAAATTACACTGAACCAGGATGTTCAACTCCCAGTCTACTACCCAGAACACTCCAGTCGGGGTGAGGTGCTTCTCCACACATTGGACATCCATCACACGTTGCAATTTTACTTGGCTAGGACCAAGGGGCCAGATTATCTGATCAGTTGTTTCCTTCGCTCCACATTCCTTGGGCAGCCCAGTTTCCAAACAGACCCTCTCTAGGTGGCTGGTACACTGCATCACTTTCTGCTACCGGAAGCATAACAAACCCCTGTCAGGCCCGATCAGGGGTCATTCTACCAGAGTGGTGGTGGCCTCCTTTGCAGCCCTTAAGAGGGTCTCAACTTTGGACATCTGTGCGGCAGCCACATGGCCCTCAGTCCACACTTTCATCAAGCACTACAGCCTTGACACCGCATCCAGACACAGAACGGTTTTGACCTGGCAGTTCCGCAGGGTCTGATCTCTTGAAGTCTCACCTCTCTTCCTGCCTCTGTTCCTCTCCTACCTCCCCTAGCAGTTGTCTTCAGTTTATACTACTTGAGACTCAGTCCTATATGTTTTACCTGCTGCAAGAGCTTCCTCTCAAAGTAAGACAGCACAGTTACGTAAGAACTTACTGTAACGGTAAATCTTCAAGAGAAGCTCTTACAGCAGGTATCCTTCTCCCCCTCCTTCCCCCGGGGATCTTGCTCTGCATCAGCCGAGCATATTTTTTAGCTTGCTGCTGGACCAGTATGTGTCCCTTTTAGTTGTCGGCTTCCTTCTCATTATGGGTTTTCCTTCTGCCAGTGCTTCTTGCGGTAAAAGAATTGGAGCACGCTGGGTCCGCCGGCCCTTATATAACTTACATTATTGCTCACTGTCTGGGTCTAAAACAGTGGGGGAATTCAAACATGCATGGGATAGATGTAAGGCAATTATAGTGGGGGGTTGCAGGAAGTAGGCTGTTGGTTAACTAGAATCTGCAGCTTATCCAGTAGGTAGGGAAATGGGCAGACTGGGTGGGCCAAGTGGTCCTTATCTGCCGTCAAAGTCTATGTTTCTATGTTTTTATGAATAGTGATTTCTGTTATGAAAATCTGTTGTTATAGCTTAATCATGCAAGATACTGGTGGTGCCAGATGCGGTATAGCCCGATTGTCTAATTTTGAGCACTGGATTTGGCAGTTGAGATGGTGGAATAGAACCCTGTCCCAGCTGTTATGGAAAGAATTTGAATGCAGGGATCTGTTCTATTCTCTCCTTTTCTGTCTATTCTCTGTCTGGTTGCACAACCAAATTTTCCTGTGAGACCTAGGATTTGATCACCCCAACAGTCTCGCAGTTCTTTGCCTCTCGCTATCTTTCAGTCTTCCCTTGCTGTTTGTCTTTTCTTCCCTTGCATATTTGTTGATATAAAAATATATGCAAATCATTATGTGGAAATGTAACTGATATTGGGATCCCTTTGTTTAGAAATTATATAGTGTTACTGCTGAAATATATATAACTATAGTTTGAGATGATTGCAAAAAAGCTATTGGAAACTCAAGGTTACCTCAGTGCAATTTTTAAGCCTTTTGCATAAGAGCTGTGGAAAAGAGGCCTCAGCTCAGGCACAGTGTGCTCCTGCAAGCACCTGCCTGAAACATACAAGAACACTTCGGAAGACTTTTTTTTCCCCCAATTATTTAACCAGGTGAAAGCTTGTTTACAGGTGCGACCTGGGAGCACGGGGAAGTAAAGTGACTTGCTCAGGGTCACACAATACGCAAGTGGGGGCTGTGGGATTCAAACCCAGGTCTCTAGATGTGCAGCACAAAGCCTTAAACCACTGCGCTATACTGCCTCCCTAAGATGCTTGTTAAGAATTGGGGGTTGGAAGGACTTATATGACACAGCTGCAATTGCTTGCAAGTTGGTCACAGAGATTGAAGGAAAACTCTGATGGATCTCCTCTATTTTGTTTTGCTTTTGTAAATAGTTATACTGAACAATTTTATTTTTTATGTTACTACTAGTACAAATAAATATTTTTGGTGAATTCTATAACTGCTCCTGGTTTTCCTATGCTCCCCTGACCTGTGCCTCAATGACAGCATTTCTTTGCAGTGTGGAGGTCTGCAGTCAGTGGAGAGTCATGGAGTGTAAAATGTCCACCACCATGAGTTCTGCAAGGAATACAGATATGCTTGCTACATGCACGGCAGATCAGCTGTGTCAGCATGAAGCAGAAGGTGAACCCCTTTCCCACATCATAACATGTACATATCTTTTGATTTGCTTCTTTGGGGTTAAATAGAAGCACTTCTGCTCTTCTTCTTGTTAATTTTTCCCTTATGCGTTAAGGGGACAAAACACTGGAGTATCTAACAGGAAAATTATGTTTATGATGCTTGAAATAGGCACATAAAAGATTTCTTTAATAAGGGACAACAATTACATATGTGTAAATGATTTGCAGAATATGGTCCCATACATAAGCAGCATTCAAACATTCACGCTAGGAGTTTCTTTTGTTTTTTTTCTTTGAGAGCTTGAATGCAGGAGATAGTTTCAAATGCTTTCTGCTTAGCATGTTACAGCGTACCGAACTTTTATGGACTCTAGGTCACTGAGGTGAAAAATATGTAAGTGCCAAGTGCATGTGCATAAACGTTACTGGATTATTCATCCGCAAACAGTACAGAATTATGCAGCAATGGCTGATTTCGAAGCTCATTTGTAGAAAGATTTGTTTACACTAATATAGACCTCCATTTGTGGTAACAAAGGTCAATGAGCTAATGTATTCTACTAAGTGATGTAGAGTGTCTAGTATAGCCTATCACTGTGAACCAAGCTTCTTTTGTGCATTTTTATACTGTGGAAAAAAATGGAATAACTTTAAATAATTTACAGGCTCTTTTGAGCAGCATTGGGGGTGGGTGGGGGTGCACTTATACTATAAATATGGGTTACTCACCTGTAACCGTAGTTCTAGGAGTAGTATATGGTGCACATCCATACTCTGGCAGTCTTCCTTTCCCTTTAAGTTCAGCCGGAATATCTTCACGCTACTGTAAGTTCCTCCAACCCATCCAGGTAGTATACTCCTCGGTTCTGCCACATGATGTCAGGTCTTGCACGCTGGAAGCAGGGAACTGTGTGCCACTTGCCAGGGGAGGTCGTGTGGGCTGTGTGGATGTGCACCATATACTACTCCTAGAATTATAGTTACAGGCGAGTAGCCCTAATTTAGAAGAGTGTGGATATGATGCACTATCCACATTCAGGCAGATTTTTAGCAGTTCTCCAGGAGAAAGGGGCAAGGCACACACCCCTATCTTGCAAACAGGGATTGGAGAACTGAAGTCCTAAAACCAGCATCCCAGCAAGACTCAAGGTCAAAGTGGTAGGGGGAAATAAAGGTGTGTGTAGACTTCCAGGTAGCAGCCCTGCAGATTTCCTGGATAGGGATGTCCCTAGAAGCAGCCACCAAGGCAGTGGTATGTCTGGTGGAATAAGCCCGAAGCCCATCGGGAGGCTTCCCACTAGGAAACCTGTAGCAGAGGTCGATGCAGAAGACAATCCAACTACCAATCATCTGCTTAGCTGTCGGTCACCCAGGTGCAGCTTCAGCATAGGTGACAAAAAGCTGGTGAACCTCTCCCCAAACTCCAGTCATGCGCTCCTGGTAGTAAGCGAGTGCTGGCCTCAAGTCCACAGTATGGAGTCAGTGCTTGGCCTCGGAAGTTGGACTGGTGAAACACACTGAGAACTTAATCACCTGGTTAAGGTGAAACTCCAACACAACCTTTGGGAGGAACTCTGGGTGGGGCCAAAGGACAACCTTTTCCTTGTGGAATACCAGATATGGAGATTCCACCGAGAGCTCCTGCAACTCACTGATCCTTCTGGTGGAGTTGATAGTCACCAAGAAGGCAGTCTTCCATGACACCTCACAACTGAACAGTTCAAACGGCTTGTCCATGAGCACTGCCAGTACCAGCAACAAGTTCCATGGTGGTACAGGCCATTAAAGAAACACCCAACCAACTTATCCTGTGCCATCAGCTTACCAGCCTATTCCCGGTATGCAGAGATGGCTGCCAGGTGCACCTTGAGGGTCGTCAATCGCAGTCCCAACTGGGAGCGGAACCATAAATAGCCCAGAATGCCAGCCCAAGGGCAGACTAGGGGGTTTAGCTCCCTGTTCTGCCATGAAATAGAAAAGCGCTTCCATTTGAAGGCATAGCACTGACAGGTTGACTCTTTCCAGGAGGCCTCCAGAACGAGGAGAACATCTTCAGAGAAATCCAAAACCTGGAACTCTAGTCGCTCAGAAATCAGGCTGTTAGGTATAGGGACTAAAGGTCCAGGTGCAGGACCTTCCCTCTGTGACAGGAGAGCAGGTCAAAGTGTAGGGGCACTCGCCACAGAGGCCTGCTGCTGACGCTGAGGAGATCCAGGGCGTGGCCAGTCTGTGGCTACCAGGATCATCTGTGCCTTGTCCCTCCTCTCCTTGACCAACAATTTCTGAACCAGGAGAAATGGAGGAAAGGCACAGAGGAGGCCTGAGGTCCAGGGCCATGCGAATGCATCCCCCACCAGTGTCCCGTATTGTGGGGGGTGGGCACAGAACAGCCTCAGTGTGGCATTCTCCTAGAAGGTAAACAGGTCAACCAAGGGAGTGTCCCACCAAGAGAACAGGTGGTTCACCACCTCCTGTTGTGGGGACCACTAGTGAGACACCTTGCCCACCTGGCTGAAGGTTACCACTACATGAATTGACAGGAAACTGGCATCCAAGCTGCGTATGAGTGTCCAGGTGCAGAGGGCCTCCTGACAAAAAAGAAGGGAATGCATACTGCCCTGCTTGTTCAGGTAGTACATGGTTGTGATACTGTCTGTCTGGACCTGCATGACCTGGCCCTGGACAAATGAAGCAAATTCTATCACAGCAAGGTTCACTGCATGGAGCTTCAGCAGGCTGATGTGGTATTGGGACTCCCTGGGGGTCCAGAGCCCATGGGCTCTGGTGTCCCCCCAGGTGTGCTCCCCTTCCCACCAGAGATGTGTCCATTGGTAGGGTGACGATTGGCTCTGGGCAGACAAATGGGATTCCTTCCTCCAGGTGCAGTATTCTGGAATGAGCCGCCACTGGATGGCATCCCACATCGACTAGGTCACCGTGATTGGCTGGTCCAGGTGGCCTAGGCATTAAGCCCACTGGTGGACTAGCTCCCACTGCAGGCAGTGCATCTGCCAATGGGCCGATCTGACCATGCTGGTGCAGGATGCCATGTACCCCAGCAGCTGCATAAAGTCCCAGCCAGGGCATGAGTGCCCAACATGAAATGATCACGCAAAGGAGGTAAGATTTGATGCTCGGTCCGCAGGGAGTCACGGCCTTGGCCTAGAGGGAGTCTAGCTCTGCCTCAATAAAGTGGAACATCTGCAAGGGGTTTTGTTCGGACTTGGCCAAGTTGACCAGAAGGCGCAAGTCTCTGCAAATGTGGAGAGCCAGGTCCCTGGATCGCTCCACTGCCTCCTTGGATGACGAGCTGTCAACCAGTTGGCCAAGTAAGGGCAGACCTTGGTGCTGTCACCACTGCAATGCACATGTTGAAGACCCTGGGGGCCAAGGATAGACTGAAAGACATGACCTGGAACTCCTAGAGAACCACTGTGCAGAACCAAAGGTACCGCCAGAGGAACGGATGTTCTAGAATGTGGAAGAAGGTGCCTTGGAGGTTCAGAGAGCAGAACTACATGCCCTGCTCCATGGATGGAATGATTTGAGTCAGAGTGATCATCCAGAACTTGTGCTTCCTTAAGAACTGACTGAGACTGTAAAGGTCCAGGATGTGGCACCAGTCCCCCACCCCCCAAAAAAATCAGTTTCGGGACCAGGAAGTACCTGGACAGGAAGCCCTGGTCAGCCACAGCATCCAGGACATGGGCTACAGATTTTGTCTCTAGGAGCTGAGCAATGGCCTCCCTGAGGGCAGTCAGCATGTCCAGTGACACCATGGCCTCCCTTGGTGTGTGGGGTCAGTACAACGTGGGAAACTTGAAGTCAAGAGGCAGTCATCTGCCCACCACTTCTACCACCCATCAGTATGATGTGATGATGGACAAGTTGTACTGGACATGGCACAGCCAACCCACATCTCCCCCATCCCCCAGGAACTGAGGCAGGGACTGGATGGGGGGACACCGCCCCAGGACCCATCACTGGGCAGCCTTGGAGGGGGCACCGACACCAGCTGCCAGAGCATCACCTCCACCACTACCCCTAGTCTTCTTGGAGCCTTGGCCAGTGAATTTGGTCTTGGGTCGCCAAGCCTGTGATTGCCCCTGCTAGGGCTGCTGCTGCAACTGAAAGGTGCTTCTTTTTCAGCTGCTGCCCTTTCTGGTCCTTCAGTGAGGATGTCACAGAATATAGGGTGGCACTGGACTTTTCAATCCTGGTACAATGTCCATCCACCCTTGGGCCAAAAAGGTCAGTGTCCAAGAAGGGGACATCAACCAATCTGTGCTGGGTGTCTGCCATGAAGGTGGAAATCCACAGCCAGGCCCTGGAACTGGTGTTTGTCAGTGCTTGACCCTGGTTTCTGACCACCTTAACTGCTGACTGTAAATACACAAAAAAGGAGAGGGAAGACATGGTTGAGGATTCCCATCAGGGGCTGACCAAAGCTGGCCATCATCAAGGCGTAACTCGCCCAATGGAGAGGACACAGCATACACCTTTTTCACAGCACCATCCAGCTTTCTGGGCTCCTTGTCAGGGAGCTTATCCACATTCCTGACATTGCTAGTCTTTCGGAAAACAAAGTCATCCAACAACCCCTCAGCCGAGGGGTGGTCCAAGGAACCAGACAAGGAGCCGGTAGGGAACGCATATTTGCGGACCACATAGGTCAAGGACACCGCACAGGAGGCTGGATACTGCCAAAGCTCCAGCACTGATCCCAGTTTGGCCTCAGCCACCAGGAAGGCAACCCCTGTGGAATCATCCCTGTCCAGTATTTCAGTGAGGGGGTACTTAGCCCACCTCTGGACCAGTTCTAAGGGGATCTTAACAGACTTGGAGATCAAGTGGAGCCTAGCCCCAAAGGACACCAGCCCATGGTCGGTGGTCAATCTTCAGCCGATTCATGGTTGAATTCAGGAGTCCCTGAGAACTGCATGGAGGAACCATCGGAGTCCAAAGACTTCTCAGAGATGGTCATCAGCTGCTTCTCTCCGGGTACCACTCTGAACTTATCCAAGTGGTAATCAACAACCAGCCTGGCAAGGCGGTAGCCAGGCAGGAAGCAAAAGTGTTCCTGCAAATATTTACATGTTTTTTGATAAGCCTGTACAGTGTGGGAAGGGATCATAGTTTGACCCTGATGAGGTGGCCAGTCAATCCTTTTCAGTTCCTGATTGCTCTGCCGCCATGCTAAGGCACTAAAGATGTGTGCCCAGGAGAAGCATGAGGGCACACACACACCCAAAGTCAATAGTCATTGCATGACTAAGAAGGGTCATCTTAGTCAGCGAATCAATCAATAAATAAATTAATTTACAGGTTAGCAAAGTGAGAGGAAAAATCTTTCTTTTACAATTGCAACCATATGGCACAAACTGTATAAAAGATGCAATACATGTAGAGTAAGTTATATACAGTACAATGCATTATATGTAGACAATGCATAATTTGGGTTAAAGTGTGTAACTAGGCAACAGTCAGATCAATGATACCAATCAGAGTGACTGGACAACAATCATGCAATTAAGACTCAATCATGAAACAGATACAAGTAAGCAACAAGACATGATGGTGTGTTCATGGAACAAATTTTACTGTACACCAAGGGGTGTAGTGAGGGTGCCTTCAGCTCCTGGAAGTGCAGTAAAATCTGTTTCTTGTGCACCCCTGGCGTGTCTTATTGCACTTATAAAACAGGATTTTTTTTTTATTTTTTTACATTTGGAAAAAGCATGTTTATATGTAGAAACAATAGATTTACTTGTGTGCATTTATGATAAAATAGTCCTTCCGTCCACTGCAAATGATGTCATTGATGATGTAATTGTATTATTGCCTACTTTCTTCTTCCTGTTTTTTCTCCACTGTTTTTCCCCACATTCAACATATGGAATGTTTATCATGGAATGTTAACCATGGAATACATTGATTCAAAATTCTGCTGTTCCACTGGTAGAATGTTCCTCTCCTAACATACTTTACACATATATAAACACACACACAAAACATATATATATATATAAAATAGTGGATGGGTGACCATCCACAGCAAGGCTGTGTTTCCATCAAGGGAGTTGATGACATTATAGAGACCTGTCAAGAGCGAAGCTCGAGAGGTCTCACTGATGTCATTAACTCCTGAGATGTAAACACAGGCTTAGTTGTGGATGATCGCCCATCCACTGTTTTTTATAGTATATGGTTAGGGCTTATTGTTGATTTTTTTCCTTTTCCAGTGCCTTAGTCACAGCTTTTTTTTTTTTTTTACCTTCTGCATTATTTGTTGTTCCCACTCCCACTTCTCCCCGCTGCCACTCGCTCCGGCTTCTCTCCACTCTCCCTGAATCTGGCTTCTCCCTGCTCTTGCTGACTTTCTGGTACCGACAGTGCTTATATTTAAAACTATTAGAAAAAGAATTAATTTCTGTGACACAAAGCAGTGTGAGGTTACTGTGTCAAAAGCTGGAAGATCCACTTTTCATCACTCGCTTAACTGCGACGCTGTGTTTTCCCTATTTTTTCTCCATTACAGTTAGTTAAGTGAACCAATCAGGAGGCAGTACAAGGCTGAAAAGTTGTTATACTATCGATGTGATGTCAGAACAATAGTACAACAATTTTTTTGACCTTTGAACTGCCCTACAAGAAGATTTGGAAAGCCACTGATTTCTATCAACAATAAGCCCTAACCATATACTATAAAGGCCTCTTCTAGAGCCAAAGACTTAAGTATCTCCCTTTTGAAGGCAGGCAGAAGAGATTTCCCTGATGAACAGGTAAAGACAGAAGGGACATTTTTCATTGTCAGCAAAGAAACAGTTGTAATGAAAATTATAAACAATACTTAATGTTTCTGATTTATGTGCGTACGGAGAGTGTGATGACCAAGGAAACATCATTTAATTAATTTGTTTTATTTTTTATTTTAGTCTTTGGTAAGGCCCACTAGGCACAAGTGCCGGTTTTCAGGGGTGACTTGGGAGCACTGGGCGGTTAAGTGACTTGCTCAGAGTCACACAGTATGCAAGTGGAGGTTGTGAGAATTAAACCCAGGTCTGGTCTGCTGGATGTACCAAGCTCGTTACTCCAACCTCTAGGCTATACTGCCAGCCCACATTTAAGATAGTTTTATTTTTAGGGCCCAGTTGAAGTTTTTGTTTTACAGTGTAAAAATAGCCATGTTTGTGATGGGACTGACTCTGGTTGTAGGGGGACTGATGGAATATAGTTCTGGTTGTAGAAGGACTGAGTTGCTCATTGTGTGATGTGGTTTAGGACCAGGATGACTGTGCATAGAACAGATTTCATGCACGATCACATGATATGTTTTGACCAATGAGACTTCTTTATTTTGGATGCCCATTTTATAATACAAGCTAATTTAGTCAGATTTTGTATTTGCAACTAGAAATACGGTACTGCTGTAAGGTAAAGTCAAGCGGTGGCCTTGATTAATCTCACTGAGCCATTAATAGGCATAAAAGAAGCAGTGAAATATCACCCCTCATTGACTTTAATGGGGCACACACACCCATGCTATTTATTTAAGTGTTTCACCAGGAAAGACATACTGAACTTCGAGAAGCTCATTTCCAGATGTGTCCTTGGGGGAAGGGGGATGGGGCAGTTCAGAGAAATTACATATTTGTATATACAGTAAATATAAGAATACAATTGTTACATAGCAGTTTACAAATAAAATATAATACAGAATCTTACAATAACAGAATTTTAACACAAGACAGTAAGAATTAACAGTTTTGAAGCAGGCTGCAGGAGTAGCAGACACACACAAGCTGTAACAATAAATTTATTGGTCAGGGTGAGGTGGTGGTTTGGGGGATAGTTGGAGAGGAAGGGAGAGAGGGAGGGGGTGGGGGATTGGGAATGAACAGGAATAGGTGGGAGTGAGAGCGGGAAGGGTGGACAGGGGAATAAGGCTGATTAACTAAGGGCAGTTACAGGAGGGAGCTGTGTAAATCTGAAGTAGAGAAAAGGAAGAGAGCGTTTGGAGGAAGCAGAGCAAATGGTTAAAGGAACCGAGTTCCAGAGTTTGGGAAGGTGGAAAGAAAAGGCAGCCTGACCAGTGACAGATTTTCGAGAGGGGAGCAAGAGGGAAGGGCACCCTTCCTGGGCACGTCATCACGTGCCACAGCGTGAGGGCAGAACAACAGGGAAGTGGAAGGGATCGGCTGGCCACCTCATCTGGGCCAGACTACAATCCCTTCCCACCCTCTTCCTGGGCATACATCATTACATGCCTGAGCGTGGGGGTGGGGTAATAGGGAAGTGGAAGGGATCGCCTGGCCACCTCGCCAAGGAAAAACTATGATTCCTTCCTACCCTGTGCAAGCTTCACAATACATTTTTACATATGTGCAGATTCCAGCCATATTGGTCAATGGAAAACAGGAAATGATGGAAGGTTTGATACATTTTATTGGACCAAAAAGTGTCTTGTACAAAGATGGAATTGTACACAAGCTTTCGGGGCCTCACAGGTCCCTTCTTCAGGTGAACAGCACAACTGAGCAACATAATATATATATATATATATATATATATATATTTATTTAGCTTTTGTTAACCAAGTAAGTACACTAGACAAGACATTTGCCTATTTTCAGGTATGCTCGGGACAGTACAGGAAATAAGACAAAGTACAATATGATACACTAAGGCAGTTATACAGAGTCAGGGAAAACAGAAACATAATGTAGTCAGCAGGTACATACAAATGGTCACAACAAATACAACGGATCACCAAGGCTGCGAGCAGCGCATTATATACAGGTCATATACAGAATAAGTCCATTATATACAAATTTTGTACAGTATAAGTCCCCAGAAAAGTGGAGGCACCGCCAGAGCAATACCTAATAGGTAGCGTGTATAAAGTGTGTGCAGGACAGTATCCATGCAGACAGGCAGGACAATAAGACAGGTGCACAGTGCAGGGGACCAAGAGAGATTACGGAGGCCTAGGACAACCACATGCTGAGGAGAGCTTCAAGTGTCTCCACAAGGAGGTTCGGAGGCAAGCTTGAGAGTGGGAGGAGCCCCATCTACTGTGGAGCAATTAAAAAATAGCAGGAAGTGAAACAGGAAAGAGATAAAAGGGGATTTGAGATAAAAAGTCTATATAAGATGCAAAGTAAAGAAATGGGTGAGAGAAAATGGGGAGGTGAGGCTGTTCAGTAGATGAAAGGAAGCTAGAAGGGGAAAACAAAGGACCAGACTGGAACCCAGATAAAAAAAGATCTGAGATCAGAGGTTGGCTTGTAAGGGTAGAATGGACAGGAGATGCACAAGAAATGCATAGAAGTCAAGACATTAGAGAAAACAAAAGACCAATGGTGCTGGAATCTCTTTTTAAAAAATTATGGAAGATCCCGCAACTCATCATCCGAAATGGCAACTCTGCAACATGAAGAAAAATGAAGCCAAACCTGACAGTGACATCTACTTCCTAAATGCATGCAAAACACGGAACATTATACCTAAACGTTCATCACCTTCAGGAATTGAACACATTCTGTGTCTTTGATCTACAGTAACAACGGTTTACTGGTCCCCAGTAGTTTGCCATTTCCTGTGAATTTGACTATTTTTCATCATTCGACTCCTGGTACCTTGGACAAGATTACTATATTACATATCCCTGAACATAACTAGCTGCATGGTTTAATATTACTACATCAAGAATGCAATCTAACCCCATGAGCGGGCCAGGGTATACCATGCCAAAGGGAAATGGCTTGAAACTTGCTACGATGAATATCTGTAGCCCAGTTCCAAAGATGCCTCAACTGCAGGCATGGGCCGCCCTACATAACCATGATATACTTTGCCTGACTGAGATCTGGCTATCCACCCGGGTCAGGGATAATGAGACAGTGCTCCCAGGTTACAATACTTTTAGATGTGATAGGAATGGGAAAAGAGGTGACGGCTGTCTCATTTATTTATAGAACACCCTACAAGGCGTTGTGCTCCCCATCACAACCTGCAGCATTGACCATGAGCTCCTTGTAGTTAGAATCAATTTTGGAGAACATAAAAAATCTCTGGTCATTGCATGCGTCTACCTCCTGCGGAAAATGGCCAAAGATGGTCTAATTAAACTACTAGGGTCCTTGGCTGGCGTTAACAACAACTGTGAGTTCATCGTGACTGGGGACCGACATCATTTGGCTCAGTAATGAATCGACCAACCAGAAGGATACCATAGCCAGCTCCCTCCTCATGCAATTAGTCATGGAGCCTACTAGAATGAACCATAAGACTGGTAAGCACACGCTCCAGGACTGGCTCCTTGCAAGCTCACCTGACTGGATTACCAGTGTCTTGGTACTACCGGATTCACTAAGCGACCACTCCCCTATCACCTGTCTGTGGTCCAATAAATTCAAAAAAGCACCACCTGTCTTTGTGAAAAGCAGAATTCTCAGGAAAGGGCAGCTCTCAGACTTCAAGGAGGCGCTTTCTCAGATTGATTGGTCTCCCCTTAAGGTACTGCATGAACTTGACATAACACTCCAGTACTTTATTGATCACTTTAATAGCATGTGTGACAGATTTGCTCTGTTAAAAAAAATAAAAACACGTGGCCATAACAATGGGTGGATTACTAGTGACCTTCTAGATCACATGAGGGCAAGGGACAACCTTTGGTGTCAAGCCAGGACCTCTGGTAAGCCCAGTGACCTCCAAAGATACAGGGCAGCCAGACACAAATGCACACATCTCATCACGAATGCTAAGGCTAATTTCTACAAGGATCAATTGGAAAGAACCTGGGGTGATGGGAGGCAGTTTTGGGACAATGTAAAGGCACTCACAGGGAAGGATGACAAAACACAGCCATCACTGCTAAACATTAATGGCACAAATACCATGGACCCCCACATCACTGCCAAAGAGTTCAACTCCACCTTCACGGATCTTAGCTCTGTTCTACCAGTGGAATACCTCAAGCCTATCAAAGCTGATAACAGACGCCCACCGGACATCAACTCGCACCCTCAATTTTACTTCAAGAGAGTCACTGTCAAAGAAGCAGTGAGTTATGTTAAAAAGGTCCTGGGGAAAGCCAGAATGGAGTCTGACAACATTGACATGAAACTGCTGGCGCTGGCAATCAATGATGTCATCGCTCCCATCACTACGATTTTCAATAAATCCCTCCAGCTCCCCAAATTCCCTTCTCCTTGGAAACAAGCACTGGTGACCCCAGTGCATCAAGGAGGTGATAGGTCACTGACCGCAAACTACAGGCCCATCACTATCCTCTTCCCCCCTCTCTAAAGCACTGGAAAGGATTGTGGCAGACCAATTTTCTGACTATATTCACAAATACCAGCTGCAATATCCCCAGCAGCACAGCTTTGGGAAACTCCACAGCACAGACACTCCACTGGTGGATTTCACCGAATATGTCCAGAAGGCATTGGAAGAGGGAAAACTGGTTGGGTCCATCTTTATTGACCTAACAAAGGCATTCAACACAGTCTGCCACAAACTCCTCTTATGTCAACTGCATGCCCTTGGTGTTTCCCCCAAATGCCGCTCTATGGTTCCAGGACTACTTAACCTCCCGGTCTCAAAGGGTCAAGATAGGTCACTCCGTATCTGCATCCAAGGAAGTCTCACTAGGGGTGCCTCAAGGGTCCATCTTGGGTCCACTGCTCTTCAGCATGTTCCTGAATGACCTACCCCATGCCTGCACTAGCAAAGTCATTCTATACGCCGATGATGCTGTCCTACTTAGCTGTCACTCTCATATAGAGCACCTAGAGGCCAAGCTACAATCATCCTTCCAGCAACTGAAGACCTGGTTCTACTCCCAAAGGTTATTACTAAACTACAAACAAAACAAGACAATGCTCCTCTCTAGCCCCCAACCAAAAAGGAGAAGCCCAGAACTAACAATCACAAATCACCTGACTGCCCCACTGGAACAGGTTCACTCCTTCAAGTACCTGGGTGTCACTGTGGATGATACCCTCTCATATGTTCAGCACATAGACATGGTGGTGAAAGCTGTGAACACTAAATTAGGAATCCTGTTTAGGCACAAGAAAAGCCCAACTGCTGACGCCCTCTGGCTCTCAGTCTCCGTCCTTTCCCTGGTCGACTACGGGCTGGTGGTTTACCGCAATGCCACTGATATGGCCCTCAAAAGGGTTGCCACTGCCCTTAACAAGGCTTGCAGACTATTGCTGAATGCTAACTGCTTCATGTACACTTGTACCCTGTATGATCTGGTCTGGCCCACATACTACCGCTTCAATCCAGAATCAGACAGCAAACTTGCCTGCTAGGGAGAAAGGCCATGCTCTCCCTAACCCCTACCTGCATTGCAGACCTGGTAAAGGAAGCAAGCTCCAAATACAACACATGAAGAAATGTGACAACACAGCCTAATGTCCCACTTCATAGAACTTCCCTAGGACAAAGATCCTTCATGTACCGAGCTCCACTATGGCTAAATGAGATCCCTGCTGCAGCTCTTAATACAACAAATGTTCGGTCCTTTAAAAGAGAACTGAAGCAATACCTGCTTAGCTCAATCGCCTGCGACTGCCTTACCTGAATCCATATCTTCCAGAAGGATACCCCCCTCCAAACACCTCTGGCTCCCTTACCTGAGTCCATGTCCTCAATCCGGATACCCCCCTCGTCTGTCTGAGTTTTTCTTTTGTTTTACCTACCCTGGACCCCCATCTGCCATCCCTTGCCACCCCCTCTCTAGCTCCTCCCTCCATACTTCCCCAACACCTCCCTTTCCACCCATTCTCCCATAAATATTCTCCTTCTCCCAATCCTTTCTCTCTATCTCCCTCCTCTCTCTCTCCCCTTCTCTCTCTCTTGTTAATCTACCCCTCGTTTGCAATCTCCCCCCTTTCTTTCTCCTACCCTTTCCGATACTCTACCTTGACAGGCCCCCTTGGGGTGGCTATGCCATATGTTGCTAACTGGGAATCTCCTCCCGCTGTTTAATTTCAGTTGTCTAGGTTACTCAAATGTATTATTTATCTATTTTCTGTATTACATAGCAATTTTATGTTTTGTGTTAACTGTCAAGTTTTTGTTATGTTTTTGTTATGTCTCTGCTATTTTACATCCTGACATGGAACCTTGGTAAAAGAGTGTATACTCAAAGGTTGTATCCGAATTACCAAATAAAAGGGACTTTGGATTTACAACCCACTGCAAACTACATACAATTCAAGGTATGCAGAACAACTTTGTTGTAGGACATCTGAGAAACTCAGGAATCGCCTTATTCATCAGATATATGTTTGAAAATCTCACCTTAAAAATACATTTTCTGAACTTTCACACACCCTTCAAGGAAACAATGATGATGCAGTACCAGGATTAAGCTGTGATCTCCAAACACATTACCAAAAAGCTCTCCAGGCAGCCGTATCACAGGAGAGGAGGAAACTCAGAACTACAAAACAGCAGCTACAACATCTTGACTCATCCAGAGGAAGTAAACCACAACACTAACATTGTGGAACAAGATAATACACTACAACAACTACCAGTAATTAACCTAATAAAGGACGTACACAGGCTGAAACATCTGTATTATCCAGGGGCTCAACTTTCTGCACCACACAGGAATTTGATAACATTAAATTCTGTGGTGAGAATAATTTTTTAGATTGCTTCGTCTAAAAGAAAATTTAATTGATAAAAACAACACATTACGACAGCACAAAGAAAACATCACACTGGATCAAAGCGGACGCAACCCCAAGTTGGATGCCTACATCGACTACTTCCGTGGAAGAATGAACTGCCAAATCCTTAGCAAACAGCAGAAACTCCTGTATAATATAACGCCACTTGAAAAGAAGGCAATACAAACTCTGAAAAACAACTATAACATTGTAATAAAACAAGCTGACAAGGGTGGAGCTGTGGTTGTGATGAACACAGAAGATTAAAGAGGCATACAGACAGCTGTCAGATGCAGCTTATTATAGAGAACTCACAGAAGATCCTACTGTACAATATATAGAAGAACTCAAACAATTCATCATGTCTCTTCCCAAACTACATCCAAGAACAATTAAAAATACTAATTCCAAACAAACCTACTCCAGGGACATTCTATATGCTACCCAAAATACATGAACCAGGGAATCCAGGACGCCCCATCATCTCTGGTATTGGCACTCTCACTGAAAACATTTTAGGACTCATTGAATCCATTTTGAAACCACTAGTAAGAGCTACTAGCAGTTTTATTCAGGAAACAAACAAACTGGACAACTGTCACCGAACACTATCCTAGCCACAATGGATGTCACTGCCCTGCACAGTAATATCCCACATGAAAATGGCATAGCAACATGTCAACATTTTTAAAAGGAATTGAACACATCTGCAGGAGATATTTCAGAAACCACCATCAGCGCCCTAGTAAAATTCATTTTGAAACACAACTTCACCTTTAATGGCAAGTACTTTTTACAGATCATGGGGACAGCCATGGGCACCAAAATATGCCAATCCCTTTATGGACGATTTAGAGGAGGATTTTTTTAAACACCACCCCTATAAGCCATCTCTCTACCTCCATTATACTGATGACATATTCTTAATCTGGACAGAAGGTGAAGACTCTCTCAAAAATTTTTAACAACTTTCATCACTCTATAAATCTCACTATTGAATACTCAACCATCAGCATACCTTTTCTTGACACCACAGTCAGTATCACCAAAAATGGACATATACAAACAGTTCTTTACAGAAAATACACTGACAGACACCGCTACCAGCATAATTCCAGCTTCCACCCAAAACATACCAAAACAAATCTGTAATCTACAGTCAGACAATTCAATACCATAGAATCTGCTCAGATGAGAGAACAAGAGACAGACAGCTCTCCACACTTCAGAAGTCCCTAATTCAGCAGGGCCACTCTCCAAGACAAGTTGATAGAACATTTGAATGTGCCATACAAATACCATAAGACAATCTGCTGGAATACAGGCAAAAAACATCAAACTGACCGCACACCCCTAGTGGTCACTTACAGCCCTATGCTAAACCTCCTTCAGCAAATTATTAAAGAACTGCAACCCATGCTGAGAGAAGATGGAACACTGAAGGGCATCTTCCCTGAACCACCTGTCATTGCCTATAAGCAGCCCCCCCCCCAGCCTCTCGAACATAATAATTCATAACAAACTCCCAGCGGACCATAATAACCAAGAAACAAGAGGGACAACACCATGCAACATGGCAAGATGTAAGACCTGCACCCACATATACACACAGACCACCATTAAGACAAGCCAGAACAACATAATACAAATTAATGGATCCTACACGTCAATCCAGAAATGTGTACCTAATTCAGTGCAAGAAGTGCACTAATGGATGCTATATTGGGGGGAAACTAATAAAACACTGAAAACCAGGATGAATCACCACTGTCACACAATAGTAAACCAGGTTATCAGCACTCCAGTAGTAAACCATTTTTCACAAACAGATCACTCTCTCCTGGATTTAGCTGTCTTGATACTAAGAGGCAACTTCAAAAACACACAGGACAGAAGGACAAGGGAATTGAAATATATTAAACAATTTAAATCTAACATTACTGGACTGAATCGGGACATTGGATTCATGACACACTATGGTCAACTGTAATTCTCTTTTTATTGTGGACTAAATTATGACATTATTTTTCATACTTTGGTTCTGTATTTTTCTCGTTATTGTTTTTTTCTTAGTTCCTGACTAATTTTTTTTTTTTTTTGCCTGTACTTTACTTCTAAATACCTTTCCTACTTCTCCATACCTTTCCTACAAACTCTTCAGCTCAGTCCTGTCAACTCCCTGATTGTTTTCACTACCTCACACCATTTTATCTGGGCCTTTGTTCTTTTGTTTCCCTAGTCTAATGCCTTGACTTCTATGCATTTTGTAGGCATCTCCTGTCCATTCTACCCTTACAAGCCAACCTCTGATCTCAGATCTTTTTTATTTGTGTTCCTGTCTGGCCCTTAGTTTTCCCCTTCTAGCTTCCTTTCATCTCCTACTGACCAGTCCCCCCTCCCCATTTTCTCTCACCCATTTCTTTACTTTGCATCTTCTATAAACTTTTTATGTCAAATCCCCTTTTATCTCTTTCCTACTTCACTTCCTGTTATGTTTTATGTAACCCCTAGATGGCGCTATCCCAGGGGCTACTACCCCTGCTTGATTTGCCACTAACAGGTTGAGGGGCCTGGATCCAATGGCGGGTGCCTCCACCCAGAGGTCAGGGTTTGCAATAGTTAAACTAACTTGGTCACAGCCCTCTGGGACACTGCAACCCCCCTTTCTTCCCACTAGTGGCCCACACAATATATCAGAATTACCTTCACAGTATACACTTACCCCCAGGTCTGGTTCCGGCACTGGGACCTCCTGTGAAATGAGATACAGACAATCACAGTACAGTACTTTAACATAGACAAATACCTCAGGCAGTATAACTTTGCTGAAACAAGCAGCTCTGATTTGTTTAGGGGGATATAACAAGGACAGGGGAAATCAGGTTAATTAGCTTATCACTCTAATAATCTACCTATGGCTCTGTGCACAGGCCTATCCTATCAGTTACTGTCCCTGGGTACCCAAGCCCAGTGGCTAGTCCAAACCGTGGCAGCTGGTAGGGCCCTTTCACACAGAGAAAAGGAGAATTAAACAGTCAGCAGTACAGTAATTCCATTTGGATTTAATGTGGCAATTCAACAGGGAGCGACCCAATTAGTACTCACGACCTCCAAATAAGATAGGGTCCTTCAATGTCAGCAGGGCTCACTTGAGGTACACAAACCTCTTCACACATCCATATAAAAGAAAGCACTATACCAGGCAGGCTGCATCTGTATCCCGATCGCAATTACTGCACAATACCCGGAGAACACACAGCAGATTCAGTTCCTGACAGACCAGTGCAATTTTCAGCAATTCCTCCAGTCTTCTACAGGGTGAGCCTGGTTTCTACTCTTAGAGATCCTTTGATTCTTTTCACAGGGCAGTTCAGTCCTAACAAGCTGTTACACAAGCTGCAGACCGGAACTCTGGGCCTTACACGTTTTTTGACTAAAACTGCACACTGAAAAAGCACAGGGCTCCTTCCTTCTTCACTGCCAAAGCTCAACTGAAACTCCAACCGACAAAACCGGGCACTTCCTTTGAGTTCCTCCCAGTTCTTGACTGGATTGGCTGTCACTCACAATAGACTGCTGCTGTTGGTCCAAAAAGGCACTGAAGTCTAAACTACATCTCCCAGAGTCACTGCCCATACAATCCTCTTGTGGCTGGCTCATATTATGAGTCCAAGTTCTGATTCGTCCAAGGCACCATTTTAGAGCTAGCTTACCCCACACTGATTGGTCCAGTTCAGCAGTTCAAAACTAGAATGGGGAACTAGCAGACACAGTTCTGACTGCAAAGAAAGCAGGTTAGACAAACTGTATGTAACCCCTAGATGGCGCTATCCCAGGGGCTACTACCCCTGCCTGATTTGCCACTAACAGGTTGAGGGGCCTGGATCTAATGGCGGGTGCCTCCACCCAGAGGTCAGGGTTTGCAATAGTTAAACTAACTTGGTCACAGCCCTCTGGGACACTGCAACCCCCCTTTCTTCCCACTAGTGGCCCACACAATATATCAGAATTACCTTCACAGTATACACTTACCCCCAGGTCTGGTTCCGGCACTGGGACCTCCTGTGAAATGAGATACAGTGCAACAATCACAGTACAGTACTTTAACATAGACAAATACCTCAGGCAGTATAACTTTGCTGAAACAAGCAGCTCTGATTTATTTAGGGGGATATAACAAGGACAGGGGGAAATCAGGTTAATTAGCTTATCACTCTAATAATCTACCTATGGCTCTGTGCACAGGCCTATCCCTATCAGTTACTGTCCTGGGTACCCAAGCCCTAGTGGCTAGTCAAACCGTGGCAGCTGGTAGGGGCCCTTTCACACAGAAAGGAGAATTAAACAGTCAGCAGTACAGTAATTCCATTTGGATTTAATGTGGCAATTCAACAGGGAGGCGACCCTGAATTAGTACTCACGACCTCCAAATAAGATAGGGTCCTTCAATGTCAGCAGGGCTCACTTGAGGTACACAAACCTCTTCACACATCCATATAAAAGAAAGCACTATACCAGGCAGGCTGCATCTGTATCCCGATCGCAATTACTGCACAATACCGGGAGAACACACAGCAGATTCAGTTCCTGACAGACCGAGTGCAATTTTCAGCAATTCCTCCAGTCTTCTACAGGGTGAGCCTGGTTTCTACTCTTCAGAGATCCTTTGATTCTTTTCACAGGACGGATTCAGTCCTAACAAGCTGTTACACAAGCTGCAGACCGGAACTCTGGGCCTTACACACGTTTTTGACTAAAACTGCACACTGAAAAAGCACAGGGCTCCTTCCTTCTTCACTGCCAAAGCTCAACTGAAACTCCAACCGACAAAACCGGGCACTTCCTTTGAGTTCCTCCCAGTTCTTGACTGGATTGGCTGTCACTCACAATAGACTGCTGCTGTTGGTCCAAAAAGGCACTGAAGTCTAAACTACATCTCCCAGAGTCACTGCCCATACAATCCTCTTGTGGCTGGCTCAGATTATGAGTCCAAGTTCTGATTCGTCCAAGGCACCATTTTAGAGCTAGCTTACCCCACACTGATTGGTCCAGTTCAGCAGTTCAAAACTAGAATGGGGAACTAGCAGACACAGTTCTGACTGCAAAGAAAGCAGGTTAGACAAACTGTAATTTCATTATTACTCTAAATAATTTCTGGCAAACAGTTACATCTTTCAGATAGGTTCCTTTGCACTCCTAGTGACTGCAAAATGGAGTGAATTGGCAGCAGCTTGAGTGGTACTCAATCAAAGAAACACACAGTCCCCATACAAACTAATTATGTCTGCAAGCAGACAGCTCTTAAAGAGACAGTACCAGAGGTTCTAAAACACTCACTGATAAATGGCTTAAATGCCAAACACCATTCAGGCTTGGAGCATTCAAGCAAGCTCCTGGAAGTCTTTTGGGAACCCCCATTTTCAGGGGGGTTACACCTAAATTGCTCCACAGTAGATATATATATATATATATATATATATATATCTATACTGCTTATGTTGCTCAGTTATGCTATTCACCTGAAGAAGGGACCTGTGAGGCCCTGAAAGCTTATGAACAATTCCATCTTTATACAACACTCCTGTTGGTCCAATAAAAGGTATCAAACCTTCCACCATTTCCTGACATATGTGCAGAGAAACTTTCACTGACCTATGCTTCCAGACTATGAAAGTAATTCATAGATCTTGGAAAAATCCTTTAATTGCTAACTACTGTGTTCATAAGACAACCTTCTCACACTAATGGCTGCAACAGGCACCACCAAGTAATAGACCCCAGTTACATTTAACATAACAAACACAGGAACCTCCAGGATGAAACGGATTGCTGATGGAAAGGGATAAACAATTAGAAAACAAGCATCTGTCAATGCAGAATGTTTGCCACTTGCATTGCTGTTTTACTGGGGCCTGCTTGTACACATTTTTACCTATATATTAACCCAAGACAGACCAGATTACACAGTGTCACACAGAGTTCTTGCTCAGTAAAACCAACTAATGTACCGGAAGCGTCAGGAAGGACAGGAACGAGTGAGATGAGCATTACTGCTGCAGAGCCAGAAAGTGGGTCCAGTGCTGGTGGAGCTGAGCAGCTGCAGCATGAGGTTTCGGGAACCCCCCCAATATCCCCCCTCACTTGTGAGATGTCGGGGCTAGAGGCAGGTAATGGGGACAGAAACTCAGCAACTCTATCCCAGGTGAAAGAGAACGTAAAGGGGGTGAGAGTGGGATAACCTGTCAGAGTCAAGAAACCCAGGGAAGAGGTCAGGTGATTAAAGTAATAAGTGTCACTGTTTTCACTATTGGTCTCCTCAATGAAGCTGTGTTTTTTGGCAGCACTGATGGCTGTATCATGTTCAGCCATTTCAGAAGAGTGCAAACATCAGAAATAGTAGCTCTCTCCCGTGATCTTCCGAAATGAAGCTCAGCTGGTTGGTGGGTGGTGTCATGCAGATGAAGGAAGGCAACCACTACCTCTTTTCAAATACACACAATTTCCACCCATCAACCAGCACAGCAACATCGTGATTAGCCTTGCTGATCAGTGGACTGTCACGGTCCAGCTCACTGAGCTTGACACATCTTGAAATCCAGTAGCACAGCAAAATGTTCACTTTGTACAAAGGCAAACATTGTCCAGGACCATCTTGAAAATGAGCTTGCTCAATGATGTAATGTGCCTGGTTAAATAAAGTTCGATTGATTGATTTGATTTAAAAAAAATCAGAGGCAAATGATCAAAATCAGGAACAAATCATAAAAAATAGTAATGTCAGCTGAAAAAGCCTCCTATACTGTGTGGCTTAATAAGAAATGCATTTTATGATGGAGAACTGGACTGTAACAATAATCATGGCACTCTTTTATGCCTTGAATCCCTACTTTTCAGTGACAGAAATGAACATTTTTACTTGAGTACAGAAGGAATTCTTGCACCAAAATCAAGGGCATCCACGGATATCAGGGGCAGTTGAGGAATGGAACTCAGCAAAAAAATGGAAACTTGTCATGAGGTGCAGAAACACCAGTAAACACATTTCCTTAGGCCACCTTGTCTCGCACTGCTCTGCCTCCTGCCAGGTGCCTGCTACCCAGTTCGTGTCAAGACTTCATTATACTGCCCTGCCTAGGGTCTCATGCCACTTAGCCTCCCACCTGGAGCGTGCTGTCCCTAGTGTTGTGGCAAGACTTCATTTATGTCCCTTGATATAGCTGGCTTCTGCCACAGTTGTGCGAGGATTGTGACTTCTGGCCCTTTTATCATCCATGCCTCTGACCCCATACTTGACAGTCAACTCTCCCAGTGCTTCCTATTAGCAGCTCAGGACATTCAAAATCATTAATTTTTACTCATTCTCTTAAATGATTTCAATCCTGATGGGGTTGCTGAGAGCTATACTCATCATGTCACTGGCTGAAAAAGCAGTCACCATGGAGCTCTCTAGGTGGCTGGTCTTGTAGCCTGATGGAGCCACACATTACCCTCTCAAGTGAGTAAGCACATCGCTCTCTCTCACGCTCTCTCTCCTTTCAATCACTTCAGATGTGATCAGGGATGTTGCAGAGACGGTGTGCTGCTGTCACTCACACAGCAGCACCAGTCTAGTAGGAAGGCTGATGGAGAGCATGTTGAAGTTTCTAGCCTCTCACTAAATAAACTAGCTCACCAACCAACCTCAATAGTACAGAAGCCACTGACTGTTTGCAAACAAAGACAGGAGCTGTAGCACCTCTTACCGGGATGTTGCAAATGGAAGCCCAACTAGCAGCTCGGACTCGGAGACCGCATCCAACTGCATTTTGTATGCATGTACGAGGTACCGTTCACTGCATTCTGATCCAGCCCCAACAAGAGACAATAGCCTTCAAGCTTTGATATTGCAATGGGATCGCTATTGAAGAACGTCAAACAGCAATAATTATTTAATCCCATCGGCTTGCCCCATTAAGCTAAAAGTGACTGTGGCAAGAGGAGGGTGGATTCATACAGCTCACCTGAGATTTTGCACAGAATTAAGAGCCATAATCTTTTTGATGGTTCAATTAGTATTCACGGCGTCCTCACTGACCCCCCCGAATGGTGGTGCTGTTTGCTTCCATCTAGCTGATACATTGTGAGAGAGGCTGGTGAAAATCCGGAGCCTATTTATTTATTTATTAACGAGATTTACCAGATAAGCATACTGAGTGGGAAATCCACTCGTTTCCAGATGTGACCTGGGTGTTACACAACATAACAGTGCTAACATTAAATTTGGAACAGTAGGAATTGTAGCCGTGAAAACAAATGCATAAAGTACATACTTAGGTACAACAGGCTCATACATGGGTGAGAGAAAGTCCAAAGGTGTTACAGTCAGGATATTATGCATTACAGTTTTGTTCACTTAGTGCATACAAACAATGGGGACAGAGAAGATAAGCATATGTAGCAGTGAGTCAGAGAGAGAGGGTGTAGGAGACAGGGGCAGAAAAGGATAGTATAGTTGTTTGCTTGTTACCCCATTAAGTACCAGATAAACTCTTTGGTTTAGCCGTTCTGACCTGAGGGTAACAGTTGCAAGTGTCAGAGAAATGGGCCTGAAGAAGAGTGGTCAAGGTCCTAGGGGTGGAGGTGGACTACCTGATTGCACCTGGGAGGTTATTCCAGAGAGTGGGCAGCCTGTATTTGAAAGCCAATTGGCCTTTCGCGGTGCGCATGAAAGGGATATGAAGTAGTTTTGTATCAGAACCCTGCAAAGAGTAAGCGGGGAGGGTTGCGTTGTTAGAGCAGAACTGAGATAGGAGGGGAGGGAGTTTGACCAGTGCTTCGCTACAAGATTTGCGCAGTGGAGCCGTTGCCTGGTGTGCAGCGATGGGAGGCCTAGTGCGGCATATAGGTGACAGTGGTGGGTGGTAGGGGGGCATTCTAGGATAAGGCAACAGAAGGAATGAAGAAGGGGGTCCAGGGCGGCTAGGGTGGATGGAGAGGCTGCTCCGTAGACCACGTCACCATAGTTGAAAATTGGGAGAATCGCTTTGTGTACAAGCTCTCTTCTGATTGGGGTGGTTAGACACCCTTTGTTGCGGTAAAGGGCACCTAGGTTTGGGTGAAGTTTTTTCTGTAGGGAATCTATGTGGACAGAGAAGTCCAAGTGACTATCCAGCCATACCCCCAGGTACTTAAAGGAGGTGCAGGATTCTAGGCTGGTTCCATCCAGTGTTTGGAAGGAGGGTTGTGCGGCTAGCCTGGAGATTCTGGGCTGTGTGCCGAATGTTATGGATATGTCTTCTTGGCATTTAGGACAAGTTGGTTTGAGCTAAGCCACATTTGGACAGCGTTAAAATCCTGCCGGAGGCGTAAAGGACGGTGTTGTCCGTGTACATTTGAATAGCTGAGTTAGGGCAGGATTGTGGGAGGTCATTTAGGAAAATTGAGAAAAGAACTGGTCCCAGGACAGAGCCCTGGTGGACCCCCTATATTGACTGGGAGCGAAGGGGATACTTGGGTACCGATTTTGACTGATTGTTTCCTACCAGTGAGATAGTCATGGAACCACCTGATGGCTAGATTGGATAGGCCAGCATCTTGCAGTTTGGCGATGAGCTTGGGGTGGGAAACGGTATCGAATGCTTTTGCCAGGTCAATGAATATGGCAGAGGTGATGAACCCTTTATCCATACCTGAGGCAATATCATTGGTGAGTCTAAGGAGTGCGGTTATGGTGGAGTGCGATTTCCTGAAGCCTGATTGGAAGGGGGTGAAGAAGGAGGTGGTGTCAAGAAATTTTGTGATTTGAGTGAGGGCTATTTTTTCTTGTAGTTCGGCCAGGGTGGGGAGGAGGGAGATTGGGCGGTAGTTCCCTGGATCTGTTGAGTTTCCTCCTTTTGGCAATGGTATGACTAGAGCCTCCTTCCAGGCTGTAGTTATTTGTGCTGAGGAGAAGGAGCGGTTTAGGAGATCAGCGAGGGGAGCAGAAATGGCAGGGGCAGATAGGTATAAGAGTTTGGTGTCCATGCCAAGTGGGCATTTACCCTTGTTGGGGTCAAGGGAAGAGGCGGCTTGAACTTCAGGTGGGAGACTGGTTTGAAGGAGAATTTGGTGGATGGGGGGAGGGGGCTGTGCGCGAGGGGTTCAGGTGCGGGTGGTAGGGTTGACGTATTTGGGAGTAGGGATTTGGCGCAGTTGGTGAAAAAGTGGTTGAAAGTAGAGGCAACTTCACATGGTTTGGATATGTTTCTGCCCTGGATGGTGAGGGTAGGGGTGGGTGGCTGTATGGGGGTAGTGAGCAGGGTTTTAACAGATTTCCAGAAATTGGAAGGGTGGTTAAGATTGGAAGAGAGGGCATCATGGAAGAAATGCTTTTTTGCCTGCCTTATGGCTTTGGTACAGTTGTTGCGGAGGGTGCGGTACTGTTGCCATGAGGCGGTGGAGCCTGTTTTCCTATGGTTTTTCCAGGCCTGGTCCCTGGCACGACAATTGGCGCTAATGATGGCAGAGACCCAGGGGAGGTGGGATATCCTTACCCTTTTGATTCTCATAGGGGGCGTGGAAATCCCACACCGTGAGAAATTGCTGTCTGAACATGTCAAACGCTTGATCCAGGGTGGGTGCCAGCTGGACGAACGACCAGTTGGCAGAGGCGAGATCATTTAGCAGGGTGGAGAGGCAGAGGGACCTGTAAGACCGAGAGCTGATTGACCTGGGTGGTAGGCTATTTGAGGGTCTGTGCACTTTTCTGTTTATGGTATCGGGTGTGTCGCCACTGAGTCAGGTAGCAGGCCGGGCCGAGACCCCTGTGTGATGGGTTGTGACAGCCCAATCCAGGAGGGAGTGATTTTGGGATTTGGTGTTAAGGCGAGGGTCTCGATAATCTGCTGTGAGAGGTTAAGGCTTTGACCCTGCTGCTGAGTTTTGAGCAGCCTTTGTCCAGCCAGTTGTAGTTAAAATCTCAGAGGATGTAGAGCTCTCCAGCAGCGGCCAGGTTTTTGAAAGTGGCTAGGAGGTCAGTAATGTTATTTGCTGGGGTTGTAGGGGCGCAGTATAACCCCTGCCATGCAGGGGTGGTATCCGGCAGGACAAGTTTGATCATCCTGGTTTCGATAAGTGGGGGGCATGGGAGCTGGACAGGGGTGAATTGTAGTGAGTTGGATATAAACATGGCAATGCCCCCACCTTTCTTATTGCCTGCTGTCGCCTGAGGACTGTATGGCGGGCATGGCTACTTCCGAGTCATTGTGCTGGTGTTTCAACCAAGTTTCGGACACAACGCAGATGTCAGGTTTGAGTGTATGTGTGGTGACTTGCAGCTCCGGGACTTTATTCAGAAGGCTGCGGATATTGAGATGCATTATGCTAAGCCCCTTAGGTAGTTTTAGATGGGCAGGGTGGGTCTGCGGTCCAGGGTTAGTTTCAACGTTGCCTGCCAGTAGGAGCATCAGGGTAAGGTATTGTAGGGCAGTAGACCATCTGTTTTTTGCTTTGGTTTTATGGAAATGACGAGACAGGGAAGTGGGAGAGGTAACCTTAGCAAGTCTGCTCAGGGCATCCAGACGTGGGGCGAAGGAAGGTGGGGAGATGGAGGGGCATGTAACCCATCCTGGGTGCAGTTTTTGTGTAGAGCACTCTTGGGAGGTATTTAAGGGGCGGGGGATTGAGACATAGCTTTAAGATAATAGGGACAGGTCGTTTTGGGGAAGCGTGGATGGTGGGAGTGACACGAGTGGAGTGGCCAAAGTAAACAGCAGCATGCTTTTTTTTTTTTTACTTCGATAAGGAGATCAGGCTGAGAAAAACGCTAGTGGCCACTACTGGTGGGATCTTATAACCTGCAGACCAGAAAGAGGGCTGATAGGTTTTAGAGCACCACCTGACCTCACTGATTCCTATAAATGCGGTGTCGACCAAGGGTGGTGGTGGGGGCGGCGGGGCAAGACCTCTGCAGCAGCACAGAAGATCCTGGTGCAAGGCCAACGGCTTATAGATGGAGTGGCACCAGGTAGGATAATTTGCCACAGTTACCTGGGTGATTCGGTAGCAGCACTCTCCGGGGGTCCTTCTTGTCCGGCTAATGGGAGGTTGCTGGAGTCCCTCAGGACCTCGTGGGGATGGCTGGGGGAGGCGGCAGTCCCTAGCCTCACGCGGACCCGCTGTGAGGAGAAAAACGACAGTTAAGAACTTATTTATAGAGCAACTTGTAATTTGATCTAGGCAGCAGCTTGCGAAGTTAAAACAGTGAGCGGTATCACAGGCCGCCGTACGTTGGACTCAGGAGCTTGGTACAAGGGTAATTTGACCCCGCAAGTGGAGACTTATTAATTCTTGTGTCTCCTGTCCCTAAGTTAAAAGCTCCAGCTAAAAATTGATTTGGAGACCCTGTATTTGTACTGGACTCCCTTGCGGTAGTGACCCCGGGGGCAGGGGTAACTAAAGAATGGCTCAGGCCCTTGCCAGAGGGTCGGCTCTGAGTAGATTAAGCCCACGCTGCTGTGAGCTTGCTGGACGAACACGCCAATAGCAGTCAGGGCCGCGAAAGTGGTCATGATCTGCAGAAACACCACTCAGCTGGTTCCTAGGTAGTATCATGCAGAAGGAGGAGTTCAGTCGCTGTCTGATAGGCGCAGCTACCTCTTTTCAACTACACAAAGTTTCCGCTCTTTAGCTGGCAGAGCAGCGTCATGATCAGCCTCGCTGATCACTGGACTGCCATGGTTGAGCCCATTGCTGCTTGCCTTGATCTGCACCAGACCTGGCAGTGATATCTCTGAAATCCAGTATCACAGCAATATGATTGCTTTGCGCAAGGGTGAACATAAAAAGGCAAACCTGGGGGCATGGCTTGCGCTCCATTGTGGATGACAGCCTAAACCATCAGCTCCCGATAGTTGGGGAAATTTTCGGACCTCCACGTGCACCACAAAGGAATACAGCAATAAAAATTAAGCGCTGAATGGCTGGAGCGACTCACAGTACATTTGTGGACTAAAATCGGGCCAGAGTTCCTAAGCGGTGGTGATACATTGACTCTCTGTTGGCTGTCTGCACAACAAAATAAATCTACAATGGCTGAAAAAGTACAGCAGGCCACAGGAGCTGTTGTGGCGCTGGACAGCCCTAAATTAATGGACATGTTTGATACTCTTGTGCAGAGAATGTCTGAGGAGACTGTAGCCTGTAACGCCACCACTCTGGCTATACATCAGCTAGAAACATGTATTTTCCACACTGAGCGGCAAGTGACTGCAAACAAAGCCGCTGTGGGGGATCACTCTCTAATGAAAGAACAAAATCACACCATTCAGCTCTTAGCAGCAAAAGTGAATGACCTTGAGAATCGGAGCCAACGGAATAATCTCCAGATTCTCTGGGTACTAGAGGGGGCTGAAAAAGGGCATACAGTGGACTTTTTGTATGAAGTGCTCACGAGGATCTTGCGGCAGGAGTTACCGCCTGGCTTCACTATCGAGCGTGCACATCGCACACTCAGGGTGGCACCTAAACATGGTGATCGCCTCAGCCGATGCTTCCTCGCATCCTAAACTATGCTGACAAGGACTGGGTTTTAACAAGGGCAAGGGATCGTGGGCAGCTCAGCTGGAATGGTCATCGCATCCTGATATTTCAGGATTACTCCCGAGACCTGGCCATGCAGAGGAAAGAGAACACACCATTGCGAAACAAGCTGCATGATCTATGCATCCCCTTCTCCCTTCGATACCCAGCCACGATGCGGCTGGTGGTTATCGGTTCCCCACTTTTGTTTTCTATAACAGAACCTTGCAAGATTATATGGCTAGGACATGACTGGAGCAAAGAACCCCCGGTGATGCCTGTCGAGCAGGCATAGCACCTCAGCCAGCCTAAGCATGGTGATCGCCCTTGGCGATGCTTGCTCGCATCCTAAACTATGCCGACAAGGACTGGGTTTTTACAAGGGCAAGGGAACGTGGGCAGCTCAGCTGGAACAGTCATCGCATCCTGATATTTCAGGATCACTCCCAAGATCTGGCCATGCAGAGGAAAGAGAACACACCATTGCGAAACAAGCTGCATGATCTAGGCATCCCCTTCTCCCTTCGGTACCAAGCCACGATGCGGCTGGTGGTTAACAGTTCCCCGCTTTTGTTTTCTATGACAGAGGCCTCGCAAGATTATATGGCTAGGACATGGCCAGAGCAAAGGCCCCCCCCCCCCTCCTGTGACACCTAGAACCTAGCCCCAGACTCAATCATCAGGCCAATGATATTGTGGCAGATCCCCATTGCCGAATTTGGGAGAGATGGACAACTTGAACCAGATCCAACCATTTACAGCCAGCCCCAACCCCCCAAGCGGAAAGCGACAGCAGGTGGATCATCACCCTAAGTGGGAACACCCAAACCAATGCCTGAATGTGGCTTCTTCATCACATTTACCCTCAGAGGAGGAGGTTATCATCACGAGCCCGTACTTCTCACAGAACCAGTATAAAGAACTGGGGGACATGGGCACTGGAGATCCCACTGAAGAGCAGGCACCGGCTCCTAATGCTGCAGTACCAGATGATCATGCCACCAATTCCTCCGGGGCCCAGTCGCCAAGCAGAGAACTAACTGTTACTCTTGAGGAACCGCATAAAGATCCCCAGGAGCTCTATAATGTATCCTGCCCTGGAATTAGCCTTCTTGAAGCAGGCGCTACATGATCATGGACAATAGGACACTTCAAGATGGACTACCATTGTTCTTTTTTACAGTCAGATAAATTGTCATTTTGGTTATGATAAAGAGGGTTAAGAGAATGCATTGAGGGGCCTGCGTAGCCAACACTAGTGCTAAAGGATGGGGATGAGGGAATCTGGCAGTGCTATGGGAGGGTGGAGGTGGAGGATCCAGGACTTATGCTGGGGAGAGGGGGTGAGGTTTTTCATGTATACCAGGCATATTATTTGTGGGGGGGGGGGGATGAAGCAAAATGTCTGAGCAACTTATTGGCTCCATTTTCGTAAGGCCTAGGGATATCCTCACACCTGGGCATATCCCAGGATGTGTCAAAAGAGTGTCATAGATGTCTGGCACCACTAGGTGATACTTCTGGGAACTCAAACTTTCACTGGAAGAGGACCTCTCCTTGGAAGAGAATACATCTAGTGGTAACCGCTAAAGGAGGAACCTCTCTATTATAGCATGGGGGTCATACATATAGTGTTTTATAACTCCCAGCTTTTGATGAGCTGCATCACCATGGCTGTGGATGATTTGTAAGAAAGGTGGGTGGTTGGTTTATCACTGCCATCCTGGGGACTTTTGGCTAGCCCCCATGGGAAGCGGCTAGGGCTTTGTAGGGGACAGGTCCCCCAGCCAAGTATAGCCATATTCTTACTTGCACAGTTTTGTGCTTTTGCAGGTGGTATTTAATTATACTGTACATAGCAATTTACGACTTGTTCAGCAGATGGTGTCATTATTACACAGGCAGTTACAGCATGCAGGTAAGGCAAATGTTTTCCTGTATGGGCTGGAATGCTGGAATGTGCGTGTAAGGTCTCATCTAGGGTGGAGTACAGGCAATATCTGAGCATAACTTTGGGCCATTTGCTCTCTTTAGGTGCTCAAACAGATTCAGACGAAATCAGCATTAGGTACAGAGATGATGGCTGAAATATCAGCTTACACGTGGAACGTCAGGGGTCTTAATACCCCAATCAAGAGAAAGAAAGTTTTGATGTATCTAAAGAGAGCAAAGGCCCAAATTGCCTTCTTACAAGAAACCAAGCTTACTGGCAGTGACCATGCCAGTTTAGTCAAAGACTGGGTGGGGCTGGAGGTGCATGCCTGCGCCCCCACAAAGAAATGGGGGTGGTTATTCTCATCCATAAAGGTTTAGCATGGGTGGTCAACAAGTGTAAAAAAGACCATGAAGTTGGGTTATGGCGAGGGTGGACATGGGGAAGGGGCCACTTCTCCTGGTCAACATTTATGCACCTAATGAGGACGACCCTGAGTTCTTTCAGGAGATATCGGAAAATACAGGAACCATGAGAGAGGAGGACATCCCCATTTTAATGGGGGGAGATTACAACCTAACCTTAGACCCAATCATCGACAAAAGTGTTATAGGAAAGGACTCACACCCTATGGCCAACATAGCACTATATCAGCTTATGCAAGAACATAACCTGGTGGACATGTAGCGTTTGGCCCATCCTCGGGAGAGAGACTATACCTTTCCAGTCGAGAGTGCATGGTACGTTTAGTAGGTTAGATTATTGGCTAGTGTCCCCTAACATATTCCAGATCACCATTAGTACTGATATTCTCCCCATCCTCCTCTCGGACCATGCCCCAGTACAGATTCTCCTATTATGAGGCCCCACAACCAAATCAGCCTCTGCATGGCGGATAGATCAGTTGTTCTTAAGGGACCCAGAGTTTCTTCACTGGGTTACACACGAATCCAGGCAGTATTTCAGACAGAATCCCATAACTGATGCATCAGCCAGTACTACATGGGAAGCTCCAGTGTTGGGCCACCCTACACTAGCCAGACATCACTGCACTAGTTGAGACCTGGCTCTCTAAATCTACTCCAGACTCCTTTGTTTCACTCCCTGGATGAACAGGTTACTCACCTGTAACAGTAGTTCTAGGAGTGGTATATGTTGTTCATTCACACTCTCTGGCATGTCCCTTTCTGCTTTAAATTCACCAGAAAGTTTTCAAGCTGGCTCCTCCCACCCACCCGGGTGGTAAATACCTCAGCTCTGGCCCATGACGCCAGATCTTAGCCCGCTGGAAGCAAGGTGGTGCGCCTAAAGCCGGGGAGGTTGGGTGGGTGCGTGTGGATGAACAACATTTACTACTCCTAGAACTACTGTTACAGGTGAGTAACCTGTTCTTCTAGGAGAGTAGATATGTTGTTCATCCACACTTTCTGGCAGACTCCAAGCAGTTCTCCAGGAGGAGGGAGGCAAGGCACACACACCCTATTTAGGAAACTGAGATTGGAGAACCAAGGTCCCAAAACCAGCATTCCAGCGTGACTCAAGGTCGATGTGGTAGTGGGTAATGAAGGTGTTTGCTGACTTCCAGGTAGCAGCCTGACAGATCTCCTGGATAAGGATGTCCCAGGAAACAGCCACCGATGCAGCTTTATGGCAGGTAGAATGAGCTCTTATCCCTCTGGGAGGCTCCTTGCTTGCTAATTCATAGCACAGACCTATGCAGGATGTAATCCATCTAGCAATGGTCGACTTCGCTGCAGGTCTGCCAAAAGTGGCTTCAGCGTAGGTGACAAACAGCTGGTGAACCTCTCCCTGAATTTCCGCCGTTCTCTCCTTATAATAGGAGACAGCACGTCTGAGGTCCAGAGTATGGAGCCTGTACTCGGCGTCCGAGGTGTAGTTAGGGTAGTATACCGACTGAGTCAACACCTGGTCAAGGTGAAACTCTGACATCACCTTCGGAATTAACTTCGGGTGGGGGCGCAGGACAACTCTGTCCCTGTGAAAGACTAGATAAGGGGAGTCCACCGAAAGTGCCTGGAGTTCCCCTATCCTTCTGGCTGATGTGATAGCCACCAGGAAGGCCGTCTTCCACAAGTGTGAGAGCTCACACTTGTGCATGGGTTCGAATGGCTTTCCCATGAGCTTTGCCAAAACCAGAAAGAGATCCCACGGAGGTGGAGGTTCACGCACCGGCGGGGATATGTGATCCAGGCCTTTGAAAAACCGCCCAACCACTGTCTCCTGTGCCAGTGTCTGCTGACCGACCCGCGCCCGGTAAGCAGAAATGACTGCCAGGTGCACCCTAAGTGTCGAAGATTGTAGACCCCCTTTGGAGAGAGACCAAAGGTAGTCTAGAATATTAGCCACAGAGCAGGATAAGGGGTCCAGACACTAACCCTGACACCAAATGGAAAATCTTTTCCATTTGAAGGCATAACATCTCCTGGTCGAATCCTTACGAGATGCCTCCACCACAGTGTACACATCCTCGGAAAGACCAAGAGCCTGGAACTCTAGCCGCTCAGGTGCCAGGCTGTGAGGTGCACGGATTGAAGGTCCAGATGGAAGACCTCCCCCTGGTTCAATATCATCAGGTCCAGGCATGTACAAAGCCGCTCCGGGGCCCTGCAGCTGAGGCTGAGGAGATCTGGATACCAGAACTGGCAGGGCCAATCAGGGGCTACCAGAATCACCTTCGCCTTATCCCTCCTCACCTTGAGAAGCATCTTGTGGATCAAGGGAAATAGAGGGAAGGTGTAGAGGAGGCCTGGGGTCCATGGCCTCGAGAAGGCATCCCCCTGCTGAGGGGGGCGGACATGGTACAGCCTCAGCTTGGTGTTCTCCCTGGAGGCAAACAGTTCCACCAACGGTTTGCCCCAACAGGAGAACAGACTGTAAGCTACCTCTGGATGGAGAGACCACTCATGGGATGTCTGTCCTATGCGGCTGAGAGCATCCGCCAGCTGGTTCGAGACTCCTGCCACGTGAATGGCTAGGAGATCCGCCTTCAACCGGCTTATGAGGGTCCAGATGCAGAGTGCCTCCCTGCACAGCAGACGGGAGTGCATGCTGCCCTGTTTGTTGAGGCAGTACATGGTCATGGTATTGTCCATCTGGACTTGAACCGCTTGACCCCAGAGCTGAGGATCGAAAGCTGACAGCACCAGTCTCACTGCTCTGAGCTCCAACAGACTGACGTGGCATCAGGACTCCTCGGGGGTCCAGAACCCATGGGTCCTGCGGTCCCCCATGAGGGCTCCCCCACCTATGAGAGAGACATCAATTGTCAGGACGACCATCGGCTCGGGACGGACAAACAGGATCCCTTCCTGCAATCGGTCCGGGATGGTCCACCATTGGAGAGCATCCCACATCTTCTGGGTTACAGTGATCAGCTGGTCAAAGTGACCATATCACTGAGTCCAGTGGGTGGCCAGCTCCGACTGGAGGGAGAGCATGCGCCACCTGGTCCAACGGACCACTGAGGTGCATGCCGCCATGTAGCCCAGAAGGGGCAGAAAGTCCCGGGCAGGGTGTAAGTGCCCAACCAGAAATGATTGGGCAAAGGGAGAGAACTTCCGTCCTGTCTGCTGGGAGCCGAGCTCTGGCTTGATGAGAGCCGAGCTCTGCCCCAATAAAGCCCATCACCTGAGAAAGCACAAGTTCTGACTGGCCTCGTTGATCAGGAGGCCTAGTTGGGAGCAGGTTAGGAGGGCCAGATCCCTGGACCTCTCCACCTCCTGAAGGAAGGAACCCGCCAGGAGCCAGTCATCGAGATAGGGGTATATTCGTACTCCTCGACGCTGAAGATGGGCTGCCACCACTGCAATGCGCTTGGTGAAGACCCAAGGGTCCGATGACAGGCTGAATGGCATGGCTCAGAACTCGTACAGGGTCCCTTTGACCCTGAAGCGAAGGAACTGCTGGTGGGATGGACGGATTGGGATGTGAAAGAACGCGTCCTGTAGATCCACTGAACAAAACCACATGTTTCACTCCAGAGATGGTACGATCTGATTCAGAGTTACCATCCGGAAGGTGCGAGATGTGAGATATTTATTCAGGTCATGGAGCTCTACAATGGGGTGCCAACCCCACATCCGCTTGGGTACCAGGAAGTACCTGGACACGAAGCCTGGGTCTGTTGGAGGATCTGGCACTGGAGCTACCGCGTCCTTGTGGAGGAGCTGAGCAATGTCATCCCGAAGGGCCTACTGAGTGTGAGCCGAGATCCTTTCCTCCCGAGGGGCACGGGCTCGGCTGGGAGGGTACTGCTCGAATTCTAGAGGCAGTCCCCGGCCAATCACTTCCAGAACCCACCTGTCCGAAGTGATTCTGGACCAGACGGAAAGAAAGTGATGGAGCCGGCCCCCCACGGGAGGACCCATGCTGGCATGATGGGTGTAGGGGTGGCAACCCCTGACCCGTCACTGAGCAGGCTTAGAGAAGGAGGAGGCTCCTGGACCGGCACTTCGGCCTCCTTTATGGGGCTGGTGAGGACCCTGCTTGGGACTGGGGTGCCAAGCTTGAGCCTGCTGTTGCTGCTGACCTCCTTGATAGGAGGGCTGTCTAACCGCAGGGGAAGAGTACCAAAAGGGCTTCTTCTTGCACTTCTGCTGGTTCTTACCCAAAGAACCTTTTGCAGACGTAGTATCCAAGGTGGCACTGGACTGCTCTATTCGCTGGAGGTGACCTGCCACTCCTGGACTGAAGAGGTCGGTGCCAAGGAAGGGCACGTCAGCTCACTTGTGCTGAGTATCCGTCAGAAAGGAGGGTAACTTCAGTCAGGCTCTGCGGCGACTGGCCACTGCAGCTGCTAAAGAGCGGGCACAGGAATCTCCAATGTCCAGGGCCATCTGGAGCTGATGTTTTGCAACAGCATGGCCCTGGTCACGGACCTGCTTTACCGTGGTCTACATGTCCACTGGGAGATGAGGGAGGACTTCATCTAGTGACCCCAAGAGGGCATGAGGGAAGTGTGCCATGATCACAGCTGAGCTGGCTTGACGAAGGCCCAAGGATGAGGCCGCATAAACCTTCCAGGCAGAATGGTCCATGTTCTTGGACTCCTTGTCCAGAGGGCGGTCAGTGTCAGCTGAGCAACCCATGCATCTAAACACAGAAGCAGTCACAAGGCTCTCGGCTGAGGGATGCTCTGTGAAACCCACCAGGAACCCCATGGGTACCGTACACTCGCGGGCCATGTGGGCATATGGAGCTGGGCATGAGGCAGGGCACTGCCATAGCTCAAGGGCTGGGCCAACAATGGCTTTGACCACTAGAAAGGCCTCCATCTGGGTATCCCCCCTCTTGAGGATATCCGTGAGGGGGTATTCCGCCTTCTTTTGGCTAGGCTCCAAAGGCATTCCGGTCGATTCGGAAATCAGGTGGAGGATACCCCGAAAAGAGGAAGGACCTTCCTCCAAGCCTGACACTGATGACTCATCATCCCCGGATGCGAGTGCAGACCAGTGGCATCCGAGTCCAAAGAGTCGGGATATAAAGGTCTCCCACCTATGTCGCCCTCGATACGCCGAGGGTGATTGGGGACAACAGTAATGGACAGACTATGAGGAAGGCCGGTGTCTGTCCTATTCTCTTTCGAGGGAGGCCCTCCCTGAGGCTGCTTAGGTGATGGTTCCACCAAAATCGGTGGGGAGACCGAAACAGGCCAAGCTGGAATGCGTGCCGGCCCTAAGGGTGGAGGAACCGGGATCTTCGGTTCTAGAGGGGCCGGTGTTGGCCTCAGAGGATGGGGCCAAGTAATGGCCAGTGTAGCCAGCAGAGCCGGCTTCTGACTGGTCAGAATCAGCTGTTGCCACATGAGATCCTCATAACATCGATGGAGCTTCCGCTGAAGTCACTCCTCATTCGAGGAGGATGAGGATCGGTGGCAATGCCTCTTCCTAGAGTGCTTGTGACCTTTCTTCAGTTTTTCAACCGAAAGGGTCCTGGTCCTTGATCGAGACCGACCGGGTCAACTCGTTCGATCGGGAGAAGCCGGAGTCGGGGAGAACCGAGGTTTGGGCAACTTTCCCTCTCTCGGGACACCCGAAAGGTGGGTCTCCTCACTGGGGAAGGAAAGGATAGGTGTCCTTTCCAAGGAGTTAGCGACAATGGCTCGATCGGGTCGAGAGAAACCTTGGCCGGTTCAGCCGTTTCCTTGGCTTCAGTGTACTGGCCTGACGGAAGGTCCGAGAAGCCGGTGGCCGAGGAAGCGATCTCAACTGAGGTTGAGACCGCAAGTTCCTGAGAATCGGACCTCTCTCAGTCCCAGGGACGTCTCCTTTGGGATGAAGAATACTTAGGGTCCTTGTCCCTTTTTCTAGGGTGGGAGGAGTGCGAGCCTGAAGGCGCCTCACCCCTGGTGGGGAAAGACTGGCACAGCTCCCGAAAGGACCCAGTGAAGGTAGGACCCAGGTTAAGCGGCACGAAAAAACTTCGGCTGGCCGAAGTTTGAGGAGCTTCCTCTTTGAAAGCCGCCAACTGGTCGAGCTGCTCGCCGGATCCCACGGCCATGGAAACCGCCCACCTTGCCTCCTTCAATTTCGCCGGTGGATTGCGAAGCTCCATTCTCCCCAGTTTTAGGTGTGCCTTGCGGTCATCCAGGACATTGGGATGGAAGGCCAGACAGATGGTGCAAGAGGTGGTGTCATGTACGACACCCAAGCAGTACACACGAGAGGTGGGATCGGTGCGCAACATTTTCTGTCCGCAGGGACACTGGCGAAATCCAGGGGACGACTTGTCCTCCATGTCCAATGCGCTCGATCGGTATCATAAACTGATGAGTTTTAAAGAAAGCGATTGTGGTGAAAACCGTCATTGAGAATCCAGGACCTACGAACTGCAGAGGTATCACGAGGAAACCTGAATCTTCCAGCAGAAAGGAAGATCTGGCGTCATGGGTCGGAGCCGAGGTATTTACCACCCGAGTGGGTGGGAGGAGCCAGCTTGAAGACTTTCCGGTGAATTTAAAGGGGAAAGGGACCTGCCATAGAGTGTGGATGAACAACATATCCACGCTCCTAGAAACACCCTATACCGGGAAGATCAGGTGGGATAACGTGGGGATGGTTGTGCGATCAACATTAGAGATAACATTATTGGTCTCTTGCTCCTGCCCCCCCAAACTCAAAAATGGAGCCCAGCCGTCCCGCCGGCGCAGCGGTTGGATTTCCGCTTGCGACGCCAGCGACCCAGGTTCAGGAATGAGCCCGGGAGCTGGAGGGCTGGCTGGGGGGAGAGGACTCGAGCGTCCTAGGGACTGCTCGTCCTCTCTGGGAGGAGGGAGGAACCAGAGCTTGGCTTTTGTCTGGCCCCAGGTGGAGACCAGGGGTACAGCAAGCCCGACACTTGACAGAGGCGCGACGTGCCAGATGTCGGCGCTTCAGCGCCTTTACGTCCGGGGACATGTACGCCCGAGAGAACACAGGAAAAACAACCGCAGCCTCCCAGTAGGCGGGCTGGGCCCGATCTTCAATGCCCCTACCCGGCCCGGAGACAGTGTCCCGGCGAAATATAGACGACTGGTGTAAGGGCCCCCACCCCGTACCCGCCTGGGGGGGTATAACCACGGCTTCATGGGGCATGGACTGCACCGGTCACTAGGTAGGTGAGCGTGGGCTAAAAAGGCTGTAGGTGTCTCCCGAAGTGGGGGAGAGCTGTGAGGAGAAGGGAGTAAAAAAAAAACAACAACAACAAAAAAAACGGAGCCCAAGCCCTCACCCTAAAAATCACCACAGACCCCTCCAGGGGCCCGCTATACCTCACAGTCTCCTATAAACCCCCTAAGAACCAAAAGCCAGCCATCACATCCCTCACTGATTATCTCTATACCCTCCCACACAAAGCTGAACAGACACTAGTAGGGGACCTAAATATCAACTGGCTAGGTCCCTCAGCTGCATCAACGAAGGACTCCTTCACCACCCTCGACATGGTCCAATTAGTCACCCAACCTACTAGACTTCGTCTTTCTACTGGTACCAGCACCCTCCTGGATATCATTATCTCTAATGGCCCCCACAAAATCCAGGACATAAAAGTTCTTCCTGGCTCCCTAAGCAACCACTCGCCCATCCTATTCCTATGGACATCCTCCACCCCTAAACCCATAGCCAAAACCACCTTCCGAAGGTGTTTCCGTCCGGGGGGGTTAAAAAAACTTACACAACGTCTCACCCAAATGGACTGGTCCCCCACTAATATAGCTCCCAGCATCGACACTGCACTTGATCTGTTCACGCAGGCCTTCACTAAGGCCTGTGGTCTCTATGCACCACTCACCAAACACTGCACCAAAAGACAAAATGCACCATGGATCACCCCCTCCCTACTCCAAAAACTGAGGGAAAGGACAATCTCTGGTACAAAGCTACGAAGTCTGGCAGGTCGGCTGACAGACAATCTTATAACGCCGCATGCAAAGGATGCACGTGAGCCATCCACAAGGCCAAAGCAGACCACTATCAAACTACTCTTACCACCACATGGGGGTCTGCACGGACCTTCTGGAGTAATATCAAAGAACTTAATGGGAAATCACGCTCCTCACCTCCCTCCCTGCTCTCCATAGACGGCATTATTTCCACTGACCCACTTACCATATCAAACTGTCTAAACACCACCTTTGCAGATCTCAGCACTGTTCTCCCCAGTTGTTTCTTTGACCCTGTGCCCGAATCCCAACCCCCAACCCTGCAGTGCCCTCGTTTCCTCCTGTGTAAAATATCTGCTCATGAAGCCTGTCCATACCTGCAAAATGCACTAAACAGCAATAACCCTAGCAATGACCCCCTAGACGCCAGGCTCCTTTGGTTAGTCCTCGATGAGGTCCTACTCCTTCTAATGGACCTACTCAACAGATCCTTTTGCCTGGGGCAATTCCCCAGTGCCTGGAAGACAGCCATCATTACCCCCATTCATAAAAGTGGTGACAAATCCTCCCCCAGTAACTATCGACCCATCTCCATCTCCCCCCCCAAAGCTTTAGAAAAAGTGGTTGCCACACAGCTCACAGAATACCTAGCCAAGCATGATATATTATGCCTGGAGCAGCATGGCTTCTGTCCAGGCCATAGCACTACCATAGCCCTCCTAGAATTCACCAACTTCCTACATGCCTCCCTAGACTCCAGTAACATTGCTGGAGCTGTGTTCATAGACCTTTCCAAGGCCTTTGACACAGTCTGCCATCCTCTCCTTGACTCCCTCTACCAACTTGGCTTCTCCACGGGCCCCCTGGCATGGTGTACCAGTTACCTCTCCACCCAGTCCCAATGCATCAAAATAAACAGGACACTATCCGACACACTACTTGTCCACTCTGGGGTGCCCCAGGGCACCATCCTGGGTCCACTACTCTTCTCCCTCTACCTAAACACCTTGCCAAAGGCCTGCTCCAAAAAATCCTACTGTATGCAGATGATGCAGTGCTCCAGGCCTCGCATCATAAACCTACTCCCCTCCAGGACTCCCTCCAACACACCTTCTTCCAGGCTGAAACACGGTTCAAGGACCGTAGACTGGTCATAAACCTAAAAAAGACGAAATTGATGATTTTCTCCCACCACCAAAACAAAGTGAAAAGTTCACCTCTCATCATCCTCCCCAGCACCCCTTTGAACAGGTATCTATCTACAAATATCTTGGGCTTACCCTTGACTCTGCCCTTACCTTCCATGACCACATAAACACCGGGATTGGACTCTCTTACCGGCACAAGAACTGCCTCCCTCCTGATGCCCTCAGACTTGCCATTACTTCCTCTATACTGTCTCTAGTGGACTATGCGCTCCCTGTGTATGGGGCAACAAATAATTCTGCACTCCAGAAAATACAAATCTCCCTCAACAAGGCCTGCAGGTTCCGAACTGGTGCCCCTAGGCTGATCTACAAATGCTCCCTCTATTCCACGGCCAATCTCCTCAACCTCAATGAAAGACTCCACTACCAGACCTGCCTACTGACCAAGAAAATTCTGCTCAGTCATTCTCCTCCTGAGGTCACCGCCTCTCTCCAACATGCCACCCCCTCTATCTCCACCCACGACTTGGACAAAGCTATACTGGCAGTACCCAGGGTAAAAACCTCCCTTGCCCAGAGATCCTTCCGCTACAGGACACCTGTCTGGTTTAATGCACACCCAGCCACCATCAACTGCACACCCAAGATTGCCCCTTTCAAAGTCGCTCTCTGCAACTACCTCCTCAGTGTCCGCTCCTGTAACTGCAACTAGCCTGCACTCTGATACCCTCTAGGGCCCAAACCTCTGACAAAGTCCATTATGGACTGCTACCACTTACAACAATGTGTAATCCACCTCTGGCTCATGAATAAGAAGGATTATACTGTAAAGGATTCTCTCTTGTGGTAACAATGTTTTGCTGTGCTTATGTAAATATCTGTAACCAAAACTGTATATAATGTTTGTAAACAATGTCTGTAACCTTTACATGATGGCTATTTCATTGTAACTGTATTCTCTCTGTTTTTTTGTTTTCTGTCCTCCATGTGACAAGGTACATTTGTAAATGAGCTGATGGCTCAAAGGTTGTAAATCCGATACTTCAAATAAATAAATAATAAAATAAGGCTACCATATACGGGGCAATTATGGGGTTCATGTCCCATAGAAGGAAATAGAGAGACCTTAAGTTACAGTCCCTGGAAGAACAGTTGACCAAGGCTGAAACCTACTTGAAAAAAAGCCAAGGACCCTATGAGGGGTACTCAGCTGGGGAAAGATGTCCTTAAGCTTCGACTGGACGTGAAAACTTCTCTTCAGGAAAGCACAGCTGGCTTTATTACGTATCAGGCATGTATATTGGTAAAATGAAGAAAAATCAGGGAAGGTGCTGGCCTACCAAATTCAGAAGCAACAGGCTAACTGACATATAGTAGGATTGTTGGAGCCATATACCCAGAAACTCCAACCTGCCCATTTACAGGTTAATAATATAATGACAGAGTTCTATAAACAGTTATACACCACTACACGTATGTCCCTACCCAAGGAGGCCCATGAATTTTTGGAGGGCCTACAACTTCCAAGGCTATCTCATCATAACTGTGAGCTCCTGGAAGCTCCACTTATGGAGGAAGAAATTAGGCAGGCACTGATGTCCCTTCGAAAAGGCAAGTCCCAAGGGGGAGATGGCTTGCCTGCCGAATACTTCCAAGCTCTAGCCCCAGTCATTTCCCCAATTCTATGCTGGGTATATCAAGAGGTGATCAATCAGGAGTATTTCCCTCCAACTATGAGAGAGGCGGTGATAACCATTCTTCCAAAGAAAGGGAAAGACTCTACTAAAGCTGAAAATTATAGGCCCGTATCCTTGATATCTGTGCATAGCAAAATATTCGCTAAGGCTATAGCCAACCGTCTTAAGACCCTTCTTCTGGACTTAATCCATCCCTCCCAGGCTGGCTTTGTGCAGGGGAGATATAGTGCGGATTGTATTTGGTCCGTAATTAATTTAACGTACACTGCTAAAACCCTACATATACCGGCAGCTGGGATAGCGGTGGACTTTGAAAAGGCCTTTGACTCAGTGGAGTGGGATTATCTTCTTTTGATATTGCGGAAGTTTGGGTTTGGGCCTATCTTCTGTGCTTGGATCAGAGCTATCTACACTTTGCCAATGGCAAAGGTTCTAACCAACTCCAGCATGTCTAATCCCTTCCATCTGGGACGTGGCACTAGACAGGGCTGCCCACTTTCGCCTTTATTGTTCATCTTGGCAGTGGAACCCTTGGTTGCGGCTATCCGGCAACACAACAAAATAAAAGGGTATTTCCATAAACAGTCACAGCTACACTACTCTTATGTATGCGGATGACTTGCTCATCTTTTTGGCAGATCTGAAACATAGAAACACAGAAATTGTCGGCAGATAAGGACCGCTAGGTCCATCCAGTCTGCCCGTAGGCCCTATACACTGTATGTGGCCACTGATCCTATGTGATTAATGGCTTGTCGTCACTCCTTCCCCACTCAGGCTTCCCTTGTGCCTGTCCCAAGCATGCTTAAACCCCTCCACTGTGCTTGCCCCCACTACCTCCTGTGGCAGACTAGTCCATGTGTCGACTACCCTTTCTGTGTAGAAAAACTTCCTCACATTACCTCTTAATCTACCCCCTTCCAATTTCATATTGTGCCCCCTTGTTCTAGTACTTTTTCTACACTGGAAAAGCTCCCCTGCCTGCACCTTATTTATGCCCTTAAGGTACTTGAAAGTTTCAATCATGTCCCCCCGCTGTCGCCTCTCCTCCAGTGAGTACATATTGAGGTTCCTCAGTCTCTCCTCATATGTTTTGTGGTGTAAGCTCTGCACCATCTTTGTTGTCCTTCTCTGGATAGTCCCCACTTTATCTATGTCCTTGCACAGGTGTGGTCTCCAGAACTGCACTCAGTACTCCAGGTGAGGCCTTACCAATATTTTATACAATGTCATCACCACCTTCCGTCTTCTGCTAGTGATACCTCTGCCCATGCACCTCAGCATACCACTGGCCCTCCCTGCTGCCTCTGTATACTGCTTTGATACCTTAAGATCATCAGAGATGATAACCCTTAGGCCCCTTTCCTCTTTCGTGACAGTCAGCTCCTCTCCCCCCAACCTGCAGCTCTCCCCAGGGTTCCCTCTTCCCAGGTGCATTATTTTGCACTTCTTTACATTAAACCTCAGTTGCCACGTCTCTGACCATCTTTCAAGCTTCTTCAGGTTGCTCTTCATCTGGAGTATCCACCCTGTTGGAGATCTTGGTGTCACCTGCAAACAGGCAGACCTTTCCTTCCAGCCCCGCTGCAATGTCATCTGAGCCAGTCAATCTCCCCTCTTACAGTTCTCTTTTAAGTATTTTCTAAGATATCAGGCTTGAAAGTTAATGCCACCAAGATGGAATACTGCCCTTTAACGCACACTGTAACCCTGACAATATACCCCAAGTAGAGTTTAAATGGATAACAGACAACCTGACATATCTGAGGATCAGAATCTCCCAACACCTAGATAGGGTGAGGGAAAGGAATTTGGCCCCCCTCTTGGCAGAGTGTGGGAAGGAACTGAATAGGTGGTCTCAGCTTAATCTTACCATGGCAGGGAAGATCTCAGCTATAAAGATGACATTGGCCCCTAAGGTGACCTACTGTACCTCTTGTCCCATATTCCTCTGCATCTTCCTCCCCTTTGGTACACTAAATGGGACAAGATGATAGGCACCTTTATATGGGAAGGGAAAACACCACGGTATAGTCGGATAAAGATAAGAACCCACTGGTAAAGGGAAGGGTGGGGGCTACCGTGGCTGGAGGGCTACAAAATGGCCTTCCACACGGCTCAAACACTGCACTGGTTTAGACCCATCACATCTGAGTAACCACAGCGGTGTCAAATGGGAAAAGATTAGGCAGGCCTTGCTAATCTGGCATCTCTACTACTGGGGGCACCTGCTACCTCACATCCCACCACTGACCCTGCTATTCGATACTGTAAACAGTTACATAGCCAGCTCAAGGCATCAGCTACCCCGGTTAGTCACATCCTGCTTTAGGACAACCCCCTGTATCACCATCGCAAGGCAGTGGCACATTGGCCTTCATGGATACAAAAGGGGGTACAACAGCTCTCAGATATACTCGAGCCATCGGGCAAGGGCATGGATTCATTTCAGAACATCCAGCAAAGATGGGACATTCCACAGAGGGAATTTTGGTGATACCTGCCGCTGCGAGAGGCTGCTAGACCTCTCCTGGGTCAATATTATAAGAAGTTAAAGGACAACATACCCCTCTCCAAATGGCTGACTCTGGCCAAAGGTCATGCTGGATATTTGTACTCTCTGATTATAGATGCCCTCCCGGATCAAACGAACGAGGCCAAGAGGCACTGGGAAACAGCTCTGTTTATAACAATATGAGAGACACAATGGGCCAAATGCTGGAACTTAGCACACTCACAATATATAGAAGTCCGTAATAGGACAATACAACATAAAATGTTACACTGGTGGTACAGGACCCAGCCGTGCTACATAAATTGGGAGTAATTCAGGAGGACCACTGTTGGCGGTGCCACCAACCCGGGGGAGATTCATTTCATATCCTCTGGTTGTTCCTGGCTCTTTGCAATGTATGGGGTCAAGATGGTCAACAGGGAACAACAATACTAAAGAAACGTATAGACAGGTCCCCTGCATCCATGACCCTGGGGATACAATCCTTGACATGTCCTCTGTTGGGCACAGAATTTAAGTGGTATATGTTGTTGGGGATGCAAGTAAAACGCTTGTTATTTCGTCACTGGTGGACAGTCATAGTCCCCTCCATGGAGGAAATCCTGGCATCACTGACCCCTATATATGAGATGGAGAGGAAGTCCTACACACTTGGAACCTGGAAAGCAGATTTCCACACAATCTGGGCACCCTTCATGGCATTTCTGGCACCAGGGCAGGGATAGGGTGAGGACATATGGGCAGACATTCAGGATTCCCATTAAGAGATCTGTCAGATGTGTACTGGTTGTATACCTGATTAATGATATGTCCTGATAATAATGTGGTATTAGTATAACTGCAGGTTATGGTATGGTAAAAGTTAAGTGTTACTTTAAATAGTTATGTTAAAAACTCCCCGGAAAAACCAACAAAATTTAAATAATCTGGTCTGAAGCTTTCTGGTTCTTGTTCTCATCTGTTTTACAAGGGAGGAGCTTTGGTAGCCATAAGGAGTTAAAAAACCCGGGTCATCAGTTGCCTTCTTGAATGGGTGATCAGACTTTCTTGTCTTCATGTGATGGGAGTCTCCTCTACAAGCCCAGGTATGTATTCACTATTAATGATGAGGAGACATTTGGCATTAGTTGCTAATGTATGTTTTAATCTGGATGCCTTTATCCTTAAGTTTTCTCTCCTTTATGTACATTATAGCAGTGGCCGGTAGGTGGCCGGTAAGCACTTGTATTTAATTGTATCACTGGTTCATATGCCTGTATAATGTAAAACAATACAAATGTTGAACTATATAAAAAAAAAAAAAAGGGCCAAACCTAACCCTTATCACCATATGATTGTATATTAGGCAGACCTAAAGGTAGGTAACTAGTACAAAATGGGAGACATCACGCAGCAGCAAGACAAATTGTTTGTAAGGCGAAAGCAAGTGTATATCAGAGACCTAGTCAGATTAGAGTAGTGCTGAAGTTCACCAATTTATATAGTACATTTATAGGCGCTCTAGTAAGGCCTCCTATGGATATAAGAGGCCACCTTGCACATTCTTAGAGCAAGAGAACTCCAAACTGAAGGTGAGCAGCGCTGGTGACCTAAGGACGCAAAAGGCAACATTCATATCCATTAGAGGCCCTCCTGGCACCTCTATAAAATCATTACAGATTGTGCCACAATTAAAAAAAAAAATACTCTTTTTGTGGTCCCTTTCTGTGGCGTGAGTGGTCGTAATCAAGATGTCCATTACAGGGCTCAGCGAGCAAGATACTCTTATGTCAATAAGAGTACCTTATTTGCATCACCCAAGTAACATACAAACTACTACATTATGTAACCTAAGTGTAACTATGTTAAATGTTCCTTTACTGCAATTGTAATGTTATCCTCTGTTTTAATCTGCACTGTAATAACTGTCGTGATGTCTGCCCCTCGTGACGAGGTGTTTTGTAAATGAGTCTCTGACTCAAAGGTTGTAAACTCGATTTGTAATGAATAAATGCAACACAAGAAAGCACTGTGTCTGGGGATGCTCCTGTGGTCTTTTAATACATATATATATATATATATATATATATACACACACACACACACACACACACATATATCTATAATCCACCACAGGGTGGGCATGCATGACAGTATTACACAATGTCTTGGTGTGTAAAGGTGAAGACGAGAATAAGAGGCACAGCAGAGTTCAACCACCAAGGCATGTGATATCAGAGCATGACAGCATGCCTTGTAGTGGGTTATCTGTCTTGTAAGATGGCCAGAATTGTTTTGGAAGGGATAAAAAATAGAATGAAGTGCAGGTGTGCTTTTGTTGTGGGATAACGCATGGTCATGTGGTGCGTTTCCTTTAATGAGGAGACAGCATTTTTACTGATGTTTTTCAACCATTTTGGCAAAAGTTGTTGTGTACAGTTCTAAGGTCACAAAAAGTTGCTGTGTATGATTATCTCCTTTTTAGCTCCCCGTGTTGACATAATTATCTTCAATATAGTTATCAGCTATGAGTGATGAAAGTTAGGTGGGAGGGTCCAACTTGCTACTGTATATAAACTGACATTTTCACTTTTTATAAACAGTAAAACCATATACTATAAAAAATAAAATATGGCCAGTCATACCCAACTCGGCTCATGTTTCCATCTCGGGCTGAGATGACCATCCTGGACCTCTCGAGGTCCACATGATGTTGTTGTATCCATTAGCTGGAAATCCAGCATTACTGCATATGGTTACCCAGGCATTATTCTCTATATTTAAGAGCAGACCTAAAAGTCAGTAACTGGTACAAACTGGGAGACTTCCCACAACAGCAAGACATATTGTTTGTGAAGCAAATGCAGGCATACATCAGAGACCTAGCTACCTTGTAGTAGTTATATTATATATACACATAGTAAAGACAAAAAAATCCATTTAATGCATCAGTTAGGGTTGTTCCACAGCGACAAAAGTGAGGAAATTCGGTGTTAGGGTTGAAAACCCCCCTTGCACCCCCTCAGCCCATTCCCTCAACCGGCATCGGGGTGTCCATTGGGGTTGTCGGCCCTAACTCTAACCCCATCACATGCATGAACAAGCTGAGGCATAGGAGAATGGGGTGAGAGTTAGGACAGACGACCCCAACGCACATCCCGATGCTGGTTGGGGGGGCGGGCCGAGGGGGTGCAAGGGGGGTTTTCAACCCTAACACCGAATTTCCTCACTTTTGTCAGCTGTAGAACAACCCTAACTGATGCATTAAACTGAGTTTTTTGCCTCTAATTTCCCTTCTGTTTGAGAATGAGGACTATAAATAGTGAAAGGAATGCTCCCACCACGTGGGGTTAGAGTTAGGGCCGACAACCCAAATGGACGGTTGGAAGTAATAAGAGTTGATAAAGCAATGGGGCCAGATGGGGTGCACCCCAGGGTCCTTAAAGAACTAAGAGAGGTGGTGGCTGAACCTCTGGCTATCCTGTTTAGCCGATCACTGGAAACAGGGGAGGTACCCAAAGACTGGAGGACAGCAGATGTAGTCCCCTTATACAAAAGTGGGAACAAAGAGGAAGCAGGGAACTACAGACCAGTCAGCCTCACCTCGGTAGTGGGGAAGATCATGGAAGCACTACTGAAGGAGAGACTGGTGGAACATCTGGTTGTCAATGGACTACAGGACCCAAGGCAGCATGGTTTCACCAGGGGGAGGTCATGTCAGACCAACCTCGTTGAATTTTTGACTGGGTGACTAGGGAGGTGGATCAGGGGAGGGCAGTGGACATGGCCTATCTGGACTCAGCAAGGCCTTTGACACTGTGCCACATAGAAGACTATTACACAAACTGGGAATATGGGTGTGGGCAGGACAGCAGTGTGGTTGGTAGGTAACTGGCTGGGTGGCAGGACACAGAGTGGTGGTAAATGGCTGTCACTCCACAGAGGAAAAGTGACCAGTGGGGTACCACAGGGATCAGTGCTGGGACGGTCCTATTCAACATCTTCATCAGTGACATTGCACAGGACCTAGAAGGCAGAATTTCACTGTTCGCTGATGACACAAAGCTCTGTAACAGAGTAGACACACCAGAGGGTGTAGACAGAATGAGAAGGGACCTGCAGAAACTTGAAGAATGGTCAGGGGTTTGGCAGTTGAAATCAATGCAAGGAAGTGCAAGATAATGCATATGGGGCACAAAACCCTGGCACAATATATCAGTTGGGGTGAGGATATAGCATGCACCAAGCAGGAAAGGATCTTGGGGTTATCATCTCTGATGACCTCAAGGTAGGGAAACAGTGTGACAAGGCAGCAGGTAACCAAATAGGATGCTGGGATGTATAGGTAGGGCATCACCAGCAGGAAAGGAGGTCATAATTCCGCTATACAAGACACTAGTGAGGCACCACCTGGGTATAGTGTACAGTTCTGGAGACCATACCTACGTAAGGACATAGACAGGGTAGAGAAGGTCTGAGGAGGGCAACAAAGATGGTGCATGGATTGCATCACAAGTCCTATGAAGACAGGTTGAAGGAACTGAACATGTACTCCCTAGAGGAGAGGAGGAGAGAGGGATATGATAGAGACATACAAGTATCTTACAGGGAGGAACAGGGTGCAGGAATACACTATTTTAAGCCGAAAGATGTTCCAGGACTAGAGGGCATGGGATGAAGTTGGAGGGAGGACGATTCAGAGGAAACATGAGGAAGAATTTCTTCAGAGAACGGGTGGTGGACAAGTGGAATACCCTGCCAGAGGAAGTGGTGGGGGCTGAAACAATCACAAGATTTAAGAATGCATGGGATAGACATAAAGGAATTCTGGAGGTCAGAGGTAAGGGGCAACAGGCTTCTAGGAAAACAAACTGAACTTATAAGCTCAAATGGGCAGACTGGGTGGGCCATAGGCCCTTATCTGCCAACACTGTCTATGTATCTATGTGATTTTTTTTGTGACATAGTAACGGTAACAGCAACGCAAATGCAAGCGGTGATGGTTACACACATGGTGACGCAAATGTAAACTGTAAAGCAAGGGTTAATAGAAACGCAGGTGGAAAGTGATGCCAAAGCGAACAGTGACGCAAAGGGAGACGCAAGCGCATACGGAAATGCAACTGGTAATGCACACGGTCATGGTACCACTAATGTAAACACAAATGATAATTGTAACAGCAACAACAATGTGAAAGGAAACAGAAACGCAAACACAAGTGCGTACGGAAACGCAAACTGTAACGCGCATGGTGACGGCACCACAATTGTAAATGCAAATGATAATGGTAACAGCAACAATAACGCCAAAGAAAACAAACGCACACGGAAACGCAAATGGAAAAGCATATGGAAACGCAAACCGTAATGCACACGGGTACGGGGAATGCAATTGGAAACGCAAATGGTAACGGTAAGAACAACAATGACGCAAAGTGAAAGACAAATGCAAATGGAAGGGCGGGTGCCAACAGAAATGGTAATGTGCATGGTGACGCTAAGCGAAACACAAACACAAACAGTAGTGGAGACACAAATGGTAACAGTAACGCAAACGGAAATGCAAAGGGTAATGCACATAGTGGCGTACACGGGAACGCTAATGCAAACGGGCACAGAAACATAAGTGTAAAGCCTACGTGTAACAATAACTGGAGCGCACACCCTATTTTTCCCCAAAAGCTCCACTGAGAAGCACAGTGAAAACAAAGAATGTATGCACAGTAATGTGCCTCGGAGCAGAATGCGAGAAGTTGTACTACTAAAATACTTATATCTCATAACGGTATGACGTAGAAAAAATATAAAAATTTCACGATTCATGAGTTTCCTGGCTAGGTTTTTGCACATTGTCATGATGGAAATTCCGTATCTTGCACCGTTTCCGAGATATGAGCGCCAAAAGGTGTGGCGGACGCCACCATGTTATTCTATGGGGAAAAAAGTCAACTTCGGAGTATTGTAACTTTGTATCTGTGCAATATTTTGTCACCAAACCACAAAAAGGCACATCTGTGAGATGTTGGCTGCCTTCCCTCCAAATTTCAGCCCAAAAGACCAAACCGTTCTTTTGCAGCAAGGTGGCAAAGAATTATTGTCATTTTGGCCATACTTTGAAAAGTAGTGTCGTGATTTGCAACACCACTTTGTGACACTACTTTTCCCAGAAATTTGAAAAACATTTCTGGGGTGTTTAACCCCAAAATAAAGACATGGCTAGCATCCTCAGGGCTCAAATAGGTAAACACAAAAATAATGATGTCCCTAGATGGTCCCAATTTTAAATACCAAGCATTTCTGTGATCAGTAACTAAAAACAAAATGGCGGATTTGCGACACTACTAGGGCCATTTGCTACACTAAAAAGTGCATTTGCGACACTTTCAAACTTTTTGTTAACTTTTCCCATTGACATAATGGGAACTTGTTTTGTGAATAACTTTTGAATCGTTTACATTTTTTCACGAAATCGTCAAAAGGCACACTGGAGGCCCCGGCCACACATTCCGTGAAGTTTTTGGACCAGTCGCATAAACCTTGCGACCTGTAGGCGCAAGCAAAGAATGAGTCAAAAAACGTAATTGCACGCATGAATGTCGCTTAATAACTAGGCAGCCGGACATCCGACCGGTACAAAAGTTGCCAGATCCCAAGGTCTATGGTTATGCTCCGTGCCTGCCAAATTTCAGGCAAATCCGTTGAACAGTGGCAAAGTCATTAAGGTGTAAAGTTTCACCATTTAACCCTAAAAGGGGTACTCAACCCTAACTATGGCAGCACTACAGTGCTGCAATAATATATATATATATATATATATATATATATATATACACACACACACACACACATACATACATACATTTTAGAGCAAAAAATCCATTTTATGCATCAGTTAGGGTTGTTCCACAGCGACAAAAGCGAGCAAATAGAAATATAGAATTTGACGGCAAATAAGGACCGCTTGGCCCACCCAGTCTGCCCATTTCCCTACCTAATGGATAAGCTGCAGATCCTAGTTAACCAGCAGCCTACTTCTTCCTACCCCCACCCCCTAGAATTGCCTTATGACTGTCCCATGCATGCTTGAATTCCACCACTGTTTTTGACTCCACAACCTTCTCCGGAAGGCCGTTCCATGCATCCACAACCCTCTCTGTGAAAAAATACTTCCTTAAATTACCTCTGAGCAGCCCCGGCTCCATCTTCAAATTGTGCCCTCTTGTTCTTGTACACCTCTTTTTTTGAAAAGATGCTACCCTCTTGGACTTTGTTGATTCCCTTGAGGTACTTGTAAGTTTCTATCATGTCCCCCCCCCCCCTCGAGGCTATACATATTAAGCTCCTTAAGTCTCTCTTCATATGTCTTCTGGTGCAGACCCTGCACCATTTTAGTGCCCTCCTCTGGACAGCTTCCATCCTGTCTATGTCTTTGCGGAGATTGGGTTTCCAGATCTGCACGCAGTACTCCAGATGGAGTCTGACCAGCTGTCTGTACAGAGGGATGATAACTTCCTGTTTTCTACTGGTGATGCCTCTCCCTATGCATCCCAGTATCCCCCCAGCCCTCCTTGCTGCCCTCTCACATTGCTTGCCCACCTTCAGGTCATCTGATACGACTACCCCCAGGTCCCTTTCCATTTCTGTTGTTGTTAGTATCTCAACCCCCATTGTGTACTCTTCCCCTGGGTTTTTGTTTCCTAGGTGCATTACCTTGCACTTCTTAGCACTGAATCTAAGCTGGAATACATTTGACCATTCCTCTAACCTTGCCAAGTCCCTTCTCATCCTTTCCACCCCACCTTGTGCATCAACTCTGTTGCAGATCTTTGTGTCATCTGCAAAGAGACATACTTTCCTTCAGTCCCTCTGCAATGTAAGCTTATAAAGACATTGAAGAGGACAGTCTAATACTAAACCCTGCGTGCCCCACTAGTAACCCCCTTTCTTCAGAGTGGACTCCATTTACTATTACTCTCTGTGTCCTATTCTCCAGCCAATTCTTTCCCAGGCTGTCATCTTGGGACCCACTCCCAGGCTGGCTAACTTGTATATTAATCTTTGTGTGGGACTGTGTCAAATGCCTTGCTAAAGTCTAGGTAGGCCATTTCCACAGCCCCTCCCTGATCTACTACTTTGGTCACCCAGTCAAAGAAATCTATCAGATTTGTCTGGCATGACCTTCCCGCTGTGAATCCATGTTGCCTGGGGTCCTGTGCCCCTCTAGCCTCTAGATACTCGACAATTCTTTCCTTCAGAAGTGATTCCATCATTTTCCCTACCACTGAGGTTAAACTAATAGGTCTGTAGTTTCCTGCTTCTGCCTTGCTCCCACTTTTGTGAAGGGGAATCACATCTGCCCTCCTCCAGTCCTCGAGTACCACCCCATCCTCCCATGATTTGTTGAAGAGGGTAGTCAGTGGTGTCACTAGTTCTACCCTTAGTTCTTTCAGAATTCTGGGATGAATCCCATCATGCCCCATTGCTTTGTCCACCTTCAGTTTTAAGAGTTCTTTCAGAACCCTTTCTTCTGTAAATGGGCTGTTATCAACTTCTGTATCCAGAGTGTTTCTACTGTTTGTTTTAGGTACCTCCCCCTCTTCCTTTGTAAATACTGAGCAAAAATATTTGTTTAGTATTTCTGCCTTTTCACAGTCACCCTCTGAACACCCTCCTTCCCCTTTATTAAGCCTCACTATCCTTCCCTTGGTCTTAATTCGCTCCCTGATGTACCTATAAAAGGTTTTATCCCCCTTCTTAACTGAGTTGACTATCTTTTCCTCGGTTTGGGCCTTTGCTGTTCTGACTGCCTTCCCAGCTTCCTTTTGCTTTAACTGATACAGTTCTCTGTCCTGCTCCTTCTGTGATTCCTTGTACTTCCTGAATGCTTTCTTTTTCTCTTGAACCTTCACTGCTACTTCCTTTGAGAACCATAGTGGTTTCTTACATCGTTCGTTTGTTCATTGCTTCACACAAGGCTTGTTACCTCTGTGATGGCAGTTTTATTATTCCCCATTGTTCTTCCACCTCTCCTTCCTGCCCATTTGCTAGTGCATTCCTTAGGCACTCACCCATTTTGCAAAGTCAGCCTTCCTAAAGTCCAGTACTTTTGCCTTTGTATAGCTGACTCTATTGCTGTGTTTATTGTGAACCATACTGTTCGATGGTCACTAGTTCCCAGATGGCTACCACTTCTACATCTGTGATCCTCTCTTCATCTCCATTTGAGAGAACCAGGTCTAAGATTGCTCCCTCTCGAGTGGGCTCCAATACTAGTTGTCTAAGGCATGCCCCCTGTAGGGCATCTAGAATAACCCCACTCTTAAGTGGCTGCTGCAACTGCACTCCAGTTAACATCTGGCATATTCAGATCACCCATCAGCAATATCTCCCCTTTTACTGCCATTCTAAGTATACTTTCTATCATTTCCTTGTCCATTTCCTCCCTCTGAGAAGGGGGTCTGTATACAACCCCTGTGCAGATTGTGGTGCCATTGCCAGTCTCCAAATTGACCCACAGTGCTTCTTCTCCCTGTTTTCCCTTTGTTCTGTTGCTTTGATTCCTTTCCTTATGGCATTCTCCCTCCTCCTCCTCTTTTACCCTCCTGTCCCTCCTGTAGATAGTGTATCCTGGTATGTTTACATCCCAGTCATGGTTTTGTGTGTACCATGTTTCTGTGACTGCCACGATATCCAGATGTTCCTCCTCCATCAAGGCCACTAATTCAGGAAGCTTGTTACTCAGACTACGGGCATTGGTACTCATTGCTCTCCATTTCTTGATGGCTTTACCTTCTGTTGCAGCATCCCCCACTGACCTTTCTACCTCGGTCTTTTTCTCATTTAGTACCCTGTTTTGTAGGGAGAGGCTGGGATTTTCCTGCTGCTTATCAGTGCCTCCCCCCTTGACTAGTTTAAAAGCTTGCCAATGAAGCATTTAAACCGATTGCTCAAAAGACTTGTTCCCTTCCTGGACAGATGCAGACCATCCTGCCAGTATAGGCTGGTGTCCTCAGGTGGAACCCCAGTCCCCAATGAAGCCAAACCCTGTGCTCCACACCATTTCTTCAACCATTCATTAAACTGCATGGTGCAAAGTACCCTCGCCTCACTCATGCCATTGACAGGCAGCACCTCTGAGAAGGATACTGTGTGTGCTACTTGTCTTAGGCCCCTCCCCAATTCTACAAAGTTCTTCTGCACTGCTCTAATCTCATGATGAGCCAAGTCATTTGTCCCTAGGTGGACAATGACGTCCAGCTCAGACTCCCGTGCAGCCGTTCTCGTGATCCTGAGGATGCGCTTCCTGTCCCTCCAAGCCATGGCACCAGGCAGACACCTTACTTCAGTTTTCCCTGCTCCCCCCAGTTCTATCCCCCTAATAATTGAGTCCCCCACCAGGAGCTGCTTCCTTTCCCTGTGGTGTCCTCTGCCTCCTTCCTGTGGGCCTCCCTTGTGACAGTTGTCCTCAGCCTCCTTAGTCTCCTCTGCGGGTGCATCCATAGGGGAGCTATGCTCCCCCAGAATGGTGTATGGATTGTGGAGTGGAACGACTGACTGGGTGTGCTTCTGTTCCACCATCCTCACCCTCCCTGAGCCCACTGTGGTCCAACTGCTGTGCTTTCTTCGCAACCTCTGAGGTAGTGGTGGTAGCTCTGGTGCTCCCTGGATGGGGGAGGTTCCCTTCCTACCGTCCAGTGTGGCCTGGGGGATGGTTCCCTTACTACTGTCCAGTGTGGCCTGAAGACGGGCAACTTCCTCCCTCAGGGCAGAGAGTTGTCTGCAAACAGGGCAGCATCTCAGCCTCCAGAAAGACTCCCGGAAGACTGCTGCCCCACAGCCATTACATTGCACTACTCCCCACATGTTTATCTACTTTCTTTTTTTTTGTGTGTATTTGTGTGTGTGATTGGCGTGTTATATAGAAATATATATATTATACAATGTGTATGCTTATATTGTCAGTGCAGTGTGCTAGAGGATATGATACTGATATGCCCTTGCACTCTTGAGAAATGATGTCAGAACCCCAGGTATAAAGGAACTATTTCAGGGGTGGGAAGGGTTGAGCCTAAACAGTGCCCTCACAAAACAATCAGCTAAAGCTCTGACCCACCTCTACGAACTTGGTGTTAGGGGCTGAAAGCCCTCCTTGCACCCCCCAGCCGCCACCCCAACCGCCAATGGGGTGTGCATTGGGGTCATCGGCCCTAACTCTCACCCCATCACATGTTTAAACAAGCAGAGGTATAGGAGAATGGGATGAGAGTTAGGACAGATGACCCCAATGCACACCCCGTTGGCGGTTGGGGTGGCAGGCTGGGGTGGGTGCAACCCTAACACTGAATTACTTTGTTTTTGTCACTGTGGAACAACCCTAACTGATGCATTAAACGGAGTTTTTTGCCTTCAACTTCCTTTCTTTTTGAGAATGAGGACTAAAACAGTGAATGGAATGCTCCCATCACGTGATTTTTTTGTGACATAGTAATGGTAACAACAATGTAAACGCAAGCGATAACAGTTACGCACATGGTGACACAAACGTAAATTGTAAAGCAAGCGTTAATAGAGACACAGGCGCAAAGTGACACCAAAGCGAAAAGTGACACAAGCGGAGGCGTAAGCACAACCGTAAATGCAACTGCAGCAGCTGCGGTCCGGTAGTGCTATTGTAAATACAAATAAGATGCTTAACAGCAACAATAATGCGAAAGGAAACAGAAAGCATAAATCTGGCGACAGTCTGGAAGCATAAACCGTATCATACGACATGATACCACAATTGTAAACACAAATGGTAATGGTAACTGCAACAATAATGCCAAACAAAACAGAAATGCAAACGCAAACATAACCGTGTATGGAAACACAAACCATAACGCACACAGGCACGGGAACGCAACTGGAAACGCAAATGGTAACAGTAAGAACAATGATGCGCAAAACGAAAGACAAACACAAACAAAATGGAAGGGCGGCAGCCAACAGAAATGGAAATGCGCACAGTGACACTAAGCAAAACACAAACACAAACAGTAATGGAGACACAAATGGTAACAGTAACACAAACGCAAAGCGTAATGCACATGGTGGCATACACAGTAATGGTAATGCAAACAGGCATGGAAACACAAGTGTAAAGCCTATGTGTAACAGTAAGTGGAGCGCACACCGTATTGTTCCCCAAAAGCTCCATTGAGAAAGACAGTGAAAACAAGGAATGTATGCATAATAATGTGCCTCGGAGCAGAAAACGAGCAGTTGTAATACTAAAATGCTAATAGCTCTGTAATGGTATGACATAGAAAAAAAATTAGAATTTCACATGATTCATGACTTTCCTGGTTAGGTTTCAACTGCACGCGTACCCCATATGGCTACACCTGGTTGGTGATGAAAATTCCGTATCTCGCACCGTTTCCGAGATACGAGCCCCAAAAGGTGCGGTGTACACCACCATGTTAGTCTATGGGAAAAAACGTCAACTTCGGAATACTGTAACTTTGCGTCCATGCAATATTTTTCACCAAACCACCAAAAGGCACATATGTGAGATGTTGGCTGCCTTCCTTCCAAATTTCAGCCCAAAAGATCAAACCGTTCTTTTGCAGCAGGGTGGCAAATAATTCCTGTCATTCTGCCACAGCCTGGAAAAGTAGTGTCATGATTTGCGAAAGCTTTCACAAAAATTTGTGAAAATATCGCAAGTGCGACACTACTTTGCGATACTACTCTTCCCAGAAATTTGAAAAACATATTTTTGGGGTGTTTAACCCCAAAATAAAGACGTGGCTAGCATCCCCAGGGTCCGACTAGGTGAACACAAAAAGAATTGTATCCCTAGAGGGTCCCAAATTTAAATGCCAAGCATTTCTGTGACCAGTAAATGAAAAAAAAAATGGCTGACTCACGACACTACAGGGGTCATCTGCGACACTAAAAAGTACATTTGTGACACTGTCAAACTTTTTGTTAACTTTTCCCACTGACATAATGGGAACTTGTTTTCTGAATAACTTTTGAACCATTCACTAGTTTTGCATGAAATCTTCAAAGGCACATTGGGCACCCTGGCCGCACATTCCCAGAAGTTTTCCGACCGGTCACAGAAACCATGCGACCTGTAGGAGCGAGCAAAGAATGTGCAAAAAAAGTCAATGCGCACACGGATATTGCTTAATAACTCTGCAGCCATGTATCCGACTGGTACGAAAGTTGGCAGATCCCAAGATCTATGGTTCTGCCCCGTGCCTGCCACATTTCAGGTAAATCCGCTAAATGGTGGCAAAGTTATTAAGGTGCAAATTTTCACCATTTAACATTAAAAGGGGTACTCAGCCCTAACTATGGTAGCACTACCATGCTACCATAATATATATATATGTACCTTAAGGTTGGCAAGCAATGTGAGAAGGCAGTAGGGAGGGCTGGGGGGATACTGGGATGCATAGGGAGAGGCATCACCAGCAGAAAACAGGAAGTTGTTATCCCCCTGTACAGACAGTTGGCGAGACCCCATCTGGAGTACTGTGTCCAGTTCTGGAGACCCCAACTCCGCAAGGACATATACAGGATGGAGGCAGTTCAGAGGACAGCAACTAAAATGGTGCACGGTCTGCAAGAGAAGCCATACGAGGAGAGGCTAAAGGAGCTTAATATGTATACCCTTGAGGAAAGGAGGGAGAAGGGGGACATGATAGAAACGTTTAAGTACCTCAGTGGAATCAACAAAGTCCAAGAGGGTAGCATCTTTCAGAAAATGAGATGTGCAAGAACAAGGGGACACAATTTGAAGATGAGGGGGGCATCTTAGGGGCAATGTGAGGAAGTATTTTTTTCACAGAGAGGGTGGTGGACGCATGGAACAGCCTTCCTGAGGAGGTTGTGGGGTCTAAAACTGTGGGAGAATTCAAGAATGAATGGGACAGTCATAAGACAATTGTTGTGGGGGGTAGGAAGAAATAGCCTGTTGATTAAATAGGATCTGCAGCTTATCCTCTAGGTAGGGAAATGGGCAGACTCGGTGGGCCAAGCAGTCCTTATCTGCCATCATAGTTTATGTTTCTTTGTTTCTATATATATATCCACTACAGGGCATGCAACTGTGAAACACAGAAATGTATAATTTAATGGCAGATAAGGAACACTTGGCCCATTAAGTCTGCTCCATTTCTCCCTACTTACACTATTATCACAGACTGCTCTTTCCCCCTTCCTTTCCAGTATGATTCCCGTGCTTATTCCATGCACCCCAATTCTTGGTAATAATATAGTGCACTCCACTTATAACGGACACTGTTATAATGGACAATCGGTTACACTGGACAAAAACTGATTTGACAAACCAAATGTATCAAACCCAATGCATTTTTCTCTGGTTATAGTGGACAAAAACATTGCTTATAATGGACATCATGAAGCTTATTGGCATTTATAGTGCTTTATTTTTGGGGGGTGGTGCAGAGCTGGTGAGGAGATTTGGCAAAGGTAGGATTAAGATAGAGGAGCTACAGAGATTAAATTTCTTACAAAATAATTCTCCACAAGCTGCATAAACCTTTAGTAGTTAATTATACTAAGATGAATTTATTTTATATTTTAGTAAAATCCTTATAGAATGATAGCCTTTGTTCTTACTGTCCTAGAACCTCAACATCCAGCCACCAGAGTTACTATTGTCTTCTTACCTTATACTATAAACTTCCTTAAAAAAGGCTCATGTTTCCGGACAGTTAAATAACTTTAAATGAACACAAAGACTGCAGAAACATATATGCTAGGCAAGCTTCTGAGTAATCTATAAAGTTTTATAATAGATTCTCATTCAATCTAAGCTCCTGCTGACCCACATAGACACACCTAACACATAGGTTCCACCTCCTCTGGATATAATGGACATTGGATATAACGGACAAAAGTTGTGTGCACAGATACGTCCTCTATAACAGGCTTGCACTGTATTCTTAACTGCCACAGAGACTGGTGCCCAAATGTACTGATGAAACTGACAGGTTGCATTTCTATCCATCTGTTATTTTTCTGTGTAAGTTTTCACTGCTGGTGGAATCCACCTCTTGCTCTGCTCCCCCCCCCCCCATCTAATAGATCAGGTTGGTATGACCTTTACAAGAACTGGGGTATAATAAGAGCTGATCCAGGTTCCACATAACTACTGCCCTAATCCACCTCGCTTCACCCATAAAAGGGCCCACTATTTGGCAGATAATTTAATGCATAGTTTGTAGCCTGGTCCAGTAAAACCAAGCATGTGGCTACCAAATGTGCCACTGGGCAACTATAAACGTGGTCACTGCCAATACTGCTCTGTAATGATTAAAACAAGCCAATTCACTAGCAGAAATGCGAGTAAAACCTTTGAGATAAAACATTGTATACATTGTGACTACACATATTGTGCATTTAGCTTTCTGCAACTGTGGTGCCTTTTACATAGGGTAAACCTTGTAAGCTTTAAAACTGCTCACTGGTGAACATGTGAGGGCCATCTTGAAAGGGGAGGAGAGCAGTGCATTAGTCATGCACATTAAGGGACAACCTACATCTGAGGACCATAGTTTTCAATACTGTGGCATAGAAAAGGTGCAGGTAGGTAAACGGGGTTGGGGGGGGGGCTTGATGCTTTGCCTGTGAAAAGGTAGGCCTTATGGATTGTCCAGCTGGGAGAACACTGTGTGGCAGGTTTCAATGGAAAACTGGATGTAATACCTCCAATTAAACAAATTCTGGCCAGAGCCGACAGGGCTGCAGGACAGGAATCTGGGTTAAAAATACAGAAAATTATTTTTCTTTTTATATTTTTACACCTACTTTTCAACATAGCCTTGTGATGAACCTGCTTCGTAAAGAAGGACAGAGAAAATGTTAAACTCCTGGCCTAGTGGTGATGTCATGCAGGGACTGCAAAATCATCTTTTGGGCTGGAAACAAACATTTTGAGCAGAAGCTGAAAAATGACAGCTGTCACATTAATGAGTCGCTGTACCAAAATGACTATGTTGAAATGGTGTGGTAAAAATACTGAATATTACCAAAGTTATGAGCCCACATTTGCAAAATTCAGCATAGCCTCATAACTTAGAGCAGCAGTGCAACAATTGGTGACAATTTTGACCTATACTTTTTTAGATTGCCACGTGCCTCCCGACTTGTATGATATCATTCTTTCCACAATTTAAGTCTGCTTGAGTACCTTTTTCCATGTCTGAAATAATAAAAGCAGCACTCATTTTAATGCGACTCAGACCAGATTTTCATCAGTATTTGTAGCCATTTTTGGACAACTATTGTTCTGTAAGATCAGAGAGCATGGTCTGCTGCATAATAGTTCATTTTAGTCACAACTGAAGTGATATATAAATAACAGATTGTCAAAAACAGCTGAAAATACTTATAAAGACCTGGTCCGCACTGTATTAAAAGGAGTGCTCCTGTTATTATTTCAGACATGAAAGAAATAATAAAGCAGACTCAGACTGTGGAAAGAAGGGTATCATACAAGACAGAAGGTAAGTGGCAATCTAAAATAGCACAAAAAAGCATTGGTCAACATTTTAACCAGATTATTGCACTGACTAGAATCATAGAACACAAGAATGTGCAAAGTATAATACCACCCCACATGAAATTTATTCAAAGTCAGGGAATGCATTGCTTTTTTTTTTGGCATTGAAAAAGTATAACTTGGTCCACATGGAGGAAATCTGGATACAGCTTTACTGAATCAAGCCCTACTACGGGGGGACAGCATCCACCCCAGGAAAGGAGAGCTGCCAACAGGCGGTTCAATCCTGCTCCTACCCTCCCCTCCCAAGCCAGCTCCCCAACCCGAGGTCATTCCCGAACCCAGTTCACTGGCATGACATGAGGTAAGGCTAGATGCCTCAACCCACTGCACCACCAGGCTACAGGTGATGGCCTTCGAAACTGACCTGCCAACAGACTGTGGACATGAAGACAGTAGAGCAGTCCTCAGTGTTGCCTATCTCTTAGCCTCTGCCAGCACCGAGTCAATATGGCTGTGGAGAGTGTTTAGGAGAGGCAAGAGCGTTGAAAAAAAATCTGAGGTGCTCTCGCTGCACCAGAGTCAGATGTAAATGATGCTGCTATTATAGAACTGAGCATGTGTGATACTCACACATGCGCAGTTTGCCTCGTACTCAGCCATAACATGGAAGCACTGACATGACTACATTTGTGTCATACTCACGTGTGCATAGTTAAAGTCAGCACCGGTAAACATAAGACCCCACTGAAAATGAGATACGGCACCTTAGCCAGGCTAATGTGTTTCAGTATATTGAAGAAGTGGGTAAAATTAGGACCTCTCTGAAAATAAGATCCTGCATCTCATCAAAGCTATCCTGTGTCAGTTCATTGCCAAAATGGATAAAAGTGTGATCCACATAAAATGACATGCTGCATCTCAGCCAGGCTATCCGGTTGTGTCAGTATGTTGTAACAATGCTATAATACCATCAAGAGGTTTTGGAGACATGTAAACATTGACAGCAAAGCTAGAGAAATTTCAACATTTTTCCAGAGCCTCTGTGATATCATGCAGGTGAGTTTTACCATTTAAAATAAAAAAAAAAGAGCCTTAACATTTGTTGTAGTGATTTCACTGACAGACATAATGAAGTCAGTTGCGTACCTGTATTGATTTGAGCACACAGGAAAATGAACAGGAGTTTTGTCCCAGTTTTACATGAAAAATACAGGGAAAAATAGGGTGCCCTACAGGGAAATGCTTTGTTCAATCTAGGAACACTGCAATTGACACCACTGTCATTCTTTGTAATTCCCTAGGATGCCCCTTGCAGCCTCTGAAAACCCCAAGAGATTAGCTGCCTAGCATTTATTTACCCTTCCTACAAGTATAAAGCCATGAGAGTTCCAATTACCCCATAGTCAGCCATATCATGGCAGCACTGACATGACTACTTATGTGCCATGCTCACATATGCATAGTTTAAGTCAGCATTGGTAAAAGTTAAGACCCCACTGAAAATGAGATACTGCATCTTAGCCAGGATAATGTGCATCAATACATTGTAGAAGTAGGTAAAATTAGAATCCCTCTGAAAGTAAGATTCTGCATCTCATCAAAGCTCTGTGATATGTTGAAGGTGAGTTTTTTACCATTTAAAATAAATAAAAACAGCCTTAACATGTGTTACGGTGATTTTACTGACAGGCATAATGGAGTCAGTTGTGTACATGTATTGATTTGAGCATACAGAAAAATGTACAGTTTTGTTCCAGTTTTACATGGAAAATACAGGAAAAAGGAGAGTTGATTAAGGCTGTAATTTGACACTGCTCTGCAGTCAGATGTTATCTGTTGAATGTCATGTCAGTAAATTATTGGTCTCCAAAGAAAACAAGTTACATTGCAATAATAAAAAGCTGAGAAAACAGTGTTTGTATTGGTTTACCAAGTTGGATTCAGAAGAACACGTGTTTCTTGTACTCACTGAAGCAATACAAGTTTGAGAGGAGAGGTGACTGTCCAGAAAGTACAGCTACGTAAGAACTTACCGTAACAGTAGATCTTCGAGAGAGTCTCTTGCAGTAGGTAATTACATATAGGACTGATGCCGGCAGGCGTCAGGACCCCAAGGAAAAATTTCTAGCTAGAAGTCTCTGGCGGGAGACTGCCCCCACGTCAGGTGACCGATGTCGTGACATCAGTATAAAGGAGCAGTCCCCCCGCCCATACACAAGTTCTTTCCACGTTAAGCTCCATCCAGTGCCTCACGGTAAAGTTCACTGCTCGTCAGTCTGTCATCGGTAGTTCTACCGTCGTTTTTTCTCGATTTATTTGATTAAGCGTCACTATTTTCGGTGGTGTATGTCGTCTCCTACACCCTCCAAGCACAAGAATAAGTGCGACTCGTGCGGCGTCCAACTCCGCACAAGGATGGTCACTCCCAGCGCCTCTTCTGTCTGGGCCTGGATCACCAAGTGGAGAAGTGCCAACACTGCCTAAAATTCAACGCCGCCACCCACAGATGGAGGCAGCAGTCCCTGGAGGCCCACATCCTCAAAAAGAAAATGACCTCCATGGAGAAGGAGATGAAAAAGCACCGTCAGGCTTCTACTTCCCCTGAAGACCATTGCAAGAAGAAGGAAAAGGAGAAGCACCGGGACCGTGACTCCTCTTCCACCGTGACTTCGGCCGGAGTCGCCATTTTGAAGGTAACATCCCCTCTGGGAGACTGCTCCACGATGGCGGTCTTGGAGGCTTCCAAGACGGCGTCGGCCCACCCGTCTGGCTCACGCTCTTCGGGTGCCTCTGGGCTAAAGGAGGCCTCTGCTCCTGGTAAGGTCGCCACTGCGCGGCCTACTGGTGCGAGTGGCTCTGGTAAGCTGGACGTCAGCTCCTCTGGCGCCCGCCCGGAGAAGACCGCTAAGTCGCTCGACCATTCGGGGCAGCGCACAGCCCCTGTTCTTCCCAATCAGACCGCTCCCCCTTCATGGCCTGCCTTGGGCGACAGGTCCACTAAGTCGGACGTCAGCTCCTCCGATGCCCGCCCGGACTCCGCTGATAAGTTGGATGTCAGGCCTTCTGACACTCACACGGCAGCAGAGCAGACGCTGGACCTTAATTCGTCCACCATTCCCGGCTCCCCACAGCCTTTGCTGCCCTCCAGGGACCCAGTGTCTCCTCAGCCTAACCCGGGGATTTCTCCCCTCCTTCCCCAGGCAATGCCTGGGATCTGACTGTGCTCCTGTCAGGTCACCCTCCTGCTGGGTCAGATGACCTGACGTCGGTTTCCTGGAGCCCGGCTCCGACGCCGGTCCTCCCGTCGCCGAGCAACATCTCTCTCCTGGATGCCGCCCCCATGCTGGGCCTGCCACCCGCCAGGCCTCTGATTCCAGCCCACCTGCTGGGCACCCTCCCAGGCCATCTGCCCTGGCAGACCCCCCGGTTCCTGGGTATCCGACCCCGTCATATCCAACGCCATCATACCCGGGTCTGCAGTACCTGATGCCCCAGTACCCAGCACTGGCCTATCCGATGCTGCAGTACACAGTGCCTCATTACCCGATGCCGGGTTTCCCGCCATCGAGTTATGTATACGCTCCATTCAGATATGAATCTATTTTTGTTATAGTGATTTTACTGACGAGCATAATGAAGTCAGTTGTGTACATGTATTGATTTGAGCATACAGAAAAATGTACAGGAGTTTCGTCCCAGTTTTACATGGAAAATACAGGGAAAAGGAGAGTGCCATACAGGGAAATGCTTTGCTCAGTCTGGAAACACTGCAGTTGACATTGCTATCATTCTTTGTAATTCCCTCCCTAAAACATTAGCTGCCTAGCATTCAAAATTCTTTCTACATCCAATGCCACTAATTAGGTCCAGAAAGGGTTCACATAAATCAATTATTAAGAGGAAATGCTGAATTCTCACACACACAGAGTTGACAAAGACTAATTTGACATTGCTCTGCAGTTAGATATTATCTGTTGAATGTCATGTCGGTAAATTATTAGTCTCCTAAGACAGCAAGTCACAATGCAATACAAAAAGCTGAGAAAATAGTGTTGTAACTGGTTTACCAAGTTGAATTCAAAAGAACACATGTTTCTTGTACTCACTGAAGCAATACAAGTTTGGGGAGGAGAGGTGATTGTCCAGAACATTTGTTTCTTAATCCCTAGGCTGCTGAAAGAACTCAAATGAATCTATTTCATTGAGCCCTGGACAGATATTCAGTCTGCAGTGCAGCAAGGGTTAAATTTAAGGGCTGCAAAGATGGAAGGATCATTCAAAAACTCCAAAGGAAGTGTTCCACGGTCTAAGTCCGGTAGCTCATTTTTAGAGATGATGCAAGAGGGCTGCAAGCTCCACCTACCTGGAGCCCTAAAAAGAAGTGATATGTTTCACTGGTTGTTAGCTTACAACCTTCCCCGGCCTCCCCCCACTTTTTATTGCAGATTCCAGGCTAACAGTAGTAAGATCATGATGAAATAGCAAACCATTAGGGGGTGGCAAGTAACCATTTATTTTTAATTAGAGCCCTATTTGAACTGCTTCTTTTGAAAAGATTAAATGGATGCAGTATGAAGGCATGTTTTCTGAATAATCACCATAAGAAGGTATAATAGCGTACCCTAGTAATGTGCTTGATAATAGAGCTCTGCACTATTATATTCCCCGAGAACTGTTACTGTGACAAACACTTGTGGTATTTGGAATGCTTCAATCTGTTTTGAATATGTATACGCAAGTGCCTACTCAGCTGAGTAAGTTACAAGCACAAATCAGACAGCAGTGTTCACAATGTTGATGAAATTATAATAGCTGTATGCAGCATTGCAACCAACAGTTGAAACCAAAAATAGTTACATTATCATACAAACAAGATTTAAACGCTATAACAAACTGATGCTGTACACACTGAATAATACAATTTAAGACTCAAAATACACAGTTTATCATCATTTGTTTAGGGGGAAGGACTGTACAACTCATTTGTGGCTCCTTGTGGTCCTGCCCCCTCTTTCATGAAGATAAATTGCATATTTTAAGACAGCCTACCGCATGCATATCTATTATGTTTTTTTAAGTCACTTACTCGAGGAAGAGTTGGTGATGACCTCTGTCACGGAATGCCACAGGGGAGATGGTGTCACACTGGAAAAGAGGCAAGGTGCTGGTTGAGTTGCAACAGGCAGTTCTGCCTGTGCTGGTGTCTTCTATTCGAATTGATATGGGTACAGACAAGCTTCTGTTGTAGTCACCTGCAAGGGAATGGAGAATTTTCCGTGATGCAAGGCTTCACTGCCAGGATCCCAAGTGTGCATATCCTCTCCACGTATCCTCAACTTTGCTCTGCAGGGACTGCAAATGTGGCTCCCAATTACATAGAAACATTGACTTTGACGGCAGATAAGGACCACTTGGTCTACCTAGTCTGCCCATTTCCCCACGTACAGGATAAGCTGCAGATCCTAGTTAACTAACAGCCTATTTCTTCCTACCCCCCACAAAAATTGCCTTGTCTGTCCCAAGCATTCTTGAATTCTCCCACAGTTTTAGACCCTACAACCTCCTCAGGATGGCTGTTCCATGCATCCACCACCCTCTCTGTGAAAAAATACTTCCTCACATTGCCCCTGAGCCATCCCCCCCTCTCTTCAAATTGTGTCTCCTTGTTCTTGCACATCTCGTTATCTGAAAGATGCTACCCTCTTGGACTTTGTTGATTCCACTGAGGTACTTAAACATTTCTATCACATCCCCCCTCTCCCTCTTTTCCTCAAGGGTTTACATATTAAGCTCCTTTAGTCTCTCCTTGTATGGCTTCTCTTGCAGACCCTGCACCATTTTAGTTGCCCTCCTCTCGACTGCCTCCATCCTGTCCATGTCCTTGCGGAGATGGGGTCTCCAGAACTGGACGCAGTACTCCAGATAGTGTCTCACCAACTGTCTGTACAGAGGGATAACAACTTCCTGTTTTCTGCTGGTGATGCCTCTCCCTATGCATCCCAGTATCCCCCAGCCCTCCCTACTGCCTTCTCACATTGCTCGCCAACCTTATGGTCATCTGATATGATTACCCCCGGTCCCTTTTCATTTTTGTTACTGTTACTACCCCCCCCCCGCCCCCATTGTGTAATCTTCCCCTGGGATTTTGTTTCCCAGGTGCATTATTTTGCACTTCTTTGCACGGAATCCAAGCTTCCATACTTCTGGCCATTCCTCCAACCTTGCCAAGTTCCTTCTCATCCTTTCCATGCCTCCTTATGTAACAACCCTGTTGCAGATCTTTGTGTCATCTGCAAAGAGGCATACTTTTCCTTCCAGTCCCTCTGCAATGTCACTTATAAAGATATTAAAAAGGACTGGACCCAGTACTGAACCCTGCAGTACCCCACTAGTAACCCCCTTTCTTCAGAGTGGACTCAATTTACAATCACCTTCTGTGTCCTGTTGTCCAGCCAATGTTTTACGCAGGCTACCAGCCTGGAACCCACTCCCAGGCTGGTTAATTTGACTATTAATCTTTTGTGTGGGACTGCGTCAAATGCCTTGCTAAAGTTTAGGTAGGCCATGTCCACAGCCCCTCCCTGGTCTACTACTTTGGTCACCCAGTCAAAGAAATCAGATTCATCTGACATGACTTTCCCACTGTGAACCCATGCTGCCTTGGGTCCTATGCCCCACTGACCTCTAGGTACTCAACAATTCCTTCCTTCAGAAGTGATTTCATCACTTTCCCTGCCACAGAGGTCAAACTGACAGGTCTGTAGTTTCCTGCCTCTGCCTTGCTCCCACTTTTGAGAAGGGAATCACATCTGCCTTCCTCCAGTCCTCAGGTACCACACCATCCTTCCATGATTTGTTAAAAGGGTAGTCAGTGGTGTCACTAGTTCACCCCTTAATTATTTTAGAATTCTGGGGTGAATTCCATCAGGCCCCATTGCTTTGTCCACCTTCAGTTTTAGGATTTCTTTCAGAACCCTTTCTTCTGTGAAAGGGCTGGGATTGAACCCCCTATCCAGAGTGCTTCTGTTTACTGGATTAGGCACTTCCCCTTCCTTCTCTTTTGTGAATACTGAGCAGACGTATTTGTTCAGTATCCCTGCTTTTTCACTGTCCCTCTCTGCCCACCCACCGTCCATTCTATTCAGCCTTACTATCCCTTCCTTTGTCTTTCTATGCTCCCTGATGTACCTATAAAAGGCTTTATCCCACTTCTTAACAGAGTCGGCCATCTTTTCCTCAGTTTTGGCCTTACTATTCTGACTTCCCACCCTGCTTCCTTCTGCCTTAACTGGTACAGTTCTCTGCCCTGCTCCTTCTGTGTTTCCTTATACTTCCTAAATGCTGTCTTTTTCTCCCTAACCTTCCCTGCCACCTCTTTTGAGAACCATTGTGGCTTTTTCTTTCATTTTGATTTGATTATTTGCTTCACACAAAGGCTCGCTGCCTCTGTTATGGCAGTTTTTATGTTTCCCCATTGTTGCTCCACCCCCTCCTTCTAGCCTGTTTGCTAGTGCTTTTCTAAAGCACTCTCCCATCTTGCCAAAGTCAGCCCTCCCGAAGTCCAGTACTCTCACTTTTGTATGGCTTGACTCTGTAGCTGAGTTCATCATGAACCATACTGTTTGGTGGTCACTTGTTCGCAGATGGCTACCCACTTCTAGATATGAGATCCTTTCACTGTCCCCATTTGAGAGTATGAGGTCTAAGGTTGCTCTCTCACGAGTGGGTTCCAAAACTAGATGTCTGAGGTATGCCCCCTGTAGGGCATCAAGAATGGCCCTGCTCTTGGATATGGCTGTAGCAAAGGTGCTCCAGTTAACATCTGGCATACTCAGGTCCCCCATCAACAATATCTCCCCTTTCTCTGCCATCCTAAGTGTAACCCCAAGATGGCGCTATCCCAGGGGCTACTACCCCTGCCTGATTTGCCACTAACAGGTTGAGGGGCCTGGATCCAATGGCGGGTGCCTCCACCCAGAGGTCAGGGTTTGCAATAGTTAAACTTACTTGGTCACAGCCCTCTGGGACACTGCAACCCCCCTCCCTTCCCACTAGTGGCCCACACAATATATCAGAATTACCTTCACAGTATACACTTACCCCCAGGACTAGTTCCGGCACTGGGACCCCCTGTGAAATAAGATACAGTGCAACAATCACAGTACAGTACTTTAACATAGACAAATACCTCAGGCAGTATAACTTTGCTGAAACAAGCAGCTCTGATTTATTTAGGGGGATATAACAAGGACAGGGGGAAATCAGGTTAATTAGCTTATCACTCTAATCATCTACCTATGGCTCTGTGCACAGGCCTATCCCTATCAGTTACTGTCCCTGGGTACCCAAGCCCTAGTGGCTAGTCAAACCGTGGCAGCTGGTAGGGCCCCTTTCACAGAGAAAGGAAAATTAAACAGTCAGCAGTACAGTAATTCCATTTGGATTTAATGTGGCAATTCAACAGGGAGCGACCCTGAATTAGTACTCACGACCTCCAAACAAGATAGGGTCCTTCAACGTCAGCAGGGCTACTCTTGAGCTCCACGAAACTCTTCACACATTTATATGGTAAAAAAAAAGTACTATACCAGGTAGGCTGCTTCTCTATCCCGATCGCAATTACTGCACAATACCCGGGAGAACACACAGCAGATTCAGTTCCTGACAGACCGAGTGCAATTCGACAATTTCTCCAGTCTTCTACAGGGTGAGCCTGGTTTCTACTCTTCAGAGATCCTTTGATTCTTTCACAGGACAGGATTCAGTCCTAACAAGCAGTTACACAAGCTGCAGACCGGAACTCTGGGCCTTACACGCGTTTTTGACTGAAACTGTGCACTGAAAAGCACAGGGCTCCTTCCTTCTTCACTGCCAAAGCTCAACTGAAACTCCAACACGAAACCGGGCACTTCCTTTGAGTTCCTCCCAGTTCTTGACTGGATTGGCTGTACTCACAATAAACTGCTGCTGTTGGTCCAAAAGGCACTGAAGTCTAAACTACATCTCCCAGAGTCACTGCCCATACAATCCTCTTGTGGCTGGCTCAGATTATGAGTCCAAGTTCTGATTCGTCAAGGCACCATTTTAGAGCTAGCTTACCCCACACTGATTGGTCCAGTTCAGTAGTTCAAAACTAGAATGGGAACTAGCAGACACAGTTCTGACTGCAAAGCAGGTTAGACAAACTGTAATTTCATTATTACTCTAAATAATTTCTGGCAAACAGTTACATCTTTCAGATAGGTTCCTTTGCACTCCTAGTGACTGCAAAAATGAAGTGAATTGGCAGCAGCTCGAGTGGTACTCAGAGAAGCACACAGTCCCCCATACAACTAATTATGTCTGCAAGCAGACAGCTCTTAAAGAGACAGTACCAGAGCTCTAAAACACTCACTGATAAATGGCTTAAATGCCAAACACCATTCAGGCTTGGAGCATTCAAGCAAGCTCCTGGAAGTCTTTGGGAACCCCCATTTGCAGGGGGTTACACCTTCCTGGCCTGGAAAGCTTGCGTCCGTCAAGGCAAGTACCCCATAAGTTTCAACTGCAAACTATACATTTGCATTAGGCTCACACATGTAATCATCAGTCAATATATCATTTTACCAAGAACACATTTCTGAAACATTGCAGTACGTCACTCTTTACACAGTATTACATACACATTGTACCATAACTCAAGTTATTACCTCTTGTACATGAAACCTGAAGAGAGGGCCCTTCCCTATCAGTTACCTTGGGGCTGGATGGGGCAAGGGCACCATCTAGAGGGCAACACAAGTAACTTGGAGTTAGCACTGATGCTCAGTTTGGGCAATGAGCTCGGGGACACATACACTCCTTTATGGACAACATTGAGAGGCAAGTCCACAGGCCTCCCAAGTGAATCATAACTGAGGTGCACCACAGGCTTTACAGCTCGACCAGTCTTTCTGGGGGAACTGTTATAGTCTCTGCACTCTGAGCCTCATTTTCAGCATTGTCCTCACTTGTCAGGAGTCTCCATGGGGGTAGAGAGGTTAGAACTTGGGGCACTTTCAGCTCCAGGAGTTACAGTTTCTGAGTCCACAACATTTGGCTCACATGGAGAGCTTTCGGACACTGGCAGTGGACTGTCAGGGCACTCAAAATACTCTTCTTGTTGGTGTATCACCAGTCTGCCCCAATCTATCATTTCCTCCCTGAAAGCTCAAACAGTTCAACCATGCACAATGATTCCATTTCATCTGATCTGATGCTTTACTTCACTTTCTAGGAGCATTGGCTCCAGGGATGAAACTGAGGGCTTAGACAGTCCAGAAGGCCCAGCTTTGTCTCCAGTATTGACTAGGGATTGCCCCGAAACAATTGACTCAGTTATGAAGAAGGATAGTATTCAAAGTCACTCACTTTCTTCCATATGGACTGACAGTCATGCTCAACTGGGACTTGTGGAGGGAACACTTTAACTTTGCTTCTGTAGGTGCAGACTTTCTCGATCTTTCTTAGCAGCAGCTCTAGTCACTGGTCCAGAGGGGCATCTTCTAGGGGCTCAGACTCAATTAAGATTTGTCCAATGGGCAGTAAATGATTTCTATGCATTGTTTTTACATCTTTTGAATTATTCTCAGGCCTTACTTTGTACACTGGCAGATCATCTAGTTTGCCCACTACAATGTGAGGGAGATGGTGCCATCTGTCAGCAATCTTGTGCTGCCATGCAGTCCCAGATTTCTTAGCAATATCGATCTCCCTCCTGGAGTTCCGTGCTATCACCTTTTTATCATACCTTTCTTTGTTGGCCAGATTTCTTTTGGCAGCCATGGTTTGAGCCAGTTGGTACATGAGTTAGCTGGGCCTTTAACTTTTGCACATACTGTAAATAGTTGTCAGCTTGAACCCCATCAGGAGAGACCCCAAAACACACATCTACTGGTAGTCGAGCTTCTCTTCAAACATCAGGGTAGGGGAGAATCCAGTGGCATCACTTTTAGTGCAGTTATAAGCATGTACCAGGGTGCTAATTTGTTGGCTCCATCTAGGCTTGTCCTTTGGGTGCAGGGTGCCTAGCATATCTAGCAAAGTGCGGTTGAAGCGTTCAGGCTGTGGGTCCCCTGGGGGTGGTAAGGAGTGGTTTCTGGACTTCGCCTCCCCACAGAGAAAGCATCTCTTTGATCAGACGACTCTCAAAGTCTCTCCTTGATCAGAATGGATTCTTTGTGGAGCCCCATAGTGAACAAAAAGTTTTCTACAAGTACTTTGGCCACAGTGGATGCTTTCTGGTCTTTGGTGGGGAAAGCTTGGGCATATCTATGAAATGGTCAGTGACCACCAGCACATTACTGATATTTCTTTGATCTGACTCCAAACTCAGAAAATCAATACAGACCAGCTCCATGGGTGCACTGGTGGTGATGTTAACAAGGGGCAGCCCTCTGGGCAAAGCTTTCCTCTGTAAGCAGCGACTACAAGTTTGAATGTGTTGCTCCACATCAGCCCCATCTTAGGCCAATAGAATCTGGATCTCACCAAGTCAAGTGTTCTGTCTATACCAAGGTGCCCCATGTGGTTGTGCAAGGACCTCAGTACTGAGTCTCGAAGGCAGAGGGCAGCACTAGTTGTTGTTTGTCTACTTGTCCCCTCTGTCTACTGTTTCTCTGTATAACAGTTTATTGATCAGTTTCAACTAGGACCTTCTTTGTATAACAGTGCAGTTCTCAAATCAGTGGGCGTAATTTGGACACATCTTTTCCTGCATAGAGGGCTTCTAAAGCTGCTTTGATCATGGGATCGCCGAGATTGAGCCGCCGAATACTGTCATTGTCCAGCTGAGGCAGTGCACCAATGTCTATTGCAGAAAAGTGGCAATAAGCAGCAGGTATGCAATTCTCAGAGGTCCCAAGCAATCCACCATGCGAGTCCACTGCGTCTGTGGACATTGTTCCTCCCTGTCAAACTTCCGGCAGAGTGCCGAATGTCAGGTTCTGCCAATCGGACCCAATCATTCTGGGGAACAGGCCTCCGGGAGAGAGCATCAGCATCTATGTGGTTCAGACCTGCTCGGTATTCGAGAGCATAGTCATATGTAGATAATGCAGAAAGCCACCTATGGCCAGTGGCATCCAACTTAGCTGAGGTCTGCACATAGGTCAAAGGATTATTGTCAGTTTTTACTAGTATTTTAGCCCCATACAAGTACTCATGGAATTGGTCAACAATAGCCCACTTCAAAGCTAGGAACTCTAACTTATGTACAGGATAGTTCTTTTCGGATGGGGTCAGGCTTCTACTGGCAAAGGCCACTGGTCTCAGGCCATTCTCGTGCTCTTGGTACAACACAGCCCCCAACCCTTGCAAGCTAGCATCAGTGTGCAGGACGTAAGGTTTTCTTGGATCGGCATAGGCCAGCACTGGAGCATGGGTAAGTTGATATATGATCTCATGAAAAGCAGTCTCACAATCAAGGTCAGCGGGCCCCAAATACTTCACTCGGATGAAAATACACTCTTTCAGTCTTGAGGGCCTGACTTTTGGTATTTTTGTGGGTTGGGGATACCCTTGAGTAAGGTTAAGTAAAGGCGGATCACTCTTGAATAGTCCTTGATGAAGCGCCGATAATAACCACAGAATCCCAGGAATCTTTGCAGTTCTTTTAGATTTTTGGGCTGTGGCCAGGTGGTCAAGGCCTCAACTTTACTTGGGTCAGTCTCTATTCCCTCGGTGGATACTATGTGTCCCACATACTTTACTGATGTTTGAAAGAATTGACACTTATCAATGGACAGTTTAAGGCCAAAGTCCTCCAGTTGGTCCAATACCTTAAATAATCTGCTCTCATGTTCCTCCAGTGAGCTGCCAAACACAATAACATCATCTAGGTATACCAGGCACTCTAGTAAGTTCATGTCCCCCACTGCACGCTCCATCAATCGTTGAAAAGTGGCTGGGGCACCTGAAATCCCTTGAGGCATCCTCATCAATTCATAGAAGCCAAGCGGACAGATAAAGGCCGTCTTCTCCACGGTCCTCTGGGGCCCCCGGGATCTGGTAGTACCCACTGCGGAGATCCAGCACAGAGAACCACTTGCTCCCGTTTAGGCAGTCCAAAGCATCCTGAATGCGGGGCATTGTGTACTGATCAGGGATAGTCCGCCCGGTTTAAGGTGCGATAATCCACACACATCCTTACTGTTCCATTCTTTTCCTCACTACCACAATGGGGAAGCATAAGGGCTTCTGGATTCTTGTATTACACCAGCAGCTAACATCTCTTGCAGATGCCGTCTCCATCATCTATGTCAGCAGGTGCCAGGCGTCGAGACCTCTCACGAAATGGTCTTTCGTCATGCAGCGGATATTGTGCTCAGCTCCTTGCACGCATCCCACGTCCCATTCCTTTAAAGAAAACACCTGGTCTCTCTGGGCAAGCTTCTCACTGATCCTCACTTTCCATTCAGCTGGCAGCGGGAGTCGCGAAATCAAACAAGTCAGGCGTTACTCTGTCATTCTTCCTTGAACTCTTGCTGCTGGGTAGCACTGCAGTGTCTGCACAATGCACATTAGCCAGGATGCAACCTCTATTTACTCGAATGTCTCTTTCAGACACATTATGAACTTGGACCATTACCCTTCTGGCATAAGCATGGGCTCTAGCGGGCAAAATACTAAGCTTGACCAGCAGTCCCTCTGGCAATTTTCCATCGCCTGGTGCATCCAACATTAATATTTTATTCTTAACATCCTTTCTGATACGGACCTCTCCTGTAAGGTACACTGGGCATTTGGCGCCAGGATCAGAGACTCAGGATCCTTCTTCCATACAATTCCGACCGGTTCCTCTGGTTCTATTTTTCAGCATCTCTCTGTGCCTCATAGGCCTTCTTAATTAAAGCGGAACTCTTAAAGCTCTACTAGTCTTTGACCCTGTTTTTCATAACACAACTGTGCCAGCCTTCGAACATATGAGCATTTGTTCCAATCAACAAAGGGACACCATCATTACAGTCCAGTGGGGGACACACTAAGGCTAGGGTCTCTACTTGTTCGGCCACTCCAGCCACGGAGGTGAGGAAAGACAGCCAAATTCGGATATACCTGGAATAGGGTAGGCCTCTCCTCTAACCCCCATACATGCAGTCCTTCTAATGGTTTGTAAGGGTACGTCTGACAAATGCTTCTGATACCAATCCTGGAACATAATTGTCACTTGGGAGCCACTGTCTAATACAGCTCTTGTAGACACTCCATTCACCTTTACAGTGGCCTCCATGGAGGGACCCACTATTCTGGACCAGTCTGGAGGCGGTAGTGGGGCCTGGGCAACTGACCTTGCCACAAAGGGCGTGAATTAGCATTTTTGGTGCCCTCACTGGGATCATGTCGTGCACCTCTTAACCACTGATTTCTTCTCCGAAGCTCTCCTTGTAGCCTATATGCAACTTTGTCAGTGTCTTTTGGGGACTGGCATTCCCTTTCATGTGCCCATCTTTCCCACAATTATAGCAAAACATACTTTCTGGAGTTTGAGCTGGCCGGGCGCCACACTGGGAGCCAGGGCGGGGGTATTACTAACTGGAAACCTGGGTGCCATCTCTGTCTGCGGCGTGATAAGCATTTGGAGACATCTCGTCAGTTTCTCCACTTCCATGGTCAATGAATTGAGTTTGGAGCTGTTATCAGCAGGAGATACATGGGTGGGTACCCCCACCCCCATAGCAGATGCAGTCGGATATAGGTCAGGGCCCGTACTTGCAGGCGTGGCCTTCATAAAGGACTGTTTTGAATTCCGGATCTCTCTCAACAGTTCGCCCCATTGTGGCATATCTTTTCCTTGTCAGAGCACTCATTGACTGTCAACCTCTGCCCTGAACTTCACTTGATGGGTCACCCTCAGTCACTCATGTCGTAGCCACAGCTGTTGGTGCAGGTACCTCCCAGTCGCCTTTTCTCAACTCCTCGAATTTCTCTCATTAACTCATCATAGGAGGGTGGGGATTCCAGTCGATTTGCCAGGCGTAACTGGAAGCAACAGCAGTTCTGAGAAGGGGGCAGACTTAAGGATTCTGTCCAGTCTGGTTCGGTCCAGTTCAATCGCTGGCAAACTACCCTTTCTGAGGCATTCTTGCAACAATTTTTCCAGCCAGAGACATACACAGACAACAACTCCCTTGGTACTGTTGTGCATTTCTTACTCTCCACCATAGGTCCTCATCAGAATCTGGGCTCCCATACACATTCTCCAAGGCCTCAAGATAGGCCTGTGCAGTCGCTTCAGGGTTACTGGCCCGTTTAGCCGGATGGTAGCCAGGGCAGGACCTTGGAGCTCTCACTAACCCTCTTTAGCTTTTAGCCTTCCGAGCATTGCCATTCTAGCACTTGGGGGCAACATAGTCTATCCAGGTCTCCCAGTCATCCTCCCCTTGGGGGTGGGGAGGTGCCAGAGAAGATCCTCAACCTTGGTAAGAGTCGTGACTAATGGCAGGTGCAGAAATAGGAGTCTGCATTGGTTCAGCCACCATTACAGGCACTGGAGCAGGAGAGGGTGTTGGGGAGGAACACCCCAGGTGGCAAGAATAGTTTCTTCAAGTCCTCCACAGTTTTCCCTCTCCAGCAACCATTCAGCAAATTTCTCCTCAAAGTTTCAGATAGTGGTGGGGCTGATTCCCCCGGGTCTTTACTGTCCTTAGTTATCACTCTCCAAGCAGTGAGGGCTCCCTCTGGGGTAATGGTCTGTGGCACTTTGGAGCTATCTATGGGATCCTTAAACTCTACTAGGGCCAGGAAAGTGTGGGTGAGCAGATTAGCATGCCGACCCACCACCACAGGGTTTGTAAACCTTCCACCTTGGAAAGTACTCCCTGCACAGTGTCCATGATTGATACCCAGGGGATGTCCAGGATAAGCATAGCATTTTGGGGTCGATCTCCTCCCCAGTACACCACTCCACCAGCCGGTGCACAGCCACTTCTGTCGGGTACCCATTTTTTCTTAACAGTGGTTAGTAAATATGGCCACTAGAGGACACACAATCCAGCGGTGAGCCTCCAAGATGTAACCCCTAGATGGCGCTATCCAGGGGCTACTACCCCTGCCTGATTTGCCACTAACAGGTTGAGGGGCCTGGATCCAATGGCGGGTGCCTCCACCCAGAGGTCAGGTTTGCAATAGTTAAACTTACTTGGTCACAGCCCTCTGGGACACTGCAACCCTCCCTTCCACTAGTGGCCCACACAATATATCAGAATTACCTTCACAGTATACACTTACCCCAGGACTAGTTCGGCACTGGGACCCCTGTGAAATAAGATACAGTGCAACAATCACAGTACAGTACTTTAACATAGACAAATACCTCAGGCAGTATAACTTTGCTGAAACAAGCAGCTCTGATTTATTTAGGGGATATAACAAGGACAGGGGAAATCAGGTTAATTAGCTTATCACTCTAATCATCTACCTATGGCTCTGTGCACAGGCTATATCCTATCAGTTACTGTCCCTGGGTACCCCAAGCCCTATGGCTAGTCCAAACCGTGGCAGCTGGTAGGGCCCTTTCACACAGAGAAAAGGAAAATTAAACAGTCAGCAGTACAGTAATTCCATTTGGATTTAATGTGGCAATTCAACAGGGCGACCCTGAATTAGTACTCACGACCTCCAAACAAGATAGGGTCCTTCAACGTCAGCAGGGCTACTCTTGAGCTCCACGAAACTCTTCACACATTTATATGGTAAAAAAAAGAAAGTACTATACCAGGTAGGCTGCTTCTCTATCCCGATCGCAATTACTGCACAATACCCGGGAGAACACACAGCAGATTCAGTTCCTGACAGACCGAGTGCAATTCGACAATTTCTCCAGTCTTCTACAGGGTGAGCCTGGTTTCTACTCTTCAGAGATCCTTTGATTCTTTTCACAGGACGGATTCAGTCCTAACAAGCAGTTACACAAGCTGCAGACCGGAACTCTGGGCCTTACACACGTTTTTTGACTGAAACTGTGCACTGAAAAAGCACAGGGCTCCTTCCTTCTTCACTGCCAAAGCTCAACTGAAACTCCAACCGCGAAACGGGCACTTCCTTTGAGTTCCTCCCAGTTCTTGACTGGATTGGCTGTCACTCACAATAAACTGCTGCTGTTGGTCCAAAAGGCACTGAAGTCTAAACTACATCTCCCAAGTCACTGCCCATACAATCCTCTTGTGGCTGGCTCAGATTATGAGTCCAAGTTCTGATTCGTCCAAGGCACCATTTTAGAGCTAGCTTACCCCACACTGATTGGTCCAGTTCAGTAGTTCAAAACTAGAATGGGAACTAGCAGACACAGTTCTGACTGCAAAGAAAGCAGGTTAGACAAACTGTAATTTCATTATTACTCTAAATAATTTCTGGCAAACAGTTACATCTTTCAGATAGGTTCCCTTTGCACTCCTAGTGACTGCAAAAATGAAGTGAATTAGCAGCAGCTCGAGTGGTACTCAGAGAAGCACACAGTCCCCCCATACAAACTAATTATGTCTGCAAGCAGACAGCTCTTAAAGAGACAGTACCAGAGGCTCTAAAAACACTCACTGATAAATGGCTTAAATGCCAAACACCATTCAGGCTTGGAGCATTCAAGCAAGCTCCTGGAAGTCTTTTGGGAACCCCCATTTGCAGGGGGGTTACATAAGGATGTCTGCTATCATTCATATCCTTATCCATTTCCTCCCCTTGAGATGGGGATCTGTATACAATCCCTGTGCAGACTGTGGTGCCATTTCCAGTCTCTAAGGTGACCACAGTGCCTCCTGTCCTCCCTGTTTACTCTTTTGTTCTGTTGCTTTTATCCTTTCCCTTACATACAGAACTACTCCTCCCCTCTTCTCCTCTCCCTGTCTCTCCTGTAGGTTGTGTACCCTGGTATGTTAACATCCCTGTCATGTTTCTCTGTGTACCATGTTTCTGTGACTGCTATGATATCCAGGCATCCCTCTTCCATCAAGACAATCAGTTCAGGGAGCTTGTTGCCCAGACTACAGGCATTGGTACTCACTACACTCCATTTCTTGATGGCCTTACCCCTTTTTGCCCCATCCCTGTCCTTATTGCCTTTCTCATCTTCTCCATTTACCCCTGCTCTTCTCCCTATCGACATCGCTATCTAGGTGTTTACCTCACTTACTACCCTGATTTTGGGGGGGGCTAGGATTTCCCTGCTCCTTTCCAGTGCCTTCCCCCTTGGCTAGTTTAAATGCTTGTCAATAAAGCATTTAAACCCATCACTTAGGATCCTGGTTCCCCTCCTGGACAGATGCAGACCATCACGCCAGTATACGCCTGCATCATTCCAGGTGGATCCCCAGTGAAGCCAAATCCCTGAGCTCCGCACCAGTTTTTCAACCACTGATTGAATCCCATGGTGTGCAGCACCCTAGCCTCACCCATGCCACAGATAGGCAGCACCTCTGAGAAGGTTACCGTGCATGCTACTTGTCTAAAGCCCGTCCTCAATTCCAAAAACTCTTCCTGCATTGCTCTGATCCCTTTCTCAGCCAGGTCATTTGTCCCTAGGTGGACAATGACATCCAGCTCCCTCCCCCATGCAGTTGCTCCGGCGAGCCTGAGGATTCGCTCCCTGTCCCACTAAGCCATGGCACCAGGCAGGCACCTTACCTCCCTCTCCTCTTCCTACCCTAACAATGGAGTCTCCAGCAGGAGTTGTTTCCTTCCCCTGTGGGGTCCCATGCCACCCTCCTGTGGGTCTCCTTTGTGGAGGTTCCCAGCATCCTCCTTGGTCTCCACCACAGGTGCCTCCATATAGGAACCACACTTTGCCAGAACGGCATATGAATTGTGGAGAGGTACAACTGGAGGGATGCGCCTCTGTTCCACCACCCTCACTCCCCCTGAGCCCACTATGGTCCAACCGCTCCTCTTTCTTGGCAACCTCTGAGGCAAGGGCAGTGGCTCTGGTGGTCCCTGGGTGGGAGAGGAGGTCCCCCAAATCCTGGCCAACTCAGCCTGGAGATGAACAACCTCCTCCCTCAGCCCAGAGAGGTGCCTGCAGATCCTCTGTTTATATATATATATTTTTTTTTCTCCCTACTTACTTACTGCCTCTGTGCCCTTTAAGCTCCTGATCTTCCTGTTCTGAGAAAAGAAGTTCCTATTTTTCTCAGTAGTCTCCTTACTTGTTCAGAGTCAGACCTCCAGCAGCTTTGGGGTTGGGGGTGGGGCAGAGAGCTACTCTTTTCCTTCTAGGATGGTGGGTCTTTTGTGGCTCTGTGATCACTCACTTCCTGCTCCCAAACAGGAAGTTCCTGTTGTCAGTCAAATCCCATGCCTATAAAAGTACAACTGGCTTACGGTGTGGGGGTAGAGAGAAGGAGGGCAATATAGTCCCAGTAGAGAAGTATAGTTATAACAGCAGCTCCTTCCTCTTGGTGTTCTTTGGCAGAAGCTATCTAGGGCAGTTTTTAAATTTGGTTTTAACCTTGTGCCCAATCCACGGTTCGCTTTGTGCACTTCGCTCTCTGCTTCTCTATACTGAACCTCTTTCAATGTCATGCAACTTCCCTGGCTGTGTGAGCCTAATTACTGCCAATTACTCATGGATTGTTAGGTACTTTGGGATGGAGTGTGTAGGAAAGAAACTGCATAAAACCAAATTGCACTTCTTCCTAGTTTTAAGAAAAATGCCTAATAGGAGTGAAAGCTCACACTACATTTAGCATAAATGCTGCAATGAAAGTCTGTTAAATCCTGATCCTCTGTATTAAAAAAGGAAACACATATTGTGCATAGTGAACTTCTTCAAGAAACAGTTTCAGTTCACCAGAACACAAGAATTATGAGGGAAAATCAGACCCTGTAGTGCAGCTACAGTAGTCTATCTCGTAGTTAAGCCAGAAATGTAATAAAATGTTTAATATGTTAGTTATTGTAATTATTTTCTTTGTTAGTCTGTGTCTGTTCACATTCCGTACTTGAACTGCAAAAGCCAAAACAAGCTATCGGGTTTTGAAGAGGTGTGTAATAGCTCCCCCTTTTGCTCATGGACTGAAATGTACCTATTTTGTTTTCTACTGCTGGAAAAGGGATTTGGCATCAAGGGAAGATTGCCACTTACTTCTCCAGGTTTGGAGAAGTGGAAGCCAGGGACTGCTGTTGGAAGTGCTGGCTACAACTCAGTTCCACCATGGTGTTCCCTGCTATGAACCAGCAGGATCATGCTTCAGACTGCGTTAACATAAGGATATTGATTCTGCTGAGTGAGAGGACAGTTTATTGGACTTCAGTTCACAGTGATGTCCACACTTGGTAGGTCATTTATTTGTATTTGCTGTACGGCTTGGGGGTAACACCTTTGAGCAGAGCTCGTTTACAAAGATTCCACATCCACAGGTACAAGAGTAATACATTTTCTAGGGAAACAAACATAATGCAGGATCCAAGAGTCTTTTCAACAAAGTACATACAGGAGCTATCATACAGCAAGTTCCTATCGTCCCAAATAATACCTAATAATACAAGTGCAGCAGCTGTATTTGCCTTGTCAGAGGAAGGGCAGTTGTACAGGGCAACCTTGTCACCAAGCAAACCAGGTTATGATGGGTAGGACAACTGGGCATTATTAGTGGGATTAGCCTAGTTGTAGCATCAGCATTCATGTAAGGAAGCAAGGTGTTTTTTTAGAGCTGATTTAAAGGGACTCAATTTACGTAGCTCCAATATGGAGGTGGGGAATTCAAACAACCAGGTCGGTGCCTTGTATCTGAAAGCCCTCATGGATTGATTTATCCTGCAATGAGGGATGAACAGTGCATGTCTTGTGGCACTCCTAGTAGTATGGTGGTTGGCAGGGATATGTAATAGAGACTGCAGGTAGGCAGAAGTGAGCCCAAGCAATGACTTATTTCCAGGTAGGCAGGTTTGGTATCGTAATCATAAGTCAAGAGTGAGCCAGTCTGTACTCTGGTAAAGATTGCAAGAATGTGTGAGCCTGTCAGCATCTAAAACGAAACGGCAGGCCTTATTTAGTAGGGTCCTACTTCTGTTCAAGCTAGTGTCTGAGGCCGCATCATAGATAACCAGACTACAGTCAACTAAGGAGTGCACTGATGAGGCAACTACTAGTTTCCGGGTTTCAGGTGTAATGTAGGGCTTCTTACCCCACGAGTTCTTTAGCATCAGTAACTTTTTCGCACTTTGCTGGCTAGGTACAACTGCCCCAGAGGTGTGCATTTTAAGAAATATTTAAATGAGCTTAGGGCCAAGCCAATCAAAAGACAAAAGGGGGGTGCGAGCTGAGTGAGAGCTGTTGAAGGCTTCAAAATGTTTTTCTATGCTGGACTGAGCAATATTGCCTCTGAGGTGTCTCCCAACTTTCCTTGTTGACAGCCTCCTAGTGCTTATCTGGGTATAGTTTTCCTCATAAATTATTTCCTTTAGTGTGCGGAGTGAAAGTTTTACTTTTTCATTTTCACTAGCGCCATGCAAATGTTTCATTTTTAGCGCGACTGCATTATTTTGACTTTATTTTTACCGTGACTATTTAATTTAAAGCCTAATTTTATCACGAGTGCTTACCTTCGACGGTTTCCTTCATTTTTGGGCAAATTCTTGTGGGAACTGTCGAATTAGGGACAGCTGCCTTGTTTTTTTACCTCATACCTCATGGGGTTTACCGCGAGGCACCTGCAGTGGATTTCAAATTTAAACAGTGCCTGGGGTTTTTCTCTCTAGATTGGCAATTACGAAGAAACCTTTTTTGTTACATTACAGGACCTTGGTATCATCTGTGTCAGGACTGTCCGTAAGAGTCCGGCAGCCACCTGTGTGCAGTTCGGTATTACTGGGTTTCTGTTAAGATTGGCACTGGTATAGATCCCAGTTCTACAAAAAAAAAAAAAAAAGGCACTAGTAATAGAGTTTATTAACTGGGACAGGACTGGCCGGTGGCATTTTCACAGAAATCTGCACTCAGTTCATAGGTTCAGGACTGGTTTGCTTTCCTTAAATTGGCAAACATAGCAGACAAACTTTTGTTAATTATGGCTGAGGATAAACCAAAGGCTTCTGATGAGGGGCCATTCAAAAGTACTAATACCAAAAGCAGAGGTGCTGAGGAACCCTCCAGATCCCAGCCAGAAAATAAAGCTTCCAAAGATGAAGGTCCTCACAAATTGAAAAACAATAAGAGTGACGAAAAAAGGAAGCTTGATCAAGCCTCTGATGAAGTGGCTAAAAAGGAACTCTGTCAAGACAAATATGCTCCCGTTGCTCTTGGGAAAGCTAATAGTGAGACAACAGGCAGCCTAAAGCATACAGAAAAAATAAAACACAAACTGTGCAGGTTCTTCCATCAGTGCAAGATATGGAAAAAGCATGGCAACTGTTTCAAACCCTTCAAAAGATGGGTCTTTGATTTACTGGGGCTGGCAAGCGCTCTTCCACAGTTCTCTTTTCTGTAGACTGTGAGGGTGACGCAGATGATTATCAATTTTATGATGCCCCTGACATGGATTTTGAGGGCCTTGAGCCCCAGTAGTCCCCGGACCCTCATCCTGGGGATCCCCAAGGTGACCACGAGAATCCTTCCTCTATGTTTACATTTATACGAAATATGCTGGACACCCTGGACCTCCTATGCAGGAGCCCAACCAGGATGTCGATGAAGATGAAGATTATAGGGAAATGAAGGGTCTTTTCATCCTCAAAGACCCTGGTCGTCCCTATCTATAATGCATTTAGAAAAAATACCATGAAGGTGCTTCAACATCCCACTTAAGTATCAGGAGTTGATAAGCGGCTTGGGAGAAAATATAAATTGTCTACAAATGGTACTGAGTTCCTGTCTGAACACCCCTAGCCACGACAGTATAGTGCAGCAGGCAGCTTGTGAGAAAGTTAAAGTCTCCTTGTCCCCCTCTCCCCCTTAACAAGGATTCCAAGAAAATTGACTTTATAGCAAAGAAAATGTATGCCACAGCTTCCCTGCTTCTCAGACTTTCTTCTTACATGGCATTCACAGCCAAATATCAGAAAGCCCTTTGGAAATCTGTCCAGGCTATCACCCGCAACGGAGCAGATTCTATAGTGCAGGAGCTGGTGGATACATCAGAAACTGCCCTGGAAGCTACTATGCACCAATTCCACATGGCAGATGACAACAATGATGCAGCCTCTAGGGCGATGGCCCATGCCATCTCTCTAAGACGCTTTGCCTGGCTCAGAACAACCAGTCTGACCACAGACACTCAGAACAAGGCCATGAATTTTCCCTGTGATCAAAATATGTTGTTTGATTACAGAACCACTGACTATACAAAAAAAGTCAATGAGTACAAGGTCTCCTGGCAGAGCCACTCGTCCAACCCTAAGCCCACCACCCCTCGAGATCCCATCCCAGGGGCAGTAGGGGCAGAAGTTTTGTTCCCAGGCCTTACAGTCTCTATCCCCCATCTGACTTCAGCCAGTACAGGGAGTCCTTCAGAGGCAGGGGCAGAAGGGGCCAAAGAAGAGCCACCTCTACTCAGCCATCTGCCTCTCGGTCTAAATCCTGATGTGAGTGTCCAGGTTGCCTCTCCACTTCCGGTTGGAGGCAGACTCTCCCACTGTCTTCAGCACTGGTCCCTCATCATGTCAGACAAGTGGGTGCTGGAGATAGTGGAGAAGGGTCTGTCATTACAGTTCAAGCAGCTGCCAGACCTCAAGCGTACGCAGGTATCAAGACCTCCATCCCCAACACAGAAACTGCTGCTTACTTCTACATACCCATAAGGAGATCTCACAGGAAGTTTCTCAGGTTCAAACTTCCTTCGAGTCACTTATCAGTTTATCGCAATGCCTTTCAGTCTGTCCTCGGCCCCAAGAGTCTTTACCAATAGTGTCTTGCAGTGGTTGCAGTACATCTCAGGAGACTGGATGTCGCTCTCTACCCCTATCTGGATGACTGGCTCATAGTACCAAAGTCTCCTTGCCAAGTCAAGGAATCTCTTTCCGTCACAGAATGCACTCTGGAGTCCCTGAGTTTCTTGGTAAATCTAAAGAAATCACACCTGGAACCCACCCAGCTGCTCACCTTCATAAGGCCCAGCTGGACACTCAGAAAGGATATGCTTTCTTCCCGCAGGAAAGAATTCAGAGTTTCCTTCCAGTGGCAGATTCTTTCGCCTGAAGACAGCCAACACCAGCCAGACATTTCCTCAGACTTCTGGGACATATGGCCTCTATGACTGCAGTAGTCCCAGGGGTCAGGTACAGGATGAGACTCTTGCAAGCCTACCTCAGAGCTCGCTGGTCTCAGAGAAGCAACAAATTTTCAAAGTTGATACCTGTGTTGGAACAGTTCCTCCAAAACTTGCTGTGGTGGAAGAACCCTGCAAATTTGCAGGCAGGGGTTCCCTTTCAAGCTCCTCTTCCCACAAAGGGGATCACCACAGATGCCTCCCTTTTGGGCTGGGGAGATCATTTGGACAGTGCCTTAGTAAGTAGTAACTGGGCTCCTGAAGAGTCACAGTTGCACATAAATCTTTCGGCACTCAGAGCAGTCTTACTAGCTCTCAGAGCTTTCGCTCCCAGCATAACACCACCAGTGCAATGTTCTACATAAACAAGCAGGGTGGTACCAGATCAGGAATACTCTGTTTGGAAGCTCTGGTCTCTAGCATTCTCCCTGGGAGTCAGCCTCTCAGCTATTCAGCTCCCAGGCAAACTCAGTACTCTGGTGGATACTCTAAGCCGCATCAGTCAAGGCCAGAGCGAATGGACACTGAACAAGCAAGTACTAGCCACAGTGTTCAGGTGGTGGCGCACACCAGATGTGGATCTGTTTGCCTCTCCTCTCAATTTTCAGCTTCCTCAGTACTGTTACAGGCCCCCAATTCCGGGAACACTTCCTTTGGATGCCCTGATCCTGGACTGGTCAGGGAGGTTCCTACATGCATTTCCTCCCTTTCTGCTGAAATTCAGGGTTTTGCTGAAACTCAGATATCAGCCTGCATTGATGATCCTAGTGGCTCCGGACTGGCCCAGGCAAGCCTGGTACCCTCTCCTTCTCTCAATGTCCTGCAACAGGCCCATTCGTCTGCCTCCAACTCACTCTCTGCTGACCCTTCTTCAGACGGGAGTGCAGTACCCGGACATACACTCTCTTCACCTCAAAGCCTGTTTCTTGAGGAGTTAAGTTTCCATCCTCACAGTACTCTGAACAGGTCCTTAAGATACTGAGGATGGCTAAAAAAAAAACCCACTAAGAATACTTATGCAGCCAAATGGAAAAGATTTTCCCTCTGGTGCAAGAGCGAAAAGGTCAAACCCCTATCAGCTTCAGACCCCCAGCTGCTAGACTACCTGGTACACCTACAGAAGTCAGGCTTGAAACCATCTTTACTCCAGCTACACCTGGCGGCAATTTTGGCCTACCTTTCGGTGGGAAAGATTAAATCATTTTTTTCCCCACAACATTTTTAAACAGTTTTTCAAAGGCCTCTTGCACCTCCAGCCTCCAACCAGGGAACCTGTTCCTCCTTGGAGCCTGAATCTTTGCATAGATGGGCTCATGAATCTGCCCTTCGAGCCTATGTCCATGGCCCACATCAAGTTTGTAACTTGGAAGACCGTCTTCCTGGTAGCTATTATATCTGCCAGTAGGATTTTAGAGCTACAGGCCCTGTGCACTGAGCTGAATTACATCATCCCTCACAACGATAAAGCTGAGCTCAGGACAAATAGGAAATTTCTGCCAAAGGTGGTTTCAGAGTGTCACTTGAACCAGTCCATTACTCTGCCTGTCTTCTTTACTGAGCCATCCACTCCTGGCAAGCAAAAGCTCCACAGCTTGGATGTCAAAAGAGCCATCTTTCACTACCTAGAGCATACTAGACAGTACAGAGGCTCTTCCACTCAGTTGTTCCTCACCAACGGGGATGCAGGCAGAGGAAGACCAGCTACCAAGAGAACTATTTCTCGCTGGTTGGTCTCTTGTATTAGATTCTGCTATGAGAAAGCGGGTCAACAACCTCCAGTGGGGCTCAGGGCCCACTCCACCAGGGGCACTGCAGCCTCGCTTGCAGCAGCAAGGGACATTCCCCTACTGAATGTCTGCAAAGCAGCTACCTGGAAATAGAAACACAGAAACATAGAATTTGACAGCAGATAAGGACCGTTTAGCCCACCCAGTCTGCCCATTTCCCTACCTAATGGATAAGCTGCAGATCCTAGTTAACCAGCAGCCTACCTCCTCCTACCCCCACCCCCTAGAACTGCCATATGTCTGTCCCATGCATTCTTGAATTCCCCCACTGTTTCTGACTCCACAACCACCTCAGGAAGGCTGTTCGATGCATCCACAACCCTCTCCATGAAAAAATACTTCCTCACATTACCTCAGAGCCATCCCCCCTCTATCTTCAAATTGTGCCCACTTGTTCTTGCACACCTCTTTTTCTGAAAGATGCTACCCTCTCTGACTTTGTTGATTGCCTTGAGGTACTTTAAAGTTTCTATCATGTCCCTCCTTTCCTCGAGGGTATACATATTAAGCTCCTTAAGTCTCTCTCTTCCTATGTCTTCTGGTGCAGACCCTGCACCATTTTAGTTGTCCTCCTCTGGACTGCCTCCATCCTGTCTATGTTCTTGAGGAGATTGGGTCTCCAGAACTGCATGCAGTACTCCAGATGGGGTTTCACCAGCTGTCTGTACAGAGGGATAACAACTTCCTGTTTTTTATTGGTGATGCCTCTCCCTACACATTCCAGTATCCCCCAGCCCTCCTTACTGCCCTCTCACACTGCTTGCCCACCTTCAGGTCATCTGATATGACTACCCCAGGTCCCTTTCCATTTTTGTTGTTGTTAGTATCTCACCCCCAATGTATACTCTTCCCCTGGATTTTCGTTTCCCAGGTGCATTACTTTGCACTTCTTAGCACTGAATCTAAGCTGCCATACATTTGACCATTCCTCCAACCTTGCCAAGTCCCTTCTCATCCTTTCCACCCCATCTTTGTGTCGTCTGCAAACAGACATACTTTTCCTTCCAGTCCTTCTGCAATGTCACTTATAAAGACATTGAAGAGGATCGGTCCTAGAACGGAACCCTGCAGTACCCCACTAGTAACCCCCCCTTTCTTCAGATTGGACTCCGTTTACTGTTATCCTCTGTGTCCTGTTCGCCAGCCAGTTTTTTTACCCTGGCTAGCATCTTGGGACCCACTCCCAGGCTGGCTAACCTGTATATTAATCTTTTGTGTGGGACTGTGTCAAATGCCTTGCTAAAGTCTAGGTAGGCCATATGCACAGCCCCTCCCTGATCAACTACTTTGGTCACCCAGTCAAAGAAATCCATTAGATTTGTCTGACATGACCTTCCCGCTGTGAATCCATGCTGCCTTGGGTCCTGTACCCCTCTGGCCTCTAGGTACTCAACAGTTCTTTCCTTCAGAAGTGATTCCATTATTTTCCCTATCACTGAGGTCAAACTAACAGGTCTGTAGTTTCCTGCCTCTGCCCTGCTCCCACTTTTGTGAAGTGGAATAACATCTGCCCTCCTCCAGTCCTCAGGTACCCCCCCATCCTCCCATGATTTCTTAAAGAGGGAATTCAGTGGTGTCACTAGTTCTACCCTTAGTTCTTTTAGGATTCTGGGATGAATCCCATCAGGCCCCACTGCTTTGTCCACCTTCAGTTTTAAGAGTTCTTTCAGAACTCTTTCTTTTGTGAATGGGATGGTATCAACCCCCCTATCCAGAGTGTTTCTGTTTTTGGTTTAGGTACCGCCCCTTCTTTATTTGTGAATACTGAGTAAAAATATTTGTTTCGTATCTCTGCCTTTTCACAGTCAGCCTCTGCCCACCCCCTTTATTATTTTTTATTTTTTTATTTAGTTTTTGTTGACCAGGTAAGAAGCCTCACTATCCCTCCCATGGTCTTCCTTTGCTCCCTGATGTACCTATAAAAGGTTTTATTCCCCTTCTTAACTGAGTTGGCTATCTTTTCCTCGGTTTGGGCCGTTGCTGTTCTGACTGCCTTCCCTGCTTCCTTCTGCTTTAATTGATACAATTCTCTGTCCGGATCCTTCTGTGATTACTTGTACTTCCTAAATGCTAACTTTTTCTCCCTAACCTTCCCTGCCACCTCCTTTGAGAACCATAGTGTTTTTTTACATCATTTTATTTTATTTGCTTCACATAAAGGCTTGTTGCCTTAGTGATGGCAGTTCTGATTACTCCCCATTGTTCTTCCACCCCTCCTTCCTGCCCATTTGCTAGTGCATTCCTGAGGCACTCACCCATTTTGGCAAAGTCAGCCCTCCTAAAGTCCAGAAATCTGCGCACACCTTTGTGAAACACTACAGTTTGGATGTGTAGACCAGATCTGATGCCAAATTCGGCAGGGCAGTTCTGCAGAGCCTCTTTCCTAAGTAGGTTCTCTGCCCACCTTCCACTTGGTACTGCTTGGTAGTCTGCAAAAAAGTTACTGATGCTAAAGGACTCCTGCAGTAAGAAGAAAAAATTACTCACTGCAGAAATCTTCTTTCTTCAAAGGGGTCCTTCAGCATCAGTAAGCTCCCACCCTTCCTCCCCGGTTCACCTGTTGGAGAAGGGCTCTTTATGTCACCTTTTACCAAATTTGGACTGTTTTATTGATGAGTTTTTAGCTTGTGTTGCTGTTTCTATTTCCACTTTTGTGGACATTTGCATTGTTTTTGAATCCTGCTGATTCTTTTTCGGGCATTTGCCCTCATTTTTCCTCGAAAAAATTCTGAAGCCTTTAACAGCTCTCACCCCCTCCTGTCTTTTGACTAGCTTGGCCCCAAGCTCATTTAAATATCTCTTAAAGGCACACCTCCGGGGCAGTTGCACCTAGCCAGCTAAGTGCAAAAAAGTTACTGATGCTAAAGGACCCTTTGGAAGAAAGAAGATTACTGCGGTGAATATTTTTTTCTTGTGTCTGTACAAACCCCCAGCTTTTCATTTGCTGTACAGACCACACAGTCTTTATGTTGGGTGAAATTTAGTGAGCTGTCGAGATGAATGCCAATATATTTGAATGAGTTCACCTGTTCTAGTACCTCTCCATTCTGGTTGATGATGGAGAGAGGGAGGAGTTTGTTCATCCTCTGATGGCTTGCAAATATCATAGATTTAGTTTTTCTGTGGTTCAGAAGCAGCTTGTTCTGTAGGAACCAGTGCTCAAGGGCCATCCGGGCAGACAGGGCAAGAAGCAGGGTGCTACCAAAGCTTCAAGATAGGACCAAGATGGCCTCTGCTACCGGGAAGGCCTCCCCAGGATTATTCCCCCAGTCCAGGATCTCAGTCAAGGGGTATCGAGCCCGTTTCTGGAGAGGCTCCATTTTCATACCCATGGACTCAGAGATTAGGCAGAGAAGGAAGGAAGTAGGGCCTTCATCTGTCGCGAGACCCCCCCAACCGACTCCATGTTGATCATATGGTAGTACAAAGAGGCACCCTCTGACTCTGAAAAGTCATTAAAAAGGGGTTGACTGCCAGAGTCCCCACTGACCCCTTGTGGACAGTCAGAAGTGATGGTGACTGACAGCTAATGGGGAAGCCCCTTGGCTGGCCAAGACTCCTTGGTCAGAGCGCCGGTTTTCGGCTGTACTGGTGGCAGCTCCATGGGAACTGGTGGGGACGCTGGGGTCAGCCGAGCTGGGAACGTCTTGGTTGGCTCCTGAGGTGGAGAAGGCTTTGGTCGTTGAGGCAAGAACCAGGTGATGGCACCCGTGTTAGCCAGGACCGGCATCATACCAGTGAACACCAGCTGGTGTCACATGAGATCCTCGTAGCATCAATACAGCTTGGGCCAAAGCCTCTCTTCATTCGAGGAGGACGAGGATGAAGAGTAGTGGCAACACCGCTTCCCGGAGCATGGAGAGCAGGAGCGCCGACATCAGCAGGAACCACTTGACCTCAGGGAACAGGACCGAGACTGCTGGGGGGACCGGTACCGGTGGCGGGGCTCTGAGGGAGTCAGTGAGTGCCGAGGCTCCTCCGGGTTTTGGCCAACGACCACAGGTGGTGGGTCAACAACCTGATCTGTACCTGTAATGATCTGAGTCAGGACTGGAGTCCTGGAGACAGAAGTGTTGGCCTCTTCAGTTGACAACTGGTCGACTGGCTTGAGAAAAATCTTGGCTGAAAGATCAACCAGCTTCCCGGCCAACTGGCCCAACAGGGTTACCGTGGAGCCGGCGGCCTGGGCAGAGAATGTAACCAAAGTCGGAGCCAGAGAAATGTGGGAATCTGAAGCCCTCTACTGACAGTGCTCTCAATCAAGAATGTGAGGAAGTATTATTTCAAAGAGAGGGTAGTGGATGCATGGAACAGCCTTCCTGAGGAGGTTGAGGGGTCTAAAACTGTGGGAGAATTCAAGAATGCATGGGACAGACATAAGGCAATTCTTAGCGGAAGGTAGGAAGAAATAGGCTGTTGGTTAAGTAGGATCTGTGGCCTATCCTGTAGGTAGGGAAATGGGCAGACTAGATGGGCCAAGCGGTCCATATCTGCCGTCAAAGTCTATGTTTCTATGTTTCAATCCCACGAACAGCGGCAAGACTGTTTTTTGTTCCCTTTCTTCAACTTAAATGTATTCCCAGAGGGGCCCTGGCCGAGGGTCAGCAGAGCCTGGTACAGTTCTTTGAAAGACCCCATAAAAGAGGCGCCCAGCGAAAGTGGCATGAAGGCCGAAGCCGAGGAAGTGTGAGCTATGGCCTGGGCTGCCACCTCCTCAAACACTGCTAGCTGTTCGGTGGACCCCATAGCCATGGAGACCACCCAACAGGCATCTTTAGATTTGACCGGAGGGTACCGTTTGCTCGGTCGGCCTAACTTAAGTCAGGCTAGACGGTCCTCTAGAATGGTAGGGTGAAAAGTTCAACAAATGTCACAGACCTGAGGAATGTGCTCGTGCCCCAGGCAATAAACACACATGGTGTGCAAATCCATTCAGGACATCTTCTGCCCGCAAGGGCTCCAATGAAACCCAGGAGCAGACTTGTCATCGTCCATCACAGTCACAATCTATGATTGAGCCTGAAGACAAAAGTTTTGAAAACAAACTGGAAGTAAATCTGGAGATTTAATAGCAAGCGGCCTACTCAGCGCGAGAGTGGTAAGGAGGGAATCTTCTTCTTCCATGCGGAAAGGAAGATCTGGCATCATGGGGCAGAGCTGAGGTAGTTTCCACCATGGTGGGTGGCAGGAACCAGCTTGAAGATGTTTCAGCCAATCTTAAAGGAAAAGGCAACTGCCAGAAAGTGTGGATAGAACATCATATCCACATCCCTAGAACTGGGCAGTTTGCACTGGATGAGGAGGTGAACAGATCTTGATCCTGATGACCCCATCTGTCGAAAAGCCCTTCGATGGACACGTGCAGTTCCCACTCATCAGAATGGACTTGCATGTGGCTGAGACTGTCCGCCAGGACGTTCTGAAAGCCTGGTACATGCACTGCCGAGAGTGGAAGGCTGTGCTGCAGGGCTCAATTCCATACCTGCAAAGCTTCCCTACAAAGGGGATATGATCGGGTTCCTCCTTGTTCATTGATGTACTAGACCATGCACGAGTTGTCTGACTGGACGAGTAGTGGTTCTGGAAAAAGTTTGAACTGGAAAGTTTAAAGGGGCATAGAGCACCATTCATGCTTCTAGCACACAAATGCGCAAGGACAGTTCCAATGGGGACCAGGACCCTTGAGTCCGACTGTCTCCCAGATAGGCTCCCCAACCTTGTCCTGACGCATATGTGGACAGGATCTGGGTTGGAGGAGGGGACTGAAAGGGGGACCTCTTGTAGTACATTGTCCATGTTTCGCCACCAGAGAAGAGCCCTCTTTACAGGCTCGGAGACCAGGACTTTGTGGCCGACATCATCTGACCCCTGATCCCACCGAACCCATAATATCCACCGCGGGATGTGCATGTAGAGCTTGGATAGGGGAACAGTAGGAATGGTTGCTGCCTTGAGGCCCAGTAGCCGAAGGAATGGCCGGGCTGTAACCCCATGGCTGGAGGCAACTCGCTAAGCCTGCTCCTGGAGGGTCTCTGCTCTGTCTTGGGGAAGAAAGACCCAATCCTTGGTGGTGTTCATCACTGCCCCAATATACTGTAGTCGTTGGCACAGGGACATGTAAGATTTGGCTAGTGCACTGTGACCCCCAGCAGTTGGAACAGATGCAGGGTGGGCTCCAGTGTCTGTTACATGCGTCCCTCAACCGGGCCAAAGGAGCCAGTCGTCGAGGTAGGGGAACATGTAGTGTTCTCTAGGCATTTGGTAAAGACATTGGGAGCTGATGACAGGCCAAAAGGGAGGGCCTTGAAGTGGTAGTGCACCTCCTGGAAACAGAAAAAAAACTGTGGTGGGCCTGAAAAACAGGGATGAGCAGGTAGGCATCCTGCATATCCAGGGCACCAAGCCAGTCCCCGGGGAAGGGGGGGATCAATGGCAGGAGTCTGGGTAGAGTCACCATGTGAAGGTGCTTATACTCCATGCATGGGATGAGCAGGCTTAAACCCAGGACAGGCCGGAGGTCTCCCATTTCTCAGGTTCCAAGAAGAAGTAGGAGTAATAGCCTTGACCAGCTTGACCCCCGAAGAATGGGCTCTATAGCATTGTGTCTGGGAGGGCCTTGGAGGTTTGTCTGGAAGTCACTCGAAAAATTCTAGAGTGTGACCTTGGAACACCAACTGAGGAACCCATTCGTCTGATGTTCCATCGATCGAGGTGAAGGGAAAACGTATCCCCTACCAGCTCCTCCGGCATCCCTATTTTGGAGGGGGTCGTGCCATGAGTCAAGAGGCAGTGGAGGGCATGGAAAGTGTGGCCCCCGGAACTCTGTGGGCCTTGGGGCAGCAGAGACCCAATACTTGCCCTGGGGCTTGGCAGGCTGCTGTTGGGCGGTCACTGCACTTGGCGACGAAAGGAAGAATGGTGCGCTCCTCTTATCCGGGTGTGGTAGAAGGAGTGCACCAAATGTAGGGTTTTGCCAGAATCCTGACCGGCGGAGATGTCTTGAGCGTCACCACCAGGGAGGACCAGGCCATGGAATGGGGCATTCACAATGGAGATTTAAATGTCTGGTGTAAACCTAAAAAGGCAAAGCCAAGCGTGACCCTGGAGGCTGTCCGCCGTGTTGTAGGCGAGTTGGAGGACATGGCGGCTAGTGTCAGCAAAGCGCAGAATCTGCTCCACCTGTGCCTTAGAAGGGGAGTCCAGAAGTGCCTCCACAATATCCCTGGCTTGACTCTATAGGGATTGTAGATAGACCACCATATGCACCAAGTAGTTCTGGGCTTGTAAGGCTTGGGTGGAAGAAGCGTATACCCTTTGCCCAAAATATCCAGGCACCTGGACTCCTTATCCGGAGGGAAGGTGTTCATTAGCTGTGGTTCCTTTGTCCTGTTTAAGGAATAACACTGGAATGAGTGTTAGGCAGGGACCCAAAGTAGGGCCTACCATCTGGAGCGTGGTACAGTCTATCAGCCTCTTTTGGCATTGGAGGTACCGTCGCCGGCTGCTGCCATATGGTAGCAGTGACGTCGTTGTGGGGTGTCACGGAGGGTGGCTCCACCAACGGCGTAAGCTCAGGGAGGTGCAGGTGCTCCACCAAGCTGCGTCAATGGGGGTCCTGTATTATTGTTTGCCAGTGTCAGAGCCTACCAAGAGATGAACAAGGTAGTACAGTCCACAGGCACTGGATACGGGTACATTGGTGGATAAAGGTACCCCAGCATCGGGTAGCCTGGGTAGGGACAGGTCGATGGACCCAATGGGACCACCGACAGCCGATAAGGCACTGGGTACCCAGGGGCCAAACCTGATGGCTCCAGCCGAGGACCCGAAGGGTACACCGGCATTGGACCCAAGAGGTAACCAGAGGCCAAGACTGATGGCGGTTGTGGGCTGGCGTTGGGCCAGAGAAAACTGGTAGGTTCGGAGGTGGGGCAGGAGGAGGTGCTCAGAGCTCCGTGTCAGGTTCCAGTAACTGAAGGACCAGGGTGCCTCAAAGGTTCCCGGTATAGGGCGTTACGGCGTCAGATCCACAGGAGAACCAGCAGGAAATGACCCTGCTGGTGCTGGATGGGAAGGTCCCAGAGGAGGGCCCACCGGCAGCATCTGAGTATCAGGAGGTGCCCAAGGGGGGGACCCACTGGGCAATGGCTGCGGCCCTGCCAGAGCAAGCGACAACTGGCACAGTTCTGAAGGACTGGTGTTGGATCTGGAAAGGGGATCTGGCGAAAGTGCTGGTGCTGTGCGGGTGTGAGCAGCATGGACAGCTGACTTACCAGCTGATCCACTTGGCTGAGGATCATGTGGGGGCGAGACGGAGAAGGAATCAACCAAACCCATGAAAGCGCTGCCTGACACTGTGACCAAAGCAGGCAGCAGGGCCAGAGGCTGCCTGGAGGAAGGGAGCGAGGGCTGGCTTGGCTGAAGGGGCCAAGGCCCCGCATGGGGAAGACCCAACATCAGCCGCGGCTCCCAGAGGCAGCCACAGCCAAGAGGTTGATCGAACTTTGTCCCGATGCTGATCCCGCTGGTGCTCCTTCTTAAAGGAATGTGAGGTCTCCAACAAGGCCCCCCGGTGAGGAAGATGCACTCTGGGTCTGCAGCTCTTTTTCCCATGGCAGCCAAGTTCTGCTGAAGGAGATGGTCTTCGAGGGCTTTTAGGCATCATCTCCACATCACCTGGTTAAGAATCAGGCAGGCCTGGCAGGCTTCAATGTTGTGGTTTGGGCCTAAGCCGAGGACACATGAGGTACAGTCATCTTTCTCTGGAATCTGTTTTCCACAGGCACACTTGGATTTGCAGGATTCAGCTAAAGGAGTCGGCGAAGACATGCAACCGACGGTCGAAAGCGACGAAAAACTATCGTACGAAATTGAAAAATAAAAAATAAATACTTAGAAATGGCAGTCAACTGAAGCAACGTTCCGCTAGGTCCAATGAGCGCAGGTTGATGGTGGAAAAAGAACTGAGGCAGGCGTGGGGGACTGCCCACTATACACTGTAGGCAGATGCCAGTCACATTTCGTCGGGCAGGTAGTCCCCCCCCCCCGTGGTACACTGCTAGAGTTTCTGTGTTATCCTAGTGCCTGGCAGCTTAGTCCTACTGGTGTTGCCTACTGCAAGAGCCCTCTTGAAGTAAGATCTATGGTTACAAGTAAGTAACATGTATTTCTAACTATCTACATTCACTTTACTATCCTCACTTAGGCAGACTCCTAGTAGTCTTTTTTTTTTTGGGGGGGGGGCGTACCCCAAAGCAGGGAGAAGAGACTGGAGAACTGAGGAGGACCCAAAAGCAGCAACATGACATCTGCTCAAGTCGATGCTACAATGTGATATGAATGTGTGCTCATCTGACCATGTAGCATCCCTACTTATTTTAGAAATGGTAATGTACTTGGCAGCAGCAATGGAGGCAGTAGCAAGTTCGGTGGAGTGATCCTTCAACTCCATGAGTGGCTCCTCCCCAGCCAACCTGTACCACAGAGCAATTCTGGAGGTTATTCATTGAGCAGGCATCTGTTTGACCGCTGGTCTGCCTAGGGCGGTTTCAGCATGTGTGACAACCAGCTGGACAGCCTCACATCAAAATTCCACCTTATTCGCCTGGTAAAAGAGCGGGACCCTGTGAACAACAAACATGTGGAGTGTTTGCTCAGACACAAAAGAATGAGGCTTTGGGAGGGAGGCCAGTGGAATGAATGTCTGATTAAGATGAAATTCAAAGATGATGTGCAACATTGGGACCTATATAATCACAGGCAGCCCACTGCTCCTCAGATCCCCGGCGGAGATGAGCTCTGAGGGCCTCTTACCGTAAGGAAGCAGGAAACCAGACTAGTACCAGGCACACAAAGAGAGGCAAGGAACTGGAAATATAGTACACATAAGGCATGTATGGACACCTCCAAACAAGACAGCGGACAAACCTGTCAGCTTATACCTCAGAAAGGTTGAAAGAAGGTGGGTGTGCTGTAGCGCAATGGAACAGTCTCTCGAATATCTACTGTTACAGTAAGTAACTGTTCTATCTTCGAGGATATCTCCTCCAGTGGACCACATCTTTAGAACAATTCCGAAGCAGTACACAAGGTGCCCAGAGAGAATGGCCAAGTCTGATATGCAATCAAGACAGAAAGCCTTGCAACACCACAAGACCAAGGCCAGCACATTTATGGGAAACTATGTCTAGACAGTAGTGAATGTATGAGCAGTGCTCCATGTAGCAGAAGCACATTTGACCGCTGCAGAAGCATTCTGAAAGCAAGCAACAGAAGAGGCCATATCCTATAAAAAGTGGCCACGCACAGCAGCAGGAAGTTCCTTACCGTACTTCCTATAACAGAACACAACACAGTTAGCCAGCCATTTGGACAGGCACAGTTTAGACACAAGGGTGCCCTCTTTCCCAAAAGTGAACAAAACAAAAAGCTGAAGGGATTTTCTGCAGTCCTTAGTGCAATCAAGACAGAAACACAGTGTTCTACATACATCAAGTCTATGGAGCAATGCCTCACCTATGTTAGTATGCTCTGGATAATACACAAGGTGCATGGTCCAATTCAGTGTAAAATCAGACACTACTTTTGGTGGAAAATCAGGACTGCTCTGCTAAGATGTCCTTGAGGAATATCAAATAAGAAGGCTCATGCATCAGAGCCTGAAGCTCGGAAATTCTATGATTAGACGTCATACCGACCAAAGCTAGCATTTTCCATGAAAAGTAACGCATCTTACAGGTCACAGCAGGCTCAAATGGACAGCATATATGCAGCTTTCTTGTTTACTAATAACTTTTGGCATTTCTGTTAATCACATTGTAGGTGTCATTATTTCATTACTTTTTTGGGACATACCATACCAACTTCAATACTTAGTGTCTTCTGTGATGGAGACGGCACCAGTTATACCTGGTCCCTTATAAGATAAGGCATAAATCGGTCTTTTTAAACACTGCACCCCAATCTAGTCTTTACTCATCTCTTGGGTGGCTCTTCCCCCAGGCCCACAGGGATTTAATGGTTGGCTCACTAATACTTAAATCCCTCCATGAGGGAGATAAATCCTTGTTATGTGGACTATTAATGATCACACAAGGCTCTCGCCACCTATGGTCCTCCTCCCACTAACTTCTGGTCTGCCCTAGGTCCAATACGGATATGGGACAGAGAGCTTTCTCCAGTGCCGCTCCTAAGCTCTAGAATGCCCTACCAGAGGAGCTTCATAATCTAGGGTCACCACCTATTTTCAAGAAACACTACAATAATGCCCTTCTATCAAAAGCGTCATGCAACTGTTAAGCCCTAATTTCTGTCGCCCCAGATTATGAGAAATTAGTACTCTAGTTTTATATTATTAGTGCTATAGGTTGCCGGCACACAAAATATGCCATGCTGTCCATGCTAAGTGTCTTCAATGATATATGTCTGTTGTAAATGTAACCCCTATGCCAAATTGGGGGTTACGTTTAAGATGCCCTATCAGCATCGGGGAGTTGCGTGTGCAGCTGGGCACTGCCCAGGCAGCATGCATGCATTTTTTTTTTCAAAGCACCAACCAGCACGAGAAAAGGGGAGGGTCAGAGTCAGTAGGTGGTGGTTGGAGTTTGAGGAGGAGTGGGAGTGCCTGCTTGCAGTCCTGAAGGGGAGGCATACAGTCGGGGCTGGCAAGGCCCGGGCTTGGAATGGGGAGATTGCCCCTCAGTCCCAAAAGAAGAAAAGGGACCCCCAAAAGCATCCTGTGGAGCAACAGCTGTGAATGAGCAGCAAAAATGCAAAGGATTGCAGAGAGCCTGCCAGGGTCTCGAATTCCTGAGGGAGTGAGTGGCTGCCATGGAGAGCTAGTCGAGATGAAAGTGACAGTGAGTCTCCAGTGGTGTAGGTGGCAGTTACCCCTTCGTTCATTCCATGTCCACTCGAGGTATGTGCTGCTAAGTATTGGGACTGTTGAGGCTGAAAGAGACTTGGCCCTGCCCTGTGAGAACCCTGCCAGTGAAGCTACAAGAGCAGAGGCCACTAGTAGAAAGGACTGGTAGCATTTGTACTGATTTCCATTGTACGCCCGCCTCCCTCCAACCTGAAGAGAGTTTTGTCCCGAGTTCAGAATTAACTCCCCCCACTCCCACAGGTGGGGAATTTGGTACAGTGAAAGTCAGCTGAGACAGAGAAAAGGCCCTGGAGTTAGTCGGAGCCCATTTGGCATACAATTGGGAACAAAATAATGCATAGGGCCCGGGTTCAAACCCTGATCCCCCAAGAGACTGTACTGTGGTTGTGGGTCGCTGAAATGTGGAACCTGTTCTGAGGATCCTCAGAAAAGTTTGTGTGTGACAGCTTGAGCTTTTGGGAAAGAAAATAAAAAGCTGCCTGATTGCATTTTACTTCTGTTTGGGACTGAATCATTTGGGAAGCCTTAAATGTTATTGCTTTGCTGCCTGCCTAACTCAACGTTTCTTAGAGAAATCATATTCTGATAATGTGACCTTCGGTCATGTAGGGAGGAAAGATCTAGCTAGCCTGCGCTTCGACGGAGATCGTGCCATGACCTGTGGAATCCCTAATCTTCAAAACTAAGGCACTGTGTTTTGTGACATCCTACGTGCTGCTATGTTGAGGCAGTACCGCTCCCTTTTTCCAGAGACTGCATAACATCCA